>CM073480.1:5002500-10002500 GCA_037074505.1 Albizia julibrissin | reverse complement strand
AAAAAATTGCACTACCATAAGCTTGCCAAAAATCTCAATCTCTACTACCTAATTCACATGCATAATTCAAATCAAAAGGACTTATTAAAGGTTGTAATGAGGTTAAGGTAAAAGGAATGTAAAAACTGATATGAAGGGCTATTTTTACTAAGTAAATAGAGCAGTTGAAAAATGGGCCTTCTTAAACCTGGCCTATCTCATCCCAACAACCCATAATTTACATTTTTTTTTTCTTTTCTTTTTTTCTTCTTTTTTTTTTTTTTTTTATATTACAACTTCTGCACTTTTGTGGTTGATGATATATAGACCCCCACACTTGTCAAAAGCCCATTTCACAAAAATTTCAAATGCTCTGTTAATCTTTCGAATTCAGTAAAAGCACTTGATAAATCATTAAAACACATATCAATGGGTTGAGAATAAAGACATAATCAATTAGGCTCAAAGGGGCTTATCAATGGTATAATTGTAAGGTTGGCTATTTGGCTCTGGCTAAACAAAATGAATGCCTTTATCATTTTTGAATGTGCATGTGACATGTAATTTCAACTAGATTTAAGGCAAGTTCTAGAGTGACAACTTAATAGGTGAATATCACACACAAGAAAGATAATCACTATTGATCATATAGGCTCAAAAGCTCACGGTTAGGGACTTTCAAATTCAGCTCATTCAATCTCAAAATTCATCACCAAATTCAACAATCAGTTATTCAATCATGCTATAAAATCTCTAAACTCAATTGATCCATGCTTCAAACTTATATACTTCTTAAAATCATTGAAAAGCACTTAAATTTTTTTTTTTTTACCTCTTTTTTTTTTTTTTTAAAGATGAAATAACAAAAAAAAATTACAACTAATAAGATGCGTCTCAAGAGTTAAGAATAACTCTTTACTCTGCCATCTATGCATACCCCATGCATCTAATGGTTTTACTAACTAACTATCTAATGGAGAAACTATGCTTTTTTTTTAAATCCTCCCCCAACCTAAATCAGACATTGTCCTCAATGTCTTCTAAAGATTAAAGAAAGGTTTTTTTTTTTTTTTTTTTTTTTTTTGCATAACCTAAACACACAATAAATTAAACCAAAATGCTGAGAGTAAAACCATAAGATAAAAGAAAGTTACAACCGGAGAGTGGTATCTGGATTCTGCTTCTGACTGCTGTCTGAAGATTGCCCACCTTTTTCTTTTACTAATAGATCTGGTTTAGGTTCATAGGTTTGCAGTTTATCTAGTAGTTGATCAGCAGTTGGTGCAGAAATGATGGAATGACGAGTCGCTTGGGGTATGAATCCTGTTTCCACAGCATGATCAAGAAAAGACAACAGGTTATCGTAAAAACCATTAACATTTAACAATCCTAATGGTTTTTTATGAAAGTTCAGTTTAGCCCAATAAGCAATGCTAGAGATCCCATCCAACGTTTCAAAACCACCGGGTAGAGCGATAAAAGCATCAGCACGGTAAAACATACGTCCCATTCGTTCAGGCAGACTTGAAACCTCTAATTCTTGGCCTAAGAAGAAGAATTGATGTTCTAACTCCTTTATCCTTACACACAAACCCGTGCTACCATTAATGGTTGCAGGAATAGCCATACTTAACTTCAGACCCTCGAGACCTCTCCCGTAGACAAAGTTGATTTTCCTAGCGGCTAGTGCACGTCCCAGTTCCTGTGCTGCAGGTATAAACTCTCCATCCTTTCCTGAGTCAGTTTCACCAAAAATGCATATAGATTTAAAACTGCATTTTAGAGTGATACCACTCCTCTCTTTTTCTCTCTCAGACATTTTGTGTTTTTTTACAAATGGAAGATTACATATTTATATTACAAAAACAGCGACAACAAAATCATGCAAATCACACAGTTTTCAAAAAAATTTGAAAAAAATTTCTGACACGAATGACCAGTGGGCCACTGTGCCAAGAAAGTAAATAAAGTGAGTAAAGAAAGTCAAAAGTTACTGAAAAAGATAAGACAGATTGACAAAAGTAAGATTATGTACAGTAGTTGTGATTGTGGCTCACATCTTCCTCTGGTTTTACGTCCAGTAACGGCTTAAACGCTTTCTATGAATCGAGGATTTGCTTCCCATCCAGTTTTCTTATAAACTGGCAAACAGGGTCGTTTAACGTCAGATTCCCAAGACGATAGCGCTCTTTTTCTTTGTTGAATATATCTAATAAATCAAGAAGAACATGATGAACATCGCCACTAGGATGCGTCTCAAGAGTTTGAATGATATCATCCAATGACTCCTTACTCAGTCCATCCTTTATAAATTGGATTTTATCTTCTCGATTTATAGAAACCATACCTTTGCTCCTACAGCGCTGATCACAATTCCACCTTGCACATTTAGGACAAACCTTCATTCTTTTAGCTCTTCTCTTTTTGGAATAAGAGCTTTTTCCCATACCTGGCATAGGTTTAATAAAGGAATCATGAATCTCACCTATTAAACGTACCTTAGCTTCAATGATCCAGCGGACATCCTCAGGAAGGCCCAAACGTTTGAATGTCTTCATTCTTTCAAGTCGACAGCTATAGATCTTCCTAAGCACATCTTTGGGAAGAGTAGGGAACCTGTTCTTAAGCTTTACAATAATTTCCTCCATGATGAGACTAAAATTTAAAGATGCAGTTTTGTGTGCTTCAGTAAGTAAGAAAGAAAAATGAAAGATTAAGGAAAAGAAGTTTTGGGTTGCCTCCCAAATAGCCGCCCTTCTTTAACGTCTTTAGCTAGACAAAGACCCAAGCAATAAATTTTTTTTTATTTATATTTTTTTATTTTTTTTTTAAATTTTTTTTTTAAAAAAAAAAATTAGGACTTACCTGTTGTTTCCTCTAAAGTGATGACAGTTTTCAAAGTGTTGAGTGCACCGTCATTATACTCTTTCAGCCTTTGCTCGTTTACTTTGAATTTTCGATCACCATCTTGAATCTCCACTGCTCCATATGGCCATGTTTGAACCACAGTAAAAGGTCCTGACCACCTTGATCTCAACTTTCTCGGAAAGAGCTTTAACCTTGAATTGCATATCAGAACTTTTTGTCCCGGCGTGAACTCTCTCCTCAAAATTCTTTTATCCTGCCACATTTTTGTCTTCTCCTTGTATAACTTTGCATTCTTATGAACTTGTTGTCTAAATTTTTCAAGCTCATTGAGTTGGAGAAGTCTCTTCTTACCAGCTGCCTTTAAGTCAGAATTTAAGGCTTTTATTCCCCAATATTCTTTGTGCACTTTAGGATTAGTAGATTTTGATACATCTACTGTTCCTATTGCAAGTGGTTGATCCATGCAGCTTTTGTTCACCACGTCTTTTGTGCAGCTGGTCAATGTATCTACTCTGTAACAGGTGTCACCTTCATTTGGACATGACCAAGCCTTAAAAATGTTAAAAGATACTTGGTCATCTTGAGCTCGTAAAGTCAACTTTCCCTGTTGCACATCTATTAAAGTTCTCCCAGTTGCTAGGAATGGCCTCCCAAGAATGATAGGAACTTCTTGGTCTTCTTCCATATCAAGTATGATGAAATCAGCTGGAAATATGAGTTTGTCCACCTTTACCAGAACATCTTCTAAGACACCCCTTGGATGTTTAATTGATCGATCAGCAAGAAGTAGTGAAACTGTGGTAGGCTTCACCTCTCCAAGACCAAGTTTTCTGTAGACAGATAAGGGCATGAGATTTACACTTGCTCCCAGGTCACAAAGTGCTTTTTCAAAGTTACATTGACCTATGGTGCAAGGTATGCAAAAGCTTCCTGGATCTTTCAGCTTCGGTGGTAGTTTCTTTTGCAGAATGGCACTGCACTCCTCAGTAAGTGCAACTGTCTCAAATTCCTCCAGCTTACGCTTATTTGAGAGAATGTCCTTCATGAATTTTGCATAACTGGGCATTTGGGCAAGAGCGTCTGCAAAAGGGATGTTGATATGTAACTTTTTGAAAACCTCCAGAAACTTTTTAAACTGCTTGTCTAGCTTTGCCTTCACAAGTCTCTGAGGGTATGGAACTGGTGGTACATATGGAGGAGGGTTATCTGGAAAGCTGATTCTTCCTGGTACCACATCATCTTCTTGAGGTTTCTGTGCTTCCTCCTTTTTCTCTGGTTCACTTTCTTTCTTTTCTCCGTCATTCTTATGTAGAATTACAGGATCTTTCAATTCTTTCCCACTCCTTAATGAAATAGCCTTCACATGCTCTATTGGGTTTTTCTCAGTGTCACTTGGAAGAGTACCTGGTTGTCTGGAATTCAGCATATTTGCAATTTGGCCCATTTGGATCTCCAAGTTCTTTATTGAGGCTTCGTGGCTTCTGAGTGTTGCATCAGTCCTAGCCATGAATTGAGATGTATTCATGGTTAGTTGAGCCAGTGCATCTTCCACATTCACTTTTTGCTGTGGTGGATTTGGTGGTTGAAGAGCTTGTTGCTGGTAGTTCCCTTGCGGTTTGAACACATTTTGATTATTCCTCCAGCCAAAGTTTGGATGATTCCGCCAACCTGGATTATAAGTGTTTGAGAATGGGTCATTTCTTTGATTTCCGATATAATGGGCTTGCTCCGACTGAGAAGGTATGGATGATTGTCCATCTTGACTTTGTGTACTCATATGAGGTCCTCCATATCGGTCACAGGTTTCATGAGGAGTACTGATTGCATTTGCTTGACTAGTCAATGAGCTCACTTGCTTGGATATAGATGCAACTTGAGAAGATAAAGTTGTAAGGATATCCAGCTCGTGCACTCCAAGTACCTTCTTTGAATTATGACGTTCAGAAGGCCATTGATATGCATTTGCTGCCATCTCCTCAAGTAAATTGTAGGCATCATCTAGATTTTTTCCCATTAAAGATCCTCCAGCTGCAGCATCTACAAGAATTCTGGTGGTATGTGTCATCCCATTGTAGAATGTTTGCAGTGTCCACCAATCTGGTAACCCATGATGAGGACATCTCCTTAGCAACTCCTTGTATCTTTCCCAGGCTTCATAAAGGCTTTCTAGTTCATGCTGGGAAAATGAGGTAATTTCATTCCTCAGTTTTGCAGTTTTTCCTGATGGAAAGTATTTCGCCAAAAATTTCTGTGCCAAGGCATCCCATGTAGTTATGCTTCCCACTGGTAGAGAATGTAACCAGCTCTTAGCCTTATCCCTGAGTGAGAAAGGGAAAAGTCTAAGTCTAATGGCATCATCAGTAACACCATTATGCTTGAATGTGTCGCATATTTCTAGGAAGCTGGCTATATGTGTGTTGGGATCTTCTGTTGATAAACCACCGAACTGATTGGCTTGCACCATCTGGATAATTGCAGGCTTGATTTCAAAATTGTTGGCTGCTACTGGTGGTTTTCTGATTCCAGAAGTTGTCTCCATGACTGTTGGTGTTGCATAATCAAGGAGTGTTTTGGTATCTGTTGCTTCTCCTTCCGGATTTGCCATTGAATTGATTGAAGTAGACTGCTTTCGAACTCTCCGATTTCTTCGACAAGTTCTCTCGATCTCAGAATCACAAGGTTGTAATTCAGTCTTCTTCGATCTGGTCATATACTAAGCAAAAACCTGAAAAGAAAGAAAAGAAGCACAAAAAAAAAGTAATATGAAGACCAAATTAGTATTAAAATTACTTGGTATTGATATTAATGACAATCCCCGGCAACGGCGCCAAAAACTTGTTACGAATTTAGGATGGTGTATTTAGAAGTGCAAGTGTACACTGTCGTAATCAAGTAATAAAGAAGTGAGTAGAGTATCGTTCCCACGAGGATTGATCACTAAGTACCAAAATTGGTAATTTTAATTCTATTTAGTCGGTTGATTAGTTGTGATTGAGATTTCAAGATAGAAATGATGAAATATGAATACAAGTTATATAAAGACAAATATGAGTAAAAGCCCTAGGGATTAGATTTCACTTAATAAATTCCGGATTGAATCACTTATCTATTCTAGTCCAATTTATTCCACATGATTGATAGTCGAGTTTCCCTATTTTAATTACTAGCCTCTTCCAAGGTCAAGCAATTCTATAATTAATTGCTAACCCAATATATTCCTATATGAATTTAAGCAATCAATCATGCATTAAGATTTATGGAACTCAATTAAGACTACATAACCCATATGAATATATTCCTATTTCATATGCAAATTATGGTTTTAATTATAGGATCCACACACATGTATCTCCTTCCGGTCTCAACATGCATATTAAAATCATCCAAAAGGTGGCCAATCAATTGTAAGCATTAAGAGCAATAATTAAAACTCAATCATGAAGGAAAAATTAAAACTAGATTTAATAAGTTAAGATTCAATCCGTCATTAGTAAGCTACGTCATCACCCTAGGAAAAGGAAAATTTAGCTCATGATAAAATTAAAAACAAAACCAAAATATATTGCAAACATCATAAATATTGCATAAAAATTAATTACAAAAACATAAAAATACAACTACAAGATGCATGAAAATGGAAAATCTAGCCTACCATATAGGAGGTAAAACCATCCATGTAGGTGGCAACCTATACCATCCATAAAGGAGGACTACCTAGGCCTTCCATATAGGAGGTAAAACCATCCATGTAGGAGGCATGCAAGAAGTAAAAAAAATGCAAGAAATAAATTCTAAAAATAACAACTCTCTCTCTCTAACATAGAGACTCTCTCTCTCCTCCTTCCTCCTTCTTCCTCTTCATTTTAGGGTGCCAAGAAGCTCTATTTATAGGCTTCATTTTCGGACTGCTACAGTGATTTTGCTACAGTGCACCGACCACACCTACCGCACTGCTACAGTAACCGACCACACCTACCGCACTGCTACAGTAACCGACCACACCGTCCGCTACAGTAAACCGCAACCGTCCGCTACAGTGCACAGTGAACAGTGAACCGCATGAACAGTGCACAGTGAATAGTACCGCGTGAATAGTACCTTTCCCTTAAATGCCTTCTTTAATTCTTTTTAATCCGGTACTATCCATGGCTGCAAGAAAATCATTATTTATTTATTAATTACACCCAAATTGATTACATTCAACTCAAATTTAGTCCACAAAATCATCATATAAGGGAAAATAAATATGCAAATATTTTACTTATCAGTTAATATCATTTATTTTTCTCATATTCTCTTAATCCTCCCTTGTACATCAATGGAATATGTGCATATTTGCTTAAATTGCTCCTGGGGCCTTGAATATGAGTTAGTGGGCTTTAGGCCCAATAGGTGTGAGTTGAACATTTTGACTTATTGCTATAAGTATTGAATCAACCTATGATCCAGTTGTAGGATTCAACATTGTTCATTTCAATAAAACAAATAATTTGACGTGTTTACTACTAGGGCTTTGTACCCGAGTTAGTGGGATTTAGGTCTGATAGGTGTGAGCTGAATCAGGTTTATTTGTTGTTATTTTAACTTATGGTTATAAGTAATTAGATCAACATATAATCTAGTAGAAGGATTCATTGTTATTCATTTCTATAAAATAAATAGCAGTTATCTTGCTGCTTGAATTTATACATCAGGGTTTGTTAATCCAACATACTTCATGTAAGGGTATTACTTATTTGCTTAATTTAATGGATTTTTTTTTCTGCTTGCCATATCTTTTGACCACCCTACCATTTCTATTTCTTATCATGTTGATAATTTGGATATCCTAGGAAATTATTGATAAAGATCGTGATCATCATCTTGGTCCCTCCAATCCTATAAGGTTTCTGAGAGTTGTAGACCCTTATGTGTTTTCTTCAGAAAAAAAGGACATAAATGGGTGGAAGGAGGATATCTGAGAGTTGTAGAACAAAATGGCTGTCAGAGTGAGGGCGCGGAGGCATATAGAAGGTGTAGTTGTCGTGCATATCGGTATAAACAATAAACCCACACACTTGTACGGTGATGCAACGATTATCACACACGCGCACACACACATACACACACAAGGAACCTCCTTCCCTCTCTTTGCTCTGACTCTCATTCCCAGACCCTCTCTTTCTTGGCTCTCGATCACTCTCATTCCTAGACCCTCTCTTTCTTGGCTCTCGATCACTCTCATTCGCAGACCTCTCTTTCTTCTTTCCTGATCACTCTCATTACCAGACCCTCCTTTCACCCTCACTCTCGTTGCCTCTATCCTGAAAATTATTATTATTATTTTTTAGATAAAACTCAGTATCACTCTCCTCCCTCCCTCATTCTCTAGATGTGACTTACATTTTCCCCAAAATGAAGTTTGGGAGGCAACTCTGTCTCTACCGGGCTAAGATGGCTGCGAAGGTGGGAAGACACCAGGAGGCAGCTTATTTTGCGTTTAGGCTGGCGTGTTCCGCCGAAGGGATGTCTTTCACCCATGAGGAGGTTAATCTTCTTTCTATCACTCACACCAACGTGGTGGAATCCCTCCAAGTTTCCTGCAAGTCCTTTATGGAGAAGGGAAAGGGTACATATCGTGCTTTGACCAACAAATACCTATCATGGGTTAAGTCTCAATTGACAAAGCAGTGCCGTAATATGATAAAATGTTTGAAACTTAATTTAATCAGCCCTCATAATCCTTCACAGTTAGAGGTTATATATAGGAGGATGCTAGGAGACTACCACAGATAATTGGCAGAGATTAAGTCTGGTGCATAACGGAAGGAAGCCATTGATAAAATTTGGCCTAGTTAATTGCAAAATTTCTACATATAAAGTATCATACAAACACCAACCTTAATACGAAGTACCACAACTAACAATGCAAATATGAACTTTATTTCCTTTCTTCTTATTTAATTAAACTAAATTTGAGTTTTTCTCATCCCTACAACTCACTGTCTTTAACAAGTAGTTCTCTTCTAAATCAAGATGGTTGACTCTTCGTAGATTAGGTTTGGTATCAGAGTATTAGTATCAGAAAATTAGTATCATAAGTTTAGTATAAAAGTCACCACAGGTTCAGATACCTCATCCATTATAATGTAGGTATGTCAATTAGATAAAAATATGTGTGATCAGATAATGCATTCTAATTAACTTAATGTTTGGTATCAAAAAATTGGTATTAGATATTTAGTATCAGAAAATTAGCATCAGAGAGCCAGCATGTTTTCGAATACACTTCTATTTAAGAACTCCCTCTATCTTTATATTGAATAAAATAGAAAAAAAAATACTTAACACTAAAAACTTCTGGAATGCCACTGTACTATGTTGCTTTAATTCTTTTTTTTATTTCTATTCCCTTCTTCAATTTTTGTCTTCCTCTGAATTTGTAATTATGAAACTCGTTCTGATATAATATACTTTTATCACCATTATTTCTTTTGCTGTCCTATGTTTCTTTAATTTTCATATGTCTATGTATAATTAGTTAATTATATTAATGAGCATCAACTCGATCTATTCAATATTAAACTCTCTATTGATCATGGATGTTAATTAACAAGTGAAATTGAATATAAGCTCTCTTCTAAACGGGGAGATATATGTAATTAATTAATTATGTAAACTGACATAATATGCACAATACAATCAATAGGGATAAGTTAAAAATATGACAAAATAACAAAGGTGTTAACCTTATGGTAGATGAAGTATCCAAGATAAAAAATATAGGGAAATCATTGGCTTAGCAGATGCAGAAGTTGAAAACAAAAGGAAAGAAGAGATGAAAGTAATAAAGACACATTTTGATTTTTGAGGATAAGTATAAAGTGAGGGCTTAAAAAAAAAAGCAAATAAAAACGTACGACGGCCTCTTTGGTTTAAGGCCAGGCTTGCTCATAAGATACGTACAACATCTCATGCACCACTTTCTAACTAATCTTGCCCCTATAAGTTATAAAACAAGCCTTTTTAAATACGTGATTAGTGCTACTATACCATTGGCCCACTCACTCTATAATATACTAACTAAATTTAATTATAGTTATCGAGAGACAAAACTTAATAATAATACTTCAATAAACTTTCATAAGACATCCTAAAAATAACAAGTCTAACCAATGGTGGAGGGAGGTGGGGCCAGATGATGAGAATGAATGGGTATAAGAATTATAACTTTTGTAAAAGAAAAGGTCATGAATGGCTATAAATTTATCAAAATAAGAAACTATTTTTTTCTCCATTTTCAAGGGCTTTGATTAATTGATGGGGTTAAAAAAAGTGCTTGTCCTGATTTGTTGTTTTAGTTTTAAAAAATTATCTTTGCTCCTTCCAAAAATTCCATTTTACCAATAAATGCTGAGACTCCCTTCTTGCTTTTGCCAAAGTCTGTGAACTCACTGGAGGGGTCCCACTCGCCTCAAGTATGGTTTCTTTTTCTTAATTAAATAAAGACTGAAGAATCAAGTTCTCATAAATTAATTAATAACCATATGTTTAATCAAAATTTAGAGGGTAAGCAAGAGTTTTTCCTTATTTTTTAATTCTATATATATGGTATGCACTTGGCCACTTGTATACTACTTATATTGTAGTATTTCACAAAAGCGAGTGTGTGTGTGAATATGAAGCCAAATCTATATTATGATTCGATTTAAAAAACATCAATGTTATGAATAGTTAAAAAATATAATGTCAATGCAATTAATTCATGGACTTGATGCAGCATATAATATAATGGTGTTCAATATATGAGAGTTGCAGAACAAAATAGCATTAATTGTGGTGCTGCATGTAAGACCCCTTAATATTCTGATATTTGCTGAATAATAAATGCATAGTTCGGATAGCATACATAAATAGTGAAACTATACTGATAATAAGTATTTACTTATATTACAGAAAATCCTCATATAGTTTGAAAAATATATACAGAGTACAAAAGAAAATAAATTCTACAATTAAAGATAATCAGATGTAACTCCTAGCTAGGACCGGACCTTCAATCGCCAGTAATTACAGTTTTGCCCTTAGAGTCGCTGTCCTCTGCTGGAATATTTTTAGATGTTGAAAAAGGGTGAGATTCGAATGAATCTAAGTAGTAATGTACAATCAATCATATAAAATACGATAAATAAATATGCAATACACCATGATATGTAAAATGCTAACTCGTGTTGTATGCATAGTGTCCAAAGCCAAACGATTGTTTGCAACCCCGGCTAAACTCGTGTCCATGGTCAAACGATATGTTTAGACCTTGGCTTATTCGCGTGTTGTGCCACATGCACTGTCATGTTACAGAAAATAGAATACACAACATATAAATAATCACATAGTGTATGAAAGAAAGAATTACTACCTGGGTCCTTTCTCAGTCCGGCTGTTTATCCAAAACTTTTTCTTCTGCTCGGGCTATTATCAATTCCTATAAATTAAAATTAACAAGAAATTTGTTATTACTTGTATTACTACTTTCTTTAATCATATTATGCTGGTTATCTCAATTTCAGTGGTTTCTACATAATACAATTTTGCATAGTGCAATTTCACTATTTTTCAGCAAAATTGGCAGATTTTTCAGTCAACTTTGAAAAATCATAACTAATTCTAGAAAAATTGAAATTGACTGGGTCTAAAGCCTAAATGAAGATCTTAAAATATATTTTCATAAAAAAATATCAAAATCTTCTCAAATCAACCATATTTCTCCCAGAATTTCCTGAAATACCCCTATTCTATATTACTCTCCAGAAATAGAGCACAATTTTGAAAATTCATATCTCCTAATGTACTTGTCCAAAAATTATGTTCTATCCATCCAATTAAAGCTCTGGATGTCTATTTTAAATATAGAAAGTTTCATAATTTTTGGTGAAGCTTTGGGTTTCCAAACTTTCGACAAATCCAATCTGTTTTCCATAAACACAGTTTGAGAGCAACCAACTTCAAAATTTATATCTCTTAGTATACTAATCTTCCTTCATCTCCGAGCTTCAGCGAGAGCGGGCGGAGCGCCAAGAACCCAGACCAGAGCCTCCACCATCTTCCTTCATCTTCTTCACCTTCGCACACATACGTTCGCCCCCTCAAGCCATATGAAGATTGAAGAATAGATAAACGCAAATCAGAGTAGCTAGATCCAGAACTATCAAAACGACCATCGGGCACGACATGAAAAACGGAAAAACCACACAAGGGGACCCAAAGCACCAGCGTCCCCTCAAGCGGCGGCGGCCGGAGAGGGAGATGACGCCGTGTACTTGCACAAGACGAGATTTTATACTTGTTAATTGCGATGTAATCAATCCGTTGAATGCGTGAGAGTTTAATTAGGGATATAATTACAATTTTCATAAGATAATAACCAAAAAAAGAAAAAAAGAAACAGCTTCACTTTGCCCACTGAGTGACAGAGATCATGCATGACTGCCAGAGCGCGACGGTGCTGTGGCTCCGTTCATGGAAGTCGATTAGTACGCGTGAACAGGGAGTGCAGAGCAGAGAGGGAAGTGAAGTTGATCTTTTGGTGGGGTCTTGAGGAAAAGACAAAACGTCATCGTTTTGGGAGTGAAATGCAACACACGGAGAGTGGAGATGGAGTCACGTAGACACCCTTGCATATTAAGCTTATATGAGAGTTGGCAATAATTATCTCCTGTTGCTTTCTAATTTGTTCTCCCTTCAAAAAGTTTTGTAAATTTTAGGCTCTTAATACTATAATTTTTTTCTATTATTTATAATTATTGAAGGATATAACTTAGTGGTTAATTTGTAAAGCCACACATGGCTGTTATCTTTTTGTAATGATGTAAAATTAAGGTATGTAACTAGTTTGATTATAAAAATAAATTTAATTAATTGTTATAAATATAACATATCTTTGTTTAGGATTACCAATGACAGACTAACTTTTCGTTTTAATAACTAATTGCAGCAAAAAAAAAAAACTCCACCACCTTTTTTTTCTTTGAAAATAAAAAACCCACCAATGATTTTATGAACTTGACCTTTGATTTTGAACACCTGAAGTTAGGATGAAGAAGAAAGAAGAGAGATTTTCATGCAAATAAAAAAAATCAAAGAAACAAGCTAAGAGAATTGAAAAGAGGAAAGAAGATCCAACAAATCAGAAAAATAATGTTAATGTACTCTCTCTCTTATCACTTTTTTTTTTTAATATCTCATATGTCACTTTTTTTTAAGGGAATATCCTAAAAAAATATCATTTATATTTTAAAATTTTAAATAAGTGATTTAATAATAAAATGAGTTATTAATTATATTATAATTGTTGTTAATCTCATTAACGGAATTTTAAAATTTAAATGATATTTTTCTATATTTTTCTTTTTTTTCAATGCAGGTAAATTAAATTTATTATCATTTTCACTGCCACGCACACCACATTATGACACAATTGTTCACCCAAAGGGAGCAACCTTCTAACCTCTTTTAGGCTGGGACATCTTTTCTTTCTAGACCCCTCTTTCTTCAAAATCATTTTAAGCTTGTATTTATATATACATTTTCATGTTTTTCCTTTTGTTGGTTTTTTCAGTTTAATAAATTTTTGAAATTTATTTACATATCTCGTTTCATTTTTATTTTAATATAAAATTAAATATATGTGTTTTTTACACTATTATGAGTAATTTCTGGTCATATATTTTCTCCGACGATGTCCAAACTCACTTTTGGTCATGTACGTGGAAGCAAACCATGGCTCCTTCTCTTTCTTCCTGATTAACATAAATAATCCAACACTACATATCATCATTATCAATCTACACACACACACAACACTCACACCATTTTCTCTTTGCAGTCTCAAGCTCTAGTTAGTTTCAGTCTTGAACACTTTCTGCTGTCACATATATATAGGCTCCGCTCATTTCAGTTATCCTCTGATGATGGGGTTTAAGTGTTTGCTTCTTGGTTAGCGGATGAAATCAATACTTCTATATTTTTTAATATAATATATATTTACATAATTTAATTACATAATCAAGAAAAATATGGCATATGGTTGGCATGTCATATATTATGTACGTACAGATATTCAATTCCGTTACACACACATAGTTGTGCAGAAATAGATTTATTATATTCATTAATGAAAAATAATATATCAATTGAAAAGGGTTGTGAATATTAATTTCAAATGACCATATGATAAATATTGTTGAGCATAGGTTAGACACGGGGATGAGTCCGCATATGTGGGGAAAACTGTATTTACTATTAACTTCAGGAAATTGAAATTCTCTATATATATAAGTGTGTGTGAAAAGCTCCTATATTATATATTCATCATTTTAATTTCTTATTAATGTTCTCTTTCATTCTTTGTTATATTTTCTTTGATCCTTTCTTCAGCATGTTTATGAATATTTGTATAAATAAAGGTGTCCTCCAGGACTTAAAAAAAACCCTAATTTAAAGAAAAAACGATGACATGCAAAAATAGGAAGGAGAAAAGGATATGTGTGTGTGTTCTTGATATTGCGAAGCAGGAAGGACAGGTACATACCTACGTAGTAGGCCAACAAAATCGTGGGACCACCACGCTAAACGAGGAGGCATCTTGTCTTCTTGTCTGTACTAGGTTGCTTTTATTCCTTCTTTTTCATTTCTATTTCCTTCTTCAATTTTTGTCCTCGTCGTTATTATTTCTTTTGTTGTCCTATGTTTCTTTTATTTTAATATGTCTATAGACAGTGATATTAATTATTTATATTAATGTGCATCAACTGATATATTCAATATTCAAACTCTCTGTATTGATTATGGACGTTAATTTTGTTTCTAAAAACATAATAATTTTTAAACAAGACGCTACTACAAAAAATAAAAACTGTGACGTTTATAATAATAATATTAGTGGCACTTTACAAGCGCCACATATTGAAATGTCACTACAACAAGCTGTGGCGTTCCATCACAAATGTCACAGTAGCTAATATTTTTTTAATTAAAATAACTAAAGGTGTCGCTTCTTAGAGAAAGTGCCACAGTTTGTACGAATCTTCCTGTTGCGCTTTCTTAAATAAGCGCCACTATTGATATGCATTTTAATATTTTTTAATTGAATTTTTTTTAATTTTATTTTGAACAAGGGTGGCGTTTTCTTAAGGAAGCGCTACCCTAGGCCTTTTTTTTAAAAAAAATTTAAAAAATAATTTTTTTAAACAATAATTTTTTTAAAAATGTTTAAAAAAAATTAAAAAAGGCCTAGGGTGGTGCTTCCTCAAGAAATCAAATAATTTTAAAAATATTTTTTAAAAAAAATAATTTTTTTTGTATTTTTTAGAAATATATAATTATAATTAATAATACACTTTAAACATATTTTTATATCTCTACAACAAAATGAAAGGAAACAAATCAAAATCAAATAACTCCAAAATGATATAAATTAATAAATAACTAATTAACAAAATCACTACTAAGTAAAATATAAGTGTTAAGAATAAATAATTATATTATTTATGGAATTCATCAATATAATGTTAACAGTTATTGCAACAATAAAAAATTATAACTACTACATATCTTCACATATAACCTATATATAATAACATTTAATTTATCACATTTATTTTTTAGCATACAAAAATGAGAATAATTTTTTCAGATTTCATAATAAATTAAATATAAAAGATATTGAGCAAATTAAACTATTAAATACTAATAAAATTATATTTGTAAGCTCAAAATTTTAAAAAAAACTTACAATATAGATGAAACTTGAACGGAGTGAGTGGAAATCTCAAACACAACACCTGAAAAAAAATTAATAAAGGAAAAAGAGAAAGACAAAGTTGCATATATGTTTCAATTTTTTTAAAAAAGTGGTTAACAAGATAATATGATATACGTAACTTCAAAGTATAAAAAAAAGGAAAAAATGAGTGGGCACAACTTACAGAACGAAATGAAACTATAAGGAGGATGAAATGTGTAACACCTTAAATTCTAAAGCCTTTAGATTAATTTAAATATGTAATGGTTTCAAACCTGAGACCAAAACAATTTAAATTCCAAATTTAAGACAAAGTTTAATCTTATATTTGTATAGGATTTTCAAAAAAACTTTTTAAAATAAATATGTATGGTCTAAATTTTAGTTTGTAAATTCATTATCTTTATCAGTTTAAAAAATCTTTTATTTAAAATACAGGGCATTTTCTATCTGTAGTTCGCGTCGTGATGGTTAACTTATTGGTTTCTGGATACCAATACGTTATCGAAAGTCTAGCGTACGGATTACAACTTATACAGTTTGCGTCGCGAGTACTAGTACTACTATCGCTACTATTACTACTACTTATAAATATTTTACAGTCATCCAAAATAAAATGATAACCAACAGTCCATAATTTATTTGTCTCTTCTTCGTCCGTCTATATTACCTTCTTGCCCTTAGAGCTGGACGCCTTAGCTGTATGTCATTTGTTGAAAAAAGGGGTGAGATTCAAAAGAATCTCAGTAGTACACAGATCACTCATATAATATGCAAATACTAAGCATGTAAAACAAATCATCAAACAACACAACTTACAGAAATGCAGCACATAAAAGGGCCTAACCGGTCCCTTATCACAGACTCACAGCGCTTGAGATTCACAATCTGGCTGCCCAGGGCCTCTGCCCCATACAAGGTACAGTCACGGGCTTTCTGCCTCAAGCCTACCTGACTCAAGACGCCCCCGGGTAACTCCCGGTGTAACTTGTACTTACGGGTCTTACCGCCTATGGACTATCTGTCCCACACATATACAGATGATATGGTACACATACATGGCATCACATATGATATAAGAGATAAGGTACTACCTGACAGTCTTTCCAAGTTTGGTTCCTGTTCTCAGTCTCTTAGGCGTCCCGGGCAAATGTCAAATCCTATAATTTATAATTTACGGACGGACGAATTATTACTTATTCCAAAATAATTTAAGACACTTTGGTAGGTTATCATTATAGCTAATACCTTAAATCCAATAGGTATCTAATGGACTCATACCAACTCTAAGTATTTAACTCGACCCTTAGAGTCCTAATTATTTCAATAATACCCTTACTTTTTATTTTTCCACTATTACTTAATTCTGACAGAATTTTCAATAATATTTGAAAATTCATATCTTGGCCTAGAAATATCCAATTAAGGTGGTTCCAAATTCTATGTGTCACTTATGAAGTCTATTTTAATATAAAAATACGTTTAACTACCACCTATCCATGAATAATTCCCAGTTTTAAAGTTTTCTCGCACTACCAGAAAATCTTTCCAGTTTTCAATAGCTTAACTTCTAAAATTCATAACTAAATATCTAGAACTCCAAATGGGATGGTTCAAAATCCTATATGTTTCTCTTTAAGTATCGTTTTAGGAAAAAAATATTACCATTTATATATTATGGTCACAAAATTTCCATAATTTCGTCAAACCCCATCTGTACCAGAAAACGTTCCAGATTCATCATCTAACTTTAAAAATTCATATCTCACTATTTATAAACCCAAATGATACATATTATATATCAAATTAAAGCTTAAGATGTCTACTTTCCTTCTGGAAACTTTCATAATTTTCGGACCAGGTTTGGTTACCGAAATTTATTTTACAACCAATATGATTTCAGAGAAACTAACCGAACAGCAACTCCTCTTATTTTCTAAAATTTCTAGACTAATATATAATCATCCAAAAATCATAATCTCATATATTCCCATATAATTTTTCGTATAGAATTCATTGGAAACCTCAAATTTATCAAATTCTCATTCCTTCCTTATCCACTATTTTGGTCAAAACAAGACCTCATAAGACAATGATTCATTATACTAGATTCTTATGCTTCCCAAACTACCAAAAATAGCCTTAAATTAACTAGAAAGAGTTAAAAATATGAAAAGGGAACTCACCTATATTAGGATATGGAGTTGTATGTGAAATTTGTAGCCACTTCTTCCTTCCTCCAATGACATCTATCACTCTTATGTCTCTTTTTTTCTATTTTATGTCTATCTCTCTCTCTCTCTCTCTCTCTCACTCACTCTCTCTTTTCTTTTCTTTGGCTTCCGAAATTGAAGTGATGAAGAGGTGAAATGGTGGTTTAAAAAAATGAAAGTGTGTGTGTGTGTGACACATGTGTATTTAATTAATTAATAAGTGATTGTGTGTGTACGTGAGAAATGAATGAAACATGGAGAGTGAGTGTTTTATTTAATTAATTGAATGTGTGTGCATGTGTCTCATGTGAAGCAAGGGAAAAAGGGTGTGTGTGTTTTAATATTATATATATATATATATGTATATTTTTATCCTATTAATTATACACACAATGCCGTAATTTTTCCCTTTGTCTAACTTAAGATTCCTTAAATTTTATGGATTCCATAATTTAGCTTACTATCCAACTCTCATAAATTAATCCTTAGCTTTAAAATAATTTCTCAGAGAGTCCTAAGCCAAATTATGACCATTAATTGTTATTCCTTGAATTTTTAGGAAAATAAGCTTTCAATTCCCAAGATTAATTTCTAGTACCATTTAAATTTTATTTTTGGGAATTTAACCTTTTAATAAATTTTGGGATGTTACAATTCTCCCCCCGTAAAATAAATTTCGTCCTCGAAATTTGTTACACTTCTTGAGATATAAACTCCGAGTAACATTTCTTCAGGTCCTCTTCAACTTCCCAAGTTGCTTCCCTTGGAGACAGTCCCTTCCATACTACCTTTACGAATGGTATGCTTCGATGTCTGAGTTGTTTTTCTTGTCTGTCAATGATTTGTTCTGGCTCAGCCTCATATGTGAGATCATCTCGCATATCCACATCTTCATATTCCATAATATGTTCAGGGTCTGGTTGGTACTTCTTCAACTGTGAGACACGAAACACATCGTGTAGTCTACTCAAGTTTGGGGGTAAGGCTATTCGATATGCTACAGGCCCAATTCTTGCCAATATTTTAAATGGACCAATGTAACGTGGGCTAAGCTTTTTCCTTTTGATTGCCCTACCGATTTCGGTAACAGGGGATACCTTAAAAAATACATGATCTCCCACTTCACACTCTAGAGATCTTCTCCTTTTATCAACATAGCTTTTCTGTCTGCTTTGCGCTCTTAGGAGCCTCTTTTTGATAGTCTTGATTTGCTCTGTGGTTTGATTTACCAGATCCGGCCCATATAGTCTTCGTTCATTCAATTCTGTCCAGCATAGGGGTGATTGACACTTTCTACCATACAATGCTTCATAAGGAGCCATTTTTATACTCGCATGATAGCTATTATTGTAAGCGAATTCAGCGAGTGGAAGAAAATGATCCCAACTTCCCTTGAAATCCAATACACATGCTCTTAACATATCTTCCAGCGTTTGTATGGTTCTTTCTGACTGTCCATCCGTCTGTGGATGATAGGCCGTACTGAATTTCAGCTTCGTACCTAGAGCTTCATGTAGAGTTTTCCAGAATCTTGATGTAAATCTGGGATCTCGATCAGAGATAATGCTTTTCGGTGTACCATGGAGTCTGATTATCTCCCGTATATATATTTCCGCTAACTTCTCTGGGGAATATCTAGCATTAATGGATATGAAATGTGCCGTCTTGGTGAAACGGTCGACAATTACCCAAATGACATCATAGTTTCTAATTTTGGGTAAACCCATCACTAGATCCATGGTGACACTTTCCCACTTCCATTCTGGAATTTCTGGACTCTGTAGAAGTCCTGGTGGTCTCTGATGTTCAATCTTCACCTTCTGACAAGTGAGTAATCGGGACACATACTTGGTCACATCGCTTTTTAGCCCTGGCCACCAATACATGGATTTCAAATTGTGATACATCTTAATCATTCCTGGGTGAAGGGTGTAACGACTCTTGTGTGCCTCATCTAGGATTTTCCGCCTCAGATCAGCCTTTGGTGGTACATATATTCGCTGTTTGTATATGACCAATCCACTTGGTGAAAGATCATGATCCTGGGTTTCACCTTTTTCAATTATCCCTCGGATCAACTGGGCTCGTTCATCTTGCATTTGAGCTTCTTCAATTTCTGCTCTCAGATTGCTTTCTTCCTGGCTAACACTAAAATTAGCTAGGAGTACTTCATTTGGTTTGTATGCATTCAGGAATACTTGATTTGTCAAGTTTAGATCCCTGAATTCCTCTAACAATTTCTGTTCTCGGACCATCATGACTGCTACTTGCACCGCTTTTCTACTCAAGGCATCAGCAACAACATTTGCCTTTCCTGAATGATATTTAATCTCTAGATTATAATCTTTTAACAACTCCATCCAGCGACATTATCTCATATTCAATTCTTTTTGATCATATAGATACTTGAGGCTCTTGTAGTCACAGTACAACTCTACAGTACTACCATACAGGTAGTGTCGCCATATTTTCAATGCAAACACGATTGCCGCAAGCTCCAATCATGAGTGGGATAGTTCTTCTCGTGAGGCTTCAGCTGTCAAGAGGCATACGCCACCACTCTGCCCTGCTGCATAAGGACACATCCCAATCCCTGCTTACTAGCATCACTGTAAAACACATAGCTCACTGGGATCTGGAATAATCAGTACTGGTGCGGATGTCAACCTCTCCTTCAGCTCCGTGAAGCTCCTCTCACATTTGGCATCCCACACATATGTTTGATTCTTTCTCGTGAGCTTTGTCAACGGCATGGCGATTCTGGAGAAATTTTGAATAAATCTCCGGTAATAACCAGCAAGACCCAGAAAACTGCGTATCTCTGTTACAGTTTCTGGCCTCTTCCAGTTTAGTACTGCCTCCACCTTACTATGATCCACAGAGACTCCTTCTTGTGAAATTACATGGCCCATAAATTTAACTTCTGAAAGCCAGAATTCACATTTACTCATCTTAGCAAAGAGTTGCTTTTCTCTCAGAATTCTTAACACTATTCTCAAATGCTATTCATGTTCCTCTATACTTTTAGAGTATATTAGAATATCGTCGATGAAAACTACGATGAACTGATCCAGATATTTAAGGAAAATTGTGTTCATGTAGTCCATAAACACGACAGGTGCATTGGTTAGTCCAAAGGGCATCACCAAGAACTCATAGTGTCCATATATGGTTCTAAAAGCTGTCTTCGGCACATCCTCAGCTCTTACTCACAACTGATGGTAGCCTGATCTCAGATCAATCTTTGAGAATACGCTAGAACCAAATAGTTGATCAATAAGATCATTAATCATGGGGAGTAGATATTTGTTCTTGATGGTCACCTTATTCAGCTCTCGATAATCAATACATAAACGTAGGCTCCCATCCTTCTTCTTAACAAACAATACTGGAGCTCCCTATAATGAAACACTAGGGCGTATAAACCCTTTCTCTAGTAATTCTTTAATTTTCTTCTTGAGTTCTGCCATTTCATTCGGTGCCATTTGATAAGGAGCTTTGGAAATAGATCCGACACCCGGCATAATCTCAATGGCAAACTCAACTTCCCTTTCTGGAGGTAATCCACTAATGTCTTCTGGAAATACTTCAGGAAATTCATTCACTACAGGTATACTTTCAATCATCACATCTGATTCTGCCTGAATCGAGAATAATATCAGATACCCCTGACACCCTTTTCTCAGACATTTCTCAGTTTCAGCTACTGAGAGAAAATTCAAGTTAATGCTAGCATCATTGCCTTTATGTGATTCAAGATATTCAATTCTCTTGTTACCACAGTCCAGCAAAACATTATTCGTCGTTAGCCAGTCAATGTCTAGGATAACTTCCAGTTTGTAGAGTGGTAAACAGATCAAATCTATCACAAACTCCTACCCCGCTATATTTATAATACAATTCAAACAACCAGGAACCTGTGGGTTATGAGCCTACCACGCTTCCACTATGCACTCTAATGCCTCACACTATCAAACATAGGTGGGGCTGCACTTATGCCCGCACTTATCTTAGTACCTTAACATCACATAAATTGGAAATCACTTTCCTCAGTTAAAAAAAAATCAAGATCAATAGTGCATATTCTAACCTTTACTATATCCGGGTAATATCCTTAAAACATTACTGAAGGTTCAACATTATTCATAAGGTTCACAAGGTTCAACTTCCTTCATGAAACAAAACTATAGTGCAACCTTATTTACATTTTAACCTAAACACTATTTCAGCTTAGATCTTTTTTAAACATATCTTGAACCTTCAGTATCATCAGATCAGATCCTTTAGGATCAATATACGGCATAATTATCGCTCCCCATATAGCACCATATATCATACCTACATACCTTTAACACCACAGTGTTACTAAGGATCACTATTTAGTATAGAGAAACCTCAAAACAATCACTATGCCCCGAGTTTCCATAACCCCATCAAATGAACTTTTCTTGCAACAAAAATGGTTCGGATTAAAGATTAATACTTATTTCATCATCTCTATGCCTCTAATCATCCTCTAGGTCATTTAAGAACTTAGGGTTAAAATTTCAAACCTTTAAGCAAAAGGTTTTGGATTTCCAAGATACTTTCTAGGAGTCACCTATCCCAAGTTTATTCTCACCTGAGCACGCTTAACTACGAAATTTTGATAGTATCCGAGTCACATGCCAGCTTAGCATTCAATTCTTCGGAGTTCATACCCTTCTTTACTAGGTATACATCACTATTGCTCCATTTCATTCTCTATATACTGTTCTACCCTATCCTTTAAACCATTCTATCCAGTTAGTGCTCAGGGAAAATTCTATTTCTTTGGGTTCATCTCTAACCCACAATTCATTCTAGCTATGAGATCACTATTAAGGTATCTGCATACTTATTTATAGCAGTAGAGCATACTAGCCTAATGCCAGAATCTCTGCTCTGATACCAAAAATGTAACACCTTAAATTCTAAAGCCTTTAGATTAATTTAAATATGTAATGGTTTCAAACCTGAGACCAAAACAATTTAAATTCCAAATTTAAGACAAAGTTTAATCTTATATTTGTATAGGATTTTCAAAAAACTTTTTAAAATAAATATGTATGGTCTAAATTTTAGTTTGTAAATTCATTATCTTTATCAGTTTAAAAAATCTTTTATTTAAAATACAGGGCATTTTCTATCTGTAGTTCGCGTCGTGATGGTTAACTTATTGGTTTCTGGATACCAATACGTTATCGAAAGTCTAGCGTACGGATTACAACTTATACAGTTTGCGTCGCGAGTACTAGTACTACTATCGCTACTATTACTACTACTTATAAATATTTTACAGTCATCCAAAATAAAATGATAACCAACAGTCCATAATTTATTTGTCTCTTCTTCGTCCGTCTATATTACCTTCTTGCCCTTAGAGCTGGACGCCTTAGCTGTATGTCATTTGTTGAAAAAAGGGGTGAGATTCAAAAGAATCTCAGTAGTACACAGATCACTCATATAATATGCAAATACTAAGCATGTAAAACAAATCATCAAACAACACAACTTACAGAAATGCAGCACATAAAAGGGCCTAACCGGTCCCTTATCACAGACTCACAGCGCTTGAGATTCACAATCTGGCTGCCCAGGGCCTCTGCCCCATACAAGGTACAGTCACGGGCTTTCTGCCTCAAGCCTACCTGACTCAAGACGCCCCCGGGTAACTCCCGGTGTAACTTGTACTTACGGGTCTTACCGCCTATGGACTATCTGTCCCACACATATACAGATGATATGGTACACATACATGGCATCACATATGATATAAGAGATAAGGTACTACCTGACAGTCTTTCCAAGTTTGGTTCCTGTTCTCAGTCTCTTAGGCGTCCCGGGCAAATGTCAAATCCTATAATTTATAATTTACGGACGGACGAATTATTACTTATTCCAAAATAATTTAAGACACTTTGGTAGGTTATCATTATAGCTAATACCTTAAATCCAATAGGTATCTAATGGACTCATACCAACTCTAAGTATTTAACTCGACCCTTAGAGTCCTAATTATTTCAATAATACCCTTACTTTTTATTTTTCCACTATTACTTAATTCTGACAGAATTTTCAATAATATTTGAAAATTCATATCTTGGCCTAGAAATATCCAATTAAGGTGGTTCCAAATTCTATGTGTCACTTATGAAGTCTATTTTAATATAAAAATACGTTTAACTACCACCTATCCATGAATAATTCCCAGTTTTAAAGTTTTCTCGCACTACCAGAAAATCTTTCCAGTTTTCAATAGCTTAACTTCTAAAATTCATAACTAAATATCTAGAACTCCAAATGGGATGGTTCAAAATCCTATATGTTTCTCTTTAAGTATCGTTTTAGGAAAAAAATATTACCATTTATATATTATGGTCACAAAATTTCCATAATTTCGTCAAACCCCATCTGTACCAGAAAACGTTCCAGATTCATCATCTAACTTTAAAAATTCATATCTCACTATTTATAAACCCAAATGATACATATTATATATCAAATTAAAGCTTAAGATGTCTACTTTCCTTCTGGAAACTTTCATAATTTTCGGACCAGGTTTGGTTACCGAAATTTATTTTACAACCAATATGATTTCAGAGAAACTAACCGAACAGCAACTCCTCTTATTTTCTAAAATTTCTAGACTAATATATAATCATCCAAAAATCATAATCTCATATATTCCCATATAATTTTTCGTATAGAATTCATTGGAAACCTCAAATTTATCAAATTCTCATTCCTTCCTTATCCACTATTTTGGTCAAAACAAGACCTCATAAGACAATGATTCATTATACTAGATTCTTATGCTTCCCAAACTACCAAAAATAGCCTTAAATTAACTAGAAAGAGTTAAAAATATGAAAAGGGAACTCACCTATATTAGGATATGGAGTTGTATGTGAAATTTGTAGCCACTTCTTCCTTCCTCCAATGACATCTATCACTCTTATGTCTCTTTTTTTCTATTTTATGTCTATCTCTCTCTATCTCTCTCTCTCTCACTCACTCTCTCTTTTCTTTTCTTTGGCTTCCGAAATTGAAGTGATGAAGAGGTGAAATGGTGGTTTAAAAAAATGAAAGTGTGTGTGTGTGTGACACATGTGTATTTAATTAATTAATAAGTGATTGTGTGTGTACGTGAGAAATGAATGAAACATGGAGAGTGAGTGTTTTATTTAATTAATTGAATGTGTGTGCATGTGTCTCATGTGAAGCAAGGGAAAAAGGGTGTGTGTGTTTTAATATTATATATATATATATATGTATATTTTTATCCTATTAATTATACACACAATGCCGTAATTTTTCCCTTTGTCTAACTTAAGATTCCTTAAATTTTATGGATTCCATAATTTAGCTTACTATCCAACTCTCATAAATTAATCCTTAGCTTTAAAATAATTTCTCAGAGAGTCCTAAGCCAAATTATGACCATTAATTGTTATTCCTTGAATTTTTAGGAAAATAAGCTTTCAATTCCCAAGATTAATTTCTAGTACCATTTAAATTTTATTTTTGGGAATTTAACCTTTTAATAAATTTTGGGATGTTACAAAATGAGACGAGGGAGAAGGAGCAGCATTAGTTTGGTGCAAGAAATTGGACAAAAAGAAATGAGCAAGGAGTGTCACAAAAATAAAAAGAGGAGGAAGAGAAAATGTGAGAAGTGATGGAATAAAAAAAAAGAGAAGATAAGTGTAAATCGAACTCTAGGACAGTCATAAGTAGAGGAAAAAGAGGAAATGTGGGAACTAAAAGGATAAGAGTGATGACTCGTGTTGGATGAAGATTGAAGACTAAAAGGATAAAAGTGATAGAAGAAGATTGTGGGAGAGAAAAGAGTTTGAAGTTTTTTAAAGAAAATAATACTTTGTGTGGCTCTTGCTAGGCTAAGTGCCACACAAAGTATGTAGCAGCTGTTGCACTTCTTTGAACAAATGTCATAGTTGTTGCTTCAATTTTTATTTAAAAAAAAACACTTTAGGTGGCGCTTTCTTAAGTCCCTAGGCAGCTGTGGCACTTCCTAAAGTTTTTTTTTAAAAAAAAATCTGGAAGAAGCTGTGACATTTCTTTAAAGAAGCGCCACAAAAGATGCGTCACTAATGCTTATTTTTGTAGTAGTGAGAGCATTATTATCTTTCCACCTGTAAAATTTAATTTCATTTTGACTTAAACGAGTGCAGTAAAATTTCAAAATTTTTAAAGAGTTGATTGAAATAAAATTACTTTCATGGGACTAAGTGAAATGTTTCGTAAGATTAAATTATGCCATACTAAACATGTTTTCTATAATATATTTAACTAATTTGATTATATTAATAAATTTAGTCAATTGTTATGAATATGGCATGCCTTTTTTAAATGGATTATTATACAGGTTAAGTTTTTATATCTACCATTAGGTCAATTCTTTATTCACACAGGGCTAGCCATGTGTGACTGGAAACTTATTTAATGCATATAAAAAATTTGATTTAGAATTTGTCATTTTTAAAATATATTTGTTTATGATGACCCAATGAGTGACTAGCTTTTTGGTTTTAATAACTAGTTGGGGCAAAAAGACCCACCACCTTTAATTTAAAAAAATGTTTTTATGGCCTTGACCTTTAATTTTGAATACCTGGAGTCAAAATGAAGAATAAAAAAAAGTAGATTTTCACACACACACACAAAGCAAAGAAAGAAGAGAACAGAAAGGAGGGAAGAAGATGTAACAAATTACTAGAAAAATAATGTTAATGTACTCTTTCTTATATCTTTCTTTTTTGATACATCTTAGATCATTTTTACTGTCGTTCTCATCCATTCGCTTTTTTTAATATAAATATATTATGTTTATTGCCATACACGTTGGTTCCCCATGGGGCAATCTTTTAAGCAAGGGATATCTTTCATTTTCAGTTTCGATTACAACCAGTGGACATCCATTTATTTCTACACTTTCATTCTTTTCCCTTTTTTATTCTTTATATTTTGAATTTTATAAATTTTTGAAATTCATTTACATATTGCCTTTCATTTGAATTTTAATATAAAATGAAATATATGTATTTTTTACTATATTACTATCAATAATTTCTGGCCATATATTTTCTCCAACGGTGTCCACATATCTTCAAGTTGATCAAGCCTCAGAAGCTCATTGTTGGTCATGTGAAAGCAAACCCTGGCTACTTCTCTTCGTTCATGATTATCATAAATAAATCCAACACCGATCATTATCAATTTCATCTATTTGGAGACACACAGTTAAGCTCACGTAAGACGAGTACATATACAAATATATGTTAATCACAAATTCTTTTGGGTAACCCATAATGAAAATCTGCCTTTTGGCATACTTTTTATACCAAGAGTCAACTTGAAAACTCCAGCTGCTAGATTCATGATTCATTAATTCTTTGTGAAGCTTTGCACTATCAAGAAAAATTATACGTACAGATATTCGTTTACACACACATATTTGTGTAGAAATATATTTTATATTCATCAATGAAAAATAATATATCAGTTGAAGTGGGAAGTAAATCAATCCATGGACTCAAGATCAATTTAGATTAAATTATTAATTTCAAATGAACATACGATAACATGCGTGACGTATATTATATTGTTGAGCATAGGTTAGACAAATCGATGAGTCTGCATACGTGGGGAAAATTATAGTCACCAAATCATGCAACTATTGACTCCAGGAAATTGAAAGTCTCTATATATAGTATAAATATATCTGCATGCATAAAAGGCACCTATATTCATCATTTTAATTTCTTATTAATGTTTTCTTTCCTTCTTTGTTTTTCTTTTCCCCTTGACTCACTCTTCAGCATGTTTATGAATGTTTGCATCAATAAAGGTGTCCTCCGACAAAACCCTAATTTAAAAGAAAGATGATGACATGCAAAAATAATGGGACCACTGTGCAAATATATGTTAATATTGCGAAAGAAGGTGGACAGGCATGCAGTAGGCCGACAAAACCACGGGACCACTGTGCAAACGGTCAGGCAAATGGAAGAGGCAACTATATACCCCTGTACTATGTTGCTTTAATTCTTTCTTTTTTATTTCTATTCCATTCTTCAATTTTTGTCTTCCCTAAATTTGTAATTATGAAACTCGTTCTGATATAATATACTTTCATCACCATTATTTCTTTTGTTGTCCTATATTTCTTTAATTTTCCTATATCTATGTATAATTAGTTAATTATATTAATGAGCATCAACTCGATCTATTCAATATTCAAACTCTCTCTATTAATCATGGATGTTAATTAACAAGTGAAATTGAATATAAACTCTCTTTTAAACGGGGAGATATATGTAATTAATTAATTATGTAAACTGACATAATATACACTCACTCCATAATATACTAACTAAATTTAATTATAGTGATTAAGAGACAAAACTTAATAATAATACTTCAATAAACTTTCATAAAACATCCTAAAAATAACAAGTCTACCCAGTGGTGGAGGGAGGTGGGGCCAGATGATGAGAATGAATGGGTATAAGAATTATAATTTTTGTAAAACAAAAAGAAAAGGTCACGAATGGCTATAAATTTATCAAAATAAGAAACTATTTTTTCCTCCATTTTTCAAGGGCTTTGATTAATTGATGGGGTTAAAAAAGTGCTCGTCCTGATTTGTTGTTTTAGTTTTAAAAAATTATCTTTGCTCCTTCCGAAAATTCCATTTTACCAATAAATGCTGAGACTCCCTTCTTGCTTTTGCCAGAGTCTGTGAACTCACTGGAGGGGTCCCACTCGCCTCAAGTATCGTTTCTTTTTCTTAATTAAATAAAGATTGAAGAATCAAGTTCTCATAAATTAATTAATAACCATATGTTTAACAAAATTTAGAGGGTAAGCAAGAGTTTTTCCTTATTTTTTGATTCTATATATATGGTATGCACTTGGCCACTTGTATACTACTTATATTGTAGTATTTCACAAAAGCGAGTGTGTGTGTATATCTAGCCAAATCTATATTATGATCCGATTAAAAAAAATCAATGTTATGAATAGTTAAAAAATATAATGTCGATGCAATTAATTCATGGACTTGACGCAGCATATAATATAATGGTGTTCAATATCTAAGAGTTGCAGAACAAAATGGCATTATTTGTGGTGCTGCAAATGAGTAACAGAGTGAGTGCGTAGAGGCATGCATGTTTGCTCCTACGTACGTACGTAAGGTGCAGTGATTATCTCTCACTGTTGTTCCCTCTGCATAAAACCCTTTTTTCGTTCTCACTCTCCTTCTGTTTTGGTATAGTTACTTTTCCTTATGTTTTTTCTTGAGAAAAAAAGGACATAAATGGGTGGGAGGGGGATATCTGAGAGTTGCAGAACAAAAGGGCCGTCAGAGAGGGCGCGGAGTCATATACAAGGTGTAGCTGTCTCGCATATCAGCATAAACGATAAACCCACACTCTTGTATGGTGGTACAACAATTATCATATATATATATATATATATATATATAAGGAACCTCCCTCCCTCTCTTTGCTCTCGATCACTCTCATTCCCAGACCTCTCTTTCTTCTCTCCCGATCACTCTCACTACCAGACCCTCCCTTGGCCCTCACTCTCGTTGCCTACAACTCATTGTCTTTAACAAGTAGTTCTCTTCTAAATCAACATAGTTGGCTCTTTGTAGATTAGGTTTGGTATCAGAGTATTGGTATCAGAAGATTAGTACCATAGGTTTGGTATCAGAGCCACCACAGGTTCAGATACCACTTCCATTATAATGTAGGTATGTCAATTAGATAAAAATACGTATGATCAGATATGCATTCTAATTAACTTAACGTTTGGTATCAAAAAGTTAGTATTAGATATTTAGTATCAGAAAATTAGTATTAGAGCCAGCATGGGTTCGAATACACTTCTATTTCAAGGACTCTCTCTATCTTTCAAGACTTTCGTCTTCCAAAAAGAAAGCCTCAAAAGGTATCAATGTCTCTATCTTGCTAAGTTGGTAAAGAAGGCAAAAAGATGTGATGATACTAATTACTTCCGAGATAGTAAACATCTAAGTTTGATGACAGTAACCCAGAAAAAATATCAAAATGACAATAAAACTTAACACTAAAAACAACTAAAAATACATTAAAATAGAGAAAAAAATACTTAACAATAAAAACTTCTGGCACTTTATATTGATTAGAAAGACTCATTATCTCGTATTTCTCAATATCTAGGCGATCAAACTTCTAGCCAACAAGCTTGATGCCATCCTCTAAAAGTTTTCCCATCGCCTTGAGCTTGTGTAAAATAAATTTTAATTGGGCATAAGAAAAATCACAGGATGTGAGTTGTCATCACGTTGAATCAAACACAAACAAAGCATAATGCAATGGCGATATTTCCAGATATGACATTCAAGGAAAGCAACTAAATATATGATTCCAAAGAAACAAAACTTGACTCATCAGAAAAAATGGAAGATATGATCATAATCCATGAGTATAACCAACAAAGAAAGTAGCCGCTTAAAAAAAGAAATAGAGATAATGTATAGTAGAGTGTGTTTACCTCATATAGCCTCTTTTGTCTAAGTTTACATCAAGGAGCTGAGGAAAACTCAAATTGAGATCAAGAATCCTCCTGGCCATTTTTTTATTCCTCTTATCCACTATCAACTCTACTAAATAGAGATAAGCCATAACAACCCAAGAGTGGATAAAACTATTATTATTATTTTGTGGATAAAAATCAGCATCACTCTCCTCCCTCCCTCATTCTCTAGATATGGCTTACATTTTCCCCAAAATGAAGTTTAGGAGGCAACCGTGTCCCCATCTAGCTAAGATGGCTGCAAAGGTGGAATGACACCAGGAGGCGGCTTATTTTATGTTTAGGCTGGCGCGTTCCGCCAAAGGGATGGCTCTCACTCATAAGGAGGTTAATCTTCTTTCCATTACTCACACCAACGTGGTGGAATCCCTCCGAGTTGCCTATAGGTCCTTCTTTGTAGAGAAGGGGAAGGGTACATATCGTGCTCTGACCAACAAATACCTATCGTGGGTTAAGTCTCAATTGATGAAGGAATGTCGTAATATGATAAAACGTTTGAAACTTAATTTGATTGGCCCTCATAATCCTTTAGAGTCAGAGGTTATCTATAGGAGGATGCTAGGAGACTACCACATATACTTGGCAGAGATCAAGTCTGGTGCAGAATGGAAGAAAGCCATTGATCAAAGTTAGCCTAGTGAATTGCAAAATTTTTACATATAAAGCATCATACAAACACCAACCCCAATACAAAGTATCACAACTAACAATGCAAATGTGAACTTCATTTCCTTTCTTCTTATTTAATTAAACTAAATATGAGTTCTTCTCATCCCTACAACTCTCTGTCTTTAACAAGTAGGTCTCTTCTAAATCAAGATGGTTGGCTCTTCGTAGATTAAGTTTGGTATCAGAGTATTGGTATCAGAAGATGAGTACTATATGTTTGGTATCAGAGACACCACAGGTTTAGATACCACTTCTATTATAATATAGGTCCTTCTTTGTGGAGAAGGGGAAGGGTACCTATCGTGCTCTGACCAACAAATACCTATTGTAGGTAAAGTCTCAATTGACGAAGGAATGCCGTAATATGATAAAACGTTTGAAACTTAATTTGATTGGCCCTCATAATCCTTTAGAGTCAAATGTTATCTATAGGAGGATGCTAGGAGACTACCACAGATACTTGGTAGAGATCAAGTCTGGTGCAGAACGGAAGGAAGCCATTGACGAGACCCTTAAATATTACCTGCAAGGAGCAGTAATCTCTTGTACTGTTAATATCATTTATTTTTCCCATATTCTCTTAATCCTCCCTTGTACATCAATGGAATATGTGCATATTTGCTTAAATTGCTCCTGGGGCCTTGAATATGAGTTAGTGGGCTTTAGGCCCAATAGGTGTGAGTTGAACATTTTGACTTATTGCTATAAATATTGGATCAACCTATGATCCATTTGTAGGATTCAACATTGTTCATTTCAATAAAATAAATAATTTGATGTGTTTTATACTAGGGCCTTGTACCCGAGGTAGTGGGATTTAGGTCCGATAGGTGTGAGCTGAATCAGGTTTATTTGTTGTTATTTTGACTGATGGTTATAAGTATTAGATCAACATATAATCCAGTAGTAGGATTCATCATTATTCATTTCTATAAAATAAATAGCAGTTATCTTGCAGCTCGAATTTATACATCAGGGTTTGTTAATCCAACATACTTCACGTAAGGGTATTAATTATTTGCTTGATTTAGTGGATTTTTTTTTGCTTGCCTTATCTTTTGACTACCCTACCATTTCTATTTCTTATCATGCTGATGATTTGGATATCCTAGGAACTTGTTGATAAAGATCGTGATCATGTTGGTCCCTCCAATCCTATAAGGTTGGGACTGGCCTTGAATGTTTCAGCATTTTACTATGACATTTTGAACGAATCTTCTGAAGCCTCCATGATAGCTAAGAAGGTATGATTCAAAAATCAATAAGCTTTGTGCAAATGTTATAAAGAATCTGACATTTAATCTTCTATCTTTGAAAAGGCTTATGAAGATGCCGCTAACGAACTGGAGAGGACATTGGGAAAAGGACCCTACCAAGAAAGTGGCGCAACTATTCTCATGAAATGTTTAAGGGATAACCTCATGACTTGGGACTCTCACAATGCGGTGACTTACCACAGAAATCAAGCTTAGATATTTTTGAAACTTCTCAAACAATTTAACTAATCAAACAAGTAGGCATTGTGCAGGACCGGAGACCGTGGCGGCCCCATTTCTTTTTCACCACTGAACGTGCTAAGGGTTCACACAATTTCCTATGATAGTGTAGGGGACTGTGTAGGTATTTGTTTATTAGAAGTATATTGAACACTCTGATTGGTTCCTTTTGGGGTGAACGATGGGTATTCCTTATGTTATATCTAAATAGCTTTTTTAGTCGTTGACAATTTTCAATAAATCTGCTAGAACATTTACATTTATAGAAATACTTTAGGCTATTAGTTTCCTTTATTATATTTAGTTTGTGGGCATTACACCTCATAGTTTGAGGGGCTGTGAGCACAGAAAGTTTAATTTGAGAGGAGAATATTTCATATACTAAGAATGAATTTAATTCATGTTAAGATGCATTGACAAATCTACTGCATTGTCGTGACAAATATAAAACCTCGATTTTAGGAAACTAGGTCAGTATTAACAACATTCATAGAGCGACCTTCAAGTACTTAAGATCAATCCGTGGCATAAATATACTTGGTTTCTTGTGCTGCATTCACCTTCAACACACACACACGCCTTATCTCAACGATCATGACGAAGGGCCGATGCAATGTCATATCAACAAAGAAATAGGCATTATTTAACTTCCTAAGCCCATCCTTTGGGACCTGTCTATATGACCTACAACCACAAAATGCTGTAATCACTCTACATTTCATGCTTTCATAAACTTTACAATTTGAGAAAACCCAATCCGTTGAAGCCAATTTCCCTTTATAATAACAAGAAAAAAGATGCATGCACTTTTCGAGGAGAAGAGGTTTTATTATACTCCCATGTACTCTGCATATATCCATGTGTCAAAAACCGGAATGACAAAAACCTGGGCCACAATAAACAAAGTTCCTTCAGAAAATTGACAAAATTTAATTGAAAACATGAGCAAAACAAAAGCAAGAGCACATTAGATCTGATACTAGCTAGATTGAGTACACTTTGCTTCGGTGACATTAAAATAGAATCTTTAAAAAACAATTGTGAGCAGGAAAAGAACCACATGGCAGTGTAATCAGACAGAATAATCTAGTCATCAAAAGAGCATTCTTCAATGAAAACAAATTAGGAGAAACGAAACTTTAATTGAACTTTTTTCGCATGTTATACCGTGAGTCAATACACTCAAGCTTGAGCTAAATGTAACATCCCAAATTTATTAAATGATTAATTTATGGAAAATAGATAGTAAGCTAAATTATGGAATATATGAAATTTAAGGAAACTTAAATTAGACAGAGAAAAATTAGAGCCTAATGTGTATAATTAATAGAATAAAAATATACCTATATGTGTATATAAATTACTCAACACTCACCCTACTTCTATTTAACCTATGACTCACGCGCACACAGTTAGTTATTTAAATAAGCATACACCTACCATATATGACCCACGTATATATTAAAATTAGCCACTCACTTCCCACAATCATTACTTCACCATTTAGCATATGCAATCTAGCCCACAAACCATAAATAATTAACAATACCCTACCATTTGCTCAAATGGACGACAACACAGAAGCACACTCTTCACATAATTCTCATTTCATTTGGCCACAAACTCCACCATGTGATGTGCATGATAACCTAATTCCACTAATGCTTAATAAATTAAACACCTCATTTCCTTATCTCTCTTAATCGGCCAAAACACAAAGAAGAGTTAGAAAAACAGAAAACATAGAGAAAGTGAGAGAGGGACTTGAGTAGTGAAGGAAGACAAAGGTTTCATTGGAGAAGAGGAAGAAGGAGCTGTCAAGCACCATATGCAAGTCTTGAATATTGTTTAGGTGAGTCTTATCTATCTCTTTCTGTTGTTATCAAGGCGATGTGAGTTATTCATGAGGATTTATAACTACTAGGAGTTGTGTGATTATGAAAATAAGTTGATATCATTTCTGGTTAGAAGAGCGCGTGTGTGTGTAAGGAGTAAGAATTTGGTAAATTTGATGTCACCAATAGATTCTACATGAAAAATTGTATGGGAATATATGTGATTATAATTTTTGGATGATTGTGTATAAATATGGAGTTTTTAGAAATTAAGAGGAGATGATGTTTGGTTACTTTCTCTAAAATCAGTTCAGTTGTAAAATAACTTTCTATCATCAAATCTGGTCGAAAAATTATGAATATCTCCTGTTGCTTTCTAATTTGTTCTCCCTTCAAAAAGTTTTGTTGTTTTTAGGCTTTTAATACCATAATTTTCCCCATTATTTATAATTATTGAAGGATATAACTCTAGTGGTTAATTTCTAAAGCCACATGGCTGTTATCTTTTTATAATGATGTAAAATTAAGGTATGTAAATAGTTTGATTATAAAAATAAATTTAATTAATTGTTATAAATATAACATATCTTTGTTTAGGATTACCAATGACAGACTAACTTTTCGTTTTAATAACTAATTGCAGCAAAAAAAAAACTCCACCACCTTTTTTTTCTTTGAAAAAAAAAACCCACCAATGATTTTATGACCTTGACCTTTGGTTTTGAACACCTGAAGTTAGGATGAAAGAAGATGGAACAAATCAGAAAAATAATGTTAATGTACTCTCTTTCTTATGTCTTTTTTTTAATACATCATACGTCACTTTTTTTCAATGCAGGTAAATTAAATTTATTATCATTTTCACTGCCACGCACACCACAGTACGACACAATTGTTCACCCAAAGGAAGCAACCTTATAACCTCTTTCAGGCTGGGACATCTTTTCTTTCTAGACCCCCTCTTTCTTCAAAATCATTTTAAACTTGCATTTATTTATACATTTTCATGTTTTTCCTTTTGTTGGTTTTAACAGTTAAATAATTTTTTGAAATTTATTTACATATCTCGTTTCATTTTTATTTTAATATAAAATTAAATATATGTGTTTTTTACACTATTATGAGTAATTTCTGGTCATATATTTTCGCCGACGATGTCCAACCTCACTTTTGGTCATGTACGTGAAAGCAAACCTTGGCTCCTTCTCTTTCTTCCTGATTAACATAAATAATCCAACACTACAGATCATTATCAATCTACACACACGCGCGCGCACACACACCACTCACACCATTTTCTCTTTGCAGTCTCAAGCTCTAGTTAGTTTCAGTCTTGAACACATTCTGCTGTCACATATATTCATTTAAGTTATACTCTGATGATGGGTTTTAAGTGTTTGCTTCTTGGTTAGCGGATGAAATCAATACTCCTATATTTCTTAATATAATATATATTTACATAATTTAATTATATAATCAAGAAAAATATGGCATATGGTTGTCATGTCATATATTATGTACGTACAGATATTCAATTTCGTTACACACATATTTGTGCAGAAATATATTTATTATATTCATTAATTAACAATAATATATAAATTGAAATGGGTTGTGAATATTAATTTCAAATGAAAATATGATAAATATATTTGAGCATAGGTTAGACACGTGGATGAGTCCGCATATGTGGGGAAAACTGTATTCACAATTAACTCCAGGAAATTGAAATTCTCTCTCTCTATATATATATATGTGTATGAAAAGCTCCTATATTATATATTCATCATTTTAATTTCTTATTAATGTTCTCTTTCATTCTTTGTTATATTTTCTTTGATCCTTTCTTCAGCATGTTTATGAATGTTTGTATAAATAAAGGTGTCCTCCAGGACTAAAAAAACCATAATTTAAAGGAAAGACGATGACATGCAAAAATAGGAAGGAGTAAAGGATGTGTGTGTGTTCTTGATATTGCGAAGCAGGAAGGACAGGTACATACCTACGTAGTAGGCCAACAAAATCATGGGACCACTGCGCAAAAGGAGGAGGCAAATTGTCTTCTTGTCTGTACTAGGTTGCTTTTATTCCTTCTTTTTCATTTCTATTTCCTTCTTCAATTTTTGCCGTCGTCATTATTGTTTCTTTTGTTTTCCTATGTTTCTTTTATTTTAATATGTCTATCTACATTGATATTAATTATTTATATTAATGTGCATCAACTGATATATTCAATATTCAAACTCTCTGTTTTGATCATGGACGTTAATTTTTTGTTTCTAAAAGCATAATAATTTTTAAGCAAGAGCATTATTATCTTTTTACCTGTAAAATTTAATTTCATTTTGATACAAACGAGTGCAGTAAAATTTCAAATTTTTTAAAGAGTTGATTGAAATAAAATTGGTTTCATGGTGAAACCAAAACTGGGAAAAATTGAAAAATGCTTTCTGTCTTATTCATTGAACCAATGTTCCTATTTATACAATGGGTACATAATAACATAAATACAATATACAATATGTACATAACAGAAATTAGCTTACAATTGGAAGTTGTAACAAGCTTGGTTTTAATTACAAACTTATACACTTGTCACCCCCCGGGAGCTAGAGTATGGATGTTTTTCATGCCTAGCTTGGATGTGAGCTCATGGAATCTTGTAGGATGCAAGGGTTTAGTGAAAATATCAGCTAATTGATTAGCTGACCGAACAGGAAGTATATGGATAACCTTTGCTTGCAACTTTTCTCTTACTAGGTGACAATCAAGGTCGATGTGTTTAGTTCTCTCATGAAAGGTTGGATTAGAAGCTATTTGAATAGCTGACTGGTTATCACAAAAAAGCAAAGCTGGATCAAGATGACTGATGTGAAAATATATAAGAAGGTAAATTAGCCATTGAAGTTCACACATAGTAGAAGATAAAGCTCGATATTCAGCCTCAGAAGAGGACTTGGACACAGTAGGATGTTTCTTTGCTTTCCAAGAGATCAAGGAATTACCAAGGAAGATTGCAAACCCTGTGATGGATCTACGAGTATCAATACACCCTGCCCAATCAGAGTCACTATAACTTTTCAACTTCAAATCAGATTTGTTTTCCTGAAGACCCATTTACATCCAATAGTTTGTTTTCCAGGTGGTAACTCAATTAATATCCAGGTCTGGTTATGCTCAAGGGCCTTTATTTTAGTATCCATAGCTTCCTTCCAAACAGTATGTTTTATAGCTTGCTTATATGACTTAGGATTAGAAGAGGTTGTAATAGAATTGATCAATGTTCTATAAGAAGGAGACAAACCAGAATAGGAGAGGACAGAAGAAAGTGGATATTTGGGGTTGCCTTTACAAGTCAATTGATTAGCAGAAGAAGAGAGAGGACAGTGATAGTCCTGCAGATAGCTAGGGGGTTTATGAGGTCTAGTGGAACGACGAAGAGATGGGACAGAGGGAGGAGGAGGAGAGACCAAGGGTGGGTCAGAGGGAGAAGAGGAAGAAGTATCAACAGAGGGTGCAAGAAGGGGGACAAAGATATCATCAGGGAGGACTGAAGGAGCTTGAGGTTCAGGCCAAGAAAGAGAAAGGCCAGTGATGCTGTCATTAGAAAAAGGGAAAACATATTCATGAAAAAGCACATCTCGAGAGAGAAAAATTTGATTGGAGTGAAGATCCAAAAGAGTAAAAGCCTTGAAACCTTGGGGAATACCTAAAAAAAATACATTTTCTTGCTCTTGGAGAAAACTTTGATCTATTGTGAAACAAAGTAGAAGCATAACAAAGAGAGAACCAAAAACCTTAAAATTTGTATAAGAAGGCTTGAAACCATGTAAACGTTCAAAAGGAGTTTGTTGATTGATGATTGGAGAAGGAAGACAATCAATGATAGAGACAACATGTTGCACCATAAAAGACCAGTATAACAGAGGAACATGAGATTGAAAATACAAAGCTCTTGCTACATTTAAAAGGTGTTGATGTTTCCGCTCCACCAAACCATTTTGTTGAGGGGTTTCAACACAATATTTTTGATGAACAACACCCTTTGAAGCATAAAATTCAGCCATATGAAATTCAGGGCCATTGTTGGTTCGTACAACCTTTATTTTTGCAGAAAATTGAGTTTCCACAAGAGAGAAAAAATGTTTAATGTGAGTTCGAGCATCAGATTTATGATGAAGAAAAATAACCAAGTATAGCAAGAATAATCATCAACACACTACAAAAAAATAGCGAATTAGCGATGGAATTTAGCGACGGAATTTCCATCACTAATCAACTTAGAGACGAAAATTAGTGACAGATTAGAGACGGAACAATATTAGCGACGTAATTTGTTCCGTTGCTAAAAAGGCCGTTACTAATTGGTTAGTGACGAAATTTTGCATTCCATCGCTAATTAGAGACAGAATTTAGGGACGGAATTTTTCCATCTCTAATTAGAGACGGAAAATTCCGTCTCTAATTAGAGACGAAATTTTCCTTCTCTAATCCGTCGCTAATTATTTTTTTTATATATAATTTAAATTGCCACATGTCTACAACACGAGCCTCCACATGTTCCTCGCCGGCGGCCGCCACATGTACCAATCAGCCACCGCCACCTTGCCATCCTCCACCGCGTGCCACGTGCCACCCTCCACCTCGCGCCACGTGTCACAAATAACAAATTGGTTGCATTTTGTGACCAAGTTAGGATTCGAAGCCATGACCTCTCACGCGTGTGCTAGTGCCTTTGCCAGCTGAGCTAAGAAGAACCAATGAAAGTTAAATGCAAAATCATATATATATATATATATATATATATAAACATAGACACACACATTCACACATACGTACGTACATACATAATATATATATATATATATATATATATATATATATATATATATATATATATATATATATCACTTGCAAACAAAAATAGAAATACATAATTTTATATATTATTGAATATTTTAATTTAGTTTTCTTATTTTATTTTATGTAAATATTCTACCTAAATTTTTATTATTAATATCTTTTTTTATTTATTTTATTTTATATTTTATCTTTTTGTTTGTATTTATAAAATTTTCATTTTATTTGTATATAATATATTATTAAAAATTCAAATATATTATATTATAATTTTAATTTCAAAAATAAATACGAATTAATAATTTTTATTTATTTATTTTAATATTATATTATAAATTTAAAATAATTTAAAATTTAAATTATTTTAAAAATTATAATTTTGAAAAAAAATCGAATTATTAAAAAATTTAACTATTAAAGACGGAAATTCCGTCGCTAGAGACGGAAAAATTCCGTCTCTAAATTCCGTCGCTAATTTTTAGGGACGGAAATTAGTGACGGAATGTAATTCTGTCGCTAATCCGTCTCTAATTAGCGACGGAAAAATTTCGTCTCTAAATTCCGTCGCTAATATTTAGAGACGGAATTTAGTGATAGAAATTCCATCTCTAATTAGCGACGGAAAAATTCCGTCTCTAAATTCCGTCGCTAATTTTTAGTGACAGAAATTAGTGACGGAATTTAGCGACGGAATGTAATTCCGTCGCTAATCGGTCTCTAATTTAGAGACGGAAAAATTCCGTCGCTAATTTTAGGGACGGAATTTGTGAGGGATTAGTGACGGAATAAAATTCCGTCGCTAAATTTCGTCGCTAATCCTGTATTTTTTTGTAGTGACAATTGTCAAAAAGTATTTATATCCTTGAATTGAAGATAGAAAATATACCCCAAATATCCATATGCATCAAATCAAAGTTTTTACAAGAAGAACTGGTGCTTACAGGATAAACTAAACGTTTATGTTTGGCTAAATGACAAGCATCACAAGGAAAGGAAGCAGAAGTATAAGGTATATCAGGTATTTGTTTATGTAAAATCTGTAAGGTTGAGTCAGAGAGATGACCAAGTCGAAGATGCCATAATGGTGGGTCAGAAACTGAAGAGTTGTTGGCCAAATATATTTGTGGTGATGGAGCAGAGGTTGAAGCTACTGCAGGCAAAATATATAGGCCCTCTACTAGTCTAGCTGAACCAATCATCAGCAAAGGTGGAATGGAGTGTATCTGACAAGAATCAACAAAGAAAGTTATAGAAAAATTCGGCTCGCCTCAGTGAACGGCCAACGGTCCGACTGTCCGATCCTCTAAACAGTGCCTATAACACAAGCCTTTTTAAATACGTGATTAGTGCTCCTATACCATTGGCCCACTCACTCCATAATATACTAACTAAATTTAATTATAGTTATGAAGAGACAAAACTTAATAATAATACTTCAATAAACTTTCATAAAACATCCTAAAAATAACAAGTCTACCCAGTGGTGGAGGGAGGTGGGGCCAGATGATGAGAATGAATGGGTATAAGAATTATAATTTTTGTAAAACAAAAAGAAAAGGTCACGAATGGCTATAAATTTATCAAAATAAGAAACTATTTTTTCCTCCATTTTTCAAGGGCTTTGATAAATTGATGGGCTTAAAAAAAGTGCTCGTCCTGATTTGTTGTTTTAGTTTTAAAAAATTATCTTTGCTCCTTCCGAAAATTCCATTTTACCAATAAATGCTGAGACTCCCTTCTTGCTTTTGCCAGAGTCTGTGAACTCACTGGAGGGGTCCCACTCACCTCAAGTATCGTTTCTTTTTCTTAATTAAATAAAGATTGAAGAATCAAGTTCTCATAAATTAATTAATAACCATATGTTTAATCAAAATTTAGAGGGTAAGCAAGAGTTTTTCCTTATTTTTTTATTCTATATATATGGTATGCACTTGGCCACTTGTATACTACTTATATTGTAGTATTTTACAAAAGTGAGTACGTGTGTATATCTAGCCAAATCTATATTATGATCCGATTAAAAAAATCAATATTATGAATAGTTAAAAATATAATGTCAATGAAATTAATTCATGGACTTGACGCATCATATAATATAATGGTGTTCAATATCTGAGAGCTGCAGAACAAAATGGCATTAATTGTAGTGCTACAAATGAGTACCAGAGTGAGTGCGCAGAGGCATGCATGTTTGCTCCTACGTACGTACGTAAGGTGCAGTGATTATCTCTCACTGTTGTTCCCTTTGCATAAAACCCTTTTTTCGCTCTCACTCTCCTTCTGTTTCGTATAGTTACTTTTCCTTATGTTTTTTCTTGAGAAAAAAAGGACAAATGGGTGGGAGGAGGATATCTAAGAGTTGCAGAACAAAATAGCCGTCAGAGAGGGCGCGGAGGCATATACAAGGTGTAGATGTCGCTCGCTTATATCGGCATAAACGATAAACCCACACACTTATATGGTGGTACATCAATTATCATATATATATATATATATATATATATATATATATATATATATATATATATATATATATATATATATATAAGGAACCTCCCTCCTTTTCTTTGCTCTCACTCTCATTCCCAGACCCTCTCTCTCTTGGCTCTCGATCACTCTCATTCCCAGACCTCTCTTTCTTCTCTCCCGATCACTCTCACTACTTGACCCTCCCTTTGCCCTCACTCTCGTTGCCTACAACTCATTGTCTTTAACAAGTAGTTCTTTTCCAAATCAAGATGGTTGGCTCTTCATAGATTAGGTTTGGTATAAGAAGATTAGTACCATAGGTTTGGTATCAGAGCCACCACAGGTTCAGATACCACTTCCATTATAATGTAGGTATGTCAATTAGATAAAAATACGTATGATCAGATATGCATTCTAATTAACTTAACGTTTGGTATCAAAAAGTTAGTATTAGATATTTAGTATCAGAAAATTAGTATCAGAGCCAGCATGGGTTCGAATACACTTCTATTTCAAGGACTCTCTCTATCTTTCAAGACTTTCGTCTTCCAAAAAGAAAGCCTCAAAAGGTATCAATGTCTCTATCTTGCTAAGTTGGTAAAGAAGGCAAAAAGATGTGATGATACTAATTACTTCCGAGATAGTAAACATCTAAGTTTGATGACAGTAACCCAGAAAAAATATCAAAATGACAATAAAACTTAACACTAAAAACAACTAAAAATACATTAAAATAGAGAAAAAAATACTTAACAATAAAAACTTCTGGCACTTTATATTGATTAAAAGACTCATTATCTCGTATTTCTCAATATCTAGGTGATCAAACTTCTAGCCAACAAGCTTGATGCCATCCTCTGAAAGTTTCCCCATCGCCTTGAGCTTGTGTAAAATAAATTTTAATTGGGCATAAGAAAAATCACAGGATGTGAGTTGTCATCACGTTGAATCAAACACAAACAAAGCATAATGCAATGGCGATATTTCCAGATATGAAATTCAAGGAAAGCAACTAAATATATGATTCCAATGAAACAAAACTTGACTCATAAAAAAATGGAAGATATGATCATAATCCATAAGTATAACCAACAAAGAAAGTAGCCGCTTAAAAAAAGAAATAGAGAGAATGTATAGTAGAGTGCGTTTACCTCATACAACCTCTTTTCTCTAAGTTTGCATCAAGGAGCTGAGGAAAACTCAAATGGAAAGACACCAGGAGGCGGCTTATTTTATGTTAAGGCTGGCGCGTTCCGTCGAAGGGATGCCTCTCACTCATGAGGAGGTTAATCTGGAATCCCTCCTAGTTTCCTGTAGGTCCTTCTCTATGGAGAAAGGGAAGGGTACATATCGTGCTCTGACCAATAAATACCTATTGTGGGTTAAGTCTCAATTGACGAAGCAATGCCGTAATATGATAAAATGTTTGAAACTTAATTGTATTGGCCCTCATAATCCTTCAGAGTCAGAGGTTATCTATAGGAGGATGTTAGGAGACTACCATAGATACTTGGAAAAGATCAAGTCTGGTGCAGAACGGAAGGAAGCCATTGATCAAATTTGGCCTAGTGAATTGCAAAATTTCTACATATAAAGCATCATACAAACACCAACCCCAATACAAAGTACCACAACTAACAATGCAAATGTGAACTTCATTTCCTTTCTTTTTATTTAATTAAACTAAATTTGAGTTCTTCTCATCCCTACAACTCACTGTCTTTAACAAGTAGTTCTCTTCTAAATCAAGATGATTGGCTCTTTTGTAGATTAGGTTTGGTATCAGAGTATTGGTATCAGAAGATTAGTACCATAGGTTTAGTATCAGAGCCACCACAGGTTCAGATACCACTTCCATTATAATGTAGGTCCTTCTCTGTGAAGAAGGGAAAGGGTACCTATCGTGCTCTGACCAACAAATACCTATTGTGGGTTTAGTCTCAATTGACGAAGCAATGTCGTAATATGATAAAACGTTTGAAACTTAATTTTATTGGCCGTCATAATCCTTCAAAGTCAGAGGTTATCTATAGGAGTATGCTAGGAGACTACCACAGATACTTGGCAGAGATCAAGTCTGGTGCAGAACGGAAGGAAGCCATTGATCAAATCTGGCCTAGTGAATTGCAAAATTTCTACATATAAAGCATCATACAAACACCAACCCCAATACAAAGTACCACAACTAACAATGCAAATGTGAACTTCATTTCCTTTCTTCTTATTTAATTAAACTAAATTTGAGTTCTTCTCATCGCTACAACTCACTGTTTTTAACAAGTAGTTCTCTTCTAAATCAAGATGGTTGGCTCTTTTGTGGATTAGGTTTGGTATAGAGTATGGGTATCAGAAGATTAGTACCATAGGTTTGGTATCAGAGCCACCACAGGTTCATATACCACTTCCATTATAATGTAGGTCCTTCTCTGTGGAGAGGGGGAAGGGTACCTATCGTACTCTGACTAACAAATACCTATTGTGGGTTTAGTCTCAATTGACGAAGGAATGTCGTAATATGATAAAATGTTTGAAAATTAATTTGATTGGCCCTCATGATCCTTCAGAGTCAGAGGTTATCTATAGGAGGATGTTAGGAGACTACCATAGATACTTGGCAAAGATCAAGTCTGGTGCAGAACAGAAAGTTTAATTTGAGAGGAGAATATTTCATATACTAAGAATGAATTTAATTCATGTTAAGATGGATTGACAAATCTACTGCATTGTCGTGACAAATATAAAACCTCGATTTTAGGAAACTAGGTCAGTATTAACAACATTCATAGAGCAACCTTCAAGTACTTAAGATCAATCCTTAGGCATAAATATACTTGGTTTCTTGTGCTGCATTCACCTTCAACACACACACACACGCCTCATCTCAACGATCATGACGAAGGGCCGATGCAATGTCATATCAACAAAGAAATAGGCATTATTTAACTTCCTAAGCCCATCCTTTGGGACCTGTCTATATGACCTACAACCACAAAATGCTGTAATCACTCTACATTTCATGCTTTCATAAACTTTACAATTTGAGAAAACCCAATCCGTTGAAGCCAATTTCCCTTTATAATAACAAGAAAAAAGATGCATGCACTTTTCGAGGAGAAGAGGTTTTATTATACTCCCAAGTACTCTGCATATATCCATGTGTCAAAAACTGGAATGACAAAAACCTGGGCCACAATAAACAAAGTTCCTTCAGAAAATTGACAAAATTTAATTGAAAACATGAGCAAAACAAAAGCAAGAGCACATTAGATCTGATACTAGCTAGATTGAGTACACTTTGCTTCAGTGACATTAAAATAGAATCTTTAAAAAAAAATTGTGAGCAGGAAAAGAACCACATGGCAGTGTAATCAGACAGAATAATCTAGTCATCCAAAGAGCATTCTTCAATGAAAACAAATTAGGAGAAACGAAACTTTAATTGAACTTTTTTCGCATGTTATACCGTGAGTCAATATACTCAAGCTTGAGCTAAAAGCATTGAAGTGTTTGCTTAAAATTTCCGTTTGCATCACATAAAGAAGGAATTATACATCTCTTTTCATACACATGCTCATCGTATTATTGGCATGCCTGTGAACCATTACAGGAAAAAAAAAAAACCGTTTCAATTGGTCTGCTAATTGTAGACGACTTACACATGCAACCAGATCACTAAGTAGCCCGCATGCTAATTAGAAGTTATGAAGTTTAGGATAAATAAATAATAAACTGAAATTTTTTCAAGAAAGATATTAGTTTATTATTGTTAGAACGTAATAGAATTGTGTATTTTATATTCTCTTGTAGATAACATCAGCAGAGAATCCTTACTGATTACTGATAGAGTGTATACATGTGTGTAGCAATTCTGTCAAGATATGGGACCACAAGATTTTGTACTATTTGTTTTTATTCAACTCTATATTAATCATAAAGCAAGGTATGGGACCGCAAGATTTTGTACGATTTGTTTTTATTCAAATTTTTTTTTCCACCTTGAATATATATATATATATATTTTTCTGAATGGAAAAGAGAAATATATTAGTGAGAAGAAACTATTTACGGATTACAAAACACAACCACCAAAGCTTAGCCATTGATAATGAGTTCCAATCCTTTGGCTTTAGTGGTGTGGCGTACCAATGTAAATAATAAGTTAAGCAAACTTTCACAAGATAGGGATTCATCCAAAAATATAGACTTGTTTTTGTTATTCCAGAGTTTCCATAGTAAGGTGCCAAATAGCAAACGCCATTGTTCGTCTGTCTTATTTGGGTTCAGGTTGCTCTTAAGCCAAGCCTTGAACAGTTGGTGGAAGTAGATGTTGGCCCTGGCGGCGAGTAGCAATTTAACTCGACATTGTAGTGCAATTAGACAATGTCTAAGGATATCGTCTAAGCTCTCTTCTTCCGTGTGACATTGTTTACATGCTATAGTAGTTGTCATGCCTCGTCGACTCCTTTCCATGTTGGTGAGGAGGCGATTTTGCATAGCAAGCCAGAGAAAGGTTTTCACTAAATGCATACCTGGCCATTGCCATATCCAATTCGAGCTGCTATCGTGGTTGTGCCATGATTCTCCTTGCATGTTGTCATAGGGTGAGGCAACTGAGAATTCTCCGTTTTGGTTTGGTGCCCAGTAGCAAGTGTCTTCAGTGGCGAGACGGGAAGGCGGAGCCTTGAATATTTTACATTATATGCTGAAAGCAAAAACAGACTAGAGTCCAGCTACAGTGCAGGGATAATCAAAGTAACAAGTTTAAAGCAAACACAAAATTCTGGAACACAGAATCAAATTAACAAGTTTTGAACAAACCCAAAAGTCTGAATAGTCTTTTGTTTATTTATTTATTTTTTTATTATGCAGGATATCTTCCAGAGCAAGCTCATGACTAATCCCTCGGATATTATCGGATACAAAATGGGGGCGATTCTCTCAAACGAATTTTCTCCATACAAACTATCTTAAGCCCTTTATAACTTGGGTCAACCCACATTGGGTCAACCAACATTGATAAAGTTTGAATAGTTGAATACAAAGGGTATTGGCCGACAATATTCAACTATTCATCTCCATATAAACTATAAATAGAGTTGGGCCGTTCATTCGGCCTTTTCATATATTTTCTCTGTTTATCTTTCTATTATTAATGATATTACCTTCTTTATTATTATTATTATTGGTCGTATTTCGTTTTATTTTATAGTTGGAGCAAGCAGGCCGTTTGGAGATAGAAGTTTGAGTCAACCCAAGAAACAAGGACGAAAAACACGATCAGGAGCATTATTCATCAAAGAGGTCAATCTAGAATCAACAACTATGCTTATGTTCGATCTCGCATTATAAACTCTGCTAATAATGTTATGCTCATATACCTCATCAGAATATTTTTCCTGAGATTAGGAAGCCTCGTACCAAGTTTAATGTTGCAAGATTAAATAAGTGCTGATGTATTTGTACCATCTTCTTCATCCGAGAAAAGAATAAACAGATGAGTCCATGATGTACATGCAAGTCTCCACTCCATCAAAGTAACAAGACATAGAATGAATGAAACTTAGAAGGTAGAATTGAATTTCTATTTCACTATTCTACTTAACAGATCTAAGAAGCATCAAATCTTATAAACACAAAAACCAAAATATTCAAAGGTTTTATGGGTATATTTCTACCAAAATTGACAAGAGACAAAGTAAATCCAGAATGTAAAAAGTGAGAATTTCATAACAAAGCTATTCAACATATGTGTCTATGCACACATTGGCACAAGGCTCTCCACATAAACAAATTTCCACATCGAAAAAGTGTCCGATAAAGAGTGGGCAAACTTCTTCAATATACGAAGGCAGACGGAGTCATCCTTAGCGTTGCAGCAGACTAATTCATTCCTCCACAAGGTTAATGAAGTTGATCTAATACGATATTTCTGACTCCAAACCCATCTCTTCCCATATGCACAACTTCCCTCCTCCAACGCCCATAACACAAATTCATGCTTGTATGGATCAAACATAGCAACTTGGTTATTGTACACACCAAGATTATTTATCCAAATATCAGGGGTTGAAAAAGGTATCGATATCAATGTAAAACCTTCTGTTGTCAAGTCAAATGAAACAATCAACCCACGAAGATCTTTGCAATGCCATCCCAACCAAAACATAGCGCCATTAACTGTAACAGATTCAGAGTGAATTCTTACACGCCGTATAACGCCAAACTCTACTTCTTTCCAGGACCCCGCTCTTAATGAAAACACTTCCACTAGGGGGAGATAGGCTAAATCGCTTCGTATATGGATTGTCACTATCTTGTAATCCCTAACTACATGAGTATACCCAAGTCCTTAGTCAACAATGCGAAAGCTGCGATCACCGTTTGTTGATCTGGGTACTTGTCTGATGTAATATCCCAAATTTTGGGATTAAAGGCTAGAGAATAAGCCTGAATAAAGTAGACTACCAAACCCGCATTAGTAAGAGTCTCAGGAATGATGATATAGAAAGACTCTCAGGGACTTATGATTTGGCCTTACCGGAAAAATGGCTTAGTATTTGGAGGCAGTATGATTAGAATGTCGGTGCAGATGTGCACAAAATATATATACGATGCCATTAAATTGGTAGAAAGATACCACCCAACTATGTCATGTGGCAAGGGACCGATTAGTCGGGCGGAATATGCCGATGTAGGTGTGCACATGCCATTTTCAAGGCATATATGTGTACCATGCGTTTTTGAATTGGACATTGGTATGTAGCGCCATGTGGGGCCTACATACATACTCTGACCTGGTGTCATTTGACAGGCTTTGATATGCATGATGCAATCTCGAGTAAGTCCCTAGTAGAATCCCAAGTAGACACCAATAAAGTAACTTTATTAAAGTAATTTTAATAAAGTAAGTAATGATGTCATAACTTTTATGTTGGATGAATAAGAAGGTTACACATGTCCCATTAATGATGAAATATCCTTTTTCCTTTTGTGTTGGCATTCTAAGATGGTGACATGTGGCACAGAAGTCAGGGGAATTCACCGGTTTCCGGTCGGACCGACTACTTTCTCAAACACCGAACCAGGGAGCCGGGGAAAATCATTAGACCCTTACTTTTCTTGATAAAAGGGGACTGCTAAAATCCCGAGAAAAAGAGACGGGACCTACTTTATTAAAGTAGGTGACGTCACCGAATCAGTGCAACACCGAACAAATGGTACCATGGGATCGCGACACTTGGCATAACTTTTTGAAACTCCTCCTAAGCCATATATTTTCAGCCAACAGCCCAAAAAGACAGGAAAAATCAGAGAAAATAAAGAAAAAACGTTGGAGGAGAGAGGACGTGAATAGTAATTTTTTCAGAATTTCAATCCGCCGAAACACTACCGAATCGGCGTTTTCTCTCAAAACACCCTTCACAAACCTTCTTCTACTCATCCCAAGCTTCATTCCTATGGTTTCGGATTTTCATCTAGAGGTGCTTGGTGCCATCTCACTGGCCAGAGTATTGCCGAAACTCCGAACCGACTGCGGAAACGCGTAGAGGAAAGCGTAAGCTTCCTTTTTAACCGATTGGTTTATTGTTTGGATGAGTATTTGTAAGGGTGGGTACTGTTCATTTATGGTCCAAGGGATATTTTTGAGGTTTCATCATGGTTTAATCATGTATTTATGGTTAGATGATGATTTATGATGATATTGGACCAAGTTGTTAGACAAAATTCTGAATTGGTGAATTGTTATAGAAAATCCTTATTTTCTGGTCTGAACAGAACGTGATTAAGAAGCAGGAATTGTGTAATTTTTATGATTTCATTGGATTCTACACGAAAAATTATGTAGGTATGCAAGTGTTCATGATTTTTGGATGCTTATATATTAATTTGGAAATTTATGAAGTTGAATGTACATGTTGTTGATCTGCCCTATCTGGAATAGTGACATGGTACGAGATGTTTCATGGGATAAACCTTATCCAAAAATTCTAAAAGTTTCCATAGTTAAAGTATACATCCTAAGCTTTAATGTGATAAGTAGTTTGTAATTTTTGGACTAGTATATCGGGAGATATGAATTTTTGAAGTTGTGCCTTGTTTCTGAAATGAAATCTGGAACAGTGCATGTTTGGTGAATTTCTGGGAAAAATATGATAATAATAGTCAGACCAAAGTATTTTTACATCAAATTATACTTAAATAGCTTCACATAGGAATTTGAACCACCTCAATTGGAGTTCTATATAATTAATTATGATTTTTTAAAGTTTGGTCAAAATGCTGGCAGCTTTGTCTATCATGGGAATTTGAGAAAGAAAGTGACCAAATGTAATTAATATAAACTCTAAGAGTGAAAGTAAGCCTTTAAGGCTAATGTGGCCCGTTAGGCATTCACTTATCATGGCTCTAATAATTTTATTACTTATCTAGGGCCATAAAGTGACAAAGAAGAAGCTATGGTTGGAAGATCAAGGTACAAGACGAGAAGGCAAAGTCCAAAAAGTAGTAAACTTACTTACTTGTATGTATGTGGTGTTTATGCTGTGTATTGATTTGATGTGGTGCTTTGCTTGATTATGTGAAGCATGTATGAATGAATATAGCTCTGTTTCTGCTTTTACTGTGGCCATAAGTATGTTGCACGAAACATTGAGCATGCATAATATCATTATGTGAACATGAGCCTATGTAAGGCAAGAATATCATGCACTAGCATTCATCTTACATGCATTGTCTGTATGTTTGGTACTGAGATTCTCTCGAATCTCACTCTTCCCCACCAACCATATAGATATATGAACAGGAAAGAAGAGAATGCTTGAAGATGATTCAGAAGAAAAAAAGACGAAGAATTGAAGAATGAATTGTGTTTAGTTTATTATGTGTATCATTATTTGACACAGAGAATATTTATTTGTAAGAATATAAGTATTTGAATTAACCAGTATTGGGATCATTGAGAATAAGAAATATCTTAGTAATTATACAAAGAATTAAGGAACGATGAGTTGCTAAGAAGTTACAACCCACTTTGGAATGATGTCAAAAACAAGGTTTTTAAACCATTCAGAAAAGCATACTCAATTACAGGTTTGAATCATGTATTGAGGTTGGCAATTGAAAGAACTTTGCAAAGAAAGATCGCTTAGTGGTTCGATCCGCTGTCTAAAACTCATCAGAACGATTATGTAAGTAAGGTGTTACATATGACCTCTCTAGTCACTGGGTTCAACAACAAAAGTGAAGGAGGAGGATCATCTTTTTCATAACCGAGTTTCACACAAAGCAAGCCGTTGTTGGAACCAATGATGCAAGTACAACGCCTTAAGGGCCGGTATTCTCTCAACTTCCAAAGTTCCCTTATTAGAACGGAGCAAACGTAGGGGTGAATATCTAGGGCGCCGAGGGGGAGGGTGTTCATATGAATACCAGATAATAAGAGGGTTGTTGTGAGCAGAGTGGTGGGAGTGCTCTATGATGAAAGAGGGGGATTTCAAGAGATTTCTCCAATCTTTACACACACATTGAAATCGAAGGAGGGTTTTAACACGAAGCCTTTTGAGAATGTTGATGATAATCTCCAGAGGCAGATAGAGATTGTCGCCTCCCGTCTCCACCAGCTTTTGACAGAACGAGACGACGAGGGATTTCACAGTGTTGATGATTCTCTTCATCGATAGACAAAGAATGTCACATCTAGTCGCCATCTTCTTCCCGGATGGAATTAGGGTTAACGGAGAGAAGGAGACGAGTACTTGTTTTTGTGTTTTGTTATACACACACACATTCTGTTAATCAGATTTGGAGTGTACTTCAATTATTATCATTATCTCAGTCCGGAGAGATTTAGATGATTTGTTTAGATTTATTCTATCCTATTTCTCTTATATATAAAAAATAAAAAAACATGTAAGAAATATATAAAGAAAATAAACAGTATATAAGAGACGTACATTATGATGCTAACGAGGAGTCATAAATTCCAGAAAAGGAGAGAATCATCGTTTGAAGGCTTTTTTATCAATATACTTTATATGGTTAAAAATATACTTAATGCTACACTGTAGTATTTGCCAAGATACTTCGTCACTCCAAATCATTCACCAAAAGGAACACTTAGACGATACTAAATTTTGTTGTGTGTGTAACCAAGGACTTGATATGCTACTTAATTAAATAACACTTTGATTTGCTAATTTTAGGATCAGAGGGAGTGATGATAGATGATAGCATAGCGAGTATCTTCAACTGATCCATTAATTAGGATTCATTCATTGTGAAATAGTGAAGAGTGAATATTTAATTTTTAATTTTTTAGAGTTCAAGTAACAATTTGGGGGTCACATTAATTGTATGAACATTAAATATTTGAATCCTTCCGGAATCAAATTGTCGAAATTTAAAGTAGTAGCAAAGACAGCACACATCTCTGTGGTGTATATATTATTTTTTTAGAGTTTAAGTAACAATTTGGGTGTCACGTTAATTGTATGAACATTAAATATTTGAATCTTCAGGAATCAGATTCTCAACAATTAAAGTAGTTGCAAAGACATAGCACACATATCTCCGGTCTCTCTCTCTCTCTCTACACACACACCATTTAGAGTAATTTTATAAATAAAGATTGTCACAATATATTACTAGCAACATATTAACATTTCATGCTGGCATTTGAAGGGAAAGTGATATAAAAATTATGTTGCGCCACCTTTCGTTCCTATTATAAGAAACTAATAATAATTTTATGTAAGTTAAAGAAGTTAGTTAAAATTAATTATTTTTATTAAATTTTAAAATTACTCTTCATATCAGTTATTAGTTAGAGTACTTTATTTCATTAGTTAAAAATTTTTATAGTTTAATGAGGATATTAGGTGGAAAAATTACTGTTTCTTTTCTACCAATATACTTTTTTTAGTGAGAATTGAGGAGTCCTCATTATTTTTTAGTTAAATTTGAGATATGCTAAATTAACGAGATTCATTTGATATTTTTATAAGATATAGATTTGGGGCATTATCTGGGGATATTAGCATAAATATTATAATTTTAAATTAATTATAAGTTATTTAGGATAAATAAATAACAAACCGAAATTTTTCCAAGAAAAACATCAGTTTATTATTGTTGGAATATAATAGAATTGTGTATTTTATATTATCAGCAGAGAATCTCTACAGATAGAGTGTATTCGTGGATGGAGCAATTCAAGATATGGGTGTTGGAATAATCTAAAGATTCTAAATATATTGTATAAATATTATAGGAGAGAGCAGCTGCAGAAGACTTGATGAAACACCTCCAACCATAGTAATTCAGCATATAATATCTCACATCCTAAGAACTAAAAGTGGAAAAAGAGATTAGAAGGAGTTAAAATTAGAATATATTGTGATAAACTAGGGCTTCTTCTAACGGGAAGATAAGGCACATTGATGGTCTGTAAGTAGCCATTAGCAACGAGATTTTCCAGAAACAGGGAAAATTCTGGAAGTTCAAGTTTTAGCAGTTTGGTTGTGTTATGTTTTTGGTAATATAATTTTGTCCAATGACAACGAGATTTTCCAAAATTAAAGTAAATATTCTAAGCTTTAATTTGATAGGTGGATCATAATTTTTGGACTTGTAAATTAGAAAATATGAATTTTTAAACTTTTAGCCTATTTCTGTAAGAAAATCTGGATTAGTAGTGATTGGCGAATTTCTGGGAAATATATGTTGATACTGATCAGACCTAGGTATTTTTCCACCAAAATAAATTTAAAAACATTCACATAGGCTTTGGAACTAGTCAATTTGGAAATTTCTAGAATTAATTATGATTTTTTAAATTTGACTTAAAAATTTGTCAGTTTTCTGAAAAATAGTAAAATTACACTGTACAGAAATTGTACTGTACAGACGCCGCTGAAAACTGAGATAACCAACAGAATATGATTAGAGGCAGTAATAATGAAAGTAATAATCAATTACTTGTTAACCTTAATGTATAGGAATTGGTAATAGCCGGAGCTGAAGAAAAGTTTTGGACAAATAATCGGACTGAAAAAGAACCTAGGTAGTAACTATTTTTTGCATGTACTATGTGATTATCTATATGTTGAATATGTCATTTTCTGTAACATGAGCTAGTGTCTTGGACACACCAATTTCCTAAATTGTGGTCAGGGACTTAACAGGGGCAGAGTAGACCATGATGCAAACATGTCATTTGGCTTTAGGCAAGTGCACACATAATTTCAATCATCTTACATGACATGGCATTGCATATTTATTTTCACATTTTATATGTCAAACTGTATGTTACTACTGAAATTCTTTTGAATCTCACTTCTTTTTTAACAAATAATATACAGCAAAGTCTTCCAGCTCCTCTTGCAAGAAGGTAATACGGATGGATGAAGAAAATGCAGATTAAATATGGATTGTTTGGATTTCATTTTATTTTAGATGACTGTAAAATATTTATAATCAGTAGATATAATGGTAGTAGTACTTGTATCTGCGAAACTAACCATATAAGTTGTAATAAGTACGCTAGATTTTTGAACGCATTAGTATCCAAAAACGATAATTAAACAAGAATCGGGAAATTAGGCATCAAAAGTTCATATGTCTCTCTTCACCCATACAAATCTGGTGTTGATCCTCAGCTCAAGGAGCAATGCAATAGCATCATATATACTTCTCTTGAAGTTGCTGCTCAACTCTCCTAATCCCTTAGAGACAAAGGTGGTTTATTGGAGAATGATAGGAGAGCAATGGAAATATTTGGCTGAGTTTAAGGTGGGTACTGAACGTAAAGAGGCGGTTAACGAGGCACTCTCATCTTACTGGAAGGCAACAGTAATACTCTCTCATTACTTATATTTTTTCTTGAATATCGTGTTATGCTTGCTAGAATGCCCTCTCAAGGTTGTACTATGTGAATATTCCGTTTACTTTTTCATACTCTCTTGTTCCTTCCCTATACTTTAGGTGAATGAAGTGATAGTTTGAATATAACAATTAATACCTTCATCTAATGTATAGGGAAGGAACAAGAGAATATGAAAACATAAATGGAACATTGACATAATACAACCTTGAGAAGGCATTTTAGCAAGCATAACATGACATTCAAGAAAAAACACAAGTAATAACAGAGCATTATTGTTGCCTTCCAGTAAGTTGAGAGTGCCTCCTTAACCACTTCTTCACTTTCCACGCCAATCTTAAACTTAGCCAAATATCTCCATTGATCTCCTATTATTCTCCAATAAACCACCGTTTTCTTTAGGGGATTATGAGAGTTGAGTAGGGACTTCAAGAGCAGTATGATTCTATTGCATTGCTCTTTGAGCTGAGAATCAACACCAGACTTGTATGTGTTGAAGGGAGTCATATGACTATCCTTCCCACTCGCTGCTAAGGCCTCATAGCAACTCAGAGGGACTCGACCTTATGATTGTGAGCCAGGGAGAGAAGATTCATCTCCTCATGGATAAGCTGGATTTTGTGTGTGGACTGCACGAGTCTATTCATGAAGTAGATAGTCTCATCATATCTTCCTCCTTTCTCTACAAGCTTAGCCAAGTAGAGGCATTGGGCCCTCTGGAGATCTTTATTGTCGAAGAAGGAAGCCATGAAAAAAGGGGGAGTGAGGTTGAGAGTAGGGTGAAATGTGAGGGTGAGGTAGGGATGTTAAGGATATGTTTTTGAGTGGAAATGAGTCTTTATTCATCTAATATATATAACGGTACAGAGCCAATGGGAAAATAAAGGAGGAAGACATAGTTCAGCCTAGTCGGAGTTTTCTATGTATTTCATTAGTATATATTACATATTCCGTTGAGAAAAGGGCCTCATTAACTAGACAACAGTTGTGTGTCTTCATTAGTAGTGTATATATATATATATACATATGTATACACACACACACAAACACACATATTTGCAAACTTTTAAAGAGCCAGAGATAAAGTAGAGACAGCAATAACACTATTTAATGTTTATATTTTGGTTTTGTAAAAAGATACCCAAATCTGTCTACTAAGCCAGACATGGTTGCTGTAGGGCAGCCAAGTTTCACACATTTGGGACAAGATGCTATGCCAATGGCTTGGCCCCTAAAAACATTCACTAACTCCTCTTGCCTTTTTCTTCTGACTTTGTGAATCAACTAAAGAGACCCATAAAGCATCCTATACTAAGTACTTGCTTCCCATTGAATCTTAATCTTCTTAATCTCAACTAATTTCTGTAATGTAGGTAGTCAGTACAACCTTAACTTTGTGACACATGTTTTAGGTTTTCACCCTTTAAAATTACAGTTTTTCATTCTTGTCTTTATTTGTTAGTATTGTTATCCTAACTGGTATATATATAAAGTACAGATGGTGAAATATTCACCTTTGGTAAATTTTTATTGTCTCATACTCCTATGCACTGTTTGATTGTGCAAAGAATCAACATATAAAAACGTTTGAAGTTTAAAATAAGGTGTGAAGTGAATGTTCCCGCAAAATAAATGTCAAGACATATGTGTTAGTAACTTAGTACTCTATGAGGGAATTTGGATTTGGATTGGACCACCTAAAATTTTTACTCTAATTAAATAGGGTGTCTTTAGAAGTTGACTTTTTTTAATAGATTGAGAAAAATAAATAAATTACTTAATTACGTTGGGTCTCAGTTGACGAAGCATTGCCATAATATGGTAAAGCTCTTGGAAATTAATTTGATATGCTTTGTTAATACTTTAGAGTCAGAAGTTATCTATAGGAGGATGCTAGGAGACTACCACAGATACTTTGTAAAGATCAAGTCTGGTGCGAAACAGGAGGAGAACATTGACCAGCCCCTCAAATATTATCTAGAAGCAGCGGTAATCTCTTGTACTGTTAATTCTGTTTATTTTTCCCATGTTCTCTTAATCCTTCCATGTGTTTTGATAGAATATGTGCATATTTGCTTTAATTGCTATTTGGGCCTTGAATATGAGTTAGTGGGCTTTAGGCCCGATAGGTGTAAGTTGAATCAAGTTTATTTGTTGTTATTTTGAGTGATGGTTGTACGTATTGGATCAATATATGATCCAGTTGTAGGATTTGTCGTTATTTATTTCTATAAAATAAATTACAGTTAGTTTATACATTAGGGTTTGTTAATCCAACATATTTTATGTGGGGTATTAATTATTTGCTTGATTTAGTGGATTTTTTTCTGCTAGCCGTAGCTTTTGATTACTCTACCATTTCTATTTCTTTCTTATCATGTTGATAATTTGGATCTCCTAGGTAATTGCTGATAAAGATCGTTGTCATCTTGGTCCCTCCAATCCCGTAAGGTTGGGAATGGCCTTAGCTTGAATGTTTCGGCATTTTAATGTGAAATTTTGAAGGAACCTTGTGAATAAGCTTTGTGCTAATGTTATAAAGAATCTGACATTTAATCTTTTATCTTTGAAAAGGCTTATGAAGATGCCGCTAACAAACTGGAGAAGACACTGGAAAAAGGACCCTACCAAGAAAGAGGCGCAATTATTCTCATGAAGTGTTTAAGTGACAACCTCATGAGTTGGGACTCTCACAATGCGATAACTTACCACAGAACTCAAGTTTAGATATTTTTGGAACTTATCAAACAATTTAACTAACTAAACATATTATGTAGGACCGGAGACCGTGGCGGCCCCATTTCTTTAGCACGTATCACTACTGAACGTGCTAAGGGTTCACACAATATCTTATGATAGTGTAGGGGACTGTGTAGGTATTTGTTTTTTAGAAGGATATTTAACATTCTGGTTGGTTACTTTTGGGGTGAACAATGGGCATTCCTTTTGTTATATCTAAATAGCTTTTTTAATCTTTGACAATTTACAATGAATCTTCTAGAACATTTACATTTATAGAAATACTTTAGGCTACTAGTTTTCTTCATTATATTTAGTTGTGGGGGCTACGATCACAGAAAATTTAATTTGAGAGGATAACGCATTAGAGCTGATACTAGATTGAGTAAACTTTGCCTCGGTGACATTAAAATAGAATCTTTAAAAAAATTTGTGAGCAGGAAAAGAACCACTACAGTGTAATCAGAATCACATAAAGAAGGAATATACGTCTCTTTTCATACACATGCTCATCGTATTATTGGCATGCCTGTGAACCATTACAGAAAAGAAATCCGTTTTAATTGGTCTGCTAATTGTTAAGTTTAGACGACGACTCACACATGCAACCAGATCACTAGGTAGCCCGCATGACACTGCAAGAACTATCACAAATTTACCGCACCCCAGCCTCCACTACGGATAGTCCAAATCTCAAGAGACAAATTTGATTTGATAATATCAGAAGCTTAACGATATGTAAAGATATAGCAGTGTGAAGAATAATATCACCTCAGACAACATTCTCAATGAAGAGTGATAATCTCATTCATCGAGTTTGTAAACTTCTCATCTTATATCTACACGATCGTTTATTTTTCATGTTCTTTTTGCTTCTTTTTCGAAAGCATGGATAAACCACTTGTCAATGCCATTTTTCATTGCTTGCTGGTGGTAAAACACCAATCCATAATCTTGTCTGTATAATTGAATGTTATAAATTTTAAATCATAATTCAGGGGTTAGAATCACTTTAAAAAAATCCAAAGTTATTACTATATTTGGAAAAAGTTAATACTCTTCCGCTCCTTAGGAATTAACAATTGGGTAGCACTTATTAGATAGTTGATGTTTGCTCTAAATATAATATTTATTTAACATTTTGATCAAATTTTTTCAAATTAACTATATTTTGGAGATTAGGGAAGATGGAGATGGGGTTTTAGGAAAAAATATGACATATTAACTAACATTTTTAATCTATTTAAATTAATTAATTAGATATCCCATTAAAAAGTATAGGATTATATCACGATAAAACAAAATATATATTCATTTTACCTTCTAAGCTTTAGCGGTGGTCGCGAGTTTTGATATATAGAGATTGTGGTCCCCACATTTTTTTTTTTTTGGCGAGGGAAAAAGGATATCCAATACAAAGAAAAATTCACAAGGATGAAAGGCCAGAAGCCCATAAAACATAACCCTAATCCTAAACTCCAAACAAAATGAAAGGCCAGAAGCCCCCAACACATAGACCTAAGAGTAAAGAGCAGCCGCGGTCGCCCACCGTTTCCCCTAGCCGCGCCGCCGTCATGCACACCGGCAATGGAGACAGAGCATGAAGAACCAAGAGCTTTCACGAAACAGAGAATAGATCCAGAGAACAGACAACTCCAGGGTCAGCACCTCGACTCCCTCATCGATCTTCACCTTCGTCTTCGTCACCTCATCATCTTCGCCGTTCCAAGCTTCAGCGAGAGAGGACGGAGCGCCAAGAACCCAGACCAGAGCCTCCACCATCGTCCTTCGTCTTCTTCACCTTCGCACACATACGCTCGCCCCCTCAAGACATATGAAGATTGAAGAATAGATAAACGCAAATCAGAGTAGCTAGATCGTTAATTGCGATGTAATCAATCCGTTGAATGCGTGAGAGTTTAATTAGGGATCTAATTACGGTTTTCATAAGATAATAACCAAAAAAAGAAAAAAAGAAACAGCGTCACTTTGTCCACTGAGTGACAGAGATCATGCATGACTGCCAGAGCGCGACGGTGCTGTGGCTCCGTTCATGGAAGTCGATTAGCACGCGTGAACAGGGAGTGCAGAGCAGAGAGGTGAGTGAAGTTGATCTTTTGGTGGGGTCCTGAGGAAAAGACAAAACGTCATCGTTTTGGGAGTGAAATGCAACACACGGAGAGTGAAGATGGAGTCACGTAGACACCCTTGCATATTAAGCTTATAAGAGAATTGGGAATGATTATCTCCTGTTACTTTCTAATTTGTTCTCCCTTCAAAAAGTTTTGTTGCTTTTAGGCTTTTAATACTATAATTTTTTTCCATTATTTATAATTATTGAAGGATATAACTCTGGTGGTTAATTTGTAAAGCCACATGGCTGTTATCTTTTTATAATGATGTAAAATTAAGGTATGTAACTAGTTTGATTATAAAAATAAATTTAATTAATTGTTATAAATATAACATATCTTTGTTTAGGATTACCAATGACAGACTAACTTTTCGTTTTAGTAACTAATTGCAGCAAAAAAAAAAAAAACCCCACCACCTTTTTTTTCTTTGAAAAAAAAAACCCCACCAATGATTTTATGACCTTGACCTTTGGTTTTGAACAACTGAAGTTAGGATGAAGAAGAAAGAAGAGAGATTTTCATGCAAATAAAAAAAAAAAATCAAAGAAGCTAAGAGAACTGAAAGGAGGAAAGAAGATGCAGCAAATCAGAAAAATAATGTTAATGTACTCTCTTTCTTATGTCTTTTTTTTTTAAATACATCATACGTCACTTTTTTTAAATGCAGGTAAATTAAATTTATTATCATTTTCACAGCCACGCACACCACAGTACCACACAATTGTTCACCCAAAGGAATCAACCTTTTAACCTCTTTCAGGCTGGGCATCTTTTCTTTCTAGACCCCTCTTTCTTCAAAATCATTTTAAGCTTGCATTTATTTATACATTTTCATGTTTTTCCTTTTGTTGGTTTTTTCAGTTGAAATTTATTTACATATCTCGTTTCATTTTTATTTTAATATAAAATTAAATATATGTGTTTTTTACACTATTATGAGTAATTTCTGGTCATATATTTTCTCCGACGATGTCCAACCTCACTTTTGGTCATTTACGTGAAAGCAAACCTTGGCTCCTTCTCTTTCTTCCTGATTAACATAAATAATCCAACACTACATGTAACAGCCCGCTGCACCGTCCCAGACGTGCGGTGGCCGAACTTAGGCACAGGGCATTCGTCGCCTGGAGCTCTAAGCCAGGAATTGTCCCCTCCCAAGGGATTTTAATTGCCACCCCAGGGCCTCAAACCCACACCCTAGGGGTAAGGTGTAAATCTTAAATTGTGAGCATCTTGGTAGCCACTTGAGCCGTGGCTATGTTGCTAACCACGGGACCACTGTGCAAACGGTCAGGCAAATGGAAGAGGCAACTTTATACCCCTGCACTATGTTGCTTTAATTCTTTCTTTTTTATTTCTATTCCTTTCTTCAATTTTTGTCTTCCTCTGAATTTGTAATTATGAAACTCGTTTTGATATAATATACTTTCATCACCATTATTTCTTTTGTTGTCCTATATTTCTTTAATTTTCTTATGTCTATGTATAATTAGTTAATTATATTAATGAGCATCAATTCGATCTATTCAATATTCAAACTCTCTCTATTGATCATGGATGTTAATTAACAAGTGAAATTGAATATAAACTCTCTTCTAAACGGGGAGATATATGTAATTAATTAATTATGTAAACTGACATAATATGCACAATACAATCAATAGGGATAAGTTAAAAATATGATAAAATAACAAAGGTGTTAACTTTATGGTAGATGAAGTATCCAAGATAAAAAAATATAGGGAAATCATGTTGCTTAGCAGATGCAGAAGTTGAAAACAAAAGCAAAGAAGAGATGAAAACAATAAAGGCACATTTTGATTTTTGAGGATAAGAATAAAGTGAGGGCTTAAAAAAAAAGCAAATCAAAACGTACGACGGCCTCTTTGGTTTAAGGCCAGGCTTGCGCATAAGGTACTTACAGCATCTCATGCACCACTTTCTAACTAATCTTGCCTTAATAACCAATGTTTTAAAAGTCAGACCGGATGTAGAACTGGAAAAGTCAGCGGGTCATGGTTCAACTAGTCGAAACGGTTGAACCGTTCTGTCGGATCGGTGATATGATAATTAAATTTAAATAAATAAATAAATAAATATAAAATAGTTTGAGCAAATGATCCAAAATAGGACCTGATGGCCTTTTTCTTGAGAATGAACCAAAAGAGACTTAAATAGGATTAAAGTGGTAAATGTTATCATCTTCTTGAGAAGTTTTTCTAAAATCAAGATATTCAACTCTAATTCCAGTGCTTCCAATCTTTACCTTGAGAATGAACCTCATTACCTTTTTTTTTAAAGCATCTTCATAAAATAGTTTATAACAAACTAAATTATTAAAATTAGTAACATATAATATAAATAAAATAAAGTAACATGTCTAAAATTTATCTTCCATTTTTAATTTTTTTTGCAGCATCAAATTAAAAAAAAGTTGCAGCAAAAAAATCACATTTTTATTGAACCAGACGGTTTTTGAAAAACCGGTCTGATTTCCGGCTCAACAATGGTTTCCGGCTCAAAAGCGGATAAATAATGGTCCAAAAAGGTTCCCATAAAAAAATGGCTTAACATATAAATCCAGCCCGCCTCAGTTACCGACCAACGGTCCGACCTGTCCGAATGTCTGGTCCGGTCCGGTCCGGTCCAGTTCTTTAAACAGTGCCGATAACACAAGCCTTTTTAAATACGTGATTAGTGCTCCTATACCATTGGCCCACTCATTCCATAATATACTAACTAAATTTAATTATAGTTATTAAGAGACAAAACTTAATAATAATACTTCAATAAACTTTCATAAAACATCCTAAAAATAACAAGTCTAACCAGTGGTGGAGGGAGGTGGGGCCAGATGATGAGAATGAATGGGTATAAGAATTATAACTTTTGTAAAAGAAAAGGTCATGAATGGCTATAAATTTATCAAAATAAGAAACTATTTTTTCCTCCATTTTTCAAGGGCTTTGATTAATTGATGGGGTTAAAAAAAGTGCTTGTCCTGATTTGTTGTTTTAGTTTTAAAAAATTATCTTTGCTCCTTCCGAAAATTCCATTTTACCAATCAATGTTGAGACTCCCTTCTTGCTTTTGCCAGAGTTTGTGAACTCACTAGAGGGGTCCCACTCGCCTCAAGTATCGTTTCTTTTTCTTAATTAAATAAAGATTGAAGAATCAAGTTCTCATAAATTAATTAATTACCATATGTTTAATCAAAATTTAGAGGCTAAGCAAGAGTTTTTCCTTATTTTTTGATTCTATATATATGGTATGCACTTGGCCACTTGTATACTACTTATATTGTAGTATTTCACAAAAGTGGGTGTGTGTTTGTATATGAAGCCAAATCTATATTATGATCCGATTAAAAAAAAGCAATGTTATGAATAGTTAAAAAATTATAATGTCAATGCAATTAATTCATGGACTTGACGCAGCATATAATATAATGGTGTTCAATATCTGAGAGTCACAGAACAAAATGGCATTAATTGTGGTGCTGCAAATGAGTACCAGAGTAAGTGCGCAGAGGTATGCATGTTTGCTCCTATGTACGTACGTAAGGTGCGGCGATTATCTCTCACTGTTGTTTCCTGTAACACCTTATTAATAAGGATTCGAACCTAAAATACCTAAGTTTCAAACTCTTTCACAAATCCCCAATCTCAACTTAGGAGTTGAACCTAGGGTTGAGAAGATTTTTCATAGGGTAGAAAAATTTTCAATTATTTCTACAAGTTTTACTACATCACTAAGTCTCATTAGCCCTTAGTTTCTTTATGTAACACTCGTCTTACATACCCTTATATTACATACATAGAAATGTTATTCTTTAATTCCTTAAGGGTTAATTATTCATTCACGACTTATTTTGCTGTTATTCTTACCGAATATCAAAGTTAATTCTTTGTTCGTAGTGATCTCAATTATAGTTCAACTTTAATACATGTCTATTCATACTATTCATACAAATATCTAAGTCGTGCAATTAATCTATATACAGTAAATTAATACACATTCTTCTCCAATTCTTCATCTTCTTTCCTTCTTGTTCTTTTTCAAGCATTATTCTCTTTCATATTCTCGTACCTATATGGTTGGTGAGGGAGGGTAAGATTCGAGGAATCTCAGTAGCAAACATTACAATAATGCATGTAAGATGAATGCAAGTGCATGATATGATTGCCTCACATAGGCTCATATTTGCATAATGACATTTTGTATGCTCAATGTTTTGTGCAATATATCTATGACCACAATATAAATAGAAACAGAGCTTCATTCATTCATTCATGCTTCACATAATCAAGCAAAACAATACCACACATCAATACACAACATATACATCAAATACATGTAGGTAGGTAAGTTTACTACCTTTTGGACTTTGCCTCTTTCTCTTGTACCTTGATCTTCACCCATAGCTTCTTCTTTGTCACTTTATGGCCCTAGATAAGTAGTGACATTATTAGAGCCATGAAAAGTGAATGTCCAATAGGCCATATTATACTTAAAGTCTTACTTTTATCCTTAGAGGTCATACTAATTACACTTTATTTGGTCACTTTCTCAAATTCGTATGGTAGTCAAAGGCTGTCAGCATTTTGACCAAACTTTAAAAAATCATAATTAATTCTATACAACTCCAATTGAAGTGGTTCAAATTCCTATGTGAAGATATTTAAGTTTAATTTTATATAAAAATACTTTGGTCTGACTATTATTTTCATAGTTTTCCCAAAAATTCTCCAAACATGTACTATTCCAGATTTCATTCTAAAAATAGGGCACAACTTCAAAAATTCATATATCCCAATATACTTGTTCAAAAATTACAAACTACCTATCAAATTAAAGCTCTACATCTCTACTTTAATTCTGAAAATTTTTAGAATTTTTAGACAAGGTTTAGTCCTTGAGAAAACACGCACAATGTCATTGTTCCAAACAAGGCAGATTCAACACATGTACATACACACTTCCTAAATTTCCAAATTGGCATACAATCATCCAAAAATTATGAACACTTGCATACCTACACAATTTTGCCTTTTAAATCCAATGGAAGCATCATAATTATAAAATTCCAACTCTACCCTTGTGTTCTTCTTCCTAGACAAAAATAGTGTTCTAAGGAGGAAAGTGGTGTTTTCTTGATTTCTCTCACTTAATCACTTCCTTATCACTTCTAATCACATGATTAACTACTTAAACATATTTTCCCCATGATTATTATAAAATTGGACAGCATAACCCCTTAGGGTTTGAGCTTCTCAAAATCACAAACTAAGCCAAAACAGCCACAAAATCCACAATAACCACCAATAATACAACATATATAGCAAGAGGATCAAGTTTTGGTGATTACCTCTTGATTTCTCCACTTTCTCTCTCTAAAATGTCATTATTCACTCTCTTCTCTCTTTTGATCTATTTTGAAAAACATGGATTTCATGAAGGAGAAGAGGTTAGAAGTGGCTATAGTGTGATTAGGAGGCAAAAATCACAAGATTTCAAGCTCCTTACTTTTGATTCTTGTCTTGAAACCCTAGCTCCTTCTTCTTGTGCTCTCAAGGTGTTTGAACTCACTTTCTCTCTTTTGGTTTAGGTCTGGCCGAAAATGAATGGAAGAAAGAATGGAATAATAAAGTCTTCTAATATCCCTTTTTGCTTTAGAAATATTATTGTTTAATGCCAACTCACATGTGCATAAAAGACTTGGCTATACTTCCTTCCTCTTAGATTAAATATGGGCCAAGTATTAATTTCCCTTTCTTGCTTCTTAATTCAACCGAAATATAGAAGGAAAGAAGGAGACAATGGCTTTCTTGAAATATCACTCTTTAGTTGCAATTGTTGACCAAGTCATCATTTTTTATGACTTGGTCAAATTGTCTCCATGACATATGTAATAGCTAATATCCATTCCCTCTCCATCTGTTCAGTTGACTGAAATATCTCCCAATTAAAGGGAAAAATGAAGTCATCTTGCTTTATTGGTCAAATGACCATTTTGCCTATGCATTTATTTTTATTTTCGCACTTAATGCAAAACTAGGCAGAATTTTCACTAAAATTTGAAAATTTATATCTAATTGTATAGATATCCAATTGGGGTGGTTTCAAGATTATGTGACCCTTATTAGGTCTAGTTTTGAGAAAAAATATAAAATTTGGCCAATTGGAAGCCCATCATTCCCATAATTCTTATTTTTGGAAGCTGACACTGAAACTTTTCAATTTCCCTGGGTTAACTTCAAAAATATATAACTCCTTGTGTATACCTCCAAATAACTCATATGGCTATCAAATTAAATCTTGATAAGTCTACTGTAATTTTGGAAAGTTTCATAATTTTTGGACATCATTTTCCCCTTGAAAGATGTCACACAACACAACTACCACATAGAGGAAATTCACTGGTAACAACACCACTTTGTGTTCCAATTAACCATGTTGCGTATGACTCTTAATTGCATTGTTTTGTTATTCCCCGAACTCTTTAATTCACTATAATATTCTCTTTAATACCCTAAGGTTATAAAGGAATTTTAGGGAATACAATCATGCTTTACTAGGACACTTGCTAAACTGAGGCTTAGAAGCCAACTTAATTCAGGCTTATTCTCTAGCCTTTAGTTCCAAAATTCAAGATATTAAATTCCCTTTGCATACTTTTTTCACTCTCATTCTCCTTTTGTTTTGTATATTTACTTTTCCTTATGTTTTTTCTTGAGAAAAAAAGGACATAAATGGGTGGGAGGGGGATATCTGAGAGTTGCAGAACAAAATGGTTGTCAAAGTGAGGGTGCAAAGGCATATACAAGGTGTAACTGTCGCGCATATCGGCATAAACAATAAACCCACACACTTGTACGGTAGTGCAGTGATTATCATATATATATATAAGGAACCTCCCTCCCTTTCTTTGCTCTCACTCTCATTCCAAGACCCTCTCTCTCTTGGCTCTCGATCACTCTCATTTCCAGACCTCTCTTTCTTCTCTCCCGATCACTCTCACTATAAGACCCTCCCTTCACCCTCACTCTCGTTGCCTCTATCCTAAAAATTATTATCATTATTTTGTAGATAAAACTCAGCATCACTCTCCTCCCTCCCTGATTCTCTAGATATGGCTTACATTTTTCCCAAAATAAAGTTTGGGAGGCAACCGCGTCTCTACATGGCTAAGATGGCTACAAAGGTGGGAAGACACCAGAACGTAGCTTATTTTACATTTAGGCTGGCGTGTTCCGTCGAAGGGATGCCTCTCACCCATGAGGAGGTTAATCTTCTTTCTATTACTCATACCAACACGGTGGAATCCCTCTGAGTTGCATGTAGGTCCTTCTCTATGGAGAAGGGGAATGGTACATATCATGCTTTGACCAACAAATACCTATCATGGGTTAAGTCTCAATTGATGAAGGAATGCTGTAAAATGATAAAATGTTTGAAACTTAATTTGATTGGCCTTCATAATCATTCAGAGTCAAAGGTTATCTATAGGAGGATGCTAAGAGACTACCACAGATACTTGGCAGGGATCAAGTCTGATGCAGAACGGAAGGAAGCCATAAATCAAATTTCTACATATAAAGCATCATACAAACACCAACCCTAATACAAAGTACCACAACTAATAATGCAAATGTGAATTTCATTTTCTTTCTTCTTATTTAATTAAACTAAATCTGAGTTTTTCTCATCCCTACAACTTATTATCTTTAATAAGTAGTTCTTTTCTAAATCAAGATGGTTGGCTCCTCGTAGATTAGGTTTGGTATCAAAGTATTAGTATCAAAAGATTAGTACCATAAGTTTGGTATCAGAGCCACCACAAGTTCAAATACCACTTCCATTATAATGTAGGTCCTTCTTTGTGGAGAAAGGAAATAGTACATATCGTGTTCTGACCAACAAATACCTATCGTAGGTTAAGTCTCAATTGACAAATGGATACCATAATATGATAAAACGTTTGAAACTTAATTTGATTAGCCCTCATAATCCTTCAGAGTAAGAGGTTATCAATAGGAGGATGCTAGGAGACTACTACAAATACTTAGCAGATATCAAGTCTAGTGTAGAACAAAAAGAAGCCATTGATCAAATTTAGCCTAGTGAATTGTAAAATTTCTACATATAAAGCATCATACAAATACCAACCCCAATTCAAAGTACCACAACTAATAATGCAAATGTGAATTTCATTTTCTTTCTTCTTATTTAATTAAACTAAATCTGAGTTTTTCTCATCCCTACAACTTATTATCTTTAATAAGTAGTTCTTTTCTAAATCAAGATGGTTGGCTCTTCGTAGATTTGGTTTAGTATCAGAGTATTGGTATCAAAAGATTAGTACTATAGGTTTGGTATCAGAGCCACCACATGTTTAGATATCACTTCCATTATAATGTAGGTCCTTCTCTATGGAGAAGGGGTAGGGTATCTATCATGCTCTGACGAACAAATACCTATCGTGGGTTAAGTCTCAATTAACGAAGGAATGCCATAATATGATACAACATTTGAAACTTAATTTGATTGGCCCTCATAATCCTTTAAAGTCAGAGGTTATCTATAGGAGGATGCTAGGAGACTACCACAGATACTTGGCAAAGATCAATTTTGGTGCAGAACTGAAGGAAGCTATTGATCAAATTTGGCCTAGTGAATTGCAAAATTTCTACATATAAAGCATCATACAAACACCATGTGATACCTCATTTCCTATAGTCTCAGATGAGTACAAAAGAGTAGTAAAAACATTTGTGAAACTAGGATCGGGTCCTGGATTAAGAAATCTTAGAAAAATGTTCACAATTTCTCAAATCTATCTCAAGATTTGAACCAAGGATTGAGAGGGGTTTCTGGGAGTAATAAAAATTTTCTTAAACAATTTCACAAATATTCACTATGTCACTAAGTCTCACCGGTTTCTCTTTCCATTTTATTAGAGTATGCGAGCGATTCTCTACTTAGTTTCCACGTTTCATACCTTAGTTAAGTTTTGTTAGCGATCGGAAGCAAAATAAAGCTAAAATATTCCTTTACTAGTCTACCAGCATTATCAATTTCACTATCATAGCACTGTCAAGGTTACAGGCTATTCATACTATATACAGATCCAAAATACAAGAAACAAAAAACCAACAAAAGACTAAAGTCTTCCATATTTTCAGTCTCTAGTGGTCCGTATTTACCTTCGTCTTGCCCCTTGAGCTCTCTCCTTGTACTGTAGATGGTTTATGAAAAAGAGTGAGATTCAAAAGAATCTTAGTAGTAACATAATGCCAATCATGCATATATATCATCACAAAGCATTCTATATAGACATCATACAACAGAACTATCATAACAAAATTCAGTGCATCACATGCAGTTCATAATAAACAACCATAGCGCTAGACATGTTACAGGTCCTAATGGATACCCGTGCAATATGCCCCGGGATCCACTCGTGCATTACAGAACGTTATTGGCCCGAGCGTCCACCCGCACAATAGGCCCGGGCGACCACTCCGCATAACCAGAATGTGTTAGATATCTCATAATGAATCCACACAACACATCATGCATGATATAATATATGAAAGACAAGTTATTATCTGATTGCTTTCCTTGAGTGATTTTCAACAATTAGTTTGAGCTCGAGCAAGTTCTAGTTCCTATCAAAATTGGAGTTACAAGTAACTAGTTATTACTTGCACTATTACTCTCTTTAATTCCAATTATGTTAGTTATCTAAAGCAGTTATCATAGTTTATGCATAATAGAATTTTGTTCAGTGTAATTTCACTGTTTTCTAGAAACTGGCAGATTCTTGGGTTAACTTTGGAAATTCATAACTAATTGCAAAAAAATCCAATTTGACCTATTCCAAATCCAAAACAAAGATATTTCCTTATATCTTTGATTAAAAATAGTTGGGTTTGCCTACTGTGCTCATATAATTTCTTGTGAATTGTTAAACGTCACTGTTCCAGATGATCCAGAAAACATAACAAAACTTCAAAAATTCACCATTAATTCTAGAAAACTCCAAATTGAGTGGTTATAAATTATATGTAAAGCTATTTCATCCTAATTTCACATAAAACTACTAAATCCCAGCTATCATAACCACAAAATGGCCATAATTTCGCCAAACTCAGACTTTTCAAATCACATTCCAGAAACAGGGAAAAAGTTCACAAATTCATATCTAAATCCAAAAAAATCCAATTGAGCTGATTTCAAGTCCTAATATACCATTGTTAAGTATAGTTCTAAGAAAAATATAGCCATTAGCTATATATATACAAATTAATATAGTATTTTAACTTTCTACACATTGTTTCAGAAAATTCCAGTTTTTCATTACCTAAATTCAAAAATGTAGAACTTCTAACACATAAATCCAATTGAGCATTATGACCTATCAAATTAAAGGTATTTGTGTCTAATTTTCAACTAGAAATTTTCGGAATTTTTAGGTATCATTTGGTCAATGAAAAGTACATAACAATCAAACTGCCTTATACAAGGAAGATTAATACAACGAGTAAGCTTTCTTCATAAATATCCAAATTTATATACAAGCATCCAAAAATCATGAACACTTGTATACCTACACAATTTTTCCTTCTAAAGCTAATGGAACCATCAAAATGGTCAAATTCCTACTCCTCCTACATGGAACAATACAGGGGAAGGTTTACGGATTCTCCAAAAAGTTGTGTCGGTTTCTCGTTTTCTCTTCCTTAATCACTTCCTTGCTACTCATAATCAAATGATTAGCTATTTAAAAAATCATTATATATAATTAGAAGCATGTTTAAGCATTAGGACTCCTTAGTGTTTTAACATCCAAACTTCACAAATAAACTAAATCCAAGACAAGAACAACAAGAACAACAACAACTAAGGCACTAAAAGCAAGTTTTGGAAGTTTACCTTGGATTTCTTGTTGCTTCTCTCTCTAAGACGTTTTTTACTTTCTCTCCACAGCTCTCAAACCAGCTGGAAATCCATGGAATTAATAGAGATGAAAAGATTAGAGGATATTAGAGAGTGTTTAGGAAGCTTAAACCTTAAGATCACAAGGCTTTTACCTTAGATTTTTTGTTGAACCCTAAGCTCTTTGTTCTTCTCTTCACTTAGCATTCTTTCTTCTATTCTTAGACTTGGTTTACGGGAATGAGAATGATGAAATAAAGAAGGTGATGTCTTAATAAATCAACCAAATGTGTTTTTACACATGGCAAAACTCTATTAGTCCATGTGTTTTTTTCCTATTATTCAAATAATGCCATTTCTCTTTTCTTTTTCTCTTTAATCAGCCAAATTTCTTGAGAAATAGGAGGGAAAATATTGCTTTGAACTCCTAATGTCATCTTGCAATTTATTGACCAAAGTTCTATATCTTTGTTTTTAACCTTCTTTTCCAAGCTTTAATCTTTTCCTTGATAATAATATTCCAAAAATGGACTTAATGATTACCAAGTGGCCATTTCCTCTTTTTAATTCCCATTTAATTGAAATTATTGGGAATATTAGGGGAAAATAATTATATCCCACTTTATGACAAAATTACCATTTTGCCCATACGTTTTTATGATTTATGAAAATAAATCATTTCTTATTTATTCCTTTGGTCTAGTCTTATTTTTGACACTTGAATAAAACCATTATTTGTGCCATCTCATACTCACATTTTAGGTTACAATATTAAGCCTTTAAGTGAGCATTAATTGCCTCTTCATGTTCCAAATTGCCCAAATTATATGTAACATACGATTGGAATATTTTCATAAATTTATACATGCCTCAATTAGTCATTTTATTCCACTAAATATCACCAATACATACAAGGAATATATAGTGGAAAAGTGGGGTGTTACACACCAACCCCAATACAAAGTACCATAACTAACAATACAAATGTGAACTTCATTTCCTTTCTTCTTATTTAATTAAACTAAATATGAGTTCTTCTCATCCTTACAACTCACTGTCTTTAACAAGTAGTTCTCTTCTAAATCAAGATGGTTGGCTCTTCGTAGATTATGTTTAGTATCAGAGTATTGGTATCAGAAGATTAGTAACATAGGTTTGGTATCAGAGCCACCATAAGTTCAGATACCACTTCCATTATAATGTAGGTCCTTCTCTATGGAGAAGGGAAAGGGTACCTATCGTACTCTGACGAACAAATACCTATCGTGGGTTAAGTCTCAATTAATGAAGGAATGCCATAATATGATAAAACATTTGAAACTTAATTTGATTGGCCCTCATAATCCTTTAAAGTCAGAGGTTATCTATAGGAGGATACTAGGAGACTACCATAGATACTTGGCAGAGATCAAGTCTGGTGTAGAACGGAAGGATTGATCAAATTTGGCCTAATGAATTGGAAAATTTCCACATATAAAGCATCATACAAACACCAACCCCCAATACAAAGTACCACAACTAACAATGCAAATGTGAACTTCATTTTCTTTCTTCTTATTTAATTAAATTTAATATGAGTTCTTCTCATCCCTACAACTCATTATCTTTAACAAGTAGTTCTCTTCTAAATCAAGATGGTTGGCTCTTCGTAGATTAGGTTTGGTATCAGAGTATTGGTATCAGAAGATTAGTACTATAGGTTTGGTATCAGAGCTACCACAGGTTCAGATACCACTTCCATTATATTATAGGTATGTCAATTAGATAAAAATAAGTGTGATCATATTTGTATTCTAATTAACTTAACTTTTGGTATCAAAAAATTAGTATTAAATATTTAGTATCAAAAAATTAATATTAGAGCTAGCATGGGTTCGAATACACTTTTGTCTAGGTTTGCATCAAGGAGCTAAGGAAAACTCAAATTGAGATCAAGAATCCTCCTGGCCATTTTTCTATTCCTCTTATCTACTATTAATTCTGCTACATAGAGATAAGCCATAATAACCTAAGAGTGGGTAAAATTATTATGATTATTTTGTGGATAAAAATCAGCATCACTCTCTCCCTCCCTCATTCTCTAGATATGGCTTACATTTTCCCCAAAATGAAGTTTTGAAGGCAACCGTGTCCCTACCTAGCTAAGATGGCTGTGAAGGTGGAAATACACCAGGAGGCGGCTTATTTTATGTTTAGGCTGGCACGTTCAGTCAAAGGGATGCCTCTCACCCATGAGGAGGTTAATCTTCTTTCTATTACTCATACCAACACGGTGGAATCCCTCTAAGTTGCCTGTAGGTCCTTCTCTTTAGAAAAGGGGAAGGGTACATATCGTTCTCTGACCAACAAATACCTATCGTGGGTTAAGTCTCAATTGACAAAGCAATGCCGCAATATTGTAAAACGTTTGAAACTTAATTTGATCGGCCCTTATAATCCTTCAAAGTCAGAGGTTATCTATAGGAGGATTCTAGGAGACTACCACAAATACTTGGCAGAGATCAAGTTTGGTGTAGAACGGAAGGAAGCCATTGATCAAATTTAGCCTAGTGAATTGTAAAATTTCTACATATAAAGCATCATACAAATACCAACCCCAATTCAAAGTACCAGAACTAACAATGCAAATGTGAACTTCATTTCCTTTCTTCTTATTTAATTAAAATAAATATGAGTTCTTCTCATCCCTACAACTCACTGTCTTTAACAAGTAGTTCTCTTCTAAATCAAGATGGTTGGCTCTTCGTAGATTTGGTTTGGTATCAGAGTATTGGTATCAGAAGATTAGTAATATAGGTTTGGTATCAGAGCCACCATAAGTTCATATACCACTTCCATTATAATGTAGGTCATTCTCTGTGGAGAAGGGGAAGGGTACCTATCGTACTCTGACGAACAAATACCTATAGTAGGTTAAGTCTCAATTAACGAAGGAATGCCATAATATAATAAAACATTTGAAACTTAATTTGATTGGCCCTCATAATCCTTTAAAGTCAGAGGTTATCTATAGGAGGATACTAGGAGACTACCATAGATACTTGGCAGATATCAAGTCTGGTGTAGAACGGAAGGATTGATCAAATTTGGCCTAGTGAATTGGAAAATTTCCACATATAAAGCATCATACAAACACCAACCCCAATACAAAGTACCACAACTAACAATGCAAATGTGAACTTCATTTCCTTTCTTCTTTTTTAATTAAACTAAATCTAAGTTCTTCTTATCCCTACAACTCACTATCTTTAACAAGTAGTTCTGTTCTAAATCAAGATGGTTGACTTTTCGTAGATTAGGTTTGGTATCAGAGTATTGCTATCAGAAGATTAGTACCATAGGTTTGGTATCAGAGCCACCACAAGTTTAGATACCACTTTTATTATAATGTAGGTCCTTCTCTATGGAGAAAGGGAAGGGTATCTATCGTGCTCTGACCAACAAATACCTATCATAGGTTAAGTCTCAATTGACGAAGGAATGTTGTAATTTGATAAAACGTTTGAAACTTAATTTGATCGGCCCTCATAATCCTTCAGAGTCAGAGGTTATCTATAGGAGGATGTTAGGAAATCCTTCAGAGTCAGAGGTTATCTATAGGAGGATGTTAGGAAATTACCACAGATACTTGGCAGTGATCAAGTTTGGTGCAGAACGGAAGGAAGCCATTGACGAGGCCCTTAAATATTACCTGCAAGGAGCGGTAATCTCTTGTACTGTTAAATATTACCTGCAAGGAGAGAAGAACCCGACTTTTCAGAGGCGGAGCTATCGGATATTGGATCTGTGAGTAAATTTTGTCTATTAACTGGCTACATACCCTTCATCTTCAAAGACATATATGTTAGCAACTTTTGGGGAAAATTTTTATTCACTGAAGTTATCTATTAGAGCTACCTGTGATAAATTCTTGTTGAAATACAGTTATCTTTCAGTATAATTTGTTACTTTATGATGCATTCTTTTTTATTTTATTGTGTTTTAATGTTTACATTTGTCTGCGCATTATTGTTTCTTTACAGGGCTTATGAGTATATTGTTCTGGTACACTACAGAGAAACAAGTGAGGTGAGTCTTCTGATCATAATGCTAGATTAGTTAAAATTAGCACTTGCAGCCGTTCATTCATGTTCAGTGTTTTGTTTTATGAAAGTTTAATAGCATAATCTTTTGTGAAGTTTTAAACTTCCAATCATGTTCAGTGTTTCCTAAGTAAAGCCCTTCGTTTCTGTATTCTTTTTAACTTTCAGTGAATGACCTCCGCAATAGTCTATGAATTTTTATATAGATATCTTTGGGCTCAGTATTTTTTTAGTTTGTTGTTTTTCCTTTACCATTAATATTACTGGTATACTACAACTGCAATATTCTTATCATTTACTTATATTTGCTGTTTTCCAGTTCCAAAACCCTTTATCAAGTGTGTATGCATGCTTCCAGATAATGCCAGTCAACAAACTTTTGTGTGTGTGTATTATATATCAACTATCAACATTACTCAAAATTACTCAAATATATATATATATATATATATATATAAATCAAAATGACTATGTTGTGAGAGGAATAAGCCTCTTCTTTGAATACTGAGTTGGTTCATCAGCAGAATTCTGATGCTGCTAATAATTCAATCTCTTCTACCTCAAATTTTATCCAACGGGGAATATGGGATCCCCCTATTGGGGATGGTGGATTCACATCTGTTCATGTTGCCTCTAACAGGTATATATGTATACAATAATAATAATTCTCCCACTAAATTATTATTTTGATCTTAATTAATAAGTAATGAATTATGTAGGCACTTGTGTAGCCATCAAAAACATGTGTTGTGTTTTTCATTCTTGACAGAGTAACGAAAGATCAAGATGACGATCATGATGGTGACACAGACTTAAGTGCAGTAAAGGAAGATGATGATTCAGTATCTGAAATTACCGATTTTAGCAGATGGGAAAAAGGGGAAAGTATTGGGGCTGGTGGATATGGGACTGTTTTTGTTGCCCACAACAGGTATATATGACTAAACTGATGTTCTGATCTTATTGTCTTTATTCTAATTTTTTGGTCTGCCTAATAAGCCGTAAACACTTGATTGTGGCCATAAAAAGCGTGTTGTGTTCTTCATTTCTAACAGGGGAACCAGAGCCTTATGCGCAGTTAAGGAACTTAAAGATATTCACAAACTTGAAAACATAAAATCCATACAAAAGGTAAGTCTTATATGTGTGGGCGCGTGCATATGATTACAATTTCTTTGTCACACATATAATCCCCCACAAGTGAAAATTCTTTGTCATTAAAGGATCAGAAAGTTAAAGTCAAACATTTAATTTGAAGTGTCTGTGAATAGAATATAGAAAAGTAAGAATAAATTCTGGAGTAGAGTTAAAAAAGTAAACAAAATTAAAGTCCTTACTCTTCTCATCTTCTTTTGTCTTTAAAAAAAATATGATACCTGAATAGAATTCAAATTCTCTTCCTACCAATTTTTCTATTGATCAATAAACATTATAACTTCAAAGAATTCAAATTGTGCAATACATAGTTTCTAAATTAAACCTCAGAGTGATTATGATGTCATTCGAAGTCAATAAATCCTTCACCTACTTTAAAAAGATGGAGAAAGAAAACGTTTTATTGATGATTGCAGTAACAAAATAGAAACTAAAAATGATTAAATTCACACAGTTCATTATATTGTATCAAACATGATTAAATTAGTGTACCTATGTTTTCAGGAAATCAAAATTCTCAGCCAATTGAAACATACAAACATTGTAAAGTATTATGGCCATGAAATAGTAAGTATTCTTCTGATCTAAGCTGAGGAGGAAACTATACACACTATTAATTAACCACTTGGTTCATTTATATATAATTAGGTTGGACGCCACATTTCTCTATACATGGAATACATACAACCAGGTTCACTGAAGAAATATATTTTGGAAAAAGGTGTTTTACATGAACCTTTAATTCGAAATTTCACTGCACAGATTCTCTCTGGTTTGGTTTACCTGCATAGTAAAAGAGTAGTTCACAGGTATACTCCCATACTTACATGAGTTCAGGTCATTGCAACACACACATCTTGTAGGATAATTAATTTCTAACTAATGTTTGTTGTGATTATCTTAATTAATTTGTTCCCCTCCCTCTGACATTCTTTCTTTATTTTTATGTATGATATATATAGGGACATAAAGCCAGACAATCTACTTGTCGATTCTAACAACATTGTAAAGCTGGTTGACTTTGGTTTGGCTAAGCATGTAAGTTCTTGGATATCTTGTACAATATGCTCTCACATGAAAAAACCGATCGGCCAATGATTTTCAAACTTGAGACTTACTATCTGCAGTAATTTAAGATGAAGTTTCATGTTTAGGATGGAGTGCGTGTGTCCCATAATATTGGTGGTTTTTTGTGGCCTTTTGAATACCCTCTTGGAATTGATATGATAGGCCCAACAGTTAGCAATGTTGATGACTTAATTAATTATATCTGTGTTGAATAGCTGGAAGAATCTGTGGGCAATCACTCCATATTGGGAACTCTATATTATGCAGCCCCAGAGGTATATATTTTCATTCTCGCCATTAATTATGCTTTACAAGGTATTTCTTAACAAACTTATTTCTAATTCAGGTTTTTGATAAACAAAATAGAATATCAGAGTTTGCGTGAAGCTTATGCTGCTGATATATGGAGTTTAGAGGTTGTGTAATCATTGAAATGTTCTCAGGGAACCATCCTTGGCCTGGTTTTGAACCGTTAAACACTTTTACTCTTCAATATATATAGAAATTAGAGAGAGCTAATATCGCATTTGATAATATGACTTTATTTACATACAAACTTAAAGAATTCAATTCTTTCTTATTTTCTGCTATAATTTTTTGTTTTAAAAAAAAGGTCCAGCAATAAACTGATTCAATCAAAGAAATCTTTCTATTGATGCTTTACCCACACAAAAATAACACGTCTAATCTTAGAACAGCAGACTAGCAGAGTCCTCAGGATGTGTATAATTTAGCGCAGTGTTAGCGTAAACCAAGCATATAATGTACTCTATGGACTAATATATCTTTAGGTGTAACCTTAATGAAGTAGTGCCTTGATTAAATGCAAGGACAAGAGTGAGAAATTTGGGTATAATTTTTCAATATCAGAATAATTTTGGAATTATACTAGACATTATATCTCTTATATGCGTGTGTGTGGAGCTTTCATTTATTAGTTAATGAAGTATATCACTAAAACAAATTCATTTACTAAGCAGATGCAGTTCATCTTTAATGTTCATTTTAAACAGCAAAATCCACCCATACCAGAAAAGTTATGCCAAGAGGGTAACGATTTTCTCAAACTCTGCTTCACAAGAACTCCAGCCGACCGCCCATCTGCTTCAGCATTACTAGACCATCCCTTTGTAAAACCACAAACAACTTAGCTTGCTTATGGAAGAAAATACTTGGGCTTGATGGTGTTGAGATTATTGGGAAGTAAGTATTATACATATAGCTAAGGCCTTGGTCTATACAAAGGGTCATCTCTTCATTTCTTTTGTGTATAGGAGCATTATTTTTGCTTCATTTGTGAGTTACAAGACATGTATGATTATTTGCTCATCGGCTTTTTGAGTTAACAAACACGCTCAAGAATGTATTTATACCCACGAAAGATAACAAGCGGTTGCTGCATAATTTTCTTGCTGGCTTGGCCATTTCCTTTTCTCTGTATTTCCCCTCACTTGTTCTTCTTCGGATCCCTCATTGAATGGTAAGATTCTATTCGTAGCATTTGTGGCGTATGAAGAATCTTGATACACACACACACATATTGTTCCCTTCTAATATGCTATGCTGATAAAGGGGTGAATCCTGTTTGAGAATTTGGAAAACCAGTTAAGGAACTTTTAGAGAAGTATTTTTATGGGAAAAACAGTTGACAAACCCAACAAAGAACAATGCTCAAGTTTTTTTCTTTTGTTTTTAAATTTTCAAAACTTGATTTAAACTTGTGTTGGGGAACTGTTCCCAGAAACAGAAAAACATTATGGAACAGGTTAAGTCTTATAATAATATTTTCAATTTGGCAGGCTTGAAGAGTCAAGACACCAAAGAGAACTACATAGACACAGTGTTGCCTTCAGAATGATGTGCTCTAGAAGAACTAGTTGGGTTAAAAATAAGGATAGAAGCTGAAATGTGGAATCTCACTTCTGGTTTGGAAGTATCTTCAACTTTGGTGTTCATTTGCAATGAGGAGATCTGCAGAGAGAAGAGGTTGAGGACTGAACCCAGAAAAGTCTGAAGCAATTCTTATATAGATTCATTTTTTTGTTGATGCATAAAGAGAGAAGCTAGCCCTGTGTGAAAGTTTCGGTTACTTTGTAATTTTTTTTCCAAATTACTGTTGTCTTATTACATCTATATTTTTGAAGGATAAGAAAAATTGTATATTCACTTGGACAATGTTAGTGGAAACATCAAGTTGTATGCCCTTGTTATTATAAACTTTAAAATTTAATTGGTATTATTTCAATTAACTCGTGTGTGTGTGTTTTTCCCAACTAAGATAGTTTTTTAATTTAAATTATCGAAATTTTTGTGAATGATTAGGAATAAGTAACAACTAACCAAATATGGGAAAATTTATCCTTAAATGTTTATATAAACACAAAGTTTTACTTGTAAATAGGACGCGAACTCTATTTTATAGAATGTTAAGCTTACACATGAGGGCATGGGAGTATTTATACGACTATTTTTTTGGTTTGTCCTCCCCCCCCCCCCGGGTAAAACATGGTACAAACTCCAAAGTGATGAATTTTCAATCTTGCATCTTCTTTATAAAAAAGAAATGCAAGTTCCTAAACTCGTTTAAATCTTTATCATATATACATAAAATCATGTTGGATTAAATATTGATTAATTTAATCCATAATATTGTTATATAATCTTGGATTAAGGGATAATTTTACTACAAAATTTTTTCGGGAGCAATTTTTCTTTCACTGTTATCTTAGTTAATTTTAATCATTAGTTTTTTAAATATACTAAACTGACAGTCTATATGTCATTGGGTTTTTGTCCAAATATGTATTGTGTATTCTTTTTTTTTCGCTAGATTTTTGTGCTATTAGGTTTTTTCTAGTAAAATTATAATAAGGCACAATATTTGTTTATGGACATCCAATGAGAAGTTTTATAAATATTGTAAAATTATTTGTAGATGTTCATAATCTCTCAAGAAGTGTCTTTTGAAGTTCTACGCTTAAACCTATGTAACCTATCACATAAATGGCTTATTGGGAGTTTTCCATGGTTAATACACATAACCTCTAAAATGTTAAATATTATACTATTATGTAGATTTAATCTTTATTATAACTCTTGGATAGAATTTAAAAACTGTTGGCTTATAAATAGTGACATTTTATAAAGTGATTGTAAGCATCTAAATGAATAAAATATTGCTCTCTCTTTCATTTCTTCTCTTGTTTTATCCTATTTTCATAACATACTTAAATTAATTTTTTAATATAATAATTTTTATTTCTTAAAATTAATTTTTTTTAAAAAAAATGCGTCTTTTCTCCCCTCTTCTACTGCGTTTGTTGTCTCCCTCTTCAAACCCTATTAGGCTGCGATGCAACGCTCCAGGGAGATTGAATCCAGCTTCAATTCATTAAATCAACAGGAATCCTCATAACATATTCATTAGTATTATGATTATTAGCATTCATGTCTTGGTGATGAATTCTAGTTCCCAGAATTCCCCATACTCGGATGATAAAAAAAAAAAAAAAAAAAGAATTCACCATAATTGAGTCATTTTTTTCTCTATCTCGTGTTCCTTGTCGACTCACACTAAGAATTGATCAGTTTACTTCTCCTTCCTTCCCAAACATTTCTCATCCTTTGGAATTAAGTTTTTAATTTGATACCATTACTTTGTTCAACCTCTTTTCGTCCTATGCATTAATTTTGCTTGTTGTGTACAACAACAAAGTTGCTATCATTAATCGAAACCATGCGCATGAATCTTCCTTTTGATGGGTATTGGAAGAGGAAAGTGGTGCATATGGAAAGAGCTGGGATTGGACTAAGAAATATAGTATTAGACCAACTTTACCTTTCTTACATCCAAGATGCTTTTGGAAGAATGAAATAGTCTGCTACAACTTTGACACTGCCTTTTTATTCAATATCATTAAAAATAATGAATTGAAGATCCCCACCTCTTTATCTGCACGTGACATACAGGGGTGGAAGATTGTTTCATGTAGAGAGCCTTGTGTCTATGTGCGACATCTATGTTGAATAGCTTCGCTATGAAATTCTCACTTTTATATTATGATTTACTCTGTCTTAACAATTTAGATATTCTCACGTGACAGGGTTGGAAGATTTAATTTGTTTGGATATTCTTCTGATTTTCAGCCTGTAATCTTGAGTTTATTGGATTTATTTTCATGTTTTGGTTTGAATTTAGAGCATTTTTTCTTTGATCCCCTTTGCCCCCAAGTTTTGATCAAGGAGGTTGATGTGTGTCTCTGATCTCTGTCAGTAAGTTTATATCCATCCCGAGCAATGTTAATGGAAGATCATTGTTGTATTTCTCTTGACCCTTTATCCAGAATTCCAGATTGGCCGGTGTTTAGTGGATTTCCTGTTCTCTACAGTTTACACCTCAGATTTCGTAAGAATTGAGAGTTGGTCTTTCGGTATTAGTTGGTCCTGTTCTCTTTGAGGCTGTCATGTTGTTCTGTGTTCCCATTTTGAAATTTGACTTACCGTGATTATAGTTAGATTATAATATAAGAAGCATTCAATTCATCATGCAACTTCTCATTCTTAAGAAAAAAATTATCTCTCCTTTGGTGTTTCATCGAATTTAAATTGTAAACATTGTTAGCTTTGCTTACCCTCCTGTTAATGTCACCCTCTTGTTCAACAACTATTATTGTAACTTAGGTGATGTTTTTTCCATTGTTCTCTTCTCTCAAGTGTCAATACTGTGTTTTAGAACATTGGCTTTAATGAAAAAAGAAGTAACAACATATTCTCAGGTTGTATGCTTTATGTTTTGCTCATGTTGTTTCTGCTTCTGTAGCAGCAAGATACTACATTTTTGTCTTGGTACTGACAGGGATTTATGAACTTATATGAACTTGCGGATATTCTTGACTGTACTTTTCTGGATGTCTCTGTTCTTTTGGGCTTCTGTGTTGGATGAGAGGAATAGACCAAACAAGGGTTCAAGATATAAAAAGATGAAGTAGTGAGCATAGTGACTGTATATAACAACAACTCACGGGATGGATAGATAGATATATCAACAAAAGAAAGAATTCAAATGAGAGGAACGGATGTTGTGATTCTTTATAAACTTTCCAGATTCATATGGATATGTCCTGCATATCCACTTTGCATACTTGGATTATGTTTTTGTTTTGAAATTTGAGTTACTGTGATTATAGTTAGATTATAATAATTAAAGAAAAACTGTATATGTTCCTTATAGTCGATGAACAAGTAACATCACATCTTTGACTTACTGTTCTTTCTTTTTTTTTCCCCAACCAATACTTAACTTTGTTACTTTACCATTTGTTTGAATTCCAAGGAATATCTACAGAATTTAAGGAGGATTTCCTTTTTATTGGGTACCACTGTGATTTCCCTTTTTCATTATGGTTTTATAGATGAACAACCATAGTAATGAAGATACCTATCGTTTTGAGTCCGAAGTTAGAGAGTTGAAAAGAGTGACAAATGAAGAACTATTTGGAAAGGCGCAAGCACATGTGTATTGTACAATGTCTATGTTTTACGGTAGTGAGAAAGCTGATGGGTGGGAAAGGTGGAAGGAGGTGATTAATTATTTCATCGAGGATAAAGAAGTAATTTTATATGATTACTTATTTCCCCTGAAGGATTTGAGACTTCACCTTTTTTCAGGACTTATTCCCTAATTAATTTGTTAAGTGGGGATTTATACCCAACTTTGGCTTTGAAGCGTTGATAATATTTTTTATAGAAGTATTGATACTATTAATATAAAGGTTAAATTATACTTTTAGTTTTTTAAATTTACACCAAATATCAGTTTAACCCTTTAAGTTTAAAAAGTGCAATCCTTTAATAATAACAATGTTAACTCTGATTAACGGGAAAAAAATAAAATGCTGACAAAGCATATTTAAACAATGCTTTTAATATAATGATTTTTTTACAAAAATTAAAATAAAAAATGCATCTTCTCTCTACTCTTCTACCTGTGTTTGGGGTCTTTCTCTAGGGTATGTTTAGTATGAGGGATTTAGAGGGAAAGTGAGGAAAGGAAAAAATTTTATGAGTTAGATTTAGAAAATTGAAAAAGTCGGATTACAAAATTTTAATACAGAGGATATGTAAGATAAAAAAATAAAAAAATTAATCAAATACTTTTAACCCCACTTCTCTCAATTTTTAAAATCTAACTCAAAATAATTTTCCCTCATCCCACTTTCCCTCCCCTCATGCCAAACAAGCCCCTAGGGTTTGGCGTCTCCCTCTATATATGCTCCATGCTCACCTCATCCTTCTATTCCTCTTCACCTCCGTGGGACATTATTGGGTTGGCGAGAATAGTGATTTGCGATGTGATTCCAAAGGATGAGAAATGTTTGGAGGTGTTGAGTTGCAGACTGAGAATTTGGGAAGTAAGGAGAAGTAAAGTCACCATTTCTTAGTGAAAGTCGACAAGGAACACGAGATAGAAGAAAAAAGGACTCTACTATGGTGAATTCTTTTTTTTTTTTTTTTGGATCATCCGAGTATGGGGAATTCTGGGAACTAGAATTCATCACCAAGACATGAATGCTAATAATCATAATAATAATGAATATGTTATGAGGATTCCTGTTTGGTGGAACCACGCAGGCATTCATGTTGAATTAATGAATTTATGCTGGATTCAATCTCCCTGGAGCGTTGCATCGCAACATAAGAGGGTTTGAAGAGGGAGACAACAAACACAGTAGAAGAGGGGAGAAAATACGCATTTTTTTTAAAAATAATTTTAAAAAATAAAAATCATTATATTAAAAAATTAATTTAAGTATGTTATGAAAATAGGAAAATACAAGAGATGAATAGAGGATTGGAGAGAAAGAGGGAGCAATATTTTATTTATTTGGATGCTTACATTCACTTTATACAAAAAGCCCCTATTTATTTTATAGGCCAAAAATCCATAAATTCTATCCAAGAGTTACAATAAAAATTAAACCTGCATAGTAATAGAATATGTAACATTTTAGAGGTTATGTGTATTAATCATGAAAATTTTCCAATAAGCCATTCATGTGAAAGGTTACATAAGTTTAAGTGTATAACTCCAAAAGACACCTCTTGGGAGGTTACTAACATCCACAAATAATATTACAATATTTATAACGCTTTCCCTTTGATATCCATAAATAAATATTGTACCTCAATATAATTTTATTGGGAAAAACTCAATGAAACAAAAGCTTAGTGAAAGAAAAAAAAAGCATACGATATATATTAAAGTTATCTCTTTAAAAACCTTATCAGGAAAATCCATTGGCACAAAACCTTGGTTAAGTAAAAGAGTATAACATTGTCTCTACTACCCTTGATAATAATATCATATTTACCCCTTAATGACAACATCAGTTTTATTCTCCCTAATGACAACATCACTTCTAGTGTATTTTCAAGCATATCTTTCTTTTAGACACCAAATTATGAATTATGCATTGTTAACAAACGTTTTGTTAAAATGTATTGCTTATCAATATATTATGTCTTTATCTTATTCACTATGGAAACAATAAAGGAAAATTATTCTAAAAAACATTAAAATATATCTTGCATCTCATATTCAACTTATCCCGCATAAAATGATATCATATAAAACTAGCGTGTGCCACACGGGTAGCTTATAATTCCAGACTTATTTAATTGCAATTATATTACAAAACAATTCTTCCCTAATTGCAGTTAAGATCCTAAAATGGTCACAAATTATAACAGGTTATTAAATATATAATGTATATGCATACAATAAACCTTTCAACATAGCTATTGTGACCAGAAAGTGAAATTGCTATACACTGGAAAATTAGCTGGTTCAAGTAAAAATCTTGTGTTATCTTATGTTCCCACTAATACAATAGATTAAAGTTGTAACAAATCATTGGTCACTGAATTTATCAGTAGCTTACAATTCCTTATATCTCTCAAGGAACATATATCATTCTTAGGGATATATGAGTAAAATAAGCCACAAAGATCATTGCCATATGAATAAATTGTAGTTTTGTCTTCTTCTCTTAAATAAAATAGAATTGTTTTCTGAAAAATGAACACATATGGCTTAATCATTATTTTAACCTTTTCCAATTCTTTCCTACAAATAGAAAATGGGTGATCACACTCTACACTTAGTTAACCTTGTGTTTTTGCTTTTAGTTTTCCCCATCTCCCAGAAGACCACGCTCATGGGTGAGGCACGAATTTTGTTCCAAATTCTTGACCATTTAGTGCACTCGTTTTTTACATCTAACATGTTTTCACGTTAAGAGTTTTGTCTAATTAGTTAGTTTAACACAATCTTATCAATCATCAATATCAATATATATATAATAACTCTTTCCTGATCACTGTTTATAAGCCGCAATCTATTATTCATAAGTCATTTAGGCCAATTCATAAGCCATTTGCTATATATAAAAGACAAAAACTCCTTCTAACTGGTAGGGTTTGAGTGGGAACAGGAAGTTTAAATTCATAATTCATACCAAACTTTCCACTACAAAATCAATAAATAACTCAAATCTGTTCCCTCGTAGATCCTGTTCATAAGATGGTTTAATTCTCCATTGTACAATAAAATCACCCATGTCTGCCCTCTTTTTTCTCACTTCATCTCCATTTCTCTTCCTCTATCAGCACCAAGTCAATTTTTGCTCCTTTCATTTTTGTTGTCTTTTGATACTCATGTTTTATTGTCATATCTCGTATGTGGTTCCCTACATTTTTTTCCTTCTATTAACCCTACATTTTAGATCTAGCTTTTCTTTAATGATATTGTTCAATGGTTTGGTGGAAAATGGCAATATAGAGAAAGTTTCTGACCCTTGGTACCCCCTTCTCCCTCCCCCTCTTCTTTTATATTATTATTCCCATATTTACTTCGCTTGCCCTTTTTTCTTAACCTTTTTGTTATTCTTTTCAAATTTCATCACTTTTCCATCTTTAATATTGAAAATTCTGAGATATTCCTTTCACCAATTATTGTTTGTGATGAAGGTTTAATTGTTAAATTTTGCACTCTAACCAAAGCCCTGCTTTGTCATCATCACTGGAAAATTCAATGCTCTCGCCGAAAATATGGAAAACACGTCGGAATCACAACAAAACTAACCAGAAAGCATGTTCCCTGTTCCAGTTCTGTTGACAGGAAGAAGAAAGCCGGGTCAAAACGGAAGTTTTTACCAGGGATCTTTCTGCAAATTCCAAAAGTTTGTAAAGAGGGACCAGAGTGCACATTTTTAAAACTTTTGTAGGGAACTGTATAATTTCAGAAAATTTTGGGTTTTATCTGTACTTTTCTCTGGCCGTTGTCTTCATTCACTTAAAATTTTTAGAAATTCTTGGGACATTTTCTGTAATTTTCCCAGTCTTCAAAACATTACAAGAAAACCATTAATTTGCAACGGAATTTGAGACGGAAAAAAAATTTCGTCGCAAAAGTCATCCAAAAACCATCAGAAATTCCGTTGTAAATTTTCAGATGGAATTTCATACAAAATTTGAATTCCTCGCAAATCAGAATTTGCGACGGAATTTAAGACGAAAAAAAATTCCGTCGCAAAAGTCATCCAAAAACCGTTAGAAATTTTGTCACAAATTTTCCGACGGAATTTGCAAAGGAAATTTCCCACGAAAAAAGTCCGTCGGAAATTTCCGTCTCAAATTCTGTCCGAAATAGGTATTAGTTTATTTTTAAATTTTTTATTATGATTTATTTAATTAATGATTAATCTATTTATTATGTATTAATTCTCATCTTCCCTGTATTTCTTCTTCTTACTAATTTTCAAGTCTATGACTTTCTTGAGATATCTTTGTTTGGTTGGTAGGAAAAGCGGAAATAAAAAAGGTTTATGCTAACTAACGTTTTTGAGAAATGATCAGTCCTTGAAGTTGCATTGCAGATTTTAAAATCTATTAATGAGCTTTTAAGAGAGTTTCAAAAATCTGACTTGATAATTCTTGAAGCTGGATTGTAGATCTACAAGTGAGCTTCACCGTTTTAATGCTTATACTTAATTTGTCTTAATCTTCTTGATTGAGAGTATAAAATGATATAATCAGCGCATCTGAAAAAGAGAGAGAGAGGGAATTCACATTTATTAAGAGTTTAAATTTTAATTATTATGAGAACCATATAAAAAATTGAATTCGAATCATATACAGTGCATTTTGTATCAAAATATTCAAAAGATTGAGTTTTAAAAAATTTTTATCAATACGTAATTTTTTATTTTTAGCATCTTAGAAAAAAAAATTAATTAGTATTTTACAATTTAAAATAGATCCCTTTGAAATTTGTAAGCGTATTGACTTCATTAATAATTAAGAGATCAAAATAAAAACTTACGTAAAATTAGAAATATTAAGTAGATTTTTTTTTTAAATAAGACTAACATATAACCATTACTGTTAGAATAACTAAATATTAATTAGTTGTGTGGTATGAATTGAGTCTGGGAGAATCATAATAAGCTCCAAATGGGAATTCCGTCGCAAAGCCTAATGTAACGTTTTTTGCCAAATATTATTGCTTTATGATTTTATGCCTCTATATATCAACATTAATATATGTTAAATCAAATTATTTTTTTTTCTAAGAGAATAATCAAAAAATAATTCAAGCATGTCATGCCATGATAGTATTATTGAAATAAAACTCATTTTTACCAATATTAGCTTAAACTAGAATGATTTTTCTTAACACATAAATGTGATTTTTTAGAAAATAATTTAGTTAATATTTCAATTTTTTAAGTTTTTTATTATTTAATATGAATTAGTAATATTAATTACAATTTTTTGACAAACAGAGTGTAAATTTCATATACTTCTCTGGATATTTTAGAAAAAATATGTAAAAGGCACTTAAAATTTCATAAAACAGTTTACATCAATACAAAACATTCCAAAAAACCTCTTTGTGCGTGGGTATGTGAAATATAGTAAAATGTATACTTAATATATTTACTTAAAATCGTCTAAAGATCGTCGGAAATTCCATCAAAAAATTTTCGATGGAAAACATTCGTAAGAAATTATGTCGCAAATTCTAACGTAAAGTTTTTTACGGATTTACATATGGAAATTCCGTTGGAAAATTTGATAAAATTTGTTCGTAGAAAATTCCGTCAGAAATATGTGTTAAGTAATTTTTTTAAATTTTTTATTATGATTTATTTATTTAATGATTAATCTAATTATTATATATTAATTATATTATAATTAAAAATTTAAATTATTATTAAATTATAATATAATTTTGGACAAAAAAATTATTAAATTATAATATAAATAAAAAAAATTATTAGTTCATATTTATTATTGAAATTAATATATGTGTGTGTGTGTGTGTGTAAATTTTCGATAATATATTATATACAAATACAAATTTTGTAAATACAATAAAAATAAAATATATAATAAAATAAATAAAAAAATATATTAATAATAAAAATTTAGATATAATATTTTCATAACAAAAATAAGGAAACTAAATTGTAATGTTTAATAATTAATATATATATATATATATAATTAATATATATATATATATATATATATATATTATTTTGCATTTAAATCACACAGGTTTTTCCTAACTCAACTAGTAAAGGCAATGACACACGTGTGAGAGGTCATGGCTTCGAATCTCAACATGGTCACAAAATGCAACCAATTTGTGCTATCGACACGTGACGGGTGACGGAGGGCGACAAGTGGCACACGATGGAGGGTGGCATGTGTCAGTTGACCGGGACATGCAGCGGTTGATCAAGACATAGGCTGTCGGAGGCGTGAGGTGGCAGTGGTCGGCGGTGGCGGTTGCCAGCCGGTGGTAGCTGCCTGCCGGAGGTTTCCGTTGAAAAATGGCGTAGGGAAATTTGCCACGGAATTTCCATGGCAAATTCCCTTGTAATTTGTGACAGAACGTTTCGTCGCAAATTCCCTCGCAATTTAAGATAGAATTTGTTCCGTCGCAAATTCCCTTGCAATGTGAGACGGAAAGTTCCGTCGTAAATTGCGAGGAAATTTCCGTCGCAATTTGAGATGGAAATTCATATTCTGTCGCAAATCAATTTGCGACGGAATTTTTTCCGTCGGAAAATTCGTCAGAAATTACATATTTTTTTGTAGTGAAAGATTAATTCCGACCCTATAAAATTACCAGTTTCTTCCGAAAATATTTGTAATGCAAGATTAAGCATATAGTAACATTAAAAGTTGAAGAAAAAATTGCACAAAATAATTAATAAATTATGATCATTTTGTCCTTAATTGCAATTAATTCAATACAATTGTTCCTAACAAAAATTAATAAATTATGACTATTTTTCCCTTAATTGCAATTCAATTTTTTTTACATCATAATGGCAAGCTAAGCTTGAAGAAAATAAACCCTCATGAATTACAAACTATCCTAGACGAAGGACTTGTCCCTCAAAAAACATGTCATACACCCTACCGTGACCTCCGGTAATAGACAAATCTCAGGAGCCCCACCCTGCGTATCCTTAGCTAAAATATCTGCACACTCCAATGCCTCTCTATTCACATGCAACACTTTCACATTCCAATCATCATATAGAAGATTCCTGATATCCCGTATGACTCCTATCAATGACAACTTAATGCTAGCATCTCGTAATAACATATTGATAGCCTCTAAAGAGTCCGAGTATACCTTAATATTTTGCAACTTCAATCGCCTACACACCCGAAGACCTGTCTAAATGGCCAAAAGTTCAGCTTCTATAGCAGAAGTACACCTTAATATCCTCTGGAAACCTATGATCCAATTCCCATGCTCATCTCGTATCACCCTTCCACATACTGCCTGATTAAAGTAACGAACAAAGGCATCTACATCAAGACGGACTGCTCCAGATGGTGGTGGTGTCCAATACATACCTGAGCTTACTCCTTTCAAAATGATCTTGTTTATGAGCTTTCCCTGAATTTTTTCCTCCATCAACTGATTCATACATTGATTAAAAATCTCCTTAACCGAAACTTGCTTAGATTCAAAGATCTGCATACATCTAGACTTCCAAATGAGCCAACAAACATGTCCAAAGATCTTTGACTATGGCCACCTACAGAATCTCTGACGTCCAAGATGATGACAAGAATTCCAATGAAGCCAACCCTAAAAATCGGAAGAGAAGAAAACATAATATGCATCAAGTGTAATGAATTTTCTCCATATCTCTCTCGCCTGTTTACAATCTCTCAAACACATGGAGTACACTCTCCTCACATGGACAACCCAATGGGCACTCTCCTGAAGAATATTCTCTCATGGCTAACTTGCCAAAGAAAGAATTTAATTTTTTCTAGAAGCAGCCATCGCCACAGTTTTCACCAAACCGGATTAGCCACCGCATCATTAGGTTTTGATAGGCACTGATACATTACTTTAACTGAAAAATTACCATTCGGCGAGCTTCGCCAACATACCTCATCCACTCTATCATTTGATGAAAACCTTAATACTAGCTAAATAATTAACAATATCATCTGAAAAAACTGCCTCACCAATCTATATTCCATCCTCCGCCTGGTAAAAAAAATCAGCTATTACCTCCCCTGAATTAATCTGATCATGATTATGACTAACCAAGTCAATAAGGAGTTTATCCAAGTTCGCCCACCTATCCAGCCAAAATTTAGTAGTCTTCCCATTATTAATCCTCATACCTAATCCTCTGGTGAACTCGTCCCATACACTTGTAATTGCTTTCCAAGTTGACGAATTAAACTTCAGCCTGCTTATCCTCGGCATGCTCTTCGTTCTGCAACAATATTGAGCTCTCAAACACTTAACCCATAAAGCATCTTGCTTCATAATTAATCTCCAACAAAGTTTCATAATGAAGGCCTTATTTTGATTTTCCAGCTTCTTAATTTCAAGGCCACCTGTATCCTTAGTTTGCTAAACCGTCTCCCATGCTACGAGATGCAACTTCCTATATGTTTCATCATGGTCCCATAAGAAATCCTGACTCATTCTTTCTATATCTCAAATAACTCCTCTTGGAATTAGAGTAGATTGCATCTAATAAGATGGCAAAGTTGATAAAATAGCCTTATTAAGCACCGTACGCCCAGCTATATTAAGAAACTTTTCCACATTGTCAGTCTGGTTCTTACTTTCTTAGTGATATGAGCATAAGTATTCTTGGTAACTCTGGCATAAATTAATGGCACTCCCAAATATTTCCCTAGGTCTCAATTCCAATCCCCAACCTATGAAAAAAATTCAGAGCTATATTAAAATGCACATTCTTTGAAAAGAAAGCCTTGGATTTCACCAGATGAATTCTATGCCCCGAATATTGACAAAATTTCTTCATGACTTGCTTAACAGTTCCTACCTAAGAGATGAATGCTTCCGCAAATAGGAACAAGTCATCAACAAAGAAAAGATGAGAAATAGTTGGACCACCATTTTTAAATTTTAAAGGCTTCCATTGACTACTTTGATATTCCCCCTGAATTAGGTGACCTAGTTGTTCCATGCATAAAATAAACAAATATGGACTCCGTGGATCCCCTTGCCTGATTCCTCTAGAAGGAGTAAACTCATACCTTGCCATACCATTCTAACAAACCTTCATACTAGCAGAACTCACAAGCCATTATTAATGCAACCAAAGTCTCTAGAATACCTAGTATTTTTAGGGTATCCTGGAGAAAGCCCCAATCCAATCTATCATATGCTTTCTCCATATCCACTTTAATTGCCACATATCATTTTCTTCTAGGATTAGTTCTCATAAGTTGGATGGCCTCTTGAGCAATAATAATATTATCACAAATTGCATTGTAAGGATAAAGCTACACTGTTCTTGACCAATTACTTCATTCATGAAAGCATGAAATCGATTAGCCATAATCTTAGTTATTATCTTAAAGCTGATGTTGCATAAAGAAATATGCCTAAACTCCTAAACTCCTTTATAGATGACATATTCTCTGCCTTAGGAATTAACACAATGTTTACTTGATTGATATCCTTCATACCAGCCGAATCCACAAAAGCCCTCTTAACCAAAACACATATCTGTCTACCCACTTTATCCCACTCATTCTGAAAAAAGTGTGCCTAGATTCCATCAGGGCCCGGAGCTTTAAACGCCTCTATTGCAAAGGCTACATTCTTGATTTCTATATCTTTCACCTCTTTTCGAAGACCATTCAAGTACTCCTCCTTCAGAACTGGAAATAGACTAGGCTACTCATGATTTAGCAACACTTCAGGATCCTTGTATAGATCTTGAAAAAATTTACTTGTCAAATCCTGAAGCACAATTGGATCCGTTACCCAATTACCAGATGCGTCATTAAGCCCTAAAATTTAATTGCAATTCAATTTAATACAATATTTTCTACCATTCTCCATGTGATAAATTATTCTCCTAGATCTGAGTGCTCCCTTCATGTGGCTTTCATTATATGTAAAAAGCATTAACTTATAATCATTTCATTACTCATTCACGTGGCTGTCATCTCAATTTTCTATTTGTTGTCATCTCTAACATTGCTATGTAGGGAGTCCCATTTATTATTTTCTACCACCCTCTATGTAATAAACTATTCCCCTATATCTTAATGCTCCCTTCACGTGGCTTGTAGGAAAATGTTGACTATCTGCATCAAATCACCCGAAAATTTAGGACAAATGTAAAATATTTTCTTTTTATTTGATTTTGTTGCAGGAAATCCTTGAAAAGGATTCATGGGGGCCATATATAATGTATTCAACAAGTACATTTCAATCTTGCAAAAAAATGTTGACTATTTCCACCAAATCAATGAAAAATTTAGGACAGGTTTCGTGGGGTCATATATAAAGTTACCATGTATGTTAAAACAAAAAAATGAAGGGCATATGCAAGTAAATATTTGCAATAATTGGGATGACAGAAAATGAAAAAAATATAATAAACGTCATATGCAAGTAATATATTAATATTTATATATTAAAATAATTAAATAAGATCACGGGCTTCAAGGGAGGAGACCTCGAGAAGCTAAAGAAAAAAAAGAAATACAAGACTATAATATTACAAATTTTTTCATCAAGGATGATAAGGGGCGTAAATTCTTTCAGTAAAAGTGAAGGTCAACAAAAATTTGAATATAAATATGAAATTACCCATTTTTGTTAGCTTAAAAAATGAAAAACGACTGTTACAAAGTATAAAAATATTTAGTACATGAGTTAAATAGTTGTTAGCCTAAATTTCAAAATATTGCAGTGCATTACTCTTGATCTCCTTTGTGATAATATTACTCAATCAAGTCAATAACAACACCCCTTAAATCAAGAGAGAATATTATAGGAAAGAAGAAACAAATAAATCTAAAAGGGATGAGTGTTGACTATTTGTATCAAATCACGGAAAATTTAGAAGAAATGCAAAATATTTTCTTTTCATTTGATTTTATTGCACGAACTCTTTGAGAGGGATTCGTTGGGCCATATATAAGGAATGCAACAATCTACTTGCAGAAAAATGTTGACTATCTGCATCAAATGACCCGAAAATTTAGGACAAATGCAAAATATTTTCTTCTTATTTGATTTTATTGCAGGAAATCTTTGAAAAGGATTCATGGGGTCCATATATAACGTATTCAACAAGCTCATTTCCAGCTTTCAGAAAAATGTTGACCATTTGCACTAAATCGTCAGAAAATTTAGGAGAAGCTTAAAATATCATCAGAAAAAAAATCCTGTTAGAAAATTTATTCCTCAAAAGCACATAAATGATTCAATTTGTTGAATAAGTGCAACTTGTTTTTAACAAGTGCAACATTTTTTCAATAGTGCAACCTATCTAAATATATTTTATGTTGCGTATAGTTATTGCAGATATTGTTGAAGCATTGCACCTATGGCAAATATATATATATATATATATATATATATATATATATATATATATATATATATGTTGTAAATGGATCCTTAAACAAATTTCAAATATGATATTTTTCAGTAATTTTCCTTCAAACATATAAAACACAACAAAATAAAAATAAAAGTAAAAAAAAGACACGATGTCACATATGAATTAATACAAGCCAAGATGAATTAAATGGAGCAATTTTTATAATGATTAAAGAAGCCACAGTAAAAGTAAATTTTAAAATAAAATTACTATTATTAGGCCGGTAAAATTATTATCTATATGTGTGTGAATTCTCTTCCACTGAATAACTGTACATAAGGATTCTACGGCTGTGATCTTCTTTCATCTCTTCTAACCGATGCTTCAAGATCATGTATTCTAAATCACGCATCAAGCTTCACACATATAAAACAATGTGCTTCTATTTGTAACAGGAAAAAAAAAAAACCATGTGCTTCTTTAATATTTGCTACCTTCTTGGAAGTCAAAAAAAGCCCTCTTATAAAAAAGAAACAGACATTACTTCCTTATTCTTTTGTCCTATTATATTTCTCAAAAAACACATTTCACACACTTTGGCCATAACATGGGTAAAAGAAACATGTTCGCTACTTTTCAAAAGCCTAGTAACTATACTAATATCATTATGTTTCGTTTTTTCAAAAGCCTACAGACTCTCAATCTTAAAATTGAATTTAAATCACACTAAAATTAAAGGGAATCACATTATCATCTCTAAATTTAAATTTAAATTTTCATCACACCATACCTCCACAGTCTTGCTTTTCAAAATTCAGTTCCAAAAATTGCAGTTTCAGTTTCAATTTCAAGATTAAAAAGTTTGAATCACACTAAAATTAAAGAGTATCATGACATTGCACTTAACACTGTGAAAACTATCATCACATTTAAAGAACTAACATGTAAGTTCTAAACAAAAATAATAATAATAAAAATCTATTAGTTTGATTTTTATTTAGCTAAAGACGTTAAAGAATGGCAGGTAAGGAGGTAGCCTAAATCTTCTTTTCCTTACTTATTAATTTTTTTTCCTATTTACTGAACACAGCACTGTGTAATAAATACATCAAGTCAAAAAGTTGCGCATTATAGGATTGCGTTTTCGAGAGGAGCAAGGGGCTTGGGGAAAAGAAAAAAGAAAATTTCGTCGCGGCGCCATCCTTTGTTGACCAGCCGTGGGGACATGGTAGGGCTAAAGGGAGCACTTTTTTTTTTAATATTAAAAGAAGTAATAACTAAACACTGATTTTCCTTTTGAAACATACAACACGCTTATTATCTCAGCAGGGAATGAGTTTTGAATTAGAACATCGGATGGATTTGGATGGTGTAAATTTATTTTTTTTTATTTTTTTAAAAAAATTATCTTCATAGGTATAGAATATAATCTAAAATAAAGATAATCTTTTAACTAATATTTTTATAAAGAATAATTTTTTATTAAAAAATCATTTATTTTAAAAAAAATTAAATCTAAATTGTCCAAATCTAAATTTGGACAGTCCAAATCTGGACCAGATTTCAGCACCTATCCTTTAGATAAGCAAGGCTTCTCTCTCATGCGTTCTCGTCCTTTTCCTCTCTCTTACCCCCAAAACTACATTGTTTTGGGTATTATAAAAGGAGGGTTGGGCATTTTTTTTTCAAAAATAAGATTTAGCATCTTAAAGTATTTTTTCAATGTCATCGAGTATGTTAAAATAATTTTTTGTGCATCTAGTACCGTAAAATTTTTTTCTAATTGCAACAAACAGTCTAAACTTAAGATACGGAGTGTTGATAAAAGAAAAATATTTTAGAAAATTAGATGCAAAAAAAATTATTTCAAAATACTGGATGTTATTGAAAAAATTATTTAAGGTGTTGGGTGAGCTCAAAATTAATTTATGATACTGAATGTTACTAAAAAATATTTTAAAATGTAATTTGCTAGACAGTAGATACTAGGTATTACTAAAAAAAATATTTTAGAATGTAGTTGCTAAACAATAGTTACAACTAAAAAAATATTTGAGGATGATCAGTGTATTAAAAATTATTTTAAAATATTTGATGCCACTAAAAAAACTTCAAGTGTTGATGTTATTTAAAAAAGAAAAAAGGCTAGCCTCTATTTGTAACATCCAAAACGATATAGTTTTAGGGTAAGAGAGAGGAAAAGGATGGAAACGCAGAGGAGAGCAGCAGCGCGCCCTTTAGATAGGCACTCAAGCTGGTTCCTCTCAACAGTAGGCAAATCGATCTCAGTCATGGCTACACAACTGATGATGGAAGGCCGGTTGAGATTAATGCCTTCTCATGAGAGGCAACCTACGTACGATTGTTTTTTTTTATTATTATCATCTAGTAACTTAAGTTTTGTGTTGTCCCTCCAAGTACAAATATTTTTTTGAGACTCGAATTTCAGACTCAATACAATTTAACAGGAGGTGTGCTAAAATAACTCTATATTTGGTTGATATGACTTTCCTTACCTTCTTGTCGTTGGCAACGTTGTGTTTTGCTGCCAGTATTTCTATATTTCTATCTCTCTCAAACTATATATAATATATCTCTTCCTCTCTCTCTCTCTTTCAAATTTTAATATTAATGTGCCTTCCCACTCTCTCTCTTCCCCCTGGGCCCAGGTTTGCTTAGATCTGGCAAGAATTGCAGACTCAGATGGATTAACTATCTACGACCTGATCTCAATCGAGGCAACTTCACTAAACTAGAAGATGAGGTCATCATCAAACTCCACAGCCTCCTCGGCAACAAGTACTTCTCTAATTACTTCATCCTAATTCCTCCCTCTCTCTATAATTCCCTTAATAATCCTTTCATCATTTTCCTCATATATATATATATATCCTCCTTCCTCAGATGGTCTCTGATCGCCGTGATCTTTCCGGGGAGAACCGACAATGAGTTCAAGAACTACTGGAACACCCACATCAAACGCAAACTCTGCAGCCACGGTATCGACCCTAAAACGCATCGACCCCACAACGCCCCCCACCGCCACCGATCCTGTTGCCATCGTCAACAGCAACAACAACAATAACGGCAAGTTTCAAGAACTGGAACTGGAACAATACATCAGCCGTACCCGAGCCTGTTCTTTGAATACTGAGTCGGTTCGTCAACAGAATTCTGATGCTTCTTTCTAATAATTCAATCTCTTCTACCTCAAGTTTTAGCCAACGGGAAACATGTGATCCCCCTATTGGAGATGGTGGGTCCGCATCTGTTCATGTTGCTTCTAACCGGTATATATGCATACAATAATAATTCTCCCACTAAATTCATGTTTTCTTCTTATTTTCTTAATTTCACCATTTCTTAGTAAGTAATGAACTATGTAAACACTTGTGTAGCCATAAAAAACATGCGTTCTGTCTTGTATTCTTGGCAGAGTAACTAGAGACTTAAATGCAGTAAAGAAAGAAGATGCTGCTGCTGCTAATTCAATCTCTGAATCCTCCAATTTTAGCAGATGGGAAAAAGGGGAAAGGATTGGGGCTGGTGGATTTGGGACTGTTTATGTTGCCCGCAACAGGTATATATGAATAAACTGATAATGTTCTGATCTTATTGTCTTTATTTTAATTTCTTAATCAGCTAATAAGCCGTAAACACTTGATTGTAGCTATAAAAAGCATGTTGTGTTCTTCATTTCTGACAGGGAAACCAGAGCCTTATGCGCAGTTAAGGAAATTAAAGACATTCACAAACTTGAAAACATAAAATCCATACAAAAGGTACGTCTTATACGTGTGTGCGCCCGCATTATTACAATTTCTTTGTCACACATATAATCCCCCACAAGTGAAGATTCTTTGTCATTAAAGGATCAAAAAGTTAAAGTCAAACATTTAATTTTAAGTGTCTGTGAATAGAATATAAGAAAGTAAGAATAAATTCTGGAGTAGAGTTAAAAAAAGTAAACAAAATTAAAGTCTCTACTCTTCTCATCATTTTTTGTCTTTAAAAAAATATGATACCTGAACAAAATTCAGATTCCCTTCCTACCAATTGTTTTATTAATTAATAAACATTATAACTTCAAAGAATTCAAATTATGCAATACATTAAAAAGATGGAGAAAGAAAACATTTTGTTGATGACTGCAATAACAAAATAGAAACTAAAAATGATTAAATTCACACAGTTCATTATATTGTATCAAACATGATTAAATTAGTGTACTTTGTTTTCAGGAAATCAAAATTCTTAGCCAATTGAAACATACATTGTAAAGTATTGTGGCCATGAAATAGTAAGTATTCTTCTGATTTAAGCTGAGGAGGAAACTATATATACACACTATTAATTAATCAATTGGTTCATGCATATATAATTAGGTTGGACGCAACATTTCTCTATACATAATGGAATACATGCAACCAGGCTCACTGAAGAAATATATCTTGGAACAAGGTATTTTACCTGAACCTTTAATTCGAAATTTCACTGCACAAATTCTCTCGGGGTTGGTTTACCTACATAGCAAAAGAGTAGTTCACAGGTATACTACCATACTTACTTGAGTTTAGGTCATTGCAAAACACACATCTTGTAGAATAATTAATATTTAACTAATGTTTGTTGGGATTATCTTAATTAATTCGTTCCCCTCTCTGTCTTTCTTTCTTTCTTTTTTTGTATGGTATATATAGGGACATAAAGCCAGACAATCTACTAGTCGATTCTAACAACATTGTAAAGCTGGTTGACTTTGGTTTGGCTAATCATGCGAGTTCTTGGATATCTTGTACAATATGCATTTACAGGACAAAACCGAGGCCATTGATTTTTGTTAGAAAATCCCTTGATTCTAGGATCTAGATCATATCCCTTGATTTTAGGATCAAGATTGGGTTTTTCAAATTTTAAAAGTTTCCTATTTGTAGTTGATTGTAATCACTTACTTCTCTCCCCTAATTACTCTCTCGAAGTCTATATATTGTAACCTTTTTCATTGGGATAAACACATCAATATACAGAGTGAAATCATCTCTAATTTTCAAACTTGAGACTTACTATCTACAGTAATTTAAGATGATGTTTCATGTTTAGGATGGAGTGCGTGTGTCCCATAATATTGGTGGTTTTTGGTGGCCTTTTAGATACCCTCTTGGAATTGATATGATAGCCCCAGTAGTCAGCAATATTGATGACTTAATTATATCTGTGTTGAATAGCTGGAAGAATCTGCGGGCAATCACTCCATGTTGGGAACTCCATATTATGCAGCCCCAGAGGTATATATTTTCATTCTCTCCGTTAAAATGCTTTACAAGGTATTTTTTAACAAACTTATTTCTAATTCAGGTTTTTGATAAAAAAAAATAGAATATCAGAGCTCGCGTGAAGCTTATGCTGCTGATATATGGAGTTTAGGTTGTGTAATCATTGAAATGTTCTCAGGGAACCATCCTTGGCCTGGGTTTGAACTGGTAAACACTTTTACCCTTATATATATATATATATATAGAGCTAATATTGCTTTTGATAATATGACTTTTAATTTGCATACAAACTTAAAGAAGTCAATTCTTTATTATTTTCTGCTATAATTTTTTTTAAAACAAAAGTCAAGCAATAAACTGTTTTAATCAAAGAAATCTTTCTATTGATGTTTTACCCACTCAAACATAACACGTCTAATCTTAGAACAACAGAGTCCTCAGGATATGTATAACGTAGCAGAGTGTTAGTATAAACAAAGCATATAATGTACTCTAGGGACTAATAATATATCTTTAGGTGTAACCTTAATGAAGTAGTGCCTTGGTTAAATGCAAGGACAAGAGTGAGAAATTTGGGTATAATTTTTCAACATCAGATAAATTTTGGAATTATACGAGACAATGTATCCCACAAATATATATATATATATATATATATATATATATATATTGCGCGCGCGTGTTTGTGTGGAGCTTTCATTTATTAGTTAATGAAGTATATCACTAAAACAAATTCATTTACTAAGCAGATGCAGGTCATCTTTAATGTTCATTTTAAACAGCAACATCCGCCCATGCCAGAAAAGTGATGCAAAGAGGGTAACAATTTTCTGGAACTCTGCTTCAGAAGAACTCCAACCGATCGCCCATCTACTTCAGCATTATTAGACCATCCCTTTACAAAACCACAAACAACTTGGGTTCTATTTGGGATCATGGTAGAAGGGGAAAAGTCACTTTTCCATCTTGAGAAGCTACTTTTGATATTAAGGAGCGTTTGGGTTAGCAGTACAACCCACTGCACTTTTATTTGAGAAGCCATAGGAGGTGAGAAAAGCTTTTTTTTCAATATTGCAGTACGATTGGGTTTAAAAGTTTTTAATGTGAGAGCTTCTCATTTTAACATTTTAATTTATTTTTTACTCCTCTGCCAACCTAAATCAGACATTATCCTTAATGTCTTCTAGAACTTAAAGAAAGATTTTAGTTAAAAACCAAAACACACAATAAAGTAAACCAAAATGCTAAGAGTAAAATCATAAGATTAAGGAAAGTTACAACCGAAGAGTGGTATCTGGATTCTGCTTCTGATTGCTATCTGAAGATTGCCAACCTATTTTCTTGACTAATAGATCTGGTTTAGGTTCATAGATTTGCAATTGATCAATCAGCTGATCAGCAGTTGGTGCAGGAATTATGGTATGGCGAGTCGCTTGGAGTATGATTCTCATTTCTACAACATGATAAAAAAAAGATAATAGATCATCATAAAAACCATTAACATTTAATAATCCTAATAGCTTTTTGTGAAAGTTTAGTTTAGTCTAATATACAATGTTAGAAATTCCATCCAATGTTTCCAAACCACACTGTAGAGCGATAGAAGCTTCAATATGGTAGAATATACGTCCTATACGTTTAGGCAAGCTTGAAACCTATAACTCTTGTCCTACGAAAAAAATGTGACCATCCAACTCTTTTAAGAACCCTCAAACCCTTGTTTCAATTCCTTTAATGCTTGCAAAAATGGTCACACTTCCCTTTAGGCCCTGGATGCCTTCCCCGTATACAAAATTGATCTTTCTAACAGCTAATGCATTTCCAAGTTCTTTTGCCACAGTTAGAAACTCCTTATCCTTTCTCAAATCAGTTTCACCAAAAATGCAGATATATTTAAATCTACATTTTAGTGTGATACCCTTTTTCTCTTCTTTACTCTCGGACATTTTGTGTTTATAAGTGGAAGAGTGCATATTTATTCTACTAAAATAGTGACAACAAGATCATACAAAATCATGTATTTTTTAAAGAAGTTTGAAAAAACTTTCTGACATGAATGAACGGTATCATGTTGCTTGAAGAAATTAAACAAAATGAGTAAAGAAACTCAAAATTTACTCAAAGATAAGACAGATTAGACAAAAGTTTGATTATAAACAGCAGTTATGATTATGGCTCACATCTTCTTTAGTTTTATGTCCAGTAACAGCTTAAATGCTTTCTATGAATCGAGAATTTGCTTGACATCCAGTTTTCTTATAAACTGGCAAAGAGGGTCTTTTAATGTCAGATTCTCAAGATAGTAGTGCTCTTTTTCTTTGTTAAATAAGTTCAATAAATCAAGAAGAATATCATAAACATCTCACTAGGATGCATTTCAAGAGTTTGAATAATATTATCCAATGACTCCTTACTCAGTCCATCCTTTATGAATTGAATTTTATCTTCTCGATTCATAGAAATCATTTCTTTGCTCCTACAACGCTTATTACATGTCCACTTTTAACATTTATGGCAGACTTTCATTCTTTTAGCTCTTCTCTTTTTGGAGTAAGAACTTTTTTCTATTCTTGACATAGATTTAATAAATGATTCATGAATCTCACCTGCAAAATGTACCTTAGCTTCAATGATCCAGCGTACATCCTCAGGAAGGCCTAAACGCTTGAATATCTTCATTCTTTCAAGTCGACATCTATAGATATTCCTGAGCATATCTTTGGGAAGAGTGGGGGATCTGTTTTTAAGCTTTGCAAGATATTCCTCCAAGTTAACTTAAAATTAAAATGATGAAAACTAAAATTTTTAACGCAATGCAGTGTGCTTCAATGAGTAGGAAAAAAAATTAATGAATAAGGAAAAGAAGTTTTAGGTTGCCTCCCAAATAGCCTCTATTCTTTAACGTCTTTAGTTAAAAAAAAAAACAAACCAATTGATTTTTTTGTTAGAGTTTACCTGTTGGTTCCTCAAACGTAATGATAATTTTCAATACTTTGAGGAACACTCAACACTTCGAAAAGAGTATAATGATAGTACACTCAACACTTTGAAAACTGTCATCACGTTTGAGGAGCCAACATGTAAGCTCTAAAAAAAAGTCAATTCATTTGATTTTCATCTAGATAAAGACGTTAACGAAGGGCAGCTATGTGGAAGGCAACCCAAAACTTCTTTTTCTTACTCATTAACTTTTCTTTCCTACTCACTGAAGCACACTGCACTATGTTAATTTTTATTTTAAGTTAACTTGAAGGAATCTCTTACAAAACTTAAAAATAGGTTCCCCACCATTCCCAAAGATATGTTCTGGAAGATCTATAGTTGTCAACTTGAAAGAATGAAGATATTCAAGTGTTTGGGCCTTCCTGAGAATGTACGTTAGATCATTGAAGCTAAGGTACGTTTAGCCGATGAGATTCATGAGTCATTTATTAAATCTATATCAGGAATGAGAAGAAGTTTTTACTCCAAAAAGAGAAGAGATAACAAAATGAAAGTATGCCATAAATGTACAAGGTGAACATATGATAAGCGTTATAAGAGCAAAAGAATGGTTTCTATAAATCAAGAAGATAAAATTCAATTCATAAATGATGGACTGAGTAAGAAGTCATTGGATAATATTATTCAAACTTTTGAGATGCATCATAATGGTGATGTTCATGGTATTCTTCTTGATTTAATGAACTAATTTAACAAAGGAAAAGAGCGCTACTATCTTGGGAATTAGATATTAAAGGACCATATTTTTCAGTTTATAAAAAAACTGGATGGGAATCAAATTCTTAATTAATAAAAAGCGTTTAAGCCATTACTGAACGTAAAACCAAAAAAATATGTGAGTCATAATTACAACCGTTGCTCATAATTATGCTTTTGTCTAATCTATTTTATCTTATCAGTAACTTTTGATTTTCTTTACTCATTTTGTTTAATTTCTTCATACAGCATCATACCGATCATTCATGTTAGAAATTTTTTCAAACTTTTTTGAAAAATGCATGACTTGCATGATCTTGTTGTCGTTGTTTTAGTAGTACAAATATGCACTCTTCCAATTATAAACACAAAATGTTTGAGAGTAAAAAAGAGAAAAAAGGTATCACACTAAAATGTAGATTTAAATCTTTTTGCATTTTTTGTGAAACTAATTTGGAAAAGGATGAAGAGTTTCTAACTGCAGCAAAAGAACTTGGAAATGCATTAGTTGCTACAAATATTAACTTTGTATACGTGGGAGGTATCCAAAGCCTAAGGGGAAGTGTGGTCAATTTTGCAAGCATTAAAGGAAGTAAGGGTTTGAGTGTTCCTGTAAAAGAGTTGGATGCTCTACTCAGTGGTTTGGAAAAGTTGGATGAGATTTCTAGTATTGCATATTGGGCTAAATCAAACTTTCACAAAAATTCATTAGGATTATTAAATGTTAATGGTTTTTATGATGATATGTCATCTTTTTTTGATCATGTTGTAGAAATGGGAATCATACTCTAATTGACTCGTCATACCATAATTTCTACACCAACTATTGATCAGCTAATTGAATAATTGCAAATCTATGAGCCCAAACCAGATCTATTAGTCAAGCAAATAGGTTAGCAATCTTCATACATGAGTTAGAAGCAGAATCTAGATACCACTATTTGATTACAACTTTCCTTAATCTTATGGTTTTAACTTTAGCATTTTAGTTTATTTTATTGTATGTTTAGATTTTTAAATAAAAACTTTCTCTAAGCTCCAAAAGACATTGAGAACAATGTCTGATTTAGGTTGGCAGAGGAGTAAAAAATAAATGAAAAAAGAATTAGTAAAACCATTAGATTCATGGCATGTGCAAAGATGGTAGAATAAAGAGTTATTCTTAACTCTTGAGACGCATTTTATTAGTTAATGTTTTTGTTTCATCTTATAAAACAAAAATCCTATTTAGGTGCTTTTCAATGATTTTAAAAAGTATATAAGTCTTAAGTATGGATCAATTGAATTTAGAGATTTAATAGCATAATAGAACAACTGATTGTTGGGATTGGTGATAAATTTTGAGATTGATTAGGCTGAGTTTGAAAGCCTCTGACTGTAAGCTTATGAGCCAATTTGATCAATAATGATTATTTTTCTTGTGTGTGATATTCACCTACTAAGTTATCACTCTAGAACTTACTTTAAATCTGGTTGAGATTACATTTCATGTGCACATTCAAAAATAATAAAGGCATTCATTTTATTTTTTTAGTCAGAGCCAAATAGTCAACCTTACAATTATATCGTTGATAAGCCCCTTTGAGCCTAATTGATTGTTTCTTTGTTCTCAACCCATTAACATGTATTTTAATGATATATCAACTGAAGTTACCTAATTCAGAATATTAGCAGAACATTTGAAATTTTTGTGAAATGGGCTTTTGACAAGTGTGGGGTGTATATATCATCAACTTTAGAGTTGCAAATTTTTCCCAAATAAAAAGGAAAGGAAAATAAAAGATATTGAATATTCGAAATGAAATTGTGCACTACAAAAAAATAGCGAATTAGCAACGGAATTTAGCGACGGAATTTCCGTCACTAATCAACTTAGAGACGGAAATTAGTGACGGATTAGAGACGGAACAATATTAGCGACGGAATTAGCGACGGAATTTGTTCCGTCGCTAAAAAGGCCGTTACTAATTGATTAGTGACGGAATTTTGCATTCCGTCGCTAATTAGAGACGGAATTTAGGGACGGAATTTTTCCGTCTCTAATTAGCGACGGATTTTCCGTCGCTAAATTCCGTCTCTATAGCGACGGAAAATCCGTCGCTAATTAGAGACGGAAAAATTCCGTCCCTAATTAGTGACGGAATTAACTAATTAGAGACGGAAAATTCCGTCTCTAATCCGTCGCTAATTATTTTTTTTATATATAATTTAAATTGCCACATGTCTACAACACGAGCCTCCACATGTTCCTCACCGGCGGCCGCCACGTGTACCAATCAGCCACCGCCATGTGTCACCCTCCACCGTGCGCCACGTGTCACCCTCCACCTCACGCCATGTGTCACCCTCCACCTCGCGCCATGTGTCCCCTCCACCTTGCGCCACGTGTCACAAGTCACAAATTGGTTGCATTTTGTGACCAAGTTAGGATTCGAAGCCATGACCTCTCACGCGCGTGCTAGTGCCTTTGCCAGTTGAGCTAAGAAGAACCTGTGAAAGTTAAATGCAAAATCATATATATATATAAACATAGACACACACATTCACACATACGTACGTACGTACATACATACATAATATATATATATATATACATACATAATATATATATATATACATATATATATATATATATATATATATATCACTTGCAAACAAAAATAGAAATACATAATTTTATATATTATTGAATATTTTAATTTAGTTTTCTTATTTTATTTTATGTAAATATTCTACCTAAATTTTTATTATTAATATCTTTTTTATTTATTTTATTTTATATTTTATCTTTTTGTTTGTATTTATAAAATTTTCATTTTATTTGTTTATAATATATTATTAAAAATTCAAATATATGATATTATAATTTTAATTTCAAAAATAAATATGAATTAATAATTTTTATTTATTTATTTTAATATTATATTATTAATTTAAAATAATTTAAAATTTAAATTATTTTAAAAATTATAATTTTGAAAAAAAAATCGAATTATTAAAAAATTTAACTATTAGAGACGGAATTAGCGACGGAAATTCCGTCGCTAATTAGAGACGGAAAAATTCCGTCTCTAAATTCCGTCGCTAATTTTTAGTGACGAAAATTAGTGACGGAATTTAGCGACGGAATGTAATTCCGTCGCTAATCCGTCTCTAATTAGCGACGGAAAAATTCCGTCTCTAAATTCCGTCGCTAATATTTAGAGACGGAATTTAGTGACGGAAATTCCGTCGCTAATTAGAGACGGAAAAATTCCGTCTCTAAATTCCGTCGCTAATTTTTAGTGACGGAAATTAGTGACGGAATTTAGCGACGGAAGGTAATTCCGTCTCTAATTTAGAGACGGAAAAATTCCGTCTCTAAATTCCGTCGCTAATTTTAGTGACGGAATTTGTGAGGGATTAGTGACGGAATAAAATTCCGTCGCTAAATTCCGTCGCTAATCCTGTATTTTTTTGTAGTGGTGGGTTATTGTAATGAGATAAATTTATTCATAAGTTGACCCATTTTTTGGCCCATTTTTCAATTGCTCTATTAATTTTTTAAAAGTAACCCTTCATATCACGTTTTACATTTCTTTTATCTTAATCCCATTACAACCCTCAATAAGATCTTTTGATTTGATTTATGCATGTGAATTAGGTAGTGGAGATTGAGATTTTTAGCAAGTTTATGGTAGTGTAACTTTTTTGATTGAATTTGAATGAAACATTTACCTTTAAACACTCGAGAGATTGAGAGAATGAGTCACAATTATGAATTCGATTTATTCATTTTCAAATAAAGTTACCAGTTTATAGTTTTGTTGATTTATGAATGCTATGATCTTTTTATTCTTCAATTGTGTTTTTACATATGACTTTACACTTCTAATTTTGTTGGAAGCGTAATAAGAATTTGTTAGTCACTCATTGTTGTCCGATGATGTCTAAAAGCTAAGTGTGGGGGAATTTGATAAGTAAAATATTTGTATATTTATTTTTCCTTATATGATAATTTTTTGGAAGATAGTTGAGCTTAATTTAATGAGTTTGGGTGTAATTGATAAATAAATAATGATTTTGGCATAAAATAGAATTTATAAAAAAAATACTAAATTTTAACCTTATTTCAGTTTTCAGTAAATATCCAGAGTTGTAGATGTCATATTGGGATGTTCTCTATATGGATAAAAAGTTCAAAAAAATTCCTACAACTTTTATGTTGATGGAAAAACCCAATTATGCCTTCAAGAGTTTCAAATTTCGCAATGTTTATGAAGTTTTCAATTTATTTTGTTTTCGTTTTTAATTTCATCATGAGCTAAATTTTCATTTTCCTAGGATAATGATGTAGCGTACTAATGATGGATTCAATCTTAATTTATTAAATCTAGTTTTAATGTTTCCTTCATGATTGATTTTTTATTATTGTTCTTAATGATTTCAATTGATTGACCGTCTTTTGAATGATTTCAATATATATACCGAGACCGGAAGGAGATGCATGTGTGTAGGTCATATAATTGAAACCATAACTTGCATATGAAATAGGAATATATTCATATGGGTTGTGTAGTCTTAATGAGTTCTATAAATTTTAATGCATGATTAATTGTTTTAATTTATATAGGGATATATTGGATTAACAATTAATTATAGAATTTCTTGACTTTGGGAGAGGCTAGAGATTGATTATAGAAAAATAAGAGAATCAATTTTTTTTTTAAAAAAATATTTCTCACAAACAAGATAATCAATTTGACTACTCTTCATAAATTTTGAGATCATATATTTATATTACTTTTATTTGAGTATTAAAAATATTTCTCGTTTCAAAATTTTTTTTTATTATACTTCCTTGTTTGTACACCAAACAAGACCAGTTCGGTACAGTGATGTATATAGAGTTCATGGCTTAATATTTCAATTTTTTTAGCATGGGAAGGAGCAATAATGAACAAAAAAAAAGGAAGGAAGCAAAATATGAATACACAATGGGATAATAAAAAAAAGTTAAGGTGTAAAAATAGTAATGAACTATTTTTTAAAGTGTATCAAACACAATTAACTATTTTAGGGTACTAAAATAGACATTATGAATTTTTATGGTGTAAAAGTAGACATTATGATTTTTTTTTGGAGCAAAAGTAGCAATTTTTGCACCCCAAAATAGTGCAAAAATTGCTAGTTTTGCTCCAAAAAAAATCATGTCTACTTTTGCACCCTAAAAATTCATAATATTTATTTTTACACTCTAAAATAATTAGTTGTGTTGGGTACACTTTAAAAAATAATTCTTTACTAAATCTGCACTTTAACCCTAAAAAAACAAATCATCAATTCTTTTTAGATGAAACTATCAATCCTAAACTGAGGAAAGAATTCCTAATGTGGGAGGTAATCAGTGGTTAAGCATAGTACTCAAAATGAAACTTGCCGTTTCGGCGCATTATTAATTCCTTTGTTGACTAACTGTTTTTTTTTTTTTTGGGATAAACTAAAAATAATTAATTAATTTTTTTGGACAAAAATAAATAATTAATTAACTACACTCCTTTTTCATGTGGTGGGAATTTGGGCCATCGCAGCCTAGATGGTGTGGGTTGGTGTATCCAGCTCCTTCACAGCCAAGTCCGTCTAATTTTAAAAAAAAATTATTTCACTTCGTTTTTTGTTTAATTCTCACTTCCTTTCTTTATCACTTACTCATATCACACAATCTTTTCTTTTATACATTTGTATTAAGAAATCAATTTAATTCTTACTTTCCTTTTTCTACATCTACTCACATCACAAAAATGTCTCTTTTAAATTTAATAATAGTAGAATAAATAAATATAATATTAAAATAAAAATGTCAAATAAAAAATATGAGGAAGTTAAACACAACATCAAAAGAAAGGTAATTAGGGTATTTTGATTTATTTTATAAGAAAAACTAAAAAAAAAAACGAGCCAGCCACAGCCCACGAGTTGAATGGGGTAGGCTGGCATTTAGCCAGGCTGAGCCCGCCAATTTTGGTGGGTCTAACCTAGCCTGTTTTATTAGTTATAATCCAGTTATAGGGGAAAAACAATAGATTGAGAGTCAAAAGAGACGGTGTAAACCTCACAATTTGACTATTGTTTGAAAATTAAGAGAATCAATTTTCCTTAAAAAAAAATTCTTGCAAATAAGAGACTCCTAAATTTAGTGAGCACACTAATTGACATGGTAAATAGAGGTAGGAATCAGGGTTGACCCGATCCTACAGGGCCGAGAGAGAGAAAAATTACTGTTTTTCAAAGCCTGGTTTGAGAGCATGCGGGTCAGAGTCGGTCCATAGGGCTAAAAGCCATTTTCACAAGAGTTAACTATACATCTACACTCCTCATGCAATAAAATAAATACAGTTACTAATTCATAATCAAAGATAAAAAAATATTGTCCACAAGTAACTTATAATCTCATACAAAACATAAGAAGACAAAAAGCTAAACACTCCAAGTAACATGATTATGACGACTATCGTTTTCATCTTCTTCGCTACTATCATCAATTTCAAGGAATTTGGATTATACTTCACTTTAAGTAATAGACTCTACTTAAGGGGTAAAAATATCAAGAATTAATAAATTACCATCATATGAAATTTGACAATTTTAAGGTTCTTAGGAAGGAGTCGGCAAAGGCACGAGTAGGAGGGGTAGAGGAATTAAAACAAAAAACTAAAGGGCCGAGGGCCCTACAGGGCTGGCCCTTTTAGGCCCGACTTCCTTTTGAGGCTCTATTTTTTCAAACCCGGTCCGTGATTTAAAAGGGTCGGCCCGACGGGCTCAGCCTGATTTCCCAACTCTTTGGTAAATATATATTTATATTTTCTTTATTAACTCTAAACTGAAATAATTGCTGATACTGGGGGTAACCAGTAATCAATAGCGCAATAATCAAAATGAAATCATAGAAAAATCTAGTTTCATTACCATCCAATTCCATCCCAACACAGAAGGGACACACACATATATAGGTTGAAGTTTCCTTCTCATGATCGGAAACATTAACTTGCTTTACCCCTTCCAAGTAATCATCCAGTTCAGGAACCTCCTTGCTAGTAAATGTAATACATGTAATGATTAAACAACCCAATAAAAAAGTAATAAAAATTTCCCTTCATATAGGAGGCTTAATTTCTTCAAAATACACACACACACCCATCCATACATACATGCATACACATATGTATCTATATACATATGTGTGTCATCCTTATATTCCACTACCCTCTAGCATTCTTTCCTTATTTTTATGCATGTACATGTAATGATTAAACAACTCGATTATCAAATAAAGTAAAAAAAAGTAATAAAATTTCCTTTCATATAGGAGGCTTAATTTCTTCAAAACACACACACACATGTCTACACACACGTATCATCCTTACATTCTACCACCCTCTCGCATTCTTCTTTATTTTTATGCATGATTATATAGGGACTTATAATACTTGTCGATTATGACGACCATATAATTGTTTTTCAGTACCTAAATTACTTGTTGTGGAGTTCTCCGTTGCCAAAGTTCAACCTAAAACATGGCTTATGTGAGATGATGAATTGTGTTTTTTTTTTCAACATCATAATTTTATGGGAAAATTATATCAAATTCTTAATTTAAAAAATTAATATAAAAAAAGTCTAATAATTTATTAATGATAGTTCTTTCACTTGTGAATGGTTAATTAAACTATTTTAATATTTTTTTTTATTAGGACTTTGCTATAATTTTCCTTAATTTTAATTTGAGTCTCTATTAAGACCATAGTCATGGCTTGAGATTACTTTCAATGTAATGACTTATTTATATAAATTAAGATAAAACTCATATTATATACTTATTTTCTCGATCCAATGATATGAAAGTGCAAAAATGATTGGTGTCTTTTCATGATGGCCGAGTAAAGGGTCCTATCATCAATTTTTGTTAATGATTAAGAATTATTATACAAGTATTTTATTTTTTTGTCCCTTTCTTTTTCTTAGTAAAAGGGTAAAACATGCATGGTTCACACGATTTTTCAAACTTGTGTCTTCTTTTCGGCCAAAAAGACAAAAAAAAAAAAAAAACCCTTGCAGTACTGGTCTTTTTTGACAGAAAGAAATAAATAAAATATAGAGTAAAATACCCTAACCATCCTTCAATTTTATCTTAATTATGCATACCTCCCCTATATTTTAAAAACATAAACTTTAGTTCAAATCATTAACACCCTTAAAGAATGTTTTAAAAAGATTCTCCAAGTATTTTTTAATTAAAAATTATATTAGAATAAATATTATGTACTAATTTATCCCTCATTATACCGAACCCCTATTTTATCTTTTAACATTAATATTTAGTAATGATATATTTAATATGTTTAGTTGTTTACTAAATTTAGAAAAACTTTGGCAATTTTTAAGTGAAAAATATTAACAACTTATAAAAAATTTGAGTTATTTTTTTAAAAAAATATGTTAAATGATACTTATTTAAAAATTTTGAATTATGACATATTAACATAGGAATCTCAAAATTATATCATTTTATAAGTTTTTAACTTTATTGAAAGTAAGTGTGTGTGTGATTGCAAAATATTTTATCTAACCGATGTATTTAAAATATTACACCATAAATATTTTTTAATAAATAAATGAGATTAAAATTTTAAATTTATTAAAAAAAATAAAAATTTATAATGATAAAATTAATTAATTTTGTAATATGATAATTAATTTAATATATATAGGTTGAAGTTTCCTTACTCATGAAGGAAACATCCACTTGCTCTCCCCCTTCCTTCCAATTAATCACCCACATGCTTTGCCATCATTACAAAAAGGAACCTACTTGCTGGCAAATTTAATACATGTAATAATTAACCAGCCCACTTATTAAATAAAGTCAATAGAGAAAGTAATAAAATGTAAAGTTAGATAAATTTCCTTTCATATAGGATGTTTAATTTCTTCAAAATATATTATATCATATATCCTTATATTCTATCACCCTCTCTAATTCTTTCTTTATTTTTATGCACGATTATTTTGGGAATTAAATTTAGACAACATACTTGTCGATTCTGACGACAAAGTAATTGTTTTCTGTAACTCAATTGTCTTGGAATTTTCGGTTGCAAAAGTTCAACCCAAAACATGGTTTATGTGTGATGAATAGTGTTTTTTCCAGCATGATAATTTTAATCCAAGTCTCTATTGAGACTATCGTTGAATTATTGATGTGAAAGCGCGAAAATGGTTTGTGTCTTTTTATGGTGGCCTAGTAGAGGATCCCATCATCTGTTTTTATTAACGTTTAAGAAATATTATACCAGTATTTTCTTTGTTTAATTTGTCCTCTTTCCTTTGTAAGATTGTAAAACATGCATGGTTCAAAGTGATGAATTTTCAAACATGTGTCTTTTTTTTTTTCCGAAAAAAAGCCTTGGATCTTCTTTAAAGAAATAAATAAAAATATATAATGTAACGAAATGTAAATGTCTTGTATAAAAAAAATGTAAATGTAAATGTTACATTTATTAAAGAAAAATCAAAGGCTTGTCTATTCCAAACCCTTATACCCGTGCGAACTTGGCTGGAAAGGATTTAATCCTTCTCTTAAATATTATGGGAGATATTATTTTCTGCTATTAGTAGAGTATATATGTTCTTTGTATTGTATTTTAAAATAATGTGTCTTCAAGCTTTAAAGACTAGAAAAATGGTGTTCAGTTACTTCATGATTTGTGGCTTATGAGTTTAATTAATTTGCAGAATAGGACTGTATCAACACGAAGACTCAAAGCTTATGAGTTTCCTCACCTCTGCAATAGATACAATGCCCCACACAGAAAATACAAGGAAGGCCACCAGGGATTTACATAATATTTACAGACCTTAATAACTAAAAGGCCTTTAAATAACCAGCAACATTCCTCTTCGTGCATACCTCTTTTATGATCTTAGCACGTTTGCAATGCTCACCTGTCTGAATGGTTGTTTGGGAGGAGTGAGATTCGAGAGAATCTCAGTAGCAAACATTACCACTATGCATGCCAAATATATATGAATGCATGACATGCTTGCCTACACTATTTCATGCAAACATAATGACATGCTGCATGCTCAATGTTATGACATACATATGACTATTGCACAAATATAACAGAGCTTCAACCAATCATACATGTTCCACACAAATAGGTAAAGCAGTCACATAATCAATGCAAGACATACATATCACATACATGTAGAACAGGTAAGTTCACTACCTGGTGGACTTTATGTCCTTCTCTTCTTGTCCCTTGATCCGCCAACCATTGCTCCTTCTTTATCACTTCATGGCCCTAGGCAAGTAATAACATCATTAGAGCCATGAAAAGTGAATACCCAATGGCCCACATTAGCCCTATAGGCTTACTTTCACCCTTGGAGTTCATTCCAATTATATTTGGCCAATTTCTTACTTAAATTCGCATGGTACTCAATCTACCAGCATTTTTGACCAAACTTTGGAAAATCATAATTAATTCTATAGAACTCCAATTGAGGTGGTTCAAAGCTCTATTTGAATCCCTTTAAGTGCAGTTTTTCATAAAAATACTTGATTTTAAACGCCACCACTACACCATTCCCAAAAATTTTCCAAACACCGACTGTTTCAGATGTTCTTCCAGAAAACAGGGCAGACATTCAAAAATTCATATCTAAATACAAAAAAATCCAATTGATCATTATGACCTATCCAATTAAAGGTCTATGTGTCTACTTTCAAACTGGAGAGTTTCATGGTTATTGGATAACATTTGACCACTCAAAATACGTCACCATAACACTGCCTCCAGAAAACGGAATACACAGCATTTACCCTTTAACTTCTAAAATTTCTAAATTCATGTACAAGTGTCCAAAATTCATGAACACTTGTATAGCCACACAATTTTGCCTCCTAAATCCAATGGAAGCATCAAAATCATCAAATTTGAACTCCTCCTACACGAAAAATATAGGGTAGAAACAGAAGGAAATTGGATTCTCAGAAAGAGTTTGTTGTTTCTTCGATTTCTTTTACCTAATCACTTCCTTACTACTCATAATCAAGTGATTATCTATTTATACATCCATTGGACATCATTTATCCATTCAAAACACTAATTTAAATCAGCATGAACAATATCCAACTTCCTCTATACTCATCCAAACGACAAACCAATCGGTTAAAAAGGAAGCTTACGCTTACTTCTACCCGTTTCCACAAACGGTTTGGAATTCCGGCAACACCCCGGCAAGGGAGACGGCACCAAACATCTCCAATCAAAAATCCAAAACCGTAAAAATGAAGCTTGCGATGAGTAGAAGAACTTTCCTAAAGGGTACTTTGAGAGAGGATGCCGTTTCGACAGTGTTTCGGAGGTTGGAATTTTTCTCTCTCCTCACCCTCCATTTCTCCTTATCGATCTCTCTCTCTTCTGGTTCTTTTCTGTGAGAAAATGACGAGCAAGATGATGATTTAATGGATAATTGATCAGTTTTCTCATCTGCCACGTGTCACAAGTTCATTGGCCCAAATAATGAATTTTCGCATAAAATACCAAATTCTGCAGATTTTTCATTAACTTTGAAAATTCATATCTAATTGTACAAATGTCCAATTGGAGTGATTCCAAAGGCTATGAGACCCTTATTAAGTATAGTTTTAAGAAAAAATATAACATTTAGCCAATTAGAAGCTCACTCTTTCCATAATTTTAATCTTTGGATGCTGTCCCAGAAAATAATTAATTTCGCTGGGCTAACTTCAAAAATTCATTTCTCTTTGTATACAACTCCAAATGAATTATATGACCTATCAAATTAAAGCTTGATAAGTATACGTTCATTCTGGAAAGTTTCATAACTTTTTACTATCATTTACCCATCGAAAAAGGTCACACAATCACCACTGCCACACCGAGAATTTCACCAGTGGCAAAATTACTTTGTGTTCCACTTTACTATATTATGTGTGACTTCCAATCACTTCATTTTGTTATTCCCCGAGCTCTAGCTCACCAATATAATTTCTTTTAATATCCAATAATATAAAGAAATTTTGGGGAATTTAAACATGTCTCATAGGGACATTTGCTAAACCGGGGTCTAGCAGTCCACTTAATCCAGGCTTAATCTTATGCCTCTAGTCCCAAAATTCGGGATATTACACCTCTAACAGGTATATATGCATACAACAAAAAATACACAAATAATAACAATAACAATAATTCTCCCACTAAATTCATATTTTCATCTTATTTTCTTAATTCCATCATTTCTTAGTTAATAAGTATCGTGTTTCTATCAAAAACATATGTTGTGTTTTCGGTTATTGACAGAGTGATGGAAGATGAAGATGAAGATGATTACCACGACAGCAACAGAGACTTAAGTGCTGTAAAGGAAGATGGTAGTGATTATGATGATACAATCCCTGAAACCACTGATTTCAGAGAATGGGAAAAAGGGGAAAGTATTGGTTCTGGTGGATACCGGACCCTTTTTGTTGCCCGCAACAGGTACGCGCGCGCACGCACATGTATATATATTTGACTAAACTGAAATTTTGGCCTTAGTTATCTTCTTAATCTAACAAGCCATAAAAAAGCATGCTGTGTTCCTCATTTTTGACAGGAAAATCAGAGCCTTATGTGCTATTAAGGAGCTTAAAAACATTCACAAGCTCGAAAATGTGGAATCTATAAGAAAGGTACGTCTTATACACACACACACATATCATTACAATTTCTTTGTCACACATATAATCCTCCACAAGGGAACATGACTAAATTAGTATATATATCTTTTTAGGAAATTGATATTTTGAGCAGGTTAGAACATATCAACATTGTGAAGTATTATGGCCATGAAATAGTAAGCATTCTTCTTATATAAGCTGAGGATCAGGAAACTATATACACACAGTTGATTAATCACTTGGTTCATGCATAATTAGGTTGGACATAATATTTCTCTATACATGGAATACATCCAACCAGGTTCACTCAAGAAATATATATTGGAACGAGGTATTTTACATGGACCTTTGATTCGAAATTTCACCGCACAAATTCTCTCCGGGTTGGCTTACCTTCATAGCAAAAGACTTGTCCACTATAAAAATTTATTTAAGCATGTCAAGCATGAAACTATTTCAATCAAAGAAATCTTTCTATTGATGCTTCACCACCACAAATATAACACGACTAATCTTAGAACAGTAGGCTCATCAGCATGTGTATAACTTAGCGTGGTGTTAGCATAAACAAAGCATATAATGTGTATAAGGACAGATATATCTTTAGGTGTAAATGCAAGGACAAGTGAAAAATTTGGGTATACTTGTGGGTATTATATAGGAGACATTGTGTCCCATATATTTGTTAATTTATCAGTAACTCAAATTAATTTACTAAGCGCAGATGCCGACCTTCTATAATGTTTCAATTAAAAGGAAACATCCACCCATACCTGATGAGTTATGCCGGGAGGGTAAAAGTTTTCTCAAACTCTGCTTCACTAGAGATCCATCCCGTCGCCCGTCGGCCACTGTTTTATTGGAACATCCCTTTGTGATAGGTATTTACTTCATAATTATTAAATAAAAGTAGATTTTGAGATATATTTGATTGAATTTATAAATATTTTATACCTATTTAATTATCTTTTATATATTTTTCTCTTTGAAATAAAAGAGGAATCATGTTATAAAACCTCTTTATATCTTTTTTTTCCTTTTTATTTTTCAGGAAATATCATAAGATTTAGGAATGAAGATTATATCAAATAAAAAAATTATAAAAGAAAAGAGCAATGGATACTGTTAGGAATATCGTATGGCATATATGTCATTTATTGTATTTATTATTCAGATGTTGGGCTTATGATTTTGTATGATTAGGCCCAATAGCCCAATGTATTATATGTGAACCTCAGCCTTCTATAAATGCAAAGGATGGGGATCAATAACCTTTGATCCTGGCCCAGGGCTGGTGGTTTTCATGGTCCCATTAGATTGTGATCAACATCCATAATTGCATCGCCCTCTCTCTTTCAAATTCCGACAAATTAAGGAATCTTTGATTCGCTCCTCTTGTTTCTTCTCATTCCAGTGATCGCGCCAGCCAATTAAACCATCAATTTATATCGGAAATTTGGGATTACAAGTCATTAATGCATTCACAAGAAGAAATCAATCATTCTTGGGGTGAAATTATTAATATTAAACCGAAAGAATTGATGAGGGATGAGGAATTTAGTTAACTTTCCTCTCAAAATTAATAATTCTTTATACCCCTCTTATTCACAATATAAATTTCTTCTAAAAGAATGCATTGGTCCACAAAATAAATTACTTAAAGAGTAATTAATGCTTATTTATCAATCTTGCCCATATAGTTAATGTTTAAGTGTAACTTTTTATATGTTATCTCTTATTTAAAACTTAATTTAATATGGATAAAGTTGGAAAGAATTTTCAAGACTATTTAACGAGTTAATTATCATTTTTTAACTTTAATAAATTAGTTAAAATACCTTATATTATAATCGATAAGGAGTATATAGTATATACATATACATAGACAGTCACTTAATATTCTAAATTTGAGTAGCTTGAAAAGTCAAGACACCAATGAGAGCTACAAAGACAGTGTTGCCTTCAGAATAAGGATATTGAGTACATTGAAACGTGGAATCTCTCACTTTTGGCATGGAAGTATCTTCCTCTCTAACTGCATCAGATATATATCAACTTTGGTGTTTATTTGCATTGATGAGATCTGCAGAGAGAAGAGGTTGAAATGAAAAATATAATGAAATGAAATGTAGATGTCAAATTTATTAAAGTAAAATAAAAGATTTGTCTATTGCAAACCCGTGTAAGCGTGCAAACTTAGTTGGAAAGGAGCAATCCTTTCTCTGAAATATTATGCGAGATATAAATTTCTGCAATCAATAAGTAGTGTTCTTTATAATCCCTCCCACCCTTAATATAAAATCTATTTAAAAATTTAATTTTAGTTATAAATATAAAACTTATTTTTTATATTTTTTAATCTTTTCTTAATTTATCTCTAGTGATACTCCTTCAACAATAATCAAGAAGGAAAAAAAATGAGAGAATTAAGAAAGATGATTATAATGTTTTAAAAAATACATATTATATTAACTAATTTCATTAATTTAATTAAATTTAATAAATATATTTTACATTAAAAACTATAACTACTATGAGTATATCAGTGCAATTTCTGTCACACATATAATCCTCCACACGTGAACATCCTCAATCGGAAAGTTAAGATCAAAAGTCCAATTTTAAGTGCCTGTGAATAGAATATAAGAAAGTAGGAATAAATTCTGGAAGAGTTAATAAATTAAAAAAATTGTGATTAATTAAATTCTCTAGCTACTTTTCTCATCATATATTCTCTTAAAAACCATGATACCTTAAAAATCGTTTTCCCCCTATTAATTAATCAACACTATAACTTCAAAGAGTCCAAATTATGCCATACATGATTAAGATCTCACTGCAATCCAATAAATCATTCACATACTTTAAAAAAAATGGAGAAAGAATATAGTTGGTCAATCATTGCAAACAAAATAGAAATTTAATCCCCACCGTTTATTGTATGAAAGATGACTAAATTAGTTCATCTGTATTTTCAGGAAATTGAAATTTTCAGCCAGTTGGAACATACAAACATTGTAAAGTATTATGGCCATGAAATAGTATGTTACACCCTAACAACTGAGGTATAACCAGCTCGGAGTATGAGAAAACACACATTCTTTAAGCATTCCTTATGAATAAGTTTCTTCATTTATATTTAGAGAGATACTTGTAACGAAATATAAAGTTTTGTGCATCACATATACACTAGAGTTATCAGTTAACTATAGACATCTCAGTAGAACCTTCTATTTAAGGTGTGTTTGGAAACAGCTTCCGAGAATAACTTATGAAGAAAAAGTGAAAAAAAGTGATTTTTGAGAATAGATTATGGAGAATAGATTATAAGAAAAAAGTGATTTTGATAAAATAAGAGTATTTGGATATTATGATCAGAATAGCTTTTTTTCATGGTCAAATTACTGAAAATGACATTAACTTTTGTGATAATTACATATAAAGGATAATATTATATTTTATATATTATATAGTAGTAAATTTCATAATAAAAACAAAAAATGGTATAAAATTATCTAAAAAATTTATAATATGTATGTATGTATTATAATAAATTGTACAAAATAATTTATAATAATTAGATATAAAATATTAGATTATATTTTAGGTATTATTTAATATAAAATTAAACAATAAATACCAAAAACTCTTTAAATTTGTCCGAAAAAATTATAAATTGTGAAAAAAAATTAATTGTACATACATATATAGAAATATATATATTAATAAATTGTATATTGAAAGTTCATAATTCAATAGTTAACATTTAAAAATAATATAAAGAGCCGCTCTTTCAATGTAGTTATCACGCACATCAAACATCATTTTCATTGTTTGAGTCGAGTAGAACAAAATTTCAATAAAAAAAAATCATTTTCATTGCTTTCATGGCATTATCACGCACATAAAACATCAAGTTTGGATTTGACCAAGAACAGGAAAAAGAAAAGGGACTCACAGATAAAAGGGTCCAAAGCGAAAAGATGAGTAATAATTATTATCCCAACAATAATATCTCACGGACCAGCGAAAAATAATAGCTTCAGCGCAAACCATGGTTTTGGATGGTAAAACCATGATTTGTGCTGAAAACGGGATTCTGTAAAAATAATGGGTGCTTAGGGATTTTTTTTCAAAACCAAGGTTTTCTCTCTAATCACTTTTTTCCCTTCCATCCAAACATAAATTGAGAAGCAACAAGTATTCTATAATAGTTCATTTAGAACCAATCCAACAAAAGTATTCTATAATGTATGTAAAATAAATAAAATATCAAAGTATTTAATAACTTTAAAATTTGAAATAAACTTAATATTTCAGTTTTATGAGGAGTTGACAAGCTTGCAGACTGTGCGGGTGAGATTGGAAAAAGACTCCTCGCTGAATGTGCTAATGTACTGGAGTGTGATGGTTCAATATATTAAATAGAATTTATTACTTTTACGGTGCCTCAAGACAACTTTTCACTCTCAATATTTTAAACCATCAGATGAACGTCTGTTTTTTTTTTTTAATCTAAATGCTCCAAGCCTCCAACCCTATCAAGAAGCAACCTCTTCTCTCTCCCAACGATTTTAAACCATCAGATGAACATTTTCTTTTTTTTAGATCTAAACGCTCCAACTCTATCAAAAACAAAAAGCAACCTTTCATTTTTCTCCTTCGAGGTGGTCGCTAGCTGAAACGTTGGTGGATTTGGGTGTTCCCAGTTATGTTATTCCCCTTCTTCTATCTTACTCATCTTCTTTCATTTTCTCGTCTGATTTTCTTCTTCCTCCACAGTTTGCTACGGTCTCAACTTAGATTCGGTTTCTTTTTTTAAACTGCGGGAGACTATAAGTATGTTTGGTTAAGTTTATATTTATGTATAAACCTGATTTACGTATATCGAGATAAAACTCCTCTACATATTTACTTTATTGACCATAAAAACTATCTCGTAGAAATCACAATTGAAAAGTACTTTTAGAAATTCCAATTACTATTCCAAACATACCATCAACCCGTTTGGTTTTTGCAAACCTGCTTCGATTTCCCAATTAACATTGGCTCACGGTCTGACATCCGGCTTGAAGCGGTTTAAAACAGCTCAACCAGAAAAGCGGGTGGATCATAAGAAACGAGCCGGAGAGTATTCCGATCGATGGACGAACCATCCGATCCGATCCAATTTTTAAATCATTAAATCATTGGGGCATGAGTCATGATCGGGTCAGTTCAAACATGGAATTTGGGAAAATAAATTAAAAATGATTAATTACATCAAAGAAAAGATGAGAGTGGGTGGCTTTATCTATTATTAAAAGAGAAGAAAAGGAATTGCGCTAAGGCGCATTCCATTGTTGACTAAAAGTTTGAAAATCAGACACATACATATATACATCTGTCGTAAGCCATCATCCAATCACGTACATTCAATCAACAATGAGTACTTCTGGAATTCAAGTTACTGACCATTTCACCTTCTTCCTCCTGTCAGGGTTGTGTCCATTTAGTGGTCCAGCTTGAAAGACTGAAGGGCTCCTATGAACTGTGGTACTTACTCATACTGCTTGCGTCAGCACATTTTGCCCGTTTGGTGCAGTTATTACTGGAAGGAAAAGCAATCCTGCTTCCTGACATTCCAATTACTGCAGCTGTTGGTGGTTTTTACATCACCTTTCATTTATTTTCCAAATCCTCAGTCGTTGTATCATGTCTGGCCTTAAATTTTCTGGTCTTCATGCTCATGTTTATGTCCAAGGTAGGTGTGCCATATATATATTTTCCTTTCTCCTATAACCAGCATTATTATTGTAGATCCATGTCAAATTGTAAAATATAATGGTTGCTTCAATGATCAACAGCGCATGGAACTGGTGGAACAAGATACCAGCCCCGTCAGGCAACAGAGTTATGTTTATTCAACTTTTAGCCAAGGGGAAATACCTTTTGAGGCTGTAGGTGGTTTCCTTAATTCTCATGGCCCCTCTAGGTTTGTATACAATTCTTCGTCAATAATTAATTTACTTATCCAATTTTTAATATAAGATTCACAGCTTCTTTTATTTAAACTGTTTAAATGAGATTTAAACGGTTCTGATCTAATTTTTATTATTTTGTATAAATTATTTTAATATATAAAAAATCTAATTAGCTAACATTTTTATAAAATAATTTTTTATTCAAAAATCATTAGTAAAAAAAATTTAAAATCTGGACTGTCCAAATCTTATCTGGATAGTCTAGATGAGATAAGCTCTAAATAGGCACCAAAACTGGTTCTCATCATTAAAAAAAATTAAACTAAAAAGTGAATCTTATAATTAGAATAAGTGGCAATATTATGGAAACACTTGTGTAGCCAAAAAAAAAAAAAACATGTTTCATGTTTTCCATTCTTGGCAGAATAGGCGAATCCTATGACCGTGCAATAGAGATACAAGGCGCTGCCCGCCAATGGGAAACCGGGGATCCTTTTGATATTCGAGTTACTGGCCATTTCGCCATCATCATCCTGTCAGGTTTATGTGTCCATTTAGTGGTCCAGCTCGAAAGACTGAAGGGAACATATGAACTGTGCTACATACTCATAGTGCTTACAACAGCCCATATTTCCCGTTTTATGCAGTTAAGACGGGGCCAAAACAAGGTCCCTCCCATATTTTACCTACGGAAGGTTCTCCTGCTTTATGACCTTCCTATTACAGCAGCCATTTTTGGTTTTTATATCACCGCTCGTACATGTTCAGACTCCCTTCGTCCAAAAACTATGTGTGGGTATAAATGCTCTCTCCTTTGTGATTATATGTTTCTACAAGGTGTGTGCCATTTCTTCCCTTCTCTTAACAAGCATTATTATTGTGCGTTGAGCCATGTCAAATTTCTTGACCACACTAATAATAAACATGCTTTTATGTAAGAACTTGTTCTGAAATATAATTGGTTGCTTCAATGATCAAGCTGTACGAGAAATGGAACCGATATATTCGCTCCCAAGATTCCACTGATATGGTTTATGAGCGTATAACTTCGTCCGAGGTGTGCCATTTCCTCCCTACTTCTCTTAACAAGCATATACTTGACTTCATCTAGTAGTTGAGTCATTATATTACCTTAAGGAAATTAGTTATATTAATTATTTGTCAAAAATTTATATTAGTTTTTTTAAAATGCCATTTTAAATCTTTTGCATTAAGATTAGCATTGGATGGAAACTCTCTTACATGTGTAATCAATAGGAATAATTTAAGAATAAAATGATAAATATAGGAGACAAAGTGAATTGAGCTTTTATAATTAAGATCAAATCCAACCCCCAACTATTTCTTATATTACGGACTGCAGGCAGTACTTGACTAATGAACATGATTTTATATAAGAACTTGTTCTGAAATATAATGGTTGCTTCAATGATCAAGCTGTACGAGAATCGGAATCAATATATGCGCTCCCAAGACTACACTGATCAACAGAATTATGATGCTCCTCATTCTCCACCAAATTTTAGCCAAAGGCAAATATGGGATCCTCCTATCGGGGATGGTGGATTTGAAACAGTTCATGTTGCCTCCAACAGGTATATATGTATACAATAATTCTTCCCCTAAATTCATATTTTCCGCCTATTTTCTTAATTTCATCATTTCTTAGTCAGTAATTAATGAATTTTGTAGACACTTGTGTAGCCATCAAAAACATGTCTTATGTTTTCCAGTCTTGATAGTGTAACCAGGGACATAAATGAAGTGAAGAAAGAAGATTCTGCTGCAGCTAATTCAATCTCTGAAACCACCGATTTTAGCGTATGGGAAAGATGGGAAACTATTGGGTCTGGTGGATATGGGACAGTTTATGTTGCCCACAACAGGTATGAGTAAACTGAAATTTTGATCTTATCCTCTTAATCTAATTTCTTAGTAAGAAATATGTGTTGGAAGGAAGCCTTGTTAATAGGCCATAATAAAGCATGTTGTGTTCTTCATCATTTCTCACAGGGAAACTAGGAACTTATGTGCAGTGAAGGAACTAAAAAACATTCACAAGGTTGAAAATGTAGAATCTATAAGAAAGGTACGTCTTTTGTATGTTACTACAATTCCTTCATCTTACATGTACAAGTCCTCCACAAGTGAAGATGCTGTCATTGAAGAATCCCAAAGTTTAAATCAAAAGTTTTAAGTGTATGTGAATTGAATAGAATATACGAAAGTACGAATAAATTCTGGAGTAGAGTTAAAAAGGTATACATTGTATATGAACTCTCTAACTACTTTTCTCATGACATTTTTTCCCCCTTAAAAAACACGATACCTTAAAAAAAAAAACAAATTTTCTATTACTTAGTTAACATTATAACTTCAGAGTATCCAAATTATGCCATACATGTTTATTATGTCATTGCAATTCAAGAAATCCTTCACCTACTCTAAAAAGATGGAGAAAGAAAATAATCGGTCGGTCATTGAAATAACAAAATGAAAATTAAATCCCCGCAGTTCATTTTATGAAACAAATGACTATTTGTGTTTGGATTAGTTTTTGGAAAATAGTTTTTACGATTTACGAGGTAAGTATGTGAGAGGAACTGTCTCAATTTGTGGAAAATAGTTTTTGAAACTGCGGTTTAGTATGTTCCCAAACACTCACGTATTTGTATTTTCAGGAAATCACAATTCTCAGCCAACTAGAACATACAAATATTGTAAAGTATTATGGCCATGAAATAGTAAGTATTCTTTTGGTCTAAGCAGAGGAGGAGATTATACACACTGTTAATTAATCACTTGGTTCATGCATAATTAGGTTGGACCCCGCATTTCTCTATACATGGAATTCATCCAACCTGGTTCATTGAAGAAATTCATATTGGAACGAGTTGCTTTACATGAACATTTAATTCAAAATTTCACTGCACAGATTCTCTCCGGGCTGGTTTACTTACATAGCAAAAGAGTACTTCACAGGTATAATATTCCCATACCTATGTTGAATACTGCATATATGAGAGTTCTGAACGTTGTAACACAGTTAATTTTTAAATCTTGTTTCAAAATCGCACTTAAAACTAGTGTTGTCAAAATGATAACTAGATCTTTTGATGCAATTTGCACTCAGTTATATATTGAGTTTATGTCCCAGCCACACAGTCATATAATCATGTGTGTGTGTTGGGATTATCTTTAAGTCGTTTGCCCCCCCGGGGACTAGGCAGAGAATTGAATGGAGAGATAAAACCAAAAGGAGGGGGAATAAGAACAACTTGAGGAGGATAGAGAATAGTTTTGGTTTTTTCCCCTGAATTAAAGGGGCAGACACACACATATATAGCCGGACTGATCCCCTCGACCTCCCATTTATAGAAACCTTCAATCACACAAGGCTATTATGCCATTTTCAGGAAAAGCTAGACTTCTATAGCAAAATCTATTTTCATTATTATTCGTTACCGCAAGTACACGGATCACGTCAAGTAATAAAATGATGAGTAAAGATTGTTCCCACGAGGATTTGAGTAACAAATTAGTTAAACAACAAGCTTAGTGAATTCGATTAAATTGAGCCAAAATATATTGTTGGAGTGAAAGAGAACGTACAAACTATTTCTAAGACTAATAATTACTAAGTAAAGTAGATTCTTTGATTTCAAGTATTGGAAGAAACCTAAGGTTATTTATCCCCTTTACACTTCATAAAACTTGATATAATCCCTCTCTATTAGTATCTTTAATGATAATATGTGTTAGTCTAAGGTTCAAAAATCATTTGGTTAAGCTTTCTCAAGTCAAAACCAAGTTTATATCCTCACTTAATATGCACAATCTCTTACTACAACTAAGAGAGAATATTTATTTAGCCACAACCTCATTAACAATGCTAGGTTAGTAACTATATCTCTATGTTACTAACAAACCTTCCATTTAAGACCTAAATTTCAAGTCTAGCATGATTTTACTCAAGTTCTTCATATAGATAAGCTTTCTCAAGTCAAATCCAAATGAACAATTCAATCTAAATGGTGGCTTAACATTTAGAAGCATTAAGAAAAGAGTAAAATCAACACATATATACCATTATCAACCAAAACAGAGGAATAATCAAGTGTTAATCCATACAAAGGCTCAAAATAACCGTAGAGTGAAGAGTTTAGCTACATATAATCAGAAAGTAGCTACAACTATATGAAATAATTACAGCCATAGTCAAAATCTAGCAAAGAAAGAGAAGAAGAATGGGGAAAAACCAAGATTTGAAGCTCCAAGTCCCTTCCAAACTTCAACCCAACTCAATGCTTTGCCTTGACTCTAAAACCCTAGCATGTAAGCTCTTAGGAACACTTGAAAACTGCAGACTCCTCTATTTTCTGCCTATCACTTCCTTAAAAAGCCTCCTCAAACGTTTCAGCAAGTAAACGCAAGGTTGTACTGTTGTTCGTGTACTTCGGCATACTATCGTGTGCTGAAGCATATGCCACAGTAAGTTCTAGTTTCCGTTGTCTTCAGCCAAGGGTCAAGTGCTGAAGCATATGACACAGTGAGTTCTGACCCCATCTGCTTCAGCACACACATCTTTGACTGAAGCATATGACACAGTACGCTTAAAACTCCATGTGTTTCAGCATATGTGTTGTTGGCCGAAGCCAACAACACAGCATTTTTCTCCTTGAGTTTTCTCTTGATCTTGTTGCTACAAGCGTTGTTCTTTTTGTCCTTCAAGGTTTTTCAATTTTTCTCTATCCTCCTACAAAAGAGAGGATGAATTCTCATATTTTTCTTTAAATTAAAGCACACAAATATATCGCTCTTACACAAGAATATCTTCAGTTTTAGCTTGTTACTCTAATATGCATATTTTCTTCTATTGACTCTTTGTATATGCACAATTTTTACACAAAAGCTAGTAGAAAATAGAAGAAAATGTGCTCAAATGCTATCAATTTTCTATGTGTTAACAGTGACACTATATGGTTAATTTCCTTCTCTGCCCCTTTCCTACCTAGGAAGTATCACCCACTTGCGTTGCCATCATTACAAAAGGAAACAAACTTGCATTGCAAATTTAATATATGTAATGATCAAACAACCCACTTACTAAATAAAGTAAAAACATGTACAGTAATAAAAGATAGATTTCTTTTTATAGGTTTTTCTTCAAAATATACATCATTCTTATATCCTATCACCCTCTCTCATTCTTTCTTCATTTTTATGTATAATCATATAGAGACCTAAAGCCAGACAATCTACTTGTTGATTCTGACAACATTGTGAAGCTGGTTGACTTTGGTGTGTCTAAGCATGTAAGTTGAATATCTCATACAACATGCATTCGCATGACAAAACCAAGGCCATTGAGTCTTGAACTTGAGACTTCACATCTCCAGTAATTTAAGATGTTGCTTCATGTTTAGGATGGAGTATGTGTGTCCCATAATATTGGTGGTTATTTGTCGACTTTTAAATACCCTTTTGAAATTGCTATGATAGTCCCAAGAGCCAGCAATATTTAATTGGTTTTTCTGTGTTGAATAGCTAGCAGAATCTGTGGGCAAGCACTCGGAGTGGGGGACTCCGTATTATGCAGCCCCAGAGGTATATATTTTCATACTCTACATTACAATTTACAAAGTATTTCTTAATTAATAAAGATTGAAATGTTTCTCATACATACAGGTTCTTGAAAACAAAGAATATAACAGCTCGCGAGAAGCTTATGCTTGTGACTTATGGAGTTTGGGTTGTGTAATCATTGAAATGTTCTAAGGGAAGCATCCTTGGCCTGGTTTGGAACCGGTAAACACTTTTACCCTTCAATATATATATATAAAGATAATATTGCTTTAGATAACATGACTTTACTTTTCTATCTGCATACAAACTTAAGCAAACCAGCCCACGAGCTAATAAATCTGTAAGCTAGTGAGTCCTTCTTTTCTCCCCTAGGGATATTATATCGTAAGTAAGGAAGTTCATAGCAAGGTTTTAGAAGTAAGCAAGGATAGATGAAAAGTAATTCCCTTAATTCCCTGGGGATTTATTTTCATACACACACACAGAGTTTAGATTGAGCGAACCTGCTCTCTCCATTCCTTAAGATAAAACCTATTTTAATAAAGAAATTGAATCTACTCGGTAGATCTTATATTAAAGACAAGTAATATCACTTAAGTATGTTATTTTCTGCTATATATGCAAGGACAAGTGATAAATTTGGGTATACTTTTTGGACTTATACATGAGAGATTGTATCCTTGTGTTAGTTAATTTATAACTAAAGAAATTCATTTACTAACCAGCATCAGGTCTTCTTTAAAGTTACTTGTAAACGGCAAGTGCCGACCATACCAGAAGAGTTATGCCGAGAGGGTAAAGATTTTCTGAAACTTTGCTTCAAGAGAACTCCAGCAAACCGCCCATGTGCCGCCGCATTACTACACCATCCTTTTGTAAAAGCTCAAACAACTTCGCTTGCTGATATAATAAAGTACAATTATAGTTGATGGTGTTGAGAGCATTGGGACCCTGCTAACTTCTTTACAGTTCAAATAACTTCCAATATTTTCGTTTGCAAATATAACAAAACTAACCAACAATAACAAACAATGCAATTGATCACAAATTTATAATTATGTTTAAGTATTTTTGTGTATGCCTCCCTTCCAATTCATTCTCATCCCAGCATGTTGTTAATATACGTATAAAAAAATTTGATATAAAGACATTTATATTTCTAATTAACATGATAATATATTTCAAAACTAGAATATAAAAAAAATATGAGGACAAAATAATCAATATATTTTTTGTTTTTAATTAATTTACCCTCTGGAACAAGTAAAGAGTTTATTTTTATTCTTTCTCATGGGCATTGATGCAATATCACAAAAATCATAAGGGCAAAATAGTCAATAAATTTTGTTTTTATATTTATTTAATTTAACATCCATGTTTGGAATTAGTGAGAAGTTTATGTTTATATTTTCTCATGAACATTATCAGAATATCACAAAGATTATGAAGCAGACATAGGGCCATAAAGAATGGAAGAACTACGCCAATAATCTTATAGTTAGTGTCATGTAAGCTCTCTTTAAGATGGGAGGTCGTGGATTTTATAAGCTTGTTACCTAATACCGTTGATACCTGCCTCTAATTCAAAAGCATTTGCTAGTACTATGCTTTAGTGACATCAACATTGCATTATTTGAACCGGCAAGACTGCGTGTTCCCATTTAATTTAAAAGATGTGGAGACTGTTAAATTTGTGTGGTGGTATTGGAATCATTAAGTGGATTGTGTTCCCTCTTCTACGGCACCACGTGGCGTGCATTGGTGCAGGTATACATGTTTCATATTAGGCTTTCGTTTTATGTGGCTGTACTACTGTGGGGTTATGTCAATGCTCAATGGACCAACCAGGGGGAAAATTATAGCGTACCTTGGAGGCTTTTTTCCCCCCTTCCAGAAAACATAATATTTCATTCCATGTAAAATAAACTACAAACACAATTCCATATCTAATATCTTCAACAAACTACAAAAAGCATAAGACAAACATGAAGAAAATTAAAAACCAGCAACTCAACCCACTCCAGAACTTTCAGCAATAAATTCCATATCTCTCTACACAAGCATTTGCAAATGATTAGGAGGTCTCAAAACCCAATCCGCTGGGCACGACCTTTGCAGCGATGCCCAAGGAGCTACCCAGTCAGCAATTCCATTAGCCTCTCTTGGAATTCATCTGCAGCATAGGATTCTACATGACCGTTATACTACAATCAGGGGACTCAGCTCTTCCATTAATACAATAACTAAGATGCTGATTATCCAGATCATTATCCTGGACATACTGCATTGCTTGCGATATTGCAAGAGACTCGCCATGAAAACTGACGATGCCTCTAGCACTTTAGTATTACCATCAAGTATAAAACCATTCGAATCTCTTATGACAAAGGCAACAGTAGGCTTATTATCCTTACTTGAAAAGGCACAATCAACATTCACCTTTAAAACATTACCTTCTGGAGGTAACCATTTACATTCAGGATCCCGATTTCTGATTGATGAAGCCTCCTGCTCTTCTGAACCATTCCTCCAATTATTAGCATGCCAAAATTCAGAGACTATTTTCCCCGCTTGGGTAAAAGCGAAAATTGGGTCAGGTCTTCTATTCTGATATACAAAGGCACATCTCTCCCTTTCCAAATTTGCCACAAAATAAGTTCAATTAAAGCCTTTTCATATTCATGTAGGGAAGGAATAAAAAAAGATTAATCAACCAAGAATGGATATCGTTATTCTGCTGGTCGTGGGTTAAGAAAGAAAAATTACTTCCATACCACACCCTTCTAGCCCATTCACAATTTGAAAACATGTGGCACACTGATTCACATTCATTTTTGCAAATAGGGCATAAATCATTGTCAGCATAATTCATTCTTTTCAAATTTTTCATAGAAAGGACAGCATTGGAAAGAATCTTCCACATTAAGGACTTGAATCTTGTATGGAACCTTCAATTTCCATACTTGATTCCATAAATTGGTAGGACGTGTATTATTTGACAGTAATTGCCTCCCACTACAACCCGGGTTATTAGCCTTAACCCACTTACCCTTCCTTAATTCTCTTTGCTTCTTGATTGTAAATGTTAAATTTATTCAAGTAAAATTAAATATTTACTTTGCACAATTAGTTGGGAAGATTAGTCCATTCCCTTTCATATTTTGGGAGAAAATAATTTCAGCTATCAATAATCACTTCATAATTTATGGCTTAGAATTTCAATTTGGAGAATACACTACTACATAATCGTATATATATGATACTTAATAAATAACGGTTATAATGAACAAACATCATATATGTCAACACGGAGGTCGCGCAATAATATATAATGCTAAAACTTAATTGTTAAATAATTGAGAGGCAAAATTTGTGAAAAAAAAAATAATGGTTGTAATTATTAACTGTCATGTATTTATTGAGAAAAATGACGGTTCTTACAAAACAACTATAATGTAACACTTTTAAAGTATTTTTCTTCACAACTTTATATCAATGAAAACAAATATATAATAGATATAATAACTAACCATAAGGTATAATTCCAAAATACTTATTTTTGTAAAAAAATTATTTAACAATTAAACATGATAATCGTCATATATAAGAAAGAAGGCTTCTAAAAAATTTTATTTGATAATATTTGACAGTTCCTCACAAAGAATTGTTATATTCTTCAAGAATATTTAATAGTTAAAAATGATAACTATTATATATAAGAAGATGGTATTATAAAAAATGTCAAACATAAGAAGGTGAGATTCTTTTAAAAAAAATATTTAACAATACATTACGGTTATTCACAAAGAACTGTTAAGTATTATTTAATACAAATAAAGTTGGGGTTTTGAAAGATATCATATATAAAGAGGGGGATCTTGAAAAATATAGTATGACAATACATTACGTTTGAGTATTATTTAATATAAATAAAGGTGGAATTATGAAAGATATTATATATAAGGAGGCGGGATCCTTAAAAAAATATTTGACAATACAGGAAAACTTATTAGTATTTGACAATACATTACAAGTCTTCACAAAGAACCGTTAAATATTCTTTAATATAAACAAATGCGGTATTCTAAAAGATATCAAATATAAAAAGGTGGCATTCTAAAAAAAAATTTGACAATACATTATGGTTCTTCACTAAGAACCATTAAGTATTCTTTAATATAAAAAAAATATTAAATATAATGAGGCGAGATTCTTAAAAAATTTTATCGACGCAACTCTTCAAACTTCTCAAACGTTTTTTGAGCTTCCCTAATGGGTCTCATACTCTTTTTTCCATAAGTTTTATTTTGTCACTACAGGTCTTATCCTCCGCCACTTCTATGGGTCTCCACATTGCAGCTCCTTTCTCTTGTATCCTCATATAAGCTTTCATCTTTTTTTCAATTAACATTTTGTTTCATTTCATTTTTTTTATATAGCGAGACCTTGCTAGTTGATGCTCAAGGTCGCTAGTTGAGATTATGATATCTAATCTGATCATGACCTTTAGTTTGAAGATTAAAAAGGAGAAAAAACGCAAGAGAAAAGTAGATAACAAAAAAACATGATGAAGTAAAGTGTTGAAATTTTTTTTATTGTTGAGCATCTCACATTCCTAAAATTTGGCAATCCAAACTAAAGGTTGAAATTAGGTGTGTTGAATCAAGTTCTAAGATTTGCTCAAATTTTTAGATTTGTCAATTTTTACTATATTCTATTTTGAGATTTGTTTTAGTTTTTATATTTGCTTATTTTTACTCTATATATATAATTTTCAAATTTATATTATCCTTTTGTAGTTAAAAGACATGTGACAGGAACTCTTAGAGTACTGATACGTGATCTACAGACAATCTACAACAAAGTCATTAGAGAATATTGTGGAATTTTTTATTAATTGATTTTCTTTTAGAATTCAAAAAATTATTAGATAATGTTCTGTTGTGAGAGTGCTTTAGTGATTAATTTATTTTAAGTTGTATGATGTTTATCTATAATATATTGAATTTTTAATATTATAAATATAAATTTTTTATTTAATATTATTATCTTGTTATTATCAATGATTATATTGTGTCTTATATAATAAATAAGGAAAATCCCAATTAAAATCCAGCCCAAATGCCTAAATCCAAATGGAAGCCTACATCTTTAACAAATCCCTAATCAGGCCAAGAGGCCTATTTAGGAATTTTTTTTAATTTTTTATTTGTGGCCTTTTAAACATTATTTAGAGAGCCGGATCGGATCGGACGGTCGGACCGTCAGCCGGTCATTGAGGCGGGCCGAATTTATACATTAGACCGTTTTTTTGAGGGAGCCATTTTGGACCGTAATTTAACTGTTTTTTAGCCAAAAACCGTGGTTAAGCCGAAAATCGGACCGGTTTTTCAAAAACCATCCGGTCCAATAAAAATAAGAAAAAAAAATTTTTTTTGCTGCACTTTTTTTTTAAATTTGATGTTGCAAAAAATTTTTTTTTAAATGGCATATAAATTTTAGACATATTACTTTATTTTATTTATATTATATGTTACTAATTTTAATAATTTGATTTATTACAAACAATTTTATAAAGATGCTTTTGAAGAAAAAGCCAATGAGGTTCATCCTCAAGCTAAGGATGAAATTGAAAGCACTGAAATTAGAGTTAAATATCTTAATTTTGGATCATTTTCTCAATAAAATGATAATATTTAACACTCTAATCCTATTTATAAGTCACTTTTAACTAAATCTCATATACAAAGGAGATATAGTTAACTCAATGATTATTGGGTAAATTTACAACTATGCCCTCATTTATGAATGAGTACTTTTTAACTCTTTTTTCTCTATCTATCTTTAAATTATTTATTCATTTGTATAATAAATAGGAGTAAAATTGTCATAATCTCATTTATTACACTGAAACTGAACTTATAAATAGAACTAAATTTTTTGGTAAAAAAAGACTTATAAATAGGATCAAAGTGGTATGATCTAAATGCATTTCAAGAGACTTATGCTTAAATCAATCAAGAGCCATCAATATTTGACAAGTCATAAAATCATTATTGTTAGTATATTTTGTTAGGTTGATGATTGACTTAATGTTCTTCTTTAAATGGTATTTTGTGACTTTATTAAATTCCTATGAAATTAGACTAAAGATTAATTGTAATATATATATATATATATATATATATATATATATATATATATATTAAATTTAATTATTACATCACCGGTCCAACCGAATGGTCCGACCGTTTCAACCGGTTGAACCATGACCCGCTTACCTTTCCGGCTTAACGTCCGGTTCAGCTTTTAAAATATTGCTTTTAAATACCCTCTTGGAATTGACATGATGGTCCCTTGAACTGGCAATAACATAAATGACTTTTTTTGTGTTGATGCTGGATGATATATGGAGTTTGGGTGGTGTAATCATCGAAATGTTTCCAGGGAATCATCCTTGGCCTGGTCATGAACCGGTAAACACTCTTCCACTTCAATACGAATATATGTAGAGGGAGGGGGAGCGCAAACATTGCAGTAGGTAATACGAGTATGACTTTTTAATTTGCACATAAAGTCACAAAATTGAAGTCTTTGTTATTTTGATCTGCAATAAAAATTTCTTTAAACAGGTAAAGAAATAAACTGTTTGAATCAAAGAAGTCTTGCTATTGTTGCTTTACCAACACAAACATATATAACTACATATCTAAACTTAGAACCGTAGACTTGTATCAATCAGCATAACATGTGTTTGGCTTAGTGCAGTTTCTATAAAAGCATATAACGTACTCTTAATTAGGACTAGTCTTTAGGTCTAGCATTAATGAAGTAATGCCTTGGTTAAAATGCAAGGGCAAGTGAGAAATTTGGGTATACTTTTTCATCAAAATAGTCTTGAAATTGTATGAGACATTGTTACCCATATATGGAGCTTTGATTTATTAGTTGATTAAGCATATCACTAAAACTAAGGGCCTTGTAGTCTAGTAGTATGAATAATTTTGATTCCCAATAAATATGTGGTAGGGCTTGTTAGCACAGTTGGTGATTCAAGTGGGTATGGATTGATGCTTTCTTAGTTTCTTAACACAACTTGGTGTTACAACCCGCGAAGGTTAGGAGGCTTCGGAATGATCTAGATAATTCCATAGCATTCAAGATAATACCGGAGTACTCTAGAAAAGACTGGAGCCTATTGGATATCTTTAGAATAGTATGGAGAACACTAGATAATTCTAGAACATTCTAGGGATATCTCTTTTGTATATTCTAGAAGTTTCCTTATAAATATCTAGATATTATTTATAGATATTCTTATAGAACATTCTAGAGAGTAAATATAAACCGTTGGATCAAATTGATCTCCACCGTCCATTAAGGAGGTGGGAAAGTTCTATAACAAGGGGAGGCCTATAAATACCCCTCACCCCCTCATTTATAATAATCAAGCAAATTGACTAAGTTCTCAAGTTATCTCACTTAAGAGTTCTCTCTTGTGTTTCATCTTTTTCTTTGCTTACAACTTGAGGGTTTGATTGACTTAGCATAAGATCAAGAGGTTGATCACGCTAAGGCCTGCACGATACAAGGAGAGGGAGTTCTGAGTCTGTGACAACGTGGTATTAGAGCCTGGTTCAAGGGAGCCGTTGGTTCGAGATCATACTTGTAGGGAAGGATGTCAGGTGTAACTTCAGGCATCACCAGTGAGGCTATGGTGCATGTCGAGGAAAGAGGAAGGGAATCTTAACCTCCACACCAAGGTAGCAAGAAGCCAAGAAGTACTAGTAAGGTACGTTCTAACGACTTTGCTATCTTGTCGATCAAAATTGATGCCTTAGACCGAGCCATGGATGAGGTCATTGGCAAGGTTGAAAAGATTGAGGGTGACATGGGGATGTTAGAAAGTCACACCCTCAATGGGTTAGGAGAGTTGAAAGTGAGTGTGGATACTCTGTAAAAATTTGAGGATCTACGTGAGGAAGGCATGAAATCCTTGAAGACCAGGGTGATGGATGCCATCACAACTATGCAGAACCAACTCAACTCTCTCCGGACTTCCTTGGAGGGCCAGGAAAGGAATTCACTTGTGGCTGGAACTAGCGGACCAAGGGAAGTAGGGGTGGATCTTCCCAAACCAAAAGAATTCAGGGGCGTACGAGATGCCAAGGAAGTTGAGAACTTCTTGTGGCAAATAGAACACTACATAGAGGCCTTGGGGCTGAGTGATGATGGTACCAAGGTACGTACAACTGCTTACTTTCTTACCGATAATGCTATGCTTTGGTGGCGAAGAAAGCACGCAGATATGGAAAGAGGGCTTTACACTATAAGAACCTAGGAGGAATTCAAGAAGGAACTGAAGAGGCAGTTCTATCCGGAGAATGTGGTCTATGAAGCTCGTAAGAAGTTGAGGGAGCTAAGACATAAGACCACCATATCTGACTATGTCCAGGATTTCACCTCTTTGACACTTCAGATTCCCAGCCTGAGCGGTGAAGAGCTTCTCTTCAACTTTATCGACGGTCTTCAAAACTGGGCTAATCATGAGTTGCAACGTCGAGGGGTGAAGGACGTTGATGAAGCCATTGCCGTGGCTGAGAGTTTGAACGAATACCAGAGGGAGAAAGGTGAAACCTCCAAGCCCAAGTCTTCCAAACCCAATCATGAAAAAAGTGGGGGAGACAAAGGTAAGGCGGTAGATAAAGGAGGTGATAACAGGTTCTTGCAGAGAAACCAGCATGAGAGACCGAGGAGGAACTTTAATGACCAACTCAAGTGCTTTGTGTGCAAAGGTCCTCACCGAATGAAGGATTGCCCTAAGTTGGGTTCTCTATCTGCAATGGAGGAGAGAACAGAGGAGGAAGCCAATGCAGAGATGGGGTCTCTCAGGCTTCTTAATGTGATGATGGGGAAGCCCTTACCAAAGAACATTAAGTGTGAGGGTTTAATGTATGTTGATGGGAAGATAAAAGGGAAACCCGTCACTATAATGTGTGACACGGGAGCTACACATAACTTTATCACTTCTAAGGAGGCCAAGAGGCTAGGTCTCAAGGTGACACCAGAAGGAGGGAGTCTGAAGGCGGTCAACTCACCTCCTAAACAGCTTTGTGGCATGGCACAAGGGGTTGAGTTATGCCTGGGTAACTGGAATGGTAAGGTGGATTTCTCTGTAGCTCCAATGGATGATTACAAAGTGGTATTGGGACTGAAGTTCTTCAGACAGGTAAACGCTCATCCCATGTCATATTATAATTCACTTTGCATTCTTGAGAAGGATGCTTCTTGCATGATACCTGCTAAAAGGGTGGGAAGTGGTCATTACTTATAAGCCTTACAATTGAAAGAAAAGTTAAGGAAAGGAGAAGTCACCTACCTTGCGACTTTAAAGGAGGTGGATCCTGATAAAGAGGATAGTCAGAATCTTCCCCTTGCCAACCAAAACGTTCTGAAGGAGAACGTAGGTATCATGCCACCCGAGCTCCCTAAAAGGTTACCGCTTAGGAAAGAGGTGGACCACGAGATTGAGGTGGAGCCAGGAACCTACAACATGGCCAAATCTTGGCAAGGACAAGCTGAGGTAACTAGATCTTTCCTTGCTAAGGCGGCCAAGAAAAGGAAGAAGTGCGCAACGAAGAACCAACCCTTGAAGTACCAAGTGGGAGATAGGGTTATGGTGAAGCTTCTTCCTCATCATTTCAAAGTATTCTGAAAGGTACACGAGGACCTTATCCACAGGTATGAAGGTCCATATAAGATCGTGGGAAGGGTAGGGAGGGTTTCATACAAGCTGCAACTTCCTACCAACTTGAAGATTCATTCTGTCTTCCACGTTAGTATACTGAAGCCATATCACGAGGACCAGAATGAACCTACTCGAGGGACATCGTCACAAGCACCCCCTGTGATGATGAAGTCTTATGATCATCAAATTAAGGAGATACTTAACCACAGGGTTGTGCGAAGAAGAGGGTTGACTCCAAGCTCCCAATACTCGATTAAGTGGAAGGGACTGCTAGAGAGTGAAGCAATATGGGAAGCTCAAAAAGATCTTTGGCAGTTTGAAGATCAACTCTACCACTATAAAGATGCCTTAGTGACGAGGGCGTCACTAAAATAGGTGGGGGAGAATGTTACAACCCGCGAAGGTTTGGAGGCTTCGGAATGATCTAGATAATTCCAGAGCATTCAAGATAATACTGGAGTACTCTAGAAAAGACTGGAGCCTATTTGATATCTCTAGAATAGTATGGAGAACACTAGATAATTCTAGAACATTCTAGGGATATCTCTCTTGTATATTCTAGAAGTTTCCTTATAAATATCTAGATATTATTTGTAGATATTCTTATAGAACATTCTAGAGAGTGAATATAAACCGTTGGATCAAATTGATCTCCACCGTCCATTAAGGAGGTGGGAAAGTTCTATAACAAGGGGGAGGCCTATAAATACCCCTCACCCCTTCATTTGTAATAATCAAGCAAATTGACTAAGTTCTCAAGTTATCTCACTTAAGAGTTCTCTCTTGTGTTTCATCTTGTTCTTTACCTACAACTTGAGGGTTCGGCTGACTTAGCATAAGATCAAGAGGTTGATCACGCTAAGGCCTACACGGTACAAGGAGAGGGAGTTCTGAGTCCGTGACATTGGGGAGCAAAACAAAAGGTTCAACGGGATAATGGACATTATAGGGTATGAGTCATTCGTGGCATGTTTGGTGATAGTGTGACATCTTAAAAATAAAAATAAAAATAAATTAATATTATATATATTTAATAAAATAATATTATTATATTATAAAATAATAAAATAATATTTTTTTAAAAAACTAAAAGTTGGTAGGCGCCAAACATATTGATAAGGAGGGAGGCCCCCCTTATCTTTAAAAATATTAAAAAAAATTATGTTGCTTTGGCGCCATCAGGCGCCAAAGCAACAACAAATGGAAGGAGAGGGGTATTATAAATACCCCCTCCTATAAACACTTTACGCAGGTGAAGTGTTCGTAAAGAGAAGAGAGGGTGAGGTCCTAATAGGGGTATATTCAGTTTTTTGGGGATCAATAAAGTACTCAAACTCTCTTCTAATCACAAAGTTTCTTTTATGAAATATATTCTAAATAATTTTCTCTTTCCTATGATACTGATTTTATGCTAGTTAAAGAATATTTTGGGGATATTATTTTAGGCAAGTTTTGAGTTTTGTCAATATAAGACTGTAAATATGTAGAGAATAATTAATAGTTAATTTTAACCGATTTAGATTTATTATTTAGTTGTTATGTGATTTTATAATTAATTTATTTTATTAATAGGATATAACTTAATTTCCATAGGGTGTTTTTACCGATCAAATTTTTTTTAAATGATTTATTTGGATTATTAGAGGTATTATTGAGGTTTTAATCGGTTTATTTTTGTTAGCTCTGAGCTTTGTGGAAAATTTGAGTTAGGATTTAATATTTAAATTAGAATTTGATATGATTTTAATTATGTAGAGATTTGAGGAGTTGTTTAATAATTGGATTATACCCATATAAATTATGAAAAAGAGATTTAATTATTTAAAAAGTTGATATTGAGGATTTTGTAATTATAGGTATGTTAAAGGTTTTTTAAGGATTTTAATGAGTGCTTTGAGTTTATGAGGAATGATCTATGATTAGGGATTTTTAAGGAAATTGAAATAATTGAGGATAATAGTTGTAGAGAAAATTGGGTTGTAGGAGTTAAATTATGTAAATTAATTATTTTATTTTTATTTGTGGTTAATTGGTATCTACATTAATAATGTAGAGTTTTCTTGTAATTGGTGATTGCACGGGTTTTACTATCAAACTTAAGATTAAGCTTGGAATCGAGGTAACTGGGGTTAGTTTATTTTATATGCTTGTTTTGGACTGTAATGTATTTTTATAAACCTTACTTTTTTCTATATTACTTTATGTGTTTTGCAAGATTATATTTATGTCTAAATATGAATTTATTTAAGTGAAACAATGTATTTTCCAATTTACATATATAAGTGCAAATTATTATTAAATTGTTACTGTTATGATGGATATGTTGTTTAAGATGGAATGTTGTATAAGAAATTTAGAATTCTCGTAATTGTTTTTTAAAGCTGTATTAATTTATTATTTTTATATTACGAGATATGTTTGGTTGTGTGGAAGAGATATGGTGAATTATGTGCCCGTCGACTCTCTCAATCCTGGCCCGGATTTGAAGTTGAGTGTTTTGGGCGGACACCTCCCTGTTATGATATATTGGTGGTAGCATAGAAGGGGGCAGTATTCTTGATGTGACTAGCTAACCTTTGGATGGGTATACTAGTACTGATAGGCTGTACCAGTCCAAAGGAGATAAGAAGGAGCAGGATGGATGAGTGGGGATGGTTTTATTCATTGATTATATCATGTTAAGTTTTTAATTATGAGAATATTATTATTATGTCAGTTAAACCTGCTTCTCTGACTTACAATCTTTTCCTGCATATTTTGTAAATTGATTTTGGTTACTGAGACTTTTTGTCTCACCCCGTCATTATAAATAATTTTTCAGGCGAGATTTCTAATCTGGATAGAGGCCAAGGGAAGCAACTAGAGGCATAGATGTTGAAAATCTTGTAGGCCTCTTTTAGTATTGGTGTTGTGTTAATTTCTATATTGCCATTATAGGGCCCTCATGTTTTTATAATGCCACGTTTACTGTTTGGATATCTGTCTTGGAATAATTGCTTAACCTTTGTTAGGTTTGAGATTTTATGTTGCATACTCTGATATGTTGATGGACCCACATCCACAATTGTATTGAAAATTATTTTTTGTGAAATTTTAAGACTTGTAGGTTAATTGTGATGTGAGATTAGAATAATAAATTTCTCTGTAATGAGTTTGTGGGCGAGTTTGTACTCTAAACTCCGATATATTTTGAGAGAATTTATGGGCGAGTTTGTGTCCTGAACTCTGTTATGTATTAAAAATTTTTTTACTGATTTTGTATAATTGTATTGGATAAACGAGAAAGTACGAATAAACACGTGTTTTCATAATAGGAATTTAAAAAGTAATTAGTTGAGGGCTGTTCTTAAATAACGGTGAAGATGAAAAGTTATCTTGAATAATGGTGGATTGTGAAAGTTTTTTTTTATATTATCATCAGTATCCAGTCTGTGGTTTCCCCTTCCAACACAAGTGTCTTTGCTGGAATTTAAACTCAAAACCTAGAGAGATCTAACAGAACCTCACACTATTAAACCAACTTTATGATAGTTAAATTATGAAAGGTTACTGATAGCATATAAGCACAGACCAATAATATATAGCAATCATTAAGGCCAAAGCGTGTATGTGCAAAAGATATAGGGAAAATGGCTCTTAGGTCCCAATGGATCCAATTAATAGCAAAAAAGTCCCAATGCAAATTGCCATGACAGAAAAGTCCATAGGGACTTTTCTGTTATGAATTCCCTGTGTGAAAAGACGAGCATACCCCCAAAGAATAAAATAAAGAAAAGGAAGAAAACCCATAGATAGAGCAAAGAGAAAACACACAGAAAGAGAAATGGAGGAAAATGCACATAAAGAGAAAACAAAACACCACAGTAGTGAGAAATCTTAGTGAAATAGTGACCAGATTAGAATCAAAGCTACCGGATCTCTTAAAGGCAGTTCTCGTGGACGAGAGATTAGCGCTTGAGGAGCTGGGTAGGTCTTCTGAAAGAAATTACGGGAATAAAAGATCAAATAAGAAGGTTAAAGATGGCATGCTTAATCTTGTTCCAAGCCTTGTGAAGGTAAGCTATTTCTGTTTTTAGTTGAGATTCTCATACTTGCAAGTTGCAATTGTTTAAATTGGTATTTGCAGCTTTTTTTGAATAATTTTTTTGAGACTTAACCGTAATGAACTTTTGGTGCCCAAGTGTTATTCTCCCTTGTTTCATTAACGATATTATAATGACTAACGAACATCTTTTAATGAGATGAAACCCGCTTAATAAAATCAAGGTATTATGTAATTAAGAGTTTGGAAACTTGAGAAGGGACTTGAATACAACAAACTACTTTCCAAGTAATTGCTCCTGAAGCGTGCTAATTACTTAATAGCCTTTTAAAATGTACTTCTTATGTTTGCTTCCATCTTATCACTTTTAACCCTTCAATTCGTATAGATGTAAAAGAAAGCCAGTGTAATAACCTAGTTGGAAATAAGTCAAAGGATGCTTACGTTTTAAACCATACTTGGCAATAAATTGGAATGGAGGATATTTGTCCGTCTTTTTATTGTACTGTATATCTTTTAGGATCCCTTTATCTAGAAGTTGAATTTGTAAGTTGAAGGTGGTGAATATTTATATTTATGATACACCTCTTCATATCAAAATCCTTTAGACTAGGGTCATTAAAACTCTAGATTTTAGAAACTATGTTTAGAAAATAGTAATACTGGGAATCTTATTTTAGTTCACTTGTTCAAAGAGCCTCTAGTACAATTTTAAAGAATCACACATTCCAATAGTTTAATCCATTAGGTGAAGGCTGGACGTGGTATCATATATTTTCTTGATGTGTTGATAGTTGGAGAATCTTATATTTATATACTTTATATGCTATTGTTCCCATATGATTCATTTAATTGGTTAAATATCTTCTGCTCTGTAGATAGGGGTGCATGGAAGAATTTTTTCTTCAATTGATAGAAAGCCATTGCTCGGATATATAACTATCAAGGGAATCAATTAGACAGTATGTTTGAACTTTTTGTTAATTTTTTTCCTCAAAAAACTCATGGATGCATGTTTTTCCTTTAAGTTATGACAGTCATTGCTTGATTTAACATGTTTTAGGTCTGCTGATTAAACTGGCTAAAATCTAAACATGGAAGCTGTTATAGTCCTACTATTTTGATTGTCTTGAATGGCTTAAAATTTCCTTAAGAAATCAAGGATTTGTAACTTCTAACCTATGATTTCATGAGCGTATGTTTATGTCTACATCTATGGTTTGGACATGTGGTGAAGAGTATTTGTTATGTGTGCACTCGTGTGTCTGTGTTAGTGATGCATGGGACCCTATGAATCTCTATTACCAATTTTTTTTGGTAATCATGATTTTCATGTAATCAGGATTACCAAGATAAATGCCACCCATACACACTGTTTGTGATAATGCCATTGGGATTAACATTACGAGGACTCTAGTTATTGAAAAGATGCATTAAAAATTTGTAACTCATGTAATTTATGGTTAGATAAGTTGTGAATGATGGCTCATACATTGTCATTAGTACCAATGTAACTTGTTATTTCTTGTATGATTGATAAATTATTTAGAGGTGCAGACGTCAGTTTCTATCAAAATTGATAGAATGAGTTATTCAAAAAGTAGGGATAAGAAGGTGTTAAAATACTGATACGCTTTTGTGGCAATTGACACTTGTGAAAATTAAGATCTCCATCGGGACTGACACTTGTTAACAAACATACGTAGAAGGTTCTGTCCATTGTACTTGACAACCAACAAGACAAGAAAAGGAAAGAGACATAGGACTTGTTTTGTTATTTTGTACCAAAGCCTTCTTGTTATGTAAATATGTATTTTGTCAGCTCTATGTTATTTTGAAGGAAAGGCTTGTTATGACAATGACAACCGTTTGTAGCAAGTTATAACAAATTATGCATTATGTACTTTTAGCTCCGCAACCATGTGTCCTTACTGTTTATATGGTTTTAAACAACATATCTTACCACGTTTTACAAGTGAGTAAGTCATATTCTCAACATCATGAGTTATATTTACAACTATATAGTAATTCCTTAAGGCATTTAAAATTCAATGATTGCCGAAATTTAAAAAAATGTGATTTAGTGTATTTACAACTTGTTTAATAGGTTTTAACAACTTCAATAGTTATATTTACAACCTCATCAGTCTTCGTGGGCTAGTGGCTAAGCTGACATGAACTAAGTCAAAAAATGTAATTTGGTGTATTTACAACTTTTTCAGTAAGTTTTAACAACTTTATTAGTCATATTTACAACCTCAACCATGTCAATTTATGCCCTTTGGGTTTTTTTTACAACTTAGTCAGTAGGTTTAAACAACTTTTTCAGCCATATTTACAACATGATCAGTCTTCTTAGGCTTAAGGCTAAGCTGACATCAACCATGTCAGTTTATGCCCTTTGGGTTTTTTTACAACTTGTTTAGTAGGTTTTAACAACTTTGTCAGCTATATTTACAACATGATCAGTCTTCTTAGGCCTAAGGCTAAGCTGACATCAACCATGTCAGTTTATGCCCTTGGGGTTTTTTACAACTTATTCAGCCGATTTTAACAACTTTGTCAGCAATATTTACAACATGATCAGTCTTCTTAAGCCTAAGGCTAAGCTGACATCAACCATATCAGTTTATGCCCTTTGGTTTTTTTACAACTTGTTCAACAGGTTTTAATAACTTCGTCAGCTATATTTACAACTTATTCAATAGGTTTTGACAACTTGTTCACTACACATTAACAACAGCATTAGATATAATTACAACTTAATGAGTTTTCCTCAACTAGTGGCTATCCTGACATGAACCATATCAGAAAATATGATTTTGTTGTTTACAATAGGATGTGCATATTTTTCCAAGTGCTTTAGCCACATTAACAACTTAAGTGTTAGTCCTGAGGGAGGTTCTAATTATCAGACATGCCAACTGTCACAAAAGGATATAATCATTTTACCAACTTTTTCTCCCTGCTTTTTGAACAACTCATTGTACTAATTTCCACAGAAACTGACGCAACCTGCAATACAACCTGATATTAACAATTGCATCATCAATATTAACAATTACTAAAGCTAATATTAACAACAGTAATTTTATATCAATTCACCATTTTGTTATCACACAAACCACAATCACATTCATTTATTCCCACTTAAAACTAATCAATCCCTCTATTACATTTCCATGAAACATAGCACATTTTATGTATTAACAATTAGAACAGTCATATTTATAACTACAAATGCATATATTAACAACATTATTTTAATATAATATCAGCATTATCTCACAAATCAACCACACCACATTCAACTATTCCCACTACAACAAGCGCAGTCCCTCTGTAACCCAACTAAAAAACAGAGCACATTAGCATTCTCACACCCTAACCATGTTGAAACCCCAACTTCAATGATCAAGATCATATTTTCACTAAAATCTTAGCATTACTAATCTATTTCTTACCACATAGTCCACTATTGACTCTAAGCTCCAATCTTTGATCAACCCATCAATCTCAATACATCAACCATACAAAACGGAAAAAAATAAAATTTTAATTTTACTGTTCAATCACTGTAACAGTCTATAACGATGACAGAAGCTCTAACCGTTCGCAAGGATGTCATCACCAAACTTCAACTCTTCAACCTTCATGCTGAACCAACATGGAGTTCCTAGAATGTGTTTTTCTCTTTCTCGTTAATCACGGAAATGTGGAGTTACTACCTTCTGTGGGTTTTTCTTTCTTTTATTTCATTGGGGGGTATGATGGTATTTTCACTTTGTGAATTCATATCAGAAAAGTCCCTTGGGACTGAGACTTTTCTGTCATGACAATGTGTAATAGGACTTTGTTGCTATTAATTGGGTCCTTTAAAACCAAGGAGCCATTTTCCCAAAGATATATGCCTCCCTCATACCTTCATCTTAATTATCTCATTATTATAAACTAGTTGGGATCATAAAAAATATGGTACAGTTGACTTACAAAGCAAAACATTTTAATCGAAACCACAGCGCGCGTGCGCGCGCACATGTAGTGCCAGTTTTTTTTTTTGGTTCAATAAATATAGTGCCAGTTCAAACCTTACGTTTGGGGAAAATAAGTTTAACATGATTATTACATCAAGTCAAAAAGTTACGCATTAGATATCATCAGAGTGGTTGGGGATGCTGTCGTCCATGATCGGTTTATTTATTTATTTTAAAAAATAAATTTCCGTCTCCGGCGCGTTTCTTTGTTGACCAGCTGGTGGGATTGGGAGGGCTCAACGAAGATGATGTTTCTTTTTTTTAAAAAAAGCTTGAGAACAGCATGTGGAGAACATAAGTTTAAATATTGGTAAATATATTTATTTAGAAAGGCGAAAACCTTTATCTTCGAAGCTTTGATCAGTTTCAAATCCAAAGTAATTTGGATGCCCTGATCAAATAAAAAATATGATTTTTTTTTTAAAAAAAAGTATAACAAAATGAATGAATTGCCATTGAAATACATAGACATCTCTTAGCGATCAGTATCCAATCCCATGGCTACACATACACATACACATACACATACACATACACATACACATACACATACACATACACATACACATACACATACACATACACATACACATACACATCTCTCAGCGATCCTAAGTTTCTAAATTAAACCACAGTGATTATGGATGTAATTGCAAGTCAATAAATCCTTCGCCTACTTTAAAAAGATGGAGAAAGAAAATTATTGGTCGGTGATTGCAATAACGAAATAGGGGGAAAAAACCACACTGTTAATTGTTGCCAAACATGAGTAAAGTGTATCTGTGTTTTCAGAAAATCAAAGTTCTCAGCCAAATGAAACATGGAAACATTGTAAAGTATTTATGGCCATAAAATGGAAAGTATTCTTCTGATTTGAGTTGAGGAGCAGGAAACTATACATAAAGTTAGTTAATAATTTGGTTCAAGCATGATCAGGTTGGACGCAACATTTCTCTATCCCAATACAGAAGGGACACATATAGGTTGAAGTTTCATTCTCATGAAGTTTTGGGTATTTTCTGTAATATTCTCTGTTTCTTTTCTATTCTAAGAGTGACGGATTATACTACAGAAAAAGCCCTATTTTCTGACATAATTCCCAGTTGGCAAAACATAGAATTTTGTTTTCATTTTGATCGTTCAGCTCCAACTTTCCCATAATAACCTAAAATGCAACCCAAAATTATATAGCATAATATATTTAAAGAAAATCAACCCAACTAATGGTAATTTCAAAATTTATGGAAATATAACTCACTCTATTTTCACATAATCATCATTAATTCAAATTAATTATAATAAATCCAATTTAGAAAAAAATTAATGATAAAATTCCCAAATTAAGACATTAAATATCATGATAAAATAGAGATATATCATAGAGGGTTCCATCATCCATTTTTATTAACGATGAAGAATTATTATACAAGCATCTTCTTTGTTTGTCCCCTTCTTTTTTTTAGTAAAATTGTAAACCTATGGTTCAGAGTGATGAATTTTCAAACTTGTGTCTTCTTTTTTCCCCGAAAAACTTGGATCTTCTTTTAAATAAATAAATAAAAATATATAATGTAATGAAATTAAATTTCTTGTATAAAAAAAATCTAAATGTAGATGTAAATGTTACATTTATTAAAGTAAAATCAAATATTTGTCTATTCCAAACCCTTATACCCGTGCAAACTTAGTTGGAAAGGATTTAATCCTTTCTCTTGAATATTATGGGAGATATTATTTTCTGCTATTAGTAGAGTATGTTCTTTATATTTTATTTTAAAATAATGTGTCTTCAATCCTAAAAGACTAGAAAAGCAGTTTTCAGTTACTTCATGATTTGTGGTTTTTGAGTTTAATTAATTTGGAGAATAGGACTGTATCAAAACGAAGACTCAAAGCTTATGAGTTTTGTAACATCCCAAAATTTATTCAAAGGCTAAGGATTAATTTATGGGAGTTAGATAGTAAGCCAAGTTATGAAACCTATGAAATATAAGGAATCTTAAATTAGACAAAGAGAAAAATAAAGACCTAGTGTGTGTAATTAATAGGATAAAAATATACCTATATATATATAATAATAATTAAAACACACACACCCACTTCCCACACTTCACATGCAATCCATGCACACACAACTATTTAATTAAATAACACACACACACTACACACATGGCACACACATACACATTTTTAATTATTAAAAAAAACACTCTCTCTCATTCTCTTAATTATACGTAACACACAACACACACTTCACAAATTTTTCCATTCTCTTCAGCCATTATCCAAAAAGGAAAGAAAGAGAGAGTGAGTGAAAAATAGAGAGAGTAAGAGACATATAATAGAGAAAGAGAGATAAGTAAGAGAATCAGTGTTACCAGAGGAAGGAAGAAGTGATTACAAATTCTACATACAACTCCATATCCTAATATAGGTGAGTTTCCTTCCCATATTTTTAACTCTTTCTAGTTGATTTAAGACTATTTTTGGGTAATTTGGGAAGCATAAGAACCTAGTATAATAAATTGTTGACTTGTGAGGTTTTGTTTTGGGAAAAATAGTGCACGAAGAAGGAATGAGAATTTGTCAAATTTGAGGTTTCCAATCAATTCTACACGAAAAATTATGTGGGAATCCATGTGATTTTGATTTTTGGATGATTATATATAAGTCTAGAATTTTTAGAAAATAAGAGGGGTTGCTGTTCGGTTAGTTTCTCTGAAATCATATTGGTTGTAAAATAACTTTCGGTAACCAAAACTAGTCTGAAAATTATGAAAGTTTCCAGAAGGAAAGTAGACATCTTAAGCTTTAATTTGATATATAATATGTAATTTGGGTTTATAAATAGTGAGATATGAATTTTTAAAGTTAGATGATGAATCTTGAACTTTTTCTGGTACAGATGGGGTTTGACGAAATTATGGAAATTTTGTGACTATAATATCTAAATGGTAATATTTTTTCCTAAAACTATACTTAAAGAGAAACATATATGATTTTGAACCATTCCATTTGGAGTTCTAGATATTTAGTTATGAATTTTAGAAGTTAAGCTATTGAAACTGGAAAGATTTTCTGGCAGTGCGAGAAAAATTTAAAACTGGGAATTATTCATGGATAGGTGGTAATTAAACGTATTTTTATATTAAAATAGACTTCATAAGTGACACATAGAATTTTGAACCACCTTAATTGGATATTTCTAGGCCAAGATATGAATTTTCAAAGATTATTGAAAATTCTGACAGAATTGAGTAATAGTGAAAAAAATAAAAAGTAAGGGTATTTTTGAAATAATTAGGACTCTAAGGGTCAAGTTAAATACTAGAGTTGGTATGAGTCCATTAAATACCTATTGGGTTTAAGGTATTAGCTATAATGATAACCTACCAAAGTGTTTTAAATTATTTTGGAATAAGTAATAATTCGTCCGTCCGTAAATTATAAATTATAGGATTTGACATTTGCCCGAGACGCCTAAGAGACTGAGAACAGGAACCAAATTTGGAAAGACTGTCAGGTAGTACCTTATCTCTTATATCATATGTGATGCCATGTATGTGTACCATATCATCTGTATATGTGTGGGACAGATAGTCCATAGGCGGTAAGACCCGTAAGTACAAGTTACACCGGGAGTTACCCGGGGGCGTTTTGAGCCAGGTAGGCTTGAGACAGAAAGCCCGTGACTGTACCTTGTATGGGGCGGTGGCCCTGGACAGCCAGATTATGAATCTCAAGCGCTGTGAGTCTGTGATAAGGGATCGGTTAGGCCCTTTTATGTGCTGCATTTCTGTAAGTTGTGCTGTTTGATGATTTGTTTTACATGCTTAGTATTTGCATATTATATGAGTGATCTGTGTACTACTGAGATTCTTTTGAATCTCACCCCTTTTTTAACAAATGATATGCAGCAAAGGCGTCCAGCTCTAAGGGCAAGAAGGTAATATAGACGGACGAAGAAAAGGCAAATAAATTATGGACTGTTGGTTATCATTTTATTTTGGATGACTGTAAAATATTTATAAGTAGTAGTAGTAGTAGCAATAGTAGTACTAGTACTTGCGACGCAGACTGTATAAGTTGTAATCCGTACGCTAGACTTTCGATAACGTATTGGTATCCAGAAACCAATAAGTTAACCATCACGACGCGAACTATAGATAGAAAATGCCCTGTATTTTAAATAAAAGATTTTTAAACTGATAAAGATAATGAATTTACAAACTAAAATTTAGACCATACATATTTATTTTAAAAAGTTTTTTTGAAAATCCTATACAAATATAAGATTAAACTTTGTCTTAAATTTGGAATTTAAATTGTTTTGGTCTCAGGTTTAAAACCATTACATATTTAAATTAATCTAAAGGCTTTAGAATTCAAGGTGTTACAAGTTTTCTCACCTCTGCAACAGATACGATGCCCCACACAGAAAATACAAGAAAGAGACAAATGGAAATAATGATATTACTTGATCATATAATTCCCTGTACACAAGGACATGGGAAAAAGAGGGAGAGAGTCCAGAGAGAAAGTCACTCAATAAAGTCCTCACGCTCCCTATATATCTTTAGTTTATGAAAAGTTCAACACAAAACGTGTTTTGTCCAACATCATAATTATAATCCATATGCGTGGTTTATGTAAGAAGAATAGTGTTTTGTCCAACATCATAATTTTAGCCCGACAACCTCATCATCGTCCTCTTTGTCACCTTCCTTCCTTCTTTCTCTAATTAATAAACTAAATGGATGAAAATGAAAGGCCCAATGCAGCTTTATTTAATATGAAAGGCAACGCACAAATGGAGGAGTATGAGATCGAATTGTGTGCGATGAACTTGATTTTCACCGCTTTTAAAATATCAGCTGTACGGCTTGTTTTTATTAACATTTACAAAAATACTTCTACTTTAGCTATATTTTACAAACTAAAGTTAGAATAAAAGTCAAATTAATGGAATATCATATATGTTTAGAATTATGATAGTTAACTATCATCCTTTTTCATACAGTTACAGGGGACAAAAACAATAGATTGAGAGTCAAAAGACACTGTGATTGTGGACTTCACAAATTAGACTACTGTTTGAAAAACAAGAGAATCAATTTTTTAAAAAGAAATATTTCTCACAAACAAGAGAATCAATTTGACTACTCTCCATAAATTTTGAGAGCATATATTTATGTTACTTTTATTTATGAGTATAAAAAATATTTGTTTTCACTATACTTCCTTTTCTCTACACCAAACAAGGCCAGTTTGGTATAGGGATGTATATAGAGTTCATGGCTTAATATTTTCATTTTTTTTATGCGAAGGAGCAATAATGAACAAAAAAAGGAAGCAAACTATGAATGCACGATGGGATGATAAAAAGAACAAATCATCAATTCTTTTTAGGTGAAACCATCGAAAAGAATTCCTAATGGGGTAATCAGTAATCAAGCACAGTAATCCAAATGTTTTGGGGGGGATTTTTTAATTAATTACATTTTGTTCTCATCAAAATATATTGCTCATCACCCCCCCACATATTTGTGTGTGTGTATCATTAGGCTGATTTTAGACGGTTCATATTTAATTTAATTTTTAAATTAAAAATAAATTTTAATTTTAATATATATAAATTATAAATAAATATAATCTTATATATCACTTCTTATATAAATAAATGTATTATTTAAAAAAATAATATATTAAAAATTTTAAAATTAAACTATTTAAATAGTCGAGATTTCATCTCACTAATGATAAATTGTGTGCTCATCTGTAGTGTGCACCAATCACAGATTCGACAACATACTTGTTGATTCTAATGATTGTATAATTGTTTTCTGAGGCTATATTACTTGTCGTAGAATTTTTGGTTGCAAAAGTTCAACCCAAAACATGGTTATGTGAGATTAATAGTATTTTTTTCCTAACATCGAAATTTTAATCCAAGTCTCCATTGAGGCCATGGTTGAATAAATGATGTGAAAGAGTGGAAATGGTTTCAGCAGTAGTGTTAAAAAGTAAACATTGTAATTAAAGTCTCTACTCTTCTCTCATCATTTTTTCTCTTAAAAAAAATATGACACCTTAACAGAATTCAAATTCCCCTCCTGCCAATTTTTCTATTAATTAATGAACATCATAACTTCAAAAGAATTCAAATAATGCCATACATAGTTTCTAAATTAAACAACAGAGTGATTATGATGCATTCCAAGTCAATAAATCCTTCAACTACTTTAAAAAGATGGAGAAAGAAAACGTTTTGCTGATGATTGCAATAATAACATAGAAACTAAAAAAATGATTAAATTCACTCAGTTCCTTATATTGTATCAAACGTGACTAAATTAGTGTACCTATGGTTCAGGAAATCAAAATTCTCAGCCAACTGGAACATACAAACATTGTAAATTATTATGACCATGAAATAATAAGTATTATTCTGATTTAAGCTGAGGAGGAAGCAATAAACATTATTCATTAATCACTAGGTTCTTGCATAATTAGGTTGGATGACACATTTTTCTATACATGGAATACATCCAACCATGTTCACTGAAGAAATATATATTGGAACGAGGTGTCTTACCTGAACCTTTAATTCGAAATTTTATAGCACAAATTCTCTCAATGTTGGTTTACCTGCGTAGTAAAAGAGTAGTTCACATGTATGCTCCCATACTTACATTAGTTCAGGTCATTGCAACACACACATCTGGTAGGATAGTTAATTTTTAACTAATGTTTGTTTTGGGAATATCTTTAACTCATTTGTCCCCCCAATGTCATTCTTTCTTTATTTTTATGTATGATATATATAGGGAAATAAAGCCGGACAATCTACTTGTCGATTCTAACAATATTGTAAAGCTGGTTGACTTTGGTCTGGCTAAGCATGCAAGTTCTTGGATATCTTTGCACAATATGCATTCACATGATAAAACCGATCGCCCATTGATTTTCAAGCTTGATGAGACTTACTATCTGCAGTAATTTAAAATGATGTTTCATGTTTAGGATGGAGTCTGTGTCTCATAATATTTATGTTTATTTGTGGCCTTTTAAATACCCTCTTGGAATTGATATGATAGTCCCAACAGTAAGCAACATTGACAAGACAAGGCTTTTCAGTTGTAAATTCGCAAAGAAAAGAGGCATTTTATAGGATAAGTGTGATACTTTATAAGTTATATGTGAAAATTTATAAGACGAATAAACTAATTTGTAAGATGTAGAACTAATAAAAAGCCTGACACTTGTGCTATATATGTTTACAAGAAAAGTGACACTTCACAGCAAATGTGATGCTTTATAAGTTATATGTAAAAATTTACAAGATCAATAAGATAATTTGTAAGACATATAACTAAAAGGTTTGACAGTGCTATTTACAACAAAAAGAGGCACTTCACAAGTGTGACACTTAACAATTACATATTAGAATTTAAAATATAAATAATTTAATTTGTAAGACATACAACTAAAAAGCTTGACACATCTATTTTTATTATACAGAAGGGTATTTTTGGTCATTCTCTCTTAAAATTAATTTCACTTCCCCACATAAGATTGAATTGATGTTTCATTAGGTTATGAGGGATTTTGGTAAATATTTTGCTATAAAGGGGACGAGATGAAATTTTCCCTACTTTTAATCTGAGTCTCTATTGAGACCATCGTTAAATAAATGAAGTCAAAGTGTGAAGACATATGGTTCCGTGTCTTTTCATGGTGGGTTAGTAGAGGGTCCCATCCATCTTTTTTTTTTTTTGGGTACGTTAACGATTAAGAATTATTATACAACTATTTTCTTTGTTTGTTCCTTTCTTTTTCTTAGTAATAATGTAATGAAATGCAAATGTAAATGTCACATTTATTAAAGTAAAATTTGTCTATTCCAAACCCTTGTACCCGTGAAAACTTAGTTGGAAAGGATTTAATCCTCTCTCTTAAATATCATGGGAGATATTAATGTCAGAGTAGAGTATGTTCGTTATATTGTATGGTATCACACTATCACCACTCTTTCTTATTCCCATTCCTTCTATTTTTGTTCTTTTTTGTTTTCATTCCTTCAAAATGTTTAGAGCCGTTGGGTCTGCAACCCAATGCCACCAAGCTCCTCCCTTGAATATTTTTAAATATTTGACGTTGTCAGTTCGAAATTCCCTCTATAAATATAATGGATCCATGAAAAAAAAAAATCAAGTGAATCAAACGGATGGTTGACTACAGCCCGTGGTTGTGCTTGGGCTGGGCTACCTATCCCACATTTGCATGGGTGGCCGCACATCCAGGGTAGGAGGCCTTTCCCATTTTATTAAAGATTTACTCACGAATTCTTCTCCGAGAAAACTATTGCTTTTAAGTGTTTGGGTTAATATAACTTTTAGTCCCTGAAGTTTGGTCCAATTTTGATTTTGGTCCCTCAAGTTTGAAATCGGTGGTTTTGATCCCTAAAGTTTGGCCCGATTTTGGTTTTGGTCCCTTAAGTTTGAAATCGGTAGTTTTGGTCCCTGAAGTTTGGACAATTTTGGTTTTGGTCCCTCAAATTTAAAAAGGACTTGATATATTAATTTAAGCTTAAGGACCAAAACCAAAATTGGCCAAACTTCAGGGACCAAAATCAAAATAGGGCCAAACTTGAGGGACCAAAACTACCGATTTCAAACTTGAGGGACCAAAACCAAAATTGGGTCAAGCTTCAAGGACCAAAACTACTGATTTCAAACTTGAGGGACTAAAATCAAAATTGAACCAAACTTCAGGGACCAAAAATTATATTAACCCTAAGTGTTTTTATATTGTATTAATTATAAAGCAACCCACCGCGCTTCCAAGACATGTTGTTTTAGTTTCAAGTCTTTAGGTTGAGAGAGTAAAGATGGAAGGTGGAAAATGAAGGGTTTGTTTGATTCTATTATCTATTTTTTGTTTTTAGAAACAGTTTTATAAAATAATTTTTAGAAACAAGTTTTAAAAATAAAAAAATAAAAAAATCTGTTTAGATATATTATTTTGAAAAATCTGTTTTTAAAGTGACGTAATGGTGTGGTTGCCAGTAATGACATAGCGGTGATCATTACTAGTAGTATAGTGTCAATAGTAGATAAATGGCGGTCTCAAAAAATAAAAAATAGAAAAATAGAAAAATAAAAACAAGAAAACAACTAAAAACTATTTTTTTAAACTATTTTTTGAAAACATTTTACCAAACAGGTTTTATTGTTTTTTAAAAACAAAATCAAACAACCTCGAATTTGCTATTGAATGTTCAACCCTAAATTTTGAGAGCATAAGAATCTATGTGGTAAATGTATATATTCCTTTCAGTCTTTAATATAAGACATATTTACTGAATTTAATTAGATTAAAAAATTAATTAAATTAATTAATATGACATGTATTTTCTAAAATACTACAATCATATTTCTTAATTTCCTCATTCCACATTTTTGTTAATTATTGTTATTAAGGGAGTATAAATAGGAGTAAATTTAAGAAAAACAGATAATATAAAAATTGTGTCTTATATTTATAACTGAGAGCAACTTCTTAAATATGTCTGATATTAAGGTCGGATGAGTATTATTTTTGTTAACCCTAAACTGAAAGAATTGCTGATAATCAGGGCAATCAGTAATCAAGCACAATAATCAAAATGAAACCATAGCAAAATCTAGTTTCATCACCATCCAAGTCCATCCCAATATAGAAGGGACACACATATATAGGTTGAAGTTTCCTTTTCATGAAGGAAACATTCACTTGCTTTGCCCTTTCCTTCGAAGTAATCACCCAGTTGCTTTCCATCGTTACAAAAAGGAGCCTACTTGCTAGCAAATTTAATGAAATACAAGGCACTAAATTGATAAATATAACTTAGTTCCTCTAAAGAAGAATGTTCAAACGAGACCCTTTAAAGCACAACTTGATCATATTAACTATACAATAACGCGCTAGCTAATAAATGAAATATATCAATCTAAAGCACCAAATCACAAAATCCAATTCAATTACGGAGGTTCAATCCACAGAAAAAACCGAACAGCAACTCAGCCTTAAACTATAGAATGACATTCAGCTAGGAAATCATAAAACATAAATGAGAAAATGAATTAAACTAAAAACTCCCCCTGATTGAAGCTCCGGAGCTCCAGCCACTTCATCCATCTCCAAGAGGCAACGAACTCAGCCTCTCATTGCTTCAACTCCAGCTCCAACGAGTTCCTTGACACTGTCTGCCATGGCAGCAAATAGGAAGGTGAGAGTGATTCGGTGATGAAGAGGAATGGTTTGGAAAATGCTGGCCTCGGTGAGTAGAATGGAAGAAAAAGTGACGGTGGTTCTTGAAATGGTGGAGACGGTGAAAAATCAAAGTCGATGGTGAGTTTAATGATGAAGCCCGTGATGGTAGTGGTGGTTCTCGACGGAGGAAGTGAGAGCGGAGCCGACGGTGGTGTGTTTCAAACGATGGTGGGTGGACGGCAAGATTGGTGGTGAAGGCCGTCGAGTCGATGGTGGTAGAAATGGAAGCCGATGGTGGTGCCTTTGTCTTCTCCGATTTCACTCTCCCTCTCTCTGTTCGAAGTGGATGCTGTGAAGGTGAAGGAGGCGACAGACGGAGGTGGTGCCAAGTGGTAATGGTGGGTGCAGCTTCTTCCTCCTTCGATAGCCTTTCTTTCTCTCCTCCTCGTCACTCTCTTCAAATCGCCCCCTCCCAAATTTGCCAAATTTCTTCTAAAGTTCTTAGAATGTAAAATTAAGCACAATACAGTATTAAAAGCCTAGGGAATCAATTGTATGAATAATTTAAAAGTTGATGACTATTTTATCCCTAATTGACTTAATTCAATACAAATTTTCGTAATTCAAATTAGTACTTAATTATGTAATAATAGCTTAAGAAATGTATTAAAATCCCTAAATTAACAATGATAAAACATAGCAAAATATGGTTCAATCAGTCAGGTTTGTAATTGTAAGTTGTAACAGAAAGCCACATTTGCATGGGTGACCGTCCTTATAGGGGGGAAGCCTTTCACATTGTTCCAAGATTTTCTCACGAATTCTCCGAGAAAAACTCTTTTTCTATTGAGACCATAGTTGAATTAAAGAAGGAAGGTGAAAAAGTGAATCACTCAATCATCAACTATATTCTTAAAACCTTGTAAAACCTGATTTATTAAGAGATGTTTATCAGATATATTTGGATCCTTAAATAATATAATTTATTGGTGCATTAATATCTCAAATAATATCCAAATAACTTTCTTTTTCATATTTCTAACAATCTCCTATCAAATAAGCCTATATCCCAATTAATGTTCAAAACATAATAAATAATTTGAAATCATATGGCCTAATATATTTCATTTATGTGACTGTTACAAATCATTTAAAATGTGATTAACATTCAAATTATTATAAATACATGTGTCTAACAATTGACTAAGTTGGTATATAAGGGTATACTAAAAAAAATGCATAGAAATTAAAAGTTAACGTTACAACATTGGAATACTTTATTGTGTAATATTTTTCATAATAATTCATCATCTCTTAACACTCAAATATTAACAAAATGCTTGGTCATCACACAATTTAAATTTAAGGGGGGTTAAATGTTGAAGTAATGACTTTGAAGGAGGGTGAGAGCAATAAATTCCGGTGACCTTGGCTGAAGAGACGATGGCGGAGATAGAGGAGGACGAAGGATGGAAGGTCTAGTCTACCAGGGTTGTGGGGTCTCTAGTCTATATCGTTCTTTGCGGCACCTTAATTCTGGTCTTGCAAGCTTTGATGCATGCTGTGGTGGTGAAATTAGCCGCGGTGATGAGGAAGGAAGTCCTTGACAGTGGGGGTGGCTCTCCGTCTCTTTCCCTCTCCTCTTAAGCTCCCTCTTATCCGATCTCAAGCTCTCCTGAGGACTCAAGCTCGCAGCACTGAACCTGTGATATTGGGCTCTGTCCTTTGTGTTGAGAAAGAAGGAGAAGACGACTTAATTTGGAGGGATCAGTTTAAAAGTATGTGGAGGGATTAAAATGAAAAATTTTCAAAATTTTTGGGCTGAAATGTAATTTTAAAACATTCTGGGCTTTTTTGTAATTAACTCTGGTCTTTTTTCGTCATGAAATTGCAGTTTTCCAAAATCTCCAATTTTTCTTCTTAAACAAATAAAATGCAAGATTAAGCAACAAGTAGAATCAACAATCCAAGAAATCATTTGCATAAATAATTAATAAATTATGACCATTTTGCCTCTAATTATACTTAATTCAATACAAATGTTTCTAACTCAAATTAATGCTTAATTATGCAAACATGGCCTAATAAGTGCATTAAATTCCCCAATTTAATCATGAAAAAGTTTATAAAAACATGGTTAAATTAAGATGTCGAAAACTCCATTGGAAAAAAAGATTTATAGGGACCTTTTGCTATAGAACCTAATGATGAATAAGGTAAGAGGTAACCGAGCAATGAATGATTGTATGCACCTTTGCAAGGTAGGGTTTGGGTTCAATAGCGTCTTTAATGATTACAAGATAGTGTGATTCTATCATCAAGAGTTACGTGAACAGGCGGATGATCGGTCCTATTATGCACCTAGCATGATCGAGTAGAAGTGTTTTCATTAAGAACGGGTTCATGGAGGGCACTAGAATTTAAGGCTTCAGATGATACCCATGATTTTGATAATGGTTTCAATGTTGGTGGAACTATCTTTTGGTGGGGGTTCGGATCGACGTGGGTATTAGATCCTGGTTTGAGTCAATGGGAGGCGTTGAGAAGTTACAATTGGTATCAAGGTCTAGTTTACTGGTAAGTAACAATTGGTATCAAAGCCGGTTTGGGTTGATGTGGAAAGTTACAATTGGTATCAAATTATGTTGCGCCTCAATAGAGGCGTTGGGAAGTTATAATTGGAATCAGAGCTTCGTAGGGATATTAGTGCTTGGTTCAGGTCAAAGGTGTGTTCGAGTTGATATGATATGAAAAGTTAAAATTGATACAAAGCCTAAATGTGTGATGTTTAGTTTTAATACTTATATCTTGTTATTTCTATATGAAATATTTGGCTTTGTTGACAAATTTGCGTTTGCTTGATCCCTAGATGGAAACCATTGAAAATCTGAGCACAGCCTTGATGGATGTCTTCAATTGTGGTTGGACAATCATTGGTTCCTGCAATGGCGTGCTTTGCGTGGAACTACAAAATGATAATAATGACCTTTTGCTGTGGAACCCTACCATTAACGAGGTAAGACGGATACCCCGAACAATGAATGATTTGGGACACCTTTGCAGTGAAGGTAAACTTAAGAGCGAAGTGCCACAACACAAGGACTTCCCATAAGGTTACCCATCATGGGACTACCCTTGATGGAGGATGCTTAATTGTAGAGCCCTAACTATTATGCTAAAAGTTTAAGCTAGTATTAGAGGCACACCCCTATTCCTTTAACCCAATACAGACACGGGCCCTCCATCTCCAATGATTGTGGGTGCCGCCAGACCCCGAACTCGATCCACACCCCCTCTTAAGCTCAAGACTTATCATTCACTCCCTCTTAAAGGAGGTCCATCCTCAAACCCTTCGATGGAAGCGGGATTTGAACCCGTTCTAGCTCTGATACCAAACCTCAATAGCGTTGTTAATGATTATAAGATTTTGCGCTTTTATCATCCAGAATTGTTTGAAGAGAGGTACTACGATTACTATATGTGTACCGAGCATAATAGAGCGGAGGTGTTTTCATTAACTATGGGTTCATGGGAGGAATTAAAATTTGAGCCTTTTGATAACACCATGATTTACATAATAGCTTCAATCTTGATGGAACGATCTTTTGGTGGGGATTTCGGCATTATTCACCTATATTCATTTCTTTTGACATATCGACGGAAGTGTTTTCATTTAGCTTTGTTTGGTTGGGGGGTTTTTGGAGGGGAGGGTTAGAGGTGGGAGAAATTTGTTTGGTTGGAGGATGGGGAGGGGAGGTGAGATTAAAAATTTTGCCTTTTTTTTTTTTGCTCCCCTCTCCTTTCTACCCTCCAAAATTGGGGGTTTTTAGAGGGGAGAAAAACAATATGTCATACTTTGACCAAAATACCTATGCCTATTTTTGAATATTTCAAGCTTACCCCTTTTGTTTAAAAACATTGTGTCCCACTTTGATAAAAAAAAACCCATGCCTATTTTTTTGTAATGAAACCTCCTAAATCATGGATCAAATTTATTATTTTATTGTTCATATAGATTTAACTATACCTAATTTAATTTAAAGTTAAGATATTTGCAATAAAACCCCTTAAGTCATTGCATGAACCAAATTTATATCTTATCAAAATCTCCTATAAATTCTTTTATTTTAGCATTGATGACACCTTGACTATGTCAAAACATATATCAAATTTACTGAAAATGAGGAGTTATCAAAAGCATATTAAAATATTTTATCATAATAAAATTAATGGGATAATATGTAAAAATCAATAAAATATCCTTTAAAATGTATATAATTTTTTTTCATATATACTTGAAGTAATAGGTTTTTTGAGATTTATAAATTAAAAAATAAAAGAAGAAGGAAAATATATAGATAAAGAAAAAATAGCATATTTTTCAACTTATAATTAACTCTCTTCACCTACCCTTTTGAACCAAACAAGAAACCAAACCCCTCCCCCCCTTTTATTGAATCAAACAAAACTCATAACCCCACTAATTTAACTTTAATGAACCTTACTGTTATGAGTGTAGGGTGGTGTATTTAGAAAGTACAAGTGTACAATGTCGTAAACAAATAATATAGAAGTGAGTAGAGTATCGTTCCCACGAGGATTGATCACTAAGTACCAAAATTGATAATCTTAATACTATTTGGTCAATCGATTAGTTGTGATTGAGTTTGCAAGATAAAAATGATGAAATATGAATACAAGTGATATATAGACAAATATGAGAAAAAGCTCCAGTGATTATATTTCACTTAACAAATTCTGAATTGAACCACTTATCTATTCTAATCCAATTTATTCCACATGATTGCTAGTCGAGTTTCCCTAATTTAATTACTAGCCTCTTCCAAGGTCAAATAATTCTATTATTAATTGCTAACCCACTATATTCCTATATGAATTTAAGCAATTAATCATGTATTAAGATTTATGAAACTCATTAAGACTACACAACCCATATGGATATATTCCTATTTCATATGCAAATTATGGTTTTAATTATAAGATCAACACACATGCATCTCCTTTCGGTCTCAACATGCATATTAAAATCATCCAAAAGGTGGCCAATCAATTGAAAGCATTAAGAACAATAATTAAAACTCAATCATGAAGAAAAAATTAAAACTAGATTTAATAAGTTAAGATTCAATCCGTCATTAGTAAGCTACGTCATAACTTTAGGAAAAGGAAAATTTAGCACATGATAAAATTAAAAACAAAACCAAAATAAATTACAAACATCATAAATATTGCATAAAAATTAATTATAAAAACATAAAAATACAACTACAAGATGCATGAAAATGAAAAATCTAGCCTAACAAATAGGAGGTAAAACCTTCCATGTAGGTGACAACATATACCATCCATAAAGGAGGACTACCTAGGCCTTCCATATAAGAAGTAAAACTATCTATGTAGGAGGTATGCAAGAAGTAAAAAAATGTAAGAAATCAATTCTAAAAATAACAACTCTCTCTCTCTTCCTTCCTCTTCATTTTAGGATGCCAAAAACTTCTATTTATAGGGTTCAATTTTTTGGGGTGAACAATAACTTGCTACAGTGATACAGTAATTTGCTACAGTACAAAACGCATTGGAACAATAAAAAAACACTTCTGCACCAACGCTACAGTGAATCCCATGAACAGCCCGCTACAGTGAAGTTCTACAGTCGCACTTTTGCATTTCCACGTTTTGCACCTACCTGAACAGTGTGCATGCTACAGTGTGTGAACAGTCATACGCTATAGTACTGCTACAGGCCTGTATTTTACTACAGTAATCTTATAAACAGTGAATTGCTACATTAAAAAACCTTTTCAAAATCTTCTTTATACACAGTAGAAAATCATTATTTATTTATCTATTACACCTAAATTTATTATATTGAACTCCAATATCGTCTCCAAAATCATCATATAAGGTAAACTAAATATGCAAATATTTTACTTATCACTCACCTACACTAATCTCAGTTGAACCAAACACACCCTAACCCTAAGAGAAATACCAGCTGAAGTGTTTTCATTAAGGCCTATACCATCTTATACCAACTGAAGATGGTATTTTTCAAATTATATCTCCGATTGGATTTGGTGTAAGCCAGAACAGTAACCTGGATGAAAGTTTTGCTATATGGGTGTTGGATGCATCTGGGAAGAGTTTGAGTTGTGCTGAAGAATATTGGGTTGGACTACCGTTAGAGGGTGGACTACTCGAATGTTTTTGGAAGACTGAAACGGTCTTCTGTGACCCCTTCCAGGATGACCAAGAATGCATTTTTTGTATGGTCATTCTCATTACCAACGAAAGGAGGAGGATTGACTGTCCAATTGACTTTCCCTGTGGAAATTGCATGACTTTCAATTATGAGGAGAGCCTTGTGACAGTTTGGAACAACCAGGTTGAATTATTTACCCTGAAATCTGTTAATTTCTAAAGCAATGATATTTTACAAACCCCTGTATCTCAAAATTAGAGTAGGAATAGTGATAGGAAATTTAGAAAGACTAGTGCTAGAAGGAGATAACTTGCTTGAGTCTAATTATATGTTTCTTTTTACTTAAGTATTTGTATCAGCGTTTTGAAAGTCCACTTTTGCTGCTGCTATTAGCTTTTTAAGTTGTATGTCCACTTGTTTGCTTTTGTTGCTGTTAGCTTTTTGTATGCAAGTTGTATGTCCTTGCTGATTAGGTTTTCATGTAGAGGAAATCTCCTCTTATAAATAGCTAGGATGTAACTTGTACTAGACAAACTTGATGAATGAAATATGATATGGTTTAAACCACTCTCTCTTCCCCCTCAAGTTCTCTATATTTCCCTCTCCATTTCTGCCTTCTCCCCCTCTCATATCTGATCTGTTTTTCCCTCTCCTTCACTCTGTTTCAACCTTTTCTATCAATTTCAAATCTGTTTGTGTGAAAATCAGCGAGTATGTGGGTGTTTTACATCAAATAGACACTGCCATATAAGTTCTCTCATGTTATTTGACTGCATCCACCCCCATGTGTTTAGTTAGCATAAGGTAAAGCCATTATTTTTCTGTGACATTCGCTAGGTCCTTGCTCTTGCATTTCTCACTAGAAAATACTGGTATCCGGTTAATGTAAGTCGTGAATTATATTAAGAAAATTAAAGGTAGTTTAATCAGATAATTTTTTATTAAAGCAGAATAATTTTTCATCCGTGATTATACCTATTCTGTGTGTATTTGAGCGTAAGGTAGGCAATCTGTACTCTGTATAATAAGTTAAGGGACTGAAGTTGTAAATAAGATAACCTGTGTAATTCAAGGTTCAAAGGCTATGGTTAAATATTTTTGTGAAAAATTTTATTTTTGAAGGGAAGGTTGTGGTTCTGTGGTCAGATTTTAATTTTTGTGAGTGACAGGTGGAAGCTGATCGAGTACCAAAGTGGCGAGCTCCGGACGTGGACTGGATCAAGATCAATGTTGCTGGCGCTTGTGCGAGTAATGAAGAAAAGGTGGCTTGTGGAGGGCTGGCACGCAATGAGGCTGGGAAGTTACTTTGTGCGTTTATGTACAAATTAGGCCAAGGATCCAGTTTATATGCAGAAGCCTGTGCTATTGTGTGGGCACTAAAAGGGGCTTAGCAAATGCGTTGGAGGAAGATTGTAATTGAATCCGATTGTTCTGAGATTGTAGAGCTGTTCCGCACGTGATGGACTGAGGATCAACCTCAGGTTGAGTTACTTGAAGAAATAAAAAACTGGCTTGGGAGAAAGTGGAAGGTGAAAATAGACTGTTGTTTTCCAAGTATCAACGGTGCTGCGGATGCATTGGCCAAAGAGGCACTACTTAATAATGAAGGCTTGAAGTTCTACCCTTCACCTCCAAAATGTCTGAAGAATGTTCTTATTTCAGATTCAACTCTGTAGTGTAGGGTCATATTTCACTCATTGAAAAACCAAACAAAGAACAACCTCCTTGAGAAATATTAGGACAGAAGAAGCTTGATTGTGACAACTAAGAGCCTTAATTCTCATAGATGAACTATATGGATTGTTGCTTTATATTTCTTATAGATGAACATATAGTTTTGTTGCTATTTTGTACAGCACAATATGGTTATGTCTATAATCCTTGAGGCCTTTTCTAGGTTATCTTGGTATACATGGAGGAAATTGTAGCTAGGTGTAATTGATTGGTCTCTGTTATGTGGAATTAATTCTTCACTGTTGCTTCTGTGAATAAAAGGAAAGATTCATACTTGTGTCTTATGAATACTTATTCTTAGAGAGCTTTTACTTTTTTTAAAATAAAAATAAAAACATAACTTGCTGTGTTTTGTAATTCCCATAGTTGTGACGGGGTTCTGATTGAGGAATTGGATTGATTTGACATGCTGCTGGAGTGACATTGAATTTGAAATTCTTCGGATTATTGACCTGAAGTTCTGTTAATGTCACTCCTCTGCTAAGTTCTCAATTGAAAGTTGGTATACATTGTTGGTCAGATGGTTTTTGGCTATTACTTTAAGTTGAATGGCATTATCATGAGATTGTGCTATATCATGAGATTTCCATTGCTGTGATTGACATCAATTGCAAATTTTGAATACTGTCATTACTTTTTGAAGTTCACTTGCTTGCAGTCATAACAAGTGGAACATGTCACTCAGTGAATTTCACAAGTTTGAGTTTTATGAAATTAAACATGGAGCAACATAGTTGAAGGCATTGCTAACTTGAACTAAGTTTAAGGATTGCCTAAATAGCAACTTGATTTCTTGATTTATGAAATTGAACTATTTGCATCAGTAGTGAAACTGAACAATTGCTTATAGCTACTCCGTTTCCACTCCAAGTTGTTATTGCTAGAACTCAACTTGCTGGGGTTTTTGTGAAATTTTCCAGATTTGAACTGAATCATTTTGTCTTGTGAAATTTCACTAATTCTTAGCAAAATTATTTGATTTTTGGCTGGAAATTAAGTGTGATTTGTGCTTGAGCTTTATTCTTGCTATTATAAGTTGAATGTGCTGATCTTGTGTGTTCTTATGGAAGTAATTTGTTGAGTTTGACATTACTGAGAAATCATTGCTATCATAGTTAGCAGATGAAATGTGGAATCTGAATTTTGCTGAGGAAGAAGTTTTTTGTGAAAATTTGATTTGTTGGGGCCTTGAGGTAGCCATCTGCAAAAGCAATGATTTGGGCACTTCAAAGAATTTAAATGTTTTACTAACTTGCATGGAGAGGTTGTGCAGTAAATAACTTTGCTGCAATTTTTGGCAATTTTATTCAAAAACAATCTTCATTTGGATTTTTACAAGAAATTGAGTGTTTCGAGTCGGAAATAAGTTTGAGCCATTGAGTTTTGATAAATTATTTGTCACCCATGAATTTTTCTTTGAATCTGGAGCTCTTTCCGCATCTGTAATTTGTAATATCCTGAATTTTGGGACTAGAGGCATAAGATTAAGCTTGGATTACGTGGACTGCTAGACCCTGGTTTAGCAAATGTCCCTATGAGGTATGTTTAAATTCCCCAAAATTCCTTTATATCATTGGATATTAAAACGAATTATATTGGTGAGCTAAAGAGCTCAGGGAATAACAAAACGAAGTGATTGGAAGTCACACATAATTTAGTAAAGTGGAACACAAAGTAATTTTGCTATCGATGAAATTTCTGGTATGTCAGTGATGATTGTGTGACATGTTTCGATGGGTAAATGATAGTGAAAAATTATGAAACTTTCCAGAATGAGAGTAGACTTATCAAGCTTCAATTTGATAGGTCATATAAGTCATTTGGAATTGTACACAAAGAGAAATGAATTTTTGAAGTTAGCCCAGCGAAATTAACTATTTTCTGGGACAGCATTCAAAGATTAAAATTATGGAAAGATTAAGCTTCCAATTGTCTAAAGATTATATTTTTTCTTAAAACTAGACTCAATAAGAGTCGTATAGCCTTTGGAATCACTCCAATTGAACATTTGTACAATTAGATATGAATTTTCAAAGTTAATGAAAAATCTGCAGAATTTGGTATTTTGTGCGAAAATTCATTATTTGGGCTAATCATAGGCTGACACGTGGCAACCGAATTTGACCATCCATTTAATGAATAATTCATCATCATCTTCAGCCATTTGCATGGTGAAACAGCCGAGAGAAAGAGAGAGAAGGAAATGAAGAAAGAAGAGGGAGAGAAAATATTTTCCTCCGAAACACTACCGAAACGGCATCCTTTCTCAAAGTACCCTTCAGAAAACTTCCTCTACTCATCGAGATTTTCATTCCTTTGGTTTTGGATTTTCATTTGGAGGTGTTTGGTGTCGTCTCCCTTGCCGGAGTATTGCCAGAATTCCGAACCGTTTGTGGAAACGGGTAGAGGTAAGCGTAAGCTTCCTTTTTAACCGATTGATTTGTTGTTTGGATGAGTTTTGGGAAGGTTGGGTACTGTTTATTCTGGTTTAAATTGGTGTTTTCAATGGCTAAATGATATCCAATGGATGTATAAATAACTAATAACTTGATTATGAGTAGTAAGGAAGTGATTAGGTAAGAGAAATCGAAGAAACAACAAACTCTTTCTGAGAATCCAATTTCCTTCTGTTTCTGCCCTGTATTTTTCGTGTAGGAGGAGTTAGAATTTGATGATTTTAATGCTTCCATTGGATTTAGAAGGCAAAATTGTGTGGGTATATAAGTGTTCATGAATTTTGGACACTTGTACATGAATTTAGAAATTTTAGAAGTTAAAGGGTAAATGCTGTGTATTCCGTTTTCTGGAGGCAGTGTTATGGTGACGTGTTTTTGAGTGGTCAAATGTTATCCAATGGCCATGAAACTCTCCATTTTGAAAGTAGACACATAGACCTTTAATTGGATAGGTCATAATGATCAATTAGATTTTTTTGTATTTAGATATGAATTTTTGAATGTCTGCCTTGTTTTCTGGAAGAACATCTGAAACAGTCGGTGTTTGGAAAATTTCTGGGAATGGTGTAGTGGTGGTGTTTAAAATAGAATATTTTTATGTAAAACTAAACTTAAAGGGCTTCAAATAGAGATTTTAACCACCTCAATTGGAGTTCTATAGAATTAATTATGATTTTTCAAAGTTTGATCAAAAATGCTGGTAGATTGAGTACCATGCGAATTTAATTAAGAAATTGGCCAAATATAATTGGAATGAACTCCAAGGGTGAAAGTAAGCCTATAGGGCTAATGTGGGTCATTGGGTATTCACTTTTCATAGCTCTAACGATGTTATCACTTGCCTAGGGCCATGAAGTGACAAAGAAGAAGTAATGGTTGGCGGATCAAGGGACAAGAAGAGAAGGACATAAAGTTCACCAGGTAGTGAACTTACCTTTTCTGCATGTAATTGATATGTATGTCTTGCATTGATTATGTGACTGCTTTGCCTATTTGTGTGGAACATGTATGATTGGTTGAAGCTCTGTTATATTTGTGCAATGGCCATATGTATGTCATAACATCGAGCATGCAACATGTCATTATGTTGGCATGAAATAGTGTAGGCAAGCATGTCATGCATTCATATATATCTGGCATACATAGTGATAATGTTTGCTACTGAGATTCTCTCGAATCTCACTCCTCCCAAACAACCATTCAGACAGGTGAGCATTGGAAACGTGCTGAGATCAGAAAAGAGGTATGCACGAAGAGGACTGTTGTTGGTTGTTTGAAGGTCCGTAAATATTGTGTAAACCCCTGGTGGGGAAACTTTTGTATTATAATCAAGCAATATTGTATTAATATTATCAGTATATTCATGCTATTCCTGTGTGCCCACTGAACTACGCATTGCTACTCTGAGTAAGGTCAGTAATAAGGGATATATGAGGCGGGTCTTTACATAATTGGTCTGCAATCTTTGCTCTTTGCTGTGCTAATTTGTCGAAGTTTTGTGTGAACTTATCCTAGAAAATTTCATCAGTTTTCAGTGTACTATTGGTCAAAAAAAAGTTTCAGTGTACTCCAATTCTGATTTTACAGACTTGTATCTGTCATTCTTACTCTATTGTTTTTGACCGGAACTTGGATTATCAGAGTGATTGTCTGATGCCTGATTGACTGTTGAAACTCCACTGCTCTGTCATGGCTATAGCTAATTGCTTGCCACAGAAACTGCACATCTTTGTTCAAGTTACATGCCATTGTCGATCAAGCTATCGATAATTTCAGTTGGAACTATTTTGAATATGTTGCTCAGGTTTAACTAAAATTTTGACTGAATTCTCACTGCTGCATGCTTGCCCACATTTTGCTGAGAAATGGGTCTACAGGGATGATCATCTACTGAACTAAGTACAATTAAATTGTAGTTAATCTTGTGGTGAAAAATTTTGCTGAATCTCTCAGTTCTTGTGTTCTGTTTTGCTTTAGAACTAAACTTTTGGTCTTTGAAATTCACGGGTTTCTTGATATGCTGTTTTGGTGCATGAATTGCTTTTGATTCTAACTAATTGCTAAGTGCACTGAATTGTGAGCATTGACCAATTTTAGTTGGCAACCTAATCTCCGTTGCAATATCCTGCTGTATTCTCTGTCTCTTGATTGTGCTTGCTGTTCGTTAAGGAAATTCATGTTTGAGCTTGATGACACCATGTTACTTGATGACACCAATTTAAGGGAATGAAACAAAGAATTCCTCTGTTTCTTGTGTTGCTTCTAATGTCTCAAGGATGAGTAATGCCACCAGAAAAGATGCTCTCTCTCAAACCCTTGTTTCCATCGAACATACATTGGGGCTTCTTCAAGCCCATTTGGAGACTCTGGATAGAAGTTCATTTGGCATATATTTCTTCTCTGTTCTTAACAAGCATTATTATTGATTGTAGAGCCATGTCAACTATATACATATAGACAGAATTCTTGAGTTGAGTCGTAGATAGACTTTACTAATGAACATGCTTTAATATATGTATGAACTTATTTCAATGATTAACTAAGCAGCGCATGGAAGTGGAAGAAGGTATCATCATCCGTATCCAAGCCTTTTCTTTCAACACTGAGTAGTCGGTTCATCAACATACATGTCTTATGTTGCTAATGAAAATTATGTACACACCTGTGTAGCCAGAGACTACCATGAAGTAAAGAAACAAGATGCTGCTACTGCTAATTCAATCTCTTGTACCATCAATTTTAGAAGATGGGAAACCGAGGACCCCATACAAGTTACTGACCATTTTATTATCCTTATCATGGCAATGATTTGTGCCCAATTACTGGTCGAGGTTGGAAGACTGAAGGGAACATATGAACTGAGTAACTTATTCACACTGCTTACAACAGTCCATATTTCCCGTTTTATACAGTTAAGGCGGCGGCAAATCAAGGTCCCTCTAGTTGATTTCCTACGTGAGGTTCTCCCATTTTATGACCTCCCAATTACTGCATCTATCGCTGCCTTTTACATTGGCTTTTGTTCATGTTGCCTCAAACACGTCAGCATGCAATTCTCGAACTCAAGTCATATTTTGATCTTATTTTCTTAATTTCATCATTTTCTAGTTAATAATTAATGAAATATGCATACACTTGTGTAGCCATCAAAAACATGAGTTGTGGTTTCCATTCTTGGCAGAGTAAGCAGAGACTTAAGTGCAGTGAAGAAAGAGGATGCTGCTGCTGCTAATTCAATCTCTGAATCCACCGATTTTAGCATATGTGAAAAAGGTCAAATTATTGGAGTTGGTGGATAAGGTCTAATACCCCGAAATTTTAAATTAGAGGTTAGAGAATAAGTCTGAATAAAACAGACTATTAGGCTTGTTTTTTCAAAAATTTGAGGGAAAAATAGTTAGAGGTCATAATTTAGCTTAGAACTTTTTGAGAAATTATTTTAAAACTCTATGAAGTTAATTAAAGAAGAGAATCCTTAAAAATTATTAAGGATGAATTTATAGAATAAGATAATATACCGAATTATAGAACCTAAGAAATTTAAGGAATCTTAAATTAGGCAAAGGGGAAAAATTAAGACATTATGTATGTAATTAATAGGATAAAAATATATTAACACACCAACACACTCACATTTAGCATCTCCACTTCTATTTGGATCTATCATACGCCAACACCTCACCTCACTCTTATTGGACCTCATGGCACTCACCAATTTGCCACTCACACACATACTTGCCCATTAACTTAAAAGTTAAAACACTCCCTCATCGCTCCATTCACTTCACTTTCGGTCAGATAAGAAAGAGAAAAGAGAGAGTGAGTGAAAGAGAGAGCTAGAAAAGAAGAGAGGGCAAGAGAAACGGAAAAATAGAGAAAGAGGGAGACGTGAGTGAGAGAGGTAAACTGGAGGAAGAAGATGATTGGAGAAGAAGAAAAAGGAAGCCCCAAACCTCACATGCAACATAAACGTATTTAGGTGAATCTTTTATACCTCTTTCCATTGTTATTTCGTTTGTTTGGGTTGTGGATGTGTAGTAGGTAATATAATTAAGAAGAGTACCATTTAGAGTGAAAATGAATGAGTTCTTGAGTTTTAAACTCAAACTGACAAAACTGATGTTTTTGAAAGCCAGTCAGTTTCATGTTGAGTTTTGACAAACAACTCTTATCTAATGTTTATGAAATTTTATAGAGAAATATTAGACATCCATAGCTTTAAAATGAGTCTTAGAATGCATCCATTGGATACCTAGAGAGGAAGTTATAATTTTTGAAATATAGGTCCAGAAACAGGGAAAATTCTGGAAGTCTAAGTTATAGCAGTGGAAATAGGAGCAAATTTCATAGATTTAATCTGGTAATTTGGCCATGTGATTATTTTTACCTTAAATCAGACACTTGTTGCTTTCCATTGAGTATTAGAGCTTAGGAATTGAACGTGTAATTTGGAAGTGATGAGTTTTTAAAATTGGGTAGAAAATTTGGGAAATTTTGACTCACTGTTTGGGTAGTTAGTTTGGATGTTGAATTTGGGAGAATAAGTTTATGAGTTGACACTGATAAGTATTTTTCTTATACAAGGACTTCAAGAGCTTCACATAGGACTTTGAATTATCTAATTTGGAGTATTAGAGATTAAGTTATAAATTCTGGATCATTGGAACTAAATTCTGAAAATTGGAATTTTCTTCTAGTGTAAGGTTTCTATTTTGCAGTTTAGTTGTCCTATATTTTTTAGTAATATAATGTTGTCTAATAGCCATGAAACTTTCTAGAATGAAATTAGACTTGTCAAGTTTTAATTTGAAACTGCTACAAAAAACACATATTACTACCCTAAAAGACATCCCTATTTAAAAAAGGGAAGTAGAAAATGGACGGAGTGGCATTTCTGTAATTATAAGCTATAATTTTAAAATATTGGAGGGTTTTAGACGTCCCAAATAAATTTAGGGACGAGTAAAAGGTGCTTTATGTAACGGCCCCGCTCCCCATAATATGGCCTGAGAGCGGTCCGGCACTACTCCCCGCAACCTAGCCTGAGAGTGTGGCAAGCTTATGGAGTGCCTACCTCCATTATTTCCCCTTAAGGGAACCTCCCTAGGATCGAACTTGAGACACTAGGCATAACACGCCCAATCTATCAATCCTGGTACCATTGAGCTAACTAGCTCAATGGTATCAGGATTAGTCAGCACTTGGTAATAGCCTCATGCCTCGTGTTCGATCCCTGGGGGGTTTCCTTAGGGGATATCTTCGTTCGGATTTAGGAGAGTATTGTCGCACTCTCAGGCCAGGTTACGGGGAGTGTGTGTCGGACCGCTCTCAGGCCAGGTTGCAGGGAGCGGGGCCGTTACATAAAAAGGCGCCTTTTTATGTAACGGACACCTACACCTCGTTACTTGGCCTAGGTGCAGTCCGGCACACACTCCCCACAATCTGGCCTGAGAGTGTGGCAAGCTTGTGACGTGCCTACCTCCATTATTCCCCCTCAAGGGAACCTCCCCAGGATCGAACTTGAGACGCTGGGCATAACACGCCCAAGCTATCAATAGCTAGCTCAATGGTACCAGGATTGATAGCTTGGGCGTGTTATGCCCAGCGTCTCAAGTTCGATCCTGGGGAGGTTCCCTTGAGGGGGAATAATGGAGGTGAGCACTTCACAAGCTTTCCGTACTCTCAGGACAGGTTACGGGAAATGTGTGCCAGACTGCTCTCAGGCCAGGTTGTGGGGAGCGGGGCCGTTACATAAAAGTTAGCTCAATGGTACCAGGATCGATAGCTTGGGCGTGTTATGCCTAGCGTCTTAAGTTCGATCCTGGGGAGGTTCCCTTGAGGGGGAATAATGGAGGTGGGTACTCTATAAGCTTGATGCACTCTCATGTCAGATTGCGGGGAGTGTATGCCGGACTGCTCTTAGGCCAGGTTGCGGGGAGCGAGGCCGTTACACGAGACGTACATCATGATGTCAAAGGAGGAGTCATAAGTTCCAGAAAAGGGGAGAATCATCATTTGAAGGCTATTTTAATCAACATACTTTATATGGTTACAAAAAGCTAAATGCTACATTGCAAAAAGTATTTACCAAGATACTTCACTCAAATCACTTACCAAAAGAGTTGATATTTGTACACAAATTTTACTCAAGGGCTAAGTGTACAAATAGACAATGAAATTAATGATAGAATTGCCCCTAAAAATTATATAATGACTTTAGCCCCGATTAATTATCAGTAAATTACTTAATTTTTGTCTAAAGTCAGGAATGACCAAAAACTTAATTGGACCAATAGGAATTAACCACTTGAAAGGAAAATTAAACCTCCTCCCTTCATGCTATAATTTCGTCCAAGACTAATGGGAGAGAGGAATTAATTAATGTCTTTACCTTTTATACAAGAAAAGTCAACAAAAGTGGCTAGGCCATAAAAGCAAGAAAGAGAGAGAATTCAATTAATATATTCCCTCATTTTTGTGCATGACTGACGTCCAAGACAAAGTGGCAAGAAAGAGAGAGAGCTTTTGATCAATATAATTCCTCTCCTTTAGTCAAACATTTCGGCCAAAAAGCATACCACAAGAAGGAAGAGTGTAGTCAACATATGCTCACCTTTTATGCTTTGGAAATTAGTCAAGAGAGAAGGTGTATACTTGATTAATATATATCCTCACTTTTTGGAAGAGCAAGAAATCGGCCATAAAGCAAGAAGAACGAGGGAAAGAGTGAAACTCAAATTAACCAAACTATGGTTAATTAACTCATTTCCTTTTTGCAAGAAACCACAAGCTTTTAACACATCATCATTTCTCTCCTAACTCCCTTGTATTTTCGGCCAAGCAAATTGAAGAAGTGAAGATTGGATATTAAACCATACACTCCCTCTTCCATTCATTAAACAAGTCGGCCAACACACCCAAGGAAAGAGAAAAGAAGAGTTGGGGAAGACAAGAACAAGGTGAGATCTTCCATCTTGATTTTCACCTTGTAGATCACTTCTATGGCTCAAACACTCTTCATAAACATTGTTCCTCTTGATGAGAACTTTATTTATATGGTTTTAGAATTTCAAGAGGAGGTATTTTGAGTAATCTTGCAAGAGAAAAAGTTGAAGAACCAAAGAAATAACCTAAGGAGGAGCAAGATGTGAGCTTTAGCTTCATTTTGAGTTATGGATTGTGTTGCTTGGTTGAGGATTTTTTTCATGTAAAATTCTGCCCTGTTTTTGGTCAAGCTAGGGTTTTGAAGAGTCATGGTATTTTGATTGTGTTCTTGGTGTTTTATGATGTTTAGAAGGCATATGAACCTAGTTTGAGGCTTAAATTGGAAGTTTGGTAATTGTTGGAATATATGCCAAATTTCTGCCAAATTGGACACCTATAAGGAGTGAGAATTTGGTAATTTTAATGATTCCATTGGATTTAGAGGGAAAAATTGTGTAGGTATACAAGTTTTCATAATTTTTGGATGTTTCTATATCAATTTGGAAATTTAGGAAGTGTGCATGAACATGTTGAGTAATTTGCCCTGTGTAACAATAGATATTGTGTGTGAGTATTCAAGGGGTAAATATTGTCCAAAAATTTTGAAACTTTTCAGTCTAAAATTAGAGACATATACCTTTAATTTGATAGGTCATAATGATCAATTGGATGTGTATGCTGGAAGTTCAAAATTTTTGAAGTTTGATCATGTAAAACTGGAATATTCTGGAACAATGTCCAATAATTGGTAATTCTGGATTTCTGTGCATTCAATTAGCTAAGTACATTATTTTTACCTGAAACTAAACTTAATAAGAGTCACACAGGCTTTAGAACTACTCCAATTAGACATTTTTACAAAGAGATATGAATTTTTAAAGTTAGTTGACCAAATCTGCCAACATTTGTGCTTATGCGAAAATTGCAAAATGTAATGGTATATTGTAATTTCTTTGTACACCAAGGGTAGAAGTTAGTCCCTTATGATAATATGACTATTTTAACTCATTGGTTGACTTGGTAAAGTGACTATAATAACCCTAATGATAACCAACATTAGAGAGTGATTTATAAATGTATTGGGCTAAGTAATAACCTGTCCATTCATGAATTCCCACATATGGGATTCGATATTTACCCGGAACAACTAAGGGACTGGTAACACATCTTGGAACATTGAAAAGGCTAAGATAGTAACTTCTCCCTCATATTCTATGTATCCTGCTTCATGCATATTATTTCCATTATACATATTTGAACTGTGAACATAAATCGGGCAGAATTGCCCATTAAGCATTCAGATGAGAAGGGTTTTGACCCAATAGAATACCCAGCGCTGTAGAAAAGGACGGTAAGTCCTTGAATAGAATTGGTTGTTGCATAAACATATCTCTGAATGTTGAATGAATATGGAATTGTTTGGTATGTGGTGGTTCATATGGCATGTTTCACTGTATGTATTTTATATGAGTGTTATTCGTTACTACTGTGATTCTTTTGAATCTCATCTTTTTCCAATAACTAACCTGCAGCACGGGCAAGTAGTTCTCACAGGAAGAAGGTAGCCATAGACAGGTAGAAATGAAGACTTAGAGTTTATTTTCTGTTGGTTATCTAACTTTTTGATCTGTATATAAGGCTGAGGGTATTTTGTAAAACTACTACTCATAGTAGTAGAAGTACACCAACTGTAGACCCTATAGTAAAGTTGGGATCCCAAATGGGTTAAGAACTGTTTCTGGCCTTTGATGTGGCATCAGGTCACATTTTGAATTATTTTGTACAGTACGAAAGTAAGATGTTACACGCTAGGCATAACACGCCCAAGCTATCAATCTTGGTACCATTGAGCTAGCTAGCTCAATGGTACTAGTTTCGATCCTGTGGAGGTTCCCTTAAAAGGGAATAATGAAGGTGGGCACTCCATAAGCTTGCCACACTCTCAGGCCAAGTTACGAGGAGTGTGTGCCAGACTGCACCCAGGCCAGGTTGCAGGGTGTAGGTGTTTGTTACATAAAAAAAGTAGCTCAATAGTACCAGGATTGATAGTTTGGGCGTGTTATGCCTAGCGTCTCAAGGTTCCGGATGGCAAGCAGATGGAGACTGGAGGCAACAATCTCTATTTGCCCTATGAGATTATCATCAACATTCTCAAAAGGCTTTATGTTAAATCTCCGTTCAATTTCAATCTATGTGTAAGATTGGAGAAATCTCTTGAAATCCCCTTCTTTTATCACAGAGCACTACCACCACTCTACTCAGAACAACCGTCTTCTTGTCTGTCATGTACGCCATCACAACGATGGATATTTGTCCCTAAGTTTGCTTCATTGTGAGAAGAAAACTGTGGAAGTTGAGAGATTACCCGCCATGGAATCCTTAAGGCGTGTTAATGCCCTTATTGGTTTTAGCAACGGCTTGCTTTGTGTGAAACTTAGTCATTTTAGACATGATCATCTTCCTTCACTTTTTTTGATGAACCCAGCGACTAGTGAGATTAGGCAAGTACCCTTATCAACAAAGGATGATGCTGACATTGACATCTATTATTACTATTTTGGATTTGGGTATAGTCCTGTAGTTAGGGATTACAAGATAGTGAGAATTCATAGGACTAGGATTAAATATAACCAAATCAATTTACGCTTTATCTATGTTGACCGAGTGGAGGTGTTTTCATTAAGAACAAGATCATGTAAAGAAATAGAATTTGGTCTTATACGAAGGGTGAGAATTAAATCTAAGCCTGTCACTGTTAATGGGGCTATTTTTTAGTTGAGATGGGGCGTTGCAGATCGTCATGGTATGATAGTTTCATTCGACTTGGCAATGGAAGTTCTTACAGGTTGATACCAATGCCTTCCTCAACCGCTATCGCTCGTATTCATGAAAATGTGCTTGATTTATACGATAACAAAGTTGCTATGCATCATCAATACTATACGCATGGATATATCATTATTGAGTTATGGGTGTTGGAAGAGGGGAGTTGTGCATATGGGAAGAGCTAGGGTTGGACTAAGAAACATAGTATTAGATCAACTTCTCCTGTCTTTCCAGAATGGTTTTGAAGGAATGAAACAATCAACATTATTGATAACTCGGGTTTTTTTATCAATGTCACCACTACTAATGAATTTAAAAAGTTCCACACCTCTTTATCTCTGTAATATCCCAAATTTTGGGACTAGAGACATAAGATTAAGCCTGGATCAAGTGAGCTACTAAGCCCCGGTTTAGCAAATGTCCCTATAAGGCATGTTTAAATTCCCCAAAAAATTCCTTTATATCATTGGATATTAAAAGGAATTATATTGGTGAGCTAAAGAGCTCAGGGAATAACAAAACAAAGTGATTGAGAGTCACACACAATATACTAAAGTGGAACACAAAGTAATTTTGCTACCGGTGAAATTCTCAGTATGACAATGATGATTGTGTGATCTTTTTTGATGGGAAAATGATGTCTATAAATTATGAAATTTTATAGAATGAAACTAGACTTATCAAGATTTAATTTGATAGGTCATATAAGTTATTTGGAGTTGTACACAAAGAGAAATGAATTTTTGAAGTTAGCCCACCAAAATTAATTATTTTCTGAGATAGCATTCAAAGATTAAAATTATGGGAAGAGTGATCTTCTAATTGGTCAAATTTTATATTTTTTCTTAAAAATAGACTCAATAAGGGTTTCATAGCCTTTGGAATAACTCCAATTGGACATTTGTACAATTAGATATGAATTTTCAAAGTTAATGAAAAATCTGCAGAATTTGGTATTTTGTGCGAAAATTTGATTTTTGGGCCAATAGGAGTATGACACGTGGCAGATGAGTTAGCTGACTCATTTATCCATAATCTTCCTCCTCCATTTCAAGCAGAAAACCAGAAAAGAGAGAGAGAGTGATCGGATGAGAAATGGAGGGAGAGGAGAGAGAAAATTCCAACCTCCAAAACACTGCCGAAACAACATCCTCTCTCAAAGTACCCTTCACAAACCTTCTTCTACTCATCCTAAAATTTATTTCTACAGTTTCGGATTTTCATTTGGAGGTGTTTGGTGCCGTCTCCCTTACCGGAGTACTGCCGGATTTCTGAACCGATTGCGGAAACGTGTAGAGGTAAGCATAAGCTTCCTTTTGAACCGATTGGTTTGTTGTTTGGATGAGTTTTTGTAAGGGTTGGGTACTGTTCATTTTTCATTCAAGGAATATTTTTGAAGTTTAATCATGTATTTATGGTTAGAGGATGATTTATGATGATATTGGACCAAGTTGTTGGACAAAATTCTGAATTGGTGAATTGTTGTAGAAAACCCTAATTTTCTGGTCTGAATAGAACGTGATGAAGAAGTAGGAATTTTGTAATTTTTATGATTCCGTTGGATTCTACATGAAAAATTGTGTAGGTATGAAATTGTTCATGATTTTTGGATGCTTGTATATGAATTTGGAAAATTTATGAAGTTGAATGTACATGTTAATATGCCCTGTCTGGAACAGTGACATTGTCTGAGATTTTTCATAGGGTAAACCTTGTCCAAAAATTTTGAAACTTTCTAGAATTAAATTAGACATCCTAAGATTTAACTTGATAGGTATTTTTGTAATTTTTGTAGAAGTACATTGGGAGATATGAAATTTTGAAGTTGTGTCATGTTTCTGGAATGAAATCTGGAACAGGTTATATTTGGAGAAACTCTGGGAATGTTGTGGCTGTTATAGCTAGAAATTAGGATTTTTATGTGAAATATATTGAAATAGCTTCATATATAACTTTGAACCACCCCAATTTGAATTCTATAGAATTAATTATGATTTTTCAAAGTTTGGTCAAAATGCTGGCAGCTTTTGGCTACCATGCGAATTTGAGAAAGAAAGTGACCAAATGTAATTAGTATGAACTCCAAGGGTGAAAGTAAGCCTTTAGGGCTAATATAGCCCATTGGGCATTCACTTTTCATGGCTCTAATAATGTCTAGGGCCATAAAGTGACAAAGAAGAAACTATGGTTGGAAGATCGAAGTACAAGAGGAGGAGGCAAAGTCCAAAAGGTAGTAAACTTACTTACTTGTATGTATGTGATATTTATGTTGTGTATTACTTTGCTTGATTATGTGAAGCATGTATGAATGAATGAAGCTCTGTTTCTATTTTTACTATGGCCATAACTATGTTGTACGAAACATTGAGCATGCAGAATATCAGTATGTGAACATGAACCTATGTAAGGCAAGCATATCATGCACTAGCATTCATTTTACATGCATTGTCTGTATGTTTGCTACTGAGATTCTCTCAAATCTCACCCTCCCCCACCAACCATATAGGTACAAGAACAAGAAAGAAAAGAATGCTTGAAGAAGAACAAGAAGGAAAGAAGATGAAGAACTGAAGACCAAATTGTGTTTAGATTACTGTGTGTATCATTATTTGCGCACAGAGAATATTTGGTTGTAAGAAGACACGCAAATTTGAATGAAGCCATAATCGGGATCATTGAGAATAAGAATTAACTCTGATATTCAATAAGAATAATGGCTAAATAAATTGTGAATAAGTAATTACCCCTAACAAAGTAATAATGAATGCTTCCGTGTAAGTAATTAAGGGGTATGTAAGACGGGTGTTATAATCTCTATCTGCCCATGATATGATTGGAAGAATCTTTTATGTAGAGAGCCTCATGTCTATGTGTGACACATGTGTTGAATAGCATTGTTATGAAATGCTCACTTTTACATTCTAGATTTACTTGGTCTTACCAATTTTGGTGGAAATATACCCATAAAACCTTTGAATATTTTGGTTGTCTATAAGATTTGATGCCTCTTAGTTCTGTTACTTAGAATAGAGAAATAGAAGTTCAGTTCTGCATGCTTCTAAATCTTTATCATTCTATGTCATCGGATGTTGAGGTTTACTTACTATGTTTTTATTTTATGTTTTAATCATTGCACACTTTTTCAAAAACGAATTACAAGGGAGAGTATATTGCATCATATCCCCGTTTATTTTTTCTTTTTTACAGGATGAAGATGGTACAATACATCAACATTTGTTCAGACTTGCAACATTAAACTTGGTACCAAGCTCCATAGTCTCGAGAAAAATGTTCTGATGAGCTAATGAGCATGACTTGTTCCTTTGATAACATCTAATTAACTATATCAACATATCTATATAGATATATAGTATATAGTTAATGCAGGCATGATTCAACAAAGTGACGCAGAAGGGTTATAACGTCATCACTTAGTGGATTCATGGCGTATAAGGTGGCGATTGTTGCTATTAGATTTCTGGAAGTAACGATAAAGAAAAGTTTATTCCTAGCTATTTTGTTCCTATATCTTTTGATGGACCCTTAAAAAAATCAGATTTTCTTTTCCCTTGTTTGGCTTAACATTATAGGAGTATTTATTTTTGACTTTGTGAAAAAGTTCGATGGCTTGCTTTTTCACATAACTACAGTTTAATTATTAACTAAGGTAAAACTATCAGGGTTCCAAAAGGCTTATATACACGACAGAAAATATTAATGTGGAGAATATAAATAGATGAAGATAAACAATTGCACGAATTCAACTTTATCTAGGGAGGCCAAAGATGCTATAATTAAGAATGGAAGAAATATAAAAATATTCCAAGTTTTAGATAATGCATCAGCAACAAGTGCCACAACTCAATTGGAAAATTATGAGTGAGACAAGAGTACATCCAACGTATTATATGATAAACAAATAACATTTTGTAAGCAAAACTCTGTATCATGTTCATAAATGTCAATGCTAAAAATTATAATCAATAGGGTGTAAGATTGAACATAATGCTAAGCAGCCTAAAGGCTTGTCTGGTACGAGAGAATTGGAAGGGAGGGGGGAATTTTTATAAGTTGAATTAAAAAAAAAAGAAAAGAAAAGTGAAGTTAAAAGTTTTTAATTAATTTTTCATATTTTTTTATTATATTTTCTCTTTATTAAAAGTTTATAACACCATTTCTTCAATTTCTTTAAATTCATCTCATAATAAAATTTTTATTTTCCCTCCCTTCCCCTCCCCTCATACTAAACAGCCGGTTAACGTTACTCCCTTCTACCCTTTTTTATTATAAGAAACAGCTACGTTCAAAATGTTACTTAAAACCAATAAATGATTAAGATACGTATGTTTTCTCTAATTATATTCTTGTTTATAAAAGGAATACAAGAGAATAATAAGTATATTTTTAGTCATTTAAGATTACATGATGTATACTTTTGGTTCTTAATCTTTATAAAGTATACTTTTAATCATATAATTTTAACACTGTTAATGTTGGTAATGGAAAATCCTTATACAACAAACTCAAGTGTTCACTATGTAATTAAATTCCATTAACATTAAATTAAAAATATGTATAAATTAAAAAATATCTAAAAATTTAATGAAGCCGTCAATATCAAAACCTCAAAATTATTTAAAAAAATTAATTTAATAATTTAAATACCTTAGTTTATTAAAAAAATTTAGTTTATTAAGTTAAACATATTAGTTTAATAATGTAACTAGAAAAACCTCAATTTTATTTAGAAAAATTTGTTAGTTTATTTTAATTTATTAATCTAAATTATTAGATTAAAAATTAGAACTTAAATATACTTTGTCAGCCATTCAATTATTTGCTGTGTTAACATTTTTTTTCTCAACAATGTTCAAAACAATAAACTGGTATTTTTCTTAGAAACCTATTAATTAATTAATTATTTTTTTATTTATACTAAATTTAACTACTTCTAATTAATTTAAAATTATGATATTTATAAGGATAAATTATAATTAAATCTAGTTAAAATACTTGAATATAGAATCAGGACTACACTTTTAACAATTCCTTAATTAGGACAAGAAGCCTAGTAAGTAATTTCTTAATATTGTTAAAAGACCCGAATATTCCTCTTTTGTTAAAAAATTGAAGGTAGGTTAGACCTGATTTCAATTTTATATATTCAACAATTATAATTATATACACATATATATTCAAAATTATATTTTATAATTATACTGAGAATATTTATTGTTATGTATTTCAATTTTTATCATCCTCGCTCATTATTTTATTGGCTTTTGATTGAATTCTTCAAAGTATGCCAATATATTGAATCGCTTGTCTCCCTTCAAACGTTTACACACCACGAAACATGGCTTCGTCTCTGCTTGAACTTCTCAAACGAGAATGCTTCCATTACAGAAATCACAATCAATTTAAGTCCAAAGATTAGGCCAAAGCAAAACAATTCACTCTCTCTCTCTCTCTACATCTATCATGACCGGAAAAGCTTCGATTTTTCTAATAACAAACCAGAGAAATTTACTATGCGAAATGGGTCTTTGTCATTTCAATCCAAAAGAGTTGTTTCTGCTCTTGAAACCTCGGATCCAATCTCAGATTCAAGCGTGAGAAGGACCTCACACAATTACATGATCAGCTAAATGGTGGATTAATAAAAGCTATGAGGTATTGGGTTATGGAAAAATTTTAATTAAATCCAGTTAAAATAATTTAAATTGTTATCAAGCTTAACATGCAATTTTCTTTTTAAATTATAGAAGGCCATTATGGTTTTTTAATAATATTAAAAAAATCCCTAATTAGACCTATTGTCCTCATTAAGAATTTGTTGGAAGTGTGCAGCTAAATATGAATTTGAGCATTTTAACTGATGGATATAATTGGGATTTCCCCTGTTTATAATGAAATTCCCTGCAACACCAAATCCATATATTATCAAAATCTCAAATATATCCTTGATATTCCCCAAATATGTCAAAATATATCTCAAATTTAACCAAAGATAAGGATTCATCAATTCCTACTCGAAAAGTATATTTATAAGAAACTCCCCCATGCTTTTTAATTCAATATCCATTGTTTCAAGTATTAGTAATGTTAAGCTAACATCCGTAATAAACTATAAGACTTTGTAACTAATGAAATAAAGCCCCCTAACTAATAACTTATATTAAGAGTAAATTTAAAATCTTATAAGAATAATCAATTTTAACTAACTTCATTAACTTAAAATTATTATTAGTTTCTTATAAAAGGGACGAGAGGTAGTACAACATAATTTTTATGTCACTTTCTCTTCAAATGCATGCATGAAATGGTAAGATACTAAGTTGTGTTCTTAGTAATTATAGAACAATTTTATTTATAAAATGAGTCTCAAAGGAATTTATATACTCCAGAGAGAGGTGTGCTGTCTTTGCTACTACTTTTATTGTTGAGAATTTGATTCCTGAAGGATTCAATTATTTAATGTTCATACAACTAACGTGACACCCAAATTGTTACTTAGACGCTAAAAAATAAAAACTAAGCATTTGTTATGAATATTAATTATGTGGATATCCCTTAGCCCATATCCAGGCTAACTTGCCCCTTTAGTCGACTTGATATATAAGATTAGACATTACTGTAACAGTACTGTTCATACACGTATTTCACTATTGATACGCATTTTTGTGCCTATAAATAGAGGCCTTGGGTCATGTATTCAAAACGTACAAGTGAATGAGAATTTCTCTCTACTTTCTCTCTAAATTTTATCTCTTCTACCCTCTTATTATCGATATTTTCATAACACGTTATTAGCATGAAGCTCTAACGAGGGTATGATCTTCACATTGTCTCTTTGATGATTTCATCTACCTTGTTTTATATTATCTTTATTTGATAGATCTGGGATAATCTGAACCACTATATGGAAATTAGAGAGATACTCTTACCAATTGTTATAAACATTAGGTTTCATGGCTAAGATTGGAGATTACTATTGTTTTTATATCATATATATATATATCCTTTACAAGTTCCTTTATATTATTATTATTATGACCAGAAGCCATACACATATGATTCGTGAAATTATATGACCAGAAGTCATATTGTTTTGATTTCTTATTTTGATATGATATTATATGGCCAGAAGCCATATCCATATGATTCCCTATTATATGGCTAGAAGCCATATGTTTTTCATCTTCTTGTAAGGCCAGAAGCCATATTTCTTTGATTTTCCTATTTCTAAATTATATGGTAAAAAGCCTTATTTTTTTTACTCCTATTTTGAGATTATATGGCCAGAAATCATATAACTTTCATCCTTTATCTTATTGTATGGTCGGAAGCCATATTCAACTTTTATTCATCCTAAAGATAAATGGCTAGAAGCCATATAGATTTAATTTCTTGTTATGAGATTAATTGACCTAAAGCCATGAAAACTAAATGGCCCGAAGCCATAAAGCTTTAATTTTTATTGTAATATCTTACTTTATGAATTATTTATTGTCTTTACGAATTTCCTGTTATTATTTTACGCTTTTATATTTCATATTTTATGAATACCCTTTTATAGCACTAGCCTAAACTATGTTAAATCTTGTGAAATATAAATTTGTGGCTCTTGTCATTACTGAAAAGTCCTATTTATCTTGAATGTCTGATCTATGATTTTTTTACACCACCATTTGCATGAAGGCCTCAAAATTGAATATTTGGCTATGAAAGACCCACTTGTTCTTTGGAACAATTTATAAGAAAGGTATGACCACTAGAAGATGGTCATCCTTCCAAAAACGTGTTATAAATGGATACAATCAATTTGCTCCTGCAGTAGCAATATCGTAAAAGAGGTTTAAGAAATATGTTGAATTAATTTCTTGCCTCCTTGTGGCTGAACAAAATAATGAGCTTTTATTGAAAAACTATGAATCTTGTCAAACAGACTCGACTCCATTCCTAGAAGCGAATGTAGTAATGAATGAATCTAATTGTGGCCGTGGAAGTGGCTACGGCCATAGGCGTGGCCATGATCAAAATCATTGTGATTCAAATTCCTACCAGAAGTAGGGAAAGATTGATAAGAATTATAAAAGGGAAACTAGTGGGTATAATAAACATACTAAAAATACATGTTATCACTGTAGTGGCAAGGGTCATTGGTCTCATACTTGTCATATGCCAAGACACCTGGTTGAACTTTACCAAGAATCAATTAAAAATAATGGTAAACGATCAGAGGTTGAACTAAATCATGTTGATAAGACTGAAAATTCTGAGTATGGATATTACCCATTTGGATGTCGCTGATTTCTTAGCATAATTTATCTTTGTCTATTTGAATTGTTGTTTTAGTGTGTTTAAAGTTGCTCCTATTGAATGTATTTTTCTTAATTATATTTTTATGTCTCTTTTAATGAAGAATGAAATTTAATGGCATCAATCCTGAAAATTTATATCTCGTTGATAGTGCAACAACCAATACCATCCTCATAAATAATAAATATTTTTCTTCCTTGGTAATACAAAAAGCCAACGTTCAGACTATATGTGGTAGTATAAATTTGATTGAAGGCTCCGGAAGAGCTATTATTTTGTTACCTGAATGAACAAAATTATGTATTGATAATGCATTTTATTCTACCATGTCCGAAAGAAACTTGTTGAATTTTAAAGATATCCGTGGAAATGGATATCATATAGAGAGACAACAACTAAAAAAAATAAAGAATATCTTATTATCACAAATATAGTTGCTGGTAGAAAATATATATTAGAAAGTTTTCTTGGTTTTTCTTCTGGCTTGTATTATACATTTATAAACACAATTGAAACACATATTATTGAGAACCAGAAGTTCACTAATGTAGACCAGAAGTCTGCCAATGCAAACCAACAGTTTACCAATATAACCAGAAGTTTACTAATGAATTTAAAGTTTGGCATGACCGGTTAGGCCATCCCGATTCAATTATTATGCGACAAATAATTGAGAATTCATGTGGACATACCTTGAAGTGTAAACAAATACCATAATCTTGTGATTTCTCATGTGCTGCATGTTCCAAGGAAAAATTATTTATTCGCTTCTCACCAAGCAAAGTAGAAAGTGACTCTCTCACATTTTTTGGAAAGGATATAGGGAGATATTTGTGGGTCAATACACCCACTATGTGGACCATTTAAGTACTATATGCTTTTAATTGATGCATCAACTAAATGGTACATGCATGCTTATTATCTTCTCGCAACTTGGCATTTGCGAGATTACTTGCTTAATTGATTAGATTAAGAGCACATTACCCTGATTATCTTATCAAGAAAATACGTCTTGATAATGCTAGTGAATTTACTTCAAAAGCTTTTAATGAATATTGTATGTACCTTGGAATTGATGTTGAACATCTTGTAGCTCATGTTCATACGCATGGACTTGCAAAATCATTGGTTAAAAGATTGTAACTGATTGCAAGACCTTTACTTATGAGATCTAATCTCCCAATTTATACTTGGGGCCATGCCATTTTGCATGCAATAATTTTAATTCGCATTAGGGCAACAAGTTACTTAAAGGTTTCCCCCTTACAAATGGTTTTTGGTTAGGAACTTAATATTTCCCATATAAGGACTTTTGGGTGTACAGTATATGTGCCAGTAGCACCACCACAATGCACCAAAATGGGTCCTCAAAGAAGGATGGGAATATATGTTGGGTATGAATCTTTTTCAATCATAAAATATTTAGAACTATCTACGAGAGATTTATTTATGGCATGATTTTCCGATTGTCATTTTGGTAAATCACTTTTCCCAACATTAGGGTAGAAAACAAGCAGTTGGGTAAAGAAATTAGCTGGAATGAATTATCATTGGCTTATTTTGATCCTTGTACAAAATAGTGTGAATTGGAAGTTCAAAAGATAATTCATTTATAGAATTTAGCTAATCAAATGCCAGAAGCATTTACTGACCCAAAGAAAGTGAGAAAGTCACATGTCCCAACTGTTAATGCTCCTATTAAAATTGATGTCCCTAAAGGACAACCTAATATGAATGAATTTAAAGTAAGCCTGAAGCGTGGCAGACCCATAAATTCCAAAGATAAAAATCCTCAAGAAAGAAAAGAAGCAAAGAATATAGATAGTCAAATCGAGGATAATCAAGAAAAGTTAATAGCTTTGAAAGAGTTATCTCCTGAAGAGTTATTATCTCCAGTAGAGATATCTTCAGAAGAGAATGTTTTAGTCTTAGAAGAGACCCATGTACCTGACATATGTGAAAATAATGAGATCTCAATAAATTATGTTATGAATGGAATCCGATGGGATCAAAATGAAGTCAATGTTGATGACATCTTTGCTTATCATATAGCATATGATTTAATGAATGATTATGAGGATCATAAGCCAAAATCCATTAGCGAGTGCCAACAAAGAAAAGATTGGCCCTTATGGAAAGATGCCATTAATACATAATTAAAATCATTTGAAAAATGAAAAGTATTTGGATCTGTAGTCCTTATACCTCAAGATGTAAAACCAGTTGGATGCAAATGGGTTTTTATACGAAAGAGAAATGAAAAAGGAAAAAAGACAAGATATAAGGCACGTCTTGTAGTCCAAGGCTTTACACAAAGACTTGTCATTGATTTTGAAGAAACGTATTCACTAGTAGTGGATGCGATTACTTTTCGTTATTTAATTAGCCTAGCAATAAATGAAGGCTTGATTTGCATCTAATGGATGTTGTGATTGCCTATTTATATGGGTCACTTAACAATGATATTTATATAAAAGTCCCTGAAGGACTTAAAGTACCAGAAGCATCAAATTCAAGTTCTCGAGAACAATACTCAATTAATTTAAATAAGTACCTGCATGGCCTGAAGCAATCAAGGTACATGTGGTATAATCGTCTTAATGAATATCTGTTGAAACAAGGACACAAAAATGATCTGATATGCCTATGCATCTTTATAAAAAGATATAGAAGTGAATTTTCTATAATTGTTGTTTATGTTGATGATATCAACATCACTGAAACTCCTGAAGAGCTTCAAAAGGCAATTAATTGTCTGAAGAAAGAATTTGAAATGAAGGACTTGGGAAGAACAAAATTCTGTCTTGGATTACAGATCGAGCACCTAAAAAATGAGATCTTTGCATATCAAGAAACTTATATAAGGAAGGTTCTAAAGCAATTTTATATGGATAAATCTCATCCATTATGTACCCCAATGATTGTAAGGTCTTTGGAAGCAGATAAAAATCCATTCTGACTTCGTGTAATTAGCGAAGAAGGTGATGAAGAACTAATTGGTCCAGAAGTATCATACCTTAGTGCTATTGGAGTACTAATGTATCTTGCTAATCTTAAACGTCCTGATATATCTTTTGCTATTAATTTATTAGCAAGATATAGTTCTTCACCAACACAAATGCATTGGAATGGAGTAAAACACATTCTTTGTTACCTCAAAGGCACTATGGACATGAGGTTATACTACTCAAATGGATCGAAGAATGAACTGGTAGGTTATGCAGATGTTGGATTTTTATTTGATCCACACGATGGTAAATCACAAACAGGCTATCTGTTTTCATGTGGAGGTACAACATTTCTTGGCGACCTATGAAATAGACTATATCAGCCACATCATCTAACCATGCAGAAATTCTAGCAATACATGAAGCAAGTCAGGAATATGTATGGTTGAGGTCAGTGATACATCATATACGAACAACTTGTCATTTATCTCTAGGCAAAATGGTACCAACAGTTCTATATGAGGATAATACTGCATGTATTACCTAACTTAAAGAAGGCTATATCAAGGGAGATAGGACAAAGCATATTTCACCAAAATTCTTCTTCACTTGTGACCTTTAAAAGGATGGTGAAATAGATATCCAACAAATTCGTTCATGTGAAAATCTAGCAGATTTATTCACCAAGTCACTTCCAAGTAGAATCTTTGAAAAGCTTGTCTATGACATTGGCCTTTGGAGACTCAGAGATATCAACTGATGTTGTCAAGAGGGGGAGTCAATACACGTTGTACTCTTTTTCCCTTATCTAGGTTTTGTCCCACTGGGTTTTCCTAGAAAGGTTTTAAATGAGGCAGTACTAGACAATATATTAATGAATGGTGTACTCTTTTCTTTGGCTAGGCTTTTATCCAACTGGGTTTTTTCCTAGTTAAAGTTTTTAATGAGGCATATTCATAATGAACATTCAAGGGGGAGTGTTATGAATAGTAATTATGTGGATGCCCATTAACCCATATCCATACTAACTTGCCCCTCTAGTCAACTTGATATATAAGATCAGACATCACTATAATAATTTATTGTTCATCACTGTAGCGTATGCAGTTTATTGTTCATCAATGTAGTAGTTTTATTGTGTGCACTGTAGCATCCATAATTTATTGTAGCAGTACTGTTTATGCGTGGTTTACTGTAGCAGTACTATTCATATGTGTATTTCACTATTCATATGTTTTTTTGTGCATATAAATATAAGTCTTGGGTCATGTCTTCAGAACATACAAGTGAATGAGAATTTCTCTATAAAATTTATCTCTTCTATCCTCTTATTATCGATATTTTCATAACAAATATTTCACAATGAATAAATCATAATTAATGGTTCAGTTGAGGATACGTGCTATGCTATCTTCTATGTATATCTACTCCCTCTGATCCTAAAATTAGCATATCAAAATGTTATGTAATTAATTAGCATATCAAGTCCTTGGTTACACACACATACACATCAAAATTTAGTATAATTGATTTGAGAGATTAACGAGCCCCATCAGAAATTGTGCTCATTATCTCCCATAGATTATGACATTTAATCCTTTTTTGTGAAAAAAACTTAATATTTTAATTCTTATACTTTACCCAGATTTTTAAATTAATCCTTATGCGTTGATTTTTTTTTTGTTTTAAAAAATCACTCCTCATTATTAGTTCATTGATCTGTCCATATTTAATGATGGAGATAAATGATCTTAAAGCATGAATTGGAATTTTTGTTTGACCGTGAAATGAGTTATTGGTCTTAAAGGGCAAAGATTAAAGGGAAAATCATTGATAGGTCCCAAGAACAAAAAAAAAAAAAAAACTACAAAAATGTCCAAATCCAAATTCCTCCACCAAAAAGGTCCTTAGGAACTGAAATGTGATTAAATGGGAATGTGAAATGACTATGTTGGCCTTAGTACTTTATAACTGCTTATCAAAATTTTAACAATTACTTGTGCCTATTTTTACAAGTACATGAGTCATTTTGACAACTGCATTTTCATACCCAGAGGATTTTAGAAATTTCACAAGTCCTAACTTTCACAAATGCTTATCAGAATTTTAACAACTTCTTGTGTCAATTTTGACAAGTGCATGAATCATTTTGAAAACTGCATTTTCATTCCTAGAGGACTTTAGAAATTTCACAAGTCCCAACTTTCACATCTTTTTATGAGAATTTTAACAACTTGTGGCAATTTTGATAAGTGCACAAGTCATTTTGACAATTACATTTTCATACCCAAAGGATTTTAGAAATTTCACAAGTCACAACTTTCACAACTGCTTATCAGAATTTTAACAACTTCTTGTAGCAATTTTGACAAGTGCATGAGTAATTTTAACAACTGCATTTTTATACCCATGGGGCTTTAAAAATTTCACAAGTCCCAATTTTCCAAATTTGACACGTGCACATTCCTTTTTCTTATAAGTGATTATACCTACTTTGACAAGTGGATGAGTTATTTTGGCAATTCAATTTTTGTCCCTAGAGAAGTTTGAAATTTCAAATGTGCCAATTCTAACAAGAGCTGACACCTATTTTCACGAGTCCTAATACATATTTTTACAACTGTATGAGTTATTTTAACAAGCTGATTTCCTCCTTGGAGGAGTTTAGAAATTTCATGTCTCACTATACATATCAGAAATTTTAACAACTACTTGTGCCTATTTTGGCAACTTTATGAGTGTACTTTCACAACTGAATATCATATCATATCCCAATATCATATAACATCCAAATACTAAGTTATACGTGTATGTGGCTATTTCCACCTCTATGCATCTTCTTCTTACCAACCACCTACATATTGCATTTTATCTTCTCCATCATTTAAAAGCACCCCCCATGAAAGAAACAAAATAGATCTTTCGTAAAGTTCTTGTCATCTTTCATGGCAATATGCAACATACACTTTGTATTAACAACTGTAATAGCTATATTAACAACTACAACTGCACGTATTAACAACACTTTTTAAAATCTTATATAAGCATTTTTAAGAAAACAAACCTTCATCACATTCATCCATTTGCACTTAAAATAGAGTAATTCCTCTGTTACCATGATGAAAAATAAAGCAGAAATTTACTAAACCTACCCAAATATACACTTCGTATTAACAATTACAACAACTATATTAACAACTACAAATGCACGTATTCACAATACTTTTTTTAATATTATATCAGCATTTTTAAGCAAACAAATATTCATCACATTTATCCATTCCCACTTAAAATAGAGAAATCCCTCTATTACCATGCCCAAAAATAGAGCATAAATGTATTGACCCTACCCAAACACAATGAAACCTAAATTTTAATGGTCAAGATGATATCTTTAGCAAAATCTTAGTACTACTTACCTAGGATAGAGTACATAGTCCACTAATGACCCCAAGCTCCAACCTTTGAACAACCATTTAATTTGAATACAGTGAAAATACACAGCAAAAAAAAAGAAAAAAGAAAAGGAAATCAATGTTTAGCCTCTAAGACAATAGATGAAGCCGCAAACTCTCAGTCTTGCCCAGGAACGGCACTTATTTGCCTTCCACATTTGGACCTACAAAGTTGATCATACCATCGTAACTTTCTCCGATTTTTCCTTTCTTGTGAATCAAAATAAATTAAATGCGTGCCAACTCATCTACCTCTCCTTTCCACTGTTATTCATTAGAGGTAATCAAGTAATTTCACATTCCCAATTAATCACATTTCAATCTCTAGGGACCTTTTTGGTAGAGGAATTTGGATTGGGACTTTTTTGTGATTTTTTTGGGTCCTTGGGACCTATAAATGATTTTCCCAAGATTAAATGGCAAGTTTAGGGAGAGAGAAATACCAAGTATTTCCATGCTTTTGTTAATAGAAGAAGAGTAAAGAACTCTATCACTTGTTTAAGAAATGCAGAAGGTATTTGGACATATGATCACGAGGAAATTGAGTCAATGGCCTTATCTTATTTTTCATATCTATCAGCCACAAGAAGGTCTAGATCTAGATTCCCTCCGTCAAGAATTACAGGACCTTCAAGTTCCTGTACCGATGGAAGAAGACATATCAGAGCTAACAAAACCTTTGTCTTTACAAGAAATTAGGCGAGTTGTTTTTTATTTGCCAAAAAATAGTGCTTTAGGACCTGATTGTTTTCATGCTCATATCTTCCAAAGAAATTGGGAGTTAATTTGTCAAGATATTTTCAACATGGTGGTCTTTTTTTAGGAATCTGAGCATCTTCTTAAATCCATCAATAGAACAAACATTATATTAATTCCAAAAATAGATCATCCTCAAGATTTTATAGATTTAAGACCTATCAGTCTCAAGACACTACAAAAAAATAGCGGATTAGCGACGGAATTTCATTCCTTCACTAATCTGTCCCTAATCCCTCACAAATTCCGTCACTAAAATTAATGATGGAATTTAGAGACAAAATTTTTCCGTCACTAAATTTGCTAAATTTCATCACTAATTTTCATCACTAAAAAGTAGCGACGAAACTACATTATGTTGCTTATTTCCTTCTCTAATAGCTAAATTTTTTAATAATTCAGTTTTTTTTCCAAAATTATAATTTTTAAAATAATTTAAATTTTAAATTATTTTAAATTTATAATATAATATTAAAATAAATAAATAAAAATTATTAATTTATATTTATTTTTTAAATTAAAATTATAATATAATATATTTGAATTTTAATAATATATTATATACAAATAAAATGAAAATTTTATAAATACAAACAAAAAGATAAAATATAAAATAAAATAAATAAAAAAAGATAATAATAATACTAATTTAGGTAGAATATTTACATAAAATAAATAATAAAACTAAATTAAAATATTCAATAATATATTAAATTTTATATTTCTATTTTTGTTTGCAAGAGAAATACACACACACACACATATATGTACGTATGTGTGAATGTGTGTGTGTGTGTGTGTGTGTGTGTCTATGTGTATATAGACATGATTTTGCATTTAACTTTCACAGGTTCTTTTTAGCTCAACTGGTAAAGGCACTAGCACATGCGTGAGAGATCATGGCTTCGAATCCTAACTTGGTCACAAAATGCAACCAATTTGTGACTTGAACACGTGGCGCGCGGTGGAGGGTGACACGTGGCAGTTGACCAGGACACATGGCTGCCGGAGGCTGACTGGTATACGTGGCGGCTGCCAGCGAGGGACATGTGGAGGCTCGTGTTGTAGATATGTGGCAATTTAAATTATATATAAAAAAATATTTAGCGACGGATTAGGGACGGAAAATTTCATCGCTAATTAGGGACGTAATTTTTCGTCGCTAATTAGTCAATTCTGTCTCTAATTAGACACAGAATTTAGCGACGGAATTTTCCGTCACTAATTAGAGATGGAATTTAGGGATGGAATTTTCGTTTCTAATTAGCGATGTAATTCAAAATTCCATCGCTAATCAATTACTAACGGTATTTTTATCGATGAAACAAATTCTGTCGCTAAGTTGATTAGTGACGGAAATTTCGTCGCTAATCCGCTATTTTTTTGTAGTGAGAATGGCACATATAAAATTATCTCCAAGGTCTTTTGTAACTGTCTGAAGGTTCCTCTTCAGAAACTCATTGCCCCTATAATCAGAGTACCTTTTTGAAGGGTTGCCTTATATTTGATAATGTAATGTTAGCAACTGATCTCATATCAAAAATTCATTCTTCAGGAAAAGGGGAGAAAAATTAGCAGCTCTCAAAGTAGACTTCTTGAAGGCTTTTGACCAACTGTCCTAGTCTTTTATTTCAATTGCTTTGGAGAAGATGAAATTCCCTAGAAAGTGAATCAATGTCATCAATCAATTTATCTTCACGGTATATTATAATATCTTGCTGAATGGTCAAATAATTCATTCCATGGCTCCAAAATATGGTACAAGGCAAGGGATCCTCTTTCTCCTTATTTGTATATCATTGCTTCTAATATTTTTTCCTGTCTGATTATGAAAATGGAAATGAATAACCAATGGAAAGGTGTAAAAATATGTCAAGATTCTCTCTCGGTATCACACCTCCTCTATGCTGGTGATTCAATGTTTTTTATGGAGGCTACTAGGGATTATTTTGAATTAGCCAAAAATGCTTTGGATTTGTAATGCTGGTGATTCAATGTTTTTTATGGAGGCTACTAGGGATTGTTTTGAATTAGCCAAAAATGCTTTGGATTTGTAATGCTGGTGATTCAATGTTTTTTATGGAGGCTACTAGGGATTGTTTTGAATTAGCCAAAAATGCTTTGGATTTGTATTGTTCTTGGTCAGGTCAGAAGATAAACAAGAATAAGTCAACCTTGATTTTTAGTCTAAAAGCTAATAATAATCTGAAGCATGAATTGGCAAGGATATTCAATATTGGATACTCAATAAAACTTGGCAAATCTCTGGGCTCGTGGATTGATCTAGATAGAAGTAAGCAAGACATTTATAATCAAGTATTGGAAGCAGTTGATAGATGCACGACAGCATGGAAAGGAATATTAATTTCTCAAAAGACTGACTTTAATAAAGTCTGTCCTCTCGGCTGCCAATCTATACTTGATTTCTTGTGTACGCCTTCCTTCCATCTTGATTTCTTTTGGGGAACATCAGGTGAGAAAAAGAACATCTATCTTTTAAAGAGAGATATTCTATTCCTTCCTCGTCATAAAGGAGATTTAGGAATGAGACCAACTGAAAAAGTAAATATCTCCATGTTAGCTAAACAATTATGGAGAATCATTTCCTCTCCATCATCATCTTTGCTAGGATCAACTTTGAAGAGAAAATACATATATCTCTCTCAAAACCCCATCATTAAGAAACCATATAACTCATCATGGATCTGGAAAGGGATCATTGACAGTGCTGATCTTATCTTAAATAATCTTGAGTCGAAAGTTGGGAATTGATCTTCTATAGTACTAAACCACCAATATTAGCAGCCCATGCAGTCAAGCTCAGTAATGGTTGGTTTATTTCATAAAGTTGCGGATCTTGTCATGCACACTGATTTTCCTCAGAAACCTCTTCAGTGGAATGTTCCAATGGTAAAATCATTGTTCTCTGCTTAGGTTTCTACACATATCCTCAATACTCCTCTTTCTTTTTCAGGAGTTCAAGATAGATTAATCTGGAAAGGTAGCTCTTCAGGTAATTACTCAGTAAAGAAGGGTTTTTTTTGCTTCTGAACTCTTCTGATTCATGGCAAACAGATGATTTTTGGAGTTTTTATGGTCCATTTCACTTCCCTATAAATTTCTATTATTTATTTGGAAACTCTTTAACAGTGCAATTCCTTCTTGTGATATCCTCAAGAATCACCATCTTAATGTGAAAGGTGTACGCCTTTTTGGTTGTTCATGTGATGAAACCGTTGCTCATCTTTTCTAGGAATGTCCTTTTTCTCGAGCACTCTGGTGTGGATGCTCATCGATTATGGCTGAGCACTCATCTTTTGAATCATTCTGTTCTTGTTTAAAAATCACCCTAAAGCAGCTTCATGATGATGGTCACACCATCTTAGTTCATGGGATCATTATCTTACTAAATGTTATATGGAGAACAAGAAATAATGTTCTTCACAGAGGTTTCAAGGCAAATGCTATACAAGTAATTCAAGGTATAAATCATACAACTTCTTTTGATCAAGGAATTATTGGTAGAAGCATATCTGAACATCACTCAACTTCAGAGTTAGTGGTCCCGTCAATTAATCATGATAACTGGATTATTTTATTCTCAAAATTCAGCAAGAAGAAAAAGCTCAGGATCACCTCTTGGATCTCTTTTCAACAGCAGCCTATTCAAAAATTTGAATGGTTTGGTTCGCCTAGATCTGGGAAAAAGAATTGCTTCATTAAGAGATGTTTTAGAGCTTGTTTGCTCTGGATATCGACCAATCCTCTTTTCCTGCACTCTCACAGGCTAACATCTTTTTTCCAGAAGAAGATCGCAGCTTGGATCATTAATCATGATCTTTCTCAATCCGATGTAGTGCAAGAAGATATTTTTCTCATGCTAAAATAATTTTCACCTGTAAACTTCATTTGTGCATCCCTCATCCCTAATCCCCTGATAATGCTGTTAAATCATTGCTGCTCCTCTAAATTTAGAAGAGCAGAACTGTGTACCTAATATCGTTTTACCTAAGATATTTGATTATTATCCAAAAAAAAAAGTAAAGTAAATCCCTACATTTTCTTAATCTCTAAATATTGTCCAAACTATATTGTAACGAAAGAGGATAAAAATCAGCACAGCAACATACTGGCTTTCGATTGAAAAACCACAAGTGGAAGATTTTTATGACAATAAAATTAAATAATACAATCTTGATATCGAAATAAATATATAACTTATTTGCCCCCCACCTTCCATTATATATATTCAGCTATTTAATTTATATAGTATCCTGTCTTTAACTCCATGAAGAGGTAAAATAAGTAAAATTATTCACAAGCAGGTTGAGATTTGGTCATATATGTATGTGGACCACTATTCTTCATCTTAAATATTTCTTTTTTCTTTTCATGATATATTCTATCAATTTAATGACCTGTACTTAATCCCAACCAAGAGGTAAACTAATTAAGCAAAATTAGATACAAGCTGGTTGCCATATAAGATGTATCGCTCATACATGAAGGTGACAGCAATGAATGATTTATAGAAGACAAAATTTTAATTTTTTTAAAACGATAAAAAGGCCTTTTGGCTTCATCAGTAACTTGTCAAACCGCTTAACACTTTGATATTTGCAGAGTAATAAATGCATAGTTCAGAGGGCACACAGAATTAGCAGAAATATACTGATAATAAGTGCTTGTTTATATTACAGACAATTCCCATAGGGTTTGAAAAATATTAACAGAGTTCAAAAGAAATAAATTTTAGAACCGAAGATAACCAACTACACTCATGCTAGATCCGAACCTTCAATCACCGGTAATCACAGTTTTGCCATTAGAGCCGCTACCTTCTGCTGGAATATTTTTAAATGTTGAAAATGGGTGAGATTTGAATGAATCTCAGTAATAACATGCAATCAGTCATATAAAATGTAATAAATAAATACGCAATGCACCATGCATGTTATGTAAGATAAAAATGCTATGTGTACAATGTCTGAGGCCAAATGAACATTTGCAACCCCAGCTTAACTCTGCGCCTCCGTTAGGTCCCAGACCACAACTAAGCTAATATGCATGTCCCAGACACTGTGCTCATATTACAGAAAATGGCATACACAACATATAAATAATCACATAGTGTATGAAAGAAAGAGTTACTGCCTGGATCTTTTTCAATCTGACTTTTATCCAAAAACTTTTAATCCGGCTCGGGCTATTACCAATTCTTATAAATTAAATTTAACAAATAATTAGTTATTACTTACATTACTACTACCTTTAACCATATTTTGGTGGTTATCTCAGTTTTCAGTGATTTCTGCATAATATAATTCTCCACAATACAACTTTTACTATTTTTCAGAAAACTGGCAGATTTTTCAGTCAATTTTGAAAAATAGTAATTAAATCTAGGAAATTCCAAATTGATTGGTTCCAAAGCCTATGTGAAGATATTTAAATTTAATTTCATGGAAAAATACTTAGGTTTGACCAGTATCAACAAATATTTCCTAGAAATTCGCAAAACGTCCCCTACTCCAGATTTCCTTTCAAAAATAGACTCAACTTTGAAAATTCATATCTCCTAATATACAAGCTCAAAAATTATGATCCACCTATCAGATTAAAGCTCATAAGGTTTACTGTAAATCTGGAAAGTTTCATAATTTTTGGTAAATGTTTGTTTTTCCAAAATTTCGCCACAAGTAATCTGCCTTTCAGAAACATAATCTGGCAGCTACTAACTTTCTCAAATTCATATCTCTTAATATACTGATCCAAATAATACACATTATATAGCAAATTAAAGCTTACACTTCCACTTTATTTGTGTAAAGTTTCATAATTGTTGGACCATTTTTGACTAACGAAACGAATTTTATAACCAAACTGATTCCAGAAAAACTAACCAAACAACATCTCTATTTAATTTCTAAAAATTCTTGATTTATACAAAATCATCCAAAAATTACAACCACATGTATTCTCATACAATTTTTTTATGTAGAATCTATTGGTTACATCAAATTTACCAAATTCTTACTCCATATATCGACACCCTATTCCAACCAGAAATGATATCAACTTATTTTCAGAATCACACAACTTACAACAACTATAAATCCTCATAAACAATTCAAACCAACCGAATAACAATAGAAAGAGATAGACAAGACTCACCTAAATAATATTCAAGACTTGCCTATGGTGACTGACTTCTCCTTCTTCCTCTTCTCCGGAAACTACTCTCACCTTCGTCTTCCTTCTCTCTTACTCATGTCCCTCTCTCTTTCTCTATATTTTCTATTTCTCTTCTCTTCTATGTAACTTGACTGAATGGAATGGGAAAATGGGAAGTGTGTGAGTGCTGCCTTGTATTTATAATGGGAGGGTGTGTGTTTGTTTATTAAATAAATGTGTGTGTGTGCCATGTGGTGTTTATTTTAATGGTTGTATGTGTAGTGTGGAAAGTGTGTGTTTATTTAGTGTGCATGAATCATGAGTATAGCAAGTGAAGCACGAGTGACATGTTAAGCATGGGAAGTGTGGGTGTGTTTTTAATATTATATACATAGGTATATTTTTATCCTATTAATTATACACACTATGCCTTAATTTTGACTAATTTAAGATTCCTTAAATTTCATAGGTTCCATAATTTGCTTACTATCTAATTTTCATAAATTAATCCTTAGCATTAAAATAATTTCTCAGAAATTCCCAAGCCAAATTATGACTATTGTCTATTGTTTCTCGAATTTTCAAGAAAATATGCCTTTAATTCCCAAAATAAATTTTGGGATGTTACATAATTCCTTTTCGTTGTAATTATTTGTCAAATATGTAACTTCGATGTCAAATGAAAAGCGCATGAACTTCTGGGGTGATAAAAGCTTATTGTATTCTTCTTGATAATGGGTTAATTATATAAAAGTTTGCCATATAGCTAGCTGGAGTGATAGTTGTGGTCTGATTTCCTAACTATGCATATGGTTTTGTTTTCATTTATTCATTGCACAGAAGTTTAAATTAAAGTCGACATATGATTTATCATCTATTAAGAACACATAATTTAATTAATTATACGTGAATTATGAAAGGCTTAATTTTGACAACTGAATTTTGCTTAAGCACTGACCAATAGTATATTGCAATAATTCAAGCTCTAAGGCCAAAGCGTACTCTGGTAAAAAAAAAAAAAGGCCAAACATAATTCACGTATAAAACATCCAGAAATTGGATTAATTCTGAGTTTCTCAACTTCCTTCCAGAGAAAGAAATTCACCAGAAAATATTTCATCATCCCAAACCAACTTTTGCTTGCTACTAGTTAGAGTTGTGCTTGAGAACTAATCTGGATTGAGGCTTTGCAACCAGGATGCCTCTCTTCAGGAGTCTTTTTGAGCAAGGTGGGATTCAAAATTAGTTCGCTGTAATACCCCAAATTTTGTTCACCAAAATTCCATGTACATTTGTTATATTAAATAGAATAAAATGGTGAATTTTGGTACACTTGAGGATGATCAAAATAAAAGACTCATTTTTTTTAAATTGGACTACATGATTCAAGCTTGCATAAGCAAGACATGTGCATCAAATTTTCTCCTCTTTTGTCAAATCTTACAGAAGGAAAGAGAGCAACATGAGACCAAGTAAATAATTGGGTCAACAATTCAACTCATCTTATCACTAAATATTGGACGGTTAGGCAAGGAAGAAGATGGAGATAAGCCTAATTGTTTTATTGTCCTTAAGTCAACAAAATCAGCTATATTATAAGGAGAGTGATACAAGTGTCATTTATTTATTTCTCTTATCATTTATGCATTCCAAAAGTTGGACAAGGCACTAGTGAAAGAAAGAGAATTTGATTGAAACATTTCTTCATCTTTTGGCTTAACATGGACGATTAGCACAAGGAAAGAAGTGAGAGTGTGATATCACAATTTGTCTTCATCAATTGTTTTTCAAACATTTCGGCTAGCAAAAGAGGAGATGAATATAAAATTGCCACATGTATTTTCTTTACTTTTTCCTTGAGTGCTTTCATACAAGATAAATTAAGGGAGCTGAAATGAATTAAATAAGATACTATCTCACTCTCTCATACACAAAGAAAGTCGGACAACCTGAAGAAAGGAAAGAGAAACAAAAACTTGAAGAACAAAGCTAAGGTAAGAGTTTCTAATTGGATTTTCATCTTGCAAATCACCTCTTTAGCTCAAACACTCTTCATAAACATTGTTCCTCTTGGTGAGAGCTTCATTTCTATGGTTTTAGAATTTCAAGAGGAGGTGTTTTGAGTCTTCTAGCAAGAGTCAAAGTTAAAGAATCAAAGAAAGAGCTTAAGAAAGGACAAGAGGTGAGTTTGAGCTTTGATTTAAACCAAATATTATGTTGTTTGGTTGATTTTTGTGAATTTTCTTGGCTGCCCTGAATCTCAGTTATTAAGAGGAATTAGTGTTATGATCAAATACATGATGTTATATGATGTTTAAAGAGCATATAAGATTTGTATGATGATTAAATTGGAAAATTGGTGATTGTTGGATTATGCTGTCACTTCTGGTCAGAATAGGACGTGTATAAGGAGTGAGAATTTAGTAAATTTGATGTCACCAATGGGTTCTACACGAAAAATTGTGTAGGGATACATGTGTTCATGATTTTTGGATGTTGGAATAAAAATCTGGAAATTTATGAAGTTGTAGGTGCATGCTGTTTGATTGTATCCTGTGAGACAGTGATGTTGTAAAATATATTTCGCTAGTCAAACTTAGTCCAAAAATTATGAAACTTGTCAGGATTAAAGTAGAGATATAGATATTTAATTTGATAGGTCATTTGTAATTTTTGGACGAGTATATTGAGAGATATGTATTTTTAAAGTTGTGCCCTGTTTCTAATAGTGAATCTGGGAATAGTACGGTTTGGCGAATTTTCTGGGAACTATCTGGTTACAATGGTGAAACCTAATTATTTTTCCTCAAATTTACAATTACAAAGCTTCATTTAGGCTTTGGAATCAGTTAAATTGGATTTGTTTAGAATTAATTATGAATTTCCAAAGTTGACTGGAAAATGTGTCAATTTTTGGAAACAGTGAATTTTCACTGTGCATAATTGTACTATACAGAAAATGCTGTAACTACATTGGATAACCCACATAATATGACTTAAAAGTAGTAATAGTACAAGTAATAATTAGTTACTTGTTAACTTTAATTTATAGGAATTTATAGTAGCCCGAGCCGAGACAAAAGTATTGGACTGACAGTAGCACTGAAAAAGGATTCAGGTAGTAACTTCTTTCTTATATATACTTTGTGATTACTAAATATTTGTATATGTCATTCTGTGTAATATGAGCTAAGTGTCATGGACATGTCTATTAGCCTAGTTGTGGTCAGGGACCCAACAGGGGCGCCGAGTTAAGCCAAGGTGCAAATATATCGTTTGACCTTGGACAAGTGTACACACAGTTTTCTATCATTTTACATGACATGGCATTGCATATTTATTGTTCACATTTTATATGTTTGAAAGCATGTTACTACTGAGATTCATTCGAATCTCATTCTTTTTCAAAATAAAAACTTTACAGCTGAGGCAGGCGGCTCGAAAGGCAAAACAGTGGCTACTGATGATTAGAGTTCTGGGAATTTTGTAGCTGCTATAGTTATTTATGCATGTAATTTTAGCTACTTTTGAATATTTTTTATTTGTATATATTTATCAAACCCTATAAGAACTCTCCTGTGTTGTAAACAAGTACTCCTTATCAGTATATTTCCTCTGTTTCTGTATGCTCTATGGAACTATACGCTTAATACTCTGCGAATATCGAAATGTTAAGGGGTTTGACATTCGCCCACTTTATGGTTTAGTTGGTCCAGCACTAGATAAAGCACCCTTGTTAATACTGTTATAAGATATAAAACTAATAATAATCAGGCACTCAATGGTCCAAATTAAATAAACAAACTAAATATATAACTTATTTGCCCCCACCTTCTATTATATATATTAAGCTATTTATTTAGTATCCGGTCTTTAACTCCATGAAGAAGCAATAAAATAAATAAAATTATTCACAAGCAGGTTGGGATATAAACCAGATAATTATTAAAACTCGAAATTAACATATAACCGCATATTCTATTATGACTTCCTTTTTATGTGCTACTTGATCATATATGTGTATCTCTATTCTTCATCTCAATTGTTTCTTTTTTTTTCATTTTTCATGATATATTCTATCAATTTAATGACCTGTCTTTAATGGCAACCAAGAGGTAAACTTATTGTAATCTCTAGAAATTCATATATTTCATTACATTTTTCATATATGTTTTCTGGTTTTGAATTCAATTTGTGTATAAAATTGATACATACAAAAAAAAAAAGTGAGGTGATAGAAATACTCTTCCCACTGTAAAATTTTGAGCTAAATGTATAGAAGTTTTGATTTAAATGAAGAAAATAGAAAGCTCATAGACTCCTTTTTCTTGTAGGAGGTTGAGGACAAGATATAGAAACTTACAAGGACCATTGGAAGCGGGAAAAAGAAGAACAAAATACAAAATGAAGATGGAAGAAGTAGTTTGAAGACACTCTCAATTGCTTTTGATTTGCTACATCAAAGCAAAAGCAAAAAGACCCCAAAAATGGACCTTTTTGTTTGACCTTGTTCGTTGTTGCTTAACTACGGCAAAGCAAAAGGGCATGTGCGAGACTAATACTGTGTGGTTCAAAATAGTGATGCATCTAAGGGGTTTTACCCTAGTTTGAGGTGTCAAAAATCATCATTCTGAACTCAAGAAAGGCTGGGCATGAAAGGAGGCTACTTGGGAGAGAGTTCTTGGAGCATTTTGGGGCTCTTGGAGAAGGTTCGTGGAGAGATTCAAGGGTTTTCTTTAGTTTCTCTAATTTTTTTACTAGGCACAAAATATAGTGCCTACGACTTTGCAAGTGTATAGGCCTTGTCAATTAATAAAGTGATGAGAAAAGTATCCTTCCCATGAGGACTTGATACTAACAATTCAATTGAGTAATAATTTTACGCTCTTGCTTAATTTGAGTCAGCACAATTTGAATCAACGATAGGAATAAAAGCTAACTAAAAAAAGGTAAATCAAATCTAAATATGGTTTAGGCTAAGAGTGATTCTAGATCTTAAGCGGTGACTTGGATTATCATAGTTTTGATTACTTTTTAGTGTCTACTTTCTCCCTCTAATTTAATCTAAAGTTTTAATTGCTAGTCTAGGACTCTTATTTACCTAAGGGCTTGTTTGGTACATGGAAGATTTGGGAAGGAAAGGGAAAGATTCCAAAGCTCCCATGGCAAAGGACATTTAGTTGCACCATCTTCCGGGAAGGCAAGTTCCCACCTCTTGCCATGTTTCCTTAAACATGGGAACCTCAAATCCCTCCAAAAGTGGTGGGATCTTAAAATTGTTCCTGGGAAGGCAACTTGATTTGACCAAAATCGCCCCCAAAAGTACAGTGCAGAAGCTTTCTCAGTCCTTCTCTCTCACTCTCTTTCAAGCCATGCTCTGTTTCTCTTTAGTTCGGGTATCCATTTTCTCTTTGGTGGTGTGAGAGGAAGATGATGATGACGGTGGGTGAGTTTGGTGAGATTGGAAGGGAAGGTGACAGTGGTGGGAGGAAGAAGAGGGAGTGATGCTGGAGAGAGAGAGGACGGTGAAGATGGTGGAGAGAGCGTGAATGTGATAAAGGAAGGTGTCGGTGCTAAATGAAGAAGGTGTGATGAGTTTAGTTCAGTGTGTGGAATGGTTTCATTCTCATTGAAACCAAACAAAGAAGATGATGAACAATACCATGAGGAAGATGATGAGCACCGATGAGGTTGAGTTCGAACTAGGCTGTTAAGTTCGAACTGGAATGTCTATTGAAATTATAGGTATTTTAGGTTTTTCACACAATATTCCCACTTAAACCACTCCATTTTCTTTTAACCAAGCATCTCATCTTCCCTTAACCTAGGCAACTTCCCATGTCAACAACAGGTCCATTTTTAAAACTTCCCTCCCAATCTTCCCTTCCCTTCCCTAAGTTCCTTCCCTTCCTTAAATTTTCCTTGTACCAAATGGGCCCTAAGAGTGTGTTTCAATTCACTAAAAGATATTCCAATTACGTTAATTTCTAATATCTTAGGTGATTACTTAATTAGACTAAATTAAGTGCAAACCTAATGGGACTACTCAATCCTACACGATTTAATTGAAGGTCTATTCTAAATTCCCTATGTCTAAGCTCCTTTAGAATACCAAAATAGTCCCAATCATATTTCTCTTATTTCAAGATAATTGAACACAATTAAATCAATAAACAACGAAAAAAAGAGGAAAAAAACTAATTAAATTATAATAAGCTAATTCATATTTTAGTTACTATTTGTTGTAAAGAAGCAACAAAGAAAAGCTTGTGGTCTAGTGGTATTGTAGGCCTTGGAAGGTGCCCAAAGTTGGGAGTTTGAATTCTCACTCCCTTAGAATCATATTTTTATTTTTCTTAGCATAGTAGAATTACTTAAATGCCCTTTTTAAAAAAAAAGAAAAAAAAAGGGATCAGATTTTTTCCCCTTCCTCTCTCCCTTTCGTTCGACTTCTAAAGGACCGGAGGAAGAATCTCTAATCGAATCCAAACCCAGCCTTGCTCATCAAATTTCGCCCCTCCGTTGCTCTTGCTGCTGTGTGGCTGCTCCGCGATCCATCGCTTGTTTGACCATCGCTGACATCTTTTTCCTCCGTGCAAGAACTGTTCCAGCTATTTTTTTTTTCTTTTGTTCGTTGTTTGGTTCTCTTTCCTCCTTAATTGATGCTGTCTGTAGGTGCTTTGGTGGAGGATTGAAGGAATCTTCACCTTCTTATGCGTTTTTGGTTCAAGAAGGCATGATTGTGTGGGAGAGGAAGAACTGAATCATTTGGAAGCCGATAAGTTGGAGAAAAATATATAAATATAAGCATTACATGTTAGTGAATAGAGTCCCAGTTAATTTATGAATAAGTTTTTCTTTTATCTCAATATACAGTTTGAAATAGATTCACATGCATTTTAATATAATTCTTCTTGTAATCTTAATTATTGTGTCATTTGAAGTATTTCAGTTATTATAGTGCATTTTTTAAAGGAAGCTAAATTTATTTCTATTCCTTGTATCTTAATTATAATATTTGAATCTAGCTATGACCTAGTTAGTGAAATATTTTATCAATGTGTTTTATGCATGGATATGGTGAAAAGATTTTCCAAATGGAAGATATGACAGATTATGTTGAAGAATAAAGATTGTTTATGTATGGAATTTGAAAGGTATAGTTTTGAGATATTATTTTTGTAACTTTCATGCTGGGATCTTCTATTCTGAAATAGTTTTTACGAGTTTTCATTGTTGAAGATGAACCTTTCTATTTCTTGATGGTAAATTGATCCCATACATGCTTGAAATATTTTGAGACTGAATTTAGAATGCTGGTTACTAACAGCAGTATTGTTAGTCCTCGGTGCGTCATGGTTAACTTCAAGCTCCTTTGACATTTGTGGGTACAGTGCTCATGCTTGATATTCATGGGATTTGTTCTCATGCTTATTATTTGTGGGTCTTGCACTTGCGCTTGTATTCATGTCTTCAAGCCGCACTTGGTTAGTTACTCTCATGAATTGTATGTCCAGGCTTGTTATTCATTTTGATAAAGTCCTATGGGAAAATTTGTGTTTCGAGATTTATTGTTTTCAAATTGTTTCTTTCAAACAAAGCATTTTATTATGAACTTGATTTTATCTATTTAGTGATCTATAATTGTCTTGTTATTTTACAAGATTGTAATTTAATTTGAATTTAATTGATACATATCGTGTTTGATTTAAATATTTGCATGGAATTATTTGATTTATAAGGTGTATGCTCGGGCTATTTTGAACAGTTGTTTAAGTTGCATTTATAACTATTTTATTATTACTCCGTTGATCTTAAATTGGGACGTTATTCACTGAAAAATATTTGGTCTCAGATACTGTAGTTGAACATGTACTCTTGCTCATCATTAAGGTGCCTTAATGCTGAATTGGAGTTGAAGCATGATCCTGATCAATCCTTGTCTTAATGCAAAATTTTAATCATATGTATTACATTTTGTAAATTGTGTTCTAGGTGCTCCACTTAAACTATAGTTTGGGTCCTCATTTCATTTAGGTGTTGTGTATTTGTTAGTATGGAGTGAAGCTTCTCTTGACTAAACTAGGTTATCGTAGAAATTTCTTAAGGTCTCGCTCTTAGGGGAGATTCTACAGAAATTTCTTTAGAAAGTCTGTTATTTTTGCAATATTAAACATATTCATAGTCATTATATTATTTGTCACAATATGTGTGCATATATAAGTGTAGAAAAATTTATATATTTAAGGCTTAAAGGATGTGAGTACTCATATTCTGAGTCCGTCATATCTCGATTTTTTTGGGGTGTGAAAGTATATATAAGTTTCATTATCATTTATATATGGTTGATTTCACTTGTTTTACATACATACATATATTATATTCTCTTATGCTACAGTGTCATCTGCTTCTTGCCTTTTTTATATTTTCTTTTCTTTTATATCACATAATATCTCCTGGAAAATTAAGTAGGATATGAGTAGATTTTATATCAAAAATTCCATTTTATCCTATAATTAATCAAAGGATAGAAAAATATATAAAATACAAATAAATAGGTATAAAATATTAATAAATTTAATCAAACATGTCCTAAAATCTACACCTATTTAATTATAAAATATATACTTATCATTTTTCTTCATTTTCTCCTCATTTTATTGATATAAACTCTATTTATAAGCATAGTTTTAGGTTTGTACCAATTATGAGTGGCTAAAACTCTCATTTTGGATTACTTTTACCCATTGTATGGATTGAAGCTACTATATTATCTTGCTTTTTGTTGGTTAATGAAAATATATGCTGATTTTTCTTTTATGTTTAATGCTATCATGTGTTTGACTACCACATTATTAGATTAGTTCAATTAGATAATGCTTGACAGAGCTATTTTAATTGTAGAACTTAAGAAAAATCATTATAGACTTAAAGTTTATGAATTAAATGAATGATTTGTTGTTATAATAGAGATATATCTAATAGCCACCAAAAAGAGATATATTTAACAATCTAACATAGTTTATTGAAGAATTGTTTTAGAAATATTATTTTCATTAATTATAAACTAAAGATTGAATATTTCAATGATGATAAAAAATCAATCTTAATTTGAAAGAGCTTGGTTGATGATTTTAGAACCTTTATGTCAAACCCCTTAATAGTTTGATATTCACAGAGTATTAAACGCACAGTTCATAGGCGTACAGAAATAACAAAAATATACTGATAACAAGCGCTTGTTTACATTATAGGAAATCCCATAGGATTCGAAAAATATATACAGAGTCTAAAAGAAATAAAATTTGAAACTAAAGATAACCAGTTGCAGTCTCACTTGAACCGGACCTCAATCACCGGTAATTACAGATTTACCCTTAGAGCCGCTACTTTCTGCTGAAATATTTTTATATGTTGAAAAAGGGTGAGATTCGAATGAATCTCAGTAGTAACATACAATCTGACATATAGAATGCGAAAATAAATATGCAATGTCATATCATGTAAGATGATCAAAAATATATGTGCACTTGCCCAAGGCCAAACGACATGTTTGCACCATGGTCTACTCAGTGCCCCTGTTGGGTCCCTGACCACAACTTGACAAATTGGTGTGTCTAAAACACTAGCTCATGTTACAGAAAATGACATATTTAACATATAGATAATCATACAATACATGCAAGAAAGAGTTACTACCTGGGTCTTTTCTCAGTCCAGCTGTTTATCCAAAACTGTTTCTTCTGCTCGGGCTATTATCAATTGCTATAAATTAAAATTAACAAGTAATTTGTTATTACTTGTATTACTACTTCCTTTAATCATATTATGCTGGTTATCTCAATTTCAGTGATTTCTACACAATACAATTTTGCATAGTGCAATTTCACTATTTTTCAGCAAAATTGGCAAATTTTTCAGTTAAATTTGAAAAATCATAACTAATTCTATAAAACTCGAAATTGACTGGGTCCAAAGCCTAAATGAATCTATTGAAATATATTTTCATAGAAAAATATCAAAATCTGCTCAACTCAACCATATTTCTCCCAGAATTTTCTGAAATACCCCTATTCCAGATTACTCTCCAGAAATAGAGCACAACTTTGAAAATTTATATCTCCTAATGTACTTATCCAAAAATTATGTTCTACCCATAAAATTAAAGCTATGAATGTCTAATTTAAATCTGGAAATTTTCATAATTTTTGGTCAAGGTTTGATTTTCTAAACTTTCGACACAAACAATCTATTTTCCAGAAACACAGTTTGAGAGCAACCAACTTCAAAAATACATATCTCTTAGTGTAATAATCCAATTAACACAAAATATATATCAAATTAAAGCTAAGACTATTTACTTCAATTCTGGAAATTTTCATGGTCATTGGGAAAGATTACATAATTCAAAAACACCATGAAATCAACTACTAGAATCTGGACGTCCAGGATTGCACCTATTTCTAAACCCATCTTTCAAAATTCATAACTTCCTCTAAAGATATCCAAATGATGCATTCTACCACTAATGTTAAAGCTTGTTATGTCTACTACCTTCCTGTAAAGTTTTGTAAATAATGGATATGATTTGGTTAGTCATAAAGCCACACAAAACTGACTGACTCTGAAAAACGTCAGTTTTGATAGTCTAACTTCAAAAATTAATAACTTATTCGTTTTGACACCAAATTCAGCTCTTCTTGATTCTATTTCATACTACACATCCTAAATTTTTCATATAAAAAATCAGATGAAAACTCTATCTGTAGCCTCCGTTTGAGCTTCTGTACGTTTCCGGTAGAAACTCTGTTTTTCGGTGACCAAAACAGAGTTGATAAAACTCACATACAACCATGATTTTCGACTCTAATCTCAAAGATTTTGACTCTACATACTCCTAAACATGTTTCTGGGGTTTGGGGACGTGTTTACAGAATCAAAAACACCAGAAATATCACCCAAAATCATCATAAAATCACTGGTTTCAGTGACAGCAACTTTCTGGCGAATTTTCTGAATTCCAGCAGAAGAACAACCCCAAAAAGCTACTGAAAATAGCTTCAAATCTACTGAAAAAAAAAAGATAAGGATGTATGAAACTCACCTATATTATCTTATGGTGCTGTAAATGGATCTTGGAGCTTCCTTGTTTCACTTCTCCAATGGTTCAGCTCTCTCTTACTCACGTATAACTCTCTCTCTCTTTCTGCTGTGTTTTCTTTTCTATTTCTCTATTTTATGTTTTTGTTTCTTCAGCTCTTTGGACGTAAATGAAGAGTTGAAGGAGGTGGGTGTTTGATTAAATAAAAGATGCATGTGATGTTGTGGATTTCCAAGTGTCATAATTGTGTGTACATAAAGGAGAGGGCATATGTGAGTGGTGTGTATGGAGATTGTGTTGACTAATAATGAAAGAGAAACAACAGCTGAACGTGTGTCAATATAAAATGAACAAGTGTGGGTGTGTGTCTTATAATGTCGGTAGTTTTTTTTAATACATATAGGTATATTTTTATCCTATTAATTACACATACTAGGCCCTAATATTTCCCTTTGTCTAATTTAAGATTCCTTAAATTTTATAGGTTCCAAAATTTAGCTTATTATCTAGTTTCTATAAATTAATCCTTACATTAAATTTTTGGGATGTTACACTTTAACTAGCATATAGACTCATTTAAGCAATATAAGTAGATAATTGTATAATTCCATGAAATACAACGAGGAAGAAGTAATTATAAGCCTTGAATCTCTTGAAGTTAGAATCAATTTTCCTTTTGTCATTACTCAACTTTATACTTTTCATTAAAAAAAATCCTTATTCAACTTGATCAATTTTAAATTAAATGATTTCTTTCAACTTAGTTAAGAACATAGTCACATTAATTAGCTCAATTTTATCATAATCCTTGTGTAACAACACTCTTTTTTTTATCACTATACTGTTACTTATGACCCATGTGCTTGCCATAAGTAAAATGGTGAACACTAATTAAAGCAAAAATAAGACAATTTTTTTAAAAAAATTTAAACGATAAAATGGCTTTTTGGCTTCACCAATAATTCCTTTTCGCTGTAATTACTTGTCAAATACAACTTGGACGTTAAATGAAAAGCGTATGAACTTATGAGGAACGTCAAATATAAAAATAACGAAGTGGAGTAGTACAGCACAAGACCCATTATTTCTTCTCCTTCTCTCTTCTGAAATTTGTTCAAATTTGCCATGGGAGAAGCTCAAGAAGTTCAGCTTCCCAAAGTAGGTAAGGTCAATTAATAGCGTATTTCTCTCTTCCTCTTCTGAAATTTTGAATCACACGTCAAAAATTTGGCCGATATTACACACTCCTGTCTCTTTATATGGAGAGAGTTAAAAAAAACCAGTGGATTAGCAACAGAATTACAATTCCGTCCTCAAATAGATTGTCACTAATTTGCGACACAATTCCGTTGCTAATTAACTGTTATTTTTAGGAGAGTTCATGGACTAATATTTTCATTTAACTTTTTTTTTTTCAGTATCTGAAGGAGCAACTGAAACAATTACTCCTAATGGAGGCGATGGTAATAATTTGTGCAGCCAAACAAGAAGTGTAATCAAAATGAAAAGGAAATATCAGTATTGGTTAAGAATAGGGTTGTACGTTGTTCTTGTGTTGGTGGGGCAGTCAAGTGCAATACTCCTGGGAAGACTGTACTACCAACAAGGTGGGAAGAGCAAATGGTTAGCAACACTTGTCCAATTTGTGGGTTTCCCTATTCTTCTACCGTTTTATACTATTCCTGCATCCAAACACTCCACTGCACAAAACACCATTCACAATGATAATAAGAAACCTTCTGCTTTCAAGCTAGCTTCTATCTATGCCTCGCTTGGCCTTCTTCTTGCATTAGACTTCTTCTTATTCTCTACAGGTCTCTCTTACCTTCCTGTTTCTACATATTCTCTTATTTGCTCCTCACGATTAGCCTTCAATGCCTTCTTCTCCTTCTTCCTTAACTCACAGAAATTCACACCTTACATCATAAACTCTATAGTCCTCTTAAGAATCTCCTCCATCCTCCTCGTTTTACAAACTGGTTCTTCTGCAGAATCCAGCAATCAAGTTTCAGAAAAGAAGAAATATGTAATTGGTTTCACAACCGCAGTTGGTGCTTCAGCTGGGTATGGATTGCTGCTTTCTCTGACACAGCTTGCATTCAGAAAAGTTATAAAAAACAAAAGCTTCAAGGGGATTTTGGAATTGTTAGTGCATCAGTCACTTGTGGCATGTTTGGCAACAGTGATAGGGCTGTTTGGGAGTGGAGAGTTTAAAAGTTTGAAAGCAGAAATGGAGGAGTATGAAATGGGGAAGGCAAGTTATGTTTTGACACTGGCCTTTACTGCTATAACATGGCAAGTTTATGCAGTGGGGTGTTTGAGTTTGATTATGGAGGTGTCTTCTTTGTTTTCTAATGCCATAGGTATTGTGGGTTTGCCTATTGTGCCAATTTTGGCTGTGTTGCTGTTGCATGACAGCATGAATGGGTTGAAGGTGATCTCTTTGGTGCTTGCTCTTTGGGGAATTATGTCATACGTGTATCAGCAGTACCTGGACGAGACTAATAATTCCAAGACTCAACCACAGTCTCACCCACTGAATGAATAATGATACGTCTTATAATTATAATTATTTGTTTCTTGGCGGTGAGTTATGAGTGAAGGGGAATGAGGCTCATATTATGTATTGAGTGGAATATGGTTATGGAAAAGGAAAAAAAAGGGAAAATTATAATGAGGATCCAAGTGAGGAACTTATTTACCAAGAAGTATCAATGACAAGTGAGAAATGACAAGTGAGAGTATATAAGCTTGTTATCATTTCTTGCAGTAGCACATGTCATTGCATATTCAATAGACTTTTGGGTTATTCAATATCTTCCTTGGGACCTGATTGCAATTCCCCATAAAGTTTATGTGATATAAAGTGTACAGTTTAATTTGGAATTGTCTATACAGACTTGTAAGTTCAGGGGGTTTATTGTTATTAAGTCTTAAAAATTTAAGAAGCTATTTGTGTATGATTCTAAGTTATGTGTAATTTAACTAAAATTGTATGTGGATATATTTGTCAAGAAATTATTCTTTCCTTGAAGTCTCCACTTCTTTTATCCTTTATTTTATTATTATTATTTTTTAAAGCACTCTCTTGTGTTCATGGAGATCGTTGAAACCAGTATTAAATTGAGTTATCGTCAACTACAGGCCCACATCATTGACTCCGCCCGAGACCCATATTACTGTTCATAACAAAAAAAAAAAGAGAAATTTTAAGGCTTCGTATGAGCCAATAAACTTCCTAGAAGCCGTCCATAGTCATAGTTATTCATTCTCCTAGGTGATGTCTTATTCCTAATCATAAGACCCCATCCTTTTTATAGAGCTTCAAGAAATGTAAAATAATAACAAAATCCTAAATCAAATCCTAATCATAAAGACAATAAAGGTACAACAACACAGTACTCTCCTAAATTTTGAGGGCATATTAATGTAAGCATGAGAATGAGTGTGTGGGTATATATTATTTTTATTTACGAGTGTTAAAATTATATGTCTCACGTTGTAAAAATATTTTATTCATTATACTTCCTTCTTGTCTGTATGCTAAACAAGGCCAATTTAGTAACACTTAGTACTCCATTCTGGGTCTTAATTCTCTCCATTTGACTTGGTGGAGACTCATTTGTCATCATTGGAGATTCCCTTAAATTTTCTATGTAGAAAGAGTTATAAGATGACATTAAAAATAAATAAGCTTGATAACCTAATAAATTAAATATTTAACTAATTCCCCCACCCCCACCTTTTCTTATGCTATATATTCAACTATTTTTTAAGTATCCTGTCTTCATTAACTCCATGAAGAGGTAAAATAAGTAAAATTATTCACAGGTCGAGTTATAAACTAAATAAATATTAAAATATTTTCCTAACCCTTCGCGATATATTCTACCTAATCCCAACCCAGAGGTAAATTAGTTAAGCAACACTTAGATATGAGCTGGTTGCCAAATGAGATGTATCGCTTATATATCACAAGCAATTTTTAATATTTTAAACGATAGAATGGCTTTTCGGCTTCATCAATAATTCCTTTTCGTTGTAATTTCAGCATCAAGGTTATTTTCCAGGTAAATAATTTGTAAATGTTGAAATCATGCGTATAGCTCTTGTAAAAAAAAGAGAAAAAGAAGCCATGCATATACTAACAGCAGTAGAACAAGAGTACGAAAAATAACCCAGACAAACACATATGCTTGCTTGCATTACTTGTCAAAATACTCTCTCTGGTATTTTTTATCACGAACAACTACCAAAATTACATTATTCAAAATGTCAATTAAAAACCATAAATGTGTAAGATATATATCTTTCTTTCCAATTATAACCCTATTTGCAAAGAAAGTAAGTGAGAGATAATGGGTGGAAACTTATTCCAGAGTGATAATGAGTGGGTAAGTGGTATATATCTAATATTAGAAAGATTAGTTTAAAATTTTATATAAAAATGATTTGTTTCTTATATAAGGACCATCCCTAAGAAAGAGTCTCTTCCTTATAAAATGGACTAGAGGGGATATAACTTAGATTGATGTTAAAAGAAAAGCGTTTGAACTTCCCAGGTACTTCAAACATAAACATAACGTAGTACGTGTAGTACGGCAAGACCCATTTCTTCTGATGGTAGCTAGGCAGATAAAGGTGGTTGTTCAGACAACTTATTGACGGCAGAAACAAATTCATGTGAGCATCAGTCCAAGCATTGTAAAAACAATTAAAAGAACAAATAGAAATATTTTCTTCTCAAGTGATTTCAATCTTTCGTCTCTTTTCTTTTCGTATTCTTTTTTTTTTTTCCATTTCATTTGAGTCAAACTTATGTGTTTGTTGTTTCAGAGATCCACAGTCTCACCCTGTGGGTGAATAATGAATGACACAGGTTAATGCATGTGCTAGTTGGGCGAGGATGGATGTATTCTATGCTTTTTTGACGCAGGATACATAAAAGTTAATGTGGATGGGTCAGATGGTAGTAACGGAAGTCGTTCAGCATCCGGTGGGGTATTAATAAGAAACAACAACGGTGATATGATTGCAGGTTTTATGTGTAATCTGGGTTATGTAAACTGTTTTGAAGCACAAGTTTGGGGAGCACTATGGGGTTTGAAGATTGCCTGGGACATGGGGTTCAGGCACGTTATCCTCGAAACCGACTGTAAGGAGCTCACGGATGGTATAGATACATATGAAGCTGAGCTTGCTGAGTTGGGTGGACCTATTAACGAGCTCGGAAGTGTACTGCGCCAGGAGTGGGAAGTTCATGTGATATGGTGTGACCGACAGGCAAACCAGGTAGCTGATGTTCTAGCCATAAGAGGATCGACTATTACGAGTGGCTTTGAGCAGTTCTCACATCGACCAGATTTTATTGACGAACGTCTACGAAGGGATGGTATGTCTGGTTTATGTAATAATTAGTTGCTCTGGGTTTATGTTATCCGAAAAAGGGAAAAAAAAAGACAGAAAGAATTATAAATTGCCCCCATGACACGAATTCTTTATTGTTTAAATTCAAAAGTTGGCTGTATCGTTTTTTTAAAAAAAAATAGTAAAATATTTTAAAATACTTTATTTGATAACTATTCTTTAAAATTTCATGATATATATCATAATTATTATAACGTTGTACTTGAAATATGTTCACTTTTTGATTCACAAGCTTGGTATATTTTTTTAATTGTAGTTGGAATATTACAAATTGTATGAGGACATTTTTGTTAAGAAATTATCCTTTACATGAGGTCTTCACTTTCTTTTTACTTTTTTAGCAAAGCACTCTCGCGTGTTCGCAGACAGAGATAGTTGAGAAAGGGATTTTTCCACTAGTTGCGTGCTCTATTAAATAACATATGCATTTAGTTAAAATATACCTATTAAATTTAGTTAATAACCTAATAATATATGTTACATCCATGTTTAATATGGTTGGGTTTTTTGACAATTAATATAGTTGGTATTGACCAATCATATATATATATATATATTTTGCAATAATTGAAGCTCTAAGGCCAAAGCTTGTGGGCCTCCCGGATATAAATCAGTTTTTATGAGGAACGTGTGATTCTTATTATATGTGAGGCAATATTTCCCTCTATGTAAAGTTTAATTTAATTTTTTTTTACTTCTCAAGATGTAATTCATAATTTTAAATAAGGATAATTTTTTTTAATTTTTTTAAAAAACTTAATGCCTTAACTACCTCTCATTAATTTTGATGAAGTTGTGGGAGATGAATTATAATAGCGACAAAGTGGTATCTCACTATCAATCTTTCTTATCTTATTTATAAGTAACATTGTTTTATATAGTGTTTGTCCTTAATATAAGTAACAATTTTTTACATTTTTATACTCAATTAATTATATAAATCACTCATTTCTTTTTCTCACTCTTTCTCTTTTATCTCTCTCTCACTCATCATCTTTATAAATAAGAGTATAAATGAAAAAAAATGTATCTATTTAACACATTTATTTTAATTAATTTTAACCAAACATTTTATGTGATTTGTATAGTTGTTAAACGAGGGGAGTGAGTGTCAAAATCGTACTACATCGTAAAAAATATCATGCAACTGATAGTCTTCCCTGGCCACTAACAGACAAACCTGTTGACTAAAAAGGAAAAAACATTCAGAAATGGGGTTCTGATCGCCTTATTTAAGCCTTCAAATTCAAAGTAATTAAAGTGAGAGAGTCAAAGTTAGTTTAACTTTGAAAATGGAAACATTTATTTATTACAACAAGAAAATTGGTCGCCGCGCTTTGCTTTCTTAACTACTACTCCTTTGGTCCTATATACAAGTTAGAGAAGGAAAAAAAATTTGGTCCTACTCCTCTAGTGCTTATTATAAGGTACTACTTCTTATTCATAATATAGGTAATAGGATACTTTAATCATATCATGAGAAACAAGAAATAATAGTTAAGTTATTTAATATGTCTCAAAATACAACTTTTTTCCACTTTTACCCAATTTGAGAAATGTATTTAATTGCATTGGGAGTGTTATTTAAGAGGGGGATATAATAAGTTGGGCAAAGTTGAAAAGTGGATATTAATTACATGGGCAAAACAGAAAAAAGGGCATTAATTAAATAGGTGGTGACTTATATTCTGGACCATGCAATTTCTTGTAGAAGTGTCCTATATTGTGGACCAGATAGAGTAACAACTAATAAGTGTTCTTGGTCTATTTTATAAGGCACTTGATTGTTTACAAAGAGCATTAAATATTTTCCCCATGTTTGCCCATATTTAATAAGGGTAGTGAGAGAGAGTAATAATTAAGATGATATTAGAGTTTAGGGTTGTAACACCTTACTTTTATACCGTACAAAATAGTCGAAATCGTGACCTAATCCCACATCAGAGACTAGAAACAGTTCATAATCCATTTAGGATCCCAACTTGACTACAAGGTACGATCCTATACTTAAGTGAGTTTTCGAAAGGTTTTTCAAAACATTTTATTTGTGGTCTCATTTTCATTTTTCAAATTGGTTTAATTCATTCGGGTCTGTTTCCATTTGTTAATATCAGAATACTTACTGAAGTTCTCAGCAGATATTCAAATTAAGTTTGCTACTAAAGGGTCCACTTGGTACAATCACCATGTTCTAGTTAATTTACATCAGTTACATACAAACTTCCAAACCTACAGTTAGTGTATTCCTACCACCATGAGTACTAAGTTTACCAAAATACCATTCAGTATTATATACAGATCCAAAAGTTAGATAACCAACAAAAAATAAATTCTAAGTCTTCACTTCTACCCGTCCTTAGCCACCTTCTTCCCATGAGAACTACTTGCCCGTGCTGCAGGTTAGTTATTGGAAAAAGGGTGAGATTCAAAAGAATCCCAGTAGTAATAAATAACACTCATATAAAATGCATAAAGAGAAACATGCCATATGAACCACCACATACCAAACAGTTACATATTCATTCAACATTTAGAGATATGTTTTTGCAACAACCAATTATATTCAAGGACTTACCATCCCTGTCTACAATGCTGGGTATTTTATTGGGCCAAAGCCCTTCTCATCTGAAAGCTTAAAGGGAAATTCTGCCCGATTTATGTTCACAATTCAAGTATGTATAATGGCAATAATATTCATGAAGCAAGATATATAGAATATGAGAGTGAAGTTACTACCTTAACCTTTCCAATGTTCCGAGGTGTGTTACAAGTTCCTTGTGTAACGACCCATTTCTCATAACAACAATTATATAAATAATAATTATCCAATACAGTTATACACAAACTTTCTCACAAACATATCAGAGTTTAAGACACAAATTCGCCCACAAACTCTTTCACAACATATTAGAGTTTAGGGCACAAACTCGCCCACAAACTCACTACAGATAAATTTATTATTCCGATATCACATCACAATTAACCCATGGGTCACAAAATGATTTCCAACATAGATATCCAAACAGTAAATATGGCATTTTAAAAAAAACATGTGGGCCCTATAATGGCAATATAGAAATTAATACAACACCAATACCAAAAGAGGCCTACAAGATTCACAACGTCTATGCCTCTGGTTGCTTCCCTTGGTGTCTATCCAGATTAGAGGTATCGCCTGAAAAATTATTTATAATGACGGGGTGAGACATAAAGTCTCAGTAACCAAAATCAATTTACAAAATATGCAGGAAAAGATTGTAAGTCAGAGAAGCAGGTTTAACTGACATAATAATAATAATAATAATCTCATAATTCAAAATTTAACATGATATAATCAATAAATAAAACCATCCCCACTCATCCATCCTACTCCTCCTTACCTCCTCTGAACTGGTACAACCTATCAGTGCTAGTATACCCGGCCAAAGGTTAGCTAGTCACGTCAAGAAAACTGCCCCCTCCCATGCCACCACCAATATACCGTAGCAGGGAGGTGTCCGCCCAAACACTCAACTCTAAAATCCGGGCCAGGATTGAGAGAGCTGATGGGCACACAATTCACCATATCTCTTCCACACAACCCAACATATCCCGTAATATAAAAATAATAAATTAATACAGCTTTCGAAAACAATTACAAGAATTCTAAATTCTTATACAACATTCTATTTCAGACAAACATATCCACCATAACAGTAACAATTTAATAATTTTCACTTATATATGTAAATTGGAAAATACACTGCTTCACTGAAATAAATTCATATTCAAACATAAATATAATATTACAAAACATATACAAGTAATATAGATAAAAGTAAGGTTTATAAAACACCTTACAGTCCAAAACAAGCATATAAAATAAATTAACCCCGGTTACCTCAATTCCAAGCTAAACCTTAATTTGAATAGTAAAATCCGTGCAATCACCGATCGCAAGAAAACTCTACATTTATTAATATAAATACCAATTAATTATAAATAATAATAAAATAACTTATATAATTTAACTCATACAACCCAATTTCCTCTACTACTATTATCCTAAATTATTCCAATTCCCTTTACAAATTCTTAGTCATAGATTATTCTTCATAACCCAAATTACTCATTAAAAATCCTTAAATAACCTTTAATATACCTATAATTACAAAATCTCCAATACCAACTTCCTAAATAATTAAATCTCTTTTTCATAATTTATATGAATATAATATAATTATTAAACAATTCCTCAAATATCCACATAATTAAAATCATATCAAATTCTAATTCAAATATTAAGTCCTAATTTATATTTTTCACATAACTCAGATCTAACAAAAATAAACTGATTAAAACCTCAATAATACCTCCAATAATCCAAATAAAATAATTAAACTAATTTTTATCGGTAAAAACACCCTATAGAGATTAATTTATATCCTATTTGTAAAAGAAATTAATTATAAAATCACATGAAAACTAAATAATAAATCTAAACTGATTAAAATTAACTATTAATTATTCTCTACATTTCTACAGTCTTATATTGACAAAACTCAAAACTTGCCTAAAATCATATCCCCAAAATATTCTCTAACTAGCATAAAACTACTATCATATGAAAGAGAAAATTATTTAGAACATTTTTCATAAAAGAAACTTTATAATTAGAAAAGAGTTTGTGTACCTTATTAATCTCCGAAGAACCGAAAATACACCTATCAGAATATCACTCTCTCTTCTCTTCACAAAACACTTCACTTGCGTGAAGTGTTTATGGGAGGGGTATTTATAATACCCCTCACTTCCTGTGCTCAATCATCCATCTTCGTTAATTTCATTTTTTTTAATAACAAAAGGGGTGTAACCCCTTTTGTCTTTGGTTGGCACCGATACCCCCCCCCCACACACACACACACACACATATATATATAATATTTTATAATATAATAATATTTTATTATATTATTATTTTAATAAATTATTATTTTATTAATTACATTTTAATTTCTATTTTTTTTTCAAAAACTTTCTATTAAATTTATACTTATCTCCAAAGTATAATTATATCCTAAAAATAAAAATATGGATGTTACACATTGGTCGTCCCGGGCAGATATCAAATCCTATATGTGGAAATTCATGAATGAACGGGTTATTACTTAACCCAATACATTTATAAATCACTCTCTAATGTTAGTTATCATTAGGATTATTATAGTCACTTTACCAAGTCAATAAATGAGTTAAAATGGTCAAATTATCACAAGGGATTAATTTCTACCCTTGGTGTACAAAGAAATTACAATATGCCATTACATTTTGCAATTTCACATAGGCATAAATGCTGGAAGATTTGGTCTACTAACTTTAAAAATTCATATCTTTTTACACAAATATCCAATTGGAGTGGTTCTAAAACCTAAGTGACTCTTATTAAGTCTAATTTCAGGAAACAATACTTTACTTAGCCACCCTGAACGTATAGAAATCCAAAATTTCCAGTAATTGGACATTGTTCTAGAATTCTCCAGTTTTACATGACCAAACTTCAAAAATGTATAACTCCCAGCACACAAGTCCAATTGATCATTATGACCTATCAAATTAAAGGTATATGTCTCTAATTTTAGACTGAAAAGTTTCAGAATTTTTGGATAAGATGTAATCCTTGAGTTATCACGCACAACATCTACTATTACACAGGGTAGATTACACAACATGATCATGCAAACTTCCTAAATTTTCAAATTCATATACAAGTATCCAAAAAGCATGAACACTTGTATACCTACACAATTTTTCCTTCTAAATCCAATAGAAGTATCAAAATTATCAGATTCTCACTCCTTATAGGCGTCCTGTTTTGGCAGAAATTTGGCATATATTCCAACAATTACCAAACTTCCAATTTAAGCCTCAAACTAGTTTCATATGCCTTCTAAACATCATAAAACACCAAGAACACAATCAAAACACCATGAATCTTCACAACCCTAGCTTAACCAAAAACAGGGCAGAATTTCACAAGCCAAAATACTCAATAAACCAACACAACCTATAGCTCAAAATGAAGCTAAAAGTCACATCTTACTCCTCCTTAGGTTCTTTATTTGGTTCTTCAACATGTACTTTTGCAAGAGGGCTCAAAACTTCTCCTCTTCAAAAAAAAAAACCATAGAAATGAAGCTCTTGAAGAGGGGAACAATATTCATGAAGAGATTTTGAGCAATAGAGGTGAGTTACTAAGTGATTTTAAGGCTAGAGACTAACCTTATGTTCTTGTGCTTTCTCTTTCCTCTTCCCTTGTGTTAGCCGACCTTGAGAGCTTGGAGAGAGAGTGAAATGTGAATAAATGAATTCACTTCAGCTCTCTTTACTCACTTGGACGGAAATAAACCAAGGAAAAGGAGAAAGCCATGTGTCCTCTTCTTGTGGAGTCTTGAAAAGTTGAAAGTTAATTAACTAACCTAAGTTAGCTTGGTTGCTTGAGTTAAACTTTCTATTTCCTATTCTCTTTCTTTTTGACCGAAAATGAGGATTGAATGAGAAGATATGATGATCTAATAAGATATTAAAGTTTACTTTCCAAGTTCTTAATTCCTATTAGTCCAAAATTGTGTTTTATAGAATATCATAAAATATAATTCCACTTTCTTTTTCCTCTCACCTTTTCTACCGAAATGAAAAGCCAAAGGAATGGATATTATCATCTTGAAATATCCAAAAGTTGCTTCTTGAATTCATTGTTCAAAGCCTTATGCTTGTTGACCTTTTGACTTCATATGATTGGCCAAGAATTTTCTTGTTGAATCCATGTTGACTAACAAGTATATATATATTTCCCCTCACCCTTGTCTTGAACGAAATCATGTAGGAATAAGGAATATTAATTTTCCTCTTGAATTATCCTAGGATTGCATCTTCCAAGTCATTGAAATTGGTCATACTCGATTTTAGGCGAAAATTAGGTAATTCACCGATAGCTAATCGGGAGTAAAATCATCATACAATTTCTAGGAACAATTCTATCATTAATTTCACTATATATTTTATACACTTAGCCCTTGAGTACATTTTGGGATATTACAAGGGTAATTAGTAAGAATAATATTTAAAATTACTTAAATTTTAGGAAAAATTTAATTTTTTAACTGTTCTTATTTGTTTGTCATAATTGTTAGTTAGTGCCTTATAATAGGGACCATAGGGCGTATTTATTAGGCAAAGAGAGAATTTTCATATGAAAATATAATTTCACCCTTCATTTATTATTGTATTGACTTTGTTCTTATGTGATATAATGCATATTAAATAGGGGTAAAGTTTAAAATTGTTGAATTTTATAGAAGAATTAATGAAGTTTAAAGTTTTTCTTAATTTTGTGTAAAACATGTTAAAAATGCCTTATACTTAGGACTAGTAGCTGTTAGTACAGATACTTAGGGCCCGTTTGGTACACTAGAATTGATTTTGATGGATATAGAAATGGAAATGGAAATGAAAATGGATATGGATATGGATATGGAAATGGATATGGGGTTTAAAACTGTGTTTGGTATGTACATAGAATTCAAATATTATTTTTATTTAATATTTATATTAAAAATGTAAAATTACCAATATGTCAACCAAAGAAGGTAGGATGAGATAAACCATTGTTATTAAACCCAGACCGAACAGGCCGAAAACTAGTCTGGTTCAGTTTTTTTAAATAAAAAATGATTTTTATTTTTTTAAAAAAAATTCATATTAATAAGTCTAAAATATTTAATTTCTCACCGGTTTGACCCTAGTTTAGCTCCGATTTAACTCCGATCTGACTCATTAACCCTTGGCCCAGTACCCTGACCGGTTCAGTAACCGGTCTGGGTTTAATAACATTGGATAAAACCATACAAGTTGAAGGGAAAAAATAGATTTAGGTACATGGAATTGCAAATCTTTGCTTTTTTGGTGGAAGCCAATTTGATGGAATTGGGGAGATTTGGCTTCCACATGGAATTACAAAAATTTCCAATTCCATCATACCAAACAAACTAATTCAGTAATAGGATAAGCTAATTCCAATTTGATGGAGTTAGGCATGGAATTGAGATCCAATTCCAATTCCATACCCCCTAATTCCATCATACCAAACATGCCCTTAGAGAAAGCAATAGGATAAGCTAATTCAGTAGAATTTAGAAAGGGACTCTTCAATTTTCAAAATTACTTATGATTTAAGAGATCACCAACGTTTTTTTCTCTCTCCAAATTTTCTTTCTATTTTTGAGACATACACATAACTCGGATATCATCCAATCTCATTCATTATGGCTGCACAACTGGTGGATCGGCCTCTTGGTGAACGCCTGTATGTTGAAATGTTGTGTCCCTAAGAGAGAAGCTCAACGAAATCCAGGTGTGCCATTTCTATTCTCTTCCACTTCTCTTAACAAACATTATTATTGTAGAGCCATGTCAACTATATATGTTGAAATTTTGAAGGTTTATATAGATCTTGAGCGCTTAAATAAGAACTTCTGAAATATTATTATAACTCTTTAGATTAAAAAAATAGTACATATGAACGTTTCTATAGGCAAACCTAGAATTTAATTTAATGTAAATCAAATCAGAAATAAATCAAAATAACTGAGATATAAAAAATAATACACGTGATAAAGTTTGATAAAATAGATTAAATAGTTATAAAAAATGACTTGAGCTTTGTCCTTACAAATATTTATTTTAACAATTTTTCATTATACAAAATAGTTTTAAAAATTCTTTTATTTAATTCTTGAAGAGTACTTCATTGATATTTCAATTTTTGAAGAGTTCAAATTGCCATGGGAATATATCAAATTGTTCTTTAATTCCTTAGTACACATATCAAATAGTTGGTGATACACACACAAATCAAATTTTAGTACCCGTGAGATATTAAAAAAATTAATTTAATTAATTATTTTGTAATAAATATGTGTTAATTTCACTAAAATATTATGGTTAATAACATGCATTGAGACTACCCTGAAATGGAAATTCCCATAAAATGTGTAATTAAAAAGGATATTTTGAAGAAAAAAATTATAAACTTAGAGGAGATGAAGTTTATTGAGGTCTTATAGTTAAGTTCAAAATACACATTTTAAAAGTGTAGCACTTTTGACACTTCCGTGCACTCCACTCAACGTTTAAAGACCCGGACCGGACAGTCCAACCGGGTCGGCTGGAGTGTTTACCGGGTCGTTTTAATGGATTTGGCCGATTTGAGAGTACAACCGTTTTAAACCGTTCGGAGCCGGCATTTAAGCCAGGAATTGCCATTAAGCCGCGAACCGGAGCAGGTTTTTAATAGCCGGACGGCCAAACATCGACAAAAAAAAAAAAAGCAGAAGGAAGAAGATGAAGACAAGGCCAAGAAAGAGAAATATAGAGGAAGAAATTACTTATTGAAGTAATACCAAGTTTCGAACAAAATACAAGGAAGTTCATTGCAAATATTGTTAAATACAGCCTTATTTTTAGATCTACTAACCTTTTCTAATAGCTAGTGAAATGCTTAAATGAATACAGAAAGAAACGGTGCTAAGAAAGTAGAAAGAGAAATACGTGTGAAGAAAAGAAGAAAAGTGGAAATGAAGAAGAGAAGTCGAAAATATGAGAGAGAAAATAAAAAAATTAAAAAAAAAAGATATGAATGACTGACTATTCATTTAATATGAGATATATAGCATTGGAAATTACGTTTTTCAAGACTCATTGGTCAAATCTCCATCACCTACACGTTAATTTGACAGGCTATTCATTATTAGGATAGACATAAGAAATCATCATTAAAATTATAATTATACATATTAATTATTTACAAAATCTATTCTCTCTAAAAAAAGGTTTTTGGAAAAATAAAGGCAACGCACAAATATCAAAAGTTACATTTACAAATATTGGTATTATATTTTAATTCTAAATATAAATAAAGTAGATTTTTTTAAGATATTAAAAATATTAATTAAATTACTTTAATATATTTATATTTATCATTTTTTTCTAAATTATTTTGTTTAACTTATAAACTAATATATAATATAAGAATACACAATATATAATATGATTAATTTATTTATTTAACGTCCTTAATCTCTCCTAAAAAAATCAACTATGCCTTATATTTTTGATATTTTAAAAATACAATAATATTGTAAGGATTTTCGCTGGTAAAAAAATAATATTATAAGGATTTAAAAAATTAAATATCAAACATTTTATTAAATATATTTATGTAATATGTTTGTTGGTAATGTGGTGTTAAGTTGATCGTTAGCCTGTTAATGAACTCTTTCCAATAATTGTTTTGTTGGGGCATATTTTGTTGCTACGAATGATTTTTATATAATTATATATGTATATATTATCTTTTTTTTAATTATTATGTGAACGGTCTAACCAAACGATCTGACCGATCTAACCGGTTGAACCATAACTCACTAGCCTTTCCGACTTGATATCTGGTCCGGCTTTTAAAATATTGACTCCACTAAACCTCCATTAACTCACTGTCCAATCTCTCCCCTCCCTTTCTCTGGCCACCTTCATGGACGATGGTGACTCACCCAACCACTTCTCACCGATGAACCCACCAGATCCAACCTTTCTACGACCATTGTTGTTCATTACCACCACCATTCCCCCTCCTCGGATCTCCCATAATTCTCTCTCTAGTTTATTTCTTATTTTTTTAAATCCATTATTCTTTCTCAATCTTCCCCCACCACATCTTTCATACTCAGCGTGTGTTCATCACACACATTTCATCGCTATAATCCCCCATAGCTAGCTCCCTTAACATACACGACTCCTGATTTGTCCTTGTTTGAAGCATTTATGTCAGATCGCAGCAACTTTAATCTATTTTCTGATGAGTTTCTTCTCTTTTGTTTCAATCTCTACTTTGTAGCTATGAATAATGGCTGAGTAGTTGAAGGGCCAGCAAGCCACCTGAAGCTTTTTTGATTCTGTCAAGAACTGTGTAGAGAAGTCTTTGGGGCTGGTGAGAGGAGAGATGTCGTCGGTGCTGGCGCAGAAAACGGCAGTGGCTGTGGAGGTGTAGAAAGTCTACTGCCTACACGTGTTGTAATACATCACGTGTAGAAAGTATACTTTCTACACTTGATAAAAAAAGAGAGGTGTAAAAAGTGGGACTTTCTATACGTGATGTGAGACAACAAATGTAGAAAGTCCTACTTTTTACACTTGTTGTCTCACAACATGTGAAGAAAGTGACACTTTCTACACGTGTTTTAGAACACGTGTAGAAAGTCCAGACTTTCTACACCTGTTGTTTTTACACCTGTTGTATGTTAAGTGTAAAAAGTCATTTCTGTCACATGTAAAAAGTCTTTCCTATACTAGTCGACATAAAGTCCGAGAGGTAGTGAACTTATCTTTTCTGCATGTATGTGATATGTATGTCTTACATTGATTATATGACTGATTTGCCTATTTGTGTGAAACATGTATGGTTGATTGAAGCTCTGTTATATTTGTGCAATGGCCATATGTATGTCATAACATCGAATATGCAACATGTCATTATGTTGGCATGAAATAGTGTAGGCAAGCATGTCATGCATTCATATATATCTGGCATGCATAGTGGTAATGTTTGCTACTGAAATTCTCTCAAATCTTACTCCTCCTAACCAACTATTTAGACAGGTGAAGATGCAGGAGGATGCACGAAGGAGATATTAAGTTGAAGTGCAGTTGTATTTAATATAATTGATTTACAATTTATAGCCTTATATGGCTTTGAATTTCATGTATGTATGTGAGTGTATGAATGCAGTATAAGCAGAGAATAGCTCAAATTTCATTAAAAAGGCAAGAGAATCGCTCGCATACTTTGATGTAATGAGATTAAGAGCCGATGAGACATTATGACTTAATGAAACTTATGAAAATAATTGAAATTTGTTTTTTACCTGCTGAAAAACCCTCTCAACCCTAGGTTCAAGTCATGAGTTGAGATTGAAGATTTATGAACATTTTCAAGAGTTGGATAATCCCGGTTCGAATCCTGGTCCCACCAGTAATTTCACTACTTATTTGCACTCATCTGAGGCTATGAAAATAAGGTATTACAACTTGCACCTCTATCATCTACTTACCCTAGTCATTGAGTTTTTCGACTCACTCCTTCTGTCTCTATTCTTGTGTGGTGATTTGTTGTGCTACACCCGTTTGAACTCTAGCTTTCTAGTTGTTGAAACTAGTCTAAGATTTCAGGTGGCTCAAAGAATCAATTGGTGGAGTTTCAGAGGTTTGGCCTATATCCAAACATAGATCTGACCGGTACGCTTTCTCCATTATTACTTTCTTGCACATACCTATTTGGAAGGAAGGTGAGCAGGGAAAGAGAAACAAAATTTTAAACCCCTCTATTTTTCTTTTCTTCTTTCTCTTTTTTTTTGTTTTAATTTTGAGAATTACTAAAGGGAAGTAGGTTATTTAATTCTTCTTTGGGTTCTTTCTCGTCAAAATTAAAAGATGAGTTTCCACATAACTCCATAGAACAATCATGAATCAAGTATAAACAATAATAAGGTAGAAGACTTGAGTATTACCAATAACTAAATCCTTAGGTAGAATATGTAACGGCCCCGCCTCCCGCCACCGCATGATTGACATGGTGCATGTATTGTCCCCACCTTCATGGGATTTACCGCATGATTGACATGATGTAGGTATTGTCCCCACTTCCAAGGGATTTATTTCTCTTCCTCTAGTGTAAGTGGTTACCAAGTGGCTCTTAAGGCTTGGACTTATCCTCAGATCCTTACTTCGAACCCTTGGGGAGGCATTCTCATCCTAGTGCCCAGTAAGGGTAGAGGAAGAGGAATAAATCCCCTGGAGGAGGGGACAATACCTGCACCACGTTGGCCCTACGGTGGCGGGGGGAGGGAGTGCCAGCACATCAGACTGCGATGGCGGGAGGTAGGGCCGTTACAAACTTAACTTGGTTGTCATTCATAATTTCCTTGATTGGCATCCTTGTACGTTGATCCTTCACTGGTCTCTCCGACGACATTCTGGATGTTGATAAAAAAAAGTTTCAAGAATTAAATTCAAGTACTTTGTTTTGTATATGACAAAACTTAAGTTATTGCTTCCAAAAGTTTTTTTCTATCACTCTTGGTACTTATTTGATTCTATTATCTATTTTTTGTTCTCAGAAATAATTTTATAAAATAATTTTTGGAAACAAGTTTTAAAAATAAAAAAAACAAAACAAAATGTTTGGATAGTTATTTTCAAAAATCTGTTTTTAAGTCACGTGACGATGTGGTCGTTTGTGGTGACGTGGCGGTTATCATCATTGAGAGTGTAATATCGATAGTAACAAGGAACAAAAAACTGGATCGGGTAATGAACCGGTCACGACACAAGTTCAAGGGTCAATGAGTTAATCGGGGTATAACCAGTGGTCGGACCGATTATATTAAAATATTATAATTTATTAGTGGCAATATATATATATATGTATGTATATATATTAAATTTCTATGGATAAAAATGAAGATCTTTAGAAAAAAATGTTTAAATTCTAGTAGTATTAGTTATAATGTCTATACTTATGTAATGATATCTCCTTTTTCATAATTATTATATCATTTTAAATAATTTTTTTCATCATCATCATCTTTTTTTTTAGATTTGTTCTTTCTTTACCTACTTTTTTTTCATCTTGATTTTCAACCTTTCATTTTCCCCTAAAAAATAGCGTGAGATAGTAGTTAGAAGAATAAAAAATATATATATTTCACCCAAAACAAAAAAAGATAAAAAATGGTAACTGGTCCAACCGGTTAGACCACCAGCTTTATCGGTTTTAATCGGTTAAAACCGGTTCACGGGTTAAGGTTGATGAACCAGACTGGACCACTAACCAGTCACCGGTTCAACCGGCCGGTCCAATCTGATTTTTTGTTCAGTGGATAATAGATAAATGAAAGATTCAAAAAATAAAAAATAGAAAAACAAAAACAAAAACAAGAAAACAACTCTAAATTGTTTTTGGTTTTTAATTTTTAAAAACAACTTTTTGTTGTTCTGTTTTTAAAAATAATTTTTTGAAAACAGTTTACTAAATAAATTTTATTATTATTTTTTAAAAAAACAACAGTTTATAAAAATAAAATCAAACAGACCCTACAGTTTTTGCCTTCGGTTTACAATGCTATGAAAACTAGAGTTTTGCCTTCAGTGTGGGCCAAATTAGCTGACCTTGGCTATATGTAAATGGCATGGCAATTCTACTCCATTTAAGAACCGCTTTTGTGTACCACTGTGTCCACTAAAACTGTATGGTGTCATATGTGAAGCCATTAGCTCAAAATTATAAGGAAAATTTTCACCTAAAATCACTGTAACAAAAACAATTCCATTTGCCCCCAAAGAACGGATCCTTAATAATAATTTGTGGCTTGTGCATGATATTGGCACGCTAACTAATCAGTGAGTATTGCAATGTCAACAAAAACGCATGCATCCACCAGGTACATTTATTTATATTTGCTAGAGTTTACTATATCTTATGTTTACGCTTAGAGATAATATAACCAAAGGCTAGTGAAAGAAAATAAGCAGGAAAGCCGTTCATTTAGTGGGGATACAATCACAAGTTTTTAATCCTCTGAAGGTAGAAGGCCAATTTTATTGTGTGTCCTTCCTACGCCCAAAAAACATAACGGAAAGAATATAAGTTGACATTTAATGGTGTTGATAGATACCAATCACAACCAGCTACTGACTCACAACTTGAATTGAAATGGAAATTCCCATAAAATGTGTAATTAAAAAGGATATTTTGAAGAAAAAAATTATAAACTTAGAGGAGATGAAGTTTATTGAGGTCTTATAGTTAAGTTCAAAATAAACCTTTTGCATAACTCTTAAAATTGGGAACAAAGGTTGCATCTTTTTTAACAGATTAGCGTCACACGTCCAAACTATATTTCAAGGGAAGACGAGTTTTCTAAGCAAGTGTGTATTGTCCAAACTATATTTCAAGGGAAGACGATAAAAAAGAGCACAGCAACACACAGTGAATAAATGTTATCGATTGGAAAATCAAAAGTGAAGAACTTTGAGGAATTAAATGCTCCATTCAATTTTTAATATAAGATATATTTATTTAATTTGATTAGATTAAGGAAGTTAGTTAAGTTAATTAATATGACATGCATTTTCTATAGTCATCTTTGTTAATTCTCTCATTCTCTCTCCTCTTTAATTATTATTGGGAGGGTATCAATAGAAGTAAATTAGAAAAAGATTGATAAATATAAAAATTATATCTTATATATAGAACTAAAATTAACTCTACAAATATATCTTATATTAAAGATTGAATAGAGTATCTATTTATGGGTCAATAGCAAGAGTTCTCATCCCTTAACAATTACTCGTTTGGTCTTATTTATAAACAATTTTGTCTCTCATGGGACTAGTCTTTTTTATAAGCAACTTTCACTTTGTGTCTGAAAATATAAGCTACTTTTTCTTATTTTACCCTTATTAAATATACATTATTTATAATTAATTATCACACACAGTCAGAGTTATATTCGAGAGAGAGAGAGAGAACTCACTAGGTGAATGAAGTCAACAAAGCATTAGGAAAACATATTTTATTATATCATAATTGTTATACATTCTCTCTCTGTTTTTATAAATAGGGATATATATAAAAAAAAATATGACATTTTTGACACACTCATTATTTTTAACTACTAATTAATTCATTTTATACAATGAAGGAGAAAGTGGCCTATAAATATAGGACCGAGGGAGTAGTTAGTTTTAATAGTTGCTTATTCAATTCTCAACCATTTTGTATGGAACTCATTTAATTGAGAATGGTATGTTTCTTTCTTCTTCTTCTTTTTTTTTTTTTTTTGGGTAAGAGAATGATTTGTCTTTAACGCATGCCCCGTCAATCATGCCAAACATGACTGTTTCAAATATTAGGCAAATATGTCCCCATATAATAAATGATCTGTCACCCTTAGTTGCACATTGTTGACTCATTATTTGACCCTAGTACGTCCTGTTATATTGTACTACATGAAATATGTGATACAAGCATTATATTTCTCACTTTTGTAAAAATAATCATGTGTTTTATATGAAATATCTAAACATAATTTTATTTTGTAAAGCACCAAAGATATTATTTTTGTTGGATGAGCTTTCTCAAAGTAGTGTGTATTATTGTCCAAACTATATTTCAGAACCTGTTTGGCGCTCGCCTTATTTGAACTGTTTAAATGAGATTTGGACGTTTTAAATTTGATTTTTTAAAGTGATTATTTTTTAATAAAAATCATTTTTTGAAAAAATATTAGTTAAGAAATTATCTTTATTTTAAATTCTATATTCATTAAAATAATTTTTTAAAGAAATAAAAATTAAAAAAATTAAATTTAGATCATCATTATCTCATCTGGACAACCCAGATGGGAGCAACAGGGAAGCTCGTTCCCTATATTTCAGTGAAAGAGGATAAAAATGAGCACAACAACATATATGTAAAAAAAAAAAAATTTATTTTATTTTATTGGAAAATCACAAGTAGAAGAATTCTGAAGAATTAAATATCTATTTTTTTATTAACTCAAGTTGGAGTCGGTAACAAATCTAATTGATTATGGTTTGCCATTTTACTCCCTGAGATTATTTCAAGTATATTAAAATAAAATAAAATATGTCCACTTGAATGTTAAAATAAACAGCCAAATTATATATTGACATAAGAAAAATGTATCCTGTCCCCTTATAATAAATGATCTGTCACTGATAGTTGATCATTGTTAAGTCGTATTTGACATCTATCATTGCCTCCTGTTTTATTCTGACTCATCTCTATCTCTTTATATACCAATCCATTTCATTTTACACTCACCCTCATTTTTTTCTAAAAATTTGTTCAGAACTGCCATGGAAGAACCTCAAGAGTTGCAGCTTTCCATAATGGGTATGTCCAACTGAATCTTCTATAAACAGATAATGTCATTTCTCTTAAGCATGTTCATACATCAAAAATCACTCTGTAGAAATTTACTGCACATATATGTACAGATGATCTCACCTCACACACATTCACACATACGTGTATATATTGCTCAGAATTAGATGCTTCAATCACATAGCAACTTAAAATTGATGTTCAAAGCTTTCTAACTTCTATTCATGAAAAGTTGATGAGAAGGAAGCAAACAGAGGAAACACATAGTTCCAATATAAAGTTCGATGATTTTTAAGAGTACATCAACTTGAAACAAAGGCATACTTTGATAAATCCGAAACTACCGGACATATCTATGAAGTACAACTGCTTTATTGCATCTCGTTTGTCTCTACAAGCTAACACAAAACAAAATCCTCGAAGTTTTAGAATATAGAATATGACCACCTGTGTATAACTGGATACTGATTATTTGAATTTTTTTCTCAGAATCTAATGGTGCCAAAGACAAGAATCCAAATGGTGACCCAGAGTCTGATGCGGCCAAGAACACAAATCCCAATGGAGATACCGATGATTCCCCTAATGAACAAAGTACCACAATCAAAAACAAAAAGAGACATCATCGTTGGTTAAGAATAGCCTTGTATGTTGTCTTTGTCTTGCTGGGCCAATCAGCTGCAACACTCTTGGGAAGACAGTATTACCAAGAAGGTGGCAGCAGCAAATGGTTGGGAACACTTGTCCAGCTTGTGGGTTTCCCTATTCTCATTCCGTTGTACTTTATCCCAGCGTCCAAACACCCCTCTGCAACAGATATCATTAACAATCATGAACAATCCTCTGTTTCAAAGCGAGCAATTGTATATGTCTTCCTTGGCCTTCTTCTTGCATTAGACTGTTACTTATACTCAGTTGGTCTCTCTTACCTTCCTGTTTCTACATATTCTCTTATTTGCTCCTCACAACTTGCCTTCAATGCCTTCTTCTCCTTCTTCCTTAACTCACTCAAATTCACACCTTACATCATAAACTCCTTAGTCCTTTTAACCATCTCCTCCGTCCTTCTCGTCTTTCATACTGATCCTTCTTCAGGATCTACACAAGCTTCAAAACACAAGTACATGATCGGGTTCATATGCACAGTTGCTGCTTCAGCTGGATATGGACTGATGCTTTCTCTGACACAGGTTGCATTCAAGAAAGTGTTCAAGAAGGAAAGTTTCAAGGTGATTCTGGACTTGATAATATACCAATCACTTGTGGCAACATTGGTAATACTAGTGGGGCTGTTTGGTAGTGGGGAATTTAGAGGTTTGAAGGAAGAAATGAAGGAGTATGGAATGGGAAAGGCCAGTTATGTGCTGAATCTGAGCTTTACTGCTATAACATGGCAAGTTTTTAGTGTGGGTTGTGTGGGTTTGATTCTGGAGGTGTCTTCTTTGTTCTCAAATGTGATAAGTGTTTTGGGTTTGCCAATTATACCTATTTTGGCTATAGTAATATTCCATGACAAGATGAATGGGTTGAAGGTAATATCTCTGTTACTTGCTCTTTGGGGCTTTTTGTCATATATCTACCAGCAGTACTTGGATGAGACCAGTTCCAAGACTCTTCAGCGCACAAACAATGATGCTTTATCCAGAGACTCACTGAATGGAATGTCTGGGCAAGTAGAAACAGGTCACACTGACTCTAGGAGGCCAAGAAATTCTTTGAAATAGACACAGATATATGAAGAGAAAAGTATCTATTTCTCCCCAAATTCTACTTAGTGGGCACCCTTTACACATCTTTTCATTGTAACAGTAAAACTGCATATAGAACTCTTACCTCATTGGATTTATGTCTGTAAATTAGGTTTTTCTAGAAATATCTCAAAAGACAATCTACAAAGTCTTAATGTGATGCTAACTCAGATGCAAGAATTCTTAAAAGTCTCAGCGACATCGAACAAACTATAAGTAGATTCAAATTCAGAACCCGTTTTGGTGCTGAATGCTCGTCTCGTCTGGATCGTCCAGATGAGATTTGAATGGTCTAGATTTGATTTTTTTTTTTAAATTAGTTATGTTTTAATAAAAGAAAGCATTTTTTAAAAAAATATTAGTTAAGAGATTATCTTTATTTTAGATTCTATACCCATTAAAATAATTTTTTTAAAAAAATAAAAATAAAAAAAATTAAATCTGAACCATCCAAATCCCATCTGGACGGCCCAGATGAGAGGAGCTCTTCCTGCTCCTCCAAAGGACGAGCAGGGGAGCTCGTTCCGATTCAAAGCAATCTCCTACTGAAAATGTTCATGTTTTGTTCACAAAGTATATACTAGTATAGCGATTTCACACAGTATATGTTTACAATTTTTTGATTCCCGTAATATACTTGGTAGGTCCAATTGTCTGCTTAGTCAATAAAAGGACCACCAATTAATTTGTTATCAATGCACGCAGTTGGGAAGTAAATGCTTCCTTCATAAATTGATGAATGTGGAACCCCACCTTGATGACCATACCACACTTGAACTTCATTTATCGGACATTCTTGCAATTATTCTCAGATAAGTTATATTTTGAGTATATTTCACGAAAAAAATAGTATAATTGTGATTGAACTTGGAAAAGCCATCTTAAAGATCAGGGGCAAGAATTTTAGTTATTGATTTACTAGTTTTTATTTAAGATATTGAAATAACGAAAGAATGTAAATATACTTATCAAGTAAAACAAAATTACTAGGGGAAATTGGGGACAAGCCCCATTACAAATTTTATTGATAAGGAGGACTTAAGGCAAAGCAATGTTGTTTTTCTGTGCATAAAAAATTTTAAGTTATTTTCACCAATAAAATTTTCAATGGGACCTTTCCTCAATTTTTCAAATTATTGATATTATACATACCATATTTTCTCTTCGACAAATTAAATTGACAAGACTTATATAAATTATCTATCAAATTTAATCAAATTAATATCAGATAATTTACTTTTAATTATGCATCAAATACATTAATCAAAATTTGCTTAAAAAAGTTAACTAGCATGAGATCAATCACACTTTAATTAATTACACATAATCACTTGTCAATCCTCACAGTACACTTTAATTACCAGCATATTTTTGGTTTGGAACCACTCCTATTCTCTTCTCATCTTCTTCACATAATCATTGGATCAACATTTAGATCAACATTTGAATGGCTTAGATTTGATATTTTATAAAATTCTTATTAAAATATTAAATTATAAAAACAATAATAATTAATTAAATACAAATGGATAAATTTTGATTCAAACTATTCAATACAACAATAATAAAAAATTAGTATAAAATTAAATCTAGATCATTCAAATATTTATGTAATGGTTAAAAAAAGAAGGCAAGGGAAGAGGACGGGTTCCGAACCATTTTCCACTAGGAATTTTTTTATTATGCACATGTGTTAACTAATAGAAATCAAGAATATTCCAGCAAATTTTTTTATCTTTTCACTTATTTTTGGCTTCAAATTGTGCATATAAAGAGATTATAGAAGAAAATGTGATATGAAAAAAGCAAAAAATCAAACTTTTGTCAAACCATGAGTTAAATGCAATGAGTTATGATTATTTTTGAAAGTGAAAAAGCTCATAAAGTCCTCCTCCTTGTAGGTGGAAGATGAAAAGTTATAAAAGCTCTCAAAGATTATAAAAAGTTGTGAAGGGAAGGAAAGAATGTAAGAGGTAGATTAAAAAGGACATTATGGAAGAAAAGCATGCATTTGCCATGGAAGTATTATAGCCAAGCTATTGCAAAACTGCCTCAGTAAATGAACTTTCTGTCTAGCTTTTGGCAGTGGATCCGCTATAGGCAAAGTCATAGCGAAACCACCTGAAAAAGCACTACTTGTGTATAATTCTATCTGACAATTCGCTATGGCATTTGCAATAGCGAACCAACAGCAATTGCATGAAATTAATATTGTGAGTTTTGGAAACTGAAGCAGAAACACCAATATCAAAGCAAGGAATAGGCTGAAGATCACCCATTCTGGTCTCCTTGGATGTTTTGGGTGCTAGAGCTTTGCATTTGGAAGAGCTTGGAGCTTGGGATTGAAGTCTAGAAGAGATTTGAAGCTCCAATCCTTGGTTTTTCTCATTCTTCTTCATTTTCTTTACTAGTTTGTTGAATGGCTACAATTATTTTACGCAGTTGTAGCTATTTTTTTTACGTAATTGTAGTTATTTTATGAACATGTGTAGCTAGAGCTTCGATTTGAGGATTGTTTTGAACCCTTGTATAGATTAAGTACTCATTTCCCCTTTATATTTGTGATTAGTGATGAGATTATGTGTAACATCCCAAAAAATTAATACAAGGATTAATTTATAGAAATTAGATAGTAAGCTAAATTATAGAACTTACAAAATTTAAGGAATCTTAAATTTGACAAAGGGAAAAATTAAGGCCTAGTGTATGTAATTAATGGGATAAAAATATACCTATATGTAGATAAAGAGACACACACCCATACTTGGCATTCCATGAGAGTTTACGTATAACAGCATCCATGCATTATTATTCCCTTTCTTCATTAGTCAACACATGAACCATACACATACTCACACACACATCCTTCTTTTGGACACACAACACGTACTCCTCATCTTTTCTTCTCATTTGGACAACACACACACACTTTCATTAAATACAATCTTATCAAACTCCTCCAACTCTCATTTACGTTCAGCTGCAAAAAGAGAGAGAGAGAGAGCTTTGAAAAAAAAACAGAACAGAAGAAGAAATACATGAGTGAGAGAGAGTTGAATCGGAGGAAGGAAACCATCGGAGAAGTGAAACAATGAAGCTTCAATATCCATGTACAGCACCATAAACGAATATAGGTAAGTTCCATACATCCTTATCTTCTTTTTCTAGTAGAATTGTGGCTGTTTTCAGTAGCTTTTGAAGTTGTTTTTCTGCTGGAATTCAGAAAATTCGCTGGAAAGTTCTGTCACAAAAACCAGTCATTGTGTGTCCATTTTACATGAGATTTTTGATCTCTTTTCTTCTGAAAAAATGTCCCCAAACCCAAGGAATATGTTTAGGAGTATGTAGAGTTGAAATCTTTGAGATTTGAGTCCAAAAGCATGGCTGCATATCAGTTTTAGAAACTCTGTTTTGGTCGCCGAAAAACGGAGTGTTTGTTGGAAACTTCCAAAAGCTTAAACGGAAGCTATAGATGGATTTTTGGTCTGATTATTTTTCCTATAGAAACTTTAGGATGTGTAGTATGAAATAGAATCAATAAGAGCACAATTTGGAGTCAACATGAATGAGTTATTAATTTTTGAATTTAGACTATCAAAGCTGACGTTTTTCAGAGTCATTCAGTTTCATGTAGAATTATGACCAACCAAATCATATCCAATATTTATGTAACTTTATAGGGAGGTAGTATACAAACCAAGCTTTAAAATGAGTTGTCGAATGAATTATTTGGATATCTGTAGAGGGAGTTATGATTTTCGAAAGCTGAGTTTTGAAATAGGTGCAATTCTGGAAGTCCAGATTTTGGCCGTCAGTTTCATCATGTTTTTGACCAATGTAATCTTTTTCAATGGACATGAAACTTTCTAGAATGAATTTTCATATTCTGAGATTTAATTGATATATAGTTTGTTTTATTTGGATTAGTATGTTGAGAGATATGATTTTTTGAAGTTGGTTTCTCTTAAACTATATTTCTGGAAAATAGATTGGTTGTGTCGAAATTTTGAATAAACCAAACCTTAACCAAAAATTATGAAAATTTCCAGATATAAAGTAGACATTCAGAGGTTTAATTTTATATATGGATCATAATTTTTGGACGAGTATATTAGGAGATATTGATTTTCAAAGGCTTACTCTGTTTCTGGAGAGTAATCTAGAATAGGGGTATTTTGGAAAATTCTGGGAGTAATATGGTAAAACGGGGTAGATTTTGATATTTTTTCATGAAAATATATTTCAAAATCTTCATGTAGGCTTTAGACCCAGTCAATTTCTATTTTTCTAGAATTAGTTATGATTTTTCAAAGTTGACTGAAAAATCTGCCAATTTTCTGAAAAATAGAAAAATTGCACTATGCAAAATTGTATTGTGTAGAAGCCACTGAAACTAAGATAACCAACATAATATGATTAAAGGAAGTAGTAATACAAGTAATAACAAATTACTTGTTAATTTTAATTTATAGGATTTGTAATAGCCCTAGCCGGAGAAAAAGTTTTGGATAAACAGTTGGACCGAAAAGGGACCTAGGTAGTAACTCTTTCTCTCATATACTATGTGATTATTTATATGTTGTGTATGCCATTTTCTGTAACATGATAGTGCCTGGGGCACAACACACGAATAAGCCAGGGTCTAAACATGTCGTTTGACCATGGACACGAGTTAAGCCAGGGATCCAAACATGTCGTTTGGCCTTGGACAGTATGCATACAACACGAGTTAGCATTTTACATATCATGGTACATTGCATATTTATTTATTGTATTTTATATGACTGATTGTATGTTACTACTGAGATTCATTCGAATCTCACCCTTTTTCAATATATAAAAATATTCCACCAGAGGGCAACGGCTCTAAGGGCAAAACCGTAATTACTGGCGGATGGAGGTCCGGTCATAGTCGGGTGTTACAACTGGTTATCTTTAGTTGTGGAATTTATTTCTTTTGTACTCTGTATATATTTTTCAAGCTATATGAGTATTTTCTGTAATATCAGTATATATCCGCTATTTCTGTATGTCATCCGAACTACGCATTTATTATTCAGCAAATATCAAGATATTAAGGGGTTTGACATTATGCTAATTTTACTCTTTGCTTGATGCTTCTTATTGATTGGCCACCAATGAAATTGTTGGGTTCACTTGATTGATACTTGAGGGGGCTAGATTGAGTGTAAACTTGAGTTTAATTTTGTGAAAACTTGAAATTTGTGAATTGAATGGATAGTTTTGTTAATGAGGTCGAGATGCACTCATTAACCTCGCATAACCAATGAAAATTGGGGTTTAATTAGTTAATTAAGAGATTAATGAATTGATTGAACTATGCACCTATTTGAAGACTTGAGAGAACACTTATAGGTAATATATTATCCTTGGTTAGCATAATATTTCATTAATAAGCACATATTATAGGGATTTGATTGAGAACTTTTGAAATACAAGAGAGATAAATGATCCTAAGTGCCATTTAATCCTTGAAGTCAAAGAATCATTTGACTTTACAAATTTTTTGTTTTAAAAGCAGTTTTTCAAAATTCTCTTCCCATATCAAAAACTTGTTTTTGCTCAACTTAATTAAATTCACTAAGCCTCCTACTTGATCATTTGTTAATCAAATCTTCGTGGGAACGATATTTACTTATCACTTTATTACTTGGCGCAACTCGTACACTTGCCATAGCGAACATGTATATGTTGTATCCTTGTCTAGGAGATAATCATGTTCAAGGCATAGCCTACTACTAAATATAGATACCTCTCTCTCTCTCTCTCTCTCTCTCTCTCTCTCTCTGAAAATTCAAACTTTGAAATAAACTGGCGCTGACGTACGATGAAATAAATGTTGTCCAATTATGAAGGACATTTTTATTGACCATAATAACCCGTGAGGAGCAAGATGGTCCGTATATTGTTAAATATAAGATACTATTTAGAGGCTTTTCTTCATGTTAAATATACTTCCTATGATCTTAAAGTTAATGTCCATGTAAGAGTTTTGGTTTGGTTACTTCCTGTGATCCTGAAGTTAGTGTCCATTTAAGAATTTTAGTTTGGCTCTAAATATAATATTCATTTTTTATATTAAAAATGTTTTATACTAGCTAGCAAAGGAAAAAGTTAATCACCTCAGAATTATTTCATAATTATTTAGATTAGATATGAGCCACGAAGAGGGAGAAATTCAGGGGTCGTTGCTTCCAAAGTAATATCAAAATTAGCTGATTATATATATATATATATATTATGGATATTTGGTTTATTAATTAAATATTTTATTGCATAAACATGCTTATTTATTTACTAACCAGGCACGGGCTCTTTTTAATGTTTTTTTGGCTTGGACGAAATCTAGCCATACCAGAAAATCCGTCCCTTGTGGTTGCAGGTAGTGTTTGACTATACATTTTATGTGATTACTATGGTGTGGAGTTGATTTATTTCATATTGAGTGTCTCGATTATGCTCTCATTTAAAATGAAGTAAGTGTATTGAAATGATTTTCAAACACATCAAGTAGTTTTTAACAATTTATCTAAGAAATGACTATGAATGTGGCCATATGATTATTCATTAATTCGGTAGATTGGACTCAATGCGATTGCTTGATGTTTTCAATTTGACTTGATGAATTAACTACCAAATTATTTTGAGAAGCTAGGAAAATCATTAACTTTGCTACCAAGACTTATTTCCTCATATCCATCCCATTTTATAGAGAAAATACCAAAAACAATATTTTAGCTTTAGTTAAATTACATTACTTTTTTAGTTATTAATTTGAAAAATCCAAAACCAATTTCCCCTTGTTTATATCATATTTGTATGGCATTTAGATTACTTAGGAATCAATAAAAGGCTTAAAAGAATAATCCTAAATTTGCTTATATGCAACTCTTGATTAATTTTTGTTCGTAGGCCCAAGGCTAATGACAAAAGGCCCCAATCACACACCGAAAAATTTGTTCCATACTTCACACACATATCCCCTTATTCTTCTGTATTGACACTTTCAGAGAGTGATGCACATAGATGAACTTGTGTTCTCATTTCATGTTCTCAGATCTCGAGCGCACGCATACACACACACACATATACATATAGAGAGAGAGAGAGGGAGGGAGGGAGAGGAAGAGTTTATGGACTGATATTTTCATTTATATTTTTTATTTCAGTATCTGAAGGAGCAACCGAAACAATTCATAATGGGGGTGATGATAACTTGTGTAGTCAAACAAGCATTGCAATCAAAATGAAGCAGAAATATCGGTATTGGTTAAGAACTGGGTTGTACGTTGTGCTTGTGTTGGTGGGGCAGTCAAGTGCAATACTCCTGGGAAGACTGTACAACCAACAAGGTGGAAAGGGCAAATGGCTAGCAACACTCGTCCAACTTGTGGGTTTCCCTTTTCTTCTCCCGTTTTATACTATTCCAGGCATCCAAACACCCCACTGCAAATCATACTACTCACAATAATGAAAAGCAAACTTCTGCTTTCATGCTAGCTTCAGTATATGTTTCCCTTGGCCTTCTTGCATTAGACTACTCCTTGTGCTGTCTCTCTGACCTTACCGTTTCTATATATTCTCTTATTGGCTCGTCAAAATTAGCCTTCAATGCCTTCTTCTGCTTCTTCCTCAACTCACAGAAATTCACACCTTACATCATAAACTCTATAGTCTCTTAACTCCTCCATTCTCGTTTTCCAAACTGGCTCTTCTGCAGAATCCAGCAATCAAGTTTCAGAAAAGAAGAAATATGTGATTGAGTCCTAGAATGCATCATTTGGATACCTATAGAGAAAGTTATGAGTTTTGAAATATAGGTCCAGAAACAGGAGAAATTCTGGAAGTTCAGGTTCTAGCAGTAGAAAAAGTGACAAATTTCATAAGTTTAATATGGTGGTTTGTTTCAGTGATTATTTTTCCCTTAAAGTAGACACTTCTAGCTTTCCATTGAGTATTATAACTTAAAATTTGAACGTGTAATTTGTAAGTTATAAATTTTTTATGTTAGTTACTTCCAGATTATGTTTCTGGAAGTCAGATTGCTTGTGACAAAATTTAAAAAACTAAACCTTGACCAAAAATTATGAAACTTTTAGATTTAAATTAGACATGATAATATTTAAATGAATATATAGAATAGGTTATTTGGATTATTTTATTATGAGATATGATTTATTGAAATTAGGCATTAAATCTGGGATGATTTCTGTTGCAGTAAGGATCGATTGAGTTTTCTAGAACTGTGTGCATAAAACTGGCAGTAGGAGATATTTTTTCTTTAAAATAGACTTAAAGAGTGTCACATAGGACTTTGAACTACCTCAATTGGAGATTCCTAGACAAAGTTATGAATTTTCAAATTTGCCTAATAAAAACTGGCAAATTGGGTTAAATATGGAAATTTTCAGTTTTTAAAGAAATTGTGATTAGGAGATAAATGAGGATTAGAGATATGTTTTAAAGACCAACTTGACCACATTGAATACCCAAATCACAAGGGTGGAAGACATAACATGTCTTAAATTATATGTACACTAGATAGAGTGCAATAAAGGACAAAAATTTGGAATGGGTCAAGAATAACATAATCTTTATTATGTCAATAGAATTGGAATAAGTAATGATCCACCTATTTATTAATTCTAAATTATAGGATTTAATATTTATCTAAGCCCAAGAGAAGAAGCTAGTTTGGAAAGGTAAATTGAAGGAAAGACAATTAGGTAGTAAATTTTCCCTCATATTCTATGTATCATGTTTCATGCATATTTTTACCATTATGAATACTTGAACTATGAACATGATTTGGGCGGAATTACCTGTTAAGTATTCAAATGAGAAGGGCTTTGGCCTAATAGAAAACCTAGCACCGTGGGGAAGGGACAGGGAGTCCTTAAATATAATTGTTTGCTGCATAAGCACATCTTTGAATGTTGAATGAATACTGAACTGTCTGGTATGTGATGGTTGATATGTCATGTTTCTTTGTATGCATCTTATATGAGTGTTATTTTTTACTATTGGGATTCTTTTGAATCTTACCCTTTTTTCCAACAACAAATCTATAGCAAAGGTGAGCAGTTCTACTGGCAAGAATGTACTCATGGACTAGTGAAGCAAACGACGGAAAAGTTTATATTGTCATTGGTTATCTATTTTGGGGAAATTGTATAATTTGTATTTGTAACTACAGTAAGACCAGTACCAGCAGTAGCAGTAGAAGTAGCCATAATAGTTGTAAACCCATACATTAGTACATTAACGTGCACACTAGTAATTTCATGTGATAAATGAAATAGAATCAGGAAACCAAACGCTAGTAGCCTATAAGATAACTATCACGACAAGGGTTTTTGATTGAGAATGCTCTATCTTCAATAAAAGGAACTAAGAACTTATGAGTTACAATGAAATTGTAAACCGTATTGAGACCGCACTTATAGTATTTTAAAAAAGTTTTCAAAAATCCACTCAAATACAGATTCGTATCCCGTATTGAAGTTGGGACTTCAATTGTTTCCAAATGAACATTAGTCTCAGGTTTAAAGTCATTATACGTTCAAACTCATCAAAAGGCTTTGAAAATTATGGTGTTACAGTAAGCCGAGTTTGCTGCTTCTATTTTCTCTGCAACCAAACATCCTTTCCTTTGTTTTGGTCTATCATGAATTGATGCAAAAGTTCCAATCCTTCTTTTTTGGCCATGGTCCATTTACTGCTAATGTGAGTTTGCTATTATTTTTTTCCTCCATTCTCCGTTGTCTTTGATGCGTGCGATATGCTTGGAATCTTGAATCATTTCTTCTTCTTTGTGGTTGTTGTAAATTGAAATTATTAGATTAGGAATTTTTATTGACAAAGGAGAAAGCTCTTGATAATAAGTCTGTTGAGAAATTGGTTGCTTTGAAATCTTAAGAGCCTTTATTGATGTTTGGGAGGTATCTTATTTGTCAGTAGTTTATGAATTTGGGTGTGTTGTATGAGTAATGTTGTAACACCTTAATTTCTAAAGCCTTTAGATTAATTTAAATATATAATGGTTTCAAACCTGAGACCAAAACAATTTAAATTCCCAATTTAAGACAGAGTTTAATCTTATATTTGTATAAAATTTTCAAAAACTTTTTAAAATAAATATGTATGGTCTAAATTTTAGTTTGTAAATTCATTATCTTTATCAGTTTAAAAATCTTTTATTTAAAATACAGGGCATTTTCTATCTATAGTTCGCATCGTGATGGTTAACTTATGGGTTTCTGGATACCAGTACGTTATCGAAAGTCTAGCGTACGGATTACAACGTATACAGTCTGCATCGCGAGTACAAGTACTACTATCGCTACTACAACTACTTATAAATATTTTACAGTCATCCAAAATAAAATGATAACCAAACAGTCCATAATTTATTTGCCTCTTCTTCGTCCGTTTATATTACCTTTTTGCCCTTAGAGCTGGACGCCTTTGCTGTATATCATTTGTTGAAAAAGGGGTGAGATTCAAAAGAATCTCAGTAGTACACAGATCACTCATATAATATGCAAATACTAAGCATGTAAAACAAATCATCAAACAGCACAACTTACAGAAATGCAGCACATAAAAGGGCCTAACCGGTCCCTTATCACAGACTCACAGCGCTTGAGATTCACAATCTGGCTGCCCAGGGCCTCTGCCCCATACAAGGTACAGTCACGGGCTTTCTGCCTCAAACCTACCTGGCTTAAGATGCCCCCGGGTAACTCCCGGTGTAACTTGTACTTACGGGTCTTACCGCCTATGGACTATCTGTCCCGCACATATATATACAGATGATATGGTACACATACATGGCATCACATATGATATAAGAGATAAGGTACTACCTGACAGTCTTTCCAAATTTGGTTCCTGTTCTCAGTCTCTTAGGCGTCCCGGGCAAATGTCAAATCCTATAATTTATAATTTACGGACGGACGAATTATTACTTATTCCAAAATAATTTAAGACACTTTGGTAGGTTATCATTATAGCTAATACCTTAATTCCAATAGGTATTTAATGGACTCATACCAATCTAAGTATTTAATTTGACCCTTAGAGTCCCAATTATTTCAAAAATACCCTTACTTTTTATTTTTTCACTATAACTCAATTCTGTCAGAATTTTCAATAATCTTTGAAAATTCATATCTTGGCCTAGAAATATCCAATTAAGGTGGTTTCAAATTCTATGTGTCACTTATGAAGTCTATTTTAATATAAAAATACTTTTAACTACCACCTATCCATGAATAATTCCCAGTTTTAAATTTGTTTCGCACTGCCAGAAAATTTTTCCAGTTTCAGTAGCTTAACTTCTAAAATTCATAACTAAATATCTAGAACTCCAAATGGGATGGTTCAAAATCTTATATGATCATATTTAAATATATTTTCAGGGAAAAATATTACCATTCATAAATTATAGCTACAAAATTTCCATAATTTCGTCAAACCTCGTCTGTACCATAAAACGTTCCAAATTCATCATCTAACTTTAAAAATTCATATCTCACTATTTATAAACCCAAATGATACATATTATATATCAAATTAAAGCTTAAGATGTCTAATTTCCTTCTGGAAACTTTCATAATTTTCTTACCAGGTTTGGTTACCAAAATTTATTTTACAACCAATATGATTTCAGAGAAACTAAGCGAACAACAACTCCTCTTATTTTCTAAAAATTCTATACTTATATATAATCATCCAAAAATCATAATCTCATGTATTCCCATATAATTTTTCGTGTAGAATTCATTGGAAACCTCAAATTTATCAAATTCTCATTCCTTCTTTATGTACTATTTTGCCCAAAACAAAACCTCACAAGACAACAATTCATTATACTAGGTTCTTATGCTTCCCAAATTACCCAAAAATAATCTCAAATCAACTAGAAAGAGTTAAGCATATGGGAAGGAAACTCACCTATATCAAGTTATGGAATTGTGTGTGAGATTTGTAGCATCTTCTTCTTGTAGCACCGATCACTCTTATGTTTCTCTTACTCTCTCTATCACTCACTCTCTCTTTCCCTCTCACTCTCTCTTTTCTTTCATTCTTAGTTGCTAGCCGATTGGGTAAGATGATATAGTGTGAGTGTTATATTAATTATTATTGTATTTTGGGTGTTAGGTTGTGTGAACCACATGGTGTAATAATTAATATTTTATCATTAAATTAATGAAAGTGGTGAGATGAAGGAGTTTGGCAAGTGTCATGAGTGATGCATGAGGAGTATGTAAAGCAAGGGAAATGTGTGTATTTTAATATTATATATATATAGGTATTTTCTTATCCTATTAATTACACACACAATACCATAATTTTTCACTTTGTCTAATTTAAGATTCCATATATTTCATAGGTTTCATAATTTGGCTTTCAATTCCCAAGATTAATCTCTAGCACCATTTAATTATCTTTTTAGGAATTTAACCTTTTAATAAATTTTGGGATGTTACAAATGTTGAGTGTCCACAAGGCATTTGATAAAATGTTTCAAAGGAAGAGGTTCATTTGGATGTGTGTTGGTGGTATTTTGACAGTGGCGAAGAATTTGGATGCTGTTTCAGGTTAATTATGATTTAAATTTAATTTAAAGATAAAATTTGAAAATCGTGTTATAAAATGGTGTTGGAAAGATTGTAGGGAAACTAATGATATTCTTGCTATTCGATGGTTGGGCTAACTGTTTTAGATTTGGTGGTTAAATGATTCAAAAATACAAGGTTAAGTTAGAACATGAAGATATTGGTTACGGTAATAGATATATGAATCAAGTGGATGCACTTGCATATAGAAGAATTTGGTTTTGTGAACTCGCTAATAGAAGCTAGGATAATTTTGTTGTTGCTAAATTAAACTGTGGGTGGAGTATGCAATGTTAGAATAAACAATCTTATTGAATGAATTATCATGGATATTTTATATAAAGTTAAAATTATAGTTGGAATAATAATGTATTTATTTTGGTCTCTAGGGAAATAAAGAGTGAATGAGTCGGAAGGGGATATAGGAGTAAGTTGTATCGTTAAGAGCATACCAGGTGAGTGAATAGCATTCCATTATAATTTTTTATAAATGATGTTTTTACTACTAGCCATACTTTCATGTTAATTACCATCTTTACAAGTATGATTTTTGCCAATGAAAGTTTATCGGATTAGTTTCATATTCTTGTTGATATTGAAATGTGTATAGATTAATGATTTTATTTATTGTTATTTATTCTTCTCCTATTGCTTCATAGTATAATTTATGATTATATACGAAAATGCTAAAGAAAATTTCAATTTTCTCTCATTAACTTTCATGTCAAAATAGTCTTGTATTTTAGAATGTTTGTCTGTGAGTTTTATTATTTGGGAAATGTTTTGGCGATAGATTAAACTTGAAGGAAAGTTTGAAATATTGAGTATGAACTTTCAGGATGGGGTATTCTACTATATTGTATTTGATATGAAGTATCTATGGTATTGAAAAAAGAGCGTTTCATTGCTTTGATAAATTTTCCCCAAACATGCTTGAAAACGTTTTTGAGAGAACTGAACACAAAACACTGGTTACTAATATCAGTACTGTTAATCCTTAGCATGCCATAATTAACCTTGATCTTGCTTGATATTCATGTTTGTTATTTGTGGGTCTTGTACCTATGCTTATTTCATGGTCTCATGCTATGCTTGCTTCGTGGCTTTGTGTTGTGCTTGATTGGTTACTTACTCTCATGGACTATGTGTCCACGCTTGTGCTTGTAGCCTTGAGCTGCACTTGGTTAGTTATCTTTGTGGACTGTGTGTTCACGCTTGTTATCTATTCTATAGAAGTACTACAAATAGATGAGATTTAAGATTTGATGTTTTAAATTGATTTTGTTAAACAAAACGATTTATTACATATTTGGATTTATTTGATTGATAATCCTATATAGAGTTTTATTTATATCTATGATCGTATGATATAGAAATTGCAATTTATTGTCATATCGTTATTATTCAAGGTTAAATATGTTTAAATTATTTTATCCTATATTTTCCTAAATTATATAAATCGGATGTTATTCATCGAAAATTTTTTATCCTTAGATAGCATTATTAACCTTGCACCTTTAGTTGAACAGTGAAGGCTGTCATTGCTGACCAAGCTTGTGGATATATTTTGGAACAATTGCTAGTGGATGTAAAGTTAAGTTTTCATTTATGTATTAACTTCTATAGTTTAGATGCTCTACGTAATCTATTGGCAAGATCCATGTCTTCCCTTATAATTTGGAATATATGCATATGTATATACTATAGTGGAGCAGAGCTTCGAATGCTGTAACAAAAATTCAGGTCATTGTAGAAATTTTGGAAAGTCTAATTTATAGAGGAGACTTCTCCCAAAATTTCTACAAGAGACTTAATATTTTGATTATGTGAGTTATGTTATTATATATGAATTTAAAATGGTTTAAGCATGCCACTAGTGCAAAATAGCATTTTTAGACCGCATTATTTAGACCGGTTATTACGGATAAGATCTAAAAGAAACACGCGGTGGCAATTTCGTAATTAAAAGCAATTTTTTAGACCGGTTGTCTAAAAAACCGGTCTAAAAAAATATTATTTAGACCGGTTATACACAAAACCGGTCTTAAAAAACAATTAAGACCGGTTGTTTAAATAAACGGTCTTAAAAGTCAATAATTTAAGACCGGTTATTTAAACAACCGGTCTTAAAAAAAATTATTAAAATGAATAAAAAAATCACGATATTATTAAGACCGGTTTTCTAAATAACCGGTCTTAAAAGTCAATAATTTAAGACCGGTTATTTAAAAAACCGGTCTTAAAAACAAATTCTTAAAATGAATAAAAAAATCACGATATTATTAAGACCGGTTTTCTAAATAACCGGTCTTAAATATCAATAATTTAAGACCGGTTATTTTTATAACCGGTCTTAAAAGTATTTATTAAGACCGGTTATTTAAATAACCGGTCTTAAAAGTCTGATTTTCAAACCTAGAACCGCCGCGAAAGTTCATTTCACATTTACGTTTCACTTCCCCCTCTGTTTCCACCGCCGCGAACTACTCACTTCCAACGCTGTAGGTGATATTCCGCCGTATTCTCCTGCCACCTTTCCAATCGCCGCCGCCGCTTCCACCTTCTTTCCCATATTCTGTTGTCGGCGTTTGAGACTCCCTCCAGCCTTTATCTCACTCCGGCGTGTTTTCCAGCCACTGCTGCCCCTCTCCTCCTGCGCGTCAAACAGGTAAAACTCTGTTAATATAATGGCTGCAATTTCTTTCATCGTTTGGGATATTGATAATGGCTGGATTCTGGACCGTACTTGTAGAATTGTTCATGCGAAATCTGTGCTTTTTGCTGAAGGCTGAAGGGCTAGCCCTTCTTGATGCTATTTCTTATTATTTAAAATTTGAGGTGTCAAAATTAAAATAGAGTAAAAATAAGAAATAAATATCATATTAACCCGTTTTTTGTTAATCCTCTTGGTGGACAATTCAAACCATGCCCTTATCAACCTTATTTTTAATCCTTTGATCTATTCACAATTGATCAATGACTTTGAAATATGAGGTACTAGTAGTAGTAGATGAAGGAAGCGTTTAATTAGGTATATACTGCATATGGGTGTGTGTGTTTGGAATCAATCAAATATAAGGGTGAAATTAGAAATTTAATCTATAATTAATGAGTTAACTAACTCTTTTTGGTATATAAGAGGTAGTTAATTTAGACTTATAAATAAAAATAGAATGATATACACAAAAGCAAATAACAGTTGGGAAGAATGTGAGGGGTGGATAATAATAATGCTCTGATTGAGCAAGAATTGATAAATGGGTTGGGATAGAGACAAGATCAAGGACACAAATTTAAGAGGTTTCTACCAAACAAAAAGTCCAGAAAGCATCATGATGAGATGACAATGGAAAACGATATATCAAGAGAGCTAGAGAGGGGAACCAAGACCAGTTGTCTTATTATGGTCTTCAGATCATGCACCACCAATCCACCATACGGTAAAAGTATTTTGTTTTTTTTGGTATTTAAAAGTTTAGGTGGGTACGATAAAAGTCTTTAAAGACGATGATTTGTCTTTGATTCCAAATACCCAATAAAACAATCATGTGGGCTCCCTTACACTCATTTTCTCCCGGGCCGATACTATCTGTTATACTCTCCCACTTCACTTGCGTAATCTCAGCAAGTCACTTAATAACTCAACAATTTGTCTTAACAGTACAATGACGGATCCGGTGCATCCTACAGCCGAGGATCAGGTGCATCCTACAGCCGAGGATCAGGTGCCTCCTACAGCTGAGGATCAGGTGCACCGTACTGCTCAGCACAGCGAGCCTCAGAGTGTTAATCAGGGGCAGTCATCGGGTGAGCCGAGTCACCAGCCTAGAAGGAGGGGCAGGACGGCCACACGGTTGAGGGATGTTTCCTTGAGTCGGTCTGCCGGGGAGAGGATACCGATCCAGTTCGATCAATACTGGAAACCGGTCGGGCCGAATGCCAGTCGTTTTAGGAGTTTTGTCGGCCTCCTCGCACGGAATAAGCCTAGCATATTGATAGAGGAGTGGAGGAATGTCGACAAAAATGTGAAGCAGCATATTTGGGACACTATTCAGGTATAAAATTCCCTCTGTATGTTTCTTTTATCAAATTCGTTTCATTACTGTCACTAACTCCTTTCATTCATGAATAACAGCTCACCTACGACGTTCCTCAGAGTGAGATCTTGTATCACAAGACTATGACATATTGTTGTGAGCGCTGGAGGAAGTTCAAGACGAGTCTGGCGAACAATTACGTGCATATCGAGGTGCCAGCTGGTAAGCCACGTCCTACTCCTTGCAGCAAGTACTCGTACATCGATGAAGCAACATGGCAGGAGTTTTTTAGGCTTCGGACTACTCCAGAGGCTTTGGTGAGATAACTTATTTTGTACTTTATGTACTTATCTTTTGTCTTTACTGTTTGTAACTTTTTTTTCCCATTTCCTATTCGCAGGCAAGAAGGCAAAAGGCACAAGCGAGCGGCAGGAAGAATGATTGCCCCCATACAATGTCTCGTGGGGGATACGCAAAGGCCGAGAAAGACTTGTTGGCGGCCAAACGGAGGAGATTGGAAGAAGCTTCTCAATCCGATCCTTCTGTTCTACTATCTCCACCATCTCCGATACGGCGTGAAGAGTTGTGGTTGCATGCTCGCCGGAAGAGTGGTGGATCCTATACGAGCGACCAGTCTCGTATAGTCGGTGAAAAAATTGTAAGTATCGTTGTTCTTATTAACTGTTTAATAAACATTTTTCATTACTCATGTGTGTTTTTTGTATATCTCACAGGAGGAACTTCAAAAAAAGAAAGCCGAGGGAACCTTCAAGTCCGAGGGGAGGAATGACATTCTCACGGTTGCTACTGGAAAACGTGAGCATCCAGGCCGCGTCAGGGGAGTTGGAGGAGGGGTGGGTATAAAGGATTACTTTGGATCCTCCTCACGCAGTTCCTCCTCCAACGTGGTCACGAGAGACGAATTGGAGCGTATGTTGGCCACTGCGAGGGCGGAAGCAAGGGCTGAGGCAGAAGCATCATTTAATGCACTATTGGATGCCCGGTTGAGCAAGATGAAGGACGAGGTATATGTCATGGTGAGCACAAGACAAGACACCGCTCCTGTCCACGCACAATCGCTCGATCGCCATAAGCAGAGCACCAAAGGGAGTTGTTGCAATGTGGGACAGTCATCAGAGGGTCCTGGAAAGGACGATGCTGAGCCTTGTGATTTATATGTTGAGGATCCTCTGAGACGGTTAGTTGCACGGGGGAGTGTGCATAACCTAGGATCAACTGTTCACCACCTCGAGATGACAGATGATCAGGTTAGGGTGTCAGTTGAGGAGGTTATTATCTCAGACGCACCTGTCCCTATCCCTTCTGAGGAGTTCAAGATTGTGGCCGATGTCTTGGGTACTTTCATATCATGGCCGAAGAACCTTGTTTCTGTTGGAGCTGCGGATTCCCCGATCAAAGCCCCAAGTCCAGCTCCCGTCCCTCGTGAAGTTTCACAGCCTCCACCACTGAATGTGATGCAGCAAGTGATTCTGATGGCATTTGACACATCTTTCCCGACTAAACATTGGCCTATGGATTCAGTTGTTGGACCTTCAGGGGTGGCATGCTATCTTGAGAGGGATGATTTAATGTCCATGGTCGCTCCTAGACAAAATCTTACGATTGCGATTGTCCAGGTTTTTTTGATGTAAGTATCTTCTTCAATTTGAAGTAAATATCTTAAAAATTAGGCTCTGTAACCTTAATTTGTGTGCTTCCATTTTTGTAGGTACATGAATCGTAGGTTGGTTTCCTCTGGGCAGAGCGCTAAATTTGGATTCATGTGCCCAGCTCATGCCACAGAGAAAGGGACCACTGCTGCCATCAGACATAGATATTTATCACAGAGGCTTAGTGAAACAGAAACTGACTGTTTCTTGGTTCCTTATGTGCATGGGTAAGAAACATCAAATTTATATTCCGAAACATCACATATAATGCTTTATATTTGCTTAACATTCATCTCTTTTTTTCAGGGATCATTGGCAATTGGTTATTCTGTGTAAGGCTAGTTACACAGTGATCCTCCTCTGCTCCCTCCACTTCAAACCGGGGACTGACTTGAAGAAGACCATGAACTCGTAAGTTTTCTTGCTTTATTACCTTTTGTGTGCAAAGTTTGTGTGCAGAATAAGTAGTCTTTGTGATTTTGATCATAGGGCTATGCGGACTTTCCTACACGCTAAGTGTGGTAGGCATGTTCGTGACTTAAAAGACCCTACATGGATCACGCCAAAGGTTAGTACATATTTGTTTTCTTTAAGATGCGTTTCATAAGATATGCTTTTAGGCTGCTTTGATGATACCATGTTCTTTTTCAGACCCGTAGGCAACCACCGGGCTCCAACTTATGTGGTCTTTATATTTTGAGGCAGATTTACAATATTATCAGCCTAGACACGACTGACTTTACCGAGGAGGTAATAAATGTATATTTCAAATATTTTGTATTACTTTATTATTTTTAAGTTAGTAAGTTAATGTTTTGTTTGGCTTCGGTGTTACACATACAGATGTTTGATCTTGCTGATCCCTTTCCTGAAGAAGATATTGATTTCATTCGCAATTGTTGTGCTGAATTCATTTATGAGCTTTTACAAGATTAGTAAGTTTTTTAATCCGATTTATGTTGTTCTAATAATACTTATGGTTTTCATATATATCTAACTTGGTTTATATCTCTGTTTAGGACAAATTCTTGGATATTGGCGATACTAGTTGGCTGTTGATTCAGGCAGGGATCACTATTGTCAATTTTCCTCCACTTTTTTCATTTCTCTGTAAAGCTTACGAATTTTTTCCATATAATGAGAAATATTGTACTGTTTCTGAGAATTGAATAAATTGATCATGTGTTATTGGTAGTCATTGGAATTGAATGTGTTTGTTTTCAATGATTTTTTTCATAATGTTCATTCTTTGATTGTTGAGAGTCGAGGATTGTGTATTGGTAGTTTCTGGAAATAAAAATGATGTTGTCACTGCTTCTGATTGTCAATATATACATATATGCATGTGTATGTAATGTGACAGGGGGAATGTTGTTGACTATGGCTTACTGGCCTGGGCAAGATTGAAACAAATAAAACGAAAAAAAACAAAACAAAATTTTAAGACCGGTTCTCTTAATAACCGGTCTTAAATACATATTTAAGACCGGTTATTAAGAGAACCGGTCTTAAATAAGTAAACTTTAAGACCGGTTCTATTAATAACCGGTCTTAAATATATATTTAAGACTGGTTATTAAGAGAACCGGTCTTAAATTTTTATTTTTTTATGCTGAAATTTTCCCTACTTGTTCCTAGTTAAACTTTAAGACCGGTTGTTTAATAACCGGTCTTAAAAGTTCATATTTTAGACCGGTTTTTTAACCGGTCTAAAAAGTGTAATACTTTTTAGACCGGCTGTATCAAGACCTGATCCAGAACCGGTCTAAAATATCGTTTTTAACCGGTCTTAAAAGTGTTTTTTGTACCGGTGTGCTTAGGATTATTGTACTAGTCATGATTTTGTTAATGGTATTATGAGTATTATTTAGTATTCATCTATAAGTTTAAGGCTTAAGGAATGTGAGTCCACTCATATTTCATGTTCATCACTCCCTACTTTTCAAGCGTGACAAATTCAGCCGGTAAATTCAGGGTATAAAAAGTGACAGTCAAAGTTAAGTTCTTTTTGAACCGGAAACATTTATAATTTTTTTAAAAAGATTAAAAGAAAAGAAAATTCAGTTGCCGCGCTTTCCTTTGTCTACTAGCTGTGTGCTGTTGGGAGGGGGCTTAATTTGGAGAGGATGATTTGTTTGTTTGAAGGAAACAAATTGATTAGATTCGCTAAAATGTGCTTACTCGTATCTATGTCCGCGATAATCATGGTTATGCTTGTTCGTGAAGACCTTTTGGGATTCATGAGTGGTTTAAAGACGCCACTTAATGAAGATTTGTTAATGGCCTTCAAAGCTGGGATGTTTGATGGTGTAATATGTTTCTTCCCTTCTTTTAACAAGCATTATTGTTGTTGTTGTTGGTTTAGATCCACCCCAGCCTCTTCTTCTAACACCGAGTCGGTTAATCAACAGAGTTATGATGCTGCTGCTAATTACATTAGCCGATGTGAAACACAGGATCCTTTTAAAAAATTAGCTTGGAGATCTTCTTTCTTTGTTTCCTGAGATCATCAAAATTAGCCTTCAACGCCTTCTTCTCCTTCTTCCTTAACTCACAGAAATTCACACCTCATATCAAAAACTCTATATTCCTCTTAACAATCTCCTCCGCCCTCCTCGTTCTTCAAACAGGTTCTCCTTCTGCAGAATCCATAAATCAAGTTTCAGAAAAGAATAAATATGTGATAGGGTTTATATGAACAGTTGGTGCCTCAGCTGGGAATGGATTGATACTTTCTGACACGGCTTGCATTCAATTGAGTTGTGAAAACAAAAGCTTCAAGGGCATTTTGGACATGATAGTTTATCCATCACTTGCAGCATGTTTGGTATCGGTGATAGGGCTGTTTGGGAGTGGAGAATTTAGAGGTTTGAGAGCAGAAATGGAGGAGTATGAGATGGGGAAGTTGACATTGAGCTTCACTGCAGTAACATGGCAAGTTTATACTGTGGGAAGTTTGAGTTTGATTCATGAGGTGTCTTATTTGTTTACTAATGCTCGGGGAACTAGTTTCAATGCTTATCGTTATGATGAGCACTACGAGCTAATCAACCGTGAAATCTACAGTTCAAATAGAATTTTAATGGTACAGATTGATTTTATATTTTAAATGGTGATTTTTAAATAAAAAGGGAAAATTTCTTAAAGGGACCAATTTGAGAAGTTTATTGCCTAGTGATACCTCAAGCTTTTTAAAAGATCTTGGTCCATTTGGGTGAATAGACATAAAGATCCCTTTTAGTAAAAATCTTCCCTAAGTGCAATATGTCTTCCCTTGTGTTATAAAATTAAGGCAGAATATGTAAATTTTTATATATGCAAACGATATGCTCTACCTGTAATTCATCTTCCCTATGTGCAATATACCTTTCCTTATGCAATACATTTTCTTTATATGCAACTTAACTTCCGTTATATGCAATCCATCTTCAACGTGTGCAAACGTCTTCCATTGTGTGCCAAAATTAAGTCATAATGTGCAAATTATATATGCTTTCTGCAAACAATATTTCCTTAGTGCAAACAATCTTCCTTTATGTTCGAATAATCTTCCATATGTGCAATATGTCTTCCCTATATGAAATTTATCTTTCCTATGTGCAACTTAACTTCCATTATATGCGATCCACCTTTCTCACTTGTAAATGTCATCCCTTGTGTCCCAAAATTAAGCCATAATGTGTAAATTATGCTTTGGGCAAACAATATTCTCTTAGTGCATATGATCTTCCCTTGTATGCAAACAATATTCCCTATGTGCAATATATTTTCCCAATATGCAACTTAACTTTCATTGTATGCAATTCATCTTGCCTGTGTGTAAATATCTTCCTATATGTCCCAAAATTAAGCCAAAATATGCAAATTATACTAGTGCAAATGATTTTTCCTTTTGTGCAAATAATCTTCCCTTGCATGCAAATCATCTTTTACTATTGTGCAAATAAACTTTCCAAGTTTTCCTTTCCTCAAAATTTTTGGCCACTCACACCCATACCTCTGGAATTGAACCCAGAGATCTAGTGTAAACCCCCTTTACTTTGATAAAAGTACTTTACCTCCCTGCTTTTAACTTATGGGCTTTCTTTATACAATTATTTGATTCCAGTTCTTTTAATGCGTTAGGTGTTTGCCATTCCGTTGCTTATAGTGAGTCAGTTATAATTATTACTATACGTACCGGTTCTACTATGGTGATGTTTAAACATATATACAAGATATGTAGCCACACTAGACTACCCAAACTGTCAAACCCCTTAATATTCTGATATTCGCTATATAATCAATGCGTCGTTCAGATGGCAAACAAAAATAGTGAAACTATACTGATAATAAGTACTTACTGATAATACAGAAAATCCTCATCTAGGTTGAAAAATACATACAGAGTACAAAAGAAATAAATTCCACAACTAAAGATAATCATATGTAACTCCTGGCTAGGACCGGACCTTCAATCGCCAGTAATTACGGTTTTGCCCTTAGAGCCGCTGTCATTTGCTGAAATATTTTTAGATGTTGAAAAAGGGTGAGATTCGAATGAATCTCAGTAGTAATATACAATCAGTCATATAAAATGCGATAAATAAATATGCAATACACCATGATATGTAAAATGCTAACTCATGTTGTATGCATACTGTCCAAGGCCAAACAACTGTTTGCAACCCCGGCTAAACTCGTGTCCATGGTCAAACGATATGTTTAGACCCTGGCTTATTCGCGTGTTGTGCCACAGGCACTGTCATGTTACAGAAAATGATATACACAACATATAAATAATCACATAGTATATGAGAGAAAGAATTACTACCTGGGTCCTTTTTCAGTCCAACTGTTTATCCAAAACTTTTTCTTCGGCTCGGGCTTTTACCAGTTCCTATGAATTAAAATTAACAAGTAATTGGTTATTACTTGTATTACTACTATCTTTAATCATATTCGATCTGATTATCTCAGTTTCAGTGGCTTATACACTATATAATTTTGCATAGTGTAATTTTACTATTCTTCAACAAATTGACAGATTTTTCAGTTAACTTTGAAAAATCATAACTAATTCTAGAAAAATCGAAATTGACTGGGTCCAAAGACAACATGAATCTATTAAAATATATTTTCATGGAAAAATATCGAAATCTACCCAGATTTACCATATTACTCCCAGAATTTCTCGAAATACCCCTATTCAAGATTAGTCTCCAGAAACATAGCATGATTTTGAAAATCTATATCTCCTAATATACTTGTCCAAAAATTATGTTCTACCTGTCAACTTAACGCTATGGATGTCTACTTTAAATCTGGAAAGTTTCATAATTATTTGGCAAGGTTTGATTTTCCAAACGTTCGACACAATCAAACTGTTTTCTAGAAACACAGTTTGAGAGCAACTGACTTCAAAAATTCATATCTCTTAGTATACTAATCCAATTAACACAAAATATATACCAAATTAAAGCTAAGACTATGTAATTTAATTCTGGAAATTTTCATAGCCATTGGGAAAGATTACATAGTTCAAAAACACCACGAAATCAACTACTAGAATCTGGATGTTCAGGATTGCACCTGTTTCTAAACCCATATTTCAAAAATCATAACTTCCTCTACTGATATCCAAATGATATATTCTACCACTCATTTTAAATATTTGTATGTCTAATATCTTCCTGTAAATTTTCGTAAATAATGGATGTGATTTGGTTGGTCATAAAGCCACACGAAACTGACTGACTCTGATGAACATCAGTTTTGGACAGTCTAACTTCAAAAATTGATAACTTGCTCGTTTTGACACCAAATTGAGCTCTTCTTGATTCTATTTCATACTACACATCCTAAAATTTCCATATCAAAAAGAACCAGATGAAAAATATATCTGTAGTCTCCGTTTGAGCTTCTGAAAGTTTCTAATAAATCCTCTGTTTTCCGGCGACCAAAACAGAGTTGATAAAACTCACATGCAACCATGATTTTTGGACTCTAATCTCAAAGATTTTGACTCTACATACTCCTAAACATGTTCCTTGAGTTTTGGGACGTGATTACAGAAGAAAAGGAATCGAAAATCTCATGCAAAACGGACACAAACTTGCTGGTTTTGAAACTGAACGGTAACAAAACGTTTTTGGTGACTTCTCTTGATTCCAGCAGCAAAACAACCCAGAAAACAACCACAAATCCAATGGAAATCCAAGGTTAAAGTAGAAGAAACTTACCTAAACACGTTTATGATGTTGTGTGTGAGATTTGGAGCTTGTTCTTCCTTCGTTTCTCTCTCTGTTTTCTGTGTTTCTGTGCTTCTGTTTCTGTTTCATTTCTGTTTTTCTTTTCTGTTTTCTGTTCTTGTTTCTTCAGCTCTTTGAACGTAAATGAAGAGATGAAGGAGGTGGGTGGTTGATTAAATTGAAGATGCATTTGATGTTGTGGATTTCCAAGTGTCATGTATGTGTGTGTCTACGTGAAGGAGGATGTAGGTGTAAGTGTGTGTGTGGTGCAAGTGTGTTGTGTTGATAGCATGAAGTTATAGGGCTGTACGTGTGCTTGTGTGCTGTACGTATGTGTTGGCCAAATGAAAGAAAAGATGAGGAGTATGTGTTGTGTGCTGTCAAGTATGGGTGTGTGTGTTTTTATACACATATAGGTATATTTTTATCCTATTAATTACACACACTAGGTCCTAATTTTTTCCTTTGTCAAATTTAAGTTTCCTTAAATTTTGTAGGTTCCATAAATTAGCTTACTATCTAATTTCCATAATTTAATCCTTGCATTAAATTTTTGGGATGTTACAAAAACTATCTTAAGTCATAAAACTTTGTTACAGATAATCAATAGAACTCTTAAATCCTTCATCTCCACCTTCTACGTATCAACGTTTCCTTCTTGGCCCTTGAAGCTGCTTGCCTAGCTTTATGTCATTTATTGGAAAGGGGTGAGATTCATAAGAATCTCAATAGTAATAGCAATCAATTATAACATATGCAAGTTTATAAATCATGCTAGACAAATCATTATATGAACAACAATCAACACGAACAACATTCAATATTCAAGATGCAGCATAAACATCAATCACAAGACACACTAGTCCAATACAACACAGTTGTCATATAAGATTTTATAGCCTAGGGTCACTGCCCCATATAAAATTTCACAACTATTGGACAAGGTTTGACTGGTCAAAACTGAATTCAAAGCAACCAGGCAATAGCCTTACTTAACCTTTAATTCCAATTTTTGAATTCTCAATCCAATCTTTCTAAACTTATTTCTAAAAGCTAGTTCTACACAATTTTGCATGTAGAATCCATTTCTAATCTCAAATTTGACAAAAACTAATTCCTTCCCTATGAACCAGCCAAGGTCGAAATGCATCATAGGGAAAAACAAAGTGATTTTGCAACTTCCTTTTATAAAACTTCTAAACTTCCTTCCTACCATACTTAAACCTCTTTTATCATCATTTTTATATGCTCACATCATTAAACTCTTAATTTTCCCTCTTGACAAAAACAGGGCAGCATGCCAACATCATGAATACTTGGCCAAATTTCAAGATACTTGGTTCAAAACAAAGCTTATGCTTACATTTTTCCTTTGTTAACACTCTATCTTGACTTCTCCAACTTCCACACCTCTTGGACAGCAACAACCACTTCTTCTTAAGAAACTAAAATCATAGAAATATTGTTCTTGATGTAAGAAATAAAGTTTATTTTGAGCTAAAATTGTGGTTTTAATGATGAAAATAGTTTGAGACTTCTTCCTCTCCCTTGCTTCTCAAAGTTTCTGTCTCAACTCACTATCTTTCTCTCTCTGTGTTTAGCCGACTTGCATGGTGAATAGAGATGAGAAAATATGTTATTTAAATGCTTACTCTCTTCCTCTTGGCTTCTTGGCCGACTTGAGTGAGATAAGAGTGTAAGATGACGTGTCATCCTTTTATGGTTCCATATCAAAAAGAAGGATGTTCCATTAATTGTGGTGGTGTATGTGTCATGTTGGCTTAGCTCTTTTTCTTTCTTTCCTTGACATGTTGGTCGACTCTCTTGAATCAAAATGTGAGGGAGTGTATTAAATATATGTTTATTCTTTCTCCCTTTCTTTGGAGTACTCCTAGCCCTCATATCTAAGTGAAAAAGAAGTCAAAAAGGTGAGCACATGTTTTGATCTCTCCCTCTCCCTTCCTCTTCTGTCTTGGCCGAATCAATTGACTAAATTGGGAGGAGGTATATATCTATTATTTCCTTTTCTTTGGTGCTAGCCGACTTTGTTCATATAAGGTGATGGAGTATGTTGCTTTAATCCTTGCATGCATGTGTGGTATAAGGTGGGACAGCCATGTGGCCAAATGGAAAAAGAAAGAGTGGCTTCAATTAAACATGTGTTTATGAAGGGTGATTAGGTAGCAACTTGATATAGTTCCAACATAAAAGTGAAAGAGCTAAACATCTGTTTATGTGGTGTGAGGGGACCGCTATTTGATTAAAGGGGAGGGAAGTGTGTTGACTAATCTCTTCATTTCTCCTGTTATGCTTGGCCGTCCCAATTGAATAAAGGGGAGGAGATATATTTGACCAAGTCTTACATGTATGTGTAGTGTGTTTATACTTGTATAAATATTTTTATCCTATTAATTACACACAATAAACTCTCAGGATAATGATATGCCCCTAATTCCCAAAATTATATCTAATGCCATTTGCTAAATTTCAGTATATTACATCTAGATTTACAAATTAGTTGGTCAAATAGGGGGCTAATGAGAGGCAGCAAAAAATTGAAGGTAGTGAGATGGGGTTGCAGAGGAGAGAAAAAAAATGAAGGAGAGGGTTAAGAAATTCCAGATTGGATCAAAGGCCAAAGGGCAGAGAAACCATCATCCTCTCCTTGGAAGTCGTTGCTGCCATTTTGAAGGAGGTTGCTGTCACAGTTGTTGGAGGAGGTTTTCTTCATAGATGTCAATCATGTGCAAGACAAACAAGGAGAAGGCGGTGTGAGTAAGAGGGAGAGTGAGAGCCAACTACTGATGTGAGAGAGAAGGTGAATGGCAACTGGTGACCGACGATTTGTAGAAGATAGAGACTGAGCATTGATGCAAGGGATGAGAGTGCGAGAGCATCTTAAGTAGTGTGATAGGGTGGTATGTGTAATTTATTTATTTCATTTTCATTCATATATGCCCTAAAAGACCTAGGTCCTTAAAATAAACTTATGTCCTTTCAAGCAACCCAAAAAAAAAATCAAATAGGGATTTACTAGCAATTTTCCCAATAAAAAATTATTTTTTGAAAAAATGATAGTTAAAAGATTGTCTTTTTGTCAAATTTTGTAAAAATTAAAATAAATTTTAAGAAAAAAGAAGCAAAAGTAAAAAAAAAATAATAATAAATATGATCCATTCAAATTATATCTGAAGAGTATGTAGTGGTGATTAGCTCTTGGTACTTATTATTGTGATCAACACTGAAACTAGTTCCCATTGCCTATTGTGCCAATTTGTGTGGATCATTATTTGATATGCTCTACATGGATTATGAAAGGTTATTGACAGCTTAATTTTGCTGAAGCACTGACCATTAATTATCTCATTCTTATTAAAATCGTAGATCATAAATAATAACGCCTCCTGATAGTCTTCCGTGGCCACTAACGGACAAACCTGTTGACTAAAAGGTTAAAAAGGAAGAAAAAGGCAAAACATTAATTGGGTTCTGATCGTCTACGTAAACCAACTTTGCTTGCTGCTAGAGCTGTGCTTAATGATGCCGAGCTCAAACAAATTGACTGTATCTTTCAAAAATTATTCGGTAGCTATTTACAATACAAACCACATCTTATATTAAGGACCCACAATTCATCCGTTTGAATTCTACCTCAAATAGCTACCCGTCGCCATAATTGCGTCATTGCCATCATCTAATTAATTCTTATATTTAAGATGAGTGGGACTGGTATTCATGCATTTGCTGACCATCAAATTTATTTGTCATCATCCATTGATGGAGGTAAATATAGTATATATACAACCACACTCTTCGAGCATCAGCTGCATATTAATATATATATATATATATAGTGCTGGAATTCAAAACAACCTAAGGCATGACCGGCCAATTCAAACCTAATGTTTGGGAAAGTAAACTAAAACGATTACATCACATCAAAAAGTTGTACAATAACCACACAACAGTCTAGAAGAGTTATATGCAGAGCAAAATAATTATTATTAATACCATTGATTTAAGATATACAAGACGGGATAGGTAAATAATAATAATAATCAGCTGCTGAAGTTGGCGTGTTGGTGCACATATTTGGTTTAAATATTCATATCTTAGCTTGGTGGGATATAATTTAACACTATAATTAACTAGAGACGAAGAATTAATAGTGTTACACCTTTCCTTTGTTGACTAGATGTGATCAAGAGGAGAGACAGAGGGACGAATAGGATGAGTTATATATTGAGTAGAATTTAGAAAGGATTGAAACATACTTAGACATATCTATCTCAGCCATCAATATCCAATCTCATCATTCATGGCTGCACAACCGGTGGATCCGCCCCTTGATGAACGGCTGTTGAAATTATTAATGCCTTTTTCTACGACGCTGAGTACATGTTTCGGCTTTGTGGCATGTTTTGCTATACTTGCCTTGGTTGAAAGACCCAAGGAAACAGATGAACTGTATGACCGGGAACTGAGTCTCGAGAACTTAGGGCTTGCAGCAATGGAAATTTCACGGTTTATGTACTTAAGACGGGGCAAAGGCAAGAGCCCTCGCGACTCTTACTCACGAGATCACAGTTTCAAGTTTTATGAAGTCCCAGTTACTATATCTTTTGCTTTGTCCATCTTATCACGTAACATGATGGACCAAGCGAAACTTCTATTCGATCTCGTTATATATCTTCTGTTGTCGATCTTTATGTTTCTCAACTTATTTTTGTCCCTAAGAGAGAAACTCAAGAAAATCCAGGTGTGCGATTTCTTCTCCTTCTCTTAACAAGCATTATTATGTCAACCAAATCCCAGAGCATAACTTGTTAATCTGTCCTATATATGATTTTGCTCTGGTAAATATATATTAACCCATACATCTGACTTCATTGAGCCACAACAATACATATGTTATCGACAATTTCTTGAGTTGAGTTATAAACGTCCTTTTTATATGTCTAATTTACCTAATTTTCATATACCAATGAAAGTTAACTCATTAAATATATCCTAAATTTATTAAATATATCATAAATTGATACATTTTCCCAATTTAAACCCTCATTTAATAATGGAATTCTCAAATATTTTTCTCATTTCTCTCTCTTTCCAACAGGAATTAATTCATTATCTTTCATTATATTTAATAAAGGTAAAATTGTAACACTATTATTGATTACTTTCTGTGTGGACTTGTAAGAAGGACCAAAAATTTTTTCTAAACTAGACTTATAAAAGGACCAGAGTGGTAAAGAACATACATGCTTTGATGATGAAATTCTTCTGAAATATAATGGTTGCTTAAATGATTAAACAGGGCTTGGAACTGGAACAAGATATCAGCTCCACGGAAGCCACTTCTTTGAACACTGATGAGTTGGTTTATGAAAAGAATTATGATGTCGCTCGTTTAATCTCTTCTACCTCTAACTTTAGCCAATGCAAAACAGAGGATCCTACTGGGGCTACAGAATTTGGAGCTGTTTCTTATTTGACGACTTTGTTGGTTCATCAACACAACTGTGATGCTGCTAATTCAGTGTCTTGTGGCTCAAATTTTAGCCAATGGTAAATAAGGGATCCTCCTATTGGAGGTGGTAGATTCGCAATTGTTCATGTTGCCTCTAACAGGTATATATGTCTACGATTCTCCCACTAACTTGATATTGTAATCTTATTTTCTTAATTTCATCTTTTCTTAGTCAATAATTAATGAATTGTACGTGTAGCCAAAATATATATATATATGTTGTGTTTTTCATTCTTGACAGAGAAACGGGAGCCTTATGTGCAGTGAAGAAACCAAAAGACACTGATAATCTTGGCAACACAAGGTCTCTTATTAAGGTACGTCTTTTATTTTATTTGTTTAATTGTTTAACCTGGATTTGTATCCTTCAAAACTGAAGATTCTTCTGTCCTTGATGAACAGAATTTTCTGAATATAATAGAAGAAACAGAGAAAAGAAATTGTGAGTTTATTGACAAAACAATCAACATGGTACAATATTTTATATAACCATTTCTCACAGACCTAACAAGCATTAGTATAACTTCAAGAATACAAATTGCGCTATACATAGTTTCTGAATCGAGAAGTGATTATACTATTGCCTTAGGATGAAAAAAGTACCCGAGTATTGAGAGATAATTACAATAACAAAATATACATTACAAAAACAATAGAAACAAAATTCCCACGCTACATTATACCATCCCACCGGGCTAAAGTGTGTTTTTGTATTTAGGAAACCGAAATTCTGAGGCAACTGGAACACCCAAATATTGTGAAGTATTATGGAAGTGAAAGAGTACGTTGTGCACTAAATTATGTAATGAGACGAAAGCATTAAGTGTGCATATTAAGTACTTGTTTTTCGAAGCATGCGTGTTGTTAACATCATGAAATTCATGTCAAGGTGGCGCATTTACCTTTAGTTTTACATACATTTTGGGTAAATTCATAGATAATAGATGATAAATGTCCAAAAGTAATGTGCCCAGGGGTATTGATGATAAAAATGTGTAATTTATCTGTTTAAGCCCCATAATTGTATTAAAATTATATCAACACTGTTTTTAGAGATTTCATTGTATTGATAGGTTAATATTGGAGCCATAAAGGAGTCATTGGAGGCACCAAAGGATGATCAAGAAGTGGGAATGGAGCTAAGAAAGTCAAAGCACCATGGAAGAACAAGAAAAGGATGAAGAAGGCCAAAAAGCTTCATATGGAAGCTTGGCCGAGACCAAGGCTTTTCTTTGGCCACATCCAACATTATCAAGGATGTTTGGCCGCGGCCAAACATCTTCCAGAAAGATTTTGGCCGCGGCCAACGCTTGAATTCTGCAGCTACGCATTTTGATTCAGAACAGATTTTTAGGGCATATAAATACCAAAACCTTGAAGCAGAGACTCATTCTGGACCTGGGAAGCGCCGTGGAGACAATGCTCTGCTAGGGTTTGGAGCTTGGAGGTGGAGATTTGGCTAGATGTTGAAGATTTGAAGAGATTTGAGCTTCTCCTCTTGGTTTTTCCTCTCCTTCTGCTGTATTTCCCTCTTGTTCTGCTTTGTAACTGATTTATGCCCTATTTCTTCTGGGTTTTATGAACATGTATAACTAGAATTTTATTGTTTTGATTGTTTTGAACCCTTGTATGGATTAAGTACTCATTTCCCCTTTATATTTATGTTGAATGGTTGATTTCACTCTGTTCTTAATGCTCCTTGTTGATTGATCATCAATGAGGTTGTTGGGTTCACTTGGTTGATGCTTGAGAGGGCTAGATTGAGTGTAGAACTTGGGTTTAATCGTGTGGGAACTTGAAATCCAGGGGTTGGATGGATGGTTATGTTGATGAGGTAGAGATACACTCATTGACCTCACATAGCCACATATGTTCTGCAATGTAGGCTGGGTTTAATTCTTCAGTTAAGAGATTAATGAACTAATTAAACTAAACATCTATTTGGAGACTTGAGAGAGCACTTATAGGTAAATTAGTGACCTTGGTTAGCATAATCCATCATTGAGAGCTCATGTTATGGGGATTTGAATGAGTAACTATGAAATGCAAGGGGGATAAACAATCCTAACTTCCACTGCATCATTTCTAATCCATGAATTATTTGTTTATATTTTCTTTTTGGTTTATAATTCTGTTTTTCCTCCACCGTGATAATTTTCCAACTCGAATTAGGCGAAAGTGCGATAATCGTTACTTAAACGGGTTTTGAAACCAAATCCTCGTGGGAATGATATCTTACTCATCACTTTATTACTTGACGCGACCCGTGCACTTGCGGATTTGCGAATACCTGTCTAATAAATATATTGGTTTAAGCGTGAATAGGTTGGAAACCAGATATGGCTGTTCATGGGATATGTTGGAACTGGGACACTCACAAAGTACACAAGTGAAGTAGGTGCTTTCCAAGACCGTTTTGTTCGAGATAACACTGCACAAATTCTCTCTGTATTGGCTTACCTACATAGCAAAAGAGTAGTGCACAGGTATATGTTTATCTACTTAATTATATGCAATATGCCTAATGTTTCAAAAAGCATATTAAAATTAGGGTCAAAATGAATTTGACCTAGTCTTGAAAATAAGATGGTTTAGACTCTCTAGTTCTGGCATAGGGTCGAGCATGTTACTTATCTCTTCTTTGGTATGTTCATCTCCCTCTAACTTCCTGGTTTATAATGATATGTAAATGTTTAGTTGTCAAATCTCAAGTAATTCAATTTTTTCTTTACTTTTATGTTTATTACATAGGGATATCAAGCCCGACAACATACTTGTGGATTCTTATGGCTTTGTGAAGCTTATTGACTTTGGTTTGGCTAAGCATGTAAGTACTTGAATATAACATCTCCTATGCCTGCAAGATTATGATATTTGTCATCTTTTTTTCCAACTGCATTAACATCAGCTGGCTTAGTAAGCTAATTAATTCACTTTTCTCATGGAATTATGATATATAGTCCCAATGAGTCAGCAAGGCTAAGGGGCTTTCCTGCGTTGAACAAGTACATGAATCGAAGGGCAGTCACTCCATGTGGGGAACTTCACATTATGCAGCTCCAGAGGTATATATATGCATTCATAATCTATATATATATATATCATCATCATAATTATTTACACACTATTTCTAATTAATAAACCATATTGTTAATTTCTCATACAGACCCTTGAAAATAAAAAAATATAACAGCTTGGATAAAGCTCATAGCGCTGATATGTGGAGCGTGGGTTGTGTCATCATTGAAATGTTCACAGGACAGCGCCCTTGGTATCATCTAGATTGGGTATAATAACACTTTCAACAGTTTAATATATGTAGCTAATATAGCATTACATAACATGATTATTGTCTTTCATTTTTCTTTTCAAACAAGTACATGTACTAATTAGGGTGATAATTAAGTTGCTACGGACTAATCCATACTTAGTTCCTTGATTAAAGACGACGAGGACAAGTGCATGTGAAAATTTTTATCTGACATATGGATATGCTTCAATATATAATTAAAACATATGACTAAAATAGAATAATTTAAGCAGTGGCAGGTCAACCGTGAAGTTTGTTGGAACAAGAGAGATCCTGAGATACCACAAGATTTGTCGACTGAGGGTGAGTTTCTGCAATTATGCTTTGAACGAAATCCAGCCAAGCGGCTATTGGCTTCAGAATTACAGCAACACCCATTCGTGTCTTGATGAAAGCAGTGTTGCAGAAAAGGTATATAATCAATGGAACGAGAGAGAGAACATAATTATGATAGTATAGATGATTGAGGCTCTTCTACCAACTTATATAGGGCAGAAATAACATACAAATTCCAATCTCAACATATACTTGTACTGCTTTAATTTCATTTTTAGGGCTGAAACTCACTCATATCATGACTTTTTTTTTCTTTTTTCTTTTTCACCTTTTAATCATCCTTTGTGGACGTCCGTGAACCTCCAATTATTGGGATTAATGACTAGCTAATTGCTGCCTTCATGAATCAACCAAGAGACTTAGCCATGACCTTTCATCTTGCTTGCACCAAGACTTTTTATGTTAAAGACCTTTCATGAAGAATGCAAAAGTTGAAGACATTTCATCTAGTGTACAAGAATTCTTCATAATGTATGATACATTACATCCTTTAAGGTACTCCTTGGGTCCTAAATGAAAAACCTAGTTTGGAAGTTAACTTTTAATTTGGTCTTAAATTTAAGACTTTTTTTTATTTCATCTCTTATATTTATCATTTTTTTTTCAAACTCATCTTTCTAGCTTATAAATTGATATATAATATTATATTACAAATAATTATGTTAGAGAGGTGTTATCCCAAAAAAAAAGAATTATGTTAGAGAGGTCATATCACATATGCTATAGTTAAGTAATTTATTTAATTTTCTTAATCTCACCAAATTAGATAAATAAATCTTATATTTATAATCTAGGAATATTTTTCAATGACCAAAGGCCTTGCTCATGATAGTGTCCACACACATCAAAATCAAAAGAAAAATAGTTCCTGTAATACCTTATTTTCAACAGCCACGTATACCTCAAATATATAATTACATATAACCACCACATTCTTACATCAAATACAAATAGTAGTGTTTTACACTACGATCTTCACTTCACCTTCATATATTCTCCAATGCATATTTTCCTGTACTCTTCACCTGTCTAAATGGTTGGTTGGGAGGAGTGAGATTCGAGAGAATCTCAGTAGCAAACATTACCACTATGCATGCCAGATATATATGAATGCATAACATGCTTGCCTATACTATTTCATGCCAACATAATGACATACTGCATGCTCGATGTTATGACATACATATGGTCATTGCACAAATATAACAGAGCTTCAACCAATCATACATGTTCCACACAAATAGGCAAAGCAGTCACATAATCAATGCAAGACATACATATCACATACATGCAGAAAAGGTAAGTTCACTACCTCTCGGACTTTATATCCTTCTCTTCTTGTTCATTGATCCGCCAACCATTGCTTCTTTTTTGTCACTTCATGGCCCTATATAACCAATCACATTATTAGAGCCATGATTCAATGCTCTATTCAACCCTCTTTAGGTCTATTTTCAAAAGAACATATAGCCATTAGCTATATGTGAACACTGTAACATATAATTTCCCCTTTCTAATATCTGTTTCAAAATTTCAGTTAACACGACTAACTTTGAAAATTCACCATTAATTCTAGGAAACTCCAAATTGAGTGATTCCAATTCTTATGTGAATATATTTGAATATAATTTCACATAAAATACTAAATTTTGGCTACCAACACCACAAAATTCTTAGAATTTCGCCCAACCACACTGTTTCAGGTTTCTTTCCAGAAAACAGAGCAGACATTCAAAAATTCATATCTCCCAATATACTTATCCAAAAATTACAAAATACACATCCAATTAAATCTATATGTCTATACTTTAACTCTGGAAAGTTTTAGAATTTTTGGATAAGGTTTGCCTTATGAAACATTTCGCACAACATCACTGTTTCAGATTCTTTCCAGAAAACAGGGCATATCTTTAACAATTCATATCTCCTACTATACTTATCCAAAAATTAAAAATATATATCAAATTAAAAATCCACATGTCTACTTTATGTCTGGAAAATTTCAGAATTTTTGGACAAGATTTACCATATGAAACAGCTCGAACAAAGCCACTGTTCAAACAGGGTAGAATCAACAACATGAACAACCCTATTTCATAAATTCTCAAATTCATACACAAGCATCCAAAAATCATGAACACTTGTATACCTAAACAATTTTACCTCCTAAATCCAATGGAAGCATCAAAATTATCAAATTCTAAGTGCATCACCACATCACACACAGAACCTCAATTTAGGGTTCTCAGAAAAACTATGTTATTTTCTTGTTTTCTTTGGCTTAATCACTTCTTTTCTACTTCTAATCAAATAATTAGCTATTTAGACATACATTGGACATCGTTTAGCCATTCAAAACACCATTTTAAACCAGCATAAACAGTACCCAACTTCCTCTATACTCATCCAAACGACAAACCAATCCGTTAAAAAGGAAGCTTACGCTTACCTCTACTCATTTCCGCAAACGGTTTGGAATTCTGGCAACACTCTGGAAGGTGAGACGGCGCCAACCACCTCCAAACAAAAATCCAAAACTTTAGAAATAAAGCTTGCGACGAGTAGAAGAAGTTTGCTGAAAGGCACTTTGAGAGAGGACGTCATTTCGGCAGTATTTCGAGGGTTGTAATTTTCTCTCTCCTCCTTTCTCCATTTTCGTTCTGAACCTTCACTCTCTCTCTTCTAGTTGTTTCACGCAGAAAATGGCTGAAGATGATGATGAATTAATGGATAAATGCATCAGCCAACTCATCTACCACGTGTCAACTTCTAATTGGCCCAAAAATTGAATTTTCGCATATAATATCCAATCAGGCTGAATTTTCATTAAACTTTGAAAATTCATATCTAATTGTGTAGACATCCAATTGGGGTGGTTCAAAAGGATATGAGACCATTATTGAGTCTAGTTTTAAGAAAAAATATAAATTTTGGCCAATTAGAAGCTCACTCTTCCCAGAATTTTAATCTTTAAATGTTGTCCCAGAAAATAATTAATTTCGCTGGGCTAACTTCAAAAATTCATTTCTCTTTGTGTACAACTCTAAATGACTTATATGACCTATCAAATTAAATATTTATAAGTTTAATTTCATTCTATAAAGTTTCATAACTTTTTACCATCATTTACCCATCGAAAAAGGTCACACAATCACCACTGCCACACCGGGAATTTCATCGGTGGCAAAATTACTTTGTGTTCCACTTTACTATATTACGTGTGACTTCTAATCACTTTATTTTGTTATTCCCCGAGCTCTTTAATACCCCCAAGGATATAAAGAAATTTTTAGGGAATTTAAACATACCTCATAGGGACATTTGCTAAACCGGGGCTTAGCAGTCCACTTGATCCAGGCTTAATCTTATGCCTCTAGTCCCAAAATTCGGGATATTACAGTTTCCCTCCATGCCTCATCTCTATAACTTCTCTCTTACTCTTATATATATCTTTTATAGTTCCCCATTTTATAATGTTATCAGCACGGCTTGCCCATTTGATTCGGTGTAATTAATCTCCTTGGACCAACATTTTATACCAACATCATAATGATACTTGATAAACCTTATCCCTCTGTAAAATATTATCCTAAACTTTTACAAAATCATTTAATTAGCTTATGATGGTAGCTAGGCAGATAATGTTGGTTGTTCAGACAACTTATAGACGGCCGAAACAACTTCATCTGAGCATCTGCCCAAGCATTGTAAAAACAATTAAAAGAACAAATAGAAATATTTTCTTCTCAAGTGATTTCAATCTTTCGTCTCTTTTCTTTTCCTATTCCTTTTTTTTTCATTTCATTTGAATCAAACTTATGTGTTCGTTGTTTCAGAGATCCACAGTCTCACCCAGTGAGTGAATAATGAATGACACAGGTTAATGCATGTTCTAGTTGGGCGAGGATGGATGTATTCGATGCTTCTTTGACGCAGGATACATAAAAGTTAATGTGGATGGGTCAGGTGGTAGTAACGGAAGTCGTTCAACATGCGATGGGGTATTAATAAAAAAACAACAAAGGTGATATGATTGCAGGTTTTATGTGTAATCTGGGTTACGTAAACTGTTTTGAAGCACAAGTTTGGGGAGCACTATGGGGTTTGAAGATTGCCGAGGACATGGGGTTCAGGCACGTTATCCTCGAAACCGACTGTAAGGAGCTCACGGATGGTATAGATACATATGAAGCTGAGCTTGCTGAGTTGGGTGGACCTATTAACGAGCTCGGAAGTGTACTGCGCCAGGAGTGGGAAGTTCATGTGATATGGTGTGACCGACAGGCAAACCAGGTAGCAGATGTTCTAGCCATAAGAGGATCGACTATTACGAGTGGCTTTGAGCAGTTCTCACATCCACCAGATTTTATTGTCCAACGTTTACGAAGGGATGCTATGTTTGGTTTATGTGATACTTAGTTGCTCTGGGGTTTATTTTATCAAGAGAGAGAGAGAGAGAGAGAGAGAGAATTATAAATTGCCCCCATGACAAGAATTCTTTATTGTGTAAATTCACAAGTTGGCTGTATCGTTTTTTAAAAAAATAGTAAAATATTTTAAAATACTTTATTTGATAACTATTCTTTAAAATTTCATGATATATATCATAATTATTATAACGTTATACTTGAAATATGTTCACCTTTTGATTCACAAGCTTGATATATTTTTTTAATTGTAGTTGGAATATTACAAATTGTATTAGGACATTTTTGTCAATAAATTATCCTTTACATGAAGTCTCCACTTTCTTTTTACTTTTTTAGCAAATCACTCTCGCGTGTTCGCAGACAGAGATAGTTGAGATAGGATTTTTCTACTATTTTGGTGCTCTATTAAATAACATATGCATTTAGTTAAAATATACCTATTAAATTTAATTAGTAAACTAATAATATATGTTACATCCATGTTTAATATAGTTAGGTTTTTTTGAGAATTAATATAGGTAGTATTGACCAATCATACATATATATTGAAATAATTGAAGCTCTAAGGCCAAAGCTGGTGGGCTCCCGGTTATAAATCAGTTTTTATAAGGAACTTGTGATTCTTATTATAAGTGAGGCAAGATTTCCCTCTATGTAAATTTAATTTAATTTTTCTTTTTTACATGTAATTCTTAATTTTAAATAAGGATAGATTTGATTTTTTTTTTTATTTTTTTTTTAAAAACTTAATACCTTGACCACCTCTCATTAATTTTGAAGAAGTCATGGGAGATGAATTATAATAGCGACAGAGTGGTATCTCACCATTATTCTTTCTTATTCTATTTATATACTCTCTGATCCTATTTATAAGTAGCTTTCTCTTTCATGGGATTGGTCTCTTTTATAAGCAACTTTTACTGTGTCTGAAAATATAAGCTTTTTTTTTCCTATTTTACCCTTATTAAATACATATTCTTTATAATTAATTATCACACATACCAATAGTTATATTCAGAAGAGAGAGAGATAGAGAAAGAAAGAGAGAACTCACGAGGTGAATGAAGTCAACAAAGCATTGGGAAAACGTATTTTACTAGCTCTTACTTTGTATACATTCTCTCTCTATTTTTATAAATAGGGGCATATATGGAAAAAAAAAAACATGACATTTTTTATACACTTGTTGTTTTTAACTATCAGTTCGTTTTGCGCAATAAAGGAGAAAGTTGCTTATAAATAGAACTGGAGGGAGTATAAGTTTACATAGTGTTTGTCCTAAATATAAGTAACAATTTTTCAAAAAAATTTCTCAATTAATTATATAAGTCACTCATTTCTTTTTTTCACTCTTTCTCTCTTATCTCTTTTCCCATTCACTCTCTCCCACTCATCATTTTCATAAATAAGAGTATAGATAAAAAAATGTATCATTCTAACACATATTTTTTAATTAATTTTATCTAACATTTTATATGATTTGTATAATAGTTGTTAAACGAGGGGAAACAGTATCAAAATCGTACTTCATCGTAAAAAATATCATGCACTTAATAGTCTTCCCTGGCCACTACCAGACAAACCTGTTGACTAAAAAGGCAAAACACTCAAAAATTGGGTTATGATCGCCTTATTCAAGCCTTCAAATTCAAAGTAATTAAAGTAACAGAGTCAAAGTTAGTTTAACTTTGAAAATGGAAACATTTATTTATTACAACAAGAAAATTCGGTTGCCGCGCTTTGCTTTGTTGACTACTACCCCTTTGCTCCTATAGGCAGAGAAAGGAAAAAAAATTTTGTCCTAGTCCCTTTCGTCCTTATTACTCCCTCCCATTTTTTTATAAAAAATTTTTATTGTATAAAACGAACTTAAGGTTAAGATTAGTTAAAAATAATAAATGTGTTAAAAATATCATGTTTCTTTCAAATATGCCCTTATTTATGAAAAGAGCGTAGGAGAGAGAATGAGCAACAAATACGAGAGAATATGAGTATAAAATATGAAAGAGAATGTGTAATAAATCAGTAGATGAAAGAGAATTAGTTGTGAGTGGGGATAATAAATATAAAAATGTGTATTTAATAAAGTAGAAAAGGAAAAAGTAGTTTGACTTTTGTGACAAGAGGAGAAAGTTGTTTATAAAAAGGATCAACTCCAAAAGAGAGAAGGTTACTTATAAAAAAGACCGGAGGGAGTATAAGGTAACAATTCATAAGAGTTCTTGATCTTTTTTATAAGGCACTTGCTTATTTACAAAGAGCATTAAATATTTTTCCCATGTTTTCCCATATTTAATAAGGGTAGTGGGAGAGAGTAATAATTAAGATGATGAGTTTAGGGTAATTAGTAAGGATAATATTGGAAATTACTTAAATTTTAAGGCAACTTTAATTTTTTAACTGTTTTTTATTTGTTTGTGAGAATTATTAGTTAATGCTTTATAATAAAGACCAGAGGGAGTATTTATAAGGCAGAGAGAGAATTTTTATATGAATGTACAGTTTCACCCTTCATTTATTATTGTATTAACTTTGTTCTTATGTTGCATAATGTATATTAAATATAAATAAAGTTAGAAAGTTATTGAATTTTATTGAAGAATTAATGAAGTTTAAAGTGTCCAGAGAGTAGCTGTTAGAGTAGCTGTTAGTGAAGGGTAAAGACAGCAGTAGGATAAGCTAATTCAGTAGAATTTAGAAGGGACTCTTAAATTTTCAAAATTACTTATAATTTAAGAGATCACCAACGTTTTTTTTTTTTTTCAAATTTTCTTTCCATTTTTGAGACATACACATAACTCAGAGATCATCCAATCTCATTCATTATGGCTGCACAACTGGTGGATCGGCCCCTTGGTGACCGCCTGTTGAGATTATTAACGCCTTCTTCTTCGACGCTGATTAATAAGAGTTTCAGCTTTGTGATATGTTTTGGCCTACTCGCCCTCCTTGAAAGACTGAAGGAAACGTATGAGCTGTAATCCCAGGAACTGTACCCCGAGGCCTAGGGCTTGCGGCTGTCGAAATTTCACGGTTTATACAGTTAAAACACGGGAAAATAAGAAAAACCAAGAGCCCAGCTCACGGCTATTACCCACAACAGATCATTCACCTTCTTTATGACCTCCCAATTACAGTAACTTCTGCTTTGTCCATCGTCTTCCGTATGAGTTCCAAATTCTCATTCTCTATGTTCAGTCTGGTTATACATCTTCTGCATTTGATCCATATGTTTGTGTCCCTAAGAGAGAAGCTCGACGAAATCCCGGTGTGCCATTTCTTCCCCTTCCCTTAACAAACATTATTATTGTAGAGCCATGTCAACTATATATGTTGAAATGTTGAAGGTTTATATAGATTCAGTGCGTAAATAAGAACCCCTGAAGTATTATTATAAATTCTTAAATAAGAGAGTACATATGAGTTTTTCTATAGGTAAATCTAGAATCTAATTTAATGTAAATAAAATCAGAAATAAATCAAAATAACTTAGATATAAAAAATAATACACGTGATAAAGTTTGATAAAATAGATTAAATAGTTATAAAAAAAATGACTTGAGTCTTGTCCTTACAAATACTTATTTTAACAATTTTTCATTATACAAAATATTTTTTAAAAATCTCTTATTTAATTCTTGAAGAGTACTTCATTGATATTTCAATTTTTGAAGAGTTCAAATTTCCATGGGAATATATCAAATTGTTATTTAATTCCTGAGTACACATATCAAATAGTTGGTGATACACAAACAAATCAAATTTTAGCATCCGTGAGATATTAAAAAAAATTAGTTTAATTAGTTATTTGCAATAAAGATGTGTTAATTTCACTAAAATATTATGATTAATAATGTGCATTGAGACTACCATGAAATGGAAATTCTCGTAATATGTGTAATATTAAAAAAGATATTTTTTAAAAAAATTATAAATTTAGAGAAGATAAAATTGATTGAGGTCTTATATTTAAGATCAAAATAAACCTGTTACATATAACTCTTAAAATTGGGAACAAAGGTTGCGTCATTTTTAACAGATTAGCGTCACACATCATATAATTGTTGGACGAGTTTTCTAAGCAAGTGTGTATTATTATCCAAACTATATTTCAAGCACAACAACACACGTGAATAAATGTTATCGATTGGAAAATCAAAAGTGAGGAGCTTTGAGGAATTAAATACTTCTTCATTTTGTTATTAATATAATACATATTTACTTAATTTGATTAGATTAAGAAAGTTAATTAATTTAATTAATATAATATATATTTTCTATAGTCATTTTTCTTAATTCTCACATTTTCTCTCCTCTTTAATTATTATTGGGAGGGCATCAATATAAATAAATTAAAAAATTGATAAATATAAAAATTATATCTTATATATAAAACTAAAATTAACTCTACAAATATATCTTATATTAAAGATGTCATTGAGCATCTATCTATCTATGGGTCAATAGCAAGAGTTCTCATCCCTTGACAATTAATTAGTTGTAATAGTTGCTTATTCAATTCTCAACCATTTTGTATGGAACTCATTTAATTGAGAATGGTTTGTTTCTTTTTTCTTTCTTTCTTTTGGTAAGAGAATGATTTTTTTTTTTTATGGGTGCCGGAAAGAGAATGATTTGTCTTTAACGCATGCCAATCATGCCCAAACATGACTGTTTCAAATATTAGGCAAATATGTTCCCCTATAGGCCTATAATAAATGATCTGTCACCTTTAGTGGCACATTATTGACTCATTTAACGCCTATCATCTAGTACGTCCTGTTATATTGTACTACATGAAATATGTGAGACAAGCATTATGTTTCTCACTTTTTTAAAAATAATCATGTGTTTTATATGAAATATGTAAACATAATTTTATTTTGTAAAGCACCAAAGTCATTATTTTTGTTGGATGAGCTTTCTCAAAGTAGTGTGTGTATTATTGTCCAAACTATATTTCAATGAATGAAAGAGGATAAAAATGAGCACAGCAACATATACGTGAAAGTTTTTTTTTAATTTTTTATTTTATTGGAAAATCACAAGTGGAAGAATTCTCAGGAATTAAATATCTTTTTTTTTATTAACTCAAATTGGAGTCAGTAACAAATCTAATTGAGTATGGTTTGCCTTTTTACTCGCTCCCTGAGATTATTTCAAGTATATTAAAATAAAATAAAATATGTCCACTTGAATGTTAAAATAAATAGCCAAATTATATATTGACCTAAGAAAAATGTACCCTGTCCCCTTATAATAAATGATCTGTCACCGATAGTTGATCATTGTTGAGTCGTATTTGACATCTAACATTGCCTCCTGTTTTAATTCAGACTCATCTCTATCTCTTTATATACCAATCCATTTCATTTTACACTCACCCTCATTTTTTTCTAAAAATATGTTCACAACTGCCATGGCAGAACCTCAAGAGTTGTAGCTTTCCATAATTGGTATGTCCAAATTCTCATCTTCTCTATACACAGATAATGTCATCTCCCTTGAGTACGTTCATACATCACAAATCACTCTGTAGAAATTTGCTACACATATATGTACAGATGATCTCACCTCACAGACATTCACACATACGTGTATATATTGCTCAGAATTAGATGCTTCAATCACATAGCAACTTAAAATTCATGTTCAAAGCTTTCTAACTTCTATTCATGAAAAGTTGATGAGAAGGAAGCAAACAGAGGAAACACATAGTTCTAATATAAAGTTCGATGATTTTTAAGAGTACATCAACTTGAAACAAAGGCATACTCTGATAATAATCCGAAACTACCGGACATATCTATGAAGTACAACTGCTTTATTGCATCTCGTTTGTCTCTACAAGCTAACACAAGGAAAAATCCTCGAAGTTTTAGAATATAGAATATGACCACCTGTGTATAACTGGATACTGATTATTTGAATTTTTTTCTCTGAATCTAATGGTGCCAAAGACAAGAATCCAAATGGTGACCCAGAGTCTGATGCGGCCAAGAACATAGATCCCAATGGAGATACCGATGATTCCCCTAATGAACAAAGTACCACAATCAAAAACAAAAAGAGACATCATCGTTGGTTAAGAATAGCCTTGTATGTTGTCTTTGTCTTGCTGGGCCAATCAGCTGCAATACTCTTGGGAAGACAGTATTACCAAGAAGGTGGCAGCAGCAAATGGTTGGGAACACTTGTCCAGCTTGTGGGTTTCCCTATTCTCATCCCAAAACTTTATCCCAGCGTCCAAACACCCCTCTGCAACGGATATCATTAACAATCCTCTGTTTCAAAGCGAGCAATTGTTTATGTCTTCCTTGGCCTTCTTCTTGCATTAGACTGTTACTTATACTCAGTTGGTTTCTCTTACCTTCCTGTTTCTACATATTCTATTATTTGCTCCTCACAACTTGCCTTCAATGCCTTCTTCTCCTTCTTCCTTAACTCACTCAAATTCACACCTTACATCATAAACTCTTTAGTCCTTTTAACCATCTCCTCCGTCCCTCTCGTCTTTCATACTGATCCTTCTTCAGGATCTACACAAGCTTCAAAACACAAGTACGTGATCGGGTTCATATGCACAGTTGCTGCTTCAGCTGGATATGGACTGGTGCTTTCTCTGACACAGCTTGCATTCAAGAAAGTGTTCAAGAAGGAAAGTTTCAAGGTGATTCTGGACTTGATAATATACCAATCACTTGTGGCAACATTGGTAATACTAGTGGGGCTGTTTGGTAGTGGGGAATTTAGAGGTTTGAAGGAAGAAATGAAGGAGTATGGAATGGTAAAGGCAAGTTACGTGCTGAATCTGAGCTTCACTGCTATAACATGGCAAGTTTTTAGTGTTGGTTGTGTGGGTTTGATTCTGGAGGTGTCTTCTTTGTTCTCGAATGTGATAAGTATTTTGGGTTTGTACCTATTTTGGCTATAATAATCTTCCATGACAAGATGAATGGGTTGAAGGTAATATCTTCGTTACATGCTCTTTGGGGCTTTTTGTCATATATCTATCAGCCGTACTTGGATGAGACCAATTCCAAGACTCTTCAGCACACAAACAACGATGCTTTATCCAGAGACTGAATGGAATATGTAGAAACAGGTCACATTGACTCTAGGAGTCCAAGAAATTCTTTGAAAATAGACAAACATATGAAGAGTTGGTGAGCCTTGGCGTAATGGTAAAATTACTGTCATGTGATGATTATTAGTTTAAATCCTATAAACAACGTCACCTCTTGTATAGGTAAGGCGGCATATATTTATTTCTCCCCTAAGCCTCACTAGGTGGGAGCATTGTGCATTGGGTACCCTTTAAACACATACAGATATATAAAGCTAGATGCAATAGAATTCTTATCTCATTGGATTTATGTCTATAAATTCTCAATATGATGCTAACTCAGATGCAAGATTTCTTAAAAATCTCATTGAGCTACAGAACAAACGATAAGTAGATTCAAGGCAAATCTCCTACTGAATATGTTCATGTTCTGTTCACACTGTATATACTAGTATAGCAATTTTCACACAGTATATATGTATAGACGTTACCATTTTTTTATTCCCATAATATGCTTATTATATCCAATCATCTGCTTAGTTAATAGAAGGACCACCAATTAATTTGTCATCAATGCAAGCTGTTGGGAAGTAAAAGCTTCCTTCATAAATTGATGAATGCGCAACCCCACCTTGATTTTTTTTTTCTCAAACAACCCCACCGTGATGGCCATACCACACTTGAACTTCATTTATGGGACATTCTTACAATTACTCTCAGATAAGTTATATTTTGATTATATTTCACGAAAAAAATAGTATAATATTGATTTAACTTGGAAAAGTCATCTTAAAGATGAGGAGCAAGAATTTTAATGATTGATTTAGTCTTTTTTATTTAAGATATTGAAATAACGAAAGAATGTAAATATACTTATCAAGTAAAAAAAATTATTAGGGGAAATTGGGGAAAAGCCCCCCATTACTAATTTTATTGCTAAGGAGGACTTAAGTGTAACGTTTTTTTTTTCTGTGCATTAAAAGTTTTTAAATTATTTTCATCCATAAAATTTTTAATAGGGACCTCTCCCCAATTTGTTCAAATTATTGATATTATACATACCATATTTTCTCTTTAAATTGATAAGACTTATGTGGATTACCTATCAAATTTAATCCAATTAATATCAGATAATTTACTTTTAATTATGCATCCAATACATTAATCAAAATTTTGCTTAAAAAAGTTAACTAGCACGAGATCAGTGCCACTTTAATTAATTACACATAATCACTTGTCAATCCTCAGGGTGCACTTTAATTACCAGCATATTTTCGGTTTGGAACCCTCCTACTCCCTTCCTATCTTTTTCACATAATTATTGGATTAATATTTGAATTATTCAATAATACAATAATAAAAATAATATCGAGTTTAAAACTAAATTTGGGACATTCAAATATTGATCTAATGGTTAGAAAAATGAGAGAAGGGAAGAGAATGAGAAGAAAAGAGGAGGGTTCCAAATTAATTTTCTACGAGGATTGTGTTTTTATTATGCACATGTATGTTGTATCCTCGTCTAGGAGATAATCCTACTTAAGGCATAGTTTAATATTTCTTCTGGTTCTTTTTATAAGAGCTTAAAATTTGAAATGCCTTAGACCTTTTTCTAAAAACCAGACAAGAGTTATTTAAACATTTAATAAGTTTTTTTAATTTCTATCCTTCATTAATTATATGAATTGTATTAATTAAAAAGTTGGTGATGCCTATATTTAGTATTTTACTCTATTTCTCTCTCTTAACTGTCCTTCATAAAAAAAACATACATAAAAAAGAAGATTTATCTAAGACATACTTATTATATTTAATTAGTTTTAGCCAATTTCTTAGTCATTTGGTTATCCAGCTTTTAGAGAGAGAGAGAGACATATATATATATATATATATATATATATATATATATATATATGTGGGAGTACTAAAGATATTTCTCTGGATGAAAATTCAAACTTTGAAGTAAACTGTTGCTGACGTACGATGAAATAAAACGTTGTCCAATTATGAAGGACATTTTTATTGACCACTAATAACCCGTGAGGAGCAAGATCGTCCGTATATTGTTAAATTTAAGATACTATTTAGAAGCTTTTCTTCTTGTTAAATATACCTCCTCTGATCCTAAAGTTAATGTCCATCTAAGAGTTTTGGTTTGCTTCTAAATATAATATTCATTTTTTATATTAAAAATGTTTTATACTAGCTGGCAAAGGAAAAAGTAGTTGATCACCTCAACATTATTTCATAATTATTTAGATTAGATATGAGCCAGGAAGGGGGAGAAATTCAGGGGTCCTTTTTGCAAAGTAATATCGAAGTTAGCTGAGATATTATATATATACCATATGGATATTTGGTTTATTAATTAAACATTTTATTGACTAAAACATGCTTATTTACTAACCACGCACAGGCTATTTTTAATATTTGTTGTCTTGAGCGAAATCGGGCAATCCCAGAAAATCCGGTAATACCAAAAAATCTGTCCCTTGCAGTTGCGGGTAGTTTTCTTAAAAGGTGTTTCAAAAAAAAAAAAATCTAACCAGGTGCCCATCTGCTACGGCATTATCACAGTTTTTATCGACAGTTTTACACATACTACTAGAAGTTGGCAGCTGTAATATATTAAAATCTAATAAAAGGATAAATTTTTTAAAAAGAAAATTTAAATAGTGTTAGAGATTAATCTTAGAAATTAAAGGTTTGTTTTCTCAAAAATTAGATGAACAATAGTTAATAGTCATAATTTAGCTTGGGAATTTCTGTGAAATTATTTTAAGGCTTTATGAAGTTAATTAAAGAAAAGAATCCTTACAAATTGTTAAGGATTAATTTATGGTAAATAGTTAGTAAATCAAATTATAGAACCTGCTAAATTTAAGAGATCTTAAATTAGACAAAAGGAAAAATTAAAACCTAATATGTATAATTAATAAAATAAAAATATACCTATATATATTAATATACACACTAAAAAACAACCCAACACTCTCACCAACACTAACACACCCACACTTGTCATTTAATATTATGCCTCATCATTGCAAGACGCACGTCTTATACACACACTCACACATACACCTTCATTAAGACAAACACACACATTCACGCCATTTGAAAACCATCGGACCCAACAGCACACTTAACCATCTATTAATCAATATTTCCTCCCCTCTCCATTCATGCAAAACATCTAAGAAGGGAGGGTTGAAGAAATAGAGAGAGAGAGAGAGATGTGGGTGAGAGAAGTAACTGAATGAAGAAGAAAAGGAATAAGGAAGCTTCAAGACTCACATACAACACTATAAACGTATTTAAGTGAGTCTTCTCTACATCTTTCTATTGTTATTTTGTTTTTTTTTTGGCTGTTCATGAGGATTTATGGTTGTTGGAAATAAGAGAGGTTGCCGGAAAGTTTCTGTCACCGATAAGTTTCAAAACCAGTGATTGTAGCTGATATTTCTGGTGTCTTTGGTTCTGAAAATATATCACCAAACACAGATAACATGTTTAGGAGTATATAGAATCAAAATCTTTGAGATTAGAGTGCAAATCCATAGCTGCATGTTAGTTTTCTCTACTCTGTTTTGTTCGCCGGAAAGTTACAAAAGCTTAAACAGAGGCTATAGATAGAGTTTTTGTTAGGTTCTTTTTGGTATTGAAAGTTTAGGATGTGTAGTAGGTAATAGAATCAAGAATAGTATAATTTAGAGTGAAAATAAATGAATTCTTGAGTTTTGAACTTAGACTAACAAAATTAACATTTTTGAAAGCCAGTTAGTTTTGTGTTGAGTTTTGACCAATCAAATCTTATTCAATATTTATGAAATTTTAAAGAAATATATTAGACATACAAATATTGAACATGAGTCCTAAAATGCATCATTTGGATACTTGTAGAGAAAGTTATGATTTTTGAAAGTTAAGTCTTGAAACAGGAAAAATTCTGGAAGTCCAGGTTTTGGCGATTTGGTTATGTTGTGTTTTTGAGTAATATAATCTTATCAAATAGACACTAAACTTTTTAGAGAAAAATTATACATGCTAAGCTTTAAGTTAATATATGATATGTATTATTTGAGTCAGTATATTAAGATATATGAATTTTTGAAGTTAGTTGCTGCTAGATTATGTTTCTAGAAGTCAAATTGGTTTTGATGAAATTTTGAAAAATCAAACCTTAACAAAAAATTATGAAACTTTTCATATTTAAAGTATACATTCAGAGCTTTAATTTGAGAGGTAGAACATAATTTTTGGATAAGTACATTGGAAGATATTGATTTATGAAATTGGGCCCTGTTTCTAGAATGCAATCTGGAACAGTGGGAGTTGGCAAAATTCTGGGAATAACATGGTTAAAGTGGTCAAACCTAAGTATTTTTATACAAATGTACATTTAAAGAACTTCATTTAAGCTTTGGAATCAAACAAATTGAAATTTCTTAGAATTAATTATGATTTTTCAAAATTGACTGAAAAATCTTCTAGTTTTCTAGAAAAAAAGTGAAATTGTACTATGCAGAATTATACTGTGTAGAAACAGTTATAACTGTATTAGATAACCAAAAAAATTTGATTTAAAGGCAATAATAGTACAAGTAATAACTAGTTACTTATAACTTTGATTTTTATAGGAATTGGACATAGCCCGAGCCAGAATCAAAGTGTAGAACAATTAGGGAAACTAAAAAAGGAGTTAGGTAATAACTTTTTCTTGCATATACTATGTGATAATTGTATGTTTAAGTTTGTCATTCTCTGTAACATAAGCATTGTGTCTTGGACACGCATATTAGCCTAGTTATGGTCTGGGACCCAATAGGGGCGCATGGTTAAGCTAGGGTGCAAACATATCATTTGGCCTTGAACAGTATACACACAGTATCCTATCATCTTATATGACATGGTATATTGCATATTTATTTTCGCATTTTATATGTCTGAAAAGCATGTTGCTACTGAGATACACCCGAATCTCATCCTTTTTCAAAAATTGAAAATATTACAATTGAGGCTAGTGGCTCGAAAGACAAAGCGGTGGCTATCGGTGAATAGTGCCCCAAGCATAACGAAGTTGCTGTAGTTATCTATGCATATGCTTTTTGTTTTCTTTTAGAATACTCCATACATTTGTGTATATACATTTTAAATTGTACGGGGATTCTTTTGCATAGATAACTATTTCTGTATATCTTATAAAAATTTGTGCTTATTACTCTATAAATATTGAAATGTTAAAGGAGTTTGACAGTAATTGCACTCTTGTATTCTTAAAAATTAAGGCTTTAATTTAGCCTTTTGTTTGGGGGATCGTACTCGTTGTATCCAATGTTTCTATAGGTCCTGTGAACTTTAATTTATGTGAAGAAATCTTGGAAGCAACTATTTTTATATACTACAAAATCATTCCCGAGGTACATGTAGTTGTCTTTCATTTTTAATTTGGTACCTTTTTTCTTCTTATTAAATATTTTAAATTTCACTCTTTTAGCACCGTTATAACTTTGTTCTGCTAGTAACCCTTAAACAGAAGTGAATTATGCTATCAGAGTAAAATTTAAGGGGAAAAAATAGATAGATACCAAATTAAAAGTAAAGGAAAATATATGTACCTTTAGTTTTCCTAATATGATTTACGAGGCTTTAAGAAAAAGACGAAAACCCATTTAAAAGGTTAAGAAATATGTACCAAACTTCGTGGTGTCATATGCTTTTTGGAAAATTTTAATTAGCCCCTTGGTAATAAATTAATTTTAGTTAATCTCAAAATTTTATGAAACTTCACTTCACTCCATGATCAAAATAAAATTAATTTTTGTATCCGAGAAGACAATGATGCTCTTCTTTTAATTTTTTTAAAACAGCATTTTTAAGACGAATAAGAATATTTATAAGGCAAATAAAAAGATTCAAAAGAACATAAGGAATTGAAAATATTTTAGTCATTTACCAGAAAAATATAAAAATTCACTAGACAAATATAGGCATTTAAAATACAAATAAAGATATTTACAAGATAAATAAAAAGATTCAAAAGAACCTTGGGAGTTAAAAATATTTTGGTTATTTACAAGACAAATGTGAAAAATTCACAAGATAAATAAAGATATTTACAAGATAAATAAAATGATTCAAAAGAACATAGAGAATTAAAAATATTTTGGCTTTAGAAGATAAATATGGAAATTTATAAGTCAAATATGAATATGTATAAAACAAATAAGATAATTTATAAGATAAATAAAATAAGGGTATCATTATCTTTTCACACATAAAAATAAATTCATTTTAACCCTGAGGATGAAGTTTTAGAAAATTTAACGTGAACTGAAATTAATTTGCTAGTAAGTGTGCTAACTGAACTTTTCCCTACTCTTTTTTCCCCTTCATTAGAGCTGGTGTTGGTTAGAAATTCAACGGTTCGTTCTTTCCACTGCTATGAGATCTCTCTTCGACTCTTGTTGAGCCGATTTTAAGCCCTACGAGTCCGCTAAGATTAGCTCCGACCGCGTGTGGTCGTAATCATGGTACATCGAGAACCATCCTCTTCATCTATCACTGACAACAGCCATCTGTATGAATCTCTGCGTCAAAGGGGAATTCACGCCTTTCTTGATGATAAATTCATTAGGACTGGAGAAAACATCGCACCTGCACTTTTCAGAGCTACTGAAAAATCAAGAATAGCCATCATAGTTTTCTCAGAAAACTATGCAAACTCAACATTTTGTTTGCAAGAACTTGAAAAGATAGATTGTTGATTGCTTCAAGGAGAAGAGTCGGTTGATATATCCAGTATTTTACAAGGTGGATCCCTCAGAACTTCGACGTGCCAGACGAAGCTATGCACAAGCACTGGCTCGACTAGAGGAAAGATTCAAAGACAACAGACACAAGGTGGAAAAATGGAGGCAGGTTCTGTCCCAAGCTGCTGACCTCAAAGGCCGTCATCTCAAATCTGAGTATATATTTCCTCGCTCTTTTTATGACTAGTATTGTTTTTCCATCTTACACTAACATGCACATACTCTATAATGTCCAACATGAAAATGAAGGCTCGGTCAGTGAGGTTCCATTTTTGTCAGGTTAACACGATTTTGGTTAAATATGCTGATTATTTCTTAGAAAACTCATTGAAAGCCATGTTTTTAATTTTATTTTCCTTAAAAAGGGAAACAGTAACCAAGCATGCAATACCTTACTTTCAATAGCCACGTATACATCAAATGTATAATTACACATAACCACCACACTCTTACATCAAATACAAATAGTAGTGTCTTACACTACAATCTTCACTTCACCTTCATATCTCCTCTGAGGCATATCTTCATGCACTCTTCACTTGTCTAAATGGTTAGTTAGGAGGAGTGAGATTCAAGAGAATCTCAGTAGCAAAGATTACCACTATGCATGCAAGATATATATGAATGCATGACATGCTTGCCTACACTATTTCATGCCAACATAATGACATGCTGCATGCTCGATGTTATGACATACATATGGCCATTGCACAAATATAACAAAGCTTCAACCAATCATACATGTTCCACACAAATAGGCAAAACAGTCACATAATCAATGCAAGACATACATATCACATACATGCAGAAAAGGTAAGTTCACTACCTCTCGGACTTTTTGTCCTTCTCTTCTTGTACCTTGATCCGCCAACCATTGCTTCTTCTTTGTCACTTCATGGCCCAAGGTAAGTGATAGCATCATTAGAGCCATGATTCAATGCTCTATTCAACCCTCTTTAGGTTTATTTTCAAAAGAACATATAGCCATTAGCTATATGTGAACACTTTAACATGGAATTTCCCATTTCTAATCTCTGTTTCAGAATTTTAGTTAACACGATTAACTTTGAAAATTCACCATTAATTCTAGGAAACTCCAAATTGAGTGGTTCTAATTCTTATGGAAATCTATTTCATTCTAGTTTCACATAAAAATACTAAATTCTAGCTATCACATCCAAAACATTCCCAAAATTTTGCCAAACTCAACCTGTCCAAATCACATTCCAAAAAAAGGGCAGAAGTTCAAAAATTCATATCTAAATCCACAAAAATCCAATTGAGCTGGTTCCAAGTCCTCATTGACCATTGTGAAGTCTAGTTTCAAGAGAAAATATAGACATTAGTTATATATACACGAATTAGTACAGAGCAGAAACAGAACAGGAAATTAGATTCTCAAAAAGAGTTTGTTGTTTCTTCGATTTCTCTTGCCTAATCACTTCCTTGCTACTCCTAATCAAATGATTAGCTATTCACAAACTCATTACACATGATTAGAAGTAATTTAGGCATTAGGACCCCTTAGGGTTTCATCATCCATATTCCAAAAATCATCCCAATCCAAGCCAACAACAACAACAACAACCACAACAAAGGCACAAGAAGCAAGTTTTGGAAGTTTACCTTTGATTCTTGTTGTTTCTCACTCCAAAACGTCTCAGCTCTCTCTCTCTCTCTCTCTATACCTCTAATTAGCCTTGAAAATCATGGTTACAAAGAAGTATAAGTGATTAGAAGAGGCTATAGAGGGGTTAGGGAGCAAGAATCACAAGGTAGCAACTTCCTTACCTTGTTTTATGATGAACCCTAGCACTTCCATCATCCTTCACGTTTCAGCTTTCTCTCCCACTCTTGTGTTCTGTTTCTGTCGTGAAAATGAGCTGAGGAAGATGACGGTTTAATGGTTAAATAGAGTATTAAGTGACCTGCCACATGTCATACTCCTATTGACCCAAAAATCAAATTTTCGCACAAAATACCAAATTTTGCATATTTTTCATTAAATATGAAAATTCATATCTAATTTTACAAAAGTCCAATTGGGGTGGTTCCAAAGGTCATGCAACCCTTATTGAGTCTAGTTTTAAGAAAAAGATATAACCTTTAGTCAATTGAAATCTCACTCTTCCCATAATTTTAATCTTTGAATGTTGTCCCAGAAAATAATTAATTCCACTGGGCTAACTTCAAAAATTCATTTCTCTTTGTTCACAGCTCCAAATGACTTATATGACCTATCAAATTAAAGCTTGATAAGTCTACTTTTATTCTGAAAAGTTTCATAATTTTTCACCATCATTTACCCATCGAAACATGTCACACAATCATCACTGCCATACCTGGAATTTCACCGGTAGCAAAATTACTTTGTGTTCCATTTTACTATATTGTGTATGACTTCCAATCACTTCATTTTGTTATTCCCCAAGCTATTTAGCTCACCAATATAATTCATTTTAATACCTAAGGATATAAAAAAATTTTGGGGAAATGATACCATGCGTCACTATGACATTTACCAAATAGGGGTTTAGTAGTTCCCTTTAATCCAGACTAAATCTTAAACCTCTAGTCTTAAAATTCAGGATATTACAAAGCACGCCATAGTCCCCCCATAGTCCCCCCATTATGCAAAGCGGCTCACTTCCATTAACTAGCTAGAACACCATTAATCCATACAGGTGGGTAACAATACAATTATATTTATCTTTCATATAATAAACTTGCTATTTTTCTGATAAGCGGGATTGAATTTTAAATAATTCTTAAAAAACTTTCATATTTTATTATTTAATGTGACGAATATTGAAACTATATCTTATATATTGGAACTAAAAGTGTGCTTCTTACAAATTGGCCTGATTGCAAATGAATAAGAGCGTATTACAAGGATCACAGTGAACAAGAGGATCTTACAACGTTTGGTCAATGGGTAAAAGGGGAATGTATTGGAGCAGGCGGATTTGGAATTGTCCATCTTGGCTTCAACAGGTATGTTTGTGTGTGTGTGTGTGTGTATAATATAGGATTCAGAAGAAATTGGTATTTTGATCTTTTTGTCCTAATTTAATTTCGCAAGAAATAACTGGTGAAATATGGGATGCATATTGCCTAATACTCTCTTAAATAATCATCTATCATATCAAATCAAAATATGTTATGATATTCATTTTTGAATTTTGACAGTATAACCGGTGATATATGTGCAATAAAGGAAATGCTTCACGTTGAGAATCTTCAAACTGCTCGTTCTCTTAATCAGGTCTGTCTTATACTGCAATTTATCTGTCACACATGGATGTGAATTCATGTCCATTTTGAGTGCAAATTCCAGTTTCTTTGCCCCTTCCTCCTTTCCAAATAATGAAACCAACAAAAGTTGCATAGGCTGATAGATTTATATTGTGTCACCATGTCTTGTTTATCAAGCTTAGGTATCATGACCATATCAGTGCTATTATTTCCTCACCACTTCAAATATCTCCACGTCCACTTCTTCCCAAGAAAAATGATAGAAATATCTTGAGAAACCATCTGGACCAGGGACTTTTTGTCCCCTCATTTGGAAACATGCTCTCTTCGCCTCTTCCATAGTTATCTTGCTCATGAGAAAGTTATTATCAGCCTCAGTTACCACACGTTCCACATATCCCAGCGCCTTGGTCAGATCTCAAGATTTAGGACAAGTGAACAGATTTCTTTAGTATTCTGTGAAAGCTTGTGCTTCATCTTCAATCCACGTGTCATTACCTCCTTTTTAATCTGCGGACTTTTTTCCTTGCATGCCCTTCTCTTTAAAGTAGATACAGGAAAGAATTTGTCATTATTGTCACCATCTTTCAACCATTTGACTCTTGACCTTTGCCTAAATGTGTATGTTTGATCTAATCTTAGTTTTCTTCACATATCACTAAGATTACAATTTATTGTTGTCCCTATCATTGCTTATATTTTTTGCATTGACGTAATCTTAATCACCTCATAATATACGCAGCTAAAACGTGTGTGTTTCTATTTAGGAGGTTCAAATCCTCAGCCGACTGGAACATCAAAACATTGTAAAGTATTATGACAGTAAAATAGTAAGTTGTTTCTTGATTTATGGAGAAGATATTAAACCATTGATTGTGGAGTAGCCGTAAATTCTTTTTTGTGCGCTTGTGTATATATAATTGAACTCCGCCTATGTTTATAGCCGGTCCCAAGCCCGCGTAAAGGAGGAGGGTTATGTTAGGCCCCGACAGCCAACGTAAAACCCTGTCGAATCTCTTATGAACATGGATCAACAAAGAAATTGTGCTAATGCTAGGTCATTGCCTGTAAGTAACGCGTTATATGGCTCGAGTACAGTGAGAAGTGAGCGAGAGCCACTGCATCGTCGCCCGGATATAGTGTTAATTGGTTTTTTGTTTTTAATAATTGTGTTTGCATTTTGATCCATTCAGTTAATTGGTTTATTTCTAGAGATTCCATGGTGGACTTTTTTTTATATATGTTATTTAATTGTCTAAATGTTTGGGTAATGAATTTTGGATAGTTATTTAACTATTTAAAGTTTCCAAATTTTTATTTAAGTTGAAATTAATTTTAAACAATTTTTTGATGCACAAAATAGTGGAAGGATTCTCTTATTGATTATTTAGTCACATTTCATTGATTAAATTAATTGATTAAATTTTCATTAAAGATTTAAATTTGTGCATATTTAGAGTTTAAATGCATATATATGGTTGATATTTGTGATTAGTATGCATCTTTGGGGTAGTCACAGCCCTCTATTTCATGAGTAAATAATCACTTATGTATTTTAAAATATCAAATCCTATCAATGAGTAACTAATTTAATCAAACTAGGAGGATTTAATATAGTTGTTTATTCACTTATGATGATTAAATTAATTGGTTTAAGTTCTCTATTAATTCGTGCATCCACAACACCCTCTTATAAAAGGCATACATAATCACATGAATTTAAAAATATCTGCTGAGGTGAGTAAACTTGATTTATTGACATACATGATCTAAATGATTAAATTAATTAATTAAAGTTCTTATTGACAATTGTATGTGTGTATAGAATTTAATTATACATATTTAATATTAGTGGTTAGTATATATATTTTATTTAAGGAGTAGCCATAGCTAGAACTAAAAATTCAGGCCACCTTGCAGGTTGTTGCTGGCCCTACAACAACCCACGGTCTAAGTGGTGCAGGTTGGAAAAATACCAACCTAACCCACAATAGCGATTTAGTTGGCCAGCCCATAGGCCCCATTTTTTATATAAAAAAATTCCTATTTTTTAAGACTCCAAAAGTCTTGGATACATAAATGAGTCATCAATTTTATTTTCCTAACATCAATCATTCCACTTATAAAAATTTAAAAATATAATCCACAATTCAAAGATGAATTTATCAAATTTACCAAAGTTTACAAATAAAAAACATCAAATCATCCTCAAGTAATTATGATATAACAATTTGGTTTAAAAGAGTAAGGATACTGGGGTTTTTTTCTTTTTAGGATTGGGAGGTACCAATGTGGTAGTGTGGGACTTATAAGTTGTAATATCCTGAATTTTGGGACTAGAGGCATAAGATTAAGCCTAGATTAAGTGGACTGCTAGACCCTGATTTAGCAAATGTCCCTATGAGGCATGTTTAAATTCCCCAAAATTCCTTTATATCATTAGATATTAAAATGAATTATATTGGTGAGCTAAAGAGCTCGGGGAATAACAAAACGAAGTGATTGGAAGTCACACATAATATAGTAAAGTGGAACACAAAGTAATTTTGCTACCGGTGAAATTCCTGGTATGACAGTAATGATTGTGTGACATGTTTGGATGGATAAATGATGGTACAAAATTATGAAACTTTCCAGAATGAAAGTAGACTTATCAAGCTTCAATTTTATAGGTACATATAAGTCATTTGGAGTTGTACACAAAGAGAAATGAATTTTTGAAGTTAGCCCAGCGAAATTAATTATTTTCTGAGACAACATCCAAAGATTAAAATTCTGGAAATAGTGAGCTTCTAATTGACCAAATTTTATATTTTTTCTTAAAACTAGACTCAATAAGTATTGCATAGCCTTTGGAATCACCTCAATTGGATATCTACACAATTAGATATGAATTTTCAAAGTTTAATGAAAATTTTGCCAGATTAAGCATTTTGTGCGGAAATTGTAATTTTGGGCCAATAGGGAGCTGACACGTGGCAAGCTAATTAACACCTCCTTCAATCATCAATTATCATCTTCCTCAGCTCATTTTCATGGTGGAATTGCAGAGAAGAGAGAGAGAGAGAAGCTGCAGAGAAATGAAGGGAGAGGAGAGAGAAAATTCCAACCTCCGAAACACTGCCGAAACGGCATCATCTCTCAAAGTACCCTTCAGGAAACTTCTTATACTCATCACGAGCTACATTTCTACGGTTTTGGATTTTTTTTTGGAGGTGGTTGGCACCGTCTCACCGGCCGGGGTGTTGCCGGAATTCCGAACCGTTTGCGGAAACGGGTAGAGGTAAGCGTAAGCTTCCTTTTTAACCGATTGATTTGTTGTTTAGATGAGTATATTGGAAGTTGGGTACTATTCATTCTCATAAGAAAATGGTATTTTCAATGGATAAATCATGTCTAATGAGTGTTTAAATAGCTAATCACTTGACTAGAAGTAGAAAGGAAGAAATTAAGCCAAAGAAAACAAGAAAACAACATATTGCACCTAAGAATCTGATTTTCTGCCCTGTTTTGACGTGGAGAAGGAGTAAGAATTTGATGATTTTGATGCTTCCATTTGCTTTAGGATGCAAATTTTTTAGGTATACAAGTGTTCATGATTTTTGGATGCTTGTATATAAATTTGGAAATTTCGGAAGTTTGTATATGCATCATGTTGATTCTGCCTTTTCTGTACAGTGGAATTGTGCGAGCTTTTTCATATGATAAATCTTGTCCAAAAATTCTGATATTTTTCAGGATTAAGTCACCGGTACAAAAATCACTTTTAAGACCGGTTAAAAACGATATTTTAGACCGGTTCTGGATCAGGTCTTGATACAGCCGGTCTAAAAAGTATTAAACTTTTTAGACCGGTTAAAAAACCGGTCTTAAATATGAACTTTTAAGACCGGTTCTTCAACAACCGGTCTTAAAGTTTAACTAAGAAAGAAAAAAATAATAATTTAAGACCGGTTCTAAGAATAACCGGTCTTAAATATATATTTAAGACCGGTTATTAAGAGAACCGGTCTTAAAATATTACACTTTAAGACCGGTTCTAAGAATAACTGGTCTTAAATATATATTTAAGACCGGTTATTAAGAGAACCGGTCTCAAATAAGTAAACTTTTAAGACCGGTTCTCTTAATAACCGGTCTTAAATATATATTTAAGACCGGTTATTCTTAGAACCGGTCTAAAAATTTTGTTTTGTTTTTTTTTCGTTTTATTTGTTTCAATCTTACCCAGGCTAGTAAGCCATATTCAACAACATCCCCCTTGTGCCACATTACATACACATGCATATATGTATATATTGACAATCAGAAGCAGTGACAACAACATTTTTATTTCCAGAAACAATTGGCCCTTACAATCCTCGACTCTCAACAATCAAAGAATGAACATTATAAAAAAAAATTCCTAAGCTTTACAGAGAAATGAAAAAAGTGGAGGAAAATTTACAATAATGATCCCCTGCCTGAATCAACAGCCAACTAGTATCGCCAATATCCAAGAATTTGTCCTAAACAGAGATATAAACCAAATTAGATATATATAAAAACCATAAGTATTATTAGAACAACATAAATCGGATTCAAAAACTTACTAATCTTGTAAAAGCTCATAAACGAATTCAGCACAACAATTGCGGATGAAATCAATATCTTCTTCAGGAAAGGGATCAGCAAGATCAAACATCTGTATGTGTAACACCGAAGCCAAACAAAACATTAACTTACTAACTTAAAAACAATAAAGTAATACAAAATATTTGAAATATATATTTATTACCTCCTCGGTAAAGTCAGTCGTGCCTAGGCTGATAATATTGTAAATAACTATATATATAATCTGCATATAAGTTATAACGATAATGACTTTAAATAGATAGCTAACATTTAAAGTAGATTTATAAAGAGATATCCTCCCATATCCCTTCACGATGATCATTTCTTGTGCCGTGTTCATTATCAGCTTCATCTTCTTCGTTCAATGCAGGAAGACCCCTAGAAAAAGAATGGGTCTCGAGAAGATCATAATTTGAACGACTTTCCTCTTCAATATCGATGACCCTTTTTCCTTGGAGAGCTACAGACCACATTTTATTTGCTTGATCAACAATATAGAACACTTGTTTCGCTTGATCGGCCATAATGAAAGGTTCATCTCCAAAACTTTTGTTGTTCAGATCAACTAATGTAAACCCTGACTTATCGATCCTCACTCCATTATTGACATCAACCCACTTACATTTGAAAATGGGAAATTTAATTTTAACATAGTCAACCACCCAAATCTCGTCAATAACCCCATAATAAGGTATGGCTGCCAATGTAGGGTTCTTATCTTTTGAACTAGAGAAGTGCATAGATTCAGCTACTAACATAACACCGCTGTTCTGGACAGTGCTCCTATCATCCAAGGACTTTGTGTAAAAGGTATACCCATTGATCACAAACGAAGTCCAACTTATGACATCAAACTCAGGACCACGTGCTAGCCATTTAATTGTATCAGAAACACATTCTTCTCCGTCAACCTTGTGTTTAAACCAATGTGCAAAGGTCCTGGTATGCTCCCTAATTAACCTTTGTTCAGTCAATCGACTGTTCGCTTTCCGTACAATTTCTTTATGAGCATTTATGTAATCTTGAACTGCATCAACATTATTCAAAATGTACAAGTGGACTTGTTGTAATTCATCAGGATCCACACTCTTGATGGTAGCCCCGCGCCTACCCCCTTCTTCATCATGTCGTTTAGGAAGGCCGATATGTCCTACATTTGCCAAATAATGTTGACAGAATTCCATGGCTTCTTCAGAAACATATTTCTGAACAATAGAAGCTTCAGGCCGGTTAGGGTTCTTCACATATCCTTTTAGGATTTTCATAGTTCTTTCAATTGGGTACATCCATCGAAAATAGATAGGCCCACACAATTTTATCTCCCTCACTAGATGAACAACTAGATGTATCATGATGTCAAAAAAGGAAGGAACAAAAAGCTTCTCAAGCTGGCACAAGATCAGGTAACCTTCATCTTCCAATTCATCCAACCTTTCTGTCTCAATGACTTTACTACAAATCGCATTGAAGAAGAAACAAAGTCTGGTCAATATGTGTTGAAGATCATATTCGGCGATGCCTCGAATAGCCACTGGGAGTAGTTGTTGCATCAAGACATGACAATCATGAGACTTCAGCCCTACTAACTTCAAGTCTTTCATAGACACAAGCTTCTTAAAATTTGAAGAATACCCTGAGGGAACTTTGATGCCATGTAAACACTCACAAAAACTTCGTTTCTCATCCTTGGACAAAGTATGAGAAGCTGGAGGACAAAAAGTTCTCTTACCATGTGGCCTCGGATGTAAGTCTGCCCGTATTCCCATTTCTTGCAAATCTAATCTTGCCTTAACGCCATCCTTAGAACTTCCTTGTATGTTGAGTAGTGTCCCAACAATACTATCACACACGTTTTTCTCCACATGCATGAAATCAATACAGTGTCTGACATCAAGATTCTGCCAATATGGAAGGTTAAAGAAAAAAGACCTCTTTTTCCATATATTTTTTTCATTTCGACTCTTTGAAGTCTTACCAAAGATGACATTGATATTTTTGACCTTTTCATACACTTTCTCCCCAGTCAAAGCCTCTGGAGCATCTTCAAACTCTTGGCCACCAAAAAAGGCCTTCTTTAATCTGCGATATGGGTGGCCCCGTCTAAGGAATCTCCTATGACCAAGATAAACAGTCTTTCTTCCATGTTGAAGTTGATGGTAGCATGTGCCTTCTTCACAAATAGGACAAGCTTTGTGGCCTTTAACGCTATATCCTAACAAGTTTCCATATGCAGGGAAGTCGTTTATAGTACAAAAGATCAAGGCTCGCATTTTAAACATCTCCTTCTTGTTCGCGTCAAAAACGTCAACACCTTCGTCCCACAACTCTTTCAAGTCTTCGATCAGGGGTTCTAAGTAAACATCTATGTCATTTCTGGGTTGTTTTGGTCCCGAAATCAACATAGACAACATGATGTACTTTCGTTTCATACATAACAAAGGAGATAAGTTGTAAATTACCAACAGAACAGGCCATGAACTATGTATACTGCTTAGGCTACCGTAAGGATTCATGCCATCCGTGCTAAGCCCGAGCCTAAGATTCCTAGGCTCTTTGCCAAAGTCAGGAAACAACTGATCAATTTTCTTCCACTGAGAAGAATCAGCTGGATGTCGAAGCTTTCCATCAGAAATCCTCTCATCTGCATGCCATCTCAAATTTTTGGCATCAATTTCATTAGCAAACAGCCGTTTGAACCTCAGTATGATAGGAAGATACCACAACACTTTTGCAGGGGCCTTATTTGATTTGTATCTGGGGGTTTCACATATCGGACACTGCTCTTTCTCTGTATGCTCTTTTCTGTACAATATACAATCATTAGGGCATGCATGGATCTTTTTATACTTCATCCCTAATGGACACAATATTTTCTTCGCATCATAGTATCGGCAAGGCAGCACGTTATCATCTGGAAGCATGTCCTTGAAGGCTTCAAGTGCTTCTGAAAAACTCTTGTCGCTCCATCCATGCCGTGCTTTCAAGCTTACCAATTTCAATACAGCTTTCAACAATTGGTATTTTGTGCACCCCAGGTACAGCGGCTTCTCAGAATCACTGCACATATTACCATATGCATATGATTGCTCAAAAGCCTCTTCTCCAACATCACGAATAATATCTTCTATCCGGTCATTCAGAACCGTGTCATTATAATCAAAGGCGACCCCCCCTTGTTGAGTTGCGCTTGGAATTTCTATTTCTTCACCATGCCATACCCATACTGTATAACTCTTACAAAATCCTTCACAAATTAAATGTGTATATATATCTGCAGCACTAAGTTGCTTCTCATTCAGACATTCTACACAAGGACAATAGAACATCCCACTATCATCATTACCAGAATTTCTTCTAGCAAATTCTAAAAAATCCCTCACCCCAGTATCATATTCAACACTAGTCCGTTTAGCGTTTATCCAACTACGATCCATATATTTCAACACCTTTTTTTCTTCTCTTCTGTATATTAACTGCCCTGGAAAAGGCAGGAGTATGATGAGAGTATGAAAAGGTTACACTCATCAATTTATCTAGTTTAACAGAATTTTTCATTAGAATTCCGTATAAGATATAATTGCAGTCTGTTCCATTTTCTTCAAGTAATATGGAAAATGTATCAATATACACTAGCAATTTCAGGACTTAAATTAGACACCGTTAATTAAGCTTCACCAATTAATTTCCATCAGAGTAAATGTAATTTTTTCTCCATTTCTATTTTAATTTCTAGTTCAATTATAGTACAGATTATATTCTTGGACAGACAGTGAATACACAATGTCTATTTATACGGAGTATTGAGACAGGGGACATTACCTGTTTGAAGTAACTTGGACCTGGCTTGAGGCGCAGGAGGAGAGGGGCAGCAGTGGCTGGAAAACACGCCGGAGTGAGATAAAGGCTGGAGAAATAAGATGCTCAGCTGCCCTTCACGATGGTACTCACGGTGACTTCTTCGCAGCAACGGCAAGTACGAACGGAGAAGGAGGGAGTTTCAAACGCCGACAACAGAATATGGGAAAGAAGGTGGAAGTGGCGACGGCGACTGGAAGGGTGGCAGGAGAATACGGCGGAATATCACGTACTGCGTTGGACTTGAGCAGTTCGCCGCGGTGGAAGCAGAGGGGGAAGTGAAACGTAACTGATGAAATGAACTTTCGCGGCCGATCTAGGTATGAATATCAGACTTTTAAGACCGGTTATTTAGACAACCGGTCTTAAATTATTGAAATTTAAGACCGGTTATTCAAATAACCGGTCTTAATAATAAAGTGTTTTTTTATTCATTTTAATAATTTATTTTTCAGACCGATTTTTTAAATAACCGGTCTTAAATTATTGTCTTTTAAGACCGGTTATTTAAAAAACCGGTCTTAATAATATCGTGATTTTTTTATTCATTTTAATAATTTGTTTTCAGACCGGTTGTTTAAATAACCAGTCTTAAATTATTGACTTTTAAGACCGGTTATTTAAACAACCGGTCTTAATTTGTTTTTGAGACCGGTTGTTTGTATAACCGGTCTAAATAAGAATTTTTTAGACCGGTTTTTTAGAAAACCGGTCTAAAAAAGTGCTTTTAATTACGGAATTGCCACCGCGTGTTTCTTTTAGACCTTATCCGCAATAACCGGTCTAAATAATGCGGTCTAAAAATGCTATTTTGCACTAGTGAGTTAGACATGTGGAGCTTTAATTTAGTAGGTAGTTTGTAATTTTTGGATAAGTATAGTAGGAGATATGAATTGTTGAAGATATGCCCTATTTTCTGGAAAGAATCTGAAACAGTGATGTTGTACGAAATTGTTCATAGGGAAAACCTTATCCAAAAATTCTAAACATTTCCAGAATTAAAGTAGAGATATAGATCTTGAATTGTATATATATTTTGTAATTTTTTGACAAGTATATTTGAATATATGAATTTTTGAATGTCCGCCCTGTTATCTGAAAGAACATCTAAAATAGTTGTTGTTTGGAAACATTATGGGAATGGTGTAGTGGTGGCGTTTAAAATCGAGTATTTTTATATAAATCTAAACTTAAAGGGATTCAAATAGAACTTTGAAGCACCTCAATTGGAGTTCTATATAATTAATTGTGATTTTTCAAAGTTTGGTGAAAAATCTATCAGCTTTATGTCTTATGTGAATTTAAGACTTAATGACACAAATATAATAGGAATGAACTCCAAGGGTGAAAGTAAGCCTATAGTGTAATGACCCGCCTCATATATCCCTTATTATTGACCTTACTCAGAGTAGCAATGCGTAGTTCAGTGGGCACACAGGAATAGCATGAATATACTGATAATATTAATACAATATTGCTTGATTATAATACAAAAGTTTCCCCACCAGGGGTTTACACCATATTTACAGACCTTCAAACAACCAGTAACATTTCTCTTCGTACATACGCCTTTTCTGATCTCAGCACGTTTCCAATGCTCACCTGTCTGAATGGTTGTTTGGGAGGAGTGAGATTCAAGAGAATCTCAGTAGCAAAAATTACCACTATGCATGCCAGATATATATGAATGCATGACATGCTTGCCTACACTATTTCATGCCAACATAATGACATGATGCATGCTCGATGTTATGACATACATATGGCCATTGCACAAATATAACAGAGCTTCAACCGATCATACATGTTCCACACAAATAGGCAAAGCAGTCACATAATCAATGCAAGACATACATATCACATACATGCAGAAAAGATAAGTTCACTACCTGTCGAACTTTATGTCCTTCTCTTCTTGTCCCTTGATCCGCCAACCATTGCTCCTTCTTTATCACTTCATGGCCCTAGGCAAGTGATAACATCATTATAGCCATGAAAAGTGAATACCCAATGGCCCACATTAGCCCTATAGGCTTACTTTCACCCTTGGAGTTCATTCCAATTATATTTGGCCAATTTTTTACTCAAATTCGCATGGTACTCAATCTACCAGCATTTTTGATCAAACTTCGAAAAATCATAATTAATTCTATAGAACTCCAATTGAGGTGGTTCAAAGCTCTATTTGAAGCCCTTTAAGTGTAGTTTTACATAAAAATACTCAACTTTAAACGCCAATACTACACCATTCCCAGAAATTTTCCAAACACCGACTGTTTCAGATTCTTTCCAGAAAACAGGACATATCTTTAACAATTCATATCTCATAGCATACTTGTCCAATTAACCATTATGACCTATCAAATCTTATACTCCAATTAAGGGCTAATGTGGGCCATTGGGTATTCACTTTTCATGGCTCTAATAATGTTATCACTTGCCTAGGGCCATGAAGTGACAAATAAGAAGCAATGGTTGGCAGATCAAGGGACAAGAAGAGAATGACATAAAGTCCGAGAGGTAGTGAACTTACCTTTTCTGCATGTATGTGATATGTATGTTTTGCATTGATTATATGACTGCTTTGCCTATTTGTGTGAAACATGTATGGTTGGTTAAAGCTCTGTTATATTTGTGCAATGGCCATATGTATGTCATAACATCGAGCATGCAGCATGTCATTATGTTGGCATGAAATAGTGTAGGCAAGCATGTCATGCATTCATATGTATCTAGCATGCATAGTGGTAATGTTTGCTACTGAGATTCTCTCGAATCTCACTCCTCCCAACCAACCATTCAGACAGGTGAGCATTGGAAACGTGCTGAGATCAGAAAAGAGGTATGCATAAAGAGGAATGTTGCTGGTTGTTTGAAAGCCTTTTAGTTATTAAGGTTTGTAAATATTATGTAAACCCCTGGTGGGGAAACTTTTGTATTATAATCAAGCAATATTGTATTAATATTATCAGTATATTCATGTTATTCATGTGTGCCCCCTGAACTACGCATTGCTACTCGGAGTAAGATCAGTAATAAGGGATACATGAGGCGGGTCCTTACAGTTGGTATTAGAGCAAGTGGTTCTGGCAACAGGATAGTATACTGATATGCTTGATTATAATATGACAAGAACAGCGAAGTGGATTACTTCAGCTAGTTCACAATTAAGCCCAGTGGGCAGTATAAGATTGTCCTTGATCCGTTGGGTAAGGCCAAAGTGTGAGCCTCATTCTAGAGTATAATCACCAATGGGCTGACCAGAGTCAGACATATAAGTCACAAACAACCTTATGGACTTTTGGGAGCATATTACAGGGTATGTGTCTAAGTACATCTACCAATACTAATATGCGGCCTAAGCATAGTATTTTGATGCCCGGAGGCGGTTGGCATAATGGTTGGGATAAGGGTAGCCATGGGGTACCGGTAGTCAAAAGCAACTCAAGTCGATATCTTTATATTTGCATGAGTACACAAAAGTTAAGCATGCTCAACCTAGGAAAATCTCGGGATGGGTGACCTCTTGGGAAGTACCTTGAAAATCTCAAATCTTTTGATTAAAGGTTTGAAATTTTGATTAGAGGTTCTTAGATGACCTAAGGAATGATTATAGATATAGAGATGATGAAATAAGTGTTGATCCTTAATCTGAACCATTTCTGTTGCAGAGATTACTGCCAGAAAAGTTCAGCTAGTAAGGTTACGATAACTCAAGGCATAGTGATTGTTTTGAGGTTTCTCCATATTAAGTAATGATCCTCAGTAACCCATGGGGTTAAAGTCATATAGGCATGATATACGGTGATGCATGATGAGTGGTGATTATGCCGTATATCTATCCTAGAGGATATGAATTAATGATATTGATCCTTTAGTAATTCTTTGTGGATATTACCTGGAACCGTGGAGGTTAGAATAGTTGCTAATGATTTTGATTCTTAGCATGCCTATTGTGTATGATTGAGGAAACCTGATTTTTGACTCAAGCGATGTTGAGGTTCTAAGAGTATAATCTTAATCTGTGAATCACTTGTAATAGTTAAATTGATTCTACAGGAATTTGAAATAGCTTGAGTGGCTTGAGGTACTAGAATATAGTACAGAAAAGAGTATGAGGTTTTTGGAGGTTGCTAGTTATTAATCTACAATAGGGAAAGATCTTAATCATAGAATATTCCCTTAGAGGTGTGATAATGCCTGGAGCTAGACCAATATCAAAAGTCCAATAAATTAACCCCAAATGAGATAGAAGATTATAGAACTGCTAAAGAAGAAGGACCTTATGAGATTAGATCCTATTATAATGATACTTCCATTCAGAGGCGACCAACCGGACATAGCTACTTATGGAGGATTCTGATCAGAAATGGCTACCTACAGAGAGTTCTAATCGGAAAGGGCTACCTATGGAGAGATCTGATTGGAAAGGGCTACCTACAGAGGGTTCTGACCGGGGGACTGACCAGGTGTATGGGCGCTTGTGTGAAGCACCGAGTACAGTACTATAGTGTAAAGCCACCATAACATCGAACTATAGTGTATAGCCGCCGTGACGACAAACTGTGGAGTGAAGCCGCTGTGACGTTGAAACTGTAAAGTGGAGCTACGAGGATGTCAACTCTCAATAGTGGTATCTTATAATGAGTCTTCTATCGCATAAGTTTCCTTGAGAAGAAGGGTTTGGTGACCCAGTAAATTGTCATGGGGTGCTCCAGTGCCGAATGATGACAGAGATTAAGGAAAGCTACTCTTGCTCTCATATCCTATGTAATGGTTCTGCATGTATGTGTTTGCCATCACGTGTATTCGTGTTATGAATATACGGTAGGCAGTAAGACCTTTTGGGCTAGCGTGTCCTTAGGCAGCCAGACCTGACGGGCGGAGGCCTGAGGCGGTAAGTCCCATAATGCCTCTACCATAGGGGCGATTCCCTGTGCAGTAAGACCTGATGAGCATTCAGAATTTACGGGGTGGTCACCCGGGGCCTATTGCGCAGTTGGACGCCCAGGCCATAGAGATTCCTATTTTGCACGAGCAGTCATTTGGGGCCTATTACGTGAGTAGACGCATTGCGCGGGTGGACACTCGGGGCCATGGAACTCATGTGATGCACAAGTGGAATCCTGGGGCCTATTGCGCGGGTGAACACTTGGGGCCGAATGCTCATGTGATTATTGTTGTGATGATTGTTTGTTTAGCATGCTTCGTGAACATTGCATAAGAGTATGAATTACTTGAGTAGCAAGAGACGGAGCCCAAAATGTGAAGTTAGTCGGATGTCCCATGCGACTGCAGTGTGAGCCGAGCGCCGTTGTAGTGGGCCTAATGGGGCAGTCCGTTGCACAAAAGGTGAGCCCGTGGAGGGGTGGAAGTTGGTTGGATGTCCCGTACGACTGCAGCGTGAGCCAAGTGTCGTTGTAGTGGGCCTAGTAGGGCAGTCTGTTATATAAAAATGATACTAGGGTTTGTCGAGCGCAGTTTTAGTGGCGAATGTCACGTGCTCGATACCTTGAGAGGTCTCCTTTGGGGGATAATGGGATTGATTATCCCATAAGCTTAAGGCAATGAGGGTAGACCAGACTGGTGAGCCAGGGGGTGTAGACCAGACTCCCGTGTGGCTGCAGGGGCGTCTAATGATGGTAGCTCTGTAGTGGGCCTAGTGGGAGGGCTGTATTCAATAAGGATGATGGACGGTATGTCCTAAAGCCATAAAACATAATGGGTTATTAAATCCTTAGGCTGGTAAAATATGAGATGTGTTGAGAATGAAGCCGAGTAAAGGCTTAAGGCAATAATACCCAAGATACAAGTTTGCATTGCACAAATGTCTGGGGGCCATAAGACCTATATGTCTAAGTGCTATGGTTGTTACCGAGCATGGTGACATGGACCAATGTGTCCAGAAAAAAAAATATTGAGATTGATGGAGTGTATAGATTGTACTAGATTGTAGCAGAGGCAGTAAGCCTAAGATGCCTATGGCATAGAGGGTGAATCCCTAGGCTGTAAAGCCAGAATATCCAGCGTCTTGGAAGTTAAATAAGTCATAAGGCTTGATGTGTATACAGTATGATATGGGTGAATCCAAAAGGGGCCGTAAAGTCTAGTATGCATACAAGATGATTCGGGATAGTCCCGAAGGGGCAGTGAGGCCTAAGAAACCAAGCGCTGTGAGGTCGGACTAGTGAGTCCTGTGTGAGTGCTATATATTGGGTACAAAATAAGTGAAAGTACTACATAGTGAGTACAGAACGAAAGAATTAGAATGGGAGAAAGATAGACTAAATGTCTAGAAATGGTTCTCCGAGGTACCATTTGATGTCGAAATTTTGAGGACGAAATTTATTAAATGGGGGGAGAACTGTAATATCCTGAATTTTGAGACTAGAGGCATAAGATTAAGCCTAGATTAAGTGGACTGCTAGACCCTGATTTAGCAAATGTCCCTATGAGGCATGTTTAAATTCCCTAAAATTCCTTTATATCATTGGATATTAAAATGAATTATATTGGTGAGCTAAAGAGCTCGGGGAATAACAAAACGAAGTGATTGGAAGTCACACATAATATAGTAAAGTGGAACACAAAGTAATTTTGCCACCGGTGAAATTCCTGGTATGGCAGTGATAATGGTGTGACATATTTGGATGGGTAAATTATGGTACAAAATTATGAAACTTTTTAGAATGAAATTAGACTTATCAAGCTTCAATTTGATAGGTCATATAAGTCATTTGTAGTTGTACACAAAGAGAAATGGATTTTTGAAGTTAGCCCAGTGAAATTAATTATTTTCTGGGACAGCATTCGAAGATTAAAATTTTGGGAAGAGTGAGCTTCTAATTGGCTAAATATTATATTGTTTCTTAAAACTATACTCAATAAGGGTCGCATAGCCTTTGGAATCACTCCAATGGGAAATTTGTACAATTAGATATGAATTTTCAAAGTTAATGAAAAATCTGCAGAATTTGGTATTTTGTGCGAAAATTCATTATTTGGGCCAATGAGCTTGTGACACATGGCAAGGCAATTTAACACCTCCTTTAATCATCAATTATCATCTTCTGCCTTTATTTTTCACGCAGAAAATCAGAAAAGTGAGAGAGAAAGCTGTTGAACGAAAATGGTGGAAGAGGAGAGAGAAACTTCTATTCGCCGAAACGACATCCTCTCTCAAAGTACCCTTCAGGAAACGTCTTCTACTCATCGCGAGCTACATTTCTACGGTTTTGGATTTTCATTTGGAGGTGGTTGGTGCCATCTCACGGCCAGGGTTTTGCCGAAATTCTGAACCGTTTGCGGAAACGGGTAGAGGTAAGCGTAAGCTTCCTTTTTGAACCGATTGATTTGTTGTTGGATGAGTATATTGGAAGTTGGGTACTGTTTATGGCTGATTTTAAAATGGTATTTTCAATGGCTAAATCATGTATAATGAGTGTTTAAATAGCTAATCATTTGATTAGAAGTAGAAAGGAAGTGATTAAGCCAAATAAAACAATAAACTGACAAACTCTTTCTGGAAACTCTGATTTTTCAGTTTTCTGATCTGTGTAAGACGTGGTGATGGGATGAGAATTTGATAATTTTGATGCTTCCATTGGATTTAGAAGGCAAAATTTTGTAGGTATGCAAGTGTTCATGATTTTTGGATGCTTGTATATGAATTTGGAATTTTTGAAATTTGTGGAGTAGATGTTGTGAAATTCGTTTTCTGGAGGCAGTGTCATTTTAATGAGTTTTTGAGTAATCAAATGTTATCTAATGACCATGAAACTTTTTAGTCTAAAAGTAGAGACATATACCTTTAATTTGATAGGTTATAATGGTTAATTGGACAAGTATGCTATGATATATAAATTTTTGAAGTTGTGCCCTGTTTCTAGAATGAAATCTAGAATAGTGTCTATTTGCCGAATTTCTGAGAAAATTATGACAATAATAGTCATACAAAATTATTTGTATATAAAAATAAACTTAAAGGTCTTCAAATAGAGCTTTGAACCACCTCAATTGGAGTTCTATAAAATTAATTATGATTTTCCAAAATTTGGTCAAAAATACTGGTAGATTGAGTACCATGCGAATTTAAGTAAGAAATTGGCCAAATATAATTGGAATGAACTCCAAGGGTGAAAGTAAGCCTATAGGGCTAATGTGGGCTATTGGGTATTCATTTTTCATGGCTCTAATGATGTTATAACTTACCTAGGGCCATGAAGTGATAAAGAAGGAGCAATGGTTGGCGTATCAAGGGATAAGAAGAGAAAGACATGAAGTCCGAGAGGTAGTGAACTTACCTTTTCTGCATGTATGTGATATGTATGTCTTGCATTAATTATGTGACTGCTTTGCCTATTTGTGTGGAACATGTATGATTGGTTGAAACTCTGTTATATTTGTGTAATGGCCATATGTATGTCATAACATCGAGCATGCAGATATGTCATTATGTTGGCATGAAATAGTGTAGGCAAGCATGTCATGCATTCATATATATCTAGCATGTATAGTGGTAATGTTTGCTACTGAGATTCTCTCGAATCTCACTCCTCCCAACCAACCATTTAGACAGGTTAAAGGTTGCAGGGAGATATTCACGGAGAAGGACTGCAGAGGTGAGGTGAAGACCGTAGTGGGAGGCACTATCATTTGTATTTGATACAAGATTATTTGTGGTTATACATTTGATGTATACGTAGCTATTGGAATTAAGGTATTACAAGAAGAGAGTCGAAGTGCCCTAAAAGACTTCCTCCCTATTTATGCCATAAAAATATCGATTGAAGAAGGAGAAAAGAGGAGAGAGCGAGGTCTGGTGGTGTTGAACAGAGGAAGGAGAAGGATGGTTGTTGAAGATGATGGACGCGCACCCACAAACAACAGCAAAAATGGAGAACGAATGAGAATGATGGAGGAACAGGCATGGGGCTTTCAAATTCTCAGAGTTTCTTGAAGCTTCCTTTGGTCTCCATTGATCAACAAAACAAAGGAGAAGAACGAGGCAGTAGGAAAATATCTTAGGAGTTTATATATTGTTTTTTGTTATTATGTTTATTATTGTTATTAATTTAAAGAAGGGCTTTAGTATGATTCATCCATAGAGGGTTAGTAGGTTTTTTATCGCTGGACTATAATATTATCACCCGGCCATGCGTCAAAGAATAGCCAAATAATTTAATGCATACATAACCATGCTAGGAATTAAACAATTACATTGTAACTATCCTCTTGGGGCTAAGCTCTACAAATGCAGACTCTTTCTTCATAAAACTTGTCTGCTTCTCTAAATGACACACTCTGATAAATCTTAGCTGTTGATGTCTTTATATTATCTGTAAATTGCTTTCAGGTGTTCAAAAATCTCACTTTTCTCATAATAATAACATCTCTGTCCTTCCCCCTGAACTGGTAGGAAATAAACTCCCTCCCTCCCCTGTGTGTACATTTTATTGGTCTTAGTTTCAGCTCTTTCTGGCGCTAACAAGCTATGATCAACATTGCATTAATAGTTGTTCAAAGAAACTTTGAAAATGGTTGGTGATATGCCTCTACAGTATTGGATTTGGAAGTATTTGCAAAGCAAAAGTAGATAATACTTCTTCTTCTTGGGTTTCATAAAGTATTTGCAAAGTAAAAGTAGATCCTACTGCTCTTATGGCACCAAATATTTTCTTGCTTTCGCATGTGGATATTAGAAAATTTTGTATCTCTAATTTGAGAGTGCATCAGTTTAAAGCTTTGGGTCAATGGGACGCTTATTACTGTCATCCACATGCAGTTTCTTCTACTGCTTGGAATCTAGCTTTGATGACTATCCACATTGTTTCTCATCGATTTGAAGCTTGTGTTCAAGGGGCTTCGTTTAGCTACTGTGCATATCATATCTTTATAAAGGAGCACCAAATTCATGGTAATGCCGTGACTTTCCCTACTGAATTTTGAAGTAATTTGCCGGTTGAGTTTTGGGAGGGACTTTGATCGTGGTATTTCCTTGTATGCTCATTTCTATTCAATGATATGCTGCTCTGACATATATCTTTATTGAATAGTTTATATTTTTCTCTTTTATAACACGGACAGGTTATCTCATGATAGCTCAAGGGCGTGCCTATTATATGTAGTCCAATGTCTTATTCAGCTGCCTTATAGATATATTTTATATGGGATTATTGTTTACACTCATAAATAGCCTGTATCTTTCGGACACCACATTAATACTCCTTCTTTGCTTGAAAACATTTTAACAAGCATTCCTCAAGAATTGGTGGATTTTCCCGTGCCAAATTTTTCAAGGTGCAGATTGGAGTTTCTATATATCTTTTATCATTTCAATACTATAGCTATCTTATAATAAATGTCCCTCTTCGTACTAATATGCAGATTTCTAAAATATGTCTATTAATTAAGTGAAATCTAAAGAGGACTTTTGATTGAAAAAATGATATTTTTCTTGTTTCTTTTATTGGGTCGTTTTTTATGATATCAGTGTTGTTTTCAGATTATTTGATATGTTTCATCTTATATCATATATTTTCGTTGCGCTGTGAATTCTTTTCGCATAATATTGGTAATCTATCTATCACTTATTTCGTCATTGCTTGATTACTTCATGTTTTTCTCTTTTCTCAGTCAATTGATTTTTCATCTCTTATGAAGGTAGACTGTTATTGTCTTATTTTATTCCCAATTATCCATATTTATTTCCTAACTGAAAGGAAGAACTCCCTATATTTTTATGTTTTGAAGTGAAGTTTAATAGTAATCATGGCATCATATGTGAAGTCAATTTGGTTTCAATGCGACGAAGATGCGGCTTTAATGTATTTTTTTTTTTTCCAAAAAATTCAACAGAGTAATAGGGGTAGGCCTAACCTGCGCTCTACCCCTAAAATCTTCATCCCAGCCCCATTACAATGTCATGCGCCCCTCAATAACATATTTTATATATTTCTTTTGAAGAAAATGTATACGAATTCAGTCTAATGGGTATGAAATATGTGTTATTTCGGTACTCCATTAATCACTGCTTTTTCCCTTGCAGGTGAGTGGAAAAATGTAGTAGGGAATGCTATTCGTCTTTGTCTTATAGGTGTACTATTCAAATTCAGAGGTCCAGATTGTCTCAGAAACATCTTTCTCATGGTCCCTCAGAATCCTATATTTTGTCTGTTTAGATAATCTAACAGCTCACTGTGCGCCAAGTCATCAAGCCATTAAATTAAAAAAAAAAAGGGAATCCCGAGAAAGACTCACCAACGCAACACCTTTGACCTTCGGCCTCTCTCTCTTCTTTTGACCCTCAGCCATTAGCGACCATTCCGTTGTGCTGTTGCAAGCGGGGTTTTTTTTTTTTAGTCTCTAGCTGTATAAAACTGATATTGTTGTGCAACGACAAGAGAAAAGTGAAAAAGACTGAACCTTGCAAGGAATGTCCAATGGAGAATCTTAGAAGAAGGCAGATTGAAATAAGAAGAATGCTAATTGAGTTTGGAGATGTAATATCCTGAATTTTGGGATAAGAGGCTTAAGATTAAGCCTAAATTAAGAGGACTGCTAGACCCTGGTTTAGCTAATATCATGGTCAGACATGGTATTACTTCCCCAAAATTCTTTTATATCCTTAGATATTAAAAAGAATTATATTGGTGAGTTAAAGAGCTTGGGGAATAACAAAACGAAGTGATTGAAAGTCACACACTATAGTAAAATGGAACACAAAGTAATTTTGCTACCGGTGAAATTCCCGGTGTGGCAGTGGTCATTGTGTGACCTTTTTCGATAGGTAAATGATGGAAAAAAGTTATGAAACTTTCCAGAATTAAATTAGACTTATCAAGCTTTAATTTGATAGGTATATAAGTCATTTGGAGTTGTACACAAAGAGAAATGAATTTTTGAAATTAGCCCAGCGAAATTAATTATTTTCTGGGACAGCATTCAAAGATTAAAATTCTAGGAAGAGTGACCTTCCAATTGGCCAAAGGTTATATTTTTCCTTAAAACTAGACTCAATGAGGGTATCTACATAATTAGATATGAATTTTTAAAATTAATGAAAAATCTGCAGAATTTGGATATTATATGCGAAAATTCAATTTTTGGGCGAATCAGAATATGACACGTGGCAAAGCTAATTAACACCCCATTTAATCATTAAATCATCATCTTCCTTAGCATTTTCACGGAGAAAAATCTGAAAAAAGAGAGAGAAAGAGTGCAAAATAAAAATGGAGGGAGAGGAGAGAGAAAATTCCAACTTCCGAAACACTACCGAATCGGCGTCCTCTCTCAAAGTACTCTTCAGGAAACTTCTTCTACTCATCATGAGCTACATTTCTACGGTTTCATATTTTCATTTGGAGGTGGTTGGCGCCGTCTCACCGGTCAGAGTTTTATCGGAATTCTGAACCGTTTGTGGAAACGGGTAGAGGTAAGCGTAAGCTTCCTTTTTAACTGATTGATTTGTTTTTTGGATGAGTATATTGGAAGTTAGGTACTATTCATTCTCATAAGAAAATGGTGTTTTCAATGGCTAAATCATGTCTAATGAGTGTTTAAATAGCTAATCATTTGATTAGAAGTAGCAAGGAAGCGATTAAGCTAAAGAAAACGAGAAACCGACAAACTCTAGCCAAGAACTCTAAATTTCTGTTTCTGTTCTGGACATTTCATGGAGGAGTGGAAATTTGGTAATTTTGATGCTTCCATTGGCTTTAGAAGGCAAAATTATGTAGGTGTGTAAGTGTTCATGATTTTTGGATGCTTGTATATGAATTTAGGAAATTATGAAACATATATGTGCATGTTGCTTAAATCTGCCCTGTGTGGCAGTCAGTGTTGTGCGTGATGTTTGAAGGTCTAAAACTTATCCACAAATTCTGAAATTTTTCAGACTTAAATTAGACATAATGAGCTTTAACATGATAGGTAATATGAAGGATTTAGACAAGTGTGCTAGGAGTTATGATTTTTCAAAGTCTGGTCATGTGAATCTGGGAATTTCTCTAATAGTATGTTTATGCGTGATGTTTCAGGGACCAAATCTTATCCAAAAATTTTTAAACTTTTCAGAATTAAAGTAGAGACATATAGCTTTAATTGGATTGTATTTTGTAATTTTTGTATAAGTATATTGGGATATATGAATTTTTGAATGTCTGCCCTGTTTTCTGGAAAGAAACCTGAAACAGTGTAGTTGGGCGAAATTCTCGGAATTTCATATTGTGGTGGCCAAAATTTAGTATTTTTATGTGAAATCATATTCAAATATCTTCACATAAGAATTGGAACCACTCAATTTTGAGTTTCCTAAAATTAATGGTGAATTTTCAAAATTAATTGTGTTAACTGAAATTCTGAAACAAAGATTAGAAAGGGGAAATTCCATGTTAAAGTGTTCATATATAGCTAATGGTTATATGTTCGTTTGAAAATAGACCTAAAGAGGGTCAAATAGAGCTTTGAATCATGGCTCTAATTATGTAATCGGTTATATAGGGCCATAAAGTAATAAAGAAGAAGCAATGGTTAGAGAATCAAGGGACAAGATTGGGGACTATAGTCCACCAGGTAGTGAACTTACCTTTTCTGCATGTATGTGATATGTATGTTTTGCATTGATTATGTGACTGCTTTGCATATTTGTATGGAACATGTATGATTGGTTTAAGCTCTGTTATAATTGTGCAATAGCTATATGTATGTCATAACATCAAGCATGCAGTATGTCATTATGTTGGTATGAAATAGTATAGGCAATCATGTCATGCATTCATATATATCTGGCATGCATAGTGATAATATTTGCTACTGAGATTTTTTCGAATCTCACTCCTCCCAACCAACCATTTAGACAGGTGAAGAGTGCAGGAAGATATGCATCAGAGGAGATATGAATGTGAAGTGAAGATCGTAGTGTAAGGTACTGCTATTTGTATTTGATGTAAGAGTATGGTGATTATTTGTAATTAAACATTTGATATATATATAGCTATTAAAAATAAGGTATTACATTACAGGAGACATCATTATTAGAAGAAAAATTTTGTCGTCCATCAAAATGGGTTTCTGGTTCCATCACATCTGAGTTAATTTTTTCCAATACCTACATTCCATGTTGGTAGTGTTGATGCCCATCAAATATCCAACTCATTCAACTATCTAAGAGTGTTAGTAGTCCAGCTAAATTCCTAATGCCTGGCCACTCTTTAAACAGGGAAAGGAGTAGAATAGGAGCAATGAGAGAGAGATGGGAGATTGAGGAAGAAGAGAGAGATGAAGGTTGAAGGCGTTAGTGAGCCTTTTCTCAGGATTCATTTTTTTGTTTTTTTCATTCAAAGGCTTGATGACTTGGCGTACTGTGAGCCATTAGATCATACGGATAGACAAGATTTAGGATTTTGAGGGATGCTGAGAAAAAAAAACTTGAGGATATCTACTCCCCAAATTCAGCAATTGCGTACTTTCACAGCATAACACCTTGTTTGGTCTTGCATACAACATATTAATTGCTCCAAGCACTACACGTGTTTTATGGGTCAAGATCCGGTTCTTGCATGGCAGTTTTTCATGTGCCACGGTGATTCCTTAAAATAAGAGTGTAAATTAATGAGGCTAACAAATGTAATTTGCAGTGTTTTCCTATTCAGTTAACCACCTAGAAAAGTGACATATATAAACCTACAAATATTTAATCAAATTCAAGTTGCACCTTAGTTTCATGCACAAGTCAATTGTTCATATAAAGTTTGAACACCGTGATAAGAAAAATATTTGATTCTTTTTTTTTTATGATGAATTTAGCACTTTGAATGGACTTGACTTAGATGACGTACCTACTGATGAATTGGTATGTTGGCGACGAGATAATCTTATTTCAAAATTGGTTTGTTTAAAAATGGACCACCATGACTAATTTGCCATGAGAATGATTTCACAAATTTATATGCATGTGTTAGTTGTCATACAAAGTATATACTGTAATTATAAATTCTTCCAAATATTTATTGTTGCTTATGCATTTAAACATTCTGGGCTTACCAGTTATATTTTTTTGTTTGGATAAGTTAGAGTGATTATATGAAAATTGAAGTCATCTCATGTAAATTTCAATTCAACTCCAAAAGTTAGATTAAAATAAAAGATAAAATATAAGAAAAAAAAAGAAGAAGAGATAACAGCTACTTATAACATGAAAAAAAAAAAGCTCTTAGATTAGACAAATTTAATAATAAATTAATTATATTATTAATGTTATTATAGATTAATGGCAAAAGAAAAAAAGATGTTGTGATAGATTTTGATCGTAACAGAAAATTCAGCCCCGTGGGAGCTATCTAGTTCTTAGAAGAAAAGGTGAAAGGGTTTTTTTTTTTTCACAAAAAAAAAAGGTAAGAGTCAAAGTAAAATTTAGCCGCCAAATCATATACGAAGCTTCGTGGTGGCGTAGAACTTCATCCCTCCATTCTTCCTTGTCCCGAGAGATCTCTCTCTTCTCGATTTCCTCTTTGCTTAACATTAGCTCTGCGCATAATGGGAAATCAAGCACCATCCTCTTCATCTATCACTCACAACTGGACTTATGATGTGTTCCTTAGTTTTTGTGGTCAAGATACCTGCTTAGGCTTCATCAGTCCTCTCTATCAATCTCTGCATCAATGGAGATTCCATGCCTTTTTTGATGACGACATTAGGACCGGAGAAAATATCACATCTACGCTTTTCAGAGCGATACGAGAATCAAGAATAGCCTTCTATCTCCTCCTCTCACTGATCATTGAAGGATTCTATTGCTGACTTGAAGTTGAAGTGTCATTTGAAGAATTCCCATCTAACATAATACAAACTTATGAATGTATGAATGTAATTTAGGGGCTCCACATAGACTATAGTTAGGATCCTCGAGCCTTATTATTGTTTTTGTGTACTTGTTGGCAAGGAGCGGAGCTCCTTTATGACTGAACTGCGTTGATTTTGTTGTAGTGGAGTTTCAGGGAGGCTTTATCTTAGGGAAGATTTTGCCAAAATTTTTACATGAAGTTTATAATTTTTATTACATGAATTATATTTATAGAATTTATAATATGTAGTATAAATATATGTGTATTTTAGTATGAGAAAATCTATACATTTAAGGCAGGGATATGGGTACTCACATATTTCGGGTTGGTCACATCTCGATTTTTTTGGGGGTGACAGCCATGGTCTGGGTGGAAGGGAAGAAAGTTTTTGGAGAGTTGGTGGATGGTGGTTTTGTGGTGGTGGAGACAAGATGGAGGAGTTGATGGTCCAGGTCCTTCTCCCAATTGTTTGCATCTCCTCCTCCTCTGTTTTTCACGCTGAAGCTCAGGATTTCAAATATCGGTGATGGTAGGGAGGTTGTGAGTTCACCGAGGATGAAGATAGTGAGGCGTGGTGGAGGAGACGACGATGAAGGTGATTTGCGGATGTAATGGTCAAATCTCAAGCTCAGGTTCACGGCTCTGCTTACTGGTTCTAGTCTTCAACTCAAGCTCTGTTTATTAATGTGGATGGAGGCGCGGTGAACGACGCTTGCCGATGACCATGGTGAAGAACAAAACCACCAGTGAGGAAGAAGATGGGCAAAGATGAAAAGAGAGAGAGAAGGTCTCCCAGCTTATGCTCTCCGTCACGGCCTGCCCCCGTCTGAAACTCTCACTGAAATTGAAATTGATATAGCCTGACCTAGTTTTTTTTTTTTTATGCAAAACGTTGCCGATTAAAAGTAATTATAATTATTTTAACAATTTTTATCTTTTTAATGAAACAAAAACGCTGACAGTCACCAAGAAGACAACAGAAAATTGAGACGGCTGGCAGCTACTAAGGAATACTGGAGAACGTTGTCATAAGCAAGCTCCATTATCTCCATTATTTCCTGCAGCTTCTTTCTTATTTTAATGGTTGTTTCTTTTCGCATAATAGTATCACTACTATAAAAAATACCGTAAATGGTTTTTATTTGTATAAATATTATAGCGTTTGGGAAGTACCGGAGCTTTCAGTGTTATAAAAATAACTTATGACGCTTCTTGAATTTTTAAAAGTATCATAGGTTTATTTTTTATTTTTTTATTTTAAATACACTTCCTACAGCGCTTCCCTAGGAAAGCACTCTAAGAGGTCTTTTTTTTAAAAAAAATAATTCTACGTAATTGTTTTCTTTTCTTAATGAAACCCTATGTACTTACAATCTAAATCCACAACAATTTACAATACAATCCACAGTAAAATAAAAATACTCAAAAAAATATCTAATTCATAAAAGCACTACTAAATAAACAATATTAGCTACGTACCTAAATATTAGTTAATTGTCTAACCATATATTATATTTGTAGAATGATCCATCATCAAATTTGTAAGTATCATTTACAATATTGAATTCTTATCTTCATCTATTAAGCATGGAAGAACTCCAATATTTAAGCTCTTAAACTTGAGCCACATATGTTACTGGTAGTGGTACATATAGTTCTACGGATGATTAAACTAGCATTATTATATTTGTAAGCTCAAAAATTAAAAAAATTATAATGTATAGGAAGGCAGATTTGAAACTTCAAGTAGATACTTGAAAAAAAAATTAAGCATATATATAAGATTCATGACAGATTTTAAATAAAAAAGAAGAATAATAATAAGAAAACGTACGGATTTAAGCTTTTGTATATAAAAAAATTAATAGCTAGGGAGCTTCTGTAGGAGACTAAGAAAATAAGAAAAAAAACATATAGGAACCTAAGCTTTGTAGGAAATAGAGACCAAGACAATAGAGTATGAACTAAAGGGATAAGAAAAATTAGTAGAGCAATGGAGTTATAGGAAATAGGGAGCTGGAAAGCACACAAAAGAGATGATAATGGTAGACTAATGAAAAGGAAAGCTTTGGTACTTTCCTAAAAGAGCGTCATACCAAAGCTTTCAATAATTAAAAAAATAAATAAAAAATCAATAGCCTTTAACAACGCTTGGACACCAAGCGCCATTGAAAAGAAATAGACATTCATTGCCTTCAATGGTGCTTAATCACCATGCACCATTGAAAGCAATATTATATTGCCTTTACCGTTGCCTTTAAGACAATATAATATTGCCTCAAAAAAAAGGCAATATGCACCTTGAGCATCAAGAGCAGTTCAAGGCAATGTTATATTGCCTTTAAGACCTTGAATGACACTTGATCATTAAGCATCATTTAAGGCCTTTTTTTTAAGGCAATATAATATTGCCTTTAAGAGGAGGCAGTTAATATTATATTGCCTTCTTTAAGGCCTTCAAGGGCGCTTGATAATCAAGTGCCATTGAAGGCCTTTTAAATGCAATAAATAGTGCTTCCTAATACTTGTCTTCAATGGCATTTGGTGTCCAAGTGTAACGTCCCGCCTCATATATCCCTTATTACTAATCTTATTCAGAGTAGTAATGCGTAGTTCAGTGGGCACACATGAATAACATGAATATACTGATAATATTAATACAATATTGCTTGATTATAATACAAAAGTTTCCCACCAGAGGTTTACACAATATTTACAGACCTTAAAAACTAAAAGGTCTTCAAACAACCAGCAACATTCCTCTTCGTGCATACCTCTTTTCTGATCTCAGCACGTTTCCAATGCTCACCTGTCTAAATGGTTGTTTGGGAGGAGTGAGATTCGAGAGAATCTCAGTAGCAAACATTACCACTATGCATGCCAGATATATATGAATGCATGACATGCTTGCCTATACTATTTCATGCCAACATAATGACATGCTGCATGCTCGATGTTATGACATACATATGGCCATTGCACAAATATAACAGAGCTTCAACCAATCATACATGTTCCACACAAATAGGCAAAGCATTCACATAATCAATGCAAGACATACATATCACATACATGCAGAAAAGGTAAGTTCACTACCTGTCGAACTTTATGTCCTTCTCTTCTTGTCCCTTGATCCGCCAACCATTGCTCCTTCTTTATCACTTCATGGCCCTAGGCAAGTGATAACATCATTATAGCCATGAAAAGTGAATACCCAATGGCCCACATTAGCCCTATAGGCTTACTTTCACCCTTGGAGTTCATTCCAATTATATTTGGCCAATTTTTTACTCAAATTCGCATGGTACTCAATCTACCAGCATTTTTGATCAAACTTCGAAAAATCATAATTAATTCTATAGAACTCCAATTGAGGTGGTTCAAAGCTCTATTTGAAGCCCTTTAAGTGTAGTTTTACATAAAAATACTCGACTTTAAACGCCACTACTACACCATTCCCAGAAATTTTCCAAACACCGACTGTTTCAGATTCTTTCCAGAAAACAGGACATATCTTTAACAATTCATATCTCATAGCATACTTGTCCAATTAACCATTATGACCTATCAAATTAAAGGTCTATGTGTCTAATTTTCATCTGGAAAGTTTCGGAATTTTCGGACAAAGTTTGCCCATTGAAAACACGCGCACAACAACACTGCTTCCAGACAACGAATTACACAGTATTTATTCATCAATTTCCAAAAATTCCCAATTCATATACAAGCATCCAAAAATCATGAACACTTGCATACCTACACAATTTTTCCTCCTAAATTCAATGGAAGCATCAAAATCATCAAATTCCAACTCCTCCTAGACGAAAAATACAGGGCAGAAACAAGAATTTATAGTTCTCATAAAGAGTTTGTCGGTTTCTCGTTTTCTTTGGCTTAATCACTTCCTTACTACTCATAATCAAGTGATTAGCTATTTAAATACTCATTAGACATGATTTAGCCATTCAAAACACCAATTTAAATCAATATGAATAATATCCAACTTCCTCTATACTCATCCAAACGACAAACCAATCGGTTAAAAAGGAAGCTTACGTTTACCTCTACCCGTTTCCACAAACGGTTCGGAATTCCGGCAACACCCTGACAAGGGAGACGGCACCAAACACCTCCAATCAAAAATCCAAAACCGTAGGAATGAAGATCTCGATGAGTAGAAGAACTTTCCTGAAGGGTACTTCGAGAGAGGGCGTCGTTTCGGCAGTGTTTCGGAGGAAAGAACTTCCTCTCTCCTCTTCCACCATTTTCATTCTGCTTCTCTCTCTCTTCTTTCAGTTTTTTTCACGGAGAAATGACGAAGAAGAAGATTTAATGGTTAAATGAAGGGAAAAGCAACTTGCCACGTGTCACAAGTTCATTGGTCCAAATAATGAATTTTCGCATAAAATACCAAATTCTGCAGAATTTTCATTAACTTCGAAAATTCATATCTAATTGTACAAATGTCCAATTGGAGTGATTCCAAAGGCTATGCGACCCTTATTGAGTCTAGTTTTAAGGAAAAATATAAAATTTGGCCAATTGGAATCTTAAACTTCCCATAATTTTAATCTTTGAATGCTGTCCCAGAAAATTATTAATTTCGCTGGGCTAACTTCAAAAATTCATTTCTCTTTTTGTACAACTCTAAATGACTTATATGACCTATCAAATTGAAGCTTGATAAGTCTAATTTCATTCTAGAAATTTTCATAACGTTTCACCATCATTTACCCATCGAAACATGTCACACAATCATCACTGCCATACCGGGAATTTCACCGGTGGCAAAATTACTTTGTGTTCCACTTTTCTAAATTATGTGTGACTTCTAATCACTTCGTTTTGTTATTCCCCGAGCTCTTTAGCTCACTAATATGATTTCTTTTAATATCCAATGATATTAAGAAATTTTGGGGAATTTAAACATGCCTCATAGGGACATTTGCTAAACCAGGGTCTAGCAGTCCACTTAATCCAGGCTTAATCTTATACCTCTAGTCCCAAAATTTGGGATATTACACCAAGCACCTTTAAAGGCTTTCTTTGAAACTTTTAAGAGGTGGTTTTGAATGACGCTTGAATAGGTAAACACCATATAAGGAGCGTATTTTTTTTATATACAAAAAATAAGGTTAGCTATAGCGCTTATTCGGGTAAGAGTCATACAAGGGTTCTAATTTTGTTTTTTTAAAAAAATAACCCCTTGTATGGCGCTTCCCTAGACAAGTGTTATACAATGTATTAGGCAGCTAAGGCGCTTTCCTGATCAAGTACCATAACTACCACATGTATTTTTTTTTTCAAAAAAATAGAAGTCTCCTTCGACGTTTATTTGAAGAAGTGCCATAAGATTGGCGCCGTTAAATCTATATTTCGTAGTAGTATAAATAGGGGTCCTCATTGTCATTAAATCATCATATAAGTTTAAATAAACATTCTGTTTTGGTTTCTATACCATTTTAGAACCAGAGCTTGGTTCCAAAAGGCCAGAGAGCAAGAGAGTGAGAAGTGCATTGACAAAAAAAGTTGAGAGTTTTAGGCAGTGCTTGAATTCCACTCTCAAGACATTTTTTGAAGAAACCAACTTCACCATCATGTTCAAAAAGCCAGAAAATGTGGGAAAAGCGTTAGTCACCGTCGAGATACACCTCTACGCACTACCATGCGCCACGTCAGTGATCCACACACCGTTGCCATGGTATAAGTGCCGACCACCTACTTGACAAAGATTGAAGATGATGACATCATTATCCATGTCATCTCAATCTGCCTAGTCAGAGATAGCTCAGCTACCGTTGTCTGCCACGTGTCACACCGCCACGTCAGCATACCCAATCAACCAAAATGATGACAACATCAGCCACATCATCCTGATTTGCCCAGTTAGCGACAACTCAACCACCCATTGATTACCACGAGTCACACCTGCCACGTCAGCATACCTAGTCAACCAACTTTCAGAAATTACAGTTTAACCCCTTAACTTTGCTAAAATTGCATTTATCCCCCTTTACTTTCTGCATTTTCACTTTGACCCCTATACTTTTTGAAATTGTAATTTTAGCCCCTTTACTTTCTGTGAGTTCACTTTGACCCTTATACTTTCTGAAATTACATTTCAACACCTAATTTTTTCCAAAATTACTTTTTAGCCCCTTTACTTTGTGAAATTTATTTTTGACCCCTATACTTCTAAAATTACATTTAAAACCTTGATTTTTCTTTCTAAAATTACACTTTTGCCCCTTAATTGTCCAAAATTCCTATTTTTCCTCTTACTTTTCCAGAAATCTCAATCCTACCACTACAACCTCCTGCCCTATACCTAATAACTATGTACTTTAAGTCCTAACATTTTAAATATAGCTCCAAAATGCCTCCAAGATGCAGGAACGTGCACGAGGTTGAGATGGACGAGATGAGATGCTGAATAGAGGAGTTGGAGGCTACTGTAGAATTGCAGCGAGCTTTGCTAGAAACTTACAGAGAACACCAAGAAGATTATTCAAATAGCAGCAGTTCGTCATCTACTAACTACCGTCGTGGTCCTCAACAAAATTCATTCCTCCCTAGTGACATTAAGGTAGACATTCTTGAATTTAAGGGAAGACTTCAGTTTGACGAATTCATCGATTGGCTTTAAATTTTCAAACGAGCATTTGAATACAAGGATATTCCTGATAAGAAAAATTTCAAAATTGTCTCCCTCAAACTCAAGAAACATACCTCTATTTGGTAGGAAAACCTTAAGTAGAAGCAAGCATGGGAGGGGAAGTACAAGATTGAGACTTGGGAGAAAATGAGACCCCATATCACCAGTAAATTCCTACGAGAACATTACCTCCAGGATAATTTTATCTAGCTACAGAATCTTCGACAGAGGTTTGAGTCTGTGGAAGAGTATACTAGAGAATTCAAGTGAGTCATGATGAAATGTGACATCTAAGAGAAGGAGTAGATAATTGCTCGATACCTTTCAAGCTTAATCATTGACATTAGCCATCTAGTCCAACTTCAGCAATATTGGACCTTAGATTATGTGATCTATCTAGCTATCTATGTTGAGAAGCAGGCGTCCAAGAGGTCATCTTTTCAGCCTTCTTCCTCTAAGAGTTATTCTGATAACCACAAGATGCAGTTCAGTATTCTAACTCCTCAAGTAAGCCACAGTGTAACACTACGAGCAGACTTCCGCCAAGTGTTATCAAGGAATCCTGCTCTAAAGCACCCCAAATGCTTTAAATGCCAAGGATTCGGCCATATTGCCGCAGATTATCCTGGCCGAAGGGTTGTCACTATCAGGGAAGGGCAGGCATATGAATCACCTAATGAGAATGAAAAGGAGACTATATTTTATAAAGACGAGCCAGTATATGATGAGAAGGTTATGCCTTCATATCAAGAAAAGATTTTGGTGATTAGAAGAAATCTGCACACAGCTGTGATTAAGGGGGAACCTTGGCTACGATGTAACATTTTTCCCACTCGCTGCACTTCTCAAGGAAAAGTTTGTGATGTCATTATTAATAATGGAAGCTTTGAAAATTTAGTATCTGACTATATGGTGTAGAAATTGAAGCTACCAACATATGACCATCCGCATCTTTACAAGTTACAAGCTTCACTGGCTTAATACTGGAAGCAAGGTAAAGGTCTTTAAGCAATACTATGTTACTTTCTCTATTAGGAACATGTATCGAGATAAATTTCTATGTGATGTTATTCCCATGAATGCATGCCACCTACTTTTGGGGAGACCAAGGCAATATGATTGATATGCTCTGTATGATGGACGTGTAAATACTTACTCCTTCATCAAAGACAGAGTCAAGATCAAGTTAGTACCTCTACTTCCCAGTGAGTTAAGCAAAACTTCAAAGGAAACTAAGCCATTGGTGTCTTTAATGGTTAAGGAGGACTATAAGGTGATAAAATTTGAACCCCAAACGATATTTTCATTCTAGTGCTTGAGATGAATGGTAAGTCCATTATACCACTGGGAGTTAAGCCCTTACTATTTGAATTTCTAGATATGATAGCTAATGAGATACCACCCGGGTTGCCACCTATGCGAGATGTACAGCACGCCATTGAATTTGTTCCAGGAGCAATCATCCCTCACAAACCTGCTTACGGGATAAGCCCTAAGGAACATGCTGAAGTAAGTCCAGTAACAAGTTGAAGAGTTGTTGAAGAAAGGGTTGGTTCAAGAAAGTGTTAGCCCTTGTGTTGTACCTGTTTTGCTTATTCCTAATAAGGATGGGAGTTGGAGAATATGCATTGATTATAGAGATGTTAACAAGATCACTATCAAGGATCGGTTTTTGATACCCCAGCTTGATGACATGCTAGACCAGCTACATGGTGCTACTACCTTTTCTAAGATTAACCTTCATAGTGAATATCACCAAATTAGAATTCATACAAGAGACGAGTAGAAGATCACCTTCAAGACAAGATATAGCTTATATAAGTGGAATGTGATGCCTTTTATGTTATTGTGAATCAGGTATTGCGATCCTTCATTAGAAGATTTGTTATTGTTTACATTAACAAAATTCTTATTTACAACAAGAGTCAAGAAGAGCACTTAGATCATTTATGGCAAGTCTTACAAGCTTTGTGAGAATAGAAGGTTTATGCCAATCTAAAGAATTCCTCTCCAAGAAAGTTGTGTTCTTGGGTTACATCATAACCATAGAAGGTGTTTGAGTTGATCCAGGAAAAGTTGAAGCCATCAACAGATAGCCAATTCCACGATCTATTCAGGAAATTTAAAGCTTCCATGGATTAGCTTATTTCTACAAGTGCTTCATATGCAACTTTAGCTCTATTGCTGCACCACTTATAGATTGTACTAAGGGAGATAAATTTCAATGGATAGAGCAAGCACAGAAAATTTGTCAGGAGCTAAAGAAGAGATTGACTGAAGCTCCGTCCTAGCTCTTTCAAATTTTAACCAAGTGTTTAAAGTTAATTATAATGCTTTTAACTTCAGAATCGGTGTTATACTTAGCCAAGAAGGACATCTAATTACCTTCTTCAGTGAAAAACTAAATGATGCCAAGCTTATGTATTCTACCTATGACAAAGAATTTTATGCCATTGTTCGTGCTTTGCAACTTTGGATTCATTATCTCTTGAACAAATAGTTCATACCCATTTCTGATTATAAAGCTCTCAAGTATCTGAATTCTCAGCAAAAAATCAGTTGTATGCATGCTCGTTGGAGTGAAATCTTGCAATCTTATATGTTTATGATTAAGCATAAGGCCGGAATTTTAAAGTCAATAGCTTATGCTCTTAGCCGCCGTCATGCATTACAATAAAAAATTCAAGCTAAAGTTGTTGGATTTAAATGTGTCAAAGAGTTGTACTAGGATGACCTAGATTTTTGTAGAACGTGGAAGGCAACTGCAAGGCAACCTTTCCACCAATATTATAGACATGATGGGTATTTATTCTGAGGCAAAACCCTATGCATTCCTTAGTGTTCCCCGTGAGAGGCAATAATTTGGGAAGCTCACAATGGAAGTTTGGTTGGTCATTTCGGCAGAGACAAAATAGTATCTCTAGTCAAGGAGAATTTCTATTGGCCAAGACTTGAACGAGATGTTAACCAGCACAAACAAAGATGCAAAATATGTTATTTGGCTAAGGCCAAGGGTTAAAATACAGGATTGTACATGCCATCACTGGTCCCAAAAGCACCGTGAGAAGATGTAAGCATGGATTTTGTGCTTGATTTACCATGAACTCAAAGGCAGAAAGATTTTGTCATGGTGGTTGTGGACTAATTTTCAAAGATGGCCCATTTTATTTCTTGCCAAAAGACTAATGATGTTATGCAAGTTGCTGATTTGTACTTTAAAGAAATTGTTCGTCTCCATGGCATTTCCAAGATTATCATGTTTGATCGTGATGTCAAATTTGTTAGCCACTTTTGGAGAACTCTCTAGAAAAATATGGGCACCAAACTTCAATTTAGCAGTGCTAGCCACCCTCAAACGGACAAAGAAACAGAAGCTATAAACAAGGTTATTGGCAATCTTCTACAAAGCTTTATTGGGAAGAATTTGAAGCAATGAGATCTTGTTCTTACTTAAGTTGAATTTGCTTATAACAATTCAATCAACTAAGCCACTAGAAAGTGTCCTTTTGAAGTTATTTATGGCACTCGACCCCTCAATTTGTTAGACCTGATTCCTTCACCTGACAAGCAATATTACAACGCAGATGCAAACTAAAGGACCAAAGAAATCAAGAAACTACATGAGCAGGTCCGTGATAGGATTCAGAAGCAGAATTTGAAATTTAAGACATAGCAGGACAAGCATCAAAGGCAACATATCTTTAATGTGGGAGATTTGGTTTGAATATATTTGAGAAAAGAACGTTTTCCTAAACAACCTAACACTAAGTTGTCTTCTAGAGCTGATGGCCTATTCAAGATTGTGTAGAAGATTAACAACAATGCCTACAAAGTAGAATTGCTTGGTGCCTATGGTGTTTCAGCCACTTTCATTATTACGGATCTATCTTTGTATGTTGATGATGATGTTGATTCTGACTAAAAGATGAGTCCTATCCAACCCTGGGAGAATGAAATAGAAACACTAGCAATCACCAAGCAGACAAAAGAAGGTTGGGGGAGCTAGCAGCCACCAAGGAAGATAGGAGAGGACGTTGTGACAAGCTAACTCCATTATCTCCATTATTTCTTGCAGCTTCTTTCTTATTTTAATTAATGGTTGTTTCTTTTCCCATAGTAGTATAAATAGGGGTCCTAATTGTCATTGGAGCATCATTTGAGTTTGAATAAACATTCTATTTTGGTTTCTATACCATTTAATCACAATTTAATGTGTTTACTTGTAATCCTAATTAATCATAAAAAATGTATTTTAAGCTCAATTATTATGAAAAAAACCCCAAATAAAATATAAAAATATAAAAAAATTAGGGATTTATCTCGTAGGACCCCCTACTATCTCCAAATCTCATTCTACTTTATTCCATGAAATTTTAGGGGATCCAAATTATTTCACCTAATATTGAATAGCAAAGGTCAATTCATATTAAGTTCCGAAATTAACAATGTTTGAAGCTCAAGAATACGAACTTGATTTTCATAATGCATGCACTCACTTGAAAGAACCAAGGCCATTATTGATACGTATATGAATGCCAGACAACTTTACTTGCAAGGCTTCAATAACTTGAGATGATTTGATTTCATATTAGGTTCAAGTGAGTGTGTGTATTCTACCATAATATAATATTGTTGGTTATTTATGATCATTTATGACAATTCCTATATAATGGACAATAATAACTGGGATTGTGCGTTGAAATGGCTAGCTCAATTTGTTGGCAATCACTCCAAGTTGGGAACCGTATGTTATGCAGCTCCAGAGATGTATATTTATTTTATTTTCTTATTGATCTGGACATCACTATATATGTGTACTAATAAACTTGTTTCTCATACAGTTTATTCGGAAAGAAGCATATAAGAGCTCTGGTGAAGCCTATGCCGCTGATCTTTGGAGTTTGTCCTGTGCAGTAATTGAAATGTTCACGGGCATGCATCCTTGGCCTAATTGCAGCCATCGGGAATATATATGTATATACCTTAATATAGAACCTAATTGTGAGGTTGTCTTAGTCTTAAATATAAGACCTATTCCCTATATTTATCGATTTTTTCTCAGTTTACCTTTATTAATTTTCCTTTAACCACAATCAAGTAAAAAAGAGACTAATGGAATCAAGGAAGATAATGATTAGGGTATTTTAGAAAAGATATGACATATTAACTAATTTAACTAACTTCCCTAATCTAATCAAATTAAGTAAATAGGTCTTACATAAAAAATTGAAGGGAGTACTTTAAACAACTTATGTGAGAAATTGGCTCAAAGCTTTTAAGAAAAAAAAACAGTAATTATATAGATTTATCTATTCCTTATTAGCAGCTAAGTATATATGCCCGCTCAGGTCTAAACCCATGGCCCATTCCTTCTTTTAGGCTTTGTCTTTTGTTCCGTTTGCAAAATGGAACCTTCAACCTCATTCCCTCTCATTTGCTTAGACTGGTTCTCTTCTTCTTCTTCCTGTCATGACAAAAGGTTTTCATGCATGACAAATTAGATGTTTATTTGGATTTTAATGTTATGGATTTGATACTTTGAACTTCATTAGTAGTAATTTCTTGTATATTGAATTGGTTAAGCTTCTACTTGGAGTTGCTAAAAATATATAATTGTGATTGTAATGCAAGGGTTTTTGGTTACTTGTGTTATTGCATTTCATTGATTCAAATTGCTAGAGTTTAAATTGGATTTCTGTTAGAGGAATTAAGTCTTGTCCAATGTGGGAGAATTAATTCACTTACAAAAAAAATGAAATAATGTGTGGCCTTGTGTCAAAATTATTGGCGTTAGCACGTGTATCATCTGTTGAAATATAATAAATAAATAATTTGAGTCATGTCTAAGGATACGTTGTTCATAGAAGATATTCTGCAATCCCTCTAGTAGATTAGGAAGTAGTACTCCCTAGGATAAAATAAACCCTTCTTGCAGAAAGCAGGATGATAGAACTGCAGAAAGATATCAGTGTAACTCAAAAGAAGAGAGAGAGACAGGAGAGGAACTTGGGGACCTCGGTGTCACTAGACCTCAGTGCTCTCACCTCGATACTCTTGAATTTACTCCGTACGTTGCCTTTTAGGTAGAAATCATGTGACTGTTGGGCAGCAATAATGATTGTTAACGACGATTTAATGACAATTAAAAAAACAGTTACAAAATAAGTATTAATGACAATTTAATGTAATAAAATCTTTTAATTGTCATTAAAACCGTTCAATTAAAAATCCAATGATCGGTTCAAATACTTCTCTTATCAGTCTTTTTACTAACTTAAACTCATACCAAGATGTTTCCAATCTTGAGTTATATGAGACTTCTTCCTTTGACGCACTCACATACAATATTTACAACAAAAGTAACATTAAGCACCTCCTCCTCTGTTTCTTCAGCGATTAAGATTGGGTTTTTACAAATGGATGGTTTAATAACGCTACAGCAGATGGGCGCTTGGCTGGATCTCTTATGAAACAGCTTTTGAGGAAATGTTTACCCGCAGGGGACAGATTTTCTGGTATTGCCGGATCTTGTTCTAGCACACAAACTTTAAACATGGCCTGAATCTGCAGCATGTTTTAATTAGTGACTAACATGTTTAATTAATAAACTTTATATATATAGGCACACACCGGGTGGCTGCAAATAGGCCAAGGACGCGTTCCCGTAAGCATTTGAATGACTACACAGCCCAAACTCCAAATATCAGCAGCATAGGCTTCACCAGAGCTCTTATATGCTGCTTTCTGAAAAACCTGTATGAGAAACAAGTTTTTTAGTACACATATGTAGTGATGTCCAGATCAATAAGAAAATAAAATAAATATCGACCTCTGGAGCTGTATAATATAAGGTTCCCAACTTGGAGTGATTGCCCGCAGATTGAGCTAACTATTTCAACACACAAAAACCCCGTTATTCATGTTTATTATAGCAACCGTCATATCAATTCCAGGGGTATATATTAAAATGACCACAAATAACCAAAAATATTATATTATAGAATACACACATACTTGAACCTAATATGAAGCCAAATCATCTCAAGTTATTGCAGGCCTTGGAAGTCAAGTTGTCAGACACTCAGATCAATGGCCTTTCTTTTAACACGTGAATATGCATGCATCATGTAAATAAAGTTCTCACTATTGAGCTTCAAACATTGTTACTTTCAAAACTTAAGATGAATTGATAATTATTACTATTCAATATTAGGTGAAATAATTTGGAAAACCCTAAAATTTCATGAAATAAGGTAAAAAGAGATTTTTAGAGATAGGAGCGGATTCTACTCTTATGGCGTTCTTGCATATACAAGTAGAACACATGCTTCTATTTATAGTGAACAAGAGGAAAATATGTTAAGAATATAAGGATATTTTCATAATACGAGTATTACTTAAGGAAATGATTACTTTGGAGCCTATATACAGGTGAGGAGGTCAAATATGTGATTTTTTTTTAAAGCTTGGGGAAAGATATTGCAACTAGTTAGAAAAAATGGTTCAAATTCTGCTTATCCTGCAATTAATTGAATTAAATGCAATTTATTTAAAAAGATGACTAATAAATATGATCAGTATTGAATTAAATAACCAGTATACAAGATGTATAAGATATTCAAGGACTTACATGCTTAGCCAAACCAAAGTCAGCAAGCTTTATATTGTTGTCAGAATCCACAAGTAAATTATCTGGTTTAATGTCCCTATAAACATCAATAGAAGTAAAGAAAAGGAATTTTAAAAAAATGATGTGTAGCCTCCTCCTAGGAATGAAATTGGACAGTTACAAGATAGTTCTAGCTTACGCAAAGAAACAGTACACTCCAGCCATGAAAACAAATATAGGTAAACAGAGAAGATATGTTAGTATATTCTTATTGTGAACTTTAGTTATAAATCTATTTGAGTGAATGACATAACTATACAGCTTGAAACATACCCAATTTACACTAGTTTCCCTACTAAGCAAAAAGCTTAGTACGAAAAGCTCATCAGGTTTGGGTTGTTCAGATATGATTTTAGACAGTTCAGATTTAAGTTTTTTAAAATGATGATCTTTTAAGAAAAATCAAATTTTTTGAAAAAAAAATATAGTTAATATATTATCTTTATTTTAAATTCTATGATAATTTTTTTAAAAAATATATATAGATTTTTAAAAACTTAGATATGATCAGACCAAATCAGATCTAATGGTCTAGACCTAATGAGCTCTCCCAACTAAACTTTTTACTTGGTAGGAAACCAGTTTTATGCCAAAGCATGCTAGAGGTGGATTTAACATACCAAACAAGAAGATAATATTTGCAGTTAATGACCCTACCAGAACATCAGGCTAGTCCAGCATATTTACAAGACTGGATCAAATTCATTTTGACATCGCCATTTTGTTTAATGGTGTTGAAACATTAATTAAAAACAAGCTATCCTACAATTAACATCTGGTTGTGTGTTATATGGTCCAAATTAAAACTCATGCAGTATTTCAAGTAAATATGTGCATATACCTGTGAACTACTCTTTGACAGTGCAAGTAAGCCAATCCTGAGAGAATCTGTGCAGCGAAATGTCGAACTAATGATTCTTGTAAAGCACCACGAGATCCAATATATTTCGTTAGTGAACCCGGTTGAACATATTCCATGTATATGGATATCTGGCTTTCCTCCTGCTAACATATATTGACACATGAACCGATTAATTACACACAAGAGCGAACTAAAATAATTTAATTGCGGCTACTCGACAATAAATGGTTAAATTCCTCTCCATAAATCAGAAGACAACTTACTCTTTTACTGCCATAATACTTTACAATGTTATGATGTGCAAGTCGGCTGAGAATTTGAATTTCCTGAATACAAAAACAAACTTTAGCAAGGTACGGTATATGTGCACAAACAGAACTTAGAATAACATAATCACTTTATAAACTGTATAGCACAATTTTTTTGTCCAAAAAAAATGTATAGCACAATTTGGATTGTTTGAAAACGCTAAAACATTTTTGCGAGCTGTTATTGTAAGCCATTCAGAGGAAAGCTGTTGCTTTTGAGCCTGCAAGTGTTTTATTTGAAGAAGAACTATATGCCAATTGTGACACTTTCGAAAGTGAAACTAAATTTAATATGATTGTGGGTATAATTACATTATGCAGTAAGCATAAAATTGTGTATGTGCTAGTGTGCTAATCCAATAGCTTCTTCCAACTTCATTACTAATCTAAAATTATAGACTGAAAGATAGAAGGCTTTTTTAGTAGCTAAAGGGTATAGAAGAGGCTATAGCAAGGATAAGATGCAAAACAAGATATTAAAGTTGATAAAAAAAATTTTGCTTGCCAAAAAAATGGATCAAATTATGAATACTCAATTACATCCATAACACTTGCTAGAAATGCAAGACTGGCTCCATGCCTAATTAATTAGGAGAGGCGAGTGGAGTGGAGGGACTAGACTAATATTTGGATAGAGCGTCCTACTGCAGTATAAAACGGACCTGATGTAGAGATTGGCAAGTTCCAGGATCTTCAACATCGATTTCCTTTACTGCACATGATTCTCCAGTTCCTCTGTCAAAATTGAATATGACAATATATTTTGAACAGGGTATTAGGTTATATCCCATATTTCACCAATTATTTCTTTTCGAGATTAAATAAGGACAACAAAATCAAAATATCAAATTTCTTTTTTTTTTTTTACCAAATATCAATTTTCTTTGAATCCAATATAGATACATACTTGTTGAGGCCAAGATAAACAGTTCCAAATCCGCCTCTTCCAATGGGATACTCTATTTTTTCACATAGGCTAAAATCCATAGCAGAAGAGATTGGATTAGCAGCAGCATCATCATTCCGACTTTCTTCATTTCTGTACTCAAGAATCGGTTGAAGTGCATCCCGATCACTGAGGAACACATCATATGTTGGGATGGCAATGTCTAATGGGATGGCAAATTCAAGGACACACGGACATTGATAGAGATAGTATGACAACAACGAAGCGATTGATAGAGATTGCATGATACGGAAAAATGAGCGAGTTGGAGTTGGCATGATAACCACGAAGCGCGCGGAGCTATTCTTAATCAGAGAGGAAAGAAAGAAAGAAAGAAAGAAAGAAAGAAGCGACAGATCTATCTTACAGATCTATCCGGGCTAATTACATAACAAAAAGGAAAAATTATATTTAGATCCCACCTAAGATAAAAAATGAAAATTTGATCTCATATATCAATAACACCTCTAGACTTGTTAATTTACATTCTTAGTATAACATCTTTATCTTTTTATTTCTAGAAAAAAAAATTAATTTGGAGAAATTTATTTAAAAAATAAAATAATGAATTTAGTAGGTAATTTTTTAGGGTAAAAAAAACAGGGATCTAGTTAAAATATATTAAAAATAATATATATATATATATATTGACACACATGTAAACATTGGTGGCACACAGTTGACAATTTAAGGGGGCATTGAAAAAAGAAAAGAAAAGAAAAGAAAACCAATCCTTTAGCGTCATTAGGCACCAAAGTAGCAGAAGAATATTATACCCTAAACCAACACTTCAGCCTTGTGGTGGGGGACGCGGAGGAGAGGAGGGTATTTATAGGAGTATTCGTTATTTTTTAGAGGTTCAAAAAGTATATAAATTCTTTTTTAATTATAACATTTTTTTATAAAAAATATTTTAAATAATTTTTTCTTTCTTATGATAGTAATTTTATGCTGATTATAGCAAATTTTAAAATTAGGATTCTGGGAAAAATTGAGTTATGTCAATATGAAATTATAGAAATGTAGAGGATGATTAATAGTTAGTTTTTATTCAGTTTACTTTTGTTATTTAATTGGTATAAGATTTTATAATAAATTTTTATATATAACTAATCCATAAATAATTCTATATCAGAATTTTTAACCGATTAAATTTATATTAAATAATTTATTTAGGTTATTGGATATATTATGTAATTCTAATGGGTTTAGTTTTGTAGATTTTATGTTATGTGAAATTATAAATTATAATTTGATATTAGAAATTAGAGTTTGATATGATTTTAATATATGTGGAGATTTTAATATTTTTTAATAATTAGATTATGGTCATATAAGCTAGAAAAAATGATTTAATTAATCTGATATGTTGATATTGATAATTTTATGATTGTTGGAATTAAGGTGATTAGAGAATTATTGTAGTCAAAGATTTTATTGAGTGAAATAGAGTTAAGAAATTTGAGGAATAGGTAAATTATTAGTATTCTTCTACGAAGATTAAAGTGAGCTAATTATGGAGGGTTATTTTGCATTGTTAGCAATTATTATTAATTTTTATTAACATGTAATTATATATTTTATTGCAAAGTAAATTTGGCTTGTTGAATTTGAATTCTCTCAAGTTTAGTCGTTAAGAACTCAATGTAACCACTTTTTAATTTATCTTGTATACTTGTTGAGGTGATTATAAGTATATGTTGGTATTTCTAATTTTTCTATAAATATGTTATAATATTTTATATATGAAAGATGTACAATGATAGTATGAATTATGTTTTTGGTCAACTTATTAGTTAAGTAGACATAAATAGTTTTGAATGATTGATGACGTATTATTGATTATAGAATATAGACTATATAAGAATAAATTATTGATATTTATGATGTTAAGATGTTGAATGTGATGAGTTGTGATTGGAAAAAGTTTTATTTTTTTATACCACGTGGTATAGCTGCTACTTAACGTATAGTGGATGACTTTGGCATTTTCAGGGCCTTTGATATCATCACCCTTTGCCTTTGGCTGGGATAAGGGTCAACTCAAAGGACATGTGACACCCTTTATATGTTGTGACACATGGGTTCAATCAGTGGTTAAGGAGATTATAAGGATGGTTGATGGAGTTTTATACATATTAAATTGTTTGCTTGAAATATTGATTTTTTTGGAAGATTATACTTTATATTATTTATATTTTCCTCTGCTTAACTATCTTATAATAATTCCCTACATACTTGTTAAAATGAAAGTGGTTACTAAGTCTATGTGATTCATCCCGTTGATTTATTATTTTTTTAAGCAAGAGTTCAGGTGGTGCTACTGAGGGGGAGGCACACGAGGCTTGATTTGATATCAAATTATATGTCTCGTTTAGTTACATAAGTATAATGTATATTACCAAACTTGAAGGTTTTTTAGGCAATCATTACATATGTTGATAATCCACTACATATTGGGGTTTGTATTGTAGACGGAACCTTTGATACATTGTTATGTAATATTACTTAATCTTTTGATGGGATGATATATTTTGAGATAATTTAAGAAAGTTGTTACACTTAGATTTGTCAATAAGATTATTTTTTTTATTTTTTTCTCTTAAACAAAATTTGAATATAATTCTTCCCGATAAAAATGGTCACTTCTTTTTTTTTTTTTTAGAAAACACCAATTTTGAGTATGAAACAAAAGGAGGGTACAGAAGCCCCTCCCTTCTTTAAGACTTGTTTAATTCAAATGAGGGGAGGGGAGAACCTCAGTCCCCCTACAAAACTCTAATAACAAACATGACATTTTAAAAATATATTAAAATAGTTTAGTGGGAAATTTGTATTTTAATTATTTTAAAAATATATTAAAATAATATAGTGATAAGACTGATGGGACCTACAATATAAAAAATAACAAAAATTAATTTGGGTTAATAGTGTTGCTATATTACTTTTGAATAAATTGATTATATCTATTTTTATATCTAAAAATATTATTAATATCTATTTTTACACTTAAAAATAATTAATTATATTATATGAACATAGTAAAATAATTGTTACTATTTTTCACCGTTACCCAAAAACCCAAAAAGAAAAAATCAAAGCACTGAGCTCTGACGCAAAACGCAGCGTCCTCGGAAAGCAAAGGAAAATGGGTTTTTATAGTATGAAGGATAAAATTGTAATACCAGGGAAGTAGCGTGTGTGCCTGGGGAATGCAGTCAATTTGTAACAAATTATTCTCACCCCTTAAAAATAAATAAATAAATAAATCTCACTTTTGGAGGGGATAAGGAAAAAGACAAAACTTGTTACCTCACGACCAACCCTCAATTTTTTTTTTAAAAAAAAACAATGCCTTTTGATCTATTTTCGTACAAGGGATTTAAATGGGAAGGGAGGAAAAGGAAAAAAAAATTTAAAAAGTAAGATTGGGGTTTTTAATTAATTTTTTAAAATTTTATTTTCTATCTTTATTAAAAATTTTATACCACCAATTTCTCTAATTTTTTTAAATATAACTCTTAAAAATTTTCTTTTCTCTCCCTTCCGCTTAGTTTCCCTCTTGCTAAACAGAACTCAATAGCATTTGTACTTTAGCAGCCAATTATGATAAAATTGAATGTCAACCTACTACTTAAAAGAGCTAGTAATTGGTAGAAATAAATTTTTAATTATTACTTGAAAAGCATGGTAGATGAAATGTAAATATTTCTTCAACTTCTTAATATAAGATCTAATTAAGAAACTCTTACTTATTGATAACTCGATGACAACAACACATTAAAAAAGGAGAAAGATGTATCATAATACAAGTCTATTCATGCCCATAAATGAACATTAAAAAAGATAATGCTGCAACTTTAGTGGCTGCCACTCTTTCCGACAGCCATTTTTTATTATAATAAATGAAGAAATTTCAACATAATTAAATATCATGGCAGCTCAACAGGATTGTGAATTCTATAAATAAAGGTAATTACAGAAAGTCAATTAGTGAGTTTGATAATAATAAATATAAATATGATCCTATTAATTACTCAATAAATTGAGATTCATTAATCAATCAAGTATAAAGAAATCACCCAATCATTTGAAGGATAATTTTGAAAACATCATACAAATTGTTGACAAATTTAATGTCACCACCTAAATTAATTAATTTTTCTTAATTTTAGTAAAGTGGTTTAAAGGATTTTCTATATGTAAAACCAAAAAGAGTACTATATGATATCTATATTATATATTGTTATAATTATTTAATATCAATATTAAGAGGCGTATAACATAGTTTTCATTTACAAAATTGTCTCCCCCGGGGGGGAAAACCCCCAAAAAACACACACACACACAAATTAACTCTTCCTTTTGGGGCATGAACGATTCACCTCCAAACTACTTAGATTTTGAGCTTTAGTGGCATCAAAATGATGATGCTTGGAGCAATGTTTAGTTGCGATTTGAAATATGATCCTATCAGCCCTTAAATTAAGCATTAGTTGCATACATGAATCCATTTGATAGCATTTCTTTAGCGAGTCATAATACATCAGAAAGTGGCCAAAAAGGAAAAAAAAAAAGTTTTAAAATATTGTTGGGATGAGAGTTTGATTGTATAATTACGTTTTTAAAATCTTAAGAAAGGTTACTTAATTCTCATGAATAATTATAAAACTTAGTCAAAATATGAGTTGAAGATGATAAGAGATGAATGAAGAAATTAATTAGGGAATGGCTACTGTGAAAGAGAGAACCAACAAAAGTTGGTGTTTTCAATACAATTAGTGAATTAATAAAAACTTGTACGGTCAATTAGTCAAGCTGAAGTTGGTGTGTATATAATGACGAGCCCTTCTCCAAGAAATTAAATTAGACGCTGCACCCCACCAATATACATTCATGGATTCATCTTTTTGAATTTCTGTCTCCATATCTTTTTCTGAATTTTATCTTTCCTCTTTTCTCTCTTCCATATCGTTCAAGGAAATTTCTCTCATTATTTCTCCTCATTTTCATTTATTTACTATCTCTCTGGGCTCTTTTGTATTCCACCTCACCTATTTTCACCCTTTTTTCCATACATTGGGTGTATTTTGATTAAACAAAATATTAATAACTCAAAGAATTTCGGAGGCATCTCAAGGAAATACCCACGAAGCTTCGTGGTGCCGTATTCGCTACAACTTTAACCCTTCATTCTTTCAAGCCCATGTGACCGTGGGATCTCTCTCTTCTTGCTTTACTCTTTTCGCGTGGTAGCAACTAACCATGGCACATCGACCACCATCCTCTTCTATCACTTACAAATGACCCAAATTATTCAATCAGTAATATCAGAGAAAAAAAATGAAAAATTCTAAAAAAATGCTACTTGAATTTTAAAATCCTAAATTAGTGATTTTTTAAAAAATTGAGTTATTAATTGGTATACTTTTATTATTAGTCTCATTAATCTTATTATCAACAAAATTAATTTAGGATTTTAAAGTTCAAGTAATATTTTAAAAAAAAATCCCAAACTTAAAACTGCATTAGCAACATTAGAAGGATATAAACCATATATATAAAAGTATTCACCTCCTCTACGCCGTAGTTTCCTACCATTTTCTTGAATGCCCCCCATTTTTAATTCCAGCTTTTCTCTTTTTCTTCTTCGATCATTCATGAAAATTTTTATGATTATTTCTCGTCACTTTCTTACATTCACTTCCTTAACTCTTTTATCTTTCAACCACCTCACACATATTAAAAAAATTTAGTTTTAAATTGGTTGGCCTCATTAAAGATATTTTAAATTTAGGATTTTTTTCCATATTAAAATTAATTTTATTTAATAAAAATAATTAAATTAATGTATTTTCACCTTTCTTTCCCGACATCGGGCACATTTTGCGTAAAAAAAAATATTAATAATTCAGACAATTTTTTAGGCATCTTATTTTAGAAACCAAATAAATATTTTTATGAAATCCTCACTCAGCAAAACCAAAAATCACTTGGGCTTTCTGAGAGTTTCGTGAGTAGGCTATTCTCTAGTTCATACTTGATATAATTACGGTCTACTCTCTAGTCCATTACTAATTTACATATGTTTAAAAATTAAGTTAATTATTGAAAGAATTTCACCTGAACTTTAAAGTTTTAAATCAGTAATTTTTTTAAAAATTAAATTATTAATTTCTATACTCTTTTTATAAATTTCATTACTCTTATAGTTAATAAAATCAATTTGGGATTTTAAAGTTCAAGTGATAGTTTTTTTTAGGTCTTTTTTCCTTAATTATTTTTTAAAAAACTATATGCATTGATTTTTTTTTATAAAATATCTATATTTTTAATATTTAATATTGATATATTATCAATCACTAGAAGTCTAGCTTATACATCATATGAAAATCTAACTAAAGGAAGTAGTTTTTAAAAATATAGTAAATATAAGAAATAAAAAATTAAAATATTCTGTTTAGAATTAAAAAACCCCAATTAATTTCTATTTTCTGCATATTTAAAATTGGAGATGGTAGTCTACATGCATGCCGTCCCTTTTGACTTGGAAGGCAGTACTGTAAGGACCAGCAAACTTTTTTGTCATCATGCATAAATTTTTTCACCAACCCCTCAGCTCAGATTTTCTCCCTCTTCTCCCTCTTCTCACCCCTTTTCTCTTTGTCGAAGAACACAGACGGACAGACCCACTGACGTTCCCTCTTATCACTCTTTTCTGTTTTCTCTCGGCGGCAATTGCAGCGGGTTTCCGGCAGTCAAGGTTGGTTTCCGGCGTGGGTTTAAGCTGCGTGTTGTGGGCTTTCTTCCGGCTGTCGCTCTGGTTTTCTTCTCCGTCTCCGTCGTAGTTGTGGGTGTTGAACTCCAGCAGGTGGTGTTGAGGGCCGCCGGTATGTTGTGGTTCAGTTTCGGAACGTGTTGACTCGAGGGTGGTCGATCTGCTCATCGAACACCATTTGAGCTTGGCTGGCTTGCAAGTGTCCATCTACGGTTGAAGCTCCTCTTGTCGTCGATTTGCTCCTATTTGGTATGGCAGTCATAGTGTCGTAGATCTCATAATACTCAAACATTTGGAATTTTTTTATACTTTTACTTCAATGGTATGGCTGGACTTAAATCCTTTGTGGCTTTTATATAAAGATGATCGACAATTATTCAAACATTTCCTGTTTTCTTCTCCTTGTGCTAGCTGTTGGTTCAATCTAGCTACCTCACTGTCGTACATGTTATAAATCTTAAACATTTGAATTTTTTTATGCTTTTACTCCTGAAAAACAAAGGCCGTAAACCTTCAAAGATATGGGTGGACTTGATCTAGTGACTAAATTTTTCATTTATTTTATTCAAACTTTCTTAAGTAAATGGCTGATTGATTTATTTTATTCGAAAAGCACAGTGCTTGTTCTTTGTCTCTCTCTCTCTCTCAATATGAAGAACTACTAGATCCATTATTATATCAATGTTTTGATTTATTTCCCCCTGTGCTCTCTGGCTAGGGGTTGCGATTTAGGAAGCCTACAGTACCCATAGTGAAGTATCTCACAATTGCTCCTATCTCACAAGATATTTCAGATATTTCATCTTTTAATGTGTGTGTCTATATATATATATATATAATTTTTCATTGAATTTACTGTAACCTTTTCAATTGTTGAGCTTTTATGGTTTGAGATCTTTTCCTTTGTACTGAAGTTTTCATTTTCTTTTTCTTAGAAAATATATGAATATAAATGGTGGTTGAATTTGAATTAGCAATTTTATTGTTTAAACTTTATAGTATTTTCACCAAAAAAAAGGTGAAAAAACAGAAAGGGAATGTCAATTAATCTCTGTCCTATTGTTAAAAACAGAGGACTGATTCTATTTCTGTTCAGCTTCAAACTTGCTTTCTTTTCCACCACTCAATATTTTCATACGCACCAAAAATGTTCTTACAAATTCTATCTGACCAATTAATATGGAAGCTCTATTTAGATAACAAAAATTGAGATAAAAAAATACGGGAAATTACATATCAATTTTCTCTTTACTAATGTCTCAAGTAACAATTAATATAGTTCAAAGAATAGAGAGTACAATTTATAGATTTTTCTCACCGTGTTAAATTGATTTATGGCGTGTTTGAAGAGAGAAGGTTTTCTTGTGGATATATCTGAAGAACTTGTTTGAAGAAGAGGAAGCCTGCTATGCTCGAGGCTGACATTTTTAATACTGCCCATTAATTCTTTTATTTTTCACTTCCACTTGCAAGAATTTTCCCCAGAATTTTCAGGGTTTCTTCTCACAGGAAAAATTTTGCTAAATTTTTTGTTAATTTCATGTTTTTCTTCCACTTGTTAATTTTCAGGGTCTTCATCAATCATGGCACATCGCGCACCATCCTCATCGATCACTTACAAATGGACTTATGATGTGTTCCTTAGTTTCTATGGTGATGATACTCGCTTAGGTTTCACCAGCCATCTTCATCAAGCTCTGCGTCAAAGGGGAATTCGTGTCTTTCTTGATGATGAATGCATTAGGACCGGAGAAAATATCATACCTACACTTTTCAAAGCTATAGAAGAATCAAGAATAGCCATAATTGTTTTCTCAGGAAACTATGCCAACTCAACATTTTGTTTGCGAGAACTTGAAAAGATTCTTGAGTGCTTCAAGAAAGAAAGGCGGTTGATATATCCTGTATTTTATCATGTGGATCCATCAGAACTCCGAAATCCGAGAAAAAGTTATGCAGAAGCGTTGGATCGACTGGAGGAAAGATTCAAAGACGAGAGGCACAAGGTGGAAAATTGGAGGCAGGCTCTGTCTCAAGCCGCTGATCTCAAAGGCTGTCATCTCAAACCCAAGTATATGTCCTCACCCTTTTTCTTATTATTATAATAACAGTTAATTACGATTTCCATCTTACAACAATATGCACATACTCTATGACGCCTTGGCTAGTTTGGTTCCTTTTTAGTTGGGGTAACAGTATTTTTGAGAAATATGCTGAGTATTTCTTTGAAAACTCATCGTGATACTATTTAATTTTATTTTCCTAAAAAAGAGAAACAGTAACCAAGCATGATGCGGAATATCACTAACAAGCTGGAACACCATTAGTACACATAAGTGTATAAAAGTACTTTTCTTTATCTTTTATATTATAAACTTAATATTATTCTAATAATTAGGATTTAATTTTTTTTAAGAAAATGCTCTCATTCCATCATTTACTATGTCCGGAATGACACTATATCTTATAGGGCGGAATAGGAAATACAACGCAACAAAGTTTTTATACCTAAAAGTGGCATATCTTAATGTTTAGCTGACTAAAAGTGCACACTTCTTACAAATTGGTCAGGATTGCAAATGAACAAGAGTGTATTATAAAGATCGCTAAAGAAGTTGCTACTAGGATTAACCAGGAGCCTTTACATGTTACAAATTATCCCGTTGGACTTGTACCTCGAGTGAAGGAAGTTATCTCTTATTTAGATCTTGGGTCCACTGAGAAAATTAAAATGATAGGAATTTGGGGAGCTGGTGGAATAGGAAAATCAACCATTGCAAGAGCTTTGTATAATTCCATTGCTCATAATTTTGAAGGCATATGTTTTCATTCCAATGTAAGAAAACGATCTAAAGAGCCAAATGGTTTGTCACATCTTCAAAAGGCATTATTGTCTAAATTAGGCAAGGCAGAAAATCTCAATTTTGATGATTATCATGAAGGGATACCAATAATACAACTTAGGCTTAGTCAAGAGAAGATTCTTTTGATTCTTGATGATGTTGACAAATCGAACCAACTAAAAGCGCTTGCTGGAAGTTGCAATTGGTTTGGTTGTGGAAGTAGAATCATCATCACCTCTAGAAATAAGCAATTATTAAGAAGTCATGGTGTTCAAAGCATTTATGATGTCAAGGAATTAAATGGCAAGGAATCTCTGAAGCTACTTACTTGGTTTGCCTTTAAAAAAGAAAATGTGGATTCCAACTATATGGAGGTTTGCAATCGTGCAATACGTTACTCTTGTGGCTTTCCATTAGTTTTAGAAGTTATTGGTTCTAACTTGTATGGTAAAGAAGTCAGTCAATGGAGTTCCGCATTGGATCAATTTAAAAGCATACCAGACAGGACAGTTTTGAATGCCTTGAAATTGAGCTTTGATATGTTAGAAGAAGTAGAGAAACAAGTTTTCCTTGACTTGGCTTGTTTTTTCAATGGTGAGAAATTAGCACATGTCAATGATATGTTGCTATGTATTCATGGAATCCAACTAGAATATGCTATTGGAACCCTTGTTGATAAATCCCTTATAAAGATTGAACAAAATTGTATAAAAATGCATGATTTGATAGAACATTTAGGTAAAGAGATCGTTCGACAAGAATCATCATATGAACCTGGTGAACGTAGCAGATTGTGGTTCTATCAAGACATTCTTCATGTCCTACAGCAAGACACAGTAAGATCACCAACATGATGTTCATTTTATCTAAAAAGTTCCTAATGATTTATATTATCTATGCTTTGAAATTTATTGTGATTTTCACTTTTGCAAGGGCACTAATAAAGTTAAAGCCATAATTCTAGACTTGCCAGAAGGTATAGAAGTACAATGGAGTGGAGAGGCATTCAAGAAGATGAAAAGTCTCAAAATGCTTGTGATAAGGAAAGCATGCTTTTCTGAATGTCCCAAATATTTGCCAAATAGTTTAAAGTGGTTGGAATGGAAAGGGTATCCTTTCAAATTTTTACCATATCATATGGGCCCAACTGAGCTTGTCTATTTTGACTTGTCCTACAGTCATTGTGAATGTCTCCAACCATTTAATAAGGTGAGTATATAAGTACACTAATACTTTTCTTTTTATTTCTTTGCCTAATTCTGAAAGTAAATTCTTATTTGTTTTGCAGAATTTTCTCAAATTAAGGTATATGAATTTAAGAAATTGCAAATTTCTACAGCAAATACCAGACTTATCCGGAGCTTCTAATTTAAAAGAATTGTGGCTTGATGGTTGCACAAATTTACTTGAAATTCATGATTCAGTTGGATGTTTAAATAAATTGATAAAATTGAGTGCTAGCCGATGCAAAAAATTGAAGATTTTACCATCTTGCCTTAAGTTGTCATCTCTTGAACATCTCAACCTCATCGGTTGTTCAAGTCTTCAGAGATTTCCAGAAATATCAGTCATGATGAAAGAAATTCGAACACTTGATGTAGACAGGACAGCAATTACTGAATTGCCATCTTCAATTTGCAATCTTATTGGACTCGAAATGTTAAATGTGGAGGAATGTCGGAATCTTAAGCAGCTACCAGCTAGCATTTGTAAATTACCGAAGCTCCGGCAACTTATAGCAGATTCTTGTGAAGAAATGAGTCATTTTAAGATGTGTGAAGGTGGAGATGAAGCCAGCTCAGATTGGTCAAAAATGTCATCAAGAATGACACATCTTTATTTTTCAAACTGCAGTTTATCAGATAACTCTCTTGTCTTCTGTCTTTCTCACTTTTCTAAAGTGGTACATTTGGATCTAAGTTTCAATAATTTCACAGTTCTTCCAGAATGCATCAAAGAACATTGCAATTTGAAATATCTTTTGTTGGATAATTGCTATCAACTTCAGCATATTGGAGGGATGCCACCAAACTTGGAAAAATTTAGTGCCATATGTTGCACATCATTGACTGAGTTATCCAAAAGCAAAGTATTGAAGCAGGTATCTCCCCCCACCCTCTTTCTACAATTGTGTTGTTTTATTACTTATGTGTAAGTGGTCAACTTTTCTTTAATTTTCTTGGCAATATACAATTGGCAGGCATTCAACTTTGAACCTGTGAAAAGAGATTTTATTTTGCCCGGTAGAAAATTACCGAAAAGGCTCCATTATTGTAGGCGGGGAAGTTTTGTGTCTTTTTGGGTTCGCAACGTGTTCCCAACGACATTTCTTTGGATTCTTGTCAAAGATGACCAGGATTATATCTACAACTGTGAATTCTCGGCTCACACCAATGAGTACACCAAGCTGGATATTTCTTCAAAGTGGCATTTTCTGTCAACAATAAAGACTAATCACATATATATATGTGATATTGAAAGCATGATTCAAACTGAACTCCAACTCGTTCTTGGAAATAAATGGAATAAAGTGAAGGTTTCCATTGAGAGCAATACACAGGAAATAGAAGTCGAAAAAGAAATTTATTTTGGAGTTCATGTATACGATCTACAAAGTAACTTTGAAAATATTCAGTTCTTGGACCCTGAACGATGCTTTATTAATCACAACATGTTGCAAAATATACAAGGACAACAAGATTTGGAAGAACTAGAGGAAGATATGAATTTGGATTTAAACTCAACAAAATCTGCAGAGTTAATAGAGAACCCCATGCATTATCGAGGTATTTTTTTTTCCTTCGCTTCTTTTTATGTTGCCATTGATATTCTTATTTTTAATACAGCTTGTAACTTTAATTCATCATCGACTTATTTCTTTATATTTGTATACTCATTTTTGGAAGAACTAAAAAAGAATAGACTTATAATAAAAAAAGAAAGGAAAACATAAAGGGAGTTCGGTGATTTTTTTAACAAGGGAAAAGGTGAATTTACTTTGTATATGTTTCTCTTTACACTTCCTTTTCCCTGGTATAGCGGTGCGCCAAGTTTGGAGGATATATATATAATGAAAAATTACTATTTATGTTGCTACAATTGTGGCCATTACAACTTTAGTTTTATTATATATTTTTAACATGTTTAAAATGTTTATGTTATTTGTACTCTCTTAATCTTATTTCCTAGTGTTTATTTCTATTTTGGTGGACAGAGAGAGAGATTATAAACAAGCTTCAACCTTGGGATTTAAGATTTTTGGAAGTTGCAGGGATTAAGGGCACAACATTTCCAACTTGGTTAGGAAGTCATTCCTACTACAACTTGACTGTGTTGAGGATGATTAAGTGCCGAAACTGTTGGAGAATTCCTGCCCTAGGGCAACTACCTGCTCTGAGAAACTTAACCATTGAAGGATTACAAAGTGTGGTGGCTGTCGGTTCTGAGTTTTTCAAGGGACATGATTGTGTTTCAGTTATACCGTTTCAATCCCTTGAATATCTTGATTTTGTACGTATGATCTCTTGGGTAGAATGGCATTCAGTTGATATGGAAGCTTTTCCTAAACTCCGCGCTCTTCGCTTTTATAATTGTCCCAAATTAATTGGAAATTTTCCTCTTCAACTTGTTTCTTTAGGGTGTCTGGAAATTGTAGCATGTCCACTGCTTGCTTCTCCTATCCCAAAGTATCCAAAACTTCACCAGTTAAGTACAATTGAAAGTCAAAATGTAGTGTTGCAAGAGCAAGAATTACCACCTTCCTTACGCCGTCTAGCTATTTCAGGTGCGCCCATGTTGGAGTCTCTGTCTGAAAAGTCGCAAATTGAATATTTAACTGTCCGGGATTGTTCTAACGTATTGCCATTTCCAGTGATTCATATGCCCCCATCAGTGGAAGATCTACATATAACATTTTGTGAAAATCTCAAGTTTGTTGTGGTTTCAACGGAACCTTTGTATCATCTCCGGAGGATTTCCATTCGTTGTTGCAACGTTATGACGTCCTTGGTTGATGACATGGAACGTCTTCTCCCAAATTTAGAAGAGCTATGCATAGAAGGATGTCCAGAAATGGAGCCATTTTCAGCAGGGTCGTTACCATCCAGTTTAAAACAACTTGAGATAAAAGACTGTGACAAGTTATTATCAAGTCATATGGAATGGCATCACCTTCCAAGTATCACTGGGCTTCTCATCTCCACTCCATCTGACACATTGCATTGCAGGGGGCTTCAACACCTAACCTCTCTTGAAGGACTGCAAATTTTGAATTCTCCCAATCTTGAGAAAATAGAAGGAGGAATGATGCCTACTTCTCTACGAAGGCTCATCATTTTAGGTTGCCGTCTTCTCGATGAACGATGCCGCAACATGGATGACAAAATTTGGCTCAAAATCTCCGACGTTCCGCACATCAGTTTAAGTGGCACAGTTTTAAGGTGCACTGATATGATCCCTCATTCTACTTACTAGTTTAATATTCCCAGACACATCTTCATTCAAAATTAAGTTCAAATTAATTAGTTTATTGATTATCATGTGATTACATTTAAAATGATTGAATTAATGCAATTTGTCAACTCTCAAACTCATAGCTGTCACATGTTTGGCAGGGACTTATTGGAGGACAAGTCAGACCTAGACGATGCAACAATTGAAGAGGTAACTGGGAATGAAAATCTCTTCCCCCCCCCCCCCCACCCTCAAAAAAAAAGAAAAAATAAAAGGTAACACAAAAAACATGTTGAATAGAAAGAAAAGTGAGAGGAAAATATGGGAAGAAAATACTAAAAACAAAACTTCTTAAAATAGTTAAAAAAAAATATTTACTATTTTTAAGAGTTTTTTCTCTTGACATTCTTTTTTCCCACCAAAAGAATAGGGCAAGGGTGTGTTTTGTTGGAATGGATGGGAGGGGATATGCTCCTCTCTTCTCATTTTCGCTGAACAAAAAGGTGGAAACTAACTTATATAATACAAGTAGAAAAATGTACACTAATATATAAGGGTAGAATAATAAATTTGTTATTACTCCCCCACCCCTTTCCTCTTAAACCAAATATAGGATTATTAAAAATCTATCCCTTCTCCTCCCTTTCAACAAAACCAAATAAGATCACAAACAATCCTTCCCTCCTCAAACAAAACATACCCTATAATGATATGAAAATATGACTCTATATAATTCAATTGAGGTGGCTACAAACATTCCTTCCTAAATTTGTTCCTTGATGCTTTAGGTACAATCACAGTCACCGGCACAGTTAAGGGCGATGATCAAATTCTTCAAAGGATGCATCAGGATTGGTTGTTATTTTATTTTATTTTATTATATAGTAGTAATTATTGTGAGGTCCCGAGAAAGGAACTTGATTACAAAGACGTCTTAATAACAATTAAAAAGCATACATAACAAGTTCAAGTGTGAAAAATGACAATACCTCATCACTTATTATCGGGAATACTTGTAATTAAATCCTTTCATTTGGACCTCATAGTAATTCTTACTATTTTAAAGGAAAAGGCATCAACAATCAAAGGCTGTAAGAGGGATCACACTCATAACCTTCAATTTACAAGAGAACTTTCATATCATTGAATATTTTTTCTTTTTCATGTCTTGCTTTTAATGCTTTTTTTTTCCATTTCTCGTTAAAAGCAACAGTTAATTGACGACTGAATTTGATAATTTCATCCTTAGACTATCACTAACTGATTAGTGATACAATTTCATCGCTAAATCAGTTTAGCGATAGAACTCTATGGCTAAACTAGTTTATCAATGACACTCCATTGTTAAATTCCGTCATTGATCAAAATTCCACTGCTATATCAATTTAGTAACAGAACTCCATTCCTAAATTCTATGGCTAAATCAGTTTAACGATGGAACTCAGTTACTAAATTTTGTCACTAATTTTTTTTAGCATTTTTTTTTTTGTATTTGTAAGACTTTTTATTACTATTATACTCATTTTTTCTTGGGTTGTGGTGTCTTGGAATTAGGAGCTTAGATCTTAGAGCTTGTATAGTTCAAAGAATTAAATGTGTTGGAAAGTGTAAGAAAAGGATATGAATAACATGTGTATATTCTATTCACATGAAGTTATAATATATATATATATATATATATATATATATATATATATATATATATATAAAGTGAGAAGACTAGGTATTAATTGCTCATAAATAAGGATTAATCTCGCTAATTATGTTAATTGATCTAACACTAATGACCGAATATTTCCTAATCAATCCCGCTAATTATGTTAATTGATCTAATACTAATGACAAAATATTTCCTTAACATTCCCCCTCAAGTTGGAGCATATATGTTAATCATGCCCAACTTGTTACAAATATATACAACCCGTATCCTAATTAACGCTTTTATTAGAAGGTTTGGTAACTGGTCGTCCGATCGCACGTGTCCTGTAGATATAACATTTTCTTTGATCTTGTCCTGAATGAAGTGACAGTCGATCTCAATATGCTTCGTACGCTCATGGAACACAGAATTTGGTGTTATAGGAAGCACTGCTTTATTGTCACACCAAAGCTTTGCAGGTAATATCGTGACAATGCCGATTTCCTTCATGAGTTGAATGACCCATACGACTTCTTGTACAGACTGTGACATAGCTCTGTATTCTGTCTCTGCGCTTGATTTAGATACAACCTCTTGTTTCTTACTCCTCTAAGATATAAGGTTGCCACCAACAAACACACAGTAACCCATAGTGGATCGTCTTGTGGCCTTAGATCCTGTATGATCTGCATCATAAAAGCACTCAACTTTAGTGTGTGCGTAATCTGAATAGAGGATGCCCCAACCTGGAGAGTTTTTCAGATAATGCAAAATATGTTCTAAGGCTTCCCACTGTGCCACTATTGGAGATGCCATGAATTAATTGAGTATACTAGCTAAGAAGGTTATATTGGGACGAGTCACTGTCAAATAATTCAGCTTCCCAACCAGTCTCCTATATCTCTGAGGAAATGGAAATGGCATCAGTTTCTTTGGATCAATCTTCTCTTTCAGGTCATTAGGAAGTTTATCAAGCATAGTATCATTCAAGTCCAGGTATGAATTTGGAATCATAGGAAGGCTACTTGGTGCAGCTCCAAGCTTTCCAGTTTCCTTTAGGAAGTATAGAACATACGTCCTCTGAGTTAACATAATGCCTTTCTTGTTTCTCATAACTTTAATACCCAGAATGTACTTTAATTATCCTAAATCTTTCGTCTAGAAGTGGGAGTTAAAAAACACTTTAAGCTCTAAAATGCTAAAAGTGTTACTCTCAATAATCACAATGTCATCAACATATACAACCAGAAGAATCATACCTGCATCGGACTGCTGATAGAACATAAGATGATCACTCTTACTTTGGCTCAATCCGAACTTCTGAACCACATTACAAATCTATCAAACCAAGGACACAAACTCTTTTTCATACCGTATAACAACTTTTATAGATAGCACACTTTCCCATACTCCCCATGAGCAACAAAACCAGGAGGTTGCTCCATATAAACTTCTTCAAAGAGGTCACCATTTAAAAAAGCATTCTTAACATTCAACTGATGCAAATCCTAATGATAGGTGACAGCTAGAGACACAAGTAGACGAACAGAAGTGAGCTTAACAACTGGGGAGAAAGTCTCTAAGTAATATATGCAATAAGTTTGTGTATACCATTTTGCAACAAGCCGAGCTTTCAGCTGTTCCAAGGAACCATTAGCCTTAGTTTTAACTACAAACACCCATTTACATTCAATGGCCTTCTTCCCAAAAGGTAGATCAACAAGAGTCTAGGTACCAGCCTTGTTAAGGGCCCTAATTTCTTCTTCCATTGCAGCATGCCAACCAGAGTGGGCTAAGGCTTGTTCAATGGTGGTAGGAGTAGAGATGGACTCAAAGGTGGCCACGAGAGAAGAGAAAATAGGAGACAACTGCTGGTAGGACACAAAGGGAAAGATAAGGTAGGTGCAATCAGCATAGCGTTTAGGAGGACAATGGGAGCGGGTACCTTTTTTGAGAGTAATAGGTAGGTCATTGGATGGGTCAATGACAGAATCAAGCACAATTGTATCAGGGGAGGGAACGGGAGGGTCTGGGGACGCAGTAATTGAATTCGACGGCAAAGCATCTACTGACATAGATGTAGAATTGGCAGCATTAGTCTCAGTGATGATATCAGGATCCAGAACATCAACTTGAACTGGTAGGACATGATAAACTAAAAAAACATCCAATGTATCAACGACTGAGGGAGATTAGATAAAACTGAAGAATTGATAAAAGAAGAGGAATCATGGAAGGTGACATTAGTGGATACAAGATAAAGATAGAGATAATGAGAGTAACACTGATAACTTTTCTGAACACGAGAATAATAAAAGAAGACACTTTAATGACTTGGGATCAAGTTTACTGATGCTTGGACAAACATCATGAATAAAACAAGCACAACCAAAGATTTTCATATCAATAGGGAATAGCTTAGTAGTGGGGAATAAAACAGAATATGGAATGTCACCACTAAGAAAAGCTTAGGGCATGCGATTGATGATAAAACAAGAAGTAGATACGACATCAGGCCAAAAGGGTATATTGGCATGAAACATGAGAGTTCGAGCAGTTTCTAAAAGATGACGATTCTTTCTTTTGGTAACACCATTTTTGAGTGGGGGTATCGATATATGAGGATTAGTGAAGGATACCATGGTGATGCATGTAATTAATGAATGGACTAACTCAATCACATTATCGCTTCTAAGGATTTTCACAGGAGTATTAGACTTAGTTTGAATCACAAATTTTGAAGATGAGTAAACAATTTAGAGTGGTGTTTCATTAAGTAAAGCCAAGTTGTTCGGAAAAAATCATCAAAAAAAGTGATAAAATAACAATAACCAATCTGAGATAAAACTGAACAAGGACCCCAAACATCAGAATGGACTAACTCAAAGGGGGACGCAGCCCATTTATTGACTGAGGTGCCAAATGAACACGACGGTGTTTGGCAAACTGACACGACTCACAATCCAAAGCAGACACAGACAAAAAATGAGGATATAACCTCTTTAAAAATAAAATTGACATATGACTAATATGACAATGAACTTTAAAGGGAGACGGTCCATCAGAACATGCAACGGAACGTGGTACCTGATCATCCAAAATGTAATGTCCACCAAATTCATAGCCTCTATCAATGATACGCTTTGTCGACAAATCCTGGATCAAACAATGGTCAAGAAATAGGGAGATAAAATAGTTCAAATGATGAGTCAGTTTACTGGGAGACAGAAGATTAAATGTGAGATCATGAATATTAAGAACAAAAGATAACAAAATGGAGGGGATGGGGTTAACAGTGTCTGATCTAACAACACGGACGGGGGAACTATTGACAAAGAATATTGAAAATGGGTTAGCGTGGGTAACATACGATGAAAATAAATGATGATTACCTGTCATGTGGTCGGTAGCACCGGAATCAATGACCCACTTCAAGGAAGTGATAGCAAGACCAGAAGGTAGAGTACTTATAGATAAGGCTGCAGCAGATGGCGAACTAGGGGCCGATGGTTTAAAGGTTTAGGCCACATGAGTAGAACCACGCTGCTGATCACGTTGCTATTTATTCTACAATTTTCGATAATATTTCTTGATATGGCCAAGTTCCTTGTAATAATTACAGATATTACTATCATAAGTCATGTTCGAAGCACTGGAACTCTATTTGGAGCCATGATTCCTATTGTCAAAGGGACCCCAACCAGCCAAAGCACTCACATTTGGATCCACATACAGACGGGTCACACCATTAGCGCGAAGAACTCGTGTGAACACATTATCGAGAGATGGAAGCTCTTGACTTGACAAGATATGAGAGCGAATGGTCTCATAAGAGGGATCAAGGGCTTCGAGAAAATCAATGCTAGCCTATAGTTCCAGATTCTTAATGCGAGTCTTAAGATTGGCCTGTGGAGACATGATGACTTTTATTTCCTTATACAACCGCTTGTAGTACAAAAAGAAGTCCTTTAACGGACGACCCTACTGCTGAGAGCGATGAAAGCCTTTACAGACTTCATGAACCCGAGTGAGGCTCCCTTTACCGGAGAACATAAATTCCAGATAATTCATTATTTCCTTAATAGTAGCATAGTGACTTATTGATGATAAGATCCAGGGCTCAATAGAATTTTTAATTTGAAACAAGATTCTAGCATCAACCCGTTTCCAAGCAACCAGTTTGTCTTTATCACTTGGGGGATTATTAGTTAAATATCGTTCTTTCTCAATACCCATAATATATATCTTAACAGTGGTGCTCCAATCATTATAATTAATCCAATTCAATTAGGAGAAAGTAATCTTAGTAGACATGTGCAATAGTTCAGAAGTCTTATAGTTAGTCATTTAATTCAGAAGTGAATAACAATAATAAACAAGTCCAGTGGATTCCTAAATTACCACAATGGCTAAAGAACCACAAGTAGAGCAAACCAAAAATTCGCTAGATAAGCCAACAAAAGGTAATAACCACCACATAAGGGAAAAATTGTCACAAACTAGTGATGAAGGTACAAAACCTAGCAAAACAACGGGCACAGAAGATCTGAAAACTAGTAAGACAAAATGAGATAAAGTGATACCCGATGAGAAAACCTCCAAATTAGGTCACAAAACCACCTGGGCTAAACTAGGGATGAAGAATCGATTGGAGGATGGTGATCACGATGGGGTGACACGTGGTGGTTGTCGGACGGAAAAAGGTGGCAGATCAGAAAACAACCCACGGAGAACAAACACATGTTGAATGGGGAAAAAATTCAAATGGAACCTTGCTCTGGTATCATGTAAAAATAGGATCTGAATAATGTGTGTATATTCTATTCACATGAAGTTACAATATATATTCAGAGAGTGAGGAGTTTATGTATTAATTGATCCTAAGTGAGTTATGTTAATTGATCTAATACTAATGACAAAATATTTCCTAATCAATTTTATTAATTATGTTAATTAATCTAATACTAATGACATAATATTTCCTTAATAGAAAGTAAGAGAAGGGAATGGAAATGAAGAGAATTTAAAATTTTCTACTACAGAGATGCTTAATATATACATCAAAATGGAAAATGGTTCGATGAGAATGAAAAAATATATGTTTTTTCAAATAAAAAAAGAAAAATATAAGCTTTTACTTGGGGGGGCGTACCACCATGTCATGCCCTCTCACCATGATTTTATGGAGTTTGGATCCTCCGTTTATAGAAGGACTTGTATCTTTAACAGAGTTAAAAAGAGATAAAACTAGGGACCCACCCAAGTCAAAGTCTAATAAAACTATTAGGAGTAGCAAATTAATTTTATGAAAGAAAAAAAGAATCACCTCTTTTCTTCCAATCTTCAATGTTAGAAAGTCCCTCCGAAAGTTGGCACCAAAGGTGAGCTTTTTAAGGTAAGTGTGTTAGATATTTTATTAAATGTGATAATATATTATATTATATATTTATATTATATCTAGATATATTTGCTAATTGATCACATAAGGGATATTTTAGATGGTTTATTATTTTGATTAAAATTAAATATTTTAGATATTATTTGTTATTCTGAATATTGTCTTATTATTGTTTTTAGATAAAATATCTTCTTATTGTGGACCACATGTAATTTGGATAGAAATTTAGTTTAGAGTTACCTGTTTGGCCGGTAAGCTATTACAAGTCTTGATAAGATGTTAAAAATAGCGTTGGTCGGGTTTAGAGTAGTAACATAAAAAAATATGTACTTGCTCCGTGAGGATTCTCCGACAAGTGACAACTATTCCCAGATAATTGTTGTGCCCAATCTTCCCATTAAAATAGATCATGATTCTTTTCTATTAATTGCGTTTTATATTTTCATTTATCCTCATCATTATGAGGATTAAGGTTTTAGATAATTCAAGTCTTCCACTGTGACTTTGATATTCTAGAAATTTTATATGCTTATGATTTTTATTTAGAGCAAATTCCAACATATGCTATCAGAGCATAGATTCAGATCTATCTATGCATGCTTTTTTTTTTAATATGATGTGCTATAGTCTTATTTTATTTTTCCTATTTGAAAAACTTTTGAGAAAAATAAATTTTTAATTTGTGAGCATCATATGCGAGTTTGAGCTAATATCTTATATTTGATGTCTGTACATTTATTAATCTTTCGATTTGCATCATTATGTGCTTTAGTTTACTGAACATCAAAAAGGGCCTTTGATCTATTTATTCTAAATAAATTCATTCTATAATGAACGTTCTTTTCTTTTCTTTTTTCTTTTTTTTATTAAAGAAAAGTTCGGAATTCGTTTGTGTTTGAGATTTATGAATCTTGGTATTTGGCAATGTTTTGTATGTCTATCTTTAACGTGGAGAATCTTTGATTTAATTTATTCTTGGCTTGATATTTCATTATGCTAGGGATCATTTGAAGAGAATTTCATTGTTGCGTTTCACTCAATCAGAAAGTGATCTTGATGCGTTTTAGGCCCACATTTATTATTTCTAGATATTCCATGTTGGCTTGTTTTTAATATGTTATTTAATTTCTAAATATTTGGGTAATGAATTTTGGATAGTTATTTAACTATTTAAAATTTTTAAATTTTTATTTAAGTTGAAATATGTTGAAATTAATTTTAAACAATTTTTGGATGTGGAACATAGTGGAAGAATTTTTTTTATTGATTATTTAATTACATTTTATTAATTAAATTAATCGATTAAATTCTCATTAAAGATTTAAATTTGTGCATATTTAGAGTTTAAATGCACATATATGGTTGATATTTGTGATTGGCATGCATCTTGGGAGTAGTCACAACATCCCATGTTTCATGCGTAAATAATCACTTATGTATTTTAAAATATCAAATCCAATCAATGAGTAACTAATTTAATCAAACTAGGAGGATTTAATATGGTTTTTTAGTCACTTATGATGATTAAATTAATTGGTTAAGTTCTCCATTAAGTCGTGCATCCACAACACCCCCTTATAAAAGGCATACAGAGTTGCATGAGTTTTAAAATATCAATTCTGTTAAGGTGAGTAAACTTGATTTATTGGCATACATGATCTAAATGATTTAATTAATTAATTAAAGTTCTCATTAACAATTGTATGTGTGTAAGGAATTTAATTACATATATTTGATATTATTGATTAATATATATATATATATATATATATATATATATATATATATATATTATTTAAAGAGTAGCTACAACTAAAACTAAGAGTGCAGGCAACCCTGTAGGTTGCGGTTGGCCCCACAACTACCCAGGGGCCAAATGGTGCAGGTTGAAAAAATGACAACCTAACCTATAATAGCGATTTAGTGGGCCAACTCATAGGCCCCCATTTTTTCTAAAAAAAATTTTCCTATTTTTTAAGACAGCCAAATATCTTAGATACATAAATATGAGTCATCCATTTTATCTTCCTAACATCAATCATTTTATTTATAAAAATTTAAAAATATAATCCACAATTTAAAGAAGTTATTAAATTTGTTAAAGTTTACAAACAAAAAACATCAAATAATCCTTAAGTAATTATGATATAATAATTTGGTTTAAAGGAATAAAGATATTGGGATTTTTTTTCTTTGGGATTGGGAGGTACCAATATGGTAGTGTGGGACTTATAAGCTTTATAAAAATATCACATACAAAAAAAAAGAAAAAAAAAGAAAAAGTGTGGGCCAACTGGCCAACCAATGAGCCACACAGTGTGGCCCTATACTCTTATCCTGCCCAAACCTACAGATGTCAAACCCCTTAACATTTCGATATTCGCAGAGTATTAAGCGTATAGTTCCATAGAGCATACAGAAACAGAGGAAATATACTGATAAGGAGTATTTGTTTACAACACAGGAGAGTTCTTATAGGGTTTGATAAATATATACAAATAAAAAAAATTCAAAAGTAGCTAAAATTACATGCATAAATAACTATAGCAGCTACAAAATTCCCATAACTCTAATCATCAGTAGCCACTGTTTTGCCTTTCGAGCCGCCTGCCTCAGCTGTAAAGTTTTTATTTTGAAAAAGAATGAGATTCGAATGAATCTCAGTAGTAACATGCTTTCAAACATATAAAATGTGAACAATAAATATGCAATGCCATGTCATGTAAAATGATAGAAAACTGTGTGTACACTTGTCCAAGGTCAAACGATATATTTGCACATTGGCTTAACTCGGCGCCCCTGTTGAGTCCCTGACCACAACTAGGCTAATAGGCATGTCCATGACACTTAGCTCATATTACACAGAATGACATATACAAATATTTAGTAATCACAAAGTATATATAAGAAAGAAGTTACTACCTAAATCATTTTTCAGTGCTACTGTCAGTCCAATACTTTTGTCTCGGCTCGGGCTACTATAAATTCCTATAAATTAAAGTTAACAAGTAACTAATTATTACTTGTACTATTACTACTTTTAAGTCATATTATGTGGGTTATCCAATGTAGTTACAGCATTTTCTGTATAGTACAATTATGTACAGTGAAAATTCACTGTTTCCAGAAATTGACACATTTTTCAGTCAACTTTGGAAATTCATAATTAATTCTAAACAAATCCAATTTAACTGATTCCAAAGCCTAAATGAAGCTTTGTAATTTTAAATTTGAGGAAAAATAATTAGGTTTCACCATTGTAACCAGGTCGTTCCCAGAAAATTCGCCAAACCGTACTATTCCCAGATTCACTATCAGAAACAGGGCACAACTTTAAAAATACATATCTCTCAATATACTCGTCCAAAAATTAAAAATGACCTATCAAATTAAATATCTATATTTCTACTTTAATCCTGCAAAGTTTCATAATTTTTGGACTAAGTTTGACTAGCGAAATATATTTTACAACATCACTGTCTCACAGGATACAATCAAACAGCATGCACCTACAACTTCATAAATTTTCAGATTTTTATTCCAACATCCAAAAATCATGAACACATGTATCCCTACACAATTTTTCGTGTAGAACCCATTGGTGACATCAAATTTACTAAATTCTCACTCCTTATACACGTCCTATTCTGACCAGAAGTGACAGCATAATCCATCAATCACCAATTTTCCAATTTAATCATCATACAAATCTTATATGCTCTTTAAACATCATATAACATCATGTGTTTGATCATAACACTAATTCCTCTTAATAACTGAGATTCAGGGCAGCCAAGAAAATTCACAAAAATAAACCAAACAACATAATATTTGGTTTAAATCAAAGCTCAAACTCACCTCTTGTTCTTTCTTAAGCTCTTTCTTTGATTCTTTAACTTTCACTCTTGCTAGAAGACTCAAAACACCTCCTCTTGAAATTCTAAAATCATAGAAATGAAGCTCTCACCAAGAGGAACAATATTTTATGAAGAGTGTTTGAGCTAAAGAGGTGATTTGCAAGATGAAAATCCAATTAGAAACTCTTACCTTAGCTTTGTTCTTCAAGTTTCTGTTTCTCTTTCCTTTCTTTAGGTTGTCCGACTTTCTTTGTGTATGAGAGAGTGAGATAGTATCTTATTTAATTCATTTCAGCTCCCTTAATTTATCTTGGACGAAAGCACTCAAGGAAAAAGTGAAGAAAATACATGTGGCAATTTTATATCCATCTCCTCTTTTGCTAGCCGAAATGTTTAAAAAACAATTGATGAAGACAAATTGTGATATCACACTCTCACTTCTTTCTTTGTGCTAATCGTCCTTGTTAAGCCAAAAGATGAAGAAATGTTTCAATCAAATTCTCTTTCTTTCACTAGTGCCTTGTCCAACTTTTGGAATGCATAAATGATAAGAGAAATAAATAAATGACACTTGTATCACTCTCCTTATAATATAGCTGATTTTGTTGACTTAAGGACAATAAAACAATTAGGCTTATCTCCATCTTCTTCCTTGTCTAACCGTCCAATATTTAGTAATAAGATGAGTTGAATTGTTGACCCAATTATTTACTTGGTCTCATGTTGCTCTCTTTCCTTCCGTAAGACTTGACAAAAGAGGAGAAAATTTGATGCACATGTCTTGCTTATGCAAGCTTGAATCATGTAGCCCAATTTAAAAAAAAATGAGTCTTTTATTTTGATCATCCTCAAGTGTACCAAAATTCACCATTTTATTCTATTTAATATAACAAATGTACATGGAATTTTGGTGAACAAAATTTGGGATATTACAACAGACCAGCGGGTTGAGTTTATATTACTTGCTCTAGCTATAGCATCCTTATATGCATTTATATGCATAGTCAATTACATAAGGCATTATGGTATCAATTATGATTAAATGTGCAATTAATATATACAATAGCCTGATGTTCTTGAGGTGAACATGTATAATGGAGGAGTATTCACAACATCCTTATTTATGTACATAAACTCTATTTTGTTGTTTCGTATTAGAATCTCTCTCTTTCATCCATTGCCTTTTTTTCTCCTCTTCAAACAGGGTCATTTTTGTTTTTTATCATCACAATTTAATTTCACTTTAGCCCCTGGATTGCAGTGAGTTTTCAGAATATTTTGGGCCAATGGAAATTTCTACAGAGTTTCTTAACTGAAAATTTCCCTAAAATTAATGTATTCAACTCAAACCATTCCTCACTGGAAATTAATACATTACCTTTCTCCTTTTTTTTTTGTGACATTTGACATTAAAATTCATAACGTACCTACCCTGCTCTTACAGACAACATAAATGTTTAATATTTTTTTATGTCTGCAATATTTTCTATTTTATTGCGATGAATAAAAATATTTTCATTATAATACTCCTCCTGGTCTTTTTTATACGTATTTTCTCTCTTTTAGGGTTATTTCTTTTTATAAACAATTTTTTTTTATGTCTCAAAATTTAGACTACTTTTTTTTCTATCCCTATTAAATATACATCTTTATATTAATTATCACTCATTCACCACTAATTCTCTTTTATTTACTCATTTATTATACGTTTTCTCTCATATTTTATACTCATACTCTCTAAATATTGATAAAAGTTGTTTATAAAAAAGACTGGAATGGGTGCCAACTAATAAATCCTCTAAATTCCCTAAATGAGGAAAACTTCAAAATTATAAACTAGGGAGGATTTTGGAGAGTTACCTGAACATCTTCCATCCCCTCCTTCCTTTATACCATGATATTGAAAATCGGACCAAATCGGCTGGTTCATACCAGAAATTGGTGAATTGGTCGTCAGTCCGATCAGATTGAGGACAGAGAATCGGGGTGAATTGAACCAGAGGGTTGCCTTGTTTTTTTTTTAATTACTTTTTTATGCTCTAAAAGTTTTATACAAAAGTATCTGGTTCAGTACCTTGCTTTATACAACACTTACTAGTAAAAGGTTTGGCGGGAAAAAAAGCTAAAATACACATAACTTTCCTTAAGTTTAACTCAATTACATACAAGCTCCCTCACTTTTAAAAGTTTAAATATTATACCCTTAACTTTGAGATTTTGACCATGTAGACCATACCATTAAATATATAGTTAAATTTTTTAAGAATATCAGTCACGTCAAATTATTTTAAATTACTTGGCAGATAACATGTAGTAACTCTTATATTTATTAATTTATCCTAAATTAAAATTCACAAGGACCACTTTGTAATTCTGACAACAACAATCCCTAATCCTCATCCTGTTCATCATCGTCTACATCTTTAGGTCTCTTGTTTACAACTTTTTTCCTTCAGTTTCATATCATCTTCATCCTTATGATTTTTCGAATGAAAATGATGATCAAAAGGTTTTATTATTCTCCATCTGGATAAAGGAGAAGTCAGCCAAGGAATTCCAATACATCACTAATCTAACTTTAACAATTAGAATGAGGTTGCTAATGAAAGCATCCTCGCTCATCACTGAACGAGCATAATCCAACTGCAGTTTCCAAACTTATTGAAAAATGGTTATCATAGCTGGCGCTTTGTTGTTGTGTAAGAATGCTTGCCACATCATAAGCAGGTTTCTATAATGTGCAGAGGGTCTCAACCAGCTTCCAAATCTTGCATTATATTTTGTAATCAGGATTTGAATTTGATCATCGATAAACAGGTTCTTTTCATTGGAGGGGTTTGGCATCAGTTATATAGATATGGATGTAATGGATGTGGATTGGAATTCCGTCGGCTTGACTTCTTCTCTTTGCAGATGGTGGGTATAACAAAATCTAAGTTTCTGCCGGGGATTCTTTTTCTTTCATCCTTAAAAATTGACGTGCTATGTGCCTTGTCTGATGCTAACTCAGATTAATTTGGTTAAACTCTAGCTGGCTCAGCAACTTAACGGTCTTGGATGACATTGTGCCAATTTAATAACTTTAAGCATGAAATTGCACATTGCAAATAACTTTAGAACAATCACATGAGAAAATACTTCAAGTCACTTGGTGTACCTTAAATATTTTTTAACGTTTGCTGTCTTGAACAAAATTGCCAATACCAGAAATTCTGTCCCTTAATTGCAGGTAAAGTTTTATGGAATAATGAAGGTTCCATAGAAAAAATGCAGTTATCAAAAAGTTACACAAACAACTAAATAGCAAGTAATAATAAGTTTTAATATAAGAAATAACAAAGAGCTTATATTGCTCACTTGTAATTAGGATTTTTTGTTGATTACATTGTTTTTTTAATCTCATATAAATTCTTCTGAGGTTTTTTAGAAAACGCGCACAAGAAATCCATATATGGAGTAACTATTAGATATTCTTATTAAGGGTCCCACATTCTCCATATTTTTTGGGTATTATATAACCAGCAAAATACACTAATCTTCCTCTAATTTACATAATTTGTGGAAATCTTCCTTCTATTTGGAAAATGTATACAAAATTCCATGAAATCAAAATATATACATAATAAACATTCCTTATATCTTTCATACTCTATTTTCATCCACTCAAATATTAGATGACCGTTTAGTTTGACTTCTTAAAATGTTGTGTTAACCATAACATAAGAATTATTTAAACATTTATTGTTTAAAGAAATATATATATATATATATATATATATATGTATGTATGTATGTATGTATGTATGTATGTATGTATAATTTCTAATATACTATAAATTTATTAATTTTGACTATATTATAAATTTATAATTTATTGCATTTTTAAAACTTATTTATTTAGGTTTCTTGGCTAAAAAATATTTCAAAAATATATTTTTGTTGACCATATAGTATGAATAATGTTAATGTGAGAGGTTATATATAAATCTCTCACATTTAGTGTGTGCATTATACATACATATATATGGCCATGTAGGGGTGGGCGTTGGCAGGGCTGGGCGGGGCCCTTGCCCGATGCCCAACCCGATCGATGAATGAGCTACATTTTACAGCCCGATGCCCAGCCCAGCCCGGTAAAAGCCCTAACCATTTTGGGCTGGGCAAGGGCGGGTTGGGTAGGGCGGGCTTTGCCTGCCCAACATTTAGTTTCACAAAAGAAGAAAAATCACAAGTTAGGGCAAAAGCTGCAACTTGGAAGTGTCGAGCGGGTTCACGATTGAGGAGATGAGAACTAATCTTTGCAGTTAGGGCAAAAGGCAAGTCACAAATATGAGAGACAAAAAGAGTGAGAACTGAGAAACATAAGTACAAAACTGAGAAACAGAAATGTCGAAATGGGTTAATCATTAATGTCTTGCCTTTTTAACCAAAAAAAAATTAATGTCTTGCCTAGTTGCCTTATATCGTGGCATGCATTGAGTAAATGTTGTGCTATTGTTAATAAAATATATATGACACATTGTTCCAAAATAAACACTATGACACATATATTAATATATAATTATATGTTAGCAATATATATATATTATATACATATCAGGCAGAGCCAAATAGGCAAGGCGGCATACCCTGCTCGATGCCCAGCCTTGCCCGAAAAATGCCTAACCCGATTGTGCCCAGTTTTTTTTGGGCTGGGCAGGGTCATTTTTCTCTGGGCTCGGGTAGGCGCACTGGGCACTTGGGCCTCATGCCCACCCCTATGGTCAGGCATGGGTAGCTTAAGGATGTGTCCGTAGCTTGTCATGTTTGGTACACAAAACCACTTATTTAAGATTTCTCGTTATGGGTGGGCCAACATAGGCAATTTTTTCCATATGGCCTGGGCGGGCTAGCTAAACTATAGGTCACTTGCTTAGCCCTAATGGTAAAACACATTTCTCTCATAACAAGATAATACAAGTTTAAATTTTAAAAAATGTATTTATTAGAAAAGACAAAAACCTTTACACTCTAAACTTCAGAAAGGGAAAATTTTAACAAAAAACTATTTGTAATATAAAAAATAAAATGTATAAAAAGGAAACAAAACTCTTAAATTCTTCAACATAATCTTGACTAAAATGTGGGATTTAGTATGATGAAAATTAAATTAATAAATGTATTTTAATATAATATTTAATTTAAAATAGCATCTTTTTAAAATACTCTTAACGAAATTAAGATTAAAGTGTATGTTTTAAAAATAAAAAGTATGTACCTATGTAATTAATTAAGACAAAATATAAATAAGGTTTTATAGTAATATTTTACTCCTATATAAAATGATCCCACTTGCGTGTTTGTTAGTTTTATACCAACCACTCACCTTCCTACCATCTTTAATGCCCCCAGTTTTCTTTCTACCTATCTTGCCCTCGGCACTACTTTAATCAATTTATATGCAGAGCTTGTTAGATAATGATGTTGTCATAATTATTTCTACCTACCTTTCATCATATCATCCTTCTTCTCGTCTTTTCCCTCCTTCATCATTCATGGGAATCTCTATGATGTTTTTCTCATCATTTTCTTTTATCTTTTATTTAAATCTTAAAAATCGTACATAACAAAAAAAATCTTCCACCTTATAGGGCTTGTTTGGTTCAAAGGGGAGGGGATGGAGAGGGGATATAAGGAAATGACAGGGGATTGCTTTGTTTGGTTTGGTTGAAAGGGAGAGAAGGTGATGAGTTTTTAATTATTTTTTATTTAGTTTAAGAGGAAATGGAAGGAATGACAGCAATTTATTATTTTACCCTAATATATTTGGTTATATGTTTTTATTTATGTGTTATCTAAATTAATTTACATCTTATCTAATTAACGTAATAATATTTTTATGTATAAGTAGTGTAATAATATATATTTTTAATAATAATAGTATTTTTTATTTATAATAATATATTTTAATTTTATTTCATAATAATATATTTTAATTAAAATAGTATATTATAATATTTTTATTTATTATAATATATTTTTATTTAAAATTAGATTGACATAATTTATAAATATAATAATTTTTATTTATGAAAAATATATGTTTATTTTCAATTAATTTTTAATATATTTTAATTATAATGATTTTTTATAATAATATATTTTTATTTTAAATTTATTTTATAATAAGATAATTTAATAATTATAATAGTATTATTTATTATAATATTTTTTATCATAGATATTATTATAATATCACATATTATTCCAATAAAGCATTTTACATGCATATAACCCAATTTAAAACATGACATTGTTATTAAAGAACCCAATCATTCACCAAATGTGTCAGACTTTGTTGGTTTATCTTAACCTTTTTATTAGACCTTTTTTTAACTTGATGTATTAATTGTAGGGTGAAGATGTAATTTTACTTTTAAACTATCATTTTAATAGTACTCACAATCCCTAATTATTTTGTAATACAATTTTGTCCATAAAATATTTTTTATTTGTGCATTTAACACCATAAAATAATTTTTAATGCAATTCTATTTCAAAAATATTTTTAATAACACCTAACACTCTAAACTTCACGACTTATGTGTGTTTGGAATTAGCTTTTAAAAATAGTTTTTACGATTTATGAGGTAAATATATAAGATGAGTTTTATCTCGATTTACGCAAATCATGGTTTAAAACCATGATTTTATGTGTTTCCAAACACACACTTGCTAAGCTTGCACTTAAGAAGTGGCCAGTTGCCAACTTGTATCCATGTGATAGCATTTTCTAGCTTAAACTATCAATAAATGGAAAAACAACACTTTTCGAGGCTAAGAAATTAAATGAAAGGGAGAGTGTTTAAAATAATATAGGGATGACAGTTTTTTAAAGGGAAAATTAATGTGCAGTCCTAAAGAAAAAAAAACGAAGATTCAGTCCCAAAAAATCACATAATCACTGTCAGGTCCCAAGGGACTGATTTTTAATAAATTGCAATTGTACAATTACCCAAATGCCCTTATTTGACAACACCCACAGAGGTAAATTAGGCGCTGGTGGAATATTAAAATGTGTGAAATATTTTATTAGAATGGGTGTTATGGGTCCCTGACAATTGTCAGGTGGGTGTTGACCCATTTTAATTTTAATAAAATATTCTAACACCCACATAATATTAACATTTGTCAGGTCCCAAGGGACTGATTTTTAATAATTTACAATTGTACAATTGCGTTAACAACCCCCACAGCATCCATTGACAACACCCACAGCGTGCATTGACAAGTCTGTGATGTTGTGTTAACAACCTCTACACTGTCCATTGACAACACTGACAGCCTCCATTGACAAGTCCTTCATGTTGCCTTAACAACCCTCACAGCCTTCATTGACAACCCCTACAGCCTATATTGACAACCTCGACAGCCTCCATTGACAAGTCCTTCATGTTGCGTTAACAACCCTCACAGCTTATATTGACAACCCCAACAGCCTCCATTGACAACCCCGACAGCCTCCATTGACAAGTCATTCATGTTGCGTTAACAACCCCCACAGCCTATATTGACAACCCCAACAGCCTCCATTGACAACCCCAACAGCCTATATTAATAACCCCAACAGCCTCCATTGACAACCCCGACAGCCTCCATTGACAACCCCAACAACCTATATTGACAACCCCAACAGCCTTCATTGACAACCCCTATAGCCTATATTGACAACCCCAATACCAAACATGAATTTACATCAATTTACATAGAGATGAAGTTACAAATGAATTTACATCTACTTACAAACATGCTGTATAGAAAAATCCCGCAAACTATCAGTGCAACTTTTCAATAAGAAATTCTGTATAGAAATGCTTTCTTTACAAACTAAAGTGAGCCGTTTTGCTTAGAATTTGAGATAATCTGAATCTTCTCTTCTGCAGGAGCACCATTTTTTATCTTGAGTCGCAAGTTTATGGAATTTTGCGTCATAGGAGAAGATGTTTACACAATGCTGTTCTACTCAAAAGATGACCTCCACAAAATAAAGGTTGGGGTGTTGTGGTGGCTTGTTACCCACCCCCAAAATACACAAGCCGGAACGATACTGTCCTTAATTGAAGACAACCAAAAGAGGAGGAGAACCCACTGACAATGCTGATTTCAATCGTCGCGGGATCCAGATATGAGGTAAGCAATGGAGAGAGGAGAGGGATCGGATTGAGCGGCTTTGTGGAAGATGATGCGTTTGGTTTGGTGAGAGGGAAAGAGAAAGGGGTCAGGGCTAGAATGGGAAGGAGAGGAGGAAGACGAAGAAAGGAAAACGATAAGAAGAATGTGGGTGTTGGAATATTTTATTAAAATTAAAATGGGCCAACACCCACCTGACAATTGTCAGGGACCCATAACACCCATTTTAATAAAATATTCCACACATTTTAATATTCCACACGCATGCAATTAATTGTACAATTGTACTTACTGTGGGTGTTGTCAAATAAGGGCATTTGGGTAATTGTATAATTGCAATTTATTAAAAATCAGTCCCTTAGGACCTGACAGTGATTATGTGATTTTTTGGGACTGAATCTTCATTTTTTTGTTTCTTTGGGACTGCACATTAATTTTCCCTTTTTTAAAATTAAGTTTTTAAAATATTGAGAAAATGTTAACTAGTCAAGCTAAGTCCATCCGGCAACTTTTGTTCTGAAAATGTAAAAGCAAATTAAAATTAAGTGTGTTTAACGTTTGTAAAACTGATTAAAAAGTTAAGACTTAATATTTTCCTGTAGGGAGCAGCATTTCTCATCTCATCAATTCAATTTGCTTCTTTTTTCATTTATTCCATAGCAACTTGCAAGCATACGCACAATGGCTGTTATATGAGTAAGGAACACAACACCCCTCGGAAAGATTTCATGCTACTGGAATTTGTAACCTAAGCTGCATCGAATTCATATTAACACTGACTCCCTCAAATTATCCCTTTAAAATAATAAATCTGTATACAGTAGGCCCCAAGCCAAGCCATTCACGTTTTCGGCTTCTCTCTCATTTCACTGTTCATATGAACAGTACCGGCTTGCATCTGGCTTTGTGACAGAAATCCATCACATTAAAGCTCCCACCAGCTGTATTCAAGTCCGAATTATTTCCATTTAGGGGTTCAAACGTGACTGATAATTAGGGATTTTGCTATAATTAGCCATCTTCTGGTTTGTATTCCCAGGAAGTATGCACATCCATTCAGGTAGTTTTTCCATCTGTCATATTAACAGTAACAAATCATTAACATCTGTGATATACAAACAATTTTATACACACAATATAGACAATACTTGGCTGGGTTCATTTTAAATACATGGCTTTCTGACTCCCCTTCCCTCACGCCTTTAGTTTACTGAGGTCTCACTTTTTTAGTAACTGTTTTTCATATTGTTTCCTTCCAGACTCTCTGCCTACATTCACAAGATGTAAGGACGATACAATCACCTTGACAGTATCTCCCCTGTGTCAATGAGTTCTTTGTTTTTCATATTGTTTGGTAGTTCTTTGTTTGTATTATTAGTTCTAACTAATAAGAAAATGTTGTTGGAGAAATCAGATCTTTGTGGTCTTCTTTCTTCTTCTTTCTACTCCAAATTATTAGTTCTTTGTTTGCAAGTATCTCTCACCACAACTTATGAGTGTACAATATACACCTTGACAGTATCTCCCCTGTGTCAATGAGTTCTTTGTTTTTCATATTGTTTATTAGTCTATTTGCAACTTTCTTGGTTGGGTTATAGGACGTTTCAATCTTTGTTCATTTATTACATGTCGTAATGAGTCATTTATATGTTGAGTTGATCATATTTGGAGTATGTCGTATGGTCATTTCTTTAAGGTCATATGTAATAGTGAATAGTAGTGTAGCTGGGTGGCTGTACTCAGTGTTATGTTACTGTGTAATTGAGATGAAGTAACTCTATTTACATATTGACAATATACATGGCTAATATTCTGACCTTAAGAATAGTCATATCTAATGAAAAATATACAACAATGTATAATCCAAGTTGCAATATACACAAGGAAAACTTTAAATTGTTATATTTTGACAATGTGTAAGCTCCAATATAAACTTGTGGGAGTTTACCCCTTGTATAATCAAAGTAAACCCTAATTTCCACTTTAAATAAAGATTTCCTTGAAAAGAGTACCATTCTTTGAATCAAATAGAAAAACAAACCCTATCATTATTACAAGTGTGTAACTAATTTGCACGGTGGTTAAAAAGCATTGGGTACTTTTGAAGTTGACTATGGATGTGACATTATAAGCTGAAAGAAACCAAAGCAGTCTGATTCTTTTCAGATGTGACTAAAGACCACTGACACATATTAATTCACTGGATTTTGATCTCAGTGTTTGTATTCCTTTTAACTGTTGGTTTTATTCATTGGTTTTCGTGTAAATTTAACTGTCAACCTTTTATTCCAGTGGATCATGTTACCAACTTTACGAGAAGGTACAACATTCCTTTGGTTCATGCTTAATTGATCTAAAAATGACACACGCATTGTTGTGTCCTTATTGTATGTGAAATCTTAACTTGAATTGAGCCCCGAGCCCTATACAAGTCTAAAAAAACTCACCTGCATACTGATTTATTAATTATATCCTAATGTACACTCAGATCAATAAAGTTTACATACAATACTTGGCCACAGCTAGGGACAGCTAGGGACTCAAACCTAGCTGTGGCCAAGTATTGTATGTAAACTTTATTGATCTGAGTGTACATTAGGATATAATTAATAATTCAGTATGCAGGTGAGTTTTTTTAGACTTGTATAGGACTCGGGGCTCAATTCAAGTTAAGATTTCACATCTTAAGTTAAAGATTGATGAGTGTTTTTAGACTTTGATTTGATATTTCCACTAGATATAATTAGATTTTAAATCAGACTCAGACCATGTATAGGATAAAACAGAATGGATTGGTGACAAATGAGTTAGTTTTGTATACTAAAATGGGTTATTATCCCAAATACAAGTTGATAAATCTGTACATGGTCTGAGGCAGATTTAAAATTTATACACGATTAAATATAATCAGAACAATCTACAAAACCAAGTAGTAAATCAATAGTTCTCATAAAAGTGGGTTACAGGTAAGTTTACTTTATGAAGACAAGTCTTAGTTTTTAGACTTGTATAGGGCTCGGGGCTCAATTCAAGTTAAGATTTCACATCTTAAGTTAAAGAATGATGAGTATTTTCAGACTTATGATTTGATATTTCCTCTAGATATAATTAGGTTTTAAATCTGTCTCAGACCGTGCATAGAGTAAAACACTGTGGTTTGGTGACAAATGAGTTGGCATTGTAGACTTCATTGGCGAGATAATAAATACTTTTCAGACCCATATACAGAAAATTTAGCCTTTTGAGTGGGTGACAGTAGGGTTATAGTTGTACAGGGCTCGGGGCTCAATGGTTTTTAAGTTTTCTAGACTTAACTTTACTTAACAATCAAGAATGTGTTAGAAGTCATTTTAGAAGGCAGGGCTATTTAACTTGACATTGTTGATCATACTACATACACGTGGTACCCATCTTGGCTATATATGGGTCTGAAAAGTATTTATTATCTCGCCATACATACTATTTGTCTTAAACAGACTGTTGTAGCTTATAAATAGCTAAGCATATGTGGTTCCCAGAACTACCTACAGTTCCTTCTCGATAGTATATTTCTTTTCTGTGTGTTTCAGTCTCTTTGCTATGGCTCTATGCAAGATGTCAATGCTGAAGGACATAGATAACTCAACCGACAGGTGGAAGGTTGTGGTTAGGGTCATAAGGAGGTGGAATGTGTACCAGAAGGACTGCCCAAATGACCTTTATTGCATATCAATGATGCTGGTGGACGCTGAAGGTAGTAGAATTCAGGCTTCCATCCACAACAAGGGTCTGTTCTCTATGTTTGACCACAAATTGTGTGAAGGATGCGTTTATTTTATGGAAAATTTTGTTGTCTCTGAGAACAACAAGGAGTATAGGGCTACTAACCACCCGTTCAAGATAACAGTGGGTGCTCAGACATATGTTACGGTGTCAAATGCAAACATCCCTGAGTACTCATATATCTTTTTCCCCATTGCTGACATAGTTGAAGTTGAAGACAGGAACACCGTTGATTATCTTATTGGTAATGTTTACAATTACAATTATAATTACAATAAGCTTAGCTGGTCCATTTTTTTATAAGTTGAGGCATAATATTTGTTGTGATTCCAAATTCCAAACATCATTTGACCCCGTTAATGATTATATTGCAGATGTGATTGGATTTGTGACTTCTGTTGGTCCACTTGAAGAGTATCGTGTCAACAATGAGATTAAGAACAAGATGCGGTTGACTATTGCTGATGAGATGTGTGTCTCATATTTGTTGTCAGAATTTGTTATAAACTACTGAACTAAATCTATAAGCTTTTTTTTGTGTTGTAATTGGTAATGTACAGCCTGATTTTTTGCTTATTTTATTCCAGGGGGATCAGCGTGTCATGTGTTTTGTTTGATGAATGTGCTGTTAATGTATGCATGCATGACTTTATGAGGATGGAGGCACCTGTCGTGATTCTGATTCAGCTATGTAGAATTGGTTTTGGTGAAGATGGTGAGTCAGTAGTGTTTAGTTTGCTTCCTCACAAATGAACATTGAATTAGTTTCATGTAATGTTTTTCAGGTAGTGCTGAAGCTTGTAGTTCATTCAATGCAACTAAAGTGTCGTTTAACATGAAGTTCCCTGAAGTTAAGAACTTCATTGAGAGGTGTTTTTTTTCATTTTTTTTGTATGTTTAGATTTTGGTTTGTAGTAGGACTCATATCTGGTTGTGTGGATGTTTTATTGTAATCATATGGCTGTTTTGTTTTTCCTAACAGTGCTAAAACAATCCCATCACCTATTATTAGTACCATATCAGCAACTGCTCCCAGCCAATATTCAAACATATCAGCAAGCAGCCTGATTCACACCCACCCTGTGATCAGCATTGCTGAGATACCTGATAAAGCCGGGGTTGTTTACTGAACTAAAATAATGATATATATGCATGGTACAACAACAAATCTGTAACTAATTTTGAATTTTTGTGCTTGCATGATGCAGGAGGACTACTTCCTAATTGAGTGTTTAATAGTTAAAGTTGACACAAGGCATGGCTGGTACTATGAAGGTTGTGATAGGTGTGGCAGCAAGCCAAAAGTTGTAGGGGGAAGTTTTCTTGCAGTAGCAATATGTGCAAGGGGAAGAACATTGTTGTGGAACCAAAGTTTGTTCAATATAGTTTGTTTTAAATATAGCGTAATTAATTATGACTACAATTTATAAGATGTAATCATTGTGTTACTTGTAGGATGAAATTGCATTACACGGTTGAAGATACAACTGGTAGGGCTACTGTTATTTTTTTTGACAAACTTGCTGTGCAATTCATAGGGAAGAAGGGTGCTGAGCTTAAACTGCAGCTTGAAAAGGTTAGAACTTGATGTTAGTGTGTTATGTCTATATTATGACGCTGTACAACAAGTTGACTATTTTCATATATGTTGTAGGAGGGTCGTGGTTATGATTTCCCTGATGAGCTTGAGATTTTGGTTGGCAAGAGGCTGATATTGAAGTTAAAGCTTAACAAGTACAATAAGGACTATCCTAATTCTAGCATATCAGTTTCAGCATACACTGAGATGGCTGATCTGATGAATGAATTTGATGAGGTAAGCAATTTATTAGTATTGTTATGTTACAGTAACTAAGTAAAGCAATGATTTTTTCTAAGTAGGCAGATGATGATGCGGTGCATGAGGTATTTTGCTGAAACCACATGTTTATAATTATTAAATAGCATCTACTTAAATATATTCATGACTATATTTCTTTCTAAACGGATGATGTTTCTGCACTAACAGGTCCTTACAGACAACCAAAATCATGATGAGGATGTTGAGAACACTACCCATATTGATTCGTCAGCTATAACTTCAGATGGTATTCAGCAGGAAACCAGTGGATTAGATGATCTGCCTATATCTTCTATTATCAGCAATGGTCCTTCTAAAGGGAAAAGGAAGGGTTTGGGGAAGAAGCATGCCATGCCAAAGGAGAAATTGGTAACTGATGTTAGCTCATCACCAGTGAAGACTTATGTGAAGCCACTCAAGTTCATTAAGCAGGAGAAGAATTGAGGGGGTTTGTTGGGGTTCTTGGGTGTTAGTCAATGGCTTTATTTTGGTTGTCTTGCAGTTTCTATGTTGACTATGGTATGACGTGTTTGTGATGCTTATGGCTGGCTACTTAAGTTGCCACATTGTTGTTGTTTCCTCATTTACTTTCTGTCTATGTATGTTATCCTAGATGCTGGGTCTATATGGTGTGTGCCTTTTTGTGTTAGATCATGTGGCAAGCATAACCATATAATGGTATGTGTATGTTAAGTATTTGTGGGCAATTTACTTGGATCCGTCCAGGTAAATTTTCTATCCTTTTAATTAAAATCTATATATTTATAATTATTATTACCTATACGTTTAAATCTATTATTGCACTTGCAGACAAAGGCAGCCCAATATCTAAATTGATAACTGATGCCTAAGTCTACTGATACTTAATTCTACTAGTAATGATACACACGTTATATTTCATGGCAAGAGATATAGTACTTAGTAAAAGAAATTTTTAATGTAGTTGTTAGAAAACAAATTCAAACATTTATACAAATTTCAATGTTGTTCCAATCAAATCACATTACTCTTAAAAATAAGAACACTTATACAACCAATCCATTCTGTTTTATCACATACACGGTCTGAGGCATATTTAAAATTTTATAGTTGTAGAGCGTTTGGAGCTTAATAGAAGCATGTGAGTGTTTTTATACTTCAAAATACTAATAAATCTGTATGCAAGTGAGTGTTTTTAGACTTCAATTTCCTAAAAAACAATTATGAGGTTTTTAGTTGATTTCATTTCCAGCCCTTCTGAATGAATGGATGACAAGTTAGATAGACTTCTGCAAAATTGTATTTAGCCTTTTGAGTGTGTGACAGTAGAGTTACAGTAGAGTTAGATAGAATTCAATGGTTTTTAAGTTTTCTGGCCTTAACCTTACTTAACAATCAACAATGTGTGTGTCATTTTTAGATCAATTAAGCTAGGGACTCAAACCTAGCTGTGGCCAAGTATTGTATGTAAACTTTATTGATCTGAGTGTACATTAGGATATAATTAATAAATCAGTATGCAGGTGAGTTTTTTTAGACTTGTATAGGGCTCGGGGCTCAATTCAAGTTAAGATTTCACATACAATAAGGACACAACAATGCGTGTGTCATTTTTAGATCAATTAAGCTAGGGACTCAAACCTAGCTGTGGCCAAGTATTGTATGTAAACTTTATTGATCTGAGTGTACATTAGGATATAATTAATAAATCAGTATGCAGGTGAGTTTTTTTAGACTTGTATAGGGCTCGGGGCTCAATTCTACTAGTAATGATACACGCGTAATTCACTAGATTTTGATCTCAGTGTTTGTTAAAGACATTGAGATCAACTAGCCCTATACACGTAATTCTACTATACAAATTTTTAATGTCAGTGGTCTTTTCAGATGTGACTAAAACCACTGACACACATTAATTCACTGGATTTTGATCTCAGTGTTTGTATTCCTTTTAACACACATATTTGAACACTTATACAACCAATCCATTCTACTAGTAATGACTTTTTCTGTGTATATGGATTGTCTGTTGTGTAATGTTGTTCTTTTATAGGATGCACGATTACCTAGAAGTTAAGGGGTCCACGTAATTGTTTTGTACAGATTCAGGTTTATATGGACTTTAGTATTGAGGTTTGATAATTAGTTCTGTATGGGAAGAGGAGTGGTGGTTGGAGTTCTTTGTGACGTTGTGAACTCATTTGAGTTGTGAGGTCTGTTGTTAATGCTTTACTCTTTCTGAAACATAGCATTAATGTGATGAAGAGGAAATCTATTTACCCCCCTTCCGTCCCTCAGCCAAGTCAGAATGGACCTGGATCAGTTAATGAAGTTTTATTGTCATCTGGTGAGTTGTTAGGTAAGTTTGTTTGTTGTGTTTATGAACTTGGATTGATGATTATTCTGAATCTGAACTCTGTTATTGATTTTTATCATTGTGATCAGAGGTGTTATAGTTAATCAGGCACATCTATATTATTTAAAATGATGTCCTAGGTGAAGGAATCCGTCATGATGAAGCATTGAATGAAGGTATTAGTAGAAGATCTATCTTATCCTCCAACCGTCACAAAGGCAGGATGCATTCTGTTGCAACATCCTCTATGACAGATGCTCTTGGTTCACAACATCAGCGCAAAGGGAGACGTTGTGTTTTAAAGGACATAAGTAACATTGCAACGAATTTGGAGTCAAAGTTCTCTTCTTACACGTCAGCTGGTTAGTTGCAGTATTAATGTCTGTATGCTTTTACAACATATGTGTTATTAATCATGTTGTGATGGGTGCAGCGGAGCTGGACTTTAGAAATAGTGTCATTAAGCGTCGGAGTGCCCGATATCGTACCTTTGAGAATTATGACGAAAACATAATAAGCATGTCAAGTAATTCTCAAGGTAGTTCATATTATGGCAGTGTTGATATACTATGTTCCATGCAAACAAAGGATCACAACTCTAGGGGTTTGGAAGATATTTGTACACGAGGTAGAATTTTCATTTCTGATAAGTCATGTAACAGTTTTTTTATTTTAGGTTAAAACCCTTTTAAGCGTGATGTTATGGTATTACACTTTTAATCTCCTTCAGTTGTTATATGAATTATAGTCAATTAAGAATGTGTTTTTCTTTTTGTCACTCCATGCCTAATTGGTGGGGCAAAATACAGGGTCTGAATCATTACAAGGTGTAAGTAGGGACGCAAGTGGTGTGGGTGATAATGTACTTGGAGATGTATGTTCTCATAGTCAAATGAATCAGTCACGGTCATCGCCAGGACGAGAAGATTTTAATGGTAATTTCTTTCTTTTTTTTTCTATAATGGAAATTTTTGTTGTGGAGATATATTCATGTCAGTATCTAACCTTAAATCAGCGTGTGAATTCATGTAACAAAGCAGTTTTATTAGCAAAAGCCAATAATACAATCATTCATGAAAATTTTTTAGTTATAGATGCTAACATTTTAAACGGACCAGGATACAAATATATATATATATATATATATAATATTTTAGTTGAAAGTATTTTAAACCTCAGTTAGGCAGTAAAATTATATTTTAGTTGGGCTTTTGGGATACTTGAAAAGCTAAAGTTACTGTCATATAGAATATGTAGGTTAAACTTATATTTCTGTGTTTATTATTGGAAACATATTCATGTAAGAATCTAACCTTATATCAGTATGTAAATTGGTGTATAAAAGCAGTTTTACTAAGAGAAGCCAAAAACAGACATACATGAAACTATACTGAGTAATCTAAGTGTTGTAGAAAGGAAAACCGAGTAAATGAAGTCTTTGACACTGTAGTTAAAGCCATGCTTCACCAAACCTTTAACTGTAGGCAAGGAAATAAACATATTGTGAAAATAAAAAAGAGAAGACCCTGCTCCAATCAGTCAATCATCAATCATCAATCATCAAATAAGAAATAACTATAAACTATAGTTAAGGACAGGAGATCTGAAAGTAGATGACCATAGGCATCCACAAGCTGCTGAAGTTGTTTGCCCACATACACAGTTAAGCAATTCCGTAATTGTCAATTTTCAAATATATAAGTGAAAACTTATATATTTGAAAATTAACAAACAACTTCTCATTTTCATTGTGATCCAGTATATCTTAATGCTCCAAAGTCCAAATTTCAACCCCAAAAATAAGAAGGAAGTTCAAATATCGGTGATCGAATGATCTTATTTGCAAAACAACATACAAAAGAGTGAACCCTATTTACAAAGAATCTCCATACATTAGGCAATGCAGAAGACACATCACATCCCCTTGAATACTTAACTTCATAATTATTATATAATCCTGAAAAATTCCTCTTCTAAAACATTTCACTCATTCGGAGTAAGAAATGTCGGCCCATTACCCAACCCAGAAGGATTTCAATAAATTGATTGGTAAAAGACTAAGATTTCCAGAAAAGGATCAATAAGCAGATAATTTCAGTTGAAAAAACTATACAATAAACAAGCTAAGTGATATCAAACGCTTCAAGCGAAGGAAGAATAAAGAAGTAGAAGAAATAGAGTGAAAGAAGGGGAAAACTTTACCAAATAAAACCACACTTTTTTACAATTCTCTCATCATGACCTGATAAGACACGGCTAAGATTCCCAGCCCCTAACATTGCCATAAATCTCTTTCTACAACAGTAAAATGAAAATAACTGGCCACTACCTACAACAGCTAAAACTTCATCAACAATCATGTCCTTGATCATAAAAAAATGATAACTGCATGCAGAAATCCTACTCAAATATAAAATCACAGGAAGGTGAGATAACTTACATGAAAAGCAAAGTGCTTAGCTCATTGAGAAGAATAGGAATTGGAGTTCCTACTTCAAAATAGGAAGATACTACTTTTTACTCCCCACCTCAATATACCATGTAATACAGGTATGCCATTTTCCTTTTCTGTTCCACACCCAAAAAAACAAAAACAATAAGGCGAGAAAAGAAATTGCAGACATCTTAAACTTCAAACGGGCAAAACTCTTAAGTTGTAAGGAAGAAGTAGTGGAGGGTCTGTTTCAGATTAAAGGGACCAGTAGATACCGGGCACCAAGAAATCTCAAAGCCAATAAATTTACACTTTTAAGCGTGATGTTATGGTATTACCCTTTTATATAATGGTATGAAAACCTTTTTGATTACTACTGAACAATATATTATTATCAGTATTAATAAAGATCTCAAAGTTAAGAAGACTAAATACAATTTTTTAAGATAATTACAACATTCTTTAGCTATTTTTGATAAATTACAGAGGGTAATGAAAAGGTGATAGCATGTTACTTTATATGTCCCTTCCATATTCAAATCCATTTATCCAAGTTAATGAAGTAGAACGCAGTAACCTACAATGCTTCACTAATTGTTTTGATGTATTAGGAAGTAATATCTTTGCTAATAGACTTCAGGGAAATAGTTTAACTTATTATACAGGAATGAAATTAGTTTAAGCTCCTTCTCATCTCCCTTCGCTGCAACTAACACCCAAGAATTCTATTTTATGACATGTTTACCAACTAACACATTGCAGATAATAGAATTATTTGGAACATATTTTGGGCATTACCTAATTTAATAAATATCTTCTTATTCTATAAACCCTAAAATGAGGTCGAGGATCAAGCGTAGCAATAAACCAACAATTTGCCCCAAATCAATGTTTGTTCCAGTTGTATTTTTTTAGTATTTCCCATATTTACTGAATTTATGCCAAAAAAAGCCATTTGTGTTCTCGCTTCAGAATATTAACTATCAAATGTAAGAAATTATGCATCGAAAACTTTACAAGACAACGTTCTGCCAAGAAAAAGGAACCTAACCTTGGTTTGCTTCTTGTGCATAAATCATTGTCGATGGTTGGATTCGTCCTCTTCATCGCTTCTCTTCGCCAAGGTAGTTTTACACTGAGTTCTCGACATGGTGGTGGTGTTGTAGAGACTAAATGTGTATTCAGATCTCTTTGGATACTGCGCACAAGTATGAATTGATTTTGGTTAAAACACAAACCATGTGTTATGGATTTTGGAAAAAAACACAAATTCATGTGTTGTGGATTTTGGAAAAAAAAATACAAAGAAATTACGAAGCCCATGTACCTCATTTTTTTCATTGTAATGGGCTTTGCGAAAAAAAGATCATGTCATGCCATATACATATATATGGTTATGATTTCATTTTATTAGAAGGAATGATGAGAAAAAAAAACACATTTTGTCCCTTAAGTGTATACTATTTTGTATCTTGTATAATCAAAATTCTTTGATTATTTTCCACCATAGATAGAAAAAATGACAGAATTTTTTTTTTGGTCTCTCAAAAAACTTCTAGCTGAACAACAGTTATATTATTTCCAATTGGAAAATAAATAAAAGGGCTTCGAGTGACACTTCTAGGATTAAAAGGATTGTGAATTTTCATCTCTTTAGAGAACTCCAGAAGTAGTAGTGCTCCGACATGATTAGAGATAAGATATGTGCAATTTTAATGTATGCTGACATGAACCAATGAACCTAGAAAATAGGTTGAAAGTTGCACTTATTAACAAATAAATGTTTTCTAAATGCATGGACATGCAATATATATAAGTTATATCTCCTATCATAATTATTAGAGTTAGATAATTAATATATACATATTGCAAGTTTAGTTACATTATTTATATGTAACAAATGCATCTTATTTTTCTTAAAGTACTTCTTTTATTTTGGTTATATATAGGAATTTGATGACTACCTTACTAAATGTAAAAGTCTGTTTACATTAATAAACATTTATATTGGTTATTAAACAAACTTAAAGTAAATAATAAATAAAATAAATGATGTCGGTCTCATAAAATTTTTCACGCTGGAAATGCTCAAGTTAGGGTCTTTGATTACTTTTGGACTAATAAAGACAAATCATAAAGAGAGAAAATGAGGTTATAAGTCAAGAATGTTGGGTCCTACTTTATTTGTTTTGAAATACTATTTCCGTCATTATTATTTAAAACTGAAATTTTTTGTCCATTACGCAATTTTAGTATTACGGAAGAAAGAGTAACCTTACCATTAAGGACTCAAACAAGTTTCTGTATTATGAAGGAAAAAATATATACACACAAGCATATAGATCAGGCTAAGCAATATTTATTATGTTGTGCTTCGTGGTTAGTCATTTATCTTATAGCACAGTTTGACTTAAACTGTGGCAGTTTAAGTCATTTTTTATTTTTTTTGTTTTACTTTAATGCTTTGTAATTGACTGCTATTATTTTATTTTACAATTGTAGTACCAGCTGAGGTTCGTTACAAGGATATATATTTTGAATATAATGATGATCCAAATGTTGAGAATGAAGATAGCTGCGATGAGTCTGAATCTGCCAAAGGTAGGTACAGTCAACAAACTTTTCTAAAAGTTATGTGGTGATTAGTGTTTGACAAATATTTATTTATAGGCATGTGCATTAGTAACTTGGATCTATTGGATGACAACGATGAGGTTATGTTGCAATCAATGCCCCTTAAGAGCAATGAAGTGCGAGGTTAGTGATAAGTTAACAAGAAAATAATTTTAGTATAAGGATGTGCTATTTTTTTCGTTATTTTATTTTGGTTATTTTGTTTAAAGGCTACATTGATGAAGGAGATGCAACACATCGATGCCTATTATGTGGTGCTAGGTTGTGGTACAATGAAAAAGTTGGAAATTCAAGTACGGTAAAAGCTCCATCGTTTTCAATATGTTGTCTTAAAGGGAAGGTTCAGTTTCCATTCATGACAGATCCAGCAAGTGAACTACATAGCTTATTCTTTGACAAAGGAAAACCGGAATCGAAGAACTTCCATGCGAACATAAGGTCATATAACAATATGTTCTCATTTACTTCTATGGGTGGTAAGATTGATTATTCAAAGAATAGTGGTGGTGGTCCATACACCTTTGTTCTTTCTGGGATGAATTACCATAAAATTGGGAGTCTTCTACCACCTGAAGGTCATAAACCAGTTTAGTCTCAACTATACATATATGACCCAGATAATGAAGTTCCCAATCATATAGAAGTTGTAAGGTATGTTTTTGTCCATAAAGTTGTATTATCTTCTTTTATACTTTGTTACGTGTGAGTTATCAGTATTTATACTAATTAAAGTTAGATGTATGTCTGTGTTATTTTTTGTTTTATAGCAAGCATCTGAAGGAATCAAATATTGACAGTGAGATTGTTGCCAAGATAAAAAAGGATCTCGATGAAGTTAATCCGTTTGTCAAACAGTTTCGTGTGGCATCATCGATGATACGAGAGGCTCAATACCCTGATGTTAAAATACGCCTCATTAGTAGTAGGCAGCAGGATGGTCGTGTGTGTAACTTGCCAACTGTTTCTGAAGTTGCGGCACTTATTGTAGGAGATATTGACATGAACTTCAGAAGATGAGATGTCATCGTGCATGAGTTGTCAGGGTCACCACAACGGATCGACGAACTCCACCCATCTTATCTGCCCCTTCAATACCCAATTTTGTTCCCTAAAGGTGAAGATGGGTATAGAGAGGACATTGAGCACCGTGAAGAGACGCTAAGTTACACGAAGAAGAAAAAGAGGCTTAGTTTAAGGGAATATTTTGCTTATAGGTTGATGTCAAGAGATAATGAGGTATCTACCATCTTAAAGGCCGGAAAGTTGTTGCAGCAGTTTATTGTTGATGGGTATACAATGCTTGAATCTCAAAGGCTTTTATGGATTAGGACACACTAGAAGGAATTAAGGGCAGACTTGTATCAAGGTTTGACTGATGCTTTCATGAGTGGGGAAAGAAATGCCTCTTCAGTGGGGAAGCGAATTGTATTGCCATCTTCTTTCACTGGTGGGGCCCGTTACATGATGCAAAATTACATGGATGCTATGGCTATTTGTAGTCATTTTGGATACCCAAGTATCTTTGTCACCTTCACATGCAATCCTGTGTGGCCTGAAATTGTTCGTGAGTGTCAACCTGATGCATCTTCTGCATCTAATAGGCCAGAGGTGTTATCTAGGGTGTTTAATATGAAACTTAAGTGTTTATTAGTAACGATCAAGAAGAAACGTATTTTTGGCAAGGTTCTAGCAGGTATATGTGATTTAAACTCTTACGATTATAGAATCAATTTACCTTCTATTCAATTTGTATGTCTGACTTTGATTTTACCTGTCTTGTAAAAGCAGATGTTTATACTATAGAGTTCCAGAAAAGGGGCCTTCCACATGCACACATTCTTTTGTGGGTTGATGGTCGTGAGCGTTTTAAAGATCCGTCTGAGATTGACATGATTATTTCTGCTGACATACCTGATGAGAAGTATAATCATAGATTGCATAATTTAGTACAAAGATTTATGCTTCATGGTCCGTGTGGTCACTTGAAACCTAAGGCGCCTTGCATGAAAGATAAGATGTGTAGTAAGCATTTTCCTAAGAAATTTGTACAGCATACAACTGTTGATGCAGATGGTTACCTAACGTATAGAAGAAGGGACGATGGTAGAACAATCAAGGTGAAAGGTACCCCATTGGATAATAGATTTGTTGTGCCATATAATATTGTGTTGTTGTCAATGTTTGAAGCACATATCAATGTTGAGAAATGCAATCAATCGTCTGTGATTAAATACCTTTTCAAGTATATAAGCAAGGGGAATGATAGAATTGTTGCCTCAATGTTTGATAATGCTAATTGTGGGAGTCATGGAAAGCCAATCGATGAGATCCTACAATATTACAACTTTAGGTATATTTCTGCATGTGAAGCTGCATGGCGTATATTTTCATTTTCCATACATCATCGGTACCCTGCTGTTGAACGTTTGAGCTTCCATCTACCCAATCAACAATATGTTGTTTACACTAACAATGAAGATGTTGGAGATTTGCTTGAGAAGCCAAGGGTATGTGAGTCAATGTTTCTTGCATGGATGAAGATGAACGATGGTGATGATGACTTTGCAAAGACGCTTACATATAATGAGTTTCCACAGCACTATGTATACCAGCGTAGTAAAAGAGCATGGAAGCGCAGGGAGAAGGGGTTGGTGATTGGGAGGATTACCCATACATCACCTTCGTCTGGGGAGTTGTATTTCCTTCGTGTTCTCCTTAATAAATGTAGAGGACCCAAATCGTTTGAGGATATTAGAACTGTGAATGGTATTGTCTACACAACTTTCAAAGAAGCATGTTATGCAATGGGATTACTGGATGATGATAATGAGTATATTTCTGCCATCAAGGAGGCTTCTGTTTGGGCGTCCGGGGTGGCATTACGAAGGATGTTCGTCAACATGCTTTTGTGCTCCTGCTTGAGCCATCCGGACTTAGTTTGGGAAGAGACATCCAAAATTATGTATGAAGATATGCTATATGTTCCTCGATCTGATCCTTTATCAGAAAGTAAGTCTTCAATGTACTTTTTTGTAATTGCTTTTAGATGTCTCGCATTTTTTAGATGATACTTTAACCATTATATTTTGTGTAGGTGTATTAATAACTGATATGGAACGGGAACACGCTACCTTAAGGGAGATTGAAATTTTTCTTCAACATAATGGAAAGAGTTTGCAAGACTATCCATCTCTTCCAATTCCACAATCGTCATCTTCCATTGATGTATCGAACAATCTAATTCTACAAGAGTTAAGTTATGATCGTTGTTCGTTGCTTGCAGAGTCAAAGAGGCTTGTGTCTGCACTTAATGATGAGCAGAAGCACATTTTTGACGTTGTTATGGCTGCATTGTTATCTTTATCAGGAGCCTTTTTCTTCGTGTATGGCTATGGAGGCACATGGAAGACATTCCTATGGAATGCATTGATTACTACTATTCGTGCCAATGGGGAAATAGTTCTCCCAGTTGCGTCCAGTGGGATTGCTGCTACGTTGTTGCCTTCTGGTCGTACTGCTCACTCAAGATTTGCAATCCCTATTCAGGTTACAGAAGAATCTATCTGCAACATAAAGCAAAATTCTCCATTAGCAAATTTATTACAACAGACGAAATTGATTATTTGGGATGAAGCACCTATGATCCAACGGCATTGTATTGAGGCATTCGATCGTACCTTAAGGGATGTTATGCAATGCAACCTACCATTTGGTGGAAAGTGCATTTTGTTTGGTGGTGATTTCCGACAAATCCTTCCTGTGATACCCAAAGGTTCTCGGGCAGACATTGTCAACGCATGTATTAGTTCATCATTCCTCTGGGACCATTGTAAAATATTTCAGTTGACCAAAAATATGCGGTTGACAACATCTTCCAATGAAGAGCAGTCTGATGAATTAAGTATATTTTCTCAATGGTTATTAGATGTTGGTGATGGCAAGTTGGGCTCCCCGCATGATGGTGTAGCAGAAATTGACATACCTGAGAATTTATTGATCTGTCATTATGTAGATCTCATTCAAGCTATTGCATCTGCAACTTATCCAAATTTGTTGGATAATGTAGGCAACACTAATTATTTGAACGATAGGGCCATACTAGCTCCTACAATTGAGGTTGTGAATGAAGTGAATGACTACATGTGTTCATTGTTGCCTGGTGAGTCGGTTGACTATCTTAGCTGTGATTCTGTTTGCAAAACATGTCAAGGCTGTGAAGGAGTCGAAGATCTATATACTCCTGAGTTGTTAAACAACATCAATTGCTCAGGGTTACCATTGCATAAGATCTCTTTAAAGGTTGGGACACCTATAATGCTTTTGAGGAACATTGATCAGGCAGCTGGATTATGCAACGGCACACGTTTACGTGTGACACAGCTTGGTCAATCTGTTATAGAGGCAGTGACGTTAAATGGGTCGAAACCAAACCAGAAGGTTTTGATTCATAGGATGGATATGAACCCTTCAGACAGTCGGATCCCAGTTCGAATGAGAAGGAGGCAATTCCCTATATCAGTTTCATTTGCCATGACCATCAACAAAAGTCAGGGGCAATCATTACGTTGTGTGGGTATATATTTACCAAAGCCAGTATTCACACATGGTCAATTATATGTTGCACTTTCAAGGGTTAAGAGTATCGGGGGCTTGAAGATTTTATTACATGGTGGTGGAATTAAGAATAAAAATGCAACCACTAATGTTGTGTACAAGGAGGTGTTTAGGAATTTGACAGATCACACTTAATTCTCTTGTATGCAATAATTTAGTTTTTTTTTGGAACATTTCTTAATGGAACACTAATGCAGCGCATTGTGTGATCATTTACGTAATATTTTTTTGTTAGCATTTTTTCAACTTTTTGTCGCACACCTTTTTTTTTCCTGAATGCTAGTTACCATATACAAACGTAAGCAACAAGCAGTGTAATGTAATTCTTAAAGTTGAGTAATGTATAAAACATTTGTCGGAACCAATGATTTGAAAGATAAAAGGTTAAGGGGGTAAAAATGTCTATTTTTAAATGATTATTTTATAAAAAATCACACCCTCTCTCTTCACCCACCCTCTCCCACCTCCTCCCTCCCTCTCAATTTCTCTGCTCTCTCTCTCCAACTCTAACGACCAATCATATTTAGCCTTTACTTGTGGAATAAATCTCATAAAGATTATAACCGCCCCTACAACATATGCAAAATCAATATGAATGATATAGAGGAAGAGTGCCATTAATCTTGATTTTGTATCTGTTGTAGGGGCAGTTATAATCTTTATGAGATTTGTTCCACAAGTAAAGGCCAGATATGATTTCTCGTTAGAGTTGGAGAGAGAGCAGAGAAATTGAGAGGGAGGGAGGGCATGGAGGGGATAGGGTGGGTGAAGAGAGAGGGTACGATTTTTTATAAAATAATCATTTAAAAATATTCATGTAATCCCCACCCACTAGAAACTAAATGAGTTTCTTAAAATTAATGGAGGTGGTATTTTTCACTCATTTTAAAAATTTATAGACATTTTTTTACAAAAAAAAATTTATGATACTGTATGTTCTTTTAAAAAAAATATGTAGACATTTTTCACAAAAAAGCTATCAACACTATTTTACTCTTTTCAAGAATTTTTCAAACTTCTTTTCCTGTGGTGGCAGACATGATTTTTGAAATGAATGATGATGACTTGTAACATTTTAAAATCTGGGAGCTGAGTTGCAGAAAGATAAAAAAAGCTATCAGCACTAATTTACTCTTTTCAAGAATTTTTCAAACTTCTTTTCCTGTGGTGGCAGACATGATTTTTGAAATGAATGATGATGACTCGTTACATTTTTAAATCTCGGAGTTGCAGACACCATAAATTAAATAGACCCTATAAATAAGTTATTTTAACCATAGGGCTAGAGGGGAGGACTAATGGGGCCACGATCTCCTCAATATGAATATGAAGCTAATATTTTAGGATTAAGTTGTATGTTTAGTAAAGAATTATTTTTTAAAATATATCCACAATTAATTATTTTAAAATATAAAAATAAATATTATGAAAGTTGTTGATTAGAAAATGTTAAAGGATATGGATAGGCAAGCTAAAAAAGAAGTTATGATAACATTGATCTTTATGGTATATCGATATGGGATTTGTATAATGAAGTGTAGAGATTATGTTGGGAATTTTGGGGACAAAATTCTATTTAGATGGGCAATTGTAACATCCTGATTTAAAAAAAATGAAAAAAAATAATTAAACTAATAATATATTATATTATTATTATAATATATAATATAATATTATAATATTAAAAAAATAAAAAAAATATGATGGCTCCGCCATTTTGAAAAGGTGGGGGTGGCGGTAGCAACCCAATAATATTAAAAAAAAAAAAGAGTGATCATTAAGGTACTCAAATTTTCTTCTAATCATAATACTTCTTTTATGAAAAGTGTTCTAAATGATTTTCTCTTTCTTATGATAATAATTTTTTGTTGATTAGAGAAAATTTTAAGATTAGCATTTTGGACAAAATTGAGTTTTGTCAATATAAGGCTATAAAAATGTTGAGAAGAATTTATAGTTAATTTTTATCGATTTACTCTTATTTTTTTTAGTGGTTATAAGATTTTATAATGAATTTTTAGATATAACTTATATATAAATAATTCTATATTAGATTTTTTAACCGATTAAATTTAGATTAAATAATTTATTTGGATTATTTGAGATTTTATTGTAATTCTAATCGGTTTAGTTTTTTTTTGTAAATTTTGTTATATAAAAATTATATATTATAATTTGATATTAGAAATAAGAATTTTGAGGTAATTTTAATATATGTGGAGATGTTAATATTATTTAATAATTTGATTATACTCATATGAGTTAGGGTGGTGATTTAATTAATTTAGGATATTGATATTAGCAATTTTATGATATTTGAAGTTAAGGTGATTAGAAAATTAATATTATTAAAGATTTTAGTGATTTAAAATAATTTAAGGAAATGCTAGAAAATTTTATTTGAGGAATAGATAAATTATTGTTAAGATAAATTAAGTAAGTTAATTATGGGGGTGAGTTTGGTTAGTAATTATTATTCATTTTATTAACTTATAATTATATACTTATTGTAGAATGAATTGGGCTTGTTAATTCTCTCTAGTTGTCAAGAACTCGAGGTAATCACTTTTCAATTTATCTTGTATGCTTGTTGATGTGATTATAAGCATATCTTGGTATTTTTAATTGCTATAAATATGTTATAGTATTTTATATATGAAATGTACAATTATAATATGAACTATGTTTTTAGTAAATTTTAGTTAAGCTGGCCTGAATGATTTTGAATGATTGATGATGTATAGTATTGATTATGAAATATATGAGAATAAATTATTGATGTTGGTGATGTTGAGATGTTGAATGTGGTGAGGTGTGATTGGAGGAGATTTGGTTCTTTTATACCACGTGCTATAGCCGCCACTATGTGCACAGTGGATGGCTTTGACATTTTCAGGGCCCTTGGTACCACTCTTTTCCTTTGGTCGGGATAAAAGTCTGTTCAAGGGACAGGTGACACCTTTCCATATTCGACGGAAAGGGAACCCATGGTCTGATATGAGCTCTGTAGCCTTTGGCCAGGGTACACCTCATTATCAGTGAGCTTGGTGTAGTTTTGTTAAAGAGACTAAACCTATTATGTGATGTAGTCCATGGGTTCTGTCAGCGGTTAAGGAGGTTATAAGGATGATTGAGGGAGTACATGTTAATTTGTTCTTTTGAAATATTATTGTTTATTTGAAAGATTATATTTTATATTATTTATATTGCCCGCTTAATTAACTATCTTATAATTATTCCCTGCATACTTGTTAAAATGAAAGTGGTTATTGGGTCCATGTGACTCATCCCGTCAATTTATTTTTTTTTAGGCAGAAGTTCAGGCAGTGGTACCGAGGGGGAAGCGAACGAGGGTTGATTTGATATCAAATTGTATGTCTCGTTTAGTTTTATGAGTATAATGTATATTACCAAACTTAAGAGCCTTTTTGGGCAATCATGACATATATTTAATAATTCGCTGCATATTGGAATATGTACTGTGGACGGAGCACTTGTTATATTGTTTACGTGATATTTGGACGGAGCATTTGATATGATATTTATATAATATTATTTCATTTCTTGATGAAATGATGGATTGTAAATTTAGTAAATAACTATTTCTCAAAATGCACCCAACACAACTAACTATTTTAGGGTGCAAAAATAGACATTATGAATTTTTAGGTTGTAAAAGTAGACATTATGAATTTTTTTTGGAGCAAAGATAGAAATTTCGTTATCTATTATAGGGTGCAAAAAATTTTTATTTTTGCTTCAAAAAAAATTCATAATGTCTACTTTTGCATCCTAAAAATTCATAATGTCTATTTTTGCACCCTAAAATAGTTAGTTGTATTTGGTGCACTTTGAGAAATAATTCATTACTACTACCTTAACCTTTCAATATATATATATTGATAAAACTTGGTGGCATATGCGGGCATCTTCGCTGGAACATCAACCCTCCGTTCTTGCTTCACACTTTGCTGAAGATAAGATCCATGCGTCACACTTTAACAATCATGGCACATCCTCTTATGTCACTTAAAAATGGACTTATAAAAACTGCTATAAAAATGAGAAACATCTTAAATTTATCTTAATCCCGTTCTCTTTTATTTCTCTTTTTTACAGTTTGTAACTTTAATTCGTCATCAACTTCTTTTTTATTTTGATTTTTGAATATACCTATATATACAGAGAGATGGAAAAACATAAAGAAGTTCTATAATTTTTTTATAAGAGAAAAAGGTTAAATTACTTTGTATCTACTTTTCTTTATCATTTTCCTCAGTCTTCTTCCTCTCTCCCAAATCTTTCATTTCATTTTAGCCTTCCCCTCTCTATAGATCCCAGCCCCTCCCCACACACTTCCTCTTCCCTTTCTGTTTGAATATATACTCATAAATCTCAAGTAAGAAATTTGAGTAGTAAGAGATTTTTATATTTCAATCTGTGATATCATTTTGTGACATTTTGCAAAAATTGAATCTTTTAGTAATTAAATTCTTAACTTAAGACTTGTTGGCAAATCCCTAGGTTTTATATATTTTCATAATTTTTTTGGGATTTTTTCATAATTATTGAGCTTAAAAATTGGATTAAATCTGAAAATGGCAGTTTTGGACTTAATTTCGGCAATGACAGTTTTGTGCCACGAAATTTCAAAATACCATAATGGTCCAAGCGAAACTACTGCGTTTTGAATAAACAATTAGGCATGAAATTGGGACAGTTTCACTTGTCTTACCTGTATATAATGATTGGCTATAATGCAACACCCCCCCCCCCCAAAAAAAGAGTAGAAAAAGCTCCTTAATTGCAAAGTTGGCCATATTTCGCTATTTTCGCATACGAAAAAAAAATTATATTATTTGTAATATTTACCAAACTATTTGTTTATCGTAACCTATGTAGTACTTCTTTTAATATACATCATAACATATATATGCGTGTTCCTTCTATATACACATTTTTCTCAAAAATATTTATGGAATTATCTGTTTTTATATATACACATATATCTATAGGCAATGACATTACATTAGATTTTTCTGAGAAATTAAAATTTACGCTCATTTACTTGCTTGTCTGATAAGCTAATCATTTCTGCATCTGAAAGAAAGTAGTCCCTCTCTTTCCTTTTATAAGAGAATTTTTAGTATGATCAGTTGATTTTATTTATAACAGAATTTAACAATCCGTTTGAAACGTTTATTACCATTTTTTATTTTCCCCAATTAATTTCTATATCAATATTTGTAAGTCAAACTCCAATTATATAAGACGCCTGAACCATTATTTACATGAAAGAGATAGGAGCTATTTTTGGAAAGTAAGATCATTTATATTTTATAAAAACGAAGGAAGATCGAGTATCAAATTGGTTCCTTTAGAAATCAATTAATAACAAGGGTTGTGTTTATAGCCCATAGTACCTTGGTTTGTGTTCGGAGACCGCTAAGCTTAATTTCTCTTGTAATCGTTCCAAGTTGCACGTAATAGCTTCTTTTGCAAACCTAATGAATTATCTTGTTTTAAAGTTTATGTTTCTCGTAAGAGCATAAACTTTATTTAAAATTATTGATCATCATTTTCCACAAGCTTTTACCATTTTATAGTTTGTTAATATTAATTTGCTATTACTATATTCATGTTGCTACAAAAGCGGCCATCAAAACTTAAGTTTTAATTTATATTTTTAACATTTTAGATATGTTTGAGTTCTTCTTACTTTCTTAATCTTGTTTCTCAATATTTATCTCCACGTATGAAGTTGTGTTCCAGACATATGAGTGTGCACTCATCCCTTCTTCCAATTACTGGTTTAATTTTTGCATATTACATGCAAGTAGACAAGGCAATGCTTCCTTATAAAATGTTCCTTCAGTATTTAATTAAACGTGCACATTAACCCTTAATTAAATTTAGAATGTTTTTCCAAATTAAAATTAGTTTTATTTAAGAAAATTTATTAAATTAATGTATTTTGACCTTTCTTTCCAGACATAGGGCCTATTTTGGGTTAAAAAGATATTAAAAATTCAGACAATTTTTTAGGCATCTAATGTTAGGAATCAAACACATATTTTTAAGAAACCGTCACTCAGGAAAACCAAAAATCTCTTGTGCTTTTTGAGAGTTCCCTAACTAGGCTATTCTCTTGTTGATACTTGATGTCTTAATTTCCTCTCTAATAGTATTTCAATGAATATATGTGTTAATCTAAGATTAAATACACTTGAAAAAACTCTCTAATGTCAAAATCAATTTTCTATTTTCATTAAAATGCACAATCTCTTATTACAACTAATATAAATCAACTTTAAATAATAACCTTAATTTGACAATGCAATAAGAGGAAAAAAACTGTATTTTACCACTAAATCATCCATTTATACACTTTAAGCCAAAAATGATTTTAACCAAGTTTTACACCTATATTTACTCTCTCTCAAGTCCAACCTAAGTGAACAATAAATCAATATAAATAGTGGTCATAACACTTAAAGTATTAAGTAAAAGATAAAATCAACACACATGTATATCATTAGCTACCAAAAGAGCGGAATATTCAAGTCTTAATTTATACAAAAGTTCAAAATAATCTTAGAATGAGAGTTTAACCACTCATGTTTAGAAAATAATAGTCGTAAGTACACACAATAGTTACAACCATATCAGAAAAATGAAGAAGAAAGGGAAACAAATCAACAAAACTAAGGGAAATGAGCTTGAATCTCTTCAAATCTTCTATATCCACTCGAATCTCCTTCAAGAACACCATACCCTAGAAGAGAAATGCTCCCAAATAGCCTTCAAGTTTGCCCAAGAAGTGAAGAATGGCCCTCCTGTTCAAGTTTTTCAGCATTTAAATCCCTAGAATCAGTTCTGCCCTCAAAAAGTATAGCTTTGTAATACCTTACTTATGTATCGTACAAAATAGTTCAAAATGTGACCTGATGCCAGACTGGAGATCAGAAACAGCTTTTAATCCATTTGGGATCCCGACTTCACTATAGGATATGATCCTATAGTTAAGTGGGTTTTCGAAAAGTTTTTCAAAACATTTGAGCTGTGTTTCATTTTTTTTTAAATCCATTTAATTCAATCAAATATGTTCTCATTTGTTAATATCAAAGTACTTACTGAAGTTCTTAGCAGATATTCATGTTAAATTTATGACTAAAGGGTACACCTGGATGGATACCATGTTCTAGTTTATTTACGGTGATTACATACAAACTTTAGGGTCTACAGTTGGTGTACTTCTACCACCATGAGTAGTAGTTTTACAAAATACCATTTAGCATTATATACAGATCTAAAAGTTAAATAACCAACAGAAAATAAACTCTAAGTCTTCATTTATAACTGTCCGTGGCTACCTTCTTCCGGTGAGAACTACTTGCCCGTGCTGCAGGTTAGTTTTTGGAAAAGTGTGAGATTCAAAAGAATCTCAGTGGTAACAAATAACACTCATATAAAATGCATACATAGAAACATGTCATATCAACCACCACATACCAAACAATTCAATATTTATTCAACATTTCGAGATATGTTTATGCAACAATTAATTCTATTCAATGACTTACTATCCCTTTCTACAACATTGGGTATTCTATTGGGTCAAAGCCCTTCTCATCTAAATGCTTAAAGGGCAATTATGTCCGATTCATGTTCACAGTTCAAGTATGTAATATGGCAATAACATGCATGAAGCAAGATACATAGAATATAAGAGTGAAGTTACTACCTTAACATTTCTAATGTTCCGAGGTGTGTTACCAGATCCTTAATCGTCCCGGGCAGATATCGAATCTTATATTTGGGAATTCATGAATGGACCGGTTATTACTTAGTCCAATACTTTTGTAAATCATTCTCTTATGTTGGTTATCATTAGGGTTATTATGGTCATTTTACCAAGTCAACCAATGAGTTAAAGTGATCAAATTATCCCAAAAGACTAATTTCTACCCTTGGTGTACCTAGAAATTACAATATGCCATTATATTTTGTAATTTTCGCATTGCCACAAATGCAGCTAGATTTGTTAACTAAATTTAAAAATTCATATCTCTTAGCACAAATGTCCAATTACAGTGGTTCTAAAGCCTATGCGAACGTTATTGAGTCTAGTTTTAGGGAAAAATACCTTCCACTACCACCTATCCATACATCATTCCCAGTTTCAAGTTTTTCCCATAATGCCAAAAAATCTTTCCGGTTTAAATAGCTTGACTTCTAAAATTCATAACTAAATCTCTAAAACTCCAAATGGAATGGTTCAAAATTATATATGACCCTATTTAAGATTATTTTTAGTAAAAATATCTCCATTTATAAATTACAGGGAAAAAAGTCCCAAAAATTCGTCAAACCATATCTGTTCCAGAATTCATTCCAGAAACAAGGCTTAAATTTAAAAAATCATAACTTGAAATTCACTAGTCCAAAAATTACATTTTACCTATCAAAATGAAGCTCAGTATGTCTACTTTCATTCTGGAAAGTTTCATAGCATTTGAATCAGGTTTGCATGGTCAACCGAATTTTAAAACAACTTGATTCCCTGGAGACTCCATTCTGGCAGCATCTTTACTTAACCATTAATTCTATTTTTTTTTATTATCAATTCAATCTTTCTAAAATTATTTCTACAAGCTAGTCCTACACAATTTTTCATTATAAACTCATTGAAAACATCAAAATTGGCAAAAACACATTCCTTCTCTTTGCCCAAACTTGACCGAAATACACCATAAAAAGAATCAAAGTGATTTTGCAATTCTTAATTATAAACTTATGCTTACCTAGTCTTGTTCTTTGGCTTTGCTCCTAACCGTCTTTTCTCCTTCTCTTTTATATTTTTCTGTTTTTCTTTCCTCACTGTCCGACTTTGAAATGGCTAGAAGTGAGGAAGTTATTGTATTATATTGATACATATGTGTGTGAGTGCATGGTCAGATAGTTTCCAAGTGTCAAAAGATGAATTGGATATTTTTTTTTACCTACCTTCATTTCCTTCTTTTCAGCTTGGCCATCCACGTTTTTTAGGAAATGGTGAACACTTGTCTTGTTTAATATATTATAGCCAAAACTTTTGACTTAGGGAAAATAAATAAAGTATTATAATAAATTGAATAGATATGTGATAAGGCTAAGGTGGCAAAAGAAATATGTAGGTGTCATGTTGGTATCATATTTTCTTTCTTTCATCTCCTTTGAATTATAAGGTAAGAGAGTATATAATGTTTATTCTTTCTCTCTTCCTTTATCTACTCCTAGCGTCATATTGAAGACGAAGTCAAAAAGTGAGGATATGTATTAATCTTTTTCTCTTATGTCTTAAAGATGTTAGCCGACTTTGTTGATATAAGGAGATTGAGTAGTTGTTTTATATACATATATGTATATCTTTATCCTATTGATCACACACACTAGGCCCTATTTTCTCCATTTTCCAATTTAAAATTCCTTAAATTTCTTAGGTTCCATAATTTGACTTATTTTCTAACTTTATAAAGCTTTAAAATAATTTTTTAAAAATTCCCAAACTAAATTATGACAATCAACTATTATTCTTCGAATTTTCGATATGTTACAAGCTTCATTAATTCCTGTTGGTTGCAGCCAAGGCTTAACTGGGGTGAGCGTGAGCCCAACATCTCTCTACCTGTATCTTTGGTTGAGGCTAGAAAATGCATTGATTGAGGCTAAAAACTCCTCTTCTTGTCTCATATTTTCTTGTTTTGCCATGTGTCTTGACTTTCTAATTAGCTTCCTTTCAACTTTTTAGTTATTCATTTGACTTTTAAATGCATGTGGCTCAAATGATAATCTATCAAAACAAGAAAGTTTATAAAAGCCACAGTTGACAGAATACAGAAAAATATTCACACTTCAACAACGAATTCTATGAATTTAACATAAGTATCAGCTAGGCAAATTTTTCTTGTTAAATATCCTCAAATATGTATGAATTCATTAAAAAGTGTGAGAAATTATAGTCAAAAGTGTCAAAATGACATGAATTTCATGAAGTTAACACCAACCCAATTATTCAATCAGGAATATTGGAGAAAAAAGTGCAAAACTTAAAATTGCATTAGCAACATTAGAAGGATATAAATCATATATATACAAGTATCCACCACCTCTACGCCGCAGCTTCCTACCATTTTAATCTTGAATGCCCACCATTTTCAATTCCAGCTTTTGTCTTTTTCCTCTTCGATCATTCATGGAAATTTCTATTATTATTTCTCGTCACTTTCTTATATTTACTTTCTTGACTCTTTTATCTTTCAACCACCGAACACATATTAAAAAAATTTAGCTTCAAATTCCTTTGCCTCATTAAAGATATTTTAAATTTAGAATGTTTTTCCAAATTAAAATTACTTTTATTTAATAAAATTTATTAAATTAATGTTTTTTCACCTTTCTTTCCAGACATAGGGCACATTTTCAGTAAAAAAAGATATTAATAATTCATACTTTTTTTGGACATCTTATGTTAGGAATCAAACAAATATTTTTAAGAAACCTTCACTAAGCAAAACCAAAAGTCACTTGTGCTTTTTGAGAGTTTCCTAGCTATTCTCTAGTTGATACTTGATGTCACTGCGTCTATTCTCTAGTTCATTACTAATTTACATATATTTAAAAGTTAAGTTAATTAATTGTAAAAAAACTATGTATTGATATTTATAAGATATCCATGTTTTTAATATATTATATTAATATATTATCAATCTCTAGCTTATTCATCATATGAAATCTAGCTATAGGAAGTAGTTTTTTTTAATATTATAATCCGGCATTTGGATAGGGTTTCTTGCTACCCCTCCCAATATAAGTGTTTCTTTTAGGATTCGAACTCGAGAATTAAAAGGATCTAATGAGGCCTTATACCATTAGACATACTCTATGTTGATATAGTTAGTAGTTTTTAAACATATAGTAAACATGAGAAATAAAAAATTAAAATATTCTGTTTAGAATTTAAAAAAAACCCAAATAATGTCTGCATATTTAAAATTAGAGGAAGTAGTATACATGCATGCTGCCCGTTTTGACTTGGAAGACACTAGTGTTGGGACCAGCAAACTTTTTTTGTCATCATCCATTGGAGATAAACATAATATAGAACCACAATCTCCTGCACGAGCTGCGCGCGCACATATATATTAATCGATATATGGAAACACAGTGCTCAAATTCAAAACAACCTAACCGGGCCAATTCAAACCTAACGTTTGGGAAAATAAACAAATTAAAAATGATTACGTGAAGTTAAGATAGATATATAGTATAAAATAGGGAAAATTCTAAAAAAATATCATTTAAAATTTAAAATCTCAAGGTGATTTAACAATAAAATGATTTGTTAATTGTATTACCATTCTTATTAATCCTGAATTTGTCAATGAGATTTTGAAGTTTAAAAGGTATTTTTTTAAAATTTTCCCTATAAAATATACGTAGTGGTGACTGGTGGTGGTGAGTTCCGTACCTGCTTGGCTTAAATACTAATGAATTAGCTGGTTTATATAAGTAGAGCAAATCGAGTTTGTGCAATTTAACACTATAATTAATGGAAAGGAAAATTTTCAATCAAATCCAACTCAAATATCAAAATATAAATTAAAGCCTGCGCTTTTAACCAATTTTTAATCAGGCTAAGAAGCCTTAATAGAGATTTTTAAATATAGTTAAAATTAGAGACCAAAATATTAGAAACTAGTATAATTTTGGTTCAAGAATAATGTATGGGGCAGCGTCTATATTTAAGTGCTTATGGGCCAAAAGGCAAGTTAAATTTTAAACAACTTTTTCGGGTTTTTTAGCTTATAAATTTAGCTTATAAACTTTTTAATGTATCATTCAAATATTTTTTTTTGTCAAACTGAGTTAGTTTATCGAAATATAAATCATATTACATTAATTAATTTTTATCTCAACTTTAATTTGTAAAAATTCATATGGAGTAAAAGTCATTTTTGCCCATATTAATCCAAATAATTCCTAAAGTATTGTATGTTACGTTTAGACCTGCAAAATAAATATTCTAATGAAAAGATGTTTTTAGACTAATGAATGACATTTCACCTAGTTTTATATTTTGATTCGAAGTTAGGTGAGCAATAATGTATTTAAATAAATTGTTTGAATATAAGGAATTGTCACATAAAAAAGATTGTTTGAATAAAGGGAAGATATTTATACATACGGAAAAGATTTTTTATACTTAAAGATTCTATTTAGTAAATAAATTTTTTATAAGATATTTATGAATAATTTTTTCTTATGTTTTATTATTCATTTTTATCTAGCTAGTATTTATATGCGAGTAATCTTTTCACGTTTATAATTAATCTAAAGACTTTAATATAATCTGATTATTTTGTGAGCGTCCTTTATTGCAGGTGATACATTTGACATGTCGGAGCAGAGGTGAGGTAAAATTTTAAAGGCTGATAAAGTTAAAAGTTTTTGGACCCCCCAGATTGGAATTTCCCCCATAAGCAAAGGGGGGGTTCGGAGCAAATGCCATGAAGGAAGTCAGCAATACGGCAATCCACCAAAGCCACAAACGTGAATCTGAATCTGAAGAGAAAGCAAGTCTCTGCAAATAATGATGATGCCGGCTACATTCAAGCTGGCCCTCCTGAGGTTATTTATTTATTTTTTTGTAGAAAAAAAAAAAGCAAAGGCAAAGGCACTTGGCTTATTGAGAGTTGGAGGCTGTTTGGAATAGCTTATGAAAATTTCATAAGTGCTTATAAATTGTAATTTACGGTCTACGAAGTAACTTTTACGGTCTATGAGGTAACTTTTACGGTCTACGAGGTGCTTTTACGGTCTACGAAGTGCTTTCACGGTCTACGAGATAAATATGTGGAGGAGATTTATCTCGATTTACGTAAATCGGACTTATATAATAAGCCCGATCCAAAAAAACTATCACAAACAGCCCCTTGAGAGATGACCCCAAAGTCACTAAAATGACAGAGAAAGGTACAGAGTTTGAAAAAAAATATAATCCATTTTTGTTACAAGCTTTATGCATAAGGGATTAGGCCATGGGAAATAATTTTTTTTTGTGATTAATATAAAATATAGTTGATTTATTTTAAAGGGATTAATAAAATTAAGTAAATTATTTTAAAGCATTGATATATATATATTTTTATATATTAATTTTTTTAATAAACTGATATATAATTTATACATGATATATGTTATTATTAATTAACTTATTTATTTATTTTTTAACCTTTCTAATAAAATTAACTATATCTCATATTAATAATCAAAGAACAATTATATATTTTATATTAAGAATAACTGACTCTTTCATATAAATTAAAACAAAATTTTTTCATATATTTATCTCATAGACCGTAAAAAATTATAATTAAAAAATATTTTTAAAAATTTTAATTACTATTCTAAACATTTTTTCATACATTTTGGATGGAAATTTTCATACTCTTTGTGATTTGAGACCTACGTCCTATTTTTTGTTATAAAAACAATATATTCACGTCATTTACTTTTTGATTTCGTTAATTCTTTTTATTTTTATGCTTAAAAATTTTTATTTTTAATCAACTATATCCATCCTTTTTGCTTTAACTCCCATGTCATCTCTCGCCACATATTGAGAATTTCATAAGCCATATTTTTGAGAAGCATATTTATAACTGTTAAGGAGCACTAAACATCTTTTGAATTTTTTCACCAACCGCTCAGCTCACATTTTCTCTCTCCTCTCCCTCTCATCACTCTTTTCTATTTGTCGAAGAACATAGACCCACAGACGCTCCCCCTAACCCTCTTTTCTGCTTTCTCACGGCGGCGATTGCAGCTGGTTTGAGGCAGTCAAGGTTGGTTTCCGGCGTGGGTGTCAGCTGCGTGTTGTGGGCTGTTTTCCGGCGGTCACTCTGGTTTTCTTCTCCGTCTCCGTCGTAGTTGTGGGTGTTGAACTCCGGCAGGTGGTGTTGAAGGCCGCCGGTCTGTTGTGGTTCAGTTTCGGAACGTGTTGACTGGAGGGTGGCCGATCTGTTCATCGAAGACCGTTTGAGCTTGGCTGGCTTGCAAGTGTCCATCTACGGTTGAAGCTCCTCTTGTCGTCGATCTGCTCCGATTTGGTTATCTCTTTTGGCCGGTAAGCTTTAAAGCCTCATTTAACCATGATCTCTCCCTGCACCTAAAGTTCCATATGCGTTCCGTTAATGTTTGATCCATGATAACGAAACCATGTGTGGTCTGCAAGTGTGTCCGATCTGTCATATGGAGCTCTGTTTTTTCCTCTCCAGTAGTCGGCCATTGTTGTGTGCTGTATTTGGTGTTGTGGTCTGTGTTGGAGGTGCTCAGGTGCCTTTTTTTTTTTTTTTTGCTTAAGCGTGGGTTGTCGGCCATTGTTGTGTCCTGTACTCGGCCATTGTGGGCCTGATTTAATTCCACAAAATGAATTCTGAGTAAAAGGCTGTGAACGAAGGACATCACCCTACCTCGTGCCTTAGAACGGTTTCTCTTCCAGTTCCTAAGGTAACTTGTGATATTTCAGTTGCTACTTTTGTTTCTTTTCTTCTTCTTTTTGGATTCACCCCGGGATTTGGTGCTTGAGTTTACTCTGTTTCAAGGTGTCCCTTCTCTTCTGGATTATCGATGTGTTTCTTTTTCAGCTTACCAGCGTTTTTATTTGGATGATGAACTTTTAGTCGGGAATTATCATTTTTGTTATTTTTCGACACCTGTAAATGTTTGTTTGAGCGAATTCTGTCAGGGGTCATAGTTTGAAGACTCAACTTTTCGTATTTCATATATCCTCGGAACCCAGACATCCAGAAAACTTGGATACTGGACAAAGTTCATTAATTTATGGGTTGAGCTGCTCAAAATTTCATGAGTTGATTTCAAGATCGCCACTCTTTATCATTAATAGCCAACGGTGCTTTTAATTCACTGCAATAGGGGATCCCCCAGATTAAGTGGTTATTACTGAATTTGATCTCTGGTGGTTTGTAATGCACTCATTTAAATTATGGTAGCCATCTTTCTCCAAATATGGAAATGAATTATATTTGTGATTCAATTAGAGACTAAATTCTATAAGACATGTGATTTAATTAGTTATGTAATATTATTTTATTAAATTATGTATTTTTTTTGGTCAAATTTTTCAATTTTAACTTTTATAAATTTTTTATAATTTTTAATTTAATTTCTCTCTTACCATTATCACATAAGGAACTTATCTTAAACTCAATCCAAGCAAGTTCTATTTTTATAAAAGTCACTTATACAACCGTCAATTCAAACATAAATTACATTTCTTCTATTTAAAAATAAGATTGAAAAAAGCTATTTTTTCAATCGCTATTCCAACTTAATATATATTAACACGTGGGTGAGGCGTTTCTTCATCTGTGTTCTGAAGAACTTGTTTGAAGAGAAAGCTGTTGAAAGTCAAAAATGTCTTCGGTGGAGTGGGTGTGTATTTCCACAGTCAGCATGATATTGCTGACCAGTACCACCAACCACTCCCACTTAGTCTTCCAATCTCACCGTCCAAGTTCAGCGTTTTCTCCTCTCTGTTTTGTTATATATATTGTTGTATTCAGTTCAGTTTAACATATCAATAAAATGAAGGCTCTAATAGCCAATATGGTATCAGAGCTATGGTAGAAACACATCACGGTGGCAACAGACTTGAGGATCGACGGTGATCTGAACGGCTGACGCAAAAACAGAGGCAGCCGCTGAAGATCATGTCCGGTCAACCAAGGGCGCGTTTACACACACCGCCACTCCAGGGATGATCGGAAACCTCCGACCGGCGAAACCCAGAAGTCCGACGGTGATCTGAACGGCGCGTGAATTTCACGCGCCATCACAGCCCTCTGCGCGTGAACATCACGCGCCACCACATCTGCCGGCGCGTGAGCTGCACGCGCCTCCTCTACAGTACTTTCCGACGACCTTTTTCCTCAGAATATGGATCCCTATGAGTTTCCTCCTATTTTTGGCTCTATTCCTAGAAATCCAGTCACTACAAGGGCCAATCCAATGGCATTGATGACTGGTACAAATCCACAAACTCAAAGCTTTTCTTCACCTTCCAATACTTCTGTTACTGGTAATATGGTGACAACTCCAGATCCACCAGATAATCAGATTATGGCCATTAGTCACAGGTTCAATGGGCAAAATTATCTCCAGTGGTCCCAAACTGTGCTAAGATACATCCGTGGAAAGAGAAAGGAGAAATACATAAATGGAGCAGCAGTACAACCTGATGCAAATGATCCAAGTTTTGACACATGGTTTGCTGAAAACAATCAAGTTATGACTTGGTTGTGTAATTCTATGACTGATGACATTAGTGAAAGTTATCTCCTGGCAGATACAGCAAAGGAAATCTGGGATGCAACAAGAGAAACTTACTCTTCCCTTGACAACACTGCTGCACTGCTTCATCTAAAACGACGACTTCGAGATCTGAGACAAGGCAACTTAACAGTTACAGAATACTATAATGCCTTGATGAAACTCTGGCAACAACAAGATCTCTACGATGTACATCCATGGGATACAGTCAAAGATGCCAAGTTACATAGAAAACTAACAGAAGAAGGAAGAGTCTATGATTTTCTTCTTGGACTCAATGATTCATTTGAGGAAATAAGAGGCCGAATTATGGGATTAAAACCCATGCCTTCTCTTCGCGAGGTTGTCAATCATGTGCAGTTTGAGGAGAGTCGAAAACTCCTAACTCAAAGCAGCAGCAGCCCTAACACAAGTGAAAGTTCAGCTCTTGTTATAAGAGGACAAAAAGACGAACGAAGAAATAGCAAATGGTGTGCTTACTGTAAGAAAAAGGGGCATATCAAAGAAGAATGTTGGAAGCTGCACGGCAAGCCATCAACTACCAAACAATACTCCTCTTCTAATATCACTACAACTGAGCAGAAAGCAGGAGATATTGATTTCCTGAGTCAAGAAGAAATACAGATGTTTCGTCAGATCCTGAACAAGCAGAACAAGTCCAATACTGTTCCTAGTGTGAATCTGGCTCAATCAGGTAATTCTGTTATAGCTCTTAACATGGTGATGACTAGTACAGATACTTGGATTGTTGACTCAGGAGCCACTGACCATATGACGGGTAACAAATCTTTAATTCACAACCTGAAACTCTGTCATGAACACCTTAAAGTAAAAGTTGCTAACGGTGTTTTCACAAGGGTCGAAGGGATAGGAACAGTCATATTATCTGATGACTTGGAACTAAAAAATGTTTTGTTTGTACCTGCACTCACCTGTAATCTAATATCTGTAAGTCAGCTTACTAAAGGACAAACATGTAAAATAATTTTCAAGAGTGATCTTTGTATCTTTCAGGATTTAAAATCGAGGAGGACGATTGGGACTTCTAGAGAATGGGATGGACTATACTACCTTGAAGGATCCAGCTCGCAAAATGGAAGGAAAGCAAGAAAAGCACTGGTTAGCTCCAACACTAAAAATCATGATGTATTGTTATGGCACTGTCGGTCAGGTCACCCTAGTTTTGAGTACATGAAACATGTATTTCCCACTTTATTTAATAAAAATTCCACTCCTTTTCATTGTGAAACTTGTCAGTTTGCCAAACAAACTAGAACCTCATATCCTAGACAGCCCTATACACCCTCCTCACCTTTCACATTAATCCATAGTGACATTTGGGGTCCTGCACGAGTAAAAACTCTTACCAAAGCAAGGTGGTTTGTCACTTTCATAGATGATCACACTAGAACTACTTGGGTATATTTAATGAAAGACAAATCTGAAATAGCCCAAGTATTTCAAAACTTCTATACCTTTGTACGCACACAGTTTAACACATCCATTAAGGTACTACGAAGTGATAATGCCAAAGAATATTTGAGCAACACCTTTAACGAATTTCTTGATCAACAAGGAATTTGTCACCAAACTTCATGCCCATATACCCCTCAACAAAATGGAGTGGCCGAAAGAAAGAATCGTCATTTATTGGAAGTAACCCGAACCTTATTGATGGAACGAAATGTTCCCACCATTTTTTGGGGTGATGCTGTACTCACTGCAGCGTATCTCATTAATCGTATGCCATCCAGAATCCTTAAGTACAACACACCGATTCAAAAACTCCTTGAACACTTTCCAAATTGCCCACTCATTAATACATTACCTCCAAAAGTATTTGGTTGTGTTGTCTTTGTCCACAAAAATGATGGCAATAAATTTGCTGCTCGAGCCGATAAATGTATATTCCTTGGATACTCCTCTACTCAAAAAGGGTATAAATGCTACTGTCCTACTTCCAAGAAGCTTATTATTTCTCGAGATACTGTATTCTTGGAAGAAGAAGCATATTATCCTAAATTACCCATTCAGGGGGAGTATATTGATATCAAATGGCTAATCCAGGAAGAAAACAAATCCACAGACTCATCACCACCATCTAAACCTGACCATAAAGTCACCATTGACCCATTTGCTTCAATAAACCAATCTAGTTCTATCCAACGAGAATCTGAGCATAACCCAATCCAATCTGAATCTACACCTAATGAACAACAAGCACATGTTGACAATAATTCAGGGTTGGATACTGAATCACAACAAGAGGAAGAGTCCAGGCTACAAATTAGAAATGAAGCAAGCACTGGTAGTACTATCTCTCCCATTCAAAGGAACGACCATGAATCCAATTCGGGATTAAATCCTGAAGAACTAGGTTGGCCTATTGCATTAAGAAAAGGGGTAAGAGCTTGTACTCAACATCCAATTCAACGCTTTGTTTCATACGGTAACTTGTCTGAAAAAATGCAAAGTTTTGTTGTAAATAGTGCACAGATAAAAGTTCCTAACTCATTTCAACAAGCTATGGCTAATCCAAACTGGAGACAAGCTGCAGAAGAGGAGTTAAGGGCACTCAGAGACAATGAAACATGGGAGATTACAACTCTTCCCAAAGGTAAGAAACCAGTTGGATGTAGGTGGATCTTCACCTCAAAATTCAATCCTGATGGTAGTATCAACAAATACAAGGCAAGACTTGTTGCAAAAGGCTATACCCAGACATATGGCATCGATTATCAGGAAACATTTGCTCCAGTGGCTAAACTTAATACCATCCAAGTACTACTGTCAATTGTAGCTAATTTGGATTGGTCACTACACCAACTGGATGTGAAGAATGCATTCCTGAATGGAAATCTGGAAGAAGAAGTATATATGGAGATTCCAGATGGAATTTCAGCCCCTAACAATTACGTGTGCAAACTCAACAAGTCTTTGTATGGACTTAAGCAGTCACCTAGGGCATGGTTTGGCAGATTCACCAAAACAATGAAAGGACTTGGATATACCCAGGGACAAGCAGACGACACATTGTTCATCAAACGTGTTAATGACAGAGTCACCATCTTGATAGTCTATGTTGATGACATAGTCATAACCGGAAATGACGAAGGATCCATTGCTCAATTAAAACAGAATCTGTCAACTGAGTTCCAAGTAAAAGATCTTGGACAAATGAGGTATTTCCTAGGCATGGAAGTGACAAGAACTAAAAAGGGTATCAATGTATCTCAGCGGAAGTACATACTAGACCTGTTACATGAAACAGGAATGCTAGGAGCACAACCTGAAGGAACACCGATGGAAGAAGGATGTCATCTGGAAATTAAACCAGATGGTGTCCCAGTCAACTCAGAACGATACAGAAGACTGGTCGGGAAACTCATATACTTAATTCACACGCGCCCAGACATTAGCCACGCAGTTGGAATAGTAAGCCAATTCATGCACCAACCACAGGTAGAACATATGGCTGCAGTTTACAGAATCCTGAGTTATTTGAAATTTAATCCTGGAAGAGGAATCTTTTTCAGAAAAGGAACTACTAGAAACATTGAAATCTACACCGATGCAGATCATGCAAGGGACAGAGAGACTAGAAGATCCATCTCAGGATATTGTACATATGTGTGGGGAAATCTGGTTACATGGAGAAGCAAGAAACAAACTGTGGTATCAACAAGTAGTGCAGAAGCTGAATTAAGAGCAGTGAACAAAGGAGTATGTGAAGGAATTTGGATTATCAGGTTATTAAAAGAGTTGGGAATTCCACATGAGGGACTATTACAAATTTGGTGTGACAACAAGGCTAGCATCAAAATGGTTGAGAACCCTGTTTATCATGATAGAACAAAACATGTTGAGATAGACAGGCACTTTATTAAAGAGAAAATTGAAGCAGGTATCATGAGATTGTCTTACATCAGATCAGAAGATCAGATTGCAGATATAATGACAAAACCACTTAGCAGAGCTAAATTTGAAGGATTACGATGCAAGCTGGGAATGATGGACATATACTCTCCAGCTTGAGGGGGAGTGTTGAAAGTCAAAAATGTCTTCGGTGGAGTGGGTGTGTATTTCCACAGTCAGCATGATATTGCTGACCAGTACCACCAACCACTCCCACTTAGTCTTCCAATCTCACCGTCCAAGTTCAGCGTTTTCTCCTCTCTGTTTTGTTATATATATTGTTGTATTCAGTTCAGTTTAACATATCAATAAAATGAAGGCTCTAATAGCCAATAAAAGCAAATTCTGAAGCTTCCATTTTTGAGACCTTTGCTTGGCCTATTTCTTTCGATCCAGGTTATTAATTATTTCTTCATTTTTACTTGTTTTCTCTTCATTTTTCACAGAAAATTTCTGCTAAATATTTGCTGTTTTCTTCTCCTTGTGCTAGCTATTGTTATATTGTTATATTCAATCTCCTTACTGAGCTACCATACTGTCGTAGATCTCATAATACTCAAACATTTGGAATTTTTTATACTTTTACTTCAATGGTATGGCTGGACTTAAATCCTTTGTGGCTTTTATATATAGATGATAAACAATTATTCAAACATTAGCTGTTTTCTTCTCCTTGTGCTAGCTGTTGGTTCAATCTAGCTACCTTACTGTTGTACATGTTATAAATCTTAAACATTTGAATTTTTTTTTGCTTTTACTCCTGAAAAACAAAGGCCGTAAACCATCAAAGATATGGGTGGACTTGATCTAGTGACTAAATTTTTCATTTATTTTATTCAAAATTTCTTAAGTAAACGGCTGATTGATTTATTTTATTCGAAAAGCACAGTGCTTGTTCTTTCTCTCTCTCAATATGAAGAACTACTACATCCATTATTATATCAATGTTTTGATTTATTTCCTCCTATGCTCTCTGGCTAGGGGTTGCGATTTAGGAAGCCTACAGTACCCATAGTGAAGTATCTAACAATTGCTCCTATCTCACAAGATATTTCAGATATTTCATCTTTTAATATATATATATATATATATAATTTACTGTAACCTTTTCAATTGTTGAGCTTTTATGGTTTGAGATCTTTTCCTTTGTACTGAAGTTTTCATTGTTTTTTTTTTTTAGAAAATATATGAAGATAAATGGTGGTTGAATTTGAATTAGCAATTTTATTGTTTTAACTTTATAGTATTTTCACGAAAAAAGGTGAAAAAACAGAAGGGGAATGTCAATTTAATCTCTGTTCTGTTGTTAAAAACAGAGGACTGATTCTATTTCTGTTCAGCTTCAAACTTGCTTTCTTTTCCACTACTCAATATTTTCATACGCACCAAAAATTTTCTTACAAAATTCTATCTGACCAATTAATATGGAAGCTCTACGTAGATAACAAAAATTGAGCTAAAAAAATACGGGAAATTACATATCAATTTTCACTTTACTAATGTCTCAAGTAACAATTAATATAGTTCAAAGAATAGAGAGTACAATTTATAGATTTTTCTCACCCTGTTAAATTGATTTATGGCGTGTTTGAAGAGAGAAGGTTTTCTTGTGGATATATCTGAAGAACTTGTTTGAAGAAGAGGAAGCCTGCTATGCTCGAGGCTGACATTTTTAATACTTCCCATTAATTCTTTTATTTTTCACTTCCACTTGCAAGAATTTTCCCCAGAATTTTCAGGGTTTCTTCTCACAGGAAAAATTTTGCAAACTTTTTTGTTAATTTCATGTTTTTCTTCCACTTGTTAATTGTTAGGGTCTTCCTCAATCATGGCACATCAAGAACCATCCTCATTGATCACTTACAAATGGACTTATGATGTGTTCCTTAGTTTCTATGGTGATGATACTCGCTTAGGTTTCACCAGCCATCTTCATCAAGTTCTGCGTCAAAGGGGAATTCGTGTCTTTCTTGATGATGAATGCATTAGGACCGGAGAAAATATCACACCTACACTTTTCAAAGCTATAGAAGAATCAAGAATAGCCATCATTGTTTTCTCAGGAAACTATGCAAACTCAACATTTTGTTTGCGAGAACTTGAAAAGATTCTTGAGTTCTTCAAGAAAGAAAGGCGGTTGATATATCCTGTATTCTATCATGTGGATCCATCAGAACTCCGACATCCGAGAGAAAGTTATGCAGAAGCGTTGGCTCGACTGGAGGAAAGATTCAAAGACAAGAGGCGCAAGGTGGAAACATGGAGGCTGGCTCTGTCTCTAGCCGCTGATCTCAAAGGCTGTCATATCAAACCCAAGTATATCTCCTTATCTTTTATATTATAAACTTAATATTATTCTAATAATTAGGATTTAATTTTTTTTAAAAAAAAAGCTCTCATATTCCATCATTTACTATGTCCAGAATGACACTATATCCTATAGGGCGGAATAGGGAATATAATGCAACAAAGTTTTTATACCTAAAAGTGGCATATCTTAATGTTTAACTGACTAAAAGTGCACACTTCTTACAAATTGGTCAGGATTGCAAATGAACAAGAGTGTATTATAAGGATCGCTAAAGAAGTTGCTACTAGGATTAACCAGGAGCCTTTACATGTTACAAATTATCCCGTTGGACTTGTACCTCGAGTGAAGGAAGTTATCTCTTGTTTAGATCTTTGGTCCACTGAGAAAGTTAAAATGATAGGAATTTGGGGAGCTGGTGGAATAGGAAAATCAACCATTGCAAGAGCTTTATATAATTCCATTGCTGATAATTTTGAAGGCTTATGTTTTCTTTCCAATGTAAGAAAACGATCTAAAGAGCCAAATAGTTTGTCACATCTTCAAGAGACATTATTGTCTAAATTAGTGATGGAAAAAGATCTCAATTTTGGAGATTATCATGAAGGGATACCGATAATACAACGTAGGCTTAGTCAAAAGAAGATTCTTTTGATTCTTGATGATGTTGACGAATCAGACCAACTAAAAGCGCTTGCTGGAAGTTGTAATTGGTTTGGTTGTGGAAGTAGAATCATCATCACCACCAGAGATAAGCAATTATTAAAAAGTCATTGTATTGAGAGCATTTATGATGTTAAGGGATTAAATAGTGGGGAATCTCTAAAGTTGCTTAGTTGGTATGCCTTTAAAAAAGAAAATGTGGATTCCAACTATACGGAGGTTTGCAATCGTGCAGTAGATTATTCGTGTGGCTTCCCATTAGCTTTAAAAGTGATTGGTTCTGTCTTGTCTGGCAAAGGGGTCAATCTTTGGAATTCTGCATTGCAACAATTTAAAAGCACACCAAATGGAACAGTTTTGGATGTCTTGAAATTAACCTATGATACTTTGGGGAAAGTGGAGAAACAAGTTTTCCTTGACTTGGCTTGTTTTTTCAATGGGGAGAAATTAGCAAAAATCATTGATATCTTGGTATGTGTTCGTGCAATCGAACCAAAATATGCCATTGATATATTGATTGATAAATCTCTTATAAAGATTGAACAAGCTTGTGTAACAATGCACGATTTGATAGAAGATGTAGGTAAAGAGATTGTTCGACAAGAATCACCAAATGAGCCTGGCGAACGGAGCAGATTATGGTTTTATGAAGATATTGTTCATGTCATAGAACAAGAGACAGTAAGATCCTCAACATTCACGTTCACTTTTTCAAGAATTTCCTAATGATTTATTATATTTAAGTTTTGAAATTTATTATGTGCTTTTAATTTTGGAAGGGAACTAATAAGGTTGAAGCCATAATTCTAGACTTGCCTGAAAGTATAGAAGTACAATGGAGTGGAGAGGAACTTAAGGTGATGAAAAATCTCAAAATGCTGGTGATAAGAAAAGCGTGCTTTTCTGAATGCCCCAAATACCTGCCAAATAGTTTAAGATGGCTAGAATGGAAAGGATATCCTTTCGAATTTTTACCACGCCAAGAGCGTCCATCTCAACTTGTCTACATTGATTTGTCCCACAGTTCTTGTGAATTGCTCCATCCATTTGATAAGGTGAGTGTATATTACAAGTACAATTGTACTTTTCTTTTTGATTCTTTGCCCAATTCTAAAAGTATATTGATTTTTGTTTTGCAGAAGTTTCTGAATTTAAGTCATCTGAAGTTAAGTAATTGCAAATTTCTACAGCAAATACCCGACTTATCTGGAGTTTCTAATCTAAAAGAATTGTGGCTTGATGATTGCACAAATTTAACTGAAATTCATGATTCAGTTGGATGTTTAAATAAGTTGAGAGAATTGAGTGCTATGCGGTGCAAAAACTTGAAGACTTTGCCTTCTCGCCTTAGGTTGACATCTCTTGAGCATCTCAACCTTTTTGGTTGTTCAAGTCTTCAGACATTTCCAGAAATATCAATCGTGATGAAAGAAATGCAAACACTTGATTTGGACAAGACAGCAATTACTGAATTACCATCTTCAGTTTGCAATCTTGTTGGACTTGAAACATTAAGTGTGGAAGAATGTCCTAACTTTAAGCAGCTGCCAGCTAGCATTTGCACATTACCAAACCTTGGGAAACTAACAGCAAAATTGTGTAAAGGACTGGGTCATTTTAAGATGCGTGAAGGTGGGGATGAAGCAAGCTTGCATTGCTCAGCCATGTCATTGAAAATGGAACAGCTTTGTTTCTCAAATTGCAATTTATCAGATGACTCTCTTGCCTTTTGTCTTTCCCACTTCCCCAATATGATACATTTAGATCTGAGTTTTAATAAATTCACAATTCTTCCAGAATGCATCAGAGAATATCACAATTTGAAATACCTTTTGTTGAATAATTGCATTCAACTTAAGCATATTGGAGGCATGCCACCAAATTTGGATCAATTTAGTGCCACATGTTGCACATCATTGACTAAGTCATCCAAAAGAAAAGTATTCGAGAAGGTATCTTCCCCCCCCCCCCCCAAGCTCTCCTTCTATAATTAGATTCTTTTATTCCTTACATGTTAGTTAACTTTTCTTTTTTTTCAATACACAATTGGCAGGCATTAAACATTCAACCTGGGAAAAGAAACTTTGTTTTGCCCGGAAAAATACTTCCAGAAAGGCTCCATTGTTATCATCAAGGAAGTTCCGTCTCATTTTGGGTTCGTAATGTATTCCCAATGGCTTCTCTTTGGATTCTTTTTAAAGATCACTGGCATGATGTCTGCAATTATGAATTCTCAGTGCGCATCAATGACACCAACGTGGATGTTCCTTCTTCTACGTGGGATTTACTGTCAAGAAGAATGACTGATCACATATATATATGTGATATGCAAAGCATAATTCTCAGCACTAAACTCCCCCTTGTAAATAAGTGGAATAAGGTGGAGATTTCCTTTAAGAGCGAAGCACAGGAAATCTATTTTGGAGTTCATGTGCACAATCTACAAAGTAACTTGGAAAATATTCAATTCATGGACCCTAGAAGATACATTATTGATCCCAACTTGCGGCAAAAAATACAAGAACCAGAATATGTAGAGCCACTTGACAGCCCCATGCATTATCAAGGTTTTTTTTCCCTTCATCTTCCTTTTTATGCTACCATTGGTATTCTTACTTTTACCGCTTGTGACTTAATTATTTTATCATCGACTTATTTTTTTTATTATTTTCTTTTATTTTAATCTTACTTTTTGGATGAACTAAAAGAATATAACTCTAATAGAGGGAAAGGAAACCCTAAAGGAAGCTATATGAAAGAGAAAATGATTACTCAATATGTAAGTCCTATGGTTTCACTTGATTTTTTAATAAGATTTATGTAGTAGTTATCGATCTTTTATTAAGTCACTGTAGTTTCACATAATTTTTTATTAGGTCCATATAATTTTTTTTCTTTTATCAGACATTTGAAATTACAGGAACTTGATTAAAAATAAAATGAAACTACAGACACACATTCTGTAACCTTTTGCAAACATTGAAAAATTAAGGGTATGTTTAGTTTGATCTCATTATACCTTACAATGTAGTACAATGCGATACAATGATAATGTAATGCAATATTAATTAAAGGTTAGTGTTTAGTTTGATGTTCAAATAAGGTGTAATGAGTTAATATTTTAACAATTATTTAAAATTAATATATTATATAAAATCTATTTTACTCTTACTATAATATTTACAAAAAGAAAGTTAAGAGTCAGGTAAAAGAGTAGGAGGTAGTGGCGACGGTAGCGAGTGGCTACGGTGGTGGGTGGTGGTGACGACGGAGAAGGAGGAGGTAGTAGCTACAACGGCGGGTTGTGGTAGCGGCGACAGAGAAGGAAGAGGTAGTGGTGGGTGGCGGTGCTGGAGGAGGAGGTAGTGGTGATAGAGGAGGAAGAGGTAGTGATAGCGGCAACGGTTGGCGCCAGTAGAGGTAGTAGTGGTTGTGGCAATGTGACTAAATGTACAAATATAAATAAATAAAGAGAAATAATACTAAAGGATAAATTTGACTTTTTTAACTATGCAATGAGATGGTAATAAGGATTCATTGGGGGAGGTATTAATGGGGATTACCAATTTTTTGGTAATCATCATTACCATGGTAAACCTTATTACCATACTAAAAAACAATAAAAAACAATTAAACACTCTTTTCATAATAATATAATCATAATTATTATTATATATATACAAAAGAGTCGAACCAAACGTCCTCTATATTCCTAACTTAAAAGACTTGTTTTTCCTGTATATAATGATTTCTGTCTTGGGGCACAAGAGAGAATTATTACAATAATAGTAGGCCCCACAAACTCCTTCACGATAATTAAGTTGTGCATATTTCACTCCCTCCTTATAGACAAGTTGCTCATTCTGTCTTGGGGCACAAGAGAGAATTATTACAATAATAGTAGGCCCCACAAACTCCTTCACGATAATTAAGTTGTGCATATTTCACTCCCTCCTTATAGACAAGTTGCTCATTTTAATATTTACCAATATATTTTTTTATCATAACTTAATATTACTTGTTCTAATATACATCCTCTCTCTCTCTCTCTCTCTCTCTCACACACACACACACTCTCACACTCACACTCTCTTAAGTTGTGCATATTTTACTCTCTTCTATATAAAAATTGCTTATTTTAATATTAGTTGTAATATTTACCAATATATATTTTTATCATAACATAATATTACTTCTTTTAATATACATCCTCATACACACACACAATATATTTTCAAAAATTTTTATGGAATATTTTATTTCTTACACACACACACATCTTTTTGTTAGGAGATAAGATTAGATTTTTCCGACAAACTTTAGTCACTTTTCTGATAAGCCAATAGTCTATCGGTCAAAACCTCTTTTGAAGGGAATTTTTGGGAGATTACTTGTTATTTATAAGAGACTCCAAGAACCTAATGAAAATATTTATCATCATTTTTCATTAATTACTATATCAACACAAGTTATTCAAACTCCCATAACTATCCAAGTAGGCCTAACCCATTATTTACATGAGAGAGATAGAGTTATATTTGAAAAATAATTTTTATTCTTAACATATTGGGAAAATCCCATATAAAACTACCTAAAATAGAAAAATTATAAATTAGGTTGATAAATTCAAAAAATCCTTAATTAAGTTATTAACCCAATTTAGAATTTCAAAATTTGTATAAAATGACTTCAATGATCTTTCCTTTTTTCCCTCTTAAAATGGTTTTATTGCTCTATGACTTTAAAGTTCTATATATCACCACTAATATATAATAAAATAAAATATGATTTACTAACTCAATTAAATGATTTTTAAAGTATTTTTTTTAAAAAATGATGTATTTATTTGTACCAAGTGAGACAAAAAAAATAAAAAAAATAAAAGAAAGAAAGCATAATATATATCGATTACCGTTTTCAAAAACCAATTGAAATAAAAGTCACTTTTATTTCTAAAAAAGTCACTTTTACCAATGTTTTTCTAAATAAACTCTAAATAATTTTCCTAAGCACATAAATGTGAGTTCTTTTAAAATAAATATTTAGTTAGGATTTCAATTTTTTTACTTTAACATTCTTTAATATAAGTCATTAATATTAAATATTTGTTTCTAATAAGAGGCATATAAATTTGATATACTTCTAAAGATATTTCAGTAAAAAAGATATCAAATACACTTTAAATTTTATAAAATGTTGTCCATATTGAAATATAGAATTCTCAAAAAAATTATATAAGAAACAGATATTGTAAAATTTATACTTAATATATTTATTAAAAGTATTTTTTTTATAATGGCATATATTATACTTTTTTGGTGAAAATTTTTTTTCATGTTAATCAAATGAACTCGTTTTTTTTTTAAAAATAATGTACATGTTTGTTCTTAACATGATAGTTAATGTACTTTTTTTGGCCTGAAGGTTATAATTAATATATTTAAACTATAGATGAATTATATTTTATTTTATTAAATATTATTATTGATATATATATTGAAAAAATGGCAATATGTGTGTGTTGAAAAAATAAGTTACAGAGTAATCAAGCTTTTTAAAAAACAATCTAGAAGAAAGCGTTTAAGTTATTTTACTCACATTTTGAAATCACAAATTGGGTTAATGGAAAGATTAAAGATTTTTTGAATTTATCTACTTGCTTTGGAATTTCCTTATTTTAATCAGTTTTATATGGGATTTTCCTAACATATTTATTATATTTAATTAATTTTAGATGAAAAAAAAAATATATAACTAATTTTAACCAATATTTTAATTTAACTAATTGAATTATGGAAAGAAATGGACAGAGCATTAAAATTGACAACTCCAGAAATCAATTAATAGCCTAGCTTCTATGGTAGCCAATAGACTTGGCTTGTTTTGGAGGGTGCCAAACTCGGCTTCTCTTTATAAGCCTTGCATATAGTTAGCCGCTTAGCTTAAATGAATTATCATGTTTTATGAGTTTATGCCATGGCAAAATCTAGTAGAAGCATAGAATTTATTTACAATTTCTCAGTTACGGCAAGCTTTTACTATTTTATAGTTTAGAGTAAAATACATTCACCTTCATTTTTTATCTAAATTATAGAAACATCCCCTCTATTTTAAAAATGTATATAAAGCTCTATTGAAATAAAAATATATGTTATATAAACCTTTTTTATAAATTTAAGATTTTATTTTGATCCACCCATCAGATTAATTGACTACTAAGTTTCACTTTAAAACTTTTGTTTTAGCCAAAACACCATTCTTTTTTACATTTTCATGAAGACGGGTATGTCCGTAAAGACAACCACAATGACATCAGCACACATCATACACAAAAATAAATGAAAGTTAAGGACACAAAATATAAAAACTCCATATACAACTATAATAGCTAAACAAACCGCCGGCCAAGTTAAAGCATCGACGGAATTGAAGGAAAAAAGGATATCACCATTAATTTAAGCAGCATGCGTGAGGCCATGGCAACAGACGAAGGTGAAGGGATATGCTGTTATTTAATATAATAGATTTTCAAACTTTCTATATGCTATAAAATTAATTAATTTTGATGATTATTATAATTAATGTTGCTACAATTGTGGCTTTCAAAAATTGAGTTTTGTTCTATATTTTTAACATTATTTCTATTTTCTTGGACAGATAGAGAAATTATGGAGAAGCTTCGACCTTATTGGGATTTGGAAATTTTGAAAGTTGATGGTCATTCCTACAACAACTTGATTGAATTGCACCAAATTAATTGCAAAAGCTGTTGGAGAATTCCTGCCCTTGGGCAACTACCTGCTCTGAAGACCTTAACTATTGAAGGATTAGAAAGTGTGGTGGCTATCGGTTCTGAGTTTTTCCATGGAGATGACTCTGCTTCACTTGTACCATTTCCATCCCTTGAAACTCTTCATTTTGAAAATATGATCTCATGGGAAGAATGGAATTCAATAGATATGGATGCTTTCCCTAAGCTCCGCACTCTTCGCTTTCACAATTGTCCCAGACTAATTAGAAATTTACCTCGCCGACTTCGTTCTTTAAAGTTTCTGGAAATTGAAAGATGTCCACTGCTTTCTTCTCCTATCCCAATGTGTCCAGGAATTGATCAATTAGTTATAATTAAAAGTCAAAATGTAGTGTTGCAAGAGCAAGCATTACCGCCTTCCCTAAGGCTTCTAACAACTTCAGGTGCTCGGATGTTGAATTCTCTATCTGAAGAGTCGCATATTGCAGATTTAATTGTCCGGGATTGTGAAAATCTCAAGTTTGTTTTGGTTTCAAAGGCACCATTTTATGATCTCCGGAGGCTTTCCATTCGTTGTTGCAAGGTTATGACGTCCTTGTTTGATGACATGGAAGGTCTTCTCCCAGATTTAGAAGAGCTATGCATAGAAGGATGTCCAGAAATGGAGCCATTTTCAGCAGGGTCGTTACCATCCAGTTTAAAACAACTTGAGATAAAAGATTGTGACAAGTTATTATCAAGTCATATGGAATGGCATCACCTTCCAACTATCACTAGGCTTATCATCTCCACTCCATCTGACACAATGCATTGCAGGGGGCTTCAACATCTAACCTCTCTTCAAGAACTGCAAATTTTGAATTCTCCCAATCTTGAGAAAATAGAAGGAGGAATGATGCCTACTTCTCTACGAAGGCTCATCATTTCAGGTTGCCATCTTCTCAAACAACGATGCTACAACAAGGATGAGGAAATTTGGCTCAAAATCTCCCATGTTCCGCACATCAGTTTAGATGGCTTGGGTTTAAGGTGCACTGATATGATCCCTCATTCTAATTACTAGTTTAATATTCCCAGACACATCTTCATTCTAAATTAAGTCCAAATTAATTAGTTTATTGATTATCATGTGATTACATTTATAATGATTGAATTAATACAATTGTCACCTCTCAAACTCTCAGCTATCACATGTTTGGCTGGAACTTATTGGAGGACATGTCAGACCCAGGTATCTCATCTCAAATTTCCCAGGTTCCGCACATCAGTTTAGATGGCTTGGGTTTAAGGTGCACTGATATGATCCCTCATTCTAATTACTAGTTTAATATTCCCAGACACATCTTCATTATAAATTAAGTCCAAATTAATTAGTTTATTGATTATCATGTGATTACATTTATAATGATTGAATTAATACAATTGTCACCTCTCAAACTCACAGCTGTCACATGTTTGGCAGGAACTTATTGGAGGACATGTCAGACCCAGGTATCTCATCCAATGAATCTCACATATCCCATGAAGAGGAAGACCTAGATGATGCAACAATTGAAGAGGTAACTAAGAATGAAAATCTCTCCAACGCACCATTCTTTTTTACATTTTCATGAAGACGGGTATGTCCGTAAAGACAACCACAATGACATCAGCACGCATCATACACAAAAATAAATGAAAGTTAAGAACACAAGATATAAAAACTCCATATACAACTATAATAGCTAACCAAACCGCCGGCCAAGTTAAAGCATAAACGGAATTGAAGGAAAAAAGGATATCACCATTAATTTAAGCAGCATGCGTGAGGCCATGGCAACAGACGAAGGTGAAGGGATATGCTGTTATTTAATATAATAGTTATAAACATATATTTTCAAACTTTCTAATATGCTATAAAATTAATTAATTTTGATGATTATTATAATTAATGTTGCTACAATTGTGGCTTTCAAAAATTGAGTTTTGTTCTATATTTTTAACATTATTTCTATTTTCTTGGACAGAGAGATAAATTATGGAGAAGCTTCGACCTTATTGGGATTTGGAAATTTTGAAAGTAGATGGTCATTCTTACAACAACATCATTGAATTGCACCAAATTAATTGCAAAAGCTGTTGGAGAATTCCTGCCCTTGGGCAACTACCTGCTCTGAAGACCTTAACTATTGAAGGATTGGAAAGTGTGGTGGCTATCGGTTCTGAGTTTTTCCATGGAGATGACTCTGCTTCACTTGTACCATTTCCATCTCTTGAAACTCTTCATTTTGAAAATATGATCTCATGGGAAGAATGGAATTCAATAGATATGGATGCTTTCCCTAATCTCCTCACTCTTCGCTTTCATGATTGTCCCAAACTAATTGGAAATTTACCTCGCCACCTTCTTTCTTTGAAGTCTCTGGAAATTGAAGATTGTCCACTGCTTTCTTCTCCTATCCCAATGTGTCCAAAAATTGACCAGTTAGTTATAATTAAAAGTCAAAATGTAGTGTTGCAAGAGCAAGAATTGCCACCTTTCATTAGCCGTCTAACAATTTCAGGTACTCAAATGTCGGAGCCTCTATTTGAAAAGATGGATGTTGAAGATTTAATTGTTCGGGATTGTCCTGATGAAGTGCCACTTCCATTGATTCATATGCCACATTCAGTGAAAGGGCTAACTATAGCAGATTGTGAGAATCTCAAGTTTGATTTGGTTTCAAAGGCACCTCTTCGTCATCTCCGAAGGATTTCCTTTTATAATTGCAAGTTTCTGAGGTTCTTGTTTGATGATATGGAACGTCTTCTCCCAATTTTAGAAGAGCTCTTTATAAAAGGATGTCCAGAACTGGAGCCATTTTCAATAGCCTTACCGTCAAGTTTAAAACGACTTGAGATAAGAGAGTGTGACAAGTTACTATCACGTCTTACAGAATTGCATCACCTTCCAACGATCTCTCAGCTTTGCATCTATTTTCCATCTGAGACATGGCATTGCAAAGGGCTTCAACATCTAACCTCTCTTCAAGAACTTCAAATTTTGGATTCTCCGAACATTGAGAAAATAGAAGGAGAAATTATGCCTTCTTCTCTACAACGGCTCCACATTTGTAATTATGGGTTTCTCCTAGAAGAATGCCGCGACAATGATGAGGATATTTGGCCTGAAATCTCCTACCATTCAGACACGGATTCAAGGTAGCACTGATATGATCCCTAATTCCAATTATTAGTTTAATACTCCCTTTCGGTACTTTTTAATAAGCAACAGCTACTAAGGTTCAAAATAATAAATGTGTCAGAAATATAATTTTTTTTAATATATCTTTATTTGAGTTTGGCTACTGCCCTCTACTCTTCCCATCCTTTTCCTCTCCACTACTCATCTCAACCTTTACATTGAAATTTGAGCGGTTCATATTTAACATTTAATAAAAATATTAATAAAATATCAATTATTATAAAATAAATAGATAAATTCAAAAATTGCTAAATTTTAGTTAAGATGATTTAAAACTACAATAAAAAATAGTTAAAAAGAATATTTTTATAAAACATTAAATCTAAACAATTCAAATATCAATCTAAAGGTTGAGATGGGTAGTAAAAGGGAAGAGGAGAAGAAGAGAAAGGTAAAAGAAGAGGATTGTAGCCAATTCCTATTTATAAATATGGTGAATGAGAGAGAATGAGTGGGGGAAAATGAGAGAGAATGATTGGGGGGTAAAAATGGAAAATGTGCATTAGATTTTTAGACAAAAACAAATTGTTGTTTATATATAATACCAAACCTAAGTGATAGAATGTTGCTTATAAAATATGGCAAAAAATAAAAGAATATTGCTTATAAAATTGCTTATTACATGCTTCCATGTAAAATGTTCCTCACTATTTAATTATATGATTTGCTGAACTCATCCACGGAAATTATTTCTCCCTTATGTGTAGAGTGCAAACAGATTCATTTGAGTGAAAATGTGAAATAAACTTCCAAGTATCTTTTTCTTATTTTTAGTACTTCTCTTTACTCCCAACTTCTTGAAGCATGCCTTTCTCTTATTTCTGGAAAATTTCTCCCTATTTAATTGTTCAATGATTTACTTCAAATGCTTTCATTTAATTGTTCTTTTTGAACTCCCTTCCAAGCCAATAGCTTACTTTTATTCAAGTACTTTTTTTTTTTTGAAAAGGGAGTATACTTGTTATTCCCAGATACATCATTCAAAAGTCTATCCAAGTTACTGCACAAATCATCATGTGATTACATTTATCATATTTGAATTAATGCAACTATCAACTCTCAAACACACAGCTGTCTATTTTTTTGCAGTGACTTGGCAATTGGCACATCCTCTGAAGACGAAGAAGACATGAATGATACAACAATTCAGGTAATTCAAGGTAAGAGCGAAAATGATGGGTTTCTCTTGGAACAATGCCGCGACAATGACGAGGATATTTGGCCTGAAATCTCCTACCATTCAGACACGGATTCAAGGTAGCACTGATATGATCCCTTATTCCAATTATTACTTTAATACTCCCTTTCGGTACATTTTTATAAGCAACAGCTACTAAGGTCTCCCAAATTAAATTGTTATTTAAGATTAGTTAAAAATAATAAGTGTGTTGGAAATATAATTTTTTTTCTAAATTATCCTTATTTATAAATATAGTGAATGAGAGAAAATGAGTGCGGGATAATGAGAGAGAATGATTGGCGGGTAAAAATGGAAAATGTGCATTTGATTTGTGGACAAACACAAATTGTTGCTTATATATAGTACCAAACCTAAGTGACAGAATGTTGCTTATAAAATATGGCAAAAAATGAAACAATGTTGCATATAAAAAGAACTAGATGGAGTATTATTACATTTTGTTTATTACATGCTTCCATGTAAAATGTTCCTCAGTATTTAATTATATGATTTGCTGAATTAATCCGTGAAAATTATGTCTCCCTTATGTGTAGAGTGTAGACTGATTCATTTGAGTGAAAAAAACTTCTAAGTCTCTTTTTCTTAATTTTAGTACTTTTCTTTACTCTCAACCTCTCGAAGCATGCCTTTCTCTTATTACTGGAAAATTTCTTCTTAATTAATCTTCTAATGCTTTCATTTAATTGTTCTTTTAGAACTCCCTTCCAAGTCAATAAGTTACTTTTATTCAAGTAAAAAGGAGTATATTTATTATTTCAGATACATCATTCAAAAGCCTATCCAAGTTACTGCACAAATCATCAAGTGAATACATTTATCATATTTGAATTAATACAACTGTCAACTCTCAATCTCAGCTGTCTAATTTTTGCAGGGACTTGGAAATTGGCACATCCTTTGAAGACGAATACATGACAATTCAGGTAATTCAAGCTAAGAGTGAAAATCTCCCCCCTCCCTCTCTTCCCCCCTCTCTCTATTGCATGACTCTATAATTGAATTAAGGTGGGTGGTTACAAATATTCCTTGCTAAAAATGTCCTTTGACGCTTTAGTTACAATCATAGTCACCAACAAATTTAAGGTGGTGATCAAATTTTTTTAAAGGATGAATCAAGATAAGTTAGATAGGTTTTTATTTTATTTTTATTTCGAGGGGAAGACTCTGATGGCTTGGAGGTATAGGAGGGTTTAAACTCACGACCCCACTCATTGGGGATTTGTCCTATGCTATTGAGTGAGAAGATCATTGGATATTTTTCTTTTTTATTTCCATGATATAAAAGTTGAATTAGGAATCAATTAAAAAATAGTTGAATAAGGCCTTATTTAAGATGTTTATCTTTCCTTCTTTTTTATGCATTCTATTTTAAATGTTTTCTCCGTTTTGTATTTGTAAGACTTTTACTAATATATTCTTTTTTCTTTTCTTGGGTTGTGATGTCTTGGCATTAGGAGTTTAGGTGTAAGAAAGTTGTCTTCTATTGTTTGCATTTTTTTGTAGTAATATTTGATGTAAGGACGATATTCCCCATCTGTAAAGTAAGGGTGTGTTTAATTTGAGGGGATGGAGGGTATGTTATCTTATTTGATTTGTCAGAAAAAGGGGAGAGGAGGGGATCCTTAATATAAAATAAAAAAGAGAAAGGAATGAGATTCAAAATTTGACAACCCTCAAACCAAACAATCAGTAAAATCTGGATGTGCTGTATGTCCTCTTTTCTTCCCCTGTTTGGGGGGGGGGGTGGGGGTCCGATTTTTTTTTTTTGAAACTTTTTTACTATGATTTCTTATGGTTTGGAGATAGTAGGAGATATAGTAAGCCCTCCATCATTATTTGAAATTATGAGTCTAGTGTTATAAATATATGATGAAGTTGTCAGTTAACATTTGTTATTTGTTTTCTTTGATGCATACATTTAGGAACTTTTCTGTCATCTATTCAGAACATGACAATTCTCCGTGCTACCAATTATAAGTCAGGGAACCTCAATTGACAAGTCAATATGGACAACTCAAGATGCAACATTTGACAAATTAGGGCATAACAAGTCATGGTGCTGCCAATAACAAATCAGGATACTTCAATAGACAAGTTAATGTGTCACTAATGATAAGTAAGAGTAAATTCTTCTTTTTACATTCTAAATAAATCACCCACAAGTCCCTTGAGATTTCATATCATTTTGATGATTTCATGGGATTTGATAGTAATAATCTGTCTTTCTTAGGAGCTCAATGTAATTTTCGCTAAATATATCAATATAGTTTTTATAAATAACATAAATTAGTTATATGACTCAGCCTGGAGCAATTGGAAATTTCATTATTCAAATTGAGCTCAACTTCTGCGCAGTGGAAAAAAAATTACATATTTTACGATAAATTGGTAACTTACAATATAAAATTAATGTATCCAATTCAAACCATTCCGTACTTGAAATTAATACATTCACTTTCTCTACTTTTTTTTTGGTTTTTGACATTGGACGTGAAAATTCATAATGTACCCGCCCTACTCAATGTTTAATAGTTTTTTATGTCTAATATTTTCTATTTTATTAAGATGAATAAAAATCTTTTCATTATAATACTAACAGATCCTGCAAATTCCCTAAATGAGGGGGGGAAAAATTTAAAATTGTAAACCAGGCAGGATTTTGGGGGTTACCTGAACATCTTCCATCTCTTAGGCCTCCTTCGGTTATACAACACTTACTAACAAAAGGTTTTAAAAAAAAACGGACAAAAGGTTTCTGACAAGATATTTTATTTCTTTCCACTATATCACTCTCCATCCAAAAATATGATGACTATGTATGAAACGTTGAATGGAAATAAAAGACAAAACAAAACGAACAATTTCCTAAAAGAAAAGGACAAAAAAAAAAAAAACAAAAGAACAAGATGTTTCAAAATCACCCATCCATTTAAACAATGTTAAATAAAATAAATGAAAGGGTTTAAGGGGGGTAAAAATGCCCCAAAACTTTCTCTGCTAATAAGTATTGGATACGTAAAAGTTTTTATTATTACTTAAAAAATTGTACAACAGGTTAATTTTACCTCATCATTAAAAATGATAAAGTTGAACTTAAATTTAACTGTTAAAGTTGACTGAGCTATACATGTGGCACCCAGCACTAACCACCTCATCATCTCCTGATAGACTTCATCTTTCCTCCTCCATGAAAGCCTCCATCCTTTCTCCCCGTAAGACCCTCTCCTTTCACCGCGTCGTTAGAATCTACGATCAACTTTAGAATCAGGCGAGGTTTATGTTCAAGGAGAGTCAGGTTATGGCAATAGCAAGCATGAGACCGTGTGGCGTGCGTGGCCATGTGGTGGAGCCGGTCCTGAGAGATGGACTGATTTGGTGTAGCCGGTGAAGCTGAATCGGTGAAGCTTTGCCTCTTCAACCTCACGATCTCTTCAATCTTCTATCTTGGTGGCTAGATCTGAATGAAGAGGGTGGGGTTGAGGCGGTGCAGGTCGTCACCAGTGAAGGTATATCTTCTTCTTCTTCTTCTTTTGCTGATGCTGCTGTGGAAACTCGAAGAAATTTGAGAATCTTGCTGAAGAATTTCGTGGGTTTAAACTTGATGGGATATTGAACAGGAAATTCATCGTAACCTTTTGGTGAAATTTTTGGGAAATCGAAGAGATTATATTGGTTTCTTGACCTTCCAGATCTGGGTTGTTCAGTTCTCACAGCTTCTCCTTTGCCTTCTCTCCATAAAGCTTCTGTTTTTCTCAATAGTTTGTATATATTATTCTTCCAATTGGTTTCGTGACTGAATTTGCATTTGCATGCCTATGGATCATGATGAATTCGCTGATTGAAAATATTTAAGGGTTTTTTTAGGATTGCTTTGTTCTGGGTTTGATTTACTGAGTTAAAGGATGTGATATTTTTTAATAATTCTGGGTTTGGTGGCCGGAGGATAAAGAGGGATGTGGTTGCCTGAGAGAGCTTGAGGATGAGCAATTTTTTTTTTAATTTTCTCCAACCCAAAAATCAGATTTGGGGAAAAAAAAATTGAGATGAATGCCATAGGCATGCCACCTCAACAAATCGGTCACGAAATAGTTAACCGGTTGGGTCTTTAACGGAGGAAAGGTGAAATTGCCTGATTTTTTAAATTTCTGGGAGAACATTATCTCTTAAAAAACTTTCAGATGTCCGGTGCTCATTTGCATAAACTTCTGGGGCATAAAGACTGCAATTTTATAAATTAAAGTTAATGGTGTTTTGTACTTAAGAAATGAATGTCTATAATAAATTAAATTATAAAGTTCCAATTAAAATAAATAAATTATATTTTTTAAAAAAATTAAAATAAATAAATTATAACGAACGAACTAATTTTTCCTATTTTTATAGCGACATGATGCAATTGCATAATTATTGTTTTCGGACTAGAGCGGATAAAACAGGCGACCTTCGTTGGGGCCTTGTATGACTCTGTGGACTGTGGACATTTAGTTCTTTCATTCACGTCAATCTTTAGATAAGGCGGCTCCATAATCAGTTAATCACACTCCTCTTCAGTCAAATTACAGCCACTCTCTCTCTCGTTTGTCATTCCTTGCCCAGTACGCATTTAGGGGGAGCCCATGTGGCATTCACCAATCCCGGAGGCGAAGAGGTTGATCCAACAGAACCGTGGAAGTTTTTGTTTCCAGCCTTCTTCTTCTTCTTCTGATGCAGTTTTTGCACAGTCACAGAGCAAAGCGTGAGGAACAAACATGGCCGCGAACCTGACCACTTGCTTTCTTTTCTGTAACTTCACTCGCCTCAGCTGCAATCACTCTAATGTAGTTCCCTTTCCCTTGCCCTTGTATCGATTTCTCACTCCTTCTTGTAGAATGCGACAGCGTAATCTCAGTTTCTCACCGTTTACTTTACCACGTTAATTGATTTGGAAGCTTTGATTTATTTGATTCATTTTGGTTGGCCAATAATTTGTTAAAGTTGATTTGGTTGGACGAGTTGGTTTTTGATCGGGGCATGGTGTTGATGGATTTTGCATAATGTCTTTCGTTCATTGATTGAAGCGTGATTTTATATGAACATTTCTTTTTCAATATTCATCTTGTTGTTGAAGCCAGAAAACGCGATTCATTGGTGTTGTATATGCTTTGTCTCTGTTTGTTATTTCTTAATCATATTCGAAATGGTTTAGGGACTAAACTATTAGGGGTTTGAAATCTAAAGTGTTAATTCATTTCATTGCGATAATGAATTTCTTTTCGGCAATGCTGCGTACTTTTCATGAAATGTAACATCTCCTTTCCTTCGAACTAGGAGTAATTTTAATTTAGCAGTCAATTAAAATAAAATCAAATGTTAGCCTACTTAAAAAAAACAATTAGTTATGTTTATTTTGTTAATTTTTTTTTATTCTACTTCTATAATGTGGCTACTAAACTTTGTTGGCTAGTAATTTTGTTTATTTGGTAATTAGCATCCACGAACTCATACAACTGTTCACAGTTCCCAGCACAAAAAGCAACAGATCAAGAAAGCTTCTCACGGACCCCCTCCCCCTGATGGAGATCTCCATCCAAGTGAAGATAAGGATTCTCAGTTTAGAAAGGTTTCCTTGGATGGCTTGCCAAACTTGAACAAGGAAATCTTAGACACTAATACTGATACGGGCAGTGATTGCAGTGATCATATCGAGTATATCGATGTGGAGAATTTGAATAACCCTGCTGTACTAGTTGCGCCAGCACCTTTGGTATCTACTTCAACTAGACATATATAGCTTGAAATTGTGGTTTTATTCTCTCTGGTTTGTTCTGTAGAATTCTGTCTGTTTCGTTCTGTTCACATACACACATCTACGGACCACCTATTTAGATATTTCATGCTTAAGACTATAGATTATCAATCTTACTGAGAACATTGGGAGAGCAGAAAGTTGGGAGGAAAGGAGTAAGAGGCCAAACTCTGTATGATTGAAAAATTCAATAATGGTGTGTGCATAAAAGTGACCCTGCAACATCTAATTATACTGATACCATGACTGTACAAAGCCCCTAATCCCTCTTCTTTTAGCTGCACTATGGGTAACTTTTCTCTTATAAGACTAGCCTCAATTTGTCACCTCTGAACAAGTTACTCAAGAAGTATCTCTTGTCTTCATATATAAAATTTTCCTAAATGCTTAATACCTAATAGCAAAACTATATCAGAATGTATAATATTTTGGCCTTCTTTTTCTTGTTTTAATTTACTCTCTTCTATGTTTACTCTCTTGGGGATCACTTGTTGGGGAAATGTGTTAGCACACCCATTTGCAAAGAACCAAATCATGTTTCAGCATGCTATAATTGATTCCATTAATCATCCTAAGCCTTGGATTTCTAGTTGAAATGTCATGAGAAAGAGGAAGCTAAAAGAATATATCAATTGTTGTTGTTGTTATATAAAGGGCAATCCAGTATACAAGGCTCCCATTAGATGGGATCTGGAGAGGGATAGATGTATGCAGCCTTAATCCCATAATTAGAGAAGCTATTTTCAGGATTCGAACCCATGACCTCCTAATCATATGGCAGAAACCTTACCGCTGCGCTAAGACTTACCTTTTATATGTTGTTGCTATATATGCAGATTTAATGTATTTTTTTATGGAGAAATATGATATGAAGTACATTCCTACTTGTTGGTTTATCTGTAGTTGATATTAGGTGACATGTATTGAATAGAATCTATTTATTTATTTAGTTTTTTTTTTTTAAATTTAAGGCTCACAAATCATGGGGTTGAAGATAAACACCTTACCTCATTTCATCCCTTGGACCGTTTTTGTTTTATGATATTATGGTAAAGAGCTTAGCTAGAAGATAAGCTGCTAAAGATAAAGAAACATTACAAAGCAACCTATAGTTAACTAATTCTCATCTTTATAATAAATCTAGAGAATAATCCTAACAGACAACAATAAGACTCCTAAACAGTAGTTAACAATCTCTCTTGCTTCATAAGAATAATTCGAGGTTTTCCAAGAATCATGTTGAGCTATACCAAAATAGAAATAAAATATAAGAAGGTCACATCAGCTATTTCACCTATTATAGTGTTCTTGGGTGTAATTTATGTTTTTCATTTATTAGGAATGTTCAATAGTGATATTTAAATCTTGGAATATGTTATTATTTGGTGGAGTTGTTTTCATTTATTTTCAATCTTTTTGTTTCACTAATTTTTGGTTCCTGTTCGTATCACTATTGTTATTGTACTCACAAAATCATTAATTACTCACATTCATGAAGCTTATATGGGTGGGTATTTATACAAGTTAAATGCTAACTCCTAACTACCAACTAATCCAATTAATTACATCTATATTTCCTAACAACCAATTAACCCCATTAATTACATATATATTTCCTAACACTCCCCTCAAGTTGGAGCGTAAATGTTAATCAAACCCAACTGTTACAAAAACAGTCAATATGAGTCCCATTTAAGGTTTTAGTAAGAAGATCTCCTAATTGGTCACTAGACTACACATACCCTGTAGAAATAAAATTCTCATTGATCTTATCACATACAAAGTGACAGTTGACTTCAATATATTTTGTACATTCATGAAACACAGAATTAGAGGCTATATGTAGAGCAGCTTTATTATCGCATCATAACTTTGCGGGTAACGACTTGACAAGACCAACTTCCTTCATTACATAAAACTTCTCTTTTTTCAATAGTTTGTATATAGTATTCTTCAAATTGGTTTGGTGACTGAATTTGCATTTGCATGCCTACGGATCTTGATGAATTCGCTGATTGAAAATATTTAAGGGTTTTTTTAGGAGTGCTTAATTCTGGGTTTATTTGGAAGCGTTGATTTATTTGATTAATTTTGGTTGGCCAATAATTTGTTCAAGTTGATTTGGTTGGACGAGTTTGTTTTTGATTGGGGCATGGTGTAACATACCAAATTAGTGGTATAGAATATAAAAAATTAGTCAAAATTAAGTAAACTATTAAGCCTAGTTGAACCAAATATCTTAAACATATAATGAGGAAAATGTTTAAGATGATTATAAAAATTATTTATGACCCAAACATATTGAGGAAATAGTATGAAAGTTTATTATAGGGAGTTAGAGAAATTATAAAGAGGCTTAGTTCCCCAAAAATAACCCAAATAATTTTAAAGCTAATTTCTGGGAATTTAAGAGCCTATTTTCCTGAAAATTCAAGAAAAAATAGTTAGAGGTTATAACTTAGCTTAAAAATTTTAAGAAAATTATTTTATGGCTTAAAGAAGCTAATTGAGGTAGAAAATCCTTATATGGTATTAAGGATGAATTTTTATGTTTTATTCAGCAATCTAGCACTGATAAAGAAAGGGGAAAATCAGTAATTTTATTACATAGACCCAAAAATCAGAATCAAGCTAAAGTTTAAGCTAAATTATAGAACCCAAACATATTACCCATAATCAAGAAGATTAGAGTTAGATTTAAGAGATTTTAAATTAGACAAATTAGAAAAAGAAAAGCCTTGTGAGTGAGATTGATAAGATCAAAACACACCCATATACAAACACACACACCATCAGCCACTCACAACGAGCGCGCGCGCACATTGAATACAATCAAACCATTCAGCCAGCCTCCGTCATCCTCATTTGCGCCTGAAATAAGAGAAAGAAAAGAGAGAAAAAAGAGAGAAAGAGGGAGAGAGCCGAGAAAGAAAGAAGAGAGACCGAGAGGGAGAGTGATCGCCGGAGAAGGAAGCAAAGTGATTGGCGCTTACATGCATCCTAAGGTTCTAACTTAGGTTAGTCTATTATACCCATTCGCAACTTCTTTCAGTTGATTTGGTAGTTTCTTTGGGTTTATTTGGTTGCTGAAGTTGAGAGTTGCTGGCAAATCAGTTCTGTCACCATGGAAGCTTGAGAAAAGCCATTGCTTGTCGATTTTGAGGGTGATTTTTGGGTGCTTTTGGTTCTTTAATTTAAGCTCCGAAGCAAAGCATGCATGTTGAGGTTTGTAGGGCTCTTGAGGTTGTAAGCCATGATTTAAGCTTGCATGTCCATTTTTCTTCTTGATCTTTCCAAATCGAAAACATAGTGCTGCATAATGCATGAGTTTCATAAGCTAAAAATGAAATCTTTGAGTGGATTTGATTCGGTTTTTTGAGGTTTAGAGAATTAAACATGTGTCTTAAAACATAAATTCAAGAAGATTTCATATTAGGAAGAGAAATGTGGTATTTTTGAGATTTTGGTGACATGGGGTTGATTTTGCAGTGTCACAGAGACAGTCAAAATCGGGTGTGGTTTTGACAAGGCGAATGGTGTCCTCTTTCTATGAAACTTTGCAAGGAAATAATACATATCTAAGCTTTAAAATGAGTCTTAAAACATATTAATTGGATTGCTTAAACAAAAGTTATGATTTTTGGAAGTTTGGATCAAAAATTGGAAACATTTTGTTTTTTAGATTTTAGCCAATGAGTAAATATGCAAATTATATGAGGTCACTTTCATAATTTGTCATTGTGATTTTTTTTTTTCATTTGAAATAGACTTTTAGAGCTTTGAATTAAGTACTAGAATGCAGGAATTGAATGTATGTATTGTAAGTTGTGAATTTTTAAAATTGGGTAGGAAATCTGGAGTATTCTGACTTATAAAAGGGAAAATCAGTTTGCATGCGAGAATTTGGAAATTAGGTCCATGATTTAATACTTGACATTATTTTTTCTTTGCAGAGGATTGAAAGAGATTTACATAGGAGCTTGAACCACATCATTTGGAGTTCCCTAGCTTAAGTTATGATTTTCCAAAGTTCCTTGAAAATTAGAGGCATATTTTCAGTTAAGGCAAAAAAAATCACAGCATATTTAGGAAATTGAAATTAGTGATTGGTTGAAAGTTGGGGCTTTGAGAGAGATTAGTTATACTATGAAAGCATGTTAAGTTGTCCCTTTATGAATAATCAATAGGGTTTGATATTTTCCATCAAGACCAAAAATGAGGCAAAGTAAATGAAACACAAACAAGAGGAGCTAGCTAATGAAGTAAGTTTGGAAGAAAGCTTCAAAAGATAGTAAAAACTTACTCTTACATAATTTGTGTTTGGTTGCGTGTATATTTATTTACCATATGTATATGCCTTTAAACATATATCCTTACTTGAGTTGTGTCATGGCCATGTGTACATGCTTCTAAGGTGTTGTTCTTATTTTGGCTATTTACATGCTTAGTCTATTACCATTGCATGTTATATATTACGTTAATATTTACTACTAAGATTCCCTCAAATCTCACCCCCTTTTTCCATAACATGTAGCAAAAACAACTACTTTTCCCTCAAATCTCACCCCCTTTTTCCATACATATAGCAAAAACAACTACTTCTGGAGGCAATGACATTGTTGTTGGTGAAGCCTAAAGAATGTTGGAGCTAAAGGAGTTTAAAATAAATATTTTGTTTAAGTGTTGACTGTTTGTTTAGCCATGATTCCTTTTAATACCAGTTATATATATGTATATATATGTTTTGGCATGTCCACAAGGAGGAGATCTAAGGCTATGATTGCCTAAAGGTAAGAGTCATTTACGATGATGACAAAAGTATATTTATACATAGTTGATAGTAGAGGTTAAAGTATGTTTGAATAGTACAAATACATTAATTATATCCTAGGATAATTACATGCCAAACTTATAGGTTATATGATTTTATAAAGATGAGAGCAAAGCAAAACTTTGATAAAACTAATTATGGTTAAAGGATTGATGACCTAAAAATAGAGCTTTGAACCATTAATTTGAAGATATATTGAATTAGTTATGAAAATTTAAAATTTGAAGAAAATTCATTATCTCCCAGTACCTAATATTAGAGAAAGTTGGTTAATTAGATTAAGGTAGTTGGTTAAGTTAGTTAATATGACATTTATTTTTTAGATTATCTTAGTCATCTTCCTTAATTTTCTCATTTCCGCTACTCTTTTGATTATTGTTGAGGGAGTATCAATTAAAATAAATTAGGAAACAAATAGGTTCTATATTTAGATCGAAGATCAACTCCTCAAATAGATTCTATATTAAAGGGCGGAGGGAATATTTAGTAGTGCATTCTGCATATTATACATGCAAGAAGAGAAACTAGTGCTTTCATGTAAAATGATGTTCCTCAGTATTGAATTTTCTTTTGCTGAAAATTTTCTCGCTATTTAATTCTTCAACCACTTCTTCAAATCCTTTCATTTAAAAACAATTATGATTTAAAAATAAATTAATTAAGTAACAATAAAACTCACAAATACTTGTAAAAAAATATTAATAATTCAGACAATTTAGGAAAGCATCTTATATTAGTAATCAATCAAACATTTTTAAAAGACCCTTGTAAAAAAGACTGGAAGGAGTAAACGTTAAAAATTGTATACATTTGTTGAAAATTCCTTTGGTCATTGGTCAGATATATACATTTAATCTATATGTAGCACTTTGGTCCTTATTATAAGTTCACTTGTAGAAGCAATTTTTAGTCTTACATATAAGTTCACTTAGAGGTAATTAATGACTATTTTCCAATTTTAACCTTATTTAATTCTTGTTAGAAAGAGAGAAAGAGAAGAAAGATATGAGAATGATTTGTAAACATGTAGGGAGAACAAATTTCAAGCGTGCAACAATGCTTTCTGAGTCTCTAAGCACTGCCTATGGTGAAGTATGAAGAGAGACACAAAGAAATAGAAGAATGCGTCCTACTTATATTTAAGAACTCCATAAAGGTAGGGTCAGCCACTATCTTCCAAATCTCTTTCTACTTTATACCATGAAATTTTAGGGGATCCAAATTATTTCACCCAATATTCAATAGGATTTGTTCTTCTAACCAAGATGTTGAAATTTGAATGGTCAATTCATCTGAAGTTTAGAAATCAACAACGTTTGAAGCTCAAGAGGGAGAACTTCACAGGATGCATGCATTCACGTGAAAAAATCAAGGCCATAAATCTATGAATGTTAGACAACTTGACTTCCAAAGGTCCAATAACTTGAGGTGATTTGGTTTCATATTAGGTTCAAGTAAGTTTGTATTCTATGATACAATATTGTTGGTTATTTGTGGACATGTTAATATATACCCCTGGAATTGGTATGACAATTCCTATAAGGGAAAAGAAATAATTGCAGGCAATCACTCTGTTGATCTGGACATCACTATATATATGTTACAAAGTATTTGTTAATAAATGGCTAGTTGTTCCAGCCACAAGCGCCACAGTTGAATGAGGTTCTATGTCCGAGTCCGACATTAACATGTTTGTGTGCATGAGTATGTTTAAATTGTATTAAGAAAAAGTATTTGTATAATAACCTTGTTCGTCATATGGGTTATTCAGCATAAAGAATATATATATGTGTGTTTGTGTGTTTTGTTTGTTTTTGTGCGTGTGTGTGTAATCCTTGGACAGTTAAGCTTGATATAGTCAGTAAACTTGCAATGTATGTCACAAATTGACAATGCTTAGTCAATGATATGGATATACACAAATCACGAAGATTATGCCTAAAAAATAGTATTTATTCAACGCTAATCTCTAAAAATTAAATTATCTATATTAATTAATTTATGTAGGAAACTGCGTGTGAATGGTAAGTAATCTTCCCAACAATTGAATTACACTAAAAAAAACAATTCATTGATCTGACCAAATTTCCTACGGAATTCAAAGTTTTTGATGGAATTTGTCATGGATTTGCGTTGGCAACAAATTTCTGACGGAATCCATTCCATTGCTAATAGTATCGTGACAAATCAATTTCTAACAGAATTTTGATTCCATCGCAAATTTCTGATGGAATGATTGTATTTTTTTTGTAGTGTTATAACCCACGAAAATATATTTGGAAGCATCTTCTCTCATTCCAAATTACTTTAAATACTTTTTAATATTTGTATATACACCCTTCAATTCTAAACATAAGATCAGTTTATTATTAATTTACACATATTAAAAAAATTAAGTAAGTTTATTATTTGTAAAACAGTCCAATAAAATTATTTGAAAAAGACAACATGTGTGTTAATTCTCCTAAAGTATACATTTTGAAATTAATTAGATTGATATATTATCAACCACTTCTAAATATGGTAATTAATTTTTTTAAAATAATAAACGAGTGATAAAATATAGTAAAATATCATCTATAGAATTAATTACCCCATGTAATATCCCAAATTTTGGGACTAGAGGCATAAGATTAAGCCTGGATTAAGTGGACTGCTAGACCCTGGTTTAGCAAATGTTCCTGTGAGGCATGCTTAAATTCTCCAAAATTCCTTTATATCATTGGATATTAAAATTAATTATATTGGTGAGCTAAAGAGCTTGGGGAATAACAAAATGAAGTGATTGGAAGTCACACACAATATAGTAAAGTGGAATACAAAGTAATTTTGCTATCGGTGAAATTCCCGGTATGGCAGTGATGATTATGTGACATGTTTCAATGGGTAAATGATGGTGAAAAATTATAAAACTTTCCAGAATGAAAGTAGACTTATCAAGCTTTAATTTGATAGGTAATATAAGTCATTTGGAGCTGTACACAAAGAGAAATAAATTTTTAAAGTTAGAACAGTAAAATTAATTATTTTCTGGGACATTATTCAAGGATTAAAATTTTGGGAAGAGTGAGCTTTTAATTGGCTAAAGTTTGTATTTGTTCTTAAAACTAGACTCAATAAGGGTTGCATAGCCTTTGGAATCACCTCAATTGGATATCTATACAATTAGATATGAATTTTCAAAGTTTAATGAAAATTCTGCCAAATTGGATATTATATGCGAAAATTAGAATTTTGGACCAATGAGGGAGTGCCACGTGTCCAAGTCATTTGCTTATTCATTTAATCAGCAATTCTCCATCTTCTTCACCATTTTTCACGCAAAACAAACCTGAAGAGAGAGAAAGAGCTGCAGAATGAAAATGGAGGGAGATGAGAGAGAAACTTTGAGGCGCCAAAAACCCTACTGAAACGGCGTCGTCTCTCAAAGTATTCTTCAAGAAACTTCTTCTGCTCATCGTGAGCTACATTTCTATGATTTCAAATTTTCATTTGAAGGTGGTTGGCGCCATCTCACTGGCCAGGGTGTTGCCAGAATTATAAACCGTTTGTAGAAACGGGTAGAGGTAAGCGTAAGCTTCCTTTTTAATCGATTGATTTGTCGTTTGGATGGGTATAAAGGAAGTTGGGTACTATTTATGTCTGGTTTAAATTGGTGTTTTCAATGACTAAATCATATCTAATAAGTGTTTAAATAGCTAATCACTTGATTAGAAGTAGAAAGGAAGTGATTAAGCAAGAGAATACAAGAAAACAACAACCTTTTCCTAAGACTCTGTTTTTCTGTTCTGGCTGTTTTGTGGGGAAGGAGTGGAAATTTGATGATTTGGATGCTTTCATTGGCTTTAGGAGGAAAAATTGTGTAGGTATACAAGTATTCATGATTTTTGGATGTTTGTATATAAATTTGGAAATTTAGGAAGTTTGTATATGCATCATGTAGATTCTGCCTTTTCTGTACAGTGGAATTGTACGAGCTTTTTCATATGATAAATCTTGTCCAAAAATTCTGATATTTTTCAAGATTAAAGTAGACATGTGGAGATTTAATTTGGTAGGTAGTTTGTAATTTTTGGATAATGATAGTAGGAGATATGAATTTTTGAAGATATGCCCTGTTTTTTTGGAAAGAATCTGAAATAGTGATGTTTTGCTAAATTTTTCATAGTGCAAGCCTTATTCAAAAATTATAAATATTTCCAGAATTAAAGTAGATATATATATATATATATATATATATATATATATATATATATATATATATATAATTTTATAGGTATTTTGTAATTTTTGGATAAGTATATTAGGAGATATGAATTTTTGAATGTCTGCACTGTTTTCTGGAAGAACATCTGAAACAGTTGGTGTTTGAAAACATTATGGGAATGGTGTGGTGGTGGCATTTAAAATTGAGTATTTTTATATAAATCTAAACTTAAAGGGCTTCAAATATAACTTTGAAGCACCTCAATTGGAGTTCTATAGAATTAGTTATGATTTTCCTAAGTTTGGTAAAAAATGTTGGTAGTTTGATTACCATGCTAATTTAAGTAAAAAATTGGCCAAATATAATTGGAATGAACTCTAAGGGTGAAAGTAAGCCTATAAGGCTAATGTGGGCCATTGGGTATTCACTTTTCATTGCTCTAATGATGTTATCACTTGCCTAGAGCCGTAAAGTGATAAAGAAGGAGCAATGGTTGGAGGATCAAGGGACAAGAAGAGAAGGACATAAAGTCCACCAGGTAGTTGATGCTACTGAATTTTAAATGAGCACCGCAAGTGTACGGGCCGTGGAAATAGTATAGTAGCAAATCAAGGTCATCCCACAGAGATTCAATTAAACTAATGATTAGGCATTAAATTTCTCATGTTCATTTAAGTTGAGCAAATCAAGAAAGAAAATAATTTGAAAATCAATTTAAACAAAAGCAAAAGTCCTAAGTTTAATATTTTTGAAATTTCAGTGGAGGAAAACAACCTAGAGTGGCTAATCCCTTTTTCAAGGTTAGAGCATGTATATACCCAAAATAAATGCACTTAATGTTAATTTGTTAATCTAGAGGCAATAAATTGTTAAAATTGTTATTCCTAACTAATTTACTCAAGAGGCAATAAATGTCCAATTTCACTCTAATATGATTATATGGGTCCAATAGGTATATTCCTATCCTATTGGCAAATTAGAATAAATCCTAATCCCACATTACTTAATCATATGGTCCAATTAAGATCACTCTTCCAAGGCTAATCTAAATTCCCCAATTTCCTACTTAGTGGTGATCAAGCACTAAATAGACAGAATAGTACAAGATTAAGTAAACAAACTAACAATAAACACAAATTAATTGGTTCATACATGCTCAAACCCCAAATTAGTTCATAGCTACTCTAGGTTTAAGAAAATTAGCCACACATAGCTTTACACATAATAACAGCAGCAGCAAAATTGACATCAAAATCCATACTGAGAATTAAATTGAAACAAGGAGAATGAAGCATATGAACAGAACGTTAGCTACCCAAAAGTGACGTTACAGTGGGATGAACAGTGCTCCACTACAGTGCACATGCACACTGACGTTATAGTGGACGCTACAGTGCTTTGCTCTCATTCCTCTCAATTTCCATTTTGGCTCTGTTCTCTCTTGCGTGAGCTGCAGCTCTCTGCTCTGGTTCACGAATTGCCATCATTCCCGATCTCTTAAGCTTCAGGTTCAAGCTCCAGAATCAAACACATTGCAGCGATTCCTCCTCTGCTTTTCTCGTCCTTCAATTCAGCAATGGTGAAGATGAAGAACAGTCCATCCGACTCCCTCCGTTCTCAGCCTTCCCCCTCTGGTTTATGAGCTTCAGAACTCACAGTGACGCTGCCATGCCCTCTTATTCAGATTTCAGCTTCGGTCACTCTACTGAGCTTCTGAAGATGAAGCTCTAACAGTGTGGGCTGCCTCCAAAATCGCTGCTGCTATCAGTCGCAATGATATCTGATCCCCTGTGAAGCTCCAAGAAAGTGAGCGATGATGACGGTACCATGAAGAAAAACAAACGGTGTTGCTCTCCCTCCAAAACAGCAGCTTCCTCAATGATCCATCCTCACCTTTTGCTGCTCTCGGTTACTCCTCAGAACCAGCGGCACTCTGCTCTCAAGCTTGCCCACGCTGCCACTCCGTTCTTAGCTGACGACCAGATATGTGATTCTCGCTCTGGTTCAGTGATTCAGTCACTGAAATGATGAAGACGATGAACAGTGGAAAACACCAGCTCACCGTCCTCCTCTCTCAGCTTCCTTGATTCCCAGCCGCCACTGTTACTCTCCTTTCTTTCTCCAAACCAGAATGATCCGCCTCCTCCGTTCTCAGCTGCTTCCGCCAGACCTAAGGGAGTCCCTTGGTCAAAACGTGCGTTTTGACCAAGGGACTTAAATGTAAAAAAAACAAAAACTTGTGAATAGGGACTAAAGTGCAACTTTGTGAAATTTTTAGGAGCTCATTCATAATTTTCTAAAAATATAAGAAAAACTTTTCTTCTTTTTGAATATGTAATTTATTTTCATTATTTATTTGTTCTTTTACTTAGATCCCTAAGATAATGCATCAACTTGATATCTTATAAATTCATAAGAAAATAATCTTAAATTAGCATTGATAACTCCCCAATTATATCAAAATAAATCTCAAATACATTAAAAATGGGGAGTTATCACACCCCCACACTTGCATCAAATCTTGTCCTCAAGATTTTAAAAGTTTAAAACAACTAAAGAAGCTCATGGAAGCAAGACTTTAAAGCAAGTAATATAAAATTGGAATTAATCCAAAATTTCAAGAATAAAGCTTTATTAGAACTCTTTTCCATCTTCTAAAAATGCAAGTAGCAAGGCAATTAATTTGACAAAGATAAATCACAATAAAATGCCCCTTATAAGGTATGTGTTTGCACTCATCTCTCAAGATAATAAATGGCTTGTATTTCACTCAATTCCACCTATTGCAACTCATTTACCATAGGCTTGTTTATCATCTCAATCTCCACTATATTATCCCATTACATACTCAAATCAAAAGGACTTTTCCAATGGTTGTAATGAGTAAGGTAGGATAATGAAATGAAAATGGTCAAATGATATGGAGGAATACTTTAATTAGTGCTAAGCAATTCAATGACATCCATGAAAAATGAAAGACTATTCACTTAAAGAAAGCAAACTCACTTCTACTATACACAACATTTATTCATTAATCTTCACAATTTTTTTTCTATTCATTTTTTTTTCATTCTATTTTTTTATACACCTTTCTTTTCAATCTTTTTTTTTACTTTTTCTCTTTTCTTCTTTTTTTTTCAAAGTATCCACACCAACTCATCATATAACATAGGCTTCCTAATCCTTTCATTCTTGTTCTAAAATTGCTTACTTAGCACTTACTAAAGTGGTAAATGGATGGAAAGGGAAAAATATAAAAATTGCATTTATCAAATAAAGGGCTATTTACTCTATGCAATTTTCTTTTAAAAACAAGTTGAGGCTCAAATGGGGTAAAGCAAAGGATTTTCATATGATAAGGATGGTCATTTGGCCTAACTAGCTATGAAATGAATGCCTAAATCATCTTTGTGTATGCAAAAAGATTTAAAGCTTCAAAAGAGATTCAAGACAAGTTCTAGAGATGAAATCACAATAAGTGTACTCCCTCTTGAAAGAAATGAATATTTAGGCTCAAATTTCTCACCGGCATTTGACATCCTAAAGTCACTTACCTAAGCCAAATCACTTGCCTATTTACTAACATTCCAAGAAGATAAAACTGAATTCTAATAAAACTCAATCCTTTTAAATTCAAATCAACCCAACTTTGCCAATGTGCACAAGTAAAATCCAAGCTTCCATGAAAAACAAAATTTTTCAAAATTTTTCTATTTATGTGCAAAATCAAAGAAATTTATCAAACTTGAGGACAAGTTATACAAAATCAATGGTATCTCTCACCCCCACACTTAAATGTCACATTGTCCTCAATGTGAACAAGTAACACTAAGTAATGGAAATAAAAAAAATCACCATATCCAAGTGTAAGGATAGCCAAAGTTCCAAAGATTTCAAATGTTCACCAATTAAGCACAATTCACAAATGTCACCACTCAACTCAATAGTCACAACAAATATCAATCACATGCAAAACTAGACTATCACCAGCACTCATATCCCAGAACATGTTATTAACAATCAACTCAAACAAAATAAAGAAAAGTAGAAGAATACTCCCCTCTCAATTCTTGTCTTGTGCTTTTGAATGCTCTATCTTGTGGCTATCAAAGTGGAATGCATCATCATGGGCTACCAAAAGTCCTACAAAAACAAAACAACACATCAAACTACACCTTGGGTTGCCTCCCAAGAAGCGCTAAGTTTAAAGTCTTCAGCCAGACTATGTGAGAAACTCATGGAGGTTGTGCCAAGTGATAAACCATTGCTTGTCGATCCACCTCACCACCATGATAGTACTTTAGTCTTTGCCCATTCACCTTAAAGCAATTTCCTGTGCTCTCATTTCTAACTTCAATTGCACCCTTTGATGACACAGAAACCACTCGAAATGGACCAGACCATCTAGATCGAAGCTTTCCAGGAAACAACTTGAGTTTTGAATTGAAGACAAGAACCAATTGCCTAGGCTCAAAATTTTGCTTCAAGATATGCTTGTCATGCCATTTCTTTGTCCTTTCTTTATATAATCTTGAGCTCTCATATGCTTGAAATCGCAATTCTTCCAACTCATTTAGCTACAATAGCCTTTTAGCTCCAGCTTCGTTGTGATCCATATTCAACTTCTTGATTGCCCACCATGCTTTATACTCCAATTCAAGTAGCAAATGACAAGCTTTCCCAAAAACCAACCGATAAGGTGACATGCCAATTGGAGTACGAAAAGCTGTTCTATAAGCCCACAAAGCATCATCAAGTTTATCAGACCAATCTTTTCTTGTAGGACCTACAGTTTTCTCCAGGATCCTCTTAATCTCCCTGTTAGCCAACTCACATAAGCCATTAGTTTGAGGATGATATGCAAGTGACATTCGGTGGTGCACTCCATATTTTACCAATAGAGCCTTGAAATTCTTATTGTTGAAATGAGTGCCCTCATCAGTAATGATCGCTCTAGGAGTGCCAAATCTTGTGAAGATATACTTCTTCAAGAAGCGAATTACTGTATTGGCGTCATTAGCTTGGCAAGCAATAGCTTCAGCCCATTTGCTCACATACTCCACCGCAACAAGAATATATTGGTTTCCTCTTGAAGATGGAAAAGGACCCATGAAATCCATCCCCCAAACATCAAATAGCTCTACCTCTAAGATCCCAGATTGAGGCATCTCATGTCTCTTGGAAATGTTACCTGTTCTTTGATATCTATCACACTTGGAAACAAAATGGTGAGCATCCTTAAATAAAGAAGGCCAATAAAAACCAGAATCAAGCACTTTAGATGCAGTTCTTTGCCCCCCATAATGTCCCCCATATGCAGATGCATGACATTCAGTTAAAATTGCCTCTTGTTCAACCTCAGGCACACATTTCCTAATAATCAAATCAGCACATCTCTTAAAAAGAAATGGTTCTTCCCATATATAGTAGGCAACATCATGCAAAAATTTCTTTCTTTGATAGAAAGTCAAATCAGGAGGTAACACATCACATGCCAGATAATTCACAATATCAGCATACCAAGGCAAATCATAACTGCTAACAGCAAATAACTGTTCATCAGGGAAATATTCATTAACCATTAAATCATTCACACAATCAGAAGAGTTCACAATCCTAGATAAATGATCAGCAACTTGATTTTCAGTTCCTTTCCTATCAACTATATGCACATCAAATTCCTGTAACAATAAAACCCATCTAATCAATCTAGGTTTGGACTCTTTCTTCCCTAACAGATATTTGATAGCAGCATGATCAGTGTGAACTAAAATCTTAGCACCCATCAAGTAGACTCTAAACTTTTCAAAAGCAAACACTATAGCAAGCATTTCTTTTTCAGTAGTAGAGTAATTTACCTGAGCTGCAACTAGTGTCTTACTTGCATAGTAGATGGGATGGAAGATCTTAGCATGCCTTTGCCCCAACACAGCTCCAACAACATAGTCACTCGCATCACACATCACTTCAAAAGGTAGTGACCAATCAGGAGCAATAATAATAGGAGCTGAAATCAATCGACTCTTCAATTCTTCAAAAGCCTTCATGCACTCCTCATTGAAGTGGAAAGGAGTATCTTTCTCAAGTAATTGTGAAAGAGGCTTTGAAATCTTTGAAAAATCTTTAATAAATCGACGATAGAATCCAGCATGCCCCAAGAAACTTCTCACAGCTTTGACATTAGAAGGAGGAGGAAGTTGCTCAATCACAGAAGTCTTTGCTCGATCAACCTCTAAGCTTTTTTTAGAAACCTTATGCCCAAGGACTATCCCTTCAGTCACCATGAAATGACACTTTTCCCAATTGAGAACAAAATTCGTCTCTTCACATCTCCTTAACACCTTATCCAGATGTATCAAACATTCTTCAAATGATTCACCAAAGACCGAAAAGTCGTCCATGAAGACTTCCATTATCTCTTCTATCATATCAGAGAATATGCTCATCATACATCTTTGGAAAGTAGCAGGGGCGTTACACAAACCAAATGGCATTCTTCTGAAGGCAAAGGTACCATAAGGACATGTGAACATTGTCTTTTCTTGATCTTCAGGAGCAACAACAATTTGGTTATAACCTGAGTACCCATCCAAGAAGCAAAAGAATTCCTTACCAGCTAATCGATCTAACATCTGATCGATGAAAGGAAGTGGGAAATGATCCTTCCTTGTTGCTTCATTCAACTTTCTATAATCCATACACACTCTCCAACCTGTAACTGTACGAGTGGGGATGAGCTCATCATACTCATTAGCAATAACTGTCATTCCTCCTTTCTTAGGAACACATTGTACTGGACTAACCCAAGAGCTATCTGAAATAGGGTAAATGATTCCAGCATCCAACCATTTAATCACTTCTTTCTTGACTACATCCTTCATCATAGGATTCAATCTTCTCTGATTCTGAATAGACTTCTTGTGATCATCTTCCAAAAGTATCTTATGCATCACAATTGAAGGACTTATACCTTTGATGTCGGCAATTGTCCAACCCAAAGCCCTTTTGTGATCCCGAAGAACTTTCAACAACCTTTCTCTTTGGTCTTCAGATAAAGAAGAAGATATGGTAATAGGAAGTGTCTCAGATTCACCCAAATAAGCATATCGAAGATGTGATGGTAAGGGCTTAAGATCAAGAATTGGTGCTTCTTCAATAGAAGGCTTCAAAGAAGTTTGCCTTGATTCCATCTCTAACAACTCAAATTGCTTTGATCGATTACTGTAAGGAGAAGAAGTCTCAAGTAACCTCTTGCATTCAACTAAATTCCCTTCTTCAACATCATAAATTCCAAATAACACAGCTTCCAAAGGGTCTTTTATAACATAAGATTCTAAAGTCTTTTGAATCACATCATCTAGTATATCAACCCTGAAGCAATCAGTTGTGTCCCTTGGATACTTCAATGCCTTGTTCATATTGAAAATAACTTCTTCATCATTCACTCTCAACTTGATCTCCCCTTTTTCAACATCAATCAAAGTTCGAGCTGTAGCAAGAAAAGGCCTTCTTACAATGAGTGGAAGAGTGATATCTTCATCATAATCTAACACAATGAAGTCAGCTGGAAAAATAAACTTATCAACTTTAACCAACCCATCTTCAATAATACCCTTTGGATAAGCTAAACTTCGATCAGCTAACTGAAGTGTCACAAAGGTTGGATGAGCTTCACCAAGTTGCAATTTCCGAAACACAGATAATGGCATCAAATTGACACTTGAGCCTAGATCACATAAAGCTCCACCTTGAAATTTTTCTCCAATTATGCAAGGTATAGAAAAACTACCAGGATCTTTCTGTTTAAGAGGCAACTTGTTGAGAATAATAGCACTACATTCTTCAGTGAGGGGTACTGTTTCATAATCACCAAATCTTCTTTTCTTACTCAACATCTCTTTAAGAAACTTCACATATTGAGGCATTTGCTCTAAAGCTTCAAGTAAAGGGAGATTGATGTGTAATTGCTTGAAGATCCCCAAAAACTTCTTGTACTGCTCATCTAAAGCTTTCTTTTGAAATCTTTGAGGAAATGGCAAAGGTGGTACCCATTTAAGATTTTCATTGGTAGGCTTCTTCTTCACTTCACCCTTCGTAGACACACTATCAACTTTTGTCTTTTGAATAAACTCTTCATCATTCTTTATAATGATCGTAGGAGTCTCGTGGCCATTAGAAGCTGAAGGTTTCTTCACTGTTTGTGAAATCTCAGGTAACTCTTTACCACTTCTCAAAACAAGAGCTTTACATTCCTCTTTTCCATTGCTACGAGGATTAGTCACAGTATTACTTGGCAATTCCCTTTGCTGTAATGCATTCACAGCAGTTGCAAGTTGCCCCACTTGAACCTCAAGATTCTTGATGGATGAACTCAATGTTGTATTAGTAGTAGCTTGATCTTGAGTACTCTTCAATTGAAAACTCATAAGCTGAGACATCATTGCTTCAAGATCAGTTTTGGGCTCTTGAATAGGCTTAACTTCCTTTTCCATGTGATAGAAACCAGGAGGTGCCATTGGCTTTGAATTAGAAGTAGATGCTTCATTAAGAGTTGCACCATGTTTCCAAGAGAGATTAGGATTTTTACGCCATCCAGAGTTGTAAGTATTGGAATATGGATTAATCTGATTGTTGTTATGGTAATTTCATGCATAATTGACTGACTCAATCTGTTGAGACATAAGGCATTGTCCCATAGCATGTCCATCTCCACAATAATCACAATGAGCATGAATAGCATTAACCCCCATGTGTCCAATTTTGGATAGGCGTACTTGAGCTTCTAGATGATCAAATCTCTTATTGAGAGCATTTAACATTCCCACCAATTGTGATGAAGTGTCATCATTAACTCTCTCAGTTGACTTCACTGATCTTCTATCATTGTTGTTTTGAATAAAGTCAGCTGATAAGTCATCTAAGCAACTCTAAACATAATTCACCGGTTGCTTTGTAATTCCTCCATTAGTGACAGCATTCAATTCTGATCTAGATTCAGGAGTCAACCGAGTACAGAAGATTTGAAGTAAGACCCACTTCTCAAAATTATGGCCAGGACTCTGCCTAACAAGCAACTTGAATCTCTCCCAAGCTTCATATAAGTGTTCCCCAAACTGTTGGCAAAAATTAGTAAGAGCAGCTCTTGCATCGACCATCTTGTTATATGGAAAGAAACGAGATCTGAACTTATCTTCCAACACGGCCCAAGAAGTGACACTACCTTCTTCTAAATTGTTGAGCCACTCTTTAGCTTTTCCTTGTAGAGAATAAGGAAAAAGCCTAAGGCAGATCACATCATTAGGAACTCCATTTTGCTTGAATGAGTCATAAACATCCAGAAATTGAATCAAGTGCCGATTTGGGTCTTCTGAATCATTCCCGGCATATTGACCATGTAACTCAAGCATCTTCAGCATAGTATGCTTGATCTCAAAATTATTAGCTTGGAATTCAGGCACTCTAATTCCTGATTGATACCCACGAGATTGTCTTCCCAAGAAATCATTGACACCCAAACGGTCATTCTCATCCTCAGCCATCACTGTAGTATCAGTTTTTACACCCTTCCTTGCTCGAGTATGAGGTCTTGTAGCTTCCAAAAGTTCTTGGATGCTCCTTGTTTTCTGTGGTGTCTTTACAACTTTGGATCTGCGGGGCATATACTAAAGTACCTGAAAAGCTAAACAAATCTCAAGAGTATCACACTAACACAAAGAACTAACAAAAACAAAAACAAAAATTGCTCAAGCTAAAATTACTAAAGGAATTCTAATTCTAATCACCAATTACCTTGAATCCCCGGCAACGGCGCCAAAAACTTGATGCTACTGAATTTTAAATGAGCACCACAAGTGTACGGGCCGTGGAAATAGTATAGTAGCAAATCAAGGTCATCCCACAGAGATTCAATTAAACTAATGATTAGGCATTAAATTTCCCATGTTCATTTAAGTTGAGCAAATCAAGAAAGAAAATAATTTGAAAATCAATTTAAACAAAAGCAAAAGTCCTAAGTTTAATATTTTTGAAATTTCAGTGGAGGAAAACAACCTAGAGTGGCTAATCCCTTTTTCAAGGTTAGAGCATGTATATACCCAAAATAAATACACTTAATGTTAATTTGTTAATCTAGAGTTTAAATAGATATAAGTATCTTCCAATTACTCATACCCCTCTCTCAAGTTAAAATTGTTATTCCTAACTAATTTACTCAAGAGGCAATAAATGTCCAATTTCACTCTAATATGATTATATGGGTCCAATAGGTATATTCCTATCCTATTGGCAAATTAGAATAAATCCTAATCCCACATTACTTAATCATATGGTCCAATTAAAATCCCTCTTCCAAGGCTAATCTAAATTCCCTAATTTCCTACTTAGTGGTGATCAAGCACTAAATAGACAGAATAGTACAAGATTAAGTAAACAAACTAACAATAAATACAAATTAATTGGTTCATACATGCTCAAACCCCAAATTAGTTCATAGCTACTCTAGGTTTAAGAAAATTAGCCACACATAGCTTTACACATAATAACAGCAGCAGCAAAATTGACATCAAAATCCATACTGAGAATTAAATTGAAACAAGGAGAATGAAGCATATGAACAGAACGTTAGCTACCCAAAAGTGACGTTACAGTGGGATGAACAGTGCTCCACTACAGTGCACATGCACACTGACGTTATAGTGGACGCTACAGTGCTTTGCTCTCATTCCTCTCAATTTCCATTTTGGCTCTGTTCTCTCTTGCGTGAGCTGCAGCTCTCTGCTCTGGTTCACGAATTGCCATCATTCCCGATCTCTTAAGCTTCGGGTTCAAGCTCCAGAATCAAACACATTGCAGCGATTCCTCCTCTGCTTTTCTCGTCCTTCAATTCAGCAATGGTGAAGATGAAGAACAGTCCATCCGACTCCCTCCGTTCTCAGCCTTCCCCCTCTGGTTTATGAGCTTCAGAACTCACAGTGACGCTGCCATGCCCTCTTATTCAGATTTCAGCTTCGGTCACTCTACTGAGCTTCTGAAGATGAAGCTCTAACAGTGTGGGCTGCCTCCAAAATCGCTGCTGCTATCAGTCGCAATGATATCTGATCCCCTGTGAAGCTCCAAGAAAGTGAGCGATGATGACGGTACCATGAAGAAAAACAAACGGTGTTGCTCTCCCTCCAAAACAGCAGCTTCCTCAATGATCCATCCTCACCTTTTGCTGCTCTCGGTTACTCCTCAGAACCAGCGGCACTCTGCTCTCAAGCTTGCCCACGCTGCCACTCCGTTCTTAGCTGACAACCAGATATGTGATTCTCGCTCTGGTTCAGTGATTCAGTCACTGAAATGATGAAGACGATGAACAGTGGAAAACACCAGCTCACCGTCCTCCTCTCTCAGCTTCCTTGATTCCCAGCCGCCACTGTTACTCTCCTTTCTTTCTCCAAACCAGAATGATCCGCCTCCTCCGTTCTCAGCTGCTTCCGCCAGACCTAAGGGAGTCCCTTGGTCAAAACGTGCGTTTTGACCAAGGGACTTAAATGTAAAAAAAACAAAAACTTGTGAATAGGGACTAAAGTGCAACTTTGTGAAATTTTTAGGAGCTCATTCATAATTTTCTAAAAATATAAGAAAAACTTTTCTTCTTTTTGAATATGTAATTTATTTTCATTATTTATTTGTTCTTTTACTTAGATCCCCAAGATAATGCATCAACTTGATATCTTATAAATTCATAAGAAAATAATCTTAAATTAGCATTGATAACTCCCCAATTATATCAAAATAAATCTCAAATACATTAAAAATGGGAAGTTATTAGTAGTGAACTTATCTTTTCTGCATGTATATGATATGTATGTCTTGCATTGATTATGTGACTGTTTTGCCTATTTGTGTGGAATATGTATGATTGGTTGAAGCTCTGTTATATTAGTGCAATGGCCATATGTATGTCATAGCATCGAGCATGTTGTATGTCATTATGTTGGTATGAAATAGTGTAGGCAAGCATGTCATGCATTCATATATATCTGGCATGCATAGTGGTAATGTTTGCTACTGAGATTCTCTCGAATCTCACTCCTCCCAACTAACCATTCAGACAGGTGAGCATTGGAAACGTGCTAAGATCAGAAAAGAGGTATGCACGAAGAGGAATATTACTAGTTGTTTGAAGGCCTTTTAGTTATTAAGGTCTGTAAATATTGTGTAAACCCCTAGTGGGGAAAATTTTGTATTATAATCAAGCAATATTGTATTAATATTATCAGTATATTCATGCTATTCATGTGTGCCCACTGAACTACGCATTGCTACTCTGAGTAAGATCAGTAATAAGGGATATATGAGGCGGGTCTTTACACCTCACCCTAGACGCCCCAAAAAAAAAAGGTTCATAATCAAGTTCTTAGAAAAACCACACCTTAAAAGCTACCGATTAGCCCCTCCCCAGGTAGTCTGCTTCAGTTGGTCAGCCCTTTAAGTGCGAATTATTTTTTTTAATCTAGATTTCCATTTGTTGATGGATTTCATTTTTTATCTGACACAATGGAAACTCTTTGATACCTGGCTATATATTTCTTTTTCTGTAATAAACGTGCTTGTTCCTGTTTGCGTTTTCTAATATTTTGATATTTGGTGCTCTAATCTAATTTAATTTCTAGATGGATTTATCTAAATAATTATTCTTTCTCTGGAGTTTCTGTTCCCGTTTTTTTTCCAGGCTTGTGATTTTTTTTGCTAGATGGATTAGTGTTAGTTAATAATGTTTTCAAAATAACTCCGCTTATGTTTATAGCCGACCCCAAGTCCGGGTAAAGGAGGAGGGTTGTGTTAGGCCCCGACAGCCAACATAAAACCCTGTCGAATCTTTATGAACATAGATCAACAAAGAAATTGTGCTAATGCTAGGTCGCTGCCTATAAGTAACGCGCTGTATGGCTCGAGTACAGTGAGAAGTGAGCGAGAGCCACTGCATCGTCGCCCGGATGTAATGTTAAATGAGCAAGGGCTACCGCTTTCTTCTGAACGGAGGCGGCTAAAGAAGCTAGTTCAAGAAAACAAGATTAGATTTGGCACTTGGAACATTAGGACTTTGAGCGGCAAATCATGGGAGGTGGTGGGAGTAATGAAGGATCGTAAGATTAATATCATGTGTCTCTAGGAAACTAAATGGTCAGGAGAAAGGTTTAGAGAAATTAATGGTTTTAAGCTCTGGTACACAGGAAAGGTCAATGGACGTAATGATGTTGGTATAATTGCTGACAAGGAATGGAGGAAGAATGTGGTAGACGTTAAGAGGATTGAGGACAGAATTATTTCCTTAAGAATGATTGTTGGAAAGGATATTATTAACATTATCAGTGCGTATGCACCTCAAGTAGGGGCAGAAGTACATCTTAATTAAAATTCTGGGAAGATTTGGAGGGACTAATTCAAAGTATCTCACTAACTGAAAAGATTTTTATTGGAGGAGATCTTAATGGACATGTTGGTAAGGAGGCAGGACCTCCTGCAAGAGCGCATGGTGGTTTTGGATTTTGGTTGCTCAATAATGAAGGTCAATCTATTATTGATTTCTCCCTCGCATATGATCTCAAGATTGTCAACACTTGTTTTAAGAAGCGAGAGGAGCATTTAATAACATACAAGAGTGGAGCCACAAGGTCACAGATCGATCTTGGTAAGGAATTCTTATAGACAATTTTGTACTAACTGTAAAGTGATCTCTGAGGATGGCGTGACAACACAACATAGGGTTCTGGTCCTTGATGTGAATATTAAGTATGTAAAACAAAAACGCCAGCAAGTTTTAAACCCAAGGGTCAGGTGGTGGCAATTGAAAGGGGAAAAAAGGAGATTTTTAAGAAAAATCTCTTAGAAGAGGGGGAGTGAGAGTTGTAAGGAAATCCTAATATCATGTGGGAGAATATGTCTAAAAAGGTCTAGCGAGTTGCTAAAGCAATTCTGGGAAAATCAAAAGGTCTTGGTCGACAAGATAAAGAGACTTGGTGGTGGGATGAGACTGTTCAAGAGAAAACCAAGCATAAGAAAGATTATTTTAAAGCCATACACTTATGTAATAATGCTGAAAATTGGGAAAAATATCGTATGGCTAAAAAGGATACTAAAACGGCAGTGAGTGAAGCTCATAATAAAGCATATGAAGAGTTTTATAAGGAGTTAGGGACAAAGGCAGGAGAGCGTAAGATTTACAAGATCGCAAAGAACAAGGAGAGAAAATCAAGAGACTTGGACCAAGTGAGGTGTATAAAGGATGAAGAAGGAAAAGTTTTGGTTACTGATGGAGATATTAAGAATAGGTGGGAAGCCTACTTTTATAAGTTGTTTAATGATGGTGGAGAATGGTCGCATTGTGACTTGGAAGATTTGACAACTCGAGAAGGTGACCTCAATTTTTCATTTTATCGCAGGATTCGAATTGGCAAGATTAAAGAAGCTCTTAAGAAGATGAAAACTGGTAAAGCTGTCAGACCTGATGGTATTCCAATTGAAGTTTGGAAATGCTTGGGTGAGGAGGGTGTGTCGTGGCTCACAAAATTATTTAATGAGATCTTACAAACCAAGAAAGTGTCAGATGAGTGGAGGAAAAGTACTTTGGTTCCTATTTATAAGAATAAATGGGATATTTAGAATTGCGCAAATTATAGAGGAATTAAGCTAATGAGCCATACAATGAAATTGTGGGAAAAAATGATTGAATATAGGTTGAGGTTGGAGACTGATGTTGCTGAAAACCAATTTGGATTCATGTCAGGAAGGTCTACAATAGAAGCGATTTATTTATTAAGAGTGATAATGGAAAAGTATAGGAGCAAAGGAAGAGATTTACACATGGTCTTCATTGATTTGGAGAAAGCTTATGATCGGGTGCCAAGAGATGTGCTTTGGAAAGCCTTGGAAAAGAAGGGGGTGAGGGTTGCATATATAAAAGCCATTCAAGATATGTATGCGGGGATTACAACCAATGTTAGAACATCTGAAGGTGTTACAAAAGACTTCCCTATAAGGATTGGACTACATCAGGGATCAGCTTTAAGTCCTTATTTGTTTAACCTAGTGATAGACGTCCTGATTGAACCTATAAAAGAGGAGATCCCTAAATGCATGCTTTTTGCGAATGATATAGTGCTTTTGGGCTGAATCTAGGGAAGAAATTAACTCCAAACTTGAGATATGGAGGCGGACTTTGGAATTGAGAGGTTTTCGTCTTAGTAGGAGCAAAACTGAATATATGCATTGCAAATTTGATAAGAGGCAAAGTCAAAGTGAAGTGGAAGTTACATTGGATGGGCAAGTCATCCCGCAAGTAACAAAATTTAGATATTTAGGATCAATTATACAACAAGATGGTGATATGGATGGAGACGTCAATCACATAATTCAAGCCGGATGGTATAAATGGAGAAAAGCTACGGGAGTTATTTGTGATCATAAGGTACCTAATAAGATAAAAGGAAAATTCTACCGCACTGCTATAAGACTAGCAATACTATATGGTAGTGAATGTTAGGCTTTAAAGGGATATCATGAACATAAAATGGGGGTAGCTGAGATGAGGATGTTAAGATGGATGTGTGGCCATACAAGAAAGGACAAAATTCGTAACACTCATATACGTGATCGTGTTGGAGTGGCCCCTATTGAAGAAAAAATGGTAGAAAATTATTTCAGATGGTTTGGACATGTTCAGCGAAGGCCATTAAGTGCTCCGGTGAGAAGGGTTGATCAAGCAGTATAGAATCCTGTCAAACGAGATCGAGGAAGACCGAAACGAACGCTCAATGAGGTCATTGAGAGAGACATTTTAATTAATAATATATCGAAATCTATGGTCTTTGATAGAGAACAATGGCGTCGTGCGATCCATGTAGCCGACCCCACTTAGTAGGATAAAAGCTTTGTTGTTGTTGTTGTAATAACGTTTTCAAAATATGACCTTGAGGGTGGTGCTGTGTGCGGCTGGCGAGTGTTCAGAACTTCAATTTGTCACTTTCAGAGTTCAATTAACCAACCTCCTGTTGCATCCAACACTAGTGAACCATGTGAAAGATTCTTTCTAGTCCTTACTATAACACCTATTTTGAATTTCAATTTCTTTATTAAAATGAATCTTATATTAAGAATTTGGGATAGTATTATATTCGGAATGAACATGGATGGTGCATCTCACCCTCCTACCTTAGTTTTTTTGGAGTTGCGCACGAAGCATAAAAATTTTCTCAAATATCACAACACACTGGATTCGTTGGGATGCAAAAACGATTTGCAACCTAAGGCACAACTGTTAAGCACAGAGAACTTGTTTGTAATCATGATGAATATAATATAGAACCACAATATTATTGAAACAGCTACTATATATATATATATATATATATATATATATATATATTATAATAGCTGTTTCAATAATATTGTGGTTACACACACACACATCTCGATATGTAGAGCTCGAATTCAAAACAACATAGTCGGCAAAAACAAAAAAGAATTCAAAACAACCTAAGACATGATCGGTCCAGTTAATGTTTGAGAAAATAAATTAAAAATGATTACATCAGATCAGAAAGTTGTACACTAACCACAAAGAAAAAGTCTCGCGTGGGCTTGTATGGAGGACAAAATGACTATCATAATTACATTATTAATATCACTAGGTTAAGATAATATAGTATATATAAGATGAGATTGGTAAAATAATATTATAATCAGCTGCTGAAGTTGGCATGTTGGAATTCATAAATAATTTTCAAGTAATGTCGAGTTTGTGGAATTCAACACTATAATTAAATACACACTAATTAATGGAAAGATTATTTGGATTTTGGACATTTTATAAATAATAGTATCTCTATAATTGTTAAAATCAATTTAAAAGTATAAACTATTCATCCCATCACATGGTTGAACTGCCCTTGAAACATACACGTAAGTGATTGCACCATATTTTGATAAGTTATTTATGGTATATTTAGGGATTTTATCACTATTTTTAAACTTAAATTGTATTAATTATGATTAAAGTTATTTGGATGAAATTAAGGTTAGAAAGAGGGAAGAATGTCATATCTTTCATAATTTACCTTAATTGATTGATTTTTTTTTTTAATACAAGGTATTGTATTTTGGGTTTATTTCCTTTGTAAATCAGTTTCAGAACAATTACAGAAAAATACCCATAATTTCTGGAGCTGCAAATCAATGAAGAAAAGGATCAGAAAAAGTTACAGACAAATACCCATTTCTCTTAAATATTACATTTTTGCCCCAAAACTTTTCACAATTTCCATAGTCCCTCTAAAAGCTTTTAAAAATTTCATTTTAGTCAGTTACGTCGGATTTGACCTTCTTCTTTGACACTTCATCACGAATAGAGGCGCCGTGAGTTCTTGGGAGCAGAGAATCGAACCGAGCAGACCTTGGATCTCCATACTCTTCCACCTCGACCTTCGACTTTTTCACCGGAGTAGAGAGATCGGACCACCATCGGAGGAGAGCTTGGGGGACGGGAAGCGCGAGCCTGGAACCGGAGCTTGAGTGTCGGACGAGAGAGACGGGTCCATGGTTGCTGGAAACACCAACACCACAGTCTCGTCATTCTTACCACCATCACTGTCCCCTTCCCTCTGTCTCCTCTCAGTTTTCACAGCGTCGGCACTCTCCTCTTTTCACCCACAGTGACGGTCCTCTTCTGTTTTCTGTTGTTCCTCTTCCATTCGCCGAAAACCACCGTCAACTAAGAACCTTTGCCACCAGCTTCATCCTTCTCCACTTCTATTCATCATCATTGCTTCTTCCCATATGCTTCTCATGACTGCCGACCCTTGCCAAACCTAACAGACCACCTTTCTCTCTTGTATCAGATTTGTTTTGATGATGCTATGGTTGTAATTAAGGGGATGAGTGGTTGATTTTGCTTGAGTCTGATTAGTAGAGAAAATGGCTACAGCCTCAATGTGCCGTAAAAGAAGTTTATTAGTTTTTCATTAGCTTCAATGGCTACAGCTTTGATACCATGTGACAAAAAGGATTTGAATAATATGTATTTTACTATTCACTTGAAGTTATGGTATATATACTGAGGGAGGAGGGTGGGTGAGGAGCCTAGATATTAATTGTTCTTAAATAAGAGAATATCAACTAATCCTGTTAATTGATTTAATACTAATAACAGAATATTTCCTTAACATGTATTATGTTCTATTTGGATTAATTTTTGTATTAGTACATGTTTATGAAACTTGGATGAGTGTTCATTTATCTTTATTGGTTAACATTTGTGTTGAAATTTTGTGTTGATGCTTTTAGATTTTGTATTAAACATATTTCCTTTTGAATTAATGAAGTTATGCATTCTATATGATTTATAGTATGTGAGATTGATTTATTTCAAATTGAGTGTCTTAATTGTGTTCTCATTAAAGAGGACTCAAGTGCATTAAAATGATTTTTAAATATGCATCTGTTGTAAAAATATGGATAATCAGAGAGAATAAGAGATTAAGAAGAGAGAAATCAGAGGGAAATTCTCATTCAGTTGTGTGTACAGAATTCTCAGCCCAAGGCTCCTATTTATAGGCAAAAAACGCGTATGAATAGTAAAATACACGTATGAACAGTACTGCTACAGTACTACTACAGTGAACCGTGTATGCTACAGTGTGATACAGTAAAACGCGTATGAACAGTACTTCTACAGTAAAATGCTACATTGATGAATAGTAATTTAATCATTGATGAATAGTGACACCTGATCTTATATGCCTAACTGACTGGGAGAGTAAATTGGCTTAGATGAGGGTTAATGGACATCCACATAATCAATATTCATAACACTCCCCCTTGGATGTCCATTTATGAATGTACCTCATTAAAAACTTTAACTAGGAAAAACCCATTGGGATAAAAACCTAGCTAAAGAAAAGAGTACATCATTCATTGATACACTGTCCAGTGCTGCCTCATTAAAAACCTTTCTAGGAAAACCCAGTGGGACAAAACCTAGATAAGGGAAAAAGAGTACAGCGTGTATCAACTCCCCCTCTTAACAACATCAATTGATATCTCTGAATCTACGAAGGCCAATGTCATAGACAAGTTTTTCAAAGATTGTACCTGGGAGTGATTTTGTGAATAAATCTGCTAAATTTTCATTCAAACAAATTTGCTGGACATCTATTTCACCATCCTTTTGAAGATCACGAGTGAAGAAGAATTTTGGTGAAATATGCTTCGTTTTGTCTCCCTTGATATAGCCTTCTTTAAGTTGGGTAATGCATGCAGTATTATCCTCATATAGAACTGTTGGTATCATTTTTCCTAAAGATAAATGGCAAGTTGTTCGTATATAATGTAATACTGACCTCAACCATACACATTCTCGACTTGCTTCATGTATTGCTAGAATTTCTGCATGATTTGATGATGTGGCTGATATAGTCTGTTTCATTGATCGCCATGAAATAGTTGTACCTCCACATGTGAACAAATAGCCGGTTTGTGATTTACCTTCGTGTGGATCAGATAAGAATCCAGCATCTGCATATCCTACCAGTTCATGCTTAGATACATTTGAGTAGTACAACCCCATATCCACAGTGCCTCTGAGGTAACGAAAAATATGTTTTATTCCATTCCAATGCCTTCGTGTTGGTGAAGAACTATATCTTGCTAATAAATTAACAGCAAAGGATATATCAGGACGTGTGTGATTAGCAATGTACATTAGTGCTCCAATAGCACTAAGATATGGTACTTCTGGACCAAGTAGTTCTTCATCACCTTCTTCGTTGATTACTCGCGGTCGGAATGGATCTTTTTCTGGCATTAGAGATCTTACAATCATTGGTGTGCACAACGGATGAGATTTATCCATATAAAATCTCTTTAGGACTCTTTTTGTATAAGTTTCTTGATATACAAAGATCCCATTTTTGAGGTACTCAATTTGTAATCCAAGACAAAATTTTGTTCTTCCTAAATCCTTCATCTCAAATTCTTTCTTTAAACAATAAATTGCCTTTTGAAGCTCTTCAGGAGTTCCAATAATGTTGATATCATCAACATAAACAGCAATTATAGCAAACTCACTGTTAGATCTTTTTATAAAAATACATGGGCATATTGGATCATTTTTGTATCATTCTTTCAACAGATATTCATTAAGACGATTATACCACATGCGCCCTGATTGCTTCAGGCCATACAGGGACTTATTTAATTTAATTGAATATTGTTCTCGAAAACTTGAATTAGATGCTTCTGGCACCTTAAGTCCTTCAGGGACTTTCATATAGATATCATTGTCAAGTGACCCATATAAATAGGCAGTCACGACATTCATTAGATACAGATCAAGCCCTTCTTTTACGGCTAGGCTAATTAAATAACGAAAAGTAGTCGCATCCACTACAGGTGAATACGTTTCTTCAAAATCAATGCCGGGTCTTTGTGTAAAGCCTTGGGCTACAAGACGTACCTTATATCTTATTATTTCACCCTTTTCATTTCTCTTTCGTACAAAAACCCATTTACATCCAACTGGTTTTACATCTTCAGGTGTAAGGACTACATGTCCTAATACTTTTCGTTTTTCTAATGATTTCAATTCCGCATTAATGGCATCTTTCTATAGGGGCCAATCTTTTCTTTGTTGGCACTCGCTAATGGATTTTGGCTCATGATCCTCAATATTATTCATTACATATTTTGCTATATAATAAGCAAAAATGTCGTCAACGTTGACTTTATTTCGATCCCATCGGATTCCATTCATAACATAATTTATTGAGATCTCATTATTTTCACATATATCAGGTACCTGGGTCTATTCTGGGACTACAACATTCTCTTCTGGAGATATCTCTGTTGGAGATAATAACTCTTCAGGAGATGACTCTTCTGGAGCTATTAAATTTTCTTGATTATCCTCAATTTGACCATCTATATTCTTTGTTCCTTTTCTTTTTCGAGGATTTCTATCTTTGGAACCGATAGGTCTGCCACGTTTCAAGCGTGCTTTAAATTCATTCATAGTTGATTGTCCTTCAGGGACATCAATTTTAACAGGAGCATTAGCAGCTGGGACATATGACTTTGTCACTTTCTTAGGGTCAGTAAATGCTTCTGGCATTTGATTAGCTAAATTCTATAAATGAATTATCTTTTGAACTTCCAGTTCACATTGATTTGTATGAGGATCAAAATGAGCCAATGATAATTCATTCCAGCTAATTTCCTTACCCGAATGCTTATTCTCTCCCCCTAATGTTGGGAAAAGTGATTCATCAAAATGACAATCAGCAAATCGTGCAGTAAATAAATCTCCCGTAGATGGTTCTAAATATTTTATGATTGAAGAAGATTCATACCCAACATATATTCTCATCCTTCTTTGAGGACCCATTTTAGTGCGTTGTGGTGGTGCTACTGGCACATATACCGCACACCCAAAAGTCCTTATATGGGAAATATTATGTTCCTGACCAAAAACCATTTGTAAGGGGGAAATCTTTAAGTAACTTGTTGGCCTGATGCGAATTAACATTGATGCATGCAAAATGGCATGACCCCAAGAAGAAATTGGGAGATTAGATTTCATAAGTAAAGGTCTTGCAATTAGTTGCAACCTTTTAATCAATGATTCTGCAAGTTCATTCTGTGTATGAACATGAGCTACAGGATGTTCAATATCAATTCCAAGGGACATACAATATTCATTAAAAGCTTTTGAAGTAAATTCACCAGCATTATCAAGACGTATTTTCTTGATAGGATAATCAGGGTAATGTGCTCTTAATCTAATCAATTGAGCAAGTAATCTCGCAAACGCCAGGTTGCGAGAAGATAATAAACATACATGTGACCATTTAGTTAATGCATCAATTAAAACCATATAATATCTAAATGGTCCACATGATGGGTGTATTGGCCCACAAATATCTCCCTGTATCCTTTCTAGAAATGTGAGAGACTCACTTTCTACTTTGCTTGGTGAGGGGCGAATAATTAATTTTCCCTTGGAACATACAGTACATGAGAAATCATGGGATTGTGGTATTTGCTTACACTTCAGGGTATGTCCACATGAATTCTCAATTATTTGTCGCATCATAATTGAACCGGGATGGCCTAACCGATCATGCCAAACATTAAATTCATTTGTAAACTTCTGGTTCACATTAGTAGACTTCTGGTCTGTATTGGTGAACTTCTGGTTCTCAATAACATGTGTTTCAATTGTATTTATAAATGTATAATATAAACCAGAAGAAAAAGCATGACACTTTTCTAATATGCATTTTCTACCAGCAACTATTTTTGTAACAACAAGATATTCTTCATTACTTTTAGTTGTTGTTTCTATATGATATCCATTTCTGCGGATATCTTTGAAACTCAACAAGTTTCTTCCAAACTTGGTAGAATAAATTGCATTATGAATACATAATTTTGTTCCTTCAGGTAACAAAATATTAGCTTTTCCAGAGCCTTCGATAAAATTTATACTACCAGATATAGTCTGAATGTTGGCTTTTTGCATTACCAAAGAAGAAAAATATTTATCATTTCTGAGTATGGTGTTGGTTGTTGCGCTATCAACGAGACATAAATCTTCAGGATTGATGCCAGTAAGATTCATTCTTCATTAAAAGAAATATAAAAACATAATTAAGATAAATACATTCGATAAAAGTAACATAAAATTCAAATACATAAATAATTATGCTAAGAAATCAGCAACATCCAAATAACTAAAATCCATGTCTCCATGCTCAGAATTCTCAGCCTGATCCACATGATTTACTTCAGTTGTTGATCCTTTACCATTATTTTTTATTGATTCTTGGTAAAGTTCAACTAGGTGTCTTGGTGTACGACAGGTACGGGACCAATGACCCTTGACACCACAACGATAACATGGACTTTCAATATTTTTATTTTGCCCACTATTTTCTCTTTTGTGGTTCTTATTATTATTTCCCCACTTCTGGTAGGAATTTAAACCACCACGACCTCGACCATGACCACGAACACGGATGTAGCCGCGTCCACGTCCACGTCCATGTCCACGTCCACGTCCACGTCTACGGCCAGAAACATATTCATTGGTTACTACATTCGCTTCTGGGAATGGAGTCGAGCCAGTTGGACGGGATTCATGGTTTTTTAATAAAAGCTCATTATTCTGTTCAGCTACAAGGAGGCAAGAAATTAATTCTGTATATTTTTTAAATCCTTTTTCTCGGTATTGCTGTTGCAGGAGCAAATTTGAGGCATGAAATATGGAGAATGTTTTTTCAAGCATATCATTATCAGTAACATTTTCTCCACATAAATTTAATTGAGAAGTTATATTGAACATAGCCGAGTTATATTCACTTACAGATTTAAAATCTTGCAACCTTAAATGTATCCAGTCATAACGAGCTTTTGGGAGGATAACCATCTTCAGGTGATCATACCTATCTTTCAGATTGTTCTAAAGAACAAGTGGGTCTTTCACTGTTAAATATTGAATTTTTAAACTCTCATGTAAATGGTGGCGTAGAAAAATCATGGATTTGGCCTTTTCCTGATTGGATGTCTGATTCCCTTCTTTAATTGTATCTTCTAGACCATGGGCATTTAAGTGGATTTCCGCATCCAGCATCCAAGATAAATAATTTTTCCCAGTAATATCCAAAGCCACAAATTCAAGTTTTGCAAGATTTGACATGGTTCACACTTTGGCAGAGCTTCGTGCTGATAACGTGTTGTAAAAATATGGATAATCAGAGAGAATAAGAGATTAAGAAGAGAGAAATCAGAGAGAGAAATCAGAGGGAAATTCTCATTCAGTTGTGTGTACAGAATTCTCAGCCCAAGGCTCCTATTTATAGGCAAAAAACGCGTATGAATAGTAAAATACACGTATGAACAGTAACTGCTACAGTGAACCGTGTATACTACAGTGTGCTACAGTAAAACGCGTATGAACAGTACTTCTACAGTAAAATGCTACAGTGATGAATAGTAATTTAATTATTGATGAATAGTGCCACCTGATCTTATATGCCTAACTGACTGGGAGAGTAAATTGGCTTAGATGAGGGTTAATGGACATCCACATAATCAATATTCATAATAGCATCAAGTGGTTTTTAACAATTTATTTTGGAGATAACTATAAATACGATTGTAGGAGTATCATCAATTAGATAGATTGGACCCAATGCAATTGTTTAAGGTTTTTAATTTCACTTGATGCAAAATTTACTCCCATAATATTTCAAGAAGCTAGGAAAGCCACTAACATTGCTACCAAAACCCATTTTATCATATTATCCTTTTTAATCCAAAGCATTTGTTTATTGTTTTCTAAAAATACTAAAAAGATTAGAAATATTTTTAATTTCATGCATTTTAATTTAAAGAAAACCATATTCAAAACCCCCATTTCTAGCCTTGTTTTTGGCATTTAATCTAACCTAGGGAATTCAAAATAAAAGATTCTTTGATAAGAGAATGATCACAAGTTATTTACACTATATTGCATTTTAATTTATGGTAAAATTTGTAATATGACCTCAGGGCTAAACTTTTGTCAAAACAATATGCAATCACCCAAATCTCATTCAGGCTAATGCGTTGTTAATTTTATGACGCTACTTACTAAAGATTTCACCATCTTCATCCTGATATGCATATGAACTGCATCTGAGGTTATTAAATTAATATAGTTTCACACTTTTTTCAGACATATAGGCTAGATCATTTTGAATAAAAAAGATTAATAATTCAGACATTTTTTTAGGCGTCTTGTATTAGAAATCAAGCAAACATTTTTATAAAAGACCCTTATAAAAAGGACAGGAAAAAATACATCTTCAATAATATCGTACTTTTGTTGAAAATTTCTTTGAAGATTGGGCAGATAGTTATATACGTTTGATCTATATATATATAAGACCCTTATAAAAAGGACCGGAAATAATACATCTTTGAAGTTGTTTACACAATATTACATTTTAATTTATACTATACAGAGCATGGCAGCTTATTCATCATATTCTGTGTTTCCATACTTTTTGTCATAAAAAAATAATGCAAAAATTTTTACTTTTTTATTTTATTATTGCTCTTCAATAATATCTGTTTTAATTTATATAAAGCCACAATGATTATTTCTCATGAAAAATAGTTTTATCAGAAGTAGTAAAGCATTTAAATCTGCAAAAGAACCATTCTAACTACAAATATATTTTTAGACTAATGAATGATACTTCAGCAAATGGTATATTTTGATTTAAAGGGGGGAGAGTGATGTATTCAAAAATAAGAAAATGTTGGCAAAAACAATAACCAAAGTCAAACACTATGAATATGAAGTTTCATTCTTTGATTCAAAGAAAGTGGATACGTGGCTTTCAGAAAAAGACGAAAACAGAAAGTTAACCAAATTTCCGCTAAGCTTCGTTGTGGCATATTCCCTAGAAATATATATTCAACGCTTCATTCTTTACAGTGCTGTGAGATCTCTCTTCTTAAGCCCTTTCTAAGCCCTGAGAGTCCGATAAGATTACCTCCAAGCGTTGCTGTTATCAATCATGGTACATCAAGCATCATCCTCTCATATCACTTACAAAAGCCCTTATGACGTGTTCCTTAGTTTTCATGGTGCTGATACTCGCCAGGTTTCACCCGCAAACTCAAGCAATCTCAGCATCAAAGTGGAATTCGTGTCTTTATTGATGATGAAGGCATTGGGACCGGGAAAAAGATCACAGCTGCACTTTTCAAAGCTATAGAAGAATCAAGAATAGCCATCATAGTTTTCTCAGAAAACTAGGCAAACTCATCATTTTGTTTGCAAGAACTTGAAAAGATTCTTGATTGCTTCAACGAAGAAGATCGGTTGATATATCCTGTATTTTATTTTGTGGATCCCTCGGAACTACGAAGTCCCAGAGGAAGCTATGCACAAGTGCTGGCTCAACTGGAGGAAAGATTCAAAGACAATAAACAAAAGGTGGAAAAATGGAGGCTGGCTCTGTCTCAAGCTGCTGACCTCAAGGGCTATCATCTCAAACCCAAGTATATTTCCTCACTCTTTCTATAACTCCCACCATTCTAATAAAAAGAGAAACAGTAACCAATCTTGCCATATTCCTCCCTATATGCAGAGCGGCTGAATTCCATTAACTAGCCAGAATGTCATTTATCCCCACTTAGCTTACAGGTGCATAACAATAGTTATATTTATTATTTGTATAATAAAATTAATAATATTTTTCTAATAATTGTGATTGAATTTAAAATAATTCTTCAACACATTCATATTTAATCTTTTACTATGTGAGGTATGAAACTATATCTTATTGAGAATAGGAAATGCAACCAAGTTTTTGTACCTAAAATTGACATCTTAAAGTTTAGTTTGACTAAAAGTGAACTTCTTACAAATTGGTCAGGATTGCAAATGAACAAGAGTGTATTACAACAATCACTAATGAAGTTAATGTTTGGATCAACCCAGAACGTTTAGATGTTACAAGTTATCCAGTTGGACTTGAGTCTCGAGTGAAAGAAGTTATCTATGTTGGAATTTTTGAACAATAATTCTATGGGTTATGAATAAGAAGTAGGTTGGAAGAGAAGAGGGAAAAGGAAAGAGAAAATAGTGTGTGGATAAAAGTTTCACATTGGACAAATCAAGAGAAATAAGAAGGTATATAAGACTCAACTTCTCATTTCTAAAATGGGCCCTTGGGCCAATCCACTTTTGTGGAGGAGTGAGGACATACATGAGCCTTGGTCCACCACACACGCGTGCCGCCGTCCGTCCGGCCGGCTCGGTTTGGTCGGTCGCGCGTGTGTGAGATTTAAAAATAATTTTTTATTAAATAATTTTTTAATTTGTCCGAATAATCGCGTTTAATTCCTTCTTACCCCTCCGTGAATTTCCAAACAGTACGAATGTATGTGACCGAATGACCGAACCAGCGCATCCATTCTGGTGCATCCAGTTGCTCTGTTCTGATGTGTCTGTTCGTACGACACACCAGTTCGCCTCAAGAGTCGAGTCTATCTGATCAATTTCCGTCAGCTATAAATAGGACGTGCTAGTGACAGGAAAAATCACTCACTCTCAATCTCAAAACACTCCTCTCTCATCTATTGCATAGTGCATTTTGCAATCATCCCATAACCTGTGCGATTCTGAAAGCAATCTCATTGTGTTCGTTCGGGCTTTTGACTGATAATGTCATCATTCTGAAGACGCAATCCGTTCTATCCTGGGAGACAATTGTTCGAGAACCTTGGGCATCCGTATAGAGGGAACAAATTGTCTTAAGGAGACAACGTACGTTGGGCTCGGATTTCATTCAAAGTTCATTATTATTTTCGGCAGTCTTGTGAGTTTTTATATAGTATACATAATTGTTCTGTGTTTACAAATTACGCCATCTTAGTTATACAGATTCTTATTCATTTTTCTACTTTATAAGTTCTTGGGAACAACAATCTATTGTTTAGATCTTTCGTCCACTGGGAAGCTAAAATGATAGGAATTTGGGGTGCTGGTGGAATAGGTAAATCAACTATTGTAAGAACTGTATATAATTCTATTGCAAATAATTTTGAAGGGTCGTGTTTTCTCTTCAATGTGAGAAAACAATCTGAAGAACCAAATGTTTTGTCACGTCTTCAAGAGGCATTATTGTGTAAGTTAGTCATGGAGAATCAGAAATTGGGTGATTATCGTCAAGGGATACCCATGATAAAACGTAGGCTTAGTCAAAAAAAGAAACTTTTAACTCTTGATGATGTCGACAAATCAGAACAATTAAAAGCACTTGCTGGAAATTGTTGTTGGTTTGGTCGTGGAAGTAGAATCATCATCACCACTAAAAATAAGCAATTATTAAAAGTCATAATGTTAAAAGCAATTATGATGTCAAAGGTTTAAATGGTGAGGAATCTTTGAAGTTGCTTAGCTGGTATGCCTTCAAAGAAGAAAACGTGGATTCCAACTACATGGAGGTTTGCAGCCATGCAATAAAAATATCGTGTGGCTTTGCATTAGCTTTAGAAGTGATTGGTTCTAACTTAGTAGGTAAAGGAGTCAATGTTTGGAGTTCTGCATTGGATCAATTCGAAAGTGGACCAGACAGAATAGTGTTGGATACCTTAAAATTAAGCTACGGTACTTTAGGAGAAGTAGAGAAACAAGTTTTCCTTGACTTGGCTTGTTTATTCAATGGTGAGAAATTATACGTCAATGATATCTTGTTATGTGTTCGTTAGAACAAACCAGACCATGCTATTGAAGCTCTAATTGATAAATCCCTTATAAAGATTGAACGAGATCGTGTAATAATGCATGACTTGATATAGAAGACTTGGGTAAAGAGATTGTTCAATGAGAATCAAAGGAGCCTGTTGAATGCAGTAGATTATGGTTCTATCAAGAAATTCTTCATGTCTTATAACAAGACGGTACGTCCATTTTCTCTAAATAATTCCTAATGATTTCTAATATCTAAGTTTAGGAATTTATTGTGTGTGTTTCCTTTTGGAAGGGAACTAATAAAGTTGAAGCCATAATTCTGCCTCAAAGTATAGAAGTACAATGGAATAGAGAGGCATTCATGAAGATGAAAATTTTAAAAATGCTTATGATAAGAAAAGCACGCTTTTCTAAATGCCCCAAATATCCGCCAAATAGTTTAAGGTGGTTGGAATGGAAAGGGTATCCTTCTAAATCTTTACCATATCATATGGGCCCAACTGAACTCGTCTATCTTGACTTTTCTCTTAGTTATTGTGAAACGCTTCATCCATTTTATAAGGTGAGTATATAAATACCAAGTACTTTTCTTTTTGTTTCTTTGCCTAATTCTAAAAGTAAATTTTTACACATCTTGCAGAAGTTTCACTATTTAAGCCGTATGAATTCAAGAAATTGCAAATTTCTACGGCACATACCTGACTTATCTGGAGTTTATAATTTAAGAGAATTTTTTCTTGATGACTGCACAAATTTAATTAGAATCCATGATTCAGTTGGATGTATAAATAAATTGAGAGAATTAAGTGCTATACGATGCAAAAAGTTGAAGATTTTGCCATCTTGCCTTAAGGTGACATCTCTTAAACATCTCAACCTCTTGGGTTGTTCAAGTCTATAAAAATTTCCAGAAATATCAGTTGTGATAGAAGAAATGCAAACACATGATTTAGACCAGACTTCAATTACTGAATTGCCATCTTCAATTTGCAATCTTATTGGACTTGAAATCTTAAGCATGGAGGAATGCCCTAATCTTAAGCAGCTACCAGCTCGCATTTGTACATTACCAAACCTTTGGAGACTAACGGCAAATTTTTGTGAAGGGATGGGTCATTTTAGGAAGCGTGGAGGTAGAGTTGAAGCAAGATTATATTGCAAAACATCTTTGAAATTGGAACATTTCTGTTTCTTAAATTGCAATTTATCATATGACTCTCTTGCTTTCTGTCTTTCTCGCTTCACTAATTTGGTACACTTAGATCTAAGTTTTAATAATTTCAAAATTCTTCCTGAATGCATCAAACTATATCACAGTTTGAAATATCTTTTGTTGGATAATTGCAATCAACTTCAGCATATTGGAGGCTGAATTATTATAGCTGGGAAGGTTCAGTGTCATGCTGGGTTTGTGATGTGTTTCCAACAACTTTTCTTTGGATTCTTGTTAAAGATGATAGGAATTATGTCTACAATTGTAAATTCTTGGTGCACATCAAACACACCAAGCTGGATATTTCTGCTGTGTTTTTTACTGTCAACAATAAACACTAATCACATATGTTGTGTGTGTGTGTGATATGCAAAGCATAATTCTTAATACCGAACTCCCCCAACGGGATAAGTGGTATCAAGTGAAGGTTTCCGTTGAGGGAAAAACACAAGAAGTAAAAGGTGAAAAAGAAATTTATTTAGGACTTCATGTACCCTATTTATATCATAGCTATGGAAGAATTCGTTTCTCAAAACCAACAGAGTTGATCTAGCAGTATAAGACACTACTAGATCCCTACGGATCTCGAATTCTAGTTCCAGAGGAAACACTTACGTGGGAAAAGGAAGCAACGAACCCCAAAACTAAAGTAGTCGATTGCTCGTATACCTAATAATAGGATTCTATAAAGGCGCCAAATACCGATTGAAAGTATCAAAAAAGAAATATTCATTTTGGAGATTGATCAAAACTTGTTGCAAAAAATACAAGAACAACAAGGTTGGGAAGAACTTGAGGAAGATATGAATTTGGAATATTCAAGCGCAACAAAATCTGCAGAGTCAATCTGAGAACCCCATGCATTATCATGGTATGTTTTCCTTCCCTCGTCTATTTATGTTACTACCTCCGATTTTTTATATAAGAGTTGTTTGGGGTTGGATTTGATCCTAAATATAAGACCTCAATTCATTTTATCTTCTAAATTTATAATTTTCTCTGAAGTATCCATATTGCATGTGTTTGTTTCAGCATTCAAATGACTTATAAGTGCTTATGCACGTAAATCGAGACAACACTCCTCTCACATACTTACCTCGTATACCGTAAATCACGATTGAAAAGCTGCTTTTGAAGACTCCAATCGCTATTACAAACACACCCATTGATTGCACACATGAAAATGACTTTTATCCAAGAGGGTGGTTATGATGAAAGATAGTATTTAAAAAAAACGATCTATATTTGTTACAAATAATTAACATAAGTAACTTTATTAATCTACTCAAATTAGTCAACTAGCTTTTACATTAAGAACTAGAGGTACTACCGTTTATATTCTTTCCTACATCAAAGCATACTGGATGGCCCTAATTACTGTACTCGTTGCAAGAAGTAGATCAACCACAAGATAGGGAAAATCTTGAAGATGATATGCATCAGGATTGAGATTTAGTGAAATCTACGGAGTCACCGGAGAACACGAGTTATCAATGTAGTTGTTGATCCTTCTTCTTTTGTCATGTGTTATAACTGATATTCTTTCCTATGTCCCTAGCTTTATATTTAGATGCTAGCTAGGTTAGTAAGATAAGTAAGTACTTAAAACAAGTAATGAATAAATCAAAGTTAGATCATTAAAAAGTATATGGATTATTAAAATGTTAATTAGTTAGTTAAAAATAATATATAAAATAATCAAGGATTTAAGATAGGGGAAACCGTAAAGATAAAGAATATATCTAAATAAAATGTAAAAGCAAACGGTAAACAAAGTTATAGGATATCAAGAATGGATGTATATAAAATAATGCTTCCTTTATTATTCTTTGTTTCCATAAGATTATAAATTTCATAAGGAAGATTTGGTCTTGATGAGGATGGCAGAATTTTTTTTTTTTTTTTAAAAAAAAACAACCATCAAGGAGATGAATGACTTTAGAAGAGGTTCGCAATGAGTACTTCGATGACCTAACTTCCAGATCATTCTTTAATTTCAACTCTCTATTGATAATTATAGGTGCTTTTTCGTGCTTTATCTCATTCACGACTTAGCAATTTATAGTGCTGGAGACTTTTATTTTAGATTGGAGAAGCGAGGAAACCAATTAAAATTGGCACTAGGACATGCCATGTGTCTTGAAATTTTTTGGCTTGTCCAAGATTAGACCACTTTGAATCCTCGAATCAAGCAAAAAATGTGTGTGTCTGTATATATATATTGTAATGGCTTTAATGCAAATACCTTTCCTATCCTATTATCAAATCTTAAGAAGTTGACAACTACGTTGTCACTTTGTCTGCTTATAAGTTTAGCGGTCACCTGATTGAATTGGTGAACTGTACTCATTTACATTTGTTATTTGGATTTTCTGAGACAATGATTATTATTGCAAGTTTGCCTGATTCACTGTGTAAATTGTCTAATCTACAAACATTATTGAAGTTTTTAACTGTTTCTATCACAGAGAAACGAGGCTCCCAAAATGATATGCAATATCTAATAAACTTGTGTGGCATATTGATGTTACTTTGGAGGCACTGATTTGAGTTACTTCATTGTTGACAAAGTCAACAATTGAGAAATTGGGTGAAATGTCAAATCTGAAGCATATGCTAGAAACCTGATAAATTAGAGAATATGGAGGATGGGAGTGAAGTTTATGAAGATGACGCGAAAGACTCATTTATTGAGATGGTTATTATGGACAAGCTTCAATTACAAGATTAAGTGGTGCCCGTCGGTTTTGAGTTTTCCAAGGTACATGATTATACTTCTGTAATACCCTTTCAAGCCATTAATTATAAAACGACGACAATAATTATAATATTGACCTTTTGAATTTCAAATTCTTATTGTTGCATCCTAATATAAGCTATAAATTTTTGGTTGATTTATCTAAACAAGGTTTGCTTCTATCAAATAATTTTTTTAGTTTTTAATTCATGTCTTTAATTAAAATATTTTTATTTAAAAATATAAGAAACATAAAACTAAATATTAAATTACAAAAATCATTTACCCACGAAGGAATATTTTTGGTATATGTTATTGATTTATATATTACTGTTTACAATATCATGTCAGGCCATAATAATTTTACATATTATTATGATATTTGATTATTTTATTTCTAATTAGGTTAAAGTATATTTTTTGTCATTTACATTTAAATAAGGTTTTATTTTAGTCTTTTTATTTTAAAAAGTGTGTTTTGGTCCTTTTAAATTAACACAATTAAATTCACAAACTAAAAATGATGAGTCAATAATGTCCACATTTTAATTCTTTAATATAATTAATTTTATATTTTAATTTTAAAATAATATTTTGGAAAGAAATATCAATATTTTAAATTTTTTTGAGTTAACATTTTATATTTGTTGTCTCAACATTTTTTATTAGTGAAATTAACGGAGCTAAGTTAAAAATACTAATTAAAAACAAGCTGTTTAAAGTAAAAAGACTAAAATGAAACCTCCTCTAAACTTAAAAAACCAAAAGTATAATTGAACCTTCTAATTATATACAACTTGTGTGTGGGTTTGGTGCTTTACCAACTAATAATTGTTGTATAACATGAGAAGAAGAAAATACAAAGTACATATAACACCATTACCATTAGTCTTAGATGATGATTTTTTATGTCAATTATTATTTTTTAAGAGATTAATTAACTTAATATGTTAGCATTTAAGAATGCTAGGTGACATTTAACATTTTAATAATGTAATCACTTTTTAACAAAATTAATAGCAAGAAAATCCCTAATAAAGAATTTTAAAAATCCTAAAAGATAAAAGGGTGTTTCAAATATTCATAATTTTAGAAAGATGTTGGGCTCAATTTGTCTTTTTTAAAATTGAAATGAGGTGACCAAATTGCCTTTACATTTTCTTTAAAAAAAATATTATACCCACCGCCCCCCGCCATCAGAGCTCCAGTGATAGGCGATCGCCTCTATTGGCAAAAAGAGCTTCGATGGGAGGTCGGCCGCCAGAGCTCCAGTCAGAATATTCCATCAGAAATTAATATTCTCAAAGTAGTGGGGGTAGGGTTTGAACCCTCAATACTTAGTTCACTAGTGCAAAATAGCATTTTTAGACTACATCATGTAGACCGGTTATTGCGGATAAGGTCTAAAAAATATGACCAGTGACAGTTTCGTAATTATAAAGAATTTTTTAGACCGGTTTTTAAAATAACCGGTCTAAAAGATATTATTTAGACCGGTTATCCAAACAACCGGTCTAAAAATATAAAATTAATTAAAAATTAAAAAATTTTAAGACTTTTTAGACCGGTTGTCACTAATAACCGGTCTAAAAGATAAAATTTTTTAGACCGGTTGTTGATGATAACCGATCTAAAAGATAGGAAATTAAAAAATTAAATATTTTTTATTTTTAAGACCGGTTATTAGTTATAACCGGTCTAAAAGATGAACTTTTTAAGACCGGTTTTGTCAAATAACCGATCTTAAAAGTCCGCCCTAATATTTAAAATCCTCTCTCGCGGCCTTAGCTCACGCCTAATTTCAACTTTGAAATCTGATACCCATCAAGCTTCTTGTTAACCCCTTCCTCCCTCGTGTCGCAGCAGCTCCTCATTCCCACATCGCTCCTCCATCTTTGACCATCTCCTCCGTCAACGCAGAGGTACGGTGGAATCCATTACCATAAAGCTCAGCTTTTCTTCCCTCCGATTGGTTTAAGGTAAGCGCTCTACTTAATTAGTTTTATACATATTTCAAACTAGCTACCGTTATATACTTCAGATCGATTTCTATTGCAAATTTTTATACTCATATTTGCTTCAAGTTTAAGATTGCAACATCTGAGAGAGTTTACAAATTGGATTCTTCACTGGGGGCCGATGTTAGCATTTTCTTTTGTCATTTGCCCTGTTTCTAATTATTTATTCTCCGATAAAATTTCTTAAATAAAATTTATCTTCAACTTGCGATCTAATTACTTTCTTTTCTAACTCATTTCCTAATATTATTTCATATTGTTGAGTCATTCACAGCTCATTATATATTTGCACTGGGTGTTGCAAGATTCCTGAGCTGTGCTCATTGGGTTCTTCAGGTATTAGTCCACCAGGATATATTCTTGATAAATAATTATAAGTATGGCCTTGGAAGCATGCTTTTAGGATATGTACAGATTGAGTATACTAACATAATCAATGGACTAACAAAAAAAAAGACACTTTTTAGACCGGTTATTTGAATAACCGGTCTAAAACAGACTTTTAAGACCGGTTATGTGGATAACCGGTCTAAAAAGTCACACTTTTTACCAACAACCGATCTAAAAAGTGAATTTTTAGACTGTTTATGTATTACACTTTTTAGACCGGCTGTATCAAGACCTCATATAAAACTGGTCTAAAAAGTTATTTTTACCCGGTCTAAAAAGTCATTTTTCTACCGGTGGTTTGTCAAAAAAGTTAGTGGTCATTAGGCCAAATGACTTTCAATATATTATATTCAAATAAAAATGTGCGAGTATGTGTATTAATTTTTATTTTTAACCCAAGCCTTTTCACAAGTTTTGTTAAGAAAATTCACGACATTTCATTAGGTTTTAACAACTTTCGTTTTGCTAAATAAGAAATTCACACTATCAAGCTATTTACAAGTTTTTTTAAAGAATTCACTAGATTTCATTAGGTTTTAACCATAGTTATTAAATCCAGAATGGACCGGCCGGTTCAGCTCGAAAACCGGCGAATCGGTCGGGAAACTGGTCCGATCTTGGGTAGTGACCTGGTATTTTTTAAATAAAAATTAATTTTTTTAAGTTTTTCTTTATAATTTCATATTAGTAAGCTTGAAATCTTCATTTTATCATCGGTTTTTTCCTAAGTTAGTTCCGGTTTGACTCCGGTTTGACCCACTGAACATTGACCCAGTACCTCGACCGGTTTAATGACCGGTCCTGATTTAATAACCTTGGTTTTAACATATTATAAATTTTTTTATGGAAAAATAAAAAATTTTAAAACCTAATGAAATGTTGTAAATTCCTTAATAAATTTTGTAAGTGAATTATTGATAGTTCAATTTTTTTTTCCTGAAAAACAAAAATTATTAAAACCTAATGAAATTTTTTGAATTTCTTAACAAAATTTGTGAATGACCTAATTGTGATTTTTTTGTTTTTTGGAAAATGGAAGTTATTAAAATCTAATGAAATATCGTGAATTCTTTAACAAAACTTGTGAATGACCTAATAGAGTGAATTTTTCTCTAACAAAACGAAAGTTGTCAAAACCTAATGAAATGTCGTAAATTTCTTAACAAAACTTGTGAATGACCTAATAGTGTGAATTTTTTACTTGGTAAATGAAAGTTATTAAAACTTCGTGAAATATCGTAAATTCCTTAACAAAAACTATTACAAAATATAGATTTAGCGACGCTAATCTTATGGCACTTCTTCAAACAAGCGCCGGAGGATATTTATATTTTTTTAAAAAAATATAAATGTGGCAACTATGACGCTTGACCAGAAAAGCGCTATAAATGCCCAATACCTTGTATGACTCTTGCTTGAGGAAGTGCCATACAAGAGATTATTTAAAAAATAATAATAATAATTAGACCACTTATGTGGCACTTGTCCACAAGGAGTTATATTGAAGAACCCCTTGTAGGCAAGCGTCATACAAGGGTATTATTTTTTTCTTTTAAACCCTTGTATGACGCTCGCCTGTATTTTTTTTTTCCTTAAATTTATACACCTTAGGCAAGCACCATACAAGTTATTGGTTAGCTATGGAATTTTCATAGTCAAGCGCCATAGCTGTCACATGTATTTTATAAAAAAAAATAAAAGTCTCTTATAGTAATCCTTTTTCATCGGAGCCTTCGCTCCTGACCTTAACTCTAAACTCAATCCTTCTCCCCTCCTGAAAAAGAAGAGAAATGTCCCAGGAACACCAGGTTCATAACATAATGTACTCAATTTCTTCTTTACTAATTTTAATTTCTCTCTAGATTTTAATTTTGTATTGTGACTTGCACGTACAGATCCAAATCCGAAAGTTATCGCTCCGTCACCCAAGCCTCTCATTCGAAGAAATATGTAGTCCAATCCGATTGGAAAGCTTATACCAAAGCTTGTGGTACTAGAGAATACAAGTGTGACTATGGTACAATCTTCTCTAAATGCATATTAAAATCTCAAATCTCATAAGCTTTTTTAATCTTATTGTCTCCTCTACTACAAAAGCTCCCTTGTAAATAATTTTTTTAATACAAAAGTTTTTGTCGATTGACACTATAGTTTCCTTTTTTTTATTTTAAGTTTAATTTAAAATCTGTCATGAATCTTAGCTTGTAGTTTTATGTGTACTTATAATTTTTTTCAAGTAATTGCTTGAAGTTACAACTCTCTCTTGTTAAACTTCCTATACATTGTAAATTTTTAAATTTTTGAGCTTATAAATATAATTTCATTAGTTGTTACTAGTTTAATTTGCTCGATGTAGTTATTTTTTTGGAGTTATTTCATTATGGTTTAGTTTTTTGTTCATTTTACTGTGAATTTGTACTGTAAAATACAAAGTTCATTAAAAAAATAAAAAATTACATAAAATTATTTTTTTTAAAAAAATACTTCTTATGACGCTTATTTGGAGAAGGGTCATATGAAATGATATTTCCTATGGCACTTTATGTAAAGAAGCGACATATGAAGTGTGTATATAACACTTCCTCAAGAAAGTAAGGAAACGTCATAAGAAGTGTTATAGTTCCTGTGACTCTTCCTTAAGGAAGCGTCATAGGAAACTATTTAAAAAAAATAAAAATAAAAATAAGCTATAGAACTTCCACAGCTTGAAGAAGCGCCATATTTTCTTTTAATGATGACGGAAGTTGTGACATTTCCTTAGTGTCATAGTATTTATAAAAATAAGTGTTACTTGTAACGTTTTTTTGTAATAGTAAAAATTTGTGATTGACCTGATGGTGTAAATTTTTTTTTTAAGAAAAAAAAAATTGTTAAAACCTTATAAAATCTATTGAATTCCTTAATAAAACTTGTGAATAACTTGATTGTGTGAATTTTTTACTTGATAAACAAAAGTTATTAAAACCTAATGAAATGTCATGAATTCGTTAATAAAACTTGTGAAAGGGCTTGAGTTAAAGATCAAAAGTGTGTGTGTGTATTTGTTTGCATATAATATATTAAAATCCAACCTTTTGGGCAAACCAAATGGTAAGGATTTGAACCCCACCCCCACCACTTTGGGAATATTATTTCCCAATGGAATATTCTAGCACTGGAACTCCAGTGGCTGGCCACTAGAGCTTCGGCAGCTACCGGTAGAAGTAATATTTTTTTAAAAAATATATATATATAAGAGCAATTTGGTCATTTCATTTGAATTTCAAAAAAAGATAAATTGAGTCTAACATCTCTGTGAGATTATAAACATTAAAAAACATCTTTTTATTTTTTTAGGATTTTTAAAGTTCTTTATCAGTAATTTTTCCTTTGTATTACGGTGAGATAATGTCGTGTTAGAAAAGGGTAAGATAATGAAAGGCATTTTGTAAAATTAAATGAACAAAATAAAACTTTGTGCGAATTAAAAAGGTTAAATGTGCACGTTTGTTAATAAAAAATTATCTGATTTCATTAATTTGATCTATTTCCCTTTAGAAAAGTTTTTTTGTATTTTTAATATTGTAGCGACATTAAGTAGTTAAATAATTCATGTGGAAATTATTATGGGAAGGAATGTAATAAAAAAAATTCTCAATAGTAAGCACTTATGAAATTTTTTGGTGGTTTCATTCCAAGGAATAATTAATGATTTTACCAATTACATTTATATGATAAGTACGTAATTACATTGATATGTAATACTTTTCTGTTATTTAAAATAGAACATAATTAAGAAATTAATCTTAATTTTAAATATAAGACATATCTCCAAAAACAATGAGCATCAAACACTATAACACTACAAAAAAAACAGGGATCAGAGACGGAATTTAGCGACGGAATTTCCGTCGCTAATTATATTAGCGACGGAAATTCCGTCGCTAATTCCGTCTCTAATTTTTTAGCGACGGACTAGAGACGGAAAAATTTCCGTCGCTAAAAATGGCGTTACTAATTCAATTAGCGACGGATTCTTAATTCCGTCGCTAAATTAGAGACGGATTAGAGACGGAATTTCCGTCGCTAATTAGAGACGGAAATTCCGTCACTAATCAGTGATTCCGTCGCTAATTTACAGACGGATTTAGAGACGAAAATTCTGTCGCTAATTTACAGACAGATTAGCGACGGAATTTCCGTCGCTAATTTACATACGGATTAGCGACGGAATTTCCGTCGCTAATTTCCGTCTCTAAGGAGTAATTCCGTCACTAATTGTCTGAAGAGACTTTACAAATTTGTGACGGAAATTCCGTCGCTAATAATAATTCCGTCACTAATTGGTGGATATGCCTATTCCTTTTTTTACCACGGATTAACGACGGAAATTCCATTACTAATTTTAGAGACTGATTTTTCACTGATTAGGGATGGAATTTCCATTGCTAGTTTCTCATGGATTAGCGACGGAATTTCCGTGGCTAATCTTAATTTTCAATTTTTTTGAAAAAATAACGTCGTGATGTAATTTCGTTCATAAATTCATCTCTAATATTTTTTAATTTTTTCTTTCCATTAAATATTTTCTATTAATTTAAATTTAACTATAAGTCAACCTCAATAATGGTTTAAAAAAGCTAAAAGTTGAATTAGATGGAGTATAAATAAAAACAAATTCAAACCAAATTATAAAATCATAATAAGTTAACAACCACAAAGCAAATTAGATGCAATAATAAGTACGACTTTACGCTTTACAGGATGATTTGACATCTGCATATTCAAATTTAATTATGTGGTTAGAAATAAGTAGTGTTAAATTTATCATAAAATTAAATTTAAATGAAAACAACAAAAAAATCATTGCATACGAAGTTAAACTCAAAATTAAATAGAATTGGAATACAATAACAAAACCATCATTTATGCATTGTCATCGTCATAGTCATTGTCATCATCGTCGTCGTCACCATCACCATCATCTTCTTCCATATAAGAATCTTCATCATCTTCTGTATCTTCATCATCTTCAACTTCTTCTTCGTCATCTTCTTGTTCTTCTTCATCTTCCTCACCAACCATGCTATTAGTTAATTAATGTGTCTCAAAGGTGCTGAAAAAGGTTGAGACAACTTGAATAATCCAATATAACATTAGTCTATCATAAACAGATGGAAAATAGTAAGTACTAGAAAAATGCAGTTTCACGCAAAAGAGAGTTAGGATTTCATCATGATCAAAGAAAAATATAGCTGTACAATAAGCATTTCTTTGAATATTAACGTTTCTTATAAACATTGTTCAGTCTTGTGCATATATGAAAATGCAGCAAATATCACATTTAGTTTTTTTTGGGGGGAGGGGGGGGAAGGTAGGAGTTGGATTTAAAGCATTTTGGACTTACACGAGACGTCTTGCCAATTACATATTTTTAAATTATATGTACTTCACATAATTTTTTTTAAATTATTTGTTGTTCTAATTATTGTTAACTGAAAATTATATTCAAATATTAATTTTATTTATTAATTTATATTAAATAATTATTATCTTCGACTATACAGGAAATGACAAGCATGATATGGTATAATTCAAACTGGATATTATGTTTAAATGATCTTTTTTAGCTTATTATATATCATATTTATATATCTACAGAGAATTATTTACCTTCTAAACTTTGAAGGACAATCTCTTGATCAAATAAAAAAACAACTATATATATTAACGCTTCATCTTAAACTACCGTCTAATTTCACATATCATTGTGATAATATTAAAACCAAGCTCTTGAGGAATCACCACCAAATGACATATATACACATGTACCATTTTTTGTCTGCTTTCCTCTTCCTTTTCTGTCAATTCCCTAGCAATATTGATACCACTCTGCTCCAAACTTGTCAATTGTTAATGATAGTCTCACCAAAATCGCAACAATTACGCTACTACCATTTGACATCAACAAATTTGACATTTTTATCATGAAAAAAAATCAAATGGCAGAAAAAAATTTCAGAGTTCATGAAGCACATATAACAACAATACTTTTACTCATTAGCAAAACTAGTTCCAGCATTTTTAATCAAATAATAGCAGCTACTAGCCCAACAATACTTGAACCAATGCTGAAGACAAGTACCAGAAACTTCAGAAACTTCAGAACAGAAACTTCAGAAACAGAAACTTCAGAAACAAGCATTAAACTAGGAATGGATGTCCCAACAAGTACCAGAAATGGATGAAGACATGGCCAACATTAAAGGCTCTTGATATATATGCAACAAATATAATTTATTTAGACACACAGGTTCTTTAAATGAGTCATACACTTCAGAACTATAAAGCAAACAGAGACAGAAAAATTAATATAAAGCTTCTTAGAACATTGGTTTGCCAAATAGACCTTCACAAGTCTAAAGCTTTAAAGAACTAGACAGAACATATATAGAGAAAGAATTTCATAGAGAAGTTTCCAATAGTGCAAGAAGACAACCACATAAAACAGTTCCAAAAGAACCAGCAAATTACCTACTCTTAATAACAAAGGAATGTGGCAAATATTTGAAACATCATGAAGAGTGACTACATTTGATAACTGCAAATAACAAAAAACAACAAACGTATCCACTACTGACGCGAAGCTAAGGTTCGTAAGCACAACAGATTAAATAAGTCAATGCTAGCATGACCCACTCTTAGTCATCAAAAGAAGGAAGCTGAAAAGGGAGATGAGGATGACAATGCCCAACCTTAAAACAACTAGTAATCAAACATTGCCAATGAAAACATGCTGAAGTATAAGCCAATCGCAAGAAACATCCAGTTGAGAAGCAGATCGCAAGAAAGCAGAAGCAAAAAATCAAATCAGAAGAAGCAGAAGCAGAGAATCAAATCGCAAGAAGCAGAAGCAGAGAATCAAATCGCAAGACAACATTTGGAATGGTAAATGAAATAACCTACAAGAACCTAAATGGTGTACAAAACATTTAAGAGAGTAGAACCAGAGAATCAAATCGCAAGAAGAAATAAACGAACCAGCTGAGGAAGAGAGAGTTCAAGAAAGGAGAGTGATGCATTACAGAGAAGGGACGAGAGCTGCGACGGTCAATGAACACATGAGAAGATGATGACTTTGTGAGGCCGAACAAGTGACTGATAGCGAGAACCAGAGACGAAACACGGTGCAAACCAGAGATGAGACACGGCCGAACAAGCAGACCAAAGACGAGAAAACCAAAGCAATAGCACCTAGAAAACCCTAAAAAGAAATGGAAGGAACTTGTTAAAATTTTGAAAAATTTTGGGGATATGATGAGAGCATTAAAATTTTCTATAATTACTTATTTATTATTAAAAAATTATATTATAATTTAACATTATTATCCAATAATATTCAAGTACATACAACTATGAGTATATATTAAAAACGTATGTCATTATAATAAATAAATATTTCTATTAACTTTTTAATTTTAACTAGCATTATATTGTATTGTCCATAAAATGAAATTGTGCATATATTATTTTATTATATATTAATGTTTATATATTAAAAACGTATGCCATTATTGATAATGTATCATTTTAAATAAAAAAATTTATTTTTAAAAGAACTCAAATTACCAACCTCATTTACAATTTTCTTATTTCAAACAACTTTATATACAATTTTCCCAAACAAATAAATAAATACTATTAGTTTAAGTTTTCTAAAAGAATAAAAATGAAAGAAAACAATTTAGTAGTTTTTGTTGTCATTATTGATTCACTTTCTTTTCTCTCTTTTCAGTATTGAACAGTTCTTGTGCCCATTAACCACTTGGGAGTTGAAATTTTTTAAGTTGGGAAAAACATTTGCAGCCAAAATTGTTATGTGGGATGGTAGTGTATATTTTATATGGTTTTAGTTGGCATTAGATTACATAATACTTTATATGGTCAAAAAGAAAAATTGAAGATAAGTGTAAATGTGATTTCACTTTTCTTTGACAAAAAAGAAGATATGATTTCAATTTTAATTAAACAAATCAAATCTTTATATATCATATGTATGTATATAGGTATGCTGTCGATTATTGCTTGTGGCTAGCTTCAAGTTCCCAATACATATATAATATTATATTTAATAGTGTAGATATTTCATATCATAAGTTGAAATTTGGTCCTACCTCATTTTCGAGTGTGACATGGTCTTCTATAATCTGTTTATAGAATTTTGTCAGACCTAATCTTATATGATCATTCTATGACATGATTAAATGACTTTTACAGGAGATTATATGTTATAAACCAATTCTTTTGGTTCAATTTTCATTTTAATATCACTTTTATCACTTAAATTTCAAATTTCCTTCAACACTAGCTTCGTTAAAAACCATAAATGGAGGTGTATGCCTATACATCCATGTTACATCACTAGTTTCGATTATGTGTTATTCTGTCAATATATTGATATTTATACAATTCTGTCAATGTATTGATGTTTATAATAATTATTTGTAAAGTTATTAATTCTACAGAAGAACAATATAAGAAAAAAAATTATATTTTCTAAGTATTAGACTATACTTATATTTTGAAATAGCTAGATAAGCTGCAAGATTGAACTTTTAACTTTTAAATTACAAGATTGAACTTATACCATAAATCAAATGAGTATTTAATTGTACATTCATATAATATATATATATAGTAGTATTCATTTATGTGTTTTTTATGTATTGTTTGAAATCGTAAAATGCATTATTACAATTTGTTATAAATTTTATATTTTAACAAGAAAATCATGTGCTTTACATAAAACTCAAGAAACAAGTTGTGTTTTTATACTTTGTAAATTGTGTCATGAGCTGTTATGACTTTTAACTTTTATATATTAGTGTTCTTTGTTTGTATTTTTGCTTAATTTTTATTTATTTAAGGATTTCATAACTATATATAGCTTCCAAAACAACTATTGTATTTTTATTTTGGTAAAGAAATCATATTGGTAATACTAATAACTGAGTGTACAAATAAATTGATTGCCAGTCTAATAAAGTTCAAGAAATTAGTACTACCACTACTATCTAATTGTATTTTCAGCGTAATGAATTATTATATATTTAGAAACACACAAACACACATATTAATTTGAAGATTTTTTTCTTTTTAAAATTCATTACTCACTGACTTTATTATTTGTTTTGGTCTACTGATTACCACTCTGATCTCATTTATTTGCAACTTAAAAAACTAATGACGGAATTAGAGACGGGATTAGAGACGGAAATTAGCGACGGAATTTTTTCTGTCGCTAAATTGTCCCTAAATGAATTTAGCGACGGAAATTAGAGACGGAAAAATTCCGTCTCTAATTTCCGTCTCTAAAATTAGTAACGGAATTTAGAGACGGAAATTAGCGACGGAATTTTTTCCGTCACTAAATTGTCCCTAAATGAATTTAGCGACGGAAATTAGAGACGGAAAAATTCCGTCTCTAATTTCCGTATCTAAAATTAGTCACGGAATTTAGAGACAGAAATTAGCGACGGAATTTTTTCCGTCGCTAAATTGTCCCTAAATTCATTTAGCCACGGAAATTAGAGACGGAAAAATTCCGTCGCTAATTTCCGTCTCTAAATTCTGTCTCTAAAATTAGTGACGGAATTTAGAGATGGATTAGAGACGGAAATTAGCGACGGAATTTTTTCCGTCGCTAAATTGTCCCTAAATTCATTTAGCCACGGAAATTAGAGACGGAAAAATTCCGTCGCTAATTTCCGTCTCTAATCCGTCAGTAATTCCGTCTCTAAAGTTAGTGACGGAATTAGAGACGGATTAGAGACGGAATAGCGACGGAATTTTTTCCGTCTCTAATTTCCGTCTCTAATTCCCTATTTTTTTGTAGTGTAATATGGTGTTTCATTCAATTAGAGACTAAAGCAGTGCTCATATGGGTTTTTCCCTTGAAATTTAGAGGGTAAATGGTTCTTACCTCTCCTAACAATTGCATTTCCTGAGAGTCGAACTTGTATTCTCCTCCTTATGGGATAAGGTCCCTTACCACCTCAATCAACAACTTGTTGGTAGCTTATTGTAACTTCTTATAATGGTATCAAAAGCTAAAATAGTTACTTAGAAAAAAATAAGGGAAAATTGTCCATAAATACCTCATTATAAACTTATTTGTCAAATAGGATCTGAAAGCATTTAAGGGAAATTCTTTTGCACACAAAGGAAAATTATTTGAACACAAGGGAATGTCACATAGAGAAGATATATTGAATATAGGAAAGATGATTTGAATACAAGAGAAGATCTTTTACACATAGGGAAGATATTTGTACACAGAGATCCCATTTGGCAAATAATTTTTTTTTTTATGAAAACTATATAACATTGAAAACTTAAAAGTAGAATTACAAGCTGCAAATTACAACTTACAACAAAAAAAAAAAAATGAAACGACACAATCCTATAACCCCCTCATCAAGCACCGCCTCATTTAATGGGGAGGTGGTGGATAATCAAGGATACAATAGTTTCCAATCAGATTATGAGCCAATTCAGCTAATCGATCCTCTATACTAATAGATTCCGTAGGCACATGGTAGATTACAACAATCTAACTCCCATGAAAAAGGGATCGTGCCTCATCAATGATATCCTTATATGGGTGGTTGGATAAGCATCCTCTAATAATTAGATTAACTCTTTCAATGCAATCCAAAGCCACTTTGATCTGTTTATGCCCATAAGCCCAGCACAGGTGTAGGCCGTTTATGATTCCTAGTAGCTTAGCTATGGCCGCTGGCACAAATGAGAGTTTGAAATAAAGTCACCTAGCCACTCCTCTTGATTTCCTTTGATTGCTTATCCACAATCGTTGCTTCTTGAGGCGAGGATTGAAGCATCTGTTTCAAGTTTAATAAAGCTTGATGTATCAGTAGTATCCGCATGCTCATCCTGTTTATGGGTACAGAAGGAGCATTTGGATAAGAGATTCTAATCCCAACACGCTCTGAATGAACTCGAATAAGCATTACTATATTCCAATTCTTGCTCTTCACTAAACAACCAGTTGCAGCGAGAGACCTATATGTCCCAACATATATAACTAAATAGTACAGCCCATTTGATTTTCTGGGTGTTTTCTTGATAAAGCACCACCCTTAGCTATTTAATAGAAAAATAAAAAATTTAAAAAATATATATATTTAAAAAAATTAGGGTTAAGGTTGGCGCTTTCTTGGTAATTTAACAGAAAAATAAAAAATTCATAAAAAAATAGGGTGACGTTTTTTTATCAAAAAATAAATTTAAACAAAAAATAAGTTCACGCAGAACTGAAAATAAAAAAAATATGGTTAGGGGTGGCGCTTTCTTAATAAAGCGTCACCCTAGATCAATTGAATATTTAAACAAAAAATTAATATAATAAAATCAAATTATATTAAAAATATATACTTAGGGTGATGCTTATTGAAGGAAGCGCCACAAGAAGTTCCCTACAAGTTGGGACGCTTTCTTTAATAAGCGCTACCCTTGGTTATTTTAATTAAAAAAAATATTAGCTACTGTGGTGCTTGTGCTAGAGCGCCACAACTTGTTTTAGTGGCGTTCTAATATGTGGCGCTTGTCAAGTGCCACTAATATTATTGTTATAAGCGCCACATCTTTTATTTTTTTAGTAGTGTTCCTACCTAAGTTCTATTTGATCCATTCCTTCCCACTCAAGTTCATGAAGGTATCCCAGTATGATGGGTGTCTCACCAATCTCCATCTCTCCTTTGCGTTTCTGTAATCTCTTAATAGGTGCATGGCATCTTCTTCCTGGATATAATTAAACGGACATATTGCATCTTGACTACTACCCTTCCTTGCTTGCATTTGCTTCGTGTGGACTGTGTCATAGGAAACAAGCCACATGAAGGACTTTATTTTTTCTGGTATCTTCCTCTTCCATAGGTTCTTCCAAAATCTGTCCTCCTATTGGTCAGCACGCGTAAGAACAAAATTTTAAGTAGATCTAACAGAAAAGCAACCATGTAACCAAATAAATTTATCCTCTCCTCTCTCCTCTCTCCTCTGTGGGTGGGTGGACATTCATGATGTGAGCAGCAATATCAATATCAGGATGGAAATAGAAACCATCAATATCAGTTTTGGGAAATAAGTTTTTAATGAAATATTTATAGATAATTTTTCCAAAAAATAAGGATAATTTAAGAAAAACATGTGATATTTATTATAATCGCCATATTGTAGCCACATTAACTAATTACATAATTATTGATATCCGATGACTAATTATTGTGGGCAAAAATAACTAATTATTAGGAAAAATTATATTTAGGTCCCAGGTAAAAGAAAATATATAAAAAAATGATCCCTTAAAATCTAAAAATTACATTTAAGTCCTGTGGGATTTTTTTGTAATAAATTTTAATTGTCAAATGCTCATAGGCTTATTAATGGACATCATTGGCTTGTCAGTGGACGTTTCTGGACTTGTCAACGAAATTGGAATTTATTACAAAAAAAAGTCTCACAGGAGTTAAATATAATTTTGAGATTTTAAAGGACCATTTTTTTATAATTTCTCTTCCCTGAGACCTAAATACAGTTTTCTCTAATTATTATTTTATGCAAACATTGTGTTTGTGTATGTAACAATTCAAAATCAAGTAAAGGGAATCTAGCACCTCGATCTATTTTTAAAGATGTAATCAGCACCCTAAAGTATGTAATGGTATAATCAGCACCCTAATGTATTAAAAATGGAGCAATTACGTTTCGTCACTAACATAATACTAACTCTGTGTGTTGACACACTCTTTCCTTTCTTCTTTCATTAATCTTCAATATGTTCATCCATTTTTTAGTACTTAAGGGTGTAATTTTGCCTCTAATGTATTAAAAATAGAACAATTGCATCCTTCACTAACTATGATAAAGAGTTCTTGTGAGAAAAGTGAAACCTATTAAAATAACAGAGTTAGTATTCTATTAGTGAATATGGTAATTATTTCATTTTTAATACATTAGGTGCTGATTACGCTTTTAATAATTTAGAGTATTGATTGTATCTTTAAATATTTTAAAGTGATTATTACACCACCAAAAATAATCAATACCGTCAAACATTTTAAAATACTAATTACACTTCTAAAAATAAAAAAGTATCGGACCACATTTACCCTTAAAAATTTGTGCTCTTTCAGTTGAGCGGATAAAATGGGCGACCTACGGTGGATTCTTGTATGAGTGGACTGTGTATGCAGCCATTTAGATCTTTCACGTCAATCTTTAGATAAGGCGGCTACGTTCCGCTTCTGTCAAATTTTGGCCACTCTGTGTCTCTGTTTGTTATATTTTTTGGTTATTTCTTACCCAATACGCATTTTTAGAGAGTACCCATGTGGCATTTTTCAATCCCGGAGACGGAGACGTTGTGCCAACGGAGTCCTGAAGGCTTTTGTTTCAAGCCTTCTTCTTCTTCTTTTGTTTGTACTCAATCACAGAGCAAATCGTGAGGAGAAATATGGCGACGCAGCTGACCACTTGCTTTCTTTGCTGGAACTTCACGCACCTCAGCTGCAATCACTCTAATGCAGTTCGCTTTCCCTTGCCCTCGCATCGGTTTCTCACCGCTTCTTGTAGAATGCGACAGCGTAATTTCAGGTGCTCACCGTTTACTTTACTTTACCATATGTTAATTGTTTTGGAAGCGTTGATTTATTTGATTAATTTTGATTCGCCAATAATTTGTTCAAGTTGATTTGGTTGGACTAGTTGGTTTTTTGATTGGGGCATGGTTTTGATGGATTTTTGCGTAATGTTTTTGTTGTCATTCTTTCGCCCATTGATTGAAGCACGGTTTTTTATGAACATTTCATTTTCAATATTCATGGTGTTGTTGAACCCAGAAAACGCGGTTCTTTGGTGATGTATATGCTTTGCCTCTTTTTGTTATTTCTTAATCATATTCAATTTGGGTGAATTGTTAAAAAAATACCTCAAAACTTATTTGCTAAATCAGCAATCTTCCCATGTGTAAAATATCTTCCTTATGATCAAAAAATCTTCTGTGTTCAATATATCTTTCTCATATATTTGCGAACAATCTTCCTTCCTTTATGGGTAAAAAATCTTTTCTAAGTCTCATGTAGCAAATAAGTTTCTAATGAGGTTTTTATGAACAATTCTCTCTATTCAAAATGGGTTAGGGAGCAAATTGTTAGGGGTTTGTAAATCTAATGTGTTAATTTTGAGAGTCTAATGCATCTAAAAGTAAATAAAACCACTTCATTTTATAGCGTTAATGAGTTTCTTCGAGGCAATGCTACGTACTTTTCATGAAATGTAACATCTTTTCCTTCTCACTTGGAGTAATTTTAATTTAGCAGTCAATTAGAGTAAAATTGAATGTTAGTCTACTTTAAAGAACGACTAGTTATCTTTATTTTGTTAAATTTTGTTTTGATTCTACTTCCATAATGTGGCTACTATACTTTGCTGGCTAGTTATTTTGTATATTTGGCGATTAGCATGCACAAACTCATACAAATGTTCACAGTTCCCAGCACAAAAAGCAACATATCAAGAAAGCTTCTCATGGACCCCCTCCTACTGAAGGAGATCTCCATCCAAGTGAAGATGAGGACACTGAGCCGAGAAAGGTTTCCTTGGATGGCATACCAAACTTGAACAAGGAAATCTTAGACACTAATACTGATACGGGCAGTGATAGCAATGATCATATCGAGTATATCAATGTAGAGAATTTGAATAATCCTGCCGTACTAGCTGAACCAGCACCTTTGGTATATACTTCAACTAGAGCTTGAAATTGTGGGTTTATCTCTCTGGTTTTTTCTGAAGAATTCTGTCTGTTCTGTTCAATTATTTTCTGTTTGGATGTTGGTCTGTTCACATACACAGATCTATGGACCACCTATTTAGATATTTCATGGTTAAAGACTATAGATTATCAATCCTGCTGAGAAAATTGGGAGAGCAGAAAGTTGGGAGGAATGGAGTAAGAGACCAAACTCAATATGTGATTTAAAAATTCAATAATGGTGTGTGCATAAAAGTGACCCTGCAACCTCTAATTAATACCATGTCTGTACAAAGGTCCTAATACCTTTTCTTTTGGCTGCACTAAGGATAACTCTTCTCTTACAAGACTCTTTTTTTTAATTTGTCACCTCTGAACAAGACACTTAAGAAGTAATTCTTGTCTTCATGTACAATATTTTCCTAAATCCTTAATACCTGATAGCAAAACTAAGTCAGAATGTATAATATGTTGGCCTTCTTTTTCTACGTTTTCTTTGACTCTTTTCTATGTTTATTCTCTTGGGATCACTTGTTGGGGAAATGTGTTAGCACACCATTTGCAAAGAACCAAATCATGTTTCAGCATGCTATAATTGATTCCATTAACATCCTATCTCTTGGATCTTTGTTTGAAATGTCATGAGAAAGAGGAAGCTAAAAGCTCAATGTATTAATGGTTTCTGTTGCTATATATGCAGACGTAATTTATTTTCTATTCAGAAGTACGATATGAAGTACATTCCTACTTATTGGTTTATCTGTAATTGATATTTAGTGACATGTACCGAATAGAATCTATTTATTCATATAGTTTGTTTGTATCCATGTTGAAATTTGAGGTTCACAAATTGTCAGGATGAAGATAAACTCCTTACCTCATTTCAGCCCTGGTACTTTCTTTTGTTGTATAATATTATGTTAAAGAGCTTTGCTAGAAGATAAAGAAACATTACAAAGCGACCTATAGATAACTAACTCTCTCATCTTTAGAACAAACGTAGAGAATAATCCTAACAGTCAACAATAAGACTTCTAATAATCTCTCTTACTTCATAAGAATAATTCAAGGTTTCTCAAGAATCATGTAAGGTTTCCAAAACAAAAAATGCCGAAAGAAAGAAAGAGGATCAACGATCATGTCAGTAAATAGTAGTGGTGCTCGCACGTTTTACTTTTATATAATATATTGATGATTTTTATTACTTCATTTTGAAATAGGGCATAATTGATGTGGCAGAGCAAACTCAGCAGTTGCCAGGTAGTCAAGTCAAGGATTTGTTAGGCTTGATAAAAAGTGCAGAAAGAAGTAAGATGCCTTTCTGAAGCACTTAACAATTTTCCCCTCATCTTCATATTTACAGTTCAATGGCTTGTTACCTTTTGTTGAGAAGTGTAAGTTCTTGTGGCAGACATCCATCTTTTAAATCAAGCCAGAGTTCATGCCGTCGGAGACCTTGAAAAGGTTCTATCTGAGAAGGAAGCATTGCAAGGAGAAATTAACTTGATGGAGATGAGGTTGGCAGAAACTGATGCACGGATTAAAGTTGCCACCCAGGAGAAGGTACGTGTGGAATACCTGGAGAACCAGTTAGAGGCGCTGCGTAATGAGATGACTCGCAGGGGAATTACTGAAGGAAGAGGAACTGAATTGCATGATTCAAAGTACTCTCTGACGCAGAATGATACAATTCACTCCCTTACTGAGGAGCTTAGCTCATTAAGAGGAGAAAATGCCTCCCTAAAGAATGCCATTGAAGCACTGAAAGCAGAGCTTAATGATGTCAGGAATACAGGTGAGCGCTTATTAATGTTGGAAAAGGAGCGCACAAATTTGGAATCTGCTGTAAAAGACTTGGAAGCAAAATTATCAGTTTCTCAGGAAGATGTATCAAAACTATCTACCCTAAGAGTTGAATGCAAGAATTTATCAGAAAAAGTTGAAAATTTGCAATTGTTACTTGATAAGGCAACAAAACAAGCTGATCAAGCCACAATAGTTTTGCAAGAAAATCAGGACTTGCAAAGAAAGGTTGATAAATTGGAACAATCCCTTGAAGAAGCTAATATTTATAAGCTGTCATCAGATAAACTACAAAAATATAATGGACTAATGCAACAAAAGATAAAGCTATTGGAAGACCAGATTCAAAAGTCCGACGAAGAGCTACAGTCTTATGTTGAGTTGTATAATGAGTCAGTGATGGAATTTCAAGACACAGTTAATACTCTAAAAGAAGAAAGCAAGAGAAGAGCACTAGATGAACCAGTGGAAGATATGCCATTGGAATTTTGGAGTCAGTTATTGCTTAAAATTGATGGTTGGTCACTTGAAAAGAAAATTTCAACAGATGATGCTATGTTATTGAGAGAGAAGGTGTGGAAGAGAGATAGGGGTATTCGGGATACCTACATGGCTTGCAAAGAGCAGAGTGAACAGGAGGTCATTTTTGCATTTCTTAGCCTTACATCTTCTGCAACAAGGTATTATTTTTCAAAATAGTAAATTGTACTATATGCATCTTCCCTTGTCTTATGCATACCTTATTTTTCTTCTTTAGTTCAGGATTATATGTGATTCAGATTGCAGTAGAGATGGCGCCAGTGGCTAAGGTGAACTCATCATCTTCCTTTTTGTTTTTCTCAATAGAATTTTCTGTTAGTAAAAAGCATGTCGAGCTATAAAAGATATTCCATCAATCCTATCCAAAAGGACTGCTGATAAATTGGAAGAATCAGTTGAAGAAGTTAATGGATTCTGTTATTGCAAGGACTCTGGGAAGGGATCTTTCATTTTTCTCCAACAGTTTTCCGCTGAAAAAGTTATTAAATATCCCTTCAACTCAGCGGATGCATGAGGTCTCTGTTGTCTGATTGTTAGTCTGGATCTTTTAAACGTATCCTAGGATGTCATTCTCTGCTTTCAGTTACAATATTATTCTTTTCACATTTACCCATAATTATGTTAGGTTTCTTTTGCCACAGGTTGGGGGTTTGGGGGATGTTGTCTGCGGTCTCAGTAAAGCTTTGCAGAAGAAAGGACACCTAATTGAAATTGTTCTTCCCAAATACGATTGTATGCAATATGAACATATCCGTGAACTAAGGGTATGATATTATATTAAGAAACGATTTGTCTAGTTGTTAGAATCTAAATTTTTTGAACTACTCATGATAATTTGATTCCTTTTTCAGGCTTTAGATGTAGAGATAGAGTCCTACTTTGATGGCCAACTATTTAAAAATAAAATATGGGTTGGCACTATTGAAGGTTTGCAATTAAATTTTCCATTTAATTGATTTTTTTTTTTTTAAATCTTGTGTTGTAACCTAATTCTGTTTATACAGGGCTTCCGGTTTATTTCATTGAACCCCATCATCCTAATAAGTTCTTTTGGAGAGGAACATTTTATGGACAGCATGATGATTTTAAACGCTTTTCATATTTTAGCCGTGCAGCTCTTGAGTTTCTCCTTCATTCTGGCAAGAAACCTGACATTATTCATTGCCATGATTGGCAAACAGCTTTTGTTGTATGTGCTATCATCTTTTATGAGTGAACTTTTTCTTTCTTTGGGTTATTTATATGACACTGGATTTTAAATAATTGAATTTTTATTTATTTTTTTCTGCTAGGCTCCTTTATATTGGGATCTTTATGCCCCTAAGGGATTAAATTCAGCCAGAATATGTTTTACATGCCACAATTTTGAGTATCAAGGCACTGCACCTGCTTCAGCATTGGCATCATGTGGTCTAGATGCTGACAGTCTAAACCGACCAGATAGAATGCAGGACAACTCAGCGCCTGATAGAATCAATGCAGTAAAGGTACAACAATAAAGAACTTTTCTAGAATCATTATCCACGTTCTAGGATAAATGACAGGTTTACATTCCAATTGTCAGGGTGGAGTTGTTTTCTCTAACATTGTGACAACAGTGTCGCCTACCTATGCCCAAGAGGTGCGAACTGCAGAGGTATGGTTTTTTACTCTCATTTGTGGATATAATGGAGTTTTGCTCCATCAAAATATCAATTTTTGTTTACCCAAATAGCGAGTCAGGCACAAGCTCTGAAAAGTGTGGGTTGAAGTAAATGAAAAGGCCTTGGTCTTATTTTGTGAACAAATGCTTCTAAAAAGAGCACATAGATTACTGTAAAGGTCCCCAAAAAATTTATTCATGAATAACAGAAAGCATCAGGAAAGAACTACTATTATCTTATTACAATGGTTTTCTAGTTTCATTCTATCATTTTCTTGGGGCTAACTGTGCTCAAGATGTCTTTATTTGTATATATATTTAATTTTGACACGTGTTGGGAGTGTCATTTTCTGACATGCCAACACTACTGGAAGTATGTATGTCCCTGCGTTCTAGCATATAAATTGTCATATCTGTTTTTTAAGCTTGAATGGGCTTTAAAGAATCATGTAGTTTTCTGATGTTCTTTTGGATAATAAAGATTGTTGTTCTATAGGATGATAGTCTTCTATGCAATGCAGGGAGGACGGGGTCTCCATTCGACACTTAATTTTCATTCCAAGAAGTTCATTGGTATTCTAAATGGTATCGACACTGATGCATGGAATCCCGCCACTGACACATTTCTTGAAGTCCAGTATAACGCAAATGATCTTCAAGGGAAGGCAGAGAATAAGGAAGTCATAAGAAGGAAACTGGGTCTTTCATCTGGAGATGCTCGGAGGCCATTGGTAAATTTTAATTTTAATTTCAGATGAGATTTTGTTCGATGCAGTCAGTCATTGTCTATCTGTTTCCTTTTGGAAATAAATACTATTTTCTATCAATTAGAATATCTCAGTCATTAACATTAATATTATTCTGATTTCTGTCAATTTCTGACTTATGATGCAATCTCTTTTTGATATTGATTTCCAGTGCCATTGCTGATTTTTAATTATGTGCTACCTATGCAATAATGATGTTCATTGTCAAACAAGTTTACATTATCTGATATGAATTGTTCATTCTGAACAAATGAATTAGGATGCTTTGATGCTTATTTTTGAAAATTGTTCTATTTTATAGGTTGGCTGCATAACAAGATTGGTGCCACAGAAAGGTGTCCATCTAATTAGGCATGCAATATATCGAACATTGGAGCTGAGGGGACAGTTTATTCTTCTTGGTTCAAGTCCGGTCCCACAAATTCAGGTTTTAGTTGCTTCCCTTCTGTCTGAAGTTAGTGGGTTTGTGGGATTCTATTTCAGTTTATGCGCAGTCACGGAAAGTATCATGGAAAGGAACTTTAAAAAATAAAAATAAAAAATAAAACAGTCACATCAACTTAAAAATGAGGTGAAGGTCATAGAAAAATGATTTTTAATATAGTCATGCATTTGTCTCTTAAATGAAAAAACAAACAGAAAATTGCCTTAGAAGATTAGACAAGGGCAAGGCATTGTATACATCTCTCTAATTGTAGATTTACAATTATAACTTAGATAAAAGGGAAATATTTGTAAGACAGGTTTTTTCATTATACAGGCAATTCAAATGACCCTAATTCCTCTATAACAAGTAACAAAAAGCTTAAGACTCGAGAAACCCAAGCTTATTAAAAACCAGGTCGTAGTCCTGAAGAGTAGTATATAGCATATTTTTACTACGAGATCAGTATCCACGAGCCTAACCGACAAAATCCTAAATTTCCAATAACTAACCATAAACACTCGATTTTAAACACATCATAAATCATCATAATAATCTCAATTACATTCCATATTGCTCTGGGAAAATCATATGAAATTTAGTTATTTAGTTTTTCAAATAGAATTGAGTTCAAGTCGTTAAATAAATATTCTGTTTTGGAAGTTGGCTCATGTTCGTTATATGGTGAAATATTCCCCTTTTTTAGTAGATTAATTTTGTATTAGCTGAGTCTTTGTTTCTTTTTCTGAGTGTTGCTGTCTAGTGTCAATATATTTTTTCCCAAACAATTTCAAGGTAAAGCTGCGTATATCTATTCCTTTTTAGACCCCGGAGTCTTGTGCACTCCGTTAAAATAAAATTATAAGCCAATTCATTTTCCTATTTTTTGTCAAGTGATTAACATTTTTCTATTCCTTAGAGGGAGTTTGAGGGCATTGCCAACCAATTTCAGAATCATGATCAGATACGGTTGATATTGAAGTATGATGAGTCTCTCTCACATGCCATTTTTGCTGCATCTGATATGTTCATCATTCCATCAATCTTTGAACCTTGTGGGCTAACACAGGTAAAGTCTAAATGATTGTTCTTGCAATTTGGAGAAATATGTGTTTTTGCTTCATTATTTACAGGCAGATTTTTGCTTCATTCTGTTCATGTCATCATGGCAAATATTGTTTTTACCTATGTATGAAAAGAAAACTATCTTGATAATAGAGGGTTGTGCGTTGACTTGCTCGATTTAACTGATGTAATCAAATGTAATCCAACCTGCATGTGTGGCAAATTCATTTCTTGCGCTTTCCTGACATAATGTGACGAGAGAAAGGTGGCCAACTTGATTTGAGATGGTCGTGGAGGCAGATAATGTGTAGAAAAAGGAATGTATTCATATTTTGTAAACAGGATCAGAAGTGTTAAATAGAACAAGATAAGAGGCAGAAAGAAAAGGCTGTGGATGAAAGGTGGTAGTGGGAGTTGATTTGTACCCTCAAGTCTATGAAAGTGAGGTTAATTGGTTCAAGGGTTTATCCAAGGGTATTATTTTCTTGGGATAAATTATGGAACATGAATCACTGTGTAACGGAGGCAACAATAGTGATAACTAGCCTGATATTATTAGCAGTGCAAAACAATGGTAGCAGGGCATGAGGTCAGTGAAGTTGGACTGCATTGCAACAAGGGGTCAAAATTTACTTATTTGCAACTTTGGCATAATTTCTTTCATAGCATTTCACTTTCCTTCAGTGATTCTGTGTTGTGATCCAAAATAAGACCAAGGCCATAAAGATGTTATATATCATGTCCTTGCTTATAAACTGAAGCCTCCGGCCCAAAAAAAAAAAAACTTACAAACTGAAGCCTTAAGGTTTGTACGGATAATGTACCTCCTATGACCAACATGTTTTGCTAAATGGATGTTAGCATATCTCAGTATTAAACATCTTTTACTATAGCTTCTGCATCCCTTGCCCAAGTCTCCTATTTTTAACCTGTACCCTTTATCCTCTTATTTGCAGATGATATCAATGAGATATGGTGCTATACCCATTGTCAGAAAAACTGGTGGTCTAAATGACAGGTTAGTACATTCCACATGATTTTATGACATGACATTGTGATTCTTCTTTTATGAAAAAGTAATTAAATTCTTGATCTTGTAGTGTTTTTGATGTTGATGATGACACAATACCTTCCCAGTTCCGAAATGGATTTACATTTTTGAATGCTGATGAGCAGGTATGTTAGTGGAATAACATGTCTCATGATTAGAGCTGCCCTTTATTCTCTACTATCTTACATCATAAAATCAGTTATGACGAGCTATGGCACAGTGGTTCTTTCATTAAGGTTATTCTTGTATTAAAAATTAGAGGTAAAGATTTAAATTAAATGCATCCTCTTGGATTCTCCTCAATACAAACATGGCATGTTCCACCTCCTTCCTTACATACCTCACCCTCCATGCTTCTAGCATTATTGTCCACTTGAGAAACCTTAATTTGTCATAAGTTTTGTTACCATCTAATGGGACAAATGTAACAGGGATTAAGCAGTGCATTGGAACGCGCATTTAACCTCTACAGGAACAATCCTGAGAGCTGGCGGAAGCTTGTTCAGAAGGATATGAACATAGATTTCAGCTGGGATTCTTCAGCTGCTCAATATGAGGAGCTTTACTCAAAGGCTGTAGCCAGAGCAAGGGCAGCAGCAAAACAGAGCTTAAACTAATCTCTCCACATTCTCACTTCAGAAGCTACACCTGGCTGAAGCTTCCAAAAAATGTTTCCCCCTATACAAGGATGAAAGCTCAGATTTAGCTGCTTGATGATTGCTAGAGAATGAAAAGGATCAATCTGGTTGAAGATAGTTGGCTTTGATGAATACGTTAGCTTGAGAATGTAAATATAGAATGCTTCATGAGTATATTGTATTTTGAAGTCATTCTTTTTCCCATTCTTTCTTTTTGTTTTTCAACATTTGAGAGTGTATAAAATTCTTAAATGTAAAGCCTTACAACGAAATTAATAGAAAGTTGCTGCTTATAGCATATTAATACCGCTTGTGGATGATGATTGAGGCCCTTTTTTTCTCTCTACTGCCAATTTCACTCCCACTACCACTACTGATCATTATCTGCTCATTCTTTGTACAATACCATGTTTCTCTATGAAATAAAATTTATACCGTTTAAATTTAATATGGATAGTTTAAATTCTAAAAATTGTATTTATTTTTTTGAGTTGAGTTAAAATATCTTTTTTTTTTACAGATTTCAATGGCTATTAAAGAGAGTGAGGTATACCACAGTGGTAAAATTGCCTCTATGAATATAAATTCTGAAAATAATCCCTCTACATATAGGAATAAAGTTACGTACATCCGTCCCTCTTCAGACCTCACATGGCAGAAGCCTTAACTAATTTTTTTTTCAATGATTATTAAAGAAATAATATCTTAACTATAAATTTAAATTAAGAATCATATTAACTTTTACATGATAAAAGGGTTCACACTCACTCTTACCCAACATGCTATCTTCATTAAGTACAATTCTTTTTTTTTTTTACAAAAATATTTTTTCACTTAGATGTCATCAACCACTGATACCAGTTTTATATTTAATCTATTTGCGAGGAAAACTTCGTTCCGATTCGTACAGTACATTACTTGGATCAATTAGCTTTCATTCCTACGGGCTACAGTACTAAAAGTAGATAAGTCCAAGAAATTAGATCAATCAGTTCACATAAAATGGGAAGATTCTGAGGACCATTGTGGCTAACAATTTATATCAAGGGCATTAACAAAATTCGGAAAAGACTACAATCACATCTCAGACTAAACTGATGAAACAGAACACACAGGTGGCCCCTGAATCCTAGCTAAAACAGAGGAACGACGAGCCTGGAACATGAGCATATAAACTAAAAACAATAACCAAGTGATTGATCTTCATTCAGGATCAGGTGAACCACCAGGAACCAACTGTAAATAAGCATGACACAAAGCATAAGCCTTGTTAACTAAAACTCAATGAAAATTATGAAAATGAAACACAAGTACAATTACTTGTTAGCAAAAAATAAAACTCAAGGGCCTATGCGTCATAATAACAATTAAGACCTTGAATCTCTTCCAGGGACACTAAGAATAATTTACATGCTCCCTAACGTTACCACTTGGCCTTTCAAAATATCACAGTAAGTAACAAACCCAAAACGCTCTTTACTACATTGAGGAAGAAAAAAAACCATGTTTTCATTTCAAATGAGTATGAATTGCAAGTGTAAAAACTAAAAAGCTTTAGTGGCAACTTATTTTTATGGTCGTTACAGGAAATTTTGATTATGAAAATCTTGAACTGTCATCATTATGATTTATTGCATTATGGGTCCTTGAATGTCATTTTCGCTCCATAATACTTACAATGGCAATGTTGTTTCCATTGAGTAAAATCTGATCCAGCTTTGTTATCCGTCTCCCCTCAGCAGTGATCTCACTGTCAAAAATTACCAAAACAGCTTATTATAGGCCTCATAAATCCACAAACGCATGCAGGCACAAACAAACAAATCAATGAAAAAGTAAAGCTAAAATAAACCCTTGGTAAAATCAGAAGTTTCTCTAAAAGTACTCTGATATAGCATCCAGTTAATCAGAAATGCAGCCCAGTTACCTCATAAGTTACAAACAAACTTTGACCAGACATTCAAATAACTTAAATAGCGAAAGGCTCACAGGGTAAATGCAAGGAAAAGCCTGAAATTCAAAATTCTATTATCAGTTACTTTTTATGAATATCCTCACAGGTAAGGAGAAAACCAGATGCATACAATCCATTAACAGAACATCCAATAGGAATGACATAAAAGCATGTATATAAAGGTATAGTGTTTCAGTGAAGTTCTTACTATTCAGTAACATCTTCAAGCACCATGTTAACATAGACATCAAAACCTTTGAGAGTACCAACAAGCTCCTTGTCTCCTTTCATTATCACCCATAGTTTTGACCCTATACAGCGGTCAATCAACTCTGTTTCCAGCATAAATATCACATAGGCAGAGTTTAATGCTTTATTAGGACAAAAGTACAAAAGTAGAATTAGAGATAGCATAATTAGAAGAGTGCCAACCTGATGGGAGAAGCTGTGATGGGTTGTTAGCCATGGAAACTCAGTATTTAATGTTCTCAAAATCTATGGAGACATATATGTTACCCGTTAATTTTCAATACCATAAAAATACAAATGCAAAGGAAATAAGTTTCCTAACATGGGATGATGGTAAAGAAACACAAATTCCACCAATGAGCAATAAGCCAGTCACTATTCAGTAGACATCAATACAAAAGGAAAGAACCCAGGAGGAACCAAAAAAGATAATATTGCTCAACTTCGGACTTCAAGCTGGGAAACAGTCCATTGACTTATTATAGATCAACCAACAAATGCAAAGTGAATTTTGGGGGGGGGGGGGACCAGACAGTTTTAATATACCGTCTGCTTGAAGTTAAAAGGCAGGTACTCAGATGTCTCGGGTCCATAAAAGCTAAAAGTAAGTCAAGTTATAATTGTTAAATAACTATAAGCCACTGAGAAAATTAGCCATAGTCAAAATGATCCAGACAATAAACAAAGAAAATACCGAGTAATTGCATATAGAAAATATCAGAAATTCGGGATAAAAGGATATGGGCCTGGAAGAAAAAACGAACACAACGGGGAAGATGAAAATTAAATAATTTGTCCATCAATCCTATGAATGATGATTTCCGAATCATAGGCCAAGGAATAAGTCCCACTGATGCTTCGAAAAAGACAAAAACAAAGCTTCACGTCATTGAGAAGACATTTAGGGTCTGTTCGGTACGAGTGATTCAGAGGGGATGGAAAATTTTTATGAGTTGAATTGAAGAAAATTAGAAAACTGGGGTTAAAAAATTTTAATATATAGAATATATAAGATAAAAGAGTAAGAAAATTTAATTAAAAACTTCATATCCCACTTCTCTCATTTTTTAAAATCCAAGTCAAAAAAAATTTTCCCTCCGCCCACTTTCCCTCCCCTCCCCTTGTACCAAACAAGCCCTTAGATTAAAATTATATAGAAACTTTTGCAGCATGGAGAAAATACAAAAGAGAAAGACATAAACGATGAAATTATGCTAACAGGAAGAATGAAAAGGCCATGAAAGAGTTGGGGTTAACTCTTGAGCTTCGCTGAGAGGGAAGGGAGTGAGCTTCCCAAGTCAATTCTGTGACCCATCCTCTGCTTGGATGGGAAGAAAATATGGGAGGAAAGAAAATGAGAAGAAAAAGAAATGAAGAGAAGAGAAAACTAGAAAGAAAAAATTATCACCCATCCTGCTTGGATGGATGAGAGAAAACAGAGAGGAAAGAAAACGAGTAAATGTCAGAATGACTAAAATACCTTCATTATGAACAATAAGCCAAGAAACCACAACCACATACACAAATGTTGCAATGAATAACCATGAAGAAATTTATTGGCACCTGATTTAGAAGAACTATTGTTCTACCACAACAATCAACACATAAAATTAAAATTAAATAACAAATATTATACCAAATATAATTCATCAAAATACTGATTAAGCTTTCTAAATCTAGTATTTAGTAGTAGCCAAAAGCATGTCCTTAATGTTCAAGCGACAGCTATGGATATCTTCATTCATAAAGACCGCAAATGGATATGCCCTTTTATTAAAAACCTACTCCTGATTTTACAAGAGAGGTACATGCGGCTTAGGCCTTATATGACAGATTGGATCAAGCTTCAATTATGAGGCAACTTATTTTATCTTATTGCAGTATCTATCCGGTGGCCAAACAAATTAAATTTGTCTTCCTTTCATTTACCCCCTTAAACGAGATTGGCTAAGAGAAAAGGAGATACTTAAACTCGTTGATTATTTGTCTCTGTCTCCCTTCGTTAAAGAGTAATCATATTAGCTAAGAGAAAAATAGATAATCTATGGAATAACTAATTCAAGTCCAGTGAATCTATGAAACAGAACGAAAGCATACAGAAATGACATTGACACAAGCAATGATAAAAAATGAAAGAAAAGAAAACATGATTAACAAAGATGACAAGCAGCGTAGAAGTATATAACAGTTCACATCTTAAATCAAAGGAAAAAAGTGTAGAAAGGTGAGTTGGGTTTTTCAAAGTCAAGCTTCCATCTAAGTTCAAAAAGTGAAGGGTAAAAATAACTACTTGTAAAGTGGCGATCTCTACCAGCTTGGGGGAGAAAGGACAGGACTCGCAGCAAGTTGGAAAGGAATAAAGTTTCCTTTGTAAATGGAGGAACCGAGGGAGAGGGAGATTTTAGGGCTCAGCAACAGGGTAAAGAGAACCAGAACAGAACAATAGAAATGGAGTAGATGACGATGATACCTGAAGAAGACGGCAACCAATGGAAGAATGGCGACCATAGACGATGATGACAGGACGGACGATGACGGCAAGAGAGCTTTGGCGCGCAAACGACCGAGGGTTGATGAGAGCTACGTCGCAGGCACGGGAATGGTTTTTTTCCCCCTCCCGAAAAACGCTTGGGAGTGAAATTTTGGGGGAAATGGGGTGGGATTCACCTATTTTCCTCCCAGTTTGTCTTCCTCCCACATTTTCTTTCGATTGAGGTGTGTGTTTAGAAAACTATGAAATTGTGATTTTAAAAATTATTTTTTAAAATTGAGATAAAAAAATTTTTATTTATAATTTTATAAATCTAAATATTATTTTTTAAAAACTAATTCATGCGCATACTAAAGTAAGGAGAAACTTATTTCCCCTCCCAAGCTGCCATCTGACTTCATTTCTTTTTTTTTTTAATTTAATAATTACGATTTCTCCTAGAAACCGTTAATATACGAGTTTCACTGATTTCTGATGAGATTATGTAATTCACCTGACAAAATTAAAAATTAGAATAAACTAAGATTTACAGATTATTTTTTTTAATTAGCTATTTCCATCGGTTTGAAAAATATTAAAATTAGTAAATTACAGTAATTTTTCTTTTGCCTTCCAAAATTAGTATATTGGTCTAAAAATATAGCTCCTGCTATTTTTAATATTGTATATTCATTGATTAACTTTATAAAATAAAAAATATAATCAAAACATCTACCACTAAAATATAATCAAAATAATCAATGTCATTTATTTTGACTTCAAAACAACAAAAATATATTTTAAGTTTAAAAAATTAATTTTTTACATAATTCAAATATATTTTTAATATATATTATATGAATCATAAATATGAAAATATTTTAGTCAAAACTGAAAATATATTTAATTTGAAGGGAAAATGCCAAAAAAATATCATTTAAACTTCAAAATCCCGTTAACAAGTTCGGTAATGGGATTAACAAGAATGGTAATGCAATTAACAAATTATTTTATTGTTAAATCACCTATTTAGGATTTTGAAGTTTAAATAATATTTTTTTGAAATTCTTCCCAATTTTAATTCGTAACTCACCTTTTAATATAAAGGATATCAATGAAAACAATTTTAATTTTACCAGACATCTATATTTTCAACATAGTGTTAAACTTAAATCAAGTTAATTAGGTCCATTATTAGGTCCAGGTAGCCAATGAAATTATGATAAGAAATATTCACATATTCTCAGAATGCCATATCATCTATCCTCGACAAATGAAAACACTACACCTATCCTAATATAAATCCTAGCTGTCACATTTTTTTTTCCCGACCTTTCCACCTTCTTCTCCGACGCTTTTAATCAGATCTTGAAACTCCTATAAAGCTTCAGTTTAACAAATTATTATATTAGAAAAACAATAATATAACGATGATTGAAGACTTTCTATGGAGAATCAGATACTATTTAAATTAGAACTTCAACAATTATTTAAATTATTGAACAAAGACCACCCCATGTTGCAAGTTGCAACCCTTGAGAATCTGAGATTCTTGAGGCAATAAGTGAAATCTAAAATTCAGAAAGATTTTCCCCTGACCATTATTTATCTGAAATTCAAATATTATGTTTTCAGATGCCTTCGAAGGTCTGTGCGGTAACTGTCGTTGTTCTGTTTCTTCTCCTCCATCAAGCTTCTCTGTATTATTAGAGTGTTTTTGTATTAATTTTTGAAGAATAGTTTATAAAAATAATGATAAAAGTGATTTTATAGGATAAATTCTGAATATAATAGATCATAAAAAAAATTATTTTGATAAAATATAGTATTAGGTATTATTATCAGAATCATTTTTTTTGTGAAATTATTAAAAAATACCATATAAATTATAAGATTATATTTTATATATTTTTAACATTTCAATTTTATAATAAATACTAAAAATAAAATATATGTACAAAATTAAAGATATAACATTTTTCAATTATATAACATGTAAAAAAATTAGCTCAAATACATACATAATACAAACAAATTATATAGTAAAAAATTATTTATAAATAATACTCCTGGAAAGAGAAAATGATAGAAAAGAGAAAAAATCCATCTTTTCTCAAACTATAGTTCTGGACTAAAAAATAGATTCTGAACATTTATAGGGTGTTTGGAAAAAAAATTTCGAAATCTACGTATTGGGAAGTACTTTTTTATCCGTACACACACTTATCAAAAAATCCTCTAAATCTGAGAGGCTCATCTTCTTTGTGGCTGTCACCAATTGAGCCTCGTCTCCTTCGCTGCAGCACCTAGTGGTTTTTAGGAATAGTTATTAGAATTTTTAAAAATAATTTTTTAATACGTAAGATATTTTATTTTAATTTATGTGAAAAATATTTATAAACTCTTAAAAAATTATTTCAAGCTTTATATAGTCATTTAGTTTGGGATTCTGTGGCGGTGGACTTTCATATCTGGAATTAGATTTTCTTGTTGCTTCATGGACGAAGAGGTATGTAGGAGGCGTCAGAGGTGACTGTGGCTAAGGGTTGGGTCGGGGAAGAAAGTAGAGAAGAAGAAAGAGGACGTGGGCTGGTGGGAGATCATTTTTTCCCTCTTTTTGGTCAAAAGAATGCAAGCTGGGATTAAAATTATATTTTTATTGGTCAGAGTATATATTACGTGGCAGTCTGAGAATATACAAGTATTTCTCCAGTTAGCGAAACCGCAACGCTGGAAGTCTACTTGCGTGATCTAATCCAAGGGTCTGCATTTGGGTATCGTAATAAATATATTGACTCTGCCTCCTTGATATTACCGTTTCTGCCATTTTTAGAAATATGAGAATTCCATCACTTTGTCGCCTGTAACCCTTTTCACACTGGTATGCAAATAGATCAATTTGGAGGTTTAATTTGAGGGAAACTAATCATAGAAATTGAATGCTTTGGTCAATGAAATTGCTCAAAAAGAAGCTTTGTTACCATGTTTGGGTTTGAGGTGATACTCCACTGCTGAAGAGATGTAGTTAAAACTGAAATTACTAGAGTTGAATATCTAAAACTCAGAAGGCATAACACTAGAAAGAGAATTATTGCTTGATTCAAAGACCAATAGTTCAAGCACTCACAATTCGTCGTCCATGCACTCAAGGTTGTTTGATAGGAGGTTAGTGTTGATGTGTATAATTAATCTAGATGGCAGAATTTTATTGGCTACTTAAACCTAATGGACCTAATTAACTTTACTTAAGTTTAGTCGTTGAATATACAACGGAGTACAATATAATTATAGAACTAGTAAGAAGATCGGAATGTGGTAAACAGACAACTTTTTTAAATTTTTTTTTTGGCCATCATTCCATCAACCATTGTTAACCATTTTAAGTAAAATAACTTATGACTATATAAGGCTGTTTGGATTAGTTTATGGAAGCTTCATAAGTGCTTATGAATTGTGATTCACAGAATACGAAGTAACTTTTATGGTCTACGAGGTAGCTTTTACGGTCTACAAGGTACTTTTACGGTCTACGAGATAAATATGTGGAGGAGATTTATCTCGATTTATGTGAATCGGGCTTATATAATAAGCCCGATTCACAAAAGCTTATCCAAACAGCTATATATTATTTAAAAATTGGTTGGCTTTTATGCATAACAACACTGGCCTAATAATGGTGCATTTTTTTTTATGACAGCCTAATGATGATTTAATTTTGCAACGAGTAAATAACAAAAGTTTACCCTATGTTTGGATGGAGAGAAAATTGGAGGGGAAATAAAATTAGAAGGGAAAACTTCAAAAAACACTAAACCTTTTTTTTTTTTACCATTTTTAGTAGTTTTTCTTCCTAATATCCACTCCCTTGGTATCCCTTCACTTTCCCCTCCATCCAAACATAGGGTAAAGATATGCCCACCACATTTTACAATTTACTTATTTAAGTTGAAATAAGCATATTTTGATCGATTCCACATATAGTTTCAGTTTCTAGTGAGTGAATGTAAATGAAGGTAGCTTTAAAATCTAAGATTTATTTTTTGGGGGAAAATTTTAGAAAAATACAATTAAAAATGGGAAAATAAAAATTAGTTCTGCGAATTTATCAAATCTTAAATCAAAACTGAAGTAGGAATTTGATATTTCTAATTCTAACCAAATGGCTAAAATGCCCTGATTTGAGGGCACAAGTTTTAGAAGTCAATAACAACATCTGTATCTATATTAACAATATTAGATTTTGCATTAATGACTTTACTTTTATATTTAACAACTTCATTTCTCAAAAACTCGGGATAATTTTTTGAGCACAAATTTTAGGGGGTCAATAACAACATATATATCTATACTAACATCATCATATTTTACAATAATGACTTGACTTTCATATTTCAAATGGCATATCCCAAAAGATAGAAACAATTTAATTGTACAAGTTTTCAAAGGTTAATAATAACATCTGTATCTATATTAACAATATCAAAATTTACATTAACGACTTTACTTTCATATTTCACAACTTAACTTAGGGTAATCTGGTCATTTGGTCAGAATTAAAAATCTCATATTCCTATTTCAGTTTCAGTTGATTTGATAAATTTGCACCACAAATTTATCTTTTCTTATTTTTAATTGTATTTTTCTGAAATTTTCCTTTGCTTTTTCTTATTTTATATTGAATGAAAAGATAATAATAAGCATTGACGAAATTTTACCAAACTCCATTCAACAAAAACAATATATTGCATATCGCTGACTTATATGTTAAATATTTTATCATTCCCCACCAAAAAAACTTGAAAGAATCCTAGTTTTGGCTATTCTTCAATTGCATTTTGATAAAGGTTAGAAAGCGATTCAAACCACCTCAGTATTTCAGGGATCGCAAACAATGGCCCAAAAAATCAGAAAGCAAACAAAGATGACTAAACTAACAAATTGAATAAAAACAATTTTTAAGGCAACACATAAGATTGAGCATCATTAAACAAAATTCAATTCATTCCTTCACTTATTCCCAGCAAATTTACATCAAGACCCACATATTCATTCAAACTTCTCATGAGTATAAAAAAGCCCACATCCCTATTCTCTAAGCTCACTTTCCGGGGACAAAGTTTGTGGCATAGGCCCAAGCATTGTTGTTGACTGGGTCAGCAAGGTGATCGGCAAGGTTCTCCAATGGGCCCTTTCCGGTCACAATGGCTTGAACAAAGAATCCAAACATGGAGAACATAGCCAACCTACCGTTCTTGATCTCCTTCACCTTCAACTCGGCAAAAGCCTCTGGGTCATCAGCCAAGCCCAACGGGTCAAAGCTTCCACCGGGGTAGAGTGGGTCGGTAACCTCACCGAGAGGCCCACCGGCAATACGGTAACCCTCAACAGCTCCCATCAAGATCACTTGACAGGCCCAGATGGCAAGGATGCTCTGTGCGTGGATCAGGCTTGGGTTGCCCAAGTAATCAAGCCCACCCTCACTGAAGATTTGGGATCCGGCCTTGAACCACACAGCCTCACCGAATTTGACACCGTTGCGGGCCAAGAGCTCAGGGAAGACACATCCCAAAGCTCCAAGCATGGCCCACCTGCTGTGAATGACTTCAAGCTCACGGTTCCTAGCAAAGGTCTCTGGGTCCGCAGAGAGTCCGGCGGTGTCCCAGCCGTAGTCACCAGGGAACTCACCAGTCAAGTAGGATGGGGGCTCGCCGGAGAATGGGCCCAAGTACTTGACACGGTCTGGGCCGTACCATGGGCTTCCAGAGGGGGTGGGCTTGGGCCTGCCGGTGGTCTTCCTCATGGAGAAGCGGCCAGTCTCCATGGCGGCGGGAGGAAGTGGAACAGCCTTGCCGGCAAAAGATGGGGAAGAAAGAGCCATAGTAGAGGCAGCCATGGTTGAACTATAGAGAATTGTTGAGGTGGCCTTTTTTATGTGGTGATGATTGAGATGGTGGAAGAATTGAAGCAGGTGGGTGGGCTTTTATATCGAATATAGAGGTGTGCTTCTTATCTCCTTGCTATCTAAATCTTCATTCTCATTGGCTGTTCAAGATTTCCATGTTGTATCTCTCGTCTTATCTGGCACTCTCTCATCCTCCAAAGGCAAATAGTGTTAGCCAATGTGAGCTAGCCACGTGTAAGTTTGGATTGTGATCACCGGATTGTTGATTCTCCTCTTGTATCTACAATCTGAATTGTTCATTGGTCATTGAAATGATAATTCAGTTTGCCCATTATCATCTTTATATATGTCAGGATTAAATAGATTAATTTAATGTGCAATTCACTCGTGTGATAAAAGTCCTAGAACTATATATTTATCATTTACAAAATGGGTCAAAAAATATAAAGAAGATGGTACTTTTTTTTTTTTTTTAATGTTACTTACAACAAATACATGCTCTCTCAAAATTGGAGTGGAAGAAAATTTGACGGGTTATTAATTCCAATAAACGAAGTGGAATAGAAAGTTCTAATTTCAAGTGTTTGTGAGAGTAGTCAAATTAGCATGTCATCAAATATTAACATCTGAAAACAACTTGTGAAAGAAGCAAACTAGTCTTAATTGATGGTTACAGCAATGAAATGAGAGATATTTTTATGAATTGAAATCCAATATTGTGGTTGTAATAACTTCAGAGTATGATTGCGACAAAAAACAAAAATTATAAAATTGTATTTGCGAAGGAGACTTTGAAACACGCCTTCAAACTTTTGCACATTTGAAGTTGCCACATGGTATTATATTTAGCCTAGCTATGCGTGAACCATAGAGCAAGAAGCAATATTATGGAGGTGTCCAATTTATTTTACTTTTTAAAGTTTTCTAATACATGGCTCAGACATTATCAGTTTATCATAATAACATAAAAGATATTTGAAGGTCAGGTTTCTGCGCAATATTTTTAAAACCACCAATAAAAACGTTTATTGTGGCTGAGCTAGCTAGTGATAGTTAAACAAATAAATATTTTTATACTATCATTTAACATTTAGTATTACCTTCGATCCTTAATATAATATTTTATAGTATAATTTATATTATAAATCAGATCTTATATTAAGGATTGAAGGTGGTATTATTGTATCATAATTTTTTTCCCATTTGTAAGGTTTGAATTTGAGAAAATTATAATGGTAAAAAATTTTGACAAATTGCTTAAAGACCATATATTTATAAACTTAATACTCCCTCCAATTCTTAATATAAGACATGTTTGAAGAGTTGATCTTGATCTTAAATATAAAATATATTTTTTATATTTATTATTTTTTTTCTAATTTATCGTTATTGATGCTCCCTCAATAATAATCAAACAGAAGAGAAAATGAGAATTAAAGAAGATGAATAAGGTGTTTTAAAAAACATATTATATTAATTAATTTAATTAAATATATATCATATTAACTAGTTTTATTAATATCACTAATTAAATTAAATTAAATAAATATATTTTATATTAAAAAACGGAAGAAATGTGTTAAATTATTATGAAAGCTCATGTTCCTCTTTATACACTATTTTTTAGTCTTCTAAATATTTGAATTTTTTTATATCTAAATATATACTAGAGATCTGGGATGCCTCAGAAATAACTTCACATACAGTCACCTTTGTCAACGTCACTTTGTGCGGTACATTCTGAACAGAGCCTTCTCATCCACATGAATACTTGGTATTAGCTCCATGACAAAAAGCCTTTTTTTTTTTTTATTCCTTCTGCACTGTGAAACCCTAGATTAATATTATCGTTATTTCTTATAAATTCATCAAATTTTAGTTTTAATCTATTTACTTTCAGTTGATTTTAGTTTTTATAATTTCATAAAGATTTGGTCTAAATTTACATATAGGAACAAATACCAAAACTTATTCAAGAAGTAAGGATCATTCTTTAAATTCATATCAAATTCTTATAAAACTATAGAACCAAAACTAATAATTTGAAACTATGTGGGTCAAAACTTAAATTTGATCAAATATTAAAAATTTACATTATTTTATATTCAGTCAACTTTTAAAATTAAAACAATATATATCAACATATTTTTACAAATAATATTATTTTATTAAAAAATTATCAAAATATGTTTATAAATAGTTTGTAATCAATTTTTTTATTGAAAAAGTGATTAATGAATATGTTGTTTAATACGTAGTAAATACCATTAAAATGTTTGTATTCCATGTTATTTCAAAAATTCATAATAAATTTAACAAGTTGTACCTAATTAGACATTTGTCCATGTACAAATAGAGTTTAAAACTACAGGATTATATAATCAATTTTCTTGAAAAATAAGTCATGTTATTTATGAATTATCAATAATATGATTTTCTTTTTTATTTTACGCACACACACACTAGTCATTTCATTAAAATTATGCTTATTTTCTCAAAGTCTGAACTCAATTGAGATTTCTCAAACAGGGTCAAGGAGCAGTTCAGGAGAGCATGCGAATATAAACAATAAACTTAAAAACTGAACATAATAAAATCGAACAACTTTATAGATTGAACATCATTATACAAAATTCCAAGTCATTCTTTCACTGGTTCTCAACAAATTTACATCACCAACTCAGAGATTCAAAATGTAAGGGGGAAAACACCCATCGTTTTTTCTCTAATGAAAGCTCACTTTCCGGGGACGAAGTTTGTCGCATAGGCCCAAGCATTGTTGTTGACTGGGTCAGCAAGGTGATCTGCAAGGTTCTCCAATGGGCCCTTTCCGGTCACAATGGCTTGAACAAAGAATCCAAACATGGAGAACATAGCCAACCTACCGTTCTTGATCTCCTTCACCTTCAACTCGGCAAAAGCCTCTGGGTCATCAGCCAAGCCCAACGGGTCAAAGCTTCCACCGGGGTAGAGTGGGTCGGTAACCTCACCGAGAGGCCCACCAGCAATACGGTAACCCTCAACAGCCCCCATCAAGATCACTTGACAGGCCCAAATGGCAAGGATGCTCTGGGCGTGGATGAGGCTTGGGTTGCCCAAGTAATCAAGCCCACCCTCGCTGAAGATTTGGGATCCGGCCTTGAACCACACAGCCTCACCGAATTTGACACCGTTGCGGGCCAAGAGCTCAGGGAAGACACATCCCAAAGCTCCAAGCATGGCCCACCTGCTGTGAATGACTTCAAGCTCACGGTTCCTAGCAAAGGTCTCTGGGTCAGCAGAGAGTCCGGCAGTGTCCCAGCCGTAGTCACCAGGGAACTCACCAGTCAAGTAGGATGGAGGCTCGCCGGAGAATGGGCCCAAGTACTTGACACGGTCTGGGCCGTACCATGGGCTTCCAGAGGGGGCGGGCTTGGGCCTGCCGGTGGTCTTCCTCATGGAGAAGCGGCCAGTCTCCATGGCGGCGGGAGGAAGTGGAACGGCCTTGCCGGCAAAAGATGGGGAAGAAAGAGCCATAGTAGAGGCAGCCATGTTTATCTAACTTAAGAGAACTGTGGGCTTTTTCGTTATGTTAACTGAGAATTGTGGAATAATTGAAGAAGTTGGATGGGCTTTTATAGTGATGAAGTGGTTGTCTTTCTTATCTCAGGGGTATCAAAATCATCACTCTGATTGGTAGTCACAAGATTTTGAGATTTTATGCCTCAACCGATCTGGCACTCTCTCATCCACCGAAGGCTAAGACTGGTAACCAATATGAACAAGCCACGTGTAAGCTTAGTTTCTAACCACATATCCAAGTCAAAGAAATTATAATTTTGTTTCGAAGTAGTTCTTCATATTTGTAAGTCTCAAATTATCAACAGATGGTTACAGAAATGGAGATATTTTATGAATTGAAATCAGATATGTGTTGGCTGAAAATAACTTGGGAATCAGATGATGAAACCTAATAAAAGATTACAAAAATTGATTTGTGAAGAAGTATTTCCAAACATTCCTTCAAACTTTCTCGTGTTAAAAGTTGCCAGATATTTTGTTCTCTCTGAGTGAGCGGCACTGTTAGTGCAACAAAGCAGTTCATGGGACATATGTTTTTCTTAGCATAATAGATATTTGAAGTTGGAGCTTTTGAAATTTCCAGAATATCATATTGTTAATAAATTATAAATAATGAAAAACATTTTTGTCAAAACCATGCGAAGCAAAGGACTTAGATATAATATTTTAGGGACCCTTTCAAATTAGTTTAACTATTATTTTTGCCAGCAAATTAGTTTAACTATTAAATTAGTTGGTTTTCAACTTACTAAAATGACGGTGGAATTGTTTATGACTGAGATTAACATTATAGGTTAAAATATGAGTAACTTTAGAGTTAAGATGATTTTTTTTATCCTATACGGTTATCTCCCAATTGACAACTAGAGAAATACTTATATACTTTAGAAGTTTCATGTCATCTGAACTATATCTAATAAAAATATAACAACTCAAATCATTTTAATCCTAATTGGCTGATGACTCATATGAAAAAATTTAAATTTTATCTTATTTTTAAGAAAAAATATTAATTTAAAAAAACTAAAACAAAATTATTGACAAATTCTTTTCTTAAAAACAAGATTAAATTTGAATTTTTTTCAAAATAAGTTACCAACCAACTATAATTAAAATGATATGAGTTATTATGTTTTCATTAGGTAGAGTTTAGATAAGGTTATACTCTCATAGTATTTAAGTATTTCTCTGACAACTATTGACTAATCCCTTTCAAGGTGTATGGATAATAGAAGTATACTTTGTTTATTACAACAAAATCTTTTTTTATACAAAAGATTAGAAATTGATCTCTTGACAACATGCTTGAGAGTTCTAACTATTTACTATATCAGATTTTGTTGGTTGAGATGATTTAATTTATTCCCCAACTGGTTATACATATTATTTTGATAATTTTTAAAACATTCATTGTGGTTTTGTTTGGTACATTTTGCACTTATGGAAAATTGAGTTATATGTTCATCACTCTTGAGATATAAATAAATGGTTAAGGTATAAATTTGTTCTGAAAGTTTTTGCTAAAGAGTGATGTTACCTCGAAAGTTTTTTTAGGCTCAATGTTGTATTAAACATGTTAAAATAGAGTAATGTTACCACTTACAGTTAACAAATTAATTGTAACGTTATTTTTTTAATGATCAATATTAGTTTTTTAATGGTATAAGGCAAAATTGTTACATTTTAAAATTTTTAAGATAACATTAAACCTGAAAACACTTTAGCCAATATTATTTATCAACAAAAACTTTTTGATAAATTTATTCTTTAATTAACCTTGTAAATAATTAACTGTAAACATTTCTTTTGATTAACATATAGCAGTGGGGCCCTTGCATGTAGCTTTTCCATATAATTTTTACTTACCTTTCCCGTTGTTACTACGGGTGGTCCAATTTGAACAGGGCGTTCTCATCCACAAGTATAGTTTGTATATTAGCCGACAAGACAAAAGGCCTTTATGAGTCTGTTGTTGCAGTTGGCCAAAAAAAAAAAAAAGAGTCTGTTGTTGCAGATATAGTCCTCCATCCAGATGAACAAATGGCAAAGTTTTATTGGATGGAGCAAGCACTTTTAATATTGCTCAAGATAGTTAGTCTGAGAAAACTATCCGGATATGATAAGTGGACCAAGAAAATCTAGCCTTTCAAAACAGAACGATGGAAATTGTGGATATTGGATCTCATTAGAAGATGACTTTTTTCGATATCAAGACATAGAAGTAGGCTTTGTTTATTACAACAAAATCTTTTTTATACAAATGGTTAGAAATTGATCTCTTGACAACATGATTGAGAGTTCTAACTATTTACTATAATAGATTTTGTTGGTTCAGATGATTTAATTTATTCCTCCACTGGTTATACATATTACTTTGATAATTTTAAAAACATTCATTGTGGTTTTGTTTGGTACATTTTGCACTTATGGAAAATTGAGTTATATGTTCATCACTCTTGAAATATAGATAAATGATTAAGGTATAAATTTATTCTAAAATTTTTTGATAAAAAGTGATGTTGCTCCAAAAGTTTTTTTAGATTCGATATTACACCGAAAATATTAAAATAGAGTAATGTTAATTAACTGTTAATGTCATTTTTTAATAATTAATATTAATTTTTTAACAATATGAAATTTTTAAAATAACATTAAATCTGAAAAAAAAATTTAAACAACAATACTCCTCTCTCACGACAAATTTCTCCCATAACCTTATAAATAATTGATTGTAAACCTTTCTTTTGATTAATATATAGCAGTGGGGCCCTTGCATGTAGATTTTCCAGATTTTTACTCACCTTCCCCGTTGTTACTACGTGTGGTCCAATTTGAACAGAGCGTTCTCATCCACAAGTATAGTTTGTATATTAGCCCACAAGACAAAATGCCTTTTTGAGTATTTCTAGGCTGTTATTAAACTCGATATTTTTACCTGAAAAGTGACTTTCATTGAACCAATTAGGATGTTGAATTAAAGGTCAGTAGGTCAGATCAGAATCAAACCGGAACTAAATCGAGAACAAACTGGTAAGAAATTAAATATTTTAGATTTATTAATATAGAATTCTAAAAAAATAAAAAAAATTGATTTTTTAAAAAATAAATAAATAAATGATGAATTGAATAGGTCACTGAATCGGTCCGGTTCACCGGTTCCCAGGCCAGCTTTACAAACACTGAGTTTTACTATGCTTTTGCTGCCTTCTCTGTTGTTGCAGATATAATCCTCCATCCGGACGGACAAATGGCAAAGTTTTATTGGATGGAGCAAGCACTTTTAATAGATATTTGCTTTGAGAAAACAATCCGGATATGATAAGTGGACCAAGAAAATCCAGCCTTTCAATACAGAACGATGGAAATTTTGGATATTGGATCTAGAGCTGGGAATTATAGTTGGTCTGACCCTATAGGACTTGAGGTAAGAAAAACTGTTCTTTTTCAAAACTCGGCTTGAGAGTATGAGGGCTAGGGACGGCTCGCAGGGCTGGAAGTTATTTTCACAAAATTTAACTACACGTCTACACACCTCATGCAATAAAACAAATACAGTTATTAATTTATAATCAAATATAAAAAATAATGTCCACAAATAACTCAATCTCATACAAAATATAAAATGACAAAAAGTTAAATGCTTTAAGCAATATAAGTATGATAACTATCATTTTCATCTTCTTCGTCACTCTCATCAATTTCAAGGAAATTCAAGTGTGGTTCATTTTGAGTAGTAGGGTCTGCTTGAGGGGTAAAAACATCAAGAATTTTTTCTCCCACATCATGAATATATCCACAATCTTTATCTGTAATAAATAATAAACCAAATGATAAATAACTCTATAAAAAATATAAAATACAAATAAATTAGTAAATTACCATCACATGTGAAACTTTGGAGTAAATAAAAAATATCTAATATATTTTTCTTATAAAATAAGAAATATCTTTTATAAATTTTTAATTTTTAGGATTCTTAATACAAGATATTCTTATAAAATTTAATTCTAAAAAATATCATAATAACTAAATATTTGCAACATCATCAACAAAATATAAAAAATAATATTATTATATAAATAAATTTAAAAAATTAAAAAAATATAAGGGCCTAAAGGACCGGCCCTTTTAGGTCCTCGGCCCTACAGGGAAGGCCCTTTTAGGCCGACTTTCAATTTTGAGGCTAAAATCTTAAGTCCAACCCTTGTAAATTCAGAGACTAAAAAGGTGACCTAACAGGCTTGACCCATTTTTCCGGCTCTAATTGGATCTCATTAAAAGATGACTTATTTCGATATCAAGACATATATAAAGCCCATTTAAGCCCAATGATTCATCAACAACTATATCTTCAAACTCAATCCAAAGTTCTTTTATTGAATTATTGTGTCATTTTAGAACTATTATTAACAATGGTTGCTTCAACAATGGCTTCATCCTCTTCACCATTAGCTAAGCATAGAGCTGGAAATCAGGGCCGTCCCTTGACAGGCCAGGGCCTAAAAGGACCGGCCCTACAGGGCTTGGAGAAAGAAAAATTTCTGTTTTTCAAAGCCCGACCCGAAAGCATCAGGGCCAGGGCCGGCCCACAGGGCCAGAAGTCATTTTCACAGAATTTAACTATATATCTACACACCTCATGCAATAAAATAAATACAGTTATTAATTCATAATCAAAGGTAAAAAATTTTTGTGTACAAGTAATTCATGGTCTCATACAAAGTATAAGAAGGCAAAAAGCTAAACACTCTAAGAAACATGATTATGAAAACTATCATTTTCATTATCTTTGCTACTATCATCAATTTCAAGGAATTTTGATTGTACTTCATTTTAAGTAGTAGACTCTATTTAAGGGGTAAAAATATCAAGAATTAGTAAATTACCATCATATGTAAATTTAGTAATTTTTAAGGTTCTTAGAGAGGAATCAGCAAGAGCATGAGCAAGAAGGGTAGTAAAATTAAAACAAAAACAAAGCTAAAGGGCCTAACGGGCCGACCCTACAAAGCCTTCGGCCCTCTAGGGCTGGCCCTTTTAGGCCCGACTTCCTTTTAAAGCTCCATTTTTCAAGCCTGGCTCGTGATTTAAAAGGACCGGCCCGACGGGTTCGGCCAGATTTCCCGGCTCTAGCTAGGCAGGCCCCTCCACCCCTGAGCTTGGAGTTGGACGAATCACTATGAGGAAAACAGTGGCCAAGTCTGTTTCCTCTGGAAGCCCATGGTATGTCCCAAACCGTGTCAAGTACTTGGGCCTATTCTTTGGTGAGCCTCCATCCTACTTGACTAGGGAGTTCCCTGGTGGCTACGGTTGGGACACAGCCGGGCTCTTTGCTGACCCAAAGACCTTCGCCAGGAACCTTGAACTTGAAGTCATCCACACCAGGTGGGCCATGCTCGGAGCTATGGGATGTGTCTTCCCTGAGCTCTTGGCCTGCAACTGTGTCAAATTCGGTGATGCCGTGTGGTTCAAGGCCGGATCTCAAATCTTTAGTGAGGGTGGGCTTGACTACTTGGGTAATCCAAGCTCGATTCATCCACAAAGCATCTTTGCCATCTGGGCCTGCCAAACGATCTTGATGGGCGCTGTGGAGGGTTACCGTATTGCCAGTGGGCCTCTTGGAGAGGTGAGCGAGCCACTCTACCCCAGTGGAAGCTTCGACCCATTGGGCTTGGTTGATGACCCAGAGGCTTTTGCTGAGTTGAAAGCGAAGGAGATTAAGAATGGATGATTGGCCATGTTCTTTTGGATTCTTTGTTCAAGCCATTGTGGCTGGAGAGGGCCCCTTGGAAAACCTTGCAGATCACCTGGCTGACCCAGTGAACAACAATGCTTGGGCCTATGCCGCAAACTTTGTTCCCGGAAAGTGAACAAGAAATGTGCTAAATTATCATTATTGATAGAAAAGAAAATTCACCAGAGTTAATGATAAGCAGAAGGGTCTAGTAGGACGTATATCAAAATCTGTTTCTAAGGAAAATTTGAATTATATGTGTGAATTTAACTTCTATTACCTCTGGTTGAATGAACCTTCTATTACTTACGGAAATTATCATTATTTCTTAGTTCATGATCAGACAATTAAATTTGAAACATGAAACATTTATCAGTTAGCCTTTCAAATCACATACCAGATTTACCCATCTATTTTGATTGTTTTGAATCTCATCCTGTACGGTTCTAATTTTTCAAATGACCAATGAGCATAAATCCCAAATGCATCATAATTTCTTGTAGCATACTTTGAGTTGTACAATGACAAATGCAGATCAGCCCTAAAGACTTCTTAGAGACTTAACATGAGGAAAACATCAGCTTTAGACATTGTTGAAATAAGCACAAGATGAGCACTCAATGAGCAGTCAAAATAATATCACGAGTATTTCCTATCAGATATCAGGAATACGGATGGTTAAAGAAAAGGGGAAAAAAATTCCACTATTTACAAAACAAAGTAATTCGCAATCTTCTTGATTATTCTTTTATGCCCTACTCTCAAGTCCGTCACTTCCTACCCTCTGAAATGTCAAAGGAAAAAAACATTACCACTTACCGCAGAGAATCCCAAAAAATGGAGAATAATATGCTGCAAGTTTTCTTAATCTCCCGAAACGAGCTTAAGCTATCATTACTAATTTTAGTGTTAACATAGGTCCCATCTTATACTGGTTCATACAGACCCAAAACGTGCCCATCAATACACCTCATTGCAGCAACCTGCTCACAAGCAAATCATATCAGACAACCATTGCTTCTAAGCCTAATGAAATATCAAGCATTGTGTGTGTGTTAAATGATCTTACTTTTCCATGGATCTCATGTTTTATAGGTCCATCTAGCTCAGCTCCTAATGACATCAATTTAGTCACTGTGCTGTCAATGTCAGTTACTGTGAATGATAGGAGCGAGGAGTGCCCCTGCTGCACATTGTCACTGTGAAGCTAAATTAGCATGTTAAAAACAAAATAACGTAGATAACCCCACAGAAATAAAAGATAGGACTATTTGCCCAAAGTTTTAACCCAAAATAAGTAAATGCCATAGTTTGATAATCAGTCAATTACCAAAAACAATAAAATTGATGCTTAATTCAAGTTGCATGTAAAATTAATACAACAGCTTCCATATCAAATAAATAATCCTAAAAATACAGACTTTTTGCATGTCTCAAGCAGGGTCATATGGGGGACAACAATTTCATCTCCCCATGCATGCTCACTGCATTCAAACAAAGCAAATGAACTATGATAAAAAAGCAAAGCTAATGAACAAATAGAAAATTCATCCAGACAACCAAAGCCAAAGTCCATGGCATTTGAATGCGCATCAAACTCATCCTCCTGCTGTGGTAATGTGGTTGAATAGCTCAATTCCATTACCACCCCTATTAACAAGCATAATTATGGGGCAAACATGAAGACAGAGATGACCAACCAGACCATGATCATCTTCTACCATCTTAAAGAAAATATTCAAAACAGACATTATTTTATACACTTGTTATAAGAAGTATAAACATTAAACAAGGCTCTTTCCTTGGCCCAGGAAATGCAGCTAAGATGAAGCGTAAATCCTTAATTAGCAGTGGCAGCCAGAATTCCTCTAAAGGGGGAAACTCTGCTGTTTTATCAGCTCGACTTTTCTGAGATTTACCACAATGCCCTTTTAGTATTTCAAAATGAGAAATGCCCAAAGATCAAACATCAAATTAACTGCCATGATACCTTCAGCAAACTTTCTAGGAGAGAAAAGGGCATAAAGTATTTAATTCTCGGCATATGAATCCTCAATTATCAGTGAAATATTTCGTGTCAATTATTGTGATATAAGAAAGCAAATTATTTCTAATTAGGATAGCAGTATCTTGTAAACGCAGTCTGGGCACCCTTCAATTTAGTATAGAGACTAAAACCAGCAACAAACTTTCACCAAACTAATGGCTTCATCTATTAGCTGCTCATCTCACAAATTTCTCATCGTTCTTCTGGCATTGTAATCTTACAACAAATATAAAGTAACGTGCATACACACAACACAGTATAAACTACCATTTTCCCTTAGCAGTCTATAAATCGACATTTTAATCAAACAGGTAGAGCGCATCAGATAAGAAAGACGGGCGATTATATATACAAACTTGGGAGAATGCATTAGGGCAAGCTTGAGGGAACCGGAGCGAAGTTCAGCCCAACGAAGAGTGCAGACGTCGACGGTGAAGTCCAAGCCTTCCGCGTAGAATCGAGCAGCTTTGGGAACGTCCTTGTGAAGTTGCAAAATCCACCTAAACGACGCCGCCATAAAGGAGTCTGTGCACGCCTTCGATTTCACCAGCAGGAGGATAACGGTCAACAACACCTAATCGCCGGCGAACCGCTCGCTCGCTCCTTGCCTTCGGCGTTCAGGCGAACTAATCTTTCACAAACATAGGTTTCTTAGGTCACATTCAAAAGAAATAGTCCAAACCACCAAATTAGACTAATGTGGCCTTCGAGCAACACTACTGAACAATATGCCATCCTTAAGATCCTTCAGCCCTTGATAAATTCATCCTTCATATTCGTCAAAGAAATAATCCAAACTTTCAAGGCCTTCAAATAAAAACACTCTGTTTTTGGGAAAATGAAAAAAAAATGAAAAGATAAAAATATGACTATTTCAAAATAAACTGCGCATGTTAAGCTAGAATCTTCTCTAGATTGTTTGAGGAAGAATAACAAAAAAGAAAAAGTCTCTTATATAGAACCAGAAAACGGCTTAATTTCCTTAAAAATCTAAGAATTTTTCTGACGTAAATTTTTATTCAAAATGAAATTTGGAGAACGGGCAAGTTTGTTTGTATTTAACTTTATGTTAAAGGTCTTTATTAAATTCTAAATATCAATATATTACGAAGTCATCCATTTCAATGATCTGAAATTGATGGAACTAATTCTTTTAGTTTTTATTAGGCTAAAAATTTTAATCCCAATAATCTTTATTGTTTAATCTCCATATTTTAAAAAAATAAAGAGTAAAATTATTTTTTTGAAGGTGAGCCACTACTATTCTAAATAACCAAAAGGATTGATACTATTGATCCTTCTAGTTCAATTAGATTTTTAAGTTTTGGTTCCTGATAGTTCAAATTGTTTAATTTTTATTTTTATAGTTTATAAAGATTTAGTATAGAGTTTGATGTATATGGTATTAACAATAGTAATTTGTGTCCTTACGATTTAAAATTATAAGGAAAAAAATCAAAATCTAATTAAATTATAAGAATTAACAATACGATTATTGTAACTAAAACTGTAGAAACTCAATTGCATTAAGTTAAAGTTTAATAATCACATTTTAATTAAATCAAAATTACAGGGATAAATTGATTTTTTTAAAATACAAGTTAGGGTAACAAATAAACTATGTGAACTATCAATCAATTTAAATTTTTTAATTTGGTCAAAAAAATCAATTTATAAATATATGTACATCTGGTAAGAAAGAAACAAATTTAATCAAAACAAACTCAAGTCATCTCTTTTATTGCTTCCATATAAGTACGCAATGTCATAAAAAATACTCTACAAATTTAATCAACATTACAAAGTTTGTACTAGATATAATCATATGAGACAAAAACAATACTCCTATAATGAACTAATGCACACCACATCTCCACTTGTAATTTGTTGCAGATTTTGAAGTGGTGATCAGTTCATCACCTGGATATGGTTCGGGTGAAATCCCTCTCCTTGCCAAGTATGACAGTGCCTTATATATTTACCACCATCATGTCAATTCAATATAGTAAATAATTTAATTTATGTGAGCGACACACACATATATAAGATTGTATTGTTCAATCACAAATTCTATCATATAATATAACTCTAGAAGGTTTATACACACACACACAACACTGAATCAAGCTAGGGCTACAGAATTAAATTACCATTTCTATCGTAAAAGAGGTTCCAAGAGCTTCCACTATCACTTTAACATTACTTGTCAATTTTCTCACCTGCAAAAATATAATATTATATATTTAGTTGCATAATAATGTTACATTCCAATATAAATATAAATATAAATATATAGAGGATGATCACAAGTAACCCACCTCAGGAAGACTGGCTACAAATGAAAGGGGAATCCATCCTTCACGGACCATATGTTCTCGGAAGTTTACATCATTAATTAAAATATCAAGGCTAAAAGTGACAAATTATATAATTTAAAAAGTTAAATTAAAATAAAACAGAAGAAAATACAATGACAGAAAGCAAGCACTTGATTAAATTGAAGACATTATTTGAAATAGTACTCAATCTGTTTTACAATCTCAGTAAGATCTGGAGTTACATCATTCACCTACTGACTAATATAGAATTGAATATATATATATATATATATATATATATATAAAACAGTTAGAATTAGTATATAAGTAAATATCATGCAAAACCATATATTCGGATGCTAGAAAAGATTAAATTACACACCAAGGCACATGTGCGCAGTACGTACCTCCGTAAGATGGCCCCAGTGATGGAAGGCTAGTTGCAGAGTCAACTTTAAATTCAAATGGCATGTCCAATACGTGTTTTGATTAGTTTTTGGAGAATATCTTTTATGATTTATAAGGTAAGTATCTAAGAAGAGTTTTGTTTCGACTTATGAAAAAAAGGCTTCTGAAACTACGATTTTGGCCTCACACAAACACTCAGCAAGTATCTGTACATGTATTTGTCATATAAACTTGGGTGCATGAGCCAATCTTGAGGGGCCTAATGGGAGAGGTATGGTCTAGATACAAGGCTAGTCTTTTTGCGTTATGGTTTAATGAGGGGTTGTTAAGACTCTGTGAAATCAATATCATAAACAGATTTTTCCTTGACAGTTTCAAAAGATGCATCCAAATCCTTATGATTCAAGTTGGTTCACATGCCAGTGTCTGATTCTGCATTATCAATAACTGTCTCTCTGAAGGAGAAGAGGGAGGTACATTTTCATTGCTACCTTGTAATATAGGAACGTGAGCATTAGAGAAGTCCTACGTTGATTAATTAAGCAAGAGATTAAAGGTATATAATGTAAAGATGAATAATTATATTAAACCACTTGAGTTATTTTGACAAAAAGACAAATTCAAGACACATATACTTTGTATATAAAATTCTAACCATGAGAACCATTTTCATATAAAGACCCCTTATAATAAAATTATAGATGTTATAATTATGATATATGTACAGAATGAAAAATCTCATCCGAAGTAATTGTAAATGTTAAGATTATAATATATGTATAGAACAATTAGGAAAGCAAAATTTCTCTCACCCCCTCGATAACGTGTTTAATGAGAACTCAAAACGGACAATTTTCAAAGCCAGACATTAAGTTGTTACCTCATTAATTAATTATAGAAGATACTAAAGGTATACAATGTAAAAAATGAATTCTATATTAAATAGCTTAATTTATTTATATGAGAAGAAAATCTTAACACATATATACATGTATATAAAATTCTAACAATGAGAACAAATTTCATACAAAGTGATTATCACTCCATCATTTTTAAAACCAAAAGGAGAAAAATCAAGAAAGAAGAAGAAACAAACCAGAAAACATTGTAAATATGATATGTCCTTATCAATAAAATCCTCTGAAGGAGATGGAGGCAGGCTTTTATCGGTAACCTACAATATAGAAGTATATAAATATTAAATAAGTCCTATGTGAAGTTCTATATCTACTAGGGAGGAAACGGATAACGCTTTATAAGAAGTATGAATACCCCTCCTCTAGCTGTATTTTAAAATCGTGAGAGGTAATATATCCCCAAAACGGATAATTTCGAGAGAACGAAGTGTTACAACCAACATTGATTAATTAATAGAGAGATTAAAGATTTATATAATGTCAAAATGGAATTCTATATTAAATAGATTAAATTATTTTGTTAAATATATATCTTTAACACATATACTTGTACCTAAAATTCTAAGTTCTAACCATGATAACAACTTTCATTCAAAGTTATTATCCTGTAATATAGAAATGTATAAGTATTGCGGGTCTAGGATTTTATATGTGAAAAAAGACATCCTTAACACATAAATACTTGTACCTCAAATTCTAACAATGAGAACAACTTTCATATGAAGTTATTATTGATGCCTTATAAGAGTATAAACACCTCTCCTCTCAGGAAAGATAATATTGACACCTTATAAGAGCATGCACATCTCTCCTCTCATGAAAGATAATTTTGACACTTGTAAGAGTATGAACAACTCTCCTCTCGCTATATTTTAAAACCATGAGGAGTGATAAGACCTCGAAATGAATAATTTCAAGAGAATCAAAGACATTTTATAAAAGTCTAAATACCTCTTTCTAGACGCTCGACTCATGCTTAACTTATTTTCTTAGTAAAACAACCTTAACACATAATTGTATCTTAAATTCTAACACTGAGAACAACTTTCATACCTTATTCACAGGGAGAGGACAAGGACCATCACCATCGGTATTAAGCAGCATAGCATATGCATCACTGAACATCGTAGCATATCGATCAATTCTTTGCATTTGGGGGGGGGGGGGGGAGGGGGTGGATGACGGGTTGGGGCTTATATTGTCGTACCAAGAGTAGTGTCACAAAATGTGGAAGGTTCAGTATTTCTCTAAGCTACTTTAATTTTCTTGCGTTCTCATGCAAAAATGGATTATTGACGTTTTTATAGAGCATGATCTGAACTAACTAAATCTAAGATATAGTCATTCTTACCGGCCAATGAAATATGGTTATTTGAATTAAATCTAAGATATAATCATTCTCACCGGCCAATTAAAAGAATTTTCTTATAAAGAAATTAATTAATTTCTATTATATTTTACTATATTTAAACTATCTAAGTAGTCAAAACTAGATTAAAAAAAAAAGATATTCAAGCTTAAGTCATCTTAATTAAATTAATAAGCACCTTTTTAACAATTTTATCAAATAATTTAAATATTAATAAACATTTTATCTTAGAAAGTTCTCAAATTCAAGATAAGATTTTAATTAAATCTTGTAAGATATAATCATTCTGACCAATCAAATAATTTTGGGAAAATTGTTAAAATATACCTTTGGGACAAATTAATTGCCAAATGCTACCATGTGAGATCTGTTGCACACGATAGATGATATCTTATACACAACTATATGATATTTCACACACAACGGAAGATGTTTGCATATCCGTAAGGGAGATTTATGCACACACGAAAGATTGGTTGCATATCGCAGAAGATCTGTTGCACACGACGGAAAATAGTTTGCACACGTGGTAGCATTTGGTAATTAATTTACTCCAAAAGTATTTTTTAGCAATTCTCCCAATAATTTTTGTAGGACCAATTTAATTGATTTACTTCAAAAGAAAAAGATTTTGCCAAATAAACTAGAGCAAGGCATTACCTTATTCAGATTGGGCGTCCGCTTCAAGTCCCCTGGACTTCCTCTCCATTTACTTTTCCACTATTAAATCAATTTTCGAAAATTTGAGATTTAATATTTTATAATATTATTATTAGAATATTAAATACAAAAATACATATAAATAAATTTAATGGATTAAAATTACATCTAAATACTTCAACTCTATAAGTAAATGGAGATGAAATGGGGGGGGGGGTCAATAGAGACCACACTCTCCCTTACTTAGCCTGTCTATATTATAAACTTTATCCAGAGTTTCTATAATGGTTGAAATATTCCTCCTTCTCACTTTAACTAAGAAAATTTTCCCATTTGAGCTTATGTTAGTCAAGAAGCGTCCGCTTTGAGCCACCAACTACAGTTGTGCATTCATTTCTAGACGGTAAATGCCCTTTTCATGACAAGAAATGCCCTAATCATTGTTCTCATTGTCCTCTTAATTATAAGAAATGCCTTTATCATTCATTTCTTGACGTACTATTTAAGTGAGGAGTCTGTCTGTCAATTGAACTTCCTCTCAATTTACTTTTCCACTAATGAATCAATTTCCAACAGTTTGAGATTTAATATTTTATAATAATATTATTAAAATATTAAATACAAAAATACATATAAATAAATTTAATATATTAAAATTACATCTAAATACTTCAACTCTATAAGTACATGGAGATGAAATGGGGAGGAAGCTCAATAGAGACTACCCTCCCCCTTACTTTAGCCTGTCTAGATTATAAACTTTATCTAAAGTCTCTATAATAGTTGAAATATTACTCCTTCTCACTTTAATTAGGAAAATTTTCCTATTTGAGCTTATGTTAGTATGATTATTTAACAACATCTCAAACCATCTACTCCCAGATCTCTACATTGAAAAGAGGGGAAAATACCTCACAGGATTGCAAGCACATTCAACCCTAAAATGAGACAAAAATGAAGACATATATCACTAAGATTTAAACAGAATTCTAAAGCCAACACTCAATTTAAGCAGTAATTTACCTACTGTAAGTTTTAAGTTTTGGGTAACGCACGCAAGGCATTTCCCAAGGTTCAATGTTGGGTCCTGAGAATGTAGTCTTGCTGACGACTTTTGCATCCAAAATTCCAATCTTAGTGGAACTCTTTGAAGCCTTTGCAAGGAAGAGATACTGTCACCATTCATATGCATTTTGAGATTCTCAATAAAAATAAAAAGTCAGGAGGGTGAGAAACTCAACACACACAGATATATGTATGTACGTACTTACACACAAGTGAAAACGCTCTGCATAACAAACAGGTTCTGGAAACTAATAAATTAAAGAAGGTAAATGCGCTGTGATTCAATTATAAAGATGACTATGTTCTGATTCCTAACATGTAGGTGAACGTGCATAACAAACAGGTTCTGGAAACGAATCAATTAAAGAAGGTAAATGCGCTGTGATTCAATTACAAAGACGACTATGTTCTGATTCCTAACATGTAAGTGAACGTTCAAATCTTATCCTTTACATACCCACTTCTTCATTTTAGTCATGGCCAGCAACAGAATAATTGATTCTGCAACTACCCACCCCTAATCTGAAATCCCTCAATTGAATCCCTACACGGCTACACTTATCATTTTGCCTAATCTCCTCTCATAATTGATTTATGCAACCAATTTCCAATCACAGTCCAATCAGAGAATGCACATGTAACCGGAGCTTCAAATTGTAAACTTCCGTTCAGATATTCTAACAATCGGATCGGACAATTCCAAATGCCGCACATGAAAAAGGAAAAACGAAGATAACAATTACAAGAGAAAAAATTAGGGTTTCCGTAGAAACAAAGTGTGAGTAAAGCCAACCTTGGCGGAGGAGGAAAGATCAACGGCCATCGTGGATGAGCTATGAAGTTAAGCGAAGGAAGAGGCGTTTACTGTCTGTTTCTTTGAATCGTCTTTGCGCTTTTCAGCTCTGCTTGCGTCGATATTGACGAAAATGGTACAAAAGACGGGAAAAAAGTGCCTAAATAAATTTATCAGTCACATTATATAAATATTTATGAGGGGAAAAAAAGGACTTCGTTCCATCGAGTATTATACCGAAGGCTCAAACAAAAAGGAGGGAGAATGCAACCACCGTCGCCGCCGTCTCTGCACTCGAATTTCTTCTCCTCTCTAAGACAGGTGCGTTAATCTTTGAAATTTCAGTATTCCCTTTTGGTTATTTTCTCCTTTTGCCATCAATCTGAGTCTGATTCCTAGTTCATCAATGATTAGGTCGAGAAGAGACTGAAACTCGAGCACCCGCCGCCGCCACCTCCTCCGCCTCCGGCGAATTCACAAACACAAGACGGCGAATATTCTTCGCTAGGTTCACTAAGCACTCCAATGTTCCTCCACCTCGATCAATCCGTCGCTAATTCCTCTAACGATCTATGTGGTAGCGAACCGCCTCGAGCTTTCCTATCTGTGTCCCAAGATTTCGCATTACCCAACCAACAGTCATCTCCTCACTCAAGCCCTCAAAATCGCCACATACCTGAAATTGAAGCTGAGGACGATGAAATTGACGAGATCGAGCAGTTAATAGGGCTCTTGGGGTTACCAGAGGAGGATGAAGATGACGAAGAAGGTGGTAATGATTGTAATTCTTGTCACTGTGAGGGTGGGTTTTACTCAAAGATTGTGGGAGTGAAGGGGCCTAAGTGTAGGAAGGAGATGAAGAGGCTAGATGGGTGGATTAAGTACTTTCGAGAGGAGAAGAAAGAACCATTGAGATTGGCACATTTGCTTCTGGGAAAGCGTATTTTTCTTTCTGAAGGTGTTGATGATGATCATAATGGTTTCGGAGGCTTGGAGTTTCCTTCAACCATACAGGAATTTCTTCACACAGACCCTCCTGATTGAGGCAATCAAGCTGATCTCATTTACTTGATTGAATTAATGAGCCCCTTTTAAACTTGTTCTTTTAAACCTGTTCTTGTTTTGGGACAATTTGCGTAGTTAGTCTGATTGGCGATCTTATTGTTGAATTTGCTTTATACAATCCTTGTAAGTTACCCCATTTATACATCTGCTACAGATCAGTTTCCCAATGTATATGATCTTGATGAACTATGATTGGTCTGAGCTGGATTTGTTCAAGAGGATGAAAATTACTGTTATATATTGTCATCTTGCCATGAAACTTTTGTGCTTAGTTCATTAAGAATTGGTCCGATTGACAAACTGGAAATGGTGTTTATGAAAGAAAAAATCCTCATCCCTCTAGAAAGCCAATGAACCAAAGGAAAAAAGTCTGTCACTTGCAGATGTAAAGATGATGATATATGAATTTTGAAGATGTGAAAAAATTGACGGATCTATGAATTTGAACGGGGAAAATTGTCAGCAAATGAAAAAATATACAATTATGACAGCTGTGGGATTTGAACCCACGCCCTTTCGGACCAGAGCCTAAATCTGGCGCCTTAGACCACTCGGCCAAACTGTCTGATGAAAGATGTAACCTGTAGTTGAAAAAATATCTGTTATCAAAGGATCATGCAAAACAGAAAATTTACTATTGTTGCATGTGGCAAATTTGAGTGTCAGTTTAAATTTTCGAGATTGTCAACCTCTTCATGGACTGCAGAAGAAATTGTTAGTCTGATGAGACTAAATAAGTATATGAAATCATGTGTCAAACTTTTAGGAAATTTATTGATAAAATTTAAACTTCTAGAACCAACAAATATCTAAGGGACTAAAATTTGTAATTATTTTCATATTGAAAATCCAGTAAACCATTGTTCTATATTATATGCATAGAGAAAGGATAAAACAGTAAACATGAAAAACCAAATATATGTGCGTAGGGCAGGACTGCCATTGAAACTGTAGCCAAGAACAGACAACCCATCTGTGTGCCACAAATAACCAATAAGCAGATCATAATCTAGCTGTGTCTATTTTGAGTGAAAAGAGGAATCATCATTATTTACTTAAAAAATTTACTAATTAGGAGAATAAAAATAAATGGCTCTGCAAAAACTATGCATAATTAAAAAAAGATGTGAAAAGAAACCCCCAAAAAAAAAGTGCTATTCCCATTATAAGAAAAGAAGACACTTCAAATTAAAAGCTTGAATAGTAATTTTAGCGATCACCTTTGTGTATATTATTTGGCAACAATAACCACAAATTAGAGTGGGAAAAAAGGGAAAAAGAAATAAAAGGGGATGACAATGAAACTGTAAAATAAAATAAAATAAAATAAAAATCAACCAATCATTATAATTTTTAAGTCAATCATTTCTTCAAAATTTCACATCTTGAGCCTAAACCCATCGATCGGTTGATCTTCTACTCAAATTATAGTATACTTTTTGAGGATTAAACATGACAGATTTAGATAATCTTAAATAAAACGTAAATTTTAATGCTATAACGTAATATTTATCAATTCTAGATATATTTGAATGCAACTGGCCCTTGAGATTACCATATACATGTATGGATGCATGCTTTGAACTTTTTTATCGCAACGCGTTTAAACTTCCGTTCAGGCTGTTAATTTCCAATTGATTCAATACATAAATGACTCAATAAATTCGAACACATTCATTCTCATACGCTGAGTATATAACATACCTTTACCTTTGATCAGTATATCACACACACATATTGAATTAAAGTAATAACAATAACAATTTAGCCTATTTTTATTTTTCAGATAGAAGAGAAGAAAGAAGAACTGATTGGTTTCCGCTCTCTGAATCTTTCGAGTTATCAAATCAAACACACCATGGCTACATCAAGTGTCTCACTTCATCGTCTCTTCCTTTTAATTCTCATCATCTCTTTCAACTGTGGTAATTAAGTCATTAATCTGATGTTAGTTTATGGTGGGTTTAGATTGTCCCAAATATATATATATATATAAAGTTTATTTGTTGCTAGGTAATTTCATTCTGGATCTTTGTTTTTTTTTTTTTGGTTAGGACTAATCCTTGATATAATCTTCTTCCAAATTTGCTTCATAAGTGGTTTCTCCTTAATCACGGGCTGAACTGGTTTGATCCCTAGCTTTAAGATGAAATTATCAGAATAAGCTAGCTATACACTATAGAATCTTGTGTGGCTTTGAGTATGTGAAGTCAATTTCTTATTTCATGACCGTAACACAGATCCTTTTACTATTGACCATGAACTTATATTTTGTGCAGGAGGAAACATGAAGGTAGCCAAAGGAGTGGTAATTAAGAAAAACTGAAACTTGTTATGAAATAATAAAACTAGTCATCAATCAAAACATGAAATTAAACACAGTGGTTGTATATTATATTATATTGCAGGAATACGAGAAGACATGGTGCGTGGCGAAACCTTCAGCGAGCGAAGAAGAGCTACAATCAAACATAGAATATGCATGCAATAATTTGGGTGATTATTGTAAGATGATAGAAGCAGGAGGGTCGTGTTATGAACCAAACTCAATTACGAACCATGCTTCTGCTGTGATGAATCAGTACTATACTTCAGCGGGAAGGAATTATTGGAACTGTGACTTTCGTGGCTCTGCTCTTGTTGTTGTCACTGATCCTAGTAAGTCTCTCTGTGTTTGTGGTTATGAGAACGAGACATGTATTACTATTAATTGGAAGGCTTTGTATCTATTAATTATGGTATTAGATGTGTGTGATTTTTGGGTTCTGAAGTGAGTGCTTTTTGTTTGATTTGATCTTGCAGGTTACGGGAACTGTAAATATGAGTAGTGATGGGAACGGTGATGTGATGGTGTTGGAGTCTGTTTATATGACTGTTGCTTGTTCATGTTGTTGCCTTTCTGTTTTGTTTAATTTGTGTTTCAGTTTTTCTGGATTTTAAGTCGGAATACTAATCTGGACGTTTTTATTTGTTAACTTTATTATTATTATTATTTTTTTGACCTTGACAATTGAAAGTTGAAACTATGTACATATTTCACGAAAAAGAAGCTTAGAACTTCGAAGTCAAAAGTTAAAAAGCTGAACAATAGAAAATGGGGCATTCCGAGAATTGAACTCGGGACCTCTCGCACCCTAAGCGAGAATCATACCACTAGACCAAATGCCCGATGTTGCTTTGATTTGATAAAAGAAGTAATTATTCTATAGAGAGTGGGCAAACTAAAAAGCTTTTATGTTGTTGTTTTTTTTAATTTAAATTTTCGGGGACCAATTCCTGATTTCAAAATGATGGTGCAGGATAAATTTGCAATGGAGAGATAATACCAAATAATGGAATTTCACATCGTTGAATGACTTAAGATTTTCATGATGAATGAAAATATAACAATTCTAAAAACAAGATATTGGAGTTGGACTCTCCTTTACCTTCTTCATCCCAATAGATGTCCTGATTTAATATTTTATATAAATGTAAACAATTTTATATAAATAAATTTATAGATTACTATTATAAAGAAGAGATCAAAAATACGGGGTCTTTTGTCTATTTGGTTAATCAAATATGGACTAGTTCATAGATCCTTGAATCTTTGTTGTCAATGTATGAAAGTGTATTCCCATGTTATGGGCTTGGCTCACTTAGCCTATAAGTAATTAAGAGTAGTCCGTTTTATAGGAGGACAAGATACATGTAAGTATGTGGTCATGTACATTGGTGGTGGTGTTATGTTTTGTTATCAGTAATAAAAATACTGAAGAGTTATTCAGGAATTTGGGTCTCTTGGTTTAACATGGTACAAGAGCTCATGGTTTATGGTCGAATAATTCTGGTGAAGTTCGTTTTCCCGATCCGTTTAAATTCTTGAATCATCGATTAGGGCCCATTCTTCTCTGACAGAAAACCTTACATGATTAGGGCACCACAATTGCAACCTCATCGCTTCAATCTCTTATGAGTTTCAGAATCGGCGAATTCTGTGAGTTTTTGGGGTTCCACCGTTCACTTCGTCGCTTCTAAGATCGCTTTGAAGGTCTCATCCATCTTCCACTGAATTCCGGTCAGTAAGCCCTTTGCCATGATTTCTTCTCCTTCTCCGGCGTTGATCGTTTACAGTTCCGGCCATCAAGATTCAAGATATATTCCTTTGAGCGGTGAGTTTTCTGGCCATGATTTCCTTTCCAACACTCTGTATTTGGAGTTCTCCGCCATGGGTTCTTCTTTTCTGGTGACTTATATCTGGTTCTGCCGCGGTGGGTTCTCTTTCTCCGGCGATGTGTGTTACTGGAAAACTTCTAAGATCTCCCCTAATCGATCAGTAATTTTTCTTTTCCGTCGTGATTCTCTATCCGTGATCTGGCTTATACTTTTCTGGCGACTTCTGTTTGGTTGCTGTTATTGGTTTTCTGGCACTATTTGTTTTGGGTTTCTTCACAGTGTCGTCTCCCTTTTCCGACGTCATTAGTTTGAAGTTTTCTTCCGTGACTGTTTTCTTGTTTGTATCATTGTTGGAAGATTCTTTTTCTTGCTTTCTTCCGCTCAGCATCATGACCACAAATAACAAGACATAGCCAATTGATTAATCACCCTCTCTTCTTGCATCCTACAAACACACAAGCTGCTACATTGGTCTCGCAAGTCTTAACTGGATCGGATAATTGCCCAACATGGAGTAGATGTAACATACCAAAATTTATTCAAAGGCTAAGGATTAATTTATGAGAGTTAGATAGTAAGCCAAATTATGAAACCTATGAAATATAAGGAATCTTAAATTAGACAAAGGGAAAAATAAAGACCTAGTGTGTGTAATTAATAGGATAAAAATATACCTATATATATTATATTAAAACAAAACACACATACACATTTTTAATTACTAAAAAAAACACTCTTTCCATACTTCTCCCAAGTCTCACGTATACACACACACATCCATTAAAAAAATGCCACCCTTAACCACATGGCACACACTTCACATATTTTTATTCCATTTAGTCCCACTCACTTTTCTCTTTCATTCACACACTTCTTCTGCATTCTAAGCTTTGCCAAGACGCATGGAAGAATTTGTGAAACAGAAAAATAGAGAAAAGATTGAGTGAGTGAAAGAGAGAGACATAAGAGTGATAGATGTCATTGGAGGAAGGAAGAAGAGACTACAAATTCCACATACAATTCCATATCATAATATAGGTGAGTTCCCTTTGCATATTCTTAACTTTTTGTAGTTAATTTGAGGCTATTCTTGGGTAATTTGGGAAGCATAAGAACCTAGTATAATGAATTGTTGTCTTGTGAGGTTTTGTTTTGGGAAAAATAGTGCATGAAGAAGGAATGAGAATTTGTCAAATTTGAGGTTTCCAATCAATTCTACACAAAAAATTATGTGGGAATACATGTGGTTTTGATTTTTGGATGATTATATATAAGTCTAGAATTTTTAGAAAATAAGAGGAGTTGCTGTTCGGTTAGTTTCTCTGAAATCATATTGGTTGTAAAATAAATTTTGGTAACCAACCCTAGTCCGAAAATTATGAAAGTTTCCAGAAGGAAATTAGACATCTTAAGCTTTAATTTGATATATAATATGTATCATTTGGGTTTATAAATAGTGAGATATGAATTTTTAAAGTTAGATGATGAATCTGGAACGTTTTATGGTACATACGAGGTTTGACGAAATTATGGAAATTTTGTGGCTATAATTTATAAATTGTAATATTTTTCCCTGAAAATTTACTTAAATAGGATCATATAGGATTTTGAACCATCCCATTTGGAGTTCTATATATTTAGTTATGAATTTTAGAATTTAAGCTATTGAAACTGGAAATATTTTCTGGCAGTGCGAGACAAATTTAAAACTGGGAATTATTCATGAATAGGTGGTAGTTAAACGTATTTTTATATTAAAATAGACTTTATAAGTGACACATAGAATTTAGAAACACCTTAATTGGATATTTCTAGGCCAAGATATGAATTTTCAAATATTATTAAAAATTATGACAGAATTGAGTAATAGTGACAAAAATAAAAAGTAAGGGTATTTTTGAAATAATTGGGACTCTAAGGGTCAAATTAAATACTTAGAGTTGGTATGAATTCATTAAATACCTATTGGATTTAAGGTATTAGCTATAATGATAACCTACCAAAGTGTCTTAAATTATTTTGGAATAAGTAATAATTCGCCCGTCCGTAAATTATAAATTATAGGATTTGACATTTGCCCGAGACGCCCGAGAGACTGAGAACATGAACCAAATTTGGAAAGACTGTCAGGTAGTACCTTATCTCTTATATCATATGTGATGCCATGTATGTGTACCATATCATCTGTATATATGTGCGGGACAAATAGTCCATAGGCGGTAAGACCCGTAAGTACAAGTTACACCGGGAGTTAGTCTTAAGCCAGGTAGGTTTGAGACAGAAAGCCCGTGACTGTACCTTGTATGGGGCGGTGGCCCTGGGCAGCCAGATTGTGAATCTCAAGCGCTGTGAGTATGAGATAAGGGACCGGTTATGCCCTTTTATGTGCTGCATTTCTGTAAGTTGTGCTGTTTGATGATTTGTTTTACATGCTTAGTATTTGCATATTATATGAGTGATCTGTGTACTACTGAGATTCTTTTGAATCTCACCCCTTTTTCAACAAATAATATACAACAAAGGCGTCCAGCTCTAAGGGCAAGAAGGTAATATAAACGGACGAAGAAGAGGCAAATAAATTATGGACTGTTTGGTTATCATTTTATTTTGGATGACTGTAAAATATTTATAAGTAGTTGTAGTAGCGATAGTAGTACTAGTACTCGCGATGCAGACTGTATACGTTGTAATCCGTACGCTAGACTTTCGATAACGTATTGGTATCCAGAAACCAATAAGTTAACCATCACGACGCGAGCTATGGATAGAAAATGATCTGTATTTTAAATAAATGATTTTGAAACTGATAAAGATAATGAATTTACAAATTAAAATTTAGACCATACATATTTATTTTAAAAAGTTTTTTTGAAAATCCTATACAAATATAAGATTAAACTATTCTTAAATTGGGAATTTAAATTGTTTTGGTCTCAGGTTTGAAACCATTATATATTTAAATTAATCTAAATGCTTTAGAAATTAAGGTGTTACAGTAGAGCTATGAAGCTTGCCCTTCACGCGAAAAATAAATTGGGTCCTGTTGAGGGGTCTTGTGTGCGTGAAAAGCAAGAAGAGCATCTAAAAGTGGTATGGGGCCGATGCAATTCAGTTGTACTTTCTTGGTTGGTTAATTCGGTAGACAAATGGATTGCTAGTGGTCTTGTTTTCTCTGTTAATTTTCATATAGTATGGCTCAATCTAAAAGAATGGTTTGTTAAAACTGATGGAGCCAAAATTTACTCCATTCATAAAGCAATAGTTCTCTCATCAAGGAACCTAACAGTTTCAGTTTACTACACTCGGCCTAAGGAATTATGGGATGAGTATGGTGCAGTTGTTCCAATGTCCACTTGCTAATTTCATTCAATTGTTGAATACTCGAAGCTCTTATGAGAACAGAGGTTGTTTCAATTTTTAATGGGGCTGAATGTCTCTTATCAACATGTTAGGAGTCAAATTTTATTGATGACACCGCCTTCCTTCTAATCAGGCATACTCTGATAATCCAAGAAGAGACACAGCGTCATATTATCACTTCATCTCCATTCTCTGCTTCGGATGTGTCTATGATGGCAAATAATTCAACAAGAGGAGGTCGAGGCTGAGCAAGGGGACATGGCAAGGGCCATTCCCAGGACCAATGTAGCTACTGTAATAGGAAGGGACATTGAAGGGATAATTGCTCTCAACTCATAGGTTTTCCTCCTAATCCTTCCTTCTCAAACATCAGATGATCAAGCTAACCAAGTGTCAGCTCAAATTCCTACGAAATCCTCCTTGAATCAAGAAGTAACTTCCTCATCTTTTGTTCCAGTGTTCACTCAAGGGCAACACATGCACATTCTCAAGCTACTGAAGCGAGACTAGTACCTAAAAGATGTAGCCGTCAATGTTCAAGCGACTACACCAGGTTTGTATCCTTCTATACTTAATCATGAGTGGATATTAGATTTTGGTGCAAGTTGCCACATAGTAAACAATATAACTAACTTGGATAAATGTAAGCCTTATGTTGGAATAGGAAGGTGGGTGAAAATCCATAGTCAAAAAATTAGGGTCACACATGTAGGAGAAGTCCAAATAACTGAACACATATGTCTCATGAATGTTTACTATGCTAAGGAATTTTGCTATAACCTGATTTTTATAGTTAAATTGACACTAGATAGTTCATGCATGGTATGTATCTTTCCTGACCTCTGTGTATTGCAATATGTGATGAGTGGAATGACCAAAGGGATTGGTAGAATTTCTAATGGACTTTACTTGCCCAAGAAAGGAAATTCACCTAGAATAGTCAATGCTACCATTAAGTGTAATAAATCGAAATATGATAGTCAAAAGGGATTGTTATGGCATCACAGATTAGGGTATACCTCTTTTCATGTTTGGTGCCTCTTTTGATGTTTGGAGACATTTGCATGATGTAAAGAATGATATCTCAATTGTTGATCATAATAAATGTGAAGTTTGCGTGCGATCTAAACATACAAGATTACCATTTATATCTAGTAGTTCTAAAACTACTCGCTATTTTGAATTATTGCACATGGATGTGTGGGGTTCATATAGGACACTCACCCATTAAGGTTATAAATATTTTCTGACTGTTGTTGATGATTATTTTAGAGCAACATGGACACTTTAAATGGTTTTTAAATATGATGCATTTAAGTATATGAGGACTTTTGTTGCCTATGTGGAAAATTGATTTTCTTTCAAAATAAAAACAGTAAGAACGGATAATGGAATTGAGTTTGTGAACCAAGAAATGCATGATTTTTTTAGCAATAAGGGAATTGTTCATCAGAAAAGCTATCCATATACACCCCAAAAAAATGGAGTTGTTGAACAAAAATATTGACATTTGTTGGAGGTAGCTAGAGGTATAATGTTTCACTCCAATTTTCCTATCAAGTTTTGGGGTGAAGCAACAAGAGCTGCCTCATATATAATCAACCAAATTCCCTCTAGACTTTTGGGATATGCAACTCCATATGAGCGGTTGTATAGTAAGGCTCCTAATTTGTCTCATTTAAGAATCTTTGGCTGTTTATCTTTTTTTGTCGATATTGATAAGTAAAATATTTTTATATTTATTTTCCCTTATATGATGATTTTGTGGACGATATTTGAGCTTAATATAATAAATTTGGGGTGTAATTAATAAATAAATAATAATTTTCTTCTAACAGGCTATACAGTAACACATTAAGCAAATATTGAGAAAAGTGTTGAAGAGAAAATGCTGCAACAAAATAATGTTCATACGACACTGTAGCAAAATACGGGGAGTACTGTAGCATAATCACTGTAGTGGGGTACTGTAGCGATCGGTGAAACGTGGGGCGGTTAGGTGCAGTTCACTGTAGCGAGTGGTTAGGTGCGGTTCACTGTAGTGAGTGGGTTGGTCGGTTTATTGTAGTAGTGCGGTTCACTGTAGCAGTTACTGTAGATGGTACTGTAGCATTCGAATTTTTCCTGTAAATAGAGCATTTTGGCAGCCTAAAATAGGAGGACGAAGAGGAAGGAAGAGAGAGAGAGAGCTTATATTTTAGAGAGAGAGTGTGTGTGTTATTTCTTGAATTTAGGAGGCATGCAAGAAGTAAAAAAAATGCAAGAAATAAATTCTAAAAAATAACATACACACTCTCTCTAAAATATAAGCTCTCTCTCTCTCTCTCTCTCCCCTTCCTCTTCTTCCTCCTATTTTAGGGTGCCAAAAATGCTCTATTTATAGGAACAATTTGACTGCGATAGTACCATCTACAGAACTGCTGCAATGAACCGCACTGCTACAGTGAACCGACCAACCCACTCGCTACAGTGAACCGCACCTAACCACTCGCTACAATGAACTGCACCTAACCGCCCCACGTTTCACCGACCGCTACAGTGCCCCCCACTACAGTGATTTTGCTACAGTACTCCCCGTATTTTGCTACAGTCCGTATGAACATATTTTGTTGCAGTATTTTCTCTTCAACACTTTTCTCAATATTTGCTTAATGTGGTACTGTATGGCCTGTTAGAAGAAAATCATTATTTATTTATTAATTACACCCAAATTTATTATATTAAGCTCAAATATCGTCAACAAAATCATCATATAAGGGAAAATAAATATAAAAATATTTTACTTATTAAATTCCCCCACACTTAGCTCTTAGACGTCCTTGGACAAGAAAGAGTGACTAATAAGTGATTACAACAATTAGAAATGTCAAGTTATAAGTAAGGATATAATTGAAGAATAAAGAGATCATAATATTCTTGAATCAACAAAAGTATAAACTGATAACTTCATTTGAAAATGAATGAACCAAATTTGTAATTGTAACTCATCCTCTCAATCTCTCAAGTGTTTAAGGGTAAGTGTTTCGCTCAAATTCACCTGAAAAAAATTGCACTACCATAAGCTTGCTAAAAATCTCAATTTCCACTACCTAATTCACATGCATAATTCAAATCAAAAGGACTTATTGAAGGTTGTAATGTGATTAGGGTAAAAGGAATGTAAATAATGACATGAAGAGTTATATTTAAGAAATAAATAGAGCAATTGATAAATGTGTCATCTTATGAACAGACTGAACTCATCACAACAACCCACAATTTTTATTTCAAAACTAAATATATATATTTTCTCTTTTTTTCTTTTTTCTTCTTGTTTTTTCTTGTTTTCTTTTATTTTTTTTACAATTTTCCAGTTAATAATATACACACCCCCGCATTTGTCAAAAGCCCATTTCACAAAGATTTCAAATGCTATGTTAATCTTTTGAACTAAGTAAAAGCACTTGATATATCATTAAAACACATTAATGGGTTGAGAATAAAGAAATAATCAATCAGGTTCAAAGGGGCTTATCAATGGTATAATTGAAAGGTTGGCTTTTTGACTTTGGCTAAAGGAAATGAATGCCTTTATCATTTTCGAATGTGCGTGTGACATGTAATTTCAACCAGATTTAAAAGTGAACTAAGAAAATTTTAAATCACTTTTAAATACTACATGATTGATCACTTAGCCTCTTTATTTTAGAGAAAATCATTATGTATTTATTAATTACACCCAAATTTATTATATTAAGTTCAAATATCATCCACAAAATCATCATCTAAATGAGGCAACGACACCAAAAACTTGTTACGGGTGTAAGATGGTGTATTTAAAAATGTAAGTGTACACTGTCGTAAACAAGTAATATAGAAGTGGATAGAGTATCGTTCCTACAAGGATTGATCACTAAGTACGAAAATTGATAATTTTAATACTATTTAGCCGATTGATTAGTTGGTGGTTGAGATTGCAAGATAATAATGATTAAATGAGAATGCAATTGTTGTAAAGACAAATATAATAAAAAGGCTCTAGGAATTATATTTCACTTAGCAAATTTCGGATTGAATCATTTATATATTCTAGTCTAATTTATTTCACATGATTGATAGTCGAGTTTTCCTATTTTAATTAATTAATTACTAGCATTTGGTGTGAAAAGATGGCAGAGTAAATAGTTATTTTTAACTCTTGAGGCGCGTCTTATTAGTTGCATTTTTTTCTTTTTCTGTTTCATATAAAAAAAGAGAGGTCCGAACTAAAATAAAATAAAATTTGTGTGCGAGTGTTTTTCAATGATTTTAAGAAGTATATAAGTTTGAAGTATGAATCAATTGAGTCTAAAGATTATATAGCATGATTGAACAACTTATTGTTGGATTTGGTGATGAATTTTGAGATTGAATGAGCTAAATTTGAAAGTCCCTAACTGTGATCTTTTGAGCCTATAATGATTATCTTTCTTGTGTGTGATATTCACCTATTGAATTGTCACTCTAGAACTTGCCTTAAATCTGGTTGAAATTATTTGTCACATGAACATTCGAAAATGATAAAGGCATTCATTTCCTTTAGCCAGAGCCAAAAAACCAACCTTTCAATTATACCATTGATAAGCCCCTTTGAGCCTGATTGATTATTTCTTTATTCTCAACCCATTAATATATGTTTTAATGATATATCAAGTGCTTTTACTTAGTTCAAAAGATTAACAGAGCATTTGAAATCTTTGTGAAATGGGCTTTTGATAAGTGTGGGGGTGTGTATAGTATCAGCTGTAGAATTGCAGAAGTAATAAAAAAAAAGAGAGAGAAAAAAAAGAAAAAAAGATATTTAGTTTTGGAATAAAAATTGTGGGTTGTTGTGATGAGATAAGTCTGTTCATAAGATGACTCATTTCTCAATAGCTCTGTTTATTTCTTAAATGTAACCCTTCATATCATTATTTACATTCCTTTTACCCTAGCCACTTTACATCCTTCAATAAGTCCTTTTGATTTGAATTATGCATGTGAATTAGGTAGTGGAGATTGAGATTTTTGGCAAGCTTATGGTTGTTAGAGCAAGCTTTTCACCCAAGGGGGGCTGAATTGGGTGATTGCAAAATTATCAGAGATTTAAAATCAATTTATAAAACTTTAAGCACAATAAATAAAAGGAAGAGATATCACCGAGATTCACACAGAGATTTATACTGGTTCGGTCTCAACCACTTGACCTACGTCCAGTCCTCAGAAATCCTTCTGAGCCTTTCACTATATCTTCCAAGATTCAGTGGGTTCTTGGCACCACAGTACAAACAGCAAGTTCCTCTAGACACTCGCTCCCCCTTACACAAGGTAATCTCAAATCCCTGCTCAAGGTTCCTCAACCTTAAGTTATCACTATTGGAAATGATTAAGTATGACTAACAAATCTCTCTCACAGAGTATGTAGATAAAAACTGAAGTACAGACGAAAGCTTGAAGCACTTGTAATGATATTGCTTGTAGAGTATTCAGACGTTTCTCTTCGTTGTTCATTTTTTGGAATGGTTGGACATATATAATAGAACCTTTGAAGACCGTTGTAAATTTTTCCGTTGATTCAAATGTGCTTCTGACAAATGCACCAGTATTTGTCTTTCCGTTATTTATGAATTTTGCTACCGCCCACGAATAGTTGTCGTTTGAATGGAGAGTTCAGTTACATGTTGAGTGCGTGATGGTGGAGTACAGCTGTAACACACTTGTGAATATAACGGTTAGAAAATATTTGTATATCAACATGATTCACTTGAAGTGTTTTCTGACAATCAATAAAACCATCGGGAGTGATCTTGTTTTCGCAACTGAGTGGTAAAATGATATACCATATGATTTTGATAGCAATTTGGAGAAATCAGTAATAACAGAATTTCACTAGCAAAATCAGTTGTTCTTTATGGAAGTAATTGCAAATGGATCATAGTGTATGCAGGAAAGTGTTTACTGGATCAATAAATCATTATTGGAGAAAATATAATATCACTGGGAGTGATTTTGAAAACGTTGAAAGCTTCTGACAGTGATTGCTGGTTCACTGGAAGTGATCTTGAAATTTCCATGTTTCACTCGAGTGAATTTGGAATCACTGGAAGTGATTTTGTAAATAGTGATTTCTTCTTGCAGTGATTTTGAATCCACTGGAAGTGATTTGGAACTTTTCAAACATCACTCGAGTGATTGAGGATCACTGGAAGTGATTTAGTAAACAGTAAAATATTCTTGCGGTGATTTCCAATTCACTGGAAGTGATTCAGCGAAAACGCAATATCACTCGAGTGATTCAGGATCACTGGAAGTGATTTGGAATTCTTGGCGCATCACTCGAGTGATCTGGCATTCACTGGAAGTGATTTTCAAAATAGTGAATTTTTCTTGCAGTGAATTTTCAATCACTGGAAGTGATTTGGCGCATCACTGGAAGTGATTTTCAAAACAGTGAATTTTTCTTGCAGTGATTTATCGATCACTGGAAGTGATTATGCGCATCACTCGAGTGATTTCACATATCACTCGAGTGATCTGTTATTTTTCCAAATCACTCGAGTGATTTCAGTGATTACTCGAGTGATCTTGAATATCACTCGAGTGATTAACTAAATCACTCGAGTGATCTTGCACAGATCACCAGAATTACTTCCTTTGCTGATATTGAATCCATGAGCTTTCAAAACATGATTTGTTATCATCAAAACATGAAATCTAACATTCTCCCCCTTTTTGATGATGAAAAAACATATTATATGATCAAGTTCAAAATTTTGATTTTCTAACAAACTTTACTTGATCTTTTTCAAAAATTCTGCAACAATTTTGACTAGCAATAACTAAGAGGAGTTGTTTTAAAGATTAAGAGTTTTTGACCTTTTAGAAAATAAAAGATGTTAGTTCAAAGTTCAAAAACCATTATAAGCAGAAATTAAATATGCACATATGAAGTAACTTCTTGCTTTTTCTTGAGATCATTTTGGCAGCTGCAATACATTAAGATTTTCATGAGATCATGTTGGCTACTGCAAACATAAACACAAAAGCATTAAGGCCATATTCTCATTAGATTAGAGTCAAGTACATGTCAGTTCTGAAAAGCATACTGAAACTACAAAACTACACAAGTTGCACAACTACATGACAAGTACTGAAACTTCAAACTAAAAGAAAATACATATGATCATATCAGTTCTTCTCCCCCTTTTTGGCATCATCTAAAGGAGAGGTAGACGGTGTAGATGCCTGAGTGGATGCAGAAGCAAAGAAGGGGATATGTGGAACATATGGAATAATTGAAAGCTGTGCAGGAGACTGGAAGGAAAAGGTGGTAGAAGATGGCTCAAGAGGAGTGGCGGAAGTGGAGTGAGTAGGTCCTATAACCTCTGTAGTAGCTTCCTCAACTACAATTTCCTCAGTATGAGAACTGGAATCAGTGTGATGTGAAGAAGATGATGGAGTCTGGAGGATGGGATCAGCCTGTGGAATATCACCAGCAGGTATAGGGTCAGAGATAAAGGATGTGGGAGGTGCAGGAGGAGTGTCTGAAGGAATGATAGGAGGGTCAGAAAGTGATGGATCAGGAAGTGGAGGATCAGATGTAGGAGGTACATGTGAGGTGGTAGGTGGTGAGTCAGGGAAAGGAATGTGAAGGTGAGACCTGAGTGCATCCTCAATCCTCTGGATCCTCTGTGTCTGCTCTGTCTGGCGCTCAAAAAGTATGTGGAAGTTGTGATTTACTGCCTCTACTAACACTTTAACTTGGTAGTTGACTTGATCAATCAGTTCAGTGTTAGACTTCTTCAACTGAGTGACAGCAGACTGGATGGCATCCTGAATATATGTCTGAAGGGCAGCCTGAGTGAATGAGGGACCATGAGATACTGCTCTAGAAGACTGAGCCTCATCCATCTTGGAAGGTAAAGGATCCATCCTCTGAGGATCTCTCAGGCTTGCCTTAGGGGGTGGTGAATGATGTCTCTGAGGCTGTGAAGAAGCTCCAGCTGGAATAGTAATTCCCATCCTAGTGAGGTGAATCTTTCCAAACTTTGGAATCCTCATTATGTCTCCCTCAGGTGTCAAATGCCAAATATTGTGCATGGAAAGTATGTAGGACACAAGCTGAGGATAGGGAATAGTAGCAGACCTGGAGGAGTGAAACCTGAACCTCTTCATTTCTTGAAAAATGAGTTCCCCCACATTTCTTCTTTCTCTTGTCATAAGAGATGCCATCATCTGAAGATCCTTCTGAGTGATATGAGTGAAGTTCTTTGCTTTGTTAACCATGCTCCGGGAATAAATATAGAACAAGGCTCTCTGGTCATTGGTAAGAGCAACTGGGGAAGTGGGTAAAGGCACTCCAGGCTGTCCTGGTCTAAAGATATCAACCAGCTCATGAATATTAAAGACACGTGGAGGCTTCATAGGAACATCCTCTATGCCTAGATAGGTGTTGATAAGATCTCCAGACAGTAGGACTTTTTGATCTCTTATATTTGTTTCAATTCTCTCAGCAATGATGTTTCCATGGATGTCCTTTACATCCGCAATTTTCATGTTACAGTAAAAGTATTTGACAACCAAGGGATTGTAGGACATTCTCAGTCTCAGCCATGGTTCATATTGTTTCAAATATGGAGTCAAATCAATATGGAATTTCTGTTTCAGTTCTTCCAAGTCAACCCACACAACAGGACAGAAGTTTCTTTTGGCAAAATGTGAGGCAAACACAATGGAATTCAAAATGATGAGGTTACCAGTGTTATACCCAGGAGGAGGTTCAAGAAGTTCAGCGGTTTCTTCAGCCAGGGACTCAGAATGTCGACTACCAGAGGCTTGACTTGCATACCGTGATTTCTGAGGAACCGAGGCTGCTAAAATATTGACAGCCCGAGTGATTTTCCTCTGCAATGTAGACTCTTGGATGTCTGGTTCTCGCTGTTTCTCTTTCCCTTTCCCTTTCAAACTTGTATGCGATCGGGTAGTCATTCCCGTCGGCTCTTCAATCCGGATTCCTTTGGGTCTTTGAATGGGCGGATTGGGTTCTGGTTCAGAGGGTGCTTTCGGCCTCTTAGACAGTGGTGAGGATGGAGGAGATTGCCCGGGCCTTTTGGTTCTTGCCATGGGTACCGACGCTTGGTAGAGACGAGAGTTTGCGAGGGAGGCTGACGGAAGTTGAGAGGCAAGATTGAGACTGAAATGAACTTGCTTTATAGGGGTTTTTTTCAGTTAAGGATAGTAATGAGGGTTTCAGTTACTGGGTTCAAGAGTTTTTAGAGAATTTGAGAGGATTTCAGCGAGTGAAGGTGAACGGTTGAAGTAAAGTGAACAGTCGCGTGAGAGAAAAACTGATATAACCGAGTTTTTAACATTCACTCGAGTGATTTTTACATTCACTCGAGTGATTTTGGGTTTCACTCGAGTGAAGTCCAAAATTACTTCACAGAAGCTAAAAACACGCTGTAACTTCAACTTGGTAGTATATTATACGTGTTTTTAGCTTCTGTGAAGTAATTTTGGACTTCACTCGAGTGATTTTTATACTTCACTCGAGTGAAACCCAAAATCACTCGAGTGAATGTAAAAATCACTCGAGTGAATGTTAAAAACTCTCGTCTCTACCAAGCGTCGGTACCCATGGCAAGAACCAAAAGGCCCGGGCAATCTCCTCCATCCTCACCACCGTCTAAGAGGCCGAAAGCACCCTCTGAACCAGAACCCAATCCGCCCATTCAAAGACCCAAAGGAATCCGGATTGAAGAGCCGACGGGAATGACTACCCGATCGCATACAAGTTTGAAAGGGAAAGGGAAAGAGAAACAGCGAGAACCAGACATCCAAGAGTCTACATTGCAGAGGAAAATCACTCGGGCTGTCAATATTTTAGCAGCCTCGGTTCCTCAGAAATCACGGTATGCAAGTCAAGCCTCTGGTAGTCGACATTCTGAGTCCCTGGCTGAAGAAACCGCTGAACTTCTTGAACCTCCTCCTGGGTATAACACTGGTAACCTCATCATTTTGAATTCCATTGTGTTTGCCTCACATTTTGCCAAAAGAAACTTCTGTCCTGTTGTGTGGGTTGACTTGGAAGAACTGAAACAGAAATTCCATATTGATTTGACTCCATATTTGAAACAATATGAACCATGGCTGAGACTGAGAATGTCCTACAATCCCTTGGTTGTCAAATACTTTTACTGTAACATGAAAATTGCGGATGTAAAGGACATCCATGGAAACATCATTGCTGAGAGAATTGAAACAAATATAAGAGATCAAAAAGTCCTACTGTCTGGAGATCTTATCAACACCTATCTAGGCATAGAGGATGTTCCTATGAAGCCTCCACGTGTCTTTAATATTCATGAGCTGGTTGATATCTTTAGACCAGGACAGCCTGGAGTGCCTTTACCCACTTCCCCAGTTGCTCTTACCAATGACCAGAGAGCCTTGTTCTATATTTATTCCCGGAGCATGGTTAACAAAGCAAAGAACTTCACTCATATCACTCAGAAGGATCTTCAGATGATGGCATCTCTTATGACAAGAGAAAGAAGAAATGTGGGGGAACTCATTTTTCAAGAAATGAAGAGGTTCAGGTTTCACTCCTCCAGGTCTGCTACTATTCCCTATCCTCAGCTTGTGTCCTACATACTTTCCATGCACAATATTTGGCATTTGACACCTGAGGGAGACATAATGAGGATTCCAAAGTTTGGAAAGATTCACCTCACTAGGATGGGAATTACTATTCCAGCTGGAGCTTCTTCACAGCCTCAGAGACATCATTCACCACCCCCTAAGGCAAGCCTGAGAGATCCTCAGAGGATGGATCCTTTACCTTCCAAGATGGATGAGGCTCAGTCTTCTAGAGCAGTATCTCATGGTCCCTCATTCACTCAGGCTGCCCTTCAGACATATATTCAGGATGCCATCCAGTCTGCTGTCACTCAGTTGAAGAAGTCTAACACTGAACTGATTGATCAAGTCAACTACCAAGTTAAAGTGTTAGTAGAGGCAGTAAATCACAACTTCCACATACTTTTTGAGCGCCAGACAGAGCAGACACAGAGGATCCAGAGGATTGAGGATGCACTCAGGTCTCACCTTCACATTCCTTTCCCTGACTCACCACCTACCACCTCACATGTACCTCCTACATCTGATCCTCCACTTCCTGATCCATCACTTTCTGACCCTCCTATCATTCCTTCAGACACTCCTCCTGCACCTCCCACATCCTTTATCTCTGACCCTATACCTGCTGGTGATATTCCACAGGCTGATCCCATCCTCCAGACTCCATCATCTTCTTCACATCACACTGATTCCAGTTCTCATACTGAGGAAATTGTAGTTGAGGAAGCTACTACAGAGGTTATAGGACCTACTCACTCCACTTCCGCCACTCCTCTTGAGCCATCTTCTACCACCTTTTCCTTCCAGTCTCCTGCACAGCTTTCAATTATTCCATATGTTCCACATATCCCCTTCTTTGCTTCTGCATCCACTCAGGCATCTACACCGTCTACCTCTCCTTTAGATGATGCCAAAAAGGGGGAGAAGAACTGATATGATCATATGTATTTTCTTTTAGTTTGAAGTTTCAGTACTTGTCATGTAGTTGTGCAACTTGTGTAGTTTTGTAGTTTCAGTATGCTTTTCAGAACTGACATGTACTTGACTCTAATCTAATGAGAATATGGCCTTAATGCTTTTGTGTTTATGTTTGCAGTAGCCAACATGATCTCATGAAAATCTTAATGTATTGCAGCTGCCAAAATGATCTCAAGAAAAAGCAAGAAGTTACTTCATATGTGCATATTTAATTTCTGCTTATAATGGTTTTTGAACTTTGAACTAACATCTTTTATTTTCTAAAAGGTCAAAAACTCTTAATCTTTAAAACAACTCCTCTTAGTTATTGCTAGTCAAAATTGTTGCAGAATTTTTGAAAAAGATCAAGTAAAGTTTGTTAGAAAATCAAAATTTTGAACTTGATCATATAATATGTTTTGTCATCATCAAAAAGGGGGAGAATGTTAGATTTCATGTTTTGATGATAACAAATCATGTTTTGAAAGCTCATGGATTCAATATCAGCAAAGGAAGTAATTCTGGTGATCTGTGCAAGATCACTCGAGTGATTTAGTTAATCACTCGAGTGATATTCAAGATCACTCGAGTGATCACTGAAATCACTGAGTGATCTTGAATATCACTCGAGTGATTAACTAAATCACTCGAGTGATCTTGCACAGATCACCAGAATTACTTCCTTTGCTGATATTGAATCCATGAGCTTTCAAAACATGATTTGTTATCATCAAAACATGAAATCTAACAATGGTAGTGCAATTTTTTTCAGGTGAATTTGAGCGAAACACTTACCTTTAAACACTTGAGAGATTGAGAAGATGAGTCACAATTATGAATTTGGTTCATTCATTTTTAAATGAAGTCACCAATTTATACTTTTGTTGATTCAAGAATACTATGATCTCTTTATTCTTTAATTGTGTCCTTCTTTATGACTTGACATTTCTGATTTTGTTGGAAGCACTTATTAGTCATCATTTCTTGTTCGAGGACATCCAAGAGCTAAGTGTGAGGGAATTTGATAAGTAAAATATTTTCGTATTTATTTTCCCTTATATGATGATTCTGTGGACGATATTTGATCTTAATATAATAAATTTGGGTGTAATTAATAAATAAATAATGATTTTCTTCTAACAGACCATGCAATACCACATTAAGCAAATATTGAGAAAAGGGTTGAAGTGAAAATATTGCAATAAAATACTGTTCATACGGTACTGTAGCAGATACGACACTGTAGCAAAATATGGGGAGGCTGTAGCTGAATCACTGTAGCGGTCGGTGAAATGTGGGGCGGTTAGTTGCAGTTCACTGTAGCGAGTGGTTAGGCGCGGTTCACTGTGGAATTATTGTAGATTTCACTGTAGCAGTCGAATTTTTCTTATAAATAGAGCATTTTGGCAGCCTAAAGAAGGAGGAAGAGGAGGAAGGAAGAGAGAGAGAGAGTATGTGTGTTATTTTTTAGAATTTATTTCTTACATTTTTTTTACTTCTTGCATGCCTCCTATATGGATGGTTTTACCTCCTATATGGAAGGCCTATGTAGTCTTCCTTTATGGATGGTATAAGTTGCCACCTATATGGAAGGTTTTTCCTCCTACATGGTTGGCTAGATTTTACATTTTCATGCATCTTGTAGTTGTATTTTTATGTTTTTGTAATTAATTTTTATGCAATATTTATAATGTTTTCATTTTATTTTGGTTTTGTTTTTAATTTCATTATGAGCTAAATTTTTCTTTTCCTAGGGTGATGACGTAGCTTATTAATGACGGATTGAATCTTAACTTATTAAATTTAGTTTTAATTTTTCCTTCATGATCGAGTTTTAATTATTGCTCTTAATGCTTACAATTGATTGGCCACCTTTTAGATGATTTCAATATGCATGTTGAGACCGGAATGAGATACATGTTTGTGGATCCTATAATTAAAACCATAATTTTCATATGAAATAGGAATATATTCATATGGGTTGTGTAGTCTTAATTGAGTTCCATAAATCTTAATGCATGATTGGTTAGCAATTAATTATAGAATTACTTGACCTTGGAAGATGCTAATAATTAAAATAGGGAAACTCGGCTATCAATCATATGGAATAAATTGGACTATAATAGATAAGTGATTCAATCCGGAATTTGTTAAGTGAAATTTAATCTTAGGGTCTTTTTACTATAATTGTCTTCATATCAATTGCATTTTCATTTAATCATTTTTATTAGTATTATCAACCATCAACTAATCGATCGATCAAATAGAATTAAATTATCAATTTTGGTACTTATTGATCAATCCTCGTCGGAACGATACTCTACTTACTTCTATATTACTTGTTTACGACAATGTACACTTGCACTTCTAAATATACCATCCTACACTCCATAACATATAAGAACCCTACTGATAAGTTTGTTGCTAGGTCCAAAGCTTGTGTTTTTTTTAGGGAATCCCTCAAATTAGAAGGGATACATATTGTATAATATAGAATGGAACAAAAAATCGGACCGAACCAACCGGTGAATCAGTGAATTAACCAGTTGTTCGGTTTGGTTTAGCCATTAGGCCGTGAACCGGTTAAAATTAAGAAAACCGGTGGTTTAACTGGTTGGACCGATTACATTTTTTTATTATTTTTTTTGGTGAAATATATTTTTTTATTATTCTAACTACTATTTCACGCTATTTTTAAGGGGAAAATGAAAGGTTGAAGATCAAGATGAAGAGAAAAGTAGGTAAAGAAAGAATAAATCTAAAAAAAGACAAAGATGATGAAAAAATTATTTAAAAGGATATAATAATTATAGAAAAAGAGATATCATTACATAATTATAGGCATCATAACGAATACTAGTAGATTTTAAGCATTTTTTTTCTAAAAATCTTCATTTTTATATATAGAAGTTTATATATATATATTGCCATTAATAAATTATAATATTTTAATATGGCCGGCCCGACCACCGGTTAGACCCCGGTTGACGCATTGGCCCTTAAACCTGTGCTGTGATCGGTTCATTGCCCCATCTGGTTTTTTTTCCTTGTAATATAGAGACCCAATCATTGATTATCAGCAGGCATGTCACTTTTGTGGAAGAAAAATTCCCTTTTAGGTGGACATTGAAATTGATAAGTAAGGGGGAGTAGAATTAAAATGCTTTGACCCCTTTATTATTGATCATGACATCTATTTTTTCTCTAATAGTACAGCCCAGAATCGCCTTTTAGATAATGCAATTCATGGAGATAGGTCAATACAACATGAATCACTTTCAAGGGAGGTTGGACTAGCTAACTATGAATCTGACCAGCCCCTTGAAATAAATCAAAATCAGCATTCAACCAACTAGCGCCAAATTAGACCCACTGTAGATAGGCGAGTACCAACCAGGTTTAATGATTTTCACTATGAGTATGTTCCTTTTTCTTCTAACTTGTAAATGGACAGCCATCCAGATTTAATAAATGGGTCTGCTTTGTTAGATATGGTAGCTATAGTGATTTGTCTATGCATTATCAGCACTTGGTGCCATTGATAGGGAAATTGAGCCTAATAATTATGAGCAGGAAGCCAAGGACCCTAGGTTGGTTAAGGTTATGGAAAATGAAATTAAGACTCTTGAATCTAATCGAACTTTGAAGATAGTCAACCTATCTAAAGGCAAAAATCCTATAGAGTGTAAATGGGTATTTAAGGCCAAGTATAAGATCGAAGGAAGCCTACATAAGTTTAAGGCCCATTTAGTAGCCTAGGGCTATAGACAAAAGAAGGGAATATATTTTTATGGAACATTCTCACCTATTGTGAAAATAATGACAATTCGCATGATACTTACATTAGCTGCTGTAAGTAACTGGATTTTGTGTCAAATGGATGTAGATAATGCATTTTTGCAGGGAGACCTTCATGAGGAGGTCTATATGATGATTCCTTAAGGTTATGAGCAAAAGGGGGAGACTAGATTTAAAGTGTGTAAGCTAGATAAGTCATTGTATGGCCTTACACAAGCCTCTAGACAGTGAAATGGGAAATTAACTTACTCCTTATTAAAAGGTGGTTTCCAATGGAGTAAGTATGATTTTGCTCTTTTCCATAAGCAAACTAAACATGGTAGGTTGTATGTTCTTGCATATATTGATGACTTGATGATTACTAGAAATAACATAAAAGATAATTAATGATGTGAAGAGATATTTGCATAGTGAATTTAAGATTAAGGATCTTGGAACAATGATGTATTTCCTAGGGTTGGAATTGGTTCGCTCTAACCACGACATACTTCTTAACCAAACTAAGTATGCCATTGAACTTGTTGACTAAAGAGGCTTAGATCAATTGGATCCAGCTTTCACTCTTTTTGAGTAGAATCTCAAGCTTAGTGTAGAAGAAACGAAGGATGATCATTACCTTCAAGAATCAGGAAGCTACAAGAGACTTATTGGCAAGTTATTGTATCTTACGTGACAAGACTTGATATTTCATTCACTATGTAGGTATTATCTCAATTCATGCAAACCCCCAAAGAATCACACATGAAGGCAACTTTGAGATTTGTGAGGTACTTCAAGGACACTCCAGGCTGAGGCATCTTTCTTTCAGCTGCAAGTCTCATGGTTTTGGAGTGCTTTTGTGACTCGGATCATGCGAGATGCAAGGATACCGAGTGTTTGATTACCGGGTTCGTAGTCAAGTTGGGAGGCTGGTTAATTTGTTGGAAATCCAAGATACAAAGTATAGTATCTACCTTATCTGTAGAAGCTGAGTATAGAGTCCTAGCTAAGGCATCTTCTGAGTTAACATAGATTGCGAGGCTATGTCAAGAATTGCATATTCCAAATATAGAGCTGGTGCAAGTGTATTGTGACAACCGAGCTACAATACATATAGCTACAAATCTGATTTTCTATGAACGTACTAAACACATTGAAGTAGATTGCCACTTTGTACGAGAGAAACTAATGCAAGGAATGCTTACGTTTGAGTATGTAAAATCTTTTGAGCAATTGGCAGATATTCTAACAAAAGGCTTAAGTGGACCTCAACATGATTATATTATGAACAAGTTAGAAACTTGTGAATATAGGTTCCTAACTTGAGGGGGAGTGTTATAAATGTATGAAAGAGTATTTCCATGTTATGGGCTTAGCCCACTTAGTCTATAAGTAATTAGGAGTAGGCCGTTTATAGTAGGAAATGATATATATATAAGTATGTGGTCATGTACATTGGTGTTGTTGTTTTAATGTTTTGTTATTCGTAATAATAATATTGAGAGCTAGTTATTTAGGAATTTGGGTATCTTGGTTTGACAGTTTTGATTATCAAGGAATAGTGACTTTACAAATAAAATCGAGGATTGACATTCGACTGTTATCATTTTATATGTATATGGTTACAGTTATTTCCGTTTCCAATGTGTCTATGATGTAGCACCAGAAGGACGGTTAGCCAGTGAGTATTATCTTACGAGAATAGAATATGGTATAGATCAACTAGAATATGTATGCATAAAGTATTTGTCTCAAGGAAAAATCCTAGAATTCCCCTATTTTCTGGGTTTGGAGAAGTGTGTATTTTCAAGAGATTTTTTTAAAAATTTTTCACTACAGTTGTTACATGTTCAAATTAAATTTTATTAATTTAAATTTATATATATTCTTCATATAAAATTATAGTAATATTTTTACCAAATATCATATCTAGATTATTAAATTTCGATCCAATAATGATAAAAGGAGTAAAGGAGGGATAAGAGATGGGAAGCCAAAGGAGAGTAGCTAATATATGGTGTGTTGAACCTTCAATGCATTTAACTGTGATTGAATGAATAGTATAACATTTAATGCATTTAAAATATACCTAGTGCACAGTTGAGATTCATTCATTCACTAAATTAATGCCCTATTTAATTGACCTATTTAGTAACCTTTTTTACGTCATTATTATTTATGAAGAAAACCCAATTCTCAAATATACATGATTCAGACTATATAATTGCATAGAAAGCAGAAATTGACCGATGAGTCCTACTGCTCAATTGTGCGAAATTGTTCAATCTCTGCTGTTTCTATGCTCTGTGTTAGGTATGTTATTAGATTTAGTGGGTGTTTTGACGTACTAGAAAAAGTATTTTTATGGTTTGTGAGATAAAATTTTTCTCACATATTTATCTTATATAGTATAAAATCACTTAAAATAAATTAATCCAAACACCTACTTAGTAAATTCTCACCAATTTGTTTAGCAAACAAAAAGGATTTTTATTTGAAATTTCTAATTTCTAATAATGCTTTGTCTTTTCTGTGACCAATCCCCTAATTTCAAAATGATGGTGCAAGAGACACTTGCATGCCAGTTAATGGAGAGGTAAAAATCCAGAATAGATTTGACTGTGGCCAATTGGGCCTGGAGGCATCTGTTTCAGCTCAAACAGAAAGGCCCAGCATGCTTCCTTTATCCTCTCATTGCTAATATAAAAGTTAACAAACACTGTATAACCAAAGCCTGATGTATCAGCCCGGGCAACAAGTTCTCATATATCTTGCAAAAAACATGGTGTGTGGCAAAACCATCAGCAGATGAGAGTGTTTTGAAAGATATCATCAAGAATGTATGTGCGAGCATAGATTGTAACATTCTAAGGTCAGGTGGTCTATGTTACATTCCCAACAATACCAAGAACCAGGTCTCAGTCGCCATGAATTTGTTTTACATAAGCGCCCTAGATAATAAGTGTGACTTCCAAGACATCAGCATGCTTCAGATCATTGCCCCAAGTACATAATTTAATTAAGGGTTTAATATAATTATTGGTCATTGAAGTCTAATTGAATGGTCCTCAAGAGTGTAATTGAATTTTGGTACTTTATGTAGTTTCAAATTGTAGGTTTTTTGTCCCTAGAGTTTCTTCTGTCTAAATCGTTAAGTTAATACAGTTAAATATAGTGACCAAAACTAAAATTCATTAAAAATATGGGGACTAAAATCAAAATTTGTTATAAATATAGAGACTAAATCCAAAACTTTTTAAAAGTAGTGTACATTATATAAAAAAGTCCCCTTGGAGGGCAGTCCCTATTTAGCAAATTTTTGTATTAGATCACGCTTTTAAATTGCCTTTTTATTTACACTTTTATTTATATTCATATATATATATATATATATATATATATATATATATATATAGATTTCAATGATATATGCACTCTTATACGATGAACATGTTGTCATGTTTTATACACATACACATCACACACATACTCATAATATGTTCAAGTTTGATTGACAAAACTTATAAGTACCTTATACTGATTACCCGCGTGAGGCTTGGTATTATAAGAATTTGGTTAAATTATATAAAACCCTTATAAATTTTAAATTAGTTGTATATAACCTATATGACATTTTAAAGTTTAAATTTAATTCCATTGACTTTTCATTTTCTAACTATTAACCCCCTGCTATTAAGTGACTGTTATCTTTTTAACGGAAAATGCCGCATCATCAGATTATGAGATGACTTGTGACATTCTATGTGGTATCCTACATGACATCTTGTGTAAATTATTAATTTCATAAAACCCCTTAAACTTTAAACAGTTGAAGATAACTTCCTGAACTTTGATTAGTTATAAATAACCCCTTTGAATTTCAAAATTTAAATTTAACTCTAAAAATTTTGATTTATAATATTAAACTCATGTTGTTACTTTTATCATTTTAACATATTATTAAGTTTTTTTACTATCATTTGTCAATTAAAATAGTTTTCTTGCATGCCAAAAACTATAAGAATATTCCTCTAGATTAGATTAAGGAAATTAGTTGAGTTGAATAATATGACATGTATTTTCTAAAACATTCTAACCATCTTCCTTAATTCCCTCATTGTTTCTCCTATTTGATTATTGTTAATGGAGCATCAATAGGGATAAATTAGAAAAACATTGACAAATATGTAAACTTTGTCTTATATTTAGGATCAAGATCAACTCTCTAAATATGTCTTATATTAAGAATCAGAGGAGTAATATTTAAAAAATATAAAAATAAAATATCATCATTTGCATAACATTTACTTATTTTCTTAGGATAATAGAACATTGATAGTATAAAAATGTTATCATTTGTGTTAAATATATTTTAAGGATGATTAAGCATTAACAGTTTAAATATTATATTTGTGTAAGATGATAACTTTTACTCTCATTACTTTTTATTAGTAATGCATATTTTTTCTTGACTAAGAGGTTTAACGTCTTTTTTATATTTCTCTAAATTTTATTTTTCTTGTTTTTGCTATGCAAAATAACTATTTTAATTGAAAAATAATAAAAAAATATTAACAAATTTATTAAAATGATAAAAGTAATTGCTTGTGGTTTAATATTATAAATCAAAATTTTAAGATAGTTAAATTTAAAATTTGAAATTCAAGGGGGTTACTTGTAACTAATCAAAGTTTAGGGGTTAGGGTTTTCTGCAACTGTTCAGAGTTCAGGGGGTTTTATAAAATTGGTAATTTACACAAGATGTCTTGTGTCATCTCATAATTTGATGTGTCATTTTTCATTAAAAAGATAATAGTCATTTAATGAAAGGAGTTTAATAGTTAAAAAAAAATGAAAAGTCAGGGGGCTAAATTTAAAATTTGAAATGTCATGGGGTTATATGCAACTAACTCAAAATTTAGGGGGTTTTGTATAATTTAGCCTACATATTTAGTTGTAGCCACACTACTACAAAATATAGATTTAGTGGCGCACTTTTTGTGGCGCTTATTTGAATAAGGGCCACAGCTTCAACAAATTTTATTGTTTTTAATTTTTTTTTGCAAAACATAACTTATGTGGCACTTATTTCAATAAGCGCTATAGCTGCGTACGTACCTTAGGTGGCGTTTTTTTAAAAAAGCGCCATCTAATGTATTTTTTATTAAAAAATATTAAAAAGAAAAAAAAATTAAAAGAAGATATGACACTTATTCAAATAAGCGTTACCTAATAGACTTTCTAAACCCTAAACCCTAAACCCTAAACCCTAAAGTTTCTGCTAAAGAAATTATCTTTTTTTTTATATAGTTTCTTTTATTGAAATCAAAATTATACATATTTAATTGATTATAAATAAAAAATCTATAATAAAATAAAAAATAAAAAATTCTAATATTATATACAAATCATATAATAAATTGAATGAAAATAGAAATAAATTTAATATACAAAATTCAAATAGAAATAATTATTTATTTATTAAGTTAAATTAAATAAGTCATGAATTGAATATACCAAATCTTATTATAATTAAAATTTTAGATTCCTTTATATATTACACAAATTCAAGTCATGTTATATAATTTATTATATAACTATATTAAATGTTAAATAATACATTAATGAAAAATTTATTACAATTAATGACTGATATATATATAAAATAAGTTTGGAGATAAATGGACATTTACTAAAAATATATATTCTTTAATTATATAAATTAATATAAATGAATTTAATTTTATAAAATTAAAATGAGAATTAAATATGAAGATAAATGCACTAATTTATTACAATATATAATTTAGAGCGATGGAGCAAAAATACCCATGATGATTTGTAAAAGGAGTATCTAGCACAATGAAAAAGTTTTTGGTTAAACAATGTCTATGTACATTACAAAAGGGATCTTAAATACCACCACCGTTAAATTCTGTAACATCGTTAAATATTTTTCATGGGTAATGGAGCAAAAATGCCCATGATCATTTGCAAAAGGAGCAACAGGCACCATGAAAATTTTTTTGTTTAAAAATACCTATGTACATTACTGTTCATCCCGCTCGGGCTATTAATATATCATAAAATTCCAAATTGATGATTCCATTAATTTATTACTCATTTAAAATTCGTTCTAAACTCATTTTGTTAGTTATCTCAACTAAAAATTACTAATTGACCAAAATGCCCATGAGGACTATTAACCTCATGAAATTCTTATCAAATTGGCACATTTCCTTTAGTTTTACATATATTTTGGGTGAATTCATTTTTAAATGGGGAATAAATGTGTAAAGGTAATGGGCAAGGGACATGTGTGATAAAATGATATAAATTCTTTGTTCAAGTCCCTAAATTGTTTTAAATTTACATCAACATTGTTTTTATAGATTTTATTGTGTTAATATGTTAACATTTGAGCCACAAAGGAGTCATTGGAGGCACAAAAAGATGATCAAGAAGTGGGAATGGAGCTAAGGAAGTCAAAGCACCATGGACGAGTAAGAAAAAGGGTGAAGAAGGCCAAAAAGTTGCAGCCAATGCCCGAAAACAACAGAAACACATTTTGATGACAACACGGATTCTAGGGTCTATAAATACGAAATTAACACATTAGAGCCTCATTCTGGACTTGGGAGGCACCGTGAAACATTACTCTACTAGGGTTTGGAGCTTGGAGGTGGAGATTGGGCTAAATGTTGAAGATTTGAAGAGATTTGAGCTTCTTCTCTAGGTTTTTCCTCTCCTTCTGCTGTCTTTCCCTCTTGTTCTGCTTGTAACTGATTTATGCCCTGTTTCTCCTGGGTTTTATGAACATGTTTAGCTAGAGTTTTATAGTTTGGATTTTTTTGAACCCTTGTATGGATTAATTACTCATTTATCCTTTATATTTATGTTGAATGGTTGGTTTTTGTTGATTTCACTCTGTTCTTAGTGCTCCTTGTTGGTTGGCCACCAATGAGGCTGTTGGGTTCACTTGGTTGACGCCTGAGAGGACTAGATTGAGTGTAGAATTTGAGTTTAATCGTGTGAGAACTTGATATTCAGGGATTGGATGGATGGTTTTGTTGATGAGGTAGAAATACACTCATTGACCCCACATAACCACATAGGTTTTGCAATGTAGGCTGAGCTTAATTCTTTAATTAAGAGATTAATGAACTAATTAAGCTAAACACCTGTTTGGAGACTTGAAAGAGCACTTATGGGTAAATTAGTGACCTTTGTTAGCATAACCTTTCATTAAGAGCTTATGTTTTGGGGAATTTGAATGAGTACTTTTGAAATGCAAGGGTAATAAACAATCCTAACTTCAACTGCATTAAACTTTCTAGTCCATGAATCATTTGTTTATATTTTCTTTTAAGTTTATAATTCTGTTTTCCTCTACCCGTGATAATTGTGCAACTCGAATTAGGCGAAAGTGCAATAATCGCTACTTAATCAGTTTTTGGAACCAAATCCTCATGGGAATGATATCTTACTTATCACTTTATTACTTGGCGTGACCCGTGCACTTGCAGACCGTTGCGGAGAAGGACCCAGTCTAAGCCTCTTTGTACCTGGTCTAACTGTACTTTACCAAAAAATGTGACCTGCACTAATTCTACACAATTTTGGGCGTAGAATCCAATTTTGACTTCAGCTTTATCAAAATCATGCTCAAATTATAAAAATACCTTAGTAGCCATTATGTTAGGGTTTTAGGGGTAAAATTGTCATTTCATTCCCTAAAGCCTTAACACTTCATAATTCACATATTCCCTACACAATTTTCCATTATAAACTCAATGGAATCATCAAAAATACCAAAATCAAGTCCAATTTTACCCCTAGAACCCTAACATAATATCTACTAGGGGTATTTTTATAATTTGAGCATGATTTTGACAAATCTGAGGTCAAAATTAGATTCTACACACGAAATTGTGTAGAATTAGCTCATGTCACAATTTTTGGTAAAGTATAGTTTAGATTGAGTACAAAGGGGCTTAGACTGGGTCCTCAGGGGCATTTTGGCCAATTAGCAATTTTAAGTTGAGATAACTAACAAAATGAGTTTAGATCGAATTTTGAATGAATAATAAATCAATGGAATAATCAATTTAGAATTTTAGGATATATCACTAGCCCGAGCCGGATGGACAGTAATGTACATAGGTATTTTTAAACAAAAAAAATTTTCATGATGCCTGCTGCTCCTTTTGCAAATGATCATAGGCATTTTTGCTCCATTGCCCACAAAAAATATTTAACGGTGTTACAGGATTTAACGGTTGTGGTATTTTTGAACCTTTTTGTAATATACATAGGCATTTTTGAACAAAATATTTTTTCATGGTGCTGGATGCTCCTTTTACAAATCATCATGGGTATTTTTTTATCCTTTGCATTATAATTTACTACAAATATATATTCTTTAATGATATAAATTAATATGACTCTATTAATTATTAAATATATAATATTAAAAATAATATTAATTAAATTAATAAAAATAAATTAGAAATTAAATATTGGGTGTTGCTTTATTCAATAATCCATTTAATAACTTTAATTTTGTAAAATTAAAATGAAAATTTATCACGAGATAAATGCACATTTAATGACCATTAAAATTAATCCATTTAATGAGATAAATGCACATGCATTTAATGACTAATTTATTACAATTCTTAATTTACTAGAAATATATATTAAATATTTAATATATAAAATTAAAATTAATGTTAAATAATTTAATGATATTAAAATAAAATTATGTGATCTCCTCAGCCTGATCCCCTGACCCTCAGCTCTCTCGGTTGCTCTCAGCTCCCGCGCGTTTTTCCCTTCAGCTCCGGTCCCCAGCTGACCCACCACTCTTGACCCCACAGCTCCTTCCTCCTCTTAGCTCCCTCTTCCCCTCAGTGCGTCGCATCCCTTGACCCTCACTCCCTCGACCGCCCTCAGTTCCCGCGCCTTTTTCCCTCCAGCTACCTACCATCAAAAAGAATACTTTAGACAAAGAGCAAACCCAAATATGTTATTTCTGGTGCCACACAATACGGGGTAATAAAGTTATTATTAGTGGTCATATTTCACTTTACATTTCTTTACTGTATCACTTTTACTATATCATGCATGGTTGAAGAAAAACTATCAAAATATTTTAGGGCACATTGGATTTTGATTGTGATCAATGCAGCGACACCTTCTGGCCCTCGCATTTACTATATAGATCCTCTAAGTGGAGGTGTTCCTTCAGACCATCCTCATTTGTTGCGGTTGATTAATAGGTAAGCATATATATGCGTGTATATGTGTGTGTAAATATATATTTGTGCAAGTCACTGAATAACCAAAAGTAATCAACACCTATTTGTTTTCTTAGTGCATTGATTGCATATAGAGCATCTGCCAGCTTGAGCTTTTCTAGATCTGTAGATCCTGCCCATAGCTATACCTGAAAGAAGATACATGTACTGATATAGGAATTTAATTGCATTTTGATTTTAACAAAATTGTATTTAAAAATTTAGTTAACTATTTTATTATATTGTTACAATGCCCTTTCCAGCCCAATAACGATGATTGCGGGTATTATATACTGAAATTCATGAAGGATGTCATTACTCATGATCAACTTCAGGTTCCACTAAAAGTAAGTCATTTTAGTACAATTCATATTATGTTTTAAATTTAATTAATTGTCTGATAATTAATGTTTAGTTATATTAATTCATTGTCTGCATCATTGTATTGGTGTAGTATTATGAAGATCAACGTTCTGACAGTTTGACTGACAATCAAATCAATGAACTCATCAAGGAATGGTGATAATATGAGCTCAGGCTAGCAATACTATATAAAGGTGTTAGGTTGTTTACTTGCCTATTGTTGTTGTAACGACCCGCCTCATATATCCCTTATTACTGATCTTACTCAGAGTAGCAATGCGTAGTTCAGTGGGCACACATGAATAGCATGAATATACTGATAATATTAATACAATATTGCTTGATTATAATACAAAAGTTTCCCCACCAGGGGTTTACACAGTATTTACAGACCTTCAAACAACTAGCAACAGTCCTCTTCGTGCATACATCTTTTCTGTTCTCAGCACGTTTCCAATGCTCACCTGTCTGAATGGTTGGTTGGGAGGAGTGAGATTCGAGAGAATCTCAGTGGCAAACATTACCAATATGCATGCCAGATATATATGAATGCATGACATGCTTGCCTACACTATTTCATGCCAACATAATGACATGCTGCATGCTCCATGTTATGACATACATATGGCCATTGCACAAATATAACAGAGCTTCAACCAATCATACATGTTCCACACAAATAGGCAAAGCAGTCACATAATCAATGCAAGACATACATATCATATACATGCAGAAAATGTAAGTTCACTACCTCTTGGACTTTATGTCCTCCTCTTCTTGTCCCTTGATCTGCCAACCATTACTTCTTCTTTGTCACTTCATGGCCCTAGGCAAGTGATAACATCATTAGAGTCATGAAAAGTGAATACCTAATGGGCCACATTAGCCCTATAGGCTTACTTTCACCCTTGGAGTTCATTTCAATTATATTTGGCCAATTTCTTACTTAAATTCACATGGTACTCAATCTACCAGCATTTTTGATCAAATTTTGGAAAATCATAATTAATTCTATAGAACTCCAATTGAGGTGGGTCAAAACTCTATTTGAAGCTCTATAAGTTTAGTTTTATATAAAAATACTCGATTTTAAACGCCACCGCTACACCATTCCCAAAATTTTTCCAAACACCAACTGTTTCAGATGTTCTTCCAGAAAACAGGGCAGACATTAAAAAATTCATATCTCCCAATATACTTATTCAATTAGCTATTATTACCTATCAAATTAAAGGTCTTTGTCTCTACTTTGAGATTGGAAATTTTAATGGTCATTGGATAACATTTGATTACTCAAAAACACGTCACCATAACACTGCCTCCAGAAAACGGAATACAATGCATTTACCATTTAACTTCTAAAACTTCTAAATTCATGTACAAGTATCCAAAATTCATGAACACTTGCATACCCATAAAATTTTGCCTCCTAAAGCCAATGGAAGCATCAAAATTATCAAATTCTCAGCCCATCACCACTTCTTACACAGATCATAAAACTGAAAAATCAGAGTTTCCGGAAAGAGTTTGTCGGTTTCATGTTTTCTTTGGCTTAATCACTTCCTTTCTACTTCTAATCAAATGATTAGCTATTTAGACACTCATTAGACATTATTTAGCCATTGAAAACACCATTTTCTTATGAGAATAAATAGTACCCAACTTCTAATATACTCATCCAAACAACAAATCAATCGGTTAAAAAGGAAGCTTATGCTTACCTCTACCCGTTTCCGCAAATGGTTTGGAATTCCGGCAATACTCCGGCAAGGGAGACGACACCAAACACCTCCAAATGAAAATCCAAAACCGTAGAAATAAAGATCTCGATGAGTAGAGGAAGTTTCCTGAAGGGTACTTTGAGAGAGGATGCCGTTTCGGCAGTGTTTCGGAGGTTAGAATTTTCTCTCTCCTCCTTTCTCCATTTCTTTAAGATTTATTTTCTCTCTCTTCCATCTGATTCTTTTTCCGTGAGAAATGGCTGAAGATGATGATGAATTAATAGTTAAATCAGGTGTTAAAAGATTGCCACGTGTTAGCACCTGATTGGTCCATAATTTCTATTTTCGTACAAAATACCAAATTCTGCAGAATTTTCATTAACTTTGAAAATTCATATGTAATTGTACAAATGTCCAATTAGAGTGATTCTAAAGGATATTCGACCCTTATTGAGTCTAGTTTTAAGGAAAAATATAACCTTTGGCCAATTGGAAGCTCACTCTTCCCAAAATTTTAATATTTGAATGCTGTCCCAGAAAATAATTAATTTCGCTGGGCTAACTTCAAAAATTCATTTCTCTTTGTGTACAACTCCAAATGACTTATATGACCTATCACATTAAAGCTTGATAAGTCTACTTATATTCTGAAAAGTTTCATAACTTTTTACCATCATTTACCCATCGAAAAAGGTCACACAATCACCACTGCCACACCAGAAATTTCACCGGTAGTAAAATTACTTTGTGTTCCACTTTACTATATTATGTGTGACTTCTAATCACTTTATTTTGTTATTCCCCGAGCTCTTTAGCTCACCAATATAATTCATTTTAATATCCAAGGATATAAAGGAATTTTGGGGAATTTAAACATACATCATAGGGACATTTGCTAAACTGGGGCTTAGTAGTCCACTTGATCTAGGCTTAATCTTATGCCTTTAGTCCCAAAATTCGGGATATTACAGTTGTTATTGTGGATTTAAGTAGCTGAATTAATTACTGTCTTATATTCATAATTGAGTAAATATATATTTAGAGGTGATTTTGTTAATTAGCTATCTGTTTATATCAATTTTTAGTTATTTCATTATGGTTTTCCTGAGCATAGAAATTTTTGTTTTTATTGTCATGATACTGGCCAGGTCAAATAAAAAAAAATATTTTTTGAAAAAATCTAGGCCTAGGTCCACGTAATATTAAAAAAAAAGCTGCAGCTAATTAAAAAAAGTATTTTAAAAAAAATCTAGGGTGGTGCTTCCTTACCATGTAATATTAAAAAAAAAAAGCTGCTCCAAATAAAAAAAATTCAAAAAAAAATCTAGGGTGGCGCAAGTCCACATAATATTTAAAAAAACTGTTGTATCTAATAAAAAAAATTTAAAAAATATCTTGGGTGGTGTTTTTTTTTTGAATATTACGTGGACCTAGGGTGGCGCTTTCTTAGGTCCACGTAATATTAAAAAAACTGCTCTAGCAATTAAATAAAAAATTAAAAAAATATCTTGGCTGGCGCTTTCTTCACCCTAGGTCCACATAATATTAAAAAAAACTGCTCCAAATAAAAAAAATCAAAAAAAAATCTAGGGTGGCGCTTACGTCCACGTAATATTAAAAAGAAGTCTGCTCCAGCTAATTAAAAAAAATTCAAAATATATCTTGGGTGGCGCTTGCTTAAGGAAGCGCCACCCTAGGTCCACGTAATATTTAAAAAAAAAACGGCCGCAACTAATTAAAAAAATTCAAAAAATAATCTTAGATGGCGCTTCCTCAAGGAAGGGCCACAGGAAGTTCCTACATAGTTGTGGCGCTTCCTTTAGAAAGCGCCACCCTTTGTTCTTTTTTTTTTTAAAAAAATTGGATGCTATGGCGCTTGTGGGGAATGCCACAGCTTATTTTAGTGACATATGAATATGTGGCGCTCTTCAAGTGTCACAAATATTTATTGTTATAAGCGCTACAACTTTTGTATTTTCTAATAGCTGGGAGCGAATCCCTTGAGTTTATTATTATCATAATATTGATCCAATCAAGTGACAATAAGATCTCTGGACCCACGTTTGTTTCAGCGTATTCACGAAGTAACTTCTTCAAAAAAACCATTTAAACATTATGAATTAGTGAATTAAGGGAACTTGTCCCACATTAGAACACTAATTCATTTTCAAACTCCTTATATGCACTGTTCAAACATATATGATCGTTGAAACTAAAATGCACTGTACTCTCGCCTAAGGATGCCTAGTTAACCAATTCAATATTAACAAGCCTCAATCGGACAATCATTAAAAGATTTAATTTGAAGGACAGAAGTTTTAAACATCTAGGATGAATTTTGAATTTCAATAGTTCTAGTGATTTATTGTGTTCCTCTCAAATTAATTCTCATTCACCGCTATCGTATTTTCTACCTTCCTTCAGGAAATAATTTACTAACTCTCTTAGTAATCAATTGATTTAGTAAGAAGAGAACTTCTCTTTGCAGGTAATCCAAGAATACTTAGAAAATGCATTAATATGTATGATCTCTCATATATACGTGTGAGACACATACAATGAGATATGTAAACAAATTTTTACTATGACCATCAAAGTAAATAAATAAATTAATTAATTGACAATCATGATCTCCGTGATACAACATTCTTACAACGCCGATAATTCATCTGGCATGCTTATTTGGATCAGAAGCATGTGCATACACAAAAACAATATAAAATAAACTACCGTAAAAGTGTTCACTTGTTTAACCCTTGAAACTTTCCAACGGCAATGGAGGAATGCTCTGCTCATGTCTAAATAAATTACTTGGATCAACCTCTGACTTCACCTTCACCAGCCTTATAAAATTATCCTTGAAGTACTTGAATCCCCAAGCGCTCGACCTCAAGAAGCTTGTCCCGTTGAACTGGTTCATCCCCAAGTCAAGGTCTCTATAATTGACATACGCTTCTCTTGGAAAGCGTGAAGCATAAGGGGCCATGAAGTCATAGAGTCTCCTAACCCAGTTCATATGCTTTTCCATGCTCTTTTCTCCATCATGCCACCTCGCTACATACTGCGACTTGAAGAGGACTCCTTTTCTATGAGGATATGGAAGAGCGGATTCTGAGATTCTACCCATCATCCCTCCGTATGGGACCCAAATCATGAGGGGATCATCATCTTGCATAAACCTTTTCCATATGGGATCCAAAGCAATTTCAGGGATCACTCGCCTCATGTAATCTACCTTGTTCTTCATGTACACCTTATCAAATATGGTGCGCTGTATAAGAATTTCTGGGGACGTGGTGTTTGGAAAACCATAAACGTAAGGCACAGATTTGATCCAACTCGTTTCCAGACAATCTTTTTTGGTGAGCCCCAACTCTGGAAACTTTTCCGCCATCAGCTGGAGAAGCCTATCGGCCCTACCAAGGTAACGACCAATATAAGAGGTTTGCACAGTTCTTTTGCCAGGAGTACTAGAATTTACTGCCCGCATTTGAACCATGAAGAACATATCCTCATCAATGTTCGGTGCCACTTGCTGCCATTTATGGAGAATCTTGTTCGCACCTTGCTCTAAGGTTTTATTCACAGTAAAAACCGTCACTACAGGTGGAACCCGAACAAGCTTGATCTGCCACGACAAAATAATCCCAAAGCTTCCACCTCCTCCACCTCTAATTGCCCAAAATAAGTCCTCCCCCATGGCTTCTCTGTCAAGAATCCTGCCGTTAGCATCCACTATTCGGGCATTGATGACGTTGTCAGCGGCAAGTCCATACTTTCTGTGCAGAGAGCCATATCCACCTCCTGTGATGTGACCGCCGACGCCCACGCTCGGGCAAACGCCCGCAGGGAAGGCATGGACCGGACTTTTCTCAGATATTCTGTAATAAACTTCTCCGAGTGTGGCACCGACTTCAACCCAAGCTGTGTTATGGGCTATGTCAACCTGGATGGCGCGGATCTTGGCGAGATCTACGATCATGAATGGCTTCTCAATGAGAGAAACAAAAGAAAGCCCTTCGTAGTCATGACCTCCACTACGCACCCTCATGTGAATTTTGAGCTTTTTTGCACATAGGACAGCGGCCTGAACATGAGAATCCTCTAATGGAGTGAATATGAATTCGGGTTTCGTCACTGAAGGCAGCAAGTACCTTAGATTTTGAGCTGTGGATTCAAGGACTGAAGTGAAAGAAGCATTATTTTGGGGGGTGAAAAATGTGGTGGAAAATGGGACTGGATTTTCAGAATTCGCCTCAAGACATTGAGTGAAGAGTTCTGGAATATGGGTTGATGAAGTTGATGAAACCGAAAGTAACACGAGCGCAGAAGTGAGCAATAACAGCGAACTCGGAGAACCCATGATTTTGGTATTTCACGTAATCGTGCTTTTTCTGTGCTTAAAACAGCATGTTGTGCCCGCTTTTATACGCAAATCCTGTACCAGATAATTGTGGTGATATACGTCTAATTCATCCATGACTAAGTCACCTTTAGGACATGCATTTTGTACGCGTTATTACGTCGACATTATAGACTGAGGTTCCATTCTCATTTAACTGGTCGCCCGAACTGGTATCACGCGGCCAAAAAAGGAATTGTTGTCTGCGTCTTTTTCTTGGTCTTTCCAAATTCTTTCTTTTTGGGTATTATTGGATTCTTATTCATTTCAACGGTATCCTATATCCGCACCTAAAATGCATTTTTCCGTTCGGGATATACAGCTCATTGACCAAAGATGTCATGGATATTTAATTTTCAAAGTCAATAATTTTGACTTGTGTTATTTTTCCGTTTGGTTCTACAAAAATCTGTAATCATTTTGATGGCTGAACGCGAGGTATAAGGCCGTTGACCAAAACAACTGTTTGACATAAAGCCATTCAAACAGCTGTTTCTATGGTTCAATATTTGGGTGGAAAGGTATGTTTTTGTGGCTCAAATTTTAATCATTCTAGGTTACATAATACTAATAATAATGCTCAGCTAATGTTCAATTTCATTAATCTTGTTCACACTTACGATTTTTGTCATATCTGTTTTCCGCGATATTATATAATACTACCTCCCACCTCGTTGTTTATATGACTACTATTTGTTTCTTATATTGGAGATAATACTCGTTAACAATGATTTTCTTAAATAACTTTTATTTTGACTGTTCAAACTTAATTGTCACTTAGTTCTACAAACAAATCTTTGACTACTTCCTTATGCGTTAGCTGGTCGATCATTTGTATTGTTACAAAGCAGAATAAGTCTCGGTCGCGAAGAATTTGTCTATTTCATATAAAAAACTATGGTTTGTCGATGATTTATTTTTTAATACCGTTAATGAAGTGAAGGCGTGGTCAACATAATATAATCGTTTGCTTTCTTTAAATCCGTTAATTTTTTCCCTTCTCTTCCGCCTGCCGCGTATATGTCTGGAGTGTCTTCTTTTCCTGCCTTCACTCAACGTGTATAAAAATATTATTATAATACTGAATAACAAAAATTTTAAATAAATAAATTTAGATCATGAAAATTTAGTTTAAATAGTTAATATCGTTATACTTTTACTAAAGTATTTTATTTATTCTTTTTTACTTTTTATAGGATATTAAATTTCAACCGTAATAATTAAAATATACGCTTGTCAAACTCACAAAAAAAGAATATGACAGTTCTAAATGAAAAAATCCCAAGTGCATCCTGCAGAAGTACCAAAATTTAAATTCAAGCCTCTACTTTTAACAAACTCCTAATTAGGTCAAGATGACAAGTTATAGATTTAAGAAAATTGAAAGTGGATATAGGCCTGGTTTCATTTTTAATTATTGCATTCAATTATCCTTGATCATTTTAAATTCATGTATAAGATTTTTATTTTGACTTTATAACTTATCCAAAGATAAACCTAATACTTGATTTACTCCATGTTATATAGAATACTATATATTACGTACTATGTTAGAGATTAAAAAGTAAAGAGGTTGGAAATTAAATATGAAGAACAGAAAAATTTTCAAAAAGCATGTAATGGCTTAATTTTCATTTCTCGAACTTTGCTGTTTTCAGTTATACAGCCTTCTTTGTGGCAGAAACGAAAAAGCATGGTGGAAAAAAAATGTATGTATGTATGTTTGTCAGATACTCATAACATACGATTTTTCACACCATCGAGATTTTCTCATACAGGAGTATATTTTATTGCTTTCAGAATGAGGATTTTTAATTGAAGAATAGGAAGTTGTAAGATTATTTTTATCATAAAGTTGTTTCTGTTTTTGACCAATATAATTAACATCATAAAAATGTTCCCGTAGACTTTTGTTTCCCACCGGCACAGCAGAACGCTGCTGGGATGATTCTTGTGATCGATAAATACCTGAAATAGATTATCGAAGTGGAAAGATGGCTTTATTTTGTATAAGTCGAATCAACCTATGTTAATATTTTCTTTTGAAGTGGAAAAACTTGAATTTGGATCTATTCATATAAATAAATCTTCATTGCTGGGCGGGAGACAAAAATAGAATTGAAGAAGGAAGAAAAGAAAAACAAGATAGAAACGAAAAAGAAAGATGGTTTCTTTTATAATAAACAAATTATTAATTTTATGATCCTCACATGGAAAAAAACAAACAAGAAAGAATAAACTTCAATTAAATCCACTTTGAATAATCAAAACTGAAATTAAACCTACACTAACCTTCAATTTTCTTTTTTAAACTATGGAAGGGCATTCTCCCTTCTAGTCTTTCAACAACATTTATAAATTCTTCGTTAGAGACGTCTTGCCCTGATTAAGAATTTGTTATAAGTGAAAGCCTGAATTTGAATTTTGATATTTCCGCTGGATTCAATTAGGATTTTCCCATTCTTAATTCATCACACCCTTGATATGTCATTCTTTTCTATTTGAACAGGGGAGACTAATCCCTGTTGACCCTGTTGAAACACAGAGCGCAAAGAGTTTTTGTCTCTCCCAACAAGTGTGCTTCTCGATATTCGAACCTGTGTTCTCCTCCTTACGTGGTGAGACCGCTTACCACCCCAATCAACAGCTTGTTGGTTTGCCATGTCACTCTTAACTATGAAATTTCATTCAACTCCCAACCAAAGCTGAATGAAATTAAATTTTAAGTAAGTTTGCATAGACGCCCTTCCTTTATTATCTCATTTACTGCTATTCTATTTTCTACTTTCCTTTGTCGAATAATTTACACACACTCTCTTGGCAGTCAGTCGATTTAGTAAGAAGAGAACCCCTCTTTGCAGGTGCAATCCAAGAATACTTAGAAAATGCATTAATATGTATGATCTCTCATATATACGTGTGAGACACATACAATGAGATATGTAAACAAATTTTTACTATGACCATCAAAGTAAATAAATAAATTAATTAATTGACAATCATGATCTCCGTGATACAACATTCTTACAACGCCGATAATTCATCTGGCATGCTTATTTGGATCAGAAGCATGTGCATACACAAAAACAATATAAAATAAACTACCGTAAAAGTGTTCACTTGTTTAACCCTTGAAACTTTCCAACGGCAATGGAGGAATGCTCTGCTCATGTCTAAATAAATTACTTGGATCAACCTCTGACTTCACCTTCACCAGCCTTATAAAATTATCCTTGAAGTACTTGAATCCCCAAGCGCTCGACCTCAAGAAGCTTGTCCCGTTGAACTGGTTCATCCCCAAGTCAAGGTCTCTATAATTGACATACGCTTCTCTTGGAAAGCGTGAAGCATAAGGGGCCATGAAGTCATAGAGTCTCCTAACCCAGTTCATATGCTTTTCCATGCTCTTTTCTCCATCATGCCACCTCGCTACATACTGCGACTTGAAGAGGACTCCTTTTCTATGAGGATATGGAAGAGCGGATTCTGAGATTCTACCCATCATCCCTCCGTATGGGACCCAAATCATGAGGGGATCATCATCTTGCATAAACCTTTTCCATATGGGATCCAAAGCAATTTCAGGGATCACTCGCCTCATGTAATCTACCTTGTTCTTCATGTACACCTTATCAAATATGGTGCGCTGTATAAGAATTTCTGGGGACGTGGTGTTTGGAAAACCATAAACGTAAGGCACAGATTTGATCCAACTCGTTTCCAGACAATCTTTTTTGGTGAGCCCCAACTCTGGAAACTTTTCCGCCATCAGCTGGAGAAGCCTATCGGCCCTACCAAGGTAACGACCAATATAAGAGGTTTGCACAGTTCTTTTGCCAGGAGTACTAGAATTTACTGCCCGCATTTGAACCATGAAGAACATATCCTCATCAATGTTCGGTGCCACTTGCTGCCATTTATGGAGAATCTTGTTCGCACCTTGCTCTAAGGTTTTATTCACAGTAAAAACCGTCACTACAGGTGGAACCCGAACAAGCTTGATCTGCCACGACAAAATAATCCCAAAGCTTCCACCTCCTCCACCTCTAATTGCCCAAAATAAGTCCTCCCCCATGGCTTCTCTGTCAAGAATCCTGCCGTTAGCATCCACTATTCGGGCATTGATGACGTTGTCAGCGGCAAGTCCATACTTTCTGTGCAGAGAGCCATATCCACCTCCTGTGATGTGACCGCCGACGCCCACGCTCGGGCAAACGCCCGCAGGGAAGGCATGGACCGGACTTTTCTCAGATATTCTGTAATAAACTTCTCCGAGTGTGGCACCGACTTCAACCCAAGCTGTGTTATGGGCTATGTCAACCTGGATGGCGCGGATCTTGGCGAGATCTACGATCATGAATGGCTTCTCAATGAGAGAAACAAAAGAAAGCCCTTCGTAGTCATGACCTCCACTACGCACCCTCATGTGAATTTTGAGCTTTTTTGCACATAGGACAGCGGCCTGAACATGAGAATCCTCTAATGGAGTGAATATGAATTCGGGTTTCGTCACTGAAGGCAGCAAGTACCTTAGATTTTGAGCTGTGGATTCAAGGACTGAAGTGAAAGAAGCATTATTTTGGGGGGTGAAAAATGTGGTGGAAAATGGGACTGGATTTTCAGAATTCGCCTCAAGACATTGAGTGAAGAGTTCTGGAATATGGGTTGATGAAGTTGATGAAACCGAAAGTAACACGAGCGCAGAAGTGAGCAATAACAGCGAACTCGGAGAACCCATGATTTTGGTATTTCACGTAATCGTGCTTTTTCTGTGCTTAAAACAGCATGTTGTGCCCGCTTTTATACGCAAATCCTGTACCAGATAATTGTGGTGATATACGTCTAATTCATCCATGACTAAGTCACCTTTAGGACATGCATTTTGTACGCGTTATTACGTCGACATTATAGACTGAGGTTCCATTCTCATTTAACTGGTCGCCCGAACTGGTATCACGCGGCCAAAAAAGGAATTGTTGTCTGCGTCTTTTTCTTGGTCTTTCCAAATTCTTTCTTTTTGGGTATTATTGGATTCTTATTCATTTCAACGGTATCCTATATCCGCACCTAAAATGCATTTTTCCGTTCGGGATATACAGCTCATTGACCAAAGATGTCATGGATATTTAATTTTCAAAGTCAATAATTTTGACTTGTGTTATTTTTCCGTTTGGTTCTACAAAAATCTGTAATCATTTTGATGGCTGAACGCGAGGTATAAGGCCGTTGACCAAAACAACTGTTTGACATAAAGCCATTCAAACAGCTGTTTCTATGGTTCAATATTTGGGTGGAAAGGTATGTTTTTGTGGCTCAAATTTTAATCATTCTAGGTTACATAATACTAATAATAATGCTCAGCTAATGTTCAATTTCATTAATCTTGTTCACACTTACGATTTTTGTCATATCTGTTTTCCGCGATATTATATAATACTACCTCCCACCTCGTTGTTTATATGACTACTATTTGTTTCTTATATTGGAGATAATACTCGTTAACAATGATTTTCTTAAATAACTTTTATTTTGACTGTTCAAACTTAATTGTCACTTAGTTCTACAAACAAATCTTTGACTACTTCCTTATGCGTTAGCTGGTCGATCATTTGTATTGTTACAAAGCAGAATAAGTCTCGGTCGCGAAGAATTTGTCTATTTCATATAAAAAACTATGGTTTGTCGATGATTTATTTTTTAATACCGTTAATGAAGTGAAGGCGTGGTCAACATAATATAATCGTTTGCTTTCTTTAAATCCGTTAATTTTTTCCCTTCTCTTCCGCCTGCCGCGTATATGTCTGGAGTGTCTTCTTTTCCTGCCTTCACTCAACGTGTATAAAAATATTATTATAATACTGAATAACAAAAATTTTAAATAAATAAATTTAGATCATGAAAATTTAGTTTAAATAGTTAATATCGTTATACTTTTACTAAAGTATTTTATTTATTCTTTTTTACTTTTTATAGGATATTAAATTTCAACCGTAATAATTAAAATATACGCTTGTCAAACTCACAAAAAAAGAATATGACAGTTCTAAATGAAAAAATCCCAAGTGCATCCTGCAGAAGTACCAAAATTTAAATTCAAGCCTCTACTTTTAACAAACTCCTAATTAGGTCAAGATGACAAGTTATAGATTTAAGAAAATTGAAAGTGGATATAGGCCTGGTTTCATTTTTAATTATTGCATTCAATTATCCTTGATCATTTTAAATTCATGTATAAGATTTTTATTTTGACTTTATAACTTATCCAAAGATAAACCTAATACTTGATTTACTCCATGTTATATAGAATACTATATATTACGTACTATGTTAGAGATTAAAAAGTAAAGAGGTTGGAAATTAAATATGAAGAACAGAAAAATTTTCAAAAAGCATGTAATGGCTTAATTTTCATTTCTCGAACTTTGCTGTTTTCAGTTATACAGCCTTCTTTGTGGCAGAAACGAAAAAGCATGGTGGAAAAAAAATGTATATATGTATGTTTGTCAGATACTCATAACATACGATTTTTCACACCATCGAGATTTTCTCATACAGGAGTATATTTTATTGCTTTCAGAATGAGGATTTTTAATTGAAGAATAGGAAGTTGTAAGATTATTTTTATCATAAAGTTGTTTCTGTTTTTGACCAATATAATTAACATCATAAAAATGTTCCCGTAGACTTTTGTTTCCCACCGGCACAGCAGAACGCTGCTGGGATGATTCTTGTGATCGATAAATACCTGAAATAGATTATCGAAGTGGAAAGATGGCTTTATTTTGTATAAGTCGAATCAACCTATGTTAATATTTTCTTTTGAAGTGGAAAAACTTGAATTTGGATCTATTCATATAAATAAATCTTCATTGCTGGGCGGGAGACAAAAATAGAATTGAAGAAGGAAGAAAAGAAAAACAAGATAGAAACGAAAAAGAAAGATGGTTTCTTTTATAATAAACAAATTATTAATTTTATGATCCTCACATGGAAAAAAACAAACAAGAAAGAATAAACTTCAATTAAATCCACTTTGAATAATCAAAACTGAAATTAAACCTACACTAACCTTCAATTTTCTTTTTTAAACTATGGAAGGGCATTCTCCCTTCTAGTCTTTCAACAACATTTATAAATTCTTCGTTAGAGACGTCTTGCCCTGATTAAGAATTTGTTATAAGTGAAAGCCTGAATTTGAATTTTGATATTTCCGCTGGATTCAATTAGGATTTTCCCATTCTTAATTCATCACACCCTTGATATGTCATTCTTTTCTATTTGAACAGGGGAGACTAATCCCTGTTGACCCTGTTGAAACACAGAGCGCAAAGAGTTTTTGTCTCTCCCAACAAGTGTGCTTCTCGATATTCGAACCTGTGTTCTCCTCCTTACGTGGTGAGACCGCTTACCACCCCAATCAACAGCTTGTTGGTTTGCCATGTCACTCTTAACTATGAAATTTCATTCAACTCCCAACCAAAGCTGAATGAAATTAAATTTTAAGTAAGTTTGCATAGACGCCCTTCCTTTATTATCTCATTTACTGCTATTCTATTTTCTACTTTCCTTTGTCGAATAATTTACACACACTCTCTTGGCAGTCAGTCGATTTAGTAAGAAGAGAACCCCTCTTTGCAGGTGCAATCCAAGAATACTTAGAAAATGCATTAATATGTATGATCTCTCATATATACGTGTGAGACACATACAATGAGATATGTAAACAAATTTTTACTATGACCATCAAAGTAAATAAATAAATTAATTAATTGACAATCATGATCTCCGTGATACAACATTCTTACAACGCCGATAATTCATCTGGCATGCTTATTTGGATCAGAAGCATGTGCATACACAAAAACAATATAAAATAAACTACCGTAAAAGTGTTCACTTGTTTAACCCTTGAAACTTTCCAACGGCAATGGAGGAATGCTCTGCTCATGTCTAAATAAATTACTTGGATCAACCTCTGACTTCACCTTCACCAGCCTTATAAAATTATCCTTGAAGTACTTGAATCCCCAAGCGCTCGACCTCAAGAAGCTTGTCCCGTTGAACTGGTTCATCCCCAAGTCAAGGTCTCTATAATTGACATACGCTTCTCTTGGAAAGCGTGAAGCATAAGGGGCCATGAAGTCATAGAGTCTCCTAACCCAGTTCATATGCTTTTCCATGCTCTTTTCTCCATCATGCCACCTCGCTACATACTGCGACTTGAAGAGGACTCCTTTTCTATGAGGATATGGAAGAGCGGATTCTGAGATTCTACCCATCATCCCTCCGTATGGGACCCAAATCATGAGGGGATCATCATCTTGCATAAACCTTTTCCATATGGGATCCAAAGCAATTTCAGGGATCACTCGCCTCATGTAATCTACCTTGTTCTTCATGTACACCTTATCAAATATGGTGCGCTGTATAAGAATTTCTGGGGACGTGGTGTTTGGAAAACCATAAACGTAAGGCACAGATTTGATCCAACTCGTTTCCAGACAATCTTTTTTGGTGAGCCCCAACTCTGGAAACTTTTCCGCCATCAGCTGGAGAAGCCTATCGGCCCTACCAAGGTAACGACCAATATAAGAGGTTTGCACAGTTCTTTTGCCAGGAGTACTAGAATTTACTGCCCGCATTTGAACCATGAAGAACATATCCTCATCAATGTTCGGTGCCACTTGCTGCCATTTATGGAGAATCTTGTTCGCACCTTGCTCTAAGGTTTTATTCACAGTAAAAACCGTCACTACAGGTGGAACCCGAACAAGCTTGATCTGCCACGACAAAATAATCCCAAAGCTTCCACCTCCTCCACCTCTAATTGCCCAAAATAAGTCCTCCCCCATGGCTTCTCTGTCAAGAATCCTGCCGTTAGCATCCACTATTCGGGCATTGATGACGTTGTCAGCGGCAAGTCCATACTTTCTGTGCAGAGAGCCATATCCACCTCCTGTGATGTGACCGCCGACGCCCACGCTCGGGCAAACGCCCGCAGGGAAGGCATGGACCGGACTTTTCTCAGATATTCTGTAATAAACTTCTCCGAGTGTGGCACCGACTTCAACCCAAGCTGTGTTATGGGCTATGTCAACCTGGATGGCGCGGATCTTGGCGAGATCTACGATCATGAATGGCTTCTCAATGAGAGAAACAAAAGAAAGCCCTTCGTAGTCATGACCTCCACTACGCACCCTCATGTGAATTTTGAGCTTTTTTGCACATAGGACAGCGGCCTGAACATGAGAATCCTCTAATGGAGTGAATATGAATTCGGGTTTCGTCACTGAAGGCAGCAAGTACCTTAGATTTTGAGCTGTGGATTCAAGGACTGAAGTGAAAGAAGCATTATTTTGGGGGGTGAAAAATGTGGTGGAAAATGGGACTGGATTTTCAGAATTCGCCTCAAGACATTGAGTGAAGAGTTCTGGAATATGGGTTGATGAAGTTGATGAAACCGAAAGTAACACGAGCGCAGAAGTGAGCAATAACAGCGAACTCGGAGAACCCATGATTTTGGTATTTCACGTAATCGTGCTTTTTCTGTGCTTAAAACAGCATGTTGTGCCCGCTTTTATACGCAAATCCTGTACCAGATAATTGTGGTGATATACGTCTAATTCATCCATGACTAAGTCACCTTTAGGACATGCATTTTGTACGCGTTATTACGTCGACATTATAGACTGAGGTTCCATTCTCATTTAACTGGTCGCCCGAACTGGTATCACGCGGCCAAAAAAGGAATTGTTGTCTGCGTCTTTTTCTTGGTCTTTCCAAATTCTTTCTTTTTGGGTATTATTGGATTCTTATTCATTTCAACGGTATCCTATATCCGCACCTAAAATGCATTTTTCCGTTCGGGATATACAGCTCATTGACCAAAGATGTCATGGATATTTAATTTTCAAAGTCAATAATTTTGACTTGTGTTATTTTTCCGTTTGGTTCTACAAAAATCTGTAATCATTTTGATGGCTGAACGCGAGGTATAAGGCCGTTGACCAAAACAACTGTTTGACATAAAGCCATTCAAACAGCTGTTTCTATGGTTCAATATTTGGGTGGAAAGGTATGTTTTTGTGGCTCAAATTTTAATCATTCTAGGTTACATAATACTAATAATAATGCTCAGCTAATGTTCAATTTCATTAATCTTGTTCACACTTACGATTTTTGTCATATCTGTTTTCCGCGATATTATATAATACTACCTCCCACCTCGTTGTTTATATGACTACTATTTGTTTCTTATATTGGAGATAATACTCGTTAACAATGATTTTCTTAAATAACTTTTATTTTGACTGTTCAAACTTAATTGTCACTTAGTTCTACAAACAAATCTTTGACTACTTCCTTATGCGTTAGCTGGTCGATCATTTGTATTGTTACAAAGCAGAATAAGTCTCGGTCGCGAAGAATTTGTCTATTTCATATAAAAAACTATGGTTTGTCGATGATTTATTTTTTAATACCGTTAATGAAGTGAAGGCGTGGTCAACATAATATAATCGTTTGCTTTCTTTAAATCCGTTAATTTTTTCCCTTCTCTTCCGCCTGCCGCGTATATGTCTGGAGTGTCTTCTTTTCCTGCCTTCACTCAACGTGTATAAAAATATTATTATAATACTGAATAACAAAAATTTTAAATAAATAAATTTAGATCATGAAAATTTAGTTTAAATAGTTAATATCGTTATACTTTTACTAAAGTATTTTATTTATTCTTTTTTACTTTTTATAGGATATTAAATTTCAACCGTAATAATTAAAATATACGCTTGTCAAACTCACAAAAAAAGAATATGACAGTTCTAAATGAAAAAATCCCAAGTGCATCCTGCAGAAGTACCAAAATTTAAATTCAAGCCTCTACTTTTAACAAACTCCTAATTAGGTCAAGATGACAAGTTATAGATTTAAGAAAATTGAAAGTGGATATAGGCCTGGTTTCATTTTTAATTATTGCATTCAATTATCCTTGATCATTTTAAATTCATGTATAAGATTTTTATTTTGACTTTATAACTTATCCAAAGATAAACCTAATACTTGATTTACTCCATGTTATATAGAATACTATATATTACGTACTATGTTAGAGATTAAAAAGTAAAGAGGTTGGAAATTAAATATGAAGAACAGAAAAATTTTCAAAAAGCATGTAATGGCTTAATTTTCATTTCTCGAACTTTGCTGTTTTCAGTTATACAGCCTTCTTTGTGGCAGAAACGAAAAAGCATGGTGGAAAAAAAATGTATGTATGTATGTTTGTCAGATACTCATAACATACGATTTTTCACACCATCGAGATTTTCTCATACAGGAGTATATTTTATTGCTTTCAGAATGAGGATTTTTAATTGAAGAATAGGAAGTTGTAAGATTATTTTTATCATAAAGTTGTTTCTGTTTTTGACCAATATAATTAACATCATAAAAATGTTCCCGTAGACTTTTGTTTCCCACCGGCACAGCAGAACGCTGCTGGGATGATTCTTGTGATCGATAAATACCTGAAATAGATTATCGAAGTGGAAAGATGGCTTTATTTTGTATAAGTCGAATCAACCTATGTTAATATTTTCTTTTGAAGTGGAAAAACTTGAATTTGGATCTATTCATATAAATAAATCTTCATTGCTGGGCGGGAGACAAAAATAGAATTGAAGAAGGAAGAAAAGAAAAACAAGATAGAAACGAAAAAGAAAGATGGTTTCTTTTATAATAAACAAATTATTAATTTTATGATCCTCACATGGAAAAAAACAAACAAGAAAGAATAAACTTCAATTAAATCCACTTTGAATAATCAAAACTGAAATTAAACCTACACTAACCTTCAATTTTCTTTTTTAAACTATGGAAGGGCATTCTCCCTTCTAGTCTTTCAACAACATTTATAAATTCTTCGTTAGAGACGTCTTGCCCTGATTAAGAATTTGTTATAAGTGAAAGCCTGAATTTGAATTTTGATATTTCCGCTGGATTCAATTAGGATTTTCCCATTCTTAATTCATCACACCCTTGATATGTCATTCTTTTCTATTTGAACAGGGGAGACTAATCCCTGTTGACCCTGTTGAAACACAGAGCGCAAAGAGTTTTTGTCTCTCCCAACAAGTGTGCTTCTCGATATTCGAACCTGTGTTCTCCTCCTTACGTGGTGAGACCGCTTACCACCCCAATCAACAGCTTGTTGGTTTGCCATGTCACTCTTAACTATGAAATTTCATTCAACTCCCAACCAAAGCTGAATGAAATTAAATTTTAAGTAAGTTTGCATAGACGCCCTTCCTTTATTATCTCATTTACTGCTATTCTATTTTCTACTTTCCTTTGTCGAATAATTTACACACACTCTCTTGGCAGTCAGTCGATTTAGTAAGAAGAGAACCCCTCTTTGCAGGTGCAATCCAAGAATACTTAGAAAATGCATTAATATGTATGATCTCTCATATATACGTGTGAGACACATACAATGAGATATGTAAACAAATTTTTACTATGACCATCAAAGTAAATAAATAAATTAATTAATTGACAATCATGATCTCCGTGATACAACATTCTTACAACGCCGATAATTCATCTGGCATGCTTATTTGGATCAGAAGCATGTGCATACACAAAAACAATATAAAATAAACTACCGTAAAAGTGTTCACTTGTTTAACCCTTGAAACTTTCCAACGGCAATGGAGGAATGCTCTGCTCATGTCTAAATAAATTACTTGGATCAACCTCTGACTTCACCTTCACCAGCCTTATAAAATTATCCTTGAAGTACTTGAATCCCCAAGCGCTCGACCTCAAGAAGCTTGTCCCGTTGAACTGGTTCATCCCCAAGTCAAGGTCTCTATAATTGACATACGCTTCTCTTGGAAAGCGTGAAGCATAAGGGGCCATGAAGTCATAGAGTCTCCTAACCCAGTTCATATGCTTTTCCATGCTCTTTTCTCCATCATGCCACCTCGCTACATACTGCGACTTGAAGAGGACTCCTTTTCTATGAGGATATGGAAGAGCGGATTCTGAGATTCTACCCATCATCCCTCCGTATGGGACCCAAATCATGAGGGGATCATCATCTTGCATAAACCTTTTCCATATGGGATCCAAAGCAATTTCAGGGATCACTCGCCTCATGTAATCTACCTTGTTCTTCATGTACACCTTATCAAATATGGTGCGCTGTATAAGAATTTCTGGGGACGTGGTGTTTGGAAAACCATAAACGTAAGGCACAGATTTGATCCAACTCGTTTCCAGACAATCTTTTTTGGTGAGCCCCAACTCTGGAAACTTTTCCGCCATCAGCTGGAGAAGCCTATCGGCCCTACCAAGGTAACGACCAATATAAGAGGTTTGCACAGTTCTTTTGCCAGGAGTACTAGAATTTACTGCCCGCATTTGAACCATGAAGAACATATCCTCATCAATGTTCGGTGCCACTTGCTGCCATTTATGGAGAATCTTGTTCGCACCTTGCTCTAAGGTTTTATTCACAGTAAAAACCGTCACTACAGGTGGAACCCGAACAAGCTTGATCTGCCACGACAAAATAATCCCAAAGCTTCCACCTCCTCCACCTCTAATTGCCCAAAATAAGTCCTCCCCCATGGCTTCTCTGTCAAGAATCCTGCCGTTAGCATCCACTATTCGGGCATTGATGACGTTGTCAGCGGCAAGTCCATACTTTCTGTGCAGAGAGCCATATCCACCTCCTGTGATGTGACCGCCGACGCCCACGCTCGGGCAAACGCCCGCAGGGAAGGCATGGACCGGACTTTTCTCAGATATTCTGTAATAAACTTCTCCGAGTGTGGCACCGACTTCAACCCAAGCTGTGTTATGGGCTATGTCAACCTGGATGGCGCGGAGCTTGGCGAGATCTACGATCATGAATGGCTTCTCAATGAGAGAAACAAAAGAAAGCCCTTCGTAGTCATGACCTCCACTACGCACCCTCATGTGAATTTTGAGCTTTTTTGCACATAGGACAGCGGCCTGAACATGAGAATCCTCTAATGGAGTGAATATGAATTCGGGTTTCGTCACTGAAGGCAGCAAGTACCTTAGATTTTGAGCTGTGGATTCAAGGACTGAAGTGAAAGAAGCATTATTTTGGGGGGTGAAAAATGTGGTGGAAAATGGGACTGGATTTTCAGAATTCGCCTCAAGACATTGAGTGAAGAGTTCTGGAATATGGGTTGATGAAGTTGATGAAACCGAAAGTAACACGAGCGCAGAAGTGAGCAATAACAGCGAACTCGGAGAACCCATGATTTTGGTATTTCACGTAATCGTGCTTTTTCTGTGCTTAAAACAGCATGTTGTGCCCGCTTTTATACGCAAATCCTGTACCAGATAATTGTGGTGATATACGTCTAATTCATCCATGACTAAGTCACCTTTAGGACATGCATTTTGTACGCGTTATTACGTCGACATTATAGACTGAGGTTCCATTCTCATTTAACTGGTCGCCCGAACTGGTATCACGCGGCCAAAAAAGGAATTGTTGTCTGCGTCTTTTTCTTGGTCTTTCCAAATTCTTTCTTTTTGGGTATTATTGGATTCTTATTCATTTCAACGGTATCCTATATCCGCACCTAAAATGCATTTTTCCGTTCGGGATATACAGCTCATTGACCAAAGATGTCATGGATATTTAATTTTCAAAGTCAATAATTTTGACTTGTGTTATTTTTCCGTTTGGTTCTACAAAAATCTGTAATCATTTTGATGGCTGAACGCGAGGCATAAGGCCGTTGACCAAAACAACTGTTTGACATAAAGCCATTCAAACAGCTGTTTCTATGGTTCAATATTTGGGTGGAAAGGTATGTTTTTGTGGCTCAAATTTTAATCATTCTAGGTTACATAATACTAATAATAATGCTCAGCTAATGTTCAATTTCATTAATCTTGTTCACACTTACGATTTTTGTCATATCTGTTTTCCGCGATATTATATAATACTACCTCCCACCTCGTTGTTTATATGACTACTATTTGTTTCTTATATTGGAGATAATACTCGTTAACAATGATTTTCTTAAATAACTTTTATTTTGACTGTTCAAACTTAATTGTCACTTAGTTCTACAAACAAATCTTTGACTACTTCCTTATGCGTTAGCTGGTCGATCATTTGTATTGTTACAAAGCAGAATAAGTCTCGGTCGCGAAGAATTTGTCTATTTCATATAAAAAACTATGGTTTGTCGATGATTTATTTTTTAATACCGTTAATGAAGTGAAGGCGTGGTCAACATAATATAATCGTTTGCTTTCTTTAAATCCGTTAATTTTTTCCCTTCTCTTCCGCCTGCCGCGTATATGTCTGGAGTGTCTTCTTTTCCTGCCTTCACTCAACGTGTATAAAAATATTATTATAATACTGAATAACAAAAATTTTAAATAAATAAATTTAGATCATGAAAATTTAGTTTAAATAGTTAATATCGTTATACTTTTACTAAAGTATTTTATTTATTCTTTTTTACTTTTTATAGGATATTAAATTTCAACCGTAATAATTAAAATATACGCTTGTCAAACTCACAAAAAAAGAATATGACAGTTCTAAATGAAAAAATCCCAAGTGCATCCTGCAGAAGTACCAAAATTTAAATTCAAGCCTCTACTTTTAACAAACTCCTAATTAGGTCAAGATGACAAGTTATAGATTTAAGAAAATTGAAAGTGGATATAGGCCTGGTTTCATTTTTAATTATTGCATTCAATTATCCTTGATCATTTTAAATTCATGTATAAGATTTTTATTTTGACTTTATAACTTATCCAAAGATAAACCTAATACTTGATTTACTCCATGTTATATAGAATACTATATATTACGTACTATGTTAGAGATTAAAAAGTAAAGAGGTTGGAAATTAAATATGAAGAACAGAAAAATTTTCAAAAAGCATGTAATGGCTTAATTTTCATTTCTCGAACTTTGCTGTTTTCAGTTATACAGCCTTCTTTGTGGCAGAAACGAAAAAGCATGGTGGAAAAAAAATGTATGTATGTATGTTTGTCAGATACTCATAACATACGATTTTTCACACCATCGAGATTTTCTCATACAGGAGTATATTTTATTGCTTTCAGAATGAGGATTTTTAATTGAAGAATAGGAAGTTGTAAGATTATTTTTATCATAAAGTTGTTTCTGTTTTTGACCAATATAATTAACATCATAAAAATGTTCCCGTAGACTTTTGTTTCCCACCGGCACAGCAGAACGCTGCTGGGATGATTCTTGTGATCGATAAATACCTGAAATAGATTATCGAAGTGGAAAGATGGCTTTATTTTGTATAAGTCGAATCAACCTATGTTAATATTTTCTTTTGAAGTGGAAAAACTTGAATTTGGATCTATTCATATAAATAAATCTTCATTGCTGGGCGGGAGACAAAAATAGAATTGAAGAAGGAAGAAAAGAAAAACAAGATAGAAACGAAAAAGAAAGATGGTTTCTTTTATAATAAACAAATTATTAATTTTATGATCCTCACATGGAAAAAAACAAACAAGAAAGAATAAACTTCAATTAAATCCACTTTGAATAATCAAAACTGAAATTAAACCTACACTAACCTTCAATTTTCTTTTTTAAACTATGGAAGGGCATTCTCCCTTCTAGTCTTTCAACAACATTTATAAATTCTTCGTTAGAGACGTCTTGCCCTGATTAAGAATTTGTTATAAGTGAAAGCCTGAATTTGAATTTTGATATTTCCGCTGGATTCAATTAGGATTTTCCCATTCTTAATTCATCACACCCTTGATATGTCATTCTTTTCTATTTGAACAGGGGAGACTAATCCCTGTTGACCCTGTTGAAACACAGAGCGCAAAGAGTTTTTGTCTCTCCCAACAAGTGTGCTTCTCGATATTCGAACCTGTGTTCTCCTCCTTACGTGGTGAGACCGCTTACCACCCCAATCAACAGCTTGTTGGTTTGCCATGTCACTCTTAACTATGAAATTTCATTCAACTCCCAACCAAAGCTGAATGAAATTAAATTTTAAGTAAGTTTGCATAGACGCCCTTCCTTTATTATCTCATTTACTGCTATTCTATTTTCTACTTTCCTTTGTCGAATAATTTACACACACTCTCTTGGCAGTCAGTCGATTTAGTAAGAAGAGAACCCCTCTTTGCAGGTGCAATCCAAGAATACTTAGAAAATGCATTAATATGTATGATCTCTCATATATACGTGTGAGACACATACAATGAGATATGTAAACAAATTTTTACTATGACCATCAAAGTAAATAAATAAATTAATTAATTGACAATCATGATCTCCGTGATACAACATTCTTACAACGCCGATAATTCATCTGGCATGCTTATTTGGATCAGAAGCATGTGCATACACAAAAACAATATAAAATAAACTACCGTAAAAGTGTTCACTTGTTTAACCCTTGAAACTTTCCAACGGCAATGGAGGAATGCTCTGCTCATGTCTAAATAAATTACTTGGATCAACCTCTGACTTCACCTTCACCAGCCTTATAAAATTATCCTTGAAGTACTTGAATCCCCAAGCGCTCGACCTCAAGAAGCTTGTCCCGTTGAACTGGTTCATCCCCAAGTCAAGGTCTCTATAATTGACATACGCTTCTCTTGGAAAGCGTGAAGCATAAGGGGCCATGAAGTCATAGAGTCTCCTAACCCAGTTCATATGCTTTTCCATGCTCTTTTCTCCATCATGCCACCTCGCTACATACTGCGACTTGAAGAGGACTCCTTTTCTATGAGGATATGGAAGAGCGGATTCTGAGATTCTACCCATCATCCCTCCGTATGGGACCCAAATCATGAGGGGATCATCATCTTGCATAAACCTTTTCCATATGGGATCCAAAGCAATTTCAGGGATCACTCGCCTCATGTAATCTACCTTGTTCTTCATGTACACCTTATCAAATATGGTGCGCTGTATAAGAATTTCTGGGGACGTGGTGTTTGGAAAACCATAAACGTAAGGCACAGATTTGATCCAACTCGTTTCCAGACAATCTTTTTTGGTGAGCCCCAACTCTGGAAACTTTTCCGCCATCAGCTGGAGAAGCCTATCGGCCCTACCAAGGTAACGACCAATATAAGAGGTTTGCACAGTTCTTTTGCCAGGAGTACTAGAATTTACTGCCCGCATTTGAACCATGAAGAACATATCCTCATCAATGTTCGGTGCCACTTGCTGCCATTTATGGAGAATCTTGTTCGCACCTTGCTCTAAGGTTTTATTCACAGTAAAAACCGTCACTACAGGTGGAACCCGAACAAGCTTGATCTGCCACGACAAAATAATCCCAAAGCTTCCACCTCCTCCACCTCTAATTGCCCAAAATAAGTCCTCCCCCATGGCTTCTCTGTCAAGAATCCTGCCGTTAGCATCCACTATTCGGGCATTGATGACGTTGTCAGCGGCAAGTCCATACTTTCTGTGCAGAGAGCCATATCCACCTCCTGTGATGTGACCGCCGACGCCCACGCTCGGGCAAACGCCCGCAGGGAAGGCATGGACCGGACTTTTCTCAGATATTCTGTAATAAACTTCTCCGAGTGTGGCACCGACTTCAACCCAAGCTGTGTTATGGGCTATGTCAACCTGGATGGCGCGGAGCTTGGCGAGATCTACGATCATGAATGGCTTCTCAATGAGAGAAACAAAAGAAAGCCCTTCGTAGTCATGACCTCCACTACGCACCCTCATGTGAATTTTGAGCTTTTTTGCACATAGGACAGCGGCCTGAACATGAGAATCCTCTAATGGAGTGAATATGAATTCGGGTTTCGTCACTGAAGGCAGCAAGTACCTTAGATTTTGAGCTGTGGATTCAAGGACTGAAGTGAAAGAAGCATTATTTTGGGGGGTGAAAAATGTGGTGGAAAATGGGACTGGATTTTCAGAATTCGCCTCAAGACATTGAGTGAAGAGTTCTGGAATATGGGTTGATGAAGTTGATGAAACCGAAAGTAACACGAGCGCAGAAGTGAGCAATAACAGCGAACTCGGAGAACCCATGATTTTGGTATTTCACGTAATCGTGCTTTTTCTGTGCTTAAAACAGCATGTTGTGCCCGCTTTTATACGCAAATCCTGTACCAGATAATTGTGGTGATATACGTCTAATTCATCCATGACTAAGTCACCTTTAGGACATGCATTTTGTACGCGTTATTACGTCGACATTATAGACTGAGGTTCCATTCTCATTTAACTGGTCGCCCGAACTGGTATCACGCGGCCAAAAAAGGAATTGTTGTCTGCGTCTTTTTCTTGGTCTTTCCAAATTCTTTCTTTTTGGGTATTATTGGATTCTTATTCATTTCAACGGTATCCTATATCCGCACCTAAAATGCATTTTTCCGTTCGGGATATACAGCTCATTGACCAAAGATGTCATGGATATTTAATTTTCAAAGTCAATAATTTTGACTTGTGTTATTTTTCCGTTTGGTTCTACAAAAATCTGTAATCATTTTGATGGCTGAACGCGAGGTATAAGGCCGTTGACCAAAACAACTGTTTGACATAAAGCCATTCAAACAGCTGTTTCTATGGTTCAATATTTGGGTGGAAAGGTATGTTTTTGTGGCTCAAATTTTAATCATTCTAGGTTACATAATACTAATAATAATGCTCAGCTAATGTTCAATTTCATTAATCTTGTTCACACTTACGATTTTTGTCATATCTGTTTTCCGCGATATTATATAATACTACCTCCCACCTCGTTGTTTATATGACTACTATTTGTTTCTTATATTGGAGATAATACTCGTTAACAATGATTTTCTTAAATAACTTTTATTTTGACTGTTCAAACTTAATTGTCACTTAGTTCTACAAACAAATCTTTGACTACTTCCTTATGCGTTAGCTGGTCGATCATTTGTATTGTTACAAAGCAGAATAAGTCTCGGTCGCGAAGAATTTGTCTATTTCATATAAAAAACTATGGTTTGTCGATGATTTATTTTTTAATACCGTTAATGAAGTGAAGGCGTGGTCAACATAATATAATCGTTTGCTTTCTTTAAATCCGTTAATTTTTTCCCTTCTCTTCCGCCTGCCGCGTATATGTCTGGAGTGTCTTCTTTTCCTGCCTTCACTCAACGTGTATAAAAATATTATTATAATACTGAATAACAAAAATTTTAAATAAATAAATTTAGATCATGAAAATTTAGTTTAAATAGTTAATATCGTTATACTTTTACTAAAGTATTTTATTTATTCTTTTTTACTTTTTATAGGATATTAAATTTCAACCGTAATAATTAAAATATACGCTTGTCAAACTCACAAAAAAAGAATATGACAGTTCTAAATGAAAAAATCCCAAGTGCATCCTGCAGAAGTACCAAAATTTAAATTCAAGCCTCTACTTTTAACAAACTCCTAATTAGGTCAAGATGACAAGTTATAGATTTAAGAAAATTGAAAGTGGATATAGGCCTGGTTTCATTTTTAATTATTGCATTCAATTATCCTTGATCATTTTAAATTCATGTATAAGATTTTTATTTTGACTTTATAACTTATCCAAAGATAAACCTAATACTTGATTTACTCCATGTTATATAGAATACTATATATTACGTACTATGTTAGAGATTAAAAAGTAAAGAGGTTGGAAATTAAATATGAAGAACAGAAAAATTTTCAAAAAGCATGTAATGGCTTAATTTTCATTTCTCGAACTTTGCTGTTTTCAGTTATACAGCCTTCTTTGTGGCAGAAACGAAAAAGCATGGTGGAAAAAAAATGTATGTATGTATGTTTGTCAGATACTCATAACATACGATTTTTCACACCATCGAGATTTTCTCATACAGGAGTATATTTTATTGCTTTCAGAATGAGGATTTTTAATTGAAGAATAGGAAGTTGTAAGATTATTTTTATCATAAAGTTGTTTCTGTTTTTGACCAATATAATTAACATCATAAAAATGTTCCCGTAGACTTTTGTTTCCCACCGGCACAGCAGAACGCTGCTGGGATGATTCTTGTGATCGATAAATACCTGAAATAGATTATCGAAGTGGAAAGATGGCTTTATTTTGTATAAGTCGAATCAACCTATGTTAATATTTTCTTTTGAAGTGGAAAAACTTGAATTTGGATCTATTCATATAAATAAATCTTCATTGCTGGGCGGGAGACAAAAATAGAATTGAAGAAGGAAGAAAAGAAAAACAAGATAGAAACGAAAAAGAAAGATGGTTTCTTTTATAATAAACAAATTATTAATTTTATGATCCTCATATGGAAAAAAACAAACAAGAAAGAATAAACTTCAATTAAATCCACTTTGAATAATCAAAACTGAAATTAAACCTACACTAACCTTCAATTTTCTTTTTTAAACTATGGAAGGGCATTCTCCCTTCTAGTCTTTCAACAACATTTATAAATTCTTCGTTAGAGACGTCTTGCCCTGATTAAGAATTTGTTATAAGTGAAAGCCTGAATTTGAATTTTGATATTTCCGCTGGATTCAATTAGGATTTTCCCATTCTTAATTCATCACACCCTTGATATGTCATTCTTTTCTATTTGAACAGGGGAGACTAATCCCTGTTGACCCTGTTGAAACACAGAGCGCAAAGAGTTTTTGTCTCTCCCAACAAGTGTGCTTCTCGATATTCGAACCTGTGTTCTCCTCCTTACGTGGTGAGACCGCTTACCACCCCAATCAACAGCTTGTTGGTTTGCCATGTCACTCTTAACTATGAAATTTCATTCAACTCCCAACCAAAGCTGAATGAAATTAAATTTTAAGTAAGTTTGCATAGACGCCCTTCCTTTATTATCTCATTTACTGCTATTCTATTTTCTACTTTCCTTTGTCGAATAATTTACACACACTCTCTTGGCAGTCAGTCGATTTAGTAAGAAGAGAACCCCTCTTTGCAGGTGCAATCCAAGAATACTTAGAAAATGCATTAATATGTATGATCTCTCATATATACGTGTGAGACACATACAATGAGATATGTAAACAAATTTTTACTATGACCATCAAAGTAAATAAATAAATAAATTAATTGACAATCATGATCTCCGTGATACAACATTCTTACAACGCCGATAATTCATCTGGCATGCTTATTTGGATCAGAAGCATGTGCATACACAAAAACAATATAAAATAAACTACCGTAAAAGTGTTCACTTGTTTAACCCTTGAAACTTTCCAACGGCAATGGAGGAATGCTCTGCTCATGTCTAAATAAATTACTTGGATCAACCTCTGACTTCACCTTCACCAGCCTTATAAAATTATCCTTGAAGTACTTGAATCCCCAAGCGCTCGACCTCAAGAAGCTTGTCCCGTTGAACTGGTTCATCCCCAAGTCAAGGTCTCTATAATTGACATACGCTTCTCTTGGAAAGCGTGAAGCATAAGGGGCCATGAAGTCATAGAGTCTCCTAACCCAGTTCATATGCTTTTCCATGCTCTTTTCTCCATCATGCCACCTCGCTACATACTGCGACTTGAAGAGGACTCCTTTTCTATGAGGATATGGAAGAGCGGATTCTGAGATTCTACCCATCATCCCTCCGTATGGGACCCAAATCATGAGGGGATCATCATCTTGCATAAACCTTTTCCATATGGGATCCAAAGCAATTTCAGGGATCACTCGCCTCATGTAATCTACCTTGTTCTTCATGTACACCTTATCAAATATGGTGCGCTGTATAAGAATTTCTGGGGACGTGGTGTTTGGAAAACCATAAACGTAAGGCACAGATTTGATCCAACTCGTTTCCAGACAATCTTTTTTGGTGAGCCCCAACTCTGGAAACTTTTCCGCCATCAGCTGGAGAAGCCTATCGGCCCTACCAAGGTAACGACCAATATAAGAGGTTTGCACAGTTCTTTTGCCAGGAGTACTAGAATTTACTGCCCGCATTTGAACCATGAAGAACATATCCTCATCAATGTTCGGTGCCACTTGCTGCCATTTATGGAGAATCTTGTTCGCACCTTGCTCTAAGGTTTTATTCACAGTAAAAACCGTCACTACAGGTGGAACCCGAACAAGCTTGATCTGCCACGACAAAATAATCCCAAAGCTTCCACCTCCTCCACCTCTAATTGCCCAAAATAAGTCCTCCCCCATGGCTTCTCTGTCAAGAATCCTGCCGTTAGCATCCACTATTCGGGCATTGATGACGTTGTCAGCGGCAAGTCCATACTTTCTGTGCAGAGAGCCATATCCACCTCCTGTGATGTGACCGCCGACGCCCACGCTCGGGCAAACGCCCGCAGGGAAGGCATGGACCGGACTTTTCTCAGATATTCTGTAATAAACTTCTCCGAGTGTGGCACCGACTTCAACCCAAGCTGTGTTATGGGCTATGTCAACCTGGATGGCGCGGAGCTTGGCGAGATCTACGATCATGAATGGCTTCTCAATGAGAGAAACAAAAGAAAGCCCTTCGTAGTCATGACCTCCACTACGCACCCTCATGTGAATTTTGAGCTTTTTTGCACATAGGACAGCGGCCTGAACATGAGAATCCTCTAATGGAGTGAATATGAATTCGGGTTTCGTCACTGAAGGCAGCAAGTACCTTAGATTTTGAGCTGTGGATTCAAGGACTGAAGTGAAAGAAACATTATTTTGGGGGGTGAAAAATGTGGTGGAAAATGGGACTGGATTTTCAGAATTCGCCTCAAGACATTGAGTGAAGAGTTCTGGAATATGGGTTGATGAAGTTGATGAAACCGAAAGTAACACGAGCGCAGAAGTGAGCAATAACAGCGAACTCGGAGAACCCATGATTTTGGTATTTCACGTAATCGTGCTTTTTCTGTGCTTAAAACAGCATGTTGTGCCCGCTTTTATACGCAAATCCTGTACCAGATAATTGTGGTGATATACGTCTAATTCATCCATGACTAAGTCACCTTTAGGACATGCATTTTGTACGCCTTATTACGTCGACATTATAGACTGAGGTTCCATTCTCATTTAACTGGTCGCCCGAACTGGTATCACGCGGCCAAAAAAGGACTTGTTGTCTGCGTCTTTTTCTTGGTCTTTCCAAATTCTTTCTTTTTGGGTATTATTGGATTCTTATTCATTTCAACGGTATCCTATATCCGCACCTAAAATGCATTTTTCCGTTCGGGATATACAGCTCATTGACCAAAGATGTCATGGATATTTAATTTTCAAAGTCAATAATTTTGACTTGTGTTATTTTTCCGTTTGGTTCTACAAAAATCTTTAATCATTTTGATGGCTGAACGCGAGGTATAAGGCCGTTGACCAAAACAACTGTTTGACATAAAGCCATTCAAACAGCTGTTTCTATGGTTCAATATTTGGGTGGAAAGGTATGTTTTTGTGGCTCAAATTTTAATCATTCTAGGTTACATAATACTAATAATAATGCTCAGCTAATGTTCAATTTCATTAATCTTGTTCACACTTACGATTTTTGTCATATCTGTTTTCCGCGATATTATATAATACTACCTCCCACCTCGTTGTTTATATGACTACTATTTGTTTCTTATATTGGAGATAATACTCGTTAACAATGATTTTCTTAAATAACTTTTATTTTGACTGTTCAAACTTAATTGTCACTTAGTTCTACAAACAAATCTTTGACTACTTCCTTATGCGTTAGCTGGTCGATCATTTGTATTGTTACAAAGCAGAATAAGTCTCGGTCGCGAAGAATTTGTCTATTTCATATAAAAAACTATGGTTTGTGGATGATTTATTTTTTAATACCGTTAATGAAGTGAAGGCGTGGTCAATATAATATAATCACTTGCTTTCTTTAAATCCGTTAATTTTTCCCCTTCTCTTCCGCCTGCCGCGTGTATGTCTGGAGTGTCTTCTTCTCTTGCGTTCACTCACGGGCTCCACGCTTCTGGCCTATTATCTCTCTGTTTTCTTTGAATTAATTTTTCCTTTCCCATTCGTCATTTTCCAGGTACAAAAAGAGAGAATATGAACTAATTTTCTTGGGAAAATCCTATATAAAGCTACCTAAAATAGAAAAATTCTAAATCAAGTTACTAAATTCAAAAAATTCTTAGTTGAGTTATTGACACAATTTGGGATTTAAAATATGAATAAAATTGCTTTAATGCCCTCTCCTCTATTCTCGCTTCACTTAAAAGAGTTTTATTGCTCTATGATTTTATTGCTCTATATATTATGATTTTCTAAATTAGAGGAATTTTTTTATATTCTAAAAGGATCATCAAGAATAATTCAAACAAAAAAAGGAAAGCCTACACATATACAGTATCATTAATATTAATTAAATGATTGAATGATTTAGTTGAAAAATCAACTAATTGATATTAATGATACAAAATAAGAAAAAAATAAGCGTGAGTTTTTTTAAAAAACTTCCGTTTGCAAAAATAAATTGAAATAAATGTAACGTTTACCACCTTTATTCTAAACAAACTCTGGATAATTTTTCCTAACAATAAATGTGAGTTTTTTTTTTGTAAAAAATATTTTCAACTGTTAATATGTTAGTTAAAGACATATTAAATATATTTAAATTTTTTTTCAGTTGAAGTTTACTTAAAATTTCATAAAATACTTTACATATTATATATTAGAATATAGAACTTTAAGAAAACTTTATATATGAAACACATATAGTAAAATTTATACATAATATATTTATTAAAAAATATTTTTTATATTGATATATATTATAAAATTTTTTTAAAAAAATCAATTGAATCAAATGAACTCGTTGTTGTACCCTTTTTTTTCCTTACGATTCGAGTTAATATATTTAAAGTTAAACTATAGGAAAATTCTATTTTATTATATTAAGTATTAACATTGATATATATTGAAAAATCTAAGTTACAAAGTAAAGGAAATTTTTTAAAAAGGAAAGGACATTAAAGTCATTTTATCTAAATTTTAAAATCCTAAATTAGGTTAATGACTCAATTAAAAAATTGTTAAATTTACCAACCTGATTTATAATTTTTCTATTTTAAATTGCTTTATATGAGATTTTCCCAATTTTCTTTCTAGATTCTATTTTTCGTTACCATTAAATTTAGGGAGAAAAATATGTTAACAAAAAAATAGGTAGAAAGTATTTTCAAGTCTAATCTAATATCTCCCAAAAGATACACCTATTTTTCACGAAAGCGGAAAGGGGCCTCTCCATCTTCCTTACCGTCTACTTCCCTCCACTTCCTTATTTAAACCGTTAGATCAACTCCGACGGTTGATATATAATATCCTAAAGAAAGTAAATGAGAGTATATAAAATACTTTAATAAAAGTATAATGATATGAACTATTTGATTTAAATTTAAATGATTTAAGTTTTTTGTCACTTACTATTGAAATAATATTTTTGTAAGATATCAATTCTCAACAGGAAGAGAATCTAACGGTGTAAATAAAGAAGTGGGGAGAATTGGACGGTAAGGGAAATGGAGAGGTCCGTTTCCCGAAAGATACGTCTATTTAATTATAAAATATACACCCGTCAAACTCACAAAAGGAATATGACAATTCTAAATGAAAAAATCCTAAGTGCATCCGGCAGAAGCGCCAAAATTCAAACTCAAGGCTATACTTTTAACAGAATCCTGATTAGGCCAAGATGAGAGGTTATAGAAGATTCAAAATAAAATAAAATAAAATAAAATAAAAGTGTATATAGGCCTGTAATTATTTCATTTAATTATCTTTAATTATTTTAAACTCATATATAAGGTTATTTCATAATTTATCCAAAGATAAACCTAATGCATGTAATGGTATAATTTTCCTTTCTCGAACTTTTTGGTTTTTAGTCGTCCAGCCTTCTTTGTGGCAGACACGAGAAAGGAAAAAAGACACTTAAAAATCATTTGAACTTTAAAATCTCAAATCGGTTTGATTCACTATAAGAGTAATGGGATTGACAAAAAGAGTATAGCAATTTACAACTCAGTTTTTAGGAAATCACTAATTTGAAATTTGAAGTTCAAGCGGTATTTAAATGTCTTTTTCCCAACAAAAAAGCATGATAGAAATATACATATATATGTATGCATGCATGACATACGATTTATCTCACCATCAAGATTTTCTCATACAGCAGTATATTTTATTCCTCTCAGAATAAGGATTTTTAATTAAAGAATATGAAGTTTGTAGATTATTATTTTTTTTATCATAAAGTTGTTTCTATTTTTGACCAATTAACATCATAAAAATGTTTCCATAGACGTTGGCCGCCCGTCCCCCGGGGGGGGGGGAGGGGGCACGGAACGCTGGGATGATTCTTGTGATTGATAAATACCAGAAATTTATTATCCATGTATAAAGATGGCTTTATTTTGTATAAGTCGAATCAACCTATGTTAATATCTACCTTTGAAGTGGAAAAACTTGAATTTGGATCTATTCATATAAAGCTTCATTGCTAATAGTGTCATAGGCGAGAGACAAAAAATGAATTGAAAATGGAAGAAAAGAAAAACAAGATAAAAATGAAAAAGAAGGATGGTTTCTATTATAATGAAAACAATTATCAATTTTATGATCCTTCACCTAAAAAAAAACTAACAAGAAAGAATAAACTTCAATTAAATCCAATTTGAATAATCAAAACTGAAATTAAACATCCACTCAACTTCAATTTTCTTTTTTAAATTATAGAAGGGCATTCTCCCATCTAGTCTTTCAACAACAACATTTATAAATTCCTAGCTAGACGTCTTGGCCTAATTAAGAATTTGTTATAAGTGTAAGCCTGAATATGAATTTTGATATTTCAGTTAGATTCAATTAGGATTTTTCCATCCTTAATTCATCACACCCTTGATATGTCATTCTTTTTTATTTGAACAAGGGCGACTAATCCCTTTCGGAACAGAGAGCGCAAAGTGTTTTTGTCTCTCCCAACAAGTGTGCTTCTCGAGATTCAAACCCGTGTTCTCCTCCTTACGTAGTGAGACCGCTTACCACCTCAATCAACAGCTTGTTGGTTTGCCATGTCACTCTTAACTATGAAATTTCATTCAACTCCCAACCAAAGTTGAATGAAATTAAATTTTAAGTAAGTTTGCATAGACGCCGTTCCTTTATTATCTCATTTACTGCTATTCTATTTTCTACTTTCCTTTGTCGAATAATTTACACACACTCTCTTGGCAGTCAGTCGATTTAGTAAGAAGAGAACCCCTCTTTGCAGGTGCAATCCAAGAATACTTAGAAAATGCATTAATATGTATGATCTCTCATATATACGTGTGAGACACATACAATGAGATATGTAAACAAATTTTTACTATGACCATCAAAGTAAATAAATAAATAAATTAATTGACAATCATGATCTCCGTGATACAACATTCTTACAACGCCGATAATTCATCTGGCATGCTTATTTGGATCAGAAGCATGTGCATACACAAAAACAATATAAAATAAACTACCGTAAAAGTGTTCACTTGTTTAACCCTTGAAACTTTCCAACGGCAATGGAGGAATGCTCTGCTCATGTCTAAATAAATTACTTGGATCAACCTCTGACTTCACCTTCACCAGCCTTATAAAATTATCCTTGAAGTACTTGAATCCCCAAGCGCTCGACCTCAAGAAGCTTGTCCCGTTGAACTGGTTCATCCCCAAGTCAAGGTCTCTATAGTTGACATACGCTTCTCTTGGAAAGCGTGAAGCATAAGGGGCCATGAAGTCATAGAGTCTCCTAACCCAGTTCATATGCTTTTCCATGCTCTTTTCTCCATCATGCCACCTCGCTACATACTGCGACTTGAAGAGGACTCCTTTTCTATGAGGATATGGAAGAGCGGATTCTGAGATTCTACCCATCATCCCTCCGTATGGGACCCAAATCATGAGGGGATCATCATCTTGCATAAACCTTTTCCATATGGGATCCAAAGCAATTTCAGGGATCACTCGCCTCATGTAATCTACCTTGTTCTTCATGTACACCTTATCAAATATGGTGCGCTGTATAAGAATTTCTGGGGACGTGGTGTTTGGAAAACCATAAACGTAAGGCACAGATTTGATCCAACTCGTTTCCAGACAATCTTTTTTGGTGAGCCCCAACTCTGGAAACTTTTCCGCCATCAGCTGGAGAAGCCTATCGGCCTTACCAAGGTAACGACCAATATAAGAGGTTTGCACAGTTCTTTTGCCAGGAGTACTAGAATTTACTGCCCGCATTTGAACCATGAAGAACATATCCTCATCAATGTTCGGTGCCACTTGCTGCCATTTATGGAGAATCTTGTTCGCACCTTGCTCTAAGGTTTTATTCACAGTAAAAACCGTCACTACAGGTGGAACCCGAACAAGCTTGATCTGCCACGACAAAATAATCCCAAAGCTTCCACCTCCTCCACCTCTAATTGCCCAAAATAAGTCCTCCCCCATGGCTTCTCTGTCAAGAATCCTGCCGTTAGCATCCACTATTCGGGCATTGATGACGTTGTCAGCGGCAAGTCCATACTTTCTGTGCAGAGAGCCATATCCACCTCCTGTGATGTGACCGCCGACGCCCACGCTCGGGCAAACGCCCGCAGGGAAGGCATGGACCGGACTTTTCTCAGATATTCTGTAATAAACTTCTCCGAGTGTGGCACCGACTTCAACCCAAGCTGTGTTATGGGCTATATCAACCTGGATGGCGCGGAGCTTGGCGAGATCTACGATCATGAATGGCTTCTCAATGAGAGAAACAAAAGAGAGCCCTTCGTAGTCATGACCTCCACTACGCACCCTCATGTGAATTTTGAGCTTTTTTGCACATAGGACAGCGGCCTGAACATGAGAATCCTCTAATGGAGTGAATATGAATTCGGGTTTCGTCACTGAAGGCAGCAAGTACCTTAGATTTTGAGCTGTGGATTCAAGGACTGAAGTGAAAGAAGCATTATTTTGGGGGGTGAAAAATGTGGTGGAAAATGGGACTGGATTTTCAGAATTCGCCTCAAGACATTGAGTGAAGAGTTCTGGAATATGGGTTGATGAAGTTGATGAAACCGAAAGTAACACGAGCGCAGAAGTGAGCAATAACAGCGAACTCGGAGAACCCATGATTTTGGTATTTCACGTAATCGTGCTTTTTCTGGGCTTAAAGCAGCATGTTGTGCCCGCTTATATACACAAATCCTGTACCATATAATTGTGGTGATATACGTCTAATTTATCCATGACTAAGTCACCTTTAGGACATGCATTTTGTACGCGTTATTACGTCGACATTATAGACTGAGGTTCCATTCTCATTTAACTGGTCGCCCGAACTGGTATCACGCGGCCAAAAAAGGAATTGTTGTCTGCGTCTTTTTCTTGGTCTTTCCAAATTCTTTCTTTTTGGGTATTATTGGATTCTTATTCATTTCAACGGTATCCTATATCCGCACCTAAAATGCATTTTTCCGTTCGGGATATACAGCTCATTGACCAAAGATGTCATGGATATTTAATTTTCAAAGGTCAATAATTCTGACTTGTGTTATTTTTCCGTTTGGTTCTACAAAAATCTTTAATCATTAAGGCCGTTGACCCAAACAACTGTTTGACATAAAGCCATTCAAACAGCTGTTTCTATGGTTCAATATTTGGGTGGAAAGGTATGTTTTTGTGGCTCAAATTTTAATCATTCTAGGTTACATAATACTAATAATAATGCTCAGCTAATGTTCAATTTCATTAATCTTGTTCACACTTACGATTTTTGTCATATCTGTTTTCCGCGATATTATATAATACTACCTCCCACCTCGTTGTTTATATGACTACTATTTGTTTCTTATATTGGAGATAATACTCGTTAACAATGATTTTCTTAAATAACTTTTATTTTGACTGTTCAAACTTAATTGTCACTTAGTTCTACAAACAAATCTTTGACTACTTCCTTATGCGTTAGCTGGTCGATCATTTGTATTGTTACAAAGCAGAATAAGTCTCGGTCGCGAAGAATTTGTCTATTTCATATAAAAAACTATGGTTTGTAGATGATTTATTTTTTAATACCGTTAATGAAGTGAAGGCGTGGTCAACATAATATAATCGTTTGCTTTCTTTAAATCCGTTAATTTTTTCCCTTCTCTTCCGCCTGCCGCGTATATGTCTGGAGTGTCTTCTTTTCCTGCCTTCACTCAACGTGTATAAAAATATTATTATAATATTGAATAACAAAAATTTTAAATAAATAAATTTAGATCATGAAAATTTAATTTAAATAGTTAATATCGTTATACTTTTACTAAAGTATTTTATTTATTCTTTTTTACTTTTTATAGGATATTAAATTTCAACCGTAAGAGTTGATCTAATGGTTTAAATAAGGAGGGAAGTGGACGGTATGGGAAATGGAGAGGCCCGTTTCCTGAAAGATACACCTATTTAATTATAAAATGTACGCTTGTCAACCTCATCACAAAAAAGAATATGACAGTTCTAAATGAAAAAATCCCAAGTGCATCCTGCAGAAGTACCAAAATTTAAATCCAAGCCTCTACTTTTAACAAACTCCTAATTAGGTCAAGATGACAAGTTATAGATTTAAGAAAATTGAAAGTGGATATAGGCCTGGTTTCATTTTTAATTATTGCATTCAATTATCCTTGATCATTTTAAATTCATGTATAAGATTTTTATTTTGACTTTATAACTTATCCAAAGATAAACCTAATACTTGATTTACTCCATGTTATATAGAATACTATATATTACGTACTATGTTAGAGATTAAAAAGTAAAGAGGTTGGAAATTAAATATGAAGAACAGAAAAATTTTCAAAAAGCATGTAATGGCTTAATTTTCATTTCTCGAACTTTGCTGTTTTCAGTTATACAGCCTTCTTTGTGGCAGAAACGAAAAAGCATGGTGGAAAAAAAAAATGTATGTATGTATGTTTGTCAGATACTCATAACATACGATTTTTCACATCATCGAGATTTTCTCATACAGGAGTATATTTTATTGCTTTCAGAATGAGGATTCTTAATTGAAGAATAGGAAGTTGTAAGATTATTTTTATCATAAAGTTGTTTCTGTTTTTGACCAATTAACATCATAAAAATGTTCCCGTAGACTTTTGTTTCCCCCCGGCACAGCAGAACGCTGCTGGGATGATTCTTGTGATCGATAAATACCTGAAATAGATTATCGAAGTGGAAAGATGGCTTTATTTTGTATAAGTCGAATCAACCTATGTTAATATTTTCTTTTGAAGTGGAAAAACTTCAATTTGGATCTATTCATATAAATAAATCTTCATTGCTGCTAGTGTCCTCAGGCGGGAGACAAAAATAGAATTGAAGAAGGAAGAAAAGAAAAACAAGATAGAAACGAAAAAGAAAGATGGTTTCTTTTATAATAAACAAATTTCAATTTTATGATCCTCACATGGAAAAAAACAAACAAGAAAGAATAAACTTCAATTAAATCCACTTTGAATAATCAAAACTGAAATTAAACCTACACTAACCTTCAATTTTCTTTTTTAAACTATGGAAGGGCATTCTCCCTTCTAGTCTTTCAACAACATTTATAAATTCTTCGTTAGAGACGTCTTGCCCTGATTAAGAATTTGTTATAAGTGAAAGCCTGAATTTGAATTTTGATATTTCCGCTGGATTCAATTAGGATTTTCCCATTCTTAATTCATCACACCCTTGATATGTCATTCTTTTCTATTTGAACAGGGGAGACTAATCCCTGTTGAAACACATAGCGCAAAGAGTTTTTGTCTCTCCCAACAAGTGTGCTTCTCGATATTCGAACATGTGTCCTCCTCCTTACGTGGTGAGACCGCTTACCACCTCAATCAACAGCTTGTTGGTTTGCCATGTCACTCTTAACTATGAAATTTCATTCAACTCCCAACCAAAGTTGAATGAAATTAAATTTTAAGTAAGTTTGCATAGACGCCGTTCCTTTATTATCTCATTTACTGCTATTCTATTTTCTACTTTCCTTTGTCGAATAATTTACACACACTCTCTTGGCAGTCAGTCGATTTAGTAAGAAGAGAACCCCTCTTTGCAGGTGCAATCCAAGAATACTTAGAAAATGCATTAATATGTATGATCTCTCATATATACGTGTGAGACACATACAATGAGATATGTAAACAAATTTTTACTATGACCATCAAAGTAAATAAATAAATAAATTAATTGACAATCATGATCTCCGTGATACAACATTCTTACAACGCCGATAATTCATCTGGCATGCTTATTTGGATCAGAAGCATGTGCATACACAAAAACAATATAAAATAAACTACCGTAAAAGTGTTCACTTGTTTAACCCTTGAAACTTTCCAACGGCAATGGAGGAATGCTCTGCTCATGTCTAAATAAATTACTTGGATCAACCTCTGACTTCACCTTCACCAGCCTTATAAAATTATCCTTGAAGTACTTGAATCCCCAAGCGCTCGACCTCAAGAAGCTTGTCCCGTTGAACTGGTTCATCCCCAAGTCAAGGTCTCTATAGTTGACATACGCTTCTCTTGGAAAGCGTGAAGCATAAGGGGCCATGAAGTCATAGAGTCTCCTAACCCAGTTCATATGCTTTTTCATGCTCTTTTCTCCATCATGCCACCTCGCTACATACTGCGACTTGAAGAGGACTCCTTTTCTATGAGGATATGGAAGAGCGGATTCTGAGATTCTACCCATCATCCCTCCGTATGGGACCCAAATCATGAGGGGCTCATCATCTTGCATAAACCTTTTCCATATGGGATCCAAAGCAATTTCAGGGATCACTCGCCTCATGTAATCTACCTTGTTCTTCATGTACACCTTATCAAATATGGTGCGCTGTATAAGAATTTCTGGGGACGTGGTGTTTGGAAAACCATAAACGTAAGGCACAGATTTGATCCAACTCGTTTCCAGACAATCTTTTTTTGTGAGCCCCAACTCTGGAAACTTTTCCGCCATCAGCTGGAGAAGCCTGTCGGCCCTACCAAGGTAACGACCAATATAAGAGGTTTGCACAGTTCTTTTGCCAGGAGTACTAGAATTTACTGCCCGCATTTGAACCATGAAGAACATATCCTCATCAATGTTCGGTGCCACTAGCTGCCATTTATGGAGAATCTTGTTCGCACCTTGCTCTAAGGTTTTATTCACAGTAAAAACCGTCACTACAGGTGGAACCCGAACAAGCTTGATCTGCCACGACAAAATAATCCCAAAGCTTCCACCTCCTCCACCTCTAATTGCCCAAAATAAGTCCTCCCCCATGGCTTCTCTGTCAAGAATCCTGCCGTTAGCATCCACTATTCGGGCATTGATGACGTTGTCAGCGGCAAGTCCATACTTTCTGTGCAGAGAGCCATATCCACCTCCTGTGATGTGACCGCCGACGCCCACGCTCGGGCAAACGCCCGCAGGGAAGGCATGGACCGGACTTTTCTCAGATATTCTGTAATAAACTTCTCCGAGTGTGGCACCGACTTCAACCCAAGCTGTGTTATGGGCTATATCAACCTGGATGGCGCGGAGCTTGGCGAGATCTACGATCATGAATGGCTTCTCAATGAGAGAAACAAAAGAGAGCCCTTCGTAGTCATGACCTCCACTACGCACCCTCATGTGAATTTTGAGCTTTTTTGCACATAGGACAGCGGCCTGAACATGAGAATCCTCTAATGGAGTGAATATGAATTCGGGTTTCGTCACTGAAGGCAGCAAGTACCTTAGATTTTGAGCTGTGGATTCAAGGACTGAAGTGAAAGAAGCATTATTTTGGGGGGTGAAAAATGTGGTGGAAAATGGGACTGGATTTTCAGAATTCGCCTCAAGACATTGAGTGAAGAGTTCTGGAATATGGGTTGATGAAGTTGATGAAACCGAAAGTAACACGAGCGCAGAAGTGAGCAATAACAGCGAACTCGGAGAACCCATGATTTTGGTATTTCACGTAATCGTGCTTTTTCTGGGCTTAAAGCAGCATGTTGTGCCCGCTTATATACACAAATCCTGTACCATATAATTGTGGTGATATACGTCTAATTTATCCATGACTAAGTCACCTTTAGGACATGCATTTTGTACGCGTTATTACGTCGACATTATAGACTGAGGTTCCATTCTCATTTAACTGGTCGCCCGAACTGGTATCACGCGGCCAAAAAAGGAATTGTTGTCTGCGTCTTTTTCTTGGTCTTTCCAAATTCTTTCTTTTTGGGTATTATTGGATTCTTATTCATTTCAACGGTATCCTATATCCGCACCTAAAATGCATTTTTCCGTTCGGGATATACAGCTCATTGACCAAAGATGTCATGGATATTTAATTTTCAAAGGTCAATAATTCTGACTTGTGTTATTTTTCCGTTTGGTTCTACAAAAATCTTTAATCATTAAGGCCGTTGACCCAAACAACTGTTTGACATAAAGCCATTCAAACAGCTGTTTCTATGGTTCAATATTTGGGTGGAAAGGTATGTTTTTGTGGCTCAAATTTTAATCATTCTAGGTTACATAATACTAATAATAATGCTCAGCTAATGTTCAATTTCATTAATCTTGTTCACACTTACGATTTTTGTCATATCTGTTTTCCGCGATATTATATAATACTACCTCCCACCTCGTTGTTTATATGACTACTATTTGTTTCTTATATTGGAGATAATACTCGTTAACAATGATTTTCTTAAATAACTTTTATTTTGACTGTTCAAACTTAATTGTCACTTAGTTCTACAAACAAATCTTTGACTACTTCCTTATGCGTTAGCTGGTCGATCATTTGTATTGTTACAAAGCAGAATAAGTCTCGGTCGCGAAGAATTTGTCTATTTCATATAAAAAACTATGGTTTGTAGATGATTTATTTTTTAATACCGTTAATGAAGTGAAGGCGTGGTCAACATAATATAATCGTTTGCTTTCTTTAAATCCGTTAATTTTTTCCCTTCTCTTCCGCCTGCCGCGTATATGTCTGGAGTGTCTTCTTTTCCTGCCTTCACTCAACGTGTATAAAAATATTATTATAATATTGAATAACAAAAATTTTAAATAAATAAATTTAGATCATGAAAATTTAATTTAAATAGTTAATATCGTTATACTTTTACTAAAGTATTTTATTTATTCTTTTTTACTTTTTATAGGATATTAAATTTCAACCGTAAGAGTTGATCTAATGGTTTAAATAAGGAGGGAAGTGGACGGTATGGGAAATGGAGAGGCCCGTTTCCTGAAAGATACACCTATTTAATTATAAAATGTACGCTTGTCAACCTCATCACAAAAAAGAATATGACAGTTCTAAATGAAAAAATCCCAAGTGCATCCTGCAGAAGTACCAAAATTTAAATCCAAGCCTCTACTTTTAACAAACTCCTAATTAGGTCAAGATGACAAGTTATAGATTTAAGAAAATTGAAAGTGGATATAGGCCTGGTTTCATTTTTAATTATTGCATTCAATTATCCTTGATCATTTTAAATTCATGTATAAGATTTTTATTTTGACTTTATAACTTATCCAAAGATAAACCTAATACTTGATTTACTCCATGTTATATAGAATACTATATATTACGTACTATGTTAGAGATTAAAAAGTAAAGAGGTTGGAAATTAAATATGAAGAACAGAAAAATTTTCAAAAAGCATGTAATGGCTTAATTTTCATTTCTCGAACTTTGCTGTTTTCAGTTATACAGCCTTCTTTGTGGCAGAAACGAAAAAGCATGGTGGAAAAAAAAAATGTATGTATGTATGTTTGTCAGATACTCATAACATACGATTTTTCACATCATCGAGATTTTCTCATACAGGAGTATATTTTATTGCTTTCAGAATGAGGATTCTTAATTGAAGAATAGGAAGTTGTAAGATTATTTTTATCATAAAGTTGTTTCTGTTTTTGACCAATTAACATCATAAAAATGTTCCCGTAGACTTTTGTTTCCCCCCGGCACAGCAGAACGCTGCTGGGATGATTCTTGTGATCGATAAATACCTGAAATAGATTATCGAAGTGGAAAGATGGCTTTATTTTGTATAAGTCGAATCAACCTATGTTAATATTTTCTTTTGAAGTGGAAAAACTTCAATTTGGATCTATTCATATAAATAAATCTTCATTGCTGCTAGTGTCCTCAGGCGGGAGACAAAAATAGAATTGAAGAAGGAAGAAAAGAAAAACAAGATAGAAACGAAAAAGAAAGATGGTTTCTTTTATAATAAACAAATTTCAATTTTATGATCCTCACATGGAAAAAAACAAACAAGAAAGAATAAACTTCAATTAAATCCACTTTGAATAATCAAAACTGAAATTAAACCTACACTAACCTTCAATTTTCTTTTTTAAACTATGGAAGGGCATTCTCCCTTCTAGTCTTTCAACAACATTTATAAATTCTTCGTTAGAGACGTCTTGCCCTGATTAAGAATTTGTTATAAGTGAAAGCCTGAATTTGAATTTTGATATTTCCGCTGGATTCAATTAGGATTTTCCCATTCTTAATTCATCACACCCTTGATATGTCATTCTTTTCTATTTGAACAGGGGAGACTAATCCCTGTTGAAACACATAGCGCAAAGAGTTTTTGTCTCTCCCAACAAGTGTGCTTCTCGATATTCGAACATGTGTCCTCCTCCTTACGTGGTGAGACCGCTTACCACCTCAATCAACAGCTTGTTGGTTTGCCATGTCACTCTTAACTATGAAATTTCATTCAACTCCCAACCAAAGTTGAATGAAATTAAATTTTAAGTAAGTTTGCATAGACGCCGTTCCTTTATTATCTCATTTACTGCTATTCTATTTTCTACTTTCCTTTGTCGAATAATTTACACACACTCTCTTGGCAGTCAGTCGATTTAGTAAGAAGAGAACCCCTCTTTGCAGGTGCAATCCAAGAATACTTAGAAAATGCATTAATATGTATGATCTCTCATATATACGTGTGAGACACATACAATGAGATATGTAAACAAATTTTTACTATGACCATCAAAGTAAATAAATAAATAAATTAATTGACAATCATGATCTCCGTGATACAACATTCTTACAACGCCGATAATTCATCTGGCATGCTTATTTGGATCAGAAGCATGTGCATACACAAAAACAATATAAAATAAACTACCGTAAAAGTGTTCACTTGTTTAACCCTTGAAACTTTCCAACGGCAATGGAGGAATGCTCTGCTCATGTCTAAATAAATTACTTGGATCAACCTCTGACTTCACCTTCACCAGCCTTATAAAATTATCCTTGAAGTACTTGAATCCCCAAGCGCTCGACCTCAAGAAGCTTGTCCCGTTGAACTGGTTCATCCCCAAGTCAAGGTCTCTATAGTTGACATACGCTTCTCTTGGAAAGCGTGAAGCATAAGGGGCCATGAAGTCATAGAGTCTCCTAACCCAGTTCATATGCTTTTTCATGCTCTTTTCTCCATCATGCCACCTCGCTACATACTGCGACTTGAAGAGGACTCCTTTTCTATGAGGATATGGAAGAGCGGATTCTGAGATTCTACCCATCATCCCTCCGTATGGGACCCAAATCATGAGGGGCTCATCATCTTGCATAAACCTTTTCCATATGGGATCCAAAGCAATTTCAGGGATCACTCGCCTCATGTAATCTACCTTGTTCTTCATGTACACCTTATCAAATATGGTGCGCTGTATAAGAATTTCTGGGGACGTGGTGTTTGGAAAACCATAAACGTAAGGCACAGATTTGATCCAACTCGTTTCCAGACAATCTTTTTTTGTGAGCCCCAACTCTGGAAACTTTTCCGCCATCAGCTGGAGAAGCCTATCGGCCCTACCAAGGTAACGACCAATATAAGAGGTTTGCACAGTTCTTTTGCCAGGAGTACTAGAATTTACTGCCCGCATTTGAACCATGAAGAACATATCCTCATCAATGTTCGGTGCCACTAGCTGCCATTTATGGAGAATCTTGTTCGCACCTTGCTCTAAGGTTTTATTCACAGTAAAAACCGTCACTACAGGTGGAACCCGAACAAGCTTGATCTGCCACGACAAAATAATCCCAAAGCTTCCACCTCCTCCACCTCTAATTGCCCAAAATAAGTCCTCCCCCATGGCTTCTCTGTCAAGAATCCTGCCGTTAGCATCCACTATTCGGGCATTGATGACGTTGTCAGCGGCAAGTCCATACTTTCTGTGCAGAGAGCCATATCCACCTCCTGTGATGTGACCGCCGACGCCCACGCTCGGGCAAACGCCCGCAGGGAAGGCATGGACCGGACTTTTCTCAGATATTCTGTAATAAACTTCTCCGAGTGTGGCACCGACTTCAACCCAAGCTGTGTTATGGGCTATATCAACCTGGATGGCGCGGAGCTTGGCGAGATCTACGATCATGAATGGCTTCTCAATGAGAGAAACAAAAGAGAGCCCTTCGTAGTCATGACCTCCACTACGCACCCTCATGTGAATTTTGAGCTTTTTTGCACATAGGACAGCGGCCTGAACATGAGAATCCTCTAATGGAGTGAATATGAATTCGGGTTTCGTCACTGAAGGCAGCAAGTACCTTAGATTTTGAGCTGTGGATTCAAGGACTGAAGTGAAAGAAGCATTATTTTGGGGGGTGAAAAATGTGGTGGAAAATGGGACTGGATTTTCAGAATTCGCCTCAAGACATTGAGTGAAGAGTTCTGGAATATGGGTTGATGAAGTTGATGAAACCGAAAGTAACACGAGCGCAGAAGTGAGCAATAACAGCGAACTCGGAGAACCCATGATTTTGGTATTTCACGTAATCGTGCTTTTTCTGGGCTTAAAGCAGCATGTTGTGCCCGCTTATATACACAAATCCTGTACCAGATAATTGTGGTGATATACGTCTAATTTATCTGTGACTAAGTCATCTTTAGGACATACATTTTGTACGCGTTATTACGTCGACATTATAGACTGAGGTTCCGTTCTCATTTATCCGGTCGCCCGAACCCGAACTGGTATCACGCGGCCACAAAAGGAATTGTTTTCAGCGTCTTTTTCTTGGTCTTTCCAAATTCTTTCTTTTCGATATTATTGGATTCTTATTCATTTCAATATTATCCTATATCCGCACCTGAAATGCATTTTTCCGTTTGGGATATACAGCCCATTGACCAAAGATGCTACGGATATTTAATTTTCAAAGGTCAATAATTCTGACTTCCGTTATTTTTCTGTTTGGTTCTACAAAAATCTTTAATCATTTTGATGGCTGAACGCGAGGTATAAAGCCGTTGACCAAAACAACGGTTTGACATAGAGCCATTCAAACAGCTGTTTCTATGGTTCAATGTTTGGGTGGAAAGGTATGTTTTTGTGGCTCAAATTTTAATCATTCTAGGCTACATAATACTAACAATAATGCCCAGCTAATGTTTAATTTCATTAATCTTGTTCATACCTACGATTTTTGTCATATCTGTTTTCCGCGATATTATATAATACTACCTCCCACCTCGTTGTTTATATGACTACTATTTGTTTCTTATATTGGAGATAATACTCGTTAACAATGATTTTCTTAAATAACTTTTATTTTGATTGTTCAAACTTAATTGTCACTTAGTTCTACAAACAAATCTTGGACTATTTCCTTATGCGTTATGTAACACCCTACTTTTGTACCGTACAAAATAGTTGAAAACATGACATGAGAGACCAAAAGCAGTTCTTAATCCATTTGGGACCCCAACTTCACTACAGGGTCGATCCTATAGTTAATTGGGTTTTTGAAAGGTATTTCAAAAACATTTTAGTTGTGGTCTCATTTTCATTTTTCAAATTGGTTTAATTCAATCGGGTCTATTTCCATTTCTTATTATCAGAGTACTTACTGAAGTTCTTAGCGGATAATTAGAATAAGTTCGCTACTAAAAGGGTCAACCTGGTACTGTCACCCAGTTCTAGATAATTTACATCGGTTTCATACAACCTTCCAGGTTTACAGTTGGTGTATTCCTACCACCATGAGTACTAAGTTTACCAAATACCATTCAGTATTATATACAGATCCAAAAGTTAGATAACCAACAGAAGATAAATTCTAGGTCTTCACTTCTACCCGTCCGTGACTATCTTCTTCCCATGAGAACTACTTGCCCGTGCTGTAGGTTAGTTATTGGAAAAAGGGTGAGATTCAAAAGAATCCCAGTAGTAACAAATAGCACTCATATAAAATGCATACGAAGAAACATGCCATAACAGCCACCACATACCAAACAATTCAATATTCATTCAACATTCAGAGATATGTTCATTCAATAAATAATTCTATTCAAGGACGTACCGTCCCTTCCCACAGCGCTGGGTATTCTATTGGGCCAAAGCCCTTCTCATCTGAATGCTTAAAGGACAATTCGGTCCTATTCATGTTCACAGTTCAAGTATGTATAATGGCAATAATATGCATGAAGCAGGATACATAGAATATGAGGGAGAAGTTACTACCTTAACCTTTCCAATATTATGAGGTGTGTTACCACTTCCTTGGTCGTCCCGGACAAATATCGAATCCTATATGTGGGAATTCATGAATGGACGGGTTATTATTTAGTCCAATACATTTATAAATTACTCTTTAATGTTGGTTATCAATAGGGTTATTATGTTAACTTTACCAAGTCAACCAATGAGTTAAAATGGCCAAATTATCACAAGGGACTAATTTCTACCCTTGGTGTACAAAGAAATTACAATATGCCATTATATTTTGCCATTTTTGCATAGGCACAAATGCTGGCAGATTTGATCCACTAACTTTAAAAATTCATATCTCTTTGAAAACATGTCCAATTGGAGTGGTTCCAAAGCCTATGTGACCCTTTTTAAGTATAGTTTTATAGAAAAATACTTCACATAGCCAATTGGACGCACAGAAATCCAGAATTTCCAGTAATTGGACATTGTTTCAGAATTCTTCAGTTTTACATGACCAAACTTCAAAAATGTGTAACTCCCAGCATACACATCCAATTAATCCTTATGACCTATCAAATTAAAGGTCTATGTCTCTACTTTCAGACTGGAAAGTTTCAGAATTTTTGGAAAAGATTTACCCCTTTAATTATCACGCACAACATCTACTGTTACACAGGGCAGATTACACAACATGTTCATGCACACTTCCAAAATTTCCAAATTGATATAGGAACATCCAAAATTCATGAACACTTGTGTACCTACACAATTTTGCCTTCTAAAGCCAATGGAAATATCAAAATTATCAAATTCCAATTCCTTATAGGCGTCCTGTTTTGGCAGAAATTTGAGATATATTCCAACAATTACCAAACTTCTAATTTAAGCCTCATACTAGTTTCATGTGCCTTCTAAACATCATAAAACACCATGAACACAATCAAAATACCATGAATCTTCACAATCATAACTTGACCAAAAACAGGGCAGAATTCCACATGCCAAAATACTCAACAAACCAACATAATCTATAGCTCAAAATGAAGCTAAAACTCACCTCTTACTCCTCCTTAGGTTCTTTCTTTGATTTTCCAACTTTTGTTCTTGCAAGGTTGCTCAAAACACCTCCTCTTGAAATTCTAAAACCATAGAAATGAAGCTCTCATCAAGAGGAACAATGTTTATGAAGGGTGTTTGAGCCATAGAAGTGATCTACTAAGCCAAAATCAAGGAGGAAGATCTTACCTAAGCTTGGTTCTTCCTTTTCTCTTTCCTCAAGAACTTGGCCGACTTGGAGAATGAGAAAGAGAGTGATATAATCTGATTTATTTCTCTTTCCATTGTCCCTAGCTTGGCCGTGAATCACCAAGAGAATAGAGGGAAAAATGACATGTGTCAAATGCTTGTGGTTTCTTGCAAAAAGGAAATGAGTTAATTAACCAAAGTTTGGTTAATTTCAATTTCACACTTTCCCTCTTTCATCTTGCTCTATGGCCGAAATGTTGGACTAAAGGAGAGGGATTATATTGATCAAAAGCTCTCTCTCTTTCTTGCCTCTTATCTTGGACGCTACTCATGCACAAAAATGAGGGAATATATTAATTTAATTCTCTCTTCTTCTTGCTTTTATATCCTAGCCATTTTTGTTGACTTTTCTTATATAAAAGGTGAAGACATTAATTGATTCTTCTCTCCCATTAGTCTTGGACGAAATTCTAGCATGAAGGGAGGAGGTTTAATTTGCTTTACAAGTGCTTAATTCCTATTGGTCTAAAATTGTGTTTTATAGAATATCATAAAATATAATTCCACTTTCCTTTTTCCTCTCCCATTTTCTACCGAAATGAAAAGCCAAAGGAATGGATATTATCACCTTGAAATATCCAAAAAGTTGCTTCTTGAATTATCCTAGAATTGCATCTTCCAAACCATTAAATTTGGTCATATTCGATTTTAGACGAAAATTAGGTAATTCACTGATAGCTAATCGAGACTAAAATCTTCATACAATTTCTTGGGATAATTCTTTCATTAATTTCACTATCCATTTATACACATAGCCCTTGAGTACTTTTTGGGATATTACAATTCTCCCCTCGTTCATTAAATTTCGTCCTCGAAATTTGTTACACATCTTGAGGCATAAACTCCGGGTAACGTCTTTTCATATCTTCTTCCGCTTCCCAGGTTGCTTCCCTTGGGGAGAGTCCCTTCCAAACCACTTTCACAAATGGAATGCTTCGGTTTCTGAGCTGTTTTTCTTGTTGATCAATGATTCGTTCCGGCTCTACCACAAAAGTGGAATTCTCTTGCACATCAATATCTTCATATTCGATAATGTGCTCGGGGTCTGGTTGGTACTTCTTCAATTGTGAGACATGGAATACGTCATGGAGTCTGCTCAAGTTCGGGGGCAGGGCTATTTTGTATGCCACTGGTCCAATTCTTGCAAGAATTTCAAATGGACCGATGTAGCGTGGGCTAAGCTTCCTTCTTTTAATTGCTCTACCGATTCCAGTGACTGGAGATACTTTCAGAAATATATGATCACCAACTTCAAATTCTAGAGGTCTTCTCCTTTTATCAGCATAGCTTTTCTGTCTACTTTGTGCTGCTAGGAGCCTCTTTCTTATAATCTTAATCTGTTCTGTGGTCTGATCAACTAGATCTGGCCCATACAACCTTCTCTCAGATAATTCTGTCCAGCAAAGGGGTGTTTGGCACTTCCTCCCATACAGTGCTTCATACGGTGCCATCTGGATGCTCGTATGATAGGTGTTGTTGTAAGCAAATTCTGCGAGTGGAAGGAAATGATCCCAATTCCCCTTGAAGTCTAATACACACGCCCGTAACATATCTTCCAACGTCTGTATGGTTCTTTCTGACTGTCCATCCGTTTGGGGATGATAAGCTGTACTGAATCTTAATTTTGTGCCCAGAGCTTCATGTAGAGCGGTCCAGAACCTAGATGTAAATCGAGGATCTCTATCAGAAATAATACTCTTTGGTATACCATGGAGTCTAATTATCTCCCTTATGTAAATTTCTGCCAACTTCTCAGGAGAATAACTAGTATTGATAGGGAGAAAATGTGCCGATTTGGTAAGACGATCGACAATTACCCAAATTGCATCATGGTTTCGGATTCTAGGTAACCCCACTACCAAATCCATGGTAACGCTCTCCCACTTCCATTCAGGAATTTCTGGGCTTTGAAGAAGTCCTGGTGGTCGTTGATGTTCGATCTTCACTTTCTGACAGGTGAGACATCGAGCCACGTATTTGGTTACGTCACTCTTTAGTCCTGGCCACCAGTATTCAGACTTCAAATTTTGATACATTTTAACCACTCCTGGATGAAGTGTATATCTGCTCTTATGTGCCTCATCCAGAATTTTCCGCCTCAGATCCGCTTGTGGAGGTACATATATTCGCTTCTTATACCGGACCAATCCGCTAGGCGAAAGATCATGATCATGAGTTTTACCCTGTGTGATCATATCTCGAATAGATGTGGCATGTTCATCTTTCATCTGAGCTTCTTCAATTTCTGTTCTCAGATTGTTTTCCTCCTGGCTAACACTAAAGTTAGCAATAAAGACTTCATTGGGCACGTTCATATTCATGAATACTTGGTTTGATAAGTTCAGGTCTCGAAATTCTTCTAGCAATTTATGTTCTTGTACCATCATATATGCCACCTGTATCGCTTTTCTACTTAGAGCATCTGCAACAACATTTGCTTTCCCTGGATGATATTTAATCTCCAGGTTGTAATCTTTCAGCAACTCCATCCATCTACGCTGTCTCATATTCAATTCTTTCTGTTCATGAAGATACTTGAGACTCTTATGGTCACAGTACAATTCTACAGTGGTACCATACAGGTAATGCCGCCATATCTTCAAAGCAAAGACGATTGCTGCAAGTTCCAGATCATGAGTGGGGTAATTCAATTCATGAGGCTTCAGCTGTCGAGAGGCGTACGCTACTACTCTGCCCTGTTGCATCAGGACACATCCCAATCCCTGTTTACTAGCATCGCTATACACCACGTAGGTTTCACTAGGATCTGGGATAATCAATACCGGTGCGGATGTTAACCTCTCCCTCAGCTGTATGAAGCTCTTCTCACATTTCTCATCCCACACAAATGATTGGTTCTTTCTCGTGAGCTTTGTCAATGGTAAGGCAATTCGGGAAAAATTTAGTATAAACCTGCGATAGTACCCAGCAAGACCCAGAAAACTACGTATCTCAGCCACAGTTTCTGGTCTCTTCCAGTTCAGCACTGCTTCTACTTTATTGGGATCTACAGAAACCCCTTCTTGTGAGATAACATGGCCTAAGAATTTGACCTCTGTAAGCCAAAACTCACATTTACTCAATTTGGCGTAGAGTTGCTTTTCTCTCAGAATATTCAATACTATTCTCAGATGATTCTCATGCTCTTCTATACTCTTTGAGTATATCAGGATGTCGTCGATGAAGACTACTACGAACTGATCTAGGTATTGACGAAAGATCCGATTCATGTAGTCCATAAACACGGCAGGTGCATTGGTTAGACCAAACGGCATCACCAAGAATTCATAGTGCCCATATCTGGTTCTAAAGGCTGTTTTTGAAACATCCTCTGCTTTGACTCGCAGCTGATGATAGCCTGATCTCAGATCAATCTTAGAGAATATACTAGAACCAGACAACTGATCAAGTAGATCATCAATCCTAGGGAGTGGATATTTATTTTTGATGGTTACCTTGTTCAGCTCTCGGTAATCGATGCATAACCGCATGCTTCCATCTTTCTTCTTAACAAATAATACTGGAGCTCCCCATGGTGAAACACTAGGTCGTATGAACCCTTTCTCCAGTAGTTCCTCTATTTGCTTCTTTAATTCCGCCATTTCATTCGGTGCCATTCGGTAAGGTGCTTTGGATATCGATCCAGCTCCTGGCACAATTTCAATAGCAAATTCGACTTCCCGTTCTGGAGGCAATCCACTAATGTCTTCTGGAAATACCTCAGGAAATTCATTTACTATCGGTATATTCTCAAGTGTGGTTTCCACTTCTGTCTGTGCAGAGAAAAATACCATATATCCTTGGCATCCTCTTTCCAGACATTTCTCAGCTTCAGCTACTGAGAGGAAATTCAAGTTCACACTTGTATTCCTATTCTTTTGCGGATCAGGATACACAAGCCTTCTATTACCGCAGTCCAATAGCACATTATTTGCCGTCAGCCAATTCAAACCCAATATGACTTCGAGATTATGAAGTGGCAGACAAATTAAATCTACCGTAGACTCATGTCCCATAACATTTACAATACAATTCAAACATGCATCAGTCGTAACTGTCTTTCCACCGACAGGCGTTGAGACAATCAAATCATACGGCAGTTTATAGGTACTCAGTCTTAAGCGTCTAGCACAATCACATGCAATGAAAGAATGACTAGCACCCGAGTCAAACAATGCTTGCAAAGTATTACCATAGAGGAGGATAGTACCTTGGATCATTTCTGGGGACTTCTGGGCCTCCTCATGGGTCATAGCAAAAATTCTGCCTTGATTTCGGGGTCTGGGCTCCGCTGGTCGGTATGGACAATCTTTGATAAAGTGTCCAGGCTTCTTACAAGCATGACAAATCAGTTGCCCATCACAAGACCTACCATGGTGTGTCCTACCGCATCGAGAACAGGGTTGCAGTGTTTGGGGGCCTTGGTAGCCTTTCTTCTCCGCTTTGAAGGATTTCTTATTGTCTTCTCGGAGTTTGCACCCTTGCCATTTTCTCTTCTGAGATGAGTTCCCTCGACTTGACTCACTGCGGCTGTTGGCATTCTTCATCGCATGCAAGTCTTTCAGATTATTCTCAGTGATCCGACATTCCTCTACTGCCTTGTTGAATTCGTCGAACTGTCGTGAGACCAACCTGTCCTTGATCTCATACTTTAATCCCCTTATCAGCATGTCTGAACTCCATTGCTCACTATCTTGGTTGCTGGCGTAGGAAGAATATCGAGATAGACGAATGAATCGAGCCAAGTAGTCATCAAAGGTCTCCTCATTGCCCTGTTGAATTGCCAAGAACTCTGATTCCTTAGCAATCCTGACCGACCTAGGGAAATACTTCTGATTAAACTTTTCTTGGAACACTTCCCAAGTGACAGGAATGTTCCGAGCTTGTAAAATCATTTCTGTGTTCTTCCACCATCTATCTGCATCCCCTTGCAACATGTATATTGCCATTGGTGCCTTTTTCTCAGTAGGGCACTCCAGTACTCGAAAGATCTTTTCCAACCTCAGCATCCAATTCTCAGCATCTTCTGGGTTAAACCTTCCCTTGAATACTGAAAACTGGTGTTTATTGAGTTCAGTAATCCAGTACTGTAGTGTCTCTCTTGCAGATGGTATCTGGTTATTTTGAGGTACGTGAGGCTGGGGTACATGAGGCTGGCCCTCAGGCTGTGGCAGTTCCTCCTCTGATTCACTCTCTTCATTTTCACTTTCTTCCTGATCACTATTTTCGGTTTCACAATGCACCCTATCTTCATTTTGTTTGGCCTTTACTTCCTGAAGCTCTTTTCGAAGTTCCAGTATCATAGCCTGTTGTTCTCTCAACATGCCTAGTACTTGTTGTATAGGATCAGGTGGGTTCTGGGGCACTTCTAACTCTATTGCAACCTCTGGGGTTGCTGGTCTATTTCTCGGACGAACCATGATTTCTTTTCACTATCACAGAGAAAAGATTGTACCATTAATATCATATTTTTATGTATATACATATATATATATATTCCTTATACCTAAGTATCCATGTCAAGAAAGGAACATACATATATGAGTTTGAACAGTTATATACATACCAACAGTGGCTTTACATTTACATTCGTAACTCAGGATTGGAGGTAGAATCATAAACCAGCTTCATCTCTGGAGCCCTAAAGCTAGTCATGGAGCCGTTACCATGTACTACCTTTCTTACCCCGGGGTTACTATCCAAAAGTCAGTATACCTACTTAGCAATAATTCTAACTTAAAGCCAGAAACTTCTGCTCTGATACCAAAAATTCACACCCTACTTTTGTACCGTACAAAATAGTTGAAAACATGACATGAGAGACCAAAAGCAGTTCTTAATCCATTTGGGACCCCAACTTCACTACAGGGTCGATCCTATAGTTAATTGGGTTTTTGAAAGGTATTTCAAAAACATTTTAGTTGTGGTCTCATTTTCATTTTTCAAATTGGTTTAATTCAATCGGGTCTATTTCCATTTCTTATTATCAGAGTACTTACTGAAGTTCTTAGCGGATAATTAGAATAAGTTCGCTACTAAAAGGGTCAACCTGGTACTGTCACCCAGTTCTAGATAATTTACATCGGTTTCATACAACCTTCCAGGTTTACAGTTGGTGTATTCCTACCACCATGAGTACTAAGTTTACCAAATACCATTCAGTATTATATACAGATCCAAAAGTTAGATAACCAACAGAAGATAAATTCTAGGTCTTCACTTCTACCCGTCCGTGACTATCTTCTTCCCATGAGAACTACTTGCCCGTGCTGTAGGTTAGTTATTGGAAAAAGGGTGAGATTCAAAAGAATCCCAGTAGTAACAAATAGCACTCATATAAAATGCATACGAAGAAACATGCCATAACAGCCACCACATACCAAACAATTCAATATTCATTCAACATTCAGAGATATGTTCATTCAATAAATAATTCTATTCAAGGACGTACCGTCCCTTCCCACAGCGCTGGGTATTCTATTGGGCCAAAGCCCTTCTCATCTGAATGCTTAAAGGACAATTCGGTCCTATTCATGTTCACAGTTCAAGTATGTATAATGGCAATAATATGCATGAAGCAGGATACATAGAATATGAGGGAGAAGTTACTACCTTAACCTTTCCAATATTATGAGGTGTGTTACCACTTCCTTGGTCGTCCCGGACAAATATCGAATCCTATATGTGGGAATTCATGAATGGACGGGTTATTATTTAGTCCAATACATTTATAAATTACTCTTTAATGTTGGTTATCAATAGGGTTATTATGTTAACTTTACCAAGTCAACCAATGAGTTAAAATGGCCAAATTATCACAAGGGACTAATTTCTACCCTTGGTGTACAAAGAAATTACAATATGCCATTATATTTTGCCATTTTTGCATAGGCACAAATGCTGGCAGATTTGATCCACTAACTTTAAAAATTCATATCTCTTTGAAAACATGTCCAATTGGAGTGGTTCCAAAGCCTATGTGACCCTTTTTAAGTATAGTTTTATAGAAAAATACTTCACATAGCCAATTGGACGCACAGAAATCCAGAATTTCCAGTAATTGGACATTGTTTCAGAATTCTTCAGTTTTACATGACCAAACTTCAAAAATGTGTAACTCCCAGCATACACATCCAATTAATCCTTATGACCTATCAAATTAAAGGTCTATGTCTCTACTTTCAGACTGGAAAGTTTCAGAATTTTTGGAAAAGATTTACCCCTTTAATTATCACGCACAACATCTACTGTTACACAGGGCAGATTACACAACATGTTCATGCACACTTCCAAAATTTCCAAATTGATATAGGAACATCCAAAATTCATGAACACTTGTGTACCTACACAATTTTGCCTTCTAAAGCCAATGGAAATATCAAAATTATCAAATTCCAATTCCTTATAGGCGTCCTGTTTTGGCAGAAATTTGAGATATATTCCAACAATTACCAAACTTCTAATTTAAGCCTCATACTAGTTTCATGTGCCTTCTAAACATCATAAAACACCATGAACACAATCAAAATACCATGAATCTTCACAATCATAACTTGACCAAAAACAGGGCAGAATTCCACATGCCAAAATACTCAACAAACCAACATAATCTATAGCTCAAAATGAAGCTAAAACTCACCTCTTACTCCTCCTTAGGTTCTTTCTTTGATTTTCCAACTTTTGTTCTTGCAAGGTTGCTCAAAACACCTCCTCTTGAAATTCTAAAACCATAGAAATGAAGCTCTCATCAAGAGGAACAATGTTTATGAAGGGTGTTTGAGCCATAGAAGTGATCTACTAAGCCAAAATCAAGGAGGAAGATCTTACCTAAGCTTGGTTCTTCCTTTTCTCTTTCCTCAAGAACTTGGCCGACTTGGAGAATGAGAAAGAGAGTGATATAATCTGATTTATTTCTCTTTCCATTGTCCCTAGCTTGGCCGTGAATCACCAAGAGAATAGAGGGAAAAATGACATGTGTCAAATGCTTGTGGTTTCTTGCAAAAAGGAAATGAGTTAATTAACCAAAGTTTGGTTAATTTCAATTTCACACTTTCCCTCTTTCATCTTGCTCTATGGCCGAAATGTTGGACTAAAGGAGAGGGATTATATTGATCAAAAGCTCTCTCTCTTTCTTGCCTCTTATCTTGGACGCTACTCATGCACAAAAATGAGGGAATATATTAATTTAATTCTCTCTTCTTCTTGCTTTTATATCCTAGCCATTTTTGTTGACTTTTCTTATATAAAAGGTGAAGACATTAATTGATTCTTCTCTCCCATTAGTCTTGGACGAAATTCTAGCATGAAGGGAGGAGGTTTAATTTGCTTTACAAGTGCTTAATTCCTATTGGTCTAAAATTGTGTTTTATAGAATATCATAAAATATAATTCCACTTTCCTTTTTCCTCTCCCATTTTCTACCGAAATGAAAAGCCAAAGGAATGGATATTATCACCTTGAAATATCCAAAAAGTTGCTTCTTGAATTATCCTAGAATTGCATCTTCCAAACCATTAAATTTGGTCATATTCGATTTTAGACGAAAATTAGGTAATTCACTGATAGCTAATCGAGACTAAAATCTTCATACAATTTCTTGGGATAATTCTTTCATTAATTTCACTATCCATTTATACACATAGCCCTTGAGTACTTTTTGGGATATTACACGTTAGCTGGTCGATCATATGTGTTGTTACAAAGCAGAATAAGTCTCGGTCGCGAAGAATTTGTCTATTTCATATAAAAAAAATTATGGTTTGTGGATGATTTATTTTTTAATACCGTTCATGAAGTGAAGGCGTGGTCAATATAATATAATCACTTGCTTTCTTTAAATCCGTTAATTTTTTCCCTTCTCTTCCGCCTGCCGCGTGTATGTCTGGAGTGTCTTCTTCTCTTGCGTTCACTCACGGTCTTCACGCTTCTGGCCAATTAGCTCTCTGTTTTCTTTGAATTAATTTTTTCTTTCCCATTCGTCATTTTCCAGGTACAAAAAGAGAGAATATGAACTAATTTTCTTTCTAGATTCTATTTTTCCTTACCATTAAATTTAGGGAGAAAAATATGTTAACAAAACAATAGGTAGAAAGTATTTCAAGTCTAATCTAATATCTCCCAAAAGATACACCTATTTTTCACGAAAGCGGAAAGGGGCCTCTCCATCTTCCTTACCGTCAACTTCCCTCCACTTCCTTATTTAAACCGTTAGATCAACTCCGACGGTTGAGATATAATATCCTAAAGAAAGTAAATGAGAGTATGTAAAATACTTTAATAAAAGTATAATGATATGAACTATTTGATTTAAATTTAAATGATTTAAATTTTTTGTCACTTACTATTGAAATTATATTTTTGTAAGATATCAATTCTCAACAGGAAGAGAATCTAACAGTGTAAATAAAGAAGTGGAGAGAATTGGACGGTAAGGGAAATGGAGAGGTCCGTTTCCCAAAAGATACACCTATTTAATTATAAAATATACACCCGTCAAACTCACAAAAGGAATATGACAATTCTAAATGAAAAAATCCTAAGTGCATCCGGCAGAAGCGCCAAAATTCAAACTCAAGGCTATACTTTTAACAGAATCCTGATTAGGCCAAGATGAGAGGTTATAGATTCAAAATAAATAAATAAATAAATAAATAAAATGAAAGTGTATATAGGCCTGTAATTATTTCATTTAATTATCTTTAATTTTTTTACACTCATATATAAGGTTATTTCATAATTTATCCAAAGATAAACCTAATGCTTAATTTACTCCTTGTTATATAGAATTCTCTATATTATGTACTATGAAAAAGATACAAAAGAAAAGAGGTTAGAAATATGAAGAACAGAAATTTTTTTAAAAGGCATGTAATGGTATAATTTTCCTTTCTCGAACTTTTTGGTTTTTAGTTGTCCAGCCTTCTTTGTGGTAGACACGAGAAAGGAAAAACGACAATTAAATATCATTTGAACTTTAAAATCTCAAATCGGTTTGATTCACTATAAGAGTAATGGGATTGACAAAAAGAGTATAGCAATTTACAACTCAGTTTTTAGGAAATCACTGATTTAAAATTTGAAATTCAAGCGGTATTTAAATGTCTTTTTCCCAACAAAAAAGCATGATAGAAATATACATATATATGTATATATGTACACATATATGTATGCATGCATGACATACGATTTATCTCACCCATCCTGCGATTTCCCTAGTTGAGCATGCTTAACTTTTATGTACACATGCAAAAATACAAATATCGGCTCGAATTACTTTCGATCACCAGTACCCCATGCCTACCCTTGTCTCAAAATTCGTGTCTACTATCTCCGGGCATCAAAGTACTATATAGGTACTGTATATCAGTACCGGTACATGCACTCGGACATATACCCTGTAATTTACTCCCTGAAGTCCACCAAGTTGTCTGTCTAACATTGTTTTATTTTTTTTATAGCTGATTGGTGTCATCAGTGAGAGACGAACTCATAGGTGATACTAATACAGGTCGTAGCCAATACACTGGCCTTGGCTATACCTGCTTTCTTGTGTTCAACAACATCTTTATACTGCCCCTAGACCAGATCATAATAATGGCTGCCCTGTGGGTATTAACTACTTTATCTAGGCCTGTCTATTCCTTACAGGGGGCTTGCTTATGAACTATACAAAGTAATTTACTTCGTTATTCTAGTCACTATATATTCAAGCATATCAATATACTATCTTGTTGCCAGAATTGCGTGCACTATTGCTAGAACCACTACTCTGATACCAAAAATGTCAAACCCCTTAATATTTTGATATTTGCATAGTAATAAATGTATAGTTCAGAGGGCATACAGAAATAACGGAAATATACTGATCATAAGTACTTGCTTATATTACAAAAAATGGCATACACAACATATAAATGATCACATAGTGTATGAAAGAAAGAGTTACTACCTCGGTCATTTTTCAGTTCGACTTTAATCCAAAAATTTTAATCCGGCTTGGGCTATTACCAATTCTTATAAATTAAAGTTAACAAGTAATTGATTATTACTTGCATTGCTACTATCTTTAATTATATTATGTTCGTTATTTCAGTTTCAGTGGTTTTTTGCATGGTTCAATTATGCACAATGCAATTTTACTATTTTTCAGAAAATTGGGTTCAGTCAACTTTGAAAAATTCATAATTAATTAAGAAACATTCCAAATTGACTGGTTCCAAAACCTACATGAAGATATGTAAATTTATTTTCATGGAAAAATACTTAGATCTGACCAATAATAACAAAATTTTCCCAGAAATTCGCCAAATGTCCCATATTCTAGATTTCTTTCTAGAAATAAGCTCAAATTTGAAAATTCATATCTCCTAATGTACAAGCTCAAAAATTATGATCCACCTATCAAATTAAAGTTATTAATGTCTACTGTAAATTTGAAAATTTTCATAATTTTTGGTAAAATGTTGGTTTTCCAAATTTTCCAAATTATTTAAGTGTGCATGAATCATGAATATAGCAAGTGAAGCATGAGTGGCATGTGAAGTATAGGAAGTGTGGGTGTGTTTTTTAATATTATATATATATATATATATATGTTGGTATATTTTTATCCTATTAATTATACACACTATGCCTTAATTTTCCCCTGTCTAATTTATGATTCCTTAAATTTTATAGGTTTCATAATTTGACTTACTATCTAACTCCTATAAATTAATCATTACCCTTAAAATAATTTCCCAAAAATTCCCAAGCCAAATTATGAACATTAATAGTTGTTCCTCAAATTTTTAAGAAAAATAAGCCGTTAATTCCCATAATAAATTTTGGGATATTACACTTCCCTGGACTTCCTATGATGCTTCCCCACAATAGCGCCGTAGGAGGTATATTTAAAACAAAAATAAAATAAAAAGTACCGGCGTTTTCAAAAATTCAAAAAGTGCCGTAGGTTGCTTTTATGGTACTGAAAACTGTGATGCTTCTGAAATGCCATAATATTTATAAAAATAAGTGCTATTTTTGGTGTTTTTAATAGTAGTGTGAACCCAACTAAAATATCAAAATTCAAATTCAGGCTTACACTTATAACAAATTTTTAATCAGGCTAAGACGTCTAACTAAGCGTAGAGACGCTTTGTGGGTGAAGTTTATAAGGGAGAAGTATAAATGTGGGGACGATATAGTTCCTCGGATTAAGAAACAGAGAGCTAAATCTCAGGTTTGGAAGGGAATTAAATATGCTTGGGATAATATGCTAAAAGGGATGAGATGGAAGGTAGGGGATGGAACTAAAGTACAGTTTTGGGAGGATGCATGGCTTCCAAACCATGACAAACTGAGTATGTATGTGAGTGGAAGTATTGGTGAGAGCACACGTAATCTGACAGTGGCAGAGATGCGGACTCCGACTGGGGATTGGGATTGGCATGTTCTTAGGGAACTTCTGCCGGTGTATATTCTTCAATCTTTGGAGAAGGAAAAATCAGGGTGCAATCGTGTACTGCAGCATGTACCAATTTGGAGGTATACAATACATGGGAATTTCACTGTGAGATCGGCGTATTCCCTCCTGTCTAATCATAGTGGCCTGAGCATTAATGGGGATTGGAGAATAATTTAGAAGGTGGCAGCACCCCAACGATGTAAGACGTTCCTATGGTTATGTTGTAAAGGCCGGAAGCTAACAAATCAATCGAGAGCTATGAGAGGCATGCAAAAGGATGGGATCTGTAGTTTATGCTTGGAAGCCATTGAGACGACACTGCATGTAGTATGGGACTGTAAGTACACTCATTCTGTCTGCAATCTTCTGTTGCCTAGGCATATACATGGCAAGTTTTTTAACCTGAGCCAGCCTCATGATTGGGTGGTTAGGAATCAAAAACAACGGTGCAAAGTGGTAGACGTGCATTGGTTGACATGGTTTTCTGTGTATCAGGTGAAGGCTATTGTGGTGTGTTCGAATGGGAACCTCTGCAAGCAGTTCATCGAGAATGAGAGGAGTCCATGGTGGGTACCTCCCGAGGTGGGTTATTTCAAATATAATGTCGATGGCTCTTGTACAGGTTCTTCAGCAGCGTGTGGGGGAGGGGGGTTGCTAGGGACTCTGAAGGAAGGGTTGTGGATGGCTTTATGTTTCACATTGGTAATGGGGAACAGCTTGCATGCCGAGGTGTGGGCAGTGCTATGGGCCTTGAAGCGAGCCTGGGAGTTAGGATGGCGAAGGGTGGTTATTGAAACCGATTGCTGGGATATTGTTGAGTGATTGTCATCGGGGTGGTTTGAGATTGATCCTCAGAGTGAGTCTCATAGAGGTTCAGCGCTGGTGTTTTCGGGAGAGTAATGGGGTGGCAGATTGGCTTGCGAAGGAAGTACAGACAGTCGGATCTGGGCTGCATGTGTTTAGTACTGCGCCATCATTTTTGGATGAGTGGCTTATGGCGGATGTTTCTGTTCTTTAGACGAGCGACTTTCTGTTATAAAAAGAAAAAGAAAAAGAATGCCCTTCTATAATTTAGAAAAGAAAACTGAAGGTGAGTGTAGGTTTAATTTCAGTTTTGATTATTCAAATTGGATTTAATTGAAATTTATTCTTTCTTGTTGGATTTTTTTTTCATGTGAAGGATCATAAAATTAATAATTTGTTTATTATAAAAGAAACCATCCTTCTTTTTCATTTTTATCTTGTTTTTCTTTTCTTCCTTTTTCAATTCTATTTTTATCTCCCGCCTGAGGACACTATTAGCAATGAAGCTTTATTTAAATAGATCCAAAATCAAGTTTTTCCACTACAAAATAAAATATTAACATAGGTTGATTCGACTTATACAAAATAAAGCCATCTTTCTACTTGGATAATCAATTTCTAGTATTTATCAATCACAAGAATCATCCCAGCGTTCTGTAAGCCAGGGTTTTTTTTTTGGGGGGGGGGGAAGTTTATGGAAACATTTTTATGATGTTAATTTGTCAAAAATAGAAACAACTTTATGATAAAAAATAATCTTAAAACATCTTATTCTTTAATTAAATATCCTTATTCTGAGATGAATAAAACATACTGCTGTATGAGAAAATCTTGATGGTGTGAAAAATCATATGTTAGGCATGGGTGAAGTGTTTTGGGATTGGGATTGGGATTGAGGAAGCTGATAAAACCGAAAGTATCACAAACACAGCAGTAAGCAATAATAGGGAACTTGGATAACCCATGATTTTGATGGTATTTTATGTAACCGTGCTTTTTTCTGTGGAGAAAACAGGATTTTATGTCCGCTTATATGTACAAATTTTAAGCCATATAATAGTGGTGATATACGTGTCATTGAGCTATTACTAAGTCATCTTTAAGACATTCATTTCGTGGACGCGTTATTACGTCAGCATTGCAGACTAGGGTTCCATTCTCATTGATTTGGTCTTCCGAACTGGTATTACCCAGCCAAAAAATAATAATAATAAAAATTCAGTATTTTGTCCTAGGCCTTTACTATTTCTTTCCTTTCGATATTATAGCCTAAGATTCTTTTCTCATCTCATTGTTTTCAATAATAACTTATAGCCGTACATTGTTCCTTATGGAATATAAAGCCCATTGACCCCAGATATTATGTATATTTAATTTTCAAAGTTAATAAATTTGACTTATGGTATTTTTCTGATTGGTTTGACGAAGATTTTTTTCTTTTTTAATCGCTGAACGTGGGGTATAATAAACAGGAGAGAAGGTGTCTCTATTAATTTCTCTTTCCATTTACTCTCTCCATTGAATATGTCTACTATTATATCAATTTTCAATGATTGAGATTTAATAATATCCAAAGAGTATCATTATAATAAAAATTTACCGTGGTAAATCTCATCCATTGAAAGTGGATCTAATGGTAGATATATTTAATAGAGAGTATATGAAGAAGAAAATCAATGGAGATACCACTCTCCCTAATAATAGTACTAATAATTATGCTTATAAAGCTTACGTCAAATTTCGTTCACAATTATCACTATTTCCATGTGGTTTCCTCAATATTATATAATACTGCTTCCTACCTCCGTGTTTATTTAAATACTATTTGTTTCTTATATGTTATAACGGAGATAGTACATGTTACTAATAGTTTTCTCAAAGAAATTTTATTTTGATTGTTTCAACTTTTCACTTTGGTTCTAAATATTTAGCTTATTTCCTTTGCGTTAGATGGTCTTATTACTTGTTTATTATTACAAGCAGAATAAGTTATGGTCAAGGAATTTGGCTATTTAAGATAAAAAAGCTATGGTTTATAGAAGATTTATTTTATTATGCGGTTGATGAAGTCTTTCTCGATATGATAATTTACTTTGTTTTAATTCCTTTGTTTTCTTTTTTTGTTTCTCCTACGCCCACCCCGTCAGGTTGGGACCATTTTCTCAATTTTAATTTGATAGCAGTTCAATTTTATCTCTTTAATTAATTAATCAATTTTATTTTGTTTTGCACTTCTGTTAGCGCCATTAGTTACTATACAATGGTTAAGGGTGCTAACTCTGAAAAATTACTTAGGCTTACAGTGCTAATAGACTGAAATCAATGGATTTAATGAAAAAGTACAAGTACCAAATTAAAAATTGAAGGAAAGTAGATGTATATGCAACATGGATTTTCCTCTCTCTCTTTTTATTTCTTTTCTTTGAATTCCTTTCTTCCTTCTCCATTTATCATTTTTCTTGGATAAGAAGAGAAAATATGAATAAATTTGATATTTAAATTTCTATTTTACCTAAAAATTCAAAAGAAAAAACTTAGGTCAAGTTCCTTACATCTTGTTCGTCATGTTTTCCAATTATATATGACCATGTGTCTTATTTTTTTAATTATTATCATTTAATTATAAAAAATCATATGAAAAAAATGGGATATATGGTCATATGTGGTTGGAGAACTTGATTTAAGTATGGTCCAAATTAAATTTACTGATAAAAAAATATAAAATAAGTTAAATAGATCTAAAATATTTATAAATTTAATATAATACATGCCAGAATGAACACATCTTTAATTATAAAATATACACTTATCAAACTCATCAAAGAATATGACAATTCTTAATTTATCACACTCTTGACATTTCATTCTTAACTTACTCATACAGCCTCATTTTCCCTAAATCTTCCATAATTACTTCATTTTATTAATACGTCTCATTCCATCAAAAAACCAAAATTTAATAAAAAAAATGATAGCAAGGTTGTTGTAATATCCCAAATTTTGGGACTAAAGGCTAGAGAATAAGCCTGAATAAAGTAGACTACCAAGCCCATTTTAGTGGGAGTCCCAGAAATTATGACATATAGAAAGACTCTCAGGGGCTATGAGATTTAGGCCTTACTGGGCAAAGGGCTCGGTATCTGTAGACAGTATGATTAGAATGTCGGTGCAGATGTGCACAGAACACATATATAATGCCATTGGGTTGGTAGAAAGACGTCACCCAACTATGTCATGACGTAAGGGACCGATTAGTCGGGCGGAATATGCCGATGTAGGTGTGCATATGCCATATTCAGGGCATATATGTGTACCTTGCGTTTTTGAATTGGACATCGGTATGTGGTGCCATATGGGGCCCACATACATATCTTGACCTGGTGTTATTTGACGGGCTTCGATATGCGTGATGCAATCCCGAGTAAGTCCCGAGTAGATTCCTGAGTAGACACCGATAAAGTAACTTTATTAAAGTAACTTTAATAAAGTAAGTAATCATGACATAACTTTTATGTTGGCTAAACGGAAAGGTGACACATGTCCCATTAATGATGAAATGTCATTTTACCTTTTGTGTTGGCATGTTAAGATGGTGACATGTGACACAGAAGACAGGGGAAATTTACCGGTCTCCGGTCAGGTCACCGACAACTTTCTCGAACACTAAACCCATGAGTCCGGGAAAATTGTCAGGGCTCTCCCTTTCCCTGACAATATGGTGCCACCTAGGAGAGAAAAGAGGTATGACCCACTTTATTAAAGTAAGGTGACACGTGTCACCCGATCAGTGGAACCCCAAACAAATGGCACCACGGGATCGCGACACTTGGCATAACTTTTTGAAACTCCTCCTAGGCCATATATTTTCGTCCAGCAGCCCAAAAAGGTAAGAAAAATCATAGAAAATAAAGAAAAAATGTTGGAGGAGAGAGGAGAGGTGAATAGTGAATTTTCAGAACTTCAATCGGCCGAATCATTACCAAATCGGCATTTTCTCTCAAAGTACCATTCACAAACCTTCTTCTACCCATCCTAAGCTTCATTTCTACGGTTTCAGATTTTTGATTGGAGGTGTTTGGTGCCGTCTCCCTTCCCGGAGTACTGCCGGATTTTTGAACCGACCGCGGATATGCGTAGAGGTAAGCGTAAGCTTCCTTTTGAACCGATTGGTTTGTTATTTGGATGAGTTTTGTAAGGGTTGGGTACTGTTCATTTTTCATCCAAGGGGTATTGTTGAGGTTTAATCATGTATTTATGGTTAGAGGATGATTTATGATGATATTGGACCAAGTTGTTGGACAAAATTCTGAATTGATGAATTGTTGTGGAAAACCATATTTTTCTGATCTGAATAGAACTTCATGAAGAAGTAGGAATTTTATAATTTTGATGATTCCATTGGATTCTACACGAAAAATTGTGTAGCTATGCAAGTGTTCATGATTTTTGAATGCTTGTATATGAATTTGGAAATTTATGAAGTTGAATGTACATGTTGTTGATATGCCCTGTCTGGAACAGTGAAATTGTGCGAGATTTTTCATAGGGTAAACCTTATCCAAAAATTATGAAACTTTCCAGAATCAAAGAAGAAGACATCCTAAGCTTTAATTTGATAGGTATTTTATAATTTTTGGACAAGTACATTGGGAGATATGAATTTTTGAAGTTTTGTCATGTTTCTGGAATGAAATATGGAACAGGTTATATTTGGAGAAATTCTGGGAATGTTGTGGCTGTGATAACCCAAATTGAGGATTTTTATGCGAAATTATACTGAAAGATCTTCAAATAGGACTTTAAACCACCCCAATTGGAGTTCTATAGAATTAATTATGATTTTTCAAAGTTTGGTCAAAATGCTGGCAGCTTTGTCTACCATGCGAATTTGAGAAAGAAAGTGACCGAATGTAATTAGTATGAACTCAAATGGTGAAAGTAAGCCTTTAGGGCTAATATAGCCCATTGGGCATTCACTTTTCATGGCTCTAATAATGTCATTACTTATCTAGGGCCATAAAGTGACAAAGAAGAAACTATGGTTGGAAAATCGAAGTACAAGAGGAGGAGGCAAAGTCCAAAAGGTAGTAAGCTTACTTACTTGTATATATGTGATGTTTATGCTGTGTATTGATTTGCTGTATTGCTTTGCTTGATTATGTGAAGCATGTATGAATGAATGAAGCTCTGTTTCTATTTTTACTATGGCCATAAGTATGTTGTACGAAACATTGAGCATGCAGAATATCATTATGTGAACATGAGCCTATGTAAGGCAAGCATATCATGCACTAGCATTCATCTTGCATGCATTGTCTGTATGTTTGCTACTGATATTCTCTCGAATCTCACCCTCCCCCACCAACCATATAGGTATATGAACAGGGAAGAAGAGAATGCTTGAAGATGATTCAGAAGGAAAGAAAATGAAGAACTGAAGACTGAATTATGTTTAAAATACTGTGTGTATCATTATTTACACACAGAGAATATTTGGTTGTAAGAATACAGGCGAATTTGAATTAAGTTGTAATCGGGATCACTGAGAATAAGAATTAACTATGATATTCAGTAAGAATAACGGCTAAATAAGTCGTGAATAAGTAATTACCCCTAATAAAGTAATAATGAATGCTTCCATGTAAGTAATTAAGGGGTATGTAAGACGGGTGTTATAGTTGTCAATGGGTAATGCAGAAATATAATGTGCGTCTCATGAAGGCTTTAAAGTTAAGACGCAACATCCATTGGCATATATATGGAAGAATGTCATTGTTATATTTAAACAATGACACGTCAATAGTGTGATGAGTTAAGAATTGTCATATTCTTTTGTGAGTTTGATATATGTATATATTGTTGGCGGCAGCATTTAAATCGTTGATAATATATTTTATAATTAAATAGGTGTATATTTTAGGATATAATTAGTTGGATTTATTAATAATTTATACCTATTTAATTATCTTGTATATATTGTTCTATTCTTTAATTAATTATAGGATAAAAAGGAGTTCTGATATAAAATCAACTCATGTTATTTTATCTTGCAGAAGATATTATCATATTTGAGAAAGAAGGAAATATCAGATAAATGAAGGAGTTAGAACATTGGAGGAAGTAATTCATCACACACACACGCAGACATACATAATATTGTGGATTAATAGGAAGAGAATCAGGTAGGCCGTGGATCCAGCGAGAGCATCAAACAATCAAACAATTGAAGGAAAAGCTAAAGAATGGCTCAACAATTTAGAAGATGGCAGCATAGCCTCTTGGGAGGTATTACAAGAAAAGTTCAGATCAATATTTTTTCCAATAATAAGATGGTGGACGCAAGAGCGGTGACAAATTCCTATTTTAATTATATACTTTTATACTTTAATTGGGGTTTTTGTCGTAATAATTTAGCTTAAACTGTTTTCTTTGTGTTTAATTGATATTAAGAGTAAATATATTAAATTAGGAATAAAGGGAAAAATTGTCAAAATAATGTTAATTACTCTTAATCATTGATTTTTCTAAGAATATTTGATGTTGGTTTTATTGTTTTAATTACAGCTATTTGAAAAATTGGATTAAAACTGAAAATGGTAGTTTGAGGTTCAAATTTCAGAAATAGCACTTTAGTCCCATGAATTTGTAAGATGCCAGTTTGGTCCTCAAGTTAAACACAGCGTTTTGGCATTTTAGGTCTGATTCAGTTGGAGATATATACAGAATTGAAATTACAGAGACGAAAGAGGGGAGAACAGAGACAGTGCTGCGAACAGAACCTCTGGACCTCTATCGTGCTTCCATCTTTATCTCTCTTCCTCGCCGGCGAGCTACAACTACCACACCTCTGTCTTCACACCACTACTGGTGAGATTTCCCCTTTCAACCTTCATTTCGGGTGAGACAGAGGCGACCTTCACTCCTCACCATCATCAACACTCCATCATTCATCCTTTTATCATTGCATCACCATTCCTCTGCTCTTCACCATTGAACCATCATTCTTTCATCATCATCAACTTCACTCACCACAGCATCATTTCCGAAGCTTTGCACCATTTTAAACTCTGTTTCACCATTGCTTTTTCTTCCAGTCATCGGATTCTCCATTTATTTCTTCATCTGTTCATTAATTAACTATGGCTGAGGATTTGAATGAGTTTGGAGGAGCTAATTTGATGGTCATTTGTGGCAGAGCTTATCTTCTCCTAAAGCAATAAATTGATTCTTGAGCTTGGAGCTTAAAAGGGGAATATTCTACTATCTAGTTTTTATATTTAGTCTTTTGTATTAGCTAAATTGTAGGTTTAGAGTTTAATTAGTACTTTGGATTGAAGTTTTGTATTGGGGTTCCATACAATTATTGAAACTAGATGTGTATTTAGTTTTAACTTTGTGCTTGACCCTTTGAATTTAATTAGTAATAATTTTTTGTGTAATAACTTGGTTAAGCTTGTGCTTGAAATTGTTATGAATATATTATGCTTGTAATGCAAGGGTTCTTAGTTACTTGTGTCTTGCACATTGTTAATTTCAATTGCTATTCTTTAAATTAGGTTCCGGTTTGAGGGACTAGTTTCTACCTAGTGTGGAATAATTAATTCACCTAGCTCAAGCTAGCTCAAAGGTCTTTTGAGCAAATTTATCAAATTAGCCGACTTCCATTATCTTTAAAAGCAAGGATTGATGAAATTTATTGTTCTAGGAGATTTTATCATACTTTTCAAGACAATTTCCATTACATTCCACTTTTATTCTAAAAACGCCAGCAAGTTTTAAACCCAAGGGTCAGGTGGTGGCAATTGAAAGGGGAAAAAAGGAGATTTTTAAGAGAACTCTCTTGGAGGAGGGGGAGTGGGAGTTGCAAAGAAATTCTAATATCATGTGGGAGAATATGTCTAAAAAGGTCCAGCAGGTTGCTAAAGCAATTCTGGGAGAATCAAAAGGTCTTGGTCGGAAAGATAAGGAGACTTGGTGGTGGGATGAGACTGTTCAAGAGAAAACCAAGCATAAGAAAGATTGTTTTAAAGCCATACACTTATGTAATAATGCTGAAAATTGGGAAAAATATCGTATGACTAAAAAAGAGACTAAAAAGGCAGTGAGTGAAGCTCGTAATAAAGCATATGAAGAGTTTTATAAGGAGTTAGGGACAAAGGCAGGAGAGCGTAAGATTTACAAGATCGCAAAGAACAAGGAGAGAAAATCAAGAGACTTGGACCAAGTGAGGTGTATAAAGGATGAAGAAGGAAACGTTTTGGTTACTGATGGAGATATTAAGGATAGGTGGGAAGCATACTTTTATAAGTTGTTTAATGATGGTGGAGAAGGGCCGCATTGTGACTTGGAAGATTTGACAACTCGAGAAGGTGACCTCAATTTTTCATTTTATCGCAGGATTCGAATTGGCGAGGTTAAAGAAGCTCTTAAGAAGATGGAAACTGGTAAAGCTGTCAGACCTGATGGTATTCCAATTGAAGTTTGGAAATGTTTGGGTGAGGAGGGTGTGTCGTGGCTCACAAAATTATTTAATAAGATCTTACGAACCAAGAAAATGCCAGATGAGTGGAGGAAAAGTACTTTGGTTCCTATTTATAAGAATAAGGGGGATATTCAGAATTGCGCAAACTATAGAGGAATTAAGCTAATGAGCCATACAATGAAATTGTGGGAAAAAGTGATTGAATATAGGTTGAGGTTGGAGACTGATGTTGCTGAAAACCAATTTGGATTCATGTCAGGAAGGTCTACAACAGAAGCGATTTATTTATTAAGGGGGATAATGGAAAAGTATAGGAGTAAAGGAAGAGATTTACACATGGTCTTCATTGATTTGGAGAAAGCTTATGACCGGGTGTCAAGAGATGTGCTTTGGAAAGCCTTGGAAAAGAAGGGGGTGAGGATTGCATATATTAAAGCCATTCAAGATATGTATGCGGGGGTTACAACCAATGTTAGAACGTCTGGAGGTGTTACAAAGGACTTCCCTATAAGGATTGGACTACATCAAGGATCAGCTTTAAGTCCTTATTTGTTTAACCTAGTGATAGACGTCCTAATTGAACCTATTAAAGAGGAGATCCCTAAATGCATGTTTTTTGCGGATGATATAGTGCTGTTGGCTGAATCTAGGGAAGAAATTAACTCGAAACTTGAGATATGGAGGCGGACTTTGGAATTGAGAGGTTTTCGTCTTAGTAGGAGCAAAACTGAATATATGCATTGCAAATTTGATAAGAGACAAAGTCAAAGTGAAGTGGAAGTTAAATTGGGTGGGCAAGTCATCCCGCAAGTGACAAAATTTAGATATTTAGGATCAATTATACAACAAGATGGTGAGGTGGATGGAGACGTCAATCACAGAATTCAAGCCGGATGGTATAAATGGAGAAAAGCTACGGGAGTTATTTGTGATCGTAAGGTACCTAATAAGATAAAAGGAAAATTCTACCGCACTGCTATAAGACCAGCAATGCTATATGGTAGTGAATGTTGGGCTTTAAAGGGATATCATGAACATAAAATGGGGGTAGCTGAGATGAGGATGTTAAGATGGATGTGTGGCCATACAAGAAAGGACAAGATTCGTAACACTCATATACGTGAGCGTGTTGGAGTGGCCCCTATTGATGAAAAAATGGTAGAAAATCGTTTGAAATGGTTTGGACATGTTCAGCGAAGGCCATTGAGTACTCCGGTGAGAAGGGTTGATCAAGTAGAATGGAGTCCTTTCAAACGAGGTCGAGGAAGATCGAAATGAACGCTTAATGAGGTCATTGAGAGAGACATTTTAATTAATAATATATCGAAATCTATGGTCTTTGATAGAGCACAATGGCGTCGTGCGATCCATGTAGCCGACCCCACCTAGTGGGATAAAGGCTTTGTTGTTGTTGTTGTTGTTGTATTTTGGTTTAATTGCAATCTAATTGTTACATAAAAAAGTTCAAAAATCCTTTTTAACTTTTTTTATGCCAATTTTTACATTTTATTTCTAGGTAATTAATAAAAGGCTTTTTGAGAGACAATCCGTGATTGCACCATATATTGCAATTCTTGGTTAAAATTTTGAAGAGGTTACCAATGCACAAAGCACACGCCTCCTTCAAGCAGCTCTTACTAAGTTCTGTCAACAGTTTAGGAAACATTTGTATGATCCTTGGGAGAGCTTCAAGTCACTTGTATGGTAGAGTCTAGGTCATAATCTAGAAAAATGGGTATTGCTTCAAATGTTTTGTACTCGTTTGATTCTTGAATCTAGATATAAATTGAATTCCGTCACTAATGGGGGAATTACAAAGCAACCAGTAAATCATGTCTGGAAAAGTTTAGATGACTTATCAACTGACTTTATTCAAAATAATGATAAAAGAATGCCAGTGAAGAAAGTTACTGAGAACCCTTCTTCATAGTTGATGGCAATGCTACATACTACCAACAACAAGAGGTTTGACTACCTAGAAGCTCAAGACACATGGAAGTGAACACAATTTATGCACCTTTTGATTATTGTGGAGATAGCCATGCTAATGCACAATACCTCGTATCTCAACAAATAGAGCCAGTGAACTACACATGGAATTATTGTGGTAATAATTAGAGTGCTCCATACTTAAATAACTTGAATTTTGGGTGGCGTAAAAATCATAACTTCTCTTGGAAACATGGTGCAACTATTAATGAAGCATCAACTTCTAGTTCAAGGCAAGTTTCACCTCCTAGATTCTATTAATTGGAAAAGGAATCAATTCATACTCAAGAGCCCAAAACTAATATAGAGGCAATGATATCTTAGCTTACGAGTTTTCAATTAAAAAGTACTCAAGATCAAGCTGTTACTATTGCAAGATTAGAATCGTTCATTTACAATCTTGAGGTGCAAATGGGAAAATTTGCAATTACTTTGAATACATTACAACAAAGAAAATTGCCAAGTAATACTGTGCCTAATCCTTGCAGAGATGAAAAACCATAGTGTAAAGCCATTGCCCTTAGAAGTGGTAAAGAATTACCTGAGATAAAACAGCCAACAATGAAGCCTTCAGGTTCTAATAGTGAAGAAAATCTTGAGGGTCTTGTAGGAAATGATACAGAGTCTATACAAAAGGTTAAGAGAGTAGATAAGGATAGTGAATCCCAGAAGAAGGAGGTAAAGAAAAGGGAAGTAGGCATTGAGAATCCTAAATGGAGACGGCCTCTACCATTTCCTCAAAGATTCCATAAGAAGGCATTTAATGAAAAATACAAGAAATTCTTGGATATTTTCAAGCAATTACACATTAACTTCCCATTGATAGAAGCTTTGGAGCAAATGCCTAAATATGCTAAGTACCTAAAAGAGATGTTGAGTAAGGAGAAGCATTTTACTAAGTTTGAAACTATAGCACTAACCAATGAGATCAATAGTGTCATTAAGTCTAATGTCCCTTTAAAGTGTAAAGATCTTAGTTCTTTCACTATTCCATGCGTGAATAGTGACAAATTTGAAGGTCATGCATTGTGTGATTTGGAGTCTATAATATCCCGAATTTTGGACTAAAGGCATAAGATTAAGTCTAGATTAAATGGACTGCTAGACCCTGGTTTAACAAATGTCCCTATGAGGCATGTTTAAATTCTCCAAAATTCTTTTATATCATTGGATATTAAAAGGAATTATATTGGTGAGCTAAAGAGCTCGGGGAATAACAAAACGAAGTGATTGGAAGTCACACACAATATAGTGGAGTGGAACACAGTAATTTTGCTACCGGTGAAATTCCTGGTATGACAGTGATGATTGTGTGACATGTTCCAATGGGTAAATGATGGTGAAAAATTATGAAACTTTCTAGAATGAAAGTATACTTATCAAGATTTAATTTGATAGATCATATAAGTTATTTGGAGTTGTACACAAAGAGAAATGAATTTTTGAAGTTAGCCCAGTGAAATTAATAATTTTCTGGGACAACATTTAAGGATTAAAATTCTAGGAAGAGTAAGCTTTCAATTGATCAAAGGTTATATTTTTCCTTAAAACTAGACTCAATAATGGTCGTATAGCCTTTAGAATCACTTCAATTGAAAATTTTTACAATTAGATATGAATTTTCAAATTTAATGAAAAATCTGCAGAATTTGGTATTTTGTGCGAAAATTCAATTTCTTGGCCAATAAGATTGTGACACGTGGCAGATAAGTTGGCAGATGCATTTATCCATTAATTCATCATCATCATCTTCAGCCATTTTCCGCGTGAAAAACTAGAAGAGAGAGAGAGAGTGAAGGTTCAGATGAGAAATGGAGAGAGAAGAGAGAGACAATTATATTCGCTGAAACTCTACCGAAGCGGCGTCCTATCTCAAAGTGCCCTTTAGCAAACTTCTACTCATCGCAATCTTCATTTCTACGGTTTCAAATTTTTTTTTAGAGGTGGTTGGAGCTGTCTCACCAGCCGAAGTGTTGCTGGAATTCCGAACCATTTGTGGAAATGAGTAGAGGTAAGCGTAAGCTTCCTTTTTAAAGGATGTTTTAATGGCTAAATGATGTCCAACGAGTGTTTAAATAGCTAATCACTTGATTAGGAGTAGCAAGGAAGTGATTAGGTAAGAGAAAATGAGAAAACAACAAACTATTTTCAGAAATCCTTAGATCTGCCCTGTATTGTTTCGTGTAGAAGGAGTTGGAATTTGATGATTTTGATGCTTCCATTGGCTTTAGAAGGCAAAATTTTTTGGGTATACAAGTGTTCATGATTTTTGGATGCTTGTGTATGAATTTGGAAATTTATGAAATAGGGTTGTTCATGTTGTTGATTCTGCCCTATTTGAACAGTGACTTTGTTTGAGTTGTTTCATATGGTAAATCTTATCCAAAAATTCTGATATTTTTCAGGCTTAAAGTAGACATGTGGAGCTTTAATTTTGTAGGTATTTTGTAATTTTAGGATAAGTGTAGTAGGAGATATGAATTGTTGAAGATATGCCCTGTTTTCTGGAAAGAATTTGAAACAGTGATGTTTTGTGAGAATTTTCATAGGGCAAACCTTATCCAAAAATTCTAAAAACTTCCAGAATTAAAGTAGCAATATAGATATTTAATTTTATGGGTATTTTGTAATTTTTGGACAAGTATATTGGGAGATATGAATTGCTAAATATCAGCCCTGTTTTCTGGAAAGAAACCTGAAATAGTGTGGTTGGGAAAAATTTTGAGAATTTTTTGGTTGTGGTGGCCAAAATTTAGTATTTTTATGTGAAATTATATTCAAATATATTCACATGAGAATTATAACCGCTCAATTTAGAGTTTCCTAGAATTAATGGTGAATTTTCAGAGTTAATCGTGTTAACTGAACTTCTGAAACAGATATTAGAAAAGGGAAATTCCATGTTAAAGTGTTCACCTATAGCTAATGGCTATATGTTCCTTTGAAAATAGACCTAAAGAGGGTTGAATAGAGCATTGAATCATGACACTAATGATGTTATCACTTGCCTAGGGCCATGAAGTGACAAAGAAGAAGCAATGGTTGGCGGATCAAGGGATAAGAAGAGAATGACATAAAGTCCAAGAGGTAGTGAACTTACCTTTTCTGCATGTATGTGATATGTATGTCTTGCATTGATTATGTGACTGCTTTGCCTATTTGTGTGAAACATGTATGGTTGGTTGAAGCTCTGTTATATTTGTGCAATAACCATATGTATGTCATAACATCGAGTATGCAGCATGTCATTATGTTGGCATGAAATAGTGTAGGCAAGCATGTCATGCATTCATATATATCTGGCATGCATAGTGGTAATATTTGCTACTAAGATTCTCTCAAATCTCACTCCTCCCAACCAACCATTCAGATAGGTGAGCATTGGAAACGTGCTGAGATCAGAAAAGAAGTATGCACGAAGAGGAATGTTGCTGGTTGTTTGAAGGCCTTTTAGTTATTAAGGTCTGTAAATATTGTGTAAACCCCTAGTGGGGAAACTTTTGTATTATAATCAAGCAATATTGTATTAATATTATCAGTATATTCATGTTATTCATGTGTGCCCACTGAACTACGCATTGCTACTCTGAGTAAGGTTAGTAATAAGGGATATATGAGGCGGGTCTTTACAGGGTCTACTGTAAATCTTATGCATGCATAACGTTTTAAGAAGCTTCAATTAGGGGTAGCCAATCCTACAGCTGTTATACTCAAGCTAGTTGATCAAAGTTTCTCTTATTCATGTGGTATCATTAAGAATGTACTGGTGAAAGTTGGCTTTTTTATCTATCCTCCTGACTTCATTATTCTTGACATAAGAGAGGATCAAGAGACTTTGCTAATTGTTGGGAGACCATTCCCGACTACTGCAAGAACATTGGTAGATGTTGAACAAGAAGAGATAATTATATGACTTGGTGATAAGCAAGTCATGTTTAAGAGGGCAAAGCAATAGAGTATCAAAATGACTCTGAATAATGTGCAAGAGTTGTTGTGATAGATGTCCTCAATCAAGCTGAATTGGATTCATTTGCATTTAAAGAGCCCCTCAAAACTATCTTCTTTAAGTAAAATAGCGTGGAGAATGCTTATAGACACAGTGAGCAGATTTTGAATACCTCTACATCCTTTCTTGGGAAACATTGGCATTGCTTGTCTTGACCTCCTTGACATTCTGACATAGTTAGGTTGAAGACTATAACCTAAGTGTTTCTTGGGAGGCGACCCAATGATTTTGCTTGCATCTTTTATTATTATTTATTTTTCTTTCTTTCATTTTTATTTAGAATTTGTAACATCCCAAATTGTGGGCATAGAATATAAAGAATTAGTTTAAATTAAGTAAACTATTATGTCCAGTTGAGCCAAATGTCTTAAAGATATAATGAGGAAAATGCTTAAAATAATTATAAAAATTATTTAAGGGCTCAGATATATTAAGGGAATAGTATGAAATGTTATTATAAGGATTTAGAGAAATTATAAAGAGGCTTAGTTTCCCAAAATGACCCAAATAGTTTTAAAGCTAGTTTCTAGTAATTTAAGAGCCTATTTTTCCAAAAATTCAAGGAAAAATAGATATGGTTATGATTTGGCTTGAAAATTATAGAAAACTTATTTTAAGGCTTGAAGAAGCTAATCAAGGAAGAAAATCCTTATAAAGTATTAAGGATTAATTTATGAAAATTTTAAGGTAAGCCAATATAAAAGATGGAAAATTAGTAATTTTACTATAATGAACCCGAAATTGGAATTTGGCTAAAGTTAAGCCAAATTATGGAACCCAAGAGATTTTAAAGGATTTTAAATTAGAAAAATTAAGAAAAGAGAAGCCTTATGTGTGAGACGAATAGGATAAAAACACAAACTTATATATACACTCACACGCACAAGGCCCACAATACACACACACTCATATTAACGCATAAAGACACTCAAACACTCAGCTCTCTCATTCATTTAGCACCTGGACAGAAAGAGAGAAAGGGAGAAAAGAGAAAAAGGAGAGAGGAAGCCGAGAGAGTTAGACAAGAATAGTGACCGAGAGACTTACCTGAAAAAGGAAGAGGAAGGTGGCCGGAAGCCACATGCGAGCTTCAATTTCGGTTTAGGTAAGTCTCCTATACCCATTTCCAACTTCTTTTGGATTGATTGGTGATTTTATTTGGGTCAAAATGGTGTTGGAAGTTGGGTAATCTTGGGAAAGAAATTCTGTCACCGTAGAAGCTTGTAAAAAACTCTTGCATGTCGAATTTGAAGGTTGTTTTTGGGAAGTTTGGTTCTGTCAAGTGGTCATTGAAACAAAGCATATATCTAGGAGTGCGTAGGGTCAAAATTCTGAAGGTTATAAGTTATGATTTGTGGTTGCATGTCTCTTTTTTCCTTCTTCACTTCATTACTGAAAAACAGAGGGTCACATGCATGAAGTTGTAGGGGTCAAAACTTAGGCTTTTTGAGTGGGTTTGATTAATTTATTTTGAAGATTAAATTGCTGAATATGTGTATTAGAAGATAGAGCTAAGAAGAGATCAATTTAGGAAGAGAACGGAGGAGTTTTTGAGGTTTTGGTAGTAGGGGTCGATTCTGTTGGTTCAGTGTGCTAGATGAATTCAGGTTGGATTTTGATCAGGAAAATTATGTCCACTATCTATGAAACTTGGTAAGGAAATAATAAACATCCCAAATTTTAAGATGATCCCTATAATATGTTAATTGGATATATAGAACAAAAGTTATGATTTTTGGAAATTTAAGCAAAACAGGGAACATTCTGTGTTTTAGATTTTTGACAGTGAGTAAATAAGCAAATTATATGAGGTTACTTCAGTAATTTGTTAGTGTGATTATTTTTCTATTAAATTAGTTGTATAGAGCTTTCAAAAAACTATTAGAACACAGAAATTGGATGGGTAAATTGTAAGTTATAAATTTTCAAACTTTGACTAGAAAATCTAAAAAATTCTAACTCTCAAAATGGACAGTCAGTTTGCTCGTAAGAATTTAGGAACTTAGGTCCATGATTTAATACAGAAAATTATTTTTCTTTTATAGAAGATTGAAATAAATTTACATTGGAACTTGAATCACTTCAATTAAAGTTTTCTAGCTTAAGTTATGATTTTTTCAAATTTCCTTAAAAGTTTCAAGGCAGATTTTCAGTTAATTCCTTAAATGTAATTAGTGATGGTTTGAGAGTTTTAGGACAAGTTTGAGGGGCTAACTTAATTGAATTAAATGTTGATCAATTTGAGCCTTCCCTTGAGCCTAGAATGGAAAATGATGTAGGGAGATGTCAAGAGTACATGTTTAAAAGCATGATTTACAAAAATAAAAAATAAAAAATGGAGATTTATCCACCTATGTGCATATGCCTTAGCCAAGAAGAGTTGAGGCACTAGGGAAAGAGTTATTATGCAATGGTTATGCACTAAGGTTTAAGTATTAATAACCTCCGCATGAATCATTAATAGGATTTGGCAACCAATATCAAGCAAAAGGGGAAGCAAAACCAAAGAAATTCAAGCAAAAGTTGGTAACTTGGGAAGAAGCAAAAGGTAGCAAAACTTACTCTTATATAGTTTGTGCTTGGTTGCTTGTATGTTTATTTGCCACGTATATGCATTTGAACATGTAATATATATCCTTACTTAAGTTGTGCCATGGCCATGTGTATATGCTTGTAAGGTGCTATTCTTGTATTGGCAATTCATGTTCTTTGTTTACTACCATTGCACATTATATATTGAGTTAATATTTACTACTGAGATTTTCCAAAATCTCACCCATTTCTCCCATATACCAATAGTAGGGGCAAGTACTTTTAAAGGAAACGACAAGCTATTGGAGGAAACTTGAAGTTGGAGACTCTAAGGAAGCCATTAGTTATGGTTGTTTTGTAAATTAATTATTTTAGTGGCTCATTGTATATAGGTGTGTGCTTAGCTTAAATTATTAAATTTTATTCTAATTTAATGTATGTAAATATAGTTATGCAAGGGCATGTATCTAACCTCCATAAGGAAGAGTATGTGCGCTAAGCACCAGCCCAAGGTAAGTGCCATCAAATGATCATGGCTAAGATGCATGATAATTTAGTTTGGAAATTACCTAGTATGCATACTTGAGCCATGGTTTTTTGAGTATGCTCGAACAGTAGCTAATCTTTTTAAAAGATTGAGCAAATATATGGATTATGCCCTAGGATATTTACATGCCAAACTTATAGGTTATATGATTTTATAAAGATGAGAGCAGAGTAGAACGCTGATATTATTATATATGGTTAAAGGATTGATGAGCTATAATGAAGAGTTTGAACCACTGGATAACTATTTTAAAAAGTCTTAAATGTTTCAGAGAAACACATTCATTTACAAATTCAAACCCTGTATTTGGGCTAAGTTTTCAACTATTTGTAAAAGTATTTTTTTTCCATGGACTAAACCTGCCTTAGTGGTTCGAATTCATTATGTATATAACTCATATGACTAGTAATGAAATTAGGGTGATACAGGATTAAAGAGGATCACTCCTCTTGTGGCTGCAAATTCTTGCTTGTGCACTCTTTCCTCCCTCAAAATTTGAAACAACATGGATGGTATTGGAGGAAGAACTCCATATAAAAATTAGAGACATAAACTAGGGGAGTACTGGTTCCCCTCTCTCTTTATTGACTTTTGCAACATTAGGTGTAACATCCCAAAATTTATTAAAAGGTTAAATTCCCAAAAAGAAAATTAAATGGTGCTAGAGATTAATCTTGGGAATTGAAAGATAAATTATGAAACCTATGAAATATAAGGAATCTTAAATTAGACAAAGAGAAAAATTAATGCATAGTGTGTGTAATTAATAGGATAAAAATATACCTATATATATTATAGTAAAACAAAACACACACACTCTTTTTCCTTGCTTCTCTCATGTCTCACGCACACACACACCAAAATATTAAAATAAGACACACATGACACATGCACACTTATTTAATTAATAAAACAATACTCTCTAACTCTCTCATACACACACGGAAATACACCCACACACTCCTCATTTTCCATTTTGCATTCATTCAACACATTCAAAAGAAACAGAAAAATATAGGAAAAGAGAGAGTGAGTGATAGAGAGAAAGTAAGAGATAAGTAAAAGGATCAGTGCTACCAGAGGAAGGAAGAAGTGATTACAAATTCTACATACAACTCAATATCCTAATATAGGTGAGTTTTCTTCCCATATTCTTAACTCTTTCTAGTTGATTTAAGACTATTTTTGGGTAATTTGGGAAGCATAAGAACCTAGTATAATAAATTGTTGACTTGTGAGGTTTTGTTTTTGGGAAAAATAGTGCATGAAGAAGGAATGAGAATTTGTCAAATTTGAGGTTTCCAATCAATTCTACACGAAAAATTATGTGGGAATACATATGGTTTTGATTTTTGGATGATTATATATAAGTCTAGAATTTTTAGAAAATAAGAGGAGTTGCTGTTCGGTTAGTTTCTCTGAAATCATATTGGTTGTAAAATAAATTTCGGTAACCAAACCTAGTCCGAAAATTATGAAAGTTTCCAGAAGGAAAGTAGACATCTTAAGCTTTAATTTGATATATAATATGTATCATTTGGGTTTATAAATAGTGAGATATGAATTTTTAAAGTTAGATGATGAATCTGGAACGTTTTCTGGTACAGATGGGGTTTGACGAAATTATGGAAATTTTTTGACTATAATATCTAAATGGTTATATTTTTCCTTGATAATATATTTAAATATGATCATATAGGATTTTGAACCATACCATTTGGAGTTCTAGATATTTAGTTATGAATTTTAGAAGTTAAGCTATTGAAACTGGAAATATTTTCTGGCAGTGCGAGAAAAATTTAAAACTGGGAATTATTCATGGATAGGTGGTAGTTAAACGTATTTTTATATTAAAATAGACTTCATAAGTGACACATAGAATTTTGAACCACCTTAATTGGATATTTCTAGGCCAAGATATGAATTTTCAAAGATTATTGAAAATTCTGACAAAATTGAGTAATAGTGAAAAATAAAAAGTAAGGGTATTTTTGAAATAATTAGGACTCTAAGGGTCAAGTTAAATACTAGAGTTGGTATGAGTCCATTAAATACCTATTGGATTTAAGGTATTAGCTATAATGATAACCTACCAAGGTGTCTTAAATTATTTTAGAATAAGTAATAATTCGTCCGTCCGTAAATTATAAATTATAGGATTTGACATTTGCCCGGGACGCCTAAGAGACTGAGAACAGGAACCAAATTTGGAAAGACTGTCAGGTAGTACCTTATCTCTTATATCATATGTGATGCCATGTATGTGTACCATATCATCTGTATATGTGTGGGACAGATAGTCCATAGGCGGTAAGACCCGTAAGTACAAGTTACACCGGGAGTTACCCGGGGGCGTCTTGAGTCAGGTAGGCTTGAGGCAGAAAGCCCGTGACTGTACCTTGTATGGGGCAGAGGCCCTGGGCAGCCAGATTGTGAATCTCAAGCGCTGTGAGTCTGTGATAAGGGACCAGTTAGGCCCTTTTATGTGCTGCATTTCTGTAAGTTGTGCTGTTTGATGATTTGTTTTACATGCTTAGTATTTGCATATTATATGAGTGATCTGTGTACTACTGAGATTCTTTTGAATCTCACCCTTTTTTCAACAAATGACATACAGCAAAGGCGTCCAGCTCTAAGGGCAAGAAGGTAATATAGATGGACGAAGAAGAGACAAATAAATTATGGACTGTTGGTTATCATTTTATTTTGGATGACTGTAAAATATTTATAAGTAGTAGTAGTAGTAGCGATAGTAGTACTAGTACTCGCGATGCAGACTGTATAAGTTGTAATCCGTACGCTAGACTTTCGATAACGTATTGGTATCCAGAAACCAATAAGTTAACCATCACGACGCGAGCTATGGATAGAAAATTATCTGTATTTTAAATAAATGATTTTGAAACTGATAAAGATAATGAATTTACAAATTAAAATTTAGACCATACATATTTATTTTAAAAAGTTTTTTGAAAATCCTATACAAATATAAGATTAAAATCTGTCTTAAATTTGGACTTTAAATTGTTTTGGTGTCAGATTTGAAACCATTATATATTTAAACTAATCTAAAGGCTTTAGAAAATAAGGTGTTACATTTTTGGTATCAGAGCAGAGATTCTGGCATTAGGCTAGTATGCTCTACTGCTATAAATAAGTATGCAGATACCTTAATAGTGATCTCATAGCTAGAACAAATTGTGGGTTAGAGATGAACCCAGAGAAATAGAATTTTCCCTGAGCACTAACTGGATAGACTGGTTTAAAGGATATGGTAGAACAGTATATAGAAAATGAAATGGAGCAATAGTGATGTATACCTAGTAAAGAAGGGTATGAACTCTGAAGAATTGAATGCTAAGCTGGCATGTGACTCGGATACTATTAAAATTTCATAGTTAAGCATGCTCAGGTGAGAGTAAACTTAGGATAGGTGACTCCTAGAAAGTATCTTGGAAATCCAAAACCTTTTGTTTAAAGGTTTGAAATTTTAACCCTAAATTCTTAAATGACCTAGAGGATGATTAGAGGCATAGAGATGATGAAATAAGTATTAATCTTTAATTCGAACCATTTTTGTTGCAAGAAAAGTTCATTTGATGGGGTTATGGAAACTCGAGGCATAGTGATTGTTTTGAGGGTTCTCTATGCTAAATAGTGATCCTTAGTAACACTGTGGTGTTAAAGGTATGTAGGTATGATATATGGTGCTATATGGAGAGCGATAATTATGCCGTATATTGATCCTAAAGGATCAAATCTGATGATACTGAAGGTTTAAGATATGTTTAAAAAAGATCTAAGCTGAAATAGTGTTTAGGTTAAAATGTAAATAAGGTTGCACTATAGTTTTGTTTCATGAAGGAAGTTGAACCTTGTGAACCTTATGAATAATGTTGAACCTTCAGTAATGTTTTGAGGATATTACCAGGATATAGTAAAGGTTAGAATATGCGTTATTGATCTTGATTTTTTTATAACTGAGGAAAGTAATTTCTAATTTATGTGATGTTAAGGTACTAAGATAAGTGCGGGCAGAAGTGCAGCCCCACTTATGTTTGATAGTGTGAGGCATTAGAGTGTACAGTAGAAGCGTGGTAGGCTCATAACCCACAGGTTCCTGGTTGTTTGAATTGTATTGTAAATATAGCGGGGTAGGAGTTTGTGATAGATTTGATCTGTTTACCACTCCACAAACTGGAAGTTATCCTAGGCATTGACTGGCTAACGACGAATAATGTTTTGCTGGACTGTGGTAACAAGAGAATTGAATATCTTGAATCATATAAAGGCAATGATGCTAGCATTAACCTGAATTTTCTCTCCGTAGCTGAAGCTGAGAAATATCTAAGAAAAGGGTGTCAGGGGTATCTGATATTATTCTTGGTTCAGGCAAAATCAGATGTAATGATTGAGAGTATACCTGTAGTGAATGAATTTCCTGAGGTATTTCCAGAAGACATTAGTGGATTACCTCTAGAAAGGAAAGTTGAGTTCGCCATTAAGATTATGCCGGGTGTCGGATCTATTTCTAAAGCTCCTTATCGAATGGCACCAAATGAAATGGCAAAACTGAAGAAGCAAATTGAAGAATTACTAGAGAAAGGATTTATACGCCCTAGTGTTTCACCATGGGGAGCTCCAGTATTGTTTGTTAAGAAGAAGGACGGGAGCCTACGTTTATGTATTGATTATCGAGAGCTGAATAAGGTGACCGTCAAGAACAAATATCCACTCCCCAGGATTGATGATTTTCTCGATCAACTATCTGGTTCTAGCGTATTCTCAAAGATTGATCTGAGATCGGGCTACCATCAGCTGCGAGTAAGAGCTGAGGATGTGTCGAAGACAGCTTTTAGAACCAGATATGGACATTATGAGTTCTTGGTAATGCCTTTCGGACTGACCAACGCACCTGCTGTGTTTATGGATTACATGAACCGAATTTTTCGTCAGTATCTGGATCAGTTCGTGGTAGTCTTCATTGACGACATCCTAATATACTCTAAGAATAAAGAGGAACATGAAGAGCATTTGAGAATAGTGCTGAGAATTCTGAGAGAAAAGCAACTCTTTGCCAAACTGAGTAAATGTGAATTCTGGCTTTCAGAAGTTAAATTTTTGGGCCATGTAATTTCACAAGAAGGAGTCTCTGTGGATCCTAGTAAGGTAGAGGCAGTACTAAACTGGAAGAGGCCAGAAACTGTAACAGAGATACGCAGTTTTCTGGGTCTTGCTGGTTATTACCGGATATTTATTCAAAATTTCTCCAGGATCGCCATGCCGTTGACAAAGCTCACGAGAAAGAATCAAACATATGTGTGGGATGCCAAATGTGAGAGGAGCTTCACGGAGCTGAAGGAGAGGTTGACATCCGCACCAGTACTGATTATTCCAGATCCCAGTGAGCCCTATGTGGTTTACAGTGATGCTAGTAAGCAGGGATTGGGATGTGTCCTTATGCAGCAGGGCAGAATGGTGGCGTATGCCTCTCGACAGCTGAAGCCTCACGAGAAGAACTATCCCACTCATGATTTGGAGCTTGCGGCAATCGTGTTTGCACTGAAAATATGGCGACACTACCTATATGGTAGTACTGTAGAGTTATATTGTGACCACAAGAGCCTCAAGTATCTACATGATAAAAAAGAATTGAATATGAGACAACGTCGCTGGATGGAGTTGTTAAAAGATTATAATCTAGAGATTAAATATCATCCAGGAAAGGCAAATGTTGTTGCTGATGCCTTGAGTAGAAAAGCGGTGCAAGTAGCAGTCATGATGGTCCAAGAACAGAAATTGTTAGAGGAATTCAGGGATCTAAACTTGACAAATCAAGTATTTATGAATGCAAACAAACCGAATGAAGTACTCCTAGCTAATTTTAGTGTTAGTCAGGAAGAAAGCAATCTGAGAGCAGAAATTGAAGAAGCTCAAATACAAGATGAACGAGCCCAGTTGATCCAAGGGATGATTGAAAAAGGTGAAACCCAGGATCATGATCTTTCACCAAGTGGATTGGTCAGATACAAACAGCGAATATATGTACCACCAAAGGCTGATTTGAGGCGAAAAATCCTGGATGAGGCACACAAGAGTCGTTACACGCTTCACCCAGGAATGATTAAGATGTATCACAATTTGAAATCCATGTACTGGTGGCCAGGGCTAAAAAGCGATGTGACCAAGTATGTGTCCCGATGTCTCACTTGTCAGAAGGTGAAGATTGAACATCAGAGACCACCAAGACTTCTACAGAGTCCATAAATTCCAGAATGGAAGTGGGAAAATGTCACCATGGATCTAGTGATGGGTTTACCTAAAATTAGAAAATACGATGCCTATTTGGGTAATTGTCGACCGTTTCACCAAGACGGCACATTTTATACCCATTAATGCCAGATATTCCTCAGAGAAGTTAGCATAAATATATATACGGGAGATAATCAGACTCCATGGTACACCGAAGAGCATTATCTCCGATCGAGATCCCAGATTCACATCAAGATTCTAGAAAGCTCTACATGAAACTCTAGGTACGAAGCTGAAATTCAGTATGGCCTATCATCCACAGACGGATGGACAGTCAGAAAGAACCATACAGACGTTGGAAGATATGTTAAGAGCATGTGTATTAGATTTCAAGGGAAGTTGGGATCATTTCCTTCCACTCGCTGAATTCGCTTACAATAATAGCTATCATGCGAGTATACAAATGGCTCCTTATGAAGCATTGTATGGTAGAAAGTGTCAATCACCCCTATGCTGGACAGAATTGAATGAACGAAGACTATATGGGCCGGATCTGGTAGATCAAACCACAGAGCAAATCAGGACTATCAAAAAGAGGCTCCTAACAGCGCAAATCCGACAGAAAAGCTATGCTGATAAAAGGAGAAGATCTCTAGAGTTTGAAGTGGGAGATCATGTATTTTTGAAGGTATCTCCTGTTACTGGAATCGGTAGGGCAATAAAAAGGAAAAAGCTTAGCCCACGCTACATCGGTCCATTTGAAATATTGGCAAGAATTGGGCCAGTAGTATATCGAATAGCCTTACCCCAAACTTAAGTAGACTGCACGATGTGTTTCATGTCTCACAGTTGAAGAAGTACCAACCAGACCCTGAACATATTATGGAATATGAAGATGTGGATATGCGAGATGATCTCATATATGAGGCTGAGCTAGAACAAATCATTGACAGACAAGAAAAACAACTCAGACATCGAAGCATACCATTCGTGCAGGTGGTTTGAAAGGGACTGTCTCCAAGGGAAGCAACTTAGGAAGTAGAAGAGGACCTGAAGGAATGTTACCCGGAGTTTATATCTCAAGAAGTGTAACAAATTTCGAGGACGAAATTTATTTTACGGGGGGAGAATTGTAACATCCCAAAATTTATTAAAAGGTTAAATTCCCAAAAAGAAAATTAAATGGTGCTAGAGATTAATCTTGGGAATTGAAAGATAAATTATGAAACCTATGAAATATAAGGAATCTTAAATTAGACAAAGAGAAAAATTAATGCATAGTGTGTGTAATTAATAGGATAAAAATATACCTATATATATTATAGTAAAACAAAACACACACACTCTTTTTCCTTGCTTCTCTCATGTCTCACGCACACACACACCAAAATATTAAAATAAGACACACATGACACATGCACACTTATTTAATTAATAAAACAATACTCTCTAACTCTCTCATACACACACGGAAATACACCCACACACTCCTCATTTTCCATTTTGCATTCATTCAACACATTCAAAAGAAACAGAAAAATATAGGAAAAGAGAGAGTGAGTGATAGAGAGAAAGTAAGAGATAAGTAAAAGGATCAGTGCTACCAGAGGAAGGAAGAAGTGATTACAAATTCTACATACAACTCAATATCCTAATATAGGTGAGTTTTCTTCCCATATTCTTAACTCTTTCTAGTTGATTTAAGACTATTTTTGGGTAATTTGGGAAGCATAAGAACCTAGTATAATAAATTGTTGACTTGTGAGGTTTTGTTTTTGGGAAAAATAGTGCATGAAGAAGGAATGAGAATTTGTCAAATTTGAGGTTTCCAATCAATTCTACACGAAAAATTATGTGGGAATACATATGGTTTTGATTTTTGGATGATTATATATAAGTCTAGAATTTTTAGAAAATAAGAGGAGTTGCTGTTCGGTTAGTTTCTCTGAAATCATATTGGTTGTAAAATAAATTTCGGTAACCAAACCTAGTCCGAAAATTATGAAAGTTTCCAGAAGGAAAGTAGACATCTTAAGCTTTAATTTGATATATAATATGTATCATTTGGGTTTATAAATAGTGAGATATGAATTTTTAAAGTTAGATGATGAATCTGGAACGTTTTCTGGTACAGATGGGGTTTGACGAAATTATGGAAATTTTTTGACTATAATATCTAAATGGTTATATTTTTCCTTGATAATATATTTAAATATGATCATATAGGATTTTGAACCATACCATTTGGAGTTCTAGATATTTAGTTATGAATTTTAGAAGTTAAGCTATTGAAACTGGAAATATTTTCTGGCAGTGCGAGAAAAATTTAAAACTGGGAATTATTCATGGATAGGTGGTAGTTAAACGTATTTTTATATTAAAATAGACTTCATAAGTGACACATAGAATTTTGAACCACCTTAATTGGATATTTCTAGGCCAAGATATGAATTTTCAAAGATTATTGAAAATTCTGACAAAATTGAGTAATAGTGAAAAATAAAAAGTAAGGGTATTTTTGAAATAATTAGGACTCTAAGGGTCAAGTTAAATACTAGAGTTGGTATGAGTCCATTAAATACCTATTGGATTTAAGGTATTAGCTATAATGATAACCTACCAAGGTGTCTTAAATTATTTTAGAATAAGTAATAATTCGTCCGTCCGTAAATTATAAATTATAGGATTTGACATTTGCCCGGGACGCCTAAGAGACTGAGAACAGGAACCAAATTTGGAAAGACTGTCAGGTAGTACCTTATCTCTTATATCATATGTGATGCCATGTATGTGTACCATATCATCTGTATATGTGTGGGACAGATAGTCCATAGGCGGTAAGACCCGTAAGTACAAGTTACACCGGGAGTTACCCGGGGGCGTCTTGAGTCAGGTAGGCTTGAGGCAGAAAGCCCGTGACTGTACCTTGTATGGGGCAGAGGCCCTGGGCAGCCAGATTGTGAATCTCAAGCGCTGTGAGTCTGTGATAAGGGACCAGTTAGGCCCTTTTATGTGCTGCATTTCTGTAAGTTGTGCTGTTTGATGATTTGTTTTACATGCTTAGTATTTGCATATTATATGAGTGATCTGTGTACTACTGAGATTCTTTTGAATCTCACCCTTTTTTCAACAAATGACATACAGCAAAGGCGTCCAGCTCTAAGGGCAAGAAGGTAATATAGATGGACGAAGAAGAGACAAATAAATTATGGACTGTTGGTTATCATTTTATTTTGGATGACTGTAAAATATTTATAAGTAGTAGTAGTAGTAGCGATAGTAGTACTAGTACTCGCGATGCAGACTGTATAAGTTGTAATCCGTACGCTAGACTTTCGATAACGTATTGGTATCCAGAAACCAATAAGTTAACCATCACGACGCGAGCTATGGATAGAAAATTATCTGTATTTTAAATAAATGATTTTGAAACTGATAAAGATAATGAATTTACAAATTAAAATTTAGACCATACATATTTATTTTAAAAAGTTTTTTGAAAATCCTATACAAATATAAGATTAAAATCTGTCTTAAATTTGGACTTTAAATTGTTTTGGTGTCAGATTTGAAACCATTATATATTTAAACTAATCTAAAGGCTTTAGAAAATAAGGTGTTACATTAGGGACAATGTTTGATTTAGGTGTGGGAAGAGGGATATAATTTTGTTGTTGTTTTGCTTGTTCTTTTTATGCAATTGAAGATATTTTTTTTTTCAGCAATATTTTCAACAGTTGAAATTTTTGCATTGCTTAAAACTAACCTTAACCTTGAGCCTTCTCCATCTTAGAGAATTTTATTTAAAAATATTTAAATAGAAAATATTTTTTCAAAGAAGCCTCTAAGCCTTGGTCTCTTGTATGAATCTTGAGATGGACTATGAGAATAGGGTTATTTTGTAATAGCATTAACAGAGTATTAGTTTATGAACATTTTGTGACTTAATTCCTTTAGAAAATTTGATGATACCTTTGTTGGCTAAGTGAAACTTTTGTTTAGGGAAATGACTTAGTTGAATAAAAGAAAAAATATTAGAAAAAGAAAAGATAAAAGACACAACTCCAATAGTTTCTCTAGACCTAACTTAGTAATTAGGGGCACTTCATCACTAATATTGGCACTCGCATCAAATGGTAAAGTCAAAGAGAGTTATGAGTTAGGCTAAAAGCCTCTTGAGGTAACTGTTTGAGTAACTGAGTAACTAGTACTGCATCACCCATATGCAGAGTCGCAGCAAAAGGGAACCTACAATAGCTCAAGATGAAAAAAAAAAGAAAAAAATGAATTTAGCTATTTTCTACTTGAGGATCCTTATTAAATTAAATGAAAAGCTTGGTTTAGTGGGGGCATTTGAATTTTTCTAGAGAAGTTGAGTAGTGTAATATTCTTTTACTAATCTTATTATTGCTATCACTTGGCGATCCTTGAATCATGGGACGTTAAGAGATTATTACAATTGTTTAAGGCTTTTGACTTGGGGACCCATTCTTACAAGACATTAACTTGAATAAAATTAGATAACATGATATGTGGTAGTGTATTGCTCTTTGTTTAGGAATTTCATAAGCAATGATCTTTTTGTTCATATAATGAATTCTTTCTTTTGCTTGAGGACAAGCAAATGTTTAAGTGTGGGGGAGTTTGATAATTACATATTTTATAATTAAATAGGTGTATATTTTAGGATATAATTTGTTACATTTATTAATATTTTATACCTATTTAATTATTTTGTATATATTTCTCTATCCTTTAATTAATTATAGGATAAAAAGGAATTTTGATATAAAATCAACTCAAGCTATTTTATGTTGCAGGAGACATTATCATATTTGAGAAAGAAGGAAATATCAAATAAATGAAGGAGTTAGGGCATTAGAGGAAATACATACATACATACATAAGTGAGAAGCTTGATGGAGAAGTGAGGAAGCTCGCCGTGCCACTCTCAACTCTGTTCGGACCTGGTGGTGGTGTGTAGGTCCGATGAGGAAGAAGAGGGTGATGGTGAAGGTGGCAGTTCTCCTTGGTTGATCGTGGCACTGGAAGTCGATGGTGGTGAGTGGGTGGTGAATAGAGGAAGTTGACGGTGATTTTCAAGCTCTCCCTTCTTCAAGACGGACGGTGGTGGTGACAATGGTGATCGACGGTGAAGAGGGAAGAAAGTGATGGTGGTGATGCTTGGTGGTAGTGATCCTCTGACTCACTCTCCCCCCCCCCCTCTGTATCCTTGGTATGGGTGGTCGCTGGTGGCAATGGTGAAGAACATGGAAGCCGCCGCGGTAAAAAATAGAAAAGAATGGAAGAAGATCGGTGATGAACGTGATGCTCGCTTTGGTTCTGTTCCAGTGGTCATTTTAAAGAAGGAAAAGGAAAAAAGTAACGATAATTGATGTTTGTGATCCAGCTTCTCCTCTACTCTTCGCACCATATAATTTTGTCAGGTCCAGTTCCAGCCGAAAGAGGGAGACATATGTTCATGGTGCCAGCTCTGTGTCTATAGGAGGAAGAAGAATAAGTCTGGTTTGATCGGCACTTTTAGTTTTGGGTACTCTTCTATTATTTTATCTGACTCTTGTCCTCATTCATTTGTGATTTTTCAGAAATTCTGGGCCCCTTTCTTTAATTTTCCCTAGTTCTCAAAATATTAATTATGACCCTTCAAAATTGTTAGTTTCTTCCTAAAACACCTATAATGCAAGATTAGCACAATATATCATCTAAAAGTCTAAGAAATCATTTGTATGAATAATTAACAAATTATGACAAATTTGCCCCTAAATTACGCTTAATTCAATACAAATGTCCCTAGTTTAAATTAGTGCTTAATAATACAATAATGCCCCAAAAATGCATTAAAATCCTAATTTAGTTATAAAAATGATATATAAAAATATGGTTCAATCACATTCTTTTCATAAGATAATTTTTGAAGGAATCAATTGTATTTGTATTTAAGAGACTTTGACAACATGTCTTAAATATTTATTATCATTTTTCACATATTTTTTCCATTAATTATTCAAGTGGGTCTGAACCATACATACACATATTATTTATGTGAGACAGTGAGAAAGAGACGGAGTATTTTTTTCAAAAAAAATTTATATTTTTAACATATTTATAATTTTTAATCATTTTCAATATTTGAGGAGTTAATCTTGATCCTAAATATACAATATAGTTTTCATATTTGTCAATCTTCCCCTAATTTACCCTTATTGTTGCTTCCTCAATAACAATCAAGAAGGAAGGGGAATGAGAGAATTAAAGAAAATAATTAAAGTATATTATCTTTTTCAGGCACCATAATCAAGTTTAATGTGCAAAAATATATATGAATTTTTTTATAATGGAGCAAAAATGCTGGCTCCATTAACTTCTTTAAACATTCGTTACTTTTTCAATACATATTTTTTTAAGGGTGCAAAAATACTTGTATCTTTTCCAAAAAGTGTTGTGTTGGTGCCATAATCAAACCTCATGTGCAAAAGGTTTTATAAAGATTCAAAAATGGGACAAAATGGAACCACCGTTAAATATGTCAATGTTGAGCATTAAGTATATGCTCACGTTGACCGAAGATGCTAACATGGAGGCTGATAATGTCTTTGCTGGAAGTGGAGGGAAAAAAGCACACTAATTCATATTATAATAGACCTATATGTCACATTCTCTCTCTTCTCTATAATCAACTCATTTCTAATTATTTTAATATGATAACACATGACAAAGACAAAAGAAGGAGGATGAATAATTAATAACTTCCTTAATCCTATGTAGAGATGTCACTGAATTTGAATATTGATGCATGTCGTCAGAAAAAAACAGTAAAAGCAGCTGAATTGGTTTCAGGTGTTCTTCTCCGATGCCTACACATTATATCATCATCTGTTCATCTTCATCGATGCACCATTTTCTCTTGTGAATACTCCTACACTTCTTGACTTTCCATTGAAACTCCATTCCACGTCCTCCATCCATCATACAATCACTCAAACTTCTCTTCTTAGTAATATTAGTGCTTGAATCATCCCTGCACCCAAAAGAATTATCATGTCTATTTATAATAGTTCCATCCAAGATGTTTATTTTGGCCAAATTTTAAGGATTCATTCATTTCCAAACTAAGTACAATAGTCACTAATAACAGGAAACATCAGTACGACAGAAAAGAGAAAACACCAAAAGTTCAGCAGAAAAGAAAAGACAATCACACAAAAAAAACTTCCTAACTTAATGGATCTTAAGCTATGATAGATGTGAGCAACCCACTCTTTTAAGCACTTCACCTTTAAATCTGCATGTGCAACCTGAGAAGTCTTGGACACCACCCAAAGCAACCAGAGCTAATACACACCCTCCATTCACAGTTAGTGCCAAAGGAAAACATTCTGAGTCAATAGATAGAACAAGGAATATCCCAATTTCCATACCTTCCCCAGTGACTGCCGAGGAAATGGGTACTAACTCGATCATCATTCTAAGTCGGGGAAGCTCTGCTAATGAAGAGGGAAGGGGGAAAAAAATCTATCAGAGCCTAGGGGACCTCAAGGTAAACTGTTTTAAATACGAAGAAAAATAATAATTAAATGAAAGAGAAACGAGAAACTTTCCAGCAAAAGAAAGGCATGCTTCAAGAGGTTGAGAGAAAAGAAGAGTACTAAAAATAAGAAAAAGAGTCGTAGAAGTTAATTTCACACAAATAAATCTGTCTACACATAACAAGAGTTATACTTTTGGTAGATCATTCAATAAATCATATAATGAAATATCGATTAACATTTTACATGGAAGCACTATCTTGTCTACTTGCATGCAATATGAAAAAATGTTATACTGAATATCAAACTAGTAATTGGAATAAAGGATCAGTGCACCTTAAACGCGTGCCATTTAAACTGATGTATGGAACGTGGGAGATTTTGGACCAAATTTCTTCATCCTTGTTACGACATCGTTCTTCCAGAAGGTGGCAATACCAAGTGTGGAGCCTTTGTAGAGAAGGAGGCAACATTCCTCCTTTTATGTTCACAAGCTTGGGAGAACACCGAATTTGTAGTTGTTGAAGAGAGGTAAGATGTTGAAGCCCTCTGCAATGCCATGTCTTAGATGGAGTACAGATGAGAAGCTCAGTGATTGTTGGAAGGTGATGCCATTCTGTATGCCTTGATAATAACTTGTCACAGTCTTTTATCTCAAGTTTTTTTAAACTCGATGGTAACAACCCTGCTGAAAATGGCTCCATTTCCGGACATCTTTCTATGCTTAGCTCTTTTAAATTTGGGAGAAGACGTTTCATTTCATAAAACAAGGACTTCAGAAACTTGCAATCATAAAAGGAGATCCTATGGAGATGAGGAAGAGGTGCCTTTGAAACCAAAACAAACTTGAGATTTTGACAACATGCTATAACTAGGTTTTTCACTGATGGGGGCGTATGAATAACCGGAGGTGGCATTGCGTCAGAACAATCCCGGACAATTAAATCTTCAATACGCAACTTTTCAGACAGAGAATTCAACATCCTTGCACCTGAAGTTGTTAGACGGCGTAGGGAAGCTGGTAAGTCTTGCTTTTGCAACACTACATTTCGACTTACAATTATATGTAACTCGTGAAGTTTCGGACACTTCGGGATAGAAGAAGCAAGCAGTGGACATCCTCTTATTTCTAGAAACTTTAAAGAAAGAAGTTGGCGAGGCAAATTTCCTATTAATTTGGGACAATAATTAAGGTGAAGAGTGCGGAGTTTAGGAAAAGCTTTCATATCAATTGAATGCCATACTTTCCAGGAGTACATGCCTTCAAAATGAAGAGTTCGAAGGGATGGAAACGGTATAAGTGAAGCACCATCATGTCCCTTGAAAAACTCAGAATCCACAAACACCACATCATTTAATCTTGCAATAGTTAAGGATCTCAGAGCAGGTAGTTGCCCAAGGGCAGGAATTCTCCAACATTTTCTGCAGTTTATCAGGTGCAACTCAACCAACTTGTCGTAGGAATCACTTCCTAACCAAGTTGGAATTGTAGTACCCCTGTGAATTTCTGAATCCCAATCAATGCTCGCAATATCTCTCTCTGTCCATGAAAATAGAAACACATACTGAGAAACAAGATAATTCATTTGGTTTTCAAAGGAAATTAATTACATGCAAGACTTCTATGAGAAAGAAACTGTTAGCTTTTAGGATTTCATGTCATTCCAGCACATTTTTCTTGAGTTTTATACACTTTTTGGCACACTTGTCCATGTTTTGGATACTCAAAAGTAGGAAAATGTGCATGGCGGTTTTGGTTGCACATTATTGCTTAATTGTGCATATTTTGTCTCTCATCCTTGTTAGCTTTGAGCTTATAAAATTTATTCTTTTTCAAGGCATATTTTGGTAGAAGTATTAAATGTTTCAAGACAATTGAAAGTGCTTTGAAGGTAGTTGCAGATCAAAATTGATTGGCAAATACATTAGGAAAATCATTGATGAACAAATTGACCCCAAACAATGGCTAGAACACTTCATTTGAGTTAGAAGAACTCAATTTTCTAGAAGCAAAATGAGCTGTTGCGCAATCTGTTTCAGCCACAGCCGGATTCAAACTAGAAGCAAACTCAACTACGGCTCAAAACAGTTTGGCCGCAGCTGAGTCACTCACAGCAAAACGCACAGCAGCGATAAGATGGAAAAATGTGGGTTTTATGTAATATCCCGAATTTTGGGACTAGAGGCATAAGATTAAGCCTGGATCAAGTGGACTGCTAAGCCCCGGTTTAGCAAATATCCCTATGATGTATGTTTAAATTCCCTAAAAAATTTCTTTATATCATTGGATATTAAAAGGAATCATATTAGTGAACTAAAGAGTAACAAAATAAAGTGATTAGAAGTCACACATAATATAGTAAAGTGGAATACATAGTAATTTTGCTACCGGTGAAATTTCCGGTATGGCAGTGATGATTTTGTGACATGTTTCGATAGGTAAATGATGGTGAAAAATTATGAAACTTTCCAGAATGAAAGTAGACTTATCAAGCTTTAATTTCATAGGTCATATGAGTCATTTGGAGTTGTACACAAAGAGAAATGAATTTTTGAAGTTAGCCCAGCGAAATTAGTTATTTTCTGGGACAGCATTCAAAGATTAAAATTCTGGAAAGAGTGAACTTCCAATTAGACATTTGTTAAATTAGATATGAATTTTCAAAGTTAATGAAAAATCTGCAGAATTTGGTATTTTGTGCGAAAATTTGATTTTTGGGCCAATAGGAGTATGACACGTGGCAGATGAGAAAACTGATCCATTTATCCATTAAATCATCATCTCCTCCTCATTTTTCACGCAGAAAGAACCATAAGAGAGAGAGAGACATCAGGCGAAAATGGAGAAAGAAGAGAGAGAAAATTCTTTCCTCCGAAACACAGCCGAATCGGCGTCCTCTCTCAAAGTACTCTTCAGAAAACTTCTTCTACTCATCGAGAGCTACATTTCTACGGTTTTGGATTTTCATTTGGAGGTGGTTGGTGCTGTCTCACCAACTGGAGTGTTGCCGGAATTCCGAACCGTTTGTGGAAACAGGTAGAGGTAAGCGTAAGCTTCCTTTTTAACCAATTGATTTGTTGTTTGGATGAGTAAATTGGAAGTGGGGCACTGTTCATGGCTGGTTTTAAAGGATGTTTTAATGGCTAAATGATGTCCAACGAGTGTTTAAATAGCTAATCACTTGATTAGGAGTAGCAAGGAAGTGATTAGGTAAGAGAAAATGAGAAAACAACAAACTATTTTCAGAAATCCTTAGATCTGCCCTGTATTGTTTCGTGTAGAAGGAGTTGGAATTTGATGATTTTGATACTTCCATTGGATTTAAGAGGCAAAATTGTGTAGGTATACAAGTGTTCATGATTTTTGGATGCTTGTGTGTGAATTTAGGAATTTATGAAATAGGGTTGTTCATGTTGTTGATTCTGCCATGTTTGAACAGTGACATTGTTCGAGCTGTTTCATATGGTAAATCTTGTCCAAAAATTCTTAAATTAGACATGTAGAGCTTTAATTGGATAGGTAGTTTGTAATTTTTGTACAAGTATGTTGGGAGATACGAATTTTTTAAGATATGCCCTGTATTCTGGAAAGAATATGAACCAGTGATGTTATGCAAAGTTTTTCATAGGGAAAAACTTATCCAAAAGTTCTCAAAATTTCCAGAATTAAATTAGAGACATATATCTTTAATTAGATGGTTAGTTTGTAATTTTTGGACAAGTATGTTGGGAAATATGAATTTTTGAACTTTTGTTCTGTTTCTGGAATGTGATTTGGACATGTTGAGTTTGGGAAACTTTTAGGAATTTTGTAGTTGTGATAGCTAGAATTTAATATTTTTATGTGAAACTATAATGAAATATCTTTCCATATAATTTGGAACCACTTAATTTGGAATTTCCTAAAATTAATGGTGAATTTTTGGAGTTAAGCCCTGTAATCTGGAAAGCAATATGAAACAGTGGCTTAGGACGACTTTCTGGGAATAATTGGTTTATATTGGGAAAACTTAACTATTTTTTCTTAAATATACATTGAAAGAGCTTCATTTAGGCTTTGGAATCAGTCCAATTAGAGTTTTTTAGAATTATTTATGGCTTTTGACATTTGGACATAATTTTTAAAGCTATCTTGGGATAGTGAAGAGTAATCATGAAATCTGAACTTGTGGGCATGGTTACTGAAAGAGTAATGATTTTTACTGAAAGTAGATTTTAAGAGAGTCAAATAGAGCTTTGAATCATGGCTCTAATTTTGTAATCGGTTATATAGGGCCATGAAGTAACAAAGAAGAAGCAATAGTTAAAGGATCAAGGGACAAGAGAGGGGACTATAATCCACCAGGTAGTGAACTTACCTTTTCTGCATGTATGTGATATGTATGTCTTGCATTGATTATGTGACTGTTTTGCCTATTTGTGTGGAACATGTATGATTGGTTGAAGCTCTGTTATATTTTTGCAATGGCCATATGTATGTCATAACATCGAGCATGCAATATGTCATTATGTTGGCATGAAATAGTGTAGGCAAGCATGTCATGCATTCATATATATCTGGCATGCATAGTGGTAATGTTTGCTACTGAGATTCTCTGGAATCTCACTCCTCCCAACCAACCATTTAGACAGGTGAAGAGTGCAGGAAGATATGCATCGGAGGAGATATGAAGATGAAGTGAAGATCGTAGTGTAAGACACTACTATTTGTATTTGATGTAAGAATGTGGTGGTTATGTGTAATTATACATTTGATGTATACGTAGCTGTTGAAAATAAGGTATTACATTTTAAGTGGAGAAACTCGTAGAGGGCCATCATTCTTCACTTATTAAGGCCCTACGAAGTACTAGGGGGTAGGGATTGGGATTGGATCAGGAATTAGGCTAGAATATATCGTTTGGTATGAGGGACTACGGATAACTAGGGATTAGGAATACCACGAAAGTGGGATTGCTGCAAAGCCACCTCCCCCTGGTATTACTTTTTTAATCCCGGGATTGCAAATATTAGAGACAAAAATATCCTTGTTTATAATATTTTTTGGACATAAATGCCCTCTATCAATTTTAACCTGAATCCTGAGACTTTGTTTTTTGTTATTTTTTTAATAATAAAGATATTTTAGCTTTTTCATAATTTATGGAGGATTATAAAATAAAATTAATTCAAGTGTTCCATCTAAATATCACCGCATATCAAACATAATTTTAATCCCTCAATTCTAGTCCCAATACCAATCTCAATCCCAATCCATCAAAATTCAGTGCCTCATACCAAACAAGGCCTAAGGGTTCTTGGAGCATTTCTCTGCTAGGATTTGACATCTTGAAGAGTTTGTAACTTGGGATGGGAGTTTAGAAGAGATTTAAACTTCCATATTTGAATTTTCTCATTCTTCTTCCCCCTTTATTGCTTGTTTCTTGATATGACTTTAGTTATTTTGGATTGTTACGGCTATTTTCTGATCAAGGTTAACCAAGCCTTTGCTCTAGGATTATTTTAAGTTTTTTCATGGATTAAGACTTGATTATTACTCTCTTTTGGTAGTTAATGATATATATGTATTGATTTTATCCTTTGGTTTATGCTTTTAAATGTTTGACCATCATTTATATTGATTTATTTATTTAGGTTTGACTTAAGAGAGTTAATCTAGGTGTAGAACTTGGTTAAAATCATGTTTAACTTGAATTTTAATTTACTTGATAAATAATTGGTTTGTTAGTAAAATATAGGTATATTTACTAACCCATTAGAGAGGAAGTTAATATAGTTTTATGAAGTACAAATGGGGGAAATAATCCTAGACTCAATTTAATCTTTGAGATTAAAAAACTATTTGCCTTTATCAATTTCTAGTTTTAGAAATAGTTTTCAAAATCCACATTTCACATCAAATATTTGTTTTAGCTTAACTTAATTGAATTAACTAAGAATGATCTCAATATATCACTTTATTACTTGGTATAACTCGTGCACTTATGGTGTGGTGTGAACACTAAGTTCAGTGACCACAAAACACAAGCCAAGACTATTGGCTATCTAGACAAGCCATGCAAGCTAATAATTGATTTTTTTAGAGAAGCCAATATGATCGGAGTACTTGATTTCCTCCCTTCTAAGAGATACAAATATATAACCGAATCACATAGATTATAAATATGATTAAAATTGGTTTAATGCAATAAATATGTTATGAATGCAAATGAGATTCCAAAAACACCCTCTATCTCTTTCATGTAAATAATGCTCAAGAACCCCCCAAAAAAAAATCAGCTTTTAAAATTTTTTTTTTCCAAAACGTTTTTATTGCGATTATATATAATATTCTTTTCGCAAAAATTCCTCTTCACTTTTCAAATTCATGGTCTGTTGATATTTTTTTTAAAAAAATTTGTTGCCGTTATATATAAATTTGAATAATTTTATATGATAAATAGTACAGTTTATTTGAAAAATATTTATATTATATATATAGATAAATATTTATTTTTTTATAAAAAATCATAAAACAAACAAACAAACTTAAAAAAAATAGAAAATATTCAATAAATCCAGTGAAAATAATCAAAATTGAAATTAGGGCTATATCTATAATATCTCAAATTTAGTAAAATGTTAAATTTTCTAAAAAGAAAATTTACATGGTGTTAAAGTTCATTTTAGGATTTAAAAACCTATTTTTTTGAGAATTTGAGAGAAAAATAGTTAGATGTCATAATTTGGCTTGTAAATTTTTGAAAAATTATTTTAAGTCTTTATGAAGTTAATAAAGGAAGAAATCCTTAAAAATTATTAAGAATTAATTTATAGAATTAGATAATAAGTTAAATTATAGAACCTAAGAAATTTAAAGAATCTTAAATTAGACAAAGCGGAAAATTAGGATCTAACATGTGTAATTACTAAGATAAAAATATACCTATATGTATATAAAAACACACACCCAAAAACCAACACACATCCACACTTGGCATTTTTTAAGAGCATATCAACAGCCCTACCATTGGATATAATTAGTTTCCATCTTTAGAAAACACACGGCTTATACACAAACTCACACATATACTTTCGTTTAGACAAAACACCCTCTCGCTGTTTGGAATCCACCTGACCCAACACCACACTTAATCACCATTTGGAATCCACCTGACCCAACATCACACTTAATCACCTATTAATTAAATACTCCCTCACCTCTCCATTCATTCAAGAATAAATCACCTAAATCTATTACTAATTAAATTTCATACTCGAGATTTCTGAATAAGTTTTTCTGATATAAATCCCCCAAGCTTGGATATAGAGAGAAGGCTAAAATGAAATGACAGAATTGGGGGATTGAGAAGCAAAAGTTGGGAGCGAGGAAGAAGGCCGAGGAAAAGGAGAAAGAGAAATAGATATGTAATTTCACATTTTTAATTCCCTTATTAAAAATTAATAGAATTTCTTTATGTTTCCTTATCACAGATAATCTTGACCTTGTCCCAGAATTGTTCTTTAGGTCTTTCTTTCTCTTTCTATTACATGTACATTCATTTAGTTCTTCCAAAAGTCAGAATATAATAAAAGAAAATATGAAGAAACAAATGAACGACCAATTAACGTTACAACTTGTTTTAAATAGCAGTTTTAACTAACATTTTTACCGATCCATCTACTTTTTAATTATCTAACTTTTATTTATTCCATTACTTATTTTAAGTAATGATAATTTATCATACTAATATTATAACATCTAACAATGATAAAGAGAGGATCGATGGCTACCATGATATTCCATGATCTTTGTTGACCCGATGGATTCCAATGAATCTGAATCTTGATGCATATCATCTTCAAGCTCTTCCCAATCTAAGTTTTGCAAGGGCACAGTAATCAGTGCCAGTATGTTTTGATATGGATATAATATCAATGGTAACATATAAAGACTAAAGAAGGGGGGGGGGAATACCTTGATAATACATGGGGTTCTCAATTGACTTTGCAGATTCTGTTGAGTTTGAATCCAAATTTATATCTTCCTCTGGTTCTTCCCAATCTCCTTGTTCTTGTATTTTTTTCAACAAGTTGTGATCAATAATGTATCTTCTAGGGTCCATGAATCGAATATTTTCTAAGTTATTTTGTAGATTGTATATATGAACTCCAAAATAAATTTCTTTTTCGCCTATTAGTTCCTGTGTTATGCTCTCAATGGAAACCTTGACTTGATTCCACTTATTTTGAAGGGGGAGTATAGTACTTTGAATTATGCTTTGCACATCACATATAAAAATGTGATCAATCTGTATTGATGACAGTAAAAGCCACTCAGAAGAAATATCCAGCTTGGTGTCATTGATTTGCACCAAGAATTTACAACTAGAGACATAATCTTGGTAATCTTTAGCAAGAATCCATAGGAAAGTTGTTGGGAACACGTTACGAACCCAAAATGATACAAAACTTCCCTTGCTATAATAATGGAGTCTGTCTGGAAAATCTTTTCCGGGCAAAATAAAGTTTCTTCTCCCATGTTGAAAATTGAATGCCTATCAATTACATATTGCCAAAAAGAGAAAAGTTAACAAACACATAGGTAATGAAAAAATCGAATATATAATTATAGAGAGAGGGATGGGGGAGAGTGAGATACCTCCTTCAATACTTTGCTTTTGGATAACTTTGTCAACGATGTGCAACATATGGCACTAAATTTTTCCAGGTTTGGTGGTATACCTCCAATATGCTTAAGTTGATAGCAATTATCCAACAAAAGACATTTCAAATTGTGATATTCTTTGATACATTGGGGAAGAACAGTGAAATTATTGAATCTTAGATCTAAACGTATCATATTAGTGAAGTGAGAAAGACAGAAAGCAAGAGAGTCATTTGATAAATTGCAATTTGAGAAACAAAGATCTTCCATTTTCAATGAGATTGCTGAGCAGTCTAAGCTTGCTTTATCTCCACCTTCACTCAGCTTAAAGTGACTCATTCCTTCACACAAATCTGCTGTTAGTTTCCGAAGGTTTGGTAATGTACAAATGCTAGCTGGTAGTTCCTTAAGATTAGGACATCCCTCCACATTTAAGGTTTCAAGTCCAATAAGATAGCAAATTGAAGACGGCAGTTCAGTAATTGCTGTCTTATCTAAATCAAGGGTCTGGATTTCTTCCATCATGATTGATATTTCTGGAAAACTTTGAAGACTTGAACAATCGAAAAGGTTGAGATGCTTAAGAGATTTCAACCTAAGGCAAGATGGCAAAATCTTCAAGTTTTTGCACCTCATAGCACTCAGTTCTCTCAATTTGTTTAAATATCCAACAGAATCATGAATTTCAATTAAATTTGGGCAATCATCAAGCCACAATTCAGTTAAATTAGAAGCTCCGGATAAGTCTGGTATTTGTTGTAGAAATTTGCAATTTCTTAAATTCATATGACTTAAATATGGAAACTTCTGCAAAACAAAGATTAATTTTCTTTTAGAATTAGGCCAAGAAACAAAAAGAAAAGTACTATGGAACTTAATATAGATCAAATTGTTGGAGCGATTCACAAGTACTGTATTTCAAGTCAAGATAAAGAAGTTGGATTGGGCGAACCTGATATGGGAAAAATTTGAAAGGATATCCTTCCCATTCCAACCACCTTAAACTATTTGGTAAATATTTGGGACATTCAGAAAAGCATGCTTCTCTTATCACAAGCATTTTGAGATTTTTCAACTTCTTGAATTCCTCTCCACTCCATTGTACTCTTATACCTTCAGGTACGCGGTCTAGAATCATGGCTTCAACTTTATTAGTTCCCTTGCAAAATAAAAAGCACACAATAAATTTCAAAAAGAAATTATAAATCATTGGGAATTTTTTTTGAGAAAATGAACATGCATGTTGGAGATCTCACTGTGTCTTGATGTAAAACTTGAAAAATATCTTCATAGAACCATAATCTGCTATGCTCGCCAGGGTCATTTGATGATTCTAGTCGAACGATCTCTTTACCTACATCTTCTATCAAGTTGTGCATTGTTACACGACCTCGTTCAATCTTTATAAGGGATCTATCAATCAGCGTATCAATAGCATATTTTGGTTCAATTGCACGAACACGTTGCAAGACATTAATGACATCTGCTAATTTCTCACCATTGAAAAAACAAGCCAAGTCGAGGAAAACCCATTGCTCTACTTTCCCTAAAGTATCATAGCTCAATTTTAAGGCGTCCAAAACTCTTTCATTCGGTGTGCTTTTAAATTGATGCAATCCAGAACTCCAAAGATTGAATCCTTTACCGCCCAAGCTAGAACCAATCACTTCTAAAGCTAATGGGAACCCACACGAATAATTTACTGCATGATTGCAAACCTCCACGTAGTTGGAATCCACATTTTCTTTTCTAAAGGCATACCAACTAAGCAGCTTTAGAGATTCTTCGCCATTCAATTCCTTGACATCATAAATGCTTTTAATACCATGACTTTTTAATAATTGCTTATTTCTGGTGGTAATGATGATTCTACTTCCCCGACCAAACCAATTACAACTCCCAGCAAGTGCATTTAATTGGTCTAATTCATCAACATCATCAAGAATCAAAAGAATCTTCTTCTGACTAAGCCTATGTTCTATTATTGGTATTCCTTCATAATAACTACCCAATTTGTGGTTTTTCTCCTTGACTAATTTACACAATAATGTCTCTTGAAGATGTGACAAACCATTGGGCATTTTAGATTGTTTTCCTACATCAAAAAGAAAACATAGGCCTTCAAAGTTATCAGCAATGGAATTATATACAGCTCTTGCAATAGTTGATTTACCTATTCCACCAGCTCCCCAAATTCCTATCATTGTTTTTTCTTCAGTGGACCAAAGATCTAAACAAGTGATAACTTCCTTCACTCGAGACACAAGTCCAACTGGATAATTTGTAACATGTAAAGGCTCTTGGTTGATCCTAGCAGCAACTTCATTAATGATCCTTGTAACACACTCTTGTTCTTTTGCAATCCTGTCCAATTTGTGAGAAGTCCATTTTAGTAGTCAAACTAAACATTAAGATATGCCAATTTTAGGCATGAAAACTTGGTTGCTTTTTCCTATTCCTCCAAATAAGATATGGTTTCATTCCTCAAATAGTAAATGATGAAATATGAGAGTGTTGTAGCATTATTTTAAATTCAATCCCAATAATTTTTAGGAATATGGCATGCGTTGTGATTCTCTGTTTTTTAGGAAAATAAAATTAAAAACATGTTTCTCGATGATGTTTCAAAAAAAATGATAAGCACGTTTCATGAAAAATATTACTCCTCCGGTCAATATAAAACATAATTACTTAATTTGATTAGATTAATGAAGTTAGTTAAGTTAGTTATTATGATATGTATTTTCTAAAACACCCTAGTCATCTTCCTTAATTCCCTCTTTCCCCCTCCTCCATGATTGTTGTTGAGGGACATCAATAGGGGTAAATTAAGGAAATGTTGATAAATATGAAAAGTATGTCTTATATTTAGGATCAAGATTAACTCCTCAAATATGTTTTATATTAAGAATCATAGGAGTATTAACCCAACAAAAATGGAGCCAAACTGGCCAAGCCTTCATAGAGTATGTATATGTTGTTAACTGTACTTATGACAGAAAGAGTGAGGAGATACATACTTGGGCTTGAGATGACAGCCTTTGAGGTCAGCAGCTTGAGAAAGAGCCTGCCTCCATTGTTCTACCTTGTGTTTGTTGTCTTTGAATCTTTCCTCTAGTCGAGCCAATGCTTGAGCACAGCTTCCTCTCGGACGTCGTAGTTCTGAGGGATCCACATAATAAAATACAGGATATATCAGCCGACTTTCTTCCTTGAAGCACTCCAGAATCTTTACAAGTTCTTGCAAACAAAATGTTGATTTTGCATAGTTTTCAGAGAAAACTATGATGGCTATTCTTGACTCTTCTATAGCTTTGAAAAGTGCAGGTGTGATATTTTCTCCGGTCCTAATGCCTTCATCATCAAGAAAGGCACGAATTCCACTTTGATGCAGAGATTCACAGAGATAGCTGATGAAACCTAAGCGAGTATCTTCTCCATGAAAACTAAGGAACACGTCATATGGCCATTTGTAAGTGATAGAGGAGGATGATGCTCGATGTGCCATGATTGATTACCGCGACGCTTGGATCTAATCTTAGCGGACTCACAGGGCTTTAAACGGGCTTGAGAGATCTCGCAGCAATGGAAAGAATCAAGCGTTGAATTTCTAGCGAACATGCCACCACGAAGCTTAGTGGCTATTTCATTCACTTTTTAAATGGGTTCGTTTTTTTCTGAAAGCCACACATGCACTGTCTTGGAATTATAAAAGTGAAACTTCATATTCATCAGTATTTGACTTTTATTAGTTTTTTAATAACATTTTCTTATTTTCAAATACATCACTTTAATATCTCGAATTTTGGGACAAGAAGCTTGAGGTTAAGCCTGGATCAAGTGAACTGCTAAGCCCCGGTTTAGCAAATGTCCCTATGAGGCATGTTTAAATTCTCTAAAATTTATTTATACCCTTGGGGGTATTAAAGAGCATTGGGAATGACAAAATAATGCAATTAGAAGACACACAACATAATAAAGTGTAACACAAAGTAGTGTTGCTACCGGTGAAATTTCTAGTGTGGCAGTCGTGTTTGTGTGCCATCTTTCAAGGGGAAAATGATATTGAAAAATTATGAAACTTTTCAAAGTAAAAGTAAACTTATCAAGATTTAATTTGATAGGTCATATAAGTATTTGGAGATGTACAAAAAGAGAAATGAATTTTTGAAGTTAGCCCAGTGAAATTAACTATTTTCTGGGATAGCGTACAAAGATTAATATTATGGGAAGAGTGAGATTCTAATTGGCCAAATTTTATACTTTTCCTTAAATCTAGACTCAATAAGGGTCACATAGCCTTTGGAATCACCCCAATTAGACATTGGTACAATTAGATATGAATTTTCAAAGTTTAATGGAAATTCTGCCAAGTTTTGTGTCAAGTGCGAAAATTGGAATTTTGGATAAGAAGAGAAGAACATAAAGTCCAAGAGGTAGTGAACTTACCTTATCTGCATGAATTTGATATGTATGTTTGCATTGATTATGTGATTGATTTGCCTAATTGTGTTGAATATACTTGATTGATTGAAGCTCTGTTATATTTGTGCAATGGCCATGTGTATGTCATAACATTGAGCATGCAGAAATGTCATTATGTTATCATGAAGTATGGTAGGCAACCATGTCATGCATTCACTATATATTTTGCATGCATAGTGGTATTGTTTGCTACTAAAATTCCTTCGAATATCACTCTTTCTCACCCAAACATATAGGTATGTTGAGTACATGTGAAGAATGTCTGGAAATATGTAAGGAGAAACTGCAACGGTGAAGGTGAAGTGAAGATCGCAGTGCAAGGCACTACCTTTTGTATTTGGTGTATACATTTGATATTTTATGATTATATATTTGATGTGTATGTATATGAATGCATGAATGAAGTTTAAGCAGAGAATCACTCGCATACTCTTATATGATGAAATTAAGAGCTGATGAGACTTAGTGACGTAGTGAAACTTGCAAAAATAATTGAAATGTTTTTTTTAACTCTCTGAAAAACCCTCTCAACTTTAGGTTCAACTCTTGAGTTGAAATTGGGGATTTGTATACATTTTTAAGAGTTGGGTAATCCGGGTTCGAATCCTGGTCCCACCAATGATTTCACTACTCATCATTGAGCTAAGTTTTATGTAACGGACTAGGCCCAGCTCACTGGGGCGCCACAGCCTGGACCAACTTCCACCCCCACTGGGCCTCAGAAGGCCAAGCTTACGTGGAGCTTACCCACGATATTCCCTCCACGGGAACCTCCCCAAGGATCGAACCTAAACATTAGGCTATTAATCTTTAGGTTGACCAATCCTGGTACTATATATTGAGCTAGCGGTGCAAGTGGCTACCAAGTGACTCTTAGGACTCAACTTAAGCCCCAGGTTGAGTGTTCGATCCCTTGGGAAGTCGTCTCCTAGGCGTGGAGTCCAAGAGAGTAAATCCCTGTAGGGGTGGGGATAATTCCTGTCTTTACCGCTGCAACGTGAGCCGAGCATCGTGGTAATGGGCCTAGTGGAAGGGCCGTTATTTAGCAAAGATGGTGGATCGAGTGTCCTAAGACCATAAGACCTGAGGGGTTGATAAGACCTTAGGTCGATAGAATGTGATATGTTGGAGAATTGTGACGAGCGAAGGCTCGAGGCAATAAGACCCAATGTGCAAAGTTGTATAGGGCAATGTCCCAGGGCCGTAAGATCTGTGTGTGTCTAGCACTATGGTTGTTGCCTAGCACTGTGATATTGAACCAATGCGTCCAGATAATATATTGAGATTAGTAGAACATTCAGACTGGACCAGGTTGTAGCTGGGGCCGTAAACCCTAAGATGCCTGTGGCATGGGGGAAATCCCCTCAGCAGTAAGGCTAGAATATCCAGCACTGTGGTAGAATGAGCCGTAAGGCTTGATATATGTACCGTGTGATACGGGAGAGTCCCATAGAGGTTGGAAGGTCTGGTATGCATATAGTAAACCGAGAAAGAATCTTGAAGAGGCTGTAACGCCTTAGAAACCAAGCGTTGTGAGAGTGGACCAATGGGTCCTGCGTTTAAATGTTATTAGAGATTTCAAGTTATGAGTATGAATGGTGAGTTGCGTGCTCTATGACCTTGCAAATGAAAGAACTAGAATAGGGAAAGATGGACTAAAGGTCTAGAGATGGTTCTCCGAGATACAGATAGTACCATTTGATGTTTGAAATTTTGAGGATGAAATTTATTGAATGGGGGAGAGCTGTAATATCCCAAATTTTAGGACAAGAGGCTTGAGATTAAGTCTGGATCAAGTGGACTGCTAAGCCCCAGTTTAACGAATGTCCCTACGAGGCATGTTTAAATTCCCTAAAATTTCTTTATGTCTTTGGGGGTATTAAAGAGCATTGGGAGTGACAAAATAAAGCAATTAGAAGTCACACACAATATAGTAAAGTGGAACACAAAGTAGTGTTGCTACCGGTGAAATCCTCGATATGACAATGGTGATTGTGTGACATTTTTCAATGGGTAAATGATGTTGCAAAATTGTGAAAATTTGTGTAGTGAAATTAGACATATTAAGCTTTAATACACAAATAGAAATGAATTTTTGAAGTTAGCCCAACAAAATTAACTATTTTCTATGGCAACGTCCAAAGATTAATATTCTGGGAAGAGTGAGATTCCAATTGGCTAAAGGTTATATTTTTCCTTAAAAGTAAACTCAATAAGAGTTGCATAGTTTCTAGAACCACCCTAATTGGACATTTTTACAATTAGATATGAATTTTTAAAGTTTAATGAAAATTATGCCAAGTTTTGTGTCAAGTGCGAAAATTGGAATTTTGGACCAATGGGAGCTTGACATGTGGCAAGTGAAATTGTTAATTCATTTAACCATTATCTTCATCTTCTTCCAGCCATTATCTACGTGAAAATCAAAATAGAAAGAGAGAGAAGAGAGATGGACCAAAAATGGAGAAATACTGCCGAATCGGCGTCTTCTTTCAAAGTGCCCTTCACGAACCTTTTTCTACTTATAGTGAGCTTTATTTCTATAGTTTTGGATTCTCATTTAGAGGTAGTTAGTGCCATCTCACTGGCCGTAGTGTTGTCAGGATTCTGAACCGTCTACGGAAACGTATAGAGGTAAACGTAAGCTTCCTTTTGAACTGATTTGTTTGTTGTTTGGATGAGTTTTTGGAAGGTTGGGTACTGTTCATATCTTGTTTAAAGGGTGTTTTTGATGGCTAAACAATTCCAACGGATGTCTAAATAGCTAATCATTTGATTAGAAGTAGAAAGGAAGTTATTAAGCCAAAGAAAACAAGAAATTGATAAACTCTTCCCGAGAACTCTAATTTTCTCTGCTATGGGTGATGCGATGATGGACTGAGTATTTGATAATTTTGATGCTTCCATTGGCTTTAGGAGTCAAAATTGGGTAGGTATACAAGTGTTTATAATTTTTGGATGCTTGTATATGAATTTGGAGATTTATGAACTAAGTGTGTGCATGTTGTTGATTCTGCCCTATCTGAAACAGTCATGTTGTGCATGGCGTTTCATATAGTAAACCTTGTCCAAAAATTTTGAAATTTTCAGGCTTACATTAGAAAACTTTAATTTGGTGTGTAGTTTGTAATTTTTGGACAAGTATATTAGGAGATATGAATTTTTGAAGTTCTGCCCTGTTTTCTGGAAAGAAACCTGGAATAGTGTGGTTGGGCAAAATTTTGGGAATCTTTTGGTTATGGTGGCGAAAATCTTTTGGTTAGAGTTTCCTATAAATAATGGTGAATTTTCAAAGTTAACCGTGTTAACTAAAATTATGAAACAGAGATTAGGAAGAGTAAATTCCATATTAAAGTGTTCACATATAGCTAATGGCTATATTTTCCTTTGAAAGCAGATCTAAAGAGGGTTGAATAGAGCATTAAATCATGGCTCTAATAATGTGATTGGTTATATAGGGCCATGAAGTGACAAAGAAGAGGTAATGGTTGAAAGACCAAGATACAAGAGGAGGACATAAAGTTCAAAAAAGTAGTGAACTTTCCTAACTTGCATGACTTGCTTTGTATGCTTGTGTATTGATGTGTTAATTTCTTTGATAAATTATATGAAGCATATGTGAATGAGTGAAGCTCTATCTCTATTTATACTCAGGCCATGAGTATGTTATATGAAACATTGAGCATGCATATATGTCATTATGTTGGCATGAATTCATGTAAGCAAGCATGTCATGCACAAAGTATTTCTTGTATGCAATGGTTAGTATTGTTTGCTACTAAGATTCCTCAAATCTCACCCTCCCCAACCAACCATTCAGATAGGTGAGCATTGGAAGTGTGCTGAGAAAAGAGAAGAGGAATACATGAAGAGGAATGCTGCTGGTTGTTTAAAGACCTTTTAGTTATTTTAAGGTCTGTAAATATTGTGTAAACCCCTGTGGGGGGAAACTTTTGTATTATAATCAAGCAATATTGTATTAATATTATCAATATATTCATGCTATTCCTGTGTGCCCACTAAACTGCGCATTGCTACTCTGAGTAAGGTCAATAATAAGGGGTATATAAGGCAGGGTCTTTATAGTAAGCTGTAATATCCCGAATTTTAGGATAAGAGACTTGAGATGAAACCTAGGTCAAGTGGATTGCTAAGCCCTGGTTTAGCAAATGTCCCTATGAGGCATATTTAAATTCCCTAAAATTTCTTTATACCCTTAGGGGTATTAAAGAGCATTGGGAATGACAAAATAAAGCAATTAGAAGTCACACACAATATAGTAAAGTGGAACACAAAGTAGTGTTGCTACTGGTGAAATTCCAGGTGTGGTAGTCGTGTTTGTGTTTTTTATGTAACAGTCAGAGTACACAGTGGAACTACTGAGCCGACCATCGGGGTACACCGATGGTAGGAATTGTACAAGTGGCTACCAGGTGGTGTTCGGGACCCGACATATCCCTCCAAAGGTTGAGTGTTCGAGCACCTGGGGAGGCGTATTAAATCCTGAGGGGGATGGGACAATTCCTGCCATCGATGTACCCCGATGGCTGGCTCAGTAGTTCCGCTGCGTACTCTGACCGTTACATAAAAAGGTGCTAGCTCAATGGTACCAGGATTGGTCAACCTAAGGCTTAATAACCTAATGTCTTGGGTTCAAACCCTGGAGAGGTTCTCGTGGAGGGAATATCATGGGTAGGCTCCACGCAAGCTTGGTCTTCTGAGCCCCAGTGGGGGTAGAAGTTGGTTCGGGCTGCGGCGTCCTAATGAGTTGGGCCCAGTCTGTTACATAAAAGGGCACCTTTTATGTTCACTCGGCTCACACTGCAGCGTTGCAAATGGTTACCATGTGGCTCTTGGGACTCAACTTAAGCCTTAGGTTGAGTGTTCGAGCCCTTGGGGAGGCGTCTCCTGGGTGTGGAGTCTAGGAGAGTAAATCCCCTGAAGGGTAGGGACAATTCTTGTCCTTATCGCTGCAATGTGAGCCGAGCGCCATTGCAATGGGCCTGGGCCGGACTCCCTTGCCATTACAGCGTGAACCGAGTTTCGTTGCAGTGGGCCTAGTTGGAGGGCCGTTACATCACTCTCCTCCTTTAAAATCAAAATATACAATCAACTGAAGTCCTATTTATATAGGGTACTTTTTTTTTCCTTCAAAAATAGTGCACTCCCCTCTATATTACTCCCCAAGTCTTATTTATAGGACACTTTCAACATTTTTCATGCAGACTAAGAAAAACCTTAAACTTCATTAACTCTGCCATAAAATTTAATGATTTTCCAATTCTATCCCAACATGATATACATAATACCGCATAAAAATAGTCAACAGAATAATAAGTGAAGGGTTAAATTGTATATTTACCTCAAAAATTTAATAAGAAGCCTTATAAATAGGATTAGAAAAAAGCTTCTTTCTCTACCGTATAAATAGGACTAGATGAATATTTGTATAAATTATTTATAAATTCCAACACGCCACCTTCAGCAGTTGATCATATTATTATTTTTACCAATCCCATGTTATATTATCTTATCTTAACTTAATGATATTAATAAGGTAATAATAATAGTTATTTTGCCCTTCATACAAGTGCCCAATACTTCTTTGTGGTCAGTGTACAACTTTTTGATGTGATGTAATCATTTTTAATTTATTTTCCCAAACATTATTTAGACCGATCACGTCTTAGGTTGCTTTGAATTCTTTTTTGCTTTTGCCAACGAAGTCGTTTTGAATTCGAGCTCTACATATCGAGTGTGTGTGTCTATATATATATATATATATATATATATATATATATATATATATATAATATGCAGCTGTTGCCGGAAGATTGTGGTTCTATATTATATTCATCATGGTGACAAATAAGTTCTCTGTGCTTAACAGCTGTGCCTTAGGCTGCAAATTGTTTTTGCATCCAAACGAATCCAGTGTTGTTGTTACATTTGAGAAAATTTTTTATTTTTCGCACGCAACCCCAAAAAAAAACTAAGGCAAGAGGGTGAGGGTTACCAACCATATTCATTCCAAATAAAATACTACCTCTAGCTTTTAATATAAGATTCATTTTAATAAAGAAATTGAAATAAAAAAATAGGTCTTATATTAAAGACAATAGAAAGTATTTCACATGTTCACTTGAAGTTATTAACATCGCTCACCAGCCACACACAACATACTAGCAAGGTCATATTTTGAAAACGTTATTAACTAATACTAATCTAAGAACAGGGGAAAAAAATTCTCAAGCACGGAAAAAATTAGAATACCAAAACGGGAAGATAAACTCCAGGGAAATAAACTCCAGGGAAAGAACAACAACTATTTAGAAAAATCCATCTAGAAATCAAATTAGATCCGAGTAGCAAATATCAAAAGCTTAGAAAACGAAAACAGGAACAAGCATGTTATTACAGAAAAAGAAATGCATAGCTAGGTGTCAAAGAGTTTTCATTGTGTCAGATTAAAAATGAAATCAACAAATGGAAATCTAGATAAAAAACAAAAATCAGGCAGTTAAAGAGCCAACCAACTGGAGAGGACTACCTGTACAGAGAGGTTTATGAGTAGCACCATTAAATTTAAAATATCTCTAATGAGGCGAACCAATTGGTAACTAAATATTTTAATATATGTGAGGTTTACTTAGAAAAAGCCGCGAAGTAAATAAACGAAAGCAACAAGAAATAATCATAGAAATTTCCATGAATGATCGAAGAGGAAAAGGACTAAAGATGAAATTCAGATGCTTATGGGACAGAAAATATATTTTCTCGGATGTGAAATTGGAGAATACTTAAATATACTTCTATTCATGAAGCTGGTGTTGGCGACCTTCTATAAAATCAGTAATCCGAGTCACGTCTACGAACACTGACCTTAAGAGCTATTCCGTAACCACCGGCAGACTGGAAGCGGCACTCCCTAGGATAAAACAAACTCTTCCTGCAAACACAGGGCGGATAAAACAGCAAAAAATACAAAGCAACTATAAGGTAGAGAGAACAGATTAGGACCAAAGAGGAAGAGGGCTCGAGAACTCTGAACTCAGATGCTTGAACCACTTGCAGGCAAAGCCTTTTATAAGGCCCCTTGAGCATCTAAACGTTGGACAGAAATTAAGGGCCATAAAAATGATTAACTCAGCAGTTACCGAACGTTGAAGGCAATAAACTCATTTTATTAATCAGTTATGAAATCTGCATGTTGGTCATGATGGTCTGTTTGAACAAAATAAAGTCTGGTTTATGACTATTGTAACTGAAATGTTCAGATTTCAAAACCAAATACCTCAAAACTGGGTATTTCCGGTAAGCTATTTTCAAAAATAAATTTTAGATTTTTACAAAAAACAAAAAGTTCCCAGTCCGTATTTAATTAACGCGCAGGGGGAGAAATCGCCGGATTTCAACTACGTTTGCCTCCTGGTGGCCCGTTGTTGTGCGTACAAGCCCACTTTTTCTCTTGGCCCATCTACTAGCCCAATTTCACAAGGAGTAATATATACTCTTGTGTTCTCTCTCTCCCAAGCAATGTGAGACTTGTTCCCTTTGACACACCCACATGTAACTTAAAAACTCCAACAATCCCACACATGTGTCAAAAGGAACGCCTTTAGCTTAGTTGCACACCCAGGTATAACCATTGTACCTAGTGGTCCTTAGGACTATGAACTAAACCTAGACTAATAACATGTAGTACACAGAGATGTCAGTGGTCCTATGGACTATGAACTCACATCTCTTGGGCGTATACTAGAGGCTTTAGTAGTCAGATTATACCCCCACATTTCGCTGTTAACACAGTTTTGCACGTTAAATAGCGGCCATACGCGTGCCTGGTGCATAATGAATGCTCTAGAGATTTTGCCACGATCTCATAGGAGTAGCCCCACTCCACATTCGTAAAGGTGATTTCATGAAATGTACCTGCAATGAGCACACAATTCTGTAGAATTATGAAATCATTAAGAGCTTTACTCATCCTCACCAAAATACATTCTAGCATATTCTCGGTATCATAGAAAAGGACTAACAATTTATTTTTGTGCTAGCAAAACTAACAGACGACTTGTTCTTACCTATTGAACCTCCTTCATGGAATCACCAATCATAGAGGTTTGGTTGCCATCGCTGTTAATTTTGCATAAGCTTAAGTCCCATTCCCCTCGATAAATCAAATATTTGTTTCCTTCCCAAGGGTTTTGTAAACGGATCCGTAAGGTTCACTGCTGACCTTACATAATCTATTGAGATTACACCATCTTTTAGCAGCTGCCTTATTATATTATGTCTCAATCGAATATGCCAAAGCCAACTCTTGTCAGTGTTACTCAGAAGGCAATTTTCGGAAATATTTTCATTCATATCAAGAGTATAGCAGTTACCTTCCCTTTTTGCCTTGAGTTTGGTCTTCAACTTTTTCTTTTCAATTTACAGATCCTTCTTGCTGACTATCAGACATTCTTCTGAATCAAATATTACCCAGTTGTCTTTATCCGTGCTTTGACTTACACTTAATAGATTGTGACATAAACCTTCAACGTAATATACGTCTTTGATTTTATCTTTGACTTCCCCAAGTCCTGCTATCCTTCCAGTTTGATTTCCTCCAAATTTCACCTTGCCACCTTCCTTAGGTACTAATGTGGTGAAGTTCTCAGGATCACCAGTCATATGTCTTGAACATCCACTATCTATATACCATTTGGTTGATTTGGATGTTCTGAGACAAACCTGCAGTTAAGGATAATTAAGTTTTAGGTACCCATATCTTTTTGGGTCCTTTTGGGCTAGTACAAATAACTTTTTGTTCATGAATCTTCTTAGGTATCCATTTATAGGTTCCTATAATTCCTTTCTTTTTATGAAAACACGAAGAAGTATAATGTCCTTTTCTATTGCAGTAATTACAATAGGCAAAAGGATTAGATGTGTGCACAGAACGTGTGAAATAACTTAGATAGGATTTACTTCCTGTTTTCTTCTGACCTTTTCTTTTGTCTAGGTTCGGATAATATCCTATACCAGACTTATCATTCACATGACGTTGTGCTTTTAAAATAACATTTCACTTCCTTTTGTAAACTTTTCAAGAGTTTTAGTAAGATCAATATTTTTCTTTTCAAAAGACAAACACCTTTCACAATCTCTATCCAAAGGGTTTTTAATTCTTTCTTCAAGAAATTTGTTTCTCTTTTTACAGGAAATTAAAGTATTAACAATTTTGATAAATTCAGAATGTAAAGCATCATATTCATTTTGTAACTCATCATATGTAGGGTCAGAATTCATTACCTCCTCGTCTGTTTCTTTTTTAGCAACCAGGCATATATTGGCTGTCTCCTCATTATCGCTTTCTTCTTCTTCTGAGGAGCTATCTCCCCATATTGCAGAAACAAATGCCTTCTTTCTGTTGAAGGATTTGAAGTTTCTCTTTTCTTTATTTTTCTGCAATAGCTTCGGACATTCTGATTTGATATGTCCCGGTTTAACACATTCATAGCAGATGATTTCCTTGGCGTCTCTTTTGCCACTTGTTCCACCTCTTTGAAAATTTCTGAATCCTTGGCCTCTGTAGAATTTTTTGAATCTTCTGATCATCAGGCCCATTTCATCATCATCGATCTCCTCTTCTTCTTCTTGGTTTTCTGCCTTTGTTTTTGTTACACTCAGTGCAAGAATTTTCTTCCTCCTGTCGCCAACTTCTTCTAATTCTCGTTTGAATTTTAGTTTGCTTTCATATTCTGAAAGGCTTCCAAACAGAGAAGCTACAGACTGCATTGATTCTCCTTTGGCTTCCTCTATTGCTGTGACTTTCGCTTCCCATTCTTTGGAGAGAATATTTAGTATTTTTCTTACTTGGACATTCTGATCATAGAATTTTCCAAGTGCTGCAAGTTGATTAACAATGTGAGTATATCTAAGTTCAAATTCAGCTATTGACTCACCTTCCTTCATACGAAGCAGATCAAACTCTGTAGTTAGAGTATTGACTCGATTTTCTTTTATTCCAGATGTTCCTTCATGAGCTACTTCAAGCGCTTGCCACATTTCTTTAGCAGTCTGAAGAGTACAGATTCTGAAGTATTCTTTTTGACTTAGTGCACTCTGAATCATTAGAATTGCTTTGCTGTTGAGAGTCACTAGCCTTTTGTCATTGTCGTCAAATTCTTCTGGTGATTTAGGAACTTTTCGAGATTCTTCAGTCTTTGTGGGCACATAGTTTCCAGTTTCAATCACATCCCATAGTCCGTATTCTGTAGCCATTACGAATACACGGAACTTAGCTTTCCAGAAGGAAAAATGTTCACCACTGAAACCAGGTGGTCTAGTGATAGAAGCTCCGTCAGGAAGGATTGCTTCACCCATGCTTGCCATCGGATCTTTCTAAGGTTGTTAAGCCTGAATTAGAAGACCTGTGCTTTGATACCAAATGTTAGAGCAAGCTTTTCACCCAAGAGGGGGGTGAATTGGGTGATTACAAAATAATCGAAAGCTTAAATTCAATTTATAAAACTTAAAGCACAGTTAATGAAAGGAAGAGATATCACCGAGATTCACAAAGAGATTTATACTGGTTCGGTCTCAACCACTTGACCTACGTCCAGTCCTCAGAAATCCTTCTGAGCTTTTCACTATATCTGCCAAGATTCAGTGGGTTCTTGGCACCACAGTACAACCAGCAAGTTCCTCTAGACACTCGCTCCCCCTTACACAAGGTAATCACAAATCCCTACTTAAGGTTTCTCAACCTTAAGTTAACTCTATTGAAAATAATTAAGTATGAATGACAAATCTCTCTCACAGAGTATGTAGATAAGAACTGAAGCACAAATGATGAACTGAAGCTTTTGTGAGGATATTGCTTGTGGAGTATTCAGGCGTTTTTCTTCATTGTTGTATTTTTCAAATGGCTGGACATATATAATAGAACCACTTGAAGACCGTTGTAAATTTGTCCGTTGATTCAAAGATGCTTCTGACAAATGTAACAGCATTTGTCTTCCGTTACTTTTGAATTTCTGCTGCTACCATGAATAGTTGTCGTTTGAGTAGAGTGTTCAGTTACAAGTCAAGTGCGTGATGGTGGAGTACAGCTGTAACACACTTATGAATATAACCGTTAAGCAATATTTGTATCTCAACAAATTAATATGGATCACTGGAGGTGTTTTATAAAAAGTGACAGTAATAAGACCATAGAGAGTGATCCTATTTTTGCAATTAAGTATTAAAATGATATACCATATGATTTTGATAGCTATTTGAAGAAATCAGTAATAATAGAATTTCACTAGCAAAATCAGTTGAAGTTTATGAAGGTAAAAGCACATGGAAACAATAGATCATTATATGAGCAAGTGCAATATCACTGGAAGTGAATATAATGTCATTGGGAGTGATTTTGAAAACTTTGAAAACTTCTGTCAGTGATTGCTGGTTCACTGGAAGTGATATTGGAAATTGCATATTTCACTTGAGTGAATTTGGAATCACTGGAAGTAATTTTGTAAATAGTGATTTCTTCTTGGAGTGATTTCCAATTCACTGGAAGTGATTTGCAACTTTTCAAATATCACTCAAGTGATTCAAGATCACTGGAAGTGATTTGGTGAATAGTGAAATATTCTTGCAGTGATTTTGAATCCACTGGAAGTGATTTGTAACTTTTCAAACTTCACTCGAGTGATTCAAGATCACTGGAAGTGATTTGGTGAATAGTGAAATATTCTTGCAGTGATTTCCAATTCACTGGAAGTGATTCAGCGAAAATCCAACATCACTCGAGTGATTGAGAATCACTGGAAGTGATTTGAGAATTTTGGCGGATCACTCGAGTGATCTCAGCTTCACTGGAAGTGATTTGCCAAACAGTGAATTTTTCTTGAAGTGAAATCCCAATCACTGGAAGTGATTTGCCGCATCACTCGAGTGATTTACAATCACTGGAAGTGATTTGGCGCATCACTCAAGTGATTAAGAATCACTGGAAGTGATTTTCAAAACAGTGAAATTTTCTTGCAGTGATTTCTCGATCACTGGAAGTGATATGCGGATCACTCGAGTGATTTCCCATATCACTCGAGTGATCTATCATTTTTGCGGATCACTCGAGTGATTTCAGCGATCACTCGAGTGATCTTGAATATCACTCGAGTGATTAACAAAATCACTCGAGTGATCTTGCACAGATCACCAGAATTGCTTGCTTTGCTGATAATTAATCCATGGGCTTCCAAAACATGATTTGTTATCATCAAAACATGAAATCTAACACTTACGATTAGCTATTTTGTAGCATAGTCTGGCTAAAGACTATAAATTTAGCGCTTCTTGGGAGGCAACCCATGATGAGAATAAAATCAATGAGAAGACAAGTGCAGAAAGTACATGGAATAAAGGAAGGATGGAGCAATTAGGTGCTTGATGAACATTTTCAGGGAAGTCTCGTATTTATCATGCTTTTATTGAATTTGATATCATATAGGCATACCATGTATTGTTATTACCACTTCTTTCACCTCTGATCAAAGTATGCTTATTGTTTTGGATATTAACTTTTGCATTCCTTTAACCTTTGATTATGTTAAGATATGCTCCAATGTGTGAAATAGAGTGTTGAGATCTGAAACTGCATAAAAAAGGGGTCTGAAGGTCTTAGCCGCGACAAAAAACATGTTACCGTAGCCAAATTGTAGTCAGATAGATTTTGGCCGCGGCCAAGGCCGCGGCCAACAAAAAAAAAATTATTAGCCCCATCATTCTTTCTCTCTCTGTTTAACAACTCTTTTCACTCACCTTTCTCTTATGCATTGTTGTTGTCATTGTGGAATATAATCATGCATGAGAGAAAACCCTCAGTTTTTCCCTTGTGACAGTGAGGATACTGTCAATTTTAAGTTTGGGGGTGTGGGTATGTTTGGCTTATTTGACAAGGATTTCAAGTTTTAAAAGGTTGACTATTTATTGTCATCTGTTTTGAAAAGCTAAGTTAGATTGATTAATTATCTATGATAATGAATGTATGATCCAATGATAGAAAGGATGCTTAGATTTTATGTTTTATGGAAATGATGGAAAATATTTTTGATTGCATGATTTAGATTTTAAAGCTTGTTTCCTGAATGCTTTCGGAATAAATACTATGCATAAGAGTTGGAAATGATTTGAATGCTTTTGTTGGGAGATTTTGTAGCAAATTGGTATGTATATTCCTTCATCATTGAAGAAATTTAGAACTCACATTGGAATATCTTGAAATGAAATGAAAATTTCACACATTTTGAAAAATGATATGGGTATGTTCTTTCAAATGCGATTGTGCCTTTCAAGCTTACCTATGACAATCATTGCATTTGCACCTCATTTGAGCCTTATAAAAAAACCATATAAATTTTCTTTTTGAGAACCTATACTAAATCTTAACCTATGTAGCCTGAAAAACCATGAATCACCCTAATCTTGAGATGAATGATGATTTGTTGAGGATTATGGAAGTGAGGATTGGTATGGGAGTTAGAAAAGTTATGTATTGAAAAGCTAGGTATAAGGAATGCAGTGTATGGTTGTTAGTGTGTTTTCAATTATCTATAAAAAAAAGAAGAAAAGAAGAAGAAAAAAAGAAAAAGTTTTAAATTCAATAAGAATTGGAGTGCAAGGATTTTAATTTGAGATAATTTTGGGGGAGTGCTTAGACTTCTGAAAAGAAAATTTTGTGTAGTGAAAAGAGAGGAGTTATGTACTATCATATTATCTCAAGAGATTTGAATCCTCTATTTTTTCCATTCTTTTAAGAAGCTTAATCATTAGCCACATGACAAGCTTATAAAGTCCCATTGATTTTGAAATTGTGTGGAAAGATATATTAAGGGAGAGATAGGATGATGTGAGTATTTAAAGATCTAATATTGAGTTTGATTTATACATATTGAAGTGTTGCATTTGATCTTGATATCTGCAAGAGAATTGTTGTCCAACTGTCCTCATACACACACATTTTGAAAGTTTTTGGGAAACTTGTTTTAATTTATAAATTTTGCATTCCATTATATTTCATTGTTTTTCCTATAGAGTATAACATCTTGAGCATCCAATGAGGACAACATCATGCATGTGATATAAGTCAATGATCAATTAATACGGCTCTTTTATTGCCTGATGGGTTTTACTCGACAACGAGTAAAAGTTTAAGTTTGGGGGTGTGTTAACATCATGAAATTCCTGTCAAAATGGCACATTTACCTTTAGTTTTGCATACATTTTGGGTAAATTCATAGATAATTGATGATAAATATGCAAAAGTAATGTGCCCAGGGGTATTGATGATAAAAAAGGTGTAAATACTCTATTTAAGCCCTAAAATTGTATTGAAAATACATCAACATTGTTTTTATAGATTTCATTGTGTTGATAGGTTAACATTTGAGCCACAAAGGAGTCATTGAAGGCACAAATAGATGATTAAGAAGTGGGAAAATAGCTAAAGAAGTCAAAACACCATGGAATAGCAAGAAAAGGATGAAAAAAAGGCCAAAAAGCTTCATATAGAAGCTTAGCCGCGGCCAACCATCTTTGGCTGAGGCCAAAGTAGCTCCAGAAACGTTTTGGCCGCGGCCAACGCCCAAAAACAGCAGAAACGCTTTTTGATGACTGCACGGATTCTAAGGCCTATAAATACAAAATTAACACATCAGAGCCTCATTCTGGACCTGGGAGGCACCGTGGAGATAATGCTCTGCTAGGGTTTGGAGGTTGGAGGTGGAGATTGTGCTAGAAGTTGAAAATTTGAAGAGATTTGAGCTTCTCTTCTTGGTTTTTCCTCTCCTTCTGCTGTCTTTCCCTCTTGTTCTGATTTGTAACTGATTTATGCCCGATTTCTTCTGGGTTTTATAAACATATATATCTAGAGTTTTATTGTTTAGATTGTTTAGAACCCTTGTATGGATTAAGTACTCATTTCCCCTTTATATTCATGTTGAATGGTTGATTTATGTTGATTTCACTCTGTTCTTAATGCTCCTTGTTGATTGATCACCAATGAGGTTGTTGGGTTTACTTGGTTGATGCTTGAAAGAGCTAGATTGAGTGTAGAACTTGAGTTTAATCGTGTGGGAACCTGAAATCCATGAGAGGGATGGATGGTTTTGTTGATGAGGTAGAGATACACTCATTGATCTCATATAGCTACATAGGTTCTGCAATGTAGGATGGGTTTAATCCTTCAATTAAGAGATTAATGAACCAATTAAACTAAACACCTATTTGGAGACTTGAGAGAGCACTTGGGTAAATTAGTGACATTGGTTAGCATAATCCATCATTAAGAGCTTTTGTTGTGGGGATTTGAATGAGTACCTATGAAATGCAAGGGGGATAAACAATCCTAACTCCTACTGCATCCTTTCTAGTCCATGAATCATTTGTTTATATTTTCATTTTAGTTTATAATTCTGTTTTCCTCCAACCGTGATAATTGTCTAACGTGAATTAGGCGAAAGTGCAATAATATCTACTTAACCGGGTTTTGGAACCAAATCCTCATGGGAACGATATCTTACTCATCACTTTATTACTTGGCGTGACCCATGCACTTGCGGATTTACGGATAACTTCTACGTTATGGAACCACTACCAAGAGTGAAAACATAGCCACTAGTGGATTTGCTCTCCTCTGAATCTGAGATCTAGTTAGCGTCATTGTATCCTTCTAATACAGCAGGAAATCCACTATAATGAATACCATAATCCATGGTAACTCTCAGGTGTTTCAATACCCTTACCAGAGCTTTCCAATTCTCATTGTCTAGACAATGAGTTATATCTGCTTAATCTATACATAGCGTATGCTATGTCTGACCTGGTATAGTTCATTAAATGCAACAGACTCCCAATAATCTACACATATTTAGATTGAGTAATTGGATCTCCTTTATTTTTCTTTAAATGCACATTAGGATCATAAGGAGTATTCACAGGAGACTCATCAAATAGATCAAACTTTCTTAGAATTTTCTCAACATAATGTTCTTGAGAAAGTATGATACCATTATCATTTCTTATGATCTTTACACCTAAAATTACTTTAGCCTCACCCAAATCTTTCATGTCAAAATTAGAAGACAAAAATGTTTTGTCTTAAGCACAATACTCATGCTAGTACCAAAGATAAGCATGTCATCCACATACAAACAAATAATCACATAATCATCATTTACAAGTTTTGTATAAACACATCTTTCTACCTCAATAGTAGAGAAACCGCCACTAAACAAAACTTGATCCAGTTTTTCATGCCATTGTTTAGGTGCTTGTTTCAAACCATACAAAGATTTAACAAGTTTACAAACTTTGTTTTCTTACCCAGGAATAATACAGTCTTCAGGTTGCTGCATATAAATCTCCTCTTCTAAATCACCATTTAAAAACACAGTTTTAACATCCATTTGATGAATGAAAAGTTTGTGAATAGAAGTTTAGGCAATTAGGATTCTAACAGAAGAAATCCTAGTCACAGGAGAGAAGGTGTGAAAATAATCAATATTTTCTTTTTGAGTATACCCTTTAGCTACTAACCTAGCATTGTATTTATCAATAGTTCCATCAGGAAAATAATTTTTCCTAAAAACCCATTTACAACCAATAGGTTTTACTTCTGGAGGCAAGTCTACCAAAACCCACGTTTTATTTTAATTTAAAGAATCAATTTCAGTTTTTATTGCTTCTTTCCAAAAAGATTCATCTGGAGAAGAAATAGCTTCATAAAAATTTTTGGGTTCACTTGCACCAGGTAAGTATAAAAATCATCCCCAAAAGATGTATGTTTTCTTTGTCTTTAACTTCTCCTTAAATCTTCAACTAAAACTTCTTTTGAAATTTGTTCGGTAGAAGAATTTTCAACTCTTGTAGGAGTATGCTCAACCTTCAAAGGAAATATTTGTTAAAAAAACTTTGCATCTTTTATTTCAACTATTGTGTTATGATCTAAAACATCGCTTTTCAAAATCAGAAAATGATAAGCAGCACTTTGTTGAGCATATCCAATAAACATGCAATCAGAAGTTTTAGAACCAATTTTTCTCTTTTTAACATCAGGTAGTAAAACTTTAGTAAGACACCCCCACACTTTCAAATATTGAAGATTAGGCAAAAAAAACCCTTCCATAATTCATAAGGCGTCTTCTTAGTTTTCTTGTGAGGTATTCTATTTTGCAGAAAACAAGCAGACAGCAAAGCTTCACCCCACAAGTTATTAGGTGCTGCATAATTTACAAGTAATGCATTCATCATTTCTTTTAAAGTTCTATATTTTCTTTCTGCAACACCATTAGACTCAGGTGAATAAGGAGGAGTTACCTCATATATTATACATTCTTTTTCACAAAATTCGTTTAGTAATAAATATTTCCCTCCTATCTAACTCATTTAATCTTTTTATTTAACTGGTTTTCAACTTCTGCTTTGTATAAAAGAAACTTGTCAAAAGATTCATCTTTATTTCTCAATAAATATACTTTAGTATATCTTAAAAAATCATCGATAAAGGTAATATAATACCTCTTACCTCCTATGGTTTCAGTTTGTTTTAAATCTCTTAAATCGGTATGAATTAAGGACAATAACTTAGTTTCTCTTTATGTAGAAAAATGTGTCCTCTTGGTCAATTTAGTTTCTACAAAAACCTCACATTTACTTTGAAAATCAATTTTAGTTTTAGAAATTAGCCCTAGATTTTGTAGCCTCTTAATATAAGATTTATTAACATGTCCTAATCTAGTATGCTAAACATCATAAGAATTATCCAAGTAAGCAGAAGAAGATGCATTCTCATTCATTTCAACAATACTCAGAACAAATAGTCCCTTATCACAATAGCCCTTCCCAATAAGAACATTGTTCTTAGTTATGACAATCTTGTCAGATTCAAAACAGACCCTAGTCCCAGCTTTCTCAAGCAGCGCTATAGAAACTAAGTTAGCTCTGACATCAAGTACATACAGCACGTCATTCAATGCCAAGGTCTTTCCAGATGTGAGCTTCAACATCACTCTCCCTTTTCCATGAACCTTAGCGGTTCGGGAGTCAACCAGATAAATATGGTCTTCCCTTTCTTCAAAGGAGGTAAACAACTCTTTGTTTGCACAGATGTGCCTGGTAACTCATGAGTCTACCACCCATTTCTTCACATCAAAGACAAGAAGGGCTTATGACACCATAGCAATAATGATATCTTCATCACTGCTATCATCTCCTTCAACCAAATTCACATTTGGCTTAGGAGGATTTCTACCATTTTGAGAGTTATCTCCCTTAGCCCTTTTCCTACATTGTGCTGCATAGTGACCTGGTTTTCCATAGATAAAACAATTGCCCTCTTCTTTTTGGGGTTAGTATCCTTGGGCTTGTGGTAAGTGTAATACCCCATTTTTCCTACTAATATTCCTTATATATATTTGTGATATTTAGTGGAATAAAATGGTGATCTGAGGCGTGTATAAATTTATGAAAATATTCCAATCGTTGGTTACACATAATTTGGCCAATTTGGAACACGAAGAGGTAATTAATGCCCACTTAAAGGCCTAATATTGTAACCTAAAATGTGAGCATGAGATGGCATAATAATGGTTTTATTTAAGTGTCAAAAATAAGACTAGACCAAAGGAATAAACAAGAAATGATTTATTTTGATAAATCATAAAAACGTAAGGGCAAAACGGTAATTTTTTCATAAAGTGGGATATAATTTTTTTCCTAATAGTCCCAATATTTTCAATTAAATGGGAATTAAAAAGAGAAAATGGCCACTTGGTAATCATTAAGTCCATTTTTGGAATGTTATTATTAAGGAAAAGATTAAAGTTTGGAAAAGAAGTTGAAAAACAAAGATATAGAACTTTGGTCAAAAAATTGCAAGATGACATTAGGAGTTCAAGCAATATTTTCCTCCTATTTCTCAAGAAATTTGGCTGATTAAAGAGAAAAAGAAAAGAGAAATGGCATTATTTGAATAATAGGAAAAAAAAAGAAAACACATGGACCAATAGAGTTTTGCCATGTGTAAAGACATTTGGTTGATTCATTAAGACATCACCTTCTTCATTTCATCATTCTCATTCTCGTAAGCCAGTCTGAGAATAGAAGAAAGAACCCTGAGTGAAGAGAAGAACGAAGAGCTTAGGGTTCAACCAAAAATCTAAGGTAAGGGACTTGTAATCTTAAGGTTTAAGCTTCCTAAACACTCTCTAATCTCCTCTAATCTCTTCACCTCTATTAATTCCATGGATTTCCAGCTGGTTTAAGAGTTGTGGAGAGAGAAGAAAAAATGTTCTAGAGAGAGAAGCAACAAGAAATCCAAGGTAAACTTCCAAAACTTGCTTCTAGTGCCTTAGTTGTTTTTGTTTTTGTTGTTTTTGTCTTGCATTTGGTTGATTTGTGAAGTTTGGATGATGAAATCCTAAGAGTTCTTGCTGCTCAAATGCACTCTAAACATGTTTAATGAGTGTTTAAATAGCTAATCATTTAGTTAGGAGTAGCAAGGAAGTGATTAGGCAAGAGAAAACGAAGAAACACCAAATTTTTTCTGAGAATCCTAATTATATGGATGTTCTATAACATGATGAAGATGAAAGAATTTGACCATTTTGATAGTTCCATTAGCTTTAGAAGCCAAAATTGTGTAGGTATACAAGTGTTCATGATTTTTGGATGCTTGTATATAAATTTGGAAATTTATGAAGAAAGCTTACTCATTGTGTTAATCTGCCCTGTTAAGGCAGTTTGATTTTTATGTACTTTTTGTAACACCTTATTTTCTAAAGCCTTTAAATTAGTTTAAATATATAATGATTTTAAACATGAGACCAAAATAATTTAAAGTTCCAATTTAAGACAAAGTTTAATCTTATATTTGTATAGGATTTTCAAAAACGTTTTAAAATAAATATGTATGGTCTAAATTTTAGTTTGTAAATTCATTATCTTTATCAGTTTAAAAAAATCTTTTATTTAAAAGAACGAGCATTTTCTATCTATAGTTCGCGTCGTGATGGTTAACTTATGGGTTTCTGGATACCAATACGTTATCGAAAGTCTAGCGTACGGATTACAACGTATACAGTCTGCATCGCGAGTACTAGTACTACTATCGCTACTACAACTACTTATAAATATTTTACAGTCATCCAAAATAAAATGATAACCAAACAGTCCATAATTTATTTGCCTCTTCTTCGTCCGTTTATATTACCTTCTTGCCCTTAGAGCTGGACGCCTTTGCTGTATATCATTTGTTGAAAAAGGGGTGAGATTCAAAAGAATCTCAGTAGTACACAGATCACTCATATAATATGCAAATACTAAGCATGTAAAACAAATCATCAACATCACAACTTACAGAAATGCAGCACATAAAAGGGCCTAACCGGTCCCTTATCACAGACTCACAGTGCTTGAGATTCACAATCTGGCTGCCCAGGGCCTCTGCCCCATACAAGGTACAGTCACGGGCTTTCTGCCTCAAACCTACCTGGCTTAAGACGCCCCCGGGTAACTCCCGGTGTAACTTGTACTTAAGGGTCTTACCGCCTATGGACTATCTGTCCCATACATATACAGATGATATGGTACACATACATGGCATCACATATGATATAAGAGATAAGGTACTACCTGACAGTCTTTCCAAATTTGGTTCCTGTTCTCAGTCTCTTAGGCGTCCCGGGCAAATGTCAAATCCTATAATTTATAATTTACGGACGGACGAATTATTACTTATTCCAAAATAATTTAAGACACTTTGGTAGGTTATCATTATAGCTAATACCTTAATTCTAATAGGTATTTAATGGACTCATACCAATCTAAGTATTTAATTGTCACTTAGTTCTACAAACAAATCTTTGACTACTTCCTTATGCGTTAGCTGGTCGATCATTTGTATTGTTACAAAGCAGAATAAGTCTCGGTCGCGAAGAATTTGTCTATTTCATATAAAAAACTATGGTTTGTAGATGATTTATTTTTTAATACCGTTAATGAAGTGAAGGCGTGGTCAACATAATATAATCGTTTGCTTTCTTTAAATCCGTTAATTTTTTCCCTTCTCTTCCGCCTGCCGCGTATATGTCTGGAGTGTCTTCTTTTCCTGCCTTCACTCAACGTGTATAAAAATATTATTATAATATTGAATAACAAAAATTTTAAATAAATAAATTTAGATCATGAAAATTTAATTTAAATAGTTAATATCGTTATACTTTTACTAAAGTATTTTATTTATTCTTTTTTACTTTTTATAGGATATTAAATTTCAACCGTAAGAGTTGATCTAATGGTTTAAATAAGGAGGGAAGTGGACGGTATGGGAAATGGAGAGGCCCGTTTCCTGAAAGATACACCTATTTAATTATAAAATGTACGCTTGTCAACCTCATCACAAAAAAGAATATGACAGTTCTAAATGAAAAAATCCCAAGTGCATCCTGCAGAAGTACCAAAATTTAAATCCAAGCCTCTACTTTTAACAAACTCCTAATTAGGTCAAGATGACAAGTTATAGATTTAAGAAAATTGAAAGTGGATATAGGCCTGGTTTCATTTTTAATTATTGCATTCAATTATCCTTGATCATTTTAAATTCATGTATAAGATTTTTATTTTGACTTTATAACTTATCCAAAGATAAACCTAATACTTGATTTACTCCATGTTATATAGAATACTATATATTACGTACTATGTTAGAGATTAAAAAGTAAAGAGGTTGGAAATTAAATATGAAGAACAGAAAAATTTTCAAAAAGCATGTAATGGCTTAATTTTCATTTCTCGAACTTTGCTGTTTTCAGTTATACAGCCTTCTTTGTGGCAGAAACGAAAAAGCATGGTGGAAAAAAAATGTATGTATGTATGTTTGTCAGATACTCATAACATACGATTTTTCACACCATCGAGATTTTCTCATACAGGAGTATATTTTATTGCTTTCAGAATGAGGATTTTTAATTGAAGAATAGGAAGTTGTAAGATTATTTTTATCATAAAGTTGTTTCTGTTTTTGACCAATATAATTAACATCATAAAAATGTTCCCGTAGACTTTTGTTTCCCACCGGCACAGCAGAACGCTGCTGGGATGATTCTTGTGATCGATAAATACCTGAAATAGATTATCGAAGTGGAAAGATGGCTTTATTTTGTATAAGTCGAATCAACCTATGTTAATATTTTCTTTTGAAGTGGAAAAACTTGAATTTGGATCTATTCATATAAATAAATCTTCATTGCTGGGCGGGAGACAAAAATAGAATTGAAGAAGGAAGAAAAGAAAAACAAGATAGAAACGAAAAAGAAAGATGGTTTCTTTTATAATAAACAAATTATTAATTTTATGATCCTCACATGGAAAAAAACAAACAAGAAAGAATAAACTTCAATTAAATCCACTTTGAATAATCAAAACTGAAATTAAACCTACACTAACCTTCAATTTTCTTTTTTAAACTATGGAAGGGCATTCTCCCTTCTAGTCTTTCAACAACATTTATAAATTCTTCGTTAGAGACGTCTTGCCCTGATTAAGAATTTGTTATAAGTGAAAGCCTGAATTTGAATTTTGATATTTCCGCTGGATTCAATTAGGATTTTCCCATTCTTAATTCATCACACCCTTGATATGTCATTCTTTTCTATTTGAACAGGGGAGACTAATCCCTGTTGACCCTGTTGAAACACAGAGCGCAAAGAGTTTTTGTCTCTCCCAACAAGTGTGCTTCTCGATATTCGAACCTGTGTTCTCCTCCTTACGTGGTGAGACCGCTTACCACCCCAATCAACAGCTTGTTGGTTTGCCATGTCACTCTTAACTATGAAATTTCATTCAACTCCCAACCAAAGCTGAATGAAATTAAATTTTAAGTAAGTTTGCATAGACGCCCTTCCTTTATTATCTCATTTACTGCTATTCTATTTTCTACTTTCCTTTGTCGAATAATTTACACACACTCTCTTGGCAGTCAGTCGATTTAGTAAGAAGAGAACCCCTCTTTGCAGGTGCAATCCAAGAATACTTAGAAAATGCATTAATATGTATGATCTCTCATATATACGTGTGAGACACATACAATGAGATATGTAAACAAATTTTTACTATGACCATCAAAGTAAATAAATAAATTAATTAATTGACAATCATGATCTCCGTGATACAACATTCTTACAACGCCGATAATTCATCTGGCATGCTTATTTGGATCAGAAGCATGTGCATACACAAAAACAATATAAAATAAACTACCGTAAAAGTGTTCACTTGTTTAACCCTTGAAACTTTCCAACGGCAATGGAGGAATGCTCTGCTCATGTCTAAATAAATTACTTGGATCAACCTCTGACTTCACCTTCACCAGCCTTATAAAATTATCCTTGAAGTACTTGAATCCCCAAGCGCTCGACCTCAAGAAGCTTGTCCCGTTGAACTGGTTCATCCCCAAGTCAAGGTCTCTATAATTGACATACGCTTCTCTTGGAAAGCGTGAAGCATAAGGGGCCATGAAGTCATAGAGTCTCCTAACCCAGTTCATATGCTTTTCCATGCTCTTTTCTCCATCATGCCACCTCGCTACATACTGCGACTTGAAGAGGACTCCTTTTCTATGAGGATATGGAAGAGCGGATTCTGAGATTCTACCCATCATCCCTCCGTATGGGACCCAAATCATGAGGGGATCATCATCTTGCATAAACCTTTTCCATATGGGATCCAAAGCAATTTCAGGGATCACTCGCCTCATGTAATCTACCTTGTTCTTCATGTACACCTTATCAAATATGGTGCGCTGTATAAGAATTTCTGGGGACGTGGTGTTTGGAAAACCATAAACGTAAGGCACAGATTTGATCCAACTCGTTTCCAGACAATCTTTTTTGGTGAGCCCCAACTCTGGAAACTTTTCCGCCATCAGCTGGAGAAGCCTATCGGCCCTACCAAGGTAACGACCAATATAAGAGGTTTGCACAGTTCTTTTGCCAGGAGTACTAGAATTTACTGCCCGCATTTGAACCATGAAGAACATATCCTCATCAATGTTCGGTGCCACTTGCTGCCATTTATGGAGAATCTTGTTCGCACCTTGCTCTAAGGTTTTATTCACAGTAAAAACCGTCACTACAGGTGGAACCCGAACAAGCTTGATCTGCCACGACAAAATAATCCCAAAGCTTCCACCTCCTCCACCTCTAATTGCCCAAAATAAGTCCTCCCCCATGGCTTCTCTGTCAAGAATCCTGCCGTTAGCATCCACTATTCGGGCATTGATGACGTTGTCAGCGGCAAGTCCATACTTTCTGTGCAGAGAGCCATATCCACCTCCTGTGATGTGACCGCCGACGCCCACGCTCGGGCAAACGCCCGCAGGGAAGGCATGGACCGGACTTTTCTCAGATATTCTGTAATAAACTTCTCCGAGTGTGGCACCGACTTCAACCCAAGCTGTGTTATGGGCTATGTCAACCTGGATGGCGCGGAGCTTGGCGAGATCTACGATCATGAATGGCTTCTCAATGAGAGAAACAAAAGAAAGCCCTTCGTAGTCATGACCTCCACTACGCACCCTCATGTGAATTTTGAGCTTTTTTGCACATAGGACAGCGGCCTGAACATGAGAATCCTCTAATGGAGTGAATATGAATTCGGGTTTCGTCACTGAAGGCAGCAAGTACCTTAGATTTTGAGCTGTGGATTCAAGGACTGAAGTGAAAGAAGCATTATTTTGGGGGGTGAAAAATGTGGTGGAAAATGGGACTGGATTTTCAGAATTCGCCTCAAGACATTGAGTGAAGAGTTCTGGAATATGGGTTGATGAAGTTGATGAAACCGAAAGTAACACGAGCGCAGAAGTGAGCAATAACAGCGAACTCGGAGAACCCATGATTTTGGTATTTCACGTAATCGTGCTTTTTCTGTGCTTAAAACAGCATGTTGTGCCCGCTTTTATACGCAAATCCTGTACCAGATAATTGTGGTGATATACGTCTAATTCATCCATGACTAAGTCACCTTTAGGACATGCATTTTGTACGCGTTATTACGTCGACATTATAGACTGAGGTTCCATTCTCATTTAACTGGTCGCCCGAACTGGTATCACGCGGCCAAAAAAGGAATTGTTGTCTGCGTCTTTTTCTTGGTCTTTCCAAATTCTTTCTTTTTGGGTATTATTGGATTCTTATTCATTTCAACGGTATCCTATATCCGCACCTAAAATGCATTTTTCCGTTCGGGATATACAGCTCATTGACCAAAGATGTCATGGATATTTAATTTTCAAAGTCAATAATTTTGACTTGTGTTATTTTTCCGTTTGGTTCTACAAAAATCTGTAATCATTTTGATGGCTGAACGCGAGGTATAAGGCCGTTGACCAAAACAACTGTTTGACATAAAGCCATTCAAACAGCTGTTTCTATGGTTCAATATTTGGGTGGAAAGGTATGTTTTTGTGGCTCAAATTTTAATCATTCTAGGTTACATAATACTAATAATAATGCTCAGCTAATGTTCAATTTCATTAATCTTGTTCACACTTACGATTTTTGTCATATCTGTTTTCCGCGATATTATATAATACTACCTCCCACCTCGTTGTTTATATGACTACTATTTGTTTCTTATATTGGAGATAATACTCGTTAACAATGATTTTCTTAAATAACTTTTATTTTGACTGTTCAAACTTAATTGTCACTTAGTTCTACAAACAAATCTTTGACTACTTCCTTATGCGTTAGCTGGTCGATCATTTGTATTGTTACAAAGCAGAATAAGTCTCGGTCGCGAAGAATTTGTCTATTTCATATAAAAAACTATGGTTTGTCGATGATTTATTTTTTAATACCGTTAATGAAGTGAAGGCGTGGTCAACATAATATAATCGTTTGCTTTCTTTAAATCCGTTAATTTTTTCCCTTCTCTTCCGCCTGCCGCGTATATGTCTGGAGTGTCTTCTTTTCCTGCCTTCACTCAACGTGTATAAAAATATTATTATAATACTGAATAACAAAAATTTTAAATAAATAAATTTAGATCATGAAAATTTAGTTTAAATAGTTAATATCGTTATACTTTTACTAAAGTATTTTATTTATTCTTTTTTACTTTTTATAGGATATTAAATTTCAACCGTAATAATTAAAATATACGCTTGTCAAACTCACAAAAAAAGAATATGACAGTTCTAAATGAAAAAATCCCAAGTGCATCCTGCAGAAGTACCAAAATTTAAATTCAAGCCTCTACTTTTAACAAACTCCTAATTAGGTCAAGATGACAAGTTATAGATTTAAGAAAATTGAAAGTGGATATAGGCCTGGTTTCATTTTTAATTATTGCATTCAATTATCCTTGATCATTTTAAATTCATGTATAAGATTTTTATTTTGACTTTATAACTTATCCAAAGATAAACCTAATACTTGATTTACTCCATGTTATATAGAATACTATATATTACGTACTATGTTAGAGATTAAAAAGTAAAGAGGTTGGAAATTAAATATGAAGAACAGAAAAATTTTCAAAAAGCATGTAATGGCTTAATTTTCATTTCTCGAACTTTGCTGTTTTCAGTTATACAGCCTTCTTTGTGGCAGAAACGAAAAAGCATGGTGGAAAAAAAATGTATGTATGTATGTTTGTCAGATACTCATAACATACGATTTTTCACACCATCGAGATTTTCTCATACAGGAGTATATTTTATTGCTTTCAGAATGAGGATTTTTAATTGAAGAATAGGAAGTTGTAAGATTATTTTTATCATAAAGTTGTTTCTGTTTTTGACCAATATAATTAACATCATAAAAATGTTCCCGTAGACTTTTGTTTCCCACCGGCACAGCAGAACGCTGCTGGGATGATTCTTGTGATCGATAAATACCTGAAATAGATTATCGAAGTGGAAAGATGGCTTTATTTTGTATAAGTCGAATCAACCTATGTTAATATTTTCTTTTGAAGTGGAAAAACTTGAATTTGGATCTATTCATATAAATAAATCTTCATTGCTGGGCGGGAGACAAAAATAGAATTGAAGAAGGAAGAAAAGAAAAACAAGATAGAAACGAAAAAGAAAGATGGTTTCTTTTATAATAAACAAATTATTAATTTTATGATCCTCACATGGAAAAAAACAAACAAGAAAGAATAAACTTCAATTAAATCCACTTTGAATAATCAAAACTGAAATTAAACCTACACTAACCTTCAATTTTCTTTTTTAAACTATGGAAGGGCATTCTCCCTTCTAGTCTTTCAACAACATTTATAAATTCTTCGTTAGAGACGTCTTGCCCTGATTAAGAATTTGTTATAAGTGAAAGCCTGAATTTGAATTTTGATATTTCCGCTGGATTCAATTAGGATTTTCCCATTCTTAATTCATCACACCCTTGATATGTCATTCTTTTCTATTTGAACAGGGGAGACTAATCCCTGTTGACCCTGTTGAAACACAGAGCGCAAAGAGTTTTTGTCTCTCCCAACAAGTGTGCTTCTCGATATTCGAACCTGTGTTCTCCTCCTTACGTGGTGAGACCGCTTACCACCCCAATCAACAGCTTGTTGGTTTGCCATGTCACTCTTAACTATGAAATTTCATTCAACTCCCAACCAAAGCTGAATGAAATTAAATTTTAAGTAAGTTTGCATAGACGCCCTTCCTTTATTATCTCATTTACTGCTATTCTATTTTCTACTTTCCTTTGTCGAATAATTTACACACACTCTCTTGGCAGTCAGTCGATTTAGTAAGAAGAGAACCCCTCTTTGCAGGTGCAATCCAAGAATACTTAGAAAATGCATTAATATGTATGATCTCTCATATATACGTGTGAGACACATACAATGAGATATGTAAACAAATTTTTACTATGACCATCAAAGTAAATAAATAAATTAATTAATTGACAATCATGATCTCCGTGATACAACATTCTTACAACGCCGATAATTCATCTGGCATGCTTATTTGGATCAGAAGCATGTGCATACACAAAAACAATATAAAATAAACTACCGTAAAAGTGTTCACTTGTTTAACCCTTGAAACTTTCCAACGGCAATGGAGGAATGCTCTGCTCATGTCTAAATAAATTACTTGGATCAACCTCTGACTTCACCTTCACCAGCCTTATAAAATTATCCTTGAAGTACTTGAATCCCCAAGCGCTCGACCTCAAGAAGCTTGTCCCGTTGAACTGGTTCATCCCCAAGTCAAGGTCTCTATAATTGACATACGCTTCTCTTGGAAAGCGTGAAGCATAAGGGGCCATGAAGTCATAGAGTCTCCTAACCCAGTTCATATGCTTTTCCATGCTCTTTTCTCCATCATGCCACCTCGCTACATACTGCGACTTGAAGAGGACTCCTTTTCTATGAGGATATGGAAGAGCGGATTCTGAGATTCTACCCATCATCCCTCCGTATGGGACCCAAATCATGAGGGGATCATCATCTTGCATAAACCTTTTCCATATGGGATCCAAAGCAATTTCAGGGATCACTCGCCTCATGTAATCTACCTTGTTCTTCATGTACACCTTATCAAATATGGTGCGCTGTATAAGAATTTCTGGGGACGTGGTGTTTGGAAAACCATAAACGTAAGGCACAGATTTGATCCAACTCGTTTCCAGACAATCTTTTTTGGTGAGCCCCAACTCTGGAAACTTTTCCGCCATCAGCTGGAGAAGCCTATCGGCCCTACCAAGGTAACGACCAATATAAGAGGTTTGCACAGTTCTTTTGCCAGGAGTACTAGAATTTACTGCCCGCATTTGAACCATGAAGAACATATCCTCATCAATGTTCGGTGCCACTTGCTGCCATTTATGGAGAATCTTGTTCGCACCTTGCTCTAAGGTTTTATTCACAGTAAAAACCGTCACTACAGGTGGAACCCGAACAAGCTTGATCTGCCACGACAAAATAATCCCAAAGCTTCCACCTCCTCCACCTCTAATTGCCCAAAATAAGTCCTCCCCCATGGCTTCTCTGTCAAGAATCCTGCCGTTAGCATCCACTATTCGGGCATTGATGACGTTGTCAGCGGCAAGTCCATACTTTCTGTGCAGAGAGCCATATCCACCTCCTGTGATGTGACCGCCGACGCCCACGCTCGGGCAAACGCCCGCAGGGAAGGCATGGACCGGACTTTTCTCAGATATTCTGTAATAAACTTCTCCGAGTGTGGCACCGACTTCAACCCAAGCTGTGTTATGGGCTATGTCAACCTGGATGGCGCGGAGCTTGGCGAGATCTACGATCATGAATGGCTTCTCAATGAGAGAAACAAAAGAAAGCCCTTCGTAGTCATGACCTCCACTACGCACCCTCATGTGAATTTTGAGCTTTTTTGCACATAGGACAGCGGCCTGAACATGAGAATCCTCTAATGGAGTGAATATGAATTCGGGTTTCGTCACTGAAGGCAGCAAGTACCTTAGATTTTGAGCTGTGGATTCAAGGACTGAAGTGAAAGAAACATTATTTTGGGGGGTGAAAAATGTGGTGGAAAATGGGACTGGATTTTCAGAATTCGCCTCAAGACATTGAGTGAAGAGTTCTGGAATATGGGTTGATGAAGTTGATGAAACCGAAAGTAACACGAGCGCAGAAGTGAGCAATAACAGCGAACTCGGAGAACCCATGATTTTGGTATTTCACGTAATCGTGCTTTTTCTGTGCTTAAAACAGCATGTTGTGCCCGCTTTTATACGCAAATCCTGTACCAGATAATTGTGGTGATATACGTCTAATTCATCCATGACTAAGTCACCTTTAGGACATGCATTTTGTACGCCTTATTACGTCGACATTATAGACTGAGGTTCCATTCTCATTTAACTGGTCGCCCGAACTGGTATCACGCGGCCAAAAAAGGACTTGTTGTCTGCGTCTTTTTCTTGGTCTTTCCAAATTCTTTCTTTTTGGGTATTATTGGATTCTTATTCATTTCAACGGTATCCTATATCCGCACCTAAAATGCATTTTTCCGTTCGGGATATACAGCTCATTGACCAAAGATGTCATGGATATTTAATTTTCAAAGTCAATAATTTTGACTTGTGTTATTTTTCCGTTTGGTTCTACAAAAATCTTTAATCATTTTGATGGCTGAACGCGAGGTATAAGGCCGTTGACCAAAACAACTGTTTGACATAAAGCCATTCAAACAGCTGTTTCTATGGTTCAATATTTGGGTGGAAAGGTATGTTTTTGTGGCTCAAATTTTAATCATTCTAGGTTACATAATACTAATAATAATGCTCAGCTAATGTTCAATTTCATTAATCTTGTTCACACTTACGATTTTTGTCATATCTGTTTTCCGCGATATTATATAATACTACCTCCCACCTCGTTGTTTATATGACTACTATTTGTTTCTTATATTGGAGATAATACTCGTTAACAATGATTTTCTTAAATAACTTTTATTTTGACTGTTCAAACTTAATTGTCACTTAGTTCTACAAACAAATCTTTGACTACTTCCTTATGCGTTAGCTGGTCGATCATTTGTATTGTTACAAAGCAGAATAAGTCTCGGTCGCGAAGAATTTGTCTATTTCATATAAAAAACTATGGTTTGTGGATGATTTATTTTTTAATACCGTTAATGAAGTGAAGGCGTGGTCAATATAATATAATCACTTGCTTTCTTTAAATCCGTTAATTTTTCCCCTTCTCTTCCGCCTGCCGCGTGTATGTCTGGAGTGTCTTCTTCTCTTGCGTTCACTCACGGGCTCCACGCTTCTGGCCTATTATCTCTCTGTTTTCTTTGAATTAATTTTTCCTTTCCCATTCGTCATTTTCCAGGTACAAAAAGAGAGAATATGAACTAATTTTCTTGGGAAAATCCTATATAAAGCTACCTAAAATAGAAAAATTCTAAATCAAGTTACTAAATTCAAAAAATTCTTAGTTGAGTTATTGACACAATTTGGGATTTAAAATATGAATAAAATTGCTTTAATGCCCTCTCCTCTATTCTCGCTTCACTTAAAAGAGTTTTATTGCTCTATGATTTTATTGCTCTATATATTATGATTTTCTAAATTAGAGGAATTTTTTTATATTCTAAAAGGATCATCAAGAATAATTCAAACAAAAAAAGGAAAGCCTACACATATACAGTATCATTAATATTAATTAAATGATTGAATGATTTAGTTGAAAAATCAACTAATTGATATTAATGATACAAAATAAGAAAAAAATAAGCGTGAGTTTTTTTAAAAAACTTCCGTTTGCAAAAATAAATTGAAATAAATGTAACGTTTACCACCTTTATTCTAAACAAACTCTGGATAATTTTTCCTAACAATAAATGTGAGTTTTTTTTTTGTAAAAAATATTTTCAACTGTTAATATGTTAGTTAAAGACATATTAAATATATTTAAATTTTTTTTCAGTTGAAGTTTACTTAAAATTTCATAAAATACTTTACATATTATATATTAGAATATAGAACTTTAAGAAAACTTTATATATGAAACACATATAGTAAAATTTATACATAATATATTTATTAAAAAATATTTTTTATATTGATATATATTATAAAATTTTTTTAAAAAAATCAATTGAATCAAATGAACTCGTTGTTGTACCCTTTTTTTTCCTTACGATTCGAGTTAATATATTTAAAGTTAAACTATAGGAAAATTCTATTTTATTATATTAAGTATTAACATTGATATATATTGAAAAATCTAAGTTACAAAGTAAAGGAAATTTTTTAAAAAGGAAAGGACATTAAAGTCATTTTATCTAAATTTTAAAATCCTAAATTAGGTTAATGACTCAATTAAAAAATTGTTAAATTTACCAACCTGATTTATAATTTTTCTATTTTAAATTGCTTTATATGAGATTTTCCCAATTTTCTTTCTAGATTCTATTTTTCGTTACCATTAAATTTAGGGAGAAAAATATGTTAACAAAAAAATAGGTAGAAAGTATTTTCAAGTCTAATCTAATATCTCCCAAAAGATACACCTATTTTTCACGAAAGCGGAAAGGGGCCTCTCCATCTTCCTTACCGTCTACTTCCCTCCACTTCCTTATTTAAACCGTTAGATCAACTCCGACGGTTGATATATAATATCCTAAAGAAAGTAAATGAGAGTATATAAAATACTTTAATAAAAGTATAATGATATGAACTATTTGATTTAAATTTAAATGATTTAAGTTTTTTGTCACTTACTATTGAAATAATATTTTTGTAAGATATCAATTCTCAACAGGAAGAGAATCTAACGGTGTAAATAAAGAAGTGGGGAGAATTGGACGGTAAGGGAAATGGAGAGGTCCGTTTCCCGAAAGATACGTCTATTTAATTATAAAATATACACCCGTCAAACTCACAAAAGGAATATGACAATTCTAAATGAAAAAATCCTAAGTGCATCCGGCAGAAGCGCCAAAATTCAAACTCAAGGCTATACTTTTAACAGAATCCTGATTAGGCCAAGATGAGAGGTTATAGAAGATTCAAAATAAAATAAAATAAAATAAAATAAAAGTGTATATAGGCCTGTAATTATTTCATTTAATTATCTTTAATTATTTTAAACTCATATATAAGGTTATTTCATAATTTATCCAAAGATAAACCTAATGCATGTAATGGTATAATTTTCCTTTCTCGAACTTTTTGGTTTTTAGTCGTCCAGCCTTCTTTGTGGCAGACACGAGAAAGGAAAAAAGACACTTAAAAATCATTTGAACTTTAAAATCTCAAATCGGTTTGATTCACTATAAGAGTAATGGGATTGACAAAAAGAGTATAGCAATTTACAACTCAGTTTTTAGGAAATCACTAATTTGAAATTTGAAGTTCAAGCGGTATTTAAATGTCTTTTTCCCAACAAAAAAGCATGATAGAAATATACATATATATGTATGCATGCATGACATACGATTTATCTCACCATCAAGATTTTCTCATACAGCAGTATATTTTATTCCTCTCAGAATAAGGATTTTTAATTAAAGAATATGAAGTTTGTAGATTATTATTTTTTTTATCATAAAGTTGTTTCTATTTTTGACCAATTAACATCATAAAAATGTTTCCATAGACGTTGGCCGCCCGTCCCCCGGGGGGGGGGGAGGGGGCACGGAACGCTGGGATGATTCTTGTGATTGATAAATACCAGAAATTTATTATCCATGTATAAAGATGGCTTTATTTTGTATAAGTCGAATCAACCTATGTTAATATCTACCTTTGAAGTGGAAAAACTTGAATTTGGATCTATTCATATAAAGCTTCATTGCTAATAGTGTCATAGGCGAGAGACAAAAAATGAATTGAAAATGGAAGAAAAGAAAAACAAGATAAAAATGAAAAAGAAGGATGGTTTCTATTATAATGAAAACAATTATCAATTTTATGATCCTTCACCTAAAAAAAAAACTAACAAGAAAGAATAAACTTCAATTAAATCCAATTTGAATAATCAAAACTGAAATTAAACATCCACTCAACTTCAATTTTCTTTTTTAAATTATAGAAGGGCATTCTCCCATCTAGTCTTTCAACAACAACATTTATAAATTCCTAGCTAGACGTCTTGGCCTAATTAAGAATTTGTTATAAGTGTAAGCCTGAATATGAATTTTGATATTTCAGTTAGATTCAATTAGGATTTTTCCATCCTTAATTCATCACACCCTTGATATGTCATTCTTTTTTATTTGAACAAGGGCGACTAATCCCTTTCGGAACAGAGAGCGCAAAGTGTTTTTGTCTCTCCCAACAAGTGTGCTTCTCGAGATTCAAACCCGTGTTCTCCTCCTTACGTAGTGAGACCGCTTACCACCTCAATCAACAGCTTGTTGGTTTGCCATGTCACTCTTAACTATGAAATTTCATTCAACTCCCAACCAAAGTTGAATGAAATTAAATTTTAAGTAAGTTTGCATAGACGCCGTTCCTTTATTATCTCATTTACTGCTATTCTATTTTCTACTTTCCTTTGTCGAATAATTTACACACACTCTCTTGGCAGTCAGTCGATTTAGTAAGAAGAGAACCCCTCTTTGCAGGTGCAATCCAAGAATACTTAGAAAATGCATTAATATGTATGATCTCTCATATATACGTGTGAGACACATACAATGAGATATGTAAACAAATTTTTACTATGACCATCAAAGTAAATAAATAAATAAATTAATTGACAATCATGATCTCCGTGATACAACATTCTTACAACGCCGATAATTCATCTGGCATGCTTATTTGGATCAGAAGCATGTGCATACACAAAAACAATATAAAATAAACTACCGTAAAAGTGTTCACTTGTTTAACCCTTGAAACTTTCCAACGGCAATGGAGGAATGCTCTGCTCATGTCTAAATAAATTACTTGGATCAACCTCTGACTTCACCTTCACCAGCCTTATAAAATTATCCTTGAAGTACTTGAATCCCCAAGCGCTCGACCTCAAGAAGCTTGTCCCGTTGAACTGGTTCATCCCCAAGTCAAGGTCTCTATAGTTGACATACGCTTCTCTTGGAAAGCGTGAAGCATAAGGGGCCATGAAGTCATAGAGTCTCCTAACCCAGTTCATATGCTTTTCCATGCTCTTTTCTCCATCATGCCACCTCGCTACATACTGCGACTTGAAGAGGACTCCTTTTCTATGAGGATATGGAAGAGCGGATTCTGAGATTCTACCCATCATCCCTCCGTATGGGACCCAAATCATGAGGGGATCATCATCTTGCATAAACCTTTTCCATATGGGATCCAAAGCAATTTCAGGGATCACTCGCCTCATGTAATCTACCTTGTTCTTCATGTACACCTTATCAAATATGGTGCGCTGTATAAGAATTTCTGGGGACGTGGTGTTTGGAAAACCATAAACGTAAGGCACAGATTTGATCCAACTCGTTTCCAGACAATCTTTTTTGGTGAGCCCCAACTCTGGAAACTTTTCCGCCATCAGCTGGAGAAGCCTATCGGCCTTACCAAGGTAACGACCAATATAAGAGGTTTGCACAGTTCTTTTGCCAGGAGTACTAGAATTTACTGCCCGCATTTGAACCATGAAGAACATATCCTCATCAATGTTCGGTGCCACTTGCTGCCATTTATGGAGAATCTTGTTCGCACCTTGCTCTAAGGTTTTATTCACAGTAAAAACCGTCACTACAGGTGGAACCCGAACAAGCTTGATCTGCCACGACAAAATAATCCCAAAGCTTCCACCTCCTCCACCTCTAATTGCCCAAAATAAGTCCTCCCCCATGGCTTCTCTGTCAAGAATCCTGCCGTTAGCATCCACTATTCGGGCATTGATGACGTTGTCAGCGGCAAGTCCATACTTTCTGTGCAGAGAGCCATATCCACCTCCTGTGATGTGACCGCCGACGCCCACGCTCGGGCAAACGCCCGCAGGGAAGGCATGGACCGGACTTTTCTCAGATATTCTGTAATAAACTTCTCCGAGTGTGGCACCGACTTCAACCCAAGCTGTGTTATGGGCTATATCAACCTGGATGGCGCGGAGCTTGGCGAGATCTACGATCATGAATGGCTTCTCAATGAGAGAAACAAAAGAGAGCCCTTCGTAGTCATGACCTCCACTACGCACCCTCATGTGAATTTTGAGCTTTTTTGCACATAGGACAGCGGCCTGAACATGAGAATCCTCTAATGGAGTGAATATGAATTCGGGTTTCGTCACTGAAGGCAGCAAGTACCTTAGATTTTGAGCTGTGGATTCAAGGACTGAAGTGAAAGAAGCATTATTTTGGGGGGTGAAAAATGTGGTGGAAAATGGGACTGGATTTTCAGAATTCGCCTCAAGACATTGAGTGAAGAGTTCTGGAATATGGGTTGATGAAGTTGATGAAACCGAAAGTAACACGAGCGCAGAAGTGAGCAATAACAGCGAACTCGGAGAACCCATGATTTTGGTATTTCACGTAATCGTGCTTTTTCTGGGCTTAAAGCAGCATGTTGTGCCCGCTTATATACACAAATCCTGTACCATATAATTGTGGTGATATACGTCTAATTTATCCATGACTAAGTCACCTTTAGGACATGCATTTTGTACGCGTTATTACGTCGACATTATAGACTGAGGTTCCATTCTCATTTAACTGGTCGCCCGAACTGGTATCACGCGGCCAAAAAAGGAATTGTTGTCTGCGTCTTTTTCTTGGTCTTTCCAAATTCTTTCTTTTTGGGTATTATTGGATTCTTATTCATTTCAACGGTATCCTATATCCGCACCTAAAATGCATTTTTCCGTTCGGGATATACAGCTCATTGACCAAAGATGTCATGGATATTTAATTTTCAAAGGTCAATAATTCTGACTTGTGTTATTTTTCCGTTTGGTTCTACAAAAATCTTTAATCATTAAGGCCGTTGACCCAAACAACTGTTTGACATAAAGCCATTCAAACAGCTGTTTCTATGGTTCAATATTTGGGTGGAAAGGTATGTTTTTGTGGCTCAAATTTTAATCATTCTAGGTTACATAATACTAATAATAATGCTCAGCTAATGTTCAATTTCATTAATCTTGTTCACACTTACGATTTTTGTCATATCTGTTTTCCGCGATATTATATAATACTACCTCCCACCTCGTTGTTTATATGACTACTATTTGTTTCTTATATTGGAGATAATACTCGTTAACAATGATTTTCTTAAATAACTTTTATTTTGACTGTTCAAACTTAATTGTCACTTAGTTCTACAAACAAATCTTTGACTACTTCCTTATGCGTTAGCTGGTCGATCATTTGTATTGTTACAAAGCAGAATAAGTCTCGGTCGCGAAGAATTTGTCTATTTCATATAAAAAACTATGGTTTGTAGATGATTTATTTTTTAATACCGTTAATGAAGTGAAGGCGTGGTCAACATAATATAATCGTTTGCTTTCTTTAAATCCGTTAATTTTTTCCCTTCTCTTCCGCCTGCCGCGTATATGTCTGGAGTGTCTTCTTTTCCTGCCTTCACTCAACGTGTATAAAAATATTATTATAATATTGAATAACAAAAATTTTAAATAAATAAATTTAGATCATGAAAATTTAATTTAAATGGTTAATATCGTTATACTTTTACTAAAGTATTTTATTTATTCTTTTTTACTTTTTATAGGATATTAAATTTCAACCGTAAGAGTTGATCTAATGGTTTAAATAAGGAGGGAAGTGGACGGTATGGGAAATGGAGAGGCCCGTTTCCTGAAAGATACACCTATTTAATTATAAAATGTACGCTTGTCAACCTCATCACAAAAAAGAATATGACAGTTCTAAATGAAAAAATCCCAAGTGCATCCTGCAGAAGTACCAAAATTTAAATCCAAGCCTCTACTTTTAACAAACTCCTAATTAGGTCAAGATGACAAGTTATAGATTTAAGAAAATTGAAAGTGGATATAGGCCTGGTTTCATTTTTAATTATTGCATTCAATTATCCTTGATCATTTTAAATTCATGTATAAGATTTTTATTTTGACTTTATAACTTATCCAAAGATAAACCTAATACTTGATTTACTCCATGTTATATAGAATACTATATATTACGTACTATGTTAGAGATTAAAAAGTAAAGAGGTTGGAAATTAAATATGAAGAACAGAAAAATTTTCAAAAAGCATGTAATGGCTTAATTTTCATTTCTCGAACTTTGCTGTTTTCAGTTATACAGCCTTCTTTGTGGCAGAAACGAAAAAGCATGGTGGAAAAAAAAAATGTATGTATGTATGTTTGTCAGATACTCATAACATACGATTTTTCACATCATCGAGATTTTCTCATACAGGAGTATATTTTATTGCTTTCAGAATGAGGATTCTTAATTGAAGAATAGGAAGTTGTAAGATTATTTTTATCATAAAGTTGTTTCTGTTTTTGACCAATTAACATCATAAAAATGTTCCCGTAGACTTTTGTTTCCCCCCGGCACAGCAGAACGCTGCTGGGATGATTCTTGTGATCGATAAATACCTGAAATAGATTATCGAAGTGGAAAGATGGCTTTATTTTGTATAAGTCGAATCAACCTATGTTAATATTTTCTTTTGAAGTGGAAAAACTTCAATTTGGATCTATTCATATAAATAAATCTTCATTGCTGCTAGTGTCCTCAGGCGGGAGACAAAAATAGAATTGAAGAAGGAAGAAAAGAAAAACAAGATAGAAACGAAAAAGAAAGATGGTTTCTTTTATAATAAACAAATTTCAATTTTATGATCCTCACATGGAAAAAAACAAACAAGAAAGAATAAACTTCAATTAAATCCACTTTGAATAATCAAAACTGAAATTAAACCTACACTAACCTTCAATTTTCTTTTTTAAACTATGGAAGGGCATTCTCCCTTCTAGTCTTTCAACAACATTTATAAATTCTTCGTTAGAGACGTCTTGCCCTGATTAAGAATTTGTTATAAGTGAAAGCCTGAATTTGAATTTTGATATTTCCGCTGGATTCAATTAGGATTTTCCCATTCTTAATTCATCACACCCTTGATATGTCATTCTTTTCTATTTGAACAGGGGAGACTAATCCCTGTTGAAACACATAGCGCAAAGAGTTTTTGTCTCTCCCAACAAGTGTGCTTCTCGATATTCGAACATGTGTCCTCCTCCTTACGTGGTGAGACCGCTTACCACCTCAATCAACAGCTTGTTGGTTTGCCATGTCACTCTTAACTATGAAATTTCATTCAACTCCCAACCAAAGTTGAATGAAATTAAATTTTAAGTAAGTTTGCATAGACGCCGTTCCTTTATTATCTCATTTACTGCTATTCTATTTTCTACTTTCCTTTGTCGAATAATTTACACACACTCTCTTGGCAGTCAGTCGATTTAGTAAGAAGAGAACCCCTCTTTGCAGGTGCAATCCAAGAATACTTAGAAAATGCATTAATATGTATGATCTCTCATATATACGTGTGAGACACATACAATGAGATATGTAAACAAATTTTTACTATGACCATCAAAGTAAATAAATAAATAAATTAATTGACAATCATGATCTCCGTGATACAACATTCTTACAACGCCGATAATTCATCTGGCATGCTTATTTGGATCAGAAGCATGTGCATACACAAAAACAATATAAAATAAACTACCGTAAAAGTGTTCACTTGTTTAACCCTTGAAACTTTCCAACGGCAATGGAGGAATGCTCTGCTCATGTCTAAATAAATTACTTGGATCAACCTCTGACTTCACCTTCACCAGCCTTATAAAATTATCCTTGAAGTACTTGAATCCCCAAGCGCTCGACCTCAAGAAGCTTGTCCCGTTGAACTGGTTCATCCCCAAGTCAAGGTCTCTATAGTTGACATACGCTTCTCTTGGAAAGCGTGAAGCATAAGGGGCCATGAAGTCATAGAGTCTCCTAACCCAGTTCATATGCTTTTTCATGCTCTTTTCTCCATCATGCCACCTCGCTACATACTGCGACTTGAAGAGGACTCCTTTTCTATGAGGATATGGAAGAGCGGATTCTGAGATTCTACCCATCATCCCTCCGTATGGGACCCAAATCATGAGGGGCTCATCATCTTGCATAAACCTTTTCCATATGGGATCCAAAGCAATTTCAGGGATCACTCGCCTCATGTAATCTACCTTGTTCTTCATGTACACCTTATCAAATATGGTGCGCTGTATAAGAATTTCTGGGGACGTGGTGTTTGGAAAACCATAAACGTAAGGCACAGATTTGATCCAACTCGTTTCCAGACAATCTTTTTTTGTGAGCCCCAACTCTGGAAACTTTTCCGCCATCAGCTGGAGAAGCCTGTCGGCCCTACCAAGGTAACGACCAATATAAGAGGTTTGCACAGTTCTTTTGCCAGGAGTACTAGAATTTACTGCCCGCATTTGAACCATGAAGAACATATCCTCATCAATGTTCGGTGCCACTAGCTGCCATTTATGGAGAATCTTGTTCGCACCTTGCTCTAAGGTTTTATTCACAGTAAAAACCGTCACTACAGGTGGAACCCGAACAAGCTTGATCTGCCACGACAAAATAATCCCAAAGCTTCCACCTCCTCCACCTCTAATTGCCCAAAATAAGTCCTCCCCCATGGCTTCTCTGTCAAGAATCCTGCCGTTAGCATCCACTATTCGGGCATTGATGACGTTGTCAGCGGCAAGTCCATACTTTCTGTGCAGAGAGCCATATCCACCTCCTGTGATGTGACCGCCGACGCCCACGCTCGGGCAAACGCCCGCAGGGAAGGCATGGACCGGACTTTTCTCAGATATTCTGTAATAAACTTCTCCGAGTGTGGCACCGACTTCAACCCAAGCTGTGTTATGGGCTATATCAACCTGGATGGCGCGGAGCTTGGCGAGATCTACGATCATGAATGGCTTCTCAATGAGAGAAACAAAAGAGAGCCCTTCGTAGTCATGACCTCCACTACGCACCCTCATGTGAATTTTGAGCTTTTTTGCACATAGGACAGCGGCCTGAACATGAGAATCCTCTAATGGAGTGAATATGAATTCGGGTTTCGTCACTGAAGGCAGCAAGTACCTTAGATTTTGAGCTGTGGATTCAAGGACTGAAGTGAAAGAAGCATTATTTTGGGGGGTGAAAAATGTGGTGGAAAATGGGACTGGATTTTCAGAATTCGCCTCAAGACATTGAGTGAAGAGTTCTGGAATATGGGTTGATGAAGTTGATGAAACCGAAAGTAACACGAGCGCAGAAGTGAGCAATAACAGCGAACTCGGAGAACCCATGATTTTGGTATTTCACGTAATCGTGCTTTTTCTGGGCTTAAAGCAGCATGTTGTGCCCGCTTATATACACAAATCCTGTACCATATAATTGTGGTGATATACGTCTAATTTATCCATGACTAAGTCACCTTTAGGACATGCATTTTGTACGCGTTATTACGTCGACATTATAGACTGAGGTTCCATTCTCATTTAACTGGTCGCCCGAACTGGTATCACGCGGCCAAAAAAGGAATTGTTGTCTGCGTCTTTTTCTTGGTCTTTCCAAATTCTTTCTTTTTGGGTATTATTGGATTCTTATTCATTTCAACGGTATCCTATATCCGCACCTAAAATGCATTTTTCCGTTCGGGATATACAGCTCATTGACCAAAGATGTCATGGATATTTAATTTTCAAAGGTCAATAATTCTGACTTGTGTTATTTTTCCGTTTGGTTCTACAAAAATCTTTAATCATTAAGGCCGTTGACCCAAACAACTGTTTGACATAAAGCCATTCAAACAGCTGTTTCTATGGTTCAATATTTGGGTGGAAAGGTATGTTTTTGTGGCTCAAATTTTAATCATTCTAGGTTACATAATACTAATAATAATGCTCAGCTAATGTTCAATTTCATTAATCTTGTTCACACTTACGATTTTTGTCATATCTGTTTTCCGCGATATTATATAATACTACCTCCCACCTCGTTGTTTATATGACTACTATTTGTTTCTTATATTGGAGATAATACTCGTTAACAATGATTTTCTTAAATAACTTTTATTTTGACTGTTCAAACTTAATTGTCACTTAGTTCTACAAACAAATCTTTGACTACTTCCTTATGCGTTAGCTGGTCGATCATTTGTATTGTTACAAAGCAGAATAAGTCTCGGTCGCGAAGAATTTGTCTATTTCATATAAAAAACTATGGTTTGTAGATGATTTATTTTTTAATACCGTTAATGAAGTGAAGGCGTGGTCAACATAATATAATCGTTTGCTTTCTTTAAATCCGTTAATTTTTTCCCTTCTCTTCCGCCTGCCGCGTATATGTCTGGAGTGTCTTCTTTTCCTGCCTTCACTCAACGTGTATAAAAATATTATTATAATATTGAATAACAAAAATTTTAAATAAATAAATTTAGATCATGAAAATTTAATTTAAATGGTTAATATCGTTATACTTTTACTAAAGTATTTTATTTATTCTTTTTTACTTTTTATAGGATATTAAATTTCAACCGTAAGAGTTGATCTAATGGTTTAAATAAGGAGGGAAGTGGACGGTATGGGAAATGGAGAGGCCCGTTTCCTGAAAGATACACCTATTTAATTATAAAATGTACGCTTGTCAACCTCATCACAAAAAAGAATATGACAGTTCTAAATGAAAAAATCCCAAGTGCATCCTGCAGAAGTACCAAAATTTAAATCCAAGCCTCTACTTTTAACAAACTCCTAATTAGGTCAAGATGACAAGTTATAGATTTAAGAAAATTGAAAGTGGATATAGGCCTGGTTTCATTTTTAATTATTGCATTCAATTATCCTTGATCATTTTAAATTCATGTATAAGATTTTTATTTTGACTTTATAACTTATCCAAAGATAAACCTAATACTTGATTTACTCCATGTTATATAGAATACTATATATTACGTACTATGTTAGAGATTAAAAAGTAAAGAGGTTGGAAATTAAATATGAAGAACAGAAAAATTTTCAAAAAGCATGTAATGGCTTAATTTTCATTTCTCGAACTTTGCTGTTTTCAGTTATACAGCCTTCTTTGTGGCAGAAACGAAAAAGCATGGTGGAAAAAAAAAATGTATGTATGTATGTTTGTCAGATACTCATAACATACGATTTTTCACATCATCGAGATTTTCTCATACAGGAGTATATTTTATTGCTTTCAGAATGAGGATTCTTAATTGAAGAATAGGAAGTTGTAAGATTATTTTTATCATAAAGTTGTTTCTGTTTTTGACCAATTAACATCATAAAAATGTTCCCGTAGACTTTTGTTTCCCCCCGGCACAGCAGAACGCTGCTGGGATGATTCTTGTGATCGATAAATACCTGAAATAGATTATCGAAGTGGAAAGATGGCTTTATTTTGTATAAGTCGAATCAACCTATGTTAATATTTTCTTTTGAAGTGGAAAAACTTCAATTTGGATCTATTCATATAAATAAATCTTCATTGCTGCTAGTGTCCTCAGGCGGGAGACAAAAATAGAATTGAAGAAGGAAGAAAAGAAAAACAAGATAGAAACGAAAAAGAAAGATGGTTTCTTTTATAATAAACAAATTTCAATTTTATGATCCTCACATGGAAAAAAACAAACAAGAAAGAATAAACTTCAATTAAATCCACTTTGAATAATCAAAACTGAAATTAAACCTACACTAACCTTCAATTTTCTTTTTTAAACTATGGAAGGGCATTCTCCCTTCTAGTCTTTCAACAACATTTATAAATTCTTCGTTAGAGACGTCTTGCCCTGATTAAGAATTTGTTATAAGTGAAAGCCTGAATTTGAATTTTGATATTTCCGCTGGATTCAATTAGGATTTTCCCATTCTTAATTCATCACACCCTTGATATGTCATTCTTTTCTATTTGAACAGGGGAGACTAATCCCTGTTGAAACACATAGCGCAAAGAGTTTTTGTCTCTCCCAACAAGTGTGCTTCTCGATATTCGAACATGTGTCCTCCTCCTTACGTGGTGAGACCGCTTACCACCTCAATCAACAGCTTGTTGGTTTGCCATGTCACTCTTAACTATGAAATTTCATTCAACTCCCAACCAAAGTTGAATGAAATTAAATTTTAAGTAAGTTTGCATAGACGCCGTTCCTTTATTATCTCATTTACTGCTATTCTATTTTCTACTTTCCTTTGTCGAATAATTTACACACACTCTCTTGGCAGTCAGTCGATTTAGTAAGAAGAGAACCCCTCTTTGCAGGTGCAATCCAAGAATACTTAGAAAATGCATTAATATGTATGATCTCTCATATATACGTGTGAGACACATACAATGAGATATGTAAACAAATTTTTACTATGACCATCAAAGTAAATAAATAAATAAATTAATTGACAATCATGATCTCCGTGATACAACATTCTTACAACGCCGATAATTCATCTGGCATGCTTATTTGGATCAGAAGCATGTGCATACACAAAAACAATATAAAATAAACTACCGTAAAAGTGTTCACTTGTTTAACCCTTGAAACTTTCCAACGGCAATGGAGGAATGCTCTGCTCATGTCTAAATAAATTACTTGGATCAACCTCTGACTTCACCTTCACCAGCCTTATAAAATTATCCTTGAAGTACTTGAATCCCCAAGCGCTCGACCTCAAGAAGCTTGTCCCGTTGAACTGGTTCATCCCCAAGTCAAGGTCTCTATAGTTGACATACGCTTCTCTTGGAAAGCGTGAAGCATAAGGGGCCATGAAGTCATAGAGTCTCCTAACCCAGTTCATATGCTTTTTCATGCTCTTTTCTCCATCATGCCACCTCGCTACATACTGCGACTTGAAGAGGACTCCTTTTCTATGAGGATATGGAAGAGCGGATTCTGAGATTCTACCCATCATCCCTCCGTATGGGACCCAAATCATGAGGGGCTCATCATCTTGCATAAACCTTTTCCATATGGGATCCAAAGCAATTTCAGGGATCACTCGCCTCATGTAATCTACCTTGTTCTTCATGTACACCTTATCAAATATGGTGCGCTGTATAAGAATTTCTGGGGACGTGGTGTTTGGAAAACCATAAACGTAAGGCACAGATTTGATCCAACTCGTTTCCAGACAATCTTTTTTTGTGAGCCCCAACTCTGGAAACTTTTCCGCCATCAGCTGGAGAAGCCTATCGGCCCTACCAAGGTAACGACCAATATAAGAGGTTTGCACAGTTCTTTTGCCAGGAGTACTAGAATTTACTGCCCGCATTTGAACCATGAAGAACATATCCTCATCAATGTTCGGTGCCACTAGCTGCCATTTATGGAGAATCTTGTTCGCACCTTGCTCTAAGGTTTTATTCACAGTAAAAACCGTCACTACAGGTGGAACCCGAACAAGCTTGATCTGCCACGACAAAATAATCCCAAAGCTTCCACCTCCTCCACCTCTAATTGCCCAAAATAAGTCCTCCCCCATGGCTTCTCTGTCAAGAATCCTGCCGTTAGCATCCACTATTCGGGCATTGATGACGTTGTCAGCGGCAAGTCCATACTTTCTGTGCAGAGAGCCATATCCACCTCCTGTGATGTGACCGCCGACGCCCACGCTCGGGCAAACGCCCGCAGGGAAGGCATGGACCGGACTTTTCTCAGATATTCTGTAATAAACTTCTCCGAGTGTGGCACCGACTTCAACCCAAGCTGTGTTATGGGCTATATCAACCTGGATGGCGCGGAGCTTGGCGAGATCTACGATCATGAATGGCTTCTCAATGAGAGAAACAAAAGAGAGCCCTTCGTAGTCATGACCTCCACTACGCACCCTCATGTGAATTTTGAGCTTTTTTGCACATAGGACAGCGGCCTGAACATGAGAATCCTCTAATGGAGTGAATATGAATTCGGGTTTCGTCACTGAAGGCAGCAAGTACCTTAGATTTTGAGCTGTGGATTCAAGGACTGAAGTGAAAGAAGCATTATTTTGGGGGGTGAAAAATGTGGTGGAAAATGGGACTGGATTTTCAGAATTCGCCTCAAGACATTGAGTGAAGAGTTCTGGAATATGGGTTGATGAAGTTGATGAAACCGAAAGTAACACGAGCGCAGAAGTGAGCAATAACAGCGAACTCGGAGAACCCATGATTTTGGTATTTCACGTAATCGTGCTTTTTCTGGGCTTAAAGCAGCATGTTGTGCCCGCTTATATACACAAATCCTGTACCAGATAATTGTGGTGATATACGTCTAATTTATCTGTGACTAAGTCATCTTTAGGACATACATTTTGTACGCGTTATTACGTCGACATTATAGACTGAGGTTCCGTTCTCATTTATCCGGTCGCCCGAACCCGAACTGGTATCACGCGGCCACAAAAGGAATTGTTTTCAGCGTCTTTTTCTTGGTCTTTCCAAATTCTTTCTTTTCGATATTATTGGATTCTTATTCATTTCAATATTATCCTATATCCGCACCTGAAATGCATTTTTCCGTTTGGGATATACAGCCCATTGACCAAAGATGCTACGGATATTTAATTTTCAAAGGTCAATAATTCTGACTTCCGTTATTTTTCTGTTTGGTTCTACAAAAATCTTTAATCATTTTGATGGCTGAACGCGAGGTATAAAGCCGTTGACCAAAACAACGGTTTGACATAGAGCCATTCAAACAGCTGTTTCTATGGTTCAATGTTTGGGTGGAAAGGTATGTTTTTGTGGCTCAAATTTTAATCATTCTAGGCTACATAATACTAACAATAATGCCCAGCTAATGTTTAATTTCATTAATCTTGTTCATACCTACGATTTTTGTCATATCTGTTTTCCGCGATATTATATAATACTACCTCCCACCTCATTGTTTATATGACTACTATTTGTTTCTTATATTGGAGATAATACTCGTTAACAATGATTTTCTTAAATAACTTTTATTTTGATTGTTCAAACTTAATTGTCACTTAGTTCTACAAACAAATCTTGGACTATTTCCTTATGCGTTAGCTGGTCGATCATATGTGTTGTTACTGTAACACCCTACTTTTGTACCGTACAAAATAGTTGAAAACATGACATGAGAGACCAAAAGCAGTTCTTAATCCATTTGGGACCCCAACTTCACTACAGGGTCGATCCTATAGTTAATTGGGTTTTTGAAAGGTATTTCAAAAACATTTTAGTTGTGGTCTCATTTTCATTTTTCAAATTGGTTTAATTCAATCGGGTCTATTTCCATTTCTTATTATCAGAGTACTTACTGAAGTTCTTAGCGGATAATTAGAATAAGTTCGCTACTAAAAGGGTCAACCTGGTACTGTCACCCAGTTCTAGATAATTTACATCGGTTTCATACAACCTTCCAGGTTTACAGTTGGTGTATTCCTACCACCATGAGTACTAAGTTTACCAAATACCATTCAGTATTATATACAGATCCAAAAGTTAGATAACCAACAGAAGATAAATTCTAGGTCTTCACTTCTACCCGTCCGTGACTATCTTCTTCCCATGAGAACTACTTGCCCGTGCTGTAGGTTAGTTATTGGAAAAAGGGTGAGATTCAAAAGAATCCCAGTAGTAACAAATAGCACTCATATAAAATGCATACGAAGAAACATGCCATAACAGCCACCACATACCAAACAATTCAATATTCATTCAACATTCAGAGATATGTTCATTCAATAAATAATTCTATTCAAGGACGTACCGTCCCTTCCCACAGCGCTGGGTATTCTATTGGGCCAAAGCCCTTCTCATCTGAATGCTTAAAGGACAATTCGGCCTTATTCATGTTCACAGTTCAAGTATGTATAATGGCAATAATATGCATGAAGCAAGATACATAGAATATGAGGGAGAAGTTACTACCTTAACCTTTCCAATATTATGAGGTGTGTTACCACTTCCTTGGTCGTCCCGGACAAATATCGAATCCTATATGTGGGAATTCATGAATGGACGGGTTATTATTTAGTCCAATACATTTATAAATTACTCTTTAATGTTGGTTATCAATAGGGTTATTATGTTAACTTTACCAAGTCAACCAATGAGTTAAAATGGCCAAATTATCACAAGGGACTAATTTCTACCCTTGGTGTACAAAGAAATTACAATATGCCATTATATTTTGCCATTTTTGCATAGGCACAAATGCTGGCAGATTTGATCCACTAACTTTAAAAATTCATATCTCTTTGAAAACATGTCCAATTGGAGTGGTTCCAAAGCCTATGTGACCCTTTTTAAGTATAGTTTTATAGAAAAATACTTCACATAGCCAATTGGAGGCACAGAAATCCAGAATTTCCAGTAATTGGACATTGTTTCAGAATTCTTCAGTTTTACATGACCAAACTTCAAAAATGTGTAACTCTCAGCATACACATCCAATTAATCCTTATGACCTATCCAATTAAAGGTCTATGTCTCTACTTTCAGACTGGAAAGTTTCAGAATTTTTTGGACAAGATTTACCCCTTGAATTATCACGCACAACATCTACTGTTACACAGGGCAGATTACATAACATGTTCATGCACACTTCCAAAATTTCCAAATTGATATAGGAACATCCAAAATTCATGAACACTTATATACCTATACAATTTTGCCTTATAAAGCCAATGGAAGCATCAAAATTATCAAATTACAACTCTTTCACCACGTCATGCACAGGGCAGAAATGTGACAAATAAGCCAACAATTACCCAACTTGCAATTTAAGTCTCATACTAGTTTTATAAGCCTTCCAAACATCATAAAACACCATGAACACAACCATAATACCATGAATCTTCATAATCATAACTTGACCAAAAACAGGGCAGATTTCACATGGGAAAATTCTCAACCAACCAACACAATCTATAGATCAAAATGAAGCTAAAGCTCACCTCTTGCTCCTCCTTAGGTTCTTTCTTTGTTTCTTGAACTTGTGTTTTTGCAAGATGGCTGAAAACACCTCCTCTTGAAATTCTAAAACCATAGAGTTGAAGCTCTCATCAAGAGGAACAATGTTTATGAAGGGTGTTTGAGCTATAGAAGAGATTTACTAGGTGAAAATCAAGCTAGAACTCTTACCTTGAAGTTGTCTTCCTCTTTCTCTTTCCTTAAGCTTCTTGGACGTCTATGAGAGCTTGGAGAGAAGTGTTTGAAGTGTGATAATTCATTTGGCTTCATCTCTTATCACTTGGCCGTATAACACCAAGAGGAAAAAGGAAATATGCCATGTGTCAACTTCCTATGGTTTCTTGCAAAGTTGAGTTAATTTTCCAACCATGGTCAAGTTTACCTTGGTTAATCCTCTTGTCTTCCATTTGCTTCTTTTGACCGTATATGGCTGCCCCAAAATGGTGTCCATTTAATTATCCAAGTTCTCTTCCAATTCATTTGTGTCTTGGTCAAAATTTCCAAGTTACAAGTTTCCACATGTTAACCTTTAATTGGTCAAGAATTTTCTTCTTGAATCAATGTTGACCAACAAGTATATATGTATATTTCCCTTGCTTTTCTATGCCACCGAAATGTAAAGAAGGAGGAGGGAAATAATAGCTTCTTGCATCTTCAACCATTGCTTAGTCTTTGTTGAAATTGTTGACTTTTCCCAACTTTGATTTTTCCATGGTAATAATACTCCAAATTGGACTTATTAATTACCAACTAGCCATTTTCCATTTTTAAATTCCTATTTGAACAAAATGATAGGGAATATTAGGAGAAAAATATTTGTTTCTTGTTTTATGGCAAAATTACCGTTTTGCCCTTACGTTTTATGATTTATCGAAATAAATCATTTCTTACTCCTTTCCTTTGGTTTGGCCTAATTTTTGACACTTGTATAAGGCCATTAATTTCTTGGGATAATTCTTTCATTAATTTCACTATCCATTAGTACACTTAGTCTTTGAGTACTTTTTGGGATATTACAATTCTCCCCTCGTTCATTAAATTTCGTCCTCGAAATTTGTTACACATCTTGAGGCATAAACTCTGAGTAACGCCTTTTCATGTCTTCTTCTGCTTCCCAGGTTGCTTCCCTTGGGGAGAGTCCCTTCCAGACCACTTTCACAAATGGAATGCTTCGGTTTCTGAGCCGTTTTTCTTGTCGATCAATGATTTGTTCCGGCTCTACCACAAAAGTGGAATTCTCTTGCACATCAATATCTTCGTATTCAATAATGTGCTCGGGGTCTGGTTGGTACTTCTTCAATTGTGAGACATGGAATACGTCATGGAGTCTGCTCAAGTTCGGGGGCAGGGCTATTTTGTATGCCACTGGTCCTATTTTTGCAAGAATTTCAAATGGACCAATGTAGCGTGGGCTAAGCTTCCTTCTTTTAATTGCTCTACCGATTCCAGTGACTGGAGATACTTTCAGAAATATATGATCACCAACTTCAAATTCTAGAGGTCTTCTCCTTTTATCAGCATAGCTTTTCTGTCTACTCTGTGCTGCTAGGAGCCTCTTTCTTATAATCTTAATCTGTTCTGTGGTCTGATCAACTAGATCTGGGCCATACAACCTTCTCTCAGATAATTCTGTCCAGCAAAGGGGTGTTTGGCACTTCCTCCCATACAGTGCTTCATACGGTGCCATCTGGATGCTCGTATGATAGGTGTTGTTATAAGCAAATTCTGCGAGTGGAAGGAAATGATCCCAATTCCCCTTGAAGTCTAATACACACGCCCGTAACATATCTTCCAGCGTCTGTATGGTTCTTTCTGACTGTCCATCCGTTTGGGGATGATAAGCTGTACTGAATCTTAACTTTGTGCCCAGAGCTTCATGTAGAGCGGTCCAGAACCTAGATGTAAATCGAGGATCTCTATCAGAAATAATACTCTTTGGTATACCATGGAGTCTAATTATCTCCTTTATGTAAATTTCTGCCAACTTCTCAGGAGAATAACTAGTATTGATAGGGAGAAAATGTGCCGACTTGGTAAGACGATCGACAATTACCCAAATCGCATCATGGTTTCGGATTCTAGGTAACCCCACTACCAAATCCATGGTAACGCTCTCCCACTTCCATTCAGGAATTTCTGGGCTTTGAAGAAGTCCTGGTGGTCGTTGATGTTCGATCTTCACTTTCTGACAGGTGAGACATCGAGCCACGTATTTGGTTACGTCACTCTTTAGTCCTGGCCACCAGTATTCAGACTTCAAATTTTGATACATTTTGACCACTCCTGGATGAAGTGTATATCTGCTCTTATGTGCCTCATCCAGAATTTTCCGCCTCAGATCTGCTTGTGGAGGTACATATATTCGCTTCTTATACCGGACCAATCCGCTAGGCGAAAGATCATGATCATGAGTTTTACCCTGTGTGATCATATCTCGAATAGATGTGGCATGTTCATCTTTCATCTGAGCTTCTTCAATTTCTGTTCTCAGATTGTTTTCCTCCTGGCTAACACTAAAGTTAGCAATAAAGACTTCATTGGGCACGTTCAAATTCATGAATACTTGGTTTGACAAGTTCAGGTCTCGGAATTCTTCTAGCAATTTATGTTCTTGTACCATCATATATGCCACCTGTATCGTTTTTCTACTCAGAGCATCTGCAACGACATTTGCTTTCCCTGGATGATATTTAATCTCCAGGTTGTAATCTTTCAGCAACTCCATCCATCTACGCTGTCTCATATTCAATTCTTTCTGTTCATGAAGATACTTGAGACTCTTGTGGTCACAGTATAATTCTACAGTGGTACCATACAGGTAATGCCGCCATATCTTCAAAGCAAAGACGATTGCTGCAAGTTCCAGATCATGAGTGGGGTAATTCAATTCATGAGGCTTCAGCTGTCGAGAGGCGTACGCTACTACTCTGCCCTGTTGCATCAGGACACATCCCAATCCTTGTTTACTAGCATCGCTATACACCACATAGGTTTCACTAGGATCTGGGATAATCAATACCGGTGCAGATGTTAACCTCTCCCTCAGCTGTATGAAGCTCTTCTCACATTTCTCATCCCACACAAATGATTGGTTCTTTCTCGTGAGCTTTGTCAATGGTAAGGCAATTCGGGAAAAATTCAGTATAAACCTGCGATAGTACCCAGCAAGACCCAGAAAACTGCGTATCTCAGCCACATTTTCTGGTCTCTTCCAGTTCAACACTGCTTCTACTTTACTAGGATCTACAGAAACCCCTTCTTGTGAGATAACATGGCCCAAGAATTTGACTTCTGTAAGCCAAAACTCACATTTACTCAGTTTGGCGTAGAGTTGCTTTTCTCTCAGAATATTCAATACTATTCTCAGATGATTCTCATGCTCTTCTCTACTCTTTGAGTATATCAGAATGTCATCGATGAAGACTACCACGAACTGATCTAGGTATTGACGAAAGATCCGGTTCATGTAGTCCATAAACACGGCAGGTGCATTGGTTAGACCAAACGGCATCACCAAGAATTCATAGTGCCCATATCTGGTTCTAAAGGCTGTTTTTGAAACATCCTCTGCTTTGACTCGCAGCTGATGATAGCCTGATCTCAGGTCAATCTTAGAGAATATACTAGAACCAGACAACTGATCAAGTAGATCATCAATCCTAGGGAGTGGATATTTATTCTTGATGGTTACCTTGTTCAGCTCTCGGTAATCGATGCATAACCGCATGCTTCCATCTTTCTTCTTAACAAATAATACTGGAGCTCCCCATGGTGAAACACTGGGTCGTATGAACCCTTTCTCCAGTAGTTCCTCTATTTGCTTCTTTAATTCCGCCATTTCATTCGGTGCCATTCGGTAAGGTGCTTTGGATATCGATCCAGCTCCTGGCACAATTTCAATAGCAAATTCGACTTCCCGTTCTGGAGGCAATCCACTAATGTCTTCTGGAAATACCTCAGGAAATTCATTTACTATCGGTATATTCTCAAGTGTGGTTTCCACTTCTGTCTGTGCAGAGAAAAATACCATATATCCTTGGCATCCTCTTTCCAGACATTTCTCAGCTTCAGCTACTGAGAGGAAATTCAAGTTCACACTTGTATTCCTATTCTTTTGCGGATCAGGATACACAAGCCTTCTATTACCGCAGTCCAATAGCACATTGTTTGCCGTCAGCCAATTCAAACCCAATATGACTTCGAGATTATGAAGTGGCAGACAAATTAAATCTACCGTAGACTCATGTCCCATAACATTTACAATACAATTCAAACATGCATCAGTAGTAATTGTCTTGCCACCGACAGGCGTTAAGACAATCAAATCATACGGTAGTTTATGGGTACTCAGTCTTAAGCGTCTAGCACAATCACATGCAATGAAAGAATGACTAGCACCTGAGTCAAACAATGCTTGCAAAGTATTACCATAGAGGAGGATAGTACCTTGGATCATTTCTGGGGACTTCTGGGCCTCCTCATGGGTCATAGCAAAAATTCTTCCTTGATTTTGGGGTCTGGGCTCCGTTGGTCGGTGTGGACAATCTTTGATAAAGTGTCCAGGCTTCTTACAAGCATGACAAATCAGTTGCCCATCACAAGACCTACCATGGTGTGTCCTACCGCATCGAGAACAGGGTTGCAGTGTTTGGGGGCCTTGGTAGCCTTTCTTCTCCGCTTTGAAGGATTTCTTATTGTCTTCTCGAGGTTTGAACCCTTGCCATTTCCTCTTCTGAGAAGAATTCCCTCGACTTGACTCACTGCGGCTGTTGGCATTCTTCATCGCATGCAAGTCTTTCAGATTATTCTCAGTGATCCGACATTCCTCCACTGCCTTGTTGAATTCGTCGAACTGTCGTGAGACCAACCTGTCCTTGATCTCATACTTTAATCCCCTTATCAGCATGTCTGAACTCCATTGCTCACTATCTTGGTTGCTTGCGTAGGAAGAATATCGAGATAGACGAATGAATCGAGCCAAGTAGTCATCAAAGGTCTCCTCACTGCCCTGTTGAATTGCCAAGAACTCTGATTCCTTAGCAATCCTGACCGACCTAGGGAAATACTTCTCATTAAACTTTTCTTGGAACACTTCCCAAGTGACAGGAATGTTCCGAGCTTGTAAAATCATTTCTGTGTTCTTCCACCATCTATCTGCATCCCCTTGCAACATGTATATTGCCATTGGTGCTTTTTTCTCAGTAGGGCACTCCAGTACTCGGAAGATCTTTTCCAACCTCAGCATCCAATTCTCAGCATCTTCTGGGTTAAACCTTCCCTTGAATACTGAAAACTGGTGTTTATTGAGTTCAGTAATCCAGTACTGTAGTGTCTCTCTTGCAGATGGTATCTGGTTATTTTGAGGTACGTGAGGCTGGGGTACATGAGGCTGGCCCTCAGGCTGTGGCAGTTCCTCCTTTGATTCACTCTCTTCATTTTTGCTTTCTTCCTGATCACTATCTTCGGTTTCAGAATGCACCCAATCTTCATTTTGTTTAGCCTTTACTTCCTGAAGCTCTTTTCGAAGTTCCAGTATCATAGCCTGTTGTTCTCTCAACATGCCTAGTACTTGTTGTATAGGATCAGGTGGGTTCTGGGGCACTTCTAACTCTATTGCAACCTCTGGGGTTGCTGGTCTATTTCTCGGGCGAACCATGATTTCTTTTCACTATCACAGAGAAAAGATTGTACCATTAATATCATATTGCTATGTATATACATATATATATATTCCTTATACCTAAGTATCCATGTCAAGAAAGGAACATACATATATGAGTTTGAACAGTTATATACATAACAACAGTGGCTTTACATTTACATTCGTAACTCAGGATTGGAGGTAGAATCATAAACCAACTTAATTTCTGGAGCGCTAAAGCTAGTCATGGAGCTGTTACCATGTACTACCTTTCCTACCCCTGGGTTACTATCCAAGAGTCAGTATACCTACTTAGCAATAATTCTAACTTAAAGCCAGAAACTTCTGCTCTGATACCAAAATGTAACACCCTACTTTTGTACCGTACAAAATAGTTGAAAACATGACATGAGAGACCAAAAGCAGTTCTTAATCCATTTGGGACCCCAACTTCACTACAGGGTCGATCCTATAGTTAATTGGGTTTTTGAAAGGTATTTCAAAAACATTTTAGTTGTGGTCTCATTTTCATTTTTCAAATTGGTTTAATTCAATCGGGTCTATTTCCATTTCTTATTATCAGAGTACTTACTGAAGTTCTTAGCGGATAATTAGAATAAGTTCGCTACTAAAAGGGTCAACCTGGTACTGTCACCCAGTTCTAGATAATTTACATCGGTTTCATACAACCTTCCAGGTTTACAGTTGGTGTATTCCTACCACCATGAGTACTAAGTTTACCAAATACCATTCAGTATTATATACAGATCCAAAAGTTAGATAACCAACAGAAGATAAATTCTAGGTCTTCACTTCTACCCGTCCGTGACTATCTTCTTCCCATGAGAACTACTTGCCCGTGCTGTAGGTTAGTTATTGGAAAAAGGGTGAGATTCAAAAGAATCCCAGTAGTAACAAATAGCACTCATATAAAATGCATACGAAGAAACATGCCATAACAGCCACCACATACCAAACAATTCAATATTCATTCAACATTCAGAGATATGTTCATTCAATAAATAATTCTATTCAAGGACGTACCGTCCCTTCCCACAGCGCTGGGTATTCTATTGGGCCAAAGCCCTTCTCATCTGAATGCTTAAAGGACAATTCGGCCTTATTCATGTTCACAGTTCAAGTATGTATAATGGCAATAATATGCATGAAGCAAGATACATAGAATATGAGGGAGAAGTTACTACCTTAACCTTTCCAATATTATGAGGTGTGTTACCACTTCCTTGGTCGTCCCGGACAAATATCGAATCCTATATGTGGGAATTCATGAATGGACGGGTTATTATTTAGTCCAATACATTTATAAATTACTCTTTAATGTTGGTTATCAATAGGGTTATTATGTTAACTTTACCAAGTCAACCAATGAGTTAAAATGGCCAAATTATCACAAGGGACTAATTTCTACCCTTGGTGTACAAAGAAATTACAATATGCCATTATATTTTGCCATTTTTGCATAGGCACAAATGCTGGCAGATTTGATCCACTAACTTTAAAAATTCATATCTCTTTGAAAACATGTCCAATTGGAGTGGTTCCAAAGCCTATGTGACCCTTTTTAAGTATAGTTTTATAGAAAAATACTTCACATAGCCAATTGGAGGCACAGAAATCCAGAATTTCCAGTAATTGGACATTGTTTCAGAATTCTTCAGTTTTACATGACCAAACTTCAAAAATGTGTAACTCTCAGCATACACATCCAATTAATCCTTATGACCTATCCAATTAAAGGTCTATGTCTCTACTTTCAGACTGGAAAGTTTCAGAATTTTTTGGACAAGATTTACCCCTTGAATTATCACGCACAACATCTACTGTTACACAGGGCAGATTACATAACATGTTCATGCACACTTCCAAAATTTCCAAATTGATATAGGAACATCCAAAATTCATGAACACTTATATACCTATACAATTTTGCCTTATAAAGCCAATGGAAGCATCAAAATTATCAAATTACAACTCTTTCACCACGTCATGCACAGGGCAGAAATGTGACAAATAAGCCAACAATTACCCAACTTGCAATTTAAGTCTCATACTAGTTTTATAAGCCTTCCAAACATCATAAAACACCATGAACACAACCATAATACCATGAATCTTCATAATCATAACTTGACCAAAAACAGGGCAGATTTCACATGGGAAAATTCTCAACCAACCAACACAATCTATAGATCAAAATGAAGCTAAAGCTCACCTCTTGCTCCTCCTTAGGTTCTTTCTTTGTTTCTTGAACTTGTGTTTTTGCAAGATGGCTGAAAACACCTCCTCTTGAAATTCTAAAACCATAGAGTTGAAGCTCTCATCAAGAGGAACAATGTTTATGAAGGGTGTTTGAGCTATAGAAGAGATTTACTAGGTGAAAATCAAGCTAGAACTCTTACCTTGAAGTTGTCTTCCTCTTTCTCTTTCCTTAAGCTTCTTGGACGTCTATGAGAGCTTGGAGAGAAGTGTTTGAAGTGTGATAATTCATTTGGCTTCATCTCTTATCACTTGGCCGTATAACACCAAGAGGAAAAAGGAAATATGCCATGTGTCAACTTCCTATGGTTTCTTGCAAAGTTGAGTTAATTTTCCAACCATGGTCAAGTTTACCTTGGTTAATCCTCTTGTCTTCCATTTGCTTCTTTTGACCGTATATGGCTGCCCCAAAATGGTGTCCATTTAATTATCCAAGTTCTCTTCCAATTCATTTGTGTCTTGGTCAAAATTTCCAAGTTACAAGTTTCCACATGTTAACCTTTAATTGGTCAAGAATTTTCTTCTTGAATCAATGTTGACCAACAAGTATATATGTATATTTCCCTTGCTTTTCTATGCCACCGAAATGTAAAGAAGGAGGAGGGAAATAATAGCTTCTTGCATCTTCAACCATTGCTTAGTCTTTGTTGAAATTGTTGACTTTTCCCAACTTTGATTTTTCCATGGTAATAATACTCCAAATTGGACTTATTAATTACCAACTAGCCATTTTCCATTTTTAAATTCCTATTTGAACAAAATGATAGGGAATATTAGGAGAAAAATATTTGTTTCTTGTTTTATGGCAAAATTACCGTTTTGCCCTTACGTTTTATGATTTATCGAAATAAATCATTTCTTACTCCTTTCCTTTGGTTTGGCCTAATTTTTGACACTTGTATAAGGCCATTAATTTCTTGGGATAATTCTTTCATTAATTTCACTATCCATTAGTACACTTAGTCTTTGAGTACTTTTTGGGATATTACAGTTACAAAGCAGAATAAGTCTCGGTCGCGAAGAATTTGTCTATTTCATATAAAAAAAATTATGGTTTGTGGATGATTTATTTTTTAATACCGTTCATGAAGTGAAGGCGTGGTCAATATAATATAATCACTTGCTTTCTTTAAATCCGTTAATTTTTTCCCTTCTCTTCCGCCTGCCGCGTGTATGTCTGGAGTGTCTTCTTCTCTTGCGTTCACTCACGGTCTTCACGCTTCTGGCCAATTAGCTCTCTGTTTTCTTTGAATTAATTTTTTCTTTCCCATTCGTCATTTTCCAGGTACAAAAAGAGAGAATATGAACTAATTTTCTTTCTAGATTCTATTTTTCCTTACCATTAAATTTAGGGAGAAAAATATGTTAACAAAACAATAGGTAGAAAGTATTTCAAGTCTAATCTAATATCTCCCAAAAGATACACCTATTTTTCACGAAAGCGGAAAGGGGCCTCTCCATCTTCCTTACCGTCAACTTCCCTCCACTTCCTTATTTAAACCGTTAGATCAACTCCGACGGTTGAGATATAATATCCTAAAGAAAGTAAATGAGAGTATGTAAAATACTTTAATAAAAGTATAATGATATGAACTATTTGATTTAAATTTAAATGATTTAAATTTTTTGTCACTTACTATTGAAATTATATTTTTGTAAGATATCAATTCTCAACAGGAAGAGAATCTAACAGTGTAAATAAAGAAGTGGAGAGAATTGGACGGTAAGGGAAATGGAGAGGTCCGTTTCCCAAAAGATACACCTATTTAATTATAAAATATACACCCGTCAAACTCACAAAAGGAATATGACAATTCTAAATGAAAAAATCCTAAGTGCATCCGGCAGAAGCGCCAAAATTCAAACTCAAGGCTATACTTTTAACAGAATCCTGATTAGGCCAAGATGAGAGGTTATAGATTCAAAATAAATAAATAAATAAATAAATAAAATGAAAGTGTATATAGGCCTGTAATTATTTCATTTAATTATCTTTAATTTTTTTACACTCATATATAAGGTTATTTCATAATTTATCCAAAGATAAACCTAATGCTTAATTTACTCCTTGTTATATAGAATTCTCTATATTATGTACTATGAAAAAGATACAAAAGAAAAGAGGTTAGAAATATGAAGAACAGAAATTTTTTTAAAAGGCATGTAATGGTATAATTTTCCTTTCTCGAACTTTTTGGTTTTTAGTTGTCCAGCCTTCTTTGTGGTAGACACGAGAAAGGAAAAACGACAATTAAATATCATTTGAACTTTAAAATCTCAAATCGGTTTGATTCACTATAAGAGTAATGGGATTGACAAAAAGAGTATAGCAATTTACAACTCAGTTTTTAGGAAATCACTGATTTAAAATTTGAAATTCAAGCGGTATTTAAATGTCTTTTTCCCAACAAAAAAGCATGATAGAAATATACATATATATGTATATATGTACACATATATGTATGCATGCATGACATACGATTTATCTCACCCATCCTGCGATTTCCCTAGTTGAGCATGCTTAACTTTTATGTACACATGCAAAAATACAAATATCGGCTCGAATTACTTTCGATCACCAGTACCCCATGCCTACCCTTGTCTCAAAATTCGTGTCTACTATCTCCGGGCATCAAAGTACTATATAGGTACTGTATATCAGTACCGGTACATGCACTCGGACATATACCCTGTAATTTACTCCCTGAAGTCCACCAAGTTGTCTGTCTAACATTGTTTTATTTTTTTTATAGCTGATTGGTGTCATCAGTGAGAGACGAACTCATAGGTGATACTAATACAGGTCGTAGCCAATACACTGGCCTTGGCTATACCTGCTTTCTTGTGTTCAACAACATCTTTATACTGCCCCTAGACCAGATCATAATAATGGCTGCCCTGTGGGTATTAACTACTTTATCTAGGCCTGTCTATTCCTTACAGGGGGCTTGCTTATGAACTATACAAAGTAATTTACTTCGTTATTCTAGTCACTATATATTCAAGCATATCAATATACTATCTTGTTGCCAGAATTGCGTGCACTATTGCTAGAACCACTACTCTGATACCAAAAATGTCAAACCCCTTAATATTTTGATATTTGCATAGTAATAAATGTATAGTTCAGAGGGCATACAGAAATAACGGAAATATACTGATCATAAGTACTTGCTTATATTACAAAAAATGGCATACACAACATATAAATGATCACATAGTGTATGAAAGAAAGAGTTACTACCTCGGTCATTTTTCAGTTCGACTTTAATCCAAAAATTTTAATCCGGCTTGGGCTATTACCAATTCTTATAAATTAAAGTTAACAAGTAATTGATTATTACTTGCATTGCTACTATCTTTAATTATATTATGTTCGTTATTTCAGTTTCAGTGGTTTTTTGCATGGTTCAATTATGCACAATGCAATTTTACTATTTTTCAGAAAATTGGGTTCAGTCAACTTTGAAAAATTCATAATTAATTAAGAAACATTCCAAATTGACTGGTTCCAAAACCTACATGAAGATATGTAAATTTATTTTCATGGAAAAATACTTAGATCTGACCAATAATAACAAAATTTTCCCAGAAATTCGCCAAATGTCCCATATTCTAGATTTCTTTCTAGAAATAAGCTCAAATTTGAAAATTCATATCTCCTAATGTACAAGCTCAAAAATTATGATCCACCTATCAAATTAAAGTTATTAATGTCTACTGTAAATTTGAAAATTTTCATAATTTTTGGTAAAATGTTGGTTTTCCAAATTTTCCAAATTATTTAAGTGTGCATGAATCATGAATATAGCAAGTGAAGCATGAGTGGCATGTGAAGTATAGGAAGTGTGGGTGTGTTTTTTAATATTATATATATATATATATATATATATATATGTTGGTATATTTTTATCCTATTAATTATACACACTATGCCTTAATTTTCCCCTGTCTAATTTATGATTCCTTAAATTTTATAGGTTTCATAATTTGACTTACTATCTAACTCCTATAAATTAATCATTACCCTTAAAATAATTTCCCAAAAATTCCCAAGCCAAATTATGAACATTAATAGTTGTTCCTCAAATTTTTAAGAAAAATAAGCCGTTAATTCCCATAATAAATTTTGGGATATTACACTTCCCTGGACTTCCTATGATGCTTCCCCACAATAGCGCCGTAGGAGGTATATTTAAAACAAAAATAAAATAAAAAGTACCGGCGTTTTCAAAAATTCAAAAAGTGCCGTAGGTTGCTTTTATGGTACTGAAAACTGTGATGCTTCTGAAATGCCATAATATTTATAAAAATAAGTGCTATTTTTGGTGTTTTTAATAGTAGTGTGAACCCAACTAAAATATCAAAATTCAAATTCAGGCTTACACTTATAACAAATTTTTAATCAGGCTAAGACGTCTAACTAAGCGTAGAGACGCTTTGTGGGTGAAGTTTATAAGGGAGAAGTATAAATGTGGGGACGATATAGTTCCTCGGATTAAGAAACAGAGAGCTAAATCTCAGGTTTGGAAGGGAATTAAATATGCTTGGGATAATATGCTAAAAGGGATGAGATGGAAGGTAGGGGATGGAACTAAAGTACAGTTTTGGGAGGATGCATGGCTTCCAAACCATGACAAACTGAGTATGTATGTGAGTGGAAGTATTGGTGAGAGCACACGTAATCTGACAGTGGCAGAGATGCGGACTCCGACTGGGGATTGGGATTGGCATGTTCTTAGGGAACTTCTGCCGGTGTATATTCTTCAATCTTTGGAGAAGGAAAAATCAGGGTGCAATCGTGTACTGCAGCATGTACCAATTTGGAGGTATACAATACATGGGAATTTCACTGTGAGATCGGCGTATTCCCTCCTGTCTAATCATAGTGGCCTGAGCATTAATGGGGATTGGAGAATAATTTAGAAGGTGGCAGCACCCCAACGATGTAAGACGTTCCTATGGTTATGTTGTAAAGGCCGGAAGCTAACAAATCAATCGAGAGCTATGAGAGGCATGCAAAAGGATGGGATCTGTAGTTTATGCTTGGAAGCCATTGAGACGACACTGCATGTAGTATGGGACTGTAAGTACACTCATTCTGTCTGCAATCTTCTGTTGCCTAGGCATATACATGGCAAGTTTTTTAACCTGAGCCAGCCTCATGATTGGGTGGTTAGGAATCAAAAACAACGGTGCAAAGTGGTAGACGTGCATTGGTTGACATGGTTTTCTGTGTATCAGGTGAAGGCTATTGTGGTGTGTTCGAATGGGAACCTCTGCAAGCAGTTCATCGAGAATGAGAGGAGTCCATGGTGGGTACCTCCCGAGGTGGGTTATTTCAAATATAATGTCGATGGCTCTTGTACAGGTTCTTCAGCAGCGTGTGGGGGAGGGGGGTTGCTAGGGACTCTGAAGGAAGGGTTGTGGATGGCTTTATGTTTCACATTGGTAATGGGGAACAGCTTGCATGCCGAGGTGTGGGCAGTGCTATGGGCCTTGAAGCGAGCCTGGGAGTTAGGATGGCGAAGGGTGGTTATTGAAACCGATTGCTGGGATATTGTTGAGTGATTGTCATCGGGGTGGTTTGAGATTGATCCTCAGAGTGAGTCTCATAGAGGTTCAGCGCTGGTGTTTTCGGGAGAGTAATGGGGTGGCAGATTGGCTTGCGAAGGAAGTACAGACAGTCGGATCTGGGCTGCATGTGTTTAGTACTGCGCCATCATTTTTGGATGAGTGGCTTATGGCGGATGTTTCTGTTCTTTAGACGAGCGACTTTCTGTTATAAAAAGAAAAAGAAAAAGAATGCCCTTCTATAATTTAGAAAAGAAAACTGAAGGTGAGTGTAGGTTTAATTTCAGTTTTGATTATTCAAATTGGATTTAATTGAAATTTATTCTTTCTTGTTGGATTTTTTTTTCATGTGAAGGATCATAAAATTAATAATTTGTTTATTATAAAAGAAACCATCCTTCTTTTTCATTTTTATCTTGTTTTTCTTTTCTTCCTTTTTCAATTCTATTTTTATCTCCCGCCTGAGGACACTATTAGCAATGAAGCTTTATTTAAATAGATCCAAAATCAAGTTTTTCCACTACAAAATAAAATATTAACATAGGTTGATTCGACTTATACAAAATAAAGCCATCTTTCTACTTGGATAATCAATTTCTAGTATTTATCAATCACAAGAATCATCCCAGCGTTCTGTAAGCCAGGGTTTTTTTTTTGGGGGGGGGGGAAGTTTATGGAAACATTTTTATGATGTTAATTTGTCAAAAATAGAAACAACTTTATGATAAAAAATAATCTTAAAACATCTTATTCTTTAATTAAATATCCTTATTCTGAGATGAATAAAACATACTGCTGTATGAGAAAATCTTGATGGTGTGAAAAATCATATGTTAGGCATGGGTGAAGTGTTTTGGGATTGGGATTGGGATTGAGGAAGCTGATAAAACCGAAAGTATCACAAACACAGCAGTAAGCAATAATAGGGAACTTGGATAACCCATGATTTTGATGGTATTTTATGTAACCGTGCTTTTTTCTGTGGAGAAAACAGGATTTTATGTCCGCTTATATGTACAAATTTTAAGCCATATAATAGTGGTGATATACGTGTCATTGAGCTATTACTAAGTCATCTTTAAGACATTCATTTCGTGGACGCGTTATTACGTCAGCATTGCAGACTAGGGTTCCATTCTCATTGATTTGGTCTTCCGAACTGGTATTACCCAGCCAAAAAATAATAATAATAAAAATTCAGTATTTTGTCCTAGGCCTTTACTATTTCTTTCCTTTCGATATTATAGCCTAAGATTCTTTTCTCATCTCATTGTTTTCAATAATAACTTATAGCCGTACATTGTTCCTTATGGAATATAAAGCCCATTGACCCCAGATATTATGTATATTTAATTTTCAAAGTTAATAAATTTGACTTATGGTATTTTTCTGATTGGTTTGACGAAGATTTTTTTCTTTTTTAATCGCTGAACGTGGGGTATAATAAACAGGAGAGAAGGTGTCTCTATTAATTTCTCTTTCCATTTACTCTCTCCATTGAATATGTCTACTATTATATCAATTTTCAATGATTGAGATTTAATAATATCCAAAGAGTATCATTATAATAAAAATTTACCGTGGTAAATCTCATCCATTGAAAGTGGATCTAATGGTAGATATATTTAATAGAGAGTATATGAAGAAGAAAATCAATGGAGATACCACTCTCCCTAATAATAGTACTAATAATTATGCTTATAAAGCTTACGTCAAATTTCGTTCACAATTATCACTATTTCCATGTGGTTTCCTCAATATTATATAATACTGCTTCCTACCTCCGTGTTTATTTAAATACTATTTGTTTCTTATATGTTATAACGGAGATAGTACATGTTACTAATAGTTTTCTCAAAGAAATTTTATTTTGATTGTTTCAACTTTTCACTTTGGTTCTAAATATTTAGCTTATTTCCTTTGCGTTAGATGGTCTTATTACTTGTTTATTATTACAAGCAGAATAAGTTATGGTCAAGGAATTTGGCTATTTAAGATAAAAAAGCTATGGTTTATAGAAGATTTATTTTATTATGCGGTTGATGAAGTCTTTCTCGATATGATAATTTACTTTGTTTTAATTCCTTTGTTTTCTTTTTTTGTTTCTCCTACGCCCACCCCGTCAGGTTGGGACCATTTTCTCAATTTTAATTTGATAGCAGTTCAATTTTATCTCTTTAATTAATTAATCAATTTTATTTTGTTTTGCACTTCTGTTAGCGCCATTAGTTACTATACAATGGTTAAGGGTGCTAACTCTGAAAAATTACTTAGGCTTACAGTGCTAATAGACTGAAATCAATGGATTTAATGAAAAAGTACAAGTACCAAATTAAAAATTGAAGGAAAGTAGATGTATATGCAACATGGATTTTCCTCTCTCTCTTTTTATTTCTTTTCTTTGAATTCCTTTCTTCCTTCTCCATTTATCATTTTTCTTGGATAAGAAGAGAAAATATGAATAAATTTGATATTTAAATTTCTATTTTACCTAAAAATTCAAAAGAAAAAACTTAGGTCAAGTTCCTTACATCTTGTTCGTCATGTTTTCCAATTATATATGACCATGTGTCTTATTTTTTTAATTATTATCATTTAATTATAAAAAATCATATGAAAAAAATGGGATATATGGTCATATGTGGTTGGAGAACTTGATTTAAGTATGGTCCAAATTAAATTTACTGATAAAAAAATATAAAATAAGTTAAATAGATCTAAAATATTTATAAATTTAATATAATACATGCCAGAATGAACACATCTTTAATTATAAAATATACACTTATCAAACTCATCAAAGAATATGACAATTCTTAATTTATCACACTCTTGACATTTCATTCTTAACTTACTCATACAGCCTCATTTTCCCTAAATCTTCCATAATTACTTCATTTTATTAATACGTCTCATTCCATCAAAAAACCAAAATTTAATAAAAAAAATGATAGCAAGGTTGTTGTAATATCCCAAATTTTGGGACTAAAGGCTAGAGAATAAGCCTGAATAAAGTAGACTACCAAGCCCATTTTAGTGGGAGTCCCAGAAATTATGACATATAGAAAGACTCTCAGGGGCTATGAGATTTAGGCCTTACTGGGCAAAGGGCTCGGTATCTGTAGACAGTATGATTAGAATGTCGGTGCAGATGTGCACAGAACACATATATAATGCCATTGGGTTGGTAGAAAGACGTCACCCAACTATGTCATGACGTAAGGGACCGATTAGTCGGGCGGAATATGCCGATGTAGGTGTGCATATGCCATATTCAGGGCATATATGTGTACCTTGCGTTTTTGAATTGGACATCGGTATGTGGTGCCATATGGGGCCCACATACATATCTTGACCTGGTGTTATTTGACGGGCTTCGATATGCGTGATGCAATCCCGAGTAAGTCCCGAGTAGATTCCTGAGTAGACACCGATAAAGTAACTTTATTAAAGTAACTTTAATAAAGTAAGTAATCATGACATAACTTTTATGTTGGCTAAACGGAAAGGTGACACATGTCCCATTAATGATGAAATGTCATTTTACCTTTTGTGTTGGCATGTTAAGATGGTGACATGTGACACAGAAGACAGGGGAAATTTACCGGTCTCCGGTCAGGTCACCGACAACTTTCTCGAACACTAAACCCATGAGTCCGGGAAAATTGTCAGGGCTCTCCCTTTCCCTGACAATATGGTGCCACCTAGGAGAGAAAAGAGGTATGACCCACTTTATTAAAGTAAGGTGACACGTGTCACCCGATCAGTGGAACCCCAAACAAATGGCACCACGGGATCGCGACACTTGGCATAACTTTTTGAAACTCCTCCTAGGCCATATATTTTCGTCCAGCAGCCCAAAAAGGTAAGAAAAATCATAGAAAATAAAGAAAAAATGTTGGAGGAGAGAGGAGAGGTGAATAGTGAATTTTCAGAACTTCAATCGGCCGAATCATTACCAAATCGGCATTTTCTCTCAAAGTACCATTCACAAACCTTCTTCTACCCATCCTAAGCTTCATTTCTACGGTTTCAGATTTTTGATTGGAGGTGTTTGGTGCCGTCTCCCTTCCCGGAGTACTGCCGGATTTTTGAACCGACCGCGGATATGCGTAGAGGTAAGCGTAAGCTTCCTTTTGAACCGATTGGTTTGTTATTTGGATGAGTTTTGTAAGGGTTGGGTACTGTTCATTTTTCATCCAAGGGGTATTGTTGAGGTTTAATCATGTATTTATGGTTAGAGGATGATTTATGATGATATTGGACCAAGTTGTTGGACAAAATTCTGAATTGATGAATTGTTGTGGAAAACCATATTTTTCTGATCTGAATAGAACTTCATGAAGAAGTAGGAATTTTATAATTTTGATGATTCCATTGGATTCTACACGAAAAATTGTGTAGCTATGCAAGTGTTCATGATTTTTGAATGCTTGTATATGAATTTGGAAATTTATGAAGTTGAATGTACATGTTGTTGATATGCCCTGTCTGGAACAGTGAAATTGTGCGAGATTTTTCATAGGGTAAACCTTATCCAAAAATTATGAAACTTTCCAGAATCAAAGAAGAAGACATCCTAAGCTTTAATTTGATAGGTATTTTATAATTTTTGGACAAGTACATTGGGAGATATGAATTTTTGAAGTTTTGTCATGTTTCTGGAATGAAATATGGAACAGGTTATATTTGGAGAAATTCTGGGAATGTTGTGGCTGTGATAACCCAAATTGAGGATTTTTATGCGAAATTATACTGAAAGATCTTCAAATAGGACTTTAAACCACCCCAATTGGAGTTCTATAGAATTAATTATGATTTTTCAAAGTTTGGTCAAAATGCTGGCAGCTTTGTCTACCATGCGAATTTGAGAAAGAAAGTGACCGAATGTAATTAGTATGAACTCAAATGGTGAAAGTAAGCCTTTAGGGCTAATATAGCCCATTGGGCATTCACTTTTCATGGCTCTAATAATGTCATTACTTATCTAGGGCCATAAAGTGACAAAGAAGAAACTATGGTTGGAAAATCGAAGTACAAGAGGAGGAGGCAAAGTCCAAAAGGTAGTAAGCTTACTTACTTGTATATATGTGATGTTTATGCTGTGTATTGATTTGCTGTATTGCTTTGCTTGATTATGTGAAGCATGTATGAATGAATGAAGCTCTGTTTCTATTTTTACTATGGCCATAAGTATGTTGTACGAAACATTGAGCATGCAGAATATCATTATGTGAACATGAGCCTATGTAAGGCAAGCATATCATGCACTAGCATTCATCTTGCATGCATTGTCTGTATGTTTGCTACTGATATTCTCTCGAATCTCACCCTCCCCCACCAACCATATAGGTATATGAACAGGGAAGAAGAGAATGCTTGAAGATGATTCAGAAGGAAAGAAAATGAAGAACTGAAGACTGAATTATGTTTAAAATACTGTGTGTATCATTATTTACACACAGAGAATATTTGGTTGTAAGAATACAGGCGAATTTGAATTAAGTTGTAATCGGGATCACTGAGAATAAGAATTAACTATGATATTCAGTAAGAATAACGGCTAAATAAGTCGTGAATAAGTAATTACCCCTAATAAAGTAATAATGAATGCTTCCATGTAAGTAATTAAGGGGTATGTAAGACGGGTGTTATAGTTGTCAATGGGTAATGCAGAAATATAATGTGCGTCTCATGAAGGCTTTAAAGTTAAGACGCAACATCCATTGGCATATATATGGAAGAATGTCATTGTTATATTTAAACAATGACACGTCAATAGTGTGATGAGTTAAGAATTGTCATATTCTTTTGTGAGTTTGATATATGTATATATTGTTGGCGGCAGCATTTAAATCGTTGATAATATATTTTATAATTAAATAGGTGTATATTTTAGGATATAATTAGTTGGATTTATTAATAATTTATACCTATTTAATTATCTTGTATATATTGTTCTATTCTTTAATTAATTATAGGATAAAAAGGAGTTCTGATATAAAATCAACTCATGTTATTTTATCTTGCAGAAGATATTATCATATTTGAGAAAGAAGGAAATATCAGATAAATGAAGGAGTTAGAACATTGGAGGAAGTAATTCATCACACACACACGCAGACATACATAATATTGTGGATTAATAGGAAGAGAATCAGGTAGGCCGTGGATCCAGCGAGAGCATCAAACAATCAAACAATTGAAGGAAAAGCTAAAGAATGGCTCAACAATTTAGAAGATGGCAGCATAGCCTCTTGGGAGGTATTACAAGAAAAGTTCAGATCAATATTTTTTCCAATAATAAGATGGTGGACGCAAGAGCGGTGACAAATTCCTATTTTAATTATATACTTTTATACTTTAATTGGGGTTTTTGTCGTAATAATTTAGCTTAAACTGTTTTCTTTGTGTTTAATTGATATTAAGAGTAAATATATTAAATTAGGAATAAAGGGAAAAATTGTCAAAATAATGTTAATTACTCTTAATCATTGATTTTTCTAAGAATATTTGATGTTGGTTTTATTGTTTTAATTACAGCTATTTGAAAAATTGGATTAAAACTGAAAATGGTAGTTTGAGGTTCAAATTTCAGAAATAGCACTTTAGTCCCATGAATTTGTAAGATGCCAGTTTGGTCCTCAAGTTAAACACAGCGTTTTGGCATTTTAGGTCTGATTCAGTTGGAGATATATACAGAATTGAAATTACAGAGACGAAAGAGGGGAGAACAGAGACAGTGCTGCGAACAGAACCTCTGGACCTCTATCGTGCTTCCATCTTTATCTCTCTTCCTCGCCGGCGAGCTACAACTACCACACCTCTGTCTTCACACCACTACTGGTGAGATTTCCCCTTTCAACCTTCATTTCGGGTGAGACAGAGGCGACCTTCACTCCTCACCATCATCAACACTCCATCATTCATCCTTTTATCATTGCATCACCATTCCTCTGCTCTTCACCATTGAACCATCATTCTTTCATCATCATCAACTTCACTCACCACAGCATCATTTCCGAAGCTTTGCACCATTTTAAACTCTGTTTCACCATTGCTTTTTCTTCCAGTCATCGGATTCTCCATTTATTTCTTCATCTGTTCATTAATTAACTATGGCTGAGGATTTGAATGAGTTTGGAGGAGCTAATTTGATGGTCATTTGTGGCAGAGCTTATCTTCTCCTAAAGCAATAAATTGATTCTTGAGCTTGGAGCTTAAAAGGGGAATATTCTACTATCTAGTTTTTATATTTAGTCTTTTGTATTAGCTAAATTGTAGGTTTAGAGTTTAATTAGTACTTTGGATTGAAGTTTTGTATTGGGGTTCCATACAATTATTGAAACTAGATGTGTATTTAGTTTTAACTTTGTGCTTGACCCTTTGAATTTAATTAGTAATAATTTTTTGTGTAATAACTTGGTTAAGCTTGTGCTTGAAATTGTTATGAATATATTATGCTTGTAATGCAAGGGTTCTTAGTTACTTGTGTCTTGCACATTGTTAATTTCAATTGCTATTCTTTAAATTAGGTTCCGGTTTGAGGGACTAGTTTCTACCTAGTGTGGAATAATTAATTCACCTAGCTCAAGCTAGCTCAAAGGTCTTTTGAGCAAATTTATCAAATTAGCAGACTTCCATTATCTTTAAAAGCAAGGATTGATGAAATTTATTGTTCTAGGAGATTTTATCATACTTTTCAAGACAATTTCCATTACATTCCACTTTTATTCTAAAAACGCCAGCAAGTTTTAAACCCAAGGGTCAGGTGGTGGCAATTGAAAGGGGAAAAAAGGAGATTTTTAAGAGAACTCTCTTGGAGGAGGGGGAGTGGGAGTTGCAAAGAAATTCTAATATCATGTGGGAGAATATGTCTAAAAAGGTCCAGCAGGTTGCTAAAGCAATTCTGGGAGAATCGAAAGGTCTTGGTCGGAAAGATAAGGAGACTTGGTGGTGGGATGAGACTGTTCAAGAGAAAACCAAGCATAAGAAAGATTGTTTTAAAGCCATACACTTATGTAATAATGCTGAAAATTGGGAAAAATATCGTATGACTAAAAAAGAGACTAAAAAGGCAGTGAGTGAAGCTCGTAATAAAGCATATGAAGAGTTTTATAAGGAGTTAGGGACAAAGGCAGGAGAGCGTAAGATTTACAAGATCGCAAAGAACAAGGAGAGAAAATCAAGAGACTTGGACCAAGTGAGGTGTATAAAGGATGAAGAAGGAAACGTTTTGGTTACTGATGGAGATATTAAGGATAGGTGGGAAGCATACTTTTATAAGTTGTTTAATGATGGTGGAGAAGGGCCGCATTGTGACTTGGAAGATTTGACAACTCGAGAAGGTGACCTCAATTTTTCATTTTATCGCAGGATTCGAATTGGCGAGGTTAAAGAAGCTCTTAAGAAGATGGAAACTGGTAAAGCTGTCAGACCTGATGGTATTCCAATTGAAGTTTGGAAATGTTTGGGTGAGGAGGGTGTGTCGTGGCTCACAAAATTATTTAATAAGATCTTACGAACCAAGAAAATGCCAGATGAGTGGAGGAAAAGTACTTTGGTTCCTATTTATAAGAATAAGGGGGATATTCAGAATTGCGCAAACTATAGAGGAATTAAGCTAATGAGCCATACAATGAAATTGTGGGAAAAAGTGATTGAATATAGGTTGAGGTTGGAGACTGATGTTGCTGAAAACCAATTTGGATTCATGTCAGGAAGGTCTACAACAGAAGCGATTTATTTATTAAGGGGGATAATGGAAAAGTATAGGAGTAAAGGAAGAGATTTACACATGGTCTTCATTGATTTGGAGAAAGCTTATGACCGGGTGTCAAGAGATGTGCTTTGGAAAGCCTTGGAAAAGAAGGGGGTGAGGATTGCATATATTAAAGCCATTCAAGATATGTATGCGGGGGTTACAACCAATGTTAGAACGTCTGGAGGTGTTACAAAGGACTTCCCTATAAGGATTGGACTACATCAAGGATCAGCTTTAAGTCCTTATTTGTTTAACCTAGTGATAGACGTCCTAATTGAACCTATTAAAGAGGAGATCCCTAAATGCATGTTTTTTGCGGATGATATAGTGCTGTTGGCTGAATCTAGGGAAGAAATTAACTCGAAACTTGAGATATGGAGGCGGACTTTGGAATTGAGAGGTTTTCGTCTTAGTAGGAGCAAAACTGAATATATGCATTGCAAATTTGATAAGAGACAAAGTCAAAGTGAAGTGGAAGTTAAATTGGGTGGGCAAGTCATCCCGCAAGTGACAAAATTTAGATATTTAGGATCAATTATACAACAAGATGGTGAGGTGGATGGAGACGTCAATCACAGAATTCAAGCCGGATGGTATAAATGGAGAAAAGCTACGGGAGTTATTTGTGATCGTAAGGTACCTAATAAGATAAAAGGAAAATTCTACCGCACTGCTATAAGACCAGCAATGCTATATGGTAGTGAATGTTGGGCTTTAAAGGGATATCATGAACATAAAATGGGGGTAGCTGAGATGAGGATGTTAAGATGGATGTGTGGCCATACAAGAAAGGACAAGATTCGTAACACTCATATACGTGAGCGTGTTGGAGTGGCCCCTATTGATGAAAAAATGGTAGAAAATCGTTTGAAATGGTTTGGACATGTTCAGCGAAGGCCATTGAGTACTCCGGTGAGAAGGGTTGATCAAGTAGAATGGAGTCCTTTCAAACGAGGTCGAGGAAGATCGAAATGAACGCTTAATGAGGTCATTGAGAGAGACATTTTAATTAATAATATATCGAAATCTATGGTCTTTGATAGAGCACAATGGCGTCGTGCGATCCATGTAGCCGACCCCACCTAGTGGGATAAAGGCTTTGTTGTTGTTGTTGTTGTTGTATTTTGGTTTAATTGCAATCTAATTGTTACATAAAAAAGTTCAAAAATCCTTTTTAACTTTTTTTATGCCAATTTTTACATTTTATTTCTAGGTAATTAATAAAAGGCTTTTTGAGAGACAATCCGTGATTGCACCATATATTGCAATTCTTGGTTAAAATTTTGAAGAGGTTACCAATGCACAAAGCACACGCCTCCTTCAAGCAGCTCTTACTAAGTTCTGTCAACAGTTTAGGAAACATTTGTATGATCCTTGGGAGAGCTTCAAGTCACTTGTATGGTAGAGTCTAGGTCATAATCTAGAAAAATGGGTATTGCTTCAAATGTTTTGTACTCGTTTGATTCTTGAATCTAGATATAAATTGAATTCCGTCACTAATGGGGGAATTACAAAGCAACCAGTAAATCATGTCTGGAAAAGTTTAGATGACTTATCAACTGACTTTATTCAAAATAATGATAAAAGAATGCCAGTGAAGAAAGTTACTGAGAACCCTTCTTCATAGTTGATGGCAATGCTACATACTACCAACAACAAGAGGTTTGACTACCTAGAAGCTCAAGACACATGGAAGTGAACACAATTTATGCACCTTTTGATTATTGTGGAGATAGCCATGCTAATGCACAATACCTCGTATCTCAACAAATAGAGCCAGTGAACTACACATGGAATTATTGTGGTAATAATTAGAGTGCTCCATACTTAAATAACTTGAATTTTGGGTGGCGTAAAAATCATAACTTCTCTTGGAAACATGGTGCAACTATTAATGAAGCATCAACTTCTAGTTCAAGGCAAGTTTCACCTCCTAGATTCTATTAATTGGAAAAGGAATCAATTCATACTCAAGAGCCCAAAACTAATATAGAGGCAATGATATCTTAGCTTACGAGTTTTCAATTAAAAAGTACTCAAGATCAAGCTGTTACTATTGCAAGATTAGAATCGTTCATTTACAATCTTGAGGTGCAAATGGGAAAATTTGCAATTACTTTGAATACATTACAACAAAGAAAATTGCCAAGTAATACTGTGCCTAATCCTTGCAGAGATGAAAAACCATAGTGTAAAGCCATTGCCCTTAGAAGTGGTAAAGAATTACCTGAGATAAAACAGCCAACAATGAAGCCTTCAGGTTCTAATAGTGAAGAAAATCTTGAGGGTCTTGTAGGAAATGATACAGAGTCTATACAAAAGGTTAAGAGAGTAGATAAGGATAGTGAATCCCAGAAGAAGGAGGTAAAGAAAAGGGAAGTAGGCATTGAGAATCCTAAATGGAGACGGCCTCTACCATTTCCTCAAAGATTCCATAAGAAGGCATTTAATGAAAAATACAAGAAATTCTTGGATATTTTCAAGCAATTACACATTAACTTCCCATTGATAGAAGCTTTGGAGCAAATGCCTAAATATGCTAAGTACCTAAAAGAGATGTTGAGTAAGGAGAAGCATTTTACTAAGTTTGAAACTATAGCACTAACCAATGAGATCAATAGTGTCATTAAGTCTAATGTCCCTTTAAAGTGTAAAGATCTTAGTTCTTTCACTATTCCATGCGTGAATAGTGACAAATTTGAAGGTCATGCATTGTGTGATTTGGAGTCTATAATATCCCGAATTTTGGACTAAAGGCATAAGATTAAGTCTAGATTAAATGGACTGCTAGACCCTGGTTTAACAAATGTCCCTATGAGGCATGTTTAAATTCTCCAAAATTCTTTTATATCATTGGATATTAAAAGGAATTATATTGGTGAGCTAAAGAGCTCGGGGAATAACAAAACGAAGTGATTGGAAGTCACACACAATATAGTGGAGTGGAACACAGTAATTTTGCTACCGGTGAAATTCCTGGTATGACAGTGATGATTGTGTGACATGTTCCAATGGGTAAATGATGGTGAAAAATTATGAAACTTTCTAGAATGAAAGTATACTTATCAAGATTTAATTTGATAGATCATATAAGTTATTTGGAGTTGTACACAAAGAGAAATGAATTTTTGAAGTTAGCCCAGTGAAATTAATAATTTTCTGGGACAACATTTAAGGATTAAAATTCTAGGAAGAGTAAGCTTTCAATTGATCAAAGGTTATATTTTTCCTTAAAACTAGACTCAATAATGGTCGTATAGCCTTTAGAATCACTTCAATTGAAAATTTTTACAATTAGATATGAATTTTCAAATTTAATGAAAAATCTGCAGAATTTGGTATTTTGTGCGAAAATTCAATTTCTTGGCCAATAAGATTGTGACACGTGGCAGATAAGTTGGCAGATGCATTTATCCATTAATTCATCATCATCATCTTCAGCCATTTTCCGCGTGAAAAACTAGAAGAGAGAGAGAGAGTGAAGGTTCAGATGAGAAATGGAGAGAGAAGAGAGAGACAATTATATTCGCTGAAACTCTACCGAAGCGGCGTCCTATCTCAAAGTGCCCTTTAGCAAACTTCTACTCATCGCAATCTTCATTTCTACGGTTTCAAATTTTTTTTTAGAGGTGGTTGGAGCTGTCTCACCAGCCGAAGTGTTGCTGGAATTCCGAACCATTTGTGGAAATGAGTAGAGGTAAGCGTAAGCTTCCTTTTTAAAGGATGTTTTAATGGCTAAATGATGTCCAACGAGTGTTTAAATAGCTAATCACTTGATTAGGAGTAGCAAGGAAGTGATTAGGTAAGAGAAAATGAGAAAACAACAAACTATTTTCAGAAATCCTTAGATCTGCCCTGTATTGTTTCGTGTAGAAGGAGTTGGAATTTGATGATTTTGATGCTTCCATTGGCTTTAGAAGGCAAAATTTTTTGGGTATACAAGTGTTCATGATTTTTGGATGCTTGTGTATGAATTTGGAAATTTATGAAATAGGGTTGTTCATGTTGTTGATTCTGCCCTATTTGAACAGTGACTTTGTTTGAGTTGTTTCATATGGTAAATCTTATCCAAAAATTCTGATATTTTTCAGGCTTAAAGTAGACATGTGGAGCTTTAATTTTGTAGGTATTTTGTAATTTTAGGATAAGTGTAGTAGGAGATATGAATTGTTGAAGATATGCCCTGTTTTCTGGAAAGAATTTGAAACAGTGATGTTTTGTGAGAATTTTCATAGGGCAAACCTTATCCAAAAATTCTAAAAACTTCCAGAATTAAAGTAGCAATATAGATATTTAATTTTATGGGTATTTTGTAATTTTTGGACAAGTATATTGGGAGATATGAATTGCTAAATATCAGCCCTGTTTTCTGGAAAGAAACCTGAAATAGTGTGGTTGGGAAAAATTTTGAGAATTTTTTGGTTGTGGTGGCCAAAATTTAGTATTTTTATGTGAAATTATATTCAAATATATTCACATGAGAATTATAACCGCTCAATTTAGAGTTTCCTAGAATTAATGGTGAATTTTCAGAGTTAATCGTGTTAACTGAACTTCTGAAACAGATATTAGAAAAGGGAAATTCCATGTTAAAGTGTTCACCTATAGCTAATGGCTATATGTTCCTTTGAAAATAGACCTAAAGAGGGTTGAATAGAGCATTGAATCATGACACTAATGATGTTATCACTTGCCTAGGGCCATGAAGTGACAAAGAAGAAGCAATGGTTGGCGGATCAAGGGATAAGAAGAGAATGACATAAAGTCCAAGAGGTAGTGAACTTACCTTTTCTGCATGTATGTGATATGTATGTCTTGCATTGATTATGTGACTGCTTTGCCTATTTGTGTGAAACATGTATGGTTGGTTGAAGCTCTGTTATATTTGTGCAATAACCATATGTATGTCATAACATCGAGTATGCAGCATGTCATTATGTTGGCATGAAATAGTGTAGGCAAGCATGTCATGCATTCATATATATCTGGCATGCATAGTGGTAATATTTGCTACTAAGATTCTCTCAAATCTCACTCCTCCCAACCAACCATTCAGATAGGTGAGCATTGGAAACGTGCTGAGATCAGAAAAGAAGTATGCACGAAGAGGAATGTTGCTGGTTGTTTGAAGGCCTTTTAGTTATTAAGGTCTGTAAATATTGTGTAAACCCCTAGTGGGGAAACTTTTGTATTATAATCAAGCAATATTGTATTAATATTATCAGTATATTCATGTTATTCATGTGTGCCCACTGAACTACGCATTGCTACTCTGAGTAAGGTTAGTAATAAGGGATATATGAGGCGGGTCTTTACAGGGTCTACTGTAAATCTTATGCATGCATAACGTTTTAAGAAGCTTCAATTAGGGGTAGCCAATCCTACAGCTGTTATACTCAAGCTAGTTGATCAAAGTTTCTCTTATTCATGTGGTATCATTAAGAATGTACTGGTGAAAGTTGGCTTTTTTATCTATCCTCCTGACTTCATTATTCTTGACATAAGAGAGGATCAAGAGACTTTGCTAATTGTTGGGAGACCATTCCCGACTACTGCAAGAACATTGGTAGATGTTGAACAAGAAGAGATAATTATATGACTTGGTGATAAGCAAGTCATGTTTAAGAGGGCAAAGCAATAGAGTATCAAAATGACTCTGAATAATGTGCAAGAGTTGTTGTGATAGATGTCCTCAATCAAGCTGAATTGGATTCATTTGCATTTAAAGAGCCCCTCAAAACTATCTTCTTTAAGTAAAATAGCGTGGAGAATGCTTATAGACACAGTGAGCAGATTTTGAATACCTCTACATCCTTTCTTGGGAAACATTGGCATTGCTTGTCTTGACCTCCTTGACATTCTGACATAGTTAGGTTGAAGACTATAACCTAAGTGTTTCTTGGGAGGCGACCCAATGATTTTGCTTGCATCTTTTATTATTATTTATTTTTCTTTCTTTCATTTTTATTTAGAATTTGTAACATCCCAAATTGTGGGCATAGAATATAAAGAATTAGTTTAAATTAAGTAAACTATTATGTCCAGTTGAGCCAAATGTCTTAAAGATATAATGAGGAAAATGCTTAAAATAATTATAAAAATTATTTAAGGGCTCAGATATATTAAGGGAATAGTATGAAATGTTATTATAAGGATTTAGAGAAATTATAAAGAGGCTTAGTTTCCCAAAATGACCCAAATAGTTTTAAAGCTAGTTTCTAGTAATTTAAGAGCCTATTTTTCCAAAAATTCAAGGAAAAATAGATATGGTTATGATTTGGCTTGAAAATTATAGAAAACTTATTTTAAGGCTTGAAGAAGCTAATCAAGGAAGAAAATCCTTATAAAGTATTAAGGATTAATTTATGAAAATTTTAAGGTAAGCCAATATAAAAGATGGAAAATTAGTAATTTTACTATAATGAACCCGAAATTGGAATTTGGCTAAAGTTAAGCCAAATTATGGAACCCAAGAGATTTTAAAGGATTTTAAATTAGAAAAATTAAGAAAAGAGAAGCCTTATGTGTGAGACGAATAGGATAAAAACACAAACTTATATATACACTCACACGCACAAGGCCCACAATACACACACACTCATATTAACGCATAAAGACACTCAAACACTCAGCTCTCTCATTCATTTAGCACCTGGACAGAAAGAGAGAAAGGGAGAAAAGAGAAAAAGGAGAGAGGAAGCCGAGAGAGTTAGACAAGAATAGTGACCGAGAGACTTACCTGAAAAAGGAAGAGGAAGGTGGCCGGAAGCCACATGCGAGCTTCAATTTCGGTTTAGGTAAGTCTCCTATACCCATTTCCAACTTCTTTTGGATTGATTGGTGATTTTATTTGGGTCAAAATGGTGTTGGAAGTTGGGTAATCTTGGGAAAGAAATTCTGTCACCGTAGAAGCTTGTAAAAAACTCTTGCATGTCGAATTTGAAGGTTGTTTTTGGGAAGTTTGGTTCTGTCAAGTGGTCATTGAAACAAAGCATATATCTAGGAGTGCGTAGGGTCAAAATTCTGAAGGTTATAAGTTATGATTTGTGGTTGCATGTCTCTTTTTTCCTTCTTCACTTCATTACTGAAAAACAGAGGGTCACATGCATGAAGTTGTAGGGGTCAAAACTTAGGCTTTTTGAGTGGGTTTGATTAATTTATTTTGAAGATTAAATTGCTGAATATGTGTATTAGAAGATAGAGCTAAGAAGAGATCAATTTAGGAAGAGAACGGAGGAGTTTTTGAGGTTTTGGTAGTAGGGGTCGATTCTGTTGGTTCAGTGTGCTAGATGAATTCAGGTTGGATTTTGATCAGGAAAATTATGTCCACTATCTATGAAACTTGGTAAGGAAATAATAAACATCCCAAATTTTAAGATGATCCCTATAATATGTTAATTGGATATATAGAACAAAAGTTATGATTTTTGGAAATTTAAGCAAAACAGGGAACATTCTGTGTTTTAGATTTTTGACAGTGAGTAAATAAGCAAATTATATGAGGTTACTTCAGTAATTTGTTAGTGTGATTATTTTTCTATTAAATTAGTTGTATAGAGCTTTCAAAAAACTATTAGAACACAGAAATTGGATGGGTAAATTGTAAGTTATAAATTTTCAAACTTTGACTAGAAAATCTAAAAAATTCTAACTCTCAAAATGGACAGTCAGTTTGCTCGTAAGAATTTAGGAACTTAGGTCCATGATTTAATACAGAAAATTATTTTTCTTTTATAGAAGATTGAAATAAATTTACATTGGAACTTGAATCACTTCAATTAAAGTTTTCTAGCTTAAGTTATGATTTTTTCAAATTTCCTTAAAAGTTTCAAGGCAGATTTTCAGTTAATTCCTTAAATGTAATTAGTGATGGTTTGAGAGTTTTAGGACAAGTTTGAGGGGCTAACTTAATTGAATTAAATGTTGATCAATTTGAGCCTTCCCTTGAGCCTAGAATGGAAAATGATGTAGGGAGATGTCAAGAGTACATGTTTAAAAGCATGATTTACAAAAATAAAAAATAAAAAATGGAGATTTATCCACCTATGTGCATATGCCTTAGCCAAGAAGAGTTGAGGCACTAGGGAAAGAGTTATTATGCAATGGTTATGCACTAAGGTTTAAGTATTAATAACCTCCGCATGAATCATTAATAGGATTTGGCAACCAATATCAAGCAAAAGGGGAAGCAAAACCAAAGAAATTCAAGCAAAAGTTGGTAACTTGGGAAGAAGCAAAAGGTAGCAAAACTTACTCTTATATAGTTTGTGCTTGGTTGCTTGTATGTTTATTTGCCACGTATATGCATTTGAACATGTAATATATATCCTTACTTAAGTTGTGCCATGGCCATGTGTATATGCTTGTAAGGTGCTATTCTTGTATTGGCAATTCATGTTCTTTGTTTACTACCATTGCACATTATATATTGAGTTAATATTTACTACTGAGATTTTCCAAAATCTCACCCATTTCTCCCATATACCAATAGTAGGGGCAAGTACTTTTAAAGGAAACGACAAGCTATTGGAGGAAACTTGAAGTTGGAGACTCTAAGGAAGCCATTAGTTATGGTTGTTTTGTAAATTAATTATTTTAGTGGCTCATTGTATATAGGTGTGTGCTTAGCTTAAATTATTAAATTTTATTCTAATTTAATGTATGTAAATATAGTTATGCAAGGGCATGTATCTAACCTCCATAAGGAAGAGTATGTGCGCTAAGCACCAGCCCAAGGTAAGTGCCATCAAATGATCATGGCTAAGATGCATGATAATTTAGTTTGGAAATTACCTAGTATGCATACTTGAGCCATGGTTTTTTGAGTATGCTCGAACAGTAGCTAATCTTTTTAAAAGATTGAGCAAATATATGGATTATGCCCTAGGATATTTACATGCCAAACTTATAGGTTATATGATTTTATAAAGATGAGAGCAGAGTAGAACGCTGATATTATTATATATGGTTAAAGGATTGATGAGCTATAATGAAGAGTTTGAACCACTGGATAACTATTTTAAAAAGTCTTAAATGTTTCAGAGAAACACATTCATTTACAAATTCAAACCCTGTATTTGGGCTAAGTTTTCAACTATTTGTAAAAGTATTTTTTTTCCATGGACTAAACCTGCCTTAGTGGTTCGAATTCATTATGTATATAACTCATATGACTAGTAATGAAATTAGGGTGATACAGGATTAAAGAGGATCACTCCTCTTGTGGCTGCAAATTCTTGCTTGTGCACTCTTTCCTCCCTCAAAATTTGAAACAACATGGATGGTATTGGAGGAAGAACTCCATATAAAAATTAGAGACATAAACTAGGGGAGTACTGGTTCCCCTCTCTCTTTATTGACTTTTGCAACATTAGGGACAATGTTTGATTTAGGTGTGGGAAGAGGGATATAATTTTGTTGTTGTTTTGCTTGTTCTTTTTATGCAATTGAAGATATTTTTTTTTTCAGCAATATTTTCAACAGTTGAAATTTTTGCATTGCTTAAAACTAACCTTAACCTTGAACCTTCTCCATCTTAGAGAATTTTATTTAAAAATATTTAAATAGAAAATATTTTTTCAAAGAAGCCTCTAAGCCTTGGTCTCTTGTATGAATCTTGAGATGGACTATGAGAATAGGGTTATTTTGTAATAGCATTAACAGAGTATTAGTTTATGAACATTTTGTGACTTAATTCCTTTAGAAAATTTGATGATACCTTTGTTGGCTAAGTGAAACTTTTGTTTAGGGAAATGACTTAGTTGAATAAAAGAAAAAATATTAGAAAAAGAAAAGATAAAAGACACAACTCCAATAGTTTCTCTAGACCTAACTTAGTAATTAGGGGCACTTCATCACTAATATTGGCACTCGCATCAAATGGTAAAGTCAAAGAGAGTTATGAGTTAGGCTAAAAGCCTCTTGAGGTAACTGTTTGAGTAACTGAGTAACTAGTACTGCATCACCCATATGCAGAGTCGCAGCAAAAGGGAACCTACAATAGCTCAAGATGAAAAAAAAAAGAAAAAAATGAATTTAGCTATTTTCTACTTGAGGATCCTTATTAAATTAAATGAAAAGCTTGGTTTAGTGGGGGCATTTGAATTTTTCTAGAGAAGTTGAGTAGTGTAATATTCTTTTACTAATCTTATTATTGCTATCACTTGGCGATCCTTGAATCATGGGACGTTAAGAGATTATTACAATTGTTTAAGGCTTTTGACTTGGGGACCCATTCTTACAAGACATTAACTTGAATAAAATTAGATAACATGATATGTGGTAGTGTATTGCTCTTTGTTTAGGAATTTCATAAGCAATGATCTTTTTGTTCATATAATGAATTCTTTCTTTTGCTTGAGGACAAGCAAATGTTTAAGTGTGGGGGAGTTTGATAATTACATATTTTATAATTAAATAGGTGTATATTTTAGGATATAATTTGTTACATTTATTAATATTTTATACCTATTTAATTATTTTGTATATATTTCTCTATCCTTTAATTAATTATAGGATAAAAAGGAATTTTGATATAAAATCAACTCAAGCTATTTTATGTTGCAGGAGACATTATCATATTTGAGAAAGAAGGAAATATCAAATAAATGAAGGAGTTAGGGCATTAGAGGAAATACATACATACATACATAAGTGAGAAGCTTGATGGAGAAGTGAGGAAGCTCGCCGTGCCACTCTCAACTCTGTTCGGACCTGGTGGTGGTGTGTAGGTCCGATGAGGAAGAAGAGGGTGATGGTGAAGGTGGCAGTTCTCCTTGGTTGATCGTGGCACTGGAAGTCGATGGTGGTGAGTGGGTGGTGAATAGAGGAAGTTGACGGTGATTTTCAAGCTCTCCCTTCTTCAAGACGGACGGTGGTGGTGACAATGGTGATCGACGGTGAAGAGGGAAGAAAGTGATGGTGGTGATGCTTGGTGGTAGTGATCCTCTGACTCACTCTCCCCCCCCCCTCTGTATCCTTGGTATGGGTGGTCGCTGGTGGCAATGGTGAAGAACATGGAAGCCGCCGCGGTAAAAAATAGAAAAGAATGGAAGAAGATCGGTGATGAACGTGATGCTCGCTTTGGTTCTGTTCCAGTGGTCATTTTAAAGAAGGAAAAGGAAAAAAGTAACGATAATTGATGTTTGTGATCCAGCTTCTCCTCTACTCTTCGCACCATATAATTTTGTCAGGTCCAGTTCCAGCCGAAAGAGGGAGACATATGTTCATGGTGCCAGCTCTGTGTCTATAGGAGGAAGAAGAATAAGTCTGGTTTGATCGGCACTTTTAGTTTTGGGTACTCTTCTATTATTTTATCTGACTCTTGTCCTCATTCATTTGTGATTTTTCAGAAATTCTGGGCCCCTTTCTTTAATTTTCCCTAGTTCTCAAAATATTAATTATGACCCTTCAAAATTGTTAGTTTCTTCCTAAAACACCTATAATGCAAGATTAGCACAATATATCATCTAAAAGTCTAAGAAATCATTTGTATGAATAATTAACAAATTATGACAAATTTGCCCCTAAATTACGCTTAATTCAATACAAATGTCCCTAGTTTAAATTAGTGCTTAATAATACAATAATGCCCCAAAAATGCATTAAAATCCTAATTTAGTTATAAAAATGATATATAAAAATATGGTTCAATCACATTCTTTTCATAAGATAATTTTTGAAGGAATCAATTGTATTTGTATTTAAGAGACTTTGACAACATGTCTTAAATATTTATTATCATTTTTCACATATTTTTTCCATTAATTATTCAAGTGGGTCTGAACCATACATACACATATTATTTATGTGAGACAGTGAGAAAGAGACGGAGTATTTTTTTCAAAAAAAATTTATATTTTTAACATATTTATAATTTTTAATCATTTTCAATATTTGAGGAGTTAATCTTGATCCTAAATATACAATATAGTTTTCATATTTGTCAATCTTCCCCTAATTTACCCTTATTGTTGCTTCCTCAATAACAATCAAGAAGGAAGGGGAATGAGAGAATTAAAGAAAATAATTAAAGTATATTATCTTTTTCAGGCACCATAATCAAGTTTAATGTGCAAAAATATATATGAATTTTTTTATAATGGAGCAAAAATGCTGGCTCCATTAACTTCTTTAAACATTCGTTACTTTTTCAATACATATTTTTTTAAGGGTGCAAAAATACTTGTATCTTTTCCAAAAAGTGTTGTGTTGGTGCCATAATCAAACCTCATGTGCAAAAGGTTTTATAAAGATTCAAAAATGGGACAAAATGGAACCACCGTTAAATATGTCAATGTTGAGCATTAAGTATATGCTCACGTTGACCGAAGATGCTAACATGGAGGCTGATAATGTCTTTGCTGGAAGTGGAGGGAAAAAAGCACACTAATTCATATTATAATAGACCTATATGTCACATTCTCTCTCTTCTCTATAATCAACTCATTTCTAATTATTTTAATATGATAACACATGACAAAGACAAAAGAAGGAGGATGAATAATTAATAACTTCCTTAATCCTATGTAGAGATGTCACTGAATTTGAATATTGATGCATGTCGTCAGAAAAAAACAGTAAAAGCAGCTGAATTGGTTTCAGGTGTTCTTCTCCGATGCCTACACATTATATCATCATCTGTTCATCTTCATCGATGCACCATTTTCTCTTGTGAATACTCCTACACTTCTTGACTTTCCATTGAAACTCCATTCCACGTCCTCCATCCATCATACAATCACTCAAACTTCTCTTCTTAGTAATATTAGTGCTTGAATCATCCCTGCACCCAAAAGAATTATCATGTCTATTTATAATAGTTCCATCCAAGATGTTTATTTTGGCCAAATTTTAAGGATTCATTCATTTCCAAACTAAGTACAATAGTCACTAATAACAGGAAACATCAGTACGACAGAAAAGAGAAAACACCAAAAGTTCAGCAGAAAAGAAAAGACAATCACACAAAAAAAACTTCCTAACTTAATGGATCTTAAGCTATGATAGATGTGAGCAACCCACTCTTTTAAGCACTTCACCTTTAAATCTGCATGTGCAACCTGAGAAGTCTTGGACACCACCCAAAGCAACCAGAGCTAATACACACCCTCCATTCACAGTTAGTGCCAAAGGAAAACATTCTGAGTCAATAGATAGAACAAGGAATATCCCAATTTCCATACCTTCCCCAGTGACTGCCGAGGAAATGGGTACTAACTCGATCATCATTCTAAGTCGGGGAAGCTCTGCTAATGAAGAGGGAAGGGGGAAAAAAATCTATCAGAGCCTAGGGGACCTCAAGGTAAACTGTTTTAAATACGAAGAAAAATAATAATTAAATGAAAGAGAAACGAGAAACTTTCCAGCAAAAGAAAGGCATGCTTCAAGAGGTTGAGAGAAAAGAAGAGTACTAAAAATAAGAAAAAGAGTCGTAGAAGTTAATTTCACACAAATAAATCTGTCTACACATAACAAGAGTTATACTTTTGGTAGATCATTCAATAAATCATATAATGAAATATCGATTAACATTTTACATGGAAGCACTATCTTGTCTACTTGCATGCAATATGAAAAAATGTTATACTGAATATCAAACTAGTAATTGGAATAAAGGATCAGTGCACCTTAAACGCGTGCCATTTAAACTGATGTATGGAACGTGGGAGATTTTGGACCAAATTTCTTCATCCTTGTTACGACATCGTTCTTCCAGAAGGTGGCAATACCAAGTGTGGAGCCTTTGTAGAGAAGGAGGCAACATTCCTCCTTTTATGTTCACAAGCTTGGGAGAACACCGAATTTGTAGTTGTTGAAGAGAGGTAAGATGTTGAAGCCCTCTGCAATGCCATGTCTTAGATGGAGTACAGATGAGAAGCTCAGTGATTGTTGGAAGGTGATGCCATTCTGTATGCCTTGATAATAACTTGTCACAGTCTTTTATCTCAAGTTTTTTTAAACTCGATGGTAACAACCCTGCTGAAAATGGCTCCATTTCCGGACATCTTTCTATGCTTAGCTCTTTTAAATTTGGGAGAAGACGTTTCATTTCATAAAACAAGGACTTCAGAAACTTGCAATCATAAAAGGAGATCCTATGGAGATGAGGAAGAGGTGCCTTTGAAACCAAAACAAACTTGAGATTTTGACAACATGCTATAACTAGGTTTTTCACTGATGGGGGCGTATGAATAACCGGAGGTGGCATTGCGTCAGAACAATCCCGGACAATTAAATCTTCAATACGCAACTTTTCAGACAGAGAATTCAACATCCTTGCACCTGAAGTTGTTAGACGGCGTAGGGAAGCTGGTAAGTCTTGCTTTTGCAACACTACATTTCGACTTACAATTATATGTAACTCGTGAAGTTTCGGACACTTCGGGATAGAAGAAGCAAGCAGTGGACATCCTCTTATTTCTAGAAACTTTAAAGAAAGAAGTTGGCGAGGCAAATTTCCTATTAATTTGGGACAATAATTAAGGTGAAGAGTGCGGAGTTTAGGAAAAGCTTTCATATCAATTGAATGCCATACTTTCCAGGAGTACATGCCTTCAAAATGAAGAGTTCGAAGGGATGGAAACGGTATAAGTGAAGCACCATCATGTCCCTTGAAAAACTCAGAATCCACAAACACCACATCATTTAATCTTGCAATAGTTAAGGATCTCAGAGCAGGTAGTTGCCCAAGGGCAGGAATTCTCCAACATTTTCTGCAGTTTATCAGGTGCAACTCAACCAACTTGTCGTAGGAATCACTTCCTAACCAAGTTGGAATTGTAGTACCCCTGTGAATTTCTGAATCCCAATCAATGCTCGCAATATCTCTCTCTGTCCATGAAAATAGAAACACATACTGAGAAACAAGATAATTCATTTGGTTTTCAAAGGAAATTAATTACATGCAAGACTTCTATGAGAAAGAAACTGTTAGCTTTTAGGATTTCATGTCATTCCAGCACATTTTTCTTGAGTTTTATACACTTTTTGGCACACTTGTCCATGTTTTGGATACTCAAAAGTAGGAAAATGTGCATGGCGGTTTTGGTTGCACATTATTGCTTAATTGTGCATATTTTGTCTCTCATCCTTGTTAGCTTTGAGCTTATAAAATTTATTCTTTTTCAAGGCATATTTTGGTAGAAGTATTAAATGTTTCAAGACAATTGAAAGTGCTTTGAAGGTAGTTGCAGATCAAAATTGATTGGCAAATACATTAGGAAAATCATTGATGAACAAATTGACCCCAAACAATGGCTAGAACACTTCATTTGAGTTAGAAGAACTCAATTTTCTAGAAGCAAAATGAGCTGTTGCGCAATCTGTTTCAGCCACAGCCGGATTCAAACTAGAAGCAAACTCAACTACGGCTCAAAACAGTTTGGCCGCAGCTGAGTCACTCACAGCAAAACGCACAGCAGCGATAAGATGGAAAAATGTGGGTTTTATGTAATATCCCGAATTTTGGGACTAGAGGCATAAGATTAAGCCTGGATCAAGTGGACTGCTAAGCCCCGGTTTAGCAAATATCCCTATGATGTATGTTTAAATTCCCTAAAAAATTTCTTTATATCATTGGATATTAAAAGGAATCATATTAGTGAACTAAAGAGTAACAAAATAAAGTGATTAGAAGTCACACATAATATAGTAAAGTGGAATACATAGTAATTTTGCTACCGGTGAAATTTCCGGTATGGCAGTGATGATTTTGTGACATGTTTCGATAGGTAAATGATGGTGAAAAATTATGAAACTTTCCAGAATGAAAGTAGACTTATCAAGCTTTAATTTCATAGGTCATATGAGTCATTTGGAGTTGTACACAAAGAGAAATGAATTTTTGAAGTTAGCCCAGCGAAATTAGTTATTTTCTGGGACAGCATTCAAAGATTAAAATTCTGGAAAGAGTGAACTTCCAATTAGACATTTGTTAAATTAGATATGAATTTTCAAAGTTAATGAAAAATCTGCAGAATTTGGTATTTTGTGCGAAAATTTGATTTTTGGGCCAATAGGAGTATGACACGTGGCAGATGAGAAAACTGATCCATTTATCCATTAAATCATCATCTCCTCCTCATTTTTCACGCAGAAAGAACCATAAGAGAGAGAGAGACATCAGGCGAAAATGGAGAAAGAAGAGAGAGAAAATTCTTTCCTCCGAAACACAGCCGAATCGGCGTCCTCTCTCAAAGTACTCTTCAGAAAACTTCTTCTACTCATCGAGAGCTACATTTCTACGGTTTTGGATTTTCATTTGGAGGTGGTTGGTGCTGTCTCACCAACTGGAGTGTTGCCGGAATTCCGAACCGTTTGTGGAAACAGGTAGAGGTAAGCGTAAGCTTCCTTTTTAACCAATTGATTTGTTGTTTGGATGAGTAAATTGGAAGTGGGGCACTGTTCATGGCTGGTTTTAAAGGATGTTTTAATGGCTAAATGATGTCCAACGAGTGTTTAAATAGCTAATCACTTGATTAGGAGTAGCAAGGAAGTGATTAGGTAAGAGAAAATGAGAAAACAACAAACTATTTTCAGAAATCCTTAGATCTGCCCTGTATTGTTTCGTGTAGAAGGAGTTGGAATTTGATGATTTTGATACTTCCATTGGATTTAAGAGGCAAAATTGTGTAGGTATACAAGTGTTCATGATTTTTGGATGCTTGTGTGTGAATTTAGGAATTTATGAAATAGGGTTGTTCATGTTGTTGATTCTGCCATGTTTGAACAGTGACATTGTTCGAGCTGTTTCATATGGTAAATCTTGTCCAAAAATTCTTAAATTAGACATGTAGAGCTTTAATTGGATAGGTAGTTTGTAATTTTTGTACAAGTATGTTGGGAGATACGAATTTTTTAAGATATGCCCTGTATTCTGGAAAGAATATGAACCAGTGATGTTATGCAAAGTTTTTCATAGGGAAAAACTTATCCAAAAGTTCTCAAAATTTCCAGAATTAAATTAGAGACATATATCTTTAATTAGATGGTTAGTTTGTAATTTTTGGACAAGTATGTTGGGAAATATGAATTTTTGAACTTTTGTTCTGTTTCTGGAATGTGATTTGGACATGTTGAGTTTGGGAAACTTTTAGGAATTTTGTAGTTGTGATAGCTAGAATTTAATATTTTTATGTGAAACTATAATGAAATATCTTTCCATATAATTTGGAACCACTTAATTTGGAATTTCCTAAAATTAATGGTGAATTTTTGGAGTTAAGCCCTGTAATCTGGAAAGCAATATGAAACAGTGGCTTAGGACGACTTTCTGGGAATAATTGGTTTATATTGGGAAAACTTAACTATTTTTTCTTAAATATACATTGAAAGAGCTTCATTTAGGCTTTGGAATCAGTCCAATTAGAGTTTTTTAGAATTATTTATGGCTTTTGACATTTGGACATAATTTTTAAAGCTATCTTGGGATAGTGAAGAGTAATCATGAAATCTGAACTTGTGGGCATGGTTACTGAAAGAGTAATGATTTTTACTGAAAGTAGATTTTAAGAGAGTCAAATAGAGCTTTGAATCATGGCTCTAATTTTGTAATCGGTTATATAGGGCCATGAAGTAACAAAGAAGAAGCAATAGTTAAAGGATCAAGGGACAAGAGAGGGGACTATAATCCACCAGGTAGTGAACTTACCTTTTCTGCATGTATGTGATATGTATGTCTTGCATTGATTATGTGACTGTTTTGCCTATTTGTGTGGAACATGTATGATTGGTTGAAGCTCTGTTATATTTTTGCAATGGCCATATGTATGTCATAACATCGAGCATGCAATATGTCATTATGTTGGCATGAAATAGTGTAGGCAAGCATGTCATGCATTCATATATATCTGGCATGCATAGTGGTAATGTTTGCTACTGAGATTCTCTGGAATCTCACTCCTCCCAACCAACCATTTAGACAGGTGAAGAGTGCAGGAAGATATGCATCGGAGGAGATATGAAGATGAAGTGAAGATCGTAGTGTAAGACACTACTATTTGTATTTGATGTAAGAATGTGGTGGTTATGTGTAATTATACATTTGATGTATACGTAGCTGTTGAAAATAAGGTATTACATTTTAAGTGGAGAAACTCGTAGAGGGCCATCATTCTTCACTTATTAAGGCCCTACGAAGTACTAGGGGGTAGGGATTGGGATTGGATCAGGAATTAGGCTAGAATATATCGTTTGGTATGAGGGACTACGGATAACTAGGGATTAGGAATACCACGAAAGTGGGATTGCTGCAAAGCCACCTCCCCCTGGTATTACTTTTTTAATCCCGGGATTGCAAATATTAGAGACAAAAATATCCTTGTTTATAATATTTTTTGGACATAAATGCCCTCTATCAATTTTAACCTGAATCCTGAGACTTTGTTTTTTGTTATTTTTTTAATAATAAAGATATTTTAGCTTTTTCATAATTTATGGAGGATTATAAAATAAAATTAATTCAAGTGTTCCATCTAAATATCACCGCATATCAAACATAATTTTAATCCCTCAATTCTAGTCCCAATACCAATCTCAATCCCAATCCATCAAAATTCAGTGCCTCATACCAAACAAGGCCTAAGGGTTCTTGGAGCATTTCTCTGCTAGGATTTGACATCTTGAAGAGTTTGTAACTTGGGATGGGAGTTTAGAAGAGATTTAAACTTCCATATTTGAATTTTCTCATTCTTCTTCCCCCTTTATTGCTTGTTTCTTGATATGACTTTAGTTATTTTGGATTGTTACGGCTATTTTCTGATCAAGGTTAACCAAGCCTTTGCTCTAGGATTATTTTAAGTTTTTTCATGGATTAAGACTTGATTATTACTCTCTTTTGGTAGTTAATGATATATATGTATTGATTTTATCCTTTGGTTTATGCTTTTAAATGTTTGACCATCATTTATATTGATTTATTTATTTAGGTTTGACTTAAGAGAGTTAATCTAGGTGTAGAACTTGGTTAAAATCATGTTTAACTTGAATTTTAATTTACTTGATAAATAATTGGTTTGTTAGTAAAATATAGGTATATTTACTAACCCATTAGAGAGGAAGTTAATATAGTTTTATGAAGTACAAATGGGGGAAATAATCCTAGACTCAATTTAATCTTTGAGATTAAAAAACTATTTGCCTTTATCAATTTCTAGTTTTAGAAATAGTTTTCAAAATCCACATTTCACATCAAATATTTGTTTTAGCTTAACTTAATTGAATTAACTAAGAATGATCTCAATATATCACTTTATTACTTGGTATAACTCGTGCACTTATGGTGTGGTGTGAACACTAAGTTCAGTGACCACAAAACACAAGCCAAGACTATTGGCTATCTAGACAAGCCATGCAAGCTAATAATTGATTTTTTTAGAGAAGCCAATATGATCGGAGTACTTGATTTCCTCCCTTCTAAGAGATACAAATATATAACCGAATCACATAGATTATAAATATGATTAAAATTGGTTTAATGCAATAAATATGTTATGAATGCAAATGAGATTCCAAAAACACCCTCTATCTCTTTCATGTAAATAATGCTCAAGAACCCCCCAAAAAAAAATCAGCTTTTAAAATTTTTTTTTTCCAAAACGTTTTTATTGCGATTATATATAATATTCTTTTCGCAAAAATTCCTCTTCACTTTTCAAATTCATGGTCTGTTGATATTTTTTTTAAAAAAATTTGTTGCCGTTATATATAAATTTGAATAATTTTATATGATAAATAGTACAGTTTATTTGAAAAATATTTATATTATATATATAGATAAATATTTATTTTTTTATAAAAAATCATAAAACAAACAAACAAACTTAAAAAAAATAGAAAATATTCAATAAATCCAGTGAAAATAATCAAAATTGAAATTAGGGCTATATCTATAATATCTCAAATTTAGTAAAATGTTAAATTTTCTAAAAAGAAAATTTACATGGTGTTAAAGTTCATTTTAGGATTTAAAAACCTATTTTTTTGAGAATTTGAGAGAAAAATAGTTAGATGTCATAATTTGGCTTGTAAATTTTTGAAAAATTATTTTAAGTCTTTATGAAGTTAATAAAGGAAGAAATCCTTAAAAATTATTAAGAATTAATTTATAGAATTAGATAATAAGTTAAATTATAGAACCTAAGAAATTTAAAGAATCTTAAATTAGACAAAGCGGAAAATTAGGATCTAACATGTGTAATTACTAAGATAAAAATATACCTATATGTATATAAAAACACACACCCAAAAACCAACACACATCCACACTTGGCATTTTTTAAGAGCATATCAACAGCCCTACCATTGGATATAATTAGTTTCCATCTTTAGAAAACACACGGCTTATACACAAACTCACACATATACTTTCGTTTAGACAAAACACCCTCTCGCTGTTTGGAATCCACCTGACCCAACACCACACTTAATCACCATTTGGAATCCACCTGACCCAACATCACACTTAATCACCTATTAATTAAATACTCCCTCACCTCTCCATTCATTCAAGAATAAATCACCTAAATCTATTACTAATTAAATTTCATACTCGAGATTTCTGAATAAGTTTTTCTGATATAAATCCCCCAAGCTTGGATATAGAGAGAAGGCTAAAATGAAATGACAGAATTGGGGGATTGAGAAGCAAAAGTTGGGAGCGAGGAAGAAGGCCGAGGAAAAGGAGAAAGAGAAATAGATATGTAATTTCACATTTTTAATTCCCTTATTAAAAATTAATAGAATTTCTTTATGTTTCCTTATCACAGATAATCTTGACCTTGTCCCAGAATTGTTCTTTAGGTCTTTCTTTCTCTTTCTATTACATGTACATTCATTTAGTTCTTCCAAAAGTCAGAATATAATAAAAGAAAATATGAAGAAACAAATGAACGACCAATTAACGTTACAACTTGTTTTAAATAGCAGTTTTAACTAACATTTTTACCGATCCATCTACTTTTTAATTATCTAACTTTTATTTATTCCATTACTTATTTTAAGTAATGATAATTTATCATACTAATATTATAACATCTAACAATGATAAAGAGAGGATCGATGGCTACCATGATATTCCATGATCTTTGTTGACCCGATGGATTCCAATGAATCTGAATCTTGATGCATATCATCTTCAAGCTCTTCCCAATCTAAGTTTTGCAAGGGCACAGTAATCAGTGCCAGTATGTTTTGATATGGATATAATATCAATGGTAACATATAAAGACTAAAGAAGGGGGGGGGGGGAATACCTTGATAATACATGGGGTTCTCAATTGACTTTGCAGATTCTGTTGAGTTTGAATCCAAATTTATATCTTCCTCTGGTTCTTCCCAATCTCCTTGTTCTTGTATTTTTTTCAACAAGTTGTGATCAATAATGTATCTTCTAGGGTCCATGAATCGAATATTTTCTAAGTTATTTTGTAGATTGTATATATGAACTCCAAAATAAATTTCTTTTTCGCCTATTAGTTCCTGTGTTATGCTCTCAATGGAAACCTTGACTTGATTCCACTTATTTTGAAGGGGGAGTATAGTACTTTGAATTATGCTTTGCACATCACATATAAAAATGTGATCAATCTGTATTGATGACAGTAAAAGCCACTCAGAAGAAATATCCAGCTTGGTGTCATTGATTTGCACCAAGAATTTACAACTAGAGACATAATCTTGGTAATCTTTAGCAAGAATCCATAGGAAAGTTGTTGGGAACACGTTACGAACCCAAAATGATACAAAACTTCCCTTGCTATAATAATGGAGTCTGTCTGGAAAATCTTTTCCGGGCAAAATAAAGTTTCTTCTCCCATGTTGAAAATTGAATGCCTATCAATTACATATTGCCAAAAAGAGAAAAGTTAACAAACACATAGGTAATGAAAAAATCGAATATATAATTATAGAGAGAGGGATGGGGGAGAGTGAGATACCTCCTTCAATACTTTGCTTTTGGATAACTTTGTCAACGATGTGCAACATATGGCACTAAATTTTTCCAGGTTTGGTGGTATACCTCCAATATGCTTAAGTTGATAGCAATTATCCAACAAAAGACATTTCAAATTGTGATATTCTTTGATACATTGGGGAAGAACAGTGAAATTATTGAATCTTAGATCTAAACGTATCATATTAGTGAAGTGAGAAAGACAGAAAGCAAGAGAGTCATTTGATAAATTGCAATTTGAGAAACAAAGATCTTCCATTTTCAATGAGATTGCTGAGCAGTCTAAGCTTGCTTTATCTCCACCTTCACTCAGCTTAAAGTGACTCATTCCTTCACACAAATCTGCTGTTAGTTTCCGAAGGTTTGGTAATGTACAAATGCTAGCTGGTAGTTCCTTAAGATTAGGACATCCCTCCACATTTAAGGTTTCAAGTCCAATAAGATAGCAAATTGAAGACGGCAGTTCAGTAATTGCTGTCTTATCTAAATCAAGGGTCTGGATTTCTTCCATCATGATTGATATTTCTGGAAAACTTTGAAGACTTGAACAATCGAAAAGGTTGAGATGCTTAAGAGATTTCAACCTAAGGCAAGATGGCAAAATCTTCAAGTTTTTGCACCTCATAGCACTCAGTTCTCTCAATTTGTTTAAATATCCAACAGAATCATGAATTTCAATTAAATTTGGGCAATCATCAAGCCACAATTCAGTTAAATTAGAAGCTCCGGATAAGTCTGGTATTTGTTGTAGAAATTTGCAATTTCTTAAATTCATATGACTTAAATATGGAAACTTCTGCAAAACAAAGATTAATTTTCTTTTAGAATTAGGCCAAGAAACAAAAAGAAAAGTACTATGGAACTTAATATAGATCAAATTGTTGGAGCGATTCACAAGTACTGTATTTCAAGTCAAGATAAAGAAGTTGGATTGGGCGAACCTGATATGGGAAAAATTTGAAAGGATATCCTTCCCATTCCAACCACCTTAAACTATTTGGTAAATATTTGGGACATTCAGAAAAGCATGCTTCTCTTATCACAAGCATTTTGAGATTTTTCAACTTCTTGAATTCCTCTCCACTCCATTGTACTCTTATACCTTCAGGTACGCGGTCTAGAATCATGGCTTCAACTTTATTAGTTCCCTTGCAAAATAAAAAGCACACAATAAATTTCAAAAAGAAATTATAAATCATTGGGAATTTTTTTTGAGAAAATGAACATGCATGTTGGAGATCTCACTGTGTCTTGATGTAAAACTTGAAAAATATCTTCATAGAACCATAATCTGCTATGCTCGCCAGGGTCATTTGATGATTCTAGTCGAACGATCTCTTTACCTACATCTTCTATCAAGTTGTGCATTGTTACACGACCTCGTTCAATCTTTATAAGGGATCTATCAATCAGCGTATCAATAGCATATTTTGGTTCAATTGCACGAACACGTTGCAAGACATTAATGACATCTGCTAATTTCTCACCATTGAAAAAACAAGCCAAGTCGAGGAAAACCCATTGCTCTACTTTCCCTAAAGTATCATAGCTCAATTTTAAGGCGTCCAAAACTCTTTCATTCGGTGTGCTTTTAAATTGATGCAATCCAGAACTCCAAAGATTGAATCCTTTACCGCCCAAGCTAGAACCAATCACTTCTAAAGCTAATGGGAACCCACACGAATAATTTACTGCATGATTGCAAACCTCCACGTAGTTGGAATCCACATTTTCTTTTCTAAAGGCATACCAACTAAGCAGCTTTAGAGATTCTTCGCCATTCAATTCCTTGACATCATAAATGCTTTTAATACCATGACTTTTTAATAATTGCTTATTTCTGGTGGTAATGATGATTCTACTTCCCCGACCAAACCAATTACAACTCCCAGCAAGTGCATTTAATTGGTCTAATTCATCAACATCATCAAGAATCAAAAGAATCTTCTTCTGACTAAGCCTATGTTCTATTATTGGTATTCCTTCATAATAACTACCCAATTTGTGGTTTTTCTCCTTGACTAATTTACACAATAATGTCTCTTGAAGATGTGACAAACCATTGGGCATTTTAGATTGTTTTCCTACATCAAAAAGAAAACATAGGCCTTCAAAGTTATCAGCAATGGAATTATATACAGCTCTTGCAATAGTTGATTTACCTATTCCACCAGCTCCCCAAATTCCTATCATTGTTTTTTCTTCAGTGGACCAAAGATCTAAACAAGTGATAACTTCCTTCACTCGAGACACAAGTCCAACTGGATAATTTGTAACATGTAAAGGCTCTTGGTTGATCCTAGCAGCAACTTCATTAATGATCCTTGTAACACACTCTTGTTCTTTTGCAATCCTGTCCAATTTGTGAGAAGTCCATTTTAGTAGTCAAACTAAACATTAAGATATGCCAATTTTAGGCATGAAAACTTGGTTGCTTTTTCCTATTCCTCCAAATAAGATATGGTTTCATTCCTCAAATAGTAAATGATGAAATATGAGAGTGTTGTAGCATTATTTTAAATTCAATCCCAATAATTTTTAGGAATATGGCATGCGTTGTGATTCTCTGTTTTTTAGGAAAATAAAATTAAAAACATGTTTCTCGATGATGTTTCAAAAAAAATGATAAGCACGTTTCATGAAAAATATTACTCCTCCGGTCAATATAAAACATAATTACTTAATTTGATTAGATTAATGAAGTTAGTTAAGTTAGTTATTATGATATGTATTTTCTAAAACACCCTAGTCATCTTCCTTAATTCCCTCTTTCCCCCTCCTCCATGATTGTTGTTGAGGGACATCAATAGGGGTAAATTAAGGAAATGTTGATAAATATGAAAAGTATGTCTTATATTTAGGATCAAGATTAACTCCTCAAATATGTTTTATATTAAGAATCATAGGAGTATTAACCCAACAAAAATGGAGCCAAACTGGCCAAGCCTTCATAGAGTATGTATATGTTGTTAACTGTACTTATGACAGAAAGAGTGAGGAGATACATACTTGGGCTTGAGATGACAGCCTTTGAGGTCAGCAGCTTGAGAAAGAGCCTGCCTCCATTGTTCTACCTTGTGTTTGTTGTCTTTGAATCTTTCCTCTAGTCGAGCCAATGCTTGAGCACAGCTTCCTCTCGGACGTCGTAGTTCTGAGGGATCCACATAATAAAATACAGGATATATCAGCCGACTTTCTTCCTTGAAGCACTCCAGAATCTTTACAAGTTCTTGCAAACAAAATGTTGATTTTGCATAGTTTTCAGAGAAAACTATGATGGCTATTCTTGACTCTTCTATAGCTTTGAAAAGTGCAGGTGTGATATTTTCTCCGGTCCTAATGCCTTCATCATCAAGAAAGGCACGAATTCCACTTTGATGCAGAGATTCACAGAGATAGCTGATGAAACCTAAGCGAGTATCTTCTCCATGAAAACTAAGGAACACGTCATATGGCCATTTGTAAGTGATAGAGGAGGATGATGCTCGATGTGCCATGATTGATTACCGCGACGCTTGGATCTAATCTTAGCGGACTCACAGGGCTTTAAACGGGCTTGAGAGATCTCGCAGCAATGGAAAGAATCAAGCGTTGAATTTCTAGCGAACATGCCACCACGAAGCTTAGTGGCTATTTCATTCACTTTTTAAATGGGTTCGTTTTTTTCTGAAAGCCACACATGCACTGTCTTGGAATTATAAAAGTGAAACTTCATATTCATCAGTATTTGACTTTTATTAGTTTTTTAATAACATTTTCTTATTTTCAAATACATCACTTTAATATCTCGAATTTTGGGACAAGAAGCTTGAGGTTAAGCCTGGATCAAGTGAACTGCTAAGCCCCGGTTTAGCAAATGTCCCTATGAGGCATGTTTAAATTCTCTAAAATTTATTTATACCCTTGGGGGTATTAAAGAGCATTGGGAATGACAAAATAATGCAATTAGAAGACACACAACATAATAAAGTGTAACACAAAGTAGTGTTGCTACCGGTGAAATTTCTAGTGTGGCAGTCGTGTTTGTGTGCCATCTTTCAAGGGGAAAATGATATTGAAAAATTATGAAACTTTTCAAAGTAAAAGTAAACTTATCAAGATTTAATTTGATAGGTCATATAAGTATTTGGAGATGTACAAAAAGAGAAATGAATTTTTGAAGTTAGCCCAGTGAAATTAACTATTTTCTGGGATAGCGTACAAAGATTAATATTATGGGAAGAGTGAGATTCTAATTGGCCAAATTTTATACTTTTCCTTAAATCTAGACTCAATAAGGGTCACATAGCCTTTGGAATCACCCCAATTAGACATTGGTACAATTAGATATGAATTTTCAAAGTTTAATGGAAATTCTGCCAAGTTTTGTGTCAAGTGCGAAAATTGGAATTTTGGATAAGAAGAGAAGAACATAAAGTCCAAGAGGTAGTGAACTTACCTTATCTGCATGAATTTGATATGTATGTTTGCATTGATTATGTGATTGATTTGCCTAATTGTGTTGAATATACTTGATTGATTGAAGCTCTGTTATATTTGTGCAATGGCCATGTGTATGTCATAACATTGAGCATGCAGAAATGTCATTATGTTATCATGAAGTATGGTAGGCAACCATGTCATGCATTCACTATATATTTTGCATGCATAGTGGTATTGTTTGCTACTAAAATTCCTTCGAATATCACTCTTTCTCACCCAAACATATAGGTATGTTGAGTACATGTGAAGAATGTCTGGAAATATGTAAGGAGAAACTGCAACGGTGAAGGTGAAGTGAAGATCGCAGTGCAAGGCACTACCTTTTGTATTTGGTGTATACATTTGATATTTTATGATTATATATTTGATGTGTATGTATATGAATGCATGAATGAAGTTTAAGCAGAGAATCACTCGCATACTCTTATATGATGAAATTAAGAGCTGATGAGACTTAGTGACGTAGTGAAACTTGCAAAAATAATTGAAATGTTTTTTTTAACTCTCTGAAAAACCCTCTCAACTTTAGGTTCAACTCTTGAGTTGAAATTGGGGATTTGTATACATTTTTAAGAGTTGGGTAATCCGGGTTCGAATCCTGGTCCCACCAATGATTTCACTACTCATCATTGAGCTAAGTTTTATGTAACGGACTAGGCCCAGCTCACTGGGGCGCCACAGCCTGGACCAACTTCCACCCCCACTGGGCCTCAGAAGGCCAAGCTTACGTGGAGCTTACCCACGATATTCCCTCCACGGGAACCTCCCCAAGGATCGAACCTAAACATTAGGCTATTAATCTTTAGGTTGACCAATCCTGGTACTATATATTGAGCTAGCGGTGCAAGTGGCTACCAAGTGACTCTTAGGACTCAACTTAAGCCCCAGGTTGAGTGTTCGATCCCTTGGGAAGTCGTCTCCTAGGCGTGGAGTCCAAGAGAGTAAATCCCTGTAGGGGTGGGGATAATTCCTGTCTTTACCGCTGCAACGTGAGCCGAGCATCGTGGTAATGGGCCTAGTGGAAGGGCCGTTATTTAGCAAAGATGGTGGATCGAGTGTCCTAAGACCATAAGACCTGAGGGGTTGATAAGACCTTAGGTCGATAGAATGTGATATGTTGGAGAATTGTGACGAGCGAAGGCTCGAGGCAATAAGACCCAATGTGCAAAGTTGTATAGGGCAATGTCCCAGGGCCGTAAGATCTGTGTGTGTCTAGCACTATGGTTGTTGCCTAGCACTGTGATATTGAACCAATGCGTCCAGATAATATATTGAGATTAGTAGAACATTCAGACTGGACCAGGTTGTAGCTGGGGCCGTAAACCCTAAGATGCCTGTGGCATGGGGGAAATCCCCTCAGCAGTAAGGCTAGAATATCCAGCACTGTGGTAGAATGAGCCGTAAGGCTTGATATATGTACCGTGTGATACGGGAGAGTCCCATAGAGGTTGGAAGGTCTGGTATGCATATAGTAAACCGAGAAAGAATCTTGAAGAGGCTGTAACGCCTTAGAAACCAAGCGTTGTGAGAGTGGACCAATGGGTCCTGCGTTTAAATGTTATTAGAGATTTCAAGTTATGAGTATGAATGGTGAGTTGCGTGCTCTATGACCTTGCAAATGAAAGAACTAGAATAGGGAAAGATGGACTAAAGGTCTAGAGATGGTTCTCCGAGATACAGATAGTACCATTTGATGTTTGAAATTTTGAGGATGAAATTTATTGAATGGGGGAGAGCTGTAATATCCCAAATTTTAGGACAAGAGGCTTGAGATTAAGTCTGGATCAAGTGGACTGCTAAGCCCCAGTTTAACGAATGTCCCTACGAGGCATGTTTAAATTCCCTAAAATTTCTTTATGTCTTTGGGGGTATTAAAGAGCATTGGGAGTGACAAAATAAAGCAATTAGAAGTCACACACAATATAGTAAAGTGGAACACAAAGTAGTGTTGCTACCGGTGAAATCCTCGATATGACAATGGTGATTGTGTGACATTTTTCAATGGGTAAATGATGTTGCAAAATTGTGAAAATTTGTGTAGTGAAATTAGACATATTAAGCTTTAATACACAAATAGAAATGAATTTTTGAAGTTAGCCCAACAAAATTAACTATTTTCTATGGCAACGTCCAAAGATTAATATTCTGGGAAGAGTGAGATTCCAATTGGCTAAAGGTTATATTTTTCCTTAAAAGTAAACTCAATAAGAGTTGCATAGTTTCTAGAACCACCCTAATTGGACATTTTTACAATTAGATATGAATTTTTAAAGTTTAATGAAAATTATGCCAAGTTTTGTGTCAAGTGCGAAAATTGGAATTTTGGACCAATGGGAGCTTGACATGTGGCAAGTGAAATTGTTAATTCATTTAACCATTATCTTCATCTTCTTCCAGCCATTATCTACGTGAAAATCAAAATAGAAAGAGAGAGAAGAGAGATGGACCAAAAATGGAGAAATACTGCCGAATCGGCGTCTTCTTTCAAAGTGCCCTTCACGAACCTTTTTCTACTTATAGTGAGCTTTATTTCTATAGTTTTGGATTCTCATTTAGAGGTAGTTAGTGCCATCTCACTGGCCGTAGTGTTGTCAGGATTCTGAACCGTCTACGGAAACGTATAGAGGTAAACGTAAGCTTCCTTTTGAACTGATTTGTTTGTTGTTTGGATGAGTTTTTGGAAGGTTGGGTACTGTTCATATCTTGTTTAAAGGGTGTTTTTGATGGCTAAACAATTCCAACGGATGTCTAAATAGCTAATCATTTGATTAGAAGTAGAAAGGAAGTTATTAAGCCAAAGAAAACAAGAAATTGATAAACTCTTCCCGAGAACTCTAATTTTCTCTGCTATGGGTGATGCGATGATGGACTGAGTATTTGATAATTTTGATGCTTCCATTGGCTTTAGGAGTCAAAATTGGGTAGGTATACAAGTGTTTATAATTTTTGGATGCTTGTATATGAATTTGGAGATTTATGAACTAAGTGTGTGCATGTTGTTGATTCTGCCCTATCTGAAACAGTCATGTTGTGCATGGCGTTTCATATAGTAAACCTTGTCCAAAAATTTTGAAATTTTCAGGCTTACATTAGAAAACTTTAATTTGGTGTGTAGTTTGTAATTTTTGGACAAGTATATTAGGAGATATGAATTTTTGAAGTTCTGCCCTGTTTTCTGGAAAGAAACCTGGAATAGTGTGGTTGGGCAAAATTTTGGGAATCTTTTGGTTATGGTGGCGAAAATCTTTTGGTTAGAGTTTCCTATAAATAATGGTGAATTTTCAAAGTTAACCGTGTTAACTAAAATTATGAAACAGAGATTAGGAAGAGTAAATTCCATATTAAAGTGTTCACATATAGCTAATGGCTATATTTTCCTTTGAAAGCAGATCTAAAGAGGGTTGAATAGAGCATTAAATCATGGCTCTAATAATGTGATTGGTTATATAGGGCCATGAAGTGACAAAGAAGAGGTAATGGTTGAAAGACCAAGATACAAGAGGAGGACATAAAGTTCAAAAAAGTAGTGAACTTTCCTAACTTGCATGACTTGCTTTGTATGCTTGTGTATTGATGTGTTAATTTCTTTGATAAATTATATGAAGCATATGTGAATGAGTGAAGCTCTATCTCTATTTATACTCAGGCCATGAGTATGTTATATGAAACATTGAGCATGCATATATGTCATTATGTTGGCATGAATTCATGTAAGCAAGCATGTCATGCACAAAGTATTTCTTGTATGCAATGGTTAGTATTGTTTGCTACTAAGATTCCTCAAATCTCACCCTCCCCAACCAACCATTCAGATAGGTGAGCATTGGAAGTGTGCTGAGAAAAGAGAAGAGGAATACATGAAGAGGAATGCTGCTGGTTGTTTAAAGACCTTTTAGTTATTTTAAGGTCTGTAAATATTGTGTAAACCCCTGTGGGGGGAAACTTTTGTATTATAATCAAGCAATATTGTATTAATATTATCAATATATTCATGCTATTCCTGTGTGCCCACTAAACTGCGCATTGCTACTCTGAGTAAGGTCAATAATAAGGGGTATATAAGGCAGGGTCTTTATAGTAAGCTGTAATATCCCGAATTTTAGGATAAGAGACTTGAGATGAAACCTAGGTCAAGTGGATTGCTAAGCCCTGGTTTAGCAAATGTCCCTATGAGGCATATTTAAATTCCCTAAAATTTCTTTATACCCTTAGGGGTATTAAAGAGCATTGGGAATGACAAAATAAAGCAATTAGAAGTCACACACAATATAGTAAAGTGGAACACAAAGTAGTGTTGCTACTGGTGAAATTCCAGGTGTGGTAGTCGTGTTTGTGTTTTTTATGTAACAGTCAGAGTACACAGTGGAACTACTGAGCCGACCATCGGGGTACACCGATGGTAGGAATTGTACAAGTGGCTACCAGGTGGTGTTCGGGACCCGACATATCCCTCCAAAGGTTGAGTGTTCGAGCACCTGGGGAGGCGTATTAAATCCTGAGGGGGATGGGACAATTCCTGCCATCGATGTACCCCGATGGCTGGCTCAGTAGTTCCGCTGCGTACTCTGACCGTTACATAAAAAGGTGCTAGCTCAATGGTACCAGGATTGGTCAACCTAAGGCTTAATAACCTAATGTCTTGGGTTCAAACCCTGGAGAGGTTCTCGTGGAGGGAATATCATGGGTAGGCTCCACGCAAGCTTGGTCTTCTGAGCCCCAGTGGGGGTAGAAGTTGGTTCGGGCTGCGGCGTCCTAATGAGTTGGGCCCAGTCTGTTACATAAAAGGGCACCTTTTATGTTCACTCGGCTCACACTGCAGCATTGCAAATGGTTACCATGTGGCTCTTGGGACTCAACTTAAGCCTTAGGTTGAGTGTTCGAGCCCTTGGGGAGGCGTCTCCTGGGTGTGGAGTCTAGGAGAGTAAATCCCCTGAAGGGTAGGGACAATTCTTGTCCTTATCGCTGCAATGTGAGCCGAGCGCCATTGCAATGGGCCTGGGCCGGACTCCCTTGCCATTACAGCGTGAACCGAGTTTCGTTGCAGTGGGCCTAGTTGGAGGGCCGTTACATCACTCTCCTCCTTTAAAATCAAAATATACAATCAACTGAAGTCCTATTTATATAGGGTACTTTTTTTTTCCTTCAAAAATAGTGCACTCCCCTCTATATTACTCCCCAAGTCTTATTTATAGGACACTTTCAACATTTTTCATGCAGACTAAGAAAAACCTTAAACTTCATTAACTCTGCCATAAAATTTAATGATTTTCCAATTCTATCCCAACATGATATACATAATACCGCATAAAAATAGTCAACAGAATAATAAGTGAAGGGTTAAATTGTATATTTACCTCAAAAATTTAATAAGAAGCCTTATAAATAGGATTAGAAAAAAGCTTCTTTCTCTACCGTATAAATAGGACTAGATGAATATTTGTATAAATTATTTATAAATTCCAACACGCCACCTTCAGCAGTTGATCATATTATTATTTTTACCAATCCCATGTTATATTATCTTATCTTAACTTAATGATATTAATAAGGTAATAATAATAGTTATTTTGCCCTTCATACAAGTGCCCAATACTTCTTTGTGGTCAGTGTACAACTTTTTGATGTGATGTAATCATTTTTAATTTATTTTCCCAAACATTATTTAGACCGATCACGTCTTAGGTTGCTTTGAATTCTTTTTTGCTTTTGCCAACGAAGTCGTTTTGAATTCGAGCTCTACATATCGAGTGTGTGTGTCTATATATATATATATATATATATATATATATATATATAATATGCAGCTGTTGCCGGAAGATTGTGGTTCTATATTATATTCATCATGGTGACAAATAAGTTCTCTGTGCTTAACAGCTGTGCCTTAGGCTGCAAATTGTTTTTGCATCCAAACGAATCCAGTGTTGTTGTTACATTTGAGAAAATTTTTTATTTTTCGCACGCAACCCCAAAAAAAAACTAAGGCAAGAGGGTGAGGGTTACCAACCATATTCATTCCAAATAAAATACTACCTCTAGCTTTTAATATAAGATTCATTTTAATAAAGAAATTGAAATAAAAAAATAGGTCTTATATTAAAGACAATAGAAAGTATTTCACATGTTCACTTGAAGTTATTAACATCGCTCACCAGCCACACACAACATACTAGCAAGGTCATATTTTGAAAACGTTATTAACTAATACTAATCTAAGAACAGGGGAAAAAAATTCTCAAGCACGGAAAAAATTAGAATACCAAAACGGGAAGATAAACTCCAGGGAAATAAACTCCAGGGAAAGAACAACAACTATTTAGAAAAATCCATCTAGAAATCAAATTAGATCCGAGTAGCAAATATCAAAAGCTTAGAAAACGAAAACAGGAACAAGCATGTTATTACAGAAAAAGAAATGCATAGCTAGGTGTCAAAGAGTTTTCATTGTGTCAGATTAAAAATGAAATCAACAAATGGAAATCTAGATAAAAAACAAAAATCAGGCAGTTAAAGAGCCAACCAACTGGAGAGGACTACCTGTACAGAGAGGTTTATGAGTAGCACCATTAAATTTAAAATATCTCTAATGAGGCGAACCAATTGGTAACTAAATATTTTAATATATGTGAGGTTTACTTAGAAAAAGCCGCGAAGTAAATAAACGAAAGCAACAAGAAATAATCATAGAAATTTCCATGAATGATCGAAGAGGAAAAGGACTAAAGATGAAATTCAGATGCTTATGGGACAGAAAATATATTTTCTCGGATGTGAAATTGGAGAATACTTAAATATACTTCTATTCATGAAGCTGGTGTTGGCGACCTTCTATAAAATCAGTAATCCGAGTCACGTCTACGAACACTGACCTTAAGAGCTATTCCGTAACCACCGGCAGACTGGAAGCGGCACTCCCTAGGATAAAACAAACTCTTCCTGCAAACACAGGGCGGATAAAACAGCAAAAAATACAAAGCAACTATAAGGTAGAGAGAACAGATTAGGACCAAAGAGGAAGAGGGCTCGAGAACTCTGAACTCAGATGCTTGAACCACTTGCAGGCAAAGCCTTTTATAAGGCCCCTTGAGCATCTAAACGTTGGACAGAAATTAAGGGCCATAAAAATGATTAACTCAGCAGTTACCGAACGTTGAAGGCAATAAACTCATTTTATTAATCAGTTATGAAATCTGCATGTTGGTCATGATGGTCTGTTTGAACAAAATAAAGTCTGGTTTATGACTATTGTAACTGAAATGTTCAGATTTCAAAACCAAATACCTCAAAACTGGGTATTTCCGGTAAGCTATTTTCAAAAATAAATTTTAGATTTTTACAAAAAACAAAAAGTTCCCAGTCCGTATTTAATTAACGCGCAGGGGGAGAAATCGCCGGATTTCAACTACGTTTGCCTCCTGGTGGCCCGTTGTTGTGCGTACAAGCCCACTTTTTCTCTTGGCCCATCTACTAGCCCAATTTCACAAGGAGTAATATATACTCTTGTGTTCTCTCTCTCCCAAGCAATGTGAGACTTGTTCCCTTTGACACACCCACATGTAACTTAAAAACTCCAACAATCCCACACATGTGTCAAAAGGAACGCCTTTAGCTTAGTTGCACACCCAGGTATAACCATTGTACCTAGTGGTCCTTAGGACTATGAACTAAACCTAGACTAATAACATGTAGTACACAGAGATGTCAGTGGTCCTATGGACTATGAACTCACATCTCTTGGGCGTATACTAGAGGCTTTAGTAGTCAGATTATACCCCCACATTTCGCTGTTAACACAGTTTTGCACGTTAAATAGCGGCCATACGCGTGCCTGGTGCATAATGAATGCTCTAGAGATTTTGCCACGATCTCATAGGAGTAGCCCCACTCCACATTCGTAAAGGTGATTTCATGAAATGTACCTGCAATGAGCACACAATTCTGTAGAATTATGAAATCATTAAGAGCTTTACTCATCCTCACCAAAATACATTCTAGCATATTCTCGGTATCATAGAAAAGGACTAACAATTTATTTTTGTGCTAGCAAAACTAACAGACGACTTGTTCTTACCTATTGAACCTCCTTCATGGAATCACCAATCATAGAGGTTTGGTTGCCATCGCTGTTAATTTTGCATAAGCTTAAGTCCCATTCCCCTCGATAAATCAAATATTTGTTTCCTTCCCAAGGGTTTTGTAAACGGATCCGTAAGGTTCACTGCTGACCTTACATAATCTATTGAGATTACACCATCTTTTAGCAGCTGCCTTATTATATTATGTCTCAATCGAATATGCCAAAGCCAACTCTTGTCAGTGTTACTCAGAAGGCAATTTTCGGAAATATTTTCATTCATATCAAGAGTATAGCAGTTACCTTCCCTTTTTGCCTTGAGTTTGGTCTTCAACTTTTTCTTTTCAATTTACAGATCCTTCTTGCTGACTATCAGACATTCTTCTGAATCAAATATTACCCAGTTGTCTTTATCCGTGCTTTGACTTACACTTAATAGATTGTGACATAAACCTTCAACGTAATATACGTCTTTGATTTTATCTTTGACTTCCCCAAGTCCTGCTATCCTTCCAGTTTGATTTCCTCCAAATTTCACCTTGCCACCTTCCTTAGGTACTAATGTGGTGAAGTTCTCAGGATCACCAGTCATATGTCTTGAACATCCACTATCTATATACCATTTGGTTGATTTGGATGTTCTGAGACAAACCTGCAGTTAAGGATAATTAAGTTTTAGGTACCCATATCTTTTTGGGTCCTTTTGGGCTAGTACAAATAACTTTTTGTTCATGAATCTTCTTAGGTATCCATTTATAGGTTCCTATAATTCCTTTCTTTTTATGAAAACACGAAGAAGTATAATGTCCTTTTCTATTGCAGTAATTACAATAGGCAAAAGGATTAGATGTGTGCACAGAACGTGTGAAATAACTTAGATAGGATTTACTTCCTGTTTTCTTCTGACCTTTTCTTTTGTCTAGGTTCGGATAATATCCTATACCAGACTTATCATTCACATGACGTTGTGCTTTTAAAATAACATTTCACTTCCTTTTGTAAACTTTTCAAGAGTTTTAGTAAGATCAATATTTTTCTTTTCAAAAGACAAACACCTTTCACAATCTCTATCCAAAGGGTTTTTAATTCTTTCTTCAAGAAATTTGTTTCTCTTTTTACAGGAAATTAAAGTATTAACAATTTTGATAAATTCAGAATGTAAAGCATCATATTCATTTTGTAACTCATCATATGTAGGGTCAGAATTCATTACCTCCTCGTCTGTTTCTTTTTTAGCAACCAGGCATATATTGGCTGTCTCCTCATTATCGCTTTCTTCTTCTTCTGAGGAGCTATCTCCCCATATTGCAGAAACAAATGCCTTCTTTCTGTTGAAGGATTTGAAGTTTCTCTTTTCTTTATTTTTCTGCAATAGCTTCGGACATTCTGATTTGATATGTCCCGGTTTAACACATTCATAGCAGATGATTTCCTTGGCGTCTCTTTTGCCACTTGTTCCACCTCTTTGAAAATTTCTGAATCCTTGGCCTCTGTAGAATTTTTTGAATCTTCTGATCATCAGGCCCATTTCATCATCATCGATCTCCTCTTCTTCTTCTTGGTTTTCTGCCTTTGTTTTTGTTACACTCAGTGCAAGAATTTTCTTCCTCCTGTCGCCAACTTCTTCTAATTCTCGTTTGAATTTTAGTTTGCTTTCATATTCTGAAAGGCTTCCAAACAGAGAAGCTACAGACTGCATTGATTCTCCTTTGGCTTCCTCTATTGCTGTGACTTTCGCTTCCCATTCTTTGGAGAGAATATTTAGTATTTTTCTTACTTGGACATTCTGATCATAGAATTTTCCAAGTGCTGCAAGTTGATTAACAATGTGAGTATATCTAAGTTCAAATTCAGCTATTGACTCACCTTCCTTCATACGAAGCAGATCAAACTCTGTAGTTAGAGTATTGACTCGATTTTCTTTTATTCCAGATGTTCCTTCATGAGCTACTTCAAGCGCTTGCCACATTTCTTTAGCAGTCTGAAGAGTACAGATTCTGAAGTATTCTTTTTGACTTAGTGCACTCTGAATCATTAGAATTGCTTTGCTGTTGAGAGTCACTAGCCTTTTGTCATTGTCGTCAAATTCTTCTGGTGATTTAGGAACTTTTCGAGATTCTTCAGTCTTTGTAGGCACATAGTTTCCAGTTTCAATCACATCCCATAGTCCGTATTCTGTAGCCATTACGAATACACGGAACTTAGCTTTCCAGAAGGAAAAATGTTCACCACTGAAACCAGGTGGTCTAGTGATAGAAGCTCCGTCAGGAAGGATTGCTTCACCCATGCTTGCCATCGGATCTTTCTAAGGTTGTTAAGCCTGAATTAGAAGACCTGTGCTTTGATACCAAATGTTAGAGCAAGCTTTTCACCCAAGAGGGGGGTGAATTGGGTGATTACAAAATAATCGAAAGCTTAAATTCAATTTATAAAACTTAAAGCACAGTTAATGAAAGGAAGAGATATCACCGAGATTCACAAAGAGATTTATACTGGTTCGGTCTCAACCACTTGACCTACGTCCAGTCCTCAGAAATCCTTCTGAGCTTTTCACTATATCTGCCAAGATTCAGTGGGTTCTTGGCACCACAGTACAACCAGCAAGTTCCTCTAGACACTCGCTCCCCCTTACACAAGGTAATCACAAATCCCTACTTAAGGTTTCTCAACCTTAAGTTAACTCTATTGAAAATAATTAAGTATGAATGACAAATCTCTCTCACAGAGTATGTAGATAAGAACTGAAGCACAAATGATGAACTGAAGCTTTTGTGAGGATATTGCTTGTGGAGTATTCAGGCGTTTTTCTTCATTGTTGTATTTTTCAAATGGCTGGACATATATAATAGAACCACTTGAAGACCGTTGTAAATTTGTCCGTTGATTCAAAGATGCTTCTGACAAATGTAACAGCATTTGTCTTCCGTTACTTTTGAATTTCTGCTGCTACCATGAATAGTTGTCGTTTGAGTAGAGTGTTCAGTTACAAGTCAAGTGCGTGATGGTGGAGTACAGCTGTAACACACTTATGAATATAACCGTTAAGCAATATTTGTATCTCAACAAATTAATATGGATCACTGGAGGTGTTTTATAAAAAGTGACAGTAATAAGACCATAGAGAGTGATCCTATTTTTGCAATTAAGTATTAAAATGATATACCATATGATTTTGATAGCTATTTGAAGAAATCAGTAATAATAGAATTTCACTAGCAAAATCAGTTGAAGTTTATGAAGGTAAAAGCACATGGAAACAATAGATCATTATATGAGCAAGTGCAATATCACTGGAAGTGAATATAATGTCATTGGGAGTGATTTTGAAAACTTTGAAAACTTCTGTCAGTGATTGCTGGTTCACTGGAAGTGATATTGGAAATTGCATATTTCACTTGAGTGAATTTGGAATCACTGGAAGTAATTTTGTAAATAGTGATTTCTTCTTGGAGTGATTTCCAATTCACTGGAAGTGATTTGCAACTTTTCAAATATCACTCAAGTGATTCAAGATCACTGGAAGTGATTTGGTGAATAGTGAAATATTCTTGCAGTGATTTTGAATCCACTGGAAGTGATTTGTAACTTTTCAAACTTCACTCGAGTGATTCAAGATCACTGGAAGTGATTTGGTGAATAGTGAAATATTCTTACAGTGATTTCCAATTCACTGGAAGTGATTCAGCGAAAATCCAACATCACTCGAGTGATTGAGAATCACTGGAAGTGATTTGAGAATTTTGGCGGATCACTCGAGTGATCTCAGCTTCACTGGAAGTGATTTGCCAAACAGTGAATTTTTCTTGAAGTGAAATCCCAATCACTGGAAGTGATTTGCCGCATCACTCGAGTGATTTACAATCACTGGAAGTGATTTGGCGCATCACTCAAGTGATTAAGAATCACTGGAAGTGATTTTCAAAACAGTGAAATTTTCTTGCAGTGATTTCTCGATCACTGGAAGTGATATGCGGATCACTCGAGTGATTTCCCATATCACTCGAGTGATCTATCATTTTTGCGGATCACTCGAGTGATTTCAGCGATCACTCGAGTGATCTTGAATATCACTCGAGTGATTAACAAAATCACTCGAGTGATCTTGCACAGATCACCAGAATTGCTTGCTTTGCTGATAATTAATCCATGGGCTTCCAAAACATGATTTGTTATCATCAAAACATGAAATCTAACACTTACGATTAGCTATTTTGTAGCATAGTCTGGCTAAAGACTATAAATTTAGCGCTTCTTGGGAGGCAACCCATGATGAGAATAAAATCAATGAGAAGACAAGTGCAGAAAGTACATGGAATAAAGGAAGGATGGAGCAATTAGGTGCTTGATGAACATTTTCAGGGAAGTCTCGTATTTATCATGCTTTTATTGAATTTGATATCATATAGGCATACCATGTATTGTTATTACCACTTCTTTCACCTCTGATCAAAGTATGCTTATTGTTTTGGATATTAACTTTTGCATTCCTTTAACCTTTGATTATGTTAAGATATGCTCCAATGTGTGAAATAGAGTGTTGAGATCTGAAACTGCATAAAAAAGGGGTCTGAAGGTCTTAGCCGCGACAAAAAACATGTTACCGTAGCCAAATTGTAGTCAGATAGATTTTGGCCGCGGCCAAGGCCGCGGCCAACAAAAAAAAAATTATTAGCCCCATCATTCTTTCTCTCTCTGTTTAACAACTCTTTTCACTCACCTTTCTCTTATGCATTGTTGTTGTCATTGTGGAATATAATCATGCATGAGAGAAAACCCTCAGTTTTTCCCTTGTGACAGTGAGGATACTGTCAATTTTAAGTTTGGGGGTGTGGGTATGTTTGGCTTATTTGACAAGGATTTCAAGTTTTAAAAGGTTGACTATTTATTGTCATCTGTTTTGAAAAGCTAAGTTAGATTGATTAATTATCTATGATAATGAATGTATGATCCAATGATAGAAAGGATGCTTAGATTTTATGTTTTATGGAAATGATGGAAAATATTTTTGATTGCATGATTTAGATTTTAAAGCTTGTTTCCTGAATGCTTTCGGAATAAATACTATGCATAAGAGTTGGAAATGATTTGAATGCTTTTGTTGGGAGATTTTGTAGCAAATTGGTATGTATATTCCTTCATCATTGAAGAAATTTAGAACTCACATTGGAATATCTTGAAATGAAATGAAAATTTCACACATTTTGAAAAATGATATGGGTATGTTCTTTCAAATGCGATTGTGCCTTTCAAGCTTACCTATGACAATCATTGCATTTGCACCTCATTTGAGCCTTATAAAAAAACCATATAAATTTTCTTTTTGAGAACCTATACTAAATCTTAACCTATGTAGCCTGAAAAACCATGAATCACCCTAATCTTGAGATGAATGATGATTTGTTGAGGATTATGGAAGTGAGGATTGGTATGGGAGTTAGAAAAGTTATGTATTGAAAAGCTAGGTATAAGGAATGCAGTGTATGGTTGTTAGTGTGTTTTCAATTATCTATAAAAAAAAGAAGAAAAGAAGAAGAAAAAAAGAAAAAGTTTTAAATTCAATAAGAATTGGAGTGCAAGGATTTTAATTTGAGATAATTTTGGGGGAGTGCTTAGACTTCTGAAAAGAAAATTTTGTGTAGTGAAAAGAGAGGAGTTATGTACTATCATATTATCTCAAGAGATTTGAATCCTCTATTTTTTCCATTCTTTTAAGAAGCTTAATCATTAGCCACATGACAAGCTTATAAAGTCCCATTGATTTTGAAATTGTGTGGAAAGATATATTAAGGGAGAGATAGGATGATGTGAGTATTTAAAGATCTAATATTGAGTTTGATTTATACATATTGAAGTGTTGCATTTGATCTTGATATCTGCAAGAGAATTGTTGTCCAACTGTCCTCATACACACACATTTTGAAAGTTTTTGGGAAACTTGTTTTAATTTATAAATTTTGCATTCCATTATATTTCATTGTTTTTCCTATAGAGTATAACATCTTGAGCATCCAATGAGGACAACATCATGCATGTGATATAAGTCAATGATCAATTAATACGGCTCTTTTATTGCCTGATGGGTTTTACTCGACAACGAGTAAAAGTTTAAGTTTGGGGGTGTGTTAACATCATGAAATTCCTGTCAAAATGGCACATTTACCTTTAGTTTTGCATACATTTTGGGTAAATTCATAGATAATTGATGATAAATATGCAAAAGTAATGTGCCCAGGGGTATTGATGATAAAAAAGGTGTAAATACTCTATTTAAGCCCTAAAATGGTATTGAAAATACATCAACATTGTTTTTATAGATTTCATTGTGTTGATAGGTTAACATTTGAGCCACAAAGGAGTCATTGAAGGCACAAATAGATGATTAAGAAGTGGGAAAATAGCTAAAGAAGTCAAAACACCATGGAATAGCAAGAAAAGGATGAAAAAAAGGCCAAAAAGCTTCATATAGAAGCTTAGCCGCGGCCAACCATCTTTGGCTGAGGCCAAAGTAGCTCCAGAAACGTTTTGGCCGCGGCCAACGCCCAAAAACAGCAGAAACGCTTTTTGATGACTGCACGGATTCTAAGGCCTATAAATACAAAATTAACACATCAGAGCCTCATTCTGGACCTGGGAGGCACCGTGGAGATAATGCTCTGCTAGGGTTTGGAGGTTGGAGGTGGAGATTGTGCTAGAAGTTGAAAATTTGAAGAGATTTGAGCTTCTCTTCTTGGTTTTTCCTCTCCTTCTGCTGTCTTTCCCTCTTGTTCTGATTTGTAACTGATTTATGCCCGATTTCTTCTGGGTTTTATAAACATATATATCTAGAGTTTTATTGTTTAGATTGTTTAGAACCCTTGTATGGATTAAGTACTCATTTCCCCTTTATATTCATGTTGAATGGTTGATTTATGTTGATTTCACTCTGTTCTTAATGCTCCTTGTTGATTGATCACCAATGAGGTTGTTGGGTTTACTTGGTTGATGCTTGAAAGAGCTAGATTGAGTGTAGAACTTGAGTTTAATCGTGTGGGAACCTGAAATCCATGAGAGGGATGGATGGTTTTGTTGATGAGGTAGAGATACACTCATTGATCTCATATAGCTACATAGGTTCTGCAATGTAGGATGGGTTTAATCCTTCAATTAAGAGATTAATGAACCAATTAAACTAAACACCTATTTGGAGACTTGAGAGAGCACTTGGGTAAATTAGTGACATTGGTTAGCATAATCCATCATTAAGAGCTTTTGTTGTGGGGATTTGAATGAGTACCTATGAAATGCAAGGGGGATAAACAATCCTAACTCCTACTGCATCCTTTCTAGTCCATGAATCATTTGTTTATATTTTCATTTTAGTTTATAATTCTGTTTTCCTCCAACCGTGATAATTGTCTAACGTGAATTAGGCGAAAGTGCAATAATATCTACTTAACCGGGTTTTGGAACCAAATCCTCATGGGAACGATATCTTACTCATCACTTTATTACTTGGCGTGACCCATGCACTTGCGGATTTACGGATAACTTCTACGTTATGGAACCACTACCAAGAGTGAAAACATAGCCACTAGTGGATTTGCTCTCCTCTGAATCTGAGATCTAGTTAGCGTCATTGTATCCTTCTAATACAGCAGGAAATCCACTATAATGAATACCATAATCCATGGTAACTCTCAGGTGTTTCAATACCCTTACCAGAGCTTTCCAATTCTCATTGTCTAGACAATGAGTTATATCTGCTTAATCTATACATAGCGTATGCTATGTCTGACCTGGTATAGTTCATTAAATGCAACAGACTCCCAATAATCTACACATATTTAGATTGAGTAATTGGATCTCCTTTATTTTTCTTTAAATGCACATTAGGATCATAAGGAGTATTCACAGGAGACTCATCAAATAGATCAAACTTTCTTAGAATTTTCTCAACATAATGTTCTTGAGAAAGTATGATACCATTATCATTTCTTATGATCTTTACACCTAAAATTACTTTAGCCTCACCCAAATCTTTCATGTCAAAATTAGAAGACAAAAATGTTTTGTCTTAAGCACAATACTCATGCTAGTACCAAAGATAAGCATGTCATCCACATACAAACAAATAATCACATAATCATCATTTACAAGTTTTGTATAAACACATCTTTCTACCTCAATAGTAGAGAAACCGCCACTAAACAAAACTTGATCCAGTTTTTCATGCCATTGTTTAGGTGCTTGTTTCAAACCATACAAAGATTTAACAAGTTTACAAACTTTGTTTTCTTACCCAGGAATAATACAGTCTTCAGGTTGCTGCATATAAATCTCCTCTTCTAAATCACCATTTAAAAACACAGTTTTAACATCCATTTGATGAATGAAAAGTTTGTGAATAGAAGTTTAGGCAATTAGGATTCTAACAGAAGAAATCCTAGTCACAGGAGAGAAGGTGTGAAAATAATCAATATTTTCTTTTTGAGTATACCCTTTAGCTACTAACCTAGCATTGTATTTATCAATAGTTCCATCAGGAAAATAATTTTTCCTAAAAACCCATTTACAACCAATAGGTTTTACTTCTGGAGGCAAGTCTACCAAAACCCACGTTTTATTTTAATTTAAAGAATCAATTTCAGTTTTTATTGCTTCTTTCCAAAAAGATTCATCTGGAGAAGAAATAGCTTCATAAAAATTTTTGGGTTCACTTGCACCAGGTAAGTATAAAAATCATCCCCAAAAGATGTATGTTTTCTTTGTCTTTAACTTCTCCTTAAATCTTCAACTAAAACTTCTTTTGAAATTTGTTCGGTAGAAGAATTTTCAACTCTTGTAGGAGTATGCTCAACCTTCAAAGGAAATATTTGTTAAAAAAACTTTGCATCTTTTATTTCAACTATTGTGTTATGATCTAAAACATCGCTTTTCAAAATCAGAAAATGATAAGCAGCACTTTGTTGAGCATATCCAATAAACATGCAATCAGAAGTTTTAGAACCAATTTTTCTCTTTTTAACATCAGGTAGTAAAACTTTAGTAAGACACCCCCACACTTTCAAATATTGAAGATTAGGCAAAAAAAACCCTTCCATAATTCATAAGGCGTCTTCTTAGTTTTCTTGTGAGGTATTCTATTTTGCAGAAAACAAGCAGACAGCAAAGCTTCACCCCACAAGTTATTAGGTGCTGCATAATTTACAAGTAATGCATTCATCATTTCTTTTAAAGTTCTATATTTTCTTTCTGCAACACCATTAGACTCAGGTGAATAAGGAGGAGTTACCTCATATATTATACATTCTTTTTCACAAAATTCGTTTAGTAATAAATATTTCCCTCCTATCTAACTCATTTAATCTTTTTATTTAACTGGTTTTCAACTTCTGCTTTGTATAAAAGAAACTTGTCAAAAGATTCATCTTTATTTCTCAATAAATATACTTTAGTATATCTTAAAAAATCATCGATAAAGGTAATATAATACCTCTTACCTCCTATGGTTTCAGTTTGTTTTAAATCTCTTAAATCGGTATGAATTAAGGACAATAACTTAGTTTCTCTTTATGTAGAAAAATGTGTCCTCTTGGTCAATTTAGTTTCTACAAAAACCTCACATTTACTTTGAAAATCAATTTTAGTTTTAGAAATTAGCCCTAGATTTTGTAGCCTCTTAATATAAGATTTATTAACATGTCCTAATCTAGTATGCTAAACATCATAAGAATTATCCAAGTAAGCAGAAGAAGATGCATTCTCATTCATTTCAACAATACTCAGAACAAATAGTCCCTTATCACAATAGCCCTTCCCAATAAGAACATTGTTCTTAGTTATGACAATCTTGTCAGATTCAAAACAGACCCTAGTCCCAGCTTTCTCAAGCAGCGCTATAGAAACTAAGTTAGCTCTGACATCAAGTACATACAGCACGTCATTCAATGCCAAGGTCTTTCCAGATGTGAGCTTCAACATCACTCTCCCTTTTCCATGAACCTTAGCGGTTCGGGAGTCAACCAGATAAATATGGTCTTCCCTTTCTTCAAAGGAGGTAAACAACTCTTTGTTTGCACAGATGTGCCTGGTAACTCATGAGTCTACCACCCATTTCTTCACATCAAAGACAAGAAGGGCTTATGACACCATAGCAATAATGATATCTTCATCACTGCTATCATCTCCTTCAACCAAATTCACATTTGGCTTAGGAGGATTTCTACCATTTTGAGAGTTATCTCCCTTAGCCCTTTTCCTACATTGTGCTGCATAGTGACCTGGTTTTCCATAGATAAAACAATTGCCCTCTTCTTTTTGGGGTTAGTATCCTTGGGCTTGTGGTAAGTGTAATACCCCATTTTTCCTACTAATATTCCTTATATATATTTGTGATATTTAGTGGAATAAAATGGTGATCTGAGGCGTGTATAAATTTATGAAAATATTCCAATCGTTGGTTACACATAATTTGGCCAATTTGGAACACGAAGAGGTAATTAATGCCCACTTAAAGGCCTAATATTGTAACCTAAAATGTGAGCATGAGATGGCATAATAATGGTTTTATTTAAGTGTCAAAAATAAGACTAGACCAAAGGAATAAACAAGAAATGATTTATTTTGATAAATCATAAAAACGTAAGGGCAAAACGGTAATTTTTTCATAAAGTGGGATATAATTTTTTTCCTAATAGTCCCAATATTTTCAATTAAATGGGAATTAAAAAGAGAAAATGGCCACTTGGTAATCATTAAGTCCATTTTTGGAATGTTATTATTAAGGAAAAGATTAAAGTTTGGAAAAGAAGTTGAAAAACAAAGATATAGAACTTTGGTCAAAAAATTGCAAGATGACATTAGGAGTTCAAGCAATATTTTCCTCCTATTTCTCAAGAAATTTGGCTGATTAAAGAGAAAAAGAAAAGAGAAATGGCATTATTTGAATAATAGGAAAAAAAAAGAAAACACATGGACCAATAGAGTTTTGCCATGTGTAAAGACATTTGGTTGATTCATTAAGACATCACCTTCTTCATTTCATCATTCTCATTCTCGTAAGCCAGTCTGAGAATAGAAGAAAGAACCCTGAGTGAAGAGAAGAACGAAGAGCTTAGGGTTCAACCAAAAATCTAAGGTAAGGGACTTGTAATCTTAAGGTTTAAGCTTCCTAAACACTCTCTAATCTCCTCTAATCTCTTCACCTCTATTAATTCCATGGATTTCCAGCTGGTTTAAGAGTTGTGGAGAGAGAAGAAAAAATGTTCTAGAGAGAGAAGCAACAAGAAATCCAAGGTAAACTTCCAAAACTTGCTTCTAGTGCCTTAGTTGTTTTTGTTTTTGTTGTTTTTGTCTTGCATTTGGTTGATTTGTGAAGTTTGGATGATGAAATCCTAAGAGTTCTTGCTGCTCAAATGCACTCTAAACATGTTTAATGAGTGTTTAAATAGCTAATCATTTAGTTAGGAGTAGCAAGGAAGTGATTAGGCAAGAGAAAACGAAGAAACACCAAATTTTTTCTGAGAATCCTAATTATATGGATGTTCTATAACATGATGAAGATGAAAGAATTTGACCATTTTGATAGTTCCATTAGCTTTAGAAGCCAAAATTGTGTAGGTATACAAGTGTTCATGATTTTTGGATGCTTGTATATAAATTTGGAAATTTATGAAGAAAGCTTACTCATTGTGTTAATCTGCCCTGTTAAGGCAGTTTGATTTTTATGTACTTTTTGTAACACCTTATTTTCTAAAGCCTTTAAATTAGTTTAAATATATAATGATTTTAAACATGAGACCAAAATAATTTAAAGTTCCAATTTAAGACAAAGTTTAATCTTATATTTGTATAGGATTTTCAAAAACGTTTTAAAATAAATATGTATGGTCTAAATTTTAGTTTGTAAATTCATTATCTTTATCAGTTTAAAAAAATCTTTTATTTAAAAGAACGAGCATTTTCTATCTATAGTTCGCGTCGTGATGGTTAACTTATGGGTTTCTGGATACCAATACGTTATCGAAAGTCTAGCGTACGGATTACAACGTATACAGTCTGCATCGCGAGTACTAGTACTACTATCGCTACTACAACTACTTATAAATATTTTACAGTCATCCAAAATAAAATGATAACCAAACAGTCCATAATTTATTTGCCTCTTCTTCGTCCGTTTATATTACCTTCTTGCCCTTAGAGCTGGACGCCTTTGCTGTATATCATTTGTTGAAAAAGGGGTGAGATTCAAAAGAATCTCAGTAGTACACAGATCACTCATATAATATGCAAATACTAAGCATGTAAAACAAATCATCAACATCACAACTTACAGAAATGCAGCACATAAAAGGGCCTAACCGGTCCCTTATCACAGACTCACAGTGCTTGAGATTCACAATCTGGCTGCCCAGGGCCTCTGCCCCATACAAGGTACAGTCACGGGCTTTCTGCCTCAAACCTACCTGGCTTAAGACGCCCCCGGGTAACTCCCGGTGTAACTTGTACTTAAGGGTCTTACCGCCTATGGACTATCTGTCCCATACATATACAGATGATATGGTACACATACATGGCATCACATATGATATAAGAGATAAGGTACTACCTGACAGTCTTTCCAAATTTGGTTCCTGTTCTCAGTCTCTTAGGCGTCCCGGGCAAATGTCAAATCCTATAATTTATAATTTACGGACGGACGAATTATTACTTATTCCAAAATAATTTAAGACACTTTGGTAGGTTATCATTATAGCTAATACCTTAATTCTAATAGGTATTTAATGGACTCATACCAATCTAAGTATTTAATTTGACCCTTAGAGTCCCAATTATTTCAAAAATACCCTTACTTTTTATTTTTTCACTATAACTCAATTCTGTCAGAATTTTCAATAATCTTTGAAAATTCATATCTTGTCCTAGAAATATCCAATTAAGGTGGTTCCAAATTCTATGTGTCACTTATGAAGTATATTTTAATATAAAAATACTTTTAACTACCACATAGCCATGAATGATTCCCAGTTTTAAATTTGTTTTGCACTGCCAGAAAATCTTTCCAGTTTCAGTAGCTTAACTTCTAAAATTCATAACTAAATATCTAGAACTCCAAATGGGATGGTTCAAAATCTTATATGATAATATTTAAATATAGTTTCAGGTAAAAATATTACCATTCATAAATTATAACTACAAAATTTCCAGAATTTCGTCAAACCTCGTCGGTACCATAAAACGTTCCAGATTCATCATCTAAATTTAAAAATTCATATCTCACTATTTATAAACCCAAATGATACATAATATATATCAAATTAAAGCTTAAAATGTATAATTTCATTCTGGAAACTTTCATAATTTTCTGACCAGGTTTGGTTACCGAAATTTATTTTACAACTAATATGATTTCAGAGAAACTAACCGAACAGCAACTCCTCTTATTTTCTAAAAATTCTAGACTTATATATAATCATCAAAAAATCATAATCTCATGTATTCCCATATAATTTTTCGTGTAGAATTCATTGGAAACCTAAAATTTATCAAATTCTCATTCCTTCCTTATGTACTATTTTGCCCAAAACAAAACCTTACAAGACAACAATTCATTATACTAGGTTCTTATGCTTCCCAAATTACCCAAAAATAACCTCAAATTAACTAGAAAGAGTTAAAAACATGACAAGGGAACTCACCTATATTAGGATATGAATTTTTATGTAGAATTTGTAATCACTTCTTCCTTCCTCTGGTAGCACCGATCACTCTTACGTATCTCTCTTTCTCTATTATGTGTCTCTTACTCTCTCTCTTTTTCACTCACTCTCTCTTTTCTTTCTTTTTGAATGTTGGCTAAGGAAAATGAGAAGTGTGTGTGTGTTACGTATAATTATGAGAGTGAGAGAGAGTATGATGTTTTTTTTAATTAAAAAAATGTGTATGTGTGTGCCATGTGTGTAGTGTGTGTGTGTTATTTAATTAGTTAATTGTGTGTGCATGAAATGCGTGTGAAGTGTGGGAAGAGGGTGTGTGTGTTTTAATTATTATAATATATATAGGTATATTTTTATCCTATTAATTACACACACTATGTATTAATTTTTCTCTTTGTCTAATTTAAGATTCCTTAAATTTCATAGCTTCCATAATTTAGCTTACTATCTAACTCCCATAAATTAGTCCTTAGCCTTTGAATAAATTTTGGTATGTTACACTTTTCATTGACCAAATGATACCCAAAAATTCCTAAACTTTATAGTCGAGACTTAGACACAAATACTTTTAATTTTATAGGTCATAATGATCAATTGAATTTATGTGCTAGAAGTTCTACATTTTTGAAGTTAGGTCATGAAAAACTGAAATTTTCTAGAACAATATGTAGAAAGTTAAAATACTGTATTAATTTGTATATATATATCTAATGTCTATCTTGTTTGTTGGAACTATACTTAACAAGGGTCAATTAGGATTTATAATCATCTCAATTGGATTTTTTTGGATTTAGATATGAATTTGTGAACTTCTGCCCTGTTTCTGGAATGTGATTTGGACAAGTTGAGTTTGGAAATATTCTGGGCATTTTTTGGCTGTGATAGGTAGAATTTAGTATTTTTATGTAAAACTATAATGAAATAGCTTTACATAGAATTTAGAACCACTTAATTTGGAGTTTCCTAGAATTAATGGTGGATTTTTGAAGTATGAATAGCCTGTAACCTTGACAGTGCTACGATAGTGAAACTGATAATGCCGGTAGACTAGTAAAGGAATATTTTAGCTTTATTTCGCTTCAACGAAACTTAACTAAGGTATGAAACGTGAAAACTAAGCAGAGAATCGCTCGCATACTCTGATAAAATGGAAAGAGAAACCGGTGAGACTTAGTGAGATAGTGAATATTTGTGAAATTGTTTAAGAAAATTTTTATTACTCTCAAAAATCCCCTCTCAATTCCAGGTTCAAATCCTGAGATAGATTTGGAGAATTGTGAACATTTTTCCAAAATTTGTTAATCCAAGACTCAATCTTAGGTTCACAAATGCTTTTGCTACTCTTTTGTACTCATTTGAAGCTATAGGAAATGAGGTATCACATTTTTGGTATCAGATCGTTGATTCTGGTAACAGTAGGTATTTGCTAGAGTCCTCTGCTTATGTTGATGAGTTCTAACCTTTTGTTAGTTGTTTTGTGTTAGGAAGCATGGCTGATAGCAAAACAATGGTGTATAGAATAGAAGGAATGACAAGAGTAAGGCGTACGGGCAGGAAAAGTGTTCCAGCTTCTATCTTAGTTAAGCAAAGAGAAGTATCTAGTAGTAAAAGACAAAGGAGTAGGTCACCTTCCCTTCCATCTATTAACCAGCCTCTACCAGAGGAGCAGATACTAGAAGGTCAGGTATACATTGTCCTTAATAGAGAGGGGCCTGGACCAACGAGGATACGTTGTCGCAAGAAAAGTGTTAAGTGGCCACCGTTCTTTAGATCTATCGCTAGGGGCGATGCTACTGTGTTTGATGTGGATGACTTGGAGTCAGAGGATATTGGAGAGCACCCAGACTCAGTTGAAGAGTCGAGCGCTCCGGTGGAAAAATTAGCCTTTGACCCACACCCCAATGATGAGCTGTGGGATCAACTAAAGGACTTGTATGTGACAGCTATTACTGCACCCTTTACCCGCACGACACAATACACATCCTTTTTGCACTCGGTAAAGAAGCTATACGAGCAAAGGGAGGAACTTGGGTTGACACTGACTGATGATATTTGGATTTTGGATAGAGAAAAAGAATGAGATTATACTTTATGGTCCTTTTGAGTTTTTACCCTTTATTAACCACATGACCTTACATATAGTGTTTAATATGTACAAAGAATATTAGGATATAACGATAATGGTATGCTAGTGAGATAGTATAGGCTTCTTTTGATGTAAATAATAAGCCTTTTGTTGTACATATAACTAGTTTTGCTATAGGACAGGCTTCTTTTGATGTAGATACCAAGCCACTTTAATGCAAATATGAATGTTTGCTATAATGGATTTTCATACCTGTTATGTGTTGGTATTTAAATCTTGAGAAGTGCATATGTACATATATGTGTATTGTTGATGTGGTATTAACGTACTGTCCCTTCTTAATAGTGAAAAAGAACTATGGTGTGACTGAGCAGGGTGGGAAGTATACTACCAAATCCAGAACCTGAAAATAACAAGAGGCCAGACCCCATGCAACAGGTTCTTGGAATGCTGGCTCAACAACAAACTATGATTCTAGATTTACAAGAGGAAGTCCGAGAACTAAGGGAAAAGAGGAATGCTGATGGAGCACCACATGTAAATCCTGAAGGAAACAATCCTGAAGGGAATAACCCTGATGGGAATAACCCAAAGGGAAGCAATCCCGGAGGAAGTCATCCTGAGGGAAACACGAAAGAGGAATAACCATTAGGCAACAAGCAATCATCTGAGGTGCATCCAGAAATCCCTGTTTATCAAGAACGTGAAGAAGACACTATCCAGTATTGGATGCCAAAATTTATCAAATACCATCATGAGCCATTCTCTGGGAAGTTCAATCCACAAGCTGCTGAGAATTAGCTTAATCAACTAGAGAAAATCTTTGAAGTGCTGGGATGCCCTGAAGAGATAAAAGCCAGAATGGCTATATACAAACTATAGGGTGATGCTAACGATTGGTGGAGGAATATGGCCCTTGTATTACATGCCCGGTATATTCCGCTGACCTGGGAATTGTTTCAGGAGAAATTTTATGAAAAATATTTCCCGAGGTCAGTATGGATGGAGAAAGAGAGAGAATTCCTAGCAATTCGACAGGATGACAATAAGACTTTTGATGCGTATCTAACTCGGTTTATTTGACTATCCCGATATTCTTCATATGAGAAAATTAAAAATGATGAGAAGTGGAGCTGCGATATGTTAATTCGAGGATTGAAGCCCGAGTTGGAAGATAAACTAGTTGCTCAACAATTTAAAAAGTTCAATGAGGCAGTGGAAGCCTGCCGATTGACTGAGGGGAATCTGAAGAGAATGCGTGCCAACCAGAGTGCTAGTTATTGAGGTGGACCCACTCAGGGGAATACTTCTCAAAAGCGCAAGGGACAAGGATTTCCACAAATGGAAGACAACAAAAAGCCCTTTTAGTCTGGGAACTGTGGTAGCTGGAAGCCCCCGACTTCTCCAACATGTGGCTGGTGTGGCAAGTCTCATCCAGGACGATTGTGTAATCTTCCAATGAACCAAGTGATATGTTATGCCTGCAATAAGCAAGGTCATTTGGTAATGAATTATCCCCAACAAGCAGCACCATAACCTATAGAGCCAAGACAAAGGAATCAGGGCCGAGTGTTTGCCTTGACACAGGAAGAAGCAAAGAAATCCCCATAGCTAGTTTAAAGTAAAATCCTTCTCAATGGTAGTTTGTTGCAAGCTTTATATGATTCAGGTGCTAGTCATCCCTTCATTGCCTATGACTGTGTTAAGCGTCTAAGATTGCATGTGCATTTGACTTGATTGTGTCGACGCCGATGGGTGTCAAAACCATGACTGCTGATGCTTGCTTGAACTGTGTAATAAACACTGAAGGACACGAGTCTACGATTGACTTGATTGTTTGCCACTCCAAAAACTTGAAGTTATATTGGGTTTTGATTGGCTAACGGCAAATAATGTGTTACTGGATTGCGGAAATAAAAAGATAATATACCCTACTCAGCAGGAGACTGATAACAGAAATGTTAGTCTAAACTTCATTTCATTAGCAGAAACTGAGAAATGCCTGAGGAAGGGATGCCAATGATACATTATGTTCTTTTCTGTGCAAGCAGATGCAGAAATAGCTCTGGAAGACATGCCAATGGTAAGAGAATTTCCTGAGGTATTTCCAGATGATCTTAGTGGTGTACCTCCGGAAAGAGAAGTTGAATTTGTGATTGAGATCATGCCTGGAACTGGGTCTATATCAAAAGCCCCATACCGAATGGCTCCAAATGAAATGGCTGAGCTAAAGAAACAAATCGAAGAATTACTTGAAAAGGGGTTCATTCGACCCAGTGTATCACCGTAGGGAGCTCCGGTACTATTTGTCAAAAAGAAAGACGGGAGCCTCAGACTGTGTATTGATTATAGAGAACTAAATAAGGTAATCGTCAAGAACAAGTACCCACTTCCCCGGATTGACGACCTTATGGATCAACTGTCTGGGGCAAGTATATTCTCGAAGAATGATCTAAGGTCAGGGTATCATCAACTGTGAGTGAAGGCAGAAGACATACCGAAGACTGCTTTCAGAACTTGGTATGGACACTATGAATCCCTGGTAATGTCCTTTGGGGTAACCAATGTACCAGCCGTATTTATGGACTACATAAACTGTATCTTTCATCAATACTTAGATCAGTTCGTGGTAGTCTTCATCGATGACATTCTAATATACTCCAAGAGTAGAGAAGAGCATGAGGAGCACTTGAGAATCGTGCTAGACATTTTACGGGAAATGAAACTCTATGAGAAGTTGAGTAAATGTGAGTTTTGGCTCTTAGAAGTCAGATTTCTAGGCCATGTTATCTCACAAGAGGGGGTTACAGTGGATCCCAGTAAGGTGGAAGCAGTACTAGACTGGAAGAGGCCAGAAACTGTTGCTGAGATACGTAGTTTTATGGGTCTTACTGGCTATTACCAGATATTCATTCAGAATTTCTCTCGGATTGCTTTACCATTGACCAAGCTCACGAGAAAAAGATCAACCGTTTAAGTGGGATGATCGTTATGAGAAGAACTTCATGGAGCTGAAGGAGAGGTTGACAACTACACCCGTATTGATTATCCCTAATCCCCAGTTGACCTATGTGGTCTACAGTGATGCTAGTAAGCAGGGACTGGGATGTGTCCTGATGCAGCAGGGCAGAGTGGTGACCTATACCTCTCGACAGCTAAAGCCTCATGAGATGAACTATCCCACACATGATCTAGAGCTGGCAGCAATAGTATTTGCGCTGAAGATTTCACGGCACTACCTATATGGTATGATAGTTGAACTGTATTGCGACCACAAAAGTCTTAAGTATCTGTATGATCAAAAAGAGCTCAATATGAGACAATGTAGGTGGATGGAGTTGCTGAAAGACTACAATCTGGAGATCAAATATCATCCAGGTAAAGCTAATGTCATCGCTGATGCCCTTAGTCAGAAAGCGGTACAGGTAGCAGCTATGATGATAGTTATGGGGTTAGTCACATGGAGAGTGATCTGAAGGCTGAGATTGGAGAAGCTCAAATGCAAGATGAGCAAGCACAGTCTATCAGGGCGATGATCGAACGAGGAGAGACTCAGGATTATAATTTATCACCAAGTGGATTGATCCGATACAAAAAATGAATCTATATTCCACTGAAAGCTGATATGAGGGAGAAAATCCTTGACGACGCACACAAGAGTCGTTACACCCTCCACCCAGGGATGGTAAAGATGTACCATGATTTGGAAGTGACATACTGGTGGCCTAGATTGAAGAAGGATGTGATGGAATATGTGACACAATGCCTTACTTACCAGAAGGTAAAAATTGAGCACCAGAAATCGCAAGGATTGCTTCAGAGTCCCAAAATTCCAAAATGGAAATGGGAAAGCGTAACTATGGATCTTGTGACAGGATTACCCAAAATCCGGAATCGTGATGCAATTTGGGTGATTGTTGATCGTTTTACAAAATCAGCACATTTCATACCAATCAATGCCAGCTATTCTCCTGATAAACTGGCAGAGATTTATATTAAGGAAATAGTGAGACTCCATTAGACGCTGAAGAATATAATTTCTGATAGAGATCCTCGTTTTACTTCAAAGTTTTGGAGATCTCTACATGATGTTCTGGGCATTAAGCTAAATTTCAGTATGGCCTATCATCCCCAGACAGATGGGCAATTAGAGAGAACCATACAAACGCTAGAAGATATGTTAAGAGCATGTGTAATGGACTTCAAAGGAAGTTGGGATCACTACCTTCCACTTGCAAAATTCGCTTACAATAATAGCTATCATGCGAGTATTCAGATGGCTCCATATGAAGCATTGTACGGAAGGAAATGCCAATCTCATCTCTGCTGGATAGAATTATTAGAAAGAAGAATGTATGGGCCAGATATAGTAGATCAGACTACTGAATAGATCAGAATCATCAAGCAGAGATTGCTTGCAGCCCAGAGTAGACAAAAGAGCTATGCTGACAAACGAAGAAGACCATTGGAGTTCCAAGTCAATGATCATGTATTCCTGAAAGTTTCACTTGTTACCGGTATTGGAAGGGCAATAAAAAGAAAGAAGCTGAGCCCTCGCTACATTAGGCCATTCGAGATTTTGTCAAGAATTGGGCATGTAGCGTACCTAATTGCTCTACCTCCAAATCTAAGAAAATTGCATGACATCTTCCATGTTTCACAGCTGAAGAAGTACCAACTAGACCCCGAGCATATTATTGAATATGACGATGTGGATATGCGAGATGACCTCACCTCTGAGGCTGAGCCAGAACAAATTATAAATAGATAAGAAAGGCGGCTCAGACATCGTAGCATACCATTTGTAAAAGTGGTCTGGAAGGGACTATCTCCTAAGGAGGCGACATGGGAAGCAGAAGAGGATGAAAAGACGTTACCCGGGATTTATACCACATGAGGTGTAACAAATTTTGAGGACGAAATTTCTTGAACGGGGGGAGAGCTATAATACCCCATTTTCCCCACTAATATTCCTTGTATATATTTGTGATATTTAGTGGAATAAAATGGTGATCTGAGGCGTGTATAAATTTACAGAAATATTCCAATCGCTGGTTACACATAATTTGGCCAATTTGGAACACGAAGAGGCAATTAATGCCCACTTAAAGGCCTAATATTGTAACCTAAAATGTGAGCATGAGATGGCACAAATAATGGTTTTATTAAAGTGTCAAAAATAAGACTAGACCAAAGGAATAAACAAGAAATGATTTATTTTGATAAATCATAAAAACGTAAGGGCAAAACGGTAATTTTTCTATAAAGTGGGATATAATTATTTTTCCCTAATAGTCCCAATAATTTCAATTAAATGGGAATTAAAAAGAGAAAATGGCCACTTGGTAATCATTAAGTCCATTTTTGGAATGTTATTATCAAGGAAAAAATTAAAGTTTGGAAAAGAAGTTGAAAAACAAAGATATAGAACTTTGGTCAACAAATTGCAAGATGACATTAGGAGTTCAAAGCAATATTTTCCCTCCTATTTCTCAAGAAATTTGGCTGATTAAAGAGAAAAAGAAAAGAGAAATGGCATTATTTGAATAATAGGGGAAAAAAAAGAAAACACATGGACCAATAGAGTTTTGCCATGCGTAAAGACATTTGGTTGATTCATTAAGACATCACCTTCTTCATTTCATCATTCTCATTCCCGTAAGCCAGTCTGAGAATAGAAGAAAGAACCCTGAGTGAAGAGAAGAACGAAGAGCTTAGGGTTCAACCAAAAATCTAAGGTAAGTGACTTGTAATCTTAAGGTTTAAGCTTCCTAAACACTCTCTAATCTCCTCTAATCTCTTCACCTCTATTAATTCCATGGATTTTCAGCTGGTTTAAGAGCTGTGGAGAGAGAGGAAAAAATGTTCTAGAGAGAGAAACAACAAGAAATCCAAGGTAAACTTCCAAAACTTGCTTCTAGTGCCTTAGTTGTTGTTGTTTTTGTCTTGCATTTGGTTGATTTGTGAAGTTTGAATGATGAAATCCTAAGAGTTCTTGCTGCTCAAATGCACTCTAAACATGTTTAATGAGTGTTTAAATAGCTAATCATTTTGTTAGGAGTAGCAAGGAAGTGATTAGGTAAGAGAAAACGAAGAAACAACAAACTTTTTCTGAGAATCCTAATTATATGGCTGTTTTGTAACGTGATGAAGATGAAAGAATTTGACCATTTTGATAGTTCCATTAGCTTTAGAAGCCAAAATTGTGTAGGTATACAAGTGTTCATGATTTTTGGATGCTTATATATAAATTTGGAAATTTATGAAGAAAGCTTACTCATTATGTTAATCTGCCCTATATAAAGCAGTTTGATTTTTATGTACTTTTCATTGACCAAATGATACCCAAAAATTCCTAAACTTTCTAGTCGAAAATTAAACACAAATACCTTTAATTTTATAGGTCATAATGATCAATTGAATTTATGTGCTAGAAGTTCTACATTTTTGAAGTTAGGTCATGAAAAACTGAAATTTTCTGGAACAATATGTAGAAAGTTAAAATACTATATTAATTTGTGTATATATAGCTAATGGCTATATTGTTTGTTGGAACTATACTTAACAAGGGTCAATTAGGATTTAGAATCAGCTCAATTAGATTTTTTTGAATTTAGATATAAATTTGTGAACTTCTGCCCTGTTTCTGGAATGTGATTTGGACAAGTTGAGTTTGGAAAAATTCTGGGCATTTTTTGGCTGTGATAGCTAGAATTTAGTATTTTTATGTGAAACTATAATGAAATAGCTTTACATAGAATTTAAAACCACTCAATTTGAAGTTTCCTTGAATTAATGGTGGATTTTTGAAGTTTGGATATATATATAGTTTGAATAGGTTGTAACCTTGACAGTGCTACGATAGTGAAACTGATAATGCCGGCAGACTAGTAAATGAACATTTTAGCTTTATTTCACTGACCTTAAGGGCTATTCCGCAACAACCGCCAGAATGGAAGTGGTTATGAAATATGCACGTTGGTTATGATGGTCTATTTGAACAAAATAAAGTCTGGATTCCTCAAAACTGGGTATTTCCGGTAAGCCATTTTCACAAATAAATTTTAGATTTTTACAAACAGATATTTAATAAAAAGTACCCAATTTGTATTTAATTCATGCGCGAGGAGGGGGGAATCGCCAGATTTCAACTACATTTACCTTCTAGTGGCCCGTTGTTGTGCGCACGAGCCCACTCTTCCTCTTGGCCCATCTACTAACCCAATTTCACAAGGAGTAATATATACTCTTGTGTTTTCTCTCTCCCAAACAATGTGGGACTCGTTCCCTTTGACATACCCACATGTAAGTTAAAAAACTCCAACAGATGGTAGGAAGTTGGAGTGTAGAATTGGTGAATACTTAAACTTAGAGGAGAGAAGCTGCTTCCAAATATATATTTGGGGCTTCTAATTCAATTGCATGGAAGAGGACTTATCATTCACATGCGCCTTCCTCTATGACAAATCCCTAATTTGATTATATATTTTTATATTTTATTTGGGGATTTTGTCATATTAAATAAGTTTAAAATGCCTTACTTATGATAAAATTGAGATTAAGAGTAAATAAATTTAATTAGGATTAAAAAGAGTAAAATTGTCAAAATAATTGTAATTACTTTTAATTATTCATTCTTGAGAAAATTTAATATTGGCTAAGTTGTTTTAATTTTAAATGTTCGAAAAAATATAATGGGATTTAATCTGGAAATGACAGTTAGGGGCTTGTATTTGAAAAATATCATATTAGTCTCTTGAATTTCACAAATGTCAGTTTAGTATTTCTCAAAACAAACTGTTTTATGTTTTTCAGGTTAAAGCTGAGAGTGGCGAGCTGGAATTAAAAAAAAAAAAAATTGTTCCAACAGCATTTCAGGATGGGTACTGTAGAGCTTGGGCTGGTGATAGAGTTTGAGCTGAAGCTGTGGTGATGTTCAGGAGAAGCAAGGTCCAGTCGGATGAGGGCTGGGCTGATTGAGAAGCAGCTGAGAGCTGAGGGAAATTAAAAAAAGAACAGAGACACAGAACAAAAAGGGGGAGCCAGCGCCGAAAGCTTGGAGGGGGGACGATAACAGCAACTGAATAAGGAGGGAGGAGAGGCGGCTACCATCGGGTCAGCATCATCATCTCCTCCCCATCTTCACCGCTTCACCATTACAGCACCACCGTCACCATCGTACCCTGAATCAGCGAGCTGGAGGGTTCATCGTTACTGCATCATCATCATATCCTTCCATCTTCATCACCGTAACTCCACCACCGTCACACTTCTCTATCGGCCACCATAACTTCTGGTTCTCTCATTATCTTTAACTATCGCAATTTCTGGTTATCTGACTTGGGAAAAGGAACAGAACTGAGAGAGAGAGACAGAGGACAAGTTCTTATCATCATCGGTGTTAGTTCTTTCCTGTTCGCTGCCCCCCAGCTCAGATCATTCACCATTATCATCCATCATTTACCTTCTCCTCAGTCGTCATTCACCGACCATACAGAGCAGAAACAGAGAAGTTTGAAAGAGACCGAGATTCATTGATTCAACACCATTAAATCTCTTCTCTTACAAGCTGGAATTGCCACTAAGTTTAGGCCGTGGATTTTTGCTATTTCTCTTTTCTGTCAGAATTGTCTCATTCTTTCATTAATTTCAGATTGTGCTGTCTTTCTATGGATTTTGCACATGACATATATATATGTAGATAATTATAAAATATTTTGTAAGTGAAAAATATGTTGGAATTTGTTGAAAAATGACTATTAAAAAATTATAAAACTCATTACTTGTTTAGCTCCGAAGTATATATGTAATAGAATGAAAAATGAATGAGATTAAAAGGTAATAATTAATTATTTCAAATGTGAAATGCCATATATGTCTAGAAATAAAAATATTTTTGAGAAATAATTGTTGTGTCATAAAAATATGTTGGTCATTTTATTTCTATTTTAGGTCCTTCTACCACATATGCGTCGATATGGAAAGACAAAATTTATACGAATTCTTGTGTCCGGCAAATACGACATCAAATAAAAATGATGTGGCAAAAAGGACGCATTATGTGATACCTCATTTCCTAGAGCCTCAGATGAGTACAAAAGAGTAGCAAAAGTATTTGTGAAACCAAGATCGAGTCTCGAATTAAGAAATTTTGGAAAAATGTTCACAATTCCCCAAATCTATCTTAGGATTTGAACCTGGGATTGAAAGGGGTTTTTAGGAGTAATAAAATTTTTCTTAAACAATTTCACAAAAATTTACTATCTCACTAAGTCTCACCGGTTTCTCTTTTTCATTTTATCAGAGTCTGCGAGCGATTCTCTGCTGAGTTTTCACGTTTCATGCCTCAGTTAAGTTTCGTTAGCGATCGGAAACAAAATAAAGCTAAAATGTTCCTTTACTAGTCTACCGGCATTACCGGTTTCACTATCGTAGCACTGTCAAGGTTACAGGCTATTCATACTATATATACAAATCCAAAATACATGAAACAGACAACTAACAAAAGACTAAAGTCCTTCACCCTCCCAGTCTCTAGTTGTCCGTATTTACCTTCGTCTTACCCCTTGAGCTCTCTCCCTGTACTGTAGATGGTTTATGAAAAAGAGTGAGATTCAAAAGAATCTCAGTAGTAACGTAATGTCAATCATGCATATATATCATCACAAAGCATGCTATACAGACATCATACAGCAGAACTATCACAACAACATTCAGTGCATCACACGCAGTTCATAGTAAACAACCATAGCGCTAGGCATGTTAAAGGCCTCGAGGGATACCCGTGCAATAGGCCCCGGGATCCACTCGTGCATTACAGAACGTTATTGGCCCAAGCGTCCACCCGCGCAATAGGCCCCTGGCGACCAGTCTGCATAACCAGAATGTGTTAGATATCTCATAATGAATCCACACAACACACCATGCATGATATAATATATGAAAGACAAGTTACTACCTGATTGATTTCCTTGAGTGATTTTCAATCGTTGGTTTGAGCTCGGGTAAGTTCTAGTTCCTATCAAAATTAGAGTTACAAGTAACTGGTTATTACTTGCACTATTACTATCTTTAATTCAAATTCTGTTGGTTATCTAAAGCAGTTATAGTAGTTTCTGCATAATAGAATTCTATCCAGTGCAATTTCACTGTTTTTCAGAAACTTGCAGATTTTTGGGTCAACTTTGGAAATTCATAACTAATTCTAAAAAAATATAATTTGACCAATTCCAAAGTCAAAACAAATATCTTTCCTTATAAATTTGACTAAAAATAGTTGGGTTTGCCTACTGTGCTCATATAATTCCCAGTAAATTGTTAAACGCTACTGTTTCAGATGCAATCCAGAAAATAGGACATATTTCAAAAATTCACCATTAATTCTAGAAAACTCCAAATTGATTGGTTCTAAATTTTATTTAAATATATTTCATTATAGTTATACATAAAAATACTAAGTTACAGCTATTACAACCACAAAATTCCCAGAATTTTTCAAACTCGACCTGTCCAAATCACTTTCCAAAAATAGGGCAGAAGTTCACAAATTCATATCTAAATCCAAAAAAAATCCAATTGATCTGGTTCCAAGTCATAATTTACCCTTGTTAAATATAGTTTCAACTAAAAATATATCCATAAGCTATATATATACAAATCAGTACAGTATTTCCACTTTCTACACCTTGTTCCTGAAAATTCCAGCTTTGCATGACCAATATTTGAAAATGTAGAACTTCTAGTATACAAATTCAATTGAGCATTATGACCTATCCAATTAAATTTCTTTGTGTCTACTTTTTAAATGGAAATTTTCAGAATTTTTAGGTATCATTTGGTCATTAAAAAGCTCATGACAATCAGACTGCCTGATACAGGGCAGATTAACACATTAAGCAAGCTTTCTTCATAAATTCCTAAATTCATATACAAGCATCCAAAATTCATGAACACTTGTATACCTACACAATTTTTCCTTCTAAAGCTAATGGAACTATCAAAATGGTCAAATTCTTTCATCTTCATCACGTCACAGAACAGCCATATAATTAGGATTCTCAGAAAAAGTTTGTTGTTTCTTCGTTTTCTCTTGCCTAATCACTTCCTTACTACTCCTAATCAAATGATTATCTATTTAAAAATTCATTAAATATGATTAGAGTGCATTTGAGCAGCAGGACCTCTTAGGGCTTTCATCATCCAAACTTCACAAATCATCACAATCCAAGCCAAGAACAACAAGAACAACAACAACAAAGGCACTAGAAGCAAATTTTGGAGGTTTACCTTGGATTTCTTGTTGCTTCTCTCTCTAGGATGTTTTTTCCTCTCTCTCCTCTCTTAAAATTTCATCCTTGAATCCATGGAATCAATAGAGGTGAAGAGGTTAGAAGAGAGTAGAGAGTGATTAGGAAACAAGAATCACTAGATTTTGCAAATCTTACCTTAGATTTCTTTGGAAACCTAGCTCTTCTTGCTTCGTTTGGCTCAGCTGCTCCTCCTCTCTCCTTTGGTCTGATGATGATCAAAAATGATGGTGAGAAGATGAAGGAAATGAACACTTAAAGCAATGACTTAAGTTGCTTTACACTTGGAAGCTTATCATTGGTCCAACACTTATGAGTTTTGTCCAAATATCTCAATTAATTCCATTTCTCTTCTCTTTTCCCTTGGCAGCCGAAATACATGAGAAATGGAGGATAATTTATTACTTTGAATTGTTACATAATGTCATTTCCCAAATTATTGACCAAAGTCCTATATCTTTGTTTTTCAACTTCTTTTCTAAGCTTTAACCTTTTCCTTGATAATAATATTCCAAATGGTCATTTCCTCTTTTAATTCCCATATAATAAAAATTATTGGGAATATTGAAGAAAAATATTTATTTTCTTACTTCATGGCAAAATTACCATTTTGCCCCTACATTTTATGATTTACCGAAATAAATCATTTCTTGCTTCCTTCCTTTGGCTTGGCCTAATTTTGACACTTATTTGAAGCCATTATTTATGTCATTTTATGCTCAAATTTTGGTTACAATATTGGGCCTTTTTGCGGACATTTATTGCTTCTTTGTATCTTGTCTTGGCCAAATTATATGTAACCGGCGATTGGAATATTTCCGTAAATTTATACTTGCCTCAATTCACCATTTTATTCCACTAAATATCACAAATATATACAAGAAATATATAGTAGAAAAAGTGGGGTATTACACATTATGTGGGCTTCACAATGACAGATACCAAATTGCGATGTTATCTTGCGCCAATTGTTGAACAGTATGTATTTGTAGATTTAATTTTTGGGATGTTCAAGAAATAATTTTCTTCTAGTATAAACTGCATTTTAATCTGTGTATTGTTGTAGTTACCATTGGAGTCTGTGTGTTGTTTGCCCACGCCTCAACGAAATCTATTGGTTTGATTCCTTGAGAAAAAAGCCCAACAAGGACACAAAATCCGTCTTCAACACGTTAGTTATTTCTTTTTTATTAATTAAAGAAATGCTTGATTTAAATAAATTGTTCTAACTTAAAATGTTTTACATTTTAATGGTAGCGCGACCCAAACATATAGAATGCTTGGCGGGTCACGTGAGGGTAGAGTTGTTCGCAAGCCAAAGTGGTTCTATCCCAAAGTATGTGGTTCCAATATAATTTAAGTTTTTTTATTTAGGGTTGTTTTAGAAATGATGTATATTATTGATTTTAACCAATTGCTTTTGATTTATAGTGCCCTCAACAGCCAGGTGGTACTGAATGTGGCTATTATGTTCTACTTTACATGTATAATATCATTCAAAGTGGCGTTACAAGTGATTTTCAACAGGTAATCAAATGATAATATTTTAGGTGTATTTTAATTGAATTGCTAAACAATCCTTTAATTTCATTGATTTCGTATAATCATATTTTCTAATTTGTAGATCTTTGATAATGATGCTGCTTACTTATATGAAGACATTAATTTGATCAGAGACTTGTTGGCTGGGAGGCTTCTTCAACACCTAGATTTGTAGAAGTTTATGGTTTCCTATACATTTACTTAGTAGTTTTTTATTAGTGGACAACATTTCTGTCAACACTGTAGTGCATGAATGTTTCATTAGAGGTGGATGTTGTGTTTTGTTAATTATATACTGCGTGTTGTATGTTTCCTTATTGTGTAAGGAAACTATGTTGCTGTTTGCTTTCAGAATGGCCATAAACAATACAAATAGCACCGTATTTTAAAAAAAAAACATTTAGGCGTCCCTTACGCTAAAAGGGACGCCTAATGTAGCACCATATTTAAAAAAAAAATTTAGGCGTCCCTTACGCTAGAAGGGACGCCTAATGTAAACTTTAAGCGTCCCTTTTAAGGCAAAGGGACGCCTAAAGTTAGTAATTTAAAAAAAAAATCTAAACGCCCTGTACAGGACTTTAGGCGTCCCTTTTCACAAAAGGGACGCCTAAAGTTTGAGTACAGGACTTTAGGCGTTCCTTTTCATAAAATGGACGCCTAAACCCTTACTTTTACACGTTTTTTTACAAAGGACGTCTAAAGTCCAAATTTACTACGTCGCTGACATACACGTCCCCCCATAAAAGGACCTTAAAAGTCCCAGAAAAGGGACGTTAAAAGTGTTTTTTCTAGTAGTGTTCGTGAGACGATCCAGGATTGTACCCTTTATTCCAATCCTTGGTTCAAATTCTTGAAGAGGTTACCAAAGCGCAAAGCAAAGCAGACAAAGCCTCACTTCACTCTATAAATTAATTAATATAGATAACAATTTAATTTTTAGAAATTAAAGTCAAATAAATATTTTTTAGGTATTATCATTATGATTTGTGTATATCCATATCATTGGCTAGTATAGAATTATATAGTATTCTCAATTTGTCACATATATTGCAAGTTTACTTACTATTAGGCTTAACTAGCATTTAAAATATATTTTTAGATTTTACATTCATATTTACTCTCAAAGGATGCATGGACGTGAACATTTCAATGATTACACAACCCAAACTGTCATATTCTTTTTGCTGATAAAATTGAATGACAAAATGCACACAATCATCTCAACGTTGGATTCAAACTGAGAACCTCATCCATGTGAGGCGGGTCATTGCTGCTGGAACAATTAGACATTGACTGTTATTAACATATACTTAGTAAAACATATATATATATATATAGTGATGTCCAGCTCAGTAAGAAAAAATAGATATATACAGTGGGAGCTGCATATCATAAGATTGCCCACAGATTGGGCTAGCTATATCAACACACAAAATAAGAACATTTTTAGACCTTAATCCTTTTTATAATGTACAAGTTTTAAGATATGAAAAGAAATAAGAATGTGATGAGAAAAAATCATTTATAAAATAACATTTTTTGCCATCTATATAAAATTACACACACATATTATTGAAGTCTGAAGAGGAATAATAAAAAGGAAAAAATATATAAAAATACCATTTGAATTACAAAAATCCCAAAATGTTTACTAAATTAACAAAAAGATAAATAGGAAATATGATAGGAATCTGAGATTTTAAAGTTTTGGTGTTTATAATATGAGTATAGGAATTAACAACTTAGATATAGAGATAAGCAACTTGAGTTCCCCTAGTTGTCATTATGTATACCCAAATTGCTAATTGCTATTCTTAAGTTGTCATTCCCTATACTTAAATTATCAACACCCAAACTTCAAAATCTCATATTCCTACTAGATTATCTATTTGCCTCTTTTCTAATTTAGAATATATTTGGGGGTTTTTATAATTCAAATGGTAATAATACAAGGTAATTTTTTGAGCATTATTATTTTTTATGACAAAAACGTTTGGAAACATAAAATATGATGAATACGCTGCAATGCTATATAGGTTCTGATTGAACCATATTTTTATAAGCTTTTTTATATTTTTAATGCATTTTTTAGGATATTATTGCATGATTAGGCACTAATTTGAGTTAGGGACATTTGTATTGAATTAAGTATAATTAGGGACAAAATGATCATAATTTGTTAATTATTCATACAAATAATTTGTTGAACTTTTGATGATGCTTTGTATTTAATCTTGCATTATAGGTGTTTCGGAAGAAAATTGGAAAATTTGGAAAAATGTCAATTGGGGTAAGAATTAATATTTTTCAGGAATGGGAAAATTACATGAAAATCCCTATAATTTCTGAAAATTGCAAATCATGCAGAAAAGGGCCAAAACAATTACAACAAAATTTTTGAAATTATAGTTAAACCCATAAAAATTTTAACCTTTTTCAAGTTAATCCCCCCAGAAACTTTTAGAACTTCTCACTTTAGTCCTTGTTCAAAACTTGCGTTTTGACACGGGCAAAACCTTCTTATTCATGACCTGAGAGCCCGGAAGGATATGAGTGTAGCGCCGTAGCACAACATAGACCTGGGAGAGCTCAGAGATCGACCTTATCTCTCACTCTCACTATCTCCTTGCCACAGTCGCCGGCGGCCTTTACTCTTTCACCCCTCGTCGCAGGCGATCTTGTAATATCCCAAATTTTGCTCACCAAAATTCCATGTACATTTGTTATATTAAATGGAACAAAATGGTAAATTTTGGTACACTTGAAATGGCACAAGAAATAATATTTCCATGATCAAGGGTAAAAGAGTTATGTGCCACTTGATCTTGAAGATAAATTTGGGAAACAAAATGAAAGGCCAAGATTTACTCATACAAAGTAGAAATAATGATGAGGATGATTAAAATAAAAGAATCATTTTTTTTATTAAATTTGGACTACATGATTCGTGCTTGCATAAGCAAGACATGTACAACAAATTCCCTTCCTTTTGTCAAATCTTGCGGCTAGGAATAAGCAAGAATGTGAATGGAATAAATAATTCCATACCTACCTTTGTACAAGAAGACACAAGACTTTGGTTAACACAATCACCTCTCTTTTTCAATGACAATTTCGGACAGATTTTAAGGAGGAAGAGGGGGAAAAGATTAATTGACTTATTATCCATTTAGTGAACAAAAATGGCTATGGATATAAAGGAAAAAGTGAGATTGTGATATCAATATATGTCTTCATAATTGTTTCAAACATTTCGGCTGAGACTCAAAAGGGCAAGAGAGGAGATAAGTTAATCAATAATCAATTCCTCACTTTTGCTCCATGTGAAGCATACAAGACAAAGAAGGAGAGAAGAGAGCTTAATAAATTTTCATCTTCATCTCTTTACTCAAGATAGGACAAAAGTATATCAAGAGAAAAGGAGGCAACACAACAAACTTCCTCCACCTTTAGTCAAATATTTCGGCTAAGTGATGAATAAGGATAAATATTTAATTCACTCACCATTCTCACACATACACACTAATTATTAATCACTTTTCCTCCTTCAAGTAGGCCACATGGTCGACTCTAGTATGCTCTAAATGCATACAAAGATTAGATCAATATCATCTTCCTCTTTAAGTCAACAAAATCGGCTATATTATAAGAAGAGTGATAAAAGCTTCATTTATTGAATTCTCTTATCCTTTATTCATTCCAAAAGGTCGGACAAGGCACTAGTGAAAGAAAGAGAATTTGATTGAAATATTTCTTTATCTTTTGACTCAACAAGGACGATTAGCATAAGGGAAGAAGGAGAAATTTAGTCAATTATTCAGCATACTTTTATATTGGGACCCATGGCCATTATTTTCGCACACTCATTCACACATGTAATCAACTAAGTCTCAATGCTCTTTCAATCTCCAAAGTCGGTTAAAAGGGAAGAAGGAACATATATTTAATTAGCATTCCTTCTCATTCTCGTTCATTTCTAGACGGCCATAATAGGAAAGAGAAAGATCCGAAAGTTGAAGAGCAAAGGAGCAAGGAGTGAAGGTTTGTGTTCTTGAGCTATTTTCTCTATCAAGATCACCCTTCTAACCCAAAGTTCCTTCACAAACATTGTTCCTTTCATCAAGAGCATCATTTACATGGTTTTAGTTTCTTGAAAGGAGAAGTTTTATGCTATTAAAGTGGTGTTGAAGTTAGAGGAAACAAGAAAAAGTTATAGCCAAGCAAAGAGGTAAGTACAAGCTTTGTTTTGTGCTAAATACCTTGGAATTTGGTTGAGATTTTATGATATTAGTGTGCTGCCCTGTTTTTATTGAGGAATAACCTTAGGGATTTGATGGTATTAAGAACATATTAATGATGTTATGATACTTAAAGAGCATATGAGACTTGTATGATGATTAAATTGGAAACTTGGTGATCATTGGACTGTGCTGTAACTACTGATCAGAACAGGGCGTATATAAGGAGTAAGAATTTAGTAAATTTGATGTCACCAATGGATTCTACACAAAAAAATTATATAGGAATATATGTGTTCATGATTTTTGGGTGTTGGTATACAAATCTGGAAATTTATTAAGTTGTAAGTGCATGATGTTTGGTTGCCTTCTGTGAGGCAGTGATGTTATGAAATATATTTCACTAGCCAAACTTAGTCCAAAAATTATGAAACTTTTCAAAATTAAATTAGATATATAGAGCTTTAATTTGATAGGTAATTTATAATTTTTGGACAAGTGGATTGGGAGATATGTATTTTTGAATTTGTACCATGTTTCTGATAGTGAATCTGGGAATAGTATATTTTGGAAAATTTTTTGGGAATGACCTGGATACAATGGGAAAACCTAACTATTTTTACTCAAATTTTCACTCAAATGGCTTCATTTTGGCTTTAGAATCAGTCAAATTAGATTTTTCTAGAATTAATTATGAATTTCCAAATTTGACTGACAAAATCTGTTAATCTCTGAAAACAGTGAAATTGCACTGTGCATAATTATACTATATAGAAACTGCTGTAACTACATTGGATAACCCACAGAATATGATTTAAAAGTAGTAATAGTACAAATAATAATCAGTTACTTGTTAACTTTAATTTATAGAAATTGATAATAGCCCGAGCTATGACAAAAGTACTGGACTGATAGTGAAACTGAAAAAGGGTTCAGGTAGTGACTTTTTTCTTATATATACTATGTTATTATTAAATATTTGTATATGTCATTCTCTGTAACATAAGCTAAGTGTCTTGGACATGCCTATTTGCCTAGTTGTGGTTAGGGACCCAACATGGGCGTCGAGTTAAGCCAGGGTGCAAATATGTCGTTTGGCCTTGAACAAGTGTACACATAGTTTTCTATCATCTTACATGGCATGGCATTGCATATTTATTTTTCACATTTTATATGTTAGAAAACATGTTATTACTGAGATTCGCTCGAATCTCATTCTTTTTCAAAACAAAAACTTTATAGCTAAGATATGCGGCTCGAAAGGCAAAACAATGGCTTCCAATTTTAACATGATCTTGCATATGGCAAAATTAAACCAATCAATGATCTTACTTGTCTGAAGTATCGGACACAACCATTTTTCCATACAAGATCATCGATTGGTTTGATTCTACACCATTGCTGGAAGCGCAATGAATCTTCTCTTCCGTGACGTTGACAATTAAATGATAAAAATAACAAAAGATCATGACAAGATTTTGAAGATTGCAGAGCATTTCTCTCTAGAGCAAGGAACAAAAAAACCGGACTGGGTAATGAACCGATCACAGCACTAGTTTAAGGGTCAATGGTTCAACCGGGGTCGGACTGGTGGTCGAGCCGGTCATATTAAAATATTACAATTTATTAGTGACAATATATATATTAATATATTTTTAAATTTTCATAGATAAAAATAAATATCTTTAGACAAAAAATGCTTAAAATCTATTAGTATTAGTTATAGTGCCTATATTTATGTAATAACATCTTTTCTATAAGTAATTAATTATTATATCCTCTCAAAATCATTTTTTTTTAAGATTTGTTCTTTTTTTACCAACTTTTCTCTTCTTCTTGGTCTTCAAACTTTCATTTTTCCTTAAAAAATAATGTAAAATAGTAGTTAGAGGAATAAAAAAATGTATTTAAAAAAAAAAGAGGCAAACCGGGTGGACCAGTTGAACCACCAGTTTTGACCGGTTCGCCGGTTTGTTTTAACAACCGGACCGGATCACCGGCCTGTTACCGGTTGAACCAGCCGGTCCAGTCCGATTTTTTTTTCAATGCTCTAGAGGCACCTTGAGTCCTCAGATTGATTGAGCTTAGTGATGGATCCATTAAGCTTAGATGATGGCAACGAGTCCTCATATTAATAAGATAAGGACAAAGAGTAAAAAGCTCTAATTAATTACGGGATTACCCATTCACCAGTAAACTTATATGAGGCTCATGCATATGTTAGAGTAATAGCTAGCGTCTGAAAAATGAATTGCATTATTTCTCTTTTTACAAATAACAGTTTGTTTGCTCTTGCTAACACTTTAATTATCATGCTACATATATTGCCCTTACCGGTCGAGTTTGATAATTATTTTGTTGATGTTACTAACTACTCCTCCTGTCCTAGTCCTAAATATAAATATAAGTTAAAGCTTTTATATTTATCAATATTTTCCACATGTACCCTATTTATGTTCTCTCAACAATAATCAAGGAGGAGAGGGAATGAAGGAATGGAGGAAGATAACTAGGACATTTAAGAAAATATATATCATATTAACTAACCCAACTAACTTCCTTAATTTAATCAAATTAGATAAATATGTCTTATATTAAAGAGCGAAGGAGTATATATATATATATATCACAAAAGGAATGATAATTAAATGTAATGGTTAAAAGCTAAACATGTTGATAATAGTGGGAGAGGGGAAATTTAATTTAGACATTCTGATTCCTTTTCTCAGATGACCCATCTTCCTTGTTATAACTTTTGGTTGAGTGATTTAAATAACTTTTTTCGTTTTGTAAAGAAACAGACATATAAATAACAAACAAAAAACATGGGGGAAATTCGTGAATGATAGTTAAAATCGTGAAAGATAGAGGGACGTCCTGGCCTTATCATAGGGGACTTTCAACTAATTGGCTAATTTGTAACATCCTAAAATTTTAATATAAGGATTAATTTATGGAAACTAGATAGTAAGTCAAATTATGGAACCTACAAAATTTAAGGAAACTTAAATTAGACAAAGGGAAAAATTAAGGCCTGATGTGTGTAATTAATAGAATAAAAATATACCTATATGTATATATAAAAACTTACCGACACATCCAAGCAATTAATCACTCATTCTTCTTTTCATTTGGCACAGCTAAAGTCTTCTTGAACACACACACACACACACACACACGTACTCCTCCTTCCCTTCTCATTCGTACAACACACACACATTCATTAATCCTCATATTTTTTTCTTCCTATTTGGACAGCACATACACATACCCTACCATAAATAAAACACTCTCTTACCTCTTCATTCATGCAACACGTCCACCTGAAGAAACAGAAACAGAAGTCAAAGAAATAGAAAACACAGCAGAGATAGAAAGTAATACGTGAGTGAGAGAGTTGAATCGGAGGAAGGAAACCATCGGAGAAGTGAAACAAAGAAGCTCCAAGATCCACGTATAGCACCATAAACGAATATAGGTAAGTTCCATACATCCTTATCTTGTGTTTCCATTGGATTTGTGGCTATTTTCTGGGTTGTTTTGCTGCTGAAAGTGATGAAATTTGCTGGAAAGCTTCTCTCACAAAAACCAGCAATTGTGTGTCAATTTTACATTGGATTTTTAGTCTCTTTTCTTATGTAATCACATCCCCAAACACAAGAAACATGTTTAGGATTATGTAGAGTCAAAATCTTTGAGATTGGAGTGAAAAACCATGGTTGCATGTGAGTTTTCTCAACTTTGTTTTGCTCACCGGAAAATAGTTTCTGCTGGAAAGTTATAGAAGCTCTAGCAGATGCTATAGATAGATTTTTTATCTAATTATTTTTGTTATGGAAATTGTAAGATGTGTAGTAGGAAATATAATCAAGAAGAGCACGATTTGGAATGAAAATGATTGAGTTATTGAATTTTGAAGTCAGACTATCAAAACTAATGTTTTTCAGAGTCAGTCAGTTTGTGTAGCATTATGACCAATCAAATCATATCCAATATTTATGAAACTTTACAGGGAGGTATTTGACATTCCAAGCTTTAAAATGAGTTGTATAATGCATCGTTTGGATATCTGTAGAGGAATTTATGATTTTCGAAAGTTAGGTTTAGAAACAGGTGCAATCTTAGAAGTCCATATTTTGACAGTTGGTTACATGGTGTTTTTAAGCAATGAAATCTTGTCCAATGACCATGAAAATTTCTAGAACAAAAGTACATATCCTAAGATTTAATTGAATACATAATTTGTGATATTTGGATAAGAATACTTAGAGATATGAATTTTTGAATTTAGTTACTGCCAGACTATATTTCTGGAAGTCAGATTGGTTGTCACGAGATTTTGGAAAACCAAACCTTCACCAAAAATTATGAAACTTTTTAAATTTAAATTAGACATTCATAGATTTAATTTGATATATGGATCATAATTTTTAGACGAGTATATTAGGAGATATTGATTTTCAAAGTTGTACTCTGTTTCTGGAGTATAATCTGGAACAATGGGATTTCATAAATTTATGGGAGAAATATGTTTGAAGTAACCAGATTTTGATATTTTTTTATGAAAATATATTTCAAGAGCTTCATTTAGATTTTGGAACCAGTCAAATTGGAGTTTTCTAGAATTAATTATAATTTTTCAAACGATTCTGTGCATGAGAGAAACATTTATAAATGTAACTATTCCTTTTACGCTGACTCATTCACCAATGACCAAACTTCATCCGTTTTTATATAAAAATTTTCCTGGCGAATTAATCAATGCTACATGAAGTATTATGTAACACCCTATTTCCGTTACTATTAGATGAGTTATAAGTATAATGAATTTAAACCACTAAATCAGGTTTGATCTTAGGAAGAAAATATTTTCGAAAATAGTTGAGTCCAGCCTTATAGAGGGTTTGAACCTGTAAATGAATGAGTTTTTTCTGAAAAATTCAAAAATCTTTGAAATAATTATTTAGTGGTTCACAAATTTCATTATAGGCTCATCAATCCTTTAACTCCATTTAATTTTTATCAGAGTATTGCTTTGCTCATATCCTCGTCTATTGTTGGTTAAACTATAGGCTCTTAGCATACAACTGCCCATCCCTAATTCAATTATCGTGCGCAGTATTATTACCTTTCTATTATGTATGCGTGGTATACTATTACTACCCTATGCTACGCATGTTCATGCTACTATTACTACTATTACGACGCATATTATCTTCACTATGTTTATGTATATACATATATATACAAACATGTAGCTACATGAGGCTACCAAAATATCCTAAATCTTAACAAACTTATTATACAGATCACCAACATTTAAACCACATATTATCTTAACTCCTTTAGTTCCAACCTTCTTCAGGCTTCACCAACAACAACGCTTTTACCCCTAGAAGTACTTGCTTTTGCTATATGTCATGGAAGAAAGGCATGAGATTCGGGGGAGTCTCATTAGCAAAACATTATCTCAATATATAATGTGCAATGGGTAATTAGTTATGCATGTAAATAGCCAAGTAAGAACAATACATTACAAGTATATACACATGGCCATGTCACAACTCAAACAAGGATATTACATGTTCAAAGGCATACATGACAAATAAACATGCAATCAATCAAGCACAAACTATATAAGAGTAAAGTTTACTACTTTTGCTTCTTCCTCTTCAAAATTACCTTCTCTTGCTTGTGTTTCCTTTTGCCTCCTCTTTGGTCTTGATAACAAAAAGCCAAATCTTATTAACCATTATATTTATGTAACCATTATATTTATGTAATAAAGGGCAAATTGATAGACAAACTTTGGTATACTTACTTTGCATATGTCTATTATGTATCTAATTTAAGACATATTATATGTCTTCTATCCCTGCAATTTAAGCACTAAGATTAATTGAATTGGCCCTTAAATTGTCCATAATCCTCAAATCATCATTTCTTCAAAACTGGAAAATTCTAGACTTAACCCAAATCTATCTCAATTTCTAGGTAATTTCGAAAAATCATATTTTAGGTTAGAAAATTCTAAATGAGGTGGTTAAAGTTTCTATGTGAAATTCTTGAAGTCTTCTTTATAATAAAAAAATTATCCAGAATGAATTAATGGTTCTAGGCTCCTAAATTCCATGACCATTCTGACTGCCCATAAAGAGATCTTCCCAAATTTTCTACCCTAAATTTAAAAATTCTTAACTTATAATTCATACATCTAATTCCTAAGTTCTAATACTCAATTGAAAGATCTAAATGTATAATTTAAGGGAAAAATAATTTCACAAAAAAATTACCTAATTAACCTCATGAAATTTGTCCATTTTCCCTACTGTCAAAATCCTAGAACCCAGAATGTTCCCTGTTTTCTGACCAAACTTCTAAAAATCATAATGTTTTCTCTAGATATCCAATTGATGCATTATGGAACTCATTTTAAGGATTTGAATGTGTAATATGTCCTTCTAAATTGACATTGGATAAGTTTTAACTAATCAAAATAGAGCATGAAACTGACTGACACCCAGAAGATCACATATTTGACAGTATGAATTAATCACTCAAGAACTCTACCATTTTCACTCCAAATTGAGCTCTCCTTGATTCTATTAAGTACTACACATCCTAAAATCTCAAAAACCCAAAAGAAACAGAAGAAACTTTTACTTATGATCTCAGTTTGAGCTTCTATAAAATTGAGCAAGAGCGTTATTTTCCAGAAATGTAGACAAGATGAAAAAGATGACATACATACAATCATGGTTTTTGTAACGACCCGCCTCATATATCCCTTATTACTGACCTTACTCAGAGTAGCAATGCGTAGTTCAGTAGGCACACAGGAATAACATGAATATACTGATAATATTAATACAATATTGCTTGATTATAATACAAAAGTTTCCCCACCAGGGGTTTACACAATATTTACAGACCTTCAAACAACCAGCAACAGTCCTCTTCGTGCATACCTCTTTTCTGATCTCAGCATGTTTCCAATGCTCACCTGTCTGAATGGTTGTTTGGGAGGAGTGAGATTCGAGAGAATCTCAGTAGCAAACATTACCACTATGCATGCCAGATATATATGAATACATGACATGCTTGCCTACACTATTTCATGCCAACATAATGACATGCTGCATGCTCGATGTTATGACATACATATGGCCATTGCACAAATATAACAGAGCTTCAACCAATCATACATGTTCCACACAAATAGGCAAAGCAGTCACATAATCAATGCAAGAAATACATATCACATACATGCAGAAAAGGTAAGTTCACTACCTCTTGGACTTTATGTCCTTCTCTTCTTGTCCCTTGATCCGCCAACCATTGCTCCTTCTTTATCACTTCATGGCCCTAGGCAAGTGATAAAATCATTAGAGCCATGAAAAGTGAATACCCAATGGCCCACATTAGCCCTATAGGCTTACTTTCACCCTTAGAGTTCATTCCAATTATATTTGGCCAATTTCTAACTCAAATTCGCATGGTACTCAATCTACCAGCATTTTTGACCAAAATTTGGAAAATCATAATTAATTCTATAGAACTCCAATTGAGGTGATTAAAACCTCTATTTGAAGCCCTTTAAGTTTATATTTATATAAAAATACTCGATTTTAAACGCCACTACTACACCATTCCAAAAAGTTTTCCAAACACCAACTGTTTCAGATGATCTTCCAGAAAACAGGGCATATCTTTAACAATTCATATCTCATAGCATACTTGTCCAATTAACCATTATAACCTATCAAATTAAAGGTATATGTCTCTACTTTTATAATGAAAAGTTTCATGGTCATTGGATAACATTTGACCACTCAAAAACACGTCACCATAACACTGCCTCCAGAAAACGGAATACACAGCATTTACCCTTTAACTTCCAAAAATTCTCAATTCATATACAAGCATCCAAAAATCATGAACACTTGCATACCCACACAATTTTTCCTCCTAAATCCAATGGAAGCATCAAAATCATCAAAATCTTACTCCTTCTCCACGTCAAAATAGGGCAGAAAATCCGATTCTTAGGTGCAATATGTTGTTTCTTGTTTTCTTTGGCTTAATCTCTTCCTTTCTACTTCTAGTCAAGTGATTAGCTATTTAAACACTCATTAGACATGATTTAGCCATTGAAAACACTAATTTAAACCTGTATGAACAGTATCCAACCTTCCCAAAACTCATCCAAACAACAAATCAATCGGTTAAAAAGGAAGCTTACTCTTACCTCTACCCGTTTCCACAAACGGTTCGGAATTCCGGAAATACTCTGGCAAGGGAGACGGCACCAAACACCTCCAAATAAAAATCTGAAACCGTAGGAATGAAGATCTCGATGAGTAGAGGAAGTTTCCTGAAGGGTACTTTGAGAGAGGATGCCGTTTCGGTAGTGTTTCGGAGGAAAAGATTTTATCTCTCCTCTCTCCATTTCATCCTATCTCTTTCTCTCTCTTCCAGTGGTTTTCCTGAGTGAAAATGGCAAAGAATATGATGGAGAATTGATTAAATGTGGTGTTAAATTGCCTTGCCACGTGTCACAAGTTCATTGGCCCAAATAATGATTTTTCGTATAAAATACCAAATTCTGCAGATTTTTCATTAACTTCACAAATTCATATCTAATTGTACAAATTTCCAATTGGAGTGATTCTAAAGGATATGCTACCCTTATTGAGTCTAGTTTTAAGAAAAAATATAACATTTGGCCAATTGAAAGATCAAGCGTCCCAGAATTTTAATCTTTGAATGCTGTCCCAGAAAATAATTAATTTCACTGGGCTAACTTCAAAAATTCATTTCTCTTTGTGTACAACTCCAAATAACTTATATGACATATAAAATTGAAGCTTGATAATTCTAATTTCATTCTAGAAAGTTTCATAATTTTTCACCATCATTTACCCATCAAAACATGTCACACAATCATCACTGCTATACCAGAAATTTCACCGGTGGCAAAATTACTGTGTTCCACTTTACTATATTATGTGTGACTTCTAATCACTTTGTTTTGTTATTCTCCAAGCTCTTTAGCTCACCAATATAATTCCTTTTAATATCCAATAATATAAAGGAATTTTGGGGAATTTAAACATACCTCATAGGGACATTTGCTAAACCAGGGTCTAGCAGTCCATTTAATCCAGGCTTAATCTTATGCCTCTAGTCCCAAAATTTGGGATATTACAGTTTTGGACTCTAAGCCTCAAGGATTTTAACACTATACACTCCTACTCTCTTTATCTGCGTTCGACGTCTTCAAAACAGAACCAAGAAACCCCAAAAATCTCCCAAAATTAAAACTGACATGCATAAACTGTTTAATGGTGACAGCAAACTTTCCAGCGACTTCTTAGACTTCCAGCCATTAAACAACCCAGAAAATCCACTCAAACCAACCGAGACAAATTATAGAGAGGTGTAGGAGACTCACCTACACAAGTTTTTGGGCTTACATGTGGTGTTTGACTCCTCCTTCTTCCTCTTTCTGGCGACCTCCTCCGGCCTCTCTCTTCTTGGCTCTCACTCTCTCTATCTTTCTTTCCTTCATTTTCTCTCTGACCGAACGAAGCAAATGAGAGAGTGGGAGGGAGTGTTTTTTTAAGTAAATGGGTGTTGGGTGGGTATAGTGGGTTGGGTTATGTGGCATCCAAATTGAGAGTTGAATGCTGTTTAAGTGTGGGTGTGGCGTGGGTTACAGTGTAGGGAGTTGGTGTGTGTTTTATATATATAGGTATATTTTCATCCTATAAATCTGACACACTAAGTTCTAAATTTTTCCTTTTATCTAATTTACAATCCCTTAAATTTTTTTGGTTCCATAATTTGGTTTATTCTTAGTCCAATTCCGATTTTCGAGCCGAATAATAAAGTTACCAACTTTTCTTAATTTATAAATTGGTATTGACTTAATTTCTAATTTTCATACATTGATCCTTACCAAATTTTAAGGATTCCTTTCCTTAGTTAGCTTCTTAAAGCTTTAAAATAATTTTTCTGAAATTTTCAAGCCAAATTATGACCTCTAACTATTTTTCCTTGAATTTTCAGGAAAATTGACCTTTAAATTCCAAAATTAACTTTAAAATTATTTGGGACATTCTAGGGAGCTAAGCCTCTTTATAATTTCTCTAATTCCTCATAATAACATTTCATACTATTTCCATAATATATCTGGCCCTTCAATAACTTTTATAATTATCTTAAGCATTTTCCTTGTGATATGTTTAAGACATTTAACTTAATTGGGCTTAGTAATTTATTTAATTTAGACTAATCCTTTATATTCTAAGGCCTAGAATTTGAGATGTTACATATTACGTGAGGAATTACTTAAATTTGAAATATTAATTAATTACATTAAAAGTTCCGAAACATTCTCATCAGCTGCTGGCTTTGCCACATACCGACACCGTGTTTTTTTGCCAAATATATGGTAACTTCATTAATTAATTATAAGCTCGTACATAACGCTGGCTATAATGTCATGGTATTAGGTTATATATTAAGGGAAAAAAATTTCTTACTTTTGCTGGTAGTATTTGAGCTTCACCTACAAACACAATAATTAATTTATAGACTTAAAGTGTATAGGATCATCGTCAGATAATGTTCTCATTCTGAAGACCTAACTTTTCATGATTCAAGTGGTATTCATTGTACAATAGCATATTTTCTTCTTTTGATCCATAAGATATATATATATATATATATATATATATATATATATATATTGGCTAGATTTCTACAGTGTGTGTAATCAATAATATATAGAGTAAGAGAGAGGCTAGTATATACTACAAAAACCTGACTTTTGATGACCACTTTTAGCGGCGACTCTAAAAAGTCGCCGCCAAAACTTGACTTTCAGTGGTGACAAGAAGAGTCGTTGTTGAAAGTAACTTTTTCAGCGGTGACTTTTATTATCGTTGCTGAAAGTCGACTCTTATTATCGTTGCTGAAAGTTTGACTTTCAGCGGCGACATTTATTGTCACGGCTGAAAGTGTGACTTTCAGCAGTGACTTTTCATTGTCGTCATTGAAAGAGATTCTTTCAGTTGCGACTCTTATTTTTGCCATTGAAAGTTAAACTTTTAGCAGTGACATTTATTGTTGCTACTGAAAGTCACACTTTCAATGGCGACTTTTCCTTGTCGTCGCTTAAAGTGTGACTTTCAGCGGCGACATTTATTGTCGTTGCCAAAAGTATCAGTTTTTTCAATTAATATTTTTCTCATCAAAAAATATTTTTTAAAATATAATATTTAATCTCTCAAAATATTTTTTTTTATAGAAAATGATAAATTACAAAAAACACCTCAGGGATTAACCTCCTGAGTCAAACCACATTCTCGACTCCTTTTCATCAGTAAGTAAAAAACTCCTAATAATATCAGGAGGTGAATCAGTGATATGGATGTCCATCGTCATTCTCTGCGCCTCCCTAGCCATAGCATCAGCCACAGCGTTAACATCTCTCTTACACCATAATATTTCCACTTCCCATTGTCTATTCAACAAAGAACAAACCTCCCCGAAAAGTTGAAAATTAGGATGTTCCAGAGGCACCGTATTTTGAATTAGCTCCATGACTTCTGTACAATCACACTCAAGTAAGATTCGTCTGTATCCTCTATCCCAAGCAAGTTTAAGACCCCACAAAACACCCCAAGCTTCAGCCGATACCACAGTCCCTTGCCCAATCCGGTACATAAACCCCAGCAAGAACTTTCCATTATGATCTCTTAATACCCCTCCACAAGTGCACAATCCAGAGTTCTCGTTCCTTGATCCATCAGTATTAATTTTCATCCATCCAAGTGGTGGAGGTCTCCAATGTGGATTACTCCTCTCCTCATGTTGAGTTTGAAGCAGGTTCATATTGCCCCATGATAAGCAAGCACGAGTACGGGCTAAAATGTTTGTACTACTCCATGTAACATTATTAAAGCAGCGATCATTTCGAGCAAACCAGATATACCTGCATATAATTGTAAACCAAATGCGAAACTCGAATCCCTGTACAGTATCTTTTCATCCCAGACACCATGCAAGCCATTCCTTCCTGTCCAATATGTTGAAAAACAGCTCATGCCATCCCAACGGCAGAAAACCCTTCCATAGATCAGAGATCATCGGGTAGTCTCGTAGGACATGACAGATCGACTCATGTGAAATATTGTATATTCTACAATTTCCTGTTGGATGACTACCATTTTTGAACCGTATCAAATTTGTCATTAGACGGCCATGAAAACATAACCATAAGAAAGTACGATACCTCTGAGGGACCTTTAATTTCCAGACGCGTCTCCACCTGTATCTATCATGATGCCGTGGAGTACCCATTAAGTGTTTATAAGCAGAACTAAGGGAGAAATTTCCATCAGAAGACCATCTCCATGCCGAAAAATCCTGACCATGTAAAAGAGGAATATTAACTCGTCTGATAGCTGCACAAACATGCCCTGGCAGAAGATGCTCAAACTTATTTACATCCCACTGTCCCGAGGGGGTGATGCAATCAGCCACTCTCCATTCAATAATATCTCTAGACAAAGGCCGATTTATCAACCTCTCCAGCTTATCCAAATGTGGTACCCACACGTCCTTCCAGAAATAAATGCTCATACCGTTATTGACTCTCCATGATATACTATATGTGACTTCTTCCCAGTTATTCCGGATACCTCTCCACGTATTAGACTCACATCTGCGCTTCTCAACTTTAGGAATAATATCATTGCCAGCTTTATACTTTTCTCGAAGAAACCTGACCCAGAGCGAGTCATGTCTATTGATCATACTCCATCCAAGCTTCATCATGAAGGCTTTATTCTGATCGCGAGCTTTTCTAAGACCCAGACCACCATCTTCCTTATGTTTACAAACAGAATCCCAGGATACAAGGTGAGGTTTTCTGTTGGTTGAGCTACTCCCCCAGATGAAATTACGGCATCGTTTGTCAATTTCTTCACACGTACTCAAAGGAAGAGGCACTGTCTGCATAGCATAAGAAGGCATAGCTGATAATACAGAAGACACAAGAGTATGCCTAGCCGCCATTGATAACATGTTGGACTTCTAATTAGCCAGACGAACATCCATCTTATTGAGGAGGAAGTTATACGTTGTCTTAGAGCTCCGTTCATGTAATATAGGCATTCCCAAATATTTCCCAAGATTCGACGTCGGAATAAAGTTCAAAAAGTCACTGATTTCCTTACATCTGTTATGATTCACATTCTTTGAGAAATAAATTCTAGATTTTCCTGCATTCACTTTCTGACTTGAAATGTCACAGAAATCATCCAAGATGGCCTTCACCACCCCCGCTTGACCAAGGTCTGCCTCTGCAAACAAAATGAGATCATCAGCAAAAAATAAATGGGATACAGGAGTACCTTTTTTAGAGAGCCTAAATGGTTGCCAGTCCCCATCTTCTACTGCGGTCTGAATGAGATGCCCCAGTCTTTCCATCATGATAACAAATAAATAAGGCGATATAGGATCCCCTTGACGAACTCCACGAGACGGGCAAAATATTTTTGAAGCCACACCACTCCAAAGCAGTTGCATTTGAGGCGTCGTCATACAAGCTTGGATGACTTTAAGGATATAGTCAGGGATGTTAAGTTCTCTTAAACAAGCGGTGATAAAAACTCCATCTAACACGATCATATGCCTTCTCCAGATCAATCTTTATGGCCATGAAGCCCTTTTTCCTCTTTAAAGACTTCATAGAGTGGATAATCTCCTGAACTAAGATGATATTATCCGTACTTTGACGTCCTTTCACAAAGCTGCATTGATTTGGGGCTATCACTAAAGGCATGACACCCTTAAATCTATTAGTTATAACTTTAGTGACAATCTTGTACACAACATTGCACAAACTTATAGGACGAAAATCACGAAACGTCTCAGGATGTTCCACCTTTGGTATAAGAACAATTTGAGTTCCATTAATCTGTCGAATAAGCATTGGGTCATTGAAAATTTGTTTAACTAAATCAAGCACTAACGTTCCCACCGTTTCCCATTGGCTTTGGTAAAAAAGAGGATTGAATCCGTCTGGTCCTGGCGCTTTCAGAGGCCCCATATCAAATAAAGCACATTTGATCTCATTATCTTCAACAGTTCTCCCCAAAATACGCAGATTCACGTCATCAATTTTGGGATAAGTACACCCAAAAACCAAGGATCCAATATAAGTATTAGTCTCCATATACATATCTTCAAAATACTTGCTTCCCATTCTCATAATTTACGTTGCATCATATGTCCACTCTCCAGATTCAAGCTTTAATGCTTCTATTTTATTCCTTCTCCGTCTCCCATTAGCCAGAGTATGGAAGTATTTAGTATTTCGATCACCATCCACATACCAAGTAGCCCTGGAATATTGTAGCCACATAACTTCTTCCCGCGCCAAAAGCTTTTCAAGCTCACTCTATAGCTCCCCTCTTAATTTATCCAAGCTCTCCGAAATATCAACTGAAGCCATCTTAGTATTAATTCCATTTAATCTTCTATATAAAATGTCTTTCATATAAGAAATATTACCAAATACCTCCTTATTCCATAACCTCAAATCCTCAGTAAACTGTTTTACAGATCCGCACCAATCATCTTTTACCTCCCATCTTGTCTGTACAAAGCTCTTGAAGTCTTCGTGCATAACCCAAGGGGCAAAAAATCTAAAAGGTCTTCGTTTCTTTTCAGAAAATACATGAGAATCAGTATTCACCAGAACCGGACAATGATCAGATTTAAATTTTGGAAGATGCGTGACAGTTGCATTAGGATATCTAGTAAACCAACATTTATCCACCAAAGCTCTATCAATTCTGCTATGACTAGTAGCATTGCCCCAAGTAAATTGGGGACCATTAAAACCAATATCAAGAAGCTCACTACCCACTAGCCAATTCCGGAATAGCCTATCAATGCCCGAACTATCCCTGTTATTCTTACTCCAACGTTCTTGGGGATATGATGTAGCATTAAAATCTCTAATCACTACCCAGCCTCCAATAACCAATTTTTGAATACCCTCAAGAATAGGCCACAACCGGCGTCTATTAATCATATTAGGGTGCCCATAAACAATAGTCAGCGACCACTCATCACTTTTACCTTTGTTCACTATACCATGAATAAATTGATCACCTGAACCAATCACAGAAAAATTCAAAGTAGAATCCCAGAATAACCATATACCTCCACTGAAGCCCTGAGCTTCAACCACATGCATATGCGTCCATCCTAGTTTCCTAGCAATAAGATTAGCTTTAATCTCTGTCTGTCTAGGTTCAAGCAGAGCAAAGAAATTAACTCTATGTCTAGCAACTATATCATCAAGCAACCTGCAAAAAGAGGCACTACCGGCACCTCGAGTATTCCAAGTCATAATAATCATAAAATTAATAAAGAGAAAAAGGAATAAGCACAACCAAACCAGGCATTATTGAGACATAGGTCCTTGTTGCTCATCCCCGACACCGCTCATCTCCACGTCATCAACATTTCCAGAAGAGTTCATTTGATTAACGAAATTCTCTCCTCCATCTGCACCTGGATCAATAGGATTTGATGCTCCTAATCTAATAGTGGAAGGAATGGGATCTGTATTATTTTTAAATACTAACCCCCCCTCCGCATTAGCTTTACGTGAAGACCCTGCTCCTTGAGACAAACTGTGAGGATTCAACATAGAAGAATCTACTTGTGTCTTTGCTTGCTGAATTTTCGGATCCCTACTCAAAAGTCCTTGGGATGTTCCCACCTCAATCCCTTTCTTCTTAGTTACTTGGATCCCATGCATTTTGTTCAACTTGTTTAAATGCCCAGCATTACTCACAGAATCAGAATTCCTCTCCTTTAAACCTACATTTAAAATATTTGATCCACTATTTGCCTTTGATTTCCCTTTTGACTCTCTCTCCTTGCTTAAAATTGACATGGCTCTTCCCCTGATTTATACTGACCTCATTGTCTCCATCATTCATTCCCATATTTTCAGAATTAAGAGCTTCAAAATGTGATCCTCCTGTCATATTTCGAGAACGAACATCACGCCTAGGCTCACGCCCAGAACTACTATTACCTACGTTTAAAATCCGTTGCCCCCTTTTCCGACGTGGTGCTACCATCCATTCTCCATATATTCCATCCTTCGTCTCGGAGCATACTGGCGAATGTGTTTCATCACAGGGACAGACTGATTCTCCATGCATGCCAACTTTGATGTGCTTATTGATTGATTCTTAGTACAATGCTCCATGTCATGGCCATACCTTCCGCATGAAAAGCAAATCATGTGTAAACCCTCATAAACAATCTTCTTCTCTTTCCCATTGATCATCAAGGATGGGAGTAAGGGTGCACTCAAATCAACTTCAACACATATTCGGGCAAAACGGCCTTTAGTTTGCTGAAGAGTGTTTATATCCACTTTCAAAACCCGTCCAATCTGGTTACCTACTACATATAAAATACCCTTATCATAAAAATCCACAGGGAATTTAGGAATTCTTACCCATGCTGCTATTTTAGAGACCTCACTAGCATCAGGATCGAACTCTGACTTCCATGGTTGTACTGCAAGGTAATGATCCATGTAAACCCAAGGGCCACATGTTAACGCGAAATCATAGTCCTCCTCATTTCTCAAACGTACCAAGAAATATCCGGACCCTATCTCAATAGTTTCGACCTCCCCTCTACGTCCCCACAATTGTTGTAGTTTTCGACCCAGTTGATCCTCACGCACCATCCTTCTAAGGAGTCTAACGAATAGCGAAGTCGCCCATTTCCGTGCTAACTTCTTTTTAAACTCCGAAGAAACAATAATGTTTGGTCCTTTTTATGTCATCTCCACTTCAATTCTTGACTTCCATCCGTCTCCTCTCCACCATTCCTCTTCTTCATCTGAAGCTTGATTTAATTTCTGATCTTCAATACATGCTTCCTTGTATGATCGTCTAGTCTCCTCAGGTATAGTGGTTTCCTTTCTAATAGGATCATCACTCATCCAGTCTTCAACTCTTGGGGTTAAAGATTGCTTATGTGAGAACTCTTCATTATCATCACGAACTTTCTTCCTACCACGTTCCAAAGTTTCAATCTCCTCAATCCTCTTTTCTAGATTCATTCTCTCACGACTGCGTTCTCTTTCTCGTTCACCCATCTTCAGCAGCCCCAAGCCTTCCTACCAAAGGCTTTGGCTAAAGACAACGTCAAAACTCACAGCAAGAGAACTTTATTTTACTGAATCCACAGAAGAACCAATACTATTGTAAGACCACACGCTGAATAGGAGTTAGTAAAGTGAAACAGACGACCGTTGCAGACGCACTCAATGAGAACCCACCGACGGCTAAGCACAGAGCAGCACCACCGACGTTCTCGAATACGTATGGAGAACGTTCACCGTTGAGCTTACCAGATTTGAACTGCACAAGAATTTCATAAATCGAGCTCACCAGATCTGGACCAAGAAGGAAAAACGGTCGCCGTCGAGCTCACCAGATTTGAAGAAATCAGCTAGCCGGATTCTCCTTTTGGCAGCAACGGCGTGAGAACAGAGACGATGAGATCTAACGAAAATCAGCAGCGATGAAGATCTGGATACCACGAAGGCAATGTTTCTCTCAAAGACTCCGTCGGCCAGAAAAACGTTGCCAGGGTGGTAACGCTCGTTGGCCAGAAAGAACAGATGAAACACAGGGGTTATTATATATAATATGATATTTATCATGAAGAAATAAAATAAGGTCATAAGTTTTCATTTTCACAGGGGTTATGTTTAAATTTGCATTTTAATTGAAAATGAATGATGCATCCACAATTTTATTTTACACAAACATGCATAGTGAATGAGTAAATTAAATATTTCAATTTTGATTTCTTTATCGTTGTTGTGTGTACTTAAAAACAATCATTCTAACTAATTTAATATCTAAAATATAAAAAATATATTTAGTAGTCTTTATTGTATGATTATAATCAATTGAAGAGAATAAAATATATGAAAGTTAATTAATTAGTTATAAAATATTGATAAATTTAATTAAATATAGCTTAGCATCTACACTTATTTAATTATAAAATATGTATATGATTCAACCCAATTTCTTTCTACTCATAGTTGCAAAACAAGAATGAAAGAAAAATGCTATGCTTCAAAAAAGAATAAAATAAGTTAAAGAATATGTGCTTCTCATATGCTATTATAGTTTGGCAAAATAACTTTCTACATCACACACTCTAATAAAAACAAAATTTAACGAATGTTAGTTAAAAAGAATGTGAATGGTTCATATATTAGGTTATATGAGATTTTTTATTCTTTCATACCTTGATTAAGATATTGTTATAGATAGATTTTATGTATTGACACTTTTTATCTATCTGGAGGACAATTTTGTCAATGATTTTAGGTCATGGAAGAAGACAAATAAAAGATCTTATTTAAAAGGGCTTCCAACTATAACTTTAATCTTTTATATAATTTGAATAATCTAAAGTATATTTTAGATTTATTAGTAGTTTCCCTCTTAGGATATTATTCTATATATGAGTTGTCAAATAGGATCTCAAGGATATTATTTAATATCTTATTATTGTATCATTGATTTGATAGATGACATCTTATCCTCAATAACTTTGAACATCTTAGAGTATTTTTTAAAAAACTATTTTGATTAGTATTATTTAATGCTTTATTTTTCTTTATTTAGTAGATATAAATTAAATGCAAAATCATTTATTAATTTATTATATAATATTATACACTCAATATAAAAAATAAAATTTATCAAATTAATAATATTATATTAATAATCAACATTTTTATCTATATGGAAATATTATAAATATTATATTAATAAATAGATATTTATGTTATATTATATACATGTTTATGTGAATATATTTTTTTATACGTAATTTTAAATATGAATATCATTATATATATATATATATATATATATATATATATATATAATATTCATTTATGTGTGTGTATATTTAATTATACATTTACATGATGGGATTTCATCACAGCTCACATGGTAAAGGCTCAAGACAACAACAAAGAGGTGGGGGGTTCGAACTTGGTAGAGGCACATTTGGGAGGTGAAAATATGGAGTGATGATGTGGCATATTATGTGGCAGGTGGGTGGTGACATGGGCTGATATGACAGGTAATAGGTGGCATAGATACTGATGTGGCTTTATTTATTAAATTTTTTTCCTTTTTTTTCTAAATGTTGACTTTCAGTGGCGACATTTAAAGTCGCCGTTGAAAGTACCTCTTTGGCAGCGACATTTGTCGCCGCTAAAAGTATACTTTTAGTAACGATTATATTTGTCGCTCTCAAAACTTTCAGCCATAGTCGCAACAGCAACGACTTGGCAACAACTTTTTGTCGCTACTAAAAACCTTCAGCGACGACTTTTAGACTTTCAATAGCGACTTTTGTCGTTGCTAAAAGTCATTGTTTTGTAGTGCGCGCGCGCGCACGCACGCACACACATATTAGCTAGATTTCTGCAGTGCGTGTAATCAATAATATATAGAGTAAGAGAGAGGCTAGTATGAGAACACCTACCACCAGGATAAGTGCAGTTTTTAAAGTAGCTGATAAAGAAGGAAAAACACATTAATTTAAGTCAAAAGCATGATCAATAATAATTAGAGTTGATGTATTCAGTGAGTAGTGTCCGCAACGGTCCGCAAGTGTATGGGGTGCGCCAAGTAATAAATTGATAAGTAAGATATCATTCCCATGAGGATTTGGTTCCAAAACCCGGTTAAGTAGCGATTATCGCACTTTCACCTAATTTGAGTTGGACAATTATCACGGTGGAGGAGAAACAGAATTATAAACGAAAAGAAAAATATAAATAAGTGATTCATGGACTAGAAAGGTTAATGCAGTGGAAGTTAGGATTGTTTATCCCCCTTGCATTTCATAGGTACTCATTCAAATCCCCACAATATGAGCTCTCAAGGATGGATTATGCTAACCAAGGTCACTAATTTACCCATAAGTGCTCTCTCAAGTCTCCAAATAGTTGTTTAGTTTAATTAGTTTATTAATCTCTTAACTGAAGAATTAAGTCCAACCTACATTGCAGAACCTATGTGGTTATGCAAGGTCAATGAGTATATCTCTACCTCATCAACAAAATCATCCATCCAACTCATGGATTTCAAGTTCCCACACGATTAAACATAAGTTCTACACTCAATCTAGCCCTTTCAGGCGTCAACCAAGTGAACCCAACAGCCTCATTGGTGGCTAACCAACAAGGAGCATTAAATACAGAGTGAAATCAACATAAACCAACCATTCAACATAAATATAAAGGGGAAATGAGTACTTAATCCATACAAGGGTTCAAAACAATCCAAACAATAAAAAACTAGCTATACATGTTCATAAAACCCTTGAGAAACAGGGCATAAATCAGTTACAAAGCAGAACAAGAGGGAAAGACAGCAGAAGGAGAGGAAAAACTAAGAGGAGAAGCTCAAATCTCTTCAAATCTTCAACATCTAACCCAATCTCTACCTCCAAGCTCTAAACCCTAGCATAGCATTATCTTTACGACGCCTCCCAGGTCCAGAATGAGGCTCTGATGTGTTAATTTCGTATTTATAGGCCTTAGAATCCATGCTATCATAAAAACGTATTTCTACTGTTTTTGGGCGTTGGCCGTGGCCAAAATGTTTCTGGAGGTTGTTTAGCCGCGGCCAAAGTTTGTTGGACGCTGCCAAAATCTTTCTGGAGCTCGTTGGCTGTGGCCAAAAAATGGTTGGCGGCAGCCAAACTTCTTTGGTGCTCTTGGCTGCAGCCAAGCTTCCATATGAAGCTTTTTGGCCTTCTTCACCCTTTTCTTGCTCTTCCATGGTGCTTTGACTTCTTTAACTCTTTTCCCGCTTCTTGATCATCTATTTGTGCCTCCAATGACTCCTTTGTGGTACAAATGTTAACCTATCAACACAATGAAATCTATAAAAATAGTGTTGATATAATTTTAATACAATTATGGGGCTTAAACAGAGAATTTACATCTTTTTGACATCATTACCCCTGGGCACATTACGTTTGCACATTTATCATCAATATCTATGAATTTACCCAAAATGCATGCAAAACTAAGGGTAAATGTGCCAATTTGATAGGAATTTTATGAGGTTAACAAGTAGCATCTTCTGATACTCGATCTGAGACTTGTGTGGTGTGGTTGCTGGATTTGTACTAAAGAATTTATTCTTCCCCTTTATAACTATATACAATTTTTCCTTGAAGACATATAATCATAAACATTCAAGTAGTATAGTTTTTAACTCAAGAATCCCAACATCTTCATAAAACTTTGGGGACTTAATTGATAAAAAAAACTTTGAAGATCAAATCGATAATATATGGAGACAAGCTTAAAGAACTAAGAAGTTGTAATAGTACTTTACAAATAACGGGGGAATAACTGTTATAATTTAAAATCTATAATAATAAATGGTTTTTACTGATCCGATCATCAAAGTAAGCCTTTCATTACACCTAGCAGGCATATACACATGGCCATGACACAAACTCAAGTAAGGATATTACATGATCAAAGGCATACATGACAAATAAATATGCAATCAACTAAGCACAAACTATATAAAGGTAAGTTTTAGTACCTTTTGTTTCTTCTTCTTCCAAGTTACCTCTTCTTGGTTCTTTCCTTGATGGTTCCTTGGTGGGCTTGGGTAAACATGAGATTCTAACAACCATGCATGCATAGGCATATCTTTACATGTAATTCTCATATACTACTATTGCAAAAAATAACTTTTAATTCTCCATCTTTACCTCTTTTACTTAATAACTTACTCAGCATCTCCTTGAAAACTCCTCCCTTTGGCCGACAGACCGCTTATAGGCGTAAAGTTCCATTTTTCATGTATAAGACTTCCCTCCTAAACTATTAACATATCCCTTTGGGAAAATCTTATTTTGAACCTATTAGAAGCATCTAATTAGGCAAAAAAAAAAGCATCTAACCTCATCAAACAGTTTTGTCCAAGGCACTCATCATCATCCAAAAATCTCATTTAAGTTTGCAATACCTCTAATTAAATCCAGGGACTTTACACAAAACATCATTTAAATCCATTGGAGGCCTTAAATTAACTAAAATGTATATTTATAACATGTTCATATAAACAGGGCCATGGCTTAAGGAATAAAAACAAGATTGAATTTCCTTTCCATTTAAGCTGAACACTACCTAGAGGTTATTAGACATTTCATACGGGTGATCTATCAACTTAGAGCACTTGTACCACAATTTGGCATCTTAAAACAGTGGCATGTTATCCTTAAATATCCTAAATTTAAATCCATCAATCATTCATCCTCATACAACTAATAGACACTTATACTATTCAAATTTCTTTAACATTTGAGCACTTACAATTCTGCTAAAAATTTGGACAGCAGCCCCTTCGTAATTGTCAATCTTTAGGAAACTTTGAAAAATCATATCTTAGGCTAGGAAATTTCAATTGAAGTGGTTCAAGTTTCTATATGAAGCTATTGAAGTCCTTTGTATAAGAAAAATATATTTAGTATCCACTCTTAGAATTAGTCTCCCAAATTCCATGATCAATCTGACTGTCCAAAATAAGAGTAAGAATTTTTCAGATTTTCTATCCAAAGTTTAAAAATTTATAACTTATAATTTACATATCAAATTCCTAAGTTATAATACTTAATTGAAAGTTCTATAAGTCTGCTTTAAGAAAAAAAAAATAATCATACAGACAAATTACCAAACTAACCTCATAAAATTTACCTATTTTCTTACTATCAATAATCCAAAACCCAGAATGTTCCCTTTTTTCTTACCAAACTTTCAAAAATAATAACTTTTGTTCTAGATATCCAGTTGACACATTCTAGGTCTCATGTTAAAGCTTTGGATGTGCACTATTTTCTTGCCAAATTTCATAAACAATGGACATGATTTTCCTAATTAAAACTATGCCCAAAACTGACTAACTCCCCTAGATTTTACAAATTTGACACTCTGCCTAACACTCTCAAGAACACCACTTTTCTCTACCAGAATTGAATTATTCTTGATTCTAACATCTAGTACACTTTTAATCTCTCAAAAAAATCAAAAGAAACTGAAGCAATTACACTTAAAACTCATTTTCTAGCTTATAGCATTACATGCAAACACTACTCTGTTTTCTGGTGATGAAGACTAGGTGGAGAAGGTGACATGCAAACTTGAATCTAACTCAAAACTTCTAGAAACATTGGCTCTATAAACTCCTAAACTCAAGCCCTATTTCGGTGACCTTCAAAGAGAACCAAAAACATCACCAAACTACCTCAACAACGCAAAATCCTACCCCAAAATCGCCATGCACCTTACTCAACTCCCATGGTGGACAAAATTGCTTTTCCAGAAACACACAACTTCCAGCAACCATAAATTCCAAAAACATCACCAAACTACTGAATTGAAAGTGGGAAGAGGTGTATTAGACTCACTGAAACTCTAATCAAGGCTTGCATGTGGCTTCCGGCCACTTCCTCTTCTTCTCCGATCACCACTTCCTTTGGCTCTCTCTTCCTTTCTCTCTTAAGTTCTCTCAAGCTCTCTCCCCCCCTCTTTTCTACGCCAAAAATGAGGAGTGTAAGGGGCTTATGAGTGATTAAATTAAGTAAAGTGCGTGTTGGGTGTTGGGTCGGGTCTTGTGGATCCAACTGAGAGTGAGACGTTGAATGGTGAGCATGTGTGTTGTCTGAATATGAGTGGGGGAAATGAGTTTTTTTTATCCTATTAATCTCAACCACAAGCTCTAAATTTCCTACTTTATCTAATTTAAAATTGTTTAAATCTCTTGGTGGTACAGGAAGCAATGCAAACACAAATGGTTTTGATTCAAATACTGATGATCTTACAATGGGAAACCTCCCTCCTATCTATACTATGGGGAATAAGAAAAGCATATCATTTAAATAATGAAAAGCAACGATAAGGGAATGGGAGGGGGGAAATGGGAAGAGATAGGATAAGATAAGATAAGGCATGGGAGGAGAATGTTTGTCTAACACGTTCCTTTTTATTCTCTCATCTTTTCCGTTTTATTCTCCCGGGGTTGGATAGGACTCGACCTCGAGTCATAAATATCATCATCAATATACGGAGATAGATCCGCAACATTAAAAGTGGTTGAAACACCATAGGCACCAGGCAATTCCACTTTGTTGGCATTATTATTAATCTTTTGCACAATCTTGAATAGACCTTCCACTTGTGAAGACAATTTGTCATTTGATTGCTTTAGGAATCGTAAATGAATCCAAATTAAATATCCCACATTAAAGATTCGCTGCTTTCGATGCTTGTCCCTTTGTGCCTTAGTTTTCTAAATTCTATGACGAACCCACTCATGTAGTCTCTTGATTTCTTTGACCCGTTGGTCTGCATTTACGTTGTAATATAACTTGTTAGGGGGCAACTCAGGTGGCATTTTATTAGCTAGCATATCTGAAAATGATGTAACTCCCTGCGGTGATTTAAATTTCATCACCTCACTTGCAGTATTAAGCCAGTAAGGATGCAGATGGTCAAGTATTGGAAGCTTCAATTTTTGCACCATGTAGTCAGACACTACATTTTCACAACTTCCATTATCAATATTGTAAATTTTTCCTTAGAAAGCGTAATAAGTGTGAAAATTGTTATAGCATAGCGAAGGTTCTTCCTCAATCACAGCTGGATGCAGATTTTGTTTAATCATCAAAAGCTCTTCCTGATCTGGCGACGTAACCTCCTCATCATAAATTGGCTTACCTTCATAAAGATAAGTCTCCTCATCATCTGCTTGATCAATGGGCATAACTTCCTCATCATATATTGGTTTGCCTTCATAAAGGTAATGCTCATCATCGTCTGCTTGATTAACGGGCATAACTTCCTTGTCGTATAATAACTCATCTTCACAAAGATAAATTTCTTCGTCATCTACTTTAGGTGCTTCATTACAAGTTTTTAATAAAACTCACTGAACCACTACCTTAACTTCCAGCTCTAGCAATCAGCGTTTCATTTCTTTCATCTTAATTTTAAGCATGTTCCTGTGTTTTAGAGGCATTTTGTATTAATTTTGGGGTAGAATTGGTGTTTCTAGAAAAGCAAGGGTAAAAGGGGAATTTGGGCAAAATTCTGGGGCCAATAATGTACTTCAAGCAACTTTCAAGGCCAAAATATGAATTCAGAAAGTTATGGGGCCAGAAATGTAATTTTGGAAAATTCTTGGGGCAAAATGTGAATTCAAAAAGTTTTGGGGCCAAAAATATAATTTTGGAAAAAAATTTATGGCACAAATGTAAATTTAGAACATTTTAGGGAAAAATGTAATTTTGGCAAAATTTTAGGCCAAAAAAAAATTCCGAAAGAACTGGGAAGAAACTGTAATTTTAACCAAAAATTCTAGGGCAAAATTGTAATTCTAGAAAGTATGTCTAACTGGGTTGATGACATGGCACTGGCGACACGTGGCAGGTTATGAGTAGTGCTGACGCATCATTGACTGTCAGAATTGCTGGTGTGGCCGATGACGTGTCGATGCTGTGTCTCATCTTCAACCTCCAGATTCCGGCGAACTTCCAGCGACGGTGAGATTTTTCGGCAACTTTCCAGTGAATCTTAAGGATGCCGTTTTCGACGATTTCCAGCACTTTTTTAGGGTTTTATGGCCTTCTAAACATGACAGTGAGGTCGGTTTTTCCGAAAAATGATCAGAGATCGGACTTTCAAAGATGTCTGAAATTTTCCAGCGACGTTCCGGTGAAGCTCGTGGAGGCCGTTTTCGATGTTTTCCGACACTTTCTTGAGGTTTTCTGGCCTTCTGAACATGATGATGAGGTTTGTTTCACCGAATGATGCTCAGAGATGTGACTTTTGAAGGTGTCTGTGTTTTTTGGTGACCAAAATCTTCGTGTCTTCTTTCTCCGTTGATTTTTCGGCGTTTTCCTCCCCTTTAGACCTCTGCTTTGATACCAAATGGTACAGGAGGAAAACACAAATGGTTTTGATTCAAATACTGATGATCTTACAATGGGAAACCTCCCTCTTATTTATACTACGGGGAATAAGAAAAGCATAGCATTTAAATAATGAAAAGCAACGATAAGGGAATGGGAGGGGGGAAATGGGAAGAGATAGGATAAGATAAGATAAGGCATGGGAGGAGAATGTTTGTCTGCCATGTTCCTTTTTATTCTCTCATCTTTTCTGTTTCACTTGGGTTCCATAATTTAGCTTAATTTTAGTCCAATTCTGATTTCCAGGTCCGAATAATAAGTTGCCAACGTTCCTCAATTTTTTAAATCGGTATTATCTAATTTCATAAATTAATCTTTAATAATTTTTTAAGGATTTTCTTCCTTAATCAACTTCTCTAAGCCTTAAAACAATTTTTCTAAATTTTTCAAGTCAAATTATGACATCTAACTATTTTCCCTCCAATTTTTGAAAAAATAGGCCTTTAAATCTCAAAATTAACTTTAAAATTATTTGGGCTATTTTTTGGGGAACAAAACCTCTTTATAATTTTTTTTAACTTCCCATAATAACATTTCATTCTATTTTCTCAATATATCTGGGTCCTTAAATAATTATCTTAAGAATATTTTTCCTGATATGCTTAAGACATTTGGCTCAATCAGGCTTAATAGTTTACTTAATTTAGACTAATTCTTTATTTTCTAAGCCCACAATTTGGGATGTTACTGCTAAGCCATTCATTATTATACCTTATACTTTTCATCTTTATTTAATGTTTTCAACTTTATTTTCCTTTTCTATATATATATATATATATATATATATATATATATATATATATATATAGTATTTTACAACATGTCATATAGTTATTTATGCAATGGGTCATCAGAAATAAATCTTATTTGGCATATGATATAAGCAGAAATGACAAGGAATATGACGCGGCGTTTTGTAATTGGAATTTAACGATGAATAATTATCTGTTTCTGGGTTCATTATGTTTTTCCATGAATACAACAGATAATTATTCAAATCCCTCAGTCACACTTCCTGAATACATTCTTCCATTCCCACATCTTTGTATTTTTACTTCTTCCAGGGCATGTTATAAAAGAATAAATATGTTAAAAAATTATATGAAACTAACCTTCTTGATCACTATAGTAGTCATAAATTTTGTCAATAAGACTTTTAACAACTTCCAGTTACATCTTCTGATGACCCATTGCATAAATAACTATCTGACATGTTCGTCGATCGTCAAAGAGTATATATATCACTGAAATCTATATACAAAACAACATATTATTGACGCAATAAAGACCTATTCAGAAATGGTTTCATGAAAAGCAGTAAATCCACGACCATAAGAAAGATCAATTTGAAAAAGAACATGATAGAATATATCAGACAAAATCATGCAAATTTCGATCACCATACTTTATCCATCCAGCAGCTTTGAATGCAGCAGGATGGAATGCCACAAGTTTTCAGAAGTTGATAAGGACCAGAGTGAGTACCTTTTGTAATACCTTAATTTTCCAAGTCTTTAAATGAGTTAAATGTATAATGATTTCGAACCTGAGATCATAACAATTTTAAAATTCTAACTTTAAAATAAGGTTCTATCTTGTATTTTTGTAGGGATTTCAAAAACTTTTTAGAATAAATATGTATGGTCTCATTCTAATTTGTAAATTCATTATCCTTATTAGTTTCAAAATCATTTATTTAAAATGCAGAGTATTTTCTATCAATAGTCCGTGTAGTGGTGGTTAACTTATGGGCTTTTGGTAGATGGTTACCTGATTCTAGTTCAATTATCGCTTTTGGATACTATCGCGTTACCGAAAGTCTAGCATACTGATTTCAACTTATACGGTCTATGTTGCAGGTACTAGTACTAATACCAATACTTATGGTAGTTATAAATATTTTACAGTCATCCAAGATAAAATGATAACCAAACAGTCCATAATCAATCCGTCTTCTCTTCGTCTGTTTATATTACCTTCTTGCCCTTGGAGCTGGACGCCTTTGCTGTATGTCATTTGTTGAAAAATGGGGTGAGATTCAAAAGAATATCAGTAGTACACAGATCACTCATATAATATGCAAAAATACTTAGCATGTAAAATAAATCATCAAACTGTACAACTTACAGGAATGCAGCAAATAAAAAGGGCCTAACCAATCCCTTATCATAGACTCACAGCGCTTGAGATTCACAGTCTGGCTGCCCAGGGCCTCTGCCCCATACAAGATGCAGTCACGGGCTTTCTGTCTCAAGCCTACCTGGCTTAAGACGCCCCCGGGTAACTCCCGGTGCTACTTGTACTTACGGGTCTTTCTGCCTATGGGCTATCTGTCACACACATATACAGATGATACAGTGCACATACATAGCATCACATATGATATAAGAGATAAGGTACTACCTGACAGTCTTTCCAAATTTTGTTCATATTCTCAGTCTCTTGGGCGTCCCAGGAAAATGTCAAATCCTATAATTTATTATTCACGAACGGCCAAATTATTACTTGTTCCAAATATTTAGTATTTCAAGATACTTTGGTAGGTTATCATTCTAGTTAATACATTAGACCCAATAGGTATTTAATGAACTCATACCAACTCTAAGTATTTAACTTGAATTTTAGAGTTCCAACTATTTCAAAAATACCCTTACTTTTTATTTCTGTACTATTAGTCAATTCTGGCAGAATTTTCAATAATTTTTGAAAATTCATATCTTGGCCTAGAAATATCCAATTAAGGTGGTTCCAAATTTTATGTGTCACTTATTAAGTCTATTTTCAGATAAAAATATGTTCCATTATCACTTATCCTTGAATAATTCCCAGTTTTAAGGTTTTCCTATACTGCTGGAAAATCATTCCAGATTTGATACCTTAACTTCTAAAATTCATAACTAATTCTATAGAACTCAAAATGGAATGGTTCAAAATCATATTTAACCCTATGTAAGTATATTTTCATGGAAAAATATTACCATATAAAAATTACAGTGAAAAAATTCCCATAATTTCGTCAAACACTATTTGTACCAGAAAACGTTCCAGATTCAAAATCTAAGTTCAAAACTTCATATCTCACAATTTACATACCCAAATGGCACATATTATATATCAATTTAAAGCTTATCATGTCTATTTCAATTCTGGAAAGTTTCATAAATTTTGGACCATTTTTTCCTAACGAAATTTATTTTACAACAAAACTAGTTCCAGGAAAACTAACAAAACAACATCTCTTCTTAATTACTAAAAGTTCCAAACTTATACACAATCATCCAAAAATCATAATCACATGTATTCCCGCACAAATTTTTGTGAAGAATCCATATTTAACCTCAAATTTGGTAATAACCAATTTCTTCTCTATGAACTATCCAAGGTTGAAATATATCATATAGAAAAATAGTAATTTTGTAACTTCCTTTCATAAAATTTTCTAGATTTCTTTCATGCTATACTTAAGCCTCTTTTATCATAATTTTTCATGTGCTTAATCACTATCTCTTAAGATTATAATTTTACAAAAACAATAGGGTAATATAACATCTCTATAAAAATTTAGCTAGAATCCAAAATACTTAGTTCAAATCAAAGCTTATGCTTACCTCTTGATTTTGCTATCACCCTAACTTGACTTCTCCAATTTCCACACAACTTAGACACCTACAAATACCTCCTCTCAAGAAACTAAAACCATAGAAATGTAGCTCTCATCAAAAGAAACAATGTTTATGAACACTCCAAAAGCTAGAAAGGTGAGCAAGAGGTTGAAAATCAAGAGAGAAGTTCTTACCTCTTCTTGCAAACTCCAAAATTCACTCCCTCTCTCTCTCTCTCTCTCTTGGTGCTTGTGTTGGACGATCAAATGGATACAAATAGAGTGACAATATGTTTTGAGGACACTTATTTCCTCCTTTCATGAATGCTGACCGACAATAATGAGAGGGTGAGGAAAACAATTGATAATGTGTCCACTAAGCATGAGCTAATAAAATAAGAAATAGTATGGAATCTTATCTTTCCTTTTTTTTCTCTCATGCTTGGCCGAAAGTTTAAGGCAATAAAGAGAGGAAATATTAACTTATTCTTACATGATTGCATATAAGGTGTGAGTGTGCTAGGAATAATTCAATAGGAGTTGTTTACCTAATCTTGCACTCAATTGTGGTTTGTGGGACAGCAAAATAATACAAATGATGATAGTGATAATGTATTTTGCTTTATGGTCTTGTCCTAATGTAAGACCATAATGGAAGAGGAAATATGTATTGGCCAATCCCTTTTCTTCCTTTTCTTGCCTTATCCAATTTTGTTGATTTTAAAAGGAAAGGGAATATTTCCATTAAACTTTTCATCTCTTGCTTTTGTTTCTTGACCGAAATGTTGGAGTAAAAGGAAGATAAAATATCAATTCAATCTTGCATGTATGCATATGAGGTGTAAGGGTCCCATGCGTTTTATTTGATTACTTCACTCTTTTACTATTTTCTTTGAATGCTTCGTTGAATAATTGAACAAAGGAGAAGGAAACATTTTCATTCAATTTTCTCTTTTTGGAACATTTATCCCTTGAGTGAATTTTTAGGATATTACACCTTTAATTTCTTTTTTATATAATCTCTCTGCAATACAATTAATAAGGACATTTGTGAAAAGAAAAATTTAATGTTATAGACATTTTGCAAAGTGACGACCAAAGGTTTTCTTAGAAGTGATATAATAAGCACTGGAGTGGGTACAAACAATGCATAATTGTGATTTATTCGTTCTTATATATAAATAATTTAGAGAGTTATTAATATTTATTTATCATTTTTGCTCAACAATTAATGGTTAAATGCAGAGTTTTTTATTTTTTCTCCTTTAAAACCTCATTAATTATATTGGGGTAAAGCTATAAAATTTCATTAGTTTAAAACACATTTAATGAGTTATATGTTATTCTATTGTATGTTTGAATTAGTTAAAAATAGCATATGCTTATGTATAAAAAAAATGGCATATGCTAATAAATAAAGACTATTGAGAGTATAATAAAAGATATGGCCCTCAATGCATTAAAAATACTATACATAGTGCATAATTGTGAATTTCTTAATCATTCTCTTACGAATAAATGCCATATTTTTTTAATATAGGGGATTTATTTGTGAAGGAATATAGGGAAAATCCCATATAAAGCTACTTGAAATAGGAAAATTATAAATTATATTGGTGAATTCAACAAATTCCTAATTATTCATTAACTCAATTTAGAATTTCAATGTCACGCTGTGAAAATTAAGGGATAACCGACATGGAATACAATAAAACTCATATTCCATAAGTCTTAAAATATGAATATAAATACTTGACATACTAAATATAATAGCATTTATAATACCATAATTAGTATAATAATCCTGCATATACATATACCATTTCTAGATCATGTATAAACATAGTCCTTATAAAGAAAATAAAGCTAGAAATTTCGACTTAGTCCCATATGTAAGTTGAACTTCCAAAAATTTCTACAACAGCCTGTTAGTACAATAAAACATATGGAGCTCTGCTCCACAATAATACATAAATCCTAAACTATCAGAAGAAAACAAGAATCATGCCTATAGAATACGTGGAGCGACTCTAATACACCATACTATAGTATATATGAAATTTTTACCTTAGCCCACGCTATTCAAGTAGTAGTCCAAAAGATTCTTTCCAAAGTAGTATGGTAGATGCCAAAAGTATTTCCTGGTAAATAACATCCCTATAATAAAATATAAATATACAAATTGGTCCAATCATATCAAAATAAATAAATTAGCATTTAAATTTTAAAGAACGAACTATGTAAGCATTCAACACTTGGATGTAAATTGGTTAAGGGTAAAAGATAACAAAGGGGAGATATAATCATGTTGTTTAAACGAATAAATAAATAAATAATTTCAAAGAACCTTAATAGTTTGGAAACCAATAAAAGTATTTAAAAAAATTCTCATTCATTAATAGGACTTGGGCAGATTAATAACAGAAGAATGAGAAAAACTAAGAATTGTGATTGGTTCTCTATTCTTTGGAGAAAAAGTCAGATCCTTTTACTTATGGCGTGCAATAGGAAACTTGAAGGTGGCAGAAGGACTGGTAAGAGAACCAGGAGGTCCGTGCAATATTAACCCAACATGGTTATATATGAACCATGCTTGCTGATACGTCAGGCTATAATTTCATAGTATTAACTTTTATGATAAGAAACTCTTTTGCTTACTTTCGATACACACCATGTTTTATGCTTTACTATAGTTATTGTGGTTATTATTCTCTCCCCAAGGAGCCTTCCGTTCCCCCTTCTTTTTCTTCAGTTAGTGTTATCAGTCTGTGTTTGTTTTGGATTAATAATTGACAAACATCTTTAATTACACCATTCTTCAACTGGTAGACAATTCATCAATGTTTTAGATAAATCTGCATGCTTGAAGATTTTACAATTGCTAAAAGTAAATACATGTTGTATTATATTAGACATGTAATGAATAGAGTAAGAGAGAGTGTAACACCCGTCTTACATACCCCTTAATTACCTACACGGAAGCATTTATTATTACTTTGTTAGGGGTAATTACTTATTCACAACTTATTTAGCCGTTATTCTTATTGAATATCAGAGTAAATTCTTATTCTCAATGATCCCGATTACGGCTTAATTCAAATTCGAGAGTATTCTTACAACCAAATATTCTCTGTGATTAAATAATGATACACACAGTAATCTAAACACAATTCGGTCTTCAGTTCTTCGTCTTCTTTCCTTCTTGTTCTTCTTCAAGCATTCTTCTCTTTCTTGTTCTTGTACCTATATAGTTGGTGGGGGAGGGTGAGATTCGAGAGAATATCAGTAGCAAGTATACAAACAATGCATGTAAGATGAATGCTAGTGCATGAAATACTTGCCTTACATAGGCTTATGTTCACATAATGATATTCTGCATGCTCAATATTTCGTACAACATACTTATGGCCATAGTAAAAATAGAAACAGAGCTTCATTCATTCATACATGCTTCACATAATCAAGCAAGGCAATACAGCAAATCAATACACAGCATAAACATCACATACATTCAAGTAAGTAAGTTTACTACCTTTTGGACTTTGCCTCCTCCTCTTGTACTTCGATCTTCCAACCATAGTTTCTTCTTTGTCACTTTATGGTCCTAGATAAGTAATGACATTATTAAAGCCATGAAAAGTGAATGCCCAATGGGCTATTTTAGCCATAAAGGCTTACTTTCACCCTTGGAGTTCATATTAATTACATTTGGTCACTTTCTTTCTCAATTTCGCATGGTAGCCAAAAGCTGCCAGCATTTTGACCAAACTTTGAAAAATCATAATTAATTCTATAGAACTCCAATTGGGGTGGTTCAAAGTCCTATTTGAATATATTTCAGTATAATTTCACATAAAAATCCTAAATTTGGGTTATCACAGCCACAACATTCCCATAATTTCTCCAAATATAACCTATTCCAGATTTCATTCCAGAAACAGGACACAACTTCAAAAATTCATATCTCCAAATGTACTTGTCCAAAAATTACAAAATACCTATAAAATTAAAGCTTATGATGTTTACTTTAATTCTGGAAAGTCTTAGAATTTTTGGATAAGGTTTACCTTATGAAAAATCTCACACAATGTCACTGTTCCAGACAGGGCATATCAACAACATGTACATTCAATTTCATAAATTTTCAAATTCATACACAAGCATCCAAAAATCATGAACACTTGCATACCTACACAATTTTTCGTGTAGAATCCAATGGAATCATCAAAATTATAAAATTCCTACTTCTTCATGAAGTTCTATTCAGACCAGAAAAACAGGGTTTTCCATAACAATTCATCAATTCAGAATTTTGTCCAACAACTTGGTCCAATATCATCATAAATCATAATCTAACCATAAATATATGATTAAACCTCAAAAATACCCCTTGGGCCAAAAATGAACAGTTCCCCACCCTTACAAATACTCATCCAAAAAACAAACCAATCGGTTCAAAAGGAAGCTTACACTTACCTCTACACATATTCGCAGTCGGTTCGGAAATCCGGCAGTACTCCGGGGAGGGAGACGGCACCAAAAACCTCCAATCAAAAATCCAAAACCGTAGAAATGAAGCTTAGGATGAGTAGAAGAAGGTTTGTGATGGGTACTTTGAGAGAAAACGCCGAAGCGGTTGTGATTCGGCCGATTGAAGTTCTGAAAATTCACTATTCACCTCTCCTCTCTCCTCCAACATTTTTTTCTTTATTTTCTATGATTTTTCTTGCCTTTTTGGGCTTCTGGACGAAAATATATGGCCTAGGAGGAGTTTCAAAAAGTTATGCCAAGTGTCGCGATCCCGTGGTGCCATTTGTTCGGGGTTCCACTAATCAAGTGACATGTGTCACCTTACTTTAATAAAGTGGGTCCTACCTCTTTTCTCTCTTAGGTGGCACCATATTGTCAGGGAAAGGGAGAGCCCTGACAATTTCCCCGGACTCCTGGGTTCAGTGTTCGAGAAAGTTGTCGGTGACCTGACCGGATATCGGTAAATTCCCCTGACTTCTGTGCCACATGTCACCATCTTAACATGCCAACACAAAAGGCAAAATGAAATTTCATCATTAATAGGACATGTGTCACCTTTCCATCTAGCCAACATAAAAGTTATATCATGATTACTTACTTTATTAAAGTTACTTTAATAAAGTTACTTTATCGGTGTCTACTCGGGATTCTACTCGGGACTTACTCGGGACCACGTCACGCATATTTAAGCCCGTCAAATGTCACCAGGTCGGAGTGTGTATGTGTGTGGGCCCCTCATGGCGCCACATACCGGTATCCACTTTACAAAACGTAGGTGACACATATACACCTTGAAAATGGCATATGCACACCTACACCGACCTATTTCACCCGACTAATCGGTCCCTTATGTCATGACATAGTTGGGTGACGTCTTTCTACCAACCCAATGGCATTATATATATGTTCTGTGCACATCTGCACCGACATTCTAATCATACTGTCTACAGATACCGAGCCCTTTGCCCAGTAAGGCCCAAATCTCATAGACCGTGAGAGTCTTTCTATATGTCATAATTTCTAGGACTCTTACTAATGTGGGCTTGGTAGTCTACTTTATTCAGGCTTATTCTTAGGCCTTTAGTCCCAAAATTTGGGATATTACAGAGAGGCTTGTATGACAAAACTTACCAGCAAGACAAGTGCATCTTTTGGAGTAGCCTACAAAAGAAAAACAAAAACACATTGACAAGTCAAAAGTTTCATCAGTAAGAACAGATATTAAATAAAGTTGAAAAGTATAAGGTATGATAGTTTACTAATTATTTTTTAGTGATTGAGATCATGGTTATCAAATCGGGATACGAATCGTGAATCGAAAAGCCTATTTTTAGAATTGTGAATCGAAACGTATCGTGAATCGTAAGATTCATGATCAATTATTTAAAATGATATAAATAAAATATTCACATAAGAGAACATCATAAGTTTGTAGATATTAACAATTTAGCATTTTAAAAGCAAATAACACTTTAAATTTCATAAAATAGGGTTATGATGGGATACAAAGAAATATATAGGACACAATATCTTGATTTGATAAAAGGAAATATATATAACATTTTTTCTTCACAATACGATTAAATGATTAATTGATTAATTAAATTAAAGAAATAATATATACCTAGGTCCCATAAATTATGGAAATCACTTAGTCTAAATAAATTTTGGTTAAAATATATCAAATATCATGAATTCATGAACTAATAAATACTAGATTTAGATATTTTATATATAATAATCTATATATAATCTTTTTTCTTAAAAAAAAAGTAATCTTATTTGATTGGATTTCATCAATTTAGGTGCTTTTAATATTTACTTTAATCTCAAAATCAAAAAGGGAAGTATTAAAAAAAAAGACACAGGATAAAAATGCAAAACCAACAAAATGCTGGAAAACAATAGGCAAGTAGGCAACAGTGCAACACACAACAGTGGAAAAGAAAGAACTGAAGAAACTGAAGAAATGCTAAGTCGCTGAAATGTCAGATGAAAGAAGAGGAAAGAGGAAAAACAGATGGGGAAAAAACAGAAAAATGGGGGGGGAACCGGGTCGCTCTCAGATCCGACCCGGACTGAGTGCGACCTGTCATCTCTAGAGTTGCGCGATTCTCGCCGGAATCGCAATTCAGGCGATTCCGACGAGAATCGCGCGATCCAGCACCGATTCAGCGCCAAAACGATACTCGTCTCCAATTCGCATCACTGGAGGTTGGGTGTGGATCGATTCGTACGATCCGTATCGCGATTCGACCGATTCTTATAACACTGATTGAGATATATATTTGTTTTACTAATTTACTAACTAATGAAGGAATTATATTTATGACAAAAAATTTCTTCTACAAGTGAAGTTATAATAAGAGAACCAGAGTAGCATACCAATGAAGTTTTTATATCAAACACATTTCAACACACATTTATATATGTAAGATGTGGACAAAGAAGCAATGTTCTAATTAATTAGCCGCATTAACTCATTCACCAAGAAACATTTAAAATGAGCTGATAACACTTTAATTCATTCACCACTCTTCCTATTAATAATTCGAACCATTTTTAATCCGTTTGATTAGAAAGAGCATGAACCAAGAAACATCCGAGATGACATTTTCTGGCTGACATAGATGGTATTATTGTTCGATTTGCTTACCTCAAAATATGGGATAAGATTCATATAACTTACGAAAACTAGATTTTGAACTCGGACAAAAATAAAATATTGCTCCCTCATTTCCTTTGTAAAAGAAACAGTTGTTTGAATGGGTATATTCCTTTTTATAAGATACACTTTGGTGATATCTAAACATTTAATGTATTTATTCTTTTTTTACCTTAAATTAATTATATCTCTTTCTCCTTACTTTTTACCACTCATTCTCTCTCCCATCCACCTGGCCACCTTAATTATAAATAAGGGTGTTTTTGAAAAGTGAGTTGCATTTTTTTTACATATTTAATTCTTTAACCAATTTTAAGTAATTAACCTTTTAACATAGGTAATTTGGCTATTTGTATCTTATAAAAAGAAATGAAGGAGTAATTAATTAGATCCTAAATTAGCTGTTATATATCCACCAGTTATCATTCAAGTTCTGTGCATTAATTTTATCCTTATTTTTCTAAAAATAAGACATATATAATTATGTATAGAACGAAAGCAGACCAAAGGCACAAATGAGAGAAAGAGCCCAAAACCAGGATAATAGGCTGGCTCCCACTATTCATGTATACTCTATATAGTAAAATATGGGTACCATAGAACCGATAAACAAGAGACATGTATAGGTTGCAAATTAAAGGATACATAATGCAGCTGTCATGACTCATCCTTATCCTAAAGGTGTTTAGTAAGAGATCGTGGGATTATATAATAAACCTATGCTCCAATTTAGCTATATATATGGAGTTCATTGTAAGTTTTCATTTAATTAATACTTTAATTAAATTTGGGTTTAAATAATTCTTGACGTAATACTTGAAACATCGTCTTTTCTCTTTCAACTATGTAAGACATGCATCATTATAATCTGATATTTAATTTAGATAAATGTGCATGCTTGAAGATTGTACAATTGCCAAAAACTATTAACATTCTTTATACAATCTCTCTCTACAATGCAATTAACAGATAAATTCTTTCCTCATCGCTGCCTCTGAAATATACTAGATGATCTGACAATTTGCAAGGCTGTCACACATTATATTCGAATTAATTACATAAAGAGGGAATTAAATTAAAAAATTAAGAATATAATTAAACTAAATGTAATTTATAATGGTGCTTCTAAGTTGTATAAAATAGAAAACCATGCTATAGCTACCAAACTGCCATCTATGGAAGTAGAATAATCCACATGGCCAAACCGCGTGGCCTTTATTAGCAACACTTCTTGTTTTCCTGGTAATGTTTACCATCAACTTTTTCTCCGTAGGATAAACTATATATAATGTGTGCTACTAACTTTTATTCAAATAGTAGACCATGCCGTCTATCAATAAACTTCTTCTAGTCTTGAATTTGCAAGTTGGATGGATCGCTTGATTAATGCTCTGAGGGGCAATTTAAGGGATCATGAAATGGGTATTTTGGAGGGACTAATGAAATGTGAACTATATATTCATGTTCATGTTTAGGAACTAGATTAGATATAACTAATTTTATAGTTGTTAAAAAAATTAGCTGAGTAAATTATTTATGACAAATGTATGCCAATTTCTTTAAAATATCCCATTTATTTATTTATTATTATTATTATTATTTGCGCTCAGGATTACTTCTATTAAAGCTTCAAAGATGCGAAATAGAAACCAGTCCAATATAAAAGAGCAAAAACAACGAAAACTAGAAGTCGTAACAGAGAGGCTCCTATCCAATACCCAATAATATATCGGGAGTTAGGCATAGAAGTACTACTGCAAGTATCACAAGCCTCCTAAGTGTCCAAGGTTAGAAGTGACATCAAAGGAAGTGGTGGTTGGAAAACTCACCCTAAAGGGTACATATCCTTATCAGCATCAGCTGCAATGAATCAGCTACACGGTTACCCCGCCTAGGAGTAAATGAAAACAAAAACCCAGCCTTAGACGAAAGAAGATGAATGATATCGTGAACAATACTTCTGCTCCTCCACTCAATTAGATTTGGAGATTTGGATTCAACACAAATTAAATGAGCAGGGAAAGACAATCAGTTTCGAAAAGAGCTTTATCATGGCCCACATCAATGGCTAGCAAGAGCGCCCTTTTAAGAGCCAACGCTGCAGTCATGAATGCAGAAATTGACTTGACTTTATCCACATAACCCCACTTGAATTGGCCACGGTCGTCTCGACAAACCATACCAATGGTACCAGCCTCAGGATTCGATTTGAAGGCTCCAGCACTGTTAATCTTCAGACATCCGGGAGGAGGAGCAGACCATACAGCAGTAGAATTGACAGCATGCAAATGGGGGTTACTGTCAGTATTTTGTGTCTCATATGAATGCCAGAACTCAATGTTACTTCTCATTGCCATTGAGATAACAGCTTTAGGGGTAGGAGGTTTAAATTCAAAGATATACTCATTTCTCTGCTTCCATATAAACCAGAGAACCCAGCAAATTAGAGAGATGTCTTGGTGGTTAAAAGAGCTTGTATCTGTAACAGGCAGCCACCAGGAGTTAAAGTTGTTGACTTGTAACACATCAGTCCTAGCACCCAGAGAGCAACCGAACCAAACACACCTTTCCCAAGGAAAATGGAAAAACAAGTGTTGCGTGGTCTCCTCCTCTCAAGCACATATGGGACATTGCTTAGTTTCGGATCTTGTCCCCTTAAATAAGGCTGCATTCACAGCAATGACACCATTGAGTACACGCCATATGAAATGCTGAACACTCGGAATGGTCTTGATTTTCCATATTGATTTCCAGCAAGCAGTAGGGATGACGATGGACGTACTCGCTCTGGTCCTGTTAACAGGAGAGTCTTCTTTACCTCAAATGTATCCCAATTCACCGAGTAGTCACCATTTTTAGCTGCTGTCCAAACCAGCTTGTCTTCCATGCCATTTGTGGGAATGGGAATGCTATAAATGGCAGACACACCGTCCTGTATTTGACACTCACGTAAGGTAAGATCCCATTCTCCATTCACAATAAGGTCACTCACCGTCCTGTATTTGACAAACAAATCATCACAATCTTCTGGCTTATTTGGGAATTGTACATTCGGTACCCAAGTATCTCCTCAGATTTGTATTCCTGCACCATTCCCTCTGCCCACACAAGATCCTTCTTAAGAAAGTCTCTCCCATCGAGAATGCTAGACCAGCACCACGAGGCCCTACCACCTTTATCTGCATCAATGAATTCCCCCTTGGAAAGTACACACTCTAGAGAACTCTTGCCCATAAGTCATTTGGGGTCACGAGTAAACGCCATGCTGTTTTAGCTAAGAGGGCCTCATTCATTATAGTGAAATCGCGGAAGCCCATTCCTCCATTGCTTTTTCTATTAGTAAGACTTTCCCAAGCTTTCCAATGTGTTTTGCCCCCAAAAGCAGCACCATTTGTAATATTCCAAATTTTGGGATAAAAAGCTTGAGATTAAACCTGGATCAACTGGACTGCTTAGCCCCGGTTTAGCAAATGTCCCTACGAGACATGTTTAAACTCTCCAAAAATTCCTTTATATCCTTGATATTAAAAAGAATTATATTGGTGAGCTAAAAAGCTCAAAGAATAACAAAACGAAATAATTGGAAGTCACACACAATATAGTAAAATGGAACACAAAGTAATTTTGCTACCGGTGATGTGACACCATACTTTTCAATGCTCCAACTAAGCATAAATGAGTAGTGAATCAATTGTGGAAGCAGGAACTACCCAACGTTCAATAACGTTCATAAATTCTCTCTCTCAACTTAGGATTTGAACCTAAGGCTGAGAGGGTTTTACAAAGGGTAGAAAACTTTAAACACATTTCCACAATATTCACTATGTCACTAATACATCACCGGCTCTTAGTTTCATTACAATCAGAGTATACGAGTGTTTTACTTTAAATAAACTAAGATCTCTTCAATTAAGGCCGTTCTCTGCTAAACTCATTCATTTATACATTCATATACGTATACATCAAATGTATAACCACAAAGCTAATAAAACCTTTTACACCAAATACAAATAGTAGCGCCTCGCACTACACTCTTCACCTCACCTCTACAATCCGTCTTCGTGCATATCTCCCTGCACCCTTCAACCTGTCTAAATGGTTGGTTGAGAGGAGTGAGATTCAAGAGAATATCAGTAGCAAACATTACCACTATACATGCAAGATATATATGAATGCATGACATGCTTGCCTACACTATTTCATGCCAACATAATGACATGTTGCATGCTCGATGTTATGACATACATATGGCCATTGCACAAATATAACAGAGCTTCAGCCAATCACACATGTTCCACACAAATAGGCAAAGCAGTCACATAATCAATGCAAGACATACATATTACATACATACAGAAAATGTAAGTTCACTACCTCTCGGACTTATGTCCTTCTCTTCTTGTCCCTTGATCCGTCAACTATTGCTTCTTCTTTGTCACTTCATGGCCCTAGGCAAGTGATAACATCATTAGAGCCATGAAAAGTGAATACCCAATGGCCCACATTAGCCCTATAGGCTTACTTTCACCCTTGGAGTTCATTCTAATTATATTTGGCCAATTTCTTACTCAAATTCGCATGGTACTCAATCTACCAGCATTTTTGACCAAACTTTGGAAAATCATAATTAATTCTATAGAACTCTAATTGAGGTGGTTAAAATCTATATTTGAAACCCTTTAAGTTTCTTTTTATATAAAAATACTTTGGTATGACTATTATTGTCATAATTTTCCCAGAAATTCGGAAAACAGGCACTGTTCCAGATTTCATTCCAGAAACAGGGCACAACTTCAAAAATTCATATCTCATAGCATACTTGTCCAATTAACCATTATGACCTATCAAATTAAAGGGCTATATCTCTAATTTTAGACTGGAAATTTTCATGGTCATTGGATAACATTGGATTACTCAAAAACTCGTTAAAATGACACACGCCTCCAGAAAATGAATTTCACAGCATCTATTCCACAACTTTCAAAAATTTCAAATTCATATACAAGCATCCAAAAATCATGAACACTTGTATACCTACACAATTTCTCCTTCTAAATCCAATAGAAGCATCAAAATCATCAAATTCTTAGCCCATCACCATGTCTTACACAGATCAGAAAACTGAAAAATCAGAGTTTCCAGAAAGAGTTTGTCGGTTTCTTGTTTTCTTTGGCTTAATCACTTCCTTTCTACTTTTAATCAAATGATTAGCTATTTAAACACTCATTAGACATGATTTAGCCATTGAAAATATCATTTTAAAATCAGCTATGAACAGTACCCAACTTCCAATATACTCATCCAAACAATAAATCAATCGGTTCAAAAGGAAGCTTACGCTTACCTCTACCCGTTTCCGTAAAAAGTTCAGAATTCCGACAACACCCGGCCATGAGACGGCACCAACCACCTCCAAATAAAAATTCAAAACCATAGAAATGTAGCTCGCGATGAGTAGAAGAAGTTTCCTAAAAGGTACTTTGAGAGATGATGTCGTTTCGGCAGTGTTTCGGAGGTTAAGACTTCCTCTCTCATCCTCCTCCATTTTTGTTCTAATCTTTCTCTCTCTCATTTCTTGTTCATCCGTGAAAAATGGCTGAGGAATGAAGAAGATGATGATTTAATTGAGGATTAAATATCTTTGCCAAGTGTCACAAGCTCATTGGCCCAAATAATGAATTTTCGCACAAAATACCAAATTCTGCAGATTTTTCATGAACTTTGAAAATTCATATCTAATTGTAAAAATTTCCAATTGGAGTATTTCTAAAGGCTATACGACCCTTATTGAGTCTAGTTTTAAGAAAAAATATAACATTTGGTCAATTGGAAGCTCACTCTTCCCAGAATTTTAATCTTTGAATGCTGCCCCAGAAAATAGTTAATTTCGCTGGGCTAATTTCAAAAATTCATTTCTCTTTGTGTACAACTCCAAATGACTTATATGACCTATCAAATTAAATCTTGATAAATCTACTTTCATTCTAGAAATTTTTATAACTTTTTATCATCATTTACCCATCGAAAAAGGTCACACAATCACCACTGCCACACCGGAAATTTTACCGATAGCAAAATTACTTTGTGTTCCACTTTACTATATTGTGTGTGACTTCCAATCACTTCTTTTTGTTATTCCCCGAGCTCTTTAGCTCACTAATATAATTCATTTTAATATCCAAGAATATAAAGGAATTTTAGAAAATAATACTATGTCTCACTAAGACATTTACCAAACAGGGGTTTAGTAGTCCCTTTTATTCTAGGCTAAATTTTAAGCCTTTAGTCCCAAAATTCGGGATATTACAGGTGAAATTTCCGGTATGACAGTGATGATTGTGTGACATGTTTCGATGGGTAAATGATGGTGAAAAATTATGAAACTTTTCAGAGTAAAATTAGACTTATCAAGCTTTAATTTGATAGGTCATATAAGTCATTTAGAGTTGTACACAAAGAGAAATGAATTTTTAAAATGAGCCCAGCAAAATTGACTATTTTCTGGGGCAACATCTAAACATTAAAATTCTAGGAATAGTGAGCTTTCAATTGGTTAAAGGTTATATTTTTTCTTAAAACTAGACTCAATAAGGGTCGCATAGCCTTTGAAACCACCCCAATTGGATATCTACACAATTAGATATGAATTTTCAAAATATAATGAAAATTCTGCCAGATTAAGCATTTTGTGCGGAAATTGTAATTTTGAGCCAATAGGGAGCTGACACGTGGCAAGCGAATTAACACCTCCTTTAATCATCAATTATCATCTTCCTCAGCTCATTTTTACGGTGGAATTGCAGAGAAGAGAGAGAGAGAAGCTGCAGAGAAATGGAGGGAGAGGAGAGAGAAAATTCCAACCTCCGAAACACTGTCGAAACGGCATCATCTATCAAAGTACCCTTCAGGAAACTTCTTCTACTCATCGCAAGCTACATTTCTACGGTTTTGGATTTTCATTTGGAGGTGGTTGGCACCATCTCACCGGCCAGGGTGTTACCAGAATTCCGAACCGTTTGCGAAAACGAGTAGAGGTAAGCGTAAGCTTCATTTTTACCGATTGATTTGTTATTTGGATGAGTAAATTGGAAGTGTGATACTGTTCATGTCTGGTTTTAAAGGATGTTTTAATGGCTAAATGATGTCTAACGAGTGTTTAAATAGCTAATCACTTGATTAGGAGTAGCAAGAAAGTGATTAGGTAAGAGAAAACGAGAAAACAACAAACTATTTTTGGGAATCCTTAGATCTTCCTTGTACTGTTTCGTATAGGAGGAGTTGAAATTTGATGATTTTGATGCTTCCATTGGCTTTAGGAGGAAAAATTTTGTAGGTATGCAAGTGCTCATGATTTTTAGATGCTTGTATATGAATTGGGAATTTTTGGAAGTTGAAGAGTAAATGCTGTGAATTTCGTTTTCTGGAGGCAGTGTCATTTTAATGAGTTTTTAAGGAAACAAATATTATCCAATACTTATGAAATTTTTCAGACTTAAATTAGACATGTGGAGCTTTAATTTGGTAGGTAGTTTGTAATTTTTGGATAAGTATAGTAGGAGATATGAATTGTTGGAGATATGCCCTGTTTTCTAGAAAGAATCTAAAACAGTGATGTTGTACAATATTTTTTATAGGGAAAACCTTATCCAAAAATTCTAAAACTTTTTAGAATTAAATTAGAGATATGTATCTTTAATTTGACAGGTATTTTGTAATTTTTGGAGAAGTTTGCTAAAAGATGTGATTTTTCAAAGTTATGCCCTGCTTCTGGAAGAACATCTGAAACAGTTGGTGTTTGAAAAAATTTTGGGAATTTTGTGGTAGTGGAGTTTAAAATTGAGTATTTTTATGTGAAACTAGACTGAATTATATTTTTATATAATTTTGAACCACCTCAATTGGAGTTCTATATAATTAATTGTGATTTTTCAAAATTTGGTGAAAAATCTGTCAGCTTTATGTCTTATGCAAAATTAAGACTTAAGGGCACCAATGTAATTGGTATGAACTCGAAGGGTGAAACTAAGCCTTTAGGGATAATGTGTGCCATTGGGCATTTAATTTTCATGGCTCTAATGATGTTATCACTTACCTAGGGCTATGAAGTGATAAAGAAGAAGCAATGGTTGGCGGATCAAGAGACAAGAAGAGAAGGACATAAAGTTCGAGAGGTAGTGAACTTACCTTTTCTGCATGTTTATGATATGTATGTCTTGCATTGATTATGTAACTGCTTTGCCTATTTGTGTGGAACATGTATGAATGGTTGAAGCTCTGTTATATTTGTGCAATGGTCATATGTATGTTATAACATCGAGCATGCAGTATGTCATTATGTTGGCATGAAATAGTGTAGGCAAGCATGTCATGCATTCATATATATATGACATGCATAGTGGTAATGTTTGCTACTGAGATTATCTCAAATCTCACTCATCCCAACCAACCATTTAGACAGGTGAAGAGTGCAGGAAGATATGCATCGGAGGATATATGAAGGTGAAGTGAAGATCGTAGTGTAAGGCACTACTATTTGTATTTGATGTAAGAGTGTGGTGGTTATGTGTAATTATACATTTAATGTATATGTGGCTATTGAAAATAAGGTATTACACCATTCCACCAAAGTTAGCAATGAGACTATTAAGTTCCTTGCAAGTTGATACAGGGAACTTGAAGCAATTCATTGGATAGATTGGAATAGCTCGGATGACTACTTTAATCATGACCTCTCTTCTTGAAAAGGATAGTAAAGAATGTCCCTACCTCTGGATTTTGTTCGCACTCTTTCTCGGATATATGCCAAGGGTTGCCTTTATGTCTTACCCCAAATACTAAGAATGCCAAGTTATCTTCTAAGGTTATTTGGTATAGAAACCAAACTCAAAACGTTTATTTAATCTCTGATGTCCTTAACCACAATGAAGAACCCCTATTTATACTAGGGGAAAGGGAAAATAACAATTAAATAAGGAAAAAAATAAGATAGTAGTCAAAACCGGTATACTCCCACTTACTCCCTATGCTGATCACTAACCCCTTCAACTGTCATACTCTGTTTTCATTCACACTGCTGACACTTGTTGTTTCATTCACTCGAGGTTGGACAAAACTTGTCCTCAATTTAGAATTAACATCATCATCAATATACTGAGATAGATCTACAACATTGAAAGTGGCTGAAACACCATAGGCATCAGGCAATTCCACTTTATTGGCATTGTTGTCAATTTTCTGTACAATCTTTAAGAAAGCGTCACCCTATGTCAAAAATAAATTTAAACAAAAAATAAGCTCACGCAGAACTGAAAATAAAAAAATATATATTTTAAAAAAATATGGTTAAGGTGGGCGCTTTCTTAAGAAAGCGCCACCCTTGATCAATTTAATATTTAAACAAGAAATTAATATAATAAAATCAAATTATCTTAAAAATATATATTTAGGGTAGCGCTTATTGAAGGAAGCGCCACAGGAAGTTCCACACAAGCTGTAGCGCTTTCTTTAATAAGCGTCACCCTTGGTTATTTTAATTAATAAAAAAATATTAGCTACTGTGGCGCTTGTGCTAAAGCGCCACAGCTTGTTTTAGTGGCGTTCTAATATGTGGCGCTTGTCAAGTGCTACTAATATTGTTGTTATAAGCGCCACAGCTTTTATTTTTTGTAGTAGTGTTATCACGAATTTTCTTGATTTCTTTGGCCCTTTAGCCTGTATCTACACTGTAATACTGCTTGTCAGGTGGTAACCCGGGTAGTATCTTATCAGCTATCACATCTGAAATTTTAGACAGTAAGGGCATAACTTCCGGCGATAGTTCGAATTTCGTCACCTTGAACTCCTCCTTGGTTATTAAAGATACCAATGACTTATCTTCCTTCAAAGCTTTGCTAAACTCATTATGTGATAGAGGTGTTAACATAATATTGATTCCGTCTTTGATGAAGGAATAAGTGTTTGCACGTCCATCATACAGAGCATATCGATCATATTGCCATAGTCTCCCTAAAAGTAGGTGGCATGTATCCATGGGAATAACATCAAATAGAGTTCAATCTCAATACATGTTCCCAATAGAGAAAGTAACAAGGCATTGCTTAGAGACCTTTACCTCGCTTCTAGTATTAAGCCAGTGAAGCTTGTAAGGATGCGGATGGTCGTGTGTTGGCAGTTTCAATTTCTCCACCATATGGTCAGATATTATATTTTCATAGTTTCCATTATCAATAATGACATCACAAAATTTTCCCTGAGAAGTGCAGCGAGTGTGAAAACTGTTGCGACATAGCCAAAGTTCTTCTTTCACTGAGCTTTTCAAATTCCCTGGTATATTCTTCCACAGACATAGCCTTTTAAGGGAGATTATGTAATTGAAGAAAGTTATCTTGATAATAATTTACAGGAAGAAACTTACGTGAGACCTCACGTTGCATCTTGTCCCACGTTCTGATCTTGCCTTTTCCTTCTCTTTCACGCATTTTCTTGAGATTCTCCCACCATATAGAGGCACGTTTCTTTAGCTTGATGGTGACAATTTTGACCTTCTGCTCATCGGGAATCTTCTTGTATTTGAAAACTCATTCGACAATTTGAAGCCAATCGACGAATTCGTCTGGTTGGAGCCTCTCTTTAAATTTGAGTACGTCCACCTTAATGTCATTAAGGAAGAATGACTATTGTCGAGGACGTTGGCGGTAATCAATGGATGACAAACTGTTGTTGTCCAAATCATCTTTTAGGTGTTTTCTGCTAGTTTATAGCAAAGCTTATTGCCTTTCTACAGTAGCCTCCAGCGTCTCATCTCTTCCATATCAATCTCGTGTGTGTTCCTGCATCTTGGAAGCATTTTGGAGTTGTATTTGTGAGGTTATGACTTAAAGTACATAGTTATTAAATATATGGCAGAAGGGTATAGGAATAGGATTGGTGTTTCTTGAAATGTAAGGGGTAAAGTTGGAATTTTGGACAATTAGGGGTAAATTTGTAATTTAGGAAAAATTCAGGGGCTGAAATGTAGTTCCAAAAAATTTTGGAGTAGAAAATGTAATTTTGGTCAATATCCAAGGGTCAAAATATAATTTTAGAAATTCAATGGGGAAAAATATAATTTTGACAAAATTATGGGGTAAAATGTAATTTCAGAAAGTTTTGGGGGCTAAAATACAATATTGATATAATTTTGAGGTCAAAATATAATTTCAGAATGTTTTGGGCCGAAATGCAATTTTGACAGAATTCTGGGTCAAAATGTAATTTCAGAAAGTTGTGCTGACTGGGTGTACGTGGCTTTCTGACACGTAGCAATCAACGGTTGGCTTATCTGTAGCTAACTGGACATATAAGGATGACGTGGCTGCTGACGTCATCATCTTCAACCTCTGGACTTTAGTGACCTTCCGGTGACGGCGAGTGATTTTCAAGCGACCTTTTGACGATGCTTGTAGCGGTGCGTGGAGGCTATTTTTTATGACATCCGACACTTTTTAAAGGTTTTTCGGCCTTTTGAACACGATAATTAGGTCAGTTTCTTTAAAAAACATTTTAAAGGTGAAATTCGAGCACCCCATTTTCTCAACATTTTTATTTTTCACCCACTCCTCACTCTCTAGCATTTTGGACCCAAATTCTAGTATAAAAATGATATAGAAACCAAACTCAAAAAGTTTATTTAATCTCTAATGTCCTCGACCACAATAAAAAATCCCTATTTATACTATCAGGGGAAAGGAAAAACAACAATTAAATAAAAAAAATTACGCTACTAAGATCGTTATTTGCTAGCGATGATGAAGAATATCACCGCCTATCAGAGACAGTTTTCTCCCCACCCGTCGGACTTCTAAAGTCAAAGAACAATTCGAATTTCGCAGTCGCCTAAATTTATTTATGGTGATAAATACACACGCCCACACACATTTTTAAGAGTAAAAAAATAGCCTTGAGATTAATCAATCGTCATCATACTATAGTGAATGGGCCTAATAGAAAGAAATGGGCCCACAGCGTACTTAAATGGGCTCAAGTAGTTATAAAAGAAGCTGGGCACAGCATTGGGAGTATAAACAAAAGGGAAGGCGGCGTGGAGGCCCGTGAAGAATTTGTGCTTTCTTTCCTATGTCGTTTTCTTTTTCTCCTCTCTGATTTCTGTCTTTTTGTGATTTCCTGGTGACTGAGCCATAGTGCCTGTGGCTGAATTTGTGATTCCTGTCCCTCTCATACCCAGTTTAGTGTTTGTATTTTCTGCTATTATTTTGACCTTCAGGACGTTACAATCACATGATCAATTCGTAACATCTAACTGGCACAAATTGAATTTTAACATTATAGGTCTTACACATTATTTAATATTATATTTCGTAATTAATATAAAATTTAATTGATTTTTTTTTAAAAAAAGTTAAGGAAGCTAGTTAATCATAACTTATGATATGTATAATCTAATTATATATCATTTTATAAGCTAGAGAAATTAGTTTAGTATAAAATAGATAAATATAAATATTCTAAAATAATTTATTTAGCCTTCTTAACCTTTACAAAAAAATAATAATAATAAACTAAGTCTCATATTAAATACATAATGTAGTATAAGTTTGCTTAAATTATCGATTTAGTTCATAAAATTTAATTTTCATCCATCAAATCTCTAAAATTTTATAGGAAAAATCCTTTAAAAATGTCAAAAAATAAAAATGTATTCTAAATATTCATAATATTAAAGAGGTGTTAGGGTCTAATTTATTATTTTCAAAATCAAAACAAAATAATTTATTGGGAAGCTCTCTAAATAAGATCTTTTATTGGGAAGCCCTATCATCTTGTGTCTAAGCTTCCATCTTTTATATGCATTACAATAGTAGAAACTGTATGGTTGTATTAAGCTTGTGACCAGGGCGAAAAAGGCCTCTGATAAAGGTAACGGTAAGGACTAAATAAGGTGTGTTTGGATTTAGTTTTGGATAATAGCTTGTGAGAAAAAAAAGTGAAAAAAATGATTTTTTTAATAGATTCTGAAAAGAATAGATTATAGGAAAAAAATAATTTTGATAAAATGAGAGTGTTTGTGTATTATGTTGAGAATCACTTTTTTAATGGTCAAATTATCAAAAATGACATTAAATTTTATGATAATTACATATAAATGATAAGATTTATTTAAATATTTTTAACATTAAATTTCATAATAAATACCAAAAGTTAAATAAATTTGTCTACAAAATTAAAATTATAACGTTATAAAAAATAGTTCAAATATATATATGTATTAATAAATTATATAGACTAAAAATATTTATATATAGCAATTATTTAAAATAATAATTTATTTTACATTAAAATAAATACTCCCTCAGGTCTTAAATATAAGATAGAGTTGATTTTTTTTTTGAAAAATTAAGGAAGATAAATAAGTTACTTATTCATATAATATATTGTGTATTCTTAAATTACATATCAATTTATTAGTCAAACTAATTAGTTTGGGGAAAAAATTAAAATATAAATACTCTAAATAATTTAATTATTTTTCTTAATCTTTTGAAAAAAATTTAACTTTATCTTATATTTAAGACTGGAGAGAATAATAAATTGGACATAGATATTTTTCTAATAGGAACAGTGATTGTGAAAAAAAAAATACACAATATCCAAATACCAACAGTGATTTAGAAAAAATTAAAAGAAAAAAAGGAACATGACGTAGAAGGAAGAAGAAATAAAAAAAAGAAAGAAAGAGAAAAAGTTGAAGAGAGAGAAAGGTATGGGACCCACACATTAAAAAAAAAGTGAGAAATGAGCCCGTTCTTCAAAATGGTTTTGGAGCCTAAAATTATGATTTTGACAAAAAAAAACACTTTTAGCCTTTTTTTTTTAGTATTTAAAATTTTTTTATTAAACCCATAATTTAAGTTCAGAAACACTTTTTATTTTATTTGCCAAACACACAATAAATGGGGTCCTTGGGAATTCAATTTCACGGTGTTTCAGTTTTTTATTTTAATTTCTGCACTGTTTTTTTTACCCCATTTTTGCCTGCAGGTTCATTCCGTCAATGGCTACTGGAATCTTTGGAAGGGGAAAAATGAAAGAAGAGAGTAACTGCATCTTTTGACTCTAGCTGAGTCAAATTCTTATGCCACGTCAAATGCCTTATTGTCATAGGCCACATAAGACTTTTTGGGTCAAACGGTTGTTGACTCAGTAACTTAACAATCAAACCAACTAGAAAGTTAGTATTGGATGAGAATGCACAAATTTAATAACTTTAAGGATAAAAATTGCACACAAACTAACTTCAAGATAATGGGTGCATCTAAAAAAAAATTACTTTAAGGTGCTAAGTACATATTAACCCTTTATAAAAATAATCAAAATTAAGAACAGATTTTTTATTATTTTTAAAAATAATATTAAATAATTTCTAATTACTTAAAAGGGAAAAAGACAGATAAATACCACATGAAATTGTAAAACCCACAAACCACCATTAACACTTGCAGAAGACAAATAAGAGATGAGGTGAGAATTTGAGTTTTTGATGTTTTGGCAAAAAGACCACAATGCCTTTAAGACTTGATGAATTAAAAAGAGAGAGAATTGTCAAGACTTTCTTCATCCTCTGGCCATCTATCCAACAAAACTTCTTCCTCTAACTCTCACAGTCGGCATCGGCATCCTCAAATCGGCAATGGTTGGTGTAATCTGTCGCATACTCTCCTAAAGGAGAGTAAGAGTAAGCGAGTAGTAAGGATATGGGGCTGTGGGTGTCGCATCACAAGATCCAAATTCTTTTTCCTCAAACTGTCATAATTGGCGTCGGTGTCTCCAAATCAGCAATGGTGGGTGCACATTTTTTGTCACTGATCATGTATACTGATTGAAACCTATGGTCTTTTGTAATGTACTGTTAGTGTATGGAGGTTGACTAAGGCTTTAGTCTCTTTATTCCAAAATTATGCTATTGTGCACATTTTTTGTACAGGACCGATTGTGTGAAAATCAGGAATAATTGTGTGAAAATCAATAATGGTATTAACTAAATGCATAATATGGGTTTGACAAAATGCATAATGGGAATGACAAATATTACATGACATACTGACCAAATGTGCTCAAGTGCTTGGCAAAAGGCATGGACTGTGACAAATTGAGTAATGATAATGACTAAATGAATAATGATTTTAACAAAATTTTCAATGGGAATGACAAAGGCTGCATGACGTCCAAATGTGTTGAAGTGTTTGGCGAAAATTATGGCTATGACAAATTGAGTAATGGGAATGACTCAATTAATGATGATTTTCACAAAAGTTTCAATGGGAATGACAAATACTGTATGACGTCCAAATGTGTTGAAGTGTTTGACAAAAAGTGTGAGCTATAACAAATTGAGTAATGAGAATCACTAAATGAATAATGGTTTTCACAAATTTTCAATAGGAATGACAAATACTGCATAACGTACTGACCGAATGTGTTAGTCTTTGGCAAAATTTGTGGGCTATAACGAATTCAGTAATAGGAATGACTTAATCAGTAATTGTGTTGACAAAATTCGTAATGATTTTCACAAATGTCTGACGTATTTACCAAAATAGTTATTGCGTTCACTAATTTTGTTAATGGGGATAACAAGTTTAGTAATAGTAATAACAAGTTCAATTATGCCGTTGACAAAAAACCACAAATGTTCATGAGAGCAACCATGGCATAAATGGTCAAATGGCTTATGAATATCACCTACACCTAATACATATAAGTCATGAACCTCAAAGAACATGTTCCTTCACATCTACATTACATACAAAAAAGTGTCACCATTAATAAAAGTTGTAAAGGTGGCAAGAAAATATTAGGTGTAGGTGGAATGAGTAATGCTACTTGTCATTTTACTATGTATGTGGTAGTAAAGTTGTAAAAGAAAGTGTTACCTTTTTAAAAGTTATAATGGTAATGACAAGAACAATATTGGAATTTAAAAAATTGTAAAAAAAAGTATTACCTTTACAAAATTTGTAATGGTAATGACAACAATAATATTCAAATTTACAAAAAACCAGATTCTTTATGACAGCAACTACCACATACATAGTCAAATGATAAATTAACATTACTCATTATACCTACACCTAATGTTTTCTTGCCATTCCCACCTTTACAAATTTTGTTAATGGTGACACTTTTTTTGTAAGTAATGTAGAAGTGAAGGAACATGTTCTGAGGTTCATGACTTGAATGCATTAGTTGTAGGTAATGTGCACAAGCCATTTAACCATTTGCACCATAGTTGCTCTCATGAATATTTGTGGTTTTTTGTCAATGGCATAACTGAACTTGCCATTACTATTACTAAACTTGTTATTCACATTAACAAAATTAGTGAACGCAATAACTCATTTGGTAAATACGTTAGCATTTGTGAAAATTATTATGAATTTTGTCAACACTATTACTGATTAAGTTATTCTTATTACTAAATTTGTCACAGCCCACACATTTTGCCAAAGACTAACACATTTGGTCAGTATGTCATGCAGTATTTTTTATTCCTATTGAAAATTTTGTGAAAACCATTATTCATTTAGTGATTCTCATTACTCAATTTATCATAGCCCACACATTTTGCCAAACACTTCAACACATTTAGACGTCATACAATATTTGTCATCCCCATTGAAACTTTTGTGAAAACCATTATTCATTTAGTCATTCACATTACTCAATTTGTCATAGCCACACCTTTTTCCAAACACTTCAACACATTTAGATGTCATGCAATCTTTGTCATTTCCATTGAAAATTTTGTTAAAACCATTATTAATTTAGTCATTCTCATTACTCAATTTGTCATAGCCCACAGCTTTTGTCAAATACTTTAACACATTTGGTAGTACGTCATGTAGTATTTTTCATTTCCATTATGTATTTTGTCAAACCCATTATACATTTAGTTAATACTATTATTGATTTTCACACAATCGTTCCTCATTTTCACACAATCGTTCTTGTACAAAAAATGTGCATAGTAGCATAATTTTGGAATAAAGGGACTAAAGCTTTAGTCAACCTCCATATACTAATAATACATTACAAAAAACCATAGGTGTCAATCAGTATACATGATTAGTGACAAAAAATGTGCATCCATCATTGCCGATTTAGGGACACCGACGCCGATTGTGACATTTTAAGGAAGAAGAATTTCGAGCCTATGATGTGACACCCATAGCCCTATATTCTTGGTACTTTCTTACTCTCACTCTCTTCTTCAGGCAAGTGTGCAATGAATTGCACCCACCATTGCCAATTTGAGGATGCTGACGCTGATTATGAGAGTTAGATGAAGAAGAAGTTTTGTTGAATGGCTAGAGGATGAAGAAAGTCCTAACACTTCTCTCTCTTTTCTAATTCATCAAGTCTTAAGAGCATTTTGGTCTTTTAGCCAAAATATCAAAAACCTAGATTTTCACCCCATCTCTTATATGTCTTTTGCAAGTGTTAATGGTGGTTTGTGGGTTTTGTAATTTTATATGGTATTTATCTGTCTTTTTCCCTACTTAAAAAGGACTTTCAAACAAATATGTTTTTATTGCAATTAAAAAAAATAATTTCTACTCTTCATAAAATATTTGAATAATAACTTTTTATGAAAATTTTGAAGTTATCCTTTTAAAAAAAATTGAACAAACAGTTTACATTTTTAAAATTTACCTCAAATGATGTAAGGTTGGGGGCAAGAAACGACCCTACAATATCAATATCAAGTCATGAACCAGTATCCCAAGAGAATTATTTTTTAAAAATTTTTTGGGAAACTGAAAATTTTTTTATTTGTAATTTATAATTTATATGCCTTTTTTGTTCTGCCACTATTCCGTGATTTGAAAATGATGGTGCAGGAAAAATTTATATGTTTATTAATAGAGAGGTAATAAACAAATTTAGAAGTTTGCAGTTGGTCAAGCAACATGTCATAATAAACAAGAAGTTCACTAATCCAAACAAATTTATTATTGTTGGCATAACTTGTTTAATTATCCGAGTCATATATATAATGAAACAAATTACAAAAGATTACGTATTAACATCCATTGAAGAATCGAAAGATTCTTCATAAATAACCAACATATTATATAAGTCAATAATTATCACGTGTTGCTTGTTCTCAAAGAAAACTGATTGTGAGAGTATCACTAATTATAATTTAAAATGGATATCTACATTTCTAGAAATATATAAAACTCATATAAGGGCTGAAACCATGTGAGTATTCAATAAATTAGATAGATGCATCTATAAGATGGTTACATGTGAGATTACTATTAGTTTGCAACCTAAAGTTTGCAGGAATATTTGAATAAATTGTTCTGTTAAGTGCACAATTTCTAGATTATACAATTAATCCATTTATTGAAGCCTCCATAAATAGCTAGATCAATATTTATGACAACAAAATTTCTCTTTTAGTATTGGCATATTTGATCTTACATATTGCAGCAATTATACTACCCAACAAAATTTTCCTAGTAAAATTAGCTTATGGTTAGGAGCCAGGCATATTCCATCTTAAAAAGCTTGAATGTGCATTCTATTGATCTACCACAGTGCACATAAATGGATATTTAAAGAAAATTGGAATAAATATTGGATAAGAACCTCCTTCTTCTTATTTATCTCAAAATAAAACAAAAGGATGTTTCTCGAGGAAATAAATGGATTTAAGAGACTTGTACAGCATGATTAGTCAATTGTCATATGACAAAGTTTCCTAACGTGAGGGGAAGAAATTGAATAGCTGGAAAAGAGAACACAAGAAATGCATTATTACTATTAAGCATAGATCCTCAAATATAGAAGTATGAACTAGAAATTCATCAAGTTTTACATTCATGAAATATTGCGTAATATCTGTCTGATGCAATTACTAACCTAAATGAGAATTACTAAATCTCATATTCTAGTTGCAAATGTTCTAATGAGCATAAATGAAAGTGAGACATGCCTAAAGTATGAGAGAATAATCAGTTCCAAGAGAAAAGACAAATGAGCAAATAATCAAGATGATGGAGGTAGATATTATAGAAGAGGGCAAGACGTGATTAATTGCAGAAACCTTTAAAGAAGTTCAAGTACCTGAAAGCAATAAAGAGATCTCAATAAATTATGTAATAGGAAAATGGAACCAAAAATATTTAGTTGTCAACAATGGTCATGATAATAATTTCATGTGATCAAATGAGGATCTTATGTATAAATCAATATTGCAAGTAGACAGAATGATGATTGGCCAAAATGAAAAAGGGAAAGGGAAAGGGAAAAGACGTAATAAAAATAGGGTTACATTATTTCGATATGTGAAAATTATGGACTTGTAGTCCTAGTTGAAATATGGCATATATAAATATTTAAGTGAAAATAAATATTTTCACAAATGCTAATGAATACTATGATGAGGCATATTATTTTGTGGTGGATACAATAATTTTGCATTTCTAACAGCATATGAAAATAAAATTATGTTTTTATGTTAGATGTTGTTATATGCAACCTATACATACGACTAATTAAATAGTGAAATTTATATGAGAATTCTTGAAGGATCTAAAATGTCAGAAGCATAAGAAGAAAATTATTCTAGAAATAAAATGTTATATGATTTTGAAAATAATTCGAGTATATGTAATTGATTGAAAAATATATTGAAAAAGGAGTTATTTTACATTTTACTTTCTTGAAGATCAAGTTATCAAATGCCTCCAAGATTTCAAAATCACATATTTTTGCTATGATGATTATTCTTGCAAAGATATGTTGAATTTAATGGTCTAAAAGAACCTTATATTTATGAGAATATTTATGTATTATGCTAATATTATATTTATTATGATTTTAACAGTAAAAGTTCGTTCTTGCAGGTGCACAATATATAATGAAAATGAGATTTAGCGTGATAGTTATATGAACATATAATATGATATCATTTTGTTTAGAACAAACTGAACATGTGGATGCAATATATATTTTGATGATTTTCTGAATAATTTTGCTTTATTGTTTCCATAATAAATAAGATAAATGCAGAATATATGTACTGACATTTTTACAAATCAAGAAGATATGATAAATGAATACATTTCAGTAGAACTTTTGATGATAATGCATCATTTATAGTTTGGTAGCTAAAAGAAAGATATGCTAAAAAAAATGGAAGTGATGCTGCTATCAGGGGTAGTAAATACGATATTATCATTAGAGGGGGTAGAGACCATGTTGTACTTTTTCCTTAACCAATGCAATGTCTTGTCCTATGGAGATTTCTTAGTAAGGTTTTTAACAAGATAACTTCAATTTATATTTTGTACTTTTTTTTTCACTAGGTTTTTATCCGTCTAGGTTTTTCCTTATAAGGCTTTAATGAGGCATAATATTTGTTCATGGATATCCAAGGAGGAGTGTTGTAAAAATACTGGATGATTGGATGTCTATAAATTCCTAGCTCTTAGCCTTTCATTTTCTATACTCCATAACCTCTCTAATAAATAGTCTTTACGAGTCTTTATGCCTAAGGTTACAATTTGTGCACTTATAAAGATTAAATTTGCAATTTACTTTATATAACTCTTGGTTGAAGTTAAGGGCCTATAAATAGAGTACTATGTACTACACTTTGGTTGCATCTAAATAAATAAGATATTGCTCAATCTTTCCCTCCAATTCTCACTTCATCCCTTTCATTTAATCTCTTGTATATTTCCTATGTTTATAACACATTATCAATATATGAAGTTCTATAGAAAATATATTTTTCTCATTGTTGGCTTAACGATCTCATGTTATATAAAGAAGTTCTATACGTGAAGTAGAAGAAACTAGTATGATCCTAGATTTTAGTATGGGCCAAACTAAAATATGGTTTGGCAAAGGAATGGCCCAAGAAACTAAAGAGGTCCAAGCCTCTATATTCAATACTAGAACTAGGTAATATTTCTCAAAATCTAGTTATATTTTTATTTAATGACATTGATTTCTTATGCTTCACACTTCACAGCCTCTATATTCATATAAGTGGATGTAAATGATTCACTTTTAGAGATAAAGACAAAAGGTTGGATGAGCAAAAGAAAAATCAAGTAATAGGATAAAATCCCACTTGAAACAACTGTAAATGATTCACTTTTAGAGATTTGTTTTTTTTAAAATAAAAATTGGGGGCACAAAAGTCGTCTTCCCAAAATCTGAAATCTTATTTTGATGCAAATTAAAGGATTGGCATTTTCTTACTCACGGGTGTTTTTTTAAAATGGGTGGTAATAAATTGAAATGTGATCCTTTTTCTTAAATTGTTATTGCTTCCTTCAAAACTCGGGAAATGACAAAATATGGACAACAGCTCATAATTTCTATAGTTGGAAGTACCATACATCCAGTGTATCATGTAAATAAGTCTTAATTAACATTTTTTAAAAAATATTGTTGCTTTTGAAATTATTTTCAAACTAGTATGTTTTGATTTGAAAAGTTCATGGGTAGAGTTGCCCCTAACCCTAAATATAATCAGTGTGGGGCAAAACTAAAAGTTAAAGAACATTTGCATTAATTAATGGAGTTGGCATTTTTGTCCCATTTAAAAAAGTTCATGGGCACTTTTTTCACCCAAATAATTTATATGGTGCTATAAACATATATGTGATAAGTGTATAGGTATTTTTGCACCTTAACCCTATATGTAATTTAAACACACTAATCACAATAAAATCCCTAAATAAGCTATAAAAATATATAATAAAATAGGGATTTATATTATGCCATTCGTATAATTATATATTATACCATACTTTTCATCAACTCTAAGTGCTATTGATTATGCTTTTGACTTGAATTAATGTGTTTTCTTTTCTTCTTTTGTCGGCTACTCTAAAAACTGCACTTATCCCGGTGGTAGGTGTTATCATACAAGACTCTCTCTTACTGTATATGCTATAAATTACACGTAATGCAGAAATTTATCCAACATATATCTTTTGGAGCAAAAGAGGAAAAACAATGAATACCATTTGAATCATGAAAAGATGTTGAGTTTTGAGAATGAGAATATTATCTGATGATAATCCCATACTCTTATAGTCTATTAATTAATTACTGTGGTTGCAGGTAAAGCTCAAATACCACCTGCAAAAGTAAGCAAAAACTTTTCTTAACATCTAACCGAAAGCCATGATATTACCGCTAGAGTTACGTATGAGCTTATAATCGCAAAACGCCACGTCATATGCCTTGATGTCTGCTTGTATCATATACTAAATAAGGTTTATTTTGGTCCTTTTGTCATTTCGCTTTACACATAGTTGGTAACATCAATAGAATCGTGATCAAACTCGATGGGTAAGGGCAATGCTAAATTGTCAGCAAGAGCATATAAACTGTGTTATTTATAAAAAGAGAAATAATGCAATTCATTTTTCAGACGCTCTTACTCGATCTAACACATGCATGAGCCTCATGTAGGTTTATTGGTGAATGAGTAATCCGGCAATTAATTAGAGCCTTTGATTCTTTGTCCTCATCTTAATAAAAGTTCCAACAAACATGTTTAGTGTGTGTGTGTATTGGTTTTTCAGAAATAATCTTCGTACACACTGCTATATATATGCATACATATATAGCTTGACGCACACTGAAGTATCACACACACAGCTATTTTTCCAGAGAAGTAAGATCAATTGGCAGTGGCTTACTTCATCCTATCTTCCAGAGAAGTGTCACACTCAGACACATACATACCTATACCGAACAAACTGAAGTACAATATTCATCTTCTCTTTATCCTCTGACATGGCTAGATCAATTGGCAGTGGCTTACTTGATCTTATCTTCCTCTCAATCCTTATCCTCTCTTTGAACGATGGTACATATGACATGCACTAATATGATGATATTATATTATTAGTTTATATATGAACTATCTTAATATTATCCTCTCTTCTTATCCTCTATTTGGGTTTATATATATTGTCCCTTAGAAATTAAGTTTAATTTCTGAATCTTCTGTATATTACTTTGTGTTGTAGTCCAAATTTTATTCTAGCCATCTTAATCAATGTAATTAAAAAAAGCATGAACCAAGAAACAACACATCAATGGTACTATCTTAATCAATGTAATTCGCCAGTAAAAGTTCTAAATTATATATATAAATAATTTTTCATTTAATTAGTGAATGTTAATGGTGGGAAAGTAACCTTTAAAATGTAATTCTGGGAATTTAATTGTGTTATTGCGAACTAAGGAGCTCAAATTTTGTGGGATCTTATATTTGAGAATGAAGTAAAACCACCAACGTTATCTTCATTACTTTAAATGCTGGGAATTATATATATAGGATAATGATATAAAGTTAAGTGACTATATCACAACTTATTTATTTCATACAAAGACACAAATGAACATTCATAATCAGTATTTTCACATCCATCATGTGTTGTGCAGGAGGAAGCTGCAGCAGGGAGCTGGCTGAAGGAGGGGTAAGAGAAACTAACTGAAACTAGTTTTGAAATAAAATTAAATTAGCATCAAAACATGAAACACAATATGCATGCATAACTGTATATGATGTTGTTGCTGATGAATATTGCAGGGATGCGGAAAGTGGTGGTGTGTGCCGAGTCCGACGGCCAAGGAACAAGAGCTAGTGAAGAACATACGATACTGCTGCGATATCTTAGGTGACTACTGCAGTACGATCCAACCGGGAGGGGACTGCTACATACCCAATACGGTTGTGAACCATGCTTCGGTAGTCATGAATCAATATTACGTCTTCGCTGGCAGCAATGATTGGAACTGTAACTTCCATGGAACTGCTATTTTATCTGTCACTGACCCCAGTAAGTAGTCTCTTATGTGTGTGTGATCCAGAGAAAAAATATACTACTATTAATTGAAGCCTACTTTGGATTATATATGGTATTATTACAGGTGTGATTTTTGGGTTTGATTTTGATCTTGCAGGCTGATAATGGAATTAAATAGTTACGTATTAGTTAGTGTATAACTAATCTTGCTAATCAGTTGCAACTGATTAGCCACGTGTCAGGTTAAGTGCATTATATATTGTACAGATACATTACTGTGAATATTAATCAGAAATATCTCTCCTCACTCATTCTATCTTTCGCTCTCACTCTCTGATTATGAACTCCTTTATGGTATCAAAGCATTTCTAGATCGCTAAGGCCATGTCGTCTTCCTCCACGCATCTCTTCTCTGCTTCATCTCACCCTAAATCAGATGTAGTAACCTTTTCTCATCTTGTCTCTGTTCATCTTGATGAGACCAATTTTTTGATTTGGAAATATCAAGTGCTATCTGCGATTCGAGGTCACGATTTGCAGAGGTTCATCAATACTTCATCTCCAGTTCCTCCAAAATTTCTTCCCTGTGATGAAGATTCTAACCAGTTTCGGGTCAATCCAGCTTAAACCGAATGGGAGCGTCAAGATCAGCTCCTGGCTTCGTGGATGTCCTGTTCCATGACCGATCCTATGCTTACTCGAGTTGTAGGCTGTTGCACGTCACAGCCGATTTGGGATAAGCTTCACAGTCATTTTGCATCTCAAACTCGTGCAAAATTGCGCCAATTAAAAACTCAACTCAAAGGCGTCAAGAAGGGTAGTTCCTCGGCTACTGAGTATCTTCTCAAAATCAAGAGTATCACCGATGCTCTTGCTGGAATCGGCCATCCGATTGATGAGGCTAATCATATTGATGCTATTTTTGAAGCACTTACTGATGAGTATGATCCATGGATCACGGCTATTACCACGCAATCTAAGCTATACACTGTTGATCATGTTGAGTCACTTCTTATGGCTCAAAAGGCTCGGATTGAGAAGAATCATAAGTCTACTGCTACTCCTACTGCTAATCTTGCTCAAACGCGTCCTTTCTCTAGCAGAGGTGGTCGTCCTCATGGAGGTCGTGGTGCTCGTGGTCGTGGGTGCTGGTATTCAGGTGGTAATTCTTCTTCCACCACGTCTCACTCTAATTCATCTTCCTCCCATGATAAATCTGTCATTGAGTGCAAACTTTGTCAAAAGAAAGGTCATCATGTTCGTGATTGCTAGCATCGTTTTGATGAGTCCTTTCATGGTCTCTCAGTTAGTGATAAGCAGTCAAAAAAAGATCCTAGAGCTTATGTGGCTATAGTTGAGTGTCTTACTGATCTTGATTGGTATCTAGATTCGGGTGCTTCATGCCATATCACCTCATCGGAACAGAATATCACTGATAAATCTTGTGGTAAGTCGGTTGATCAAATTTTCATTGGTGATGGTAAAGGATTGTCAGTTCATTGCATTGGTTCTTCTCGTTGTGTTCTTCCTAGTTCTAGTTATACTCTTAAACTTAAAGATATTCTTCATGTTCCTGAAATCTCTAAAAATCTGCTTAGCATTCCTAAATTGTGTCTTGATAATGATGTGCTAATTGCGTTCTTTTCTAATGTATGTGTCATTAAGGATCTGCAAACTAATCAGATTCTCTATATTGGTCGTCTCAAGAAGCATCATTCTGGTCTTCATGGTGTTTCGTTGTTAGTCCAACCTTCCTCATCCGGTTCCAATGTTCAAGCATCCAACCACTCTGCTTATGTGTCTTCCTGTCCTATTGAGTCTGTGTCTGTTTCCTGTCCTATTGAGTCTGTGTCCAAGTCTATTTTTGTCTTTTGGTTATGGCATAATCGCTTAGGGCATCCTACTTCCTCAGTAGTTTCTCGTGTACTCAAGCTTTGTAATGTGCGACTCAAATATAATAAATTGTCTCCATTTGATTTCTGCAATGCTTGTTGTATGGGCAAGGGTCACAAGCTTCCCTACTGTCTCAAATGCAATATACACATCCTCTTGAACTTGTTCATCTGATATTTGGGGTCCTACTCCCTATACATCTCTTGATGGTTACAAATACTATGTACATTTTACTGATACTTTCAGACGATTTACATGGTTTTATCCATTATATTCTAAGTCAGAGGTTTATGATGTGTTTCTTGAGTTTAAGAAGATGGCTGAAGTTCAACTTGGTTTTTCCATCAAGCATTTCAATCTAATTCTGGTGCTAACTATTTGAAAATTGGCAAGTTTCTGAAAGCTCATGGCATTATCCATCAGTTATGTTGTCCATATACTCATGAACAAAATGGATTAGCTGAACAAAAGCATCAGACTATTACTACAACTGGTCTTACTTTACTTGCTAATGCCTCTTTACCCTTTAAGCTCTGGGTTGAAGCCTTCTCTACTGATGTTTATCTATTTAATCGCCTTCCCAATAAGCAGCTTAGTGATATCTCTCCTTTTGAGAAGCTGTTTGGAAAAGCACCCAGTTATCAACATCTCAAAACTTTTGGATGTGCTTGTTTCCCACGTACAAGACCTTACAATCGTCATAAGATGGAATTCAGATTTGTTTCCTGTATATTTTTGGGCTATAGTGCTTCTCACAAAGGTTTTAAGTGTTGGGATCCTCAGGGTCATATGTATATCTCCAGGGATGTTAAATTTAATGAGACTGTTTTTCCCTACTCTTCTCTTATGTCTAGTTCTCCTTCTGGTTCTTCTTTTTTGGTGTCATGTCCTGTTATCCCTTCTCCACTTGTTGTGTGTCCTGTGTCACACCAATGCAATAAGACTCTCAATCCTTCTCCTGTAGCTTCTGATATGAGCCGTTCTACTTCTGGTGAGACTTCATCTTCTTCCTTGGAGTTTTCTTCTCCGGACTCCAAAGCTGCAGGAGACCTTGCTCAATCTTCTCCTTCAGTATCTCCCTCTGTAAGGCACAATGTCACCAGGTCCATGAATGGTATTTTCAAGCCCAAAGTGTTGTCTGCTGAACTTGAGCCAACCACAGTTCAAGAAGCATTAGATTCCTCTATGTGGAAATCTGCCATGGATGCTGAGTATGAGACTTTAATGAAGAACAACACTTGGCACTTAATCAGTTTGCCTCCCAATCGCCAAGCTATTGGTTGTAAGTGGGTATGGAAACCCAAGACAAATCCTGATAGCTCCATTGCTAAATACAAAGCCAGACTTGTAGCTAAGGGTTTTCATAAAAAAGAAGGTTTTGATTTTACTGAAACTTTCAGCCCAGTAGTCAAACCTGTTACTATTAGAGTTGTCTTGTCTATAGCTGTGTCTCATAATTGGTCTATTAGGCAAGTTGATGTTAATAATACCTTTCTTAATGGCTCTCTTCATGAGGAGGTCTATATGCAGCAGCCTCTTGGCTATAAAACCAGTAATAAATCATCGGTATGCAAGCTTGACAAGGCTTTATATGGTCTTAAGCAAGCACCTCGTGCCTGGTTTGAGAAGCTATCCTCTACCTTTCAAAAACTTGGTTTTGTAAGTAGCAAGTGTAATCAATCTCTGTTTATTCGAGTTGTTGGTTTTGATATTCTTTATGCTTTAGCTTATGTGGATGATATTATCATCACTGGTACTTCTTCTCAAATTTCAAAAGTGGTGACTGCCTTGCACAATGAGTTTGCTCTTAAGGACCTGGGTGATCTAAGCTATTTTTTAGGCATTGAGGTTCATCAGCTTAAAAATGGCTCTATTCTACTTTCTCAGACTAAATATATTAAGGATCTTCTGCGCAAAATAGGAATGTCTAATGCTAAAGGTGTTCCTACACCTATGGCCTCGAATCTCAAACTTTTCAAGGAGGGCCCTCGTGTATATGCTAATCCAGAGTTATATGGGTTAGTTGTGGGTGCCTTGCAATATGCTACTATCACCAGACCTAAGATCAGTTTTTCAGTCAATAAAGTTTGTCAATTCTTGCAGTCCCCACTACACGAACATTGGGTAGTTGTTAAACGCATTCTTAGATATCTTGCTGGATCTCTATCTCAAGGCTTATGTCTGTTTCCTTGTTTGAGTCGACACATCACTTCCTATTGTGATGCTGACTGGGCTGTAGATTGTAATGATTGGCGCAGTACAAGTGGTTTTTGTATCTACTTTGGCAAAAATTTAATTGCCTGGTCCTCCAAGAAACAACAACTTGTGGCTTGTTCTAGTACTGAAGTCGAATACATGAGTATGGCTTCCACTGTTTCTGAGGTTCTGTGACTTCAGTCTTTATTGTCTGGACTTCGTATTCATATGTCTGTCATTCCTCAAGTTCTGTGTGATAATCAAGGAGCTATGCTCATCTCAGCCAATCCTGTTCTTCATGCCCGGACCAAACACTTGGAGTTAGATCTTCACCTTGTCCATGAAAGGGCTATTCGCAAGGAAATTCAAGTCACTCATATACCATCCAGCAGTCAGATTGCTGATGGTCTCACCAAACCACTCTCTAGTTCCAAGTTTGCTGATTTTCAGAGATATCTTCATATAGGAGAGTGTAAAGACCCGCCTCATATATCCCTTATTATTGACCTTACTCAGAGTAGCAATATGTAGTTCAGTGGGCACACAGGAATAGCATGAATATACTGATAATATTAATACAATATTGCTTGATTATAATACAAAATTTTCCCCACTAGGGGTTTACACAATATTTACAGACCTTCAAATAACCCGCAACAGTCATCTTCGTGCATACCTCTTTTCTAATCTCAGCACGTTTCCAATGCTCACCTGTCTGAATGGTTGTTTGGGAGGAGTGAGATTTGAGAGAATCTCAGTAGCAAACATTACCATTATGCATGCCAGATATATATGAATGCATGACATGCTTGCCTACATTATTTCATGCCAACATAATGACATGATACATGCTCGATGTTATGACATACATATGGCCATTGCACAAATATAACAGAGCTTCAACCAATCATACATGTTCCACACAAATAGGCAAATCAGTCACATAATCAATGCAAGACATACATATCACATACATGTAGAAAAGGTAAGTTCACTACCTGGTGGACTTTATGTCCTTCTCTTCTTGTCCCTTGATCCGCCAACCATTGCTCCTTCTTTATCACTTCATGGCCCTAGGCAAGTGATAACATCATTAGAGCCATGAAAAGTGAATACCCAATGGCCCACATTAGCCCTATAGGCTTACTTTCACCCTTGGAGTTCATTTCAATTATATTTGGCCAATTTCTTACTTAAATTCGCATTGTAATCAAACTACCAGCATTTTTTACCAAACTTTGAAAAATCATAATTAATTCTATAGAACTCTAATTGAGGTGCTTAAAAGTTTTATTTGAAGCCCTTTAAGTTTATATTTATATAAAAATACTCGATTTTAAACGCCACTACTACACCATTCCCAAAATTTTTCCAAACACCAACTGTTTCAGATGTTCTTCCAGAAAACAGGGCAAACATTCAAAAATTCATATCTTCATATATACTTGTCCAAAAATTAAAAAATACCTATAAAATTAAATATATATATATCTCTAATTTAATTCTGAAAATTTTTAGAATTTTTGGATAAGGTTTGCCCTATGAACAATTTCGCACAACATCACTGTTTCAGATTCTTTCCAGAAAATAGGGCATGTCTTCAACAATTCATATCTCCTACTATATTTATCCAAAAATTACAAACTACCTACCAAATTAAAGCTCCACATGTCTAATTTAATCCTGAAAAATATCAGAATTTTTTGACAAGATTTATCATATGAAAAAGCTCTCACAATTCCACTGTACAGAAAAGGCAGAATCAACATGATGCATATACAAACTTCCTAAATTTCCAAATTTATATACAAGCATCCAAAAATCATGAACACTTGCATACCTAAACAATTTTTCCTCTTAAAGCCAATAGAAGCATCAAAATCATCAAATTCTTACTCCTTCTCCACGTCAAAACAGGGCAGAAAATCAAATTCTTAGGTGCAATATGTTGTTTTCTTGTTTTATTTGGCTTAATCTCTTCCTTTCTAATTCTAGTCAAGTGATTAGCTATTTAAACACTCATTAGACATGATTTAGCCATTGAAAACACTAATTTAAACCATCCATGAACAGTATCCAACTTTCTTTATACTCATCCAAACAACAAATCAATCGGTTAAAAATGAAGCTTACACTTACCTCTACCCGTTTCCACAAACGGTTCGGAATTCTGGCAATACTCCGGCAAGGAAGACGGCACCAAATACCTCCAAATGAAAATCTAAAACCGTAGAAATGAAGATCTCAATGAGTAGAGGAAGTTTCCTGAAGGGTACTTTGAGAGAGGATGTCGTTTCGGTAGTGTTTCAGATGAAAGAATTTCTCTCTCTCTTCTTTCTCCATTTCCCTCCGATCTCTCTCTCTCTCTTCCAGTGCTTTTCCTGCGTGAAATGGCGAAGAAGATGATAGAGAATTGATTAAATGAAATCACACATTTCAGTTGCCACATGTCACAATCTTATTAGCCCAAAAATTAAATTTTCGCACAAAATACCAAATTCTGCAGATTTTTCATTAACTTTGAAAATTCATATCTAATTGTACAAATGTCCAATTGGAGTGGTTTCAAAGGCTATGAGACCTTCATTAATTCTAGTTTTAATAAAAAATATAACATTTGGCCAATTGGAAGCTCATTCTTCCCAGAATTTTAATCTTTGGATACTACCCCAGAAAATAGTTAATTTCGCTGGGCTAATTTCAAAAATTCATTTCTCTTTTTGTACAATTCTAAATGACTTATATGACCTATCACATTAAAGCTTGATAAGTATACTTTAATTTTGGAAATTTTCATAATTTTTCACCATCATTTACCCATCAAAACACGTCACACAATCATCACTGCCATACCGGGAATTTCACCGGTAGCAAAATTATTTTGTATTCCACTTTACTATATTGTGTGTGACTTCCAATCACTTTATTTTGTTATTCCCCAAGCTCTTTAGCTCACCAATAAAATTAATTTTAATATCCAATGATATAAATGAATTTTGGGGAATTTAAACATGCCTCATAGGGACATCTGCTAAACCGGGGTCTAGCAGTCCACTTAATCCAGGCTTAATCTTATGCCTCTAGTCCCAAAATTCAGGATATTACAGAGAGTATGTCAAATTGAAGGGGAATGATAATGTAATTAAATAGTTACATATTAGTTAGTGCCTAACTAATCTAGCTAATCAGTTGCAACTGATCAGCCACGTGTCAGGTTAAGTATATTATATATTGTACAGATACATTACTGTGAATATTAATCAGAAATATCTCTACTCACTCATTCTATCTTTCGCTCTCACTCTCTGATTCTGAACTCCTTTACAGGCCACGGGGACTGCAAGTATGATATAAATACTAGTGGGGGCCGTGATCCGCCGCGCCGGAGTCTGTTTCATTTAATAGTTGCTAGTCTTGTTACGGTTTTTTTTTTTTTTTTTGTTATTTGTGCTGTAGTGTAAATTTACTGTTTTATGGCTTATAATGTTCATCTTAATTCAATAATGGAGGGAGTCGATGCTCATTCAACCAATTGGCCCACAGTCAATTCCGTTCTGAGATTATTCCCTCTCCGTGAACTGTGATGCAAATACTCCTGCATCATCATTTTGAAATAAGGGATTGGTCACAGGAAAAAAAAACTAAGCATTATTAAAATTAGAAATTTCAAATAAAATTCCCTTTTGTTTGTCAAAAAATATGTTGGGAATTTGCTAAGTGAGTGTTTAGATTAAATTTTTTTTAAGTAAATTTACACTGCACAAGATAAATATATAATAAAAAAACTATGTCTTCTAAAGTGTAGAAATATTTTTTCTAGTGTGTCAAAACACCCACTAAATCTATTAACGTACCTAAGAGAGAGCATGAAACAACATAGATAGGACTATTGCGCACAAATGAGCAATAGGACTCAGGTCAGTTTCGAGTTTCTAAGCAATTTTCAGCTTGTTTGTGATCACTTATTATCACGATTGAAAATCACTTATGAGCTTAGACATATAAATCAAGACAACCATCACTACATAACTTACTTCGTATTCCGTGAATCACCGTAAATCACGATTGAAAAACACTTATAAAGCTTTCAACCGCTATCCCAAATTATGCATTCATAAATAAAGATACAAAATAAGTCAATTAAATAGGGCATTTATTTATGAATAAATGAATCACAATTATGCACTGTATATAGTATTTTAATGCATTAAAGCCCTAATTATGCATTAAACAGGGCATTTATTTATGAATGAATGTATCAAAGTCATGCACGGTGTATATTTTTAATGGATTAAATGCTGCACTTATGATTCATTAATTGGGTTTTCTTCACTGCTTGAACGCCCACGTATTCTATCATGCTACCTCCATCCCTCTATTAATTGGATTTGAACTGCCGAATCTATGTTGTAAATTATGTTGTCCTAGGGTTTCATGCATAAATCTTCTCCTTCTTTTTTTTCATCATAGTTAATTCTAAACGATAAACTGACCAATATAATATAGCATAATTAGTGAATCCTAATGGAAGCCCTTAGTGGAAGAGTAGAAACACGAGATTTTATACTACTGCACATGTTCACAGTTGGCTCTTTGATGAGATAGGTTGATGATAATACCAATAGCATTGACTGCATTTTAAACACACAACGCTCACTCTGGCATATAGTAAGTCAGTTCAACATATTTTACAAGGATTATCTTGATAACTGGAAAAAAAAAATCTGAATTATGGGGTTTAAGAAAATAGTTAAAATTAGTTAAAAATTAATAAGTATGTTTAAAATAAATTTTTTTTTTATAAATTTTGCCCTTATTTATAAGAGGTAAGGAAGAGAGGAATATATAGTAAATATAAATATCAACAACATTTTAATTGAAGCAAATACATAAAATGAATGAGGGGTACAAACGAAAAAAAACTTATTAATTACTCAAACAACTCTTACAAGACTCTTATAAAAAAGATAAAGACAATTTAAATATTTGGTTCTTAGGTGGATCACAACACTTTGGAAAGTGACTGCACTTGGGATCAATTTTTTTTTTTTTTTTTGAGAAGTGATGTAATAGTACCAGAGTGGGTAGAAACACATGCATTGCATAGTTGCGACTCGTTCATTTTTAAATATAAATCACTTATATATAGAGCTATTAATGTTCATTTGTTAATTTTTAATTATAATTTATGTTTAAATATGGTCGTTCCGTTTGTATTTTTTCCTCTCCATCAAAACCTCATTAATTGGGGTAAAGTTGGAAAATTTTATCAAATTAATATTTTCTCTAGTTCAAAATATAAGAGTCAAACGTTTGAGGGGTGTGGTTTTTTTTTTTATATACATATAAGACTCACTTTGCTTATTTAATAATTTTTTCAATTTTACCCTTGATTAAATATGTGTCCCTTGATTGAATCATATTTTCATAGGCTTTTCATCATTAATTTGGGATTTTTAATGCATTTCCTAGGACATTGTTTGAGTTAGGGATATTTGTATTGAATTAAATGTAATCAGGGAAAAAATAGTCATAATTTGTTAATTACTTATGCAAATGATTTTATGAACTTTAATACTACTTTATGCTTAACCTTGCATTGTAAGTATTTAAAAAGAAAATTTCAAATTTTAGAGGGTTAGAATTAATATTTTGAGAATTATGGAATATTATAGGGAAGGCCCTAAAATTTATGGAAACTGTAAATCAATGTAGAAAAGGAATCAGGTAAAATTACAGAATAATGCCCAAATATTTTGTTCATTATAGCTCTGTTCCACAAATATTTCAAACATTCACATTTTAGTCCTTCATCGAGAACTTTTGAAAATTTCAAATTGATTCCTTTGACCAAGGACCTTTTGCTTCTTCTTCATCGTAAGACAGATCCGAATATACACAACAGCACCGCAGACTCAGTTGGAACCTGAGAACCAGACCTTCCATAGTCAATTTTCCTTGGTCGCCAGCAACTTTCACTTCCTTCACCATCGTCGGTGACCCTCCCTTGTTGACCACCAAGCAAAGCGCAGCGCGAGAGAGAAAGAAGAGAGAACCGAACCAAACCAGCGACATTCTTCCCTAAACTACCATCACTTTTGTCCTTATGATTTCCACCAGAAGAAGGACCTGAGACACTCTTCTTCTTCGAAAGGCCCAAGTTGCAGATCACCACTGATGCCGTCTGGTTCAGTGATGGCAGAGCAGCGTTGACAGACCTTAAGACCTCAGTTTTGACAGTGCCGGTGACTTTCTCACATAAACACCATCGGTTTCCTCTGTTCCAGACTCACTATCGCCGAAATTCCCTCTCTCTCATAGTCGCCGAAAGTTGCTCTCTCACTCCACCATCGTTGCTTTCTTCTTCACCGAGAAACTACCGCCGTCCCTTCCTCACTCCACCACTAACATTAACACCCTCTTCTTCCATTGTCACCAACAGATCCATTCTTCATATTTTTTTCAGATTCGGTTTTATTTTTTTTCTTCTTTTTTTTGAATTTCCCAACGAACTAATTCCAGTTTTTAGCTAATAGTTTCCAGATTCCGGCGAGATCATGAATTTTCCGACAAACATTTTTGAAGAAGCTATGATTACTGTTAAGCTCATGAGTTGCTGATTTTCTTTGATTCTTGATGGTAGAGAAAGTAGCTAAAGATTCAAGTGCTACTGAGGAGAGTTTATTAGTTTTTCATTGTCTCATTATATGTATTGTTATTTGTTTGAATTTATTCTGTATTGATCCATATTTGTTATACTTGGATAAGTGTTCATTTGTCATTGTTAGTTAACATGTATGTTGAATTTTATTGTTAATTCACTTGGATTTTGTATTGAACATATTTCCTTGTGTTTTAATGAGATTATGTATTGTATGTGATTACTACAGTGTATAGTTGAATTAATTCATATTGAGTGTCTCAATTGTGCTCTCATTTAAAAGGAAAAAGGGCATTAAAATGATTTTCAAACACACATAAAGTAATTTTTAACAATTTATCTAAGAGATGACTATAAATGCTATTGTAAAATTAGTTATTAATTAGATAAATTAGACTCAATGCAATTGTTTGAGATTTTCTAAGTTGACTTGATGAAAAGAATTAACTCCCAAATTATTTTTTTAGAAGTTAGGAAAGCCACTAACTTTACTACCAATACTCATTTCATCTATAATCCCTTTTTTGATTGAAACATTTCTTCATTACTTTTCAAAAATACCAAAAAGATTAGAAATAACTTTATTTTCATGAATTTTAATTTATAGAAGACCAATTTCAATGCCCTCTTTCTAACCATATTTTTAGCACTTAGTCTAACCTAGGGAAATCAAAATAAAAGGCTTCTCGATAAGAGAATAATTCTGAGTTGTTTGTATTATATTGTATTTTAATTCATGGTAAAATTTGTGATTTAACCGTGAGGTGGCTAAGGTTGTGTCAAATCACCCCTCTCATCTGTTTTTTCACTCCTTCTCTCTCATCTCACTACTATAGATTGAGATATTTATAACACCTAATATAATGCATAATGATTTCAGCTACTAAATGTCATATATGTTGAGGTAGAGGTCGTGTAAGGATAAATAACACTTAAAAGTAACAATCAATTATGCGCGTTGTCATATATTATGAGGCAGGATTCACAAAAATATAAAAATAATGGTTGTAGTTAATAACCGTAATTTATTTAGTGACAAAAATGACGGTTCTTTTGAAATAACCGTCATATAACACTTACAAACAATTCATCTTCCAATCATACTTCAGTGAAAACACAAATATAATGGTTATGTCAATTGATTATAAAGTATGAATAACAAAAACTACATTTCATAATAAACAACCATCATGTAAAGTATAAATCTTAAAAACACCATTTCAAAACTTTGTTCCATTCAACACTAAGTACCAATTCTCTTAAAGTTAAATCCTTTCCAACAAAGTATTCATTTTGTTCATAGTACTTTTCCAAAGCCTAAAAATATTTTTAAAAAAATTGTCTCTTCATGGTTATTAATTAGTAAACAACTGTTACTAATTTAGTTATTTTATAATGCAACCCTTTTCATTCCAAAGGACATGTTATTTTAGATAACCCATGAAACCCTTTCCATTTAAATGTTAGAAAAATGAACTCCGTTTACTTATCCACTTCAATCTATTCCAACTTCTCATATCCAACTTCTAACTTTTGTATTACATAGGAAAGCAAGGACATATGGATAAGTGTTTAAAGGAACTAACATCTCTTGTTCGCTCTCTGATCAAGAAGGTGGACAAATTACTAGAGAAGGATATAAATCTGATGATGCAGCAGATCCTTCATCAACATAACTTTTTTTTTTGGTAGTTTATTTGAACTCTTGTTTGTACTATAGGATTGAATAATCAACTTTAAAGATTATTAAAAAAAATTCAAATAAGTAACAGTTATTATGTAAAACCCGTTACTTTTCATAATACCATGTCAAATATCTAACGGTTATTAAGAAATCACAGTCACTGTTTACAAAACCTAACAATTGTGATGTTAAAACTATGAACTTTCGTTCAAAGGTTCATTACAATTGTATATTAAGAACCATAAGAAAAGGCCACTTTGATACCAATTCTAAACTTATTACCATGAGCAAGTTTCGTCAAGTCTTTTAACACACATACCTATGTTCGCACCATAAGTGTACGGGTTGCGCCAAGTAATAAAGTGATAAGTAAATATCGTTTCCACCGAGATTTGAGTAACAAATTAGTCAAGCAATAGGCTTAGTGAATTCAACAAAGTTGAACTAAAACAAGTTTTTAATGTGGAAAGAGTTGTAAACTACTTTTAAAAACCAAAAATTGATAAAGGCTATTAATTCTTTAACTTCAAGGATAAAATGGTGATATGATTTTTCTCCCATTTGCATTTCATAAAACTATATCAATTTCCTTTCCAATAGTATTTTAATGAATATATGTGTTAGTCTAAGGTTTATAAACACTTGACAAAGCTCTCTCAAGTTAAAATCAAGTTTCTGTTTTCATTATAATGTACAATCTCTTGCTACAATTAATGAAAATCAATCTTTAAGCAACAACATTGATGTGACAATGCAAGATTAGTAAACATATCTCTATTTGACCAACAAACTATCCATTTACCAAGTAAACTTCAAGTCAAGTATGATTTTCACCAGGTTATATACGTGGATTAACTCTCTCAAGTCAAGAGTCCAAATGAAAAACTCAATCTAAATGGTGACCAAACATTTATAAGTATTAAGCAAAGGATAAAATAAACACATATATATCATTAACTACTAAAAGAGAGGAATAATCAAGTCTCAACCCATACATAGGCTTAAAATAATTCTAGAGTGAAGAGTTTAGCTATACATAATCATAAAATGACCATAATTATCCAAAATAATTACTGCCATATCAAGAAATTAACAAAGAATGGGAAGAAGAATGAGAAAAACCAACGATTGGAGCCTCAAATCTCTTATAGACTTCAACCCCATGCTCTAAACTCTTCAAGAAGCCAAAACCCTGGCACCTAATCTCTAAAGAACACTTGAGAGGTGCAAAATGACTTATTTTCAGCCTAACACTTTAATAAAAATCCTCCACATGAATTTCAACAAGTAAAACACATGGTTGTACTGTTTTTCGTTTGCTTCCGCACACTATAGTGTGCCAGTGTGCCGAAGCATATGACACAGTAAGCTTAGATCCTTGTTAGCTTTGGTCAAGGTGTAGAGTGCTAGAGCATGTGACACAATGAGCTCATATCTCATTTGCTTTAGCACATATGTCATTGGCTAAAGTATATAACACAGTAAGTTCATATCTCCATTGGCTTTAGCTAATGTGATGTTGGCTGAAGCATGTGCCACAGTAAGCTTCTTCCTCATTATGTCTTGTTTACTTCAGCACATGTATTGTTGGCTGAAGCCAACAACATAGAAGCTTTCTTCCTAGCTCATGAGCTGTCTTTGATCTTTGCTGCTATAAGCTTTGTTCATTGGTCCTTTAAAAGCTTTCTAATTTGTCTCTATCCTTCTACAAAAGAGAGGATGCATAAGTTCTCACTTTTCCTTTGAAATAAAACACATAAATATATGGTTTTACACAAGAATTTCTTTAACTTCGGTTTGTTACTTTGATCTACAAATTTTCTTCTATTAACTCTTTCTATACTTAATTTGAGTCTAAAAAAATAGTTAAAAAGAGAAGAAAATGTGCTGAAATATTACCAAATTCTGAGAGTTAACAACCCACTATCTCGCACCACTTTCCTAAATTATTACACTTAACACGCTTGTCTTTGGTCGAATGTTACCCACCATCCTCAGAATCCTACAACTTTAATTGACTTTTCTTGTCATTGACAATCACATCCAGGTGAACCACATCCTCCACTACTTTCTTTAAACTTTGGTACAACAACCACGTGAGTCGCTTCGATTGCCCTACCTAGGTTACATTCCTTTGATTGCTTTGTTCTTTTTATTTTAAGGTATGATTTCTCTTTTGCATTCACATTCTTTATTCTGCATTCTCCTTATTTTTACTTCATCTTGCCTAGGTAAGTTTTGACCTTAGTCATGCATCGTGTTTTTCTGGAAAACCCCTTGCTCTGTTCCCTATAGCTAATTGAACGAGTTTTGTTTTTCAGTTAAAATGGTCAGTTGTACTTCACGTGGCATTGATAATGCATCTAGTTTTGATAGTACCTCTACTTTTGATAATATTCCTAATAGTACCGATCTTATCTCTAGTCCACCTAGAAACGATACCCTAGAAGAGGCGTTAGAATGAGTGAGATATTGTAAAGAGAGGCCGTTGTGCCTTGACTTTTGTGAACCAAACAAAGTCTTGAGGGAGAAGATTTCACATGACATGGAACAATGACGGTCAATTTCACACTTCATCAGCTACATTAGCTTAATGTAAGGACTAACAGTCCTATCACGCCAAGTAATATTTGGAACAGAGAGATTATGCAGGCTTTATTTGGTACAATATCAGGGTAAGGTATATATGCTTGCTAATTAGTTGCTAAATGTTAACTTGAATTGTGTGCTTTACCAGGGAATTTGTTGTCAAGAAGGCTAGCAACACACTGTGCATATTCTATCATACATTAATGAAGGCGTATTTGTAGAATCCTGAAGAGGACAATGAGCAAGTTCCTATAGATCTTTAGTCCACCATCAAACCAGATGATTGGAAAAAAATATCATCTCATATTGTAACCCAGCATTCTAGGTAATTGTTATTCACAATTCATAAGATTGTATGTATCTATTTAATATTAACTAACCCTCTTTGGTTCTAAGGGGCACTCTATTCTTTTAGCTAGACAAAATATGTGTTCTTATCTTTAACTTTCTTCATAGGTGAGAATTTCACTTTTCTCAGCTATGAAACAAGTAAAGAGGGGCAACTATAAACACCCTATTTTGTTTGCGTCCCATACAAAAAAATAAAAAACCCTCCTTGATGCTTATGCATCTAAATTAATAAGAAAATGACATTGATGATTATTGGATTATAATTGAAATTTGAAAATGATCATCATTAGTGGGAGAATTTCACTTTTTTCAACTATAAAACAAGTGAAGAGGGGCAACTGTAAACACCCTATTTTGTCTGGGTCCCACCAAAAAACCCCCTCCTTGATGCTTACACATCTAAATTAATAAGAAAATGACATTGATGACGATTGGATTATAATTAAAATTTGAAAAATGATTATCATTAGTGGTGATTGTCTTGAAAGTGAGGTTTACAATAAATGGCACAAAATTTCAAAGTTATTCATATCATTAATGTTATTTGATATTCGGATTAGAAAATTTAATATGAAGTCATTGTGGAGGAGAAAGAAAATAAAAATACAAAAAATACAAAAAAAAATCTCACATTCATGTTGATAGGCTTAAATTATAAAATTTCTTGTGGGGAAAAAAATAAATAAATAAATTAAAAATTAAAAAATATCTCTCATTTATGTTGATAGGTTTAAATTAGAAATTACTTGTGATAAAAATAAAAAAAATTAAAACCAAAATTAAATAAAAATCTCTCATTGATGGTAATTATGTCAAGTTAGGAAGTCTTATCAATAAATAAATATAAAAATAATAATAATAATTGGAAATTAAAAAAATAATAATAAGGTAAAACCCTAGGAGATGCCTATTTAAAGGGGAGCACAAGAGTGAGCTGGACACAAGAATTTTGAGGAGAGCAAGGAGCCAAGTAAGACGCTTCTTGAGATATGGACATCAGAGGTACATGGCCATGCTAGTTGCATGTCTTTAATTTATTGTGCAACTATTTTCTTTTATTTTTGATAGCGTTTGACTTTTTCTCTCTCTCACCTTGCATCATATAATCACCTCCTCATCTATTTGCTTCTTCCCTTTAGTCTTGTTATCCATCTCTTAACCACATGACATGTGAGCAACAAAAGGAGAGAGGCATTGCTCTTCTTATATTCAAACTGCTAGGTGCTTAATGGTTAATGTTTACTCTCTCCTTTATGTTCGGTAGATTCAAATGGATATTCTAATAATATATTGTCATTTCATCATGTTTGGATGAAATTGTGTCATGCTATCCACGTGGTTTTCCCACCTTGTTGTTTGTATAGCTTGCAAGGATAAAAAGGTATGTGCTTATCATGCCTTGAAATTATTTTGTATGATGTGCATGTATTTGAGGTTTGATCTTAATCATAGACCTCCTTATTAATGTGATGATCATGCCCTTTCTTGTCCTTTTTAAGCTCTTCCTTTTTTTTCTTTTGTAGATAAAAAGTTTCAAAATGGAAAAAAAAGAGGCTCCTTTTTTAAGATAAACAAATTTGGTTTCATATGAGAAAATAAGGGAAATCCTTTTAAAAAAATAAAAAATACAAACCAATTAAAAATCATTTTTCTCAAAAAAAAAATAAAGGAACTTTTTCCTATAAAACACCAACAAAGTGACATGCATTTCTACTTCGAACTACTTGGGCTTTGATCCTTCTAAAAGGTACGTAGGCCTTAGGCTCTATTCTTAGGTCAAATTCAACTTTGTAAATAAATAATTTTTCTTTCATTAGTTTCTTATTTTTTTGTAAATATTTTTCTTGATTCTCATCTTCTTTAGGTAATTATAATAAAGTTATAAGGTCATATTCATTTTTAAATAATTGATTTAAGGTAACTGTTCTTATAAACAGGTGATGCAAGTTGCCTAACACCTTCCCCAAGCACAATCTACTCCAAAACTCTGTCTGGTTTTCATTTTTCAAAAAAGGTTTCCAAAATTATCCTTTTTTAAAATTTTAGTGGCGGCTCCATATTTTACAAATTTTAGGCACTACATGAGTATTGTGTGTTTTCATAGGAATTAAGATTGATAAATTGGAGGAGGGTGAAAAACAATAAGTATCCCTTCAAGGGAAGTTGAAAGGGGTATGCTCAAATTGCTGAAAAGTTGGGTGTTATGAGTAAGGATGATAGTAGACCTCCTCACCATGAATAATTTTGGTCAGTGGTAAGGCAAAATAAGGATGACACTTATGATGAACCTCAAGTGAAGGAAGTCATTGATAAAATGATAAATATTAATATTAGTCCCTAATTTATAGAAGTAATGCCTTCAATTAACTATCAATGTTAATATTATTGTTAAATGCTTAGTAAACCATGTCCTAAGAAGTCACAACACAAGGGCTGCCTTTCTATGGATGAGGACATATTGGTGAAGACATTGGGGCCTGACCATCCTAGTCTTTTTAGGGGGGTTCCTACTTTGGATCGACCAAACCAAAATATTATGGTCACCGGCAACCTCAAAGAAATAGGTAGGATGAAAAGTATGAAAAGCTCCAGAAACATTATGATGAAATGCAAGAACAAATACGGTTTCTCACATAAGACTTGATAAAGGAGCGTACTATGAAGCATTAAGGGGGAAATGATAGCCCAAGTACTAGAGGCAGCTACACATTTCCCCTTATTATGATCTGCCTGAGGGTTTGGTAGATGTTAAGCATTTTGTCGATAGCTCTGGACACCATAAGTTGTAACAAGCCATATGTTCAACCACTTGGAGAATAGCACACTTCATAATGAGCCTATCCCTCTTGAGCATGTGAATGTACAAATCAATATAAACATCAACCCTAGTTATTCCCTCCCTGTGCCCACCAAAGACATAGATATAGTGGGAGGGGCTCTACGGGTAGCTTCGTTATCCCCTCACTGTCTACTTAGAGTATAGAAGCCCTCCACTCAAAAGAAGCCAGCTACTCAAAAGAAGTTACCCACCAATAAGTCCAATCCACCTAATCAATACAAGTACCCCAATTAGTCCAAGCGCCCTACTTCCAACACTCCCAATCAGTCCAAACCCCCACTTTTAAGATCCCAGTCAGTCTAAGATGAGGAAACATCCCACTCCTAATGGTTAATCAAGGAGGAAGTCTCTCACAGAATAAGATTGTTGGTCAATCTATCTAGAATGTGACACCTTACCTTTATACTAGTAAGATGAGTTACTATATAACGATTTCGAACCTTTAAGCTAGGTTTGGACTTGGAGAGTAAACATTTTTTAAAATATTTGAAAAATTTAACCCAAACACAGAGTTTGGACCTGTAAAATGAATGGGCTTTTCTGAAAAATTTAAAACTTTCTAAAACAATTCATCAGTGGTTCAAACTCTTCATTAAAACTTATCATTCCTTAGACTAGATTTGATAGTATCAGAGTTCTTTTCTGATATAACCTAAATCTATTATTTGTTAAGTTATGGGCCTGAATCATGCAAGTGCCTATCCCCGTTTTGATAATTAAGCATTGTATTACTACTGATATCCCTACTATGTATGATGATACTACCACTATGTGTACTAATATCACTATGCACATCTATGTTCGTATGTAGATATATATATACAAAATTGTAGCAATATAAGGCTAACTAAAAGTCCTATGTATAAATGAAAAGATTATACAGATAACCAACAAAATAAAACTAATCTAGCTTCTCCAACTTCTCAATTATCAGTAATAATCACTCCCTTGCCCTTTGAGCTACTTGCTTTTGTTGTATGTCATTTAAGGAAATGGGTGAGATTCCTGAGAATATTAGTAGTAATAACAGGCCATCATAAAATATATAAGTTCACGAAGCACGCAAAACAATCCTTCCAATAAGCATTCAGCACATCAACATATCATCAATGACTATGCAGTACAATCATCATTATCATGGGAACACACAGCCCAATACTTACATAGATTGCATATAAGGTCTTACAACCCAAGGACACACAGTCCAATAACCATGCAACATGCACATCGGGACTTACAACCTTAGGACAAACATTTTAATAACCACACTGAATACACATAAGGACTTGTAGCCTTAGGACACACAGTCCAATAATAAGGCAAAATGTGCACCAGGTCTTACAGCCTTAGGACACACAGTCTAATAATCAAAACCCATATATTTATAAAACGAATATAATCGATGGTACAAACAAACATGTAAAACAATTGCATAATACATGAGAGAAAGAGTTACTACCTGTTGACCTTTCCTTTAATTTACCTCCTCCGAAATCCTTTTCGATTTGTTTTCTCTTTGAGCTCTGGCAAATGTCAAATCGTATAATTTCAAAATTCATATATAGATGGTCATTGGTCATTCTAATCTTATTCACATAATTAAAATTATGTTCTTCTTGACCCACTCATAAATCTTATCTTTTTATTTGAAATAGTTGGTTATCATTGATAATCTTTTATACTTATCTTATAATGTATCTTCTAAGATATATTGAATGTCTACTTTCCTCTATAATTTAGAAATTCAATTCAATAAGTTAGCCCTTCAAACTTATCCCAAAAACTCTCAAACCCATTACTAATTGCAATTTCATAAAAGGTGATAATTTTTGGCCTTAAGTCAAAATCTGCCTCTAATTTTTTTAAGAAAATTTGAAAAATTATAACCTAAGTTAGGGACCTCTAAATGAGGTAATTCAAGTTACTATGTAAATTTCTTTCAATCATCTTCAAAGAAAAAACAACATTCAGCATAAAATCATGGACATGATTTCTCAATTCTAGTATGCATACTTATTGTTTGTTTGGTGAGACAGAATATTTCAGTTTTCCTACCCAAACTTTGAAATTTATAACTTACAATATACACATACAATTTCTGTGTTCTAGCACTTAATTTAAATCTCTATAAAAAAAATCAAACATCAAATTATGAAAGCAACTTCCCATAATTTGCATAATTGCTTAGTAACTAAAATCTAAAAAAACAGAATTTCCCAGTTTTCTGCCTAAATTGAAAAATTCATATATTTCATATTCTAGACATCCACTTAACAGGTTCTATGACTCATTAAAGCTTAAGAAGTGTGATAAGGCCTTACCAAATTTTATAAATAGAGGAAACCATTTGCTCTATTAAAACCTTACTCAAAACAGACTGCCTCTTTGACTCTCCAGAATGTCGTAAAACCTCATTTCAATCACATATCTCTTCCTAATATGAATTTTTGTTTTAGATTTATTTTTCAAAAAACACATTTAAATCTCTACAAATTAAAGAAAGCGACTCAATCTCATCCAAAAACTCAAGCTTTTGCTTCAGAAAACTCATGCATGTGCTACTCTATTTTTTGGTTGCAAGGACAAGAAGGAAAAGAGGACTTGCAACCTCAAATTCATAGCTTAAACTTCTAGAAATTTGACACCTTCAAACCTAGAATGCATGCTCTATTTTGGTATTCAAATTTCAGAACAAAAGAAACCAAAATAAAACCTTAAAACCGACATGCAATGACTCATCCTTACCTTCCATGGTGACAACACTTCTTTCCAAAGTTACCAATCTTCCAGCATGAATTTAACCCAAAGAACACCATCAAACTACCGAAATGAAGATGGAAAAGGGTGTAGAAGACTTACATAAGCAAGATTCTATGGTTGCATGTGGATATTTCAGCCACCTTCCTCTCATTTTCCAGCAAAACTTAAGCTCTCTCTCTCTCTCTCTTGGCTCTTTCCTTCACTCTCTCAGTTCTCTCGCTCTCTCTCTCTCTCTTCTTTTTTTTCCTCTAAATGAAAAATGAGAAAAGAGAGAGCCGATGAAGTGTTTTATTTGTGGACTAAATGCACGAATGTGAGAGTGTGAGTGGTGTGTGTTTGTATGCGCGTGCGCTTTTTTTTTTTTTTTTTTTTGCCCATTAGTTAAAGCTTTATCCCTTAGGCTTTAATTATTCTAATTTGTCTAAAATAAAATCAATAAAATCTAATTAACTTCAATCTTCTTGATTATGGGTAGCACATTTTGGTTCCATAATTTGGCTTAAACTTTAGCCCAATTCTGATTTTTGGGTCTATGTAATAAAATTACTAATTTTCCCTTTCTTTATATGTTAAATTGCTGAATAAAACCTAAAAATTAATACTTAATGCTTAATAAGGATTTTCTTCCTTAATTATCTTCTTTAAGTCATAAAATAATTTTCCTAAAATTTTCAAGTCAAACCATAACCTCTAAATATTTTTCCTTGAATTTTTGGAAAAATAAGCTTTTAACTCCCAGAAAGTTACTTTTAAAATTATTTATGTCACTTGTGGGTAATTAAGCCTCTTCATAAATTTTAGGATGTTATAGGAATTCCCTCCAAGAGCTCACTGATATGTCCTTTGCTTCAGACCCATGTCTAATGATCACATTTGAGAGAGGTCTTCAACTTTCTAGACTAAGTGGAAGCTATAACTAAAGAGTTTGTTTCTAAGATCCTAAATAAGGACATGGCAAGTTCAATGCCTGTCAACTTCAACTATGATTGAATAGTCGACTACTTAAAACTTTGATTACATTTTGATATGTTGGTTTTGACATTTCAGGCACTTGTACCATAATTACATTGTCCCCTGCAACCTCTAGGATAAGATCAAGTTCATCCACCCAGACTTCATCAATAACTAGGGTGATGGCATGAAGGAATATGTCAAGCAACGGTACATGATGTTTTTAAGGGGATGAATTCCTTAAGAGGGCGCCAAACAAAAGTACTTCTTAGTGAATTACATTTAGGGGCCGGGTGGGAACATATTAAATCTGCTTGAATTAATTTTTATTTATTTTGTAATTGTCCTGATATGTGATCTATTATTGTACTTAAGAACTACTAGATGCTCATAGTTGTAAATCCAATGCGCAAAAGGATTTGGTATTTTACTTCTCATTAATAAATTGATGAAGCACACAATATATATATATATATAACTTACTAATAAATTTTTCTTCTCATTTCTTAATAGTGCCCAAAGCAACCAGACAACAGCAACGATTGTAGGCATTGCGTGATGTAGTACATGAAGGATATTATCACCCACGGTCCTAAAAATATTGATACAACTAAGATATACTATATTATCAATTCGTTCATATATATATTCGGTCAGCTATATATTATAACATCTAACTTCCATCTTGTTTCCTTTTGCACACAGAGAAATGACTTCCATCAATTCAATGACTAACTAGCATAAAGAAATGATAATTAAGCTAATTAAACACAATGTTAAGTGTCTAACATAGGTTCAAGCCACATCAAATCTCCAAATAATTCAAAATATATCAGTCCAACATTATAAAATTTATCCTAAACCCTAGAAATCACAAATACAATGTGAAAAATAGAGAAATGAAAGAGTAAAACTCCTTGAAACTCCAAATTTATGCCATTACCTTTTGCTACAAAGATTGGAGAATTTAGCTACTGCAAGTCATTATACAGCCTTTCCACAAACTTCTATAATTCCAGCCATGTAAACATTGAATTAATTAACCAAATGAGCACTAAACAATGGAACTTAGGGGCTGAAATTTTCACACAAAATCCAGAAGCAAGCCACGACAGTGATGATTTCAGAAACAGGGGAAGCTACAAGTTTGGTATCTCTCGCAACTCTGCCTCTCTCTCGGTTTTGTTCTTTTCCCAAGTTAAGGAACCAGAACTTGTAGTGGTTGAAAATGAGAGAGAACCAGCAGTGTTGGTGATCCGATGGTGATGATGACGAAGATGGAGGTAAGGAGAAGTGGAGGTGGTGATAGTGATTAGGTGACGGTGAAGTGATAATGAAAGTGTAGTAATTCTTGCTGCCCCTGATCTACACGTTTTTTTCCGTTCTCTGCTGTCTCTTTCTCCGCGTCTCCAGCTCCAGCTGCTCTTCCGGTGAAATAGATGGTGGAAGCTCGCCGGTGGCAATGGAGGGAGGGGTGGTGCCACCTGCGAGAGAGGAAGAAGGTGATGAGAGGAAGAGATTTAAGGTGATGTTGGAAGATGATGATTGTTTCTATCCCTGCGGCGCTCCCTCTTCGTAAAACGCTGTGTTTAACCCATGGACCAAACTGATATTTTACAAATTTGTTGGACTAAATTGTCATTTCTGACATTCGAACCTCAAATTGTTATTTTCATTTTTAATCCCTTTTTTTTTCAAATACCTATAATTAAGACAATAAAATCCACATCAAATATTCTCAAAAAAATTAACGATTAAAAGTAATTAAAATTATTTTGATAATTTTACCCTTTTTAATCTTAATTTAATTTATTTACTCTTAATCTCAATTAAACACACAAAAAATATTTTAAGTTAAATTATTATAACAAAAATCCTAATATAAAATATAAAAATATATAATTAAAATAAAAATTTGTAAATCAACTCGTGCCTCATGTCCAAATAGGTATTGATTTTCGTCGTATCCACGAGGAGCAGGATAAAAAGTGACACAGATGATCTGAGAGTGCAAGTCCACTCAAAGGGTTATAATTTACGGTTTTCAAATTTTAAAAAGAAAGAAGAGAAAGAGATGTGAGAATAATTTGTAAGTGTAGAGAGAGAAAATTTTGATGAGGGCACACTAGAAAAATTTTATTCCCTCTGTCCCTGTTCAAAAGGTTCTCTTTTTTAAATTGTTTGACTCTTTTTATAAGTTCCTATTTGACTTTGTGTAAATAATAAATATTTTTTTACCCATTTTACCCATAAATTCCCTTTCATTCGGTCATCTTTCCCACTTACATTCCTTTTCATCATTATTACTCTCTCCCCTTTACCCACTCACAGATACGGGTATATTTTTTTAAAAAAAAACAATTATATTTTTTATATATTTATTATTTTTTAAAATAAAATTATAATAAATACGAGAGTGGTATATTTTATCAACCTCATCTTGTCACTCATATTTCCATTATGTTGTTTAAGCACTCATTCAGTATAGTACACAAGTCTCTTCAACAGTAACTGAACATTTCATAAACTGTAATTTGGTTGACCATGACAAAATTAAATATCTTATTACCTGATATTTTCTTTTAAGCAAGTCCAAAAAGTTCTTCACAAAATTAATAAATTTTATTCTCAAGCTTAATTATATTTTCCCTTTGGATACAATAGATTATTGTTCGAATCCCTCAACCACACATTCCTGAATATATATTCTTCCATTTCCACATCTTTGTATTTTCATTCTTCTTTCCCTGGCATGTGACATGATCCAAAACCTGAAATTAAATTAGGTGTACAAATGAAATTAGAATAAAGGAATTGAGGGAAAAAAAAACACGTTTAAAATTTATATGAAACTACGCTTCATGCGGGTAATCAATACAAGGTACTTATAAGTTTTGTGAATAAAACTTAAACAATTTTTATTTAATTCTCCAGACCCTTCGCATAAAATAAGTGTATGCGTAACATGTTCATCGTGGAAGAGTATATACTCCCTGTCATTGAAATCTGTCTAAAATATCTTAATATAAATAAAATATGATCTTCAACATTTGAATTCACGCTTTGTTTTCCCCCTCGAGAATAAATCATACCAAGTCTTCTAATACTAAAATCTGCCAAGCACGGACTTTTCCCCTTTGGAAATTTTTTATTATATATACTTATAATGAGTTTTGTTTTGGTCCTTATACTTTGAACAAATTTTGATTTGGTCACTATATTTAACCGTATTAACTTAACACTGTTAAACTCATACATAATTTCTTATCAAACTATATAGACTAACATTTTGGATGGTATAAACTATAGGGACGAAAAATTATGATTTGAAACTATAAAAATTAAAATTAAAATTGGATCAAAATGTGAGGACTAGTAATGATATTAAACCTTTAATAAAATTACGTACTTGGGTCGCTGACAATAACAATGCTGTTGTTTTGGAAGTCACACTTGTGATCTGGGGAGCTTACGTAGAACAAATTCATGGCGACTGAGGCCTGACTCCTGATATTGTTGAGAATGTAACATGGACCACCTGGCTGTAGAATCTTACAATCTATTGTTGAACAAAGCTTGTTGAGGATGTCTTTCAAAACACTCTCATATGCTACTGGACTTGCCACACACCATGTTTTCTGCAAAATATATGATAACATCATTATGAGCTGATACGTCAGGCTATAGTTTCATCGTATTAACTTTTATGTTAGGAAATTGTTTTGCTTACGTTTGTTGGTACTGCAGCTTTACCTGCAAACACAACAAGAGTAAGATTATCAGTTAATGTTCTCACAACAACCGGTGTAAAGGTATGGAGGGAAAAAAAATGCTTTTTTGCTCTAGTGAGTACAATTGTAAGAGCATGCCTCTCGTATGAATCTTAACTATAATGAACAGTAGATGACAACAATAATAATAATAATAAAAGTTTTAAAGTACAATTTTATTTTAAAAGTTTTTGTGTCCAGTTTGACAACATGCCTTAGGCATGAACCTTATCTATATTGAATAGTAGATAATAATAATAATAATAATAATAATAAAAGGGTTAAAATCCAATTTTATTCTAAAAGTTTTTGCACGAGTATCAAGAAAATATTTTATTAAATCAATATCGTCCTAGAAGTTTTAAAAAAAGATTAATAATACTCCTAGCTATTAACAATATTAACAATTATCGTTACAGTCAGCATTAGTATTTTAATAGTTACAACGTCTTTATTCCTTTTTTAACACTTTTGGAGGTAATATCGATCTAACAAAAACTTTCACATACCCAAAGCTCTCTTATGTGGAAACTTTTGAAGTAAAATTGGATCTTAATCTATGATAAAAAAAAATAAACAGAAAAAGAGGGAATGAAGGAGGAGGAATACTTGGATCAGAGGCAACATTGAGAGCAAGGGATACATATCGGGCCTTTGTGCTTGGGCTTAAACATCGGCCTCGAGGCCCAATTGGCCCACAGTCAACTCCGTTCTCTGAGATTATTCCCTCAACTCCGTTCTCTGAGATTATTCCCTCTCCATGAACTGTCATGCAAATATCTCCTGCACCATCATTTTGAAATAAGGGATTGGTCACCGGGGGAAAAAAAAAACCAAGCATTATTAATATCAGAAATTCCAAATAAAAATCCCTTTTGTTTGTGAAAATTTTTTTTTCGGAATTTGCTAAGTGAGTGCTTAGATCAAATTACTTTAAGTAATTTTACACTGTACAAGATAAATATATAATAAAAAATGTGTCTTGTAAAGTGTAAAAATATTTTTTCTAACGCACCAAAACACCCACTAAATCTATTAACGTACCTAAGAGAGAGCATAGAAACAACATAGACAGGACAGTTGCGCACAATTGAGCAATACGACTCATGGGTCAGTTTCGGGTTTCTAAGCAATTCTATAGTATGCGTTATGTAAATCTGAGTGTTTTCTTCATAAATAAGGATATTAATAGGTTACAAAATAGGTCAATTAAATAGGAAATTTATTTATGAATAAATGAATCACATTTATGCACTGTATAAAGTATTTTTAATGCATTAAAGGCTGTAATTATGCATTAAATAGGGCATTTATTTATGAATGAATGTATCAAAGTCATGCACTGTGTAACATCCCAAAATTTATTAAAATGATCAATTTATGAAAAATAGATAGTAAACTAAATTATGGAACCTATAAAATTTAAAGAATCTTAAATTAGATAAAGGAAAAAAAAATTTAGGATCTAGTGTGTATAATTTATAGGATAAAAATATACTTATATGTGTATATAAAATACTCAACACTCACCCTACTCCAATTTAACTCATGACTCACACACACACTTAGTTATTTAAATAAGCACACAACCTACCATATGATCCACATATTCATTAAAAATTAGGCACTCACCTTCCATAATCATTACTTCACCATTTAGCATATGCAACTTAACACACAAACCATTAGTAATTAATAATATCCTACCATTTGCTCAAATGGACTACAACACATACAATTCACACATTTCTCATTTCATTTGGCCACACACTCCACCATTTCTTGTGCATGATAACCTAATGCCACTAGTGTTTAATAATCAATCATATCTCATTTTATCATCTCACTTAATAGTCCAAGACACACAGAAGAGTTAGAGAAACAGAAAAACATAGAGAAAGAGAGAGGGACGTGAGAGAGAGAGACTTGAGTAGTGAAGGAAGGTAAAGGTGTTATTGGAGAAAAGGAAGGAGTTGTCAATCACCATAGACAAGTCTTGGATATTGTTTAGATGAGTCTTCTCTATCTCTTTCCATTGTTATCCGGGTGATTTGGGTTGTTCATAAGGATTTATAACTACTAGGAGTTAGGTGATTCTGAAAATAAGTTGTTATTAGTTATGGTCAGAATAGGGTGTGTGTGTGTGTGTGTGTGAGGAGTAAGAATTTGGTAAATTTGATGTCACCAATAGATTATACACGAAAAATAATGTGGAAATATATGTGGTTATGATTTTTGGATGATTGTTTATAAATATGGAATTTTTAAAAATTAAGAGGAGATGCTGATTGGTTAGTTTTTTTTCTGAAATCAGTTTGGTTGAAAAATAAATTTCTTTAGTCAAATATGGTCGAAAATTATGAAACTTTACAGGAATAAAGTAGACATGTAGATTTTTAATTGATATATAATATGTGTCATTTGTATCAATATATTGTAAGATATGAATTTTTGAAAGTTAGGCATTGAATTTGAAACAAATTCTGGCACAGTTATATTAATTGTGAATTCTAGACTTCTGGGAATTTATTTCGTAACATGATGTATTTTTATCTTAAATTAGACTTAAATATGGTCACATAGAATTTTAAACCACTCTATTTGGAATTTTATGGATTTAGTTATGATTTTTGAGATATAGGTCCAGAAACAAGGAAAACTCTGGAAGTTCAAGTTATAGCAGTTTGATTGTGTTATGCTTTTGAGTAATATAATTTTGTCCAATTGCAATGAAATTTTCCAGAATTAAATTACACATTCTAATATTTAATTTGATATGAGGATCATAATTTTTGTACTAGTAAATTAAGAGATATGAATTTTCAAACTTTCAGCCTATTTCTGTAAGGAAATCTGGATCAGTAGAGATTGGTGAACTTCTGGGAAACATATGTTGATACTGATTTGACCTAGATATTTTTCCACGAAAATAAATTCAAAATTCTTCACATAGGATTTGGAACTAGTCAATTTGGAATTTTTTAGAATTAATTATGATTTTTCAAATTTGATCGAAAAATCTGTCATTTTTCTGAAAAATAGTAAAATTACACTATACAGAAATTATATTGTGTAGAAGCCACTGAAACTGAGATAACCAGTAGATTATGATTAAAGGCAGTAGTAATACAAGTAATAACCAATTACTTCTTAACTTTAATTTATAGGAATTGATAATAGCCCGAGCCGGAGAAATTTTTTTGGATAAACAGTAGGATTAAAAAAGGACCCAGGTAGTAACTTTTTATTGCATGTACTATGTGATTATCTATATGTTGAATATGTTATTTTCTGTAACATGTGTAACATTCCAAAATTTATTCAAAGGCTAAGGATTAATTTATAGGAGTTAGATAGTAAGCCAAATTATGGAATCTATAAAACTTCAGGAATCTTAAATTAGACAAAGAGAAAAATTAATGCATAGTGTGTGTAATTAATAGGATAAAAATATACCTATATATATTATATTAAAACAAAACACACACACCATTTTCCCTTGCTTCTCTCATGTCTCACACACACACAAATATTAAAATAAGACACACATGGCACATGCACATTATTTATTAATAAAATAATACTCTCTCACTCTCTTAATCATACGACAACACACAACACACACTTCACATATTTCTCAATTCTCAATCGGCCAGCAGCCAAAAAGAAAGAAAAGGGAGAGTGAGTGAAAAAGAGAGAGAGCAAGAGACACATAATAGAGAAAGAGAGATACATAAGAGTGATCGATGCTACCAAAGGAAGGAAGAAGTGATTAGAAATCCTACATACAACTTCATATCCTAATATAGGTGAGTTCCCTTTGCATATTCTTAACTCTTTCTAGTTGATTTGAGGCTATTTTTGGGTAATTTGGGAAGCATAAGAACCTAGTATAATGAATTGTTGTCTTGTGAGGTTTTATTTTGACCAAAATAGTGCATGAAGAAGGAATGAGAATTTGACAAATTTGAGGTTTCCAATGAATTCTATACGAAAAATTATATAGGAATACATGTGATTATGATTTTTGGATGATTATATATAAGTCGGGAATTTTTAGAAAATAAGAGGAGTTACTATTTGGTTAGTTTTTCTGGAATCAATTCGGTTATAAAATTCATTTCGTTAGCCAAAATTAGTTCAAAAATTATGAAACTTTACAGGAATAATGTATACATAAGGAGATTTAATTTGATATATATTATGTACCATTTGGATTAGTATATTGTAAGAAATGAATTTGTGAAGTTTAGGCACTGAATCTGGAACAAATTCTGGTATAGTTGTATTAATTGTGAATTCTGGAATTTTGGACATATAATTTCTAATAGTATGTATTTTTCCCTTAAATAATACTTAAATAGGTTCACACATAATTTTGAACCACTCTATTTAGAATTTTATGGATTTAGTTATGAATTTTTGAATTTAAGTACTGTCAGATTATGTTTCTGGAAGGCAGATTGGTTGTGGAAAACTTTTGGAAAACCAACACTTTTTTCAGAAATTATGAAGCTTTCCAGATTTATAGTACACAGTAAGAGTGTTAATTTGATAGGTGGATCATAATTTTTGGGTTTGTACGTTAGGAGATATGAATTTCCAAGTTTGAGTCTATTTTTAGAAGGAAATTTGGAACAGGGAAAGTTTGAAAAATTTCTAGGAACTATTTGTTGATAGTGGTCAAACCTAAGTATTTTTATATGACAATACATGTAAATATCTTCACATAGACTTTAGAACCAGTTAATTTGGAATTTCCTATATTTAATTATGATTTTTCAAAGTTAATTGAAAAATCTTCCAATTTTCTGAAAACAGTAAAATTGTATTGTGTAGAATTATACTATGCAAAAACCACTGAAACTAAGATAACCAACAAAATATGATTAAAGGTAGTAGTAATGCAAGTAATAATCAATTACTTGTTAACTCTAATTTATAGGAATTGGTAATAGTTGATCCAGATTAAAAGTTTTGGATAAAAGTCGGACTGAAAAAGGACCAGGTAGTAACTCTTTCTTTCATACACTATGTGAGTATTTATATGTTGTGCATTCCACTTTCTGTATTATGAGCATAGTGTCTAGAACACGCATGTTAGCTTAGTTGTGGTCTGGGACCCAATGGAGGCGCAGAGTTAAGCTGGGGTTGCAAACAATCGTTTGGCCTCGGACAGTGTACACACAGCATTTTCATCTTACACAACATGGTGCATTGCATATTTATTTTCACATTTTATATGTCGGATTGTATGTTACTACTAAGATTCATTTGAATCTCACCCTTTTTCAACATTTAAAAATATTCAGCAAAAGGTAGCGGCTGTAAGGGCAAAACAGTAATTAACAACGATTGAAGGTTCAGATCTAGCAGAAGTGTAGTTGGTTATCTTCAGTTGTGAAATTTATTTCTTTTGGATTCTGTTTATATTTTTCAAACCATATTGGGATTTCATGTAATATAAGCAAGTACTTATTATCAGTATATTTCCACTATTTATGTGTGCCCTCTGAACTATACATTCATGACTCTGCAAATATCAAAGTATTAAGGGGTTTGACAACATGAGCTAGTGTATTGAACACAACAATTTTCCAAGTTGTGGTTAGGGACCTAACTGGGGCTCCAAATAGACTAGGGTGCAAACATGTTGTTTGGCCTTAGACAAATGCACATATAATTTTGATAATCTTACATGACATGGCATTGTATATTTATTTTCGCATTCTATATGTCAGACTGTATGTTACTACAGAGATTCATTCGAATCTCACCCTTTTTCAACATTTAAAAATATTCCAGCAGAAGGTAACGGCTCTAAGAGCAAAACAGTAATTACTAGTAACTGAAGGTTCAGTTTTAGTGAAGTCTAGTTGGTTATCTTTAATTCTAAATTTCATTTCTTTTGGACTATGTATATATATTTTTCAAGTCCTATATAATTTCTTGTAATATAAACAAATATTTATTATCAGTATATTTCTACTATTTCTATATGTCTCTAAACTATGGCCTTAATATTCTGTGAATATTGAATTGTTAAAGGTTTTGACACATTGCATATATTTTTAATGCATTACATGCTGTAATTATGATTCATTAATTGTTTTTCCTTCACTGCTTGGACGCCCATGTCTTCTATCATGCTACCTTCATCCAATCATCTCTATTCATAAGGTCTTATCTTTTGAATAGGCTTGTTTGAAAAGTGATATAATAGGTACTAGAGTGGGCAGACATTGCATAGTCGATATTCATTCATTTTTAAACATAAATCACTTGTAAAGCCATTAGTATTTGTTTGTCAATTTTTTATATAATGTTTAAATGTGGTCATTCCATTTGTATATTTTTCCTCTCCTTCAAAACCTCATTAAAAACAAAGAATTTTATTAATTTAAAATATATTTAATGTGTTAACGATAGTTTATTAATTTGTATAGATTAGTTGAAAGTGCCCTATAAAATAAGACCAGACTGTCCCTATGTCATTCATTAATTGAAATTTTCCCTATGTTTTTAGTTTGTTTTTATCAAATAAACAAAAATTTATTTATATATATTAAATATATGATATAAAATTATTTGAATCATTACTAAACCAAAAGTTATAATAAGAGGAAGATGGCTAACCTGATAAAAGGAATCAGAATGTCCAAATTATGTAAATCTACCACTATCTAAACAGAAAGTTCCAAACTCTCAATGCATTGTTGACGTAGAGATGTTAGAATTTTAGAGTAAGCACGGTCAGTCGTGTTTAGGAAAATAATAAATTTGTAAATAATTTGTACTACTTCCCTTTTAAATACCAAAAAAAAAAACTCTATCTCAGTATACAAGACATTTTACCATTTTTAAATAGTAAATAGACTGTAAAAGCTGTACTGTAAAACCCATGGCTTGCACGAATTGGCCAAAATAAAATAGTAAGTAGTAATGTAGATATATACTCAATTATTTGATCCATCAGTTGGAATATCTTGTGTTTCATGTCCAAATAGGAATTGATTTGCATTGTATATATCCACGAGGAACAGGATAAAAATTGACATTAGTGATGTTTAAGACTCATGGTTTATAGATCTTCTTGAACGACAGAAACACATATATGCTTGTTAAGACAGTCATAGTTAATATATATTAGCAAAAGGTAGCTCCGATTCATGTTATATAAAGAAGTTCTATATGTGAAGTAGAAGAAATTGGTATGATCCTAGATTTTGTTATGGGCCAAGGGAAAATATGGTTTGGAAAAGAGATGGGCCAAGAAACTAAAGAGGTCCAAGCTATTGGAAGCAACAAGAAACTAAAGAGGGGGATATATTGGGTGTAGCTATAACAATACAACATGAAGGAAGCAGTGAATTTTGCATGGCTCTTCTCGAATCTCTATCTATACCGAGCATTCATTAAAGTAGCTGGCACCTTGACCAACATTTGTATAGTAACCTAGAATCAGCAAACGCATCCATTATATTCATTCATTAGTATATTGGCACCCTTGAAGAAAGTAAATTCAATGAATTCTTTGAATGGGGACCAAGCATTAAACATTTAGTACTAGAAATGTCTAAATGGGATGCGTGGGTGGAACCCTATTATGTTTTCATTTCTCAATAGTAGAAATATGTAATATTTCTTAAAATTCTAGTAATATTTTTATTTAATGACATTGATTTCTTATACTTCACACTTCACATCATTTATGTTCACATGAATGGATGTAAATCATTCACTTTTAGAGATAAAAACTGTCACATCCTTCATTTCAACATTTTTAGTACACATCTGAAAGCGCTATGATTCTATGGAATCATTAATTGAAGCCCATAATTAAAACTTTCATTTTGATCCTTGGGTTTCAATTCATCTGATAACTTTCTAGATTTTTTTTTTGTCCAATTTTAAAAGTACATAACTAACAATTTCATATGAAGGTGATCTAAGGTTCATTGAAAAGCTCTTAGACTCCTTTACATAATAAAAATGTGGCTCTAGGCTGATCATGCTCAGATTCTTATAGTTAATTCACTTGCTAAACTCACTCTGTTTCTTGACTGAATTTCATGCCTTAACTTTAGAGCTGATTTATGACTCTTTGGAAAGCTATATGTGTCAAATTCATGCATAAAAATTCTCTTGATCATTGTAAATCCCTCTATTTTCTTTTGGTAGAATTCAAGGAGTTCTTGGTTCATCTGGATTGGTCTAGCTTTTGTTGGGATTTTTGTCTCATGGAAATATTTTTTGTAAGGCAATGTTTTAGAATGTTTCATCCTTTCCTAAAAAGCGTTAGGGAGATTGGAACATGTAGATTTTTGGATATGGTCTAGGAGGGTTTAGATTCTTTCTTGGTTTTCAGGGTGGGCTAATTGTTTGTTTATGGTTTTGAAAGAGATTTCTTGTTTAAGGAAGTTTACTAGTTTAGTTTTGAAAATGATAGGATGGATTTCTTTAATTAATGGCTCGTATACAAATTCAAAAAGGATGGGTTTTCCCAAATGTAAAACGGTTATTCCATCATATGACACATAGAAGGGGAAAATCTTTTTAATGAAATGAGTAATATGATGATTTTATTCCTTATGTTTTTGACTAAAAGGGAAGGAGTTCGGACTTGAAATCCTTGGTTGTGTATGACAACATCAATTGTCTTGTATAGGACTTGGAGTTTATGGTTGACACAAGCTTCTCAAAAGGCCTTCATGAAAACAGTTTGAATTGGCTCCTGTCTCAAATAAGGCCATTTCTTCAAGAATAAATTCATGGTTAATAATGATTTTAATTTTAATATAAAACTTTTGGATTTCTAACATCTCTATTATATTAAGGAATGGCTCAGAAATTTCTTCGCTATCAATGTCATTGTTGTTATTATTTTGGTTACTTGAGGCTGCTTACTTACTGGAGGAGTCCTAAGAGATTAGTTGTCCTAATTTCTTCTATGGTTAGGTTTTATTTTTCTTGTTGGTCCTTAAGGGACCTTACCTCCAATTTGAGGTTGTTTACCTCATATTGAAGATCTTGTATTGTGCCTAGTTTTGGGGTTTAGTTAAATCTTTTAAGGGTGTCATTCAGGTTATATTTATTGGTTATGATGGGTTTAGGATATGAGAAGAAGGGTTTTTCTTCATGCATTTCTTTGAATTTGTTAAAATAACATCTTTTTTCTTCAGGGTCTGAAACTCGTCTTTGTGTCACAAGAAAGAAGAAGCAAAGTTAGTCAAGACCTATTTAGGCCAAGGACCAATCTGTGAACCTTAAAAGTTTGTGGAGGCACTAAAGTGCAAAATTTTGAAACATTTATAGGGTTGGATTATAATTTTTGAAATATCTGGGTTCTATAATTTTCACTAGTCCCTTCATTGATGTAATTTCTAAAAATTCTAGGGACCTTTTCTCTAATTTTCCTAGTCCTAAAAATGATATCAATTTTGACCCCAATTAACATTTTCTAAAATTTCTAATTTTCTTATTGAATACCTACAATGCAAGATAAAACACGCAGTAGCATAAAAAATCTAAGAAGTCATTTGCATGAATAATTAACAAATTATTACTATTTTATCCCTAATTACACTTAATTCAATACAAATGTCCCTAACTCAAATTAGTGCTTAATCATACAATAATGTCTTAGAAAATGTATTAAAATCCCAATTTAATTATGAAAAAGTGTATAAAATATGGTTCAATCACACACACACATATGTATGAATGCATGCATGCTTGCTTGTTAAGACAATCATAGTTAATGTATATTAGCAACAGGTAACCCCCCCCCCCCACACACACACACACACACACACACACACACACACACACACACACACACACACAGACACACAGAGGTATGTATGTATACACACATATGTGTATACATACATACATACATACATATATATATATATATATACACACACACGTGTGTGTAGGCTAAATTATATAAAACCTCCCTGAACTTTGGGTTAGTTGCATATAACCCCTTCTTGACATTTCAAAGTTTAAATTTAACTCTCATGACCTTTCATTTCTTAACCATTAACCTCTGCTGTTAAGTAACTGTTATATTTTTAATGGAAATTGTCACGTCATATTATGAGATAACACGCAACATCTTACATGGCATCTTGTGTAAATTACTAATTTCATAAAACCTCATTTAACTTTGAATAATTGCAGATAACCCCATAAACTTTGATTGTTTACAAATAGCCCACACGTAGGTATGTATGTATGTATGTATGTATGTATGTATGTATGTATGTATACACACATTAAGTGTATACATATATATACACATGTGTGTGTAGGCTAAATTATATAAAACCCCCTAAGTTTGGGTTAGTTGCATATAACTCATCCTCGACATTTCAAAATTTAAATTTAACCCTCATGACCTTTCATTTTTTAACCATTAACCCCTGCTGTTAAGTAACTGTTATATTTTTAATGGAAATTGTCACATCAGATTATGAGATGACACACAGCATCCTACATGGCATCTTGTGTAAATTACTAATTTCATAAAACCTCATTTAACTTTGAACAATTGCAAATAACCCCATAAACTTTGATTGTTTACAAATAGCCCCCTTAACATTTCAAGATTTAAATTTTAACTCCCTTAAAATTTTGATTTATAATGAATAAACCACATGTTGTTACTTTAATCATTTTTATAACTTTATTAATTTTTTTACTATTATTTGTCAATTAAAATAATTTTCTTGTATGGAAAAAACTAGAAGAATAATATTTAAAAAATATAAAAATAAAAATGTCATCATGTGTATAATATTTACTTATTTTCTTGTGATAATTGAGTATTGATAGTATAAAAGTATCATCATTTATATTAAATATATTCTTGTGATTATTGAACATTGATAGTTTAGATATTACATTTTTGTTAGAGGATAGCTCTTGCCCTCATTAATTTTTATTAGTAATGCATTTTTTTGAATTAGAGGTTCAACATTTATTTTTGTATTTTTTTTAAGTATTATTCTTCTAGTTTTTTCCATATAAAAGAACTATTTTAATCAATAAGTGACAGTAAAAACTTCAATAAATTTATTAAAATGGTAGAAAGTAACGGTATGTGGTTTAATATTATAAATCAAAATTTTAAGAGAGTTAAATTTAAAATTTGAAATGTTAGGGGGTTATTTGTAAATATCAAAGTTCAGGGGATTATTTGCAACTGTTTAAAATTCAGGGGTTTTATGAAATTAGTAATTTACATATGATGCCACATGTCACCTCATAACCTGACGTAGTAATTTCTGTTAAAAAAATAATGATCACTTAATGGTAGAGAATTAATGGTTAAAAAATGAAATGTGAGGGGGGTTAAATTTAAACTTTGAAATATCATTGGGGGTTATATGCAATTGACCTAAAGTTCAATGAGTTTTGTATAATTTATCCATATATCTATATATGTATGCCCATTCATGTTATATAAAGAACAAGTTCTATATGTGGAGTAGAAGAAACTGGTATGATCCTAGATTTTATTATGGGCCAAGGGAAAATATGGTTTGGGAAAGGAGTAGGCCATCGGAAGCAAGGTCGGGATATATTGGGTGTGGCTAAAACATGAAGGAGGCGGTGAATTTTGCATGGCTCTTCTCGAATCTCTCTCTACATGGCCTTTTTCTTCTTCCCGTCATCTCTGAAATTTTCTTCCCTGCCATTATATTGTTAATTTTTGAACCATATAATTTTCATTGCATTGCTTGTTGATTTTCAAGACTTGTATCTAATTCATATATGTTTGTGTCCGAATACGCACACACACATACATGGCCTTTTTCTTCTTCCTGTCATCTCTGAAATTTTCTTCCCTGCCATTATATTGTTAATACTTGAACCATATAATTTTCATTGCTTTGCCTGTTGACTTTCAAGACTTGTATCTAATTCATATATGTTTGTGTCCCCATATATATATATATATATATATATAAAAGTTTTAAGGATGCCATTAAGGAATTATATTGAAGTTATTAGCTTCATTTTTATGTTAATTTTTGCTACTCGTTCAAAATATAAGACTTTGAAAATTCCTGCGTTGGTTTAGACTTTAAATGATGCATGAATATGACCCATTAATCACACACAGCTGCTACCACAAAGCAAAAGTTACTTGCCTATTCTATACCAAGCATTCACAAAAGCAGCTGGCACCATGACCAATATTTGTATAGTAATCTAGAATCAGCAAACTCATACTTTAAATTCATTAGTTTATTGGCTCCCTTGAAGACAGTAAATTCAATGCATTCTTTGAATGGGGCACCAAGCATTAAACATTTAGTACTTGAAATCCTTAAATGGGTTGCGTGGGTGCAACCCTAATATGTTTTCATTCCTCAATAATAGAAATATATAATGTTTCTCAAAATTCTAGTAATAGTTTTATTTAATTACCTTGATTTCTTATACTTCACATTAATATTTTAAAAGCCGGATCAGATGTTGAGCTGGAAAGAGTAACGGGTTATGGTTTAAATGAATATATCGGTCGAACTGTTTGATTAGACCGGTATGTAATAATTAAATTAAAAATAATGTTATTTACATACATAATGATGTAAATATAATCATTCCAATTTGATAAAAAGTTAACAAAGATCACAACATATATCACAATCAAATAAAATAATTTTTTTTTGACATTGTACCAAATAAAATGATTAAAAGTAGCACATTAATAAGTCAACTATTAACCTAAATCCATGGGTTATAAATTATAGAGAGTATTATCTTAAAAAACACATATCTTTAATTTTTTATTAATCATATTATATAAAATTAAAGATGAAATAAATCATTCGTAAATAAGTTTCAAACCTTTAAAAAGCTAAAATTATTAAAAAAAATAAAAAAGCTAAAATTATTAAAATTATAAAAGGTTACACCTGGGGTTAATAAATTTAAAGGCATGGGTGAATTACAAGATTCGATGTGTTAGTCATAAAACTGATATTGAAGTGTGTGGCAGTGAAAATATAGCAAATTTTTTTTTTATTTATATTGAAAAAGGAAAGGTAAGGCAGTATGCTTGTATGAGTAATAAAACTGATATATGAAAGTACAGTAACTTTTTAAATTATTGCATCTTCTTCTTTTCTTCTTTAGTTTTATTTTCGGCGGTGAGGTGGTCACCTTAGTTCATCTTTGTCTTATTAAATTTATAGCTCATATAACACTTTAATTATTAAAGTTTTTAGATTAATTTAAATATATAATGATTTTAAATCTGAGACCAAAACAATTTAAAGTCTTAATTTAAGACAGAGTTTAATATTATATTTATATAGGATTTTCAAAAACCTTTTAAAATAAATATGTATGGTCTAAATTTTAGTTTGTAAATTCATTATCTTCATCAGTTTCAAAATCATTTATTTAAAATGTAGAGCATTTTCTATCCTTAGCTCACGTAGTGATGGTTAACTTATGGGTTTCTGGATACAAGTATGTTATCGATAGTCTAGCTTAAGGATTACAACTTATACAATCTGCTTCACGGGTACGAGTACTACTACCACTAATAAATATTTTACAGTCATCCAAAATAAAATGATAACCAAACAGTCTATAATTTATTTGACTCTTCTTCGTTCGTCTATATTACCTTCTTGCCCTTAGAGCTAGACGCTTTTGCTGTATATCATTTGTTGAAAAAGGGGTGAGATTCAAAAGAATCTTAGTAGTACATAAATCACTCATATAATATGCAAATACTAAGCATGTAAAACAAATCATCAAACAATATAACTTACAGTAATGCAGCACATAAAAGGGCATAACCGGTCCCTTAGCACAGACTCACAGCGCTTGAGATTCACAATCTGGCTGCCCAGGGCCTCTGCCCCATACAAGGTACAGTAACGGGCTTTCTGTCTCAAGCCTACCTGGCTCAAAATGCCCCCGGGTAACTTCCGGTGCAACTTGTACTTACGGGTCGTACCGCCTATGGACTATCTGTCACACACATATACAGATGATATGGTACATATACATGGCATCACATATGATATAAGAGATAACGTACTACCTGATAGTTTTTCCAAATTTGGTTCATGTTCTCAGTTTCTTGGGCGTCCCGGGCAAATGTCAAATACTATAATTTATTCTTCACGGACGGACGAATTATTACTTGCTCCAAATATTTAGTATTTCAAGACACTTTGGTAGGTTATCATTATAGTTAATATATTAGGACCATTGGGTATTTAATGGACTCATACCAACTCTAAGTATTTAACTTGACCCATAGAGTCCCAATTATTACAAAAATACCCTTACTTATTATTTTTGCATTGTTACCCAATTCTGTCAGAATTTTCAATAGTCTTTGAAAATTCATATCTTGACCTAGGAATATCCAATTAAAGTCAAGGAACAAAAAACCGGACCGGTCAATGAACCGGTCACAGCACTGGTTTAAGGGTTAATGGTTCAACCGGGGTCGAACCGGTGGTCGAACCGGTGGTCAAACCGGTCATATTAAAATATTATAATTTATTAGTGGTAAAGATCTTTAGGTAAAAAATGCTTAAAATATATTAGTAATAGTTATGATGCCTATATTTATATAATGACATCTCCTTTCCTATAATTAATTAATTATTATATCCTCTAAAAATCATTTTTTTTAGATTTATTCTTTTTTTACTTACTTTTCTCTTCATTTTGGTCTTCAAACTTTCATTTTTCCCTAAAAAATAATGTCCAATAGTAGATAGAAGAAAGAAAAAATATATTTTATTTTTTTTTAAAAAAAAAAAAGGAAAACCGGTCAAACCGGTCGAACCACCGGTTCTGACCGGTTTGACCGGTTCTGACCGGGTCGGAACCGGTTCGACCGGGTCGGAACCGGTTCACCGGTTTTGCTATGAACCGGACCGGATCACCGGCCGGTCCGGTCCGGTTTTTTTTTCATTGATTAAAGTGATTCTAAATTCTATGTGTCAATAAATAAGTATATTTTAATATAAAAATAAGTTCCACAAATACTTATCCATGAATCATTCCCATTTTTAACGTTTTTCCATACTGCCAGAAAATCTTTCTTGTTTTAATAGCTCAACTTCTAAAATTCATAACTAAATCTGTAGAACTCCAAATGGGATGGTTCAAAATAATATATGATCCTATTTAATTATATTTTCAGGGAAAAATATTACCATTTAGAAATTATAGCCAAAAAATTTCCATAATTTCGTCAAACCCCATCTGTACCAGAAAACGTTCCAGATTCATCATCAAATTTTAAAAATTTATATCTCACTATTTATAAACCCAAATAATACATATTATATATCAAATTAAAGCTTAGTATGTCTAATTTCATTATGAAAAATTTCATAATTTTCGGAATAGTTTTGGCCACTGATATTTATTTTAAAACCAATCTGATTCTAGAGAAAATAACCAAAAACAACTCCTCTTATTTTCTAAAATTTTCAGACTTATATATAATCATCTAAAAATCATAATCACATGTATTCCCATATAATTTTTCGTATAGAATTCATTAGAAACCTCAAATTTGTCAAATTCTCATTCCTTTCTCATGCACTATTTTAGTCAAAATAAAACCTCACAAGACAACAATTCATTATACTATATTCTTATACTTCCCAAATTACCCAAAAATAGCCTCAAATCAATTAGAAAGAGATAAAAATATAGAAAGGGAACTCACCTTTATTAGGATATGGAGTTGTATGTGAAATTTATAATCACTTCTTCCTTCCTCCATTGACACCTATCACTCTTATGTCTCTCTTTTTCTCTATTATGTCTCTCTCTGTCTCTTCTTTTCCTTGGCTGCCGAAAGTGAAGTGATGGAGAGGTGAAAGGGTGTTTTAAAAAAATGAAAGTGTGTGTGTGTGACACATGGGTGTTTAATTAATTAATAAGTGATTGTGTGTGTATGTGAGAAATAAAAGAAACATGGAGAGAGTGTGTGTTTATTTAATTAATTGAATGTGTGTGCGTGTGTCTCATGTGAAGCAAGGGAAATGGTGTGTGTGTTTTTATTTTAATATATATATATATATATATATTATTCTATTAATTACACACACTAGGCCATGTGTCATATAAATAGCATATATTCTCATAAATATGTTCATTGTCTTATATATGGCTGAAATGATATTGTAATTTCACTTATTTATCTTATAAATAAGTATCTTTAACTTATAAATTCTCACCTGTCTTTTAAATAATTATATTTAACTTGTAAAATAAAAACATAATTATCTTTTCACTCACAAATTTTATTTTCAGTTTAACCTAAAGGAATAGTGAAGTTTTTAAATGTTTTAAGACTATTTGAGAATAATTTGCTAAAGAGATGATGCAGTGAAGTTTTCCTGTAATGCCTTTTGATATCATGGAAGTATTTTTAATGGAAGTGGAAGTAAAAATAAAAGTTGAAGTAGGTTGGAATTAAGCTTTAAAAGGTTTGTTTGGTAGGTTAGAAATGAATAGGGAATTCATATATGTTTTATTTTAAAAAATAGATAAAAAAAGATAAGATTGAGATTAAAATGACTTTGTTGCCCTCATTTAAAAAAGCAGCAAGCTAAAAAAAACATAAAAAAGAATTTATTCCTAGTTCCAGTTCCAGACTTGCCCGCTGGCGCCGTCCCTTGCTGTCATCCCTTATCGTTGCCATCGTAGCGGTCATCATCACCACAGCTTTCGGTAAAAGCACTTTCTTCTCTTCGCGAATTCTCTATCTCTGCCCTTCGTGCATCTTAATCTAAGTCTATAGGTACATATAAATATCAAACCAAGGGAAGGATTATACCCTTGTGGTCTTTTAGAATAACATTCTTGATTCCTTTAAAATGGGATGCGAGAATTTTCTGTGAATTTGTTGACTCTACCAAGTCTCTTGCAACATTAAGCACTGGGAATGGTTCCAATTGGGATTTCACATGATATGAAATCTAATGATTGTTGCACATTCTTCCCGAGGGACATCGTTCACAATTATATCTCAAATGGTGATTTCTTAATCACTAAAGCAATTGGAAATTAAATGCTCTAGTGGATATGTACGCCAAATGTGGGAACATTGAGGCTGCAAGTGAAGTGTTTGCTAACATAAAACAAAAGGGACATTCTAAGTTGGAGTAGTATGCTATGGGGATGGAAAATCCATGGCCACCATGGGCAAGTTCTGCAGTGCTTTGAACTGATGAAGTCTAAAAGGTGCAAACACAAATTTCTCCTCTTATTCCATTAATCAGTGTCTCAGTTTTTTTTTTTCTTTGTTATTTTAATTTATTGTTTGCCATCTGAATATTGCCACCTACGCAGAGGTGAAACCTGACTCTATTGTCTTCCTTGCCATCCTAACTGCATGCTCACACACCGGGCAAGTAGATGAAGGGTTACACTTCTTTGACAGCATGAGATATGAGTATGCCATTGAGCCAACAATGAAACATTATGCATTAGTGATAGATCTCTTAGGCAGAGCAGGTAGACTAGATGAAGCATTTGAATTCATCCAGAACATGCCAATGGCTCCTGATTTTGTCATATGGGGAGCGCTATGTTGTGCTTGTAAGGCTAACAAAAATATGAAAGTGACAGAACTGATCTCAGACAAACTCTTGCAGCTTGAACCAAAGCACCCTGGAAGCTATGTCTTTTTATCAAACGTTTATGCCACAGTGGGGGGGATGGGATGTTTAATGGATGTAAACTTTTTTGATGAGATTTTTAATAGATGTAAACTTTTTTGTTGGTGGTGGTTGAAGTTATGTTAAGTTTCATGGATGTGGTTTTTGTTGTAATTTGAACTTATATTGTTTTTCTTTGTAATGTTGTTCTAGTGCGATGCTGAAGCTTGATTGCCTTGTTGAATTTCCAATTTATGCCATAAAGAAAAAGCTGCTAGTTTATTCACATAAGAATGCGCTGAGCATTAATTCCTCTTTATCCCAATACGTTAACACGTCCTTTTCACAGAGTTTTAATCAATCTTCTCCCACTGTGAACATAACAATCAGACCTAATAAACTATTTGTACGTTATTTAAGCTTAATAGGAAAAATCTTTATCCTCAAGGAGGGTGATGTGTCGTTTTGTGTTGGCAGCAAAAGTGGGTCGACCAGTATGTGCGGGTGGGCCCTATCCTCTGATTTTGCCTCGTGACTCTATTGGAGGTAGGGAATCCAAGGAAAAATAATAAGATAAATTGACAATAAAATGAAACATAAATTTCCTTTCAAATAAGATTCTAAACAATAATAAAATGGAACATAAAATTACAGATTTTTCCGATCATCAATTTAAAACTAACAAGACACTAAATCTTCATAGCAAATCAAAATTTAAAAATGAAAAATAGTTTGAAATAAATAAAATAAGGTAATTTAAAACATTGGAAAACTATATATAAAACATCGCTATTCATTTGTGGATTTTCCAAATCAATCAAATAACATACGTGTAAGCTATAAAACTGTAAAAGTAGGACATTGAATATTCAAATGAAAATTTAAGGCAATTCAACATTGCAATTTTTTTTAAAATCAAATAAGCTAAGTAAAATATTACATTTTGATTTTAAAGTTAAATAAAACAAGAAAATGATGGATCTTGACATCAAAACTATTAGATATTGTTCTTCAAACAACCAAATTTATAATAATAAAAGATAACGGGTCTTCAAATCAAATTCAAAAACAACTTAAAATAGCATATTTGTTTCAAACCAAATTTAAAATCAAATTTTCAAATAAATCCAAAAAATCTTAATTGCAAACGCTTTTTCAAATCAAATTTTCAAATAAATCCTAAAAATCTAAATTGCAAACTCTTTTTCAAATCAAGTTAAATAAGTTTAAAATAATAGTAAACTGGTTACATATTGATTTGATTTTCAAATGAAATTTCAAAAAATGTAATGCTCAATCAAATCATCAAATAAAAAACAATATAAAAATGTAACTTCTTTTAAACAGGAAAACACTGGATAATCAAAGAAAATTTTACCTATTTTGAAGTTGTTTCAAATCAAATTAAATGAATAATACTAAATATTAGTTAAGCATTAAATATTACATAGTGATTTTCGTATCTAATCAAATTTAAAACAAAAGATGATCTTGAAAATTTTATTTCAAATAAAAAAATTCAGTAACTCAATAAGTATAAAATATTAGTATACTATTCAAATCAAGTCAAATTCAAAAAAAAAAAAAGAGAGAGATTGCAAATGCAAATTTGTTTCAAATAAAGTTAATTAATTACTTAAAACAATCAGATAATGAATCTTCAAATCAACCTAAAAAAATTAAATTGCAATTTTTTCAAATCAAATTAAATAAGCTTAACATATTTGAAAGCAATTAATGGATCTTCAGATCAAGTTTAAGACAATTAAAATTTTTCAAGTCAAATTAAATAAAAACTAAGATAAAAATATTAGTTAACTAGTAAATGTTAATTTTTAAATAAAATTTAAAACAATAAGATAATGGATCTTCAAATCAAATTTAAAACAATGTAGAATTGTAAACTTTTTTCAAATCAAAGTACACAATTTAAAATTAGTTCTCAAATCATGGAGCACCTTTAGAAGGGATTATCACGCAATGGGCGAGGGGAAAAAAATCCCCTTTGGAAAGTGAATGGCATAACTAATTATGTTATTAGGTTATGGTATGATAAATGCGTGAGCACATGCACATTTTAATTATTAATCTACCCAAAGTATGCCATAACTAAGTTAAAAAAAAAAATAGGGTAAATTACGTTCTCCTAGTGATGGATGGCTTGTCAACTTATGTGAATGATAAAGGCCTCCCTTTTGATTTAAGGCATCAATGATCAAAAAATTGAGAATACAAGCTAAAGAAAAATTCATATAAAGAAACACAATTATATTCTGCAAAAAGAAAAAAAGACCACTTGAAAGAAAGAATGAAAGACAAATTTCACAAGGTTCACTCATATATTCAGTCACAATCAATCTCACACATCAAGGAACAAGGGCACACAAACACAAACACAAACACAAAAAAAAAAAAGAAAAAAAAAGTAAGAACGCATCCTAGATTAGAAAATAACACACCCAAACTTTCAAAAAGATAGTATAAAAAATACAGTAAACATAAGGAGGGCCCTAAGGAATCGAAGGTTTTCAACAATCAGTGCAAAAATAGCAAACAAGAAAATAGGGATGTAAAATGCAAAAACAAAAATACAAGGGGAGTAGGAGAAATCATAGTAAATATAGTCACAGTCACTCCCTAAAGACGGAACCAAATATGAAAATACACAACAGACAAGTAAAACACAAGGAAGGCTCAATCGAAGCTTGAACAATATAACAAAAATATCAAACAAGAAAATTACAAAGGACGTAAAATGCAAAAAGAAAATAAAAGGAAACAGGAGAAATCACAGGAAATACAGCCACTCCCTAAAACTAGCAAACCAACTATGAAATTACATAACTGACAAGTAAAACACAAGGAAGGCTCTGTCCCTCTTCCCCAAGGAATCAAAGCTTAATACAACAATCACAGCAAACAAGATAAACTCAGGAATCAAAGCTTTGACAATACAACAATCATAGCATACAAGAAAATTAATTAGGATGCAAAATGCAAAACGAAAATAAAAGGGGAACAGCAGAAATCACACTAAATACAACAATCCAGTAGCAATCACACCCAAAAAACAGCAAACATGAAAATTACTAGGGATGTAAAATGCAAAAACGAAGATACAAAAGGAACAGGAGAAATCACAGTAAATAAACTCGAAAAACAACAAACCAAATATGAAATTATATAACAAACAAGGAAGGCTCTGTCCCCCTCCCCTAAGGAATTGAAGCTTTTCAACAATAAAGATGCAAGCAATACAACATACACAGATAGAAAAAGAAAAATACTAGGGATGTAAAATGGAAAATTGAAAATACAAGGGGAACAGGAGAAATCACAGAAAATACAGCAATCACACACTAAAAACAACAAACCAAATATGAATTTACATAACAGACAAGTAGAACACAAGGAAGGCTTTGTCCCCCTCCCATAAGGAATCGAAGCTTTTCAGCTTTTCAACAGCCAGTACAGAAATAGCAAAATAAAAATACAAGGGGAACAAGAGAAATCATATCAAATACAGTCACCCCTAAAAACAACAAACCGAATATGAAATTACACCACAGACAAGTAAAACAGGAAGGAGGGATCTGTCCCCCTCCCCTTAGGAATCGAAGCTTTTCAACAATTAGTATAGGAATAGATGTAAAATGCAAAAACGAAAATACAAGGGAAACAAGAGAAATCACAGTAAATAGAGCAATCACACCTAAAACAGCAAACCAAATATGAAATTACACAATAGACAAGTAAAACACAAGGAAGGCTATATCCCTCACACCTAAAACAGCAAACCAAATATGAAATCACAGTAAACGAAGCTTTTCAGCAACCAGTACAAAAATAACAAAAGAAAAATACTAGGGATTTAAAATGGAAAATTTTAGAAATGAGACAATAGACAGAAATAAAATCTGAATCTGAAATCAAATTAATACCTGCAACATTTGAAACTAACTGGCTTCTTTGTCTACAAATAAACAGTGAATCTTCAAATAAATCATTGGCAAATTTAAAACATTTTAAAATTGCAATTTGTTTCAACAAAGTTTGCAAATTTAAACTTATTTTTTAAACTTATTTTAAGAACTAATAGCTTACTTATAGTTTGAACACAACAAGAAAATGAAATATAAATTAAAAAAATTTTCATATCAAGCTTAAAAAAATAAGATAATGGATTCACAAGTCAAAATTCAATTCACAATAATTTAAAGTTGCAAATTACTTTGAAATAAATTAAAATAAGTAATTTAAAATATTGGAAAGCTACAAAATGACAATTTTCAAATCAGCAAATATAAACCAAAAAGGGAATGAATCTCAAAATTACATATTTTTCGAATCAAATCAAATATAAAACAATAAGATAACGAATCATCAGATAAAATTCCAAAATAAATAATTTAAATATAACTAATTCAAATTGAAAATATAAGTAAATTCAAATCAATTTCAAAACTATTAAAAATTGAAAATTTGTTTCAAATCCAATTTAGACCTTCAAATATAAGGTAATTAATCATCAAATAAAAATTTAAAGCAATTTAAATTGTTAATTTTTCCAGATCAAATAAAACAATAAGTGAATCTTGAAATCAAATCTAAAACTGCAAATTAGTTTACAATTATAATAATCCTACAAATATGGATTTTCATATCGAATGATATTTAAAACAATGAGATGATTTTAACAATTTTAGTATTCAAATCAAATTTAGCCCTACGAATCAACCTAGAAAAATTTAAATTAAAAACTTGTTTCAAATCAAATAAAATAAATCCAAAATATTATTATTAAACTATTAGATATTAAATACTGAATTTCAAATTAAATAAGCATATCAAACAAAAATTTTCGATCAAATTAAATAAGCATTAGATTTTCAAAAAAAAAAAAAAAGTTGATATTTGCAAGAAATTAAAAAATTTAGTATTGATTTTCAAATTAAATTTTAAACAGTAAGATAATTGACAATCAAATTGATTTAAAACAATAAAGTTCGAAACATTGATTTACAAATTTAATTTCAAACTAGAAGGCAATAGAGAATCAAAATCAAATTTAAAACATTTTAAAATTGCAATTTGTTCAAACACGGTATTTGCGAATTGTGATTTAAACTTATTTTAAAAATCTTACTGTTTATGCTTATTTCAAAACTGCAAATAATACGACAATAAATCTACATAGCAAATTAAAATTTAAAACAGAAAATAAGTTTCAAATAAAATCAAATAGGCTAATTAAAAACATTGGAAAACTATAAAACATTTCTATTCATTTTCGGATTTTTCAAATCAATCAACATAATTAAACTAGAACTGTAAAAGGACATTGAATCTTCAAATCAAAATTTAAGCAATTTGAAATTACAATTTTTTTTTTCAAATCAAATAAACTAAGTAAACTATTAAATACTGATTTTAAAGTAAAATCAAACAAGAAAATAATGGATCTTGACATCAAAATAAAAGTAAATTTAAGCTATAAATTTGTTGGTTTTCGAATCAAATTGAATTTGATAGAAGATGAGCCTTGACAAAGCTTCTCACAAATTAAATAAAGGAATCAACGAAGTTTAAAATATTAGTATTAGATACAGATTTTCAAACCAAATCTATAATAATAAAAGATAAAGGGCCTTCAAATCTAATTCAAAACAAATTTAAATAGTAGATTCGTTTCAAACCAAATTCAAATTCAAATCTTAAAAATAAACCCAAAAAAAATTGAATTGCAAACTCATTTTTAAATCAAGTTAAATAAATTTTTTTAAAAAAGTAAAATGTTGAATATTGTATTTCAAATGAAACTATGTACGAGAAGATGATTGACGGTCAAATCAAATTTGCAAATTCCTTCCAAATCATATCTGAAACAAATAACAAAATGGAAATTTGAATCAAAGAAGCTTAAAATATTAGTATTAGATACAGATTTTCAAAATAAATTTGTATTTATAATGATAGAAGATAAAGGTTCTTCAAATCTAAATCAAAACAGCTTTAAATAGCAGATTCGTATCAAATAAATTGAAATTCAAATCTTAAAAATAAACCCCAAAAAAAATGAATTGCAAACTCATTTTTAAATCAAGTTAAATAAATTTTAAAAAAATAGTAAACTGTTGAATATTGGATTTCAAATGAAACTTTGAACGAGAAGATGAGTGACGGTCAAATCAAATTTGGAAATTCCTTTCAAATCATATTTGAAACAAATAATAAAATGGAAATATGAATCAAAGTTTAAAATATTAGTATTGGATACAGATTTTCAAAATAAATTTATAATAATAAAAGATAAAGGTTGTTCAAATCTAATTCAAATCAACTTTAAATAGCAGATTTTCCAAATCAAATTTAAAACAAAACGAGAATGGGTTCAAAATTCCAGATTTTACGGATCTCCATTTAAAAAAAAAATAAGACTATAAATCTTCATCGCAAATCAAAATTTAAAACTGCAAATTGAAATAAAATTAATCAAATAGGGTAATTGAAAACATTTTTTTTTTTTGCCAAAAGCGTAATTAAAAACAATGGAGTTTGGTAAACTATAAAAGTAGGAGATTGATTCTTCGAAAAAAGAAATTTGAAGACATTTTCAAATTACAAATTAAATAAAGTAATCAAAGAAGTTTAAAATATTAGTATTAGATACAGATTTTCAAACCACATTTATAACAATAAAAGATAGAGGGACTTCAAATCTAATTCAAAACAACTTTAAATAGTAGATTCGTTTCAAACCAAATTGAAATTCAAATCTTAAAAATAAACCCAAAAAACCTGAATTGCAAACTCATTTTTAAACCAAGTTAAATAAATTAAAAAAATAGTAAACTGTTGAATATTGGATTTCAAATTAAATTTTAAACAAGATGATTGACAGTCTAATCAAATTTACAAATTCCTTTCAAATCATATCATATTTGAAACAAATAACAAATATGGAACATAAAATTGCAGATTTTCCAAATCAAATCAAATTTAAAACAAAACAAGAATGGGTTCAAAGTTCCAGATTTCACGGATCATCATCTAAAAAAATAAGACCATAAATCTTCGTCGCAAATCAATATTTAAAACTGCAAATTGAAATAAAATTAATCAAATAGGGCAATTGAAAACTTTTTCTTTTTTCCAAAAGGGTAATTAAAAACAGTGGCGTTTGGTAAACTATAAAAGTAGGATATTGATTCTTAAAAAAGAAAAAATTTCAAGACATTATGAAATTACAAATTAAATAAAGGAATCAAAGAAGTTTAAAATATTACTATTAGATACAGATTTTCAAACCAAATTTATAATAATAAAAGATAAAGGGTCTTCAAATCTAATTCAAAACAACTTTAAATAGCATATTCGTTTCAAACCAAATTGAAAATCAAATCTTAAAAATAAACCCAAAAAAACTGAGTTGCAAACTCATTTTTAAATCAAGTTAAATAAATTTTTAAAAAAATAGTAAACTGTTGAATATTGAATTTCAAATTCAACTTGGAACAAGATGACTGACAGTCAAATCAAATTTGCAAATTCCTTTCAAATCATATTTGAAACAAGGACAAAATGGAACATAAAACTGTTTGAATAAAGTGATAGGGGTTTTTCCCCAATTTACCAAAAAAAAAAAAAGGAACAAAAAACTGCAGATTTTCCAAATCAATCAAATTTAAAACAAAACAAGAATGGGTTTCCAGATTTTACGGATCATTAAAAAATAAGACTATAAATCTTCATAATTAATCAAAATTTAAAACTGCAAAATGAAATAAGATTAATCAAATAGGGCAATTGAAAACATTTTTTTGCCAAAAGGGTAATTGTTGAAAACAATGGCGCTTGGTAAACTATAAAAGTAGGATATTGATTCTTCCAAAAAAAAAAAATTCAAGACATCTTCAAATTACAAATTTCTTTTCAAATCCCATAAAATGAGTAAACAATTAAATATTGATTTTCAAGTTAAATAAAACAAGAAAATAAGGGATCTTGAAATCAAAAGTAAAACATTTGAAGACAAGAAAATAATTAAAAACATTGTTTTTCCAAAAGGGTAATTTAAACAATGGTGTTTGGTAAACTATAAAAGTAGGATATTGATTCTTTTATTAAAAAAATTCAAGACATTTTGAAATCCAATAAAATAAGTCAACTACTAAATATTGATTTTCAAGGTAAATCAAACAAGAAAATAATGGATCTTGAAATCAAAATTAAAACATTTGTAAACCACACATTTGATCATTTTCGAACCAAATTTTATAAAAAAAAAAAAAAAGATAATGGGTCTTCAAATCAAATTCAAAACAACAAAAAATTTGGAAATTTGTTTCAAATAAAAAATTTAAATTTAAATCTTCAGATAAATCTAAAAATTTTAAATTGAAAACTCTTTCAAATTCAGTTAAACATGTTTAAAAAAAATAGTAAACAGATTAAATATTGATTTTCAAATTCAATTTCAAAAAAGGTAATGGTTAAACCAAAGCTAATGGACAAAACAAATCAGAAACATTTTAACGTTGTGAATTTCTTTTAAACAGGAAGATAGTTGACAATCAAATAAAACTTTTAAATAACTTAAAGCTGAAAATTTTTTTCAAGTAAAATAAAAAAGTAATATCAAATATTAGCTAATCAATATAATACCTGCACCACATGAAAATGCCTCGCTTGTTTGTATTGGGCACCATGATCTCCCAGTGATGGATGACTTATCAACTTATGTGAATGATAAATGATCAAATAGAGAATACAAGCTAAAGAGAAATTCATATAAAGAAACACACAATATACACAATTATATTCTGCCAAAAAAAAACCCCACTTGAAAGAAAGAATGAAGAGGACAAGGAAGACAAATTTCATGAGGTTCACTCATATGAGTCACAATCAATCTCACACATCAAGGTTCACTCATATTTGAGAGTGGAGGGTCCCCCAGGGACACAAACACACACAAGAGTAAGGACGCATCCTAGACTAGAAAATAACACACCCAAACTTTCAAAAGAAAGTAAGAAAAAAAAATACAGTAAACATAAGGAGAGCTCTGTCTCTCTCCCCTAAGGATCGAAGCTTTTCAACAATATCACAGTAAATACAGTCACTGCCTAAAAACAGGGAACCAAATATGAAATTACACAACAGACAAGTAAAACACAAGGACGGCTCTGTCCTCCCCCCCCTAAGGAATCGAAGCTTGAACAATAAAACAAACATAGCAAACAAGAAAATTACCAAGAATGTAAAACAAAACAAAAATAAAAGGGGACAAGTGAAATCACAGTAAATACAATCACTCCCTAAAAACCACAAACCAACTAAGAAATTATATAATAGACAAATAAAACACAGGGAACACGAGGAAGGCCCTTGTCCCCCTCCCCCTAAGGAATCAAAGCTTTGACAATACAACAATCATAGCAAACAAGAAAATTACTAAAGATGCAAAATGCAAAACGAAAATAAAAGGGAACAGGAGAAATCACAGTAAATACAACAACCAGGCAGCAATCACACCCAAAAAACAACAAACGATATATAATTAGCAAACAAGAAAATTACTAGGGATGTAAAATGCAAAAACGAAAATACAAGGGGAACGGGAGAGATCACATTAAATACAACAATCACACCCTAAAAACAACAAACTGAATATGAAATTACACAACAGACAAGGAAGGCTCTGTCCCCCTCCCCTAAGGAACTGAAGCTTTTCAACAATAAAGATGCAAACAATACAACACACAGAAATAGCAAAAGAGAAATACTAGGAATTTAAAATGGAAAATTGAAAAATACAAGGGGAACAAATACAGCAATCACATACTAAGACAGCAAACCAAATATGAATTTACATAACAGACAAGTAAAACATAAGGGAGGCTCTGTCCCCCTCCCATAAGGAATCGAAGCTTTTCAGCTCTTCAACAAGCAGTACAAAAGTAGCAAAAGAAAAATACAAGGGATGTAAAATGGAAAATCAAAAATACAAAGGGAACAGGTGAAATCACAGCAAATACAACAATCACACACCAAAAACAGCAAACTAAATATGAATTTACATAATAGACGAGTAAAACACACAGAAGGCTCTATCCCCCTCCCAAAAGGAATCGAAGCTTTTTAGCTTTTCAGCAAGCAGTACAGAAATAGCAAAAGAAAAACACTAGGGATGTAAAGTGGAAATACGAAAAATAAAAAGGGAGAACAAGAGAAACCGTGGCAAGGAGAAGAGGAGTGAACGCCGTAAAAAGAGAAAGAAGATGCAGTAGACCGTGCGAACCACCGGACCTTCCTTTCCGTTCTTACGCCGCCACTTCCTCCCCTGCACCATCATTGGGATCGATCTAGTGGATACTGGCTAGGGTTGGGGATGTAGAAGATAAGGGGCTAGTAAGGAGCGTCTGAGGGGAGGGTCAATTTTAACAGTGACGGTATGGTTAAGGATCGAGAGGCGAAGGGAATGTGCAGAGACTGGAGAGGGGCCGGAGCGTGTTTAAGGGGATATGGGTAGGGACTAGGGTTTTGAGTTTATTTTGGGCTGGGCTCCTTACGCAATCCAAAATTGTTCCCTTTTTTTCCCAAGAATAAACATCTAGCCGTTTTTTTTTTCTCATGGAGGGGAAGAATAATCTAGCCGTTGGAAATAATGGCGTGGAACTGGGGAAGGCTTTTTTTTTATACCTTCAAAATTCAAAATAGTAGAACACTCCAAAGTTGAATCCATGCCGATTGATCTTTCACGAAATTTCAAGAAGAATTTAAGCGATATATCAATATCAAATTTCTTTTGCTTTAGATATTTTATTTTTCACAGTCAATTGTTTTCTCGCAACTAACATTTTACATAAAATATTTAATTTCTAAATGGAACTTTTTTTATACTATTTCTAAATTATAAATTATAAATGAAACTTAAACCTTACCTAACGTGTATCTTTATCCATTTTAATGAATTTATATTTTATTAGTGATTATAACTTGATCGAATTTTGGTTTGATCTCTATAATTGGGTTAAGGTGCAGATTTAACAATGAACTATTTATCAATATGCACCCAATACAAATAACTATTTTGGGGTACAAAAATAGACATGATTAATATTTTTTGTAGCAAAAATAAGAATTCTGTTATCTAGCCTTAACATCCGTCAAATGTAAGAGTTATGGGGCCTATAATTATTCTACGTAGCGTTGAAATGTGGCATATTATATTGAAAAGTGGTAGATGGTGTATTGAATATTCAATTAAATGCAAAATACCTACAATTTCTTCCCCTATTTCCCATTTATGCAACCCTAATGATAGACTAGATCTATGAATGAGTTCAATGGATTTGAAGGACTAGTGAGAAGGAGGTATTCAACAGAGATGAAGGAGTAGTAAGAAGGATGAGTTTGATAGAAGTAAAGGTGGAGGGAAAAGGACTTGTTTGACGGAGGTGAGGAAGCATCGAGAAGGAGGAGTATCTGGTACGTCTTTTTCTTTGACCTCAGAAGCATCGTCTTTTTTTAATTGAGGAAGCAATCCAATGGACTCATCGTCTTCTTCGACAACAACAAGATATAGAAGACGAGTAGTTTTGCTTAGACAACCTAGTCGGGAGGACGAGTATGAAGCTCTAAGGAGATATTGGGTCTGTTTGGGAATACTTTCAGCACTTAAAAAAGCTCATTTACAATGAAAAAGCCCATTTACCTTAAACATATGTGTTTGGAAATTCATCAAAAAGTAATGGACTTTTCCTATGAAATGAGCTTTTTTTAAAGAAAAAAGCTCCATCAACTAGCTTTTCCCAGCTTCTCATCACTTCTTCTGACCGTTAGACATTAATTACCATTTAAGGGCCCGCAGAAACTGAAAGGGGAGAAGAACAGAGGAAATTGACAAAAGAATGCTTACTCAGCTAATGATAAATACAATGCAACTATATGGTTATATATATGACATAAAACAGCTTTGTGTAGAATGTGGAACTGTTTATATATGTCATTTTATGATGATGAATCTTTTTATTTTTTTTATTATTAGAGTTATCGTTTGATTTTATTTGAGGCTAATATGTTATCTTCCTCATTGATTGGCACTTGGCCAGCGCCCCCCAAAAAAAAGGGCGGGGTGTTAAAAGAAAAAGAAAAAAGAAAAAAAGTGGGATTGACTTGGTACTTGTAAAATTTTACTTTTTGTTCCTAGGGAAATCAAAATTAAATTGCTAAAAATAAGTTTTTTAGTTGATTTTTTAATTAAGTGTTTTAGTTTATTTTTCTTGTTTTTCAATAATTATTAAACTTTTTTCATTTTTAAAAATTTTATTCACATTTTTTAACATCAATTATAACAATATGTACATAAACAATATATAGGTAGTATTCAACAATGTTCATGCCATTTTCAGTCATTTTTCATCTAAAATGGCTTTTCAAAAGCTAATCCAAACAGGTTTTACTTTAAAAAAAAGTCACTTCTCCTACCGTCAATCCAAACACAAATCACATTTACATTCTGACTTTTTTTCAAACGGGCTTCTACAAAAGCCCCATTAAAAATAAAGCTACTTTTTCACCGGATTCCCAAACACGCACATTGTCACTATAGATTGGTTGCCCCACGATGGATGGTGTAGACTGATGGAACCTAAGTAGGAGGTTCTATGGATACCCATACTATAACCAGGTATGAGATTATATTGAGATATTATTTCATTTACTTACGAATATCCGAATTCTAATAAGTCCAGTCTTTGAATTAATATGCATCTTATCCCATGTGTTGATGTAAGACAATAATTCCATTGAGTTTCTATTCTATTTCCTCTCCATTTACTTTTCTCATCATTATTGGATGTGGATCAATTTCCAAATTTAACATTTTATAACAATATATTATAATTTTAAATTATATATATATATATATATATATATATATATATATATATATATAATTTTAAACATATAAAATTTAATTTTAAAAGTTCAAAAGTGCCAAAAATAAAAAGTAAAAAAATCATAAACCATTTTAATAAAAGTCTATAGAGTTGAAGTATTTATATATAGGGTTAAGATGTAAATTTAACAATAAACTATTTCCTTATGAGCACCTAACACAATTAACTATTTTGGGGTATGAAAATAGACATAATAAATTTTTTTTGGTAACATGTATAGCAACGTCGTTAATTAACCTTAGTTAATTTCCATTACTTTTTGTACTATGAGTCCCAATAATCTTCTCACCTCTATTATTTTAATATATTTTTAAAAATATGTGCTTTTTTTAATGGAAAAATATCACTTAGAATCCATGGAAGCAATTTTATTTCAGTCAACCCTCAAAAGATTCTGAAATTTTATTCCACTCCCTTGGATCAAAATGAAATTAAGTCTTATCAGTGAAAATATATTAATGCCTTTACTTTTTTTCATAAGAGCATTTACCGGACAAATAAAAGTATTTACAAGACAAATAAATAGATTTCAAAGAATCCAGTGAGTTAAAAAAAATTTACAAGTCAAATATGAGCATTATTTATAAAACAAATATGTAAATAACCAAAAAATTTTAACTACTTGTATTCTTTTAAATCCATTTATAAGACAAATATGATCATTCATAAGACAAATAAGGGAATTTACAATACAAAGATGGACATTTATAAGACAAAAATGTTTATGTTTATTTTTGGACCCAATAAAAGATAATTGTATTGGGTGCTCATAGTGAAATAGTTTATTGCTAAATTTACACATTTGCCCTTCTCAAAATATATTAAAATAATATAGAGTTAGAAGGCTAGGAGAACCCACAGTACAAAAAGTAACGAAAGTTAACAAAGGTTAACAATATTGTTATATATGCTACCAAAAAAATTGATTATGTCTACTTTTACATCCAAAATAACTAATTGTGTTAGGCGCCCATAGGAAAATAGTTCTTTGCTAAATTTGCACTTTCACCCTTATATATAATTTGAATAGTTTAAATTTTTTTAGATGTATTTTTGTATTTAATATTATTATAAAATGTTAAATCTCAACCATTAGAAATTGATTTAATGGTGAAAAAAGTAACTAGAGAGGAAATGGAGAAGAAGATCAATGAAAACACTGTTCTCCTCCCTTATTTAAGAAATGTGATAATGTAGGTTGCATCTTGTTTTATGCTCTTTTTAATTAGAGTGATAATTAAGATGGCTCGAATTATTATGAGAAAGAGCGGGGAGTATGAGTTATGACTGTTATGTCCCCAAATAAGGTGTAGGTACTAAGTAAGAACTTGCCATTAAATCTAATTTATGGGTTTTTAAAGTAAAATTTATGGATATTAATTACAAAGATAAAGTTAAAATTGTAATGCCCTTCGATTCTTTATATTATAAGATATAATTATTTGAATTATGTAGATAAAAAATATGATTAAAATTGATTAAAGGCAAAAGATATATATATGTATGTATGTATGAGAAAAATGTAAATTATTTTTTTTTAAAAAAATCTCTCATGTACATAATTGTTCCCGCCTACTTGAATGATGAATGAAGTTTGAGCAACTAATTTTGGTATAATAATTAATGGGAGCAAAAATAAAAAAAAATGATTATGAATATTTTAGGCAGGATGCCGAGAGTCCCTATATAAATAAAAACAAGTGATCCACCCCCGAAAAAAAAAATTATAGATAGGAATGAGGGAGGGTTACGTTATATAAAACTAAAATCATTTAACACTTCTATTTATATATGTACTATTTTTAACATGAAATTAATATGGAATCATTTATTTATTATCAAATGAAGTAATATTCTTCCCCGTGCTATCATTATTTTATACCACTCAATACTTATATGTAAGTTACGTGTACCTCATTCTTACATGTTAAGAATGCATTAAATTGATATAATTTTTTTACTTTTGCCCTTATTAAATTTTTTGTCTCTCACTACTTTACAAATGATTTTCACACCTCTTTCTTGTTTTTTTATCTTTCCTATAAAAATTAAATAGGTGTAAAATTAAGAAATGTCATTAGTTATACTATAAGTTACTTATATTTTGATTCAAACTTGTTTCCTATATGTACATGTAACTTACATTTGGGTACAAAGCACATGGGACCACTAATTTGGTTGTGTGTGGCCATATCAACAAGGGTGGTGACAGTATCAATTATAAACACCTTTATAAATGTGGTATATCCCTCCTATAGATCTCCATCTTCAATTCCTCATCTCAAAACAAGTACAAGACTTAATTATATCAGACACTCGCATACAACTAATCTTAAAGACATGTCTGCTACACATCATCTCTCTCCACCTTCATTCACATTTTCCTTTACCTTGTCTTTCTGATCTCCATCAATTCAGGCTCATAACTTTTCATAATCAATTTTTCATTATATTTCTCACCACTCAACTTTCTACTTCATCACCATTTCTTTCTTTCTTTCTTTCTTTCTTTCTTCCAATAGTGACTGCTTACACACAATTAATAAACTTATTTGCAGGTGGCATCAAGGGAACAGTAAATGCTAAGGTAATTAAACACATGCATGAGCTTCAACATTCTAAGGTTGTATAAATAATTAATGTTTTTAAGATTTTGAAGAAGTGATTTTGGTGTTGAAATATAACATATAATGGTGTACAGATAATAAGTTGGTGTGTGGCTAACCCATCTTCAACTCAAGAACAACTTCTAGCAGACTTGGATTACGCTTTCCAAATTTAGGTCCTTGCTCTTTTCCAGATTCAAAGGCCCATTGTGCCTCCTTCGCCATGAATCTCTACTTTCAAAACTATGGAAGAGAACCTCACACTTGTGACTTCAAACACACTGCTCTTGTTGCCTCTTCTGATCTCAGTAATTAGTTAGGCCATTCACACACACACACACACACATATATGTATGTATGTATGTATCTATATATATCAAACACACTGCTCTTATTGTCTCTTCCGATCCCAGTAATTAATTAAGCCACGCACACACACACTCACCCCATACTATTCATCATTCAACTTGAATTAATATGGTTTCTTTTCTTCTTTTGTAGGCTACTCTAAAAACTGCACTTATCCTGGTGGTAAGAGTATTCGTACAAGCCTCTCTTATTACTCTATATTATTAATAATTACCAAATGTAATGTAGAAATTTATCTAACTTATCTTCTGAAGCAAATTAAAGAAGAAAAACAATGACTTATCAAATACCACATGAATCATGAAAATTTTTTCTTAACATCTCTAACTTAATACCATATGACTTAATAGCTAGCTAGCCTTATATATCAGCTTATGATTAATGAAGTTATCTGTGTGTATATTGTAGAAAACATGGTGTGTGGCAAAGCAGCAGATGAGAATGTTTTGAAAGACATCATCGACGAGATTTGTTCGATAATAGATTGCAGTATTTTGAAGCCATATGGTCCATGTTACATTGACAACAATTTATGGAACCAGGCTTCAGTTGCCATGAATTTGTTCTACGTAAATTCCTCAGATCACAAGTGTGACTTCCAAAACGCTAGCCTTCTTGTTGTCGTTGACCCAAGTACGTCATTTCATTAACTTATATCTCTTTTACACACACACATATAGACACACTTAATTATGCAGTAGGCCAGAAGAATTAATTAAAAGTTGTTCAAGCTTTATCGATTAAACTTACGAGTATCTTGTATTGATCATGACGCTTAATTTCATTTAAATTTTTGACATGTTTATTCTTTGTTTCTAATTTCATTTGCATACCTTATTTGATTTCAGGTTTTGGATCATGCAATATGCCAGGGAAACAATGAAATTACAAAGATGTGGAAATGGAAGAATATATAATATATTCAGGAATGTGTGACTGAGGGATTCCAACAATTATATATCTATTGTATTCATGGAAAAATATAATTACACTTGAAAAAAAAATTATCATAAGATTGTTAAGAACTCGTTGATTTCCTTCTTGTCAACCAGAGTAATTAGAGAAATATTATAAAGAGAAAAACGAAGAATTATGTATATTATTTATATAAGAGTAATATGCTTGTACAAAAAATGCAACCTACTTAGCATCAATCTACCTTCACTCAAGGGAAATGACCCCACTTGGAGAATTGAGAAAGGCCCAAGGTATCATCTCTCTGAACATAATGAAAATTCCACTATCTTATATATAGACTAGGACCACTAAAAGTAACTAAATAACTAAAGGCGATATTGTACATGGCACACCCAAGGCCATCTTCAGCAGTTTTTGTAATATCTTAAATATTGGAACTAGATGCATAAGATTAAGCCTGGATTAAGTGGACTGCTAGACCCTGGTTTAGCAAATGTCCCTATGAGGCATGTTTAAATTCCCCAAAATTTTTTTATATAATTGGATATTAAAATTAATTATATTGGTGAGCTAAAGAGCTCGGGGAATAACAAAATGAAGTGATTGGAAGTCACACATATATAGTAAAGTGGAACACAAAGTAATTTTGCCACCGGTGAAATTCCTGGTGTGGCAGTGATGATTGTGTGACCTTTTTCAATGAGTAAATGATGGTGAAAAATTATAAAACTTTCCAGAATGAAAGTAGACTTATCAAGATTCAATTTGATAGGTCATATAAGTCATTTGGAGTTGTACACAAAGAGAAATGAATTTTTAAAGTTAGCCCAGTGAAATTAATTATTTTATGGGACAGCATTTAAAGATTAAAATTATGGGAAGTGTGAGCTTCCAATTGGCCAAAGGTTATATTTTTCCTTACAACTAGACTCAATAAGGGTCACATAGCCTTTGGAATCACTCTAATTGGATATTTGTACAATTAGATATGAATTTTCAAAGTTAATGAAAATTCTGCAGAATTTGGTATTATATGCGAAAATTCAATTTTTGGACGAATCAGAGGGTGACACGTGGCAAGCCCATTAATCACCAATTAAACCATCATCTTCTTCATTCCTCAACCATTTTTCACGGTGAAAATTTCAGAAGAGAGAGAGAAACAGATCGGAGAAATGGAGGGAGGAGGAGAGAGAAAATCTTTTTCTCCGAAACACTGCCGAAACGGCATCCTCTCTTAAAGTACCCTTCAGGAAACTTCCTCCACTCATCTAGATCTTCATTCCTACGGTTTCGGATTTTCATTTGGAGGTGTTTGGTGCCGTCTCCCTTGTCGGGGTGTTGCCGGAATTCCAAACCGTTTGTGGAAACGGGTAGAGGTAAACGTAAGCTTCCTTTTTAACCGATTGGTTTGTCGTTTGGATGAGTTTTGGGAAGGTTGGGTACTGTTCATTCTAGTTTAAATGAGTGTTTTGAATGGCTAAACGATGTCCAATGGATGTATAAATAGCTAATCACTTGATTATGAGTAGTAAGGAAGTGATTAGGCAAGAGAAATCGAAGAAACAACAAACTCTTTATGAGAATATAATTTTCTTCTGTTTCTGCCCTGTATTTTTCGTGTAGGAGGAGTTGCAATTTGATGATTTTGATGCTTCCATTGGATTTAGGAGGAAAAATTGTGTAGGTATGCAAGTGTTCATGATTTTTGGATGCTTGTATATGAATTGGGAATTTTTGGAAATTGATGAAAAAATACTGTGTAATTCGTTGTCTGGAAGCAGTGTTGTTGTGCGCTTGTTTTCAATGGGCAAACTTTATCCGAAAATTCCGAAACTTTTCAGATGAAAAGTAAACACATAGACCTTTAATTTGATAGGTCATAATGGTTAATTGGAAAAGTATGCTATGAGATATGAATTGTTAAAGATATGTCATATTTTCTGGAAAGAATCTGAAACAGTCGGTGTTTGGAAAATTTCTGGGAATGGTGTAGTGGTGGCGTTTAAATTCGAGTATTTTTATGTAAAACTAAACTTAAAGGGCTTCAAATAGAGCTTTGAACCACCTAAATTGGAGTTCCATAGAATTAGTTATGATTTTCCAAAGTTTGGTAAAAAATGCTGGTAGATTGAGTATCATGCGAATTTGAGTAAGAAATTGGCCAAATATAATTGGAATGAACTCCAAGGGTGAAAGTAAGCCTATAGGGCTAATGTGGGCTATTGGGTATTCACTTTTCGTGGCTCTAATGATGTTATCACTTGCCTAGGGCCATAAAGTGACAAAGAAGAAGTAATGGTTGGCGGATTAAGGGACAAGAAGAGAATGACATAAAGTCCAACAGGTAGTAAACTTACATTTTCTGCATGTATGTGATATGTATGTCTTGCATTGATTATGTGACTGCTTTGCCTATTTGTGTGGAACATGTATGATTGGTTGAAGCTCTGTTATATTTGTGCAATGACCATATGTATCTCATAACATCGAGCATGCAATATGTCATTATGTTGGTATGAAATAGTGTAGGCAAGCATGTCATGCATTCATATATATCTAGCATGCATAGTGGTAATGTTTGCTACTGAGATTCTCTCGAATCTCACTCCTCCCAAACAACCATTCAGACAGGTCAGCATTGGAAACATGCTGATATCAGAAAAGAGGTATGCACAAGGAAGAATGTTGCTGGTTGTTTGAAGGCCTTTTAGTTATTAAGGTCTGTAAATATTATATAAACCCCTGGTGGGGGAAATTTTTGTATTATAATCAAGCAATATTGTATTAATATTATCAGTATATTCATGCTATTCCTGTGTGCCCACTGAACTACGCATTGCTACTCTGAATAAGATCAGTAATAAGGGATATATGAGGCGGGTCGTTACAGTTTTCAGATACCATTTAGTTTATTGTAGGGCAGCTTGCAAATGAGGCAAGATCAGAACAAATCATAAACGCTTAGGATTTAAATTAAGTATGCTAACTGGATGAAAAAAAATCTAAGTATTGGAGCAATTATATAATGCATTGTCCGTAAGCAAAGCATATACAGTAAAAATGGGTTTTGAAGGAACATTATTCAATATAGTTTCTCTAAACAGCAAAAGGCGATGTGAATAATAGAAAAGAGTCACACAACATACAAAATCTCTTAATACTGCATCACATATAGGCAGAATCATCGGTACAATAAACAAGAACCAGTAGAACAAAAATTATTACACGTTCCTCATGGCAAGAGTCTTCTCAAAATGGACAATATCAAATCAGCGATGGTGGGAAGAAAAATTGAAGAACTTGTGATGATCATAAGCCTAAAGGGAGAGCCCATTCCAAAAGACTAGCCTGTTAGAAGGGAGAGCCCCTTAACTTATAAACTACACTATACTTGTAAGGCTTCACGATGTGGGACTCATAACATAGTCACCCCCTTAAAGAGCCGACGTCCCAGCGGCACCACACCACAGCACTTCACTCGGCCTCCTGCCGGTCAGAACCCTTTTTGGTTAGCCCTTTTCGTGAACATCGAGCTCTCAATGAAAGCACCAATGTGATGATCATAAGTCAAGGGGCTTTCCCTCCTAACAGGATTGTCTTTTGGGATGGATTCTCCCTTTGGACTTATGATCATCACATTGGTGCTTTCATTGAGAGCCCGATGTTCACGGAAAGGGCTACCCAAGAAGGGTTCTAACCGGCAGGAGGCCGAGTGAAGTGCCGTGGTGTCGAGCTGCCGGGGACGTTGGCTCTTAAAGGGGGTGATTATATTATGAGTCTCATATCGGGAAGCTTCACAAGTGTAGTGTGGTTTATAAGTCAAGTGGTTTTCCCTCCTAATAGGCTAGTTTTTGGGATGGACTCTCCTTTAGGGTTATGATCATCACAGAACCTCCTCAATTGTTGTATATCAATGTCAATTAGAAAGAAGAACCTCCTAAGGCCACTTTCTTTCTGGGAACAAGTGGAGTTAACTGTGAGTAACTCATCCCTCCAAGAACACGGGGGAAAATAATTTTGGAGGTTGTTCCTATCGTTTTCTTGTCAGTCCATCTAAAGGAATCACTTATCTCAGAGAAAAACCATATATCAATTTAGTATTTGGTCATAGTATAAAACCATCACATGCAGCCATTTTATCACCATATGTAAAAAGGGAAAAGGGACATACATCATACTCATCTAGTGGTAAAGCATCAGATGATAACTCATAGATTGACGTAGAGGTAAAAAATTCAGTGATAATATCAAAACAAACTATGACAGTGGTAACTGAAACACCACACCAGGAAAGTTTTCCATTAGCACAAACAGCCCCTTTAGATGTTATACGTGTGTTTTCTAAACCCTGTAATTCCAAACACTACCGTGTATTAGTACTCAATGTATATACTTGAGCATAGGCAACATTAAGATTGGCCTCATCATCCCAATGATCCAAATCTGCACTAACTTGTAATCTTGAGTCACATCAGTGAATCCAAAGGCCAAGCAACACAGAAACCTGTCGTCATCTCTTGGATGACACACTTCTCTTATCTCATTATTCATATAGTTGAAACAGGATATGAAACTTTATTAGTTTCAAGTTCTACGCACAGAACCCCATTGCAGGACCCAATAACGATTCAATTTCGTGTGTACTTATAATTTCTGTAATCTTCATCTCATCATTAAGCAAACTCAAACATCTATCTTGAGCAGAATGACAAAACTGTTCATTGATGAAAGATTGTGTCTTCAAGAGATTGTTCCATTCTTTGAAAACCTGCTGGAATTTCACGATGTATTTGACCACCAAGCTTTTGCAAATGTTTCAGATTATGTCCAATGGTATAAACCTTTCTTCATTGCTTACCTTCGCCATTTTTCGCCACTCAAGGAGGGTGGGGAGAGAGGCAGAGTAACCAACATCGAGAGAGAAGAATTGGTAAAAGACAGTGAACGAGATCAATATATTATATACTAGAATAACCAATTAACTTCTCAATGGTGATATGAGAATAACCAATTAACTTCTCAATGATGATGATATGAGAGTGTAGTTTTATTTCAATTTATGTGAATAAGTATTTTTGGGTCTCAAACATAATTCCAAACAAGTACTATAATCTAAAATGTTAAAAACATCCTACGAGGGACTTAAATTATATTATTTACTCTCATGCAATGCTCCCTATAATTATTTTATAATTATGATTAATTATGTTATTATATGTTTTCGTATTACACCATATCTAAGTGAAAAAATTTTGAATTTGCATTCCATTGTCTTTCAATTAATGACCGTTCACTATTATAAAAATAGGAATTAATGGGTACCTTTTATGGCACTTTTTAAAAAAACTGTCACAGCTTCTTCTAATTTTTTTTTAAAAAAAAACACTTTAGGTGAGGAAGCGCTACAACTTCTTGATAAATTTAGGTGGCGCTTCCTCTCTAAAGTGGTTTTTTCAAAAAATAAAAATAAAAATTGAAGTAGCAACTGTGACACTTATTCAAGAAAGTATCATAGTTGTTATGTATTTTGCGTGGCATTTAGCCTAGCAAGCACTACCCAAAGTATTATTTTTTTTAAAAAAAAGTTCAAACTCTTATCTCTCCTACAATTTGCAGTCTTGACTCTTTATCCAATACGTGTCATCACCTTTATCCTCTTAGATCTCACATTTCCTCCTTCTCTTTTTGTCACTCATCACCGTCCCCAGTTAGATCTACACTTCCCTCATTTCTTTATTCAATCACTTTTCACATTTTCTCCTCCTCTTCTTTTTATTTTCATGGCTCTCCTTCCTAATTTCTTTTGTCTTATTTCTTACACCAAACTGACCACACTCCTTGTTCCTCTTGGTCTCATTTCATCATCCTTATAGTTTCATTTTATCCTATAAGTCGTACCCACTCATTTTTTCCTTTTTTATTTTATAATTTGAAGTTACATATAGCACATTGTCTTATTAACCACCTTTTTTTTAAACATCTATGCAACTTTGTCTTTGTCTTTTTCCTTTATTAATTTTTTTTTCAGGTGTTATGTTTGTGGTTTCAGCTCACTCTATTTAAGCTTCCTCTATACTGTAAGTTTTTTAAATATTTTAGCTTACAAATATAATTTTATTAGTAGTTAATTGTTTAGTATGCTCAATATCTTTTATATTTAATATATTAAATCTGAAAAAATTATTCTCATTTTTATATGCCAAAAAATAAATGAGATAAAATTAAATGTTCTTATATATAGGTTGTATGTGAAGATATATAGTAATTATAATTTTTGGTTGTTGTAGTAATTGTTAACATTGATGAGTTACATAAATAAAATAATTATTTATTTTTAACACTTGTATTTTACTTAGTAGTGATTTTTTAATTAGATATTTATTAATTTATATCATTTTGAAGTTATTTGATTGTGGTTTGCTTGTCTTCGTTTTGTTGTAGAGATATGAAAATGTGTTTAAAGTGTGTTATTAACCATAATTATAGGATTTTAAAAGAAGAATACGAAAAACTTATTTTTTTTTAAAAATGGTTTAGGAAGGAAGTGCCACCTAGGTTAAATTTTTTTTAAAAAAAAAAGGCTTAGGGTGATACTTTTTTGAGAAAGTGCCACAAGAAGTTCAAACTTCTCGAGGAAGCACCACCCTACGTAGTATTTAAATAAAAAAAAATATACATGTTTTGGTGCTTGTGGATAGCGCCACAGTTTCTTTAATGGCATTGGGATATATAACGCTTGTCAAGTACCACAGATAATATTAAAATAAACGTTACAGCTATATTTATTTATAGTAGTGATTTTTTTACTGATGATTACCATTCCCCTCTCATGAGTTATGTGAATCAATATACGAATTTAGTAAGAAGGTAATGGACTTGCCACTTTTCACAAACATTTTTGGTCAAGTATTTATCATCATATATTTATACATTGAATGGAATAATAATTTTACTTAAATGGGGTATTATCAAATTAGCTTAATCAATCAAATGTATACTTTTAATGCACCTCTCAATCAAATGTTTATCTCTTTATTCAAAAGTTGTTACTGCACCTCTCATTTTTGTGATATGAAAAATTATTATATAATATATTCCAGTTTGTCTTCTACTTTGAATTGTTAATAAAAAATTGAAAATAAATGACAAAAGTAGAATTAATTCTCCGAAATTCTTTTTTTAAAAAAATATTATAAAATGAAAATATTGGCTTACGTATTAAATTATTAGTAATAAAAACTCACACACTCCAATAAAACAGTCACATTATCCACTACCCAGAAACAAACAATGAAGTTTGTTGTAAATTTAATGAATATAATATTTAATAATCAACATTTCTTACAAATTAATAATTAATATATATTAAAATTTGGAATAAGTATAAAAGTATGATTATTAATTTCGCTTTTTGTTTTCTATCCCCGAGGCTTGCTGGGAACTCTACCTGACCGTTTTCTTTCGTAAGCAAAAGGCTTTACATGCCACTCCCATTGCCTCTGCATGTATTGTCTGTCATAGCACTTTCAACTTTTCTTCTCTAATTCCAATCTCAGAATTCAAACTTTGAAGAAGAAGAAGAAGACATGTTCTTCTCACAGTGTCTTCTTTCTCAAAAAGCTCCTTTAGGAGCCATTAGAGTGGCAGCTTATTGCTTTAAAAGGCTGAAGAAAGTACAAGTGAATGAAACTGACATTTGCTTTTCCGTTGGTTAGTCTTATTCAATAGCTTTCATACCCTTTTTACTTTTAGTGTTGTTCATCAAATGGGTTTTTGCAGAAAATGAAATCAAATGAAATTTTCACTCTTAAAAATCAAGCTTTTTCAATATGGGGTTCATTTCTAATGACGATTCACCGTTTCTATCATTATTCGTTTTTCTCTTTCCTTTGAGAAATTAGCAAGTTCATGTGTTTATTCCTGTTTTCTAAGAACAGTATTCAGACATTTTGTTTGTTTGTTTATGAGATACTGAGATTGTGATAATATCCATTGGCCTTATCTATTGAGTATTGTGTTGAATCCTTGAGATTTTATAACTGAAATGATCCTTAAAATGATATTGGAGCCTATCTGACCAATTAGTCTCTGTTTTTCTAATTAAAATTGAGCCTTGACTCAAGCTTGAAATTTGAAGTTGAAATTTTCTTTTAACATATATTGCTTAAAATTTGAGCTTCGTCTGGTTTTCAAATATTGCTTGTTTGGTCTTCTTTTTCACCTTTATGACCTGCTAATCTGGTCTTATTCCTCACTTTAAATTTCAGCCATGGAAGGCTTCACCATATTCATTTCTTGGTCCGTGGGTGTGGGATACTAAGTAATTAATGGTCTAATATAATTTGTAACATGTTTTGATATAAACCTGATGTTCTTTTTTTCATATTTATGAGTTGCTTCTTAAGATAGCTTTTTTGATCATTTGATGCGTCACTTATACTTAATGGGAGCATTAATTATGTGAATTCATTTAGCCTATATTGAGTAGTTGAAAATATATCAGATATATGATTCCTGGTGGTCGGTGTAATAATATTGGTTTCAACTTCTAGCAGTAATTAAGATGGTTAATTAGCTTTGTCAATGATATTGGTGATTCATAAATTATTGTCTGTGTGAACAAAACAAGATTGTACCATGTCCATTATAGAAAGCTTCTCATCTAACAAATGTTCTATTATTGTCATTACTCATCAATTTTTGTATTTTATCCACTAAATGACTCTGTTGCATGATGAATCTTCTGAAATTTAGCATTGAAAGAAATTAATGTTACTTTTGTTCAGTGATTGATTAATCATTTTTACAGAAAGAGAAACTAAGAGCGAGTCTAATTCATCTCAGTCATAAATAAGAGCGAGTCTAATTCATCTCAGTCATAAATTACCTTTGTAATAATAAGTTTAAGCACTGTTTTATTTTATTTTTCTGCCTTTCTGCAGACAAAATTTTGCAAGATGAAATCAACGACCAAACATATCGAGTGCTGGCTGCTCTTCTCCTGGGATTGGTCAGAATATATTCAAAAAAGGTTGACTATCTTGTTCATGATTGCAACGAGGTTCTTTCGAAAATCAAGAAATTTATGATCAATACAAATGGGAAAGGACCTATGGATACTTTGTGTGCAACAATCACCATACCAGAGAGATTCGAGCTCGATGCTTTTGATCTGGAAGTGTCCGATGATGTCGGCGGGTAAGCTATTCATAGGTTTTGAAGCTTAATTGGGTATTCATAGTACTTACATTTGCTGAACATCTTATAATTTTGCTTTGACAAAATTTTAGGGGCAATATTACTCCACTGGAAGAAATTACACTTAAAGGTACTCTACTTGCTTCACAATTTCTTTTTTCTAGGTAACTATAATTCTGTTTCATCATTTTATTTAATATCATTTGGTATGAAACAGATGTGTGGGAAAATGATGAGCAAATTGGACAGTTTTCTCTGGACAAGGTAAGAGTTACATAGTTCTTTCTACATGTCATTTAATTATGCTTAATATTTGTCATGTACTTTGAGCCCATCATTTCTTGAAAGCTTCTTTTAATTAAACTCAAAAAGTTTCTAAATCCATTCCTTTCAAATAACCAATGTTTTTCTCTCATAGATGTCAAACTAATCTGTTTAAGATTGAGCTACAAATACTCAATATCTTACATTTCATGTCTTGCAGTTTCAGTTTGAGAAGTTTTCTTGCTCTTTAAATCTCAGCTCTGCTGACAACCAAATAGTAGAAGAAGAGTATGTGAAATGCATCTAAACCATCAATTTTATTAAGGTATTTTAATTGTTGATTCCATCATATTTTAATTATCTAATATATTGCTTTTCAGCTTTCGTCAATCTCACCAGATGAACATCAGCTTTGAGGTTGTTGGACCAAGTAGTCCAAATAATTTACTTGCAGGACAAGATACTTCCTCTCCAGAGAAACAAGTGAATTTGGGCACCGATTTGGCACTTGAAGTACTCGAGGAGCCGGTGAACTTGTTAAGTCGAGATAAACAGATGGATGATGAGAAGACAAGAGAACAAGGCGAATCGTGTGAAGATGAAGCTCAAAACATTAGCATTGAGAGAGTTCAATCATGTGGCATCTCTCAGGAGGACTTTAGTGTGTCCTTCCATGGGGAGGTGGGGCCCACAGTGCCTTTCGAATCATTTGATGAATCTCATCATCAAGTTGTTGTTGAAGAGGAGATTGAGGCTAGAGGACATCAAATGCATCAGGAAGCTGAAGAAGTTCATGAGGCAAGGAATTCAGAAGCACTTGAAGAACACATTGGAGAGTCTAATGGAGATAATAATACTGAACAAAATTTAGGACTTACTAAATATGTTTCAATGGATGGTCAAAAGTTTCATGTTATTCCAATTACATCAATGTCTATTGACTTTTCTCCTTGGTTACTTGATGCTTCAACTGCAAGACCAAAACAAGGTTTGTAGGTCTATGTTTTTGTTGGATCCACTAATATTTTTTTTAATTTTCAATTTTCTTATTGATTTATTGTACTTCCCCTTTGTGGGGTGGATAATAGCAGGTGCTACTACGCCAAAGGATATGCATATTCCGACACCGGCTGCAAGAGAGGGAGCTCGTTTTAAGAGGAAAAGAAAAACTATTATTGATGGTGTGATAGTGTTATCAAATGAGTATGTGATGGTTTAGATTATTTGCAGAACTTTTATTGACTTCTCTTTCTTGCAATATCGTTGTATTTTGTTGGTTTTGTTCTGTCATGATATGTATAATAAGTTTTGCTATGGTTATTTCTCATGGTTCCTTGTGGACAAAGGCTAGTTTGTATTTTGGAGTTCGAGCTATTATATCATTTTTTGCATTGAAAGGCTTATCAAATTGATAGTAAAATACTGCACTTTTTGGATTAACAAAAAATATCTGTAGTTCTCTATCTCTAATTTCCTTTGTGTCTTTTCTATTTCTACTTCAATCTATCAACTCTTTTGGTATGTGCCAATTTTGCTGGTAACCTAGAAGCTAGTCAACATGTGATAGAAAATTTTATAGGTTGGATTTGGACTGTCAATTATCTACGCATTGTTTGAATATAACAGTACCTTAAAATCCTCCAAAAGAACACTCACTGTACACTTTGCATCTTGAGCCATTTCAGGGAAGTAAAACAGAACATATTTGATGTCAGAGATTTAGGGGTTGTTTGATTTTGTTTTTAAAAACTGTTTTTCTGTTTTTAAAAACAATAAAACAATAAAACATGTTTGTTAAACTGTTTTCAAAAATTATTTTTAAAAACAAAAAAATAAGAAGTTGTTTTTAAAAATTAAAAAACAAAAACAGTTTTTAGTTGTTTTCTTGTTTTTGTTTTTTTATTTTTTTATTTTTTGAAGCTGTCATTTATCTATTATTGACTGTATACTACCAATAGCGACCACTGTCACGTCACCACCAACTACTTTACCGCTATGTCATTTCAAAAATAGATTTTTCAAAACAATCTATCCAAACATATTTTTTTGTTTTTTTGTTTTTAAAACTTGTTTCTAAAAATTGTTTTATAAAACTATTTGTGAGAACAAAAAATACAAAACAAAATCAAACAAGCCAATTTCCAAACGAAGAAAAAGTTGTCACACCCTGTGCAAAGCACGGAAATCGTATCATATTTCTAACCTTCCTAAGGGCTTCCATGACTCTTTGCTGCCTTGTGAGTTAGCAATTGTCAAATTGGTGAAAAGTCGCTATTTGAAAATTTTATTGGTTAGAAGGATCTGATAAATTTTTATACATAAAAAGTACCGGTACTCTGCAAATTTTGTATAAACAAAGTACTGGTTTTCTGACTTAGGTCCTTTTCACCAATAAAATTTTTAAACAAGGACTTTTCACCAATTTTTCCTTTATATTATTCTTTGTTTTAATTTGGCTATCATTGGTAACATTGTTTTTCTGCAGGTCATTCATTAGAGCTCAAATCCTTGTTCTCCAAAAAGAAAGTGAAGATTTGTAGCCACAAAAAGAAAGTGAAGATATCAGAGTCCTTTCAAACTACAAAAACTCCTAGAAAGCTAAATGAGTTGAAATCTGATAAAGTAGCTTCTCCAAAAACCCCTCCTCTTCTCTCAACTATTCAATCAGTTCAGGGCCCACATGATGTAACACCTTTAAGTCCACATGAAGAAGGCTTGAGGAGAGAGCAGTCTCTGAGAAATGATGAACAGCTTAACCCAATAAATGACGAAAACAATAACAATCATGTAATCTTCAAAATTCTGCTCATATAATGACTGTACAAGTACTTTTAATTAAGCTAAATGTGTCGTAGACAATTTGATATCACAGATAACCTTGTTATGAACAACATTGCAGGGTGATGTGGGAACATTTAGCTTATATGAAAGCTTAGAGGCAGATCAATCTTTGAGAAACAATGAAGAACATAGCATGATGAATGAGGTAAATGTTAAAATTTCTTCCATTTGTACTACTACCTCTGGTACTTAATATAAGATCTTGTTTGTAGTATAATTTATACTATCAAGGAGATCTTATATTAAGGACTGAGGGTAATATTATTCAGTGTGTATCAGCAATCATTTACAATTCACCTTGCAGTGTTAAACACATAATTCTGTCAGAAATATTTATTCCATTTGTTTGATACTTTGAGATTTGTCTTAGTGAACCCTGTACTTGAGCAAATAACCTTTAATGAAAATATCATGAACCTGTACAAGATCTGTTTAAATAAGCTATGTTGAACCAATGTGCTTTTATTACCTTTGTGATAAAATTGTCCAATATCTTAGACATGATTACTTATTGGTTGAAACTAAAATTCTGTGAGCTAACATCTATATATGTTGTATACTTTTGAACCAGGATTCACATTCATATGAAACACAGAATTCCCAATCTTGTAAGAACTCTTGCAAACCAACATTTTTAACGTGTTCCACATGCTTTTTATTTTTTATTTTTTGTGAAGCTTAATATGGCGTTATTTCTTGATATCTTCATTTGCAGCAGCTGGTTGGACTGAAAAAACTAGGTGAGACTGTAGTTGATTCATGAAATTTAGTTCAGTATCATTTTGCGATATTGGATTGTGATTGTCTATGACAATGTGCAGGGAGGCTGCCATGGACTTGCAGAGAAGTTTTTTGAGTCTCAGGAATCAAAAGGAGGGGGAAGTTGTTAATTTCTCACAAGTTTTTGGATCTGCAAGGCTATTTTATGAAATATTGGTATGCTTATTTTGTCTTTCCAAGTAATACTTTTATCTTTAGAAAGATATCAATTTTTCTTAATTCAGTCCTCCACGAGCTTGTCTCTTTGTAGTCCTCCAAAATGACTTTTGTCATTAATACAGTCCTCATTTTAATTTGTTAGTGAGTATTGTATTGGTAATGAACACCACATTGCAGGATCATAATGAAATGTCTAAAAAATGGAAGAACAAATTGAGAAAATTGACATCTTTCATGGACCAAAAGAGCAATTCATGCTTTTTGTTAATTGCTAGTTGACTTTTTTTAAGTGATTAAAAAAACAAAATAAATTATTTATAGTATATATTATGTATCATTAGATTATATATCAGTTTATAAGTCAGACAAATTAGTTTGGAGAAAAATGATAAATATAAATACTTTAATCTAACTTATTTAGCTTTTTTAATCTCTCCAACATTAATTAACTAACTCTTATATGAAGAATCAGAGGGAGTATTAATGTTTATTTACTTTCAGTATAGAAAAAATTTGCTAGGTTAAAAGAATTATCATAATTATAGTATAACTAAACATGTTACTCGTATCTTGTATAGAGTTCAAAAAATATATTATGACATTCATAACTTGTAAATAATGCATATCCATATAGATTTTATTTTATATATATTGATATTTTTTATTGTCAGTTTTACTCCCTGAAAATATGTTAATGTTGTTTTCTGCATCATAATTTTGCAGGTTTTGAAAACTACAGATTTTGTGGATGCGAAGCAGGAAGAAGCTTATGGTGATATTTCAATCAGGAAACTCCCAAAATGGGATGAAACTTTTGGAGTGGATGGTTTCTAAAATAGCAGAGACAAATATCTGAGGTTATACACACACACACATGTATTATATGAAGCATCCTTGTATCATATGAGAGAAATTATGTTGTTTCATTCAAACTTCAAAGACATAAAACACACTGTCATGTGCTGATTTTCTTTGATGCAATAAGTCCTATTTATTAATAGGCGATATTCTAATGCATCACACATCTTCTGTGGAGTTAATGATAGCGATCCAAAAATTAAATACACAATAAACAAAATATAGGTTATAATATTACGATTAAATCATGTTTATATGAGATCTAGGTAACATTGAGTTTTCATATGGGAAGTAATCGAAGTGTATTTAATCAATTGTGGTTACTTCTAGACTTACCATGGGCTGAACTTCAAGCATTATTGTTTTTTTGGTAAAATGGTCAATTTTTCATAAAAAGGGTAACCTTTATTGATGTAAAACTCAGTCACACACAATCTCACAATAACATATCTGATCCAGGAAAAGCGAAATTGAAATAGAGAGGGAAAGAGAAAGACAGAAACAGGGGAGATGGAGGGAAATGAGAAACTGTATAAGAATTTAAGAGGTGAAGGAGACAACATAGAGAGAGCAACTGATCCATTATATTCTCATTCATTCAAGTGCGTCTTTACAAAAGATGAGCACTAATGACTAGCAAGAAGATGACTTGTGACTCACTTGCTATAAAAAGTAACCATTTGTAAAAATAGACAACTTGCTCTTAGGGTTTATTTGGTTTGAGGCGAGGGGAATGAGAGGGAGGAGAGGGATTTTACTCTCCTTCCCTTATTTAGCACTACAAATTTTTTAAAACGAGAGAGGAATTTTTTTGAAAATTTTCACTCTCTCCTATAATATCCCGAATTTTGGGACAAAAAGCTTGAGATTAAGCCTGGATCAAGTGGAATGTTAAGCTCCGGTTTAGCAAATGTCCCTATGAGGCATGTTTAAATTCCCTAAAATTTCTTTATATCCTTGGGGGTATTAAAGAGCTCAGGGAATAACAAAATAAAGCAATTAGAAGTCACACATAATATAGTAAAGTAAAACACAGTAATTTTGTCATAGGTGAAATTCCCGGTGTAGCAGTGGTGATTGTGTAACATTTTTCGATAGGTAAATAATGGTGAAAAATTATGAAACTTTTCAGAATGAAAGTAGACTTATCAAGCTTTAATTGGATAGGTCATATAAGTTATTTAGAGTTGTACACAAAGAGAAATGAATTTTTGAAGTTAGCCCAGCGAAATTAATTATTTTTTGAGACAACATTCAAAGATTAAAATTTTGGGAAGAGTGAGCTTCTAATTGGTCAAATGTTATATTTTTTCTTAAAACTAGACTCAATGAAAGTCACATAGCTTTTGGAATAACTCCAATTGAACATTTTTACAATTATATATGAATTTTCAAAATTTAATAAAAATTCTGCCAGATTATCTATTTTGTACATAAATTCAATTTTTGGGTCAATCAGAAGTTGACACGTGGCAAGTAACTTTAACACCCCATTTAACCAATAAGTCATCATCTTTTCAGCCATTTTTCCCGTGCAAACAGAATCAGAACGCAAGAGTGAGGGCTTGAACGAAATGGGAAAGCTCGGAGAAGGAAGAAGATCAAGCCAAAATCTAAGGTAAAGAAGTCGTAATCTTAAAGTTTAAGCTTCCTAATTACTCCCTAATCTCTTATAATCTCTTCTACTTCAATAAATCCATGGATTCAAGGAAAAATATCAAGAGAAGAGAGGGAGGGGGCTGACGTTTTCTGGGTAGAAAAAGCTCAAGAATCAAAGGTAAACTTCAAGACTTGATTCATTTACCTTGGTTGTGATTGTTATTGTTGGTTTTGGCTTGTTTTGTAAATTGGGGCTGATTAAACCCTAAGTGAAATGCTGCAAAAATCTCCCCTAAATGATTTCTAATGAGTGTTTAAATAGCTAATCATTTGATTAGAAGTAGAAAGGAAGAGATTAAGTCAAAGAAAACAAGAAACCAACAAACTCTTCCTGAGAACCTTGAAATCTTCCCTGTACTGTTTCGTGTAGGAGGAGTAGAAATTTGATTAATTTTGATACTTCTATTGAATTTAGGAGGAAAAATTGTGTAAGTATGCAAGTGTTCATGAATTTTGGATGCTTGTATATGAATTTAGAGAATTATGAAGTAAATGTGTGTATGTTGTGAAATTTGTCTAGAGGCAGTGACCTTCTGATGTATTTCTAAATAGATGAATGTTGTCCAATAATAATAAAAATTTTCAGACTTAAAATAGACTTAATAATGGTCATGTGGGACTTGGAACCACCTTAATTGGATTTTTTTGGATTTAGAAATGAATTTTTGAAGTATTTTCCCTGTTTATGGGAAGGAATTTGGAACAGGGTGTTTTTTCAAAATATTGGGAATTTTTTGGCTCTGATAGCTAACATTGAGTATTTTTATGTGAAACTATATTGAAATATATTTACATAGAATTTGAAACCACTCAATTTAGAATTTCCTAGAATTAATGGTGAATTTTTAAAGTTTGGCCTTGTTTTTGGAACTAAATCTGGAACAGTGGTTTTCAACTAAATTATGGGAATAATTTGTCTATATTGGGGAAACTTATCTATTTTTTCTTAAGTTTAAATTGAAATAGATTCATTTATGCTTTGGAATCAGTGCAATTGGAGTTTTATAAAATTATTCATGATTTTTGACATTTGGACATTGAATCTGAAAGCTATTTTAGGGCAGTGGAGTGTAATCATGAAATCTGAACTTGTGGGCATGATTATTATAAGATTAATGATTTTCAATGTAAATTAGACTTGATAGGAGTCACATATGCCTTTGAACCACCTCAATTGGAGTTCTATAGAATTAATTGTGATTTTTTAAAGTTTGGTAAAAAATCTGTCAGCTTTATGTCTTATGCGAATTTAAGACTTAATGGCACAAATGTAATTGGTATGAACTCCAAAAGTGAAAGTAAACATTTAGGGCTAATGTGGGCCATTGAGCATTTACTTTTCATGGCTCTAATGATGTTATCACTTACCTAGGGCCATGAAGTGATAAAGAAGAAGCAATGATTAGCGGATCAAGGGACAAGAAGAGAAGGACATAAAGTCCGAGAGGTGGTGAACTTACATTTTCTGCATGTATGTGATATGTATGTCTTGCATTGATTATGTGACTGCTTTGCCTATTTGTGTGGAACATGTATGATTGGTTGAAGCTCTGTTTTATTTGTGCAATGGCCATATGTATGTCATAACATTGAGCATGCAATATGTCATTATGTTGGCATAAAATAGTGTAGGAAAACATGTCATGCATTCATATATATCTGGCATGCATAGTGGTAATGTTTGCTACTGAGATTCCCTTGAATCTCACTCCTCCCAACCAACTATTTAGACTGGTGAAGATGCAGGAGGATGCACGGAGGAGATATGAAGTTGAAGTGCAGTTGTATTTAATGTAATTGATTTACAATTGATAGGCTTGTATGACTTTGAATTTCATGTATGTATATGAGTGTATGAATGCAGTATAAGCAGAGAATAGCTCAAATTTCATTAAAAAGGCAAGAGAATCGCTCGCATACTCTGATGTAATGAGATTAAGAGCCGATGAGACATTATAACGTAGTGAAACTTGTGAAAATAATTAAAATATTTTTTTCCTGTTGAAAAACCCTCTCAATCCTAGGTTCAACTTCTGAGTTGAGATTGAGAATTTGTAAACATTTTCAAGAGTTGAGTAATCCGAGTTCGAATCCTGGTTTTACGAATGATTTCACTACTCATTTGCACTCATCTAGGGCATTGGAAATAAGGTGTCACACCTCCGCTTATAACCCTCCCCCTCCAAATTAGGGAAATGTGGAGGGGATGAGTAATATTTTACTTTGATGTGACCTTTTTGCCCATGAAGGGTTTGGTATTCCAACATTACCCTTCTTCACCACACTAGTGTTTTTCTTGCTTATTTTTTAAATATTTTTTAGTTAAATTTTAAGTTTTATGTACTTACATATGTGTGTGTAATTTAAATGTATATTTTAAAAATATATACAACATATTTACATGATTTAAACTTTCTAAGAGTTTTACAAAAACAACTTAAATAAAATAAGGGCAAATTTATCCATATAAAAATATTTTCCCTCACCTCTCTTTATAAACTAAACAAGGTAACATTAAAATCATTTCCTTTTCTTCCCCTCTTATAATTCCAAATAAAGTAATATTAAAATCCCTCCATTCTATTAAAATTCCTCCCTTCTATTGAACCAAACAGACCCTTAATAGTCACAACTAGCAATCCGCTTACTCTTAGCTAATAAACAATTTGCAATCCATTTACACTTACAATAAAAAAGTGATCCCGGTGGCTCTTAACTACTTTGTCCAAAATTAAATAGAGAAAATTGTTAAAAAAAATACCTTTAGGATAAATTAATTGTTAAATATTATTATAGGAGATCTGTTGCATACAACATATGATATTTTGCACATAATCGAATGATATTTTACACACCACGGAAAATATTTATACATCAGTAGGGAAGATTTATGCATACACGAAAGATTGGTTGCACATCACGGAAGATCTGTTACACACAACGGAAGATGTTTTGCACACGTGATAGCATTTTGCAATTAATTTGCTCCAAAGATAATTTTTAACAATTCTCCCAATTAAATATTCCTACCTGCAAAACCAAAATAAAATATTAATTCCTCCTTCTAGAGGTCTTTCCATATTTTTTATCACCTGTGTTCCTAAAATGTCTTAGTTAGAGGATCAACTTCAAGCATTATTTGATAGAGGAGCGGAGATTATTTTGAGGAGAGAGGAATCCGCACAACTTTGAAGCATTTATTTTAACATGTTAAGAGAAGGGAGTAACGAAATATAACAGTATTTTACTAAAACGTCTTATTTATTCCTATTCTTCAATATTTTAGTCCTACTTTCCATTAATTATTATTTTCACTGTTAAAGTGCAAAATGATAAAAAAAAATTATAAACGTCGTATTAAAATTCTAATGTCAGGTGTATAAAAAATATATACTAAAGTCATGATTGAAGAGAAAAGGAATGTCACGAATTAACTATTATTTCAAAACATAGGAAGTAAATATGCACGAAACAGTATTTAGTTTTTTAGGTTCCGCTTACATCAGAGCGGTTCTATAGTTTATTAAATTCATATTTATATTAAAAGCAGTAAATGTGCATAATTTATCTTCATATATTACGTAAGCTCAACAGGACTGTGATCTGTCAAACTGCCACAAAACTAAAGTTCCTGCAAACTGAAAATCAAGTAAGCAAATAGAATCTTGTGGTTTGGACTAAACAAGGGAAGCTAGCATAATACAAAAAAATATATGAAAATTAGCAGCAACAATAGTCGTTAGTGACAATGCAGCACTCTAACCCTCGTATTTTTCTTGCCTTCACCGACAATAAAACCAACAAATTTGAATTCCCTGTAGTTATCTGCAGCTATGCATTTAGAGAGGGAAGAACACAAGACAGTGTCATTATACGTATGGCTCACTCTCCCTCACTAGTCATCACGCTCAACTTTTTTCTTTGAAGTTTTCTCCAAATGCACTAATAAGCAGTTATTTTCTCGACGGAAAGAGATCCAATCAAAGATCAAACTGGTGGAAGAAGGGACTCATTACTAATGGAAGTAACACTTAAATAAGGTCAGATACATCCCAGGCCCTAACAAATGAGGGGCGAAGGGAAATGCCGAATTCTCCGCAAAAATTTAGAATACCAGTAGAACTCAACCCTGATTAATTTCCTTCTCCTTTGCCTTGCATGTATCTTCCGCGTTTTTGATAAATTTTTTGGTTAATTCATCAACCTGTAGGCAGGAAAATGTATCAGAACTCAGAGAATTGAAGCTATGCAAACTTGTCGGTCACTCACTTGGAATAGGCTTATAACTTACTTCTTTCTCCAATCTTTTTATGTCATCCTTAGGGAGACTTGAATACAGCTTTTTGATTGCATCCATTGCCTGTAGGATAACATCCTTAGACACAATTTGCAGTAAATTATGGTACAGCTCCACTGCATATATATGGTAAGGGTGACAACCATTGTAACTCAGTACAAAACCCTTTGGACAAAGACCTGGCGATCTAGTTGCATTGTTAAAAGAGTAGCAAAAAATATTTGAGGGGTTTCGTATTACCAAACCAAAGTTGAACTAGATGAAAAACTGATGAAAACATTTAGCAAAAGTGAGAATTCTGGACAACTTGAGCTGAGGCCTTTCCTTGAATTACTTAAAAGCCAAAAATTTTCTACAACTTAAAGTGAAAATCAAACGTTAAAAAATCATTGCAGAAATTTGTCAACACTGAAAACTCAGACAAAATGTACAGTTTATTTTTCAACTTTATTAAGCATGACATAAGATGAAGCCTGGGATTCCTGCACCGATATGAATTAGGCCCTCACAAAGCCACATGGAGACCAAAGCTGTTGGCCAGCCCAACCCATAGACAAGTACAATCATCTACCCATGTCCGGGTACTGTTAAGTTTAGAAGGGCATTGCTCTTTAGTTGTTTTATTGCGACGACATGGTTGTTTATGCCACTTTTTCTCAACAACATAAACATATAGATCAAGGAAATGGAACAGCTTTCTACCATACCTTTTGCCGGGCCCTTCTAACACTTTGTCGGGCATCTTCACATGACTTGGTGACCAACTTATTCATGGCCTGAATAAATGATCAACACAGAGATATAGCAGCAATTACGTGTAATAGCCATAAATTCTGGCTGAAGGGGAAAAGTTGAAATCACATATAAATTGAAAAGTTATTAGTTTACCTGCACATGCTCTTTGGTCAATCTGATCGTTGGATGGAGAGGTAAATTAGTAAGTTACAGTGAGCAAATATTTTACAGTTATTTATTAGCCAAAATATCCAAATGAACTTCATTCTTACAGACATCAGTGAGAATATATAGATTCAGAACTTACGGTGGAATAACAGCAATCAGTCTTTCACCATCCACTTTAGGATTTAACCCCAATGGAGAGGAAACAATGGCGTTCTCCAATTGTTTAAGTGCCTGTAGAAGTGATTGGGATTCAACCGTCATACTAGTTTAGCAATTATATCTCAAGAGAAACATGAACTTGATCTCCCATGGCTGTGGATTACAAGTGAAAATAAATGTATTCCTTGTGTAAATAGGCCGGCTATAAAATTGTAAATCAATTTTGTTGCCTTGAAGTCCATGATAAAGAAAACAAATTTAAGAAATTAAACTTTGAATAAGATCCGGACTGCTAGAGCCTAGAGGTAAACCACAGAAAGCTAGAATAAGAACTGGTTCAGACAATAATTAACATAGAGATAGATGTATGTATGTCTGTTTCAGGAGAGTACCTGAGGATCATATGGATTTACAGATAAGGTCTTTTGATCTATGACTGAAACAACAGCAATTCGGTTTAAAGGCATCTTTACCCCTCCAGTTTCTACAATAATATGGTCAAGCATTCCTGTAGAAACATATCATCATGCATGTACAAGTTGATTATTAACAATCACAGAAACAGAAAGTAAAGTTTCACAATAACGATGCCCTAAAATATACCTGGAGATGCCCTTCCTGTGCGTAGCTTATTTAGTTCGGTTGATAATGCAGACATTGCTGCCTCCATCTGTGAAATAGCATTCGCCTTAATAGTAGGCCCAACATCTGGAGGAACTTCAATTGTACCAACACCAGTTGCATCCTCTAAATTATATAAATCAAATAATTAACAAAAATTTCTTTGAGCATTAACTTACCTAAAAATTATGTTTAGCATAGAAGCTAGTTTCATTAGGACAGTCATTGGCAAAACTTTACAGAAAAATCTCATATCAACTTTATATTGTGAGTGTTTGGAGTTAGTTGATTGTAACCAGAGAAATGATTCTGTCTGACCCTATCAACCTTGCTCTGATCTTGGGGCTACAAAGCCTGATGCTAAAACCTTTATGTTTCCAGTGCAGACCCTAACCCAATTCAATTAGCACATAACATACGACAATCATATTTGAAAAAAACTAGATGCACTCATTTCAGAAAATTTACAAACTTTCTTTTACTTATCGTTTTTATACTAAGAAAACTTTTTGTACTGAAAGCTCCCTGAATTTTTTGTCATGTGCTCATTGTTTAGTTAAAAGGAAACATTGAATTTACGACAGTACAACAAATTAGTCCTACTACTAAAACTTGTACAACCATTTTTATTTTTGCAGATATGATTTAATAACCATATCAAGATAAGTCCATTCACTTGGAAAACACCAAAAACCAAAGGAGTAAACCATATTTAATTTCTCTCCCTAAATCAACATAAACTCTATCCTGAGATTAACAAAAATGGAGAAGAAGTAGCCTGTCTTGATGTTCATGTTGGAGAAGAGACAGAAAGACATACTTGACTTTCGTCCTTTGGCAAAGCCTCTGCGACTTTCTATGATAAAATTAGCTTCTGGGAGACCGAAACCCCTCTCAACATTAGAGTTACATATGTTGATAGGATTTTCGATAGTGCGTGAGAGATCACGACTGTAGAGGGAAGAGCTCCGAAGAAGAAGAAGGTTTCTGTACGAGAATGCACGTCTAATGAAGGTAGACATCAGTCTTCCTTGTTCTTCCTTCTTCCTACTCTTGAGAACTTAAGTTCTTCAATTCACAACTTTTATTCTGCAAGCCATTCAAATACGATGTTTAATAAGAGCTAAATTTTTTCCTATGAAGGAAAGCATTGCACAGTTTAGATTTGAAGAATCAAGAGAAGAAAAGGATAAACAATATCTTACTGTCGATTGTTGTAATGCTGTGATTTTGCAGCCAAGCCGTCGCCGGTGGCGGCCGCGGAGGAAATTGATTGTGTGCGGCTACTGAGGGCCTGGGTGTGGTGCCCTCGAGCGAATGCAGCCGAGTCCCACTCAATTAAACGCTGCGTTTAGACTAGAGATCACGGTTCGGTCGAACAAGGGTTTTCATACATACTATATATATATATATATATAAGTTAGGAATGGGCGAATGGGCTATACTCATAACCAAGGAATAAAAGATCACATCGGGTAATGAACCGATCACAATACTGATTTAAGGGTTAATGGTTCAATCGGGGTCGGATCGATGGTCGAACCGGTCATATTAAAATATTACAATTTATTAGTGGCAATATATATATTAACATATATTTAAATTTCCATAGATTAAAATAAATATTTTTAGACAAAAAAATGCTTAAAATCTATTAGTATTAGTTATGGTGCCTATATTTATATAATGACATCTCCTTTTCTATAATTAATTAATTATTATATCCTCTCAATCTTTTTTTTAGATTTGTTCTTTTTTTACTTACTTTTCTCTTCATCTTGGTCTTTAAACTTTCATTTTTCTCTAAAAAATAATGCAAAATAGTAGGTAGAGGAATAAAAATATATATTTTATAAAAATTTTTTAAAAAAGGCAAACCGGTCGAACCACCGTTTTTGATTGGTTCGACCGGTTCACCAGTTTATTCCATGAACCGGACCGGATCATCGGCCGGTCACCAATCGGACCGGTTGAACCGGCCGGTCCGGTCCGATTTTTTTTCAGTGCTTATAACTACTGTCAATGTATGGGAATGAGAAGTTTGTATGATTGTTTAGTTATCTGATTTATTTATGTTGCTTCTTATATTAGCAATTTTCAAGTTTACAAACAATCTGTCTAAATTGTTTCATTACCTAATTTAGTGATCGTTTGGAAAACTATAAAATCGGAGTGGAAAGTTTGTATGATTGTTTAGTTATCTGATTTATTTATGTTGCTTCTTATATTAGCAATTTTCAAGTTTACAAACAATCTGTCTAAATTGTTTCATTAACTAATTTAGTGATGGAAAACTATAAAATCGGAGTTTCAGAAGTCATTTTTTGTAAGCTGAGATAAAATTTCTCTCATATACTTACCTCGTAAATTATAAAAACTATTTTTTAAAAATTAATTCAAACATGTAGTTGCTTATAAATACCTATTGTTTCATTATTTTCTCACAATTTTATGGTTAATTGACCCAAGTCACTCAAAATATCTCATTATTGAGTATTTACTCCTAAAAGGGTGCAAAATGGTAGGGCATATGAATAGAGAGAGGGGATGTCTTCATTAATCACTCTCTTTATTTAATGTATTCACCATTAGATCAAGTTTTAATGGTTGAGATTTATTTTATTTACCATGATAAATTTTTATTATATTTAATTTATAATAATATTTTTATATAGTTTAAATTTCAACCATCTGAGATTGGTGTGGAGCTTCTTTACATATGTTATTCGAGAGATGAATGTTTCTATTGATTACTCTCTCCATTTCCTTTCCATTTAAGGTATCTATCATTAAAACTTGATCTAATGAAAGATACCCTAAATGGAAAGGAAATGGAGAGAGTGATTAATAAAGACATTCATCTCCCCAATAACATATGTAAAGAAGCTCCACACCAATCTCATTGTTAGCAGTTGTAACTTTGTGCTCTTGATATTTTTTAATAAATATTCAGCAACTTACACAAAATTCACAATTGAAATGTAAAATCACAATTATCAATACACTGCAGAGTAGAAAATTGACCTTGCACCATAATATCTTCCTTAGGATCGGAGGAATACTTTATCAAGAGCTACATTTTCCATAATATTTTGATGATACAATTCAGTTTTCAAATTATATATATATATGCAACACCAAAGACGGATCTACATAGTTTTTAAAGGGGTTTGAAATGGTACTTGTAATTCTATTTCAAGTTATTCATAAAACATACAGATGAGTTATTATAAAGTCTTAAAAAAGGGATTTAATCACCCAAAAATCAAATAACAACTGAGAACTATGTAATGATAAGTTCTAATTAAAAAAATGATTACATATTTATGATGCTCACTTGTTATTAGGTTTTTTTGTTAATTAAATCCCACTCTTTAAACCTTATAATAATAATTCTCCCAAAAATAAATTTGTGATTGATGAGTTGAACTTAATTTTATCTTAGGCTATTCATTTCAACCTACTCATTAAAATTCCACTAAACCAAGAGCCCCAAAAGGTCAAAGGTTAAAAAGGGGGGGGGGGACATAAAGGAGTCTAAAAAACACATTAGTTAAAAAAAAAACTCTCAGGATTTGAATATATATGGAAGACCAATTTTGACATAATCTTTAGCCAAGAAGCATACTCTATTAGAATTTTCTCCTACAAGTAAAACATTAGATTGGACAAAGAAATGAACAGAGACATCTCTGCCAGCAAATTGTTGCCATATGTCGACATTTAAATTAGGCATGTCCCATTTTGTTGCTCCTGTAATATCATTATCATCATCATCATTATTATTATTATTATTATTATTATTATTGCTACCCCATACAATTGTTTCTTTATCCAGTGAGATTCTTATATCTATCACAGGTTGAATCCTCCTGCAACAACCAGATTCTTCAACTAACTTCAACATTGAAATCCCAGGATTAATGTTGCAAACTTCACACCCAATAATCTCACTTCTCTGTAATGTCACTTGTGGAAGCAATGTCCAGCGTGTGATGCTAATAGGAACTCTTGTCAATCCATTATTTCTATCATTGTTATGTCTTCTTCAATCACCAATATTATTAATGGCTTCCTTTCCCCAAGATAAGAAATAGTATCACCTATGATTACTGCCTCTCCTGTTATCATCTCATCTTCAAGCTCCAACAATGGCTCTCTTGCCATCGTTGTGAGTTCATTGACTTCATCTTTAGAATGGTCAGTAATAGGGGTGTGCAACCCACCCGTTCGCCTGCTCCCAGGTGTTTTCAGCTCATTTCAAGCTTGCTCGAATTAAGGCCCGTAACGGTACGAGTTACCCATACCCGTATAAATTAAACCCGGGGGGGGGGGTAATGGGTAACAACATGGGTTACCAGTTCCTGCCCGTACCCATATATGGTGTGTATATATTTTTTTTTTATGTTTTTACACGTTTACACTGTCACACCACACCACAGTCCACAATCACACACTTACCTATTCATCTATTATCTTCTTCAGAGTTTAGACTGAAAACACGAGTGGGAAAGGGAAAGACATTAAAAGCAAGCGAACCCTAGCCTTACTTCAATCTTCATCAATCATCATCATCACTTCATCGAATCGTCGGTGCTGCGTACTCGCCTCGCCACTAGCCCACCTAAACCTACCACCAATCACTTATGTCATAGCCTGTCACACTCGTCAGTCCCAGTCACACACTCCTTCGCAGTTACGAAGTCCTGTAGTCGAGAAGTTTCGGCGTGATCCAAAGCCCTTCACCTTCACCTCTCCTCACTGACACTCGCAGCAGCTCAGCTCCTTCGCTGTCGCGGAGTTGAGAAGTTCCTTTACCAGCTCACCTTCACTTGTAGTCAAAAGTCACACACTCGCACCAGCTTAGCTCCTTCACCATCGTGGAGTCCTATAGTCAAGAAGTTTCGGCGTGACCAAAGCCCTTCATCTTCACCTTTCCTTGCCAACACCATAGCTCACCTTCACCTCATCCAGGTACTGTTCTTATCTTCTCTCTTTAGCTGAGAATAATCAAAGCTTGGGTGTGTGGTGTGTCTTGTGTTACACTATGTTCCATGTACCTTTTTAACATGAGGGAATTGAAGTATCATTAAAGTTCTTGATGACTTAAAATAGTTTTTTTTCACTGCAATTATTTCTACACCTACGGTTTAGTCATTACTCCATTATCAAATTCAATATATATATATATATATATCTGTTCATTGAGATCAGATGTCAATAACAAAACCTACCATTCACTTAGTTGAAACTGTCACAGGGCAAAAAGAAAAGTAGTATGGCACATATTCCACTAACAAATGTGCAAGAGCAAGGTTAAACTGTTGCAAGGGAAATTGGAAATGAAACTGAACTCACAACAGCTGATCAGGCTACTTATAATACTAAGAATCAAACCGATAATAAGGTACAAGAAGCTGAATCACGACCTAGGAAAAAAAGGAGAGACTCATCTGACATCTGGAAGCATTTTACAAGGATGCCACTAGCAAAAACAGAAGGAAAACATAAAGCAAAGTGCACTATTGTGGACCTCTGTATGTAAGTCATCCTTCAAATGATGACATTAAACAATTATGGCGGCATTTGGATAAGTGTCCAAGCAATCCTAACAAAGCTAGCAAGGGTTAAAGTTTATTATTTATTCAGTCAAGAGCGAGGCAGAAAGGCGGTTGCTATATATCATAAAAGATGAGGTGCCTTTCTGAACTGTTGAGAAAGAAGGTTTTATGGAACTTTTGTAAGAGTTTCAACTTAAGTTTTAAATGCCTTCGAGATGGATGGCTGCTAGAGATTGCTACAATATATATATATATATATATATATATATATATATATATATATATATATATATCAAGAACAAGCAGATATGCTGAGAAAATATTTCAAGACTTCTAAAGTTTGTGTGTGCTTCACTACTGATTGTTGGACATCTATACAGAACAACAACTACATGTGTTTGACTGCTCATTGGATTGATGAGGATTGGACTTTGCAGAAGTGCATTCTAATTTTTTATAAGATTAAAAATCATAGAGGGGAGTCAATTGTAAAGCAAATTGAGGATTGCTTGTTCCAGTGGGGCATTGACAAAGTGTTCACAATCACAGTTGACAATGCTTCTGCTAATGATTTTGCAATTGCAATCTTAAAGAAGCATTTTAGGAGTTGAGATGGTTTAATATGTGATGGAGAGTTTATGCAAATGCTGTGTGCTGCTCACATATTGAATTTGGTTGTTTCTGAAGGTCTAAAAGAAATGAACAAGTCCATTGAGCTCATCCGACATGCAGTCAAATTTGTTAAATCTTCTCCGTCAAGGAAGCGTAAATTTATAATGCTGGCTGAAAGAGAGCGACTCGAATAAAAAAGTTTGCTTATCTTGGACTGTCCGACGAGGTAATTTATTTATAATTAGTTTGATATCCTAATTAGTTTTAATGACTTTTGATATGATGATGTATTGATGTTTAATCATTTTTTCATTTCTATGATGTCATTAGATGGAACTCAATATATCTTATGTTTGAAAGTTCTGTTAAGTTCTTCAAAGTTTTTATTAGGAAGGAAGAGGAGGATGAAGATTACAAAGATTACTTCAAGAAGAAAGTTAGATTACATTTAAGTTGAGATACTTATACCTTGATTGATTATCGTGAGGGTGTTGATGACGTCTTTGATGATACAAATATAAGAAGGAGTGCAGAACCTACAATTTTGCCTCCTACTAAATATGATTGGAGCACTGTGAAGGATTTTCTTGGCTTCTTGAAGTTGTTCTACAACATGACATTGAAATTTTCTGGATCAAACTATGTTACAAGTAACACTTGTTTTCACCATATAGTTACAATTTAGACACGGCTTAATTCAAGTGCAACTAGCTCCCACTGTCTCTTGAATGACATGGCAAAAAGAATGCTATCCAAGTTTAACAAATACTGGGGAGCAGCTGAGAAAATGAATCTATTATTGATTGTGTCTGTCATTCTAGACCCCAGATACAAATTGATATATGTCAAAGATGCTTTTGAAGATCTTTTTCATAAACCAACAAAGCATGAAGCTATGTTGAGGAAGGTTATGGATATCTTGTATCGTTTACATAACCATTATTCAGCTGGTGTTCGTCTTGGTGAAGCATCTGGCTCTCAACCACCAATGGAGCAAGGGAATAATGGTAGTAGTGGAAATGATATGGTAGTTCCAGAGGTTGAACTTGATGTTGCCTTGTCATTCGTTGATGTTACATAGTAAAATTTTTTAGCCAAGTAAATGTAGAGAGCACTATAGAGAAAATTTCAAAAGTGGATGAATACCTTCAAGCTGAATTGTTTGGTTATCGTGATACACAATTTGACATTGCAGCATGGTGGAAAGGGAATGCTTGTAAGTATAAGGTGTTAAGTTTGATAGCATGTGATTTGTTGGTTATACCAGTCTCTACAGTATATTCAGAAGCAGTTTTTAGTACTGGGGGTTAAGAGTTAGATGCTTTCAGGAGCTCTTTATCTTCAAAGATGGCTGAGGCACTTATATGTGTACAAAATTGGCTATCTGTGAAACCCCCCAACGTGAATGACTTGGATGTTGATAATTTTGATAAGACTGTTACTATTGTTATGGGTATCTTGATTTGCATTTTGAATTTTTAATTCATAATTTTCATTTCATATTCTTATTAGTTAATACTTATTATATTAATCATTAGGATTTAAAGATTTTTCTTTTTTTATTTTGCAGAGGAAGATGCAGCAGCAGGAGAAGCCACCGTTGGTGAATCTGAAGTCTAACCAATGTTAAGTTGTGAATTGATGGATGAATTAATGATGATTACTCATTGATTTTCTAGCACTTGCATGTTTTTGCTTTATAACTTGTGATTAATTGTGATGTGAATTTGTGAACTATGATGTTTGGAGTTAGACCTTTAGAGGATTATTATTCAATTCAGTAGTTTAGAAGCATATGTTTGATTTTGATTATTGAGAATGTCTGTGTAGGCTGAAATTGAATTGTGATAGTTAGTAACTTGGTTGTTTTCATTTGGCTAAATTTCTCAACTTGTCATTTGTTGATTGCACACTACTGAATTGGCATGGATGGATCACATTTGATGTGGATATCTATTGCTGTTCTTGCATGTAATTAAATGTTTTTGTGGTAAAACTTTGGTAAAGTCGTTAGGCAATTGTTACAAATTTTTCAACCTGTGGCTGTCATGTTTTGTCAGGATAAACCTAATAGTAAATATTGCTTACACATTACTTTTCTTCATCCCAAAAAAAATTCTTAAGGTAGAGGCCATAACATGCATAAGATTAGTGGAGAAGAGGGCAAAAAAATGACAATGACAAAAAAAAAGAAAAAAGAAAGAATATTGGGCTTGGGCTGAGAGAAAGTAGAAAAGAAAGAAAAAAAGATAGGAGAAAAAATGAAAAAAAAATAGATTAGGCCTGAGCCCAACATGAGCGGGCCTGACCTGATAGATCATAAACGGGTTTTATGAACCGTTTATGACAGCCCGTTTAACCCATACCCATTTTGTTATGGGTTAAATGTACGTGTACACACTAAACGGGCGGTCCACGGGTTTGCCTATGGGGCAAACCCACCCGCTTGTTGCTTACCCTTAGTCAGTAGCAAGATCTTCATGATCAGAAAAAAAGTCAAAATGTTCATTGAAATTACCAAATTCAGTAAGATGTAACCAGCGAAGTGAAGTGACAAAAGGAAGTAAAAACGACAACTTCAAATTTGAACTCTCAATATTATTGTTAATGTTATGATCATCTAATGATAATAATATGTCTGATAATAATACTGACACAAGTTTCACCCGAAACCCAAAGAAAATATTGCCATCGTTTGAGACGAAGAGATTCACAGTTAATTTATGGAATAAGGAGTTGTTAAGATCCACAAAATTGTAGACAACAACTAACCCTGAACCTGTCTCCTTAATATTGCCACCAATGTTTAAATGTCTTAGGTCTTTGCAATCTCTTATGGATAAATGGGAAAGCTTGTTCAAGATGCTTGAGGGATAAATTTGAGTCAAGTTCACACATTCATCAAGATATATCATTCTCATATTGGGGGCTAGAGAGAGATTTGGAAGCTCAATCATTTGCTTTAAGGCAGTTAGATTCATTACTCCTAAATTTGGGAAATGCTGAAAAGAGAAACAATAGAAATAAATTACACGCCGATGAAACTCTAGGGAAAATTAATCTTCTTGTTCTTATACTTTTGATTTGGTTGTACTTTAATCACTATACTTCAACTTAATATAACTCAGTATTTATAATGTTGACTCAATTGTTACTCGGTCCTTGAATTTTGACCCAATGCAACTTAGTCCTTATAGTTTAATCATTTAAAATATTAGTCCCTATACAAAAGTTTTAAATGGTCAAGACTACAAGGACTTAGTTGTGATGAGTTAAAATTTAAGGATTGAGTTTCAAGTGAGACAAAACCATGAGGATTAAGTTGTACTAAGTTAAAATTGAGGATTGAGTTATAACCGAGTCAAAACAATAGAGATCAAAAGACTAATTTTGCCTAAATTCTATATGTTGAGAGAGATTATAGCCTACTAGCATAGGAAAACCATATATGTACATAATTCATCCCAAAGTTGTTGGAGTTGATTGTAAGGCATTTCAAGTTCTATAAGATTCTTTGCATAAAAATTCAATGGTACATATGGTTGAGGATATTCTTCCTAAAAGAAAAACCGTAATTCTTCTGGAAGATTATCAAGAACTTAAAAAACATACACTTTTGAAGGCTTATTTAAATCAGACTTGTAAAACTACAAAAATTTCAATGCTTTCATCTTTCAGAAGGCATTAGCTTTCAATGTAATCTTTTTTCTCTTGCTCATTTCTAAAGATATGTGTCGAATTGTCCCACTCCCCTAAAAAGTCAACAAATAAATATCACATAAAAAGTTTCAAAATTGACTAAGGAAGAGGAAATAATATAAAAAATGATTATAAATTGATAACTCAATACCTTCTTATTAATGAAAAAAATGATAAATATCGTTGTGTTTCTGCAATCGAATAAGTTTTTCAGGATCAATGATCAATTGTTGTCTACAAATTTCTTGACCCATTTCTCTTACAAGATCATGCATCTCAATTCCACCAAATTGATCCATCAAAATGAGATATATCTCTTTGAGAACATTTATCTCAATACATATAGAGAAATTATAGAAGCCTCTTATAAAGCTTAATGTAGTCTTACTTGTTTCCCTTAATAAATGTGCTAAGTCAAGAAACACATTCTTTTGCTTCTCATCAAGTTCAACAAAACTCAATTTGAGCACATTGGAAATGTCATTGTGTGGAGCTTGTTTTATCTTTTCCAATGCACTTTCCCACACTTCTTTTGTTCTACAGTAAAGAAAGCAACCCAACACTACAAGAGCTAATGGGTTTCCTTGACAATAACCAACAACCAACTTTGATAACTCCAAATAACTTCTAAATGGCTCATTTTGCTTAAATGCTTTCAAACTAAAGAGATTTAGAGCATGAGAAAACTCTAATTTCTGAACAAGATATGTTGTTGATGCGGAAGCATTCTTAAGCACTTGCATCTCTTGAGGTAACAATAACTCTACCTCCTTTTTCAAACCAATCACACAATTTGGTCAAATCTTCAATTTTTAATAAATTGTCCACATCATCAAGTATTAGAAGAATGTTTTTGTGTTGAAGCCTATATTTCACAAAGATGGATTTCATGTTGTAGACGTGCAGGCCTCCTCATCTTTTAATAATTCTTTAAGGCATTCTTCCATTAATTTATTCAATCCAATTCTTGCTAGTTGTTCTCTTACATTTCCAACAAAAGATGAAGCTTTAAATTGTGAAACACAGCTTTGACAAGTGTAGTTTTATCTCTACCACCCATACCCCATATTCCCACAATTCGAGTATAAATCAATAGCTCTTCAATTTTCTCAATTTGATGATTAATGCCCACAAGTCCTTCAAGATGACATGATGATGATGTACAATAGTTCAGTTTGCTCAAGATATCTTCTACAATTTTTTAATGAGTTTGGTCTCGAGCCTAGCATAAAATTCATATTTTTTTTACAAAAGCATGTTTGATATATAGACAGAAAAATTAAGTACAAAAAATAATGCTTGGAGAACTTGGTAGACTAATGAAATGAAAAAATGAAAATGGATGAGCAAAATTAATACTCCCTCCCTTCATAAATGTAGAAGCTAGTTAGAAGGTTTATTTTGATTATAAATTTAAAACCTCAATCTACTTTGTATCTCATATTAATTGTATATATTAAGGAGTTTTCCATCAAGAATAATTCCAGTGTAGATGATTAAAAAGGGTATTTTAAGAAAAGCAAAACATAATTTTTTTTTCAAATAACTAACTTGACTAATTTCTTTAATCTCTATAAATTAGTTATTTAGTTCCTACATATACGACGGGATGGAGTATTAAAACACTATCACTTCAAGAAAAAAGCTCTATTTTTTTAATATATATGATACTAGAAGGTATCTGGTATCAAAACACTATCATTTCATGCTTTGTTGTTTAATACAAGGCATATGCATGATCTATACTATAAGGTACCTGATATTCCTGGAATCCCATCCAAAGAGGCTGGTTGACTTGGCCAAAGCATTTTTCCACCTCTGTACTTTGTTTGGGTTATCTTTAAATCTTTGCTTTAGTTTAGCAAATCTATCTCCAAAGCTCTCACTTTGTTTACTGACATTTGGTGGATCAATTTTGTAGAAAATAGGTATCACAACCCTTCCAAATATTTTCTTGCATTCTAATATGTGAACAAGCACTTCTAGGCACCAAGTTGAAGAAGCATAATCCACAGAGAAAATAATTACAGATATCTCTGATTCCTCTATGGTTCTTAAAAGAACCGATGAGATATCTTCTCCTTTGTGGAGTTTATGATCCATAAAAGTTTGAATGTTGGCTTTACAAAGTGCTTCATAAAGATAACTTGCGAAATTATTTCGAGTGTCTTCACCTCTAAAGCTAAGAAATACATCATACTTGGTAGCAAGAATAGCAGCAGCAACAATATAAGAAGAAGAAGAAGAAATTGTTGAAACTAAAATAGCTTTGCCTTTACAACTACAGATATATAGAGAAACAAGAGATGGATCATTATTTGTTAATGGAGCAAGAAAATAAAGAATATGGGGTTTATTTAGAAGTAGTGATTACCTCTCATCAACAATATGAAGTGAAGCAGAGATAAATCTGATAGCTTTATAAGTGGCTATAGCCAATAAGATCAAGAAACCTTCGATGAGCATTAAAGCAATGATTAAATCCATGGGACACAAATTTTCTTGCTTCAACCTTTAAATTCAGCAATCATATGGCATGAAAATAGTATGGGATTTAATTTATGAGAAACTGGGGGGAAAAAAGAGCTACCTGTCTTCATCAGTAACGAGAAGAAGGAAATGAACTGGTTGGTTTATATATATAAGTCTATATAAAGCGCTGCTCTAGCTTGATGAGAGTTAGAGCTGTATTTGACTATTTTCATTTGCTTAAGTTGTTTTTTAGAGAAAGTCAAGGCATAAGTTGGCAACTTAAATAAACCATAATACTTTATTCGATAATATATATAATAATGACTTATTCTACGGTCAACAATAAGTGCTGATGAAATCAATCTGAAAGATATGAAGAGTCAGCTACTATTTGTTGATGAAAGGGCAAGCATATGCCAGTGAATATTTATGTAAACAATAAATAAGATTACTGCATAATATATACTCCCTCCCTCCTGTCTAAAATATAAATCACATTTAAGAAAAAAAAATTCTTTAGTCTATAACATAAGTTACTTAATATAGGCTAATAGAGAAGAAAGTAGAGAGAATATATACTCTGAATTATGTGTTTCATTCATATGCATAAAGGGGTATTTATACATAAGTGAGAACCCTTAGAATTAATGAGCCTATTTATGATAATTGATTATAATCTCTGATTTCTTGTGATCCTAATAAATGTTATTTACATAATATTTCATAACACTCTCCATCAAGTTGGAGCATCGATGTTAACCAAGCCCAACTGGTTACAAAGATAATCAATCCGAGTTCTACTTAAGGCCTTAGTCAAAAGATCACCCAATTGGTTACTAGACCTCATATGTCTCGTAGAAATGAAGTTCTCCTTGATTTTATCATATATAAAGTGACAGTCGATCTCAATGTGTTTTGTTAGTTCATGAAACACAGAGCTGAAAACTATGTGCAAAGAAGCTTTGTTATCACACCAAAATTTCATAAGTAATGATGTTATGAGGCGAACCTCCTTCATTAACTGGTGGATCCATACAATTTTCTGCACTGACTGAGCCATGGCTCTATATTCGACTTCTTCACTAGAGTGTGTGTAATAACCCACCTTATATATCCCTTATTACTGACCTTACTCAGAGTAGCAATGCGTAGTTCAGTGGGCACACATGAATAGCATGAATATACTGATAATATTAATACAATATTGTTTGATTATAATACAAAAGTTTCCCCATTAGGGGTTTACACAATATTTACAGACCTTAATAACTAAAAGACCTTCAAACAACCAGCAACATTCCTCTTCATGCATACCTCTTTTCTGATCTCAACACGTTTTCAATGCTCACGTGTCTGAGTGGTTGGTTGGGAGGAGTAAGATTCGAGAGAATCTCAGTAGCAAACATTACCACTTTGCATGCCAGATATATATGAATGCATGACATGCTTGCCTACACTATTTCATGCCAACATAATGACATACTGCATGCTCGATGTTATGACATACATATGGCCATTGCACAAATATAACAGAGCTTCAACCAATCATACATATTTCACAAAAAATAGGCAAAGCACTCACATAATCAATGAAAAACATACATATCATATACATGCAGAAAAGGTAAGTTCACTACCTGGTGGACTATAGTCCCCTCTCTTGTCCCTTGATTCACATACCATTGCTTCTTCTTTGTCACTTCATGGCCCTATATAACCAATCACATTATTAGAGCCATAATTAAATGCTCTATTCAACCCTCTTTAGGTCTATTTTCAAAGGAACATATAGCCATTAGCTATATGTGAACATTTTAACATGGAATTTCCCCTTTCTAATCTCTGTTTCAAAATTTCAGTTAACACGATTAACTTTGAAAATTCACCATTAATTCTAGAAAACTCCAAATTGAGTGGTTCTAATTCTTATGTGAATATATTTGAATATAATTTCACATAAAAATACTAAATTTCATCTATCACAGCTACAAATTTCCCAGAATTTCGCCAAACTCAACCTGTCCAAATCATATTCCAAAAATAGGGCAGAAGTTCAAAAATTCATATCTCCCAACATACTTGTCCAAAAATTACAAAATACTCATAAAATTAAAGCTCTATGTCTCTAATTTAATTCTGAAAAGTTATAGAATTTTTGGATAAGTTTTGCCTTATGAAACATTTCGCACAACATCACTGTTTCAGCTTCTTTCCAGAAAACATGACATATCTTAAACAATTCATATCTCCTACTATACTTATCCAAAAATTACAAAATACCTACAAAATTAAATCTCCACATGTATAATTTAAGCCTGAAAATTTTCATAATTATTGGATAATATTTGTTTCCTCAAAAACTCGTTACAATGTCAATGCCTCCAGATTTACAGCATTTACTCTTCAACTTCCAAAAATTCTCAATTCATATACAAGCGTCCAAAAATCATGAACACTTGTATACCTACACAATTTTGCCTCCTAAAGCCATTGGAAGTATAAAAATTATCAAATTCCCACTCTTTCTCCACGTCACAGTACAGGGCAGAAAATCAGATTCTCCGAAAAAGTTTGTTGTTTCTTCATTTTCTTACCTAATCACTTCCTTGCTACTCCTAATCAAGTGATTAGCTATTCAAACACTCGTTGGATATCATTTAGCCATTAAAACATCCTTTAAACTAGCTATGAACAGTACCCCACTTCCAATTTACTCATCCAAACAACAAATCAATCGGTTAAAAAGGAAGCTTACGCTTACCTCTACCCTTTTCCACAAACGGTTTGCAATTCCGGCAACACCCTGGCCGGTGAGATGGCACCAACCACCTCCAAATAAAAATCCAAAACCGTAGAAATAAAGATCTCGATGAGTAGAAGAATTTTCCTGAAGGGTATTTTAAGAGATGACGTCGATTCGGCAGCGTTTCGGAGGCTGGAAGTTTCTCTCTCTTCTCTCTCCATTTATCATCTGATCACTCTCTCTCTCTTTCAGATTTTTCCTGCGTGAAATGGTGAAGAAGATGATGGGGAATTGATTAAATGTAATCACACATTTCAGTTGCCACATGTCACAATCTTATTGTCCCAAATAATGAATTTTCGCACAAAATACCAAATTCTGCAGATTTTTCATTAACTTTGAAAATTCATATCTAATTGTACAAATGTCCAATTAGAGTGATTCTAGAGGTCATGCGATCCTTATTAAGTCTAGTTTTAAGAAAAAAAAACAAAATTTAGCCAATTAGAAGCTCACTCTTTCCATAATTTTAATCTTTGAATGTTGTCCCAGAAAATAATTAATTTCACTGGGCTAAATTCAAAAATTCATTTCTCTTTGTGTACAACTCCAAATGACTTCTATGACCTATCAAATTAAATATTGATAAGTATACTTTAATTATGGAAAGTTTCATAATTTTTCACTATCATTTACCCATCAAAACATATCACACAATCCTCACCGCCATACTCGGAATTGCACCGGTAGCAAAATTACTTTATGTTCCACTTTACTATATTGTGTGTGACTTCCAATCACTTCGTTTTGTTATTCCCCGAGCTATTTAGCTCACAAATATAATTCCTTTTAATATCCAATTATATAAAGGAATTTTGGGGAATTTAAACATGCCTCATAAGGGCATTTGCTAAATCAGGGTCTAGCAGTCCACTTAATCTAGGCTTAATCTTATGCCTCTAGTCCCAAAATTTGGGATATTACAGTGTGAAACCATATCCTGCTTCTTGCTTCTCTAAGATACTAGATTCCTACCCATAAGCACACAGTATCCTGTGGTAGATCTTCTGGTTGACTTTGACCTAGCATGATCTGCATCACAAAAACATTCAATCTCAGTGTGGCCATGGTCTGTATAGAGTACACTACGACCAGGTGAACCTTTCAGATAATATAAGATATGTTCCAAAGCTTCCTACTAAGCCACAGTCGGTGATGTTATGAATCAGCTAAGTACACTCACTGGAAATTGTAAGAGGTAAGTTTCACCTAAGAAGGGGGTGAATTGGGTGATATCAAATTTTTCGCGGTTGATACGAATATGTTAGATTGAACGAAGAGAGTGTAGAGATAGAGAAATTGCACACAGATATTTATACTGGTTTGGCTACAATATCTAGCCTACATCCAGTCCCCAAAAGTCAACACCTGCTGAGCCTTTCACTAATCCTCCAAGATTCAGTTGGCTCTTGGAACGCACTGTACAACTATCCTCACAAGGACTATAAGGAGAAGCGTTCTAAACTTATAACTTTTCTCTTCCCCTTACGACAAGTCTTATGAGCAAAGTAAATTCAAAGAACTCTCTTAGCTTCTCCCGTAAGGAAATTCTAGCTTCTCAAGGTCTTTTTACCTTGAGATAAGGATTACAATAAAAGTGTTTACAAAAAACTCTCTTATAGAGCATATAAAATAATCATTGAAGCTCACAATATGAATATAATAGAAATTACAAAGTTAAGCTCTTTTGTGTATTCACTGTATATGTCTGTGTGTTCTTCTGTTCATCTATGGATGTTCTTTATATTAGGTTTCAGACGAATGTTGCAATGCATCCGTTGTGGAACGGCACGGGATTTTGAATTCTTCATACAGGCTGTCAAAGTTGCAGTAGTTACGTTCGTCAAACCCATGTGCATATGCCCATATCATTGTGTCTACCATTATTGACTTCATTATTTATTTATTTTATCCCACATCAAAAACCTATTTCACACTTCAACCAAACATGAAGCAATGTCTAGGAATGATAACAATTGAATAATTAATATATGAGTATTTTGATTCATTGCTAGAAATCACATAGCTTCTGTAAATACATGGACTCGAGTTCATCAGCCCAAACTCGAGTACAAAAATTGTCAGAACTCGAGTGCATAATGTTGAACTCAAGTGCACCTTGATTTTCAGCTTACTTCCATTGTTTCTGATGAGAGTGCAATTAGTAGACTCGAGCGTGAAATGATAAGAACTCGAGTGTAATTAAACCAACTCGAGTGTACCAGATGTTTTTCATGTTCTAGATATGTTTTTTGATGCAAACTCTTAGGAGTGTAATAAGGAACTCGAGTATGTAAAGGACTAAAACTCGAGTGCAAGATTTAGGACTCGAGTGCATAGGTTGTTCTCATATTGCAATTCTTCTCGGGCATACACTCTCAAGCTAAAACTCTCTAAACTCAAGTGTAAAAACAGTTAGAACTCGAGTGCATGATTCAAGACTCGAGTGCATGGCTTATTTTCTCAAACCAACTTCTCTCAGGTATAAACTCTCATACTTGAACTTGTAGAACTCGAGTGAACCTTGGATAAGAACTCGAGTTCAGTTATGAGAACTCAAGTACACCACTTTTACCTTAGAGTTGCAAATCTCTCAAGCACAAACTCTTTCTCAGGAACTCGCAGGACTCGAGTGCAGCTTCTTCACAGAACTCGAGTGTTTACATACAAACTCGAGTGTGCTTGTTAGTTTTTCATCTTGTTACCTTTCTGGAATAAACTCTTACTCCAAAACTTTCAAAAATAGAATGCATATCATCTCAAGACTAGAGTGTGCCATATTAAACTCGAGTGCATTAGTTCCTGACAAGTTAACAATTCAAATATTATTAAATTTCAACGGTTCTTGCATAGGAAAATACCAACAAACTCGAGTGCTTTGTTCAGAACTCGAGTTCTTTAGCTAAAACTTGAGTTCATCACGCAAAACTCGAGTGCATCAGTAATTTTACAGCATATATGAACGAGAGTTTGTGAAATACTTTTTTTAGTAAAATTTACACAATATACTTGATCTAACTTGATCATTTCCTTGCAAAAAACTTTGTCACTATTTTATTACTTGATCCAACAGAAATGTCACATCAGGGCGGGTTACCATAAGATAGTTCAACTTTCCAATCAATCTACGATATCTCTCAGGGTAGGCAAACAGCTTGATCTTCTCAGGATCAACCTTTTTTCTTATATCCTCTGGTAGCTCATCAAACGGTATGCTATCATCAATTTCCAGAAATAGATTGGGAATCATGGAAAAGCTACTGGGTGCTGCCCCAAGTTTTCCGGTCTCCTTTACTAAATCCAGAACATATTTCCGCTATGTCAGAAGAATGCCTTTCTTGCTTCTTATAACCTCAATCCCAAGAAAGTATTTTAGTTGAACCAAATCTTTTGTTTAGAAATGAGAGTTTAGGAAGGCATTTAATGATGATATTCCTGAAGTGTTGCTCCTTGTAATAACAATATCATCAACATATACTACTAAGATGATCATACCAGCTTCCATCCACTAATAAAATATAGAATCGTCACACTTACTCTGATTCAGATCAAATTCCTTAACCACTATGCTAAACTTGTCAAACCAAGCACGAGGACTCTGCTTCAGACTATATAACGATTTTTTAAGATGACATACCTTCCCACACTCCCCCTGAGCAATAAAACCAGGTAGTTACACCATGCAAACCTCTTCAAGTACATCACTATTCAAGAAATCATTTTAAACATCTAACTGATAAAGTGCCCAACCATAAGTGGCTACCATGGAAATAAACAAATGAATGGAGGACAATTTGGTCATAGGGGAGAAAGTTTCAAAGTAGTCAATACCATAGGTTTGAGCATAGCCCTTGGCAACCAACCGAGCTTTCAAACGTTCCAGGGTGCTATCGGTCTTGGTTTTGATTGCAAATACCCACTTACACCTAATAGCCTTATTGCCTGGAGGTAAATTAACAAGATTCAAGGTAGCTTCTATATCAAGGGCCATCATTTCATCCTTCATAGCAACATACCAACCAGGGTAGGCTAAGGCTTGGTAGAGAGTAGTATGGATGGTGATGGAGTTGACAGAGGCTATGAACGAACAGGATGGAGGAGAAAGATGGTTATAGGAAACAAAAAAGGAAATAGGATAGGCACAAGTACGTTTACCTTTACAGAGGGTAATGGGCAAGTCATTATCAGAAATATCAGGAATTATTTCAGAGGAAAGAGTAGGAGGAACTGAGAACGGATCAGATGCTAAAGTGGGCATCACTAGTGGATCACGAGTAGGAGCAGCTGCATTACTTTCCCTAGGACGTTTTTGATAAACACGATGAATAGGTGGTTTACCCGGAGCTGTGACAATTGATTACACAAGTGGTAAACAAACCTCATAGACTAATACATCATCAATGCCATCAGGGTTAACAGAAGATGAAGACGGAGTGGATACAGGGAAGAATGGAGTTGACTCATGGAAGGCAATATCTGTAGACATAAGGTAATATCAAAGAAAGGGAGAATAGCATCAATAACATTTCTGAACTCTAGAATAGCCAAGGAAGACATACTTGAGAGATTTTGGGTCAAGTTTGCTAACAGTGGGACGAATGTCTCAAACAAAACAGACACAACCAAAGAATTTTGGATCAATAGGAAACAAGGGTTTTGAAGGAAGTAAAGTGGTGTATGGAATATCACTACGGAGGATAGGAGACGGCATATGATTAATAAGGAAACAGGCTGTGGATACAGCATCAGCCCAAAAGGGTTTAGGAATGTGCATTTGAAACATCAAAGCCCAGGATACTTCTAATAAGTGCCTATTCTTCTTCTTGGCAACACCATTTTGAGCAGGTGTATCAGTATACGAGGACTGATGAATCATGACATGTGTAAGCATATAATCATGAAAATGGGCTGAAAAATACTCTTTAGCATTATCACTCTGTAAGGGTTTCACAGAGACACCAAATTGAGTTTCAATCTCAATATAGAAATTACAAAAGTGAGAAAACAAATCGAAATGACTTTTCATTAAGTAAATCTAGGTAGTTCGAGAGAAATCATCAACAAACGTAACGAAGTACTTAAAACCAAACATAGACGTGATAAGACAGGAACCTCACATATCATAATGAACCAAATTGAAAAGGGACGCAACTCATTTATTAACGCGAGGTGTCAGGTGAACATGGTGATATTTTACAAACTGACACGACTCACACTCTAAGGATAACACATGATGAAACTGAGGATACAACTTTTTTAAAGATGACAATGGCACATGACCAAGATGATAATGAACGTCAAAAGGAGAGGAACCACCAGAGCAAGCAACAGAACGCGGCGCCTAATCATCAAGAAAGTAATGCCGCTAGCTTCGTCTCCCCTACTAATAATCCGCTTCGTCGTAAGATTCTGAATCAAACAATGGTCAGGGAAAAGTAAGATAAAACAGTTCAACTGGCAAGTAAGTTTGCTAGGAGGCAGAAGATTAAATGCATGATCAGGCACATTAAGGACAGATGACAGGGAAAATGAGGGTGTAAGGGTAACAGTGCTAGATCCAAGGACATGGGAGGAGGAACCATTAGTGATCATTATCAAAGATGGGTTAGCGTACGGTGCATATGTAGAGAACAAATGATGGTTACCTGTCATGTGATCAATGGTACTGAAATCGATGATCCATTTAAAGGAAGCAATAGCAAGGCATGAATCACAGTTACCTGTAGCAAGTGCAATAGGCATTGGAGAAGCATCATTGGATTAAAACACATAAGAAGGATAAGAGGATTGAGCCATATAAGTAGCACCATTGTGTTGCAGCGTATTTTGCAACTTGTGACAGTAACATTTAGTATGCCTTGGTTCCTTGCAATAGAAGCAGACAATATAACCAGAATTCAGAGGATTATTGCCTTGTCATGGGAGACTTTAGTCCTAGTATCAATAAAGGCAGAAGACGGTGTGCTATTTCCAGGTTTTGAGAAGCTTTGACGGTGGTTATTAGTGGGATCATGGCTAACTAATGCACTAGCAATAAGATTAGAAGCTGGGTGGGAGATACTATCTGCATATAACACACGAGAGTACACATCTTGAAGTGAAAGAAGTTCAGAACTTAACAGAATTTAGGAACGAGCTGTCTCATAAGCCAGATCAAAAGCAGTAAGAAAGCTAATAATAACCTGTTTTTCCATATTATCAACTTGTGCCTGAAGGTCAGTTGTAGGCGGCATTAACATTTTAACTCTTCATACATTTTCTTATAATCCATATAAAAATTATTTAGGGGATGAATTTGTTATTCAGTACGATAGAAACCCTTGCAGACATCGTGAATACAGGTAATATTTCCTTTCCCGGAATATAGGAATTCCAGGTAGCCTATAAGTTCTTTAATGGTATTATAGTGACTAACAGAGGGAAGGATATCACTTTCAATAGAGTTCTAGATGTGCAGGAATAAACGGGCATCAACTCTAGCCCAAACCATCTTAGGATAATCCTTAGGAGGTGCATTAGTCAGGTGTCCTTCCTTCTCAATACCAAGCAAGTACATACAGTTTAATTTGTTATCAGTGATTTTGTTAGCTATAGGAACAATTTCAACAGTAATACTAGATTTAGAATCAACCATAGATAATGAATGCAAACAAAGAGTACAAAAAATGTGAACCAAACAGCTCCTAAAATAGCAGATCTAAATAAGACTGAACCACTAACCAAATAGCCCAAAAAATATGCTAACAGAACCAAACAAGTCAAAATCAATAACCAAGCTGCCAACCAAGCTACAAAAAACACGACCAAAGGTAGGAACAATGTTAGAATAGTAACCAGAACAGTAACCAAGAAAGGAAAAAAACCAACCATAGGGCAGAAAGTGATGACCCAAGGCACAAGACCACTAGGGTTAGAAAGGCGATATTGAGTCAATCTGGACACAACAACCAGTAGCAGAAAATTCACCGAAAAATGGCCTCACGTTTCGGTACGTGTAATCAGCGACTGATGGCAGGGAGGCGCGTGAGAAGTAACCGCTGGTGAAACAGGACGGCGCCAGTGGGGTTCCACCAATCGGGAACTCTTGAATATGGTAGGGCAGCGTGTGATCTAAGAAATAACAGGGAATAGTGGGCAACCCTCTCTCTCTCTCTCTCTCTCTCTCTCTCTCTCACACACACACACACACATACACACACACACACACACTGTTCACACTAGAAAAGCTCGTCGGTCAGAAAATTTTACCGCACAAGGTGCTATGATGCCATGTAGGCTAATAGAGAAGAGAGTAGAGAGAATATGTACTCTAAATTATGTGTTTCATTCATATGCATAAAGGGGTATTTATACATAAGTGAGAACCTTTAGAATTAATGAGCCTATTTAAATAATTGATCATAATCCCTGATTTGATTCCTAATCCATGATTTCTTATTATCCTAATAAATGTTATTTACATAATAGCACTTAAGAAGTAATTAATGCTTCTTTGCCAATTTCCCTGTATAATTTATGCTTTTACACAACTTCTCTTTTTTTCTCTCATTCAAAAATTCATTTAATATGGGTAAAGTTGTAATTTTTTAATTTAAGATAGATTTAATTTGTTAATCATCAACACAGCTATAGGTATTATACAGAATCTACTAAAAAAACACTCTCATCCTTGTTACAGAGCACCTTGTGGAAGGTATTCTTGGTCTACTCTGTTTTGGAGTATGGATCTAACCACAGGAACTTCAGTTTGACCTGTGTTGTTTTTAAAAGGCTACATCTTTCATAGTTTTTGAATGGTACAATTCATTTTTCAGATTTTTACTCTATTTCAAGTTATTCATAGAGAATGATTTCAAGATTGAGTTATTGAAAAGGAGTTATAATTTCATTTTAGGTTATTCATGGAGAATAATCTTATAAACTTTGTGGAGAATTGTTCATTTCAAACTCATAGTTGTTAATGTTGAAAACTGAAGTTGTTATCCATGAAATCCCACACAGGCTTTCATTTATCATGAAAAGTCCTAGTTTGACCAATAACTTTAGAGTATGTTTAATGTTATCAAAATGGCCCTGCACAAAGATAAACCACAAAGCTTGGTGTTTAAAGATCAAAGAGCTCGTTTATAACAAACACTTAACACAAACTTGGACCAACATCCCCAAAAGGTCAAAGGTTAAAAAAGAAAAAAAAGAAAGGAGCCTAAAAAACATATTAGTTAGAAACATCTCAAGAATATCATATCATTAATGTATTTTTCAATCAACTAAAAAAATCCATATAAAGGACCAATTTTGACTTAATTTTAGCTATTCCACTCATATGGAAGTAGGTTGAAGCCAAGAAGCATCTTTCAGAATTTTCTCCTACAAGTAAAATAATAGATTGTACAAAGAATTATTACTTGAGGCTAAAACTAAAAAAGAGGTTAAAGATACAGAGCTTTATATCATGAGAGGCATTTAAGTCTTACAAACATCAAAAAGCATGTATGACCTTTTGCTTCACCATTAGGTCTAGCCATAATATTAGATATGATATTACTACTAAGCACATTGCTTTGCCCTCTCTTGTAGGGAAGAGAACCATTAGTAACACTCCCTTCCTCTACAATTCTATCTATTCTCTCTTCTCAAACTTCATAAGTGTGTAGCAATACCTCGAATATCCTTACATCTTTGCATGTGCCACAAAAAATGCACATGTTATGGTATTATAATAAGGAATAAGAGAGAAAGAGAGGGAGAGAAAAGGAGAAACAGAGGGAAATAAAGGGAAGAGAGACAGAGAGGAAAAGGGTAAAGAGGAAGAAGAACAGGGCACTGCAATTCATTCACATCATAATTTGATTGAATATAATTGATAGGGGTATCTTATTTATAGGCCTAGACAAGTCAGGTGTTTAGCAATTAAGCTAATTCCTAATTGCATGTACCTAACTTTTAAATCTTCCCTACAATTAGATGAGGATCAAGTGAACATATGACCCAGCTTGTTTATTTACCATAATTTAAACCTTATAAAACAAATAATAATAATGTAATTGTAAACTTCTATCTCACTTACACTCAGACACACTCACTCCATAACTATCCTATGATTTTTATATCGTGTTGTGGAGTTCTAACAAAAGAAAGTGTTCTTAAAATAGCAAAGATGACTAGATCAACAAGTTTGGAAGCATAAGTATTTTTTTCAAGAAACATGAATTGAAAATTTTACAGATAAACTACATAGCTAAGGTAATAAAGCAACCAAGTGGATCTGTAAAAGGTTCCAGTTCCAGATTGCATAACCAAGCAACCAGGAACAATCTCCAAGTAAATGATACAAAACTAATGAAATATGTGATGTGTACTATAAAAATATGATCTTTAAAGTTCGTTGAAAAAAACAAACTTGCTTTGCCCACTTCTATATTCAATTAGAGAAAATGATGCCCGTATATATAAGGGGGCCTATTTGAAATGTTCATAGTATACCCTTATAATTTTTGTTACAGATAACTTGATAAAGATGCCTTAGTAAGTCAATTGATTCAGGCAACTCATCCAAGCCATTGAAGAATGACAATTAAACTCCAGCTTCTAAATTTTCAAACATAACTTGAGCCAAGTCATTTACCAGATCCAACACTGAACAACAAAACATTTCAAAGCATCTAAGTCTCTAGTAATCAAAATAAAGAGGGCAGAAGTAATAGCCGATTACATACCAATGAAGGAAAAAAACTAGTAAACAAAGTGTTTAAAAAAAACTCAATATTTAATTTAGAATATTTAAACGATTTCATGGCCAGATTGAAACCCAAATTAAAATGAAAATTTTAAAACAAGACAAGAAACAGTACGATAGAGTCTGACACATAGTTGACAACCACGCATGGAAAAAATTCAAATATAGATTCAAAACCAAACTGAACAAATCAATGTCACCGGATTTTGGGAGTAGAGTTCAAACCTTCTTCAATACTTGCAGGAGAACAGCCACACAAGACTGATAATGGTGGACAACGTCCAACGACAAACTCAACCAAGTGTGGAATTTTGAACTTCGTGCAAGAAGGGAAATCACTTCTTTGATTTTGAAATTCATATTTTTCTATCTTTTTTCCTTTTATTAATTTATGTTATAAAAGCTTGGAGAATTGGGCCAAGAGAGCTTTATGAGATTCTTCAGTATCAGAGAATAGAAGAATATCATCAATATAGATGAGGACATTATGAAGGATAGGCTCAAAAATTCTGGTCATGGCTTTTTGAAATAAGGATGGGGCTACTTTGAGTCCAAAAGGCATAACAATCTATTGGTATTGGGCATTTGGTATACGAAAGGAAAATTTAAACCTGTCGTCTAGGTGTATACCCAATTGATTATTCAGAGATTTATAATCAATGACAAGTCTTTTTTTACCTCGTTTGATCTCTAATCTTTTTATAACATAAAAGGCTTAATATGCCCAATCAGATTTTGTAGGCTCAATGAGTCCCTGTTTTAGCAAGGCTGAACATTCATCTTTGGCTAGTTTCAAATCATCAGGATTCATTTCAGGATGAGAGGCCTTTATAGGATTGATATCCTCATTTTTCTTGAAAGGAAATCTGATAAAGAACTCCTGATTTTTCCATACTGGAGAAGGATGTGGGAACTGATAATGATTGTCTACACAGTATTGAAGCAGTTGATCCTTAACATCTGAATACTGAGGAGGAGCATGTTGTAATTCAAACAAACTAGGAATTTTTGTATAAGGATTGAAACTTCCTTTCCATTTTATCCCTTTGGATAGAATCAGATTTTGAGTATGGTAGAAAGCATCAAAACCTAATAGAATATCTTTTCTTGGGAAATCACTTCCTAGGAGCTTAATTTTTAAAGTGCATCCTGGGAATAATTTAATGCTAATCTTTCTTCTGGAGATATGATCAATTTTGAAAAGTTTTCTATTAGCAGTGAAGAAATACTAATCATGAGGCACCCATTCTTCAAAAGAAAGAATATGAGGTTTCATCACTATATTATATGATCCTGTGTCAAAAAAGGCATTAGCTGAAATAGGCTTGAAGTATTTATCAGTAAGAACATAAACCTTTATATTTAGAAGGGGAATATTAAGGTTCTCTTTTAGATTGGATTTTAAAAATCCAAGAGATTTGATAAAGGATTTGGGGAAGGATTGGTTTTTGGATGGATATTTTAGCTTGGGTATAAGGTTGGATTGATAAGATTGATTCATCCAGGAGGATAGATTTCTTCTTCTGACCCATTCCTTAATTCAGAATTAGAAGAAGTAGAGAATTCTGAATCTTCTTCATCAGAGAGGTAAACAATATATTGAGTATCTCTATCTTTAAAGGGTTGTTCCTCAAGGAAGTTCTCAATGTCTGCTTCTTTATCTGGGATCATCAAGATGCTGTGAAGTTTCTGGATCATCTTAATATCTTTTTTAGTTTTGTTATGACAATTTTTTTCAAAATGTCCCTTTCTTCTACAAGTAAAACACCTCGATCCTCTGGCAAAAGATTTTCTAGGCTTAAAAAACCTAGTTTTTCTTCTTGGTCTCCTTCTGGAAGAAAATATTTTTTCTGGGAATTTTGCATAGTGACGATAGTGAGACTTCTTCTTTGTGGAACAATGGCAATCCTTGTGATCTTTGCATTTGATCTTTAGATATGGCTTCTTGCAAGCATATTTCAACTTTTCCGTGCCTTTAAGCATATCCTTGAAGTATTTGTGTTGTTCACAGAGCTTGTCAATAGTGGCAAGAGCTAATTGGTAAATTTCTCCGACAAAGATTTGTGAAATATCTCTTCAAAGAGCAGTGATACTCCTGTGTAGCTTTGACTGAATTTCGTCAGGAAGGGATGAGATGAAGGTATGTCAAAGATTGACATCATTACCACCATTTAATAGGTAATATTTTCCAATCATTCTCTGATAATACTTTTATAAATCTTTTTTGTCAAGAGAGCAGCACTTCATCTCAAAGAATTCTTGTTTTTCCCTTTTCTCAATTATGTTGAAATCTTTAATGAACTCCTTATAGATAGTACCAGGAGGAGACCAGTATTCTGGACTTAGACTACTTGCAGTTTCTCATATTCGCTAAGGTGCTGAAACCAGTCTTTAAGGGTTCCATTAAATCTTGAAACAAATTCTTAAAGAACTTGTTAAAGAGTTACACTTTGTCTAATTAGCTATAAATCAATCCATATTCCAAACTCATGGAGTTTATCTCTCTATTTGTGTTGTGGAATATCATCAAATATGAACTAAGGGCTAGTAGTTGGTTTGTAAGTAAAGTCATGCTGCTGAGAAAGATTAGGAGGATGTTCTACATAAGGTTCTTCAAATTCTTTATCTTCCTCATTTGGTCAAACCATCACAATTCTGGAGATATCAGCAAATGCTTCTTTTGAATCATCATCAGTATAAGTAGTAACAGCAAAGTCATCTGATTGTGAACTAGATAGTTCTAAGTCTTGAAGTGGTTCAAAAGAATTATGGAGTATTGTCACAGTAAAGTCTAAAGGGGTTGTGGTTTGTTGGGTAAAAGGAATGGTAGGTTGGGAGGTTTAAGAAGGTTGAGGAACTGAAACTTCATCTTGTTTTTGTTTTTTTTATCAGGAGAAATAGTTGGTTGTGAGGTAATCCAGGAAATAACAGGTTCACTTATTTGGATACCTGTTTGAATAGGATTTTTTGATCCTGAAAAGTTTCCTATTTCATAGGTTGAATAGGAAGGCCAATAAGAGACAAGTCTTTGTGGTGTTCAAAGGGAAGGTCTAGGAATGGGTTTAAGCTGAGGTGGTTGTTGGATTTGTTGAAACAATGGATATTTCATCCGAAATACTTTGCTATAATCAGCTGCATCTTGATAAATTGTAGGTGAGGATAGAAAGATCGGAGGTGGAAACAATGGGTATGAGGGATAAGGCTCATATATGGCCTGAGACTGTTTTCTGGCTATATCTAGTTCTATTTTTTTTTTGCAAATCTTTCTATATGGCTGATAACTTTCTTTCTTTCTGCTTGAATTATGATCCTACATAACCTGTGGTGATAAATCTTCTCAATTCTACATCCAGTTTTTAGGCTTGTTCTGTCTGAAAGCATAAAGTCTTTGAACTTCTTCAAACATCTGTCCCATTTGGAAAGTCAGGCCATCTATTTTGATTGCCAAGGATTTAAGCTTAGAATCGATTCTGATCAGAGTTGTATTTTGACAAACAGCATTTTGGGTATACCAATTAAGTACTTCATCAGTTGCAGAGGCTGGTTTGAAATGACCGTGAGAGTCAACTGTGTTTAGGGTTACAAAAGGTCGCAAAAGAGACCTTTGTGTTTTCATCCATTCTTCTCTCAAGTGGAGGAAAATCCTGATCATAAGGTTTTCTAACCATCCATATATATGGAATTAGTTGAGTAACATTTAGAGAAATGGCTAGAATAACTGGGTATGGTTCTGGAAAGAACTTTCTGACAAGATCTGAGTGTCTTGTCTCTATCATCAAGTCAATAAGATACATATCTTTAGAAGATTTTTCAGGAGGAGGAAGAGGTTACCATCCTCTTTTCTTAACAAGCTGCTTTGGGTCATGATCATTGTCATCCTCATGATTGTGGTAATTCTTCTGGCAACAAGAAGATCCTTTAAAGGATTTATTCTTTCTGGCCTGCTTGATGGCCTATTTGTAGGGACAGAGTCCTTGTTCATCATCATCAGACTCTTCCCACCATTCTAGAGTATCATATTCATAATCAAAGTCACACATGCATGAACCGGGTGCATCCCATAAGAAATGACCATTTAGATTAGAGACATAGCAGGATTTTGCATATTGATCTACCCAAGCTATAAGAGTGTCTTTTCTAGCTGGTGTGTAGACAGGTGAAAGAGTGAGAATTCTGCCGATAGGAACATCTAGTCCTTGTTAGCTGGGTCTGGAAAAAGTGGTTTTGACAGTTCCATCTAAGAGTCTTTGAATGATTGGCGATGTGGTTGCTTGTATGGATATCAGGCTGAATTCTCTGAAATTTTTTTTCATAGTTATTGATCCATTCAAGAGGCCTTAATTGATAAAGTTCTTCTCTAAGAATCTGTCTGGGGATCTGAATGATAGAAGTATCATCAGCTCTATTAGATATGGCAAATAGGGCATCTCTAGTAGAGTTTGGAAGGTGTAGGTCAAGGGAATGATTCTGGAGTCTGTAAATGACTTAGTGATGTAAGGTAGCCATGATAGCTTTAGGATCTTGTTCCGCTTCAACAATCTGGATTTGTACTTTGATTCTGTTGGTGAGAGTAGGATCATGTAGGCTAATATTGAAATCTGGCTTAAGGGTGAAAATAACACTCCCATTACTCAAAGTTGTAAGGATAGTACCAATAAGAGCATTAGAGTACTGCTTATTGGTAAAGTCAACAAGAGCAACTCGAGTAGTGGTTAGGATGCATTTTCTTCCATGGAGAATAAGGATCAGACGGATTGCTCCGAAGTAAAAATGAGTATGTCCTTCATATCTCAACTACTATATATAGATCTAGAAATGGTGAAATGCTCCTGCCTATTAAACATTAAATAATGATGATGATGATTGAATAACCAGAAAAATGCTATTATTTTTACAATATATTTTATCAAGGGAAAGTAAAAACGAGAAACATGTTTTTGTGATATAAATCAAATACAAATTGAATATCATACAATTTCAGCAGATATAAACTGTGACTAGGACACACATGCCATAACGAACCTAACAATTATTGGTGACATTGAAAGTATTTATTTATTTATCAATTGTGCCCTAACCATTTTTTTTATTTGATGAAGGGTTTCCCCTTAAGGTCTAGAGGACAAAGGGTTCCACCTCTCCCAACAAGTATGTTTCTCGGGATTCAAACTTATATTATCCTCTTTATAAAGGTGAGGTCTCTTACCATCTCAACCAATAATATGTTGGTGCTTTAACCTTATTTATTGTCTATAAAAATATTCACTGACATGTGTTTTCTATTTCTTTATCCACCAACTCGTGAAGTGCAAATTAATATTATGAACACTGATCACTCATCAACAATAGCAATTGAGTTTTTAAATCTTTCAGATTGGTTCCTTCTTGGCCGTAAAATAAGTCATTATTTATTATGATGGAACCAAGTAATTTATGGTTTATTTAAATGACCAACCTGTTTTGTCTTCTATTTCTTTAATCACCCACTTTAGCAAGTTTTAATTCTCATCAAAAGCAACCAGCTCAAGTCCTTCTTCTTTCCCTTTGTTTTCATCTCGTTGCTGATGACAGGTAGCTTTTTCCCCCAGTTCCTAAAATAGCCTTTCCTCATAAATTAACTCCTATATTATTTTCATGCCATTTGATTGCTGAATTTGAAGGCTGAAGCAAGAATTTGGTATCCCATGGATTTAATCATTGCTTTAACTCTCATAGAAGGTTTTTTGATCTTATTGTCAATAGCCACTTATAAAGCTATCAGCAAGTTTATATCACCTTCACTTCATGTTAACCATCCTGCTGCTGTTGATGAGAGGTAATTATTGATTCTGAATAACCCACATAATTTTTTTTTTCTTTATATATTAACTAATAATTATCCATCTCTTCTTTCTTTACCTATAAAGGTGAAGTTGTTTCAAATTCAACAGTTTCTTCTTCTCATTCTTATGTTGTTGTTGCTACTTCTCCTACTACCAAGTACGTATAATGTATTTCTTAGTTTTAGAGGCGAAGACACTCGCAACAATTTCTTGAGTTATCTTTATGAAACACTTTGTAAAGCAAACATTCAAATTTTTATGGATCACAAACTCCACAAAAGAGATGATATCGCACCGGTTCTTCTAAGAACCATAAAGGAATCAGAGATATCTGTGATTATTTTCTCTATAGATTATGCTTCAACTTGGTGTTTGGATGAACTTGTTCACATATTAGAATGCAAGGAAAAATTTGGAAGGGTTGTGATACCTATTTTCTACAAAATTGATCCATCAAATGTCAGCAAACAAAGTGAGAGCTGGATTTGCTAAACTGAAGCAAAGATTTAAGGACAACCCAAACAAATTACATAAATGGAAAAATGCTTTGACCCAATCAACAAGGCTCTCTTTTGGATGGGATTCCCAAAATATCAGGTACCTTGGAGTCATTCTTTAATATATACTAGTGTAGATTATGTGTTGTTGTATATAATATAAAAAAAAAAGCTTTGTTCTTGAGCTGATAGAATTTTAATTCTCCTCCAGTCATAAATGTAATAAGAACTATAGTAGATAAGTTTATTTTGGTTTCAAACCATTTCCCAAATTTATAATTTTTTCCCTATACTCTCCCAGTCAATTGCTTATATTAAGGCCGGGAATTGTCAATAAGGGAGTATAACTAATGCAAATAATTAAAATAGATACACTAGGAAAACCAACACACATTTTTTACAAATAATTAAACAAATTTTCTTATTATCTACAAATTAATTATCTAATTCCTATATTTGGGAATGGAGGAGTATAAATTTTGTTGATCTTTCATTAGTCTACCAGATTGTCCTAGCATTTTTTGTGCTTATTTTTACTATTTATCAACCATGCTTTAAACAAATTTTGTTATTATCTACAAATTAATTATCTAGTTCCTATATTTGGGAATGGAGAAGTATTAATTTTGCTAATCTTTCATGAGTCTATACCATATTGTCCTAACATTTTTGTGCTTACTTTACTGTTTATTAACCATGCTGTTTTTTGGTGAAATAAACATTCTTTTTTTAATTAAAAAAATGAATTTCTGTTAGGCCTGAGTCCAAAGTCATTAAACAAATTGTCAAAGATATCTTGAGCAAACTGAACTATTGTACATCGCCATCATGTCATCTTGAAGGTCTGGTGGGCATTAATCATCAAATTGAGAAAATTGAAGAACTATTGGTTTATGCCCAGATTGTGGGAATATTGGGCATGGGTGGTATAGGTAAGACTACACTTGTTAAAGCTGTGTTTCACAATTTGAAAGTACAATTTGAAGCTTCATCTTTTATTGGAAATGTATAAAAGAAACACTAGCAAGACTTGGACTAAACAAATTAATGGAAGAATGCCTCAAAGAATTATTAAAAGATGAGGGCCTTCACATCTATAACGTGAAATCCACTTTTTGTGAAATGTAGGCTCCAACACACAAAAAAAATCTTCTAATGCTTGATGATGCGGACAATTTGTTTAGAGCTGAAGATTTAACCAAAATGTGTTATAGGTTTGGAGAAGGAAATAGAATTGTTGTTACCTCAAGAGACATGCAAGTTCTAAAGAAGGCTTTTACATCAACAACATATCATGTTGACAAATTAGAGTCATGTCATGCTCTAAATCTCTTTAGCTTAAAAGCATTTAAGCAAAATTGGCCATTTAAAAGCTATTTGGAGTTATCAAAGTTGGTTGAGAGTTATTTTCAAGGAAATCTATTAGCTCTAGTAGTGTTGGATTGCTTTCTTTACATAGAACAAAAGTATGGGAAAGCACATTGAAAAAGCTAAAGCAAACTCTACACAAGGACATTTTTAATGTACTCGAATTGAGTTTTGATGGACTTAATGAGAAGCAAAAGAATGTGTTTCTTGACTTGGCCCATTTATCAAGTGAAAAAAGTTATAAGCTTTATTTAAACTTTATAAGAGGCTTTTATGACTTCTCTATGTGTTCTCAAAGAATGATCTCTCATTTCAGATGGATTAATTTGATGGAATTGATATGCATGATCTTGTAAGAGAAATGGGCCAAGAAATTTATAGGCAACAATTGATCATTGATCTTAAAATACCTATTCGACTATGGAAACACAATGATATTTATTATTTTTTCATCAATAAAAAGGTATTAAGTGATCAATTTATATATAATTTTATTTTTCATATTTTTATTTCCTCTTCCTTATTCTGAAGTTTTATATGTGATATATGTATTTGTTGACTAGGGGAGTGGGACAATTCAATGCATGTCTTTGGATTTGAGCAAGACAAAAGAGATAACATTGTAGGCTAATGCCTTCAGAAAGATGAATGCATTGAAATTTCTGAAGTTTTACAAGTCTAATTTTAAAAAGCCTTCAAAAGTGTATGTTTCTGAAGTTCTTGATAATCTTCCGGAAGAGTTAAGGTTTTTCTTTTGGGAAGATTATTCTCTACCATCTGTACCATTGAGCTTTTATGCTGAGAATCTTATGTAACTTGAAATGCCTCACAATCAACTCCAACAACTTTGGAATGCAGATTAGGTACATAAATCGTCTTCTTTCAATCTATATTTCCTCCGATCCATATTATAAGTTACCTCTAACTATTTAACTTTAATCAAGGAGATATAGTTAAATCGTTAATCTTGTACTAAAATGAAAGTTTTTTGCAACTTTACATTATTTAAGAGTATAGAGAATCACTATATTAGACTTAAAGTCTCATTCAAATAATATGATAAAGGGTAATATTTAGAAAAAGTTAATTATTAACTTACCAAGTAACTTATATTTGGGACTATCAATTCTTTCAAGAAGACATCTTGTATTAAGGATTGGGAGGAATTTATAGGGAATTTAATTCTTATGTAATTTATTTTTCGTTGTTTCTTTTTTCAGCATTTCCTAAACTTAGGAGCTATGAATTTAACTGCCTCAAAGCATATGATTGAGCTTCCAAATCTGTCTCAAGCCCCCAACATGAGTATGATATATCTAGATGAATGTGAGAATTTTACTCAAATTTATTCCTCAAAGCCTGAACAAGCATTCTCATTTATCCATAAGAGATTGCAAAGACCTAAGACACAAAACGTTGGTGGCAATATTAAGGAGACTATTTCAAGGTTGGTTGCTATCTACAATTTTATGGATCTTGACATCTCCTTATTCCATAAACTGACTGTGAAGCTCTTTGTCTTAAACAACGAAATATTTTCTCTGGGTTTTGGGTTAAACTTGTGACATTATTGACACAAGTGACATTACAAAGAAGTGAGATTATTGGTTGTGAAAAAGTTAAGAACATTATTCCCTGGATTTCATTGTTGAAATCAGTTGAAGAATCTGGTTGTTACAGAAGGATTCAACCTATGATAGATATAAGAATCTTACTAGATAAAGAAGCAACAAAATGGGACATGCCTGAGTATATCCGGCTCTACATATGGCAAGAATTGGCTGGAGATTTCTTTGCTCAGTTTCCCATTCGCATAAATCATGACTCCCTTTTGTTTCTTTTATGGTTTTCAAGAAAAAGTATCTGCAGGTAATGACTTTTGATACACTCGTAGACTATTTTTTCTATCTTTCATTCTTTTTTTCCCCCTGAATGTAGTGCATATATTCATTTTGTGAATGTAAGGTGTATATAATGACTGATGATTTATATCCACAGGAAAATATATTATTTCTTAGAGATAATTTTGATCATCTAGTTAATTTATACTCTGTTTCGCGTAGAAGATACTGATAAGAACCGGAGTACTAAAAAAATAAAAGGCGGAAAAGATAATCTAATAGGAAGTTGAAGACTTGAAGCAAAAATCTCACCTTCAACTCACTAAAAGCCAAAGGAGAATCTCCCAAACAAGGGAAACTTATATATTCCAGATGATGTTTCCATGCATTGAACCCAATATTTATAGATAAAAAGATAACAATGACTTCCATAAAATTTAGGCCTACTAACACATGACTTAGGAAAATAACAGACCTCAACATGTTTAACAAATAATATTTAAAATAAAATACTTGATTTAGTAGATAATCACAACAAACTCCACTGGCTCTTAAACTTGTGCTGCACTTAAAACTAGCCACTTAAACCACTTAAAATAAATATTAATAAAATAAAATCAGATTAATTCAATTCCATAAATCCCTACTTGTAGCCATAAGGGAGCCTGGGAGGCATTTGACTTGATCTCTAAGAAGCAGAACAAGAGAAGGAACCAGAATGATTACACATATGGGACACATTTCCAATAATGTTATCAATCTTGTCTAATCTCAATTGCTTGAATAATGAGCAGCCAGAGATGTTAATGGGAACTCATGTTAATAGTAATACACTAGTATTAGTGTTGACTTGTGCAACACTCTTCTTAATTGTGCCGTTAACACATCCTCTTCAACTTCCAATGTCATCCTCTCTTTATTATCATAATCCACTTCTTCTTAATGACGCGTCCATGCTGTTTTCTCCTCCATGTTTCACCATCACAAGAAGTCAAGAATCAAATGACCACGCCAATGAAAATAGTCACCATGACAACAATCATAGGTATGATGTTGCTTCAAACTTTGTACCCCCAAATTCTGATATCTCTGCCAATGGCATTACCACATGTTTAAATGTAATACCAAACATGATCTTGCTACATACGAAGAGCTTCATTGTCACTTTATTCAATGAACAACATGTGAAAATCCAAATAATTGTGCACAATCCTAACCCTGATCAACTTCTCACTTTAACAGTATACCACTAATGTTTATTCCCTTTGGCCCATCATCTCTTAAGTAAGCTTGAGTAGGACAGTTTGAAGAATGGCTTTGATCCAAAATTATAAAGCCATCAACATCTATGTAATCAATATTTGGGGCTTGAGATAGATCTGGGATTGCAATTAGATAATTCAAGTGGCCTACATCGATCTTCTTTAGATTTGGAAAATGCTGAAAAAAGAAGGAACATGTTAAATATGTTATGCTAGATAACTACACAAATTAATCATGAATTCCCTCGTGACAAAGAAAACAGGGGGTTATAAAGCAAATAAGTCAATGCATTTAGAAGAGTACTGGAATTAAGGCCAAAAAACAAAAATAACAAGTCCATATAGCTTGAAATACTGGTTATTAGTAAATTTGGGTCCAGACATGTAGTGGTTGCAAAATCTAAGGGCTAATGAGGGCAATATGTTGAAATTTGCACAGCTAACATGTAATTTTCTCCAAATTGAGGCATAGTGAACATGTGCATCATGAATTATTTGGTTAATTTTTGATGCGTGAGATATCTAAAATTAAAGTTCAAAGAGGTGTTTAGAATTAGACAAGGAAAAAGATACATACTTGATGTCCTTTCCAAAGTTGATTGATATGACTCTTAGGAATTTGAAGATCAACAAGATTCTACGCACAATAGCTTAATGGTACACATGGTAAATGATATTCTTCCCAACTAACTATGCTGAATTAGTTTATCTGGAAGATAACTCATATCTTTACCAATAATCAACTTTGAAGGTTCCCTCCAATCAGACCAATAAATTTTTAGAAATATCAAATTATGCATCTTTTGAAGGTCATTAACTCTCAAGGAAATCCTTTTTATCTTGCCCATGTCCAATGACAAGCATCGGATTGATGTAGTCACCTAGTAAGCATGTCAAGAAGAAAAAGGAACTATTATTACATAAAAATTACCAGAATGCCATAGAAAATGAGGGGAAAAACCATAGACAGAATAAATTATTACCTCATTACTAATGAAAAAATCATAAATGTCTCGATGACTTTCGCAGTCGAACAGGGCCTTTAGGATTAGAGAATGACTGTTCTCTCACAATTTCAACGCCCATGTCCCTCACAAGATCATGCATCTCAATGTAGTCATTATGATCAAATGAAGTGAGGGATCTATCTTTAAGAACACTTATATCAATATTAACCGAAGAGCCATATAATTGTCTTATTAAGTTGAAAGAAACTTCAACTCCTTCCTTGATGAAAAAAGCTATGTCAAGAAACATATTATTTTGGTGCTCATCAAGTCCATCAAAACTCAATTTCAGAACATGAACAATGTACTTGGGTGGAGCTTCTTTTATTTTTTTCCAAATAACTTTCCCACTCCTCATTTCCTCTGCCCTGAAGAAAAGAACGCAACAATACAAGGGCCAATGGATTTCCTTGACAATAATCCACTACAGATTTTGATAACTCCACAAAATCCTTAAATGGCTCATTTTGCTTGAATGCTTTCAATCTAAAGACATGAAGGGCATCATGAAAATCCAATATTGGAACAAAGTATGTTGAAAATGCAAAAGCATTATGAAGTACTTGCATGTCTCTTGACGTGATAATAATTCTACTTCCTTCTCCAAACCAATGATATACTTCAGTTAAATCTTCAGCTGGTATTGAACTGTCCACATCATCAAGTATCAAAAGGATTTTTTTGCGCCCAAGTCTACTTCTCACAAAAGTGGATTTTATGTCGAAGACATTAATGTCCTCATCTTTTATTAATTATTTGAGACAATCTTGTTGTAACCTATCAAACCCAATTATTGCTAGTTGTTCTCTTACATTTTCAACAAAAGAGAGAGCTTCAAATTGTGCTTTCAACTTATGAAATACAACTTTGGCAAGAGTAGTCTTGCTTTTACCACCCATACCCCATATTCCCACAACGCGAGCTTCACTCAATAGCTCTTCAATTTTCCTCATTGATGATCAATCCCAACTAATCCTTCAAACTGAAAGGACAATTTGCTATTCAATTTACTCAAAATATCTTTGACAATCTTTTTAATGAGTTTGGATTCAGGCCTAGCACAAATATAAATTAAAAGAATGATCATGTTTAATGCCCAAAGAAAGAAAATATAAGTGAAGAATGAGTATAAGCTACCTGATATTTTTTGAATCCCAACCAGAGAGATTTGTTGATTGGATCAAAGCATTAATACACTCCTGCACTTTTTCTTGGTTGTGCTTAAATCTCTGCTTAAGCTTATCAAATCGATCTCTAAAACTTGCATTTTGTTTGCGGACATTTGATGGATCTACATCGTAGAAAATAGGGATGACAACCCTTTGGTATCGATCCCTACATTTCATAATATGAACAAGCTCATCCATACACCATGTAGAAGAAGCATAATCTTTGGAGAAAATGATCAAAAATATCTCTGATTCCTCTATTGTTTTGAGAAGAAGTGGTGAGACATGCTCTCCTTTTGTGGAGCTTGTGATCCGTAAAAGTTTGAAGGTTTGCATAGCGAAGTGCTTCATTGAGATAACTTGAGAAACTGTCAAGAGAGTCTTCTCTTCTAAAGCTAAGAAAGACGTCATACTTGGTTGCAGGAGGAGCAACAACGAGATTAGAAGGAGAAGAAACTGATGGAATCAAATCAGCAGCATCTTTACAACTACAGAGGGAAAGAAATCATAAATTAATATTGGACCATCAGCAAACCGAACAAAGAGAAATTACTCTAGAAGATGTTAGCTATCATCAACAGAAATATGGTGGATAGCATGAAGTGGAGAGATTAATCTGATAGCTTTAGAAATTGCTATGCCCAGGAAAATCAATACAGCTTCTATGAGCATTAAAGCAATGGTTGCATCCATGTGACTGTAATTTCCTGCTTCAACTTCAAACTAATCCCTATTTTTTTGGCTTTAAATCCTCAGGAAGTGTTATGGTTTGGTTCTTGATTAACGTGATAAAAAGACCAAACAAAAATACTAAGCAAGTGGGAATAAAACTTACCGAACGATCAACGGCAACTTGAGGACAGTAACGATTAATGCTATAATGTGTCTTTAAGGAAGGAATAATGCAAAAGAAATAGTCAAGTCCATTTTAACAACTTTTCTAATTTATTTGAAAAGGATATGAAACCATTTTCTTTTCCAAGGAAGGAAATTTCCAGGCATTCGGTGTGGTGGCATAGATTTTAAGAAAATGATCATCCGATCAGAAATAAAAATGATTCACAATTCAACGAACAATTAGTACTCCTAATTCAATCTAGTTTTCGAGGATTATACAACATAAACATGGTAAATACAGTGTTCAGATCTCACGCGTTTGTGTTTCATTAGATCTACGAGTGAAAGTAGACAAAGGCAAGACAGAGATTAAACAATAGAAGGTGAAACTTACAGGATTTTTTCAGAATTTTGCTGGAAAAGAGGAGATCGATGCAATGAAACAAGTAGATGAAAGAAGAGAAGAGTGTTAGGTAGTCCTAGCTCTGGATCCGGAGGAATAAGAAGAAATTACAGATAGCAAAAATGGGATCTTCAGACTTCAATTACTCCTGATCTTCAAAGAGATCAACACTTGGCTCTCACATTTTATCAGTGTCTCTGTTTCTCTTGAATCTTGTTTGGTTGGATTATCATCCTGGTATACGTAAATCGAGATAAAACTCCTCCACATATTGTAATATCCCGAATTTTAGGACTAGAGGCATAAGATTAAGCCTAGATTAAGTGGACTGCTAGACCCTGGTTTAGCAAATGCCCCTCTAAGGTATGTTTAAATTCCCCAAAATTCCTTTATATCATTGGATATTAAAAGGAATTATATTGGTCAGCTAAAGAGCTTGGGGAGTAAGAAAACGAAGTGATTGGAAGTCACACATAATATAGTAAAGTGGAACACAAAGTAATTTTCCACCGGTGAAATTTCCGGTGTGACAGTGGTGATTGTGTGACTTTTTTTTATGGGTAAATGATGGTAAAAAGTTATAAAACTTTCCAGAATGAAAGTATACTTATCAAGCTTTAATTTGATAGGTCATATAAGTCATTTGGAGTTGTACACAAAGAGAAATGAATTTTTGAAGTTAGCCCAGTGAAATTAAATATTTTCTGGGACAGCATTCAAGGATTAAAATTCTGGAAAGAGTGAACTTTCAGTTGGCCAAAGGTTATATTTTCACTTAAAACTAGACTTAATAAGGGTCACATAGCCTTTGGAATCACTCCAATTGGACATTTGTACAATTAGATATGAATTTTCAAAGTTAATGAAAAATCTGCAGAATTTGGTATTTTGTGCGAAAATTCATTATTTGGGCCAATGAGGTGCTGACACGTGGCAAGCCATTTTAACACTTCTTTTAATCATCAATTATCATCTTTCCATCTCCATTCTTTCATGCAAGCAGAACAGAACAGAGGGGGAGAGAGCTGAACGAGAATATGGAAGTAAAGAAGAGCTAGGGTTCTTCAAAATCTAAGGTAAGGAAGTTGTAATCTTAAGGTTTAAACTTCCTAATCACTCTCTAGCCTCTCCTAATCTCTTTTACTTCATCAAATCCATGGATTGAAGGAAAAATCTCAAGAGAAAAGAGAGAGAGGCCAGACGTTTTAGAGAGAGAAACAACAAGACATCAAGAGATAAACTTCCAAATATGCTTCTTGTGCCTTTGTTGTGGTTGTTGTTGTTGTTGTTGGCTTGGATTGGGATGATTTGTGGAATATGGATGATGAAACCCTAAGGGGTCCTAATGCCTAAATTGCTTATAATCATATGTAATGAGTGTGTAAATAGCTAATCATTTGATTAGGAGTAGCAAGGAAGTGATTAGGCAAGAGAAATCGAAGAAACAACAAATGCTTTCTGAGAATCTAATTTCATGTTCTGTATCTTCCCTGTATTTTTTCGTGTTGGAAGAGTAAGAATTTGATGATTTTGATGCTTCCATTGACTTTAGGAGGCAAAATTGTTTGAGTATGCAAGTGTTCATGAATTTTGGATACTTGTACATGAATTTAGAAGTTTTAGAAGTTAAAGGGTAAATGATGTGTATTCCGATTTCTAGAGGCAGTGTTATGGTGACGTGTTTCTGAGTGGTCAAATATTATCCAATGACCATGAAACTCTCCAGTTTGAAATTAGACACATAGACCTTTAATTTTATAGGTCATAATGGTTAATTGGAGAAGTATGCTATGAGATATAAATTTTTGAAGTTGTGCCCTGTTTCTAGAATGAAATCTGGTACAGTTCCTGTTTACCGAATTTCTGAGAAAATTATGACAATAATAGTCATACCAAAGTATTTTTATATAAAACTACACTTAAATGGCTTCAAATAGAGCTTTGAAGCACCTTAATTGGAGTTCTATATAATTAGTTATGATTTTCAAAAGTTTGGTCAAAAATGCTGGTAGATTGAGTACCATGCGAATTTGAGTAAAAAATTGGCCAAATATAATTGGAATGAACTCCAAGGGTGAAAGTAAGCCTATAGGGCTAATGTGGGTCATTGGGTATTCACTTTTCCTGGCTCTAATGATGTTATCACTTGCCTAGGGCTATAAAGTGATAAAGAAGGAGCAATGGTTGATGGATCAATGGACAAGAAGAGAAGGACATAAAGTCCACCAGGTAGTGAACTTACCGTTTCTGCATGTATGTGATATGTATGTTTTGCATTGATTATGTGACTGCTTTGCCTATTTGTGTGAAACATGTATGGTTGGTTGAAACTCTGTTATATTTGTGCAATGGCCATATGTATGTCATAACATCGAGCATGCAGCATGTCATTATGTTGGCATGAAATAGTGTAGGCAAGCATGTCATGCATTCATATATATCTGACATGCATAGTGATAATGTTTGCTACTGAGATTCTCTCGAATCTCACTCCTCCCAACCAACCATTCAGACAGGTGAGCATTGGAAACTTGCTGAGATCATAAAAGAGGTATGCACGAAGAGGATAGTTGCTGGTTGTTTGAAGGCTTTTTAGTTATTAAGGTCTGTAAATATTGTGTAAACCCCTAGTGGGGAAACTTTTGTATTATAATCAAGAAATATAGTATTAATATTATCAGTATATTCATGCTATTCATGTGTGCCCACTGAACTACGCATTGCTACTCTGAGTAAGGTCAGTAATAAGGGATATATGAGGCGGGTCTTTACACATATTTACTTTGTAAATTGTAGCTTTACTTTGTAAATCGTAAAAGCTACCTTGTAGACCGTAAAAGCTACCTCATATTCCATAAATCACGATTGAAAAGCAGTTATGGAGACTATCCAAACATATCAGAAACTTCGAAGCGAGCATTAGCACGTTGGTGTTGCGGTGTAAATTGCAGTTTTGCTTCTTTCCATACGCGGCTTGGATTTACCAAAACATTATTTGAAAAAGACATTTAAATATCTTTTAAATTTTAAAATAATAAGAATAATGAGACTGACCATTTAAGTTTTTAGAAAATCACTTAAAATTCAAGTAGTATTTAAGTAAAATTCTCCTATTTAGAGACCCAAACTTAATACCACTAAATTAATTAGCTAAAATGATACTATACTTCTTTTTTTACCAAATCACCAAAATAATACAGTATAATACTATATCGTTTTTAATATAAGGCTCAATTGTTTTTTTTTAAGAATTAAGAAAGTTAAATAAGTTAATTAATTACAATATATATTATGTATCATTTGATTATATATCATTATATAGGTTAGCAAATTAGTTTAGTATAAAAAATTATGAATAAAAATACTTTAAAATAATTTATTTAGTTTATTTAATTTTTATAAAAAATTAATTAGATCTTATATTAAAAAGTGAATATAGTGTTGGTTAGGAAATTTATTATCAAAAGTATTTATTAGTAAGGACAATATAGAAGTGTGAGAGGATATCCGTGTATTCAAAGTAGTTAGGCTGCATATGCATACAATTAAAAAACAATGGAAGTCTTTATTTTTAATAACCGATCAATTTTATTTACGAATGACAATGAAGTACAATTACTTCTTTATTATATGTTTAAAGGTAAAGTGAGTGATGATAAAGTATAAAAAAGCGATAATGAGGAAAAAATAGATTAAATCTCAAAAAATTTCAAATTTCTTCTAGTTAAAATGGAAGTCTCATTAAATTTTATGTTGTTAAAATTTCAAAGAGTCTTGTTATTTTAGGTTGTTGGGCCACATATAAACTTTGTAAAGACTCACCTCATATATCCCTTATTACTGACCTTACTCAGAGTAGCAATGCGTAGTTTAGTGGGCACATAGGAATAGTATGAATATACTGATAATATTATTACAATATTGTTTGATTATACTACAAAAGTTTCCCCACTAGAATATTTACAGGCCTTAATAACTAAAAGGCCTTCAAACAACCAGCAACATTCCTCTTCGTGCATGTCTCTTTTCTTATCTCAGCATGTTTCTAATGCTCACCTGTCTGAATGGTTGGTTGGGAGGAGTGAGATTCGAGAGAATCTCAATAGCAAACATTACCACTATGCATGCCAGATATATACGAATGCATGACATGCTTGCCTACACTATTTCATGCCAACATAATGACATGTTGCATGCTCGATGCTATGACATACATATGACCATTGCACAAATATAACAAAGCTTCAACCAACCATACATGTTTCACACAAATAGGCTAAACAGTCACATAATCAATGCAAGACATACATATCACATACATGCAGAAAAGGTAAGTTCACTACCTGGTGAACTTTGTGTCCTTCTCATGTCCCTTGATCTTATTGCTTCTTCTTTATCACTTCATGGCCCTATATAACCAATCACATTATTAGAGCCATGATTCAATGCTCTATTCAACCCTTTTTAGGTCACTTTCAAAGGAACATATGGCTATTAGCTATATGTGAACACTTTAACATGGAATTTCCCCTTTCTAATCTCTTTCTCAAAATTTCAGTTAACACGACTAACTTTGAAAATTCACCATTAATTCTAAAAAACTCCAAATTGAGTGGTTCCAATTCTTACATGAATATATTTAAATATAATTTCACATAAAAATACTAAATTTTAGCCACCACAACCATAAAATTCCCAGAATTTCGCCCAACCACATTGTTTTAGGTTTATTTCCAGAAAACAGGGCATACATTCAAAAATTCATATCTCCCAATATACTTGTCCAAAAATTACAAAATACCTATAAAATTAAAGCTATATATCTCTACTTTAACTCTGGAAAGTTTTAGAATTTTTTAATAAGGTTTGACCTATGAAAATTTCGTACAACATCACTATTTCAGATTCTTTCTAGAAAACAGGGCATATCTTTAACAATTCATATCTCATAGCATACTTGTCCAATTAACCATTATACCTATCCAATTAAAGGTATATGTCTCTAATTTTATACTGGAAAGTTTCATGGTCATTGGATAACATTTGATTACTCAAAAACTCGTTAAAATGACACTGCCTCCAGAAAACGAATTTCACAGCATCTACTCCACAACTTTCAAAAATTCCAAATTCATATACAAGCATTCAAAAATCATGAACACTTGTATACCTACGCAATTTTGCCTTCTAAATCCAATAGAAGCATCAAAATCATCAAATTCTCACTCTTTCTCTATGTCACAGTACAGGGCAGAAAATCAGATTCTCCGAAAAAGTTTGTTGTTTCTTCGTTTTCTCTTACCTAATCACTTCCTTGCTACTCCTAATTAAGTGATTAGCTATTTAAAAACTCATTAGACATCGTTTAGCCATTCAAAACACCATTTTCTTATAAGAATGAATAGTACCCAACTTCCAATATACTCATCCAAACAACAAATCAATCGGTTAAAAAGGAAGCTTACGCTTACCTCTACCCGTTTTCGCAAACGGTTCGGAATTCCGGCAACACCCCGGCCGATGAAACAGTGCCAATCACCTCCAAATGAAAATCTGAAACCGTAGAAATGTAGCTTACGATGAGTAGAAGAAGTTTCCTGAAGGGTACTTTGAGAGAGGATGTCGTTTCGGCAGTGTTTCGGAGGAAAAAATTTTCTCTCTCTTCTTTCTCCATTTCCATCCTGCACTCTTTCTCTCTCTTCTTTCATATTTTTCCGTGAAAAATAAGGAGGAAGATGATGATTTAATGGATAAATGGATTAGTTTTCTCATCTGCCACGTGTCAACACTTGATTGGCCCAAATAATTGATTTTCGCACAAAATACCAAATTCTGCAGATTTTTCGTTAACTTTGAAAATTTATATCTAATTGTACAAATGTCCAATTGGAGTGATTCTAAAGGCTATGCGACCCTTATTAAATCTAGTTTTAAGTAAAAATATAACCTTTAGCCAACTGAAAAGTCACTCTTCCCAGAATTTTAATCATTGAATGTTGTCCCAGAAAATATTTAATTTCGCTGGGCTAACTTCAAAAATTCATTTCTCTTTGTGTACAACTCCAAATGACTTATATGACCTATCAAATTAAATCTTGATAAGTATAATTTCATTTTAGGAAGTTTCATAATTTTGCATCATCATTTACCCATCGAAACATGTCACACAATCATCACTGTCATACCGGGAATTTCACCGGTAGCAAAAATTACTTTGTGTTCCACTTTACTCTATTGTGTGTGACTTCCAATTACTTCGTTTTGTTATTCCCCGAGCTCTTTAGCTCACCAATATAATTTATTTTAATATCCAATGATATAAAGGAATTTTGGGAAATTTAAACATGCCTTATAGGGACATTTGCTAAACCGGAACTTAGCAGTCCACTTGATCTAGGCTTAATCTTAAGCTTTTTGTCCCAAAATTTGGGATATTACAAACTTAATATCAATTCACTGAGTTGTGAAGTACGGGATTAGCTTTGTTGAGCCCCAAGTAGGCTTTGTTGGGATTAGCTTTGTTAAAAAAATATCATATTTCAGAACAAAAAATATAAAAACTGGTTTAAAATATTGTTCTTAAAATCAGCTTTGTTGAGACCCAAGTAGGCTAGAGTAAGAAATACAAATTAAAATATATGAGAGTGGAAAATTCAAATGTCAGAGATGAAAACTCATGTCATCAAACACTAAAGGAAGTTAAGGCTCTCCACTTATTAGCCAATTTTACAGAAGGAAAGAATAAAAAATAAGAAAATATATAAAGCTTGTCCTTTTTATTTTTTTTGAAACTGATTATTGTTTCTTGTTTTACAAAGCACTTACCTAAAAATAAATTACTAAGCAAGTTCTTTTTCTTTTAAAAAAAATAGAAAATTGTATTCAAGATAGGGAAACAAACAAGCATTTAATTTTTTCGGTTCTTAAAATTAAAAGGTTAAAAGTGAAGTTAGTTTGGTCTCTTGTCAAAACTCAAAAGTCATTAGATGCTTTAGCACATAGATTTAAACTTAAATTTCCTTGTCAGTCGACTGGGCTATGAGGTAGCGTCTAAACTAATTTAATGGACATGATTTTCTTTTTTTTTTATTTCATTTTATTGAGAACAATCTTATTCAAGACGTTATTAGATAAAAAATGGGAGCACATCTATTAACGGTGATTCATATATTATTACATCAACACTTAGACCTAATTAGACCTACAAAGCTTGGCAAAAGAAAGAAAGCAAAGAGAGAAACTAGCAAAACAATTATACATATATATAGAGAAACGTACACTAGAAGAGTCTAAACATGGTAATTGTAGATTATTTGTCTAGTACTCTATTAAGTTATAGACGCAAAAGAACAGTAACGCACAACTGAGCCATTATGAAAAATGCCTCCGTAAATTGTACAAGTCATATTTGATAAACATAAGAATGGGTAATTTAAATAATATGATAAAATCCCTGCAACTCATGAATATAACTAAAATAAAATAAGAACAACCCATAAAATAAAATTAATGTGAGTGGCGACTCAAGGTAATATACTATTAGTGTATTGGCCTCAGCACCTAAATTCATATATGATCTAATAAATTCTTTAACTCCACTTAATAATACTCTACAAATCCTATCAGTAGCATCATTTACAAAGAAAATGAATAATTTGATTCACGTCCAAAGATACTGTCTGTAAGAATTATTCCTCAACTACGGACAAATAAGAAACGATACTCCTTAGGATAAAAAGGATCCTTCTTAACAAACAGTATGAACAAAACAAGAAAATATAATAGAACTAGTTAGCAGCGGAGAGAAGTGTTTGAAGGCTAACGAGCCCTATTCCCAAACTTCTAACCGGAAGATCCTTGTATAGGCAATAAATTAACCCGATGGTGACAAAGTAATCACGTTAAAGTAATTCAATTTACAGTTTCATAGGTTTCAAACATTGCAGACATTAACTTTGACGTTTTCAAACATTGGTCATTAAATCCCATTATGAACATAATGCTCACAAATTAAGCAATAAAATCCGTTGAAGAATTTAAAAGATGGTTTGATTCTGTTCTTTCTTTTTTGTTCTTAGAAATAGTTTTATAAAATAATTTTTAGAAATAAATTTTAAAAAGAAAAAAATCTGTTTGGAAAAATTGCTTTGAAAAAATATATTTTTAAAGTGATCGACATGACGATGCTATCGCTGATAGTGATCGTCATCGATAGTGTAGTATCAATAGTGGATAAGTAGTGGCCTCAAAAAATAAAAAATAAAAAAAATAACTAAAAAATATTTTTCTTTTTTAATTTTTTTAAAAAAACTTTTTTAGTTTTTTCTTTTTAAAAATAAATTTTTAAAACAAGTTTACTACACAGGTTTTATTATTTTTTTAAAAAATAGTTTTTAAAAATAAAATCAAACACCCCTCAAACTACTCGAAACAATACAACTTAGATGTGGTAATATGGTCCAGCCCACTGGGTTTGGGCTAACCCGCCATGGGTTGGGACCATATGGGTTGGGCCCAAAAGAACCGCATTAATATGGGTTGGCATTTAGCCAACCCAACCCATAACCACTGGGTTGGTGGGTTGGCCCGCCCAACTCATATTATTTTAAAATTTTTTTTTAACACAATATACTAAAAATTATTTTTTCTATAAACATAAACCATAAAGAAATTAAAAATTAAACATTAATAAAAAAAATATAAATCCAAAAGCTATCAATATTTTAGTATACTAAATTAAAAAAACATAAATTCAAGGGAGGAGGAGTATACTAAATTACGAATACCACGTCTTAACTCTCAAAGACTCAAACTAGACAACTGGCAGCAAGTCACAACCCAAAAAAAAATCAATGGAATGGACAATAATGAATGACCCAAAAGGCTACGCAAATTGGATTGGGTCTTGTTTGCCTTTGGCCCTTCACCCAATCTCCCTTGTCCAATAGACACTAGACAACATTAAAAAAAAATATGGGCCAACCCACCAACCCGGTGGTCCAACCCGTCATGGGTTGGGACCATATGGGTTTGGGCCCAAAAGAACCGCTCCCAAATGATCCCAATTTTTCAGAACCCAAACCGCTCATATTTACGGGTTAGGCGGACTCGGCCCGTGATCCTAACCCATAGTACCACCTCTAATACAACTTGTTAGCAAACCGCAGCAATAAAGTTGATTCGCACTTTAAATGTTCCAACGCGCAGATCCCACAAATAAAACGGGAACATTCATGAGTTGGGACATTGCCACGTCAAACATTAAAGGCTAAGCGATTGTGACACTCAACGGTGAGTATTTTTACTTCAATATTTTACCTCCTGTTTTATTTATAAATAATTTTTTATTAAGTAAAATGAATTAGTAGATAAAATTAATAAGTGTGTCAAAAATGTCATTTTTTCCATGTATACCTCTATTTATAAAAACAGAGAGATAATGTATAAAAAGTATGAAAGATTGTAAAATACATTTTTTGAATACTTTGTTAACTTCATTCATCTAGTAAGTTATATTTCTCTCTTCTGAATATAACTCTTGGTGTATGTGATAATTAATTATAAATAATATGTATTTAATAAGGGCAAAATAGGAAAAATGAGTTTACATTTTCAGACATAAAATGAAAGTTGCTTATAAAAAGGATCAGCCTCATGAGAAAGAAAGTTACTTATAAATAAAACTAGAAGGAGCATATTTTTTTATATCTATAGAATGCCTCTAGTAAAAAGCACCCAGCTCAACTATAACTCACATATAGAAAAAATTGTCAGATTTTCATGTGACATGTTATTGTGTGAGTTCATTCTTCTTTTTGATCCATTTAGTAGTTCAATATCACTCATTAGTCAAGCTCCCACAATCCCAAATATTGTGGGACTTGTTCTTTATAACACACTCACTCATTATTCTCAACGTAGTGTTACTCATACCATATTTCCAAATACTTCAAAGTTTATTTAGAAGATTAATAAATCACACCGAACACAAATACATGGCCCAAACAATTTTAGTCATTTTCTTAAAAAGAACTTTTTGATGTAAAGTCTAATTAAAAAATTTAAAACAAAGAAACAAATTAAACTGAAGAACTTAAAGATAAACACTGATACTTGATGAAGATTTTAATGAATAAACAAATACTTTTTAGGCAGATACATGACAAGGAAATAAAAAAAAATTAAGAGCATGAAGAATATATTAAAAAAAATAAAATGAATTACTACTTTGTCGTCATTAATGATAAATATATACATATAATTTTGCCACTATCAATAGAGAGAAAATATGAGTAAAAATAATCAAAAAATAATCAAAATCTTTTAACCCCTCTTCTTAAAATGTGAAGAAGAATTTAATAAATTGTGTTTATTCCAGTCTCCATACGTAACGCATAAGAAGGAGTCATTATTAGAATGAAGAGACCAAATCGGTAACACTGCAGGCAAGTTATGAAAAAAGAGAATACGCCCTGTTAGTTTAAATCGATTGTTTTATCACGCATAACAAAGAAATGGGGAGTGATTAATTAAGGTGACTGAAAGAACAAGCACTTTGTGTTTTTAATAAAATAAATAAATAAATCAGTCGTTTACTTCATTAAAAAAAATTGAATAAAACAAATGATCAAAAGATTCGGTCCACTCATACGTTTGAAGGTTTTGGGACTTTGTTTTTCAGAAGTTAAAGCATAAAGCCATAAAGAATTAAAGTGTAATGTCTTGATTAAGCATTAAAGTCATAGGAAATTAAAGAAATAGCTAGAGAGAATAATGAAATCTTAGATAATCAATCAGGCATAGGATGGAGGTTTTTTAAATTCATTACCAAACATATCCTTACAATCAAAAGGTCAAGTCGTGGCTGGCTTTAAAGGTTATTGTTACTTTGTTGTTGTTTTCTGTATTGCCATGTTGTTTCATTTCATTTGTCCCGCGCGACCACATGGTTTTGGAGTGAAAAACTTAAATAGAGCTTCCATTGATACTCTCCTTCTTAATATAAGATTATTTTGTAGTTCAATTTGTTTTAATTAAACTAGATACAGCTCGGGAAATATTATAGTGACACATCTGATTTTCTGAAGTCTAGGATGCCTATTGGCGCAAATCGATGAGGATCTGGTATGTCTGAAACAAAATTATGAATCGAACTAGGGCCCAGTTTGGTTAAGAAAATATGCCTTTTTAATCTATATCTCATTGATAAAATCATGATATAAAATTTATAATGTCTCAACGCAATTTTTTAAATTTTGATGCCTAGATATACGCGCTAACTGAACTAATCCGTGTTTGTATTCTAGTCTCCTTTCGCTGACCCCACACAACTTCAAATATTTCAGGTCAAAATAAATAAATAAATAAATAAACAAATAAATAACATCACATTTTCAGTCATCAATATTTCTCCTATATAATTAATATATTTAATAGAATAAAATGGTACATAGTGGTGTATATCAATAGTCAGAAATATTCTAATTATTAGTTACGTACACATAACCTGGACAAGCAAGGACACAAAGCAATGAATGTCCATCAAAAGGCTTAATATGGTAACCTAAATTGAGCATAAAATGACACAAATAATAGCCTAGAATAAGTGTTAAAACTCGACTAAAACAAGGGGAAAAGAGCAAGAATGAATTTTTACAAAAATGTAAAGGCAAAATCGTAATTTTCTATAATATAAGGAATAAATATTTTCTCCCTAATTCTCTTATTATTTCTGGCCAAAAAGGGAATTAAGAAGAGAAAAATGACTATTTGGTAATTAATAAGTCCAAATGGAGTATTATTAGCAAGGGAAAAATTAGATTATAAAAAAAAAAGTTGTTTGACCAATTGTAATAGTTGGGAACAAATAGTTATAAGACAATTTAAGAAGCAAAATTTTGGACCCATTTCCCTTTATCATTTCGGTCAAATGAGGAGAGAGCAAAGAAAAATGAATTTATGTGGTGTATATTAAAAGAAGAAGAGGGAAAATTCAAGAATAAGTTAATTGCCACCAAATGTATATTATGTCATAAAGCCATTTTTGGATAATTCAAGAGGTATTATTCAATCTCTTCCCTTTCTAATTTCGGTAGACCAAGGGAAATAAAAGGGAAATGAGATTAATTAGGTGATATTATATAAAAAGTAAAATATGGACCAATGAAAAATAGGCACTTGTAAAGCAAAAGTAATAGCAAGCAAATGAATAGATCACCATCTCTTCTTCTTGGCTCTTCATTTTCGATCAAAAATCTGCACCAAAGAGAGAGATGAGCTCAAGAACAAGGGAACAACACCAAGCATATAAAAGGTTAGGGTTTCACAAATTAAAAGTAAGAATTTGTAAAACATTGTGATTTTTACCTCCTAATCATTCTACAACCTCTCCTAACCTCTTCTACTCCATCAAACTCATGTTTTTCAAGACAAATCAAGAGCTTGGAGAGAGAGGAAATTTTCAGCCAAGAGAGAGAAAGAGTTGAACATCAAGAGGTAATCACCAAAACTTGATCCTCTTGCTTTGTTTGATGCTATTGTTTGTAGTTGTTGGTGATTTAGCTTTGTTTTCTCTTGTTTTTCAAAAATAGGCAAAAGCAAACCCTAGGGAAAATACTGATAAAATTTCCTCTAAATATGTTCATTTAGTGTTTAAATGATTAATCATGTGATTAGAAGTGGTAAGGAAGTGATTAAGTAAGAGAAATCAAGAAAAACATCTCCTTCCTTCCAAGAACCCCTGTTTCAGCCAAGGACAGAACATGAGGGTAGGATGGGAATTTCGAAATTTTGATGGTTCCATTGGCTTTAGAAGGCAAAATTAAATAGGTCTACATGATTTTATAATTTTTGGATGTTTGTATACAAATTTGAGAATTTATGAAGTTGAATAAGCATGTTATTTGATCTGCCCCTATGAGTTAGTGACTTTGTACAATGTATTTTATAGGTCAAACCTTGTTCAAAAATTCTGAAACTTGACAAGATTAAAGTAGAGATATAGAGATTTAATTTGATAAGTAGGTTTTAGTTTTTAGACAAGTATATTGGGAGATATAAATTTTCAAAGATTGTACCATGTTTCTAGGATGCAATCTAGAATAGTGGTATTTGGCAAATTTCTAGGAATGACATGAATACAGTTGTCAAACTTAAATATTTTTACACAAATTTAAATTTAAAGAGTTTCATTTATGCTATTGAATCATTCAAGTTTGATTTTTTTAGAATTAATTATGAATTTCCAAAGTTGACTGGAAAAATCTTCCAATTTTTAGAAACATTGAAACTGTATTGTGCAGAGTTGTACTTTGCAGAAACTATTATAATTGTGTTAGATAACTAGTGAACTTTAATTAAAAATACAATAATGGTGCAAGTAATGACCAGTTACTTATAACTTTAATTTTAATAGGAATTAGACATAGCCCGAGCCAAAATCCAAGTATAGGTCAAACAGGGAAGCTGAAAAAGGAGTAATGTAGTAGCACTTTCTTTCATATATTATGTAATTATTTATATGTTTGTGTATACCATCTTCTGTAACATGACATTAGCCTAATTGTGACCTAGGATCCTGTGAAGGTACATGCGAACAAACTGAGGATTCAAATATGTCGTTTGACCTTAGACACGAGTTAAACTACGGTGCAAATATTAGTTTGGCCTTGGACAGCATGCATACAACATGAGTTAGCATCTTACATGAAATGACACATTGAATATTTATTGTTGCATTTTATATGTATTGAAATGTCTATTACTACTGAGATTTTCTCGAATCTCACCCTTTTTCAAATTGAAAACCTTTACAGCCAAAGGGGGAGAGGCTTGAAAAGCAATGAGGTGGTTACTTAGAATTAGGGTCCAAATACAACCTGAAGCTAATTCTGGTTATCTATAACTACACTTTTGTTTCTTGTGAATGCTCTGTACATTTGTAAATATTTTTCTAACCCTGCGGGAATTCTTCTATAATGTAAATATGCACTTAATATCAGTATGAATTCGTTGTTTCTGTATGCTTCACCGAACTGTGCGCTTACCAATGTGAGTATCAAAATGGGATTTGACAAAAAACTTCAAACATTTATTTTTGTTCAAAAGGAAATGGAACGATTGAGTGCAATTCATTTTTCGAATGTGATTTTTTTTAATTTTATTGCATGTTAAATGAAATTATTTCACTAATAATATTCGCACACAAGATATGTGTGTAATTATAAACAACTATTAAAATCAAATTAGGGAAAAATGAAATTAATATACAAACAGTGAATAAAGTGGTAATTATATATATATATATATATATATATAGTCAATATTTAATATATAGAAAAATATTTGAAAAAAATATAATTGAATATGATACGCTGCGGTATCTACACGAAAAGAGAGAGAGCCTCTCATCAAGCTCTAGAGAATGAATAGTTGCCAAGTCACTATTGAATTAGCTTAGCTTTTATAACTTACGAGGTAAGTATGTGAGAAGAATTTTATCTCAATTTATGAAAATCATGGTTTAAAACCATGGTTTGGAAGGCTTTCAAACACACATGTATAATATCATAATATCCCTACAATTACTAAAGAATATCACCAACTATATGATCACCCCTTAATAAAATCAACTGTTGGATCTAGCCCAGTTTCCTTTTAACCCTTGCTTCTAAATCACTTATTTGTCCCATATAGTCTACAAACCAAACCACTAAGGAGTCACCAATAGAATCAGGAGACCCACTGCCAAGCACACAGCTGAAGTAAACAGGATCAGTAAATCTGTGCAAGTCATAATCAATACAGAAACGCAGAAGAACTGATGGTGGAATGATATCGGGGAAAGAGAGTGTTATATCTAGGCGAGGTTTAATCCTTCTGCAATATTCATTAGAGAGTAGAAGTGATTTTAATGTCAGTTCCTTCAATAATGACCATCGAGTGATGCTGTTGGGAACTCTTGTAAATGTAACAATAACACTCTTACTGCAGCAATCTTCCATTAACACATCATCCTCTTTATCATCTTCCATTAATGACATCGTCACCACTTGATGTTCATTCATCATTTCTCCTCTCTCACCCCTCTCCTCCTTATCAACATCACTAATAAAGTCACGATAATTAGAAGAATAGTCATAATGTTGGTTGAGATCATGCCCAAACTCAATTGGACCCTCAAACCATTTAACTTTCCTCACGAATGGAAGTAAAGACCCCAAACTTTGTGTCCCCTTTATCAGTTCTTCTTTCTCTTCCAATGGCATTACTTCATATTTGAATCTAACACCACATATCATGTTGCCACATACGAACACCTTCATTGTTACTTTAATCAATGACGACAACTCAAGATCCAAAGCACCAGATACACTCACTAACCCTGAACTTCTCCCTGTTATTGTAACGACCCGCCTCATATATCACTTATTACTGACCTTACTCAGAGTAGCAATGCGTAGTTCAATGGGCACACATGAATAGCATGAATATACTGATAATATTAATACAATATTGCTTGATTATAATACAAAAGTTTCCCCCACCAGGGGTTTACATAATATTTATAGACCTTAATAACTAAAAGGCCTTCAAACAACCAGCAACATTCTTCCTTGTGCATACCTCTTTTCTGATCTCAGCACGTTTCCAATGCTCACCTGTCTAAATGGTTGTTTGGGAGGAGTGAGATTCGAGAGAATCTCAGTAGCAAACATTACCACTATGCATGCCAGATATATATGAATGCATGACATGTTTGCCTACACTATTTCATGCCAACATAATGACATGCTGCATGCTCGATGTTATGACATACATATGGCCATTACACAAATATAACAGAGCTTCAACCAATCATACATGTTCCACACAAATAGGCAAAACAGTCACATAATCAATGCAAAACATACATATCACATACATGCAGAAAATGTAAGTTCACTACCTCTCGGACTTTATGTCCTTCTCTTCTTGTCCCTTGATCCGCCAACCATTACTTCTTCTTTATCACTTCATGGCCCTAGGCAAGTGATAACATCATTAGAGCCATGAAAAGTGAATACCCAATAGCCCACATTAGCCCTATAGGCTTACTTTCACCCTTGAAGTTCATTCCAATTATATTTGGTCAATTTCTTACTTAAATTTGCATGGTACTCAATCTACCAGCATTTTTGACCAAACTTTGGAAAATCAAAATTAATTCTATAGAACTCCAATTGAGGTGGTTCAAAGTTCTATTTGAAGCCCTTTAAATGTAGTTTTATATAAAAATACTCGATTTTAAACGCCACCACCACACCATTCCCAGAATTTTTCCAAACACCAACTGTTCATATGTTCTTCCAGAAAACAGGAAAGACATTCAAAAATTCATATCTCATAGCATACTTGTCCAATTAACCATTATGACCATTCAAATTAAAGGTCTATGTCTCTAATTTCAAACGGAAGAGTTTCATGATCATTGGATAACATTTGACCACTCAAAAACACGTCACCATAACACTGCCCCCAGAAAACGGAATACACAGCATTTACCCTTTAACTTCTAAAATTTCTAAATTCATGTACAAGTATCCAAAATTCATGAACACTTGCATACCCACACAATTTTGCCTCCTAAAGCCAATGGAAGCATCAAAATCATCAAATTCCAACTCCTCCTACACGAAAAATACAGGGCAGAAACAGAAGGAAATTGGATTCTCAGAAAGAGTTTGTTGTTTCTTTGATTTCTCTTGCCTAATCACTTCCTTACTACTCATAATCAAGTGATTAGCTATTTATACATCCATTGGACATCATTTAGCCATTGAAAACACCAATTTAAACTAGTCATGAACAGTACCCAACCTTCCCAAAACTCATCCAAACGACAAACCAATCGGTTAAAAAGAAAGCTTACGCTTACCTCTACCCGTTTCCACAAACGGTTTGGAATTCCGGCAATACTCCGGCAAGGGAGACGGCACCAAACACCTCCAAATGAAAATCCGAAACCATAGAAATGAAGATCTCGATGAGTAGAGGAAGTTTCCTAAAGGGTACTTTGAGAGAGGATGCCGTTTCGGCAGTGTTTCGGAGAAAAGAATTTTATTTCTCTTCTCTCCCTCCATATTTGTCTCTCTCTCTTCTGATCCGTTTTCCATGAAAAATAGACGATGATGAAGATGATTTAATGGATATAGGAATCAGATTTTTCAGCTTCCACGTGTCACCCTCTGATTCGCCCAAAAATTAAATTTTCGCATATAATACCAAATTCTGCAGAATTTTCATTAACTTCGAAAATTCATATCTAATTGTACAAATGTCCAATTAGAGTGATTACAAAGGCTATGCGACCCTTATTGAGTCTAGTTTTAAGGAAAAATATAAAATTTGGCCAATTAGAAGCTCAAACTTCCCAGAATTTTAATCTTTGGATGCTGCCCCAGAAAATAATTAATTTCGCTGGGCTAGCTTCATAAATTCATTTCTCTTTGTGTAAAACTCTAAATGACTTATATGACCTATCAAATTAAAGCTTGATAAGTCTACTTTCATTCTGGAAAGTTTCATAATTTTTCACCATCATTTACCCATCAAAACATGTCACACAATAACCGCTGACACACCGGAAATTTCACCGGTGGCAAAATTACTTTGTGTTCCACTTTACTATATTGTGTGTGACTTCCAATTACTTTGTTTGTTATTCCCCGAGCTCTTTAGCTCACTAATATAATTTCTTTTAATATCCAATGATATTAAAGAATTTTGGGGAATTTAAACATGCCTCATAGGGACATTTGCTAAACCGGGGCTTAGCAGTCCACTTGATCTAGGCTTAATCTTATGCTTTTAGTCCCAAAATTTGAAATATTACAGTTATGCTGCCCCCCACCTTTATCTGCATTGGCCCACTATCATCTATCCTTAAAATGACACCCTTTCCCGGGAAAGTTGAAGAATGAATTTGAGACAAATTCACACAACCGTCAAGATACAACTCTTCAATCTTAGGGGTATGAGAGAGATCCGGTAGTGCTGTGAGATGTTCTGAATGTGATAAATCAATTTTCTCTAAATTTGGAAAATGCTGAAAAAAGAAATAGAGCTTAATACATTACATAAATACACAAAACTACAATGTAATCAATAATTTCTCCCATGCCAATTAACAAAAATGTGAGCTGACAATGGAAATAAGTTGATGCATTTAAAAGATGAATTGGCCTGGGTTCCCTGCAGGAAAAAAAAGTACGGCTGCCATTTAACCATCAATTTAAAGGTAAAGCAAACATTTTCATTGCACATTATTTGGTCAATGTTTCATATGAGATCTTTTAATCACTCCATTAAAAAATTTATGACATGAATTATGGTACATACCTGATTTCCTTTCCAAAGTTGTCGGATGTTACTATTATGCATGTCAAGTGAAATAAGATTCTCCGCACAGAAATGTAATGGCACAAATGATAATGGACATTCTTCCCAAGTCAAAAACCTCACTTCTTTTGAAATAAAATCCAAAACCCTACGAATATTCAACTTCGAAGGCTTTTTCCAATCAGACTTGTAAATTTTAAGAAATATTAAATTACATATCTTATGAAAAATACTAGCCCTCAATGTAATCTTTTGTATCTTGCTCATGTCCAATGACAAGCATCGAATAGCCTCAATCCCCTGGTAATAGAAAATCAAGGGACATGAGCAAGAAATATACTAAAAAATGATGACATTGTAGAACAATTAAATGCATATGCTATTAAAAATATTCAATTTAATAATGACATTGCACATTTTATTAACAAAATTCTTACAATTCATATTTCCCTAATAATAAATGAATTTCTAAAAACTCATCAACTTGCAGACTCACTCATACAGCGTATACCAACACGCTATTGCATGTGCAGATATTGAAGTAGATATTCATTTAAAACACTTGGCATATATAATTTTTAAGGTTCTAAAACCCGGATCAATCATTGAACCAATTAGGGTATTAAGTCAAGGGTCAGTGGGTCAAATCGGAGTCAAAATGAGGCTAAACCGGTGAAAAACTGAATATTTTAAACTTATTAATATGAAATTCTAAAAAAATAATTTTTTTAAAAATTTTAAAAATGGTGAACCGGAACGGTCATTGAACCGACACGGTTCACTAGTGTCCGGGTTCCTAAACTATGTTAACTTTCAATCTTTATTTAAATAAAAAAAACACGACTAAAGACTAATGACAAGGAAAAATTATAATAATACATCGATAAACGAGTATCCCGACGAATATCATGCACTATATAAGCGGAAGACAGTGCCTCCTTCCCTCTCCATATATTTTATTTGTTTTCAACTTTCAAATAATTTGTTCCTCTAATAACATTACACCAATTAGCAAGAGAAAAATCAATCTTGCGAATCATTTTATTTATCACTTAATGAACAATAGTTGTAGACTAATTTTATCTTTTAGAATAACTCATATCACAATAGTCCTCATTAATCTATATTCAATGTTTAGGTGGATGAATAAATTACACCTCAATGCAATTTTAGTCATTTAAATCGAGAAAGGATCTCTTATAGGAATATCTAATTAAAGGAAATAAAAAAGAGAAAGTTCAAGATAAATGTTGACACTTACCACCAAAGATTTTAACGAATAAAAAACATGTAGACAAACAAAATATCACAAGGAATCTGACAATGAAGGTAATAATAATAATAACAATTATAATAATAATAAATAGAATAAATCATTACCTTGCCACGATTGAAAAAATCAGTAATGTCTTCGTGGCGCCATAGTTGAACAGGGGTTTTAGCATCAGAGGTTAGCTGGTTCCTAGCAATTTTAAGGCCCATTTTCTTCACAATATTGTGCATCACAATAGGACAATGATTATTAAATGAAATGAGGGATTTCTATTTAAGCACACTTATCTCAATAAGACCAGAAGATTTATATAATTGTCTTATTAGGTTTAAAGAAATATCAACTCCTTCATTGATTAAGAATGCTAGGTCAAGAAACACATTCTGTTGTTCCTCATCAAGTCCATCAAAACTCAACTTCAAAACATCGACAACGTTCTTGGGTGGATCTTTGTCTAGTTTTTCCAAACCACTTTCCCACTCTTCTATTTCTCTACCATAGAGAAAGCAACCCAACACGACCAAGGCTAACAGATTTCCTTTACAATATTTTACTATTGATTTTGATAACTCTATGTAACATTCAGATGGCTCATGTTGCTTAAATGCTTTCAAACTAAAGAGATGAATGGCATCATGGAAATACAAATTTCGAACATGATATATTGAAAGTGCAGATGCATTATGAAGCACTCGTATGTCTCTTGATGTAATAATAATTATATTTCCTTTCCCAAACCAATTAAGCACTTCAGTTAAATCTGTAGCTATTTTTGAATTGTCCACATCATCAAGCATGAGAAAGATTTTTTTTACGACCAAGCCTATTTTTCACATAAGTTGATTTTATGTCATAGATGCTAATGTCCTTATCTTTTAATAATTCTTTGAGGCAGTTTTGCTGAAATTCATCCAAAGTAATTCTTGCTAATTGCTCTTTGACATTTTCAATAAAGGAGAAGGCATCAAATTGAGCTCTCAATTCTTGAAATATAGCTTTAGCAATAGTGGTCTTATCAGCACCACCCATACCCCATATTCCCACAATGTGAGCCACACTTAAAAGGTTTTCAATATTTCTCATATGACGAGCAATGCCAACGAGTCCTTCAAGATGATATGATGAATTATAGTTCATCTTGCTCAAAGCGTCTTTGACAATCTCTTCAATAAGTTTGAATTCAGGTCTATCACATAATATCAATCAAAACAAAAGCCATATTCAATAGGCAGCAAATAAATAAAATAAAATAAAAACTGTTAGAATTCTTGAGGTTAGTCAAACAAAGCCATGAAATCAAGAACAAAGGGAAAATTTTTGAAGCTACCTAGTATTCTTGGAATCCCATCCAGAGAGTTTTGCAGCTTCCACTAAAGCATTTATCCACTTTTGTGATTTTTCTGGATTGTCTTCAAATCTTCACTTCAATTCATCAAATCCATTTCGAAAACTCCCATTTTGTTTACGTATGTTTGAAGGATCTACATTATAGAAAATAGGTATGACAATCCTTCCAAAAAAAATTTTGCATTCCAATATGTGAACGAGTTCATCCAAACACCATGTTGAAGAAGCATAATTCTCAGAGAAAATAATCATAGATATTTTAGACATCTTTATTGTCCTTAAAAGAACTTGTGAGATATGTTCTCCTTTATGGAGTTCGTCATCCATAAAAGTGTGAATGCCTGCATTACAAAGTCCTTTGTAAAGATAACTTGCAAAAGTGTGGCGGGTGTCTTCCCCTCTGAAGCTAAGGAACACATCATACTTTGTAGCAAGAGGAGAAACAACAATATGCGACACTATTTTAGAGATAGGGAGTCTGACCAAACCTTTTGAGAAATGAACTTGAGTTCGTTTAAATAGAAGGCGAAGTCACTGTTTTGAACAGTGTCGGTCGGTGACCTGTACTATTTGCACAATTCTGGTTTTGACACTATTTACACAGTTTCCGCTGACACTACAGTACCACTGTATCTACAGTGACACTATTTAAATAGTGCTGATGTCATTCCTGTGTTAGGTTTACGTCGAAAGCTACAGTACCTATGTAGCTATAGTGTTCTACGTGTATTGTGCTACAATGCTTTCATTTATTTGAACAGTTAAAGATTAAAAATACAACAGAAGTTCGTATTCCTAATCTTCGTCTAAGTTTACAATAAATTCTTCTTCTTCATCTTCATCATGGATTGAGGACGTCGAAGAAGTGAGTTGCCAACTGTGGCACCTAACGCTCTTTATCGAAAACCTGATGATAAGAATTGGTACGCCAAGTCTGATTATGTAATCAAAACAGTTGAGGAATCAATTCCTATTCATCCTGAAAACGAAGATTATTGTCTTCTCTCGCGAAAATCGGTTTTAGAACATAAAAAGGAATACAACTATTTACACATAGCTTGTGTCTAAATTGGTTTAAAACCCCTAATTCGCAAAGGTTTAAACATCTCTTGTCTAGTTTGTTTGCTTGACGATAGACATTACGATACTGAAGACTCTCTGCTCGGGGCAGCATAAGTTGGACTTCAAGATGGACCAGTCTATTTTAATGCATATCTAGATAGAATGGTACATCTAGAAGATGAAAACGTAATGGATATATTAAAGCTCAAACTAAGATTTAATGGGTTAAACATGAAACCAGATCAATACCTGTTGCTCTAATATATAGAGTACAGTATAAACTCCTAAACTCATTTACAACTCATGTAAACCTTCCACCAGACAACTTACTTCTTCGACGTCCTCAATCCAAGATGAAGATGAAGATGAAGATGAAGATGAAGAATTTATTGTAAACTTAGACGAAGATTAGGAATACGAACTTCTATTGTATTTTTAATCTTTTAGTGTTCAAAAATACGAAAGCACTGTAGCACAATACACATAGAACACTATAGCTATGTAGGTACTGTAGCTTTCGATGTAAACCTGACATAGACATGACGTCAGCACTATTTCAACAGTGTCATTGTAGATACAATGGTACTATAGTGTCGGCGGAAACTGTAAATAGTGCCAAAACCGGAATTGTGCAAATAGTACAGGTCACCGACCGGCACTTTTCAAAACAGTGACTTCGCCTTCTATTTAAACAAACTCAGGTTCATTTCTCAGAAGGTTCGATCAGACCCCCTTTCTCTACAATCCTTTCCTCTCCTCCGTCGGTAGTTGTTCCGTCTACCTTCTTCCATCCTTTGTTCTTCCACTTCTGTAAGTTTTATGCTCCGGAGAGATTGTTTTAGTTTGGGCTCCTATGAGGCTTTCGACGCCCTGAGGTGTTTGGCTTTCTTCCAGTTTTTTACCCGGATCTTTCTTCTTGTTTGGTTTGGGAGGCATTTTGGTAAGTTTGGAGGATCTCTCAATACTACCTACCTGAAGAAACTCACGGGTGAGAAAGTCTGGGAGAGAGTTTGTAGTGCCTTTGATAAATTCAATTTCAAAATCAAAAAACACTTAAAACTGCTTGCCATCAGGCAAATATTTGTTTTGATGCAAGGTTTTTAACATCTTTTTGCAAAACATCTTTTGCTGATTTGCAATCAATGCGAACTAAAAACCTTTGGTTTAAAAGATCAAATTGAAATTATGTAATGCATAAAACAATAATTGCAACTAATCCTCCAAACGTTGCAAGCTTCACAACAAACGAGTTCATCCCAACCAGGGCCTTCCAATCCTTCTGGATCATCAATCTAGAAAACTCAAACAAGAGCATCAAGAAAGGAAATTCTGGAGTCCTATACTCAAGATAAACTTCCATACCAAACTTGGAGTCAAACTCTTGCAAAGAAAGATGAAAAAACTCTTGCACTTGCAGAGTTGGTTCCAAAACAAATTCTCACCAAACAAGAATACGATCGTCAAAATCAGATACCTTCTGTATCTACGATCAGAACCTCTTCTAAAAAACAATTTGCAATTTCAGCCCCTTCTTCAAAGGCAATTGTCAATAAAACACAAACCAAGAAATAAAGGAAAAGGAAGTAGAGGAGGAGACGGACCCCTTAAAACATAATTAAATTACAGAATTAAACATGCAAAGGGGGATGCTCTGTATCGAACCAGGGCGCGAATGAACTAAAGGCGGTAACGTTAAACATTATGTTTAACACCAGCCATAATTAATTCATTAAATCTGCCTTACCTAATTTCTCCAGAGTAGGTAAAGATATGATGCAATTGAAAATAAAATAAAAAAATAATATAAACAAACTTTTATTAAAACATATATAAAACTTACAGAAGTGGAAGAAGAAAGGATGGAAGAAGGTAGACGGAAGGAAGTCGGAACAGCTACCGACGGAGGAGAGGAAAGGATTCTAGAGAGAGGGAGAGGTTTTAGAGAGAGGGGGTCTGACCGAACCTTCTGAGAAATGAACCTGAGTTCGTTTAAATAGAAGGAGAAGTCACTGTTTTGAATAGTGCCGGTAGATGACCTATACTATTTGCACAATTCCGGTTTTGGCACTATTTACACAGTTTCCGTCGACACTACAGTACCACTCTATCTACAATGACACTATTTAAATAGTGCTGACGTCATGCCTGTGTCAGGTTTACGTCGAAAGCTACAGTACCTATGTAGCTACAGTGTTCTATGTGTATTGTGCTGCAGTGTGCTTTCGTATTTTTGAACAGTTAAAGATTAAAAATACAACAGAAGTTCATATTCCTAATCTTCGTTTAAGTTTACAATAAATTCTTCATCTTCATCTTGGACTGAGGACGTCGAAGAAGTGAGTTGTTCACTGGATGTTTAGGGATCCTCCTGGAGGAGTTGTCGAATGGTGATCATTTGTTTGACCAAGTCTTCTTTGGTTGAAGTTGCAGCCAAAGTAGCTTGGATCCTAGATCTTTGATTCAGGAACTTACTTTGTTCCGTCCTACAAAGATACTAAGGATGGGATTTGAACCACCCTTCTACTGCTTTGTTGTCTATTCGGCTGACATCAAACTAGTCCCACCACCTTACAAAGGGAAGTCTTTGTAGGCACGGAAGAGTAGCCGATCCTTGAACCGTTTGTGAAAATGGTATTGCCAAGAAAAGATCCAGGCAGCTGATAATTTTGAAAAGTAATGAAGATCAATTGGAAAAGGATCTTTATCAGGGTTGAATTTTTGTTTGAAAAGCTTAAGGGCTTGTTGCACTCTAGGAAAAAGGATCTCAGGTTCTAGACTAAAGAAATTTCACCAATGTACAAATCATTGAGGGAAATTGTACTCGGTTTTTGTTTTAAAATAAATAAACCAAGTATGTTTAAGAAGTTTATTTTGATCCCATAATACATTGGACCATGCTTCAATATAGTCTCAATAATTGTATCCGGCTGGATCATGTTTTACCCCAAATGATACATGTTTGCTTAAATCTTGTCCACACTAGGTAGGGGTGAGGACTTGCAATATTTGCAAAGTAGAATGAGTTATTAATGTTTCATCCTTCTTGTCCTTTTTTTCTATCAATTTTGATGGACTCAGAATGAACCAATATAAACTCATAATACTTTCTTGTTTTTCTTAAATCATGCGGCCTAAAATGCCATCCAGAAGGGAAAACATTTAAAGCCACTTGGTTTGGAGTCGGATAAAAGAATTCCAACTCAATTTGAAGAATACTCTTTGCCTTATTTTCTTTTGGAATATAAGGAGTATCCAGGTTGGTTTATGTTTTATTGATAATTTCCTTTGAAGAAGAGGCTGGAATTGCCAATTGTTTTGTAGAAGAGGTTCCGATCGCAGATACAGAAGGTATCTGATTTTGACGATCGTATTCTTGTTTGGTGAGAATTTGTTTTGGAACCAACTCTGCAAGTGCAAGAGTTTTTTCATCTTTCTTTGCAAGAGTTTGACTCCAAGTTTAGTCTGGAAGTTTATCTTGAGCATAGGAATCCAGAATTTCATTTCTTGATGCTCTTGTTTGAGTTTTCTAGATTGATTATCCAAAAGGGTTGGAAGGCCCTGGTTGGGATGAACCCGTTTGTTGTGAAGCTTGCAATGTTTGGAGGATTAGTTGCAATTGCTCCGGAGAGATTGTTTGAGTTTGGGCTCCTATGAGGTTTTCGGCGCCATGAGGTATTTGGCTTTCTTCCGGTTTTTTACCCAAATCTTTCTTCTTGTTTGCGTTGGGAGGCATTTTGGTGAGTTTGGAGGATCTCTCAATACTACCTACCCTGAAGAAACTCACGGGTGAAAAAGTCTGAGAGAGAGTTTGAAGTGCCTTTGATAAATTCAATTTCAAAATCAAAAACCTCCTAAATCAATTCAAATTCCTAGAAAAGTAGATGATCGTGATCAACCCATATGGGCATCACCTTTCAAATTCAAACATATTTCAAAACTTGTTGATTCTTCTAAAATCAAAAACCTTGTTGAACAAAAAAATTATACAAACCAATATTTTCAGATATTAGGAGAACACATAATTCAACAGCCATTTTTGAAAACCGTTGAAACTGTTTCAAAACCACAAATTGAAACACCTCTCTTTAAACCTTTTGAGTTTACACAAAAACAAAAAACAGATTTACAAAAAAAAATTTAAATCTAAAATAATAGACTCAATTAAAGTAAAAATGACCTAATTGCAACTGAGCCAAATAACCATTCCTGAAACTCCTCAAACAGGGTCATCTAAAACCAAAGGAGTACAAGATATAAATACTCTTGAGAAAAAAATCCTAAAACTCTGAAACCAAATCCAATGATTCACAAATTCAAATCAACCAACACTGGAAAAAACCAACAAAACTCTATTACGATAGAGCCAGCCCTCCAGATATTCTGATTGAAGAAAGAATAAACCAAAACTTCAAATCATTTAGTGCTGACAATATTTATGAATGGAATATTGATGGCCAAAATGAAACAAACATTTTGCAAACTTTACAACATATGACAATGGTCACAAATGCTTACCAAACACAACATAATTATTCTGAAGAAGAAATTACTAACCTTTTAGTATCTGGATTCACTGGACAACTTAAAGGTTGGTGATATTTTTATCTCTCTTCTGAAGATAAAACAATAATTTACTCAGCTATTAAAACTCAATCAGATGGAACACCCATTACCCATTATGGCGAACCTATCCCTGATTCTGTAAACCATCTTATTTTTACAATTATTAAACATTTTATTGGTGATCCTTCTTTATGGCAAGATAGATCAGCAGAACTTTTGTCAAATCTTAAGTGAGGAACTTTATCTGATTTCAGATGGTATATAGATACTTTCTTTACTCGAGTTCTCACAAGAGATGATGCCAATCAACCCTTTTGGAAAGAAAAATTCCTAGCTGGATTACCAACCTCTCTTGGTAATAAAGTTAGAGAAAAACTTAGAAACCAAAATGATGGCAAAATCCCTTGTGAGTATTTGACATATGGACAATTATTTTCCTACGTTCAAAAAACTACTCTTAAAATTTGTCAAGATGATAAACTGCAACATCAACTTGCAAAAGAGAAGAATTCAAACCAAAAGGAATTGGGAACTTTTTGTGAACAATTTGGTTTTCTTGCTTGCAAACAATCTAAACCTTGCAAGAAAACTTACCACAAAACTTATCACAAAAAACCCAAAAATATTTACCAAATATACAAAAACAACACACCTCCAAGTAGGCTCAAACAAGAATTTTAATCCAAACCAAAGATTGATTTCCCAAATTAAGATAATGTTACTTGTTTTAAATGTGGTAAGTCTGGTCATATTTCCAAATATTGCCGGTTTACAAGAAAACTTAAAAAAATTAGAAACAATGAGGAATTTGTCGTTGATCAAATAAACAATCTTTTGATTGAAACTTCTGAATATGAATCTGAGAAAAGTTTTTCTGAAGATCTTAATGAAATTCAAGAAAATGATTTTTCAGAAAATTCATCTTCAGAAATTAATGTTATTACGAAGGAACAAAATCTCCTTCTTGATATCATTACTAAACTTCCAGATTCTGATAAAGAAACTCAAAGATATTCTCAATCAAACTCCAAATTCCTCAAATCACAAACCGACTGTTTCTCTTAACAGATATGATTTGACCCAAACTTTGGAAAAATTCAAACACTCTGTCAAACCTACAATGCTTAAGGATCTTCAACTTGAGGTACAAAACCTTAAAGCTGAAGTACGCATTATTAAACTTCAACAAGAAACAAACACTGAAGCCATATCCCATTTCCAAGATGTGCAACTTACAACAAACATGTTACTTCAAAATGAGCAACTCACAAAATCTCAAACAGATAAAACAAATCAAGTTTCAAATAGTGATGAAGAACTTTCTGAACCATTTTTAAACTTGATTGACAAAATTATTACTAAAAAATTTTATATCCGTGCTAAAATCATTATTAATAATGATTTTATCTTGGATCAAACTGTTTTATTTGACATAGGAGCTTATGCTAATATGATTATAGAAGGTATCATTCTTACCAAATATTTTGAAAAAACAACCAAATGATTTAATAGTGCCAATAAGTCACGATTAGACGTACGGTATAAGATTTCAAACGTTGTTATTTAAAATGAAGATTTTAAGGTTAAAACCCCATTTTTCTTAGCCAAAGTCATGGGAACACAAATAATACTTGGTGCGCCATTTGCTAAGTTATTATGACTGATGAAAATGGAATTTCAAAATAACATCAGGGTAAAACCATTTTATTTCCTTTTACTCATAAACCTAGGATAAAATAATTAAACTTTCTATCTTCAAAATAACAACAAATCAATTTTTTTGAAGAAAGATATTTCCTTTAAACATATTGAAGAGCAATTGCGTCAAAAATAAATCCAAGATTGCTTTGAAAAAATCCAACAAATAATTTGCTCGGATTTACCAAATGCATTTTGGGATCGTAAAAAACATGTGGTCAATTTGCCTTATGAAAAAGACTTTTCTAAAAAGAAAATCCGAACAAAGGCTAGGCCAATTCAAATGAATCCATAACTTCTTGAAACATGTAAAAAGGAAATTCAAGATCTTTTGAACAAAAAATTAATTCACATATCTAGAAGCCCATGGTCTTGTGCTACTTTTTATATTAATAAAAATGCAGAAATAGAACGTGGAGCTCCTAGACTTGTGATTAATTACAAGCCTTTAAATGAAGTTTTGCAATGGATTAGGTATCCAATTCCAAATAAACAGGATCTATTAAAACGATTGTATTGTGCAAAAAAATTTTCAAAGTTTGACATGAAATCTAGATTTTAGCATATTTAAATTTCTGAAAACGATAGGTATAAAACTGCTTTTACTGTTCCATTTGGTCAGTATGAGTGGAATGTTATACCTTTTGGTTTAAAAAACGCTCCTTCTGAATTCCAGAGGATCATAAACGAAATCTTCAATGATAATAGTCAATTCATTATTGTTTACATTGATGATGTACTGATTTATTCTCATTCGATAGATCAACATTTTAAACATATAAACAAATTCATTCAAATTGCAGAAACAAATGGTTTAGTAGTTTCTAAACCTAAAATTAGTTTATTTCAAACTAAGGTTAGATTTTTTGGTCATTGGATTTACTAAGGATCCATAACTCCAATTGAAAGAGTAATTCAATTTGCTGATAAATTTCCCAACTAAATCATTGATAAAACACAACTTCAAAGATTTTTGGGATGTTTAAACTATGTTGCGGATTTTATCCCTCATCTTAGCAATTTTATTAAATCGCTCCATCAGCGTCTCAAAACAAATCATCCTCCTTAGACGGATAAGCATTCAAATATTGTTAAGTAGATTAAAACCCAGGTTAAGGAACTTCCTTGTCTTAGCCTTCCTGATCCTTCTACTTACAAAATTATCGAAATCGATGCCTCTGACATTGGTTACGTTGGCATTCTTAAACAACGTATAGACGACAAAGAAAAAATTGTTTCTTTTACGTCAAAACATTAGAATAATTCTCAACAGAATTATTCTACAATTAAAAAATAAATTTTAGCAATTGTTTTATGCATTACCAAATTTCAATCTGATCTTTTAAACCAAAGGTTTTTAGTTCGCATTGATTGCAAATCAGCAAAAGATGTTTTGAAAAAAGATGTTAAAAACCTTGCATCAAAACAAATCTTTGCCCGATGGCAAGCACTTTTAAGTGTTTTTTATTTTGAAATTGAATTTATCAAAGGCACTTCAAACTCTCCCAGACTTTCTCACCCATGAGTTTCTTCAAGGTAGGTAGTATTGAGAGATCCTCCAAACTCACCAAAATAACTCCCAAACCAAACAAGAAGAAAGATTTGGGTAAAAAATCGGAAGAATGCCAAATACCTCAGGGCGCCGAAAACCTCATAGGAGCCCAAACTCAAACAATCTCTCCGGAGCAATTGCAACTAATCCTCCAAACATTGCAAGCTTCACAACAAACGGGTTCATCCCAACCAGGGCCTTCCAACCCTTCTGGATAATCAATCCAGAAAACTCAAACAAGAACATCAACAAATGAAATTCTGGATTCATATGCTCAAGATAAACTTCCAGACCAAACTTGGAGTCAAACTCTTGCAAAGAAAGATGAAAAAACTCTTGCACTTGCAGAGTTGGTTCCAAAACAAATTCTCACCAAACAAGAATACGATCGTCAAAATCAGATACCTTCTGTATCTGCGATCGGAACCTCTTCTACAAAACAATTGGCAATTCCAGCCTCTTCTTCAAAGGAAATTATCAATAAAACATAAACCAACCTGGATACTCCTTATATTCCAAAAGAAAATAAGGCAAAGAGTATTCTTCAAATTGAGTTGGAATTCTTTTATCCGACTCCAAACCAAGTGGCTTTAAATGTTTTCCCTTCTGGATGGCATTTTAGGCCGCATGATTTAAGAAAAACAAGAAAGTATTATGAGTTTATATTGGTTCATTCTGAGTCCATCAAAATTGATAGAAAAAAGGACAAGAATTGGGACTATATTGGGACTATATTCTACTGTTCCATTTGCAAGTCCTCACCCCTACTCAGTGGGGACAAGATTTAAGCAAACATGTATCATTTGGGGTAAACATTATCCAGCCGGATACAATTATTGGGACTATATTGAAGCATGATCCAATGTATTATGGGATCAAAATAAACTTCTTAAACATACTTGGTTTATTTATTTTAAAACAAAAACCGAGTACAATTTCCCTCAATGGTTTGTACATTGGTGGAATTTCTTTAGTTCAGAACCTGAGATCCTTCCTCCTAGAGTGCAACAAGCCCTTAAGCTTTTCAAACAAAAATTCAACCCTGATAAAGATCCTTTTCCAATTGATCTTCATTACTTTTCAAAATTATTGGCTGCCTGGATCTTTTCTTGGCAATACCATTTTCACAAACGGTTCAAGGATCGGCTACTCTTCCGTGCCTACAAAGACTTCCCTTTGTAAGGTGGTGGGACCAGTTTGATGTCAGCCGAATAGACAACAAAGCAGTAGAAGGGTGGTTCAAATCCCATCCTCAGTATCTTTGTAGGACGGAACAAAGTATGTTCCTGAATCAAAGATCTAGGATCCAAGCTACTTTGGTTGCAACTTCGACCAAAGAAGACTTGGTCAAACAAATGATCACCATTCTACAACTCCTCCAGGAGGATCCCTAAACATCCAGTGGACAACTCACTTCTTCGACGTCCTCAGTCCAAGATAAAGATGACGATGAAGAATTTATTGTAAACTTAAACGAAGATTAGGAATATGAACTTCTGTTGTATTTTTAATCTTTAACTGTTCAAAAATACAAAAGCGCACTGCAGCACAATACACATAGAACACTGTAGCTACGTAGGTACTGTAGCTTTCGACGTAAACCTGACACAGGCATGACGTCAGCACTATTTAAATAGTATCATTGTAGATAGTGGTACTGTAGTGTCGTCAGAAACTGTGTAAATAGTGCCAAAACCGGAACTGTGCAAATAGTACAGGTCATCGACTGACACTGTTCAAAACAGTGACTTCTCATTCTATTTAAACGAACTCAGGTTCATTTCTCAGAAGGTTCGGTCAAACCCCCTCTCTCTAAAACCCCTCCCTCTCTCTCTAGAATCCTTTCCTCTCCTCCGTCGGTAGCTGTTCCGACTTCCTTCCGTCTACCTTCTTCCATCCTTTCCTCTTCCACTTCTGTAAGTTTTATATATGTTTTAATAAAAGTTTGTTTCTATTCTATTCTTTTCTTTTATTTTGCATTGCATCATATCCTTACCTACTATGGAGAACTTAGGTAAGGCAGATTTAATGAATTAATCATGACCGGTGTTAAACATAACGTTTAACGTCACCGCCTTTAGTTCATTCACACCCTGGTTTGATACAGAGCATCCCCCTTTGCATGTTTAATTCTGTAATTTAATTATGTTTTAAGGGGTCTGTCTCCTCCTCTACTTCCTTTTCCTTTATTTCTCCCTCTTTCAAATTTTAAGAGCAGTTTTTTGAACGTAGGAAGATAATTGTCCATACGTCAAATACTCATATGAGATTTTGCCATCATTTTGGTTTCTAAGTTGTTCTCTAACTTTATTACCAAGAGAGGTTGGTAATCCAGCTAGAAATTTTTCTTTCCAAAAGGGTTGATTAGCATCATCTCTTGTGAGAACTCGAGTAAAGAAAGTATCTCTATACCATATGAAATCAGATAAAGTTCCTGAATCAAAGATCTAGGATCCAAGCTACTTTGGCTGCAACTTCAACCAAAGAAGACTTGGTCAAACAAATGATCACCATTCTACAACTCCTCCAGGAGGATCCCTAAACGTCCAGTAGACAACTCACTTCTTCGACGTCCTCAGTCCAAGATGAAGATGAAGAAAAAGAATTTATTGTAAACTTAGATGAAGATTAGGAATACGAACTTCTGTTATATTTTTAATCTTTAACTGTTCAAAAATATGAAAGCACTGTAGCACAATACACGTAGAACATTGTAGCTACGTATGTACTGTAGCTTTCGACGTAAACCTGACACATGCATGACGTCAGCACAAGGGACGTCTAAAGTGGAGACTTTAGGTGTCCCTAATTGTATAAGAGACGCCTAAAGTCTCCACTTTAGGCATGCCATTTATAAAAAAGAATGGCTAAAGTGGAACTTTAGATGTCTCTTTTTTAACTGACGCTATTTTCATTACTTACTATATCGCTCGCATAGGCATCCCCCATAAAAGAACATTAAAAAGTACTAAAAACGGACATTAAAATACTTTCTATAGTAGTAGTAGAATTGTGTTAACCTAACGGATGTGGTAGGAAGCCAAAGAAATAGCTCACAAGGTCTCAATATATTGTTGAAGGATAATTATTATATTTCTTATATGAATATGATTTTTTTAAAAAAAAAAAAACAGGGACTAGCATTTCTCACACTTCATCTGTTTTTTTTCCCGTCCTCCCTTTCATCTCACAACAAAATACGAGCGACGAAACGATAATTACATGTTCGTTTCTTTATCTTTTGTAGCAAAATATTGTTAAAAGTTTTGTAAATAAGAAATCATTATAAGAGAACTTCCTTTCACTTGTAACCCAATAAAAATCTAACGGATATTAATTTGTAACAACACACACATATTACCACATACTCATTCATGTAATTTTTATAAGTAAATTTATTATTTTTAGAGCTGATCCTTTTTGTAAGCAATTTTTTCTGTGTCTCAAAATCTAAACCACTTTTTCCTTTTCTACCCTATTAAATACATATTTTTATATTAATTGTTTCCCACTCATTACTAATTCTCTTTTATTTAATCATTTATTACGCAATCTCTCTCATATTTTATACTTATACTCTCTCATATTTATTATTCATTCTCTCTCTTATACTCATTTCATAAATATGGGCATATTTAGAAGAAATATAGCATTTTTGATACATTTATTATTTTTAACTAATTTTAAACTCTAGTTCGTTTTACGCAATGAGAATAAAAGCTACTCCCTCTATTCCTATTTATAAATAACTTTCTCTTTAATTGCATAAAACAAACTAAAAGTTAATAGCAATAAGTGTGTCAAAAAGACCATTTTTTCTATATATGCTCCTATTTATGAAAATAGAGAGAGAATGTATAAAAAACTATGAGAGGTAGTAAAATATATTTTTCCAATACTTTATTGATTTCATTCACCTAGTGAGTTCTCTTTCTCTCTCCTGAATATAACTCTTGATTTGTGTGATAATTAATTATAAATAATATGTATTTAATAAAGGTAAAATAAGAAAAATGAACTTACATTTTCAGACACAAAGTGAAAGTTGCTTATAAAAAGGATCAGCCCTATAAAAAAGAAAGTTACTTATAAATAAGATCAGAGGGAGTACTTAGTATTAGGTTGTTATGTGAATATGAGATGCAATAATTTTTGAAGTAGATCGAACCATTTGGGAACTTATTTTTCGTAAATCAAAAAAAAGCTCTTCTCACATACTTACCTCATAAATCATAAAAACAATTCTCCAAAAATTAATCCACACATATCAAACCACACAAACCAAACCAATTTTAACCGCGTGAAAGATGAAAAAGCCCGTTGAATTATAGGAACGAAAAAGTACGGAAAAGGATGTCAAACCCCTCAAATTAAATATAGGCATTGTTTGATTCTGTTTTAATTTTTATGTCTTAGAGTTGTTTTCTGAAGTTATTTTTTTGAATAAATTTTGTTAAGTAAGAAAAACTGCATAATTGATTATTCTACGAAATTATATTTTAGAACAAAGAAAGTAGAAATCATATATGAAACGATTGTTCCTAAAACCAATTTAATAAACAAAGAAGGAAAAGGATCGTATGACTAACCAATTTTTTATAATAACTTATATCTTTGTATATTGATAAACTAATTTAATAAAGAATTTGAATAGCATGACTAATAAATAACAAAAAAATTATACTAAACAAATAAACTAATTAAAATTAAAACTAAATAGACTTTATCTCGCAGAAACGGTATTTATGCATAACTAATTAAACACACCATCCACAGGAAATTATAAAATGGGTTCAACTTACTAAAGTGACAGGTGCATTTAACAATATATTTGAATAATTGTTGATTATCCATAAAAGCAACAAAGGGTTGAAAAGTTTTATGAAGCTAATAATTAAAAGCTTGACAATGATTGATTTGAGTCAAAGAAAAAATGGGGGGTAAAACAGAGAAATTTAGCTACCTCAGATAATTGCAGGATTTTTTTTTTTTCTGGCACACGAGCCCTAAAAACTCAGATGAAAATGTCGCAAAACAGCAAGGGGAATAAAAAGAGATAGAGAGAGAGAGAGAGAGAGAGAGAAGAAAGTAAGCATGAACCTGAATATGTGAAGGGAAGACAGTTCACAAAGATGGCAAAAATGTCAGCTATGGGATCTGCAGAGACTTCCTCCTTTTCCAAACATTTCTTAAAATAAATGAAGATTCAAGTCAATAGATCGAGCCATAATGTTTGAAGGTCATGGGACTTTGTATTTCAGAAGTAAAAGTATAAAAAATTCAAATGATTAGAAGAAAACATAAAAATTCTTTTGCAGAATTTTTGTGTGAAAAATGAAGGAAAAACCTAAGAATGATGGATCTATTGGGATAAAGAAAGCAAAAGAGAAGAAATAACCTGGATCGATGAGTATGGAAGCGAAAAAGAAACAGCTCTCACAAGCAAAGTTCTCAGAAATAGCAGCTTCAGAATTTGCAGATCCTGCTTTTTCTTCAGAGATGAACAAATAATCTCTTGTTTCAGTCTCTTGCTCCTCTTTCCGGGAAACGCCTTACTTTCATAAATCGCGCGTGGCCTTTTTTATTCAACAAGTCAGTCAAGTTGTCCGCGTTTGGGACTTTTGTGAATTGCCATTGTTGCTTAGCTGCAGTTATGCTTTTTGGAAAGTTACACTATGCGGGACCCACGCATTTGTGCATTGAATTTCTAGGATGTTTTCTTTATTTTCTTTTCCTTTTTTTTTTTTACTTAAAACAACATGCACTAACAGTCTACATTATTTAGATGCTTTAGATTTGATTTTTTAAATTGATTATTTATTAATAATAAAATTATTTTTAAAAAAATAATTAAAAATTTATCTTTATTTTAGATTTTTTATTTATTAAAATATTTTTTAAAAAAATAAAAAATAAATAAATTTAAACCCCTTAGACCCTATCTTGATAGCCTAAATGGGAGGAGCCCTCCCTGCATATCCTTAAATGAGTAATTATCCTTGAATGAGTAAGGAGGCTCGTTCCCATTATAAGTAGAATGGAGTTGCGACCTTCAATTTATAAAAGAATATTTATGTCATTAGATTACAAGGTAATTGTCAATTTTTGAGATGTTTTCAATCTACTTTCACTTTTATTAAATCAGGCAAAAGTAACATTTCTATTATGCGCTCCCTGGTACCCTTATTAACATTTACATCCACTCACAGAAATAAAGAAAGGATATTGCAGATCGACCCTTCTAATGGTATATTTACAATCACCTCAGCTTATAAGGCCATAGAAGAAGACTCTTGGAATATTGCAGACCGACGCCGGCAACACATTTGGACCCCAACGCATACGGTCCTTTATTTGGCAAAATTAACTTGCCAACTCTGAAAGGACGAGACGGCACCTAGCACTGGCGTGTGAATTACAACACTTTATATTTTAGACTAAAATATTTTCTTAGAAAGTACTTTATAATAAGAATAAAATGGCGCAGTTTGTTGGTGTAGATTCTAATAAACTAATTAATTTGTTATTATGTGCCTATAGATCCAACTATATATAAAGTGTAATGACCTAATCAAGCCATAAAAGTCGCAGGAAATTAGAGAAATAGATAAATTAAAATATTTCACGAATGCACGGATACAACATAAGGCGTGATTTTCTTAAATGTTTATTCTTTTTTTTTTCAATGATCCAATATGTCCTTATGATCACCATATCAAATCATCCGGAACTTTAGGGTAGGGATTATAGTCACTTTATTATTATTTTGTGTATTGCCGCATTGCCGTGTTGTTTCGCCTGTGTTGCACTATCACACGGCTTCTGGAGAAAAATGAATTAGAATATGTAGACCCGGTAATACGCCCAATCTGCGGGTTCAACCCGTGAGTTATGACAGGGTTAGAGTTGGGAAAATCCTAACACGCAAAAATGCGGGTGCGTGGCATATGGGTTGATGCAGGCTAGCCCACGGGTTGGCAGGTTGGCCCGTAATTTTTTTTTAATATAATAATCTCACAAAACCTATAAATTGTCTCTTCCCATTTTGGTACCTCTCAATCCAAATAGAAAAAATCTTAACATTTTCACTTCTTTTTTAAACAAAATTATTATATATTAGTTGTTTGAGGATGATTTTATATTTTTTGTGTATAAACTTTGATAGATTTGATAACTTTATCTCTTGAATTATGGATTATATTTTTAAATATTTATAAGGGGAATAATTGATGCTAGGAAGATAAATTTAATAACTCACATATATGTATATCATATTTTTGATTATTTGAAAAAAATATACAAAATAATTTTTTTTAAATGTGGGCCTACGGATTGGCCCGCAACCCGCACACTCCGTAAAAATGTGGGCCATACGGGCCTGCAGATTGACATGGGTGGACCTGTTTTAATGGCTCTAAGAATATGGCCCACATTGATTTAACAAGACTTAAAAAAATGTTTTACCAAAGAAGTAGGAAACCTAGTTAATGATCACACTAAAAAACGTTGCTTTAAATTCCCAAACTCAATTGGACTTATCTCACCAATGAATAACCCTAACAAAAGGAAAAAATAAAAACGCCAAACTTTATATCTATAATATTAACTCCATATTTTTAATGTAGTCCTTTTTTAAATGTTAAAAGCTTTGACAAGAGTCTAGAATTAAGTTAGTGGTGAGCTTGCCCAAGACACTTGAAGAATGGATTTGATCCAAAATTTAAATTTAGGGTGAACTTTCACGCTTGACATTTTAAATTTGGTTCAATTTCATTAATTGGGCATCTAACGTCTACTAAGAGGTGAGGACAAATAGGAATAATTTTTTTTTTTCAAGATGCATGCATTAAGAAGGAGAAGGAGGGAAAGAAAGAGCATTCTCCCCAATAACTGTCCAATTGCCCCGATAACTGTTCAATTGCGTGCGTTACTCTCCAAGCGTGAATTACATAGATAAAAGATCAGGAAAATTAATATTTCATAATATTGATATACAATAAAAATAAATGAGAATAATTTAAATAATAATTTTATTAACCTGGGAGATTAAAATGACAATTATGTATACGAAATGAAACCATCAGTACAATTGAGAGACCCATGACGATAAATGCCACAGTAGAACATTTAATAATAGGGACATGAGGCGGGACAAAACTTTGTGGTCATTGATCAACAAGTCAAGTCTTCTCGCATCTGTGACTTTTGCTAATTTTCATCAAACTTCGTTGTAGTTGTGCCGCACCAGCCTTTTGCTTTTGGAAAAACTTGGAATCTGAAGGGCCCACTTACTTGTGTATCATAATTTGAGTCTAAGGATAATTTGTAATGGCACTTAATTATTATTGGTGATCTCAAAACATGGTTGTAATGAGCAACTTTTTTTATAGTTGGTTTTGATGGGAAGAAAGAATGTGATCACAAAAAAAATTCCAGAACAACTTAGAAGCACTTTGAAGAAAGAAAGGATAGTAAGGTCCATGGCACTCATAAGTTCATATGGTCAAATAAAAATCATTATTTACTTTTACATATCACCAATTTTACCAGAGAGAGCGAGAGCACAAGCAAAAGTCATCAACAAGAAACTTGAACTCCTCTATTTCCTCTATTGTCCCATATCCTTCAAAGTTATTTCGTAATATTGTGCCTACAGACCCAACTAAATGAAGTAAAGAAATCGATAGATTGAAATCATTAGATGGATCCAACATAAAGCTAAGGAGATTTTTATATTTATCTATTTTTTTCTTCAATTTTCAAAGAAATCGCATAGTTTTTGGAAAAAAAAACAAAAGAAAAGAATTAAAAAGGCCCACATATGGATACTACAACAGTACTTGATAGATATTTATTTATTCTTCACTCAAACTTTAAACAAAATGATTTTAAATGTTTTACAAATTTGAATGGCTGACATTTTTTTTTTTAGTGATGAAGATATCAAAAGAGATCATTAGTCCCAAAAAGGAAGATATCGTACACACAATAATGCACTCATGCCCTTATCTCGAAGAACTTGTTTAGTAATGGCAATTTCAGACTTCAAAAACGCATACAAAAGACCAATTTTGACTTAATTTTAACTATTACACTCATGGAAACAAGTTGAAGCCAAGAAGCATCTATAAGAATTTTCATGAGTTCGTAATGAGTTCAGGTTGAAGCCTTAAAAAATGTAACACCTTATTTTCTAAAGTCTTTAGATTAGTTTAAATATATAATGGTTTCAAACCTAAGATCAAAACAATTTAAAGTCCCAATTTAAGAGAGTTTAATCTTATATTTGTATAGGATTTCTAAAAACTTTTTAAAATAAATATGTATGGTCTAAATTTTAATTTGTAAATTCATTATCTTTATCAGTTTCAAAATCATTTATTTAAAATACAGAGCATTTTCTATCCATAGCTCGCGTCGTGATGGTTAACTTATGGGTTTCTGGATACCAATACGTTATCGAAAGTCTAACGTACGAATTACAACTTATACAGTCTGCGTCGCGAGTACTAGTACTACTATCGCTACTACTACTACTTATAAATATTTTACAGTCATCCAAAATAAAATGATAACCAAACAGTCCATAATTTATTTGCCTCTTCTTCGTCCGTCTATATTACCTTCTTACCCTAGAGTTGGACGCCTTTGTTGTATATCATTTGTTGAAAAAGGGGTGAGATTCAAAAGAATCTCAGTAGTACACAGATCACTCATATAATATGTAAATACTAAGCATGTAAAACAAATCATCAAACAGCACAACTTACAGAAATGCAGCACATAAAAGGGCCTAACCGGTCCCTTATCACAGACTCAAAGCACTTGAGATTCACAATCTGGCTGCCCAGGGCCACTGCCCCATACAAGGTACAGTCACGGGCTTTCTGCCTCAAACCTACATGGCTTAAGACGCTCCGGGTAACTCCCGTTGTAACTTGTACTTACGGGTCTTACCGCCTATGGACTATTTGTCCCACACATATACAGATGATATGGTGCACATACATGGCATCACATATGATATAAGAGATAAGGTACTACCTGACATTCTTTCCAAATTTGGTTCATGTTCTCAGTCTCTTAAGCGTCCCGGGAAAATGTCAAATTCTATAATTTATAATTTACGGACGGGCGAATTATTACTTATTCCAAAATAATTTAAGACACTTTGGTAGGTTAGCATTATAACTAATACCTTAAATCCAATAGGCATTTAATGGACTTATACCAACTCTAAGTATTTAATTTGACCCTTAGAGTCCCAATTATTTCAAAAATACCCTTATTTTTATTTTTGCACTATTACTCAATTCTGTCAGAATTTTCAATAATCTTTGAAAATTTATATCTTGGCCTAGAAATATCCAATTAAGGTGGTTCCAAATTCTATGTGTCACTTATGAAGTCTATTGTAATATAAAAATACGTTTAACTACCACCTATCCATGAATAATTCACAGTTTTAAAGTTTTCTCGCACTGCCAGAAAATCTTTCCAATTGCAATAGCTTAACTTCTAAAATTCATAACTAAATATCTAGAACTCCAAATGGGATGGTTCAAAATCCTATATGATCCTAGTTAAGTATATTTTTAGGAAAAAATATTAACATTTAGATATTATAGCCACAAAACTTCCATAATTTCGTCAAACCCCATCTGTACCAGAAAACGTTCCAGATTCATCATCTAACTTTAAAAATTCATATCTCACTATTTATAAACCCAAATGATACATATTATATATCAAATTAAATATTAAGATGTCTAATTTCCTTCTGAAAATTTTCATAATTTTCGGACCAGGTTTGGTTACCGAAATTTATTTTACAACCAATATGATTTCAGAGAAACTAACCAAACATCAACTCCTCTTATTTTCTAAAAAATCTAGACTTATATATAATCATCCAAAAATCATAATCTCATGTATTCCCATATAATTTTTCGTATAGAATTCATTGGAAACCTCAAATTTATTAAATTCTCATTCCTTCCTTATCCACTATTTTGGCCAAAACAAGACCTCACAAGACAATGATTCATTATACTATATTCTTATGCTTCCCAAACTACCCAAAAATAGCCTCAAATTAACTAGAAAGAGTTAAAAATATGAAAAGGGAACTCACCTATATTAGGATATGAAGTTGTATGTAGAACTTGTAATCACTTCTTCCTTCATCTGATAGCACCGATCACTCTTACGTATCTCTCTTTCTCTATTATGTGTCTCTTGCTCTCTCTCTTTTTCACTCACTCTCTCATTTCTTTCTTTTTGGATGTTGGATGATGAGAATTGAGAAATTTGTGAAGTGTGTGTTGTGTGTTACGTATAATTAAGAGAGTGAGAGAGAGTGTGTTGTTTTTAATTATTAAAAATGTGTGTGTGCGCCATGCGGGTAGTGTGTGTGTTATTTAATTATATGATTGTGTGTGTGCGCATGGCGTGTGATGTGTGGGAAAAGGGTGTGTGTGTTTTAATTATTATTATATATATATAGGTATATTTTTATCCTATTAATTACACACACTATGCATTAATTTTTCTCTTTGTCTAATTTAAGATTCCTTAAATTTTATAGATTCCATAATTTGGCTTACTATCTAATTCTCATAAATTAATCCTTAACCTTTGAATAAATTTTGGGATGTTACAAAAAACACATACAAAACACTACTAGTACTGCTAAGCAAATTGCTTCTTCCATCACAATATTGCCTTCTCTTGCAGGGAAGAGAACCATTAGCAAGACTCCCTTTCCCTGCAATACCATCCATTCTCTCTTCTCGAATTTCATAAGTGTGTAGCATAACCATTAGCAACACTACTAGTACTGCTAAGCACATTGCTTCTTCCATCACAAAAATGCACATGTTATGGTACTATGATTAGGAATGAGAGAGAAAGAGAAACAGAGGGAAATCAAGAGAAGAGAGACAGAGAGGAAGAGGATAAAAAGAAAGAACAGAGAAAGGTTGAGAGAAGCTAGAACAGGGCACTGCAATTCATTCACATCATAATCTGATTGAATAAAATTGATAGGGCTAAGATAATTCCTAATTTCCTCTGCCTAACTTTTACATTTCACTATTATTATATAACAGCATAGTAGTTAAATAGATTCCTTTACACACACTCACAGAAAGAAAGAAAAAGCGAAAGAAAGAACACAAAGGTACCTGTGAAGCTGCTCTGAAGTGTTTCACATGATCGTTGTACTTGTTCCATACATGTGGAAAATGAGCACAAAGTTCCATCCTGTTTTAACATTTTTGCAGCTGAAGGAATGGCTAGCCAATGTTGGGGTAGATCCTCAAGAAATCCCTCACCTTGGATGTCTCTCACATTTACACTGATCAAGCTGCTAAGTCCTGTCCTCTCAAAATCTTCCCTACAATTAGATGAAGATCAAGTGAACATATGACCCAAAATTGTTTATTTACCACAATTTAAACCATCACAGACAAACTCAATCTGCAACCATCATATGCTTTTTAAGTCATATTGTGGAGTTCTAAGAAAAGTAAGTACTCTTAAAATAGCAGAGATTACTAGATCAACAAGCATGGAAGCATATAAGTATTTGTTTCAAGAAACACGAATTGAAAATTTTACAGACAAATCACATAGCTAAGGTAATAAAGCAACCATGTGGATCTGTAAATGGTAATAAAAGGAAGGGTAAAGGTGTAGATTTAGTGAAAAACTATTTCTCAAAGTGCACTCAACACAACTAACTATTTTGAGGTGTAAAAGTAGAAATTACGAACTTTTGAGTGAAAAAATAGACATTATGAATTTTTTTAGAGCAAAAATAGTAATTTTGTTATCTATGTTTGGGTGCAAAAATGGTTATTTTTGCTCCCAAAAAATTTATAATGTCTATTTTTGCATCCCAAAGGTTCGTAATGTCTACTTTTGCACCCCGAAATAGTTAGTTGTGTTGGGTACACATTGAAAAATAGTTCATTGCTATATTTGCACTTTAACCCTAAAATGAAATAGCAATTTCCAATGTAAGAATGTGAATATTGTATTTTTGGTTACCTAGCTGATTGTCACGCACTACAAGGAATGCTGCATATAATCGGTGCACAAGACACTCTGCATGAGTAGAGGTTTGTGTACATATTGGTAGAATTATATAGATAATTCTAGAACACGATAATGTAAGCATTTAAATAAGCGTGGTTGTAAATATCTAGATATTATGAGAAAAAGTTCTTGAGAACCATTCTCGACCGTTGAATATATTCGATCTTGATTGTTCATTGAGGAGGTACTAGGTTATAATTTTTTTTTAAAAGAATGCAAAAGCATTCTTAAGCACTTGCATCATTGAGGAGGTACTCTAACATCATTAGTTTTACTCCCTTGATGACAACATCACTTCTAACATATTTTTGAGCATATTTTTATTTTAATCACCAAATTATGAATGATACATTGTCACACAAAAATTCTGCTAAAATGTGGACCTCTAACATATATTTTGGATATGTTAGAATATCAATATATTTTGCCTTTATCTTATTCATTGTGGAAATAATAAAGGAAAAATTATTCTGAAAATCATCAAAATATATCTTAAATCCACATATTTAGTTTGTTTTGAAAATAAAATAATACAATATGTTCATAGAATTATCACTCAAAATCTCATTTTTATTATCTACTGTGCACTTGCAAGAACTAATTTTTACTAATAAGATCATAATAAATACAATATTAGCATGATACATAAAATATTTTTAGAAAATATAAGGTACTTCTGGACCAGTACATTCAATATATCTTTTCAAGAAAAGTCATTATAACAAAAATATGTGATTTTGAAATTATTGATGCATTTAACAACCCAATCTACAAGTCAAGTAAAATTACTTATTTTCTAATATATTTTTCAATCAATCATATATACTTGAATTATTTTCACACTCCCACAACATTTTATATATAGAATGATTTTCTTATGTGCTTTTGGCATTTTAAATCCTTTAAGGATTCTCATATAAATTTCACTATTTAATGAGCAATATGAATAGGCCATATATAACAACATCTAATAGATGTATAATTTCATTTTCATATGCTACCAGAAATATAAAATTATTGTATCCACGATAAAATAGTATGCCTCATCATACTTCATTAGCATTTGTGAAAATCTTTATTTTTATTTAAATATTTATATATTTCATATTTTAGCTAGGACTATAAGTCTATAATTTTCACACATTGAAATAATTTAATCCTGTTTTCATTGGATCTTTTCCTTTTTCCTTTTATTTTTTGGCCAATCGTTATTCTGTCTACTCGTAAGATAGATTTATGTATAAGATCCTCAATTGATCACATGAAATTATTATCAAAACCGTTATCGACAACTTAAACTTTTTGGTTTCATTTTTCTATGACATAATTCATTGAGATCTCTTCATTACTTTCAAATCATTGAACCTCGTTTGAGGTTTTTGCAACTAGCTATGTCTTGGCCTTTTCTGAAGCACCTCCCTCTTCACTATGATCATCTGATTATTTGCTCTTTTATCTTTTCTTTTGGAACTAATTATTCTCTCATGCTTCGAGCATGTCTCACTTTTATTTATGCTGATTAAAGCATTTTCAGCTGGAATCAGTAAAGTGCTTATTTACTTTAACATGTTGTCTAACCAACAAAATTTTTTTCAATTTCCATAAGATATAGATATAAAACATCAATATTATATCCATTTTTGGGAGATCAATATGCTTTGTGAGGAAGTATATGAGTAGAACTTTTTAATATTAACTTACACTTATATTTTAACAATCTCCCCCTCAAGTATGAGTCATATAAATATAATTTCTTTATTTATGTGTTTCAAAGACAAACCAGTATATAGTAAGCCAATAATCTAGCTTTCACTTGAAAGCTCAAATATTTCATACTTCACATGCAATTATGGATTTCAGTCAATTGGGCTATCGTGTAGACCCTTTAATAGAGTGAAACTTTGATGTAACTCTATAGATAATAACTTTTCATGATCAATTCTTCTTCAGTTCATAAAATTAAGAAAATTTATATTAATTCTTCAGGAACTATATCAATTTTGTTACATGTATATTCTTCAAAAACTATAAATTCATTACTCATTAATAATATAGTATGCTTCAATTTGCCTCTTTTGATGCATATTCAAAATATGAATTGTTCATAATTTTTTGCTACATAAAGAAATATGAGGAAAGCCATAATCAAAATATATAAAGATCTTATTGCAATTATTTATTATGTTTAGGGGCTAAAATTAATTTGAGAGAAATGTAAAGACAAATACATTATAATAATAAATAATTATGATATATATAGCCTTCTTTCAAATATTCCTACTATTTCATCATCCATAATTTTGACTTGCACTACACATACACAAACATTTCACGAACATTACAAAAATGGTTGGCTAACAAATCATAAACTATTTATAATGAATTTTCTCATAAAATTAAATAAATTTTCATTCTCTTAATTCAAATATGATATATGATTTTTTTTCCACAAATGTCACATAAAATTAATTTGATTCCAATATATGTCATTTTATATATTATATAATGATTAATGTATGAAACTTATACATATCACATGAGAATGCTAAGGACTAGAAGAAATGAATTGGGAGATAATACAATAGCTTATCAATATATACCAAAATAAAATACAATTAGCGGAGTATTTGTATGCCTTTCGATAATGAAATATTTGGGAACTAAGAAAAACTGCACATATATGTAACATATTAGGCTTAAGAGGAGAAAAGAGATGGAAGATAAAGTTAAAACTAAAAATATGACTAACAATGAAAGAAAGTACCTTAATGTTGAGGTATAGGAGTTGAGTGTTTGTTAGAAAATCTATGGTGCAACAAAGGAGCTCAAGTCCCAAAAAAAGAAAATAGAGGTAGGTTTGATGTGGTAAGCTCCATTGATATGTGAATATATACTTAAAGTTACATATAAATTATACAATTATACATAAAGAAGATAATTAAACAACTTAATTGTATAATTGAAGGTTATATGAATAAATAATAGAAACAATTTCATTTAGGAGTTATATAGCGCAGTGACAATAACCATAAGGTGAAATCCTAAAAGACTATGTGTAATATCCTTGATTTTTGGAGATTAGAGATAGTTATAGTCTAGATTTTATTCAAGAAAAAAGTATAAAATCAATTAATAATTTAAACGAAGCATCAAGTTTTAAATATTTATTTTAAAGATGATGATTATAATTATAATAATATAAAATAAAATACCTTCTTAAAATAATTATTAAAAAAATCATATTATAGAAATAAATAAAACAAAACAAAACAAAAAATGTTGTCAAAATGCTACTGTTATTTTATTATTTTTTTTTAAAAAAATATTATTATTCTAATAGGAGTCAACCCTAACCCTAACAGTATCCTATAAATACCCTATTTCCTTACATTCTGATCAATTCTAAGCACCGCATAACTTTTCTTCTCTCTTCTTCATTCCACTTGCCCTTTCGTCTCTGATTTCCCAAGGATAACCGGTTCTTTCAATGATTCTTCCTGCTTCCCCTCCCCACTTTTTTTTATGATGAATAGTCTTGTCCGCTGTTCCCCTCACTGTCTACACACACACATATATATTTACTTTACATGCGTTTTACTTGCCTTCATCCGTGTTCCTTTTTATTACATTTTAGTCACTTCAAACCCCTTTTACTTTTCTTTTCACTTTGGAAATGTGTGTGTGGATACATTTACCTGTCTTCATCCCACACTCAATTTCATTTCTGTAGGTGTTACATTTTATTTTATTTTATTTGTTTTTCTTTTAGGAACTCCGCTGACTTCCAACTAAACAAGCAATTTTTCTGTCTCTCACTCTCTCCTTTCTCCGGTTTAGGTTCCTACGTTAATTGTCTTCAGTAACTTATTCATTAGTCAAGATTTCAGTTTCCTTTTTTTCCCCCATATCCTCACACTGTTGTGGCCTAAGGGTATATGTACATATATATTTTATACACTTCTCCCAAACCCATTTTTTTCTTGATATATTTATTAATTATTTTATTCATGATACCTTATTCCTTTTTCTCATGAATATATAATAGGATCCATTAAGTGTAATTTTCTAATATATATGTAGTCACCAATGTGTATAGTTTTTTTTATAATATATATAAATAATAGAGAAAACCCTTTTTTTTCCTTCCCTCGCATTGTCTCAACCCATACATTGTATAATGATATTATTTCTTGTGTGTGTGTGTGAAAATATATATAGGTTCTCTATTTTTCCCCCCTCTCCTCCAGTAAATTAGTATGGGACGTTAAGGCTATAGAGTATATCTAGAATAGCTCTAGAGTAACCCTATAATAATGTTGAATTATATATTAATATATATACTTATGTTTATGGCCATGTAGACTCTCATTGAGAGCTTCATAGTAGCTTTTTATGTGATTGTCGGCAGGCTAGGGAGTAGAGGTAACTCTAAATATTCTCACATATACTTGTAAATTGTGTATGATTGTGAATAAGTATCTTTTATTAAAAATAAACTGAATTATATGTATATGTGTATGTATTATAAATTCTCAAATAAATAATGTTACAGTCAAATTTCTTTATAACTCATTTTTATTCACATAGTTAATAATTATAATTATAATTAATGTATTGCTGGATTATTGGTTCCTTTTAGGCATGTTTGAATATTGATGATATTTAATATGAATTGAAGTATGATTTATTGTACTTTGTCTTTCATTTATATTTATTGATGATTAAATATAACTGTCATGGCGGTTGCATTTATGATGGGCTGGAGTAAAGTGGAATTTGTATATATGTTGAGATCTTTTACCTCGTAGTATGCCATCACTCGGTGCACAGTAGATGACACTTGTTAGGGCCCCTTTTCCATGTTCTCCTTTGGCTAGGATTGCATTGGAGTTGTAGGACATATGACACCTCCTTAGTTGTGTTCTTTTAAGGAGGGGAGTCATAATCTAGACTTAAACTCTACACCTTTGGCCGGGTGCATCTTAAGAATTGGTGAGCTTGGGACAATCCAGTCAAATGGATGAGTTTCTGTTAGACTATGTGTTAGCCTATGGCTCCAGTTAGCGGAATAAGGATGGACGGTGATATAAAGGAGGTTGCATTTTGTATATTGAATAATTATATATTACTTATGGTGATGAAAATACAGATTGACATAATGATAATTAAATTAGTAATTGTCTTGTATGAGGATTATGGTACATACAAATATATACATAATTAGCTTCTTCTTTTTATCATATGTGGTTTGCTTGTGTACAGTAGAAATTTTCAGTAGTTACTGAGACGTGGAATCTCATCCCTTGCATTAACATTTTTCAGGCGATTGTTCTAGTAGAGAGTAAGAGAAGGCGCCTATGGAGTGAGCCTTAAAGGCTCTCTTGTGCTCCTAGAGCATATATTATATTGTTATTTGCCATAACCCTAAACTTCCACATTTTATTTTGTTTTACTGAAATATTTTGAGAACTTAATTTAACACTGTGATGTGGGTTTTATTTGAACTAATTTTGTATTTTGATGATTTAGATGTTGAACATCCTTATTGACGATATGTCAAATACTTTGGTTAAGTATTTTGTTATTTGATTTGACGTGTTACACTATGAGGTCAAAATATCAATAATTACCAATAATGTTTAAATTTGTAAATAAATTGGCACTACATTAAAATTTTAAAAAGACCAATAATTACCTTTTAATCTATTTCATTTCATATATCACTCATGAATACTTATTGATATTACAATATAAAATAACAATTTCTCTCTCACCAATTAATTACAATGAATTTAAATTTAAACCTTAATCAAAATCCAAATCATATAGCCTTTAGGTCTTACAATAATCATATAGCATTCATGACTTACAATTATTTCTTTTGGCTTTATAAGCTGATCATCTTTCTCCATAACTTATTGCTTTAAGCATCATAACTACTTTTGGTATTTTTCACAATATCTCATGGTCATTTTGGCTTAGCTTTATAACCATTTTGATCTTTCAATAAATTGATACATATTAGTCTATATGACTTCTGGTGATATTATACCATTTTTTTATCCATATGACTTCTAGTCATAGTATAATATTTGCTCATAATTCTAATGACTTTAGAAATATTGTTATTTTCACGATTGTAATTCAATAGCCAAAAGAAAGTATTCTTAGCTTTTAATTATCAATTCAATTAATGCAATGTGGTCATATTCATTTTCAATCTATTAGACATGGTCTTTGCTTTCAATACACATCATCAATTTCTCTAAATATTAGTCTTAGGACCATAGCAAAAATCTTGCAAAGCTTTTTTTCTTTTTTGGTTTAGTTTGACATTTGGACCTTTAGCCTTTGATATTTGTAACAATTAAATTATTAAAGTGCTAAATTTTTTTCTTGTCAATCTTGGAATTTAATGAAACTAATAGTGTTCTTTCTTATAAGGACTACTACAAAAGTGATATGACTTTTGGTCATCTAATCACGAAATTAAGAATATTATGGCTTCTGACCTTTCGATAAAATTAAAATACAATAAATTAAATTAAGTAAATCCAAATTTATAATCAAATATAAATAATTGATAAGCCTATTGTCATAGATCACATTATCTGATCATATATAATACTATTATATATTAATGCAATATAATAAACAAGTAAAAATAAAGGTTGACATAATGATATAACAATAATATATTAATAAAAATAAATTAAAGGTAAATAAAATAACAATAAAACAAGATGAAATAAATAAAATAACATAAAAAACATAAATAATCAAATATAACATGAAATGTGAATAAAATAAAGAAATATAAATGTTAAATAAGTAAATCAACAAATGAAATATATAAAAAATGAATTAACATGATATAACAACATAAAATGTAAATAATATAAGAATGTAAAATAAAGAAATATAAATGTTATATAATAAGAGATTCTTGAAAAATGATAAATAAAAATTAAAAAAACTTGTGAAGGAGAATAAAGCAAAAACAATAATCTCCAATCTTAACCATGCAACCCGGTGCATAAAATATTTGGTAAAGTGATTACTTTAATTCCATATAATGGCTTAGATTATCCTAGATAAATCAAATAGATATACGGTAAAAGAAGATAGGAGAAATCATTAAACTAATGGGGAGAAAAATAAACCTTAATTAGAGATTCGTGCTAATAACGTGTTATAAAAATAAGAAAAATATAAGAGAGATTTAGATGAGAAAGATGAAGAAATACAAGAAAGAAATGGAGAGCAAGGAGAGAGTAATTCTTACTTCATTTCAAACTTACAACTTTTAATACATGCCTACTATTTATAACAAAAGATTAAATCTACATAATGGTATAATATAAAGTCTTTATAGGTTACTTACATTAATCATAGAAATCTCTCATTAAGTTATTTTTGTTATAGATTATATGGCTTTAAGTATAGAATTCCAAAAAATTCATTTTGAAATGTTATGGACATCCACACCAAATATTAGAATATTTATAACAAGGGGAGCTTTTTTCACGACATTTTTTATACTCCTATCAAAGTGTATAAATAAAAGACACCCTTATCAAATGCTGCTAAGATTTAAGATTTTATTTAAACTTTTGGATTATACTAAATAAACTTTTAAAAGTAGTAATATATACTTCCTCTAGTGCCTTATAATAAACATTTAGTATTCCTTACCCAAAAAGAAAAAGATTAAGTATCTTTTTCTAAAAGCCTTACAAAAATTTCCTATATAAAAAGATAAGAAGGTGTAGATTTTTTTTTGGCCCCTACAAGAAGGTGTAGATTGACACATTAGATAAAAATGTAAGAGATTATACTCTCCCTAGTCCTTAATATAAGACATACTTGGTAAGTTAATCTTAGCATGATCCTAAATACTATATAAGATAATAAAACATAGTTTTTATATTTATCAATCTTTCTCTAATTTATTCTTATTGATGCTTCTTCAACAATAATAAAAAAAGACAAGGAATGAATGGATTAAGGAAGATGACTAATGTATTTTAGAAAATATATGTCATATTAAATAACTCAATTAACTTCTTTAATCTAAATAAATTAGGTAAATATGTCTTATATTAAGGACAACAAGGAGTATATATATAATTTCATTAGCCAATGTATAAATGAGGTGAAATGAATATAGTGTCCATTTGGTTCAAGGAATCGGAGGTAATGTAATGTAATGATGATTACATAAATTCGTCATTAAGGAAAAATGATGTATATACATAAAAATGTTTGGTTGGATTAAATAAAAAATGAGAATATATGGGGATAATAGATGAATTACCCCTATCTACATATATATGTATAATGTACACATTGAGTTAAAAATAATTTTTTTTTTCAATTTGTGTAATGTATATGTTGGGTTCATAATAATTTTTTAATATTTAATGGTAGAAATATTATAAAAAGGTTCATAGTAACCTTTTAATATTTAATGGTGGGAATATCACTTAATGAAATATTTTAATATTTTTTAATTGTGGAATATAATTTTATAATTTTTTTAGTGGGAATATTTTTTTAATATTTTTATATAATTAAATATTTTTTAAATATTAATAGTGACATTTATTTAATATTTAACAGCATTTATGAGTAGACACTTTGGTCAAATTAAAAATTATAATGTCAATAGTATTTTTTTTCACTTGATTACAGGATACATGTATCCTCATTCATCAGTTATAATAATATAATCATGATTATATTGATGTAATCAGGATTACAAAATATAATAATCTTTACATTATAAAAGATCAAGCAAAAATTATAATCGGTCTATTATCTCAAAATTGTATGTAATCATCTCCATGTAATTATATCAAACAGGCTACCAGTGTATAAGAATTTCTTGTAAGAAAGTGAAATTTTTTCCTAACTGGCCAAAGTATAATATAATATAATAATGATGGGCAGCTTCGCTCCACTTTCTGGGTGTCTTTCTCAGACTCCTGCTCGGACATTTCTTAAATGGTCAACATATGCACACCGGTGTGTTTGGAATCAGCTTTTGAGAATAGCTTATGGAAAAAAGTGAAAAAAAGTGATTTTTGAGAATAGATTATGGCAGAATAGATTATGTGAAAAAAGTGATTTTGATAAATGAGAGTGTTTGGATATTTTAATCAGAATAGCTTTTTTTTATGGTCAAATTACTGAAAAGGACATTAGCTTTTGTGATAATTACATATAAAGGATAAGATTCTATTTTATATATTATTTAATAGAAAAATTCATAATAAATACAAAAAATGACATAAATTTATCTGAAAAATTAAAAATTATAACATTAATCAATTATCTAACATTAAAAAAAATCAAACACACACACACACATATTAATTATAGGAAAAAATGATTTTGATAAAATGAGAGTGTTTGGGTATTGGGTTAAGAATCAATTTTTTAATGGCCAAATTACCAAAAAAAAGAACATTAACTTTTGTGATAATTACATATAAAAATATAAGATTTTATTTTAAATATTTTCAACATTAAATTTCATAATAATACCTAAAATTAAATAAATTTGTCTAAAAAATTAAATTTATAACATTGGGCAATTATATAACATCATAAAAAATAGGTCAAAAATATGTATTAATAAATTATATAAAACATATATATATATTAATTATTCAAAATAATACTATATTTTAGATTGAAATAAATAATCTCTCCGGTCTTAAATATAAGATAGAATTGATTTTTTTTAAAGATTAAGGAAGCTAAATAAATTACTTAATCTTATCATATATTTTGTATCCTTAAATTACATATAAGTTTATTATTCAAATTAATTAGTTTGGAGGAAAAAATTAAAATATAAATACTCTAAAATAATTTAATTAGTTTTTTAATCTCTTAAAGAAAGTTAAATTTATCTTATATTTAAGACTAAAGAGAATAATAAATTTTGACATGAATAATGATTCTTTAAAAAAAACCACACAATAATTTTTTTGTAATAGGTATTTGGAAAAAAAATGGGAACATGGGGATGAAAATAGAAGAAATGAAAGAGGGAAAATGAAGAGAGAGAAAATAAAGTGGGACCCACATACAAAAAAGTTGAAAATATTAGCTTCTTCAAAACCATGGTTTTGGAACCCAAAACCATGGTTTTGATAAAAAAAACACTTTTTGTGTGTGTTTGGAAGCATCCCAAACCATGGTTTCAAACCATGGTTTACGAAAATCGAGATAAAACTCCTCTCACATACTTACCTCGTAAATCGTAAAAGCTATTCTCAAAAGCTAATTCCAAACACACACTTTATCTTTTTTTGGGTGTTTGGATGTTTTTTACCCAGACCATGTTTCAAATTAAAACCATGGTTTGGGTTTAACATCCAAACACACTATTAGTTATTGGGAAAATTCTTTGTATGAAGACGACAATTCTTTGGTTAAAAATTTAAAAGACCGAAATCCTTTTAAAGATCATGTCGGCCACAACAGCTAATTAACTAAGCTTGGAAATTTCTTGAAAAATTACAAGAAGATTGTCTTGGAGCAAGATTTTTTTGTCGTTCACGGGACTTGACCCAAAATCTTTATTAAGAGATATTGATAAGTTTTTGAGAATGATGATTGAAATTTTAAAAATCAACTTTTTAACTATAATTTATGAGAATGTGTAAAGTATGATAAGCAGTTTAATAAAAAAAATGATAATAAAACTGCAAATAAAAAATATAAAAAATTAACTGCTATATATAGATGGAGTGAGGTCAAGAACTCCTTCCTATTAAATATTAAATAATAATAATTGAATAATCATAAAAATGTTATTATTTTTATAATATATTTTATCAAGGGAAAGTACATAAGACAAACATATTTTTGTGATACAAATCAAATACAAATTAAATATCCAAATAATTTCAGAAAATATAAACTGTGACCGGGGCACACATGCCATCGCGAACCTACACAATTATTGGTGACATTTAAAGTATTATTTATTTATCTATTGTGTCCCAACCTTACGTATCGTTTATATAAATACTCACTGACATGTGTTTGCCATTTCTTTATCCACCAACTCGTGAAGTGCAAAATAATATTTATTAACGCAGATCACTCATCCACAATAGTAATTGAGTTTTTAAATGTTTCAGATTGGTTCCTTCTTGACCGTAAAATAAGTCATTATTTATTTATTATTATCGAACCAAGTAATTTATGGTTTATTTAAATGACCAACTTGTGTCTTATCTATTTGTTGAATCACCCACTTTAGCAAATGCAAATACAGCTTTAATTCTCATGAAGCAACCAGCCCATTTCCCTCTTCTCTCCCCTTTGTTTTTGGGTTTGTTTGGAATCTCATTTGGGATCAAAAAAAGCTCATTTGGGACCTATAAGCTCATTTGGGTAAAAATTTAATGTTTGGAAACCCATTAAATGTTAATGGGCTTTAGCTTAAAAAGTAGCTTTTTTTCAAAAGCTACCACATATAGCTTTTGGTCCCAACTTCTCATCACTTTTTATAATTTGCATCACTTTTTATTTTAGGAAAAATGATATTAAAAAGATAAGTATTAAGTATGAAATATTTTTTGTTAAAAATGAGTTACAAACATGAGAGTTTTAGTTGCAATACAGACTTATATTTGTAATTTATGATTTGGCAAAATTTTTTTGGATGTAACTGTAGTTAAATTTAACTTTTAGGAATTAAATGTAATTTTTTTCTTCTGTTGTTTTTTTTTAAAAAAATCATCCTTATCTTCATCACACATGAATCATGTTCGTGACATGATCAGAGACGAACTTGATAGGGGTAGATGATCCAATTATGATTCACTTAATGTATAAGATTCCGATTGAAATATATATGTATCCTTTTTAAATTAAGTGCTTCAGTGTATTTTTCTTTTTTCAATAATTATTTAAATTTTTTATTTTAAAAATTTTTATTTATATTTTTAACATCAATTATAATAATATATATACAAACAATATATATTTAGTATTGAATAAGGTTCATGCCATTTTCAGTCATTTCTTATCCAAACGGGCTTTTCAAACGCTAATCCAAACATGTCCCTTAAAAAAAGTCACTTCTCCCACCGTCAATCCAAACACAAATCACATTTACAACCTGACTTTTTTTCAAATGAGCTTTTGTAAAAGCTCCATTAAAAAAAAAGTCACTTCTCCACCGAGTTCCCAAACAGGCACTTTATCTCTCGTTACTGATGATGACAGGCAGCTTTTTTTCCCCATTTCCTCAAAAATTAATTCCCTTTATTTTCATGCTTTCTGATTGCTGAATTTGAAGGCTGGAGCAAGAAATTTGCATTCCATGGATTTAACCATTGCTTTAACGCTCATAGAAGGTTTCTTGATCTTATTGGCTATAGCCACTTATAAAGCTATCAGATTTATCTCTCCTTCACTTCATGTTGATGAGAGGTAATCACTGCTTTAACGCCCATATTCTTTATTTTCTTGCTCGATTAACTAATAATTATCCACTTGTTTCTGTATATCTATAGTTGTCAACGTAAAGCTGTTTCGGTATCACCAGTTTCTTCTCCTCCTTCTTGTACTGTTGTTGCTGCTGCTGCTACTCCTGTTACCAAGTATGATGTGTTTCTTAGTTTTAGAGGTGAAGATACTCCCAACAATTTTGCAAGTTATCTTTATGAAGCACTTTGTAAAGCAAACATTCAAACTTTTATGGATCACAAACTCCATAAAGGAGATGATATCTCACCTGTTCTTCTAAAAACCATAGAGGAATCAGAGATATCCGTGATTATTTTCTCTGCAGATTACGCTTCTTCAACTTGGTGTTTGGATGAGCTTGTTCACATATTAGAATGTAAGAGAAAATATGGAAGGGTTGTAATACCTATTTTCTACAAAATTGATCCATCAAATGTTAGCAAACAAAGTGGGAGATTTGGAAATGGATTTGCTAAATTGAAGCAAAGATTTAACGACAACCCAATCAAATTACAGAAATGGAAAAATGCTTTGATCCAATCAACAAGCCTCTCTTCTGGATGGGATTCCAAGAATATCAGGTACCTTTAAATCATTCTTTAATATATACTAGTGTAGATCATGTGCTGTTGTATAAAAAAAGAGCTTTGTTCATGAATGGGTAGAATTTTAAATTTTAATACTCCTCCAGTTATAAATGTATGAAAGAGCTGGAAGGTGAGTTTATTTTGGTATGAAACGTAAGACCTCTCTCCCAAATTGATAACCTTTTTTTCCCTAAACTCTCCCTATTAATTGTGTATGCATATTAAGGGGGTTTATCATTAAGGGAGTAGCCAATACAAATAATTAAAAGGGATGCATTTGGGAAATCAACACATTTTTACAAATAAATAACCTAATTTTATTAATTTATGTAAATTAATCTTTTCGTTTATATATTTTAGATCAGGAGTATTAATTTTTCTAATCCATTTTAATTTCATGAGCAGTCTACCAAATTGTCTTAGCATTTCTTATACTTTTGTTTCCGGTCAATTATACTTGCTTTCTTTAATTAAAAAATGATTTTGTGCTAGGACTGAGTTCAAACTCATCAAAAAAATTGTCAAAGATATCTTGAGCAAACTAAAGTATTGTACATCACCATCATGCCATCTTGAGGGTCTTGTGGGTATTAATCATCAAATTGAGAAAATTGAAGAACTATTGGTTCATGCTCCGATAGTGGGAATATGGGGTATGGGTGGTATTGGTAAAACCACACTTGCCAAAGCTGTGTTTCACAATTTAAAAGCACAATTTGAAGCTTTTTCTTTTGTTGGAAATGCAAGAGAACAACTAGCAAGAATCGGACTAAACAAATTAATGGAAGAATGCCTCAAAGAATTATTAAAAGATGAGAGCCTTCACATCTACAATATGAAATCTACTTTTGTGAAACATAGGCTTCAACGCAGAAAAATTCTTCTGATCCTTGATGACGTTGACAGTTTGTTAAGAGCTGAAGATTTAACCAAGTTGTGTGATTGGTTTGGAAAAGGAAGTAGAATTATTGTTACCTCAAGAGACATGCAAGTGCTTAAAAATGCTTCTGCATCAACAACATATCATGTTCAAAAATTAGAGTATTCTCATGCTCTAAATCTCTTTAGTTTGAAAGCATTCAAGCAAAATGAGCCATTCAAAAGCTATTTGGAGTTATCAAAGTTGGTTGTGAGTTATTGCCAAGGAAATCCATTAGCTCTTGTAGTGTTGGGTTGCTTTCTTTACAGTAGAACAAAAGAAGAGTGGGAAAGTGCATTGGAAAAGCTAGAACAAGCTCCACACAAGGACATTTTCAGTGTGCTCAAATTGAGCTTTGATGGACTTGATGAGAAGCAAAAGAATGTGTTTCTTGACTTGGCACATTTATCGGCGGAAACAAGTTATAAGCTTTATTTAAATTTTATAAGAGGCTTCTATGACTTCTCTGTATATATTGAGATTTGCGTTCTCAAAGAAAGATCCCTAATTTTGATGGATCAATTTGGTGGAATTGATATGCATGATCTTGTAAGAGAAATGGGCCAAGAAATTTGTAGACAACAGTTGATCAGTGATCCCGAAAGACCTATTCGATTGTGGAAACATAACGATATTTATCATTTTTTCATCAATAAAAAGGTACTAAATTATCACTTTATATATCATTTAATTTTCATATTTTTATTTCCTCTTCCTTATTCAATTTTGAAACTTTTTATGTGATATATGTGTTTATTGACCAGGGGAGTGGGACAATTGAATGCATATCTTTGGATATGAGCAAGACAAAAGAGATAACATTGCAGGCTAATGTCTTCAAAAAGATGAATGCATTGAAATTTCTTAAGTTTTATAAGTCTGAATTAAGTGAGCCTTCAAAAGTGTGTGTTTCTGAAGGTCTTGATAACCTTCCACAAGAGTTAAGGTTTTTCTTTTGGGAAGATTGTCCTCTACTATCTGTACCATTGAGCTTTTGTGCTGGGAATCTTATGGAACTTGAAATGCCTCACAATCAACTCCAACAACTTTGGGATACAAATCAGGTACATATACCGTTTTCCCTCAAATTTGTACTTCTTCTGGTTCATATTATAAATCACCTCTAACTACATCTGAACCTAGGGAGGTAGTTAATTCATTAACATTATACTAAAATGAAATTTTTTTTCAACTTTACCTTATTCACTATAATCAACTTCAAGTTTAAGTAAATTGTAATAAGGGTAATATTTAGAAAAAATTAATTAATGATCCACCAAGTAACTTATATTTAGGACCATCAATTCCTTTAGAAAGCCCCCTATATTAAGGATCCGAAGGAATATATAGAGATTTTAATTCTTGTGTAATTTATTTTGGTTGTTTCTCCTTTTCAGCATTTCCCAAATTTAGGAGTTATGAATCTAACTGCCTCAAAGCATATGATTGAGCTTCCAAATCTGTCTCAAGCCCCTAATATGAGTATGATATATCTTGATGAATGTGAGAATTTGACTCAAATTTATTCTTCAAGTAGCCTGAACAAGCTTTCCCATTTATCCATAAGAGACTGCAAAGACCTAAGACACATAAGAATTGGAGGCAATATTAAGGAGACAAGTTCAGGGTTAGTTGCTGTCTACAATTTTCTGGATCTTAACAACTCCTTATTCCATAAATTGACTGTGAAGCTCTTCGTCTCAAATGACGACAATATTTTTTCTGGGTTTCGAGTTAAGCTCGTGTCAGTATTATTGTCAGAGATATTATCAACAGATGATCAGTGCATAAACAATAATATTGATGAGAGTTCAAAGTTGAAGTTGTCGTCTTTACTTCCATTTGCTACTTCACTTCGCTGGTTAGATCTTACGGAGTTTGGCAATTTCAATGTACGTTTCAACTTTCTTTCTGAATATGGAGAGCGTGAGAATATCTATTCTAAAGATGTAGTCAATGAACTCAAAGCATTGGTGAGAAAGCCATTGGATCGGCTTGAAGAAAAGAGAACAAGAGAAGCGGCAACAATCACAGATTCTAACTCCTATCATGTTAAAATGATGCCATTGGAGATTGAAGAAGAAATAAAAATGACAGAAATGGAATGTTACTTTAGCTGTAGTACAAGTAATGGATTAACAAGAGTTCCTAATAGTACCACACGCTGGACATTATTGACACAAGTGACATTACAAAGGAGTGAGATTATTGGGTGTGATGTTTGGAACACTATACCTGGCATTTCAATATTGAAGTCAGTTGAAGAATCTGGTTATTGCAGAAGGATTCAACCTGTGATAGATATAAGAATCTCACTGGATAAAGAAGCGATGATATGGGGTGGCAATAATAATAATGATATTGTAGCAGCAGCAAAATGGGACATGCCTGAGTTTAGTATAGACATATGGCAAGAGTTGGCTGAAGATTTCTTTGTTCATTTTCCCATTCGCATAAATCAGGACTCCATTTTGTTTCTTTTATGGTTTTCAAGAAAAAGTATCAGCAGGTGATGACTTTTGATGCTTTACGTTATGGCTTATGGATCCATATGTAGGTATTGGTTTTGTATGAATTAATTTTATGTAAGGTGTATTCGTAGGAAAGATCTTGTTTCTTATAGAGATAATTTTGATCTTCTTGTTAGTTTATACTCCCATATTGGTCTGGCATAGAATACTACAAAAAAACCTGAAAAGATAATCTCATAGAAAGTTAAAGCAAGAATCTCATCTTCAGCTTACTAATAGCTAAAAGAGAATCTCCCAAACAAGAGAAATATTTCCTTGTAAAATTTTATATATATTCCAGATGATTTTTACATACATTAATCTTCAATATTTTATAGATGAAAAGACAACAATGAGTCCCTAAAATTTAGGCTAACACATGGCTTAGGAAAATAACAGACGTCAACATGTTTGATAGACGATATTTAAAATAAATTCCACTGGCTCCTAAACTTGTGCTACACTTAAAATAAATATTAATAAAATAAAATCAGATTAATTCAATCCCACAAATCCCTTCTGCGCAGGTGCTCTCTCAGATACTTCTATTATCAGTGTTACTTGTACAACACAACGCTTTATTGTGCCATTAACTCATCCTCTTCAACTTCCAATGCCATCCTCTCTTCATTATCATTATCCACTTCTCAATGGTGTTTCACCGTCACAAGAAGTCAAGAATCAAATGACCATGCCCATGACAACAATCACCACGACAACAATCATAGGTATAATGTTGCTTGAAACTCTGCAACCCAAATATATATTCTGCTATCTCAGCCAATCGAATGACCATGCCAATAACACCTGACATGATCTTGCCACGCACAAAGAGCTTCATTGTCACTTTATTCAATGAAAAACAAGTGAAAATCCAAATAATTGTGCATAATCCTAACCCTGATCAACTTCTCCCTTTAACAGTATACCACTAATTTTTATTCCCTTTGGCCCATCATCTCTTAGGTAAGCTTGAGTAGGATAGTTTGAAGAATGGATTTGATTCAAAATTACAAAGCCATCAACATTTAAGTAATCAAGATTTGGGCCTGAGATAGATCTGGGAATGCAATCAGATAATTCAAGTGGCCTACATCGATCTTGTTTAGATTTGAAAAATGCCAAAAATGGAAGGAACATGTTAAATATGTTATGCTAGATAACTACACAATTTAATAATCAATTCTCTCATGACAAATAAAAACAGGGGATTATAAAGGAAATAAGTCAATGCATTTAGAAGAGTACTGGATTTAAGGCAAAAAAAAGAAGAGAGAGGAGTCCATATAGCTTGGAAAATTGGTCATTAGTAAATTTGGGTCCAGATATGTAGGGGTTGCCAAACCTTAAGAGCTAATGAGGGTAATATGTTCAAATTTGCACAACTAACATGTAATTTTCTCCGAATAGAGGCAGGGCACTCAAGTAGCAAACATGTGCATCATGAATTATTTGGTCAATTTTTGATTCGGGAGATATCTAAAATTAAAGTTCAAAGAGGTGTTTAGAATTAGAAAAGGAATGGAGTAAAGAGAAATGATCAAGGAGAGAGAAAGTAGCGACGGAGATGGAAGAGGGAGAGGGGATGGGGATGGAGATGGGGGTGGGCGAAGTCGTGGGAAGGAGATGCATCTTGGGGAGGAGACGTTTGTGTTTGGTAGTACTGGGGGAGGGTAGAATAAGAAAGCATCTCAGGAGACGGGGAGGGTGCAGGTTACTCGGAGGCCAATCTCTTTGTCGTATAAGGAGAAGCTGCTGTCTCCGGGAGGTCTGGGATATCTGGTCAGCCATGCAGAGGAAGACAACATTGTATGTGGATGGAAAGGTTTCTTTGCTAGAAAAAACGCAGAGATGGAGGCTGAGAGTGGTGTTGACGAGACTGTGAGGGAAGAAACTATGGGGGACGGTCTGACGAGCAGATACCTAGTTTTATCGATAAATTCTGAACAATATATAGCATGGTGTAGGCCTTGGATGAACTCGCTTATTATTAAGGTGTTGGGGTTATCGATTCCGAAGCATGTGCTTATTGATCGAGTGAGACGAATGTGGAAGCCGCAGCAGCCACTGAAGTTTGTCCCCTTAAGTAATGAGTACTACATTGTGTCTTTCTCTGGTATAGAGGATAGAGATTATGCGTACTATGAAGGACCATGGATGATTGACGATCACTACCTTCTAGTACAACGATGGAGGCCAAACTTCAATCCATGGAAAGCAGACTGTCAGCGGAGGATAGCAGTATGGGTGCGGATTCCGGATTTGCCGATGAAGTTTTGCACGGTGGAATCGCTGGGTATTATTGGGAATATGAAGGGAAGATAATTAAAATTGACCGATCAACGTCTATTTATGACAAAGGTGAGTTTGCTCGGATTTGTGCAGAAGTAGATCTGCAGAAACCTTTGTTGCCAGTGTTCACAGCGTTTGGAGAGGATAAGCAATTAGTGTATGAACGGGAGGAGTGTCCTCACCGGAAGGAAGGAGAGAGTGCTCACGTGACGGAGGCTGCGACGGGATATAGTGGAGACCAGAAACAGAGTGTAGGGGCTGTAGGTGTAATGCGTACATCAGATGAAGTAAATGGTGATAAGGAGCAAGGTATAGGTGACCCAAAGACGGTGACGGCGGCCACTGGTTCTGTTCATGGGAAGGAAGAGTTACATCCGGCCACCGACAATGGCTTTTCCGGTGGGTGTGAACATTTGGGACCCCAGATGATTTTACGGCGAGACTTGCGGAAAGGAATTCAAAGCTTGTCAAGAAGAGGGGGCGTAAAGAGTAGGGGGACGGTGATTGAGCAAGGTGTTATGAAGATTGGGAAAAATCTGGAGGGATCATGGGGATCGACTTTTTTAAATGAGACTAGGGAGAAATCAGTGGGTTTAGGTATGGGGTCACCGAAGATTAAGTCAGAGTGGGTGGTGGTGGGATCTAAAAGGAAGAAGGAAGAGAAGGCCATGCTTTTCGGGAAGGGAAATCGAATGGGTGAAAGGCATAAATTAAAACAAAAGCAAGTAGTCAATCATGGGCCCCACGGTATGGAATTGTCTAATGCTTTTTCATTTCTCCACGAATTGTCACTTGATAGCGTAAATAGTGCACAACAAAAGGAAGTAGTAAACCGTGGGCCCCACCTTATGGAATTGAATAATGATTTTTCTTCTTTCCATGATTTTCCAAGTGATAGCATAAAGGGTGCACTTTCCTCTCTCCACGAGAATAATGCGATTTCCATACATGGAGAAGTTTATAACAACGTGACTGTGGGTGACAAGACGACGTCTATTTCTCACAGTAATGAGGGTCCCGTTAATGCAATTTATGACACAGAAGGTGTAGCTATTGATGTAATGGTGGATGATAATATGGGATTGGATGGTAGGGAGGACGAAATAGGGAAAAATGATAGTCTCCTGGGCAGTGGTTTGGCCCCCACAACCTCCCAACTGTCTTAATGAATTTTATGATATGGAACTCACGGGGTACAGGCTCGAAGTCATTTCCAAGCCTTGTACGTGAACTTAAAAAACATTTTAAGTTGGATTTTTTGGCTCTTTTGGAAACGCGCTCGGATAATATGAAGACGGAACATCGAATCCGTACTCTGGGGTTCAGTAAGTATACATTTGTTGCTGCAGAAGGTTACAGTGGAGGGATATGGTGTCTTTGGGAGGAAGGATCACTTAAAGTTAAGGTAGTGGAGCAGCAGAAACAATATATGCACTTATTAATCGAGGATGTTAAAAGGCAACAGTGGTACCTCACAGTGGTGTATGCGAGTCCAAACCGTTTGTACCGTCGTAAACTATGGGCGGATCTTTTTCGAATCAAAGACTTTATCCAGGGACCGTGGTGTATTGGAGGAGATTTTAACGCAACGCTTCTTGCAACAGAAAGGAGGTCATGTGCAGTTTCAAAGCTATCTTCAGATCGTGAGTTTTGTAGATGGGCTGAGGACATGAACTTGGTGGACTTGGGGTTTGATGGACCGGCCTTTACTTGGAAGAGAGGCGGTACAGAAGATCGGTTGGATAGGATATTTGCAAATGATGATTGTGTGCTCGATTCATGGATGCCAAGTTACTGCATTTGCCACAGTATAAGTCTGATCATAGACCTTTATTGTTGAGAATGGAGGGGGTTCCAACAAAAGAGCCGGCTATGAAGCCATTTCGTTTTATTGCTTCATGGGTCCTTCATGAGACATTCAATGATCTGGTTAAGGAGGAGTGGAGTTGTTCAAAAGATTGGGGCGTAAACATTGAAAGCTTCACCCAGGCTTGCCGACGTTGGAATAGGGATGTCTTTGGCCATATCCAGAGGCGGAAGAACCACCTGATTCGTAGTCTGGATGGAATTAATCGTGTAGCTGGATGAAACGTTAACACAGGAAGCTTTGCTATGGGCCCAAAAAGCTAGGATTAATTGGTCGATTGATGGTGATCGGAACACTAGGTTGTTTCATGCTAAAGCTAACAGTCGAAGGAAACGTAATAGAATTGGTGTCATTTGTATTAATGAGGGAGAATGGTGCTTTGAGGAGGAATGTATAAAAACTCACGCGACAAAGTACTTCTCAAATCTATTCCAGGAGGAGGTAGGGGAGCGTTCGAACCTTAATTGTTGCATTTCTTACCCAAGGCTCACGGAGGTACATGAACGTATGTGTAAAAGGGTAGTTGAAGAAGCGGAGATTCGTGAAGCTTTGTTTAGTATGGGGGCTCTCAAATCACCAGGGCCGGACGGGTTCCACGCTATGTTCTTCCAACACCAATGGGAGACGGTTAAGGAGTCTGTTGTTCACTTTGTGAAGCAGGTATTCCTTTATCCTGAGAGGATTTGTGAGGTTAATGGGACACTAATAGTCTTAATCCCAAAAATGGATCACCCTGCAACGTTTCGAGATCTTAGACCAATTAGCTTATGTAATGTCATATATAAGCTAGTTACAAAATTAGTGGCCAATAGAATGAAATGCTTTATGGCTCATGTCATATCTTCGAATCAATGTAGCTTTGTGCCTGGTCGACATAGTTCAGATAATATTATTGTGGCCCAGGAGGTGATTCAGTCTATGAGAACAATGGGAGGGAAGAAGGGATATATGGCGATTAAAATAGATTTGGAAAAGGCGTATGATAGGGTCAATTGGAAGTTCCTTCTTAAGTGTTTACAAGAACTTAATCTTCCTATTAATCTTATCCGGGTCGTGGAGCAATGTGTTAGTACGGTGAGTATCCAACTCTTATGGAATGGAACTAAGGCAGAGTGTTTCAATACATCATGTGGAGTACGATAGGGAGATCCTCTTTCACCCTACTTATTTGTTATCTGTATTGAAAAGTTAGCTCACATGATTCAAGAACGAATGGAGGCACGAGAATGGAAGCCTATTTGTCTCACGAAGAAGGGACCGCCGATATCCCATCTGTTCTTTGCGGATGACATTATTTTGTTTACTGAAGCTTCTCTTCAACAAGCAGAGATGGTGCGGGATTGTAAGTCACATTTCTGTGAATGTTCAAGTCTCAAGGTAAATGCTTCTAAGACCCGGGTCTTCTTTTCTAAGAACATAAATCACAACAGGTGCACGGAGCTTAGTACGGTCCTTGGGTACACTCAGACGGCTGATCTTGGGAAGTATCTTGGGGTGCAACTTCATCACAAGAGGGTTGGGAAGGAATCATTTCAGGTGGTAATTGATAAGGTGAAGGAAAGGTTGAATAGATGGAAAGCTAGCTCATTCTCTTTAGCTGGCAGGGCAACACTTATTTCCTCAGTGTCTTCAGCCATCCCGGCATATACAATGCAAACATCTCACTTACCTAGTTCTGTTTGTGAAACTCTGGATAAGCAAAACAAATCGTTCTTATGGGGGAACACAGCGAGTAGTCGTAGAATGCCGCTAGTAGCTTGGGATGAGGTATGTAAGGATAAACAGAAGGGTGACCTAGGGCTGAGACATGCTAAGTACCAGAACCAAGCTTTCCTCATGAAATTGGGTTGGAGGCTTGTGACGCATAGAGATGACCTTTGGGTCAAGGTTGTACGGGATAAGTACAAATGCGGGGAGGATCTTATTCCTCGTATTGAGCAGAAAAGGCCTGGTTCTAATGTGTGGACGGGAATTAAGAAAACATGGGATAAAGTCTTTGGGGGGATCGAAATTGAGAATGAAGCTAATAACGTTAAATGGAAGTGGGAGAGGCATGGAGAATTTTCAGTGAAATCTGCATATAGAGTGCTTTCAGGGGATGTAACGGAGCAGGGGAGAGACTGGGCTTGTTTGTGGAAGGTTCGAGCGCCACAAAGGTGTAAGATGTTCATTTGGCTAGTTTCTCGTCAATGTCTACTCACAAATGTAAATCGAATGAGACGGGGCATAACGATGGATCCGAGTTGCCCCCTATGTGGAGTAGGTTCTGAGGATACCATTCATGTCTTTCGGGATTGTACACACTCAAGATCATTATGGAGGAAGGTGGTGCCCCCAGACAAGTGGCGCCTATTTTATAGTATGACCCCGTCGGACTGGTTTTGGTGGAATTTTAGAGGTCAACAAGAAGCAAGTAAGGAGTGGGCAGCTAGGTTCGTTATTCTGTGCTGGTGGATATGGAAACGGAGGAATATGTTTGTGTTCGAAAATATTTGTACCCTGAACAACAGTATTCTTGCCAGTACAAGTGCCATGATGGAATGCTTTAATTCGACTAACGACCGCCTAGTAGGGACATGACTTAAAGGTGTTACTTTGGCGTCTAGATGAGTGATTTGGCGTCCACCAGAGGAGGGGTGGGTGAAGGTGAATGTTGATGGTGCTTACTCTAGAGCTGAGAATAAGTGTGCCTGTGGGGGGATTATTCGTAATGCTTGTGGAATGTTCCTTAAAGGGTTCATACATCCCATTAAACATGGGGATGAGCTGTCTATGGAAATTTGGGCTTACCTTTTGGGGCTTAAAACAACATGGGCAATGGGTTTCAAGAGAGTATGGTTAGAAATGGATTCTACTGAGTGTCTTGAGTTGATTACGCATGAACAGAGCATTAATCATCGTGATTCTGTCATCCTTACTGAAGTTAAAAACATGCTTCATATGGATTGGGTGACGAAGGTTACTTACGTGCCGAGACTTTGTAATTCCGCGGCGGATTACCTAGTAAAAAGAGGTCTTGAGTCAAGATGGGGATTTCTTGAAATTTATCAGCCTTCTGAGGACTTACATATGATTCTTTGTCAGGATTGTAATGGGTGTAATAATCCCATAGGTACTACCTGAGGTGTCCCGATTATATAAAAAAAAAGAATTAGACAAGGAACAAGATACTTACTTGATGTCCTTCTGAAAGATGCTTGATATGACTATTAGGAATTTGAAGCTCAACAAGGTTCTCTACAAATGGTAAATGATATTCTTCCCAACTAACATTCCTGAATTAGTTCATCTAGAAGACAACTCATATCTTTACCAATAATCAACTTTGAAGGCTCCCTCCAATCAGACCAATAAATTTTTAGAAATATTAAGTTACGCATCTTGTGAAGGTCATTAACTCTTAATGGAATCCTTTTTATCTTGCTCATGTCTAATGACAAACATCGGATTGATGTAGTCACCTAGTAAGCATGTCAAGAAAAATGAACTATTATTACATAAAAATTACCAGAATACCATAGAAAATGAGATAAAATAACCATAGACAGAATAAATTATTACCTCATTACTAATGAAAAAATCATAAATGTCTTGATGACTTCGCAATTGAACAAGCTGCCTTTAGGATTAGAGAATGATTGTTCTCTAGCAATTTCAACACCCATGTCCCTCACAAGATCATGCATCTCAGTATAGCCATTATAATCAAATGAAGTGACACTAGTGCAACATAGCGTTTTTAGACCGCATTATTTAGACCGGTTATTGCAGATAAGGTCTAAAAGAAACACGCCGTGACAATTCCGTAATTAAAAGCAATGTTTTAGACCGGTTGTCTAAAAAATCGGTCTAAAAAAATCTTATTTAGACCGGTTATACAAACAACCGGTCTCAAAAACAAATTAAGACCGGTTGTTTAAATAACCGGTCTTAAAAGTCAATAATTTAAGACCGGTTATTTAAACAACCGGTCTGAAAACAAATTATTAAAATGAATAAAAAATCACGATATTATTAAGACCGGTTTTCTAAATAACCGGTCTTAAAAGTCAATAATTTAAGACCGGTTATTTAAAAAACCGGTCTTAAAAACAAATTCTTAAAATGAATAAAAAAATCACGATATTATTAAGACCGGTTTTCTAAATAACCGGTCTTAAAAGTCAATAATTTAAGACCGGTTTTTTAAATAACCGGTCTTAAAAACGAATTCTTAAAATGAATAAAAAAATCACTTTATTATTAAGACCGGTTATTTTAACAATCGGTCATAAAGATCAATAATTTAAGACCGGTTATTTGTATAACCGGTCTTAAAAGTATTTATTAAGACCGGTTATTTAAATAAACGGTCTTAAAAGTACTTTTAAGACCGGTTATTTAAATAACCGGTCTTAAAAGTCTGATTTTCAAACCTAGAACTGCCGCGAAAGTTCATTTCACATTTACGTTTCACTTCCCCCTCTGTTTCCACCACCGCGAACTACTCACTTCCAACGCAGTAGGTGATATTCCGCCGTATTCTCCTGCCACCCTTCCAGTCGCTGCCGCCGTTTCCACCTTCTTTCCCATATTCTGTTGTCGGCGTTTGAAACTCCCTCCAGCCTTTATCTCACTCCGGCATGTTTTCCAGCCACTGCTGCCCCTCTCCTCCTGCGCCTCAAGCCACGGTTCAAGTTACGTCAAATAGGTAAAACTCTGTTAATATAATGGCTGCAATTTCTTTCATCGTTCGGGATATTAATAATGGCTGGATTCTGGGCCGTGCTTCTAGAATTGTTCATGCAAAATCTGTGCTTTTTGCTGAAGGCTGAAGGGCTAGCCCTTCTTGATGCTATTTCTTATGCCTCCATCAATCAATTACATGATATCTTGTTTGTGATAACCAAGTGTTAATCGACTACATTAACAATAATCGAAGCATCACCTAATTGGAGATGTGAGACTCTCTTTGAGAATATTAATGTCTCAAGAGAACTAATGAGGAACCATTCTTGTGTTTGGATTCGTAGGGAAGTGAATTTGGCAGCAGTTTGGATTGCTAAAACTTTTTTGAATGGGTATTATCTGGATGATTGGGTTTGAAGACCTTCGATGTAGTTACCAAAGATTTTGGATTATGATAATAGTAATGTTGATGTTGAATCAGGCTGAGAGTATTAGCTTTTTGTATTTTTATTTTCCTGTAAGCTGTTTTTGTTTCATGGAGATTGTACTTCCTTTTTCCTGGAATGGAAGTTAATTTGTTGGCAAAAAAAAACTGTTAAGGATCACCTGCTCTAGAACAACTTTTTTATCCACATCAATAAAATCAAATGTTTTATTTTTAGAAATTCTGACTTGCATAAGAGACTCTATTGAAATCTCTATCAATCACTTAATATTTTGATTGCAAGAGATATATTATATATGAGTTAGAAATAATGTATTCATATTCAATATTATTGAAATTATTTGGTGAGGCGTTTGTTTATGTGTTTTAACAGTACAATTTGTCTTAACAGTACAATGACGGATCCGGTGTATCCTACAGCCGAGGATCAGGTGCCTCCTATAACAGAGGATCAGGTGCACCGTACTGCTCAGCACAGCGAGCCTCAGAGTGTTAATCAGGGGTAGTCATCGGGTGAGCCGAGTCACCAGCCTAGAAGGAGGGGCAGGACGGCCACACGGTTGAGGGATGTTTCCTTGAGTCGGTCTGCCAGGGAGAGGATACCGATCCAGTTCGATCAATACTGGAAACTGATCGGGCCGAATGCCAGTCATTTTAGGAGTTTTTTCGGCCTCCTCGCACGGAATAAGCCTAGCATATTGATAGAGGAGTGGAGGAATGTTGACAAAAAAGTGAAGCAGCATATTTGGGACACTATTCAGGTATAAAATTCCCTTTATATGTTTCTTTTATCAAATTCGTTTTATTACTGTCACTAACTCCTTTCATTCATGAATAACAGCTCACCTACGACGTTCCTCAGAGTGAGATATTGTATCACAAGACTATGACATATTGTTGTGAGCGCTGGAGGAAGTTCAAGACGAGTCTGGCGAACAATTACGTGCATATCGAGGTGCCAGCTGGTAAGCCACGTCCTACTCCTTGCAGCAAGTACTCGTACATCGATGAAGCAACATGGCAGGAGTTTTTTAGGCTTCGGACTACTCCAGAGGCTTTGGTGAGATAAATTATTTTGTACTTTATGTACTTATCTTTTGTCTTTACTGTTTGTAACTTTTTTTTCCCATTTCCTATTCGCAGGCAAGAAGGCAAAATGCACAAGCGAGCGGCAGGAAGAATGATTGCCCCCACACAATGTCTCGTGGGGGATACGCAAAGGCCGAGAAAGACTTGTTGGCGGCCAAACGGAGGAGATTAGAAGAAGCATCTCAATCCGATCCTTCTGTTCTGCTATCTCCACCATCTCCGATACGGCGTGAAGAGTTGTGGTTGCATGCTCACCGGAAGAGTGGTGGATCTTATACGAGCGACCAGTCTCGTATAGTCGGTGAAAAAATTGTAAGTATCGTTGTTCTTATTAACTGTTTAATAAACATTTTTCATTACTCATGTGTGTTTTTTGTATATCTCACAGGAGGAACTTCAAAAAAAGAAAGCCGAGGGATCCTTCAAGTCCGAGGGGAGGAATGACATTCTCACGGTTGCTACTGGAAAACGTGAGCATCCAGGCCGCGTCAGGGGAGTTGGAGGAGGGGTGGGTATAAAGGATTACTTTGGATCCTCCTCACGCAGTTCCTCCTCCAACGTGGTCACGAGAGACGAATTGGAGTGTATGTTGGCCACTGTGAGGGCGGAAGCAAGGGCCGAGGCAGAAGCATCATTTGATGCACTATTGGATGCCCGGTTGAGCAAGATGAAGGACGAGGTATATGCCATGGTGAGCACAAGACAAGACACCGCTCCTGTCCACGCACAATCGCTCGATCGCCATAAGCAGAGCACCAAAGGGAGTTGTTACAATGTGGGACAATCATCAGAGGGTCCTGGAAAGGACGATGCTAAGCCTTGTGATTTATATGTTGAGGATCCTCTGAGACGGTTAGTTGCACGGGGGAGTGTGCACAACCTAGGATCAACTGTTCACCACCTCGAGATGACAGATGATCAGGTTAGGGTGTCAGTTGAGGAGGTTATTATCTCAGACGCACATGTCCCTATCCCTTCTGAGGAGTTCAAGATTGTGGCCGATGTCTTGGGTACTTTCATATCATGGCCTAAGAACCTTGTTTCTGTTGGAGCTGCGGATTCCCCGATCAGAGCCCCAAGTCCAACTCCCACCCCTCGTGAAGTTTCACAGCCTCCACCATTGAATGTGATGCAGCAAGTGATTCTGATGGCATTTGATACATCTTTCCCGATTAAAAATTGGCCTATGGATTCAGTTATTGGACCATCAGGGGCGACATGCTATCTTGAGAGGGATGATTTAATGTCCATGGTCGCTCCTAGACAAAATCTTACGATTGCGATTGTCCAGCTTTTTTTGATGTAAGTATCTTCTTCAATTGGAAGTAAATATCTTAAAAATTACGCTATGTAACCTTAATTTGTGTGCTTCCATTTTTGTAGATACATGAATCATAGGTTGGTTTCCTCTGGGCAGAGCGCTAAATTTGGATTCATGTGCCCAGCTCATGCCACGGAGAAAGGGACCACTGCTGCCATCAGACATAGATATTTATCACAGAGGCTCAGTGAAACAGAAACTGACTGTTTCTTGGTTCCTTATGTGCATGGGTAAGAAACATCAAATTTATATTCCGAAACATCACATATAATGCTTTATATTTTCTTAACATTCATCTCTTTTTTTCAGGGATCATTGGCAATTGGTTATTCTGTGTAAGGCTAGTTACACAGTGATCCTCCTCTGCTCCTTCCACTTCAAACTGGGGACTGACTTGAAGAAGACCATGAACTCGTAAGTTTTCTTGCTTTATTACCTTTTGTGTGCAAAGTTTGTGTACAGAATAAGTAATCTTTGTGATTTTGATCATAGGGCTATGCGGACTTTCCTACACGCTAAGTGTGGTAGGCATGTTCGTGACTTAAAAGACCCTACATGGATCACGCCAAAGGTTAGTTCATATTTGTTTTCTTTAAGATGCGTTTCATAAGCTATGCTTTTATGTTTTCTTTAATGATATCATGTTCTTTTTCAGACCCGTAGGCAACCATCGGGCTCCAACTTATGTGGTCTTTATATGTTGAGGCAGATTTACAATATTATCAGCCTAGACACGACTGACTTTACCGAGGAGGTAATAAATGTATATTTCAAATATTTTGTATTACTTTATTGTTTTTAAGTTAGTAAGTTAATGTTTTGTTTGGCTTCAGTGTTACACATACAGATGTTTGATCTTGCTGATCCCTTTCCTGAAGAAGATATTGATTTCATCCGCAATTGTTGTGCTGAATTCATTTATGAGCTTTTACAAGATTAGTAAGTTTTTGAATCCGATTTATGTTGTTCTAATAATACTTATGGTTTTCATATATATCTAACTTGGTTTATATCTCTGTTTAGGACAAATTCTTGGATATTGGCGATACTAGTTGGCTGTTGATTCAGGCAGGGATCACTATTGTCAATTTTCCTCCACTTTTTTCATTTTTCTGTAAAGCTTACGAATTTTCTCCATATAATGAGAAATATTGTACTGTTTCTGAGAATTGAATAAGTTGATCATGTGTTATTGGTAGTCATTGGAATTGAATGTGTTTGTTTTCAATGATTTTTTTCATAATGTTCATTCTTTGATTGTTGAGAGTTGAGGATTGTGTATTGGTAGTTTATGGAAATAAAAATGTTGTTGTCACTGCTTCTGATTGCCAATATATACATATATGCATGTGTATGTAATGTGACAGGGGGAATGTTGTTGAATATGGCTTACTGGCCTGGGTAAGATTGAAACAAATAAAACTAAAAAAAAAAAAACAAAATTTTAAGACCGGTTCTCTTAATAACCGGTCTTAAATATATATTTAAGACCGGTTATTAAGAGAACCGGTCTTAAATTATTATTATTTTTTTGCTGAAATTTCCCTATTTGTTCCTAGTTAAACTTTAAGACCGGTTGTTGAAGAACCGGTCTTAAAAGTTCATATTTTAGACCGGTTTTTTAACCGGTCTAAAAAGTTTAATACTTTTTTAGATCGGCTGTATCAAGACCTGATCCAGAACCGGTCTAAAATATCGTTTTTAACCGGTCTTAAAAGTTTTTTTTGTACCGGTGTGAGGGATCTATCTTTAAGAACACTTATGTCAATATCAATAGAAGAGCCATATAATTGTCTTATTAAGGTGAAAGAAACTTCAACTCCTTCCATGATGAAAAAAGCTATGTCAAGAAACATTCTTTTGATGCTCAAGTCCATCAAAACTCAATTTCAAAACATCAACAATGTACTTGAGTGGAGCTTCTTTTATTTTTTCCAAATAACTTTCACACTCTTTATTTCCTCTGTCCTGAAGAAAAGAACCCAACATTACAAGGGCCAATGGATTTCCTTGACAATAATCCACTACAAATTCTGATAACTCCACAAAATCCTTAAATGACTCATTTTGCTTGAATGCTTTCAAATTAAAGACATGAAGACCATCATGAAAATCCAATAATGGAATAGAGTATGTTGAAAATATAGAAGCGTTGTGAAGTACTTGCATGTCTCTTGATGTAATAATAATTCTACTTCCTTCTCCAAACCAATGATACATTTTAGTTAAATCTTCAGTTGGTATTGAACTGTCCACGTCATCAAGTATCAGAAAGATTTTTTTGCGCCAAAGATCTATTTCTCACAAAAGTGGATTTTATGTCGAATACATTAATGTCCTCATCTTTTATTAATTATGAGACATTATTGCTATAACCTATCAAAGCCAATCATTGTTAGTTGTTCTTTTACATTTTCAACAAAAGAGAAAGCTTCAAATTGTGCTTTCAACTTGTGAAATACAGCTCTAGTAAAAGTAGTCTTACCTACACCACCCATACCCCATATCCCATGATGCGAGCTTCACTCAGTAGCTCTTCAATTTTCCAAATATGATAATCAATCCCAACTAATCCTTCAAAATGAAAAACGATTTGCTATTCAATCTGCTCAAAATATCTTTGACAATCTTTTTAATGAGTTTGGATTCAGGCCTAGCACAAATATAAATTAAAAGAATGATCATGTTTAATGCCTAAAGAAAGAAAATATAAGTGAAGAATGAGTATAAGCTACTTGGTATTTTTTGAATCCCACCCAGAGATTTGTTGATTGGATCAAAACCTTTGTTCACTCCTGCACTTTTTCTTGGTTGTGCTTAAATCTCTTCTTAAGCTTATCAAATCCATCTCCAAAACTTGCATTTTGTTTGCGGACATTTGATGGGTCTACATCGTAGAAAATAGGGATGACAATCCTTTGGTATTGATCCCTATATTTCGAAATATGAACAAGTTCATCCATACACCACGTTGAAGAAGCATAATCTTTGGAGAAAATGATAAAAAATATATCTGATTCCTCTATAGTTTTCAGACGACGGGGTGAGATATGTACTTCTTTGTGAAGCTTGTGATCCATAAAAGTTTGAAGGTCGGCATCGCAAAGTGCTTCATTGAGATAACTTGAGAAACTGTCAAGAGTGTCTTCTCCTCTAAAGTTAAGACAGACGTCATACTTGGTTACAGGCGGAGCAACATCGAGATTAGAAGGAGAAGAAACTGAGGGAACTGAATCAGCAGCATCTTTACAGCTACAGAGAGAAAGAAATCATGAATTAATATTGGACCATAAACAAACCGATCAAAGAAAAATTGCTCTAGAAGATGTTACCTATCATCAACAGAAATAGGGTGGATAGCATGAAGTGGAGAGATTAATCTGATAGCTTTAGAAATTGCTATGCCCAGGAAAATCAATACAGCTTCTAAGAGCATTAAAGCAATGGTTGCATCCATGTGACTGTAATTTTTTGCTTCAACTTCAAACTAATCCTTGTTGTTTGGCTTTACCTCCTCAAGAAGTGTTATGGTTTGGCTCTTGATTAACGTTGTAAAAAGAACATACAAAAATATTAAGCAAGTGGGAACAAAAGTTACCGAACGATCAACAGAAACTTGATGGACAGTAACGATTACTGCTATAATGTGTCTTTAAGGAAGGAATAATGCAAAAGAAATATGTGGTCAACTAGTCAAGTCCTTTTTAACAACTTTTCTCATTTATTTGAAAAGGATATGAAACTATTTTCTTTTCCAAGGAAGGAAATTTCCAGGCTTTTGGTGTGGAGGCAGAGATGATCACAGAGTGAGCGTTCTTTTATACGCACCACACCACAAACCTCCGAAAATATTCCTCTGTAGGATCGGTTTTAAGAAAAGAATCCGCCGATCAGAAATAAAAAAGACTCAGAATTTAACGAACAATTAGTACTCCAAATTCAATGCAGTTTTCGAGGATTATACAACATAAACATGGTAAATATAGTGTTCAGATCTCACGCGTTAGGGTTTTTTTATATTTATTCTGTGGGTTCTTCAATTATCAAATACATGGTCAACAAGTCAAGTCACCCTTGACTTTTAGGGGTTATTGTCACTTTGCTATATGATGTCTCGTGTATTGCCATATGATTTGGCTTGTCCTGTCTCCCTGCCGCATGGCGTTTGGAGGAAAATGAATCAGAATATGGCCCACATCGGTACGACAAAACTTCAAAAAAATAAAAATGTTCTCAGTAAGAAAAATCAGTAACATTTTTTTTTAAGAAATCGTTTCTTAACTTGAGTAACGCGCACAATAGTCAATAGGACAATTATGATAAAGTCACAACAAGATTAACAATTTATGTTTTATACTGTGGTAAGAAGGCCCTTTGTGAAGAATAATTAATTTTTTTTACCAAAGGAGTTCAAATAATAATTAAATTTCCGACCACATTAATTATTAGGCCGATTCGCAAGATTGAGAAGCAAAACATTATTAAAAGTCATGGAGAAAAGAATTATACTAAATATTATTTTCATTTTTGCACTTTTTATTGCATTGATGACGGTTACGGCTTGAGAAGTCAAACCAAAGAATTCTTATCCATTAAAAAAATGAAATTGCAGAAAAGATGAAGGGACTTCTCCTATATAGCTTGTTATAATGAAGACGCGTGATAGGAAGGATTCGCGTGATTTTAAAAAATATTGAGAATCAAGTTAGGCGGCATAGAACTAAAAACTATTGAAGTCTCATGATAGTTGTATGTGCTGAGAGATTTAGGATAATCATAAAGTTACGATTAATTTGATTTTCTGTTTTTTAACTCTTTTCTTAGAGCAGTTTTAAAAAAAAATTTAATACAAGTTGTGAAAAAAAATAAAAAAATCCATTTGGATGATATATTGTTTTAGAAAGAAAATTATATTTGAGAACAAAAAATATCAAAACTTGTTTAAAATATTGTTCTCAAAATCAGCTTTGTTGAGCCCCGATTAGGCTAGAGAGTAGAGAAGAAATGCAAATTAAAACATGAGAGTGGCAAATTCAAGTGTAACAGATGAAAACTCATATCATCAAGCACTAAAAGAAGATAAGGCTCTCCATTTATTACCCAATTTTACAGAATAAAAAATAAGAAAATGAAAAAGATTATCCTTTTTATTTTTTGAAACTGACTATTGTTTATTGTTTAACAAAGCACTGACCTAAAAATAAATTACTAAACAATCAAGTTCTTTTTTTTTTTGTTTCAAAAAAATAGAAAATTGTCTTAGGATAGGAAAACAAACAAGCCCTTAATTGTTTAGGTTCTTAAAATTAAAAGTTAAAAGTGAAGTTAGTTTTGTCTCTTGTCAAAACTCAAAAGTCATTAAAAGCTTTAACACAGATTTAAATTTAAATTTCCATGTCAGTCCATTGGGCTCTGAGGTAGCGTCTTAGCTAATTTAATAGAGATGAAATTTTTTTTATTGGGAATAATCTTATTCAAGATTAGACAATAAATATAGACACATCATATAAATGGTGATTCATATATTATTACTTGAACAATTAGACCTACAAAGGTTGGCAAAAGAAAGAAAGTAAAGAAACCAGCAAAACAATTAGAGAAATGTACACTAGAAGAGTCTAAACATGGTAATGGAAGATTATTTGTCTAGTACTCTATAAATATAAGTTACCGACGCAAAAGAACAGCAACGCACAACAAAGCCATTATAAAATGCCTCCGTAAATTGTACAAGTCATATTTGATAAACATATGAATGAGTAATTTAAATAATATGATAAAATCCTTACAACTCATGAGTGCAACTAAAATGAAATATGAACAACCCGGAAATAAAATTAACGTGAGTGGTGACTCAAGTTAATATACTATTAGTGTATTGGCATAAGCACTATACGATCTAAGTAAATCTTTCAACTCCACCTAGTACTCTATAGATCCTAGCAGCAGCGTCACCTACAAAAAAAAGAATAATTTAAGTCACATCTAAAAACGTTATCTTTAAGAACTATTCCTCAACTACCGTGTAATACCTTAATTTTTAAAGCCTTTAAATGAGTTAAATGTATAATAATTTCAAACCTGAGACCATAACAATTTTAAAATCCCAACTTTAAAGCAAGGTTCAATCTTGCATTTGTGTAGGGTTTTCAAAAGAACTTTTTAGAATAAATATGTATGGTCTCATTCTAGTTTGTAAATTCATTATCCTCATCAGTTTCAAAATCATTTATTTAAAATGCAGAGCATTCCCTATCAATAGTCTGTATAGTGGTGGTTAACTTATGGGCTTTTGGTAGTTAGTTACCCGATTCTAGTTCAATTATCGCTTTTAAATACTAGCACGTTACCAAAAATCTAGCATATTGATTACAACTTATACGGTATATGTTGCAAGTACCAGTACTACTACCAATACTTCTGGTAGTTATAAATATTTTACAGTCATCCAAAATAAAATGATAACTAGATAGTCCATAATTAATCCGCTTTTTCTTCATTCATCCGTATTACCATCTTGCCCTTGGAACTAGACGCATTTACTGTATGTCATTTGTTGAAAATGACAGTAGTACACAGATCACTCATATAATATGTAAATACAAAGCATGTAAAACAAATCATCAAACTATACAACTTACAGGAATACAACAAATAAAAAGGGCCTAATCAGTCCCTCATCACAGGCTCACAGTGCTTGAGATTCATAGTCTGGCTGCTCAGGGCCTCTACCCCATACAAGATGCAGTCACAGGCTTTCTGTCTCAAGCCTACCTAGCTTAAGACGCCATCGGGTAACTCCCGGTGTAACTTGTACTTACGAGTCTTACCGCCTATGAACTATCTGTCCCCCACATATATAGATGATATGTTACACATACATGACATCACATATGATATAAGAGATAAGTTACTACCTGACGGTCTTTCCAAATTTTGTTCCTATTCTCAGTCTCTTGGGCGTCCTGGGCAAATGTCAAATCCTATAATTTATTATTCACGAATGGTCGAATTATTACTTGTTCCAAATATTTAGTATTTCAAGATACTTTGGTCGGTTATCATTATAGTTAATACATTAGACCCAATAGGTATTCAATGGGCTCATACAAACTCTAAGTATTTAACGTGAATTTTAGATTTCCAACTATTTCAAAAATACCCTTACTTTTTATTTCTGCACTATTAGTCAATTCTGGCAGAATTTTCATTAATCTTTGAAAATTCATATCTTAGCCTAGAAATATCCAATTAAGGTGGTTCCAAATTTTATGTGTAAATCATTAAGTCTATTTTCAGATAAAAATATGTTTCATTGTCACTTATGTCACTTATCCCTGAATAATTCCCAGTTTTAAGGTTTTCCTATACTGCCAAAAAATCATTCCAGATTTGATACCTTAACTTCTAAAATTCATAACTAATTATCTAGAACTCCAAATGGAATGGTTCAAAATCCTATGTAACTCTATGTAAGTATATTTTCATGGAAAAATATTACCATCTAAAAATTACAGTGAAAATATTCCCATAATTTCGTCAAACACTATCTGTACCAGAAAACGTTCCAGATTCAACATCTAAGTTCAAAAATTCATATCTCACAATTTACATACCCAAATGACACATATTATATATCAATTTAAAGCTTATCATGTCTATTTCAATTATGGAAATTTTCATGAATTGTGGACCATGTTTTCTTAACGAAATTAATTTTACAACAAAACTAGTTCCAGGAAAACTAACAAAACAACATCTCTTCTTAATTACTAAAAGTTCCAAACTTATACACAATCATCCAAAAATCATAATCACATGTATTCCCACACAAATTTTTGTGAAGAATCCATATTTAACCTTAAATTTGGCAATAACCAATTTCTTCTCTATGAACCATCCAAGGCTGAAATATATCATATAGAAAAATAGTAATTTTGTAACTTCCTTTCATAAAATTTGCTAGATTTCTTTCATACTATACTTAAGCCTCTTTTATCATAATTTTTCATGTGCTTAATCACTATCTCTTAAGATTATAATTTTACAAAAACAATAGGGTAATATAACATCTCTATAAAAATTTAGCTAGAATCCAAAATACTTAATTCAAATCAAAGCTTATGCTTACCTCTTGATTTTGCTATCACCCTAACTTGACTTCTCCAATTTCCACACAACTTAGACAGCTACAAACACCTCCTCTCAAGAAACTAAAACCATAGAAATGTAGCTCTCATAAAAAAGAACAATGTTTATGAACACTCCAAGAGCTAGAAAGGTGAGCAAGAGGTTGGAAATCAAGAGAGAAGTTCTTACCTCTTCTTGCAAACTCCAAAATTCACTTCTTCTTCTTCTTCTCCTCTCTCTCTCTCTCTCTCTCTCTCTCTCTCTCTCTCTCTCTCTCTACAAATAGAGTGACAATATGTTTTGAGGACATTTATTTCCTCCTTTCATGAATGCTGACCGACAATAATGAGAGGGTGAGGAAAACAATTGATAATGTGTCCACTTATGATGGCTAAGCATGACCTAATAAAATAAGAAATAGTGTGGAATCTTATCTTTCCCTTTTTCTCTCATGCTTGGCCGAAAGTTTAAGGCAATAAAGAGAGGAAATATTAACTTATTCTTACATGATTGCATATGAGGTGTGAGTGTGCTAGGAATAATTCAATAAGAGTTGTTTACCTAATCTTGCACTCAATTGTGGTTTGTGGGACATCAAAATAATACAAATGATAGTGATAATGTATTTTGCTTTATGGTCTTGTTCTAATGTAAGACCATAATGGAAGAGGAAATATGTATTGGTCAATCCATTTTCTTCCTTTTCTTGCCTTATCCAATTTTGTTGATTTTAAAAGGAAAGGGAATATTTCCATCAAAACTCTTCATCTCTTGCTTTTGTTTCTTGACCGAAATGTTGGAGTAAAAGGAAGATAAAATATCAACTCAATCTTGCATGTATGCATATGAGGTGTAAGGGTCCCATGTGTTTTATTTGATTACTTCACTCTCTTGCTATTTCCTTTGAATGCTTTGTTGAATAATTGAACAAAGGAGAAGGAAACATTTTCATTCAATTTTCTCTTTTTGGAACATTTATCCCTCGAGTGAATTTTTAGGATATTACAGCAGGCAGATAAAGAGCGACATTTCCTATGATAAAATAGATCCTTTTTAGAGTGAATAAAATAATAAAATATAATAGAACTCGATAATAGAGGAGGAGAGAAGTGCTTAAAAGCTCAAGAGCCTTTTTCCCAAATTTTGACTGGAAGCATTTTGTATAGGCACCAAACCATTTCCCGACGGTCACAAAGTAATCACGTTAAAGTAATTCAATTCGCAATCTCAGGTTTCAAATGTTGTAGACATTAACTTTACGTTTCCAAATGTTGGTCATTAAATCCCATTATGAACATAATGCTCACACGTTAAAGCCATAAAATCTGTTAAAGAATTTAAGAGCTTGTTTGGTTTTGTCCGTTATTTATTCTCAGACCAATTTTATAAAATAATTTTTGGAAATAAGTTTTAAAAATAAAAAACAAAAAAAAATCAGTTTGAATAGGTTGTTTTGAAAATTTTGTTTTTAAAGTGACGTGGTGGTGGTCGCCGGTAGTAGTGTAATATCAATAGTGAATAAGTGATGACCTTAAAAAAATAAAAAATAAGAAAAAAATAACTAAAACTATTATTGTTTTTTAATTTTTAAAAATAACCTTTTAATTTTTTTGTTTTTAAAAGTAATTTTTTTAAAACAGTTTATTACACATGTTTTATGGTTTATTGTTTTTTTTTAAAAAAATAGTTTTTAAAAATAAAATCAAACACATCTAAAACGACTTAAAACAAAACAACCTGTTGGCAAACCGCAGCAATAAAGCTGATTCGTTCTTTAAATGTTCCAACGCATATATCCCACAAATAAAGGTGGACAATCATGAGTTTGGACATTGCAACGTCAAGATTTCACATTAAAGGCTCAGCGATTGTGACATTTAGGACCTGTTTGTGAAATCCCTTAAAGGAGCATGTTTATGTGAATTGAGATAAAAAAATTTTTTTATACTGACTTTATATATCGTAAATCATATTAAAATAGCTTTTACTGCTAACACAGACACACACTTAATGGTGAGAATTTTTCCTCCAAAATATATTTTTGTATATCAATAAAATGCCTCTAGTAAAAGGTGCCCAGCTAAAATATGACTAGCATAAGAGAAAAGTGTCAGATTCCCATGCGGCACATTATTGTATGAGTTCATTCCTCTTCTTGATCTATTCAATAGTCTAAGATCACTCATTAGTCAAACTCCCACAATCCTAAATACTATAAAACTTGTTCCTTATAACACACCCACTCATTATTACTCGTACCATATTTCCAAATACTTCAAAGTTTATTGAGAAGATTAATAAATCACACCGAACACAAATGCATGGCCCAAACAATTTTAGTCATTTTCTTAAAAAGAACTTTTTGATGTGAAGTCTAATTAAAAAATTTAAAATAAAGAAAAAATTTAAACTGAAGAAGTTAAAGATAAACATTGATACTTGATGAAGATTTTAATGAATAAACAAATACTTTTTAGGCAGATACATGACAAGGAAATTAAAAAAAAAATTAAGAGCATGAAGAATGTATTGAAAAAATAATATGAACTACTACTTTGTCATTAATGATAAATACAAATAATTTTGCCACTATAAATAGAGAGAAAATATTAGTAAAAATAATAAAAAAAATTAATTAAAATATTCTGACCCCACTTCTTAAAATGTGATGAAGAATTTAATAAATTGTGTTTATTCCAATCTCCATACGTAACGCATAAGAAAGAGTCATCATTAAAATGAAGAGACCAAATCAGTAAGCAGCCAAGTTATGAAAAAAGAGAATAGGCCCTATTGGTTTAAATCGATTGCTTTATTACGCATAACAACAAAATGGGGACTGATTAATTAAGGTGAATGAAAGAACAAGGACTTTGGGTTTTTAATAAAATAAATAAATAAATCAGTCATTTACTTCCTTAAAAAAATTGAATAAAACAAATGAAGACTTTAGTCAAAAGATTCAGTCCACTCATATGTTTGAAGGTTCTGGGACTTTGTTTTTCAGAAGTCAAAGCATAAAGCCATAAAGAATTAAAGTGTAATGTCTTGATTAAGCATTAAAGCCACAGTAAATTAAAGAATTCTTGTCCTTCAAAAGAATGAAATTCCAGAAAAGATGAAGGGACTTCCCCTTCTCCTATATAGCTTGTTATAATGAAGACGCGTGATAGGAAGGATTCGCATGATTTTAAAAAATATTGATGGTCAAGTTAGGCGTAGCATAGAATTGAAAACTATTGAAGTCTCATGATAGTTGTATGTGCTGAGAGATTTAGGATATCATCAAGTCATGGCTAGTTTGATTTTCTGTTTTTTAAATCTTTTCTTAGAACGGTTTTAAAAAAAAATTTTAATACAAGTTGTGGAAAAAAAAATAAAAAAAATCCATTTGGATGATATATTGTTTTGAAAAAAAATTCATATTTGAAAAAAAAAATAGAAACTTATTTAAAATATTGTTCTTAAAAGCAGCTTTGTTGAGCCCCGAGTAGGCTAGAAAGTAGAGAAGAAATGCAAATTAAAACATGAGAGTGGCAAATTCAAGTGTAAAAGATGAAAAATCATATCATCAAACACTAAAAGAAGATAAGGCTCTCCACTTATTACCTAAATTTACAGGATAAAAGAATAAAAAATAAGAAAATATATAAAGGTTGTCCTTTTTATTTTTTAAAACTGATCGTTGTTTCTTGTTTTACAAAGCACTTACCTAAAAATAAATTACTAAACAAGTTCTTTTTTGTTTTAAAAAAAATAGAAAATTGTCTTCAGAATAGGAAAACAAACAAGCCCTTAATTTTTTCGGTTCTTAGAATTAAAAGTTAAAAGTGAAGTTAATTTTGTCTATTGTCAAAACTCAAAAGTCATTAGAAGCTTTAGCACATAGATTTAAACTTAAACTTCCTTGTCAGTCTACTGGGTTATGAGATAGCGTCTTAACTAATTTAATGGACATGATTTTTTTTTTAATTGAGAACAATCTTATTCGAGATATTGTTAGATAGTAAATATAAGCACATCTATTAATGGTGATTCACATATTATTAGTTCAACACTTAGACCTACAAAGGTTGGCAAAAGAAAGAAAGCAAAGAAAGAAATTAACAAAGCAATTATACACATATATAGAGAAACATATACTAGATGAGTCTAAATATGGCAATGGAAGATTATTTGCCTAGTACTCCATAAATACAAGTTACAGACGGAAAAGAACAGTATCGCACAACAGAGCCATTATGAAATACCTCCGTAAATTGTACAAATCATATTTAAATAATAATGAGTAATTTAAATAATATGATAAAATTCCTACAACTCATGAGTATAACTAAAATAAAATATGAACAACCCGTAAATAAAATTAATGTGAGTGGCAACTCAAGTTAATATACTATCAGTGTGTTGGCGTCAGCACTTAAATTCAGATATGATCTAGTAAATCTTTCAACTCCACCTATTGCTTTGTAGATCCTATCTACAGCATCACCTACAAAGAAAATGAATAATCCGAATCACATCCAAAGACACAATATTTAAGAACTATTTCTCAATTACTGGCAGATAAGAAATGACACTCCTTAAGATAAAACGGATATTTCCTGCAAGAATCAGGTGAATAAAATAACAGAAATATAATAGAACTCAATAGCATAAGAGAAGAGAAGTGCTTGAAGGCTCTATTCCCAAACTTCTGACTGGAAGCAACTTGTATAGGCAAGAAATCATTTCTTGATGGTCACAAAGTAATCACATTAAAGTAATTCAATTCACAGTTTCATAGGTTTCAAACATTACAGACATTAACATTGACGTTTCCATACGTTGGTCATTAAATCCCATTATGAACATAATGCTCACACTTTAAAGTAATTAAATCCTCTAAAGAATTTAAGAGCTTGTTTGATTTTATTCTATGTTTTTTGTTCTCAGAAAAATTTTATAAAATAATTTTTGGAAATAAGTTTCAAAAATAAAAAAAAAAACTCTTTAGTAAGATTGCGTTAAAAAAATCTATTTTTAAAGTAACGTTACGGTGTTGTCACTGGTGGTGACATTGTGGTGGTTATCACTAGTAGTATAGTATTAATAGTGGATAAATAATAGCATTAAAAAATAAAAAACAGAAAAATAAAAACAAAAAATAACTAAAAACTATTTTTGTTTTTTAATTTTTAAAAACAATTTTTTATTTTTTTATTTTTTAGAATAATTTTTTAAAAACAGTTTACTATACAGGCTTTATTGTTTTTAAAAATCAAAAACCAGTTTTTAAAAATAAAATCAAACACCCCTAAAAATACTTAAAACAATACAACCTATCGCAAACGCATCAATAAAGCTGATTCGTAATTTAAATGTTCCATCGCGCAGATCCCACAAATATAGGTGGACAATTATGAGTTTGGACATTGCAAGTGCCTGTTTGGGAACTCGGTGGAGAAGTGACTTTTTTTTTAATGGAGCTTTTACAAAAGCTCATTTGAAAAAAAGTCAGGTTGTAAATGTGATTTGTGTTTGGATTGACGGTGGGAGAAGTGACTTTTTTTAAGGGACATGTTTGGATTAGCGTTTGAAAAGACCGTTTGGATAAGAAATGACTGAAAATTGCATGAACCTTATTCAATACTAAATATATATTGTTTGTATATATATTATTATAATTGATGTTAAAAATATAAATAAAAATTTTTAAAATAAAAAATTTAAATAATTATTGAAAAAAGAAAAATACACTGAAGCACTTAATTTAAAAAGGATACATATATATTTCAATCAGAATCTTATACATTAAGTGAATCATAATTGGATCATCTACCCCTATCAAGTTCGTCTCTGATCATGTCACGAACATGATTCATGTGTGATGAAGATAAGGATGATTTTTAAAAAAAAAAACAACAGAAGAAAAAAATTACATTTAATTCCTAAAAGTTAAATTTAACTACAGTTACATCCCAAAAAATTTTGCCAAATCATAAATTACAAATATAAGTCTGTATTGCAACTAAAACTCTCATGTTTGTAACTCATTTTTAACAAAAAATATTTCATACTTAATACTTATCTTTTTAATATCATTTTTCCTAAAATAAAAAGTGATGCAAATTATAAAAAGTGATGAGAAGTTGGGACCAAAAGCTATATGTGGTAGCTTTTGAAAAAAAGCTACTTTTTAAGCTAAAGCCCATTAACATTTAATGGGTTTCCAAACATTAAATTTTTACCCAAATGAGCTTATAGGTCCCAAATGAGCTTTTTTTGATCCCAAATGAGATTCCAAACAAACCCCAAGTCGATATTTCACATTAAAAGCTAAGCGATTGTGACATTTAATGATAAGTATTTTTGCTCTAAAATATATTTTTGTATATTTGTAAAATGCCGCTACTAAAATATTCCCAGCTCAAATATAACTCGTTTACAAGGGAAATTGTCAGATTTTCATGTGGCACATTATGATGTTTTGATTCATTTAGTAGTTCAAAATCACTTATTACTGGGACTCCCACAATCTCAAATACTGTGGGACTTGTTTCTTATAACACACCTACTCATTATTCCCAAACCTAGTTTTACTCCTCCCATATTTCCAAATACTTCAAAGTTTATTTAGAAGATTAATAAATCACACCGAACACAAATGCATGGCCCAAACAATTTTAGTTATTTTCTTAAAAAGAACATTTTGATGTGAAGCCTAATTAAAAAAATTTAAAACAAAGAAACAAATTAAACTGAAGAACTTAAAGATAAACCTTGATACCTGATGAAGATTTTAATGAATAAACAAATACTTTTTAGGCAGATACATGACAAGGAAATAAAAAAAAAATTAAGAGCATGAAGAATATATTAAAAAAATAAAATGAACTATTACTTTGTCATTAATGGTAAATACATATAATTTTGTCATTATCAATAGAGAGAAAATATGAGTAAAAATAATAAAAAATTAATTAAAATCTTCTGACCCCACTTCTTACAATGTAAAGAAATGGAATTTAATAAATTGTGTTTATTCTAGTTTCCATACGTAACGTAGAAGAAGGAGTCATCATTAGAATGAAGAGACCAAATCAGTAACACTGCAGCCAAGCTATGAAAAAAAAAAGAGAATACGCTCTATTGGTTTAAATCGATTGCTTTATTACGCATAACAACGAAATAGCAAGTGATTAATTAAGGTGAATGAAAGAACAAGCACTTTGCGTTTTTAATAAAATAAATAAATAAATCAGTCGTTTACTTCATTAAAAAAATTTAAATAAAACAAATGAAGACTTTAGTCAAAAGATTCAGTCCACTCATGTTTGAAGGTTTTGGGACTTTTGTTTTTCAGAAGTTAAAGCATAAAGAAATAAAGAATTAAAGTGTAATGTCTTGATTAAGCATTAAAATCACAGGAAATTAAAGAAATAGCTAGAGAGAATAATGAAATCTTAGATAATCGATCAGGCACAGGATAGAGGTTTTTTAAAATTATTACCAAACATATTTTTATGATCAACAGGTCATCAAGTCAACTCTGACTTTAAAGGTTATTGTTACTTTGTTATTGTTTTCTGTATTGCCATGTTGTTTCATTTCATTTGTCCCGCACAACCACATGGCTTTGGAGGGAAAAACATAAATAGAGCCTCCATTGATACTCTCCTCCGTAATATGAGATTCATTTTGTAGTTGATTTTTTTTTTTAATTAAACTTGATACAGCTCGGGAAATGGTATAATGAAACATCTGATTTTCTGATGACTAGGGTGCCTATTGGCGATGAGACTTTGCTTGGTGTTATTGTAACAGCTTTCCGAATCATAATTTTGATCTCCATAGAAATTGCAGTCCCCAAATTTCCATGTTTCTTGGCTCTAGGTAAAAGTGAAAAACAATACATTTAAAAGACAAGTACAATTTCTAGTACATATAAATGTGAAGACATGTAAAGCAACAAGCTCTAGTGTAAAACAATATTCAAAAGCATGAAAAAAGAAGACCACGTGTTTCAACTTTCAACATCAGAGAACCGAGAGATCACTAACATCTGTATGTCGTCAGATGAAAAATTAGATGATTTCATAGCAACTGTCCACGGCTTACCAGGAAGAAAGGTCGTACTTTATTAGTGAATCAGATCTATTTTGACTATTGAGCTTTACTCTCATGAAATTATACAGAGCAATTATCAATTGTAAATTTTAGTCTCAAAATCTACTCTTGGCAAAAAGATTCAATATATAATCCAAGCAACACATTTATATTCCTATCTTCTCGCATTTTCATATAAAATGTTTTCTTAAAAATCAGCTCTTTTTAGCATTTGTACTCCTTCCTCTTCAGTTGAGAATGCCATAATGGAAGTGAACAATATAACAGGAGGTTTTTTGAACATTGAATGCCAAGGGTTCTATTCATGACTAAGATATGTATAACATACCTCAAATGAAAATTTACAAGATCCACTTTTATAAAGGAGGTCCTTCAGAGCTTTCTTTGCATCAGCCCGCTTTTGGCGCATGACATATTTGATGTAACTCTGAAGTCAACATTGCAAGCATCAGAAATAGTTCGCATATGTATATATCACGGTCAAAAACTCAAGAGTCACAAACTTATGCATGTGGATCCATTAGTGACAATATTAAATGGAACCTATATCCAATCATTACTGCACTCATTAGTGAGTAATTTCAGAACTCAATAATCATACAGAAGTCAAAAGAAAACATAAAGTCGTTCCCAATAGACAGAAGCATGGGAGACAACACCATATCAACACAAAGAGACCGGAGGAAATATAGAATGACTAAAGTAGAAGGAATTTTTTTCCCTTTCTATTAAGTGTTGACTCTGCCCGATCACGAGAAAAAGCAAACAAGGAGATATTAGGGATTGGAACCCTTCAACTACAGATGCTGCGCTCTGTCTACTCGTCCATACTCACAGATGAAAAACGCTATATACTCTCACTAATTTTCTACAAAAATTCTGATGACAACTGAAGGGATTTTATAAACAATGGACAAAGGGAAGCTAGAAAAGTAGAAGTTTGGGGCCTGAGTAACTACCATAACCATTATATTTGGAATGAGGTAAGAAATATACATACCATTAGTCAGATCTGGTTTCGAACTAAGAACAATGAGTTGGTTTGCACAATTTTGAGTGTTTCATTATTGCAGGAATCATGCCAAGGTACACCTTTTAGAATGGCATTTCATGGTAGATGATATATCTGAAAAGGTAATCATAACCTATCATACAATCCATGACTTAGTGTGACAAGGTTTGTTGTTGTAATTGTTGATAAAGAAAAAATAATTACTCAAAGACACACTCCAATAACAAATACATGAAACAACAGCTCCCAACATGATATGTTAGATGAATAAATAATCATGAGGATTTCCAAAGGTATATGCTGAAAAGCATACCTTGGATGGTAGTCGTCCCCCTCTTATTGCCCGTAGAAAGATTGTAATTGTCAAACTTTCACATGACTGGAAAAGGGTTAAGGCTATTCATAAAAAAATTCAAACAACATAATTACAAGAAGAGGACAAAAAAGAAAACAATGAAGCATTGAAGCCAATGGGTTCAATTACAAAAGCAAACCATTGCAGCAAGCCGTCATCCAAGAATATATGAGCAGATGATAGACAATCATTTTCAAAGTTGCAATTAAGTTTTAGTCTTTTGAGAACTCAAATGTTGGATTCTAAAGTGAAAGCCAATAGTTGTGGCTTATAAATTAGTATAATCTAGCTCATATGAAGGACCTCAGCCTACTTCATCTACTTCATGTTCAATTGACAACATAATCAAGGAAATTGGGAATACGCATTTTATAAGAAAGTACTCCCATTTTTAGCAATTTTAATGAGATAATATACTCCAACTCCCCCTTTTTTACGAGAATTCCCATTCGGCTCTAGCTAGAGCAGCAAAAATATGAATATCAGACAAAAGGAGAGGACATCAACACAATATCAAGAATAAAGAGTATTGGGTCTTAACAAGTATAAACAAAGCAAGTTCCCTTGTAAAAGAAAGATCCAAAATACAGAGACTCGAGAAAAATATTCCCTTTCGAATGGGAAAGAGATAGAAACTCACGGAGTTCCATTTATTCTTCCACTTCTCACAGGATCAAGGGGTGGAGTGGAGTGAAGCGAAGTGGGTAGATACAATGATTGATGGTACCGCGTATCTCTTCAGGGATAAGACCATCTCGCCAACAAAAGATTTGCATATCAAAGGAGATGCAAGACCTTTCACCGAGGGAACCCATGTTATGGGCACATTGGTCCAAGGAAGTGGGGTAGAGTTCAACTGTTCGTCTATGGAAACTAGGTACTTTCTCGAGAAAGTTGGTGGCGACGAACAACACGCACGACGACACAGGAAATAGTGGTGGCGAGGTTATGCTACGCAACAGCTCTGCTTCTTCTGTTGACGAGGAATGGCGATGGTGGGGGCGACACATGCACACAACTTGTCAAATTTCATTAAGGGTATTTAGGTCATTTTCTAATTATAATTTATTATAAATTAATCCTTAAAACGTCAAAGTAATTATGCCATTTCGTGAAACCTTCATATTTTCATTTACTTGGGACTACAATATAATTTTCCCTAAAATCAACTGCTATATCTAACCCCACTTCCTTTTCATCCATGCTTTTAAATCATTTCTTCGTCCCCAAAAGTCTACACACGAAAGCACTAAGGAGTCGCGCATAGAAACAGGAGACCCATGTTGTGATAAATCTGGGCAAATCTGGACAAAATGAAAGGCAGAAGAGTTGGTGGTGGAAGAATGTCGGGGAAAGAGAGTGTTACATCTAAGTGAGGTTTCATCCTTCTGCAATACTCATGAGAGAGTGGAAGTGATTTTAATGTCAGTTCCTTCAATAATGACCAGCGAGTGATGCTGTTGGGAACTCTTGTGAATGAAACAAAAACACTCTTACTGCAACAATATTCCATTAATTTCGTCATCACCAGTTGATGTTCATTCATCATTTCTCCTCTATCACCTCTCCCCTCCATATCATGGCCAAACTCAATTGGACCCTCAAACCATTCTCCTCTATCACCACTTGTGAATGTAACACACGTACTGCAAAAATCTTCCGTTAACACATCATCCTCTTCGTCATCTTCCATTAATGGCACCGCCACCACTTGACGTTCATTCATCATTTCTCCTCTATCACCCCTCTGCTCCTTATCAACATCACTAGTAAAGTCACCATAATAATAATAGTCATAATGTTGGTTGAGATCATGCTCAAACTCAATTAGACTCTCTGACCGTTTAACTTCCCTCACAAATGGAAGTAATGACACCAAAATTTGTGTCTCCTTTCTCAATTCTTCTCTCTCTTCCAATGGCATTACCTCATCATGTTTGAATCTAACACCACATATCATGTTGCCACATAGGAACAACTTCACTGTCAATTGGTTGAATGAAAACTCGCGAAGATCCAAATAACTGGACATAAGCACTAACCCTGAACTTCTCCCTTTCATACCGCCCCCAACCTTTATCTGCATTGGCCGAGTATCTCCCATGTCTAAACAGAGCCAATCTCCCGGGAAAGTTGAAGAATGAATTTGAAACAAATTCACACAACCGGCAACACACAACCTTTTAATCTTAGGGGTATGAGAGAGATCCGGCAGTGCAGTGAGATGTTTTGAATCCGATAAATCAATTTTCTCTAAATTGGAAATTGCTGAAAAAAAGAAAGAGTTTAATATATTAGATAACGACACATAACTACAATTTAATCAATAATTTCCCCCATGCCAATTAACAAAAATGCGAGCTTATTATGGAAATAAGTCAATGCATTTAAAACATAGATTTGGTTTCCTGCCAAAAAAAAAAGTATGGCTGCTATTAACCCTCAATTTAGAGGTAGTAAAGCAAACATTTGCATTGTGCATTATTTGGTCAATGTTTCATGTATACGAGATCTTTGAATCAATCCACTAAAAAAATTGACATGTGAATTATGGTACGTACTTGATTTCCATTTCAAAGCTGTCGGATATTACTATTAGGCATGTCAAGTGTAATAAGATTCTCCACACAGAAATGGAATGACACAAATGGTAATGGACATTCTTCCCAACTCAAAAACCTCAGTTCTTCTGAAAGAAAATCCAAAACTCCAAGAATATCCAACTTCGAAGGCTTTTTCCAATCAGACAAGTAAATTTTAAGAAATATTAAATTACGTATCTTCCAAAAAATACTAGCCCTCAATTTAATCTTTTGTATCTTGCTCATGTCCAATGACAAGCATCGAATAGCCTCAATCCCCTGATAATGGAAAATCAAGGGAAACATGGTTATTATTACCTAAAAAATGACCAGAAATATACTGTAGAACAATTAAATGCATATGCTATTAAAAATATCCAATTTAATAATGACATCGTACATTTTATCATCAATATTCTACAATTCACATTTCCCTAATAATAAATGAATTTCTAAAAACTCGTCAACTTGCAGACTCACTCATACGTATACCAACACGCTATTGCATGTGCAGCTATTGAAGCAGATATTCATTTAAAGCACTTGGCATACTATTATTATAAGAGCATGCTTATGTGAGTTTATGCATATACTCCTTTACACTACACCAATTAGCAAGAGAAAAATCAATCTTGTGAATCATTTTATTTATCACTTAATGAACAATAGTTGTAGACTGATTTTATCTTTTAGAATAACTCATATCACAATAGTCCTCATTAATCTATATTTAATGTTTAGGTGGATGAATAAATTACACCTCAATGCAATTTTAGTCATTTAAATCGAAAAAGGATCTCTTATAGGAATATCTAATTAATGAAAATAAAACAGAGAAACTTCAAGATAAATGTTGACACTTATCACCAAAGATTTTAACGAATAAAAAATACGTAGACAAACAAAATATCACAAGGAATTCTGACAATTACAATAATAATAATAATAATAATAACAATTACAATAATAATAAATAGAATAAATCATTACCTTGCCATGATTGAAAAAATCAGCAATGTCTTCGTGCTGCCATAGTCGAACAGGGGTTTTAACATCAGAGATTAGCTGGTTCCTAGCAATTTTAAGGCCCATTTTCTTCACAAGATCGTGCATCACTATAGGACAATGATTATTAAATGAAATGAGGGATTTCTCTTTAAGGACACTTATCTCAATAAGACCAGAAGAGTCATATATATGTCTTATTAGGTTCAAAGAAATATCAACTCTTTCATTGATTAAGAATGCTAGGTCAAGAAACACATTCTGTTTGGTCCTCATCAAGTCCATCAAAACTCAACTTCAAAACATCAACAATATCCTTAGGTGGATCTTTGTCTATTTTTTCCAAAGCACTTTCCCACTCTTCTTTTTCTCCATCATAGAGAAAGAAACCCAACACGACCAAGGCTAATGAATTTCCTTGACAATATTTCACTACTGATATAGATAAATCCATATAACCTTCAGATGGCTCATGTTGATTAAATGCTTTCAAACTAAAGAGATGAAAGGAGTTGTGAAAATCCAAATCTGGAACATGATATGTAGAAAAGGCATCAGCTTTCTTAAGCACTGCATGTCTCTTGATGTGATAATAATTTTACTTCCTTTTCCAAACCAATAAATCAAGTTAGTTAGATCTTTAGCTATCCTTGCATCGTCCACATCATCAAGTATAAGAAGTTTTTTTGCGTCCAAGTCTTTTTTTCACAGAATTGGATTTTATGTCACAGACGCTAATCTCCTTATCTTTTAATAATTCTTTGAGGCAATTTTGTTGTAACTTGTCCAAACCAATTATTTTTAATTTCTCTTTGACATTTTCAATAAAGGAGAAGGCATCAAATTGAGCTTTCAACACTTGAAATATAGCTCTAGCAAGAGTCGTCTTACCAGAACCACCCATACCCCATATTCCCACAATGTGAGCCTCACTTAAAAGGTTTTCAATATTTCTAATATGTCGAGCAATGCAAACGAGTCATTCATGATGATAGGATGAATTATATAGTTCAGCTTGCTCAAAGCGTCTTTAACAATCTTTTCAACAAGTTTGAATTCAGGTCTATCACAAATTTCAATCAAAAGGAAAGCCATATTTAATAGGTAGAAAGCAAATAAAATAAAATAAAAACAGTTTGAATTCTTGAGGTTAATCAAGCAAATCCTTGAAATCAAGAACAAAGGGAACATTTTTGAAGCTACCTGGTATTCTTGGAATCCCATCCAAAGATAATTGTAGCTTCGACTAAAGCATTTCTCCACTTTTGTGATTTTTTTGGGTTGTCTTTAAATCTTCGCTTCAATTCATTAAATCCGTTTCCAAAACTCCCATTTAGTTTGTGGATGTTTGAGGGATCTATATTATAGAAAATAGGTATTACAATCCTTCCAAATTTTTCCTTGCATTCCAACATGTGAACGAGTTCATCCAAACACCATGTTGAAGAAGCATAATTCTCAGAGAAAATAAGCATAGATATTTCAGACTCCTCTATTGTCCTCAAAAGAACTTGTGAGATATGTTCTCCTTTGCAGAGTTCGTCATCCATAAAACTGTGAATACCCACATTACAAAGTCCTTTGTAAAGATAACTTGCAAAAGTGTGACGGGAGTCTTCCCCTCTAAAGCTAAGGAACACATCATACTTTGTAGCGAAGATGGAGGAGAAGCCCTTTGAGTTAAAATCACATCATCTTTAGTGCTACAAATAGAAACAAACGGTCAACAAACTTTGGGTCACATATAGGAGCAAATCAAACAAGAAAGTAAAGAGTGAGAGGTTACTTAGAAGAAGGTAATTACCTATTGTCAGCAGCAACAAGTTGGTCACCATAAAATGAAAGACAGATGAATCTGATAGCTTTGGAAATTAATAAAGCTAATAGGATCAGTAAAGCTTCTATGAGCGTTAGAACAATTGTTTCACCCATGTGATAGCTTATGGTTCGGACCTTCAACAACCTGAAACTAATGCGATAGAAAGAGCAAGCAAAACAGCATATCAATGGGATGAAGCAAGTGGAAGAGAAAAAAAGGAAACAATGGATTGTATTAACCTGGCGGATGTGGTGGGAAGCCAAAGAAATAGCTCACAAGGACTCAATATATTGTTGAAGGATCATTATTATATGTCTTATATGAATATGAATTTTAAAAAAAAACAAAAAAAATAGGGAGTAGCATTTCTCACACCTCATCTGTTTTTTTTCCCCGTCTTCCCTTTCATCTAACAACAAAATGAGTTTTGTAAATAAGAAATTATCATAAGAGAACTTCCTCTCACTAGTAACCCAATAAATATCTAACGGATATTAATTTGTAACAACACACACACACACACACACACACACACACACACACACACACCACATATTTGATCGTTCTCATCCATTAACCCATAAAAGACATAATAACTCAGGCAACAAATATCCCACTTGTAATTGAAAAATGAGGTATGGCTATAGACTCGTGATGGTGAAATGTCGGGTAAAGAGAGTATTCCTCGTGGAATATAATGATGATCATGAAAGAGTGCAACAAGTGATTTTAGGATTGGAACTTGAGGAATCCTGCAACTTGCATTCCCACAGGGGAAAAAATATGACACATGAAAAATGAGGTGTAGCTGATTTTCATTCTTAAGTTACTGGATATTATTATTAGGCATTTCAAGTATAACAAGATTCTCAACACACAAATGTAATGATACATATGATAGTGGATATTCCTCCCCAATGAAAAATCTTAATTCTTCTGAAACATAATCCAAATCTCCACAAATATTCAATAACGAGGGCTTTCTTTGATCAGTTGTAAACTTTAAAGACTATCAAGTTATACATCTTTTGAAAATTATTTGCTCTCTATGTAATCCTTTTCATCTTGTTTGCGTCCAATGACAAGTATCGAATTGTCTCAATCCCCTAATATATAATAACAAATCAAGGGAAACACAATTATCATTGTCTTAAAGAAAATGACCAAAAACATACTGCACAACAATTAAATATCCAAATTAATTACCACGTTGTGCATTATATTAAAAAACTCTTGCTATTCATATTTCCCTTTTTAATAATAAATGAATTTCTAAAAACTCAAACAAGCTGAAAAACTCATACAGTCATACGTATACCTGCATACTTGCATGCGCAGATATTTAATATGAGTAATTATATTTGTCATACATAAATTTTTAATAATTTCATTGAGACTTACCGAAGATTTCAATGAATAAGAAAAAAAAATTAGGAAAATAAATGACAACGAAATAAAATATTAAGAAATATATAATATAATGAAAACAAAAAAATAAATTATTACCTTGTCAATGTTGAAAACATCATAAATATCCCCGTGCGTCCATAGTCGAATGGGTCTTTTAGGGATAGAGAGCCTGAGAGGAGAGGGAAAGAGATGGAGAGCCGCTGCCACCGTCGAGGACTTCCTTTTTGACCACCACCGGTGTCTTCTCTGCCATTGAGACGCCGAGGAATTTGTCAGACGCTAGAAATCAGAGCAGCGTCAGGCGAACTTGAGAATGGACAGCTTGAAGGCAATGGCATTTGCAAAGAAGGAGAACATAGAAACAGCGTTGGCGACATTCTCTTCATCTTCCACCATTTTCTCCTCCGTCAATTCCTCAGTGCCATCACCGGCGAACTTTAGCGTTGCGAGAGTGAGAGGAAGTTTGGACCATCGATCTGAAGCTTTTGAAAACAGAGGAGATACAGCCAAGAGACTTGAGTCTGAGCTTCAATTTCCACTCTCATATTCTCCTTTCTCTCTTTCAATGAATTTTCTGGCAACTTCATGAATTTTCCGGTGAGATTCTAAGCTGTGATTATTTTAAAGTAATGAGAGGCTAATTCCTTTGCTTCTTGGTGATGGAGATTTGTGCTTGAGCTCAATAGAATATATATGGGAGTTTTTCTATTATTCCATTAGACTAGAGTTATATATTTAGAGTCATTGCCAGCCCCGTTGTTGCCACCTCCACCTCTACTAGTGCGTTCGCCATCGGCACTACCTTCTCCTCCACCCAATCGCTGCCACCCCCTGCCGCCTCCACCTCCACCATTGCCGTCGTTGCCACCATTTCCTCCTCCTCCACTTTCATCACTGTCACCTCCACCATTGCCGCCGCTACCCCACTACTTCCTCCTCTACCATTGTAGCTGTCACCACCCCACCGCCACATTTACTGTTGTCTTCACCACCACAACCATCGATATCAGATGATCCTTGGTGAGATAGCGTGACGATTATTATGAGGCAACACAATTGCTCTTAACTATTTTTTCTACAAAGAGTATATTAAGGGTAAAATCGACTTTGTGTGATATATTAATTTTTAAATAATTATTTAAAAAATAACTTATTGCACCTTGCTTAAAAATCAAACTAAACACTAGCCCTATAATTAATCTTGTATTGCATTACCATTGCATCGCATTATACTATATTACAGGATGTAATGAGATCGAACCAAACGGGCCCTAAATCTAAAATGTCAAAAACTAATGTCCACAACCACAATCAAATAAATATATAGAGAAAATCATAATCATAAATTAAACATTAAATAATATTTTGAAGAGGCTAACATTAGGTAAGCTTAAGAATTACAATTTATCTCAAGTTATAAACTCTGTTTGGTAGTAAAGATATTGAAGATGAAGTGGTGAAAAATGAGAGAATCTACTGTGCCAGGAAAAAAGATAATTTCTGTAACATCCCAAAAATTTAATGTAAGGATTAATTTATGGAAACTAGATAGTAAGTCAATTTATGGAACCTACAAAATTTAAGGAAACTTAAATTAGACAAAGGGAAAAATTAGGATCTAATGTGTGTAATTAATAGAATAAAAATATACCTATATATATACCTATATATATATATATACACACTTACCGACATCCAAACAATTAATCACTCATTCTTCTTTTCGTTTGGCACAGCTGGAGGTTCTTGAATACACACACACACACGTACTCCTCCTCCTTCCATTCTCATTTGTACAACACACACACACACTCATTACTCCTCATCTTTTTCTTCCCATTTGGACAACGCATGCACGCACACACACATTCACTAAATAGACTTATATCAACCTCCTCCAACCATCATTTACGTTCAACTGCAAAGAGAGCTAAAACAGAAACAAAAACAGAACAGAAAAGAGAAACGAAACAGAAAAACAGAGAGAGAGACGAAGGAAGAAGAGAAACAAGGAAGCTTCAAACTTCATACACAATATCATAAACGTGTTTAGGTAAGTCTCCTCTACTTTTACCTTAGATTTCCATAGGATTTCAATAGTTTTTCTTGGTTGTTTTTACTGCTAGAAGTAAGAAATTTTCCGGAAAGTTCTATCACAAAAACTAGAAATTTTGTGACAATTTTACATGCGATTTTTGGTCTCTTTGCTTCTGTAGTCATGTCCCCAAACACAAGAAACATGTTTAAGAGTATGTAGAGTTGAAGTCTTTGAGATTGGAGTGAAAAACCATGGTCGCATGTGAGTTTTCTCAACTTTGTTTCACTCACCGGAAAACAAAGTTTCTGCCGGAAACTTGCAGAAGATCAAACAGAGGCTATAGATAGATTTTCGGTCTGATTCTTTTTCCTATGGAAAGTTTAGGATGTGTAGTAGGAAATAGATCAAGAAGAACACAATTTGGAGTCAAAATGAGTGAGTTATTGAGTGTTAAACTCAGACTATCAAAAACTGACATTTTGAGAGACAGTCCGCCATCTCGTGTTGAGCTTTGACCAATCTAATAATATCCAATATTTATGAAATTTTACATGGAGATATTATACATCTCAAGATTTAAAATTAGTTATAAAATGCATCATTTGGATATCTGTAGAGGGAGTTATGATTTTTGAAAATTGGGTTTAGAAACAGGTGCAATCCTGGAAGTTCAGATTATAGCAGTTGGTTTCGTGGTATTCTTGAGCAATGAAATCTTTTCAATGACCATTAAACTTTCCAAAATGAAATTTCATATTCTAAGCTTTAATTTGATATATATTTTTTGTTATTTGGATTAGTATGTTGAGAGATATGAATTTTTGAAGTTGGTTGCTCTCAAACTATGTTTCTCGAAAACAGATTGATTTTGTCGAAATTTTGGAAAACCAAACCTTAACCAAAAATTATGAAACTTTCCATATTTAAATTATACATTCAAATATTTAATTTGATATATGGATCACAATTTTTGGACTAGTATATTAGGAGATATGGATTTTCAAAGTTATACTCTGTTTCTAGAGAGTAATCTGGAATAGGGGTATTTCGGGAAATTCTGAGAGTAATATTGTGAAACTAAGTAGATTTTGATATTTTTCCATGAAAATATATTTTAAGAGCTTCATGTAGGCTTCAGACCCAGTCAATTTTGATTTTTCTATAATTAGTTATGATTTTTCAAATTTGATTGAAAAATCTGTCAATTTTTTGAAAAATAGTAAAATTTCATTAAGAATAATTAAACAGTGCAGAAGCCATTGAAACTGAGATAATCAATAGAATGTGATTAAAAACAATAGTAATACAAGTAATAACCAATTACTTGTTAATTTTAATTTATAGGAATTGGTAATAGCCCGAGCCGGATAAAAAGTTTTGGATAAACAATTGGATCGGAAAAGGACGCAGGTAGTAATTTTTTCTCTCATATACTATGTGATTATTTATACGTTGTGTATGCCATTTTCTATAACATGACAATGCTTGGGGCACAACACGCGAATAAGCCAGGGTCTAAACATGTTGTTTGACCATGGACACGAGTTAAGCCAGGGATCTAAACATGTCGTTTGGCCTTGGACGATATGCATACAACATGAGTTAGCATTTTACATATCATGACGCATTGCATATTTATTTTTCGCATTTTATATGATCGATTGTATGTTACTACTGAGATTCATTCAAATCTCACCCTTTTTCAACATTTAAAAATATTCCAGCAGAAGATAGCGGCTCTAAGGGCAAAACCGTAAATACCGGTGTCTGAGGTCCGGTTCAAATGAGACTGCAGTTAGTTATTTTTAGTTGTAGAATTTATTTTTTTTGAAGTTGTTTATATTTTTCAAACCGTATGAAGATTTTCTGTAATATAAGTAAGTACTTATTATCAATATATTTTTACTATTTCTGTATGACATTCGAACTACGCATTTATTATTCAACGAATATCAAGATATTAAGGGGTTTGAAAATTTCCCCAAATTAAAGTCATATACATATCATATATGACCGTGAAATGCAATAATATATAAATTTATTTTCTTAAAAAATTAAACGGGCTTAAGCAAACTGACTCTACAGGGCTACAAAGCCAGCCTGTTTAAGTCCAAGGTCTTACATGTCTAGAAAAATCACCGCGGATATTGGATGCACAACAAAATACTTCATCTACAAGATGTCACTAGAAGATGAAGGTGTTTAATACAGGTCAAGTCACCGCGGCTTTTTTGTCTGCTTGTTTTGCGTACGCTCCCAACCACATGGCTTTTGAAGAAAAATGAATCACAATATGGCCCACAACAATACTTAAAAAAATAAAAATGTTCTCAGTAAGAAAAATCAGTAGCAATTTAATTAAAAAATTGTTTCTCCACTTGGGTAACGCGCACAGGAGGACAATTATTGTAAAGTCACAATAAGATTAACAATTTATATTTAGTAAAGTTGTAAGAAAGCCCCCCGTGTAGAATGATAATTTTTTTAACCCCGAGAAGTTTAAATAATAGTCAAATTTCCGACCAGTTTACAAACTCAACAACTAATTAGTCGTACGGATTGGGTTGTCCGACTCAACCAGAAGTGCTTTGATGGCTTTGATGCTGTATTGGGATCTTGTTACCCATATAATGTTGTTATTTAATAGGTTAATTTTTGTGCACTGGCCCTTCTCTATTTGCTAAAAAAAAAAAGACATCTAGCTTTTGTGTTAAAAAAATAATTGGTTTAAGGTATATTCGATACCCTGAAATATTTTTTTATGTGCATCCGACATCTTAAAGTTTTTTGTGGTGCATACCTAAGAAAATACTGTAAGGTACAAGATGCACAAAAATTGCATCCAATAGCCGGAAATATTTTTATAGGTGCATCTAACATCCTAAAATATTTTTTGTGCCTAACAAAAAACACTTTAAGGTGTTTAATACACCTAAAAATACTCCAAACTACAAGATGCACAAAAAAATACTTCAAGGTGTTCAATGCATATGAAGAAAAATACTTCAGGATATTGGATGCACCTTAATCCAAAATAATTTAGTGTCATATACTGGATGACTTATTATATAATAAAATCTGAATTTTGGTAATATTACTTCGATTATAGTTTAATTTAATAAAATGAATTTCATTGCGTCAAATTATACACGTTTTCTTAATATAAATCAAAGGATAATATACCCTATATATGTTAAATTACGAAAAATCATGCCGCTTTCCAATGAAATAATTTCTTAGTAAGAAAATAGTTTCTCTAGTTGTTTATAGATTAGTCGTCATACAATAGAGTAAGTTGTGAGAGGGGGCGCTGTGCCTGAATTACATATAAAAAAGCCAAAATTAATATTTCATAAAACATAATGTTAACATACAATAAAAAAAGACACTAATCTAATAAATAATATTTTGTTTTTACCTTAGAAACTTAAATAATAATTAAAATTAAGACCAGTCTTCATACTCAACAATAAAGTCATAACTAGAATCAAGATACGCATAATAACAGTTAACATGACAGCTGAACAAAAGAGAACCAAAATATGGAAGGGCATGTTGTTGTGGCTTCATGTCCAAGTTATAACGGACACAGAAAGAATAATCATTTAAAGCGGATGGTGGAATGTCTTCAATTGAGAGTTTCACATTCAAGTGAGGTTTAATCCTTTTGCAATAATCATAATGAGAGAGTGAAAGTGATTTAAGGATTGAAAATTGGGCAATGTTGCAACCTGCATTCCCAATAATATCGCACTCTTTTTTAATGTCAATTGCCTCAATAATGACCAGCGAGTGATGCTATTGGGAACTCTCGTAAATATATCAGTAGTGTTCTTACCACAATATTCCATTAGCACTTCTTCTTCAACTTCCAAAAATGTCGTGGCCACTCGATCATCGTTCATCATTTTTCTTTGATTATCGCTAATCATTTCTCCTCTATCACGCCACACCTTCATATGAAGTCTAAACTCAGGGCCGAAAAAAGAATGGTAAGCATCACCATCATAGGTATAATGTTGTTTGAAATCAAGCCCAAACTCAATTGGACTCTCTAACCAATCAAGTTTCCTAACAAATGGAAGTAAAGAAGCCAAACTTTGTGACCCCTTTCTCAATTCTGCTCTCTCAGCCAATGGCAATACGACATGTTTAAATCCAACACCACAGGCAATCTTGCCAGATACAAAGAGCTTCATTGTCAATTTGTTGAATGATAACTTGTGAAGATCTAAATAATAGTACACAATCACTAACCCTGAACTTATCCCTTTCATACTGCCCCCAATATTTATCTGCATTGGTCCACCATCATCTACACATAAATGGACATTCTTTCTCGGGACAGTTGAAGAATGAATTTGAGCCAAATTCACACAACCAACAACAACAACAATTTGTTCAATCTTAGGGGTGTGAGAGAGATCAGGGAGTGCAATGAGATGTTTTGAATCTGATAGAAGGATTTCCTTTAGATTTGGAAAATGCTGAAAAAGTAAGCAGTGTTGAATAAATTAGATAATTGCTCATACAATTAAATCAATAACTTATCTCACGGCAATTAGAATGTGAATTCGATTCTCGGCAATCACAACTACTATATAACCATCAATAATGTAGTAAAGGAAACATTTGCATTGTGAATTATTTAATCAATGTTTGATGCGAGATCTAATTAGCTAGAATCACCCCAAGAGAAAGAAATTATGACATTAAAAATATATATGTACCTGATCTCCATTCCAAAACTGTCGGATGTTACTATGAGGCATCTCAAAGTTAATAAGATTCTCAGCACAAAAATGTATTGGCACATACGGCAGTGGATATTCTTCCCACCTAAAAAACCTTAGTTCTTCTGAAAGATAATTCAAATCTTCACAAATATTCAATTTCGAAGGTTTTCTCCAATCAGACTTGTAAATTTTAAGAAATATTAAATTACACATCTTTCGAAAATGACTTGCCGGCCATGTCATCCTTTTTATCTTGCTCGAGTCTAATGATATGCATCGAATTGCCTCAAGCCCCTAATAATAGCAAATAAGGGAAATAAAATTATTATCACCTACAAAATGACCGAAAATACTGTAAAACAAGTAAATATATATGCTTTTAGAAATATCCAAATTAATAACGCTATTGTGCATTTTATTCAAGAATTCCTACAATTCATATTTTCCTGATAATAAATGAATTTCTTAAGAAAATCATAAAAATATATTTTCCTGATAATAAATGTTTGTTAAATAAATTGACGTTTATAAAAAAAAAATGAATTTCTTTAAAATCATAAACATGTGCACGGACGCACAATCTTATGAACACCGGCATGCACACTTGCGCAGATATGTAATATCAGTATAAAAACAAATATTCATTTAAAACCACTTGGTATGCATAAATTTTAACAAAAAAGCATGAACTAAAGACCAAAACAATTTATACAGGTAAAAAAAGACCAATATAATTACAAGACATCGAAATACGAGTATCCCGACGAATGTCATGCACTAAAGTAAAGGATATGAAGCTTGGAGGACAAGATAGTGCCTCCTTCACCGTTGACCAATATCTATCCATATATCACTAGGAATCTGACAATTAAGATGATAAAAAAAATGAGATAAAATAATAGTAACAAAAAGAATAAATCATTACCTCATCACAAATGAAAAAATCATAAATGTCACCGTGCCTCCATAGTCGAATAGGGGTTTTAGGACTAGGGAATAATTGTTGCATAGCAATTTCATGGCCCATTTTTCTCACAAGGTCATGCATCACAATATAACCATTATCATTAAATGAAATGAGAGATTTCTCTCTAAGAACGCTTATTTCGATCCGCACAGAAGATCCATATAATTGTCTTATTATGTTCAAAGTAAACTCGCCTCCTTCCAAGGTGAAAAATATTAAGTCAAGAAACACGTTCTTTTGTTTGTCATCAAGTCCCTCAAAACTCAACTTAAGAACATCAACGATGTCCTTCGGTGAAGCATCATTTAGTTTTTCTAAAGCACTTTTCCACACTTCTTTTCTTTTGCCATAGAGAAAGCAACCCAACACTACCAAGGCTAATGGATTTCCTTCACAATAGCCCACTATTGATTTTGATAACTCCATGTAATCTTTAGATGGCTCATGTTGCTTGAATGCTTTCAAACTAAAGAGATGAATGGCATCATCAAAATACAATATCGGAACATGATATGTTGAAAATGCAGAAGCATTTTTAAGCACATGCTTATTTCTTGATGTGATAACAATTCTGCTTCCTTCCCCAAACCAATCACACACTTGAGTTAAATCTTCAACTATTATTGAATTGTCCACATCATCAAGTATGAGAAGAATTTTTTTGCGCTGAAGCCTACTTTTCACAAAAGCGGATTTTATGTTATATATGTTGATGTCCTCATCTTTCAATAATTCTTTGAGGCATTGTTGTTGTAACTTATCCAAACTAATTTTTGCTAATTGTCCCTTGACATTTTCAATAAAGGAGAAAGCATCAAATTGAGCTTTTAACTCTTGAAATATAGCTTTAGCAAGAGTGGTTTTACCAGCACCACCCATACCCCATATTCCCACAATGCGAGCCTCAGTTAGAAGTTTTTCAACATTTTCAACATGACAAGCAATGCCAACAAGTCTTTCAAGATCAGATGATGACTTATAGTTCAACTTACTCAAAGTGTCCTTGACAATCTCTTCAACAAGTTTGAATTCAGGCCTAGGACAAATAGCAAATCAAAAGCAAAAACATATTTAGTAGGTAGAAAATAAAAATTAAAAGCAACCAAAATAATATGTTAGAATCCTACTTATTAATTAAATAAATCCCCAAAACAAATAATAAAGAGAGAATTTTTGAAGCTACCTGATATTATTGGAATCCCATCTAAAGAAACTTGTAGATTGGATTAAAGCATTTCTCCACTTTTGCAATTTTTCTTGGTTGTCTTTAAATCTTTGCCTCAATACATCAAATCCTTTTCCAAAATACCCATTTTGTTTGTGAATGTTTGAAGGATCTACTTTATAGAAAATAGGTATCACGACCCTTCCAAATTTTTCCTTGCATTCTAATATGTGAACAAGTTCATCCATACACCATGTTGAAGAAGCATAATTCTCAGAAAAAATAATCATATATATTTCTGATTCCTCGATTGTTCTCAAAAGAACTCGTGAGATTTGTTCTCCTTTGCGGAGTTTGTGATCCATAAAAGTGTGAATTCCTACATTACAAAGTCCTTTGTAAAGATAATCAACAAAAGTGTGGCGAGTGTCTTCCCCTCTAAAGCTAAGGAACACATCATACTTGATAGCAGGAGGAGAAACAACCATATGAGATGGAGGAGAAACCGTTTGTGTTAAAATCACACCATCTTTAGAACTACAGACAACAAATATTGGGTTATGTCGTAGGAGCAAATCAAACAAGAAAATAAAGAGTGAGAAAGCTAGGTACGTACCTATTAAGCGAAGGAGAGATGAATTTGATAACTACGGAAATTGATAAAGCCAATAGGATCAATAAAACTTCTACGAGCATTAAAGCAATGGTTCCGTCCATATATGTGATAGCAATTTCTAGCTTCAACCTTCAGTAACCTGAAACTAAAGAGGTAGAAAGAGCACGCAAAAGAAAAGAATAAATGGATAGTATGTGGTGGGAAGCAAAAGAAATAGCTCCCAAAACCTTTTCAGACTTCCTTCTCTTCAAACAAGTTCTTCCGATATATCCTTTTCAACAACTTTTCTCTTATTTACTTCCCACCAAGTTGATAACTCCAAATCAAAGCCCGGTCCTACCAAGTTGAAGTTAATAAATAACTAAGCACTGATGTATTTCTCCTACTAAATATTAATATAAGTACTAGTATATAGTAACTTGCCAATTAAAAAATATTGATTAGGTAATTTGTTTGGAGGAAAACAACAATAACCTGTTTTTAATTATCAGGAAAACGCGTGAGATGATAGATTCGCAAGATTGAGGAGCGGAACATTATTAAAAGTCAAGTAGAAAAAAATTATACAAAATATCTTCTCATTTTTGCAATTTTTATGACTACGTTTGATGCCGGTTATGGCTTCAGAAGTCAAACCAAATAATTCTTATCCTTCAAAAGAATGAAATTGCAGAAAAGATGAAGGGACCTCTTCTGTATAGTTTTTTTTTTAATCATAGGAATTCCTTGAAACTTCCGAAGCACACCTGCACTAATGCGTTAAAATTTTACTTCTTAATGTGTGAAAAAGATAATGAAATAACACTTAAACTTTAAAATTTCTAAATCAGTCTTGTTGTTTAGAAGAGTATAAATAGATATTAATTATAAAAGTATAGTAATTGACAACTCATTTTAATAGAAAATTATTGATTTAGGATTTTAAAATGCAAGTAATAATTTCTTATTTTTTCCCCTTTTAACTTTATTCTCAATGAAGTTAAAATTCAATACAACGTGACACATAATTTTGCTTTTCATGGGATAATAAATAAAACTAAATAGTATTAGATTTCAACTCCTGAGCGGCATGGGATCGTAAAAGATATTCTTTTTTTAATCATTTTTTAACATCAACAAAAACAATTTTTAATTTTAAAAAAAATATAAAATTATGTAGCTTTCCTTTTCATTTGAAAAATTACACAATTCTCTCTTAAAATGATATCCAAATTACACAATTCTCTCTTAAAATTATGATCAAATTATGTAGCTTTCTTTTTTCTCCTGATTTCTATAGAGATGGTCCATAAAATTTGAAATTAGAAAACGACGGTGCACTTAATATTAGTTATTGTCAAAGATGTTGGGTACGCAGTTACTTACCAAAATAATACAGTAAATTATTAGTTAGGTAAATTATTTCCAAAAGAACTTAAGTACTAAGGACAATAACCTGTTTTTAATTATATTAAGTTGTGTTATAATGAAAACGCCTGATAGGATAGATTTACATGTTTAAAAAAAATATTCCAATGTGTTTTCCAGTGATATTCAAAAGTTTCAAAAATATAACAGAAGTTTTGATAAAAAGAAAAAGAAAGAAATATAACAGAGGTTGAATTTGATCCTATTGAGCAGCAAAACAATGGATAATTTCCTTATTGGCATTGAATTTAATATTGTTGTTATAGCTTTCTGAGTATTTTTCTTTACCGGCAAGTTTAAATATTTTGTTTTTTTTTTTTTTTTGCATTACAAAGATTGTCAGTTTTTTCCTTCATTTTTAGAAACAATTTTGAAACTTTGTTTCAAAATGGTAATCAAATTAATGTCATTTAGCGTTTATTGTTGACGCTACATGTTTATTACTCTCTCAATATATTTTTCTTAGTCATACCACCCAACATATATATGTCTCTGCAATCCCCCTTACATCACCCACTGAATTTTATTTTTATACATCCAAATAAAACATGTAACTTATCATATATTACTATCACAATTAACACATTCAAGATAACACTCCCTCACATAATCCGGAAGATATAGCTTTTTATAATGAAGCGCATGAGAAGATAGATTCGCATGAATTAAAAAAATTGTTGATGGTCAAGTTAGGCGGCATGAAATTAAAAACTATTGAAGCCTCGTGATATTTGTATGTGAGGAGAGATTCAGGATAATAGTCAAGTCATGCCTTGTTTGATTTTCTGTTTTTTTTTTAATTTTTTTCTTAGAAAAGTTTTAAGAAATTGTTTTTTAATACGAATTTTGGGGAAAAAATAAAGAAATTCATTTGGATGATATACTGTTTTGAAAAATCATATTTGAGAACAAAAAATATATAAATTTTTTTAAATATATTTGCTCTTAAAATCAACTTCAATGAGCATCGAGTAGGGTGGATTGTAGAGATGGGATGCAGATTAAAACTACAAAGTGGCGCATTCAAGTTTAAGAAATGAAAGCTCAAGTAATTAAGCGTTAAAGGAAGATAGATTTCTCCACTTATTGTCCAATTTTACAGAATAAAAAATAAGAGTCCTTTTTTAGTTTTTAAAACTGATTATTGTTTCTTGTTTTACAAAGCAATTACCAAAAAATAAATTACCAAAAAAAATTTTTTATTTTATTTTTTTTAAAAAAATTGTCTTCAGCATAGCAAAACAAACACACCCTTAATTTTTTCGGTTCTTAAAATTAAAAGTTAAAAGTAAAATTAGTTTTGACTGTTGTCAAAGCTAAGAAGTCACTAGAAGCTTTTCAACACAACTTACTTCTCAGTCCACTAGGCTATGAGGTAGCGTTTCAATTAATTGAATGAACGTTTATTTTTTATTGGAAGCAATCTTATTTAAAATATTATTAAGTATTAAATATGAGTACATCTCTTAATGGTGATTTATATTATTTTAGTCTTATTTATAAGTCTAAATTAACTAACTCTTACATGACAAAAAGAGTTAGTTAACTCATTAATTGTGGGATAAATTTCTAATTTTTTTTCTTTATCTATGATTGGTTTCAAAAGCTAACATAAATAATTTTTTTTATTACAATTAATAGGGGTAAACAAGTAAAAAATGTATTTATTACTTTAAAACTAGACTTATAATAAGAATAAAATTTTCTTATCAAAATAGACTTATAAATAAGATGCAAGTGGTATATTATTGCTTCAACACTTACAGCTAGAAAGGTTGGCAAGGGAAAGAAAGCAAAGAAAGAAACCAGCTAAGCAATTATACTCATATATAGAGTAATGTACAACAGAAGAGTCTGTGCATAGCAAATGTCTATTGAGTAGTAACAATCAACAAGTTATCAGTTGAAGTGATAAGGTCCCCACCCCCTATAAGGTGAAAAATACAATTTTGAATCTCAGAAAGCACACTTGTTGGGAGAGGTGAGAACCCTTTATTCTTTAAGCTTTGAGGAGGAACATTGATCAAATAAAAAAAAAGGATTGACTAGTAATGGAAGATTATTTGTCTAGTACTATATAATTTTAAGTTATTGAAGGAGCATGATGGCTTATACCTTGCTAACTTCTTCAAAATGTAACCAGAGATTATAATATAGAGTGCAATCTTGGTTTGTCTCTTGAGGAGCATTTTATTAATTAGCTAACAACTAAATGTGATGATTGACATAAAACAAGTTAAAAAAGATTTTTGAGTTTTTTTAATGAAATTGCAATTAATCTAAAATGCTTAAAATAAAACTAATATTTTTGGATTATTGGAATAAAAGTGGAAAGAAATGGAAATTGGTTTTGAAATATGATGAAACTTCCTATAACAATGAATTTTATCTATCTTTGTTTCAAAATAATTTTAAGAGCGTACTAGTTAGATATAAATGCTCAAAAGACTCTTTAAGCTAGCCTGAGTTAGGTGAATTAATTCTCTTACACTGGTTAAGACTTAATCCCTCTAATAAAAACTCAATTTAAACTATAGCAATTTGAATTAATGAAATGGAATGATACAAACCTTTACACAACAATCACAATTAAATATTCATAGCAGCTTTAAATATAAGCTTAACCAAATCAATATATAAGAAATTAGTGCTGAAGAAGTTTAAAGTGTCAAATGCACATAATAATTAGTTCTAAATATGCATCCAATCTCAACAAAAATACATGAAAACTAATGTAAAATTTTAGTCCAATAATTAATTAGACTCTAAACCCACAATTTAACTAATACAGAGCATAGTTAGAAATAAGATGGTAAAACACTCCGGTGAAACTCCAAACGCAAGAATAGAGGGAATTAGGCACTGTAATTCCTCAACAAACCTTCACCAAACATTTTCAATGCTTCAGCCATTAAACAACACCGCAAAAAATGAAACAGAGCAGGCTTCGGCGGTGGAGAAAATAGAGGACAAAAGTTGTCAGCAACAGAGGAGGAAAAGGCCGCCGATGGTCTGCAAAGAGAAGGCTCGCCGGTGAAGAGGAAGAAGGTGGTGGGCGGTAGTGGAATGATGAAGGTCGCCTCTCTCTGATTTGGGAGCTCGCCGCTGTCACCGTCACACTCTATCTCTCAAGCTCTTAAGCTAGCCGGCCAGTGGTGTAGAGGAAAGAAGCTTCAGATATTCTCTCCCAGGCGCTGTGGTCTGCAATTGTCGAGCTCTGAGTTCTCCAATACTAGGTCGCCGGAGATGGAAAAACAGTGGCGAAGTGGAAGGATGCAGGTCGCCGGCGACTATGTGGTGGATGATTGTCGCCAGCGACAATGAGGAAGCGGGTGAAGGTGATGAAGAAGAAGAGGTGATGGTCGATCTAAAGAGAAAGTAAAGGTCCGGTTCTGGGTTGATGTCGCGGCGCTTTTCTCTGTTTTCTGAAATATTCCAGCTTTCTGACATAATCCAATGTTCCACGACGTTGTAGCTTTGTCCAAGACCAAACTGTTATTTTATAAATTCATGGGGCTAAACTGTTATTTCAAAACTTTAAGTGCTAAACTGCCATTTTCAGTTGTAATTTAACTTTTTAAGTACCTACAATTAAAAATGATGAAACCAACATCAAATAGTCAATAATACAGAGTAATTAGAATTATTTTAAAAAAATTTCCTTTTTTAGTCCTAACTTATTGTATTTACTCTTAATTTCAATTTATCATAAGAAAGAATTTTAAATTCAATGACTATGACAAAAATTCCTAAATAAAATATAAAAATATATCATAAAATTAAAAACGCCAAAAGAACAATAACACACAATAGAGCCATTATGAAATGCCTCCATAAATTGTACAAGTCATATTTGATAAACATAAGTACGAGTAATTTAAATCATATGATAAAATCAATTCCTACAACTCATGGGAATAAAATTAATGTGAGTAGCAACTCAAGTTAGTATACTATTAGTGTTACTTGTACCACATTCCCAAATATTTCAAAGTTTATTTTGAAGATTAATAAATCACACCGAATACAAATGCATGCCCCAAATAATTTAATCATATTTTCTTTTAAAAAATAACTCTTTAAGGTAAAGTCTAATTGAAAAATTTTTAAATAGGAAATAAATTAAACTCAAGAACTTCAAGATAAACATTGGGAAAATCCCATTAAAATATATTTAAAAATGGGAAAGGACAAAATGGTGCTTTGAATTGCTGAAATCTCAAATCAAAATGCATGTCAGTAGGAATTTGATATTTAAAATTGTGACCAAAAAACAAAAATGCCCTGAGTTAAGTTAAAAAAACCGGGATAGCTGAAATTGTGTCATGTTTTGAATAGTTGGTTGACTAAAGGATGAGTAATTGAAAAAGGGTTGAAAAACATAAGAGTAGAAAGGGGCCGAGGGCTGGTTGGCATAATGAAGAATTGGAACAGAAGGATGGTTTAGGCCAACGAATAAGAATAAGGGAACAACGGGTTCTTGGCTCAGCGAAGAGGGAACGACGGGTTCTTTGCTCTGCAAAAAGGAGGGCCCTTAGAAGAGTTTGGAGTTGGAATGTGGTTTACGGTGTTGGGTGGTTGCTAGTCCAGCGAAGAAAGGGAAATGAACGATGCTTTCTTCATTAAGCTACAGCGGCGTTATGTCAAATTGGAAGCTTGTCAAATTCTGAAGTTGTGAAATAAGAAAATCAAATCAGTAATGTAAAATATGATGTTGTTAATGTAAAGAATTGTGTTGTTATTCCCCCCTAACTCGTTAATTTCACCATTTTCCTTAGGCATGTGTTGGATTGTCAGATCAGAAGTTGTTAATGTAAAATATGTTAATATAGAGACATGTGTTGTTAACACCTCCAAAAAAACAAAAACAAAAAAAATTGTTAATTTCACACTTTTCCTCATGTGTTGGATTGTCATATCGTAAATTGTGAAACAAGAAAGTCAAGTCATTAATGTAAAATAAAATATGATATTATGAATATAGAAACATGTGTTATTATTAACTCACAACTTGTTAATTTCACACTTTTTCATATGTATATCAAGTCATTAATGTAAAATATGGTGTTGTTATTAGCCCCCAACTTGTTAATTTCACACTTGTCTCTGGGCATGTCTTAGATTGTCAGATAGGAAGTTGTGAAATAAGAAAATTAAGTCGTTAATGTAAAATATGATATTGTTATTGGCCCCCAAACTTGTTAATTTTACACTTTTCTCTGGGTATGTGTTGGATTATCGGATAGGAAGTTGCAAAACAAGAAATTCAAGTCGTTAATACAAAATATAGTGTTGTTAATACAGAAACAGAAGTTGTTACAAAAAAAAAACTTGTTAATATCAATTACCATATATATCTCTCCTAAATTGCCACTTAACTCAAAGCATTTTTTTTTTTGCTCACAATTTTCAATCCCAGATCCTTACTGACACCCTGATTTAGAATTTCAAAAATTAGCAACACCATTTTACCCTTTCCCAATTTTGTTTGCATTTTTCTGGAATTTTGCCATAAACATTATTGATACTTACTGAAGACTTTAATAAAAAAAAAAACTTTTTAGGCAGATACTTTTTTTTTTTTGGGTTGAAAGATGCTTGTATTGAATTAACTTCAAATAACAACGTCCAGGAAATCAGAAAACAATAGTCATAATGACATAAAGTCGCATAAAACTGAAAGCAACTAGAAAATGATATGCAACAAAAGATAAACCATCCAACACCTGATCCGTAGTCCTGGAGAAGAAGCATCCTCAGACACAAACCTGGCCTTCTGCACATCTAAAGTCAGAATAGAAGACAAAGAGAGTGATGGTGTTGAGACCTACCCCATAGGGTACACCTCGCTATAAGCCTCAGCTGCCAAGTTACCTGTACAATGAGTAAAGGAGATAGAGAACCCAACTTGAGATGTGAAGGAGGAGATAATAATATCCTTAACGATATCTCTGCAATTCCATTCGTATAAATTAGGTTGGCGAAGCATCACACATTTTTGTAAAAGTTGGCTGTCAGTTTTTAAGATGACTTTGTCGTGTCCCAACTCTGTCGCTAACATCAAATTAAGCTCTCTTCAGTGTTAGAACTTCAGTCATAAAAGCTGAGAGAGATTTTATTTTGTCAACAAAGGCCCATTTAAAATCACCATGTTCATCTCTACATATGATGCCAAAGGCTGCCTGCCTCGAACTCGGATGAAAAGATCCATCACTATTTATTTTGATAAAAACTTGGGACGGTGGCATCCAATTCACTAGAGCATCTTGAACCTCAGTAGGCTCCATAGGAGGTTTGTCACACTCATTTGCTAACAAAAAATCATTGTTAGCTATTAAGCCACTCGGGTTTGAGACAACATGGTTGAATACCTTTTCATTTCTTTGTTTCCAAATGAACCAAAGTATCTAACATATTAAAGCCACATCATAGCAGTCCAGATCAGATTCATACATTAAAATTATATACCTATACCTATGTCCACAACAAGCTAACAAAAGATATAGTATTTATGCTTGGTAACATTTATTAGAGACATGTGTTTGATACAAAACTTGCATTTGAGAACATGATTGGAGCAGATAGAATACGTGATGGATTCTATCTATTGGAAGACGGTCAACAGAATAAGAGCTTTCATGTGCTGCAAAGCCAGACAGCAGAAATTTAGCACAAAAAACTTGGGCACTCCTATAAGGATAAGCTTAAAAACATTAACGTACCTTGCAATTCTTTTAAATTAATTCATTATGATTATTGCATAAGAGTCAAACAGACTAGACTCAGTTTTTTACGCATAACAACGAAATGGGGAGAGTGATTAATTAAGGTGAAAGAAAAGAAAGCACTTTGCATTTTTAATAAAATAAATTAGTAAATCAGTCGTTTACTTCACTAAAAAGAAATTTGAATAAAACAAATGAAGACTTTATTCAATAGATCCAGTCCACTCATGTTTGAATGTTTTGGGACTTTTTGTTTTTCAGAAGTTAGGCATATAAAGAATTTCAAATGATGAAGTTTTATTAGATCTATATACGAACGGTAATTAAGGTGTATATATAGCTAAGGAGGAGATTGAATCAACATCAGTGGGAGAAGAAAACAGCAAATCTTTACAACAACAACAACAACAAAGCCTTTATTCCATTAGGTGGGGTCGGCTACATGGATGGCACAACGCCATTGTGTTCTGTCAAAACCATAGATTTCGATATATTATTAATTAGAAGGTCTCTCTCTATGATTTCATTGAGCGTCCGTTTTGGCCTTCCTCGACCTCGTCTAATAGGACTTTATCTTGCTTGATCCACCCTTCTCACTGGAGCACTTGTAATATCCTGAATTTTGGGACTAGAGGCATAAGATTAAGCCTGGATTAAGTGGACTGCTAGACCCTGGCTTAGCAAATGTCCCTATGAGGCATGTTTAAATTTCCAAAAAATTCTTTTATATCCTTGGATATTAAATGAATTATATTGGTAACCTAAAGAGCTCGGGGAATAAAAAAACGAAGTGATTGGAAGTCACACATAATATAGTAAAGTGGAACACAAAGTAATTTTGCCACCGGTGAAATTCCCTGTGTGGCAGTGGTGATTGTGTGACCTTTTTCGATGGGTAAATGATGGTGAAAAGTTATGAAACTTTCCAAAATGAAAATAGACTTATCAAGATTCAATTTGATAGGTCATATAAGTCATTTGGAGTTGTACACAAAGAGAAATGAATTTTTGAAGTTAGCCCAGTGAAATTAATTATTTTCTGGGACAACATTTAAAGATTAAAATTCTGGGAAGAGTGAGCTTCCAATTGGCCAAATGTTATATTTTTCCTTAAAACTAGACTCAATAAGGGTTGCATAACCTTTGGAATCACTCCAATTGGACATTTTTACAATTAGATATGAATTTTCAAAGTTAATGAAAAATCTGCAGAATTTGGTATTTTATGCGAAAATTCAATTTTTGGGTGAATCAGAAGGTGACACATGGCAAACGAATTTGACCACCCATTTAATGAATAATTCATCATCTTCTTCCTCAGATTTCACCGTGAAGACCAGCAGAGAACGAAAACTGAGCGAAAATGGAGGAGAGGAAAGAGAAAAATATTTTCCTCCGAAACACTGCCGAAACGGCATCCTCTCTCAAAGTACCCTTCAGGAAACTTCCTCTACTCATCGAGATCTTCATTCCTACGGTTTCGGATTTTCATTTGGAGGTGTTTGGTGCCGTCTCCCTTGCCGGAGTATTGCCAGAATTCCGAACCGTTTGTGGGAACGGGTAGAGGTAAGCGTAAGCTTCCTTTTTAACCGATTGGTTTGTCGTTTGGATGAGTATAGAGGAAGTTGGATATTATTCATGCTGATTTAAATTGGTGTTTTCAATGGCTAAATGATGTCCAACGAGTATTTAAATAGCTAATCACTTGATTATGAGTAGTAAGGAAGTGATTAGGCAAGAGAAATCGAAGAAACAACAAACTCTTTCTGAGAATCCAATTTCCTTCTATTTCTGCCCTGTATTGTTTCGTGTAGGAGAAGTTGGAATTTGATGATTTTGATGCTTCCATTGGATTTAGGAGGCAAAATTGTGTGGGTATACAGGTGGTCATGAATTTTGGATACTTGTACATGAATTTAGAAATTGTATAAATTAAAGGGTAAATGCTGTGTATTCCGTTTTCTGGAGGCAGTGTTATGGTGATGTATTTTTGAGTAGTCAAATGTTATTCAATGACCATGAAACTCTCCAATTTAAAATTAGACACATAGACCTTTAATTGGATAGGTCATAACGATCAATTGGATTTTTGTGTATTTAGATATGAATTTTTGAATGTCTGCCTTGTTTTCTGGAAGAACATCTGTAACAGTTGGTGTTTAGAAATATTCTGGGAATGGTGTGGTTGTGGCGTTTAAAATCGAGTATTTTTATATAAAACTAAACTTAAAGGGCTTCAAATAGAGCTTTGAACCACCTCAATTGGAGTTCTATAGAATTAATTATGATTTTCCAAAATTTGGTCAAAAATGCTGGTAGATTGAGTATCATGCGAATTTAAGTAAGAAATTGGCCAAATATAATTAGAATGAACTACAAGGGTGAAAGTAAGCCTATAGGGCTAATGTGGGCCATTGGGTATTCACTTTTCATGGCTCTAATGATGTTATCACTTGCCTAGGGCCATGAAGTGATAAAGAAGAAGCAATGGTTGGCGGATCAAGGGACAAGAAGAGAAGGACATAAAGTCCGAGAGATAGCGAACTTACCTTTTCTGCATGTATGTGATATGTATGTCTTGCATTGATTATGTGACTGCTTTGCCTATTTGTGTGGAACATGTATGATTGGTTGAAGCTCTGTTATATTTGTGCAATGGCCATATGTATGTCATAACATCGAGCATGCAGCATGTCATTATGTTGGCATGAAATAGTGTAGGCAAGCATGACATGTATTCATATATATCTGGCATGCATAGTGGTAATGTTTGCTACTGAGATTCTCTCGAATCTCACTCCTCCCAAACAACCATTCAGACAGGTGAGCATTGGAAACGTGCTGAGAATAGAAAAGAGGTATGCACGAAGAGGGTTGTTGCTGGTTGTTTGAAGGTCTGTAAATATTGTGAAAACCCCTGGTGGGGAAACTTTTGTATCATAATCAAGAAATATTGTATTAATATTATCAGTATATTCATACTATTCCTGTGTGCCCACTGAACTACGCATTGCTACTCCAAGTAAGATCAGTAATAAGGGATATATGAGGCGGGTCGTTACAGTACTCACCGGTACAAAAATAACTTTTAAGACCGGTTAAAAACGATATTTTAGACCGGTTCTGGATCAGGTCTTGATACAAATGGTCTAAAAAGTATTAAACTTTTTAGACCGGTTAAAGAACCGGTCTAAAATATGAACTTTTAAGACCGGTTCTACAACAACCGGTCTTAAAGTTTAACTAAGGAACAAGTAGGGAAATTTCAGTATAAAAAAATAACAATTTAAGACCGGTTCTAAGAATAACCGGTCTTAAATATATATTTAAGACCGGTTATTCTTAGAACCGGTCTTAAAGTTTAATATTTTTAGACCTGTTCTTTTAATAACCGGTCTTAAATTCATATTTAAAACCGGTTATTCTTAGAACCGGTCTAAAAATTTTGTTTTGTTTTTTTTTCGTTTTATTTGTTTCAATCTTACCCAGGCCAGTAAGTCATATTCAACAATATCCCCCCTATGCCACATTACATACACATGTATATATGTATATATTGACAATCAGAAGCCGTGACAACAACATTTTTATTTCCAGAAATAATTGGTATTTCTCAGAATGCAAACTTGCTCCAAATATAGAATCATGAAGCCTAAAATCCTTATTAGTTCCCCTTTCCCTCTTTTGTTAAATATGACCTTAGTTATCGTAATCGGTATGAATCTATAAATGTCAGTCTGTTCAAGGGAAAAACACTTGGCCCTTACAATCCTCGACTCTCAACAATCAAAGAATGAACATTATGAAAAAAATCATTGAAAACAAACACATTCAATTCCAATGACTACCAATAACACATGATCAACTTATTCAATTCTCAGAAACAGTACAATATTAACAATTTATAATTATCAGGCGTTTTGAACCACAGCAACACAATTAAACAATGATAGCAGGAAAATTGCGACATTGTGTGAACTTGCAATCCCAAAGCTTGTAAAGAGAAGGAGGAAAAGAAATATTTCTCATTATATGGAAAAAATTCCTAAGCTTTACAGAGAAATGAAAAAAGTGGAGGAAAATTTACAATAGTGATCCCCTGCCTGAATCAACAGCCAACTAGTATCGCCAATATCTAAGAATTTGTCCTAAACAGAGATATAAACCAAGTTAGATATATATGAAAATCATAAGTATTATTAGAACAACATAAATCGGATTCAAAAACTTACTAATCTTGTAAAAGCTCATAAATAAATTCAGCACAACAATTGCTGATGAAATCAAACATCTGTATGTGTAACACCGAAGCCAAACAAAACATTAACTTACTAACTTAAAAACAATAAAGTAATACAAAATATTTGAAATATACATTTATTACCTCCTCGGTAAAGTCAGTCGTGTCTAGGCTGATAATATTGTAAATCTGCCTCAACATATAAAGACCACATAAGTTGGAGCTCGGTGGTTGCCTACGGGTCTGAAAAAGAACATGATATCATCAAAGCAAGCATAAAAGTATAGCTTATGAAACGCATCTTAAAGAAAACAAATATGTACTAACCTTTGGCGTGATCCATGTAGGGTCTTTTAAGTCACGAACATGCCTACCATACTTAGCGTGTAGGAAAGTCCGCATAGCCATATGATCAAAATCACAAAGATTACTTATTCTGCACACAAACTTTGCACACAAAAGGTAATAAAGCAAGAAAACTTATGAGTTCATGGTCTTCTTCAAGTCAGTCCCCAGTTTGAAGTGGAGGGAGCAGAGGAGGATCACTGTGTAACTAGCCTTACACAGAATAACCAATTGCCAATGATCCCTTAAAAAAAGAGATGAATGTTAAGCAAATATAAAGCATTATATGTGATGTTTCGGAATATAAATTTGATGTTTCTTACCCATGCACATAAGGAACTAAGAAACAGTCAGTTTCTATTTCACTGAGCCTCTGTGATAAATATCTATGTCTGATGGCAGAAGTGGTCCCTTTCTCTGTGGCATGAGCTGGGCACATAAATCCAAATTTAGCACTCTTCCCAGAGGAAACTAATCTACGATTCATGTACCTACAAAAATGGAAGCACACAAATTAAGGTTACAGAGCGTAATTTTTAAGATATTTACTTCCAATTGAAGAAGATACTTACATCAAAAAAAGCTGGACAATCGCAATCGTAAGATTTTGTCTAGGAGCGACCATGGACATTAAATCATCCCTCTCAAGATAGCATGCCGCCCCTGACGGTCCAACAACTGAATCCATAGGCCAATTTTTAGTCGGGAAAGATGTATCAAATGCCATCAGAATCACTTGCTGCATCACATTCAGTGGTGGAGGCTGTGAAACTTCACGAGGGACGGGAGCTGGACTTGGGGCTCTGATCGGGGAATCCGCAGCTTCAACAGAAACAAGGTTCTTCGGCCATGATATGAAAGTACCCAAGACATTGGTTACAATCTTGAACTCCTCGGAAGGGATAGGGACAGGTACGTCTGAGATAATAACCTCCTCAACTGACACTCTAACCTGATCATCTGTCATCTCGAGGTGGTGAATAGTTGATCCTAGGTTGTGCACGCTCCCCTGTGCAACTAACCGTCTCAGAGGATCCTCAACATATAAATCACAAGGCTCAGCATCGTCCTTTCCATGACCCTCTGATGACTGTCCCATATTGCAACAACTCCCTTTGGTGCTCTGCTTATGGCGATCGAGCGATTGTGCCTGGACAGGAGCGGTGTCTTGTCTTGTGCTCACCATGGCATATACCTCATCCTTCATCTTGCTCAACCAGGCTTCCAATAGTGCATCAAATGATGCTTCTGCCTTGGCCCTTGCTTCCACCCTCGCAGTGGCCAACATACGCTCCACTTCGTCTCTCGTGACCACGTTGGAGGAGGAACTGCGTGAGGAGGATCCAAAGTAATCCTTTATACCCATCCCTCCTCCAACTCCCCTGACGCGGCCTGGATGCTCACGTTTTCCAGTAGCAACCGTGAGAATGTCATTCCTCCCCTCGGACTTGAAGGTTCCCTTGGCTCTCTTTTTTTGAAGTTCCTCCTGTGAGATATACAAAAAACACACATGAGTAATGAAACATGTTTATTAAACAGTTAATAAGAACAACGATACTTACAATTTTTTCACCGACTATATGAGACTGGTCACTCGTATAGGATCCACCACTCTTCCGGTGAGCATACAACCACAACTCTTCACGCCGTATCGGCGATGGTGGAGATAGTAGAACAGAAGGATCGGATTGAGATGCTTCTTCCAATTTCCTCCGTTTGGCCGCCAACAAGTATTTCTCGGCCTTTGCGTATCCCCCACGAGACATTGTGTGGGGGCAATCATTCTTCCTGTCACTCGCTTGTGCCTTTTGCCTTCTTGCCTGCGAATAAGAAATGGGAAAAAAATGTTACCAACAGTAAAGACAAAAGATAAGTAAATAAAGTACAAAATAAGTTATCTCACCAAAGCCTCTGGAGTAGTCCGAAGCCTAAAAAACTCCTGCCATATTGCTTCATCGATGTACGAGTACTTGCTGCAAGGAGTAGGACGTGGCTTACCAGCTGGCACCTCGATATGCACGTAATTGTTCGCCAAACTTGTCTTGAACTTCCTCCAGCGCTCACAACAATACGTCATAGTCCTGTGATACAAGATCTCACTCTGAGGAACGTCGTAGGTGAGTTGTTATTCATGAATGAAAGGAGTTAGTGACAATAATGAAACGAATTTGATAAAAGAAACATATAGAGGGAATTTTATACCTGAATAGTGTCCCAAGTATGATGCTTCACATTTTTGTCGACATTCCTCCACTCCTCTATCAATATGCTAGGCTTATTCCGTGCGAGGAGGCCGACAAAACTCCTAAAATGACTGGCATTCGGCCCGATCAGTTTCCAGTATTGATCGAACTGGATCGGTATCCTCTCCCCGGCAAACCGACTAAGGGAAACATCCCTCAACCGTGTGGCCGTCCTTCCCCTCCGTCTAGGTTGGTGACTCGACTCACCCGATGACTGCCCCTGATTAACACTCTGAGGCTCACTGTGCTCAGCAGTACGGTGCACCTGATCCTCTGCCATAGGAGGCACCTGATCCTCGGCTGTAGGATGCACCTGATCTGTCATTGTACTGTTAAGACAAATTGTTGAGTTAGTAAGTTATAAAATAACTATATATTAAATATGCATATAAGTTATAACGATAATGACTTTAAATAGATAGCTAACATTTAAAGTAGATTTATAAAGAGATATCATCCCATATCCCTTCACGATGATCATTTCTTGTGCCGTGTTCATTATCAGCTTTATCTTTTTCGTTCAATGCAGGAAGACCCCTAGAAAAAGAAGGGGTCTCGAGAAGATCATAATTTGAACGACTTTCCTCTTCAATATCGATGACCCTTTTTCCTTGGAGAGCTACAGACCACATTTTATTTTCCTGATCAATAATATAGAACACTTGTTTCGCTTGATCGGCCATAATGAAAGGTTCATCTCTAAAACTTTTGTTGTTCAGATCAACTAATGTAAACCCTGACTTATCGATCCTCACACCATTATTGACATCAACCCACTTACATTTGAAAATAAGAAATTTAATTTTAACATAATCAACCACCCAAATCTCGTCAATAACCCCATAATAAGGTATGACTGTCAATGTAGGGTTCTTATCTTTTGAACTAGAGAAGTTCATAGATTCAGCTACTAACATAACACCGCTGTTCTGGACAGTGCTCCTATCATCCAGGGACTTTGTGTAAAAGGTATACCCATTGATCACAAACGAAGTCCAACTTATGGCATCAAACTCAGGACCACATGCTAGCCATTTAATTGTATCAGAAACACATTCTTCTCCATCAACCTTGTGTTTAAACCAATGTGCAAAGGTCCTGGTATGCTCCCTAATTAACCTTTGTTCAGTCAATCGACTGTTCGCTTTCCGTACAATTTCTTTATGAGCATTTATGTAATCTTGAACTGCATCAACATTATTCAAAATGTACAAGTGGACTTGTTGTAATTCATCAGGATCCACACTCTTGACGGTAGCCCCGCGCCTACCCCCTTCTTCATCATGTCGTTTAGGAAGGCCGATATGTCCTACATTTGCCAAATAATGTTGACAGAATTCCATGGCTTCTTCAGAAACATATTTATGAACAATAGAAGCTTCAGGCCGGTTAGGGTTCTTCACATATCCTTTTAGAATTTTCATAGTTCTTTCAATTGGGTACATCCATCGAAAATAGATAGGCCCACACAATTTTATCTCCCTCACTAGATGAACAACTAGATGTACCATGATGTCAAAAAAGGAAGTAACAAAAAGCTTCTCAAGCTGGCACAAGATCAGGTAACCTTCATCTTCCAATTCATCCAACCTTTCTGTCTCAATGACTTTACTACAAATCGCATTGAAGAAGAAACAAAGTCTGGTCAATATGTGTTGAAGATCATATTCGGCGATGCCTCAAATAGCCACTGGGAGTAGTTGTTGCATCAAGACATGACAATCATGAGACTTCAGCCCTACTAACTTCAAGTCTTTTATAGACACAAGCTTCTTAAAATTTGAAGAATACCCTGAGGGAACTTTGATGCCATGTAAACACTCACAAAAACTTCGTGTCTCATCCTTGGATAAAGTATGAGAAGCTGGAGGACAAAAAGTTCTCTTACCATGTGGCCTCGGATGTAAGTCTGCCCGTATTCCCATTTCTTGCAAATCTAATCTTGCCTTAACGCCATCCTTAGAACTTCCTTGTATGTTGAGTAGTGTTCCAACAATAATATCACACACGTTTTTCTCCACATGTATGAAATCAATACAGTGTCTGACATCAAGATTCTGCCAATATGGAAGGTTAAAGAAAACATACCTCTTTTTCCATATATTTTTTTCATTTCAACTCTTTGAAGTCTTACCGAAGATGACATTGATATTTTTGACCTTTTCATACACTTTCTCCCCAGTCAAAGCCTCTGGAGCATCTTCAAACTCTTGGCCACCAAAAAAGGCCTTCTTTAATCTGCGATATGGGTGGCTCCGTCAAAGGAATCTCTTATGACCAAGATAAACAGTCTTTCTTCCATGTTGAAGTTGATGGTAGCATGTGCCTTCTTCACAAATAGGACAAGCTTTGTGGCCTTTAACGCTATATCCTGACAAGTTTCCATAAGCAGGGAAGTCGTTTATAGTACAAAAGATCAAGGCTCGCATTTTAAACATCTCCTTCTTGTTCACGTCACAAACGTCGACACCTTCGTCCCACAACTCTTTCAAGTCTTCGATCAGGGGTTCTAAGTAAACATCTATGTCATTTCCGGGTTGTTTTGGTCCCGAAATCAACATAGACAACATGATGTACTTTCGTTTCATACATAACAAAGGAGATAAGTTGTAAATTACCAACAGAACAGGCCATGAACTATGTATACTGCTTAGGCTACCGTAAGGATTCATGCCATCCGTGCAAAGCCCGAGCCTAAGATTTCTAGGCTCTTTGCCGAAGTCAGGAAACAACTGATCAATTTTCTTCCACTGAGAAGAATCAGCTGGATGTCGAAGCTTTCCATCAGAAATCCTCTCATCTGCATGCCATCTCAAATTTTTGGTATCAATTTCATTAGCAAACAGCCGTTTGAACCTCGGTATGATAGGAAGATACCACAACACTTTTGCAGGGGCCTTATTTTATTTGTATCTGGGGGTTTCACATATCGGACACTGCTCTTTCTCTGTATGTTCTTTTCTGTACAATATACAATCATTAGGGCATGCATGGATCTTTTTATACTTCATCCCTAGTGGACACAGTATTTTCTTCGCATCATAGTATCGACAAGGCAGCACGTTATCATCTGGAAGCATGTCCTTGAAGGCTTCAAGTGCTTCTGAAAAACTCTTGTCGCTCCATCCATGCCGTTCTTTCAAGCTTACCAATTTCAATACAGCTTTCAACAATTGGTATTTTGTGCACCCCGGGCACAGCGACTTCTCAGAATCACTGCACATATTACCATATGCATATGATTGCTCAAAAGCCTCTTCTCCAACATCACGAATAATATCTTCTATCCGGTCATTCAGAACCGTGTCATTATCATCAAAGGCGACCCCCCTTGTTGAGTTGCGCTTGGAATTTCTATTTCTTCACCATGCCATACTCATACTGTATAACTCTTACAAAATCCTTCACAAATTAAATGTGTATATATATCTGCAGCACTAATTCGCTTCTCATTCAGACATTCTACACAAGGACAATAAAACATCCCACTATCATCATTACCAGAATTTCTTCTAGCAAATTCTAAAAAATCCCTCACCCCATTATCATATTCAACACTAGTCCGTTTAGCGTTTATCCAACTACGATCCATATATTTCAACACCTTTTTTTCTTCTCTTCTGTATATTAACTGCCCTGGAAAAGGCAGGAGTATGATGAGAGTATGAAAATGTTACACTCATCAATTTATCTAGTTTAACAGAATTCTTCATTAGAATTCCGCATAAGATATAATTGCAGTTTGTTCCATTTTCTTCAAGTAATATGGAAAATGTATCAACATACACTAGCAATTTCAGGACTTAAATTAGACCACATACACAAGAATTGCTTTAGTCTAAACCTCAAATCACCTCTCAAATTTAGTTTCAAAACTAACTGAATATTATGTAACAATTTTCTAATCAGCCATTCATAAGCATACATGCCAGGAAATTTGACACAATAACTTAAGCAATCCAGAGACTATGAAAACTAGCAATTATCAGTACCCTGATCCTCAAATAATCAAATCACACCAGTTCAGGACACCGTTAATTAAGCTTCACCAATTAATTTCCATCAGAGTAAATGTCATTTTTTCTCCATTTCTATTTTAACTAGCATTCCTATCATGGATGCTAGTTATAACAAAATAGTACATTTGGTCATTAATATAAGACCTAATTTACTAATTTTGAGAGATTAAATAAGCTAAATAAATAATTTAAAGTATATATATTTATTATTTTTCTCCAAAATATTTTACCTTTTTTCTCTAAACTATATATACACATAAGCATTTTAGAGAGTGATCATATAATAAGTGCTATAATTAAGTAATTTATTTATATTTTTTAATTTTTTTAAATTAGTCAACTGAATCTTACATTAAGCACTAAAGGTAGTAATATAGAAATAAGAAGCTGAAGAACAATGGAAACATTTACGGTGTATTTCTCCATGAACTTTCACTCATTTTTTTTGCATATGAATTCTTTCACTCATTACATTGTTTTCGCCAACAAAATAAATAGACTATGCGAACAAAGTATCAATCCCAGACTTGATTCCGTACAAACAATGAGATACACACAACAATGGATTTCTTGAATAATTTGGTTGAATGAGCATTCCTATTTTAATTTCTAGTTCAATTATAGTACAGATTATATTCTTGGACAGACAGTGAATACACAATGTCTATTTATACGGAGCATTGAGATAGGGGACATTACCTATTTGAAGTAACTTGGACCGTAGCTTGAGGCGCAGGAGGAGAGGGGCAGCAGTGGCTGGAAAACATGCCGGAGTGAGATAAAGGCTGGAGAAATAAGATGCTCAGTCGCCCTTCACGATGGTACTCACGGTGACTTCTTCGCAGCAACGGCAAGTACGAACAGAGAAGGAGGGAGTTTCAAACGCCGACAACAGAATATGGGAAAGAAGGTGGAAGCGGCGGCGGCGACTAGAAGGGTGGCAGGAGAATACGGCGGAATATCAACTACTGCGTTGGACTTGAGCAGTTCGCGGCAGTGGAAGCAGAGGGGGAAGTGAAACGTAACTGATGAAATGAACTTTCGCGGCCGATCTAGGTTTGAATATCAGACTTTTAAGACTGGTTATCTAAATAACCGGTCTTAAATTATTGAATTTTAAGACCGGTTATTCAAATAACTGGTCTTAATAATAAAGTGATTTTTTTATTCATTCTAATAATTTGTTTTTCAGACCGGTTGTTTAAATAACCGGTCTTAAATTATTGACTTTTAAGACCGGTTATTTAAACAAGCGGTCTTAATTTTTTTTAGACCGGTTGTTTGTATAACCGGTCTAAATAAGATTTTTTAGACCGGTTTTTTAGACAACCGGTCTAAAATATTGCTTTTAATTACGGAATTGCCACCGCGTGTTTCTTTTAGACCTTATCCACAATAATCGGTCTAAATAATGCGGTCTAAAAATGCTATTTTGCACTAGTGACTCAAAGGCCTACGTTGAACATGTCCAAACCACCTCAAACGATTTTCTACCATTTTTTCTTCAATAGGAGCCACTCTCACTCGTTCACGTATATGGGTATTACGAATCTTGTCTTTTCTTGTATGGTCACTCATCCATCTCAACATCCTCATCTTAGTGACTCCCATTTTATGCTCATGTTGTCCCTTTAAAGCCCAACATTCACTACCATATAGTATTGCTGGTCTTATAGCAATCCGATAGAACTTTTCTTTTACCTTATTAGGTACTTTACGATCACAGATAACTCCAGTAGCTTTTCTCCATTTATACCATCCGGCCTGAATTCTGTGATCGACATCTCCATCAATTTCACCATCTTGTTGTATAATTGATCCCAAATATCTAAATTTTGTCACTTGTGGGATGATTTACCCTCCCAATTTAACTTTCACTTCCCTTTGGCTTTGTCCTTTATCAAACTTGCAATGCATATATTTAGTTTTGTTCCTACTAAGACGAAAGCCCCTCAATTCCAAAGTTCATCTCCATATCTCAAGTTTAGAATTAATATCTTCTCTGGATTCAGCCAACAGAACTATCTGCAAAAAGCATGCATGTAGGGATCTCCTCCTTTATAGCTCAGTTAGAACATCTATCACTAGGTTGAACAAATAAGGACTCAATGCTGATCCCTAATTTAATCCAATCCTTATAGGAAAGTCCTTTATAACACCTCCAAGCGTTCTAACATTGGTTGTAACCCCCTCATACATGTCATGAATGATTTTGATATAAGCAACCCTCACCCTCCTTCTTTTCCAAGGCTTTTCAAAGTACATCTCTTGGCACCCGGTCATATGCTTTTTCCAAATCAATGAAGACCATATGCAAATCTCTTCCTTTGCTCATTTACTTTTCCATTAGCCCCCTTAATAAATAAATTGCTTCTGTTGTAGACATTCCTGGCATGAATCCAAATTGGTTTTCAACGATATCCGTCTCCAACCTGAATCTGTGTTCAATCACTTTTTCCCACAATTTCATTGTATGACTCATTAGCTTAATTCCTCTATAGTTTGCATAATTCTGGATATCCCATTTATTCTTATAAATAGGAACCAAAGTACTTTTTTTCCACTCATCCGGCATTTTCTTGGTTTGTAAGATTTCATTAAATAATTTTGTGAGCCATAACACACCATCTTCTCCTAAACTTTCCAAACTTCAATAGGAATATCATCAGGTCCTACAGCTTTACCATTTTCCATTTTCTTAAGAGCTTCCTTAACCTTGCCAATTCGAATCCTGTGGTAAAATGACAAATTGAGATCACTTCCTCTAGTTGTCAAATTTTCCGTGTCACAATGCGACCATTCCCCACTATCATTGAACAGCTTATAAAAGTAGGCTAATTTACAGAATTTTTCTGTGAAGATTCCTGGAAAAAAAAAAAAGCTTCCAAAACAGTAGATATATGGATGTTGAATCCATGGGATAAAGCAAGTCAATTGATATATATAGTATATGAAAGAGAAGCGAATAAAGAAATAGGTCACAAGCGAAGGTCTCAAAAATGGAAGCTTCAGAATTTGCAGACTTGCTATCTCCGCAAACAAGCTCTTGAGATTGAGAGATGAACAAAGTAAATGCTTCACTCACATATTTCAGTCTCTTATTCCTCTTTCTGGGAACATCTCATGTCCGTACGTATTGCTAAAAGTCGCGCGCCTTGTAATAAAGCCAAGATAGGATAATAGATGTTGATTCCAATAATATATAATTTAATGTGCATACTCATTAAACCCAGCTATAAAGTGTAATGTCTTGATTAGGCATTAAAGTCACAGGAAATTAAACAAATAGAGAGAATGATTAGATCCTCCATCTGACATAGGATGAGATTTTTATATTCATTTCCAAACATGTTATGCTCAACAGGTCAACATATCACTTTGATGTTGTTTTCTGTATTGTCGTGACTACATGGCTTTGTAGGGAAAAACATAAATAGAGTGGCCCAACCTAAAATGATATTAAAAGTTTTACAAATTTGAATGTGAAACTATTTTCATATCAGTGAGCCTAGCTAATATTTTGGTTTTTAATATAAGAATTATTTTTAGTTCAATTTTTTTTTAATTAAAGTTGATATAGCTCGTGGAATATTGCAATGAAACATCTGATTTTTTTTTTTTTATCTGCGCCTCTGCGGGGTGCCTTTTGGCGCAAATCGACGAGGGTCTGGTCTGTTTGAGATGATATTATGAATCGAACTAGGGCCCGTTTGATCTAGAAAATATGCCTTTTAAGTTTCTAATATCTCACATAAGAAAAATCATGATATAATATTGATAAGTGTAAAGATGCAACTAGCATCCTAATCTATTTTTGAAGGTGTAATTAACACCATAAAGTATTTAAAGGTGTACTCAGCACCCTAAACTATAGTTTGAGGTGCAATCAGCACCCTAAAGTATTTAAATATGCAATCAGCATCCTAAACTATTTTTGGAGGTGCAATCAGTACCCTAATATATTAAAAATGGAGTAATTGTACCTATTTATTAACAGAATACTAATTTTGTTTGTTGACACACTTTTTCTTTTCCTTTTTTATCGATCTTAAACCCCAAACATTGAGTTAATATTCTATTAGTGAAGCAGTGCAATTACTCCATTTTTAATATATCAAGGGCAAGATTACACCCTTAAATACTAAATGAAGGGATGAACAAGTTGAAGATCAATGAAAGAGGAAAGGAAAGAGTGTGTCAGCAAACAGAGTTAGTATTCTGTTATTAAATGGGTATAATTGCTTCATTTTTAATACATTAGGATGTTGATTACACCTTTTGGATACCCCTTTACCCTATTTTTATAATTTACCAAGTCAATTTTAAAATTTTGTTACGTGAGATAGATATACACGCATGTTATAAAAAAAAGAACTGAACTAGTCAGTGTTTATTCTAGTATACTTAATTTCGCTAACACGAAATTTATTTTTGGTCCAAATGATATGGAACGACCGAGTGCAATTCATTTTTGGAATGTGATTTTTTATTCTATTGTATGTTAAATTGAATTGTTTCATTCATAAATTTCACACAGAAGATATGTGAGTGTAATTAAAAAAAATGTTAAAATTAAATCCAGAAAAATTTAAAATTAATAGACAATATGTAATTTATAGCAATATTATATTACTTTCATCCTATTAAAAAATTAATATTAACCATTAAAAAAATTAACATTGATTGTTAATATTCTTAACAAAAAGGGTTAACGTGACTTTATTTTAATATTTTACTGTAACCTTGAATGGGGGAAAAACTTCCAACACAATATTTTTTCTTAATGAAAACTTTTGGCCTAAATTTACAACTTAAGCCTTTATATATATATTTTTAAACTCTTTATTTTATATCATGCATGCCCTTGTGTAGTCAACAAGCCAAGTCAAGTTTCGAGTTTGTGCATGACTTTTTGGGATTGCCGTGTTGCTTCGCTGTATTTATGCTTTGGGGAAAAATTACACTCTGGGGGCCACTTATTTGAGTATCCTGAATATTTTGGATGTTTTCACTTTTCAGTCACTCCCATGAAATCAGACAACAACTAGAAGCCAAGTCCCTTTAACTCTCCTGAAGCTAGGCTCTAATTTAGATTTCGTCCATGATGCCCCAAAGATTAAAATATAGGATCTATCCTAATTTTATAAAAATCAAATAATAAACACATACCACTACTGTACCCTTCCATAATGTGCTCCCTCATATGCCATATCTTTATTAACATTTTCATACAACCATAGATAGGATTGGTTACATAAATCATACAACGTTATTATACTTTGTCGAAATCTAGATCTTTAGATAGATTATTAACAAGAAAATCATGCTCTCTAATTTCATTGAGTGTTTGCTTCGGTCTCTCTCCACCTCTTTTTATAGGGTTCTATATTGCTTGATTAACGCTCCTCACTGGTGGTCTTCTTTGAATATTTTCAAACCACCTCAAACACTTTTTTATCATTTTCTCTTCAATAGATACTACTCCAATTTGTTCAAGTATGTGATTATTATGAATTTTATGTTTTCTTGTATGACTACACATCCATCTTAGTATCTTCATCTTGGTTACCCTCATTTTATATTCATATAGTCTCTTTAAAGCCCAACATTTACTATCATACAATATTATATTGATGATCTTAAGCAGTACTATAAAACTTCCATTTTATCTTTATAGGTACTTTTGGATCACAAATAACTCTCATAAATTTTCTCCATTTTTAAGTACTATTTGAAATTTGTTTAATAACCTAAGTACAACTTAATTTTCAGAGGGTGTAACTTCTATTCAATTGTGCACAACTTATATTTAACTAGTTGGAAAATAAAGATATTTACATATAATTGAAGATATTTTACACATAACTAAAAAAGAAACACCCTTTAAATATAAGTCGTACTCCACCAAAAAAATGGATCTCATAATGAGAAATTTTTTAACAATCCCCCCCCCCACACACACACACACAAAACCACAGATGTCATAATTCTTTAAAAAGTAATATTCAGAAAAGCAATGCATATGCTTTGTCTATTAATATATGAAAAATTCCTAAGTATCTTGTATTTAGGATCAAAATGAATTTTTTATCTAAATCATGTATCAAAGACATAAAATCATGTATTGATAAAAAATGGGACGGTGGCATCCAATTCACTAGAGCATCTTGAACCTCAGTAGGCTCCATAGGAGGTTTGTCACACTCATTTGCTAACAAAAAATCATTGTTGGCTATTAAGCCACTCGGGTTTGAGGCAAAATGGTTGAATACCTTTTCATTTCTTAGTTTCCAAATGAACCAAAGTATCTAACATATTAAATCCACATCATAGCAGTCCAGATCAGATTTTGCACTCGTGACATTCAACCACCATGCATTAAAACTATATACCTATGTCGTATCAATTTTCACACTCAAATTTGAGCCAAACCAGATACATTTTGTCCAAGGACAAGTGAAAAAGAGATGCTCTATGGTTTCTTCCTCCACCTCGCACATTGGGCAAGTCATAGTCATGGATCTCTTTCGTCTGTAGAGCGCTTTATTGGTAGCCACTGCTTTACTGAGGCACCACCAAATGAATTGTTGGACACGGGATAACTTTGATTTTCCAAATTGCCTTCCAGCATGCAGAGGGAATTATACAAGACAAACCACAGCTAATTTTTTCCTTCTTGTATCCTTGCTTCACAGTGTACTCCCTATTTGGTGCAGGAGTCCAAACTGCTTTATCATTCAAGCCGTTGGAGGGAATTGGGATGGAGATAATTGCTGCCATAACATCATCTGAAATAAAGAAAGGATCAAAGTTTGAATACTTTTATTGCATAGTGCTTCATAGAGATAAGTTGAGAAAGTGTCCCAAGTGTCTTCATAGAGATTTTGATTTTAGTCCCTTAAATTTGAAATCGGTGATTTTGGTCCATGAGGTTTGGCCCGATTTGGTTTTGATTCCTCAAGTTTGAAATTGATGATTTTGGTCCTTGAAGCTTGGCCCGATTTTGATTTTAGTCCCTCAAGTTTAGGGTTACATATTAAGTCATTTTCAAACTTGAAGGACCAAAACCAAAATCGGGCCAAACTTCAGGGACCAAAACTACTGATTTCAAACTTGAGGGATCAAAACCAAAATCGGGCCAAACTTCAAGGATCAAAATCACCGATTTCAAATTTAAGGGACTAAAACCAAAATCTAACCAAACTTTAAAGACCAAAAGTTATATTAACCTTTTTTTTACCTTCAAAATTCAAAATAGTAGAGCGCTCCAAAGTTGAATCCCTGCCTTTGTTTTTTTTTTTTTACCTTCGAAATTCAAAATAGTAGAACGCTCCAAAGTTGAATCCCTGCCTATTGATATTTCACGAAATTTCAAGAAGAATTTTAGCGATATATCAATATCAAATTTCTTTTGCTTTAAATATTTTATTTTTCACAATCAATTGTTTTCTCGCAACTAACATATTACATGAAATATTTAATTCTACATGGAACTTTTTTTATACTATTTCTAAATTCTGAATTCTAAATGGAACTTCTTCTTTTTTCTTTTTCTTTTTTTTTGCCAATTAATTCTAAATGGAACTTAAACCTTACCTAACGTGTATCTTTATCCATTTTAATGAATTATACTTTATTAGTAATTATAACTTAATCGAATTTTGGTTTGGTCCCTATAATTTGATAAAAACATTTGTTGGCAAAAATAAAGATAATTTTTTTTTTAAGTTTGACAACTAGTCACAAATTCACAATACTTTTACTCTATCTTTGGATAGATAGAAAATTTGGGGGAAAGAAAATTCCCAGAAACAGTAATTTTTTTTTATCATTTTTAAAAGTTTTCATACATAATATTCCCTCCCCTATTTTCTCCTCACTTTTCACTCCATCTAAACATAAGTTTAACAAGTTTTAATTTCAATCCATGTACTTAAACTTATTCATTCATTCAAAAAAACAAAATCGCTCAAAAAAAATCAAATCAAATCTTTACGAAACTATAAAAATTTACCAAAATCAAAATTTGTTCAAATCATAAATGCCAACAATAATATTAACTTTTTTAAATTTAAAAATGCATGAAATTAAGTTAGAAAAATTAAAATCGGTGACTAAACTTAAGGAATTAATGCATACCCGCGCATACGTCTATTGACTAGCAGATCATGGTAAATAAGTGTTACAAACGATGGCTTATTGGAAGATTCATAGATTGATAAATTTTTGTTCACTAAATTAAATATGTGTTTGGGGGAAGAAAAATACTACAATGCCTCATAATGCCACAATCAGCAAAGAAACGAATATCACAACAACTAAAAAACACAAATCTGAACCATTACGGATCCAAAAATGGGTACAGACTTCGTCAAAGTGGTTTAAGAAGTAAAATTGATTAAATGACAGATGATTAACGGGAAGCTTTCAACCATTAAATTATTGTATAAGGGTAAAGACCATTTTTGTCCTGAAAGGATATACATAGGGCCAATTTTGTTCCGAAAGTATTTTTGAGAGCAATTTTGCCCTAGAAATTTCAATTTTGGAGTAATTTTACCCTAACCATTAACTCCATTAAGTTTGACCGTTAGTTGACCGAACCAGGGACAAATTTGCTTCAAAGTAAAAACTTTCAGGGCAATTTTATCGCCCATGTCACTATTGTTAAGGTGTATATTTACTCTGGAAGTTTTCATTTTGAAGCAAATTTGCTCATAGTTCGGTCAATTAATGGTCAAACTTAACGGGGTTAATAGTCAAGGCAAAATTGCTCTCAAAAATACTTCCGGGGCAAAATTGGCTCCCAGTAAATACTTTCAGAACAAAAATGACCTTTAACCCTATTGTATATGGTCTAACTTAGTATTTTGATGGTGATTTATATCAGAACAAGGTCATCAAACAAACTCACTTTATATATGCATTTTTTGAATTGAGATTAGAGCGAGGAGCCCCTTTAAGCCCTTTTAAGTCAAGGGCCGAGCTAAAAAATTGGAGTCTCCAAAAGAAGTCAGGCATAAAAGGGCGGGCCCTATAAGGCTAAGGGCTTAAAAGGGCCACCCCATTTAACCTCGTTAATTTTTCTTTTTTTTTTCACTTCCCCTGCCCTGCTGCTCAGTTGCCTTACTCCACTACCCATGTGGCCTGGCCCCTCCTCCCTAAGACTCTATTTCTAACCCTAAAATTGCTAAATTTCCCATGACATTTCACTCTTACTCTCAGACTCTATTAGATATTTAGACTCAATTAGTTTCACACTTTCACATACTCAATCTTTCTCACAGACTCATGATACGGGAGAAGAAATTCTTGATATTTTTACCCCTAAAGCAGAGCCTACATACTACTTAAAGTGAAGCACAATCAAATGTCTTTAAAATTGATGATAGTGACAAAGAAGATGAAAATGATAGTCGTCATACTCATATTGCTTAAAATGTTTAGCTTATTGCTTTTTTATATTGTGTGAGATTGTGAGTTATTTGTGAATATTATTTTACCTTTGATTATGAATTAATAATTGTATTTGTTTATTATATGAGGCGTGTAGTTAAATCTTGTGAAAAATAGCTTCCGACCCTGCGGGCTAGCCCTAACTTGCAATCTCTCGGCCTGGGCCTTGAAAAATAACAATTTTTCTTACTTCAGGTCTAAAAGGCCCGACCTTTATAGGTCTTGGTCTGTCAAGGGTAACTGAGATGGTGTCTTTTTTTGATCATATTTACCGATTCCATGAAGGTGATCAACATCAAAGAAGGAATGTTGTAACATTTTTAGAATCATAACCACAAAATCCCTGCATTTTTTTAAAAAGGAATTCAGCTTTGTGACTATGACTGCAATATGTTGATATTCTTGCACAAAAAAATTTAAAAGCTACATTTTTTATAATTGAACACTCATTCACAACGTTATTGTTTTTAATTTATTAAGTTCCAACAAATTAAAAATAAGTCCACAGCATATCGTCTGTTTGTTGGAAAAATCATTTGTATTCGGAATACCAGGTGATAAAGGGGTAACTTTTACTGGCGAACTAATCCATGTTTGAATTATCATGTTAAGAATGATTTAATTTTAAATTAACCCACATTTTTAAATGAAATCTTGCAAAAGTTCCACTGCTATGATAATTATATGTGCCTTATTAGAAAAAGATTGATTCAGTTAATTAGTAAGGATCTTTTATGTCCCATAAGACTATGAATTCAAATATATATCACGTTTCTGATTTAAGGACTTCTTGGTGAATAATCTGTAAATACTTTTATGAAGTTTCTTTGGGTTCAAAAGCGTACTCCAAAGTCTAACCTTAGTAAGGATTCAAGACCTAACTCACATAAAATTTTTAGAATTAAAAAAATGGGAAAAAAAACATGACACAATTAAGGCATAGAAACGAACTCATAACTGCTGGACAACACAGCTAATTAATTAATATTTCATTTACTTATGAATGTCCGAATTCTAAATCTAGTCTTTGTAATTAATATGCATCTTATCCCATGTGTTGATGTAAGACAATAAGACAATAATTCCATCTAGTTTCCATTCCATTTCATCTTCATTTTCTTTTCTCACCATTATTGGATCTGGACCAATTTCCAAATTTAACATTTTATAATAATATACTATAATTTTAAATAACAAAAAATATATTATACCATACTTTTCATCATTCGAATTGAATTAATATGTTTTATTTTCTTCTTTTGTAGGCTACTCTAAAAACTGCACTTATCCTGGTGGTAAGAGTATTCGTACAAGCCTCTCTTACTCTATATTATTAATTAATTACCACATGTAATGTAGAAATTTATCTAACTTATCTTCTGAAGCAAATTAAAGAAGAAAAGCAATGACTTATCTAATACCATATGAATCATGAAAAGATGTTAGGTCTTCAGAATGAGAACATTATCCTACCCTTTATAATTCTATTAGTTAATTATTGTGTTTATTGTACGCAGGTGAAGCTCGATCAAAAACCGCCTGCAAAGGCAAGCGGAAAAATTTTCTTAACATGTCTAACTTAATACCATATGACTTTATAGCTAGCTAGCCTTATATATCAGCTTATGATTAATGAAGTTATCATATGTGTGTGTGTTGTAGAAAGCCAGCAGAAGATGAGAATGTTTTGAAAGACATCATCGACAAGATTTGTTCGATAATAGATTGTAGTATTTTGAAGCCATATGGTCCATGTTACATTGACAACAATCTATGGAACCAGGCTTCAGTTGCCATGAATTTGTTCTACGTAAATTCCTCACATATCACAAGTGTGACTTCCAAAACGCTAGCTTTCTTGTTGTCGTTGACCCAAGTACGTCATTTCATTAACTTGTACCTCTTATGTGTGCGTAGACACACACAGATATATAGACACACTTAATTATGCAGTAGGCCAGAAGAATTAAGCTTTATCGATTAAACTTACGGGTATCTTGTATTGATCATGACGCTTAATTTCCGGATAATGCATTATATAATTACTCCAATACTTGGATTTTCTTTCATCCATTTAGCATACTTATTTTAAATCCTATGCCTTTATGATTTGTTTTGATCTTGCCTCATTTACAAGCTGCCCTGCAATAGGCTAAATGGTATTTGAAAGCTGCTGAAGGTGGCTTTGGGTGTGCCATATACAATCTCCTTATTGCTTATTTGAAATAACGATTGAAACCTTTAATAATAGCTTTTTAATTTTGATTTACGGTATACGAAATAAATATGTGAAATGAATTTTATCTCGATTTAAATGAAAAGTATTCATAAGCATTGCAAAAGTGATACCAAACATGCTCTTTGTTAGTTAGTTACATTGGGTGATCCTAGTCTATATATAGGGTAATGAAATTTCCACCATGTTAAGAAAGAGGATAACTTGAGCCTTTCTCAATTCTCTAAGTGAGGTCATTTCCCTCAAGTGAAGGTAGATTAATGCCAAGTGGGTTGCATTTTTTGTATAAGTATGTTGCTCTTATATGAATAATATACATAATTCTTTGTCTTTCTCCTTATAATATTTATCTAATTACTCTGGTTAACAAGAAGAAAATCAATGAGTACTTAACAATCTTATTAATAAACTTTATTTTTAAGCGTAATTATATTTTTGGGTTAAGGTGCAAATTTAACAATAAACTTTTACTAAAGGAGCGCCTGACACAATAATATTTTGTTGGGGGTAAAAATAACAACAAACAATTAAAAAATGTGCAAATTTAACAAAACCATTAAATTTGACTTAACACTGTTAGGGGTTTCCTTCTCTTATAATTTAATGCCGTTAGGTCAAATTTAACGATTTTTGCTAAATTTGCATATGTTTTAATTCTTCGTTGTTATTTTTGCCCTCAGCAAAACATTATTATGCTAGGCGCTCCTTCGATAAAAGTTTATTGTTAAATTTGCACCTTAACCCTATATTTTTTCCATGAATACAATAGATATATAATTGTTGGAATCCCTGAGTCACACATTCCTGAATATATTATATATTCTCCAATTTCCACATCTTTGTATTTTCATTGTTTCCCTGCCATATTGCATGATCCAAAACCTGAAATCAAATAAGGTATGCAAATAAAATTAGAAACAAAGAATAAACATGTCAAAAATTTAAATATACAATAAAAATGGGTTTTGAAGGAACACTATTCAATGTAGTTGCTCTAAACCGCAAGAGGCTCTGTGGATAATGGAAAAGAGTCTCGCAACATACAAAATCTCTTAATTATGGATCACATGAAAGCAGAATCAGAACAACAAACAAGAACCAGTAGAACAAAAATTATTACATGTTCCTCAGGAAAGATTCTTCTCAAAACGGACAATATCAAATCAGCGATGATGGGAAGAAAAATTGAAGATCCTCCTCAATTGTTGTATATCAATGTCAATTAGAAAGAAGAACCTCCAAAGGCCACTTTCTTCCTGGGAACGAGTGGAGTTAATTGTGAGTAACTCATCCCTCCCAAAACACGGGAAAATAATTTTGGAGGTTGTACCTATCCTTTTCTTGGCGGTCCATCTAAAGGAATCACCTACCCCAGAGAAAACCCATATATCAATGTAGTATTCGGTCATAGTATAAAACCATCACATGCAGCCATTTTGCCACCATATGTAAAAAGGGAAAAGGGATATACATCATGCTCATCTAATGGTAAAGCATCAGATGATAACTCATAGGTTGATGTAGAGGTAAAAAATTCGGTGACAATATCAAAACAAACTATGACAGTGGTATCTGAAACACCACACCAGGAAAGTTTTCCATTAGCACAAATAGCCTCTTTAGATGTTATACGTGTGTTTTCTAAACCCTGTAATTCCAAACGTTTCCATGTATTAGTACTCAATGAATATAGTTGAGCATAGGCAACATTAAGATTGGCCTCATCATCCCAATGATCCAAATCTGCACTAACTTGTAATCTTTAGTCACATCAGTGAATCCAAAGCCCAAGCAACACAGAAACCTGTCATCATCTCCTGGATGACACACTTCTCTGATCTCATTATTAATTTCAAGTTCTACGCACGAATCCCATTGCAGTCCCAATAACGATCCAATTTCGTGTGTCCTTATAATTTCTGTAATCTTCATCTCATCATTAAGCAAACTCAAACATCTATGTCCGCGGCTGTCACCAGACCCATGTATTAAGTGGAATGGATTATCTTGAGCAGAATGAAAAACCTGTTCGTTGATGAAATATTGTGTCTTCAAGAGATTGTTCCATTCTTTGAAAACCTGCTGGAATTTCATGTATTTGACTGCTTACCTTTTGCAAATGTTTCGGATTATGTCCAATGGTATAAACCTTTGTTCGTCGCTTACCTTTGCCATTTTTCGCCCCTCAAGGAGGGTGAGGAGGGATCTGGCTTTCTTTCTTTTTCCTTCCCCTTCTTTTTTTCTCTTTTTTTTAATTTGGATCGTTGAATCAAGATTTCAACTATTCAAAAAAATTTTTTTTATTAATTTTATAATAATAATATTTTTATAATATATTAAATCTAATTAATTGAAATCTTAATCTAATAATCCAGATTGATGAAAAAAAGAAAAAAGAGGATAAGGAAAAAGAGAAAAGCAAGATCGGTGGGGGGAGAGGCAGAGTAACCAACAGAGAGAGAGAGAAGAATTGGAAAAAGACAGAGAACAAGAGCAAGAAGGGTTAGAAGGTTTGTCTTTTTGTGTTTGAAGGAGAACGCCAGATTATATTATATGTATTGTTAAGTAATAAGTACACTATAATCTTAATCTAAAAGGTTAAAAACGGATTTAATTACTCACAAGTTCTAATGATAATTGAAGAATAAACAATAACAAATTTTAAAATAAGAAATGACAACACCTTATTCACTCACTTATTATTGAAACTTCTTGATAATTAAGTTTTTTTACTTAGAATCTCATTATAATGCTCCCTATAATTATTTTATAATTATAATTAATTATGTTATTATATGTTTTCTTATTACACCATATCTAAGTGAAAATTTTTTGAACTTGCATTCCATTGTCTTTCAATTAATGACCATTTTGTCCTGTTGATTACCATTTCTTTCTTATGAGCTATGTGAATCAATATACGAATTTAGGAAGAAGGTAATGGACTTGCCACTTTTCATAAACATTTTTGGTCAAATATTTATCATCATATATTTATACATTGAATGGAATGATAATTTTACTTAAATGGGGTATTATCAAATTAGCTTAATCAATCAAATGTATACTTTCAATGCACCTCTCAATCAAATGTTTATCTCTTTATTAAAAAAATTTTATTGCACCTCTCATTTTTGTGATATGAAAAATTTTTATATAATGTATTCCAGTTTGCCTTCTACTTTGAATTGTTAATAAAAAATTGAAAATAAATGACAAAAGCAGAATTAATTCTTCGAAATTGTTTTTTTTAATTTATTATAAAATGAAAATATTGGCTTACATATTAAATTATTAGTAACAAAAAATCACACACTCCAATAAAACAGTTAACATATCCACTATCCAGAAACAAACAATGAAGTTTTTTGTAAATTTAATGAATATAATATTTAATAATAAACATTTCTTACACATTAATAATTAATATATATTAAAATTTGGAATAAGTATATAAGTATGATTATTAATTTCGCTCTTGTTTTCTATCCCCAAGGCTTGCTGGGAACTCTACCTGACCGTTTTCTTTCGTAAGCAAAAGGCTTTACATGCCACCCCCATTGCCTCTGCATATATTGCCTGTCATAGAACTTTCAACCTTTCTTCTCTAATTCCAATCTCAGAATTCAAACTTCGAAGAAGAAGAAGAAAACAAGTTCTTCTCACAGTGTCTTCTTTCTCAAAAAGCTCTTCAGGAGCCATTAGAGTGGCATCTTATTTGTCAAACCCCTTAACATTTCAATATTCATAGAGTATTAAGCGCATAGTTCTATAGAGCATACAGAAACAACAGAAATATACTGATAAGGAGTACTTGTTTATAACACAAGAGAGTTCTTATAGGGTTTGATAAATATATACAAATGTACAGACCATTCAAAAAGTAATTAAAATTACATACATAAATAACTATAGCAGCTACAAAATTCCCAAAACTCTAATCATCAGTAGCCACTGTTTTGCCTTTCGAGCCGCCTGCCTCAGCTGTAAAGTTTTTATTTTGAAAAAGAATGAGATTCGAGCGAATCTCACTAGTAACATGCTTTCAAACATATAAAATGTGAAAAATAAATATGCAATGCCATGTCATGTAAAATGATAGAAAACTGTGTGTACACTTCTCCAAAGCCAAACGACATGTTTACACTCTAGCTTAACTGAGCGCCCCTGTTGAGTCCCTAACCACAACTTGGCAAATTGGTGTGTCTAAGACACTAGCTCATGTTACAGAAAATGACATATACAAACATTGAGTAATCACATAGGATATATAAGAAAGAAGTTACTACCTAAATCCTTTTTTAGTGCTACTGTCAGTCCAATACTTTTGTCTCGGCTCGGGCTACTATAAATTCCTATAAATTAAAGTTAACAAGTAACTAATTATTACTTGTACTATTACTACTTTTAAATCATATTATGTGGGTTATCCAATGTACTTACATCGGTTTCTGTACAGTACAATTATGCACAGTGAAATTTCATTGTTTCCAGAAATTGACACATTTTTCAATCAACTTTGAAAATTCATAATTAATTCCAACAAAATATAATTTGACTGATTCCAAAGCCTAAATGAATATTTGTAATTGTAAATTTGAGGAAAAATAATTAGGTTTAACCATTGTAACCAGGTCATTCCCAGAAAATTTTCCAAACCGTACTATTCCCAGATTCACTATCAGAAACAGGGCACAACTTCAAAAATACATATCTCCCAATCTACTTGTCCAAAAATTACAAATTACCTATCCAATTAAAGATATATATCTATACTCTAATCCTGCCAAGTTTCATAATTTTTGGACTAAGTGTTACTAGCGAAATATATTTTACAACATCACTGTCTCATAGGATACAATCAAACAGCATGCACCTACAACTTCATAAATTTCCAGATTTTTATACCAACATCCAAAAATCAGGAACACATGTATTCCTACACAATTTTTCGTGTAGAATTCATTGGTGACATCAAATTTGCCAAATTCTCATTCCTTATATACGCACTGTTCTGACCAATAGTGATAGCACAGTCCAATGATCACCAAGTTTCTAATTTAATAATCATACAAGTCTTATATGCTCTTTAAACATCATGTACTTGATTATAACACCACTAGGTAGCTCAAAACTCCTCCTTTTAGGAAAAAAAATCATAGAAATGATTCTCTTAGAGAAAGGAATAAGGTTTATGAAGGCACTTAGAACCAAAAATAGAATCTTGAAGATATAAATGGCTTACCTTTCCTTGTTTCCTTGGGCTTTTAACTTTCAGTCTAGCTCTTTCTCTCTCCTTTTCTTTTGCACTTGGCTGACTTGAAATGAATGAATGAAATAAGAGAGTGTTTTGATTAAATAGCCAAGCATTCATGTGGAGCTTAAGTCGGTTTAAGTGTATACATGGTGAAAGAGAGCACTTTAATTGCAAGACTTTAAAGGATGGAGATAAGAAGATATGTTGGATAATTTTTCTTCCCTCTTGAACTTTGTTGGCCGACAATTCCTTAGACACATGGTGAAAAATTAATTGATGAGGTCTCCTTGTCTTAAATTTTTCTCTTGGCCGTCCCTACCGAAAAGTAAGTTTGGAATTGTTTAATTCCATTCACTCTTATTACTTCTTCTTAGCCGTAAAGATTGACAAAAAGGAAGGTGCATGCTTGACTTATCCTCTTCTTCTTCTTTTTTTTCTTTAGGTACTTGTCGGCTTTTGTAATGTGAGAGGGTAAGGAAAATGAGTGAATTAAATATTTATATATATTACATGTGTATGCATATCATACGTTTCTTGTAAAGGAGGATGGACTTTAACCAAATTATTTCTTGCTTTTCCCTTCCCTTATCCGACGTTGATAAGTGTTTGAGAGAGTGATATTTTATTTAATTATTCCTCATCATCTTAAGGTCTAGCCGAAATGTTTGAAACAAAGAAAAGAAAAAAAAAATGATGAAGACGTGTTTTGATCATACTCTCACTTCTTCCTTTATATCCATAGCCACTTTTGTTGACTAAATGGATAATAAATCAATTAATCTTATCTCCCTTCTCCTTCTTAAAATCTGTCCGAAATTGTCATTGAAAAGGAGAGGTAATTGTGTTAACCAAAGTCTTGTGTTTTCTTATACAAAAGTAGGTATGGAATTATTTATTCCATTCACACTTCTTGCTCATTCCCTCCCGTAAAAAGTTGACAAAAGAGGAGAGAATTTTGCAGCACATGTCTTGCTTATGCAAGCTTGAATCATGTAGTCCAATTAAAAAAATTGAGTCTTTTATTTTAATCATCCTCAAGTGTACCAAAATTCACCATTTTATTCCTTTTAATATAACAAATGTACATGGAATTTTGGCAAACAAAATTTGGGATATTACAGTTCTCCCCCCTAATAAAATTTTATCCCCAAAATTTGTTACATGTATGAATTAATAAATTCTGGGTAACGTCTTTACATGTCTTCCTCTGTTTCCCTGGTAGCTTCTCTAGGAGATAACCCGTTCCATACCACTTTTATGAATGGAATACTCCTGTGCCTAAGTTTCTTCTCCTGCTGATCAATGATCCGATCAGGTGTGACCTCATATGTAAGATCATCCTACACATCTAACACCTCATATTCAATCACATATTCGGGGTCAGGTTAATACTTTTTTAGCTGTGAGACGTGGAAGACATCATGCAGTCTGCTCAAATTTGGGGGTAAAGCTATTTGATACGCTACTGGCCCAATTCTTGATAAGATTTCAAATGGACCAATGTATCTAGGGCTTAGCTTCTTCACTTTTAATGCCCTACCAATACCGATGATAGGTGAAACCTTTGTGAACACATGATCTCCGACCACAAACTCTAGAGGTTTCCGCCTCTTGTCCGCATAACTCTTCTGCCTACTTTGAGCAGCTAACAGTCTCTGCTTTATCAACTTGATTTGCTCTGTTGCCTGATCAACTATATCCGGCCCATATAACTTCCTCTCAGACAGCTCTGTCCAGCACAAGGGCGATTGACACTTCCTTCAATACAACGCTTCATATGGAGCCATTTGAATGCTCGAATGATAACTGTTGTTGTATGTGAATTCTGCAAATGGAAGGAATTGATCCCAACTGCCTTTGAAATCTAATGCACATGCCCTCACCATATCTTCAAGTGTCTGTATTGTTCTTTTCGTTTGTCCATCAGTCTGGGGATGATAAGCTATGCTAAATCTGAACTTGGTACCCAAAGCCTCATGCATTGCATTCCAAAACTTAGAAGTGAATCGAGGATCTCTGTCCGATATGATATTCTTTGGTGTACCATGGAGACGCACTATCTCTTTGATATAGATTTCTGCAAGCTTATCAGGAGAATAGTGAATGCTGATCGGAAGAAAATGAGCTGTCTTCGTGAATCGATCTACTATCACCTAAATTGCATCATGATTTCGGACCTTCGGTAATCCTGTCACGAAATCCATGGTGATGCTCTCCCATTTCCACTCAGGAATTGCATGATTTTGTAATAGCCCTGAAGGTCGCTGATACTCAGATTTCACTTTTTGGCAAGTAAGGCAACGAGCAACAAATCTTGTCACGTCTCATTTCATGCCTGGCCCAATATGTGGACTTCATATTTTGGTACATCTTGGTTGCTCCTGGGTGTAGAGTATATTTACTCTGGTATGCTTCTTCCAAGATTTGTCGCTTTAACTCTGTTTGTGGTGGAACATATATTCGTTTTCTGTATCTGACCAGCCCACTTGGTGATATATCATGCTCCTGAGTCTCTCCCTTTGCAATCATGTTTTTGATGGACTGAGCGCGTCTATCCTGTATTTGTGCTTCTTCTATATCTACTCTCAGATCATTCTCTGCCTGACTGATATTGCTCCTGTTAATCATTATCTGATTCGACAGGTGGAGATCTTAGAAATTCTCAAGTAAAGTTTGCTCATGAATCATGAGGACTGCCACCTGTATTGCCTTACGGTTTAATGCGTCTGCCTCCATATTTGCTTTGCCTGGATGATACTTGATCTCCTGATTATAATCTTTAAGCAACTCCATCCACCTGCGCTGTCGCATGTTATATTCTTTTTGATCATATAGGTATTTCAAGCTCTTGTGGTCGCAGTACAGCTCTACGGTTTCCCCATAAAGATAATGTCTCTAAATCTTTAGTACGAATACAATCGCTGCTAACTCAAGATCGTGTATATGATATCTTTGTTCGTGAGGCTTCAGCTGATGAGATGCATATGCCACTACTCGGCCTTGCTGCATCAAGACACACGCCAATCCATGCCCACTGGCATCTGTGTAAACCACGAAGGTTGATTGCAGATCTAGGATTGTCAAAACTGGTGCTGTAGTTAATTTCTGTTTTAGATCTGCGAAGCTCTTCTCACAATTGCTATCCCACACAAAATGCTGAGTTTTTCGTGTTAGCTTAGTCAACAGTAAAGCTATTCTGGAAAAGTTCTGTATGAATCGTCTGTAATACCCTACGAGACCTAGAAAACTGCTTATCTCAAATACTGTTTCTGGCCTCTTCCAGTTCAGTATTGCTTCCACTCTGCTTGGATCTACTGAGACCCCTTACTGTGATACTACATGACCCAGAAATTTACTTATGAAAGCCAAAACTCATACTTACTCAGCTTGGCATAGAGTTGCTTGCTCCTCAAGGTATTCAATACAGTCCTCAGATGGTGTTCATGCTCTGCTCTGCTTTGAGAGTATACCAGAATGTCATCGATAAAGACTACCACGAATTGGTCTAAGTATGGACGAAAAATTTGATTCATGTAGTCCATGAACACTGCAGATACATTAGTTAGCCCAAATGGCATTACTAGAAACTCGTAATGGCCATATCTTGTTTGGAAAGCAGTTTTTGACACATCTTCTGCCTTCACTTGAAGCTAGTAATACCCAGATCTTAGATCAATCTTCGAGAACACACAAGATCCCGATAGTTGATTAAGCAAGTCGTCGATTCTGGGAAGAAGGTACTTGTTCTTGACAGTTACCTTATTTAACTCCCTATAATTGATACAAAGTCATAAGCTTCCGTCTTTCTTTTTCACAAAAAGCACTAGAGCTTCCCATTGTGAAACACTGGGTCTAATAAACCCTTTCTCTAGCAATTCCTTAATCTTCTTTTACAGTTTTGCCATCTCGCTTGGAACCATTCTATATGGGGCTTTCGATATCGGTCTTGTACCCGCCTCATATATCCCTTATTACTGACCTTACTCAGAGTAACAATGCGTAGTTCAATGGGCATACAGGAATAGCATGAATATACTGACAATATTAATACAATATTGCTTGATTATAATACAAAAGTTTCCCCACTAGGGGTTTACACAATATTTACAGACCTTAATAACTAGAAGGCCTTCAAACAACCAGCAACATTCCTCTTCGTGCATACCTCTTTTATGATCTCAGCACGTTTCCAATGCTCACCTGTCTGAATGGTTGTTTGGGAGGAGTGAGATTCGAGAGAATCTCAGTAGCAAACATTACCACTATGCATGCCAGATATATATGAATGCATGACATGCTTGCCTACACTATTTCATGCCAACATAATGACATACTACATGCTCGATGTTATGACATACATATAGCCATTGCACAAATATAACAGAGCTTCAACCAATCATACATGTTCCACACAAATAGGCAAAGCGGTCACATAATCAATGCAAGACATACATATCACATACATGCAGAAAAGGTAAGTTCACTACCTCTCGGACTTTATGTCCTTCTCTTCTTGTCCCTTGATCCGCCAACCATTGCTCCTTCTTTATCACTTCATGGCCCTAGGCAAGTGATAACATCATTAGAGCCATGAAAAGTAAATGTCCAATGGCCCACATTAGCCCTAAAGGCTTACTTTCACCCTTGAAGTTCATACCAATTACATTGGTGCCCTTAAGTCTTAATTTTGCATAAGACATAAAGCTAACAGATTTTTCACCAAACTTTGAAAAATCACAATTAATTCTATAGAACTTCAATTGAGGTGGTTCAAAATTATATACAAAGATAATTCAGTCTAATATCACATAAAAATACTCGATTTTAAATGTCACCATCACAACATGCCCAGAATTTCACCAAACTCAACATGTCCAAATCACATTCCAGAAACAGGGCACAATTTCAAAAATTTATATCTCATAGCATACTTGTCCAATTAACCATTATGACCTATCAAATTAAAGGTCTATGTCTCTAATTTTAGACTGAAAAGTTTCATGATCATTAGATAACATTTGTTTACTCAAAAACTCGTTAAAATGACATTGCCTCTGGAAAACAAATTTCACAGCATCTACTCCACAACTTTCAAAAATTCCAAATTCATATACAAGCATCCAAAAATCATGAACACTTGTATACCTACACAATTTCACCTTCTAAATCCAATGGAAGTATCAAAACCATCAAATTCTCAGCCCATCACCACGTCTTACACAGATCAGAAAACTAAAAAATCAGAGTTTTCGGAAAGAGTTTGTCAATTTCTTGTTTTCTTTGGCTTAATCACTTCCTTTCTACTTCTAATCAAATGATTAGCTATTTAAACACTAATTAGACATGATTTAGCCATTGAAAATACCATTTTCTTATAAGAATGAATAGTAGCCAACTTCCAATATACTCATCCAAACAACAAATCAATCGGTTAAAAAGGAAGCTTACGCTTACCTCTACCCGTTTTCGCAAATGGCTCGGAATTCCGGCAACACCCCGGCCGGTGAGACGGCGCCAACCACCTCCAAATGAAAATCTAAAACCGTAGAAATGTAGCTCGCAATGAGTAGAAGAAGTTTCCTAAATGGTACTTTGAGAGAGGATGCCGTTTCGGCGATGTTTTGGCGGCTCAAAGTTTTCTCTCTCCTCACCCTCCATTTTTGGTTCAGCTTTCTCTCTCTCTTTCCTGTGTTTTCTGTGTGAAAATGGTGAGGAAGATGATGAATTAATGGTTAAATGGATCAGTTTTCTCATCTGCCACGTGTCAGCACCTGATTGGCCCAAATATTGAATTTTCGACAATATTACCAAATTCTGTAGATTTTTCATTAACTTTGAAAATTCATATCTAATTGTAAAAATGTCTAATTGGAATGGTTCCAAAGTCTATGAGACCCTTATTGAGTCTATTTTTAAGAAAAAATATAACATTTGGCCAATTAGAAGCTCACTCTTTCCAAAATTTTAATCTTTGGATGCTGCCCCAGAAAATAATTAATTTTGCTGGGCTAAATTCAAAAATTCATTTCTCTTTATGTACAACTCCAAATGACTTATATGACCTATCAAATTGAATCTTGATAAGTATACTTTCATTCTGAAAAGTTTCATAATTTTTCACCATTATTTACCTATCGAAACATGTCACACAATCATCACTGTCATACCAGGAATTTCACCGGTGGCAAAATTACTTTGTGTTCCACTTTACTATATTATGTGTGACTTCCAATCACTTCGTTTTGTTATTTCTCAAGCTCTTTAGCTCACCAATATAATTCATTTTAATATCCAAGGATATAAAGAAATTTTGGGGAATTTAAACATACCTCATAGGGACATTTGCTAAACCGGGGCTTAGCAGTCCACTTGATTTAGGCTTAATCTTATGCCTTTAATCCCAAAATTCGAGATATTACACTTAGTTTCAATGGCAAACTCCACTTCTCTATCCGGGGGTAATCCACTGATATCCTCCAGAAACACATCAGGAATTTCATTTACTATAGGGATACTCTCCAATGCTATTCCAGCCTCTGTCTGCATGGAGAAAAACACAATATACCCCTAAAAACCTTTGCATAGGCATCTCTTGGCTTCAGCTGCGGAGAGGAAATTAAGGTTGATTTCTACATTAACCTTTGATGGGGAATTAGGGTAAATGACCCTTTTGTTTCCACAGTCTAGTAACACGTTGTTTGCAGTTAGCCAGTCAATTCCAAGAATCACTTCTAGTCTTTTCAATGGCAAGCAAATTAAGTCTACTGTAGACTTGTGTCCTTCTATGTTTAAGACACAATTCAAACAAACCTCTGTTGTGATGAATCCATTACCCGTAGGCATAGATACCGTCAAGTCATAAGGTAATCTATATATGCTCAGGCCTTGTCATCTTACGCAATGATATGCAATGAATGAATGACTAGCTCCTGAATCAAACAATGCTTGTACTAAATTATCATTGAGAAAAATCATACATTTGATCAATTCTGGTGATTTTTGTGCTTCCTCTTGTGTTAAAGCAAACACTCTGCCTTGCACTTGCTGTCTTGGCTCTCTTGGTTCTTGTCGTTATCGATAATCCTTAGCAATATACCCTGGCTTGTTGCAGTTATAACAAATAATCTGTCTTACTGATGCCAAGGCCTGTCTTGCTTGCCCACATGTCTGACCAAGATGGAGAGGGTTTCCACAATATTTGCAGGTTTTGTTACCAGATGGTCTTTGATTACTGCGGCCGTCAGGCTTATATGGTTTCTTATTACTGCCACTCGAAGAACCACCCTGATATTGGCGCTTCTGAGAAGAACTTCCGCCACCAGCTGTATTCTTGCTGCTAGTACTTCTATGGGTATGTAGCTCCAACAGGTTATATTCTGTTATTCGGCATTCTTCAACTGCCTTATTGAACTTTATAAAGTGCTTAGAAACAAGTTTTTCCTTCAACTCTGGCTTCAACCCTCGAATCATCATATCTGAACTCAACTCTTTGTCATTACGGTAGTTTAAATAAGAAGAGTATAGAGACAGCCGAATGTATCTAGCCAAGTATTCATCAAAACCTTCCTTCTCACCTTGCTGGATAGTCAAAAATTCTCTCTTTTTAGCCAGCCTCACCGACCGAGGAAAATATTTCTCGTTGAATTTTTCCTAGAAGACTTCCCATGTCACGGGAATATTTCGGGCTTGCAGAATTAACTCAGTACTTTCCCACCATCTGTCAGCATCACCCCCAACTTATAGATTGTTAGACGGGCTTTTATGTCATTTGAGCACTCTAAAACCTTGAAAATCTTCTTCAAGCTGTATAACCATCCCTCTACAACTTGGGGATCAAGCTTTCCCTTGAAAATAGTTAGTTGATGCTGATTCAGATGAGTTACCCAGGTCTGCATACTGTCAATTTCAGCAATAGGCGCCTCAGGAACCTCTGGCTCAAGCTCTGGATGCTGTACGTGACCACCTCCCTGTCCACCAGGGTTATTATAAGCTTCTGCATTTGCGTTTTGCTTTTATTGCACCTCCCTCAGATCATTTCGCAACTCATTTAACATATCTTGTTGCATCGTCATCATGCCCAACAACTGTTGCATTGGATCGGGCCTAGTGTTCAGTTCCTGATTATCATTTTCGTGTCTACCTCTGCCATGACCTCTACCTCGGCCTCTACCATCGGCTCTACCACCTCTTGTTATCGCCATCTTTATAATTCCCTGTTACCATGCAAACAAGACCATATCAGTATGCCATTCTGTAAATGCTAAAACTGCTTTAAGTTCTGATACCAAAAATGTCAAACTCTTTAGCATTTCGATATTCGCAGAGTATTAAGTACATAGTTCCATAGAGCATACAGAAATAGCGAAAATATATTGATAAGGAGTACTTGTTTACAACACAGGAGAGTTCTTATAGGGTTTGATAAATATATACAAATGTAAAGAGCATTCAAAAATTAGTTAAAATTACATACACAAATAAATATAGCAGCTACAAAATTCTCAAAACTCTAATTATCAGTAGCCACTGTTTTGCCTTTCGAAACGCCTGCATCAGCTGTAAAGTTTTTATTTTGAAAAAGAATGAGATTCGAGCGAATCTTAGTAGTAACATGCTTTCAAACATATAAAATGTGAAAAATAAATATGCAATGTCATGTCATGTAAAATGATAGAAAACTGTGTGTACACTTATCCAAGGTCAAACGACATGTTTGCACTCTAGCTTAACTCGGCGCCCTTGTTGGGTCCCTGACCACAACTTGGCAAATTGGTGTGTCCAAGACACTAGCTCATGTTATAGAAAATGACATCTACAAATATTTAGTAATCACATAGTATATATAAGAAAGAAATTACTACCTGAATCCTTTTTCAGTGCTACTGTCAGTCCAATACTTTTGTCTCAGCTCGTGCTACTATAAATTCCTATAAATTAAAGTTAAAAAGTAACTAATTATTACTTATACTATTACTACTTTTAAATCATATTATGTGGGTTATCCAATGTAATTACAGCAGTTTTTGTACAATACAATTATGCACAGTGAAATTTCACTGTTTCCAGAAATTGACACATTTTTCAGCCAACTTTGGAAATTCGTAATTAATTCCAAAAAAATATAATTTGACTAATTCTAAAGCCTAAATGAAGATTTGTAATTTTAAATTTGAGAAAAAATAATTAGGTTTGACCATTGTAACCAGGTCCTTCCCAGAAAATTCGCCAAACTGTACTATTACCATATTCACTATCAGAAACAGGGCACAACTTCAAAAATACATATCTCCCAATATACTAGTCCAAAAATTACAAATTACCTATCAAATTAAAGATCTATATCTCTACCTTAATCCTGCCAAGTTTCATAATTTTTGGACTAAGTTTTACTAGCGAAATATATTTTACAACATCACTGTCTCATAGGATACAATCAAACAGCATGCACCTACAACTTCATAAATTTCCAGATTTTTATACCAACATCCAAAAATCAGGAACACATGTATTCCTACACAATTTTTCGTGTAGAATTCATTGGTGACATCAAATTTATCAAATTCTCATTCCTTATATACGCACTGTTCTGACCAATAGTGATAGCACAGTCCAATGATCACCAAGTTTCTAATTTAATAATCATACAAGTCTTATATGCTCTTTAAACATCATGTACTTGATTATAACACCACTAGGTAGCTCAAAACTCCTCCTTTTAGGAAAAAAAATCATAGAAATGATTCTCTTAGAGAAAGGAATAAGGTTTATGAAGGCACTTAGAACCAAAAATAGAATCTTGAAGATATAAATGGCTTACCTTTCCTTGTTTCCTTGGGCTTTTAACTTTCAGTCTAGCTCTTTCTCTCTCCTTTTCTCTTGCACTTGGCTGACTTGAAATGAATGAATGAAATGAGAAAGTATTTTGATTAAACAGCCAAGCATTCATTTGGAGCTTAAGTCGGTTTAAGTATATATGTGGTGAAAGAGAGCACTTTAATTGCAAGACTTTAAAGGATGGAGATAAGAAGATATGTTGGATAATTTTTCTTCCCTCTTGAACTTTTTTGGCCGACAATTCCTTAGACACATGGTGAAAAATTAATTGATGAGGTCTCCTTGTCTTAAATTTTTCTCTTGGCCGTCCCTACCGAAAAGTAAGTTTGGAATTGTTTAATTCCATTCACTCTTATTACTTCTTCTTAGCCGTAAAGATTGACAAAAAGGAAGGTGTATGCTTGACTTATCCTCTTCTTCTTCTTTTTTTTCTTTAGGTACTTGTCGGCTTTTGTAATGTGAGAGGGTAAGGAAAATGAGTGAATTAAATATTTATATATATTACATGTGTATGCATATCATACGTTTCTTGTAAAGAAGGATGGACTTTAACCAAATTATTTCTTGCTTTTCCCTTCCCTTATCCGACGTTGATAAGTGTTTGAGAGAGTGATATTTTATTTAATTATTCCTCATCATCTTAAGGTCTAGCCGAAATGTTTGAAACAAAGAAAAGAAAAAAAAATAATGAAGACGTGTTTTGATCATACTCTCACTTCTTCCTTTATATCCATAGCCACTTTTGTTGACTAAATGGATAATAAATCAATTAATCTTATCTCCCTTCTCCTTCTTAAAATCTGTCCGAAATTGTCATTGAAAAGGAGAGGTAATTGTGTTAACCAAAGTCTTGTGTCTTCTTGTACAAAAGTAGGTATAGAATTATTTATTCCATTCACACTTCTTGCTCATTCCCTCCCGTAAAACTTGACAAAAGAGGAGAGAATTTTGCTGCACATGTCTTGTTTATGCAAGCTTGAATCATGTAGTCCAATTAAAAAAATTGAGTCTTTTATTTTAATCATCCTCAAATATAGTAAAATTCACCATTTTATTCCTTTTAATATAATAAATGTTCATAGAATTTTGACGAATAAAATTTAAAAAATTTGAGATATTACATTATTGCTTTAAAAGGCTGAAGAAAGTACAAGTGAATGAAACTGACATTTGCTTTTCCGTTGGTTAGTCTCATTCAATAACTTTCATACCCTTTTTACTTTTAGTGTCATTCATCAAATGGGTTTTTGCAGAAAATGAAATCAAATGAAATTTTCACTTTAAAAAATCAAGCTTTTTCAATATGGGTTCATTTCTAATGACGATTCACTGTTTCTATCATTGATCGTTTTTCTCTCTGTTCTTTGAGCAATTGGCAAGTGCATGTGTTTATTCCTGTTTTCTAAGAACAGTATTAAGACATTTTTGTGTTTGTTTATGAGATACTGAGATTGTAATAAAATTATTTACTGGCCTTATCTATTGAGTATTGTGATGAATCCTTGAGATGGTATCACTGAAATGATCCTTAACATGGTATTGGAGCCTCTCTGACCAATTAGTCTCTGTTTTTCTAATTAAAATTGAGCCTGGACTCGAGCTTAAAATTTGAAGTTGAAATTTTCTTTTAACAGATATTGCTTAAAATTTGAGCTTCGTCTGGTTTTCAAATATTGCTTGTTTGGTCTTCTTTTTCACCTTTATGACCTGCTAATCTGGTCTTGTTCCTCACTTTAAATTTCAGCCATGGAAGGCTTCACCATATTCATTTCTTGGTCTGTGGGTGTGCGATACCAAGTATTAATGGTCTAATATAATTTGTAACATGTTTTGATATAAACCTAATGTTCTTTTTTTCATATTTATGAGTTGCTTCTTAGGATAGCTTTTTTGATCATTGGATGCGTCACTTATACTTAATGGGAGCATTAATTATGTGAATTCATTTAGCCTATATTGAGTAGTTGAAAATATATCAGATATATGATTCCTGGTGGTCAGTGTAATAATATTGGTTTCAGCTTCTAGCAGTAATTAAGATGATTAATTAGCTTTGTTAATGATATTGGTGATTCATAAATTATTGTCTGTATGAACAAAACAAGATTGTACCATGTCTATTATAGAAAGCTTCTCATCTAACAAATGTTCTATTATTGTCATTACTCATCAATTTTTTGTATTTTATCCACTAAATGACTCTGTTACATGATGAATGTTCTGAAATGTAGCATTGAAAGAAATTAATGTTTGTTCAGTGAATGATTAACCATTTTTACAGAAAGAGAAACAAAGAGCGAGTCTAATTCATCTCAGTCATATATTACCTTTGTAATAGTAAGTTCAAGTAAACCATTTCCTACTGTTTTATTTTATTTTTCTGCCTTTCTGCAGACAAAATTTTGCAAGTTGCAAGATGAAATCAACGACCAAACATATCGAGTGCTGGCTGCTCTACTCCTGGGATTGGTCAGAATATATTCAAAAAAGGTTTACTTTCTTGTTCATGATTGCAATGAGGTTCTTTGGAAAATCAAGAAATTTATGATCAATACAAATGGGAAAGGACCTATGGAAACTTAGTGTGCAACAATCACTGTGCCAGAGAGATTCGAGCTCGATGCTTTTGATCTGGGAGTATCAGAAGATGTTGGCGGGTAAGCTGTTTGTAGGTTTTAAAGCTTAATTGGTTATTCAAATTACTTCCATTAGATGAAATCTTATAATTTTGCTTTGACAAAATTCTAGGGGCAACATTGCTCCACTGGAAGAAATTACACTTAAAGGTACTCTACTTGCTTCACAATTTTTTTTTTTCTAGGTAACTATAATTCTGTTTCATCATGTTATGTAATATCATTTGGCATGTAACAGATGTGTGGGAAAATGAGTAAATTGGACAGTTTTCTCTAGACAAGGTAAGAGTTACATAGTTCTTTCTACATGTCATTTAATTATGCTTAATATTTGTCATATACTTGGAGCCCATCATTTCTGTAAAGCTTCTTTTACTTAAACTGAAAAAGTTTCTAAACCCATTCCTTTCAAATAATTAATGCTTTTCTGTAATAAATGCCAAACTAATCTGTTTAAGATTGAGCTACAAATACTCAATAGCTAACATTTCATGACTTACAGTTTCAGTTTGAGAAGTCTTCTTGCTCTCTAAATCTCAGTTCAGCTAACAACCAAATGGTAGAAGAAGAGTATGTGAAATGCATCCAAACCATCAATTTTATTAAGGTATTTTAATTGTTTATTCCATCATATTTTAATTATCTAATATATATTGCCTTTTAGCTTTCATCAATCTCACCTGATGAACATCAACTTTGAGGTTGCCGGAACTAGTAGTCCAAATAATTTACTTGCAGGACAAGATACTTCCTCTCCAGAGAAACAGGTGAATTTGGGCAGCGATTTGGCACTTGAAGTACTCGAGAAGCTGGTGAACTTGTTAAGTCGAGATAAACAGATCGATGAAGATAAGACAAGAGCTCAAAACATTAGTATTGAGAGAGTTCAATCATGTGGCATCTCTCAGGAGGACTTTAGTGTGTCGTGCCATGGGGAGGTGGGGCCCATGGTGCCTTTCAAACCATTTGATGAATCTCATCATCAAGTTGTTGTTGAAGAAGAGATTGAGGCTAGAGGAAATCAAATGCATCAAGAAGCTGAAGAAGTTCATGAGGCAAGGAGTTCAGAAGCACTTGAAGAACACTTTGGAGAGTCTAATGGAGATATTAATACTGAACAAAATTTAGGACTTACTGAATATGTTTCAATGGATGGTAAAAAGTTTCATGTTAGTCCAATTTCATCAATGTTTATTGACTTTTCTCCTTGGTTACTTGATGCTTCAACTGCAAGACCAAAACAAGGTTTGTAGGTCTATTTTTTTTGTTGGATCCACTAATATTTTTTTTTATTTTCAATTTTCTTATGGATTTATTGTACTTCCCCTTTGTGGGGTGGATAATAGCAGGTGCTACTACGCCAAAGGATATGCACATTCCGACACCGGCTGCAAGAGAGGGAGCTCGTTTTAAGAGGAAAAGAAAAACTATTATTGATGGTGTGATAGTGTTATCAAATGAGTATGTGATGATTTAGATTATTTGCAGAACTTTTATTGACTTCTCTTTCTTGCAATATCTTTGTATTTTGTTGGTTTTGTTCTGCCATGATATGTATAATAAGTTTTGCTATGGTTTTTTCTCATGGTTCCTTGCGGACAAAGGCTAGTTATATCATTTTTTGCATTGAAAGGCTTATCAAATTGATAGTAAAATACTGTACTTTTTGGATTAACAAAAAATATCTGTAGTTCTCTATCTCTAATTTCCTTTGTGTCTTTTCTATTTCTACTTTCTTCAATCTATCAACTCTTTTGGTGTGTGCCAATTTTCTGGTAACCTAGAAGCTAGTCAACATATGATGGAAAATTTTATAGGTTGGATTTGGACTGTCAATTATCTAAGCATTGTCTGAATATAACAGTACCTTAAAATCTTCCAAAAGAACACTCACTGAACACTTTGCACCTTGAGCCATTTCAGGGAAGTTAAACAGAATATATCTGATGCCAGAGATTTAATTTCCAAACAAAGAAAAAGTCGTCACACCCTGTGCAAAGCACGGAAATTGTATCAGATTTCTAACCTTCCTAAGGGCTTCCATGACTCTTTGCTGCCTTGTGAGTTAGCAAATGTCAAATTAGTGAAAAGTCCCTATTTGAAAATTTTATTGGTTAGAAGGATTTGATAAATTTTTATACATAAAAAGTACATGTACTCTGCAAATTTTGTACAAGCAAAGTACTAGTTCTCTGACTTAAATTCTTTTCACCAATAAAATTTTTAAACGAGGACTTTTCACCAATTTTTCCTTTATATTATTCATTGTTTTAATTTGGCTATCATTGGTAACATTGTTTTTCTGCAGGTCATTCACTAGAGCTCAAATCCTTGTTCTCCAAAAAGAAAATGAAGATTTGTAGCCACAAAAAGAAAGTGAAGATATCAGAGTCCTTTCAAACTACAAAAACTCCTAGAAAGCTAAATGAGTTGAAATCTGATAAAGTAGCTTCTCCAAAAACCCCTCCTCTTCTCTCAACTATTCAATCAGTTCAGGGCCCAAATGATGTAACACCTTTAAGTCCACATGAAGAAGGCTTGAGCAGAGAGCAGCCTCTGAGAAATGATGAACAGCTTAACCCAATAAATGACGAAAACATTAACAATCATGTAATCTTCAAAATTCTGCTCATTTAATGACTGTACAAGTACTTTTAATTAAGCTAAATGTGTCGTAGACAATTTGATATCACAGATAACCTTATTATGAACAACATTGCAGGGTGATGTGGGAACATTTAGCTTATATGAAAGCTTAGAGGCAGATCAATCTTTGAGAAACAATGAAGAACATAGCCTAATGAATGAGGTAAATGTTAAAATTTCTTCCATTTGTATTACTATCTCTGGTACTTAATATAAGATCTTATTTGTAGTGTATTTTTATACTACCAAGGAGATCTTATATTAAGGTCGAGGGTAATATTATTCATTATGTATCAGCAATCATTTACGATTCACCTTGCAATGTTAAACACATAATTCTGTCAGAAATATTCATTCCATTGTTTGATACTTTGAGATTTGTCTTAGTGAACCCTGTACTTGATCAAATAATCTTTAATGAAAATATCATGAACCTGTACATGATCTGTTTCAATAAGCTATGTTGAACCAATGTGCTTTTATTACCTTTGTGATAAAATTGTCCAATATCTTAGACATGATTACTTATGGTTGAAACTAAAATTCTGTGAGCTAACATCTACATATGTTGTATACTTTTGAACCAGGATTCATATTCATATGAAACACAGAATTCCCAATCTTGTAAGAACTCTTGCAAACCAACATTTTTAACGTATTCCACATCCTTTTTATTTTTTTTTTATTTTTTGTGAAGCTTAATATGGCGTTATTTCTTGATATCTTCATTTGCAGCAGTTGGTTGGACTGAAAAAACGTGAGACTAGTTGATTCATGAAATTTAGTTCAGTATCATTTTGCGATATTGGATTGTGATTGTCTATGACAATGTGCAGGGAGGTTGCCATGGACTTGCAGAGAAGTTTTTTGAGTCTCAGGAATCAAAAGGAGGGGGAAGTTGTTAATTTCTCACAAGTTTTTGGTTCAAAAACCAGGAAAGAATCTGCAAGGATATTTTATGAAATATTGGTATGCTTATTTTGTCTTTCCAAGTAATACTTTTATCCTTAGAAAGATATCAATTTTTCTTAATTCAGTCCTCCATGAGCTTGTCTCTTTGTAGTCCTCCAAAATGACTTTTGTCATTAATACAGTCCTCATTTTAATTTGTTAGTGAGTATTGTATTGGTAATGAACACCACATTGCAGGATCATAATGAAATGCCTAAAAAATGGAAGACCAGATTGAGAAAATTGACATCTTTCATGGACCAATCAATTTTTCTTAATTCAATCCTCCATGAGCTTGTCTCTTTGTAGTCCTCCAAAATGACTTTTGTGATTAATACAGTCCTCATTTTAATTTGTTAGTGAGTGTTGTATTGGTAATGAACACCACATTGCAGGATCATACTGAAATGCCTAAAAAATGGAAGACCAAATTGAGAAAATTGACATCTTTCATGGACCAAAAGAGCAATTTGCACTTTTGTTAATTGCTAGTTGACTTTTTTTTTTTTTGAGAAATTAAGAAAACAAAATAAATTATTTATAGTATATGTTGTATATCATTAGATTATATATCAGTTTATAAGTCAGACAAATTAGTTTGGAGAAAAATGATAAATATAAATACTTTAATCTAACTTATTTATTTTTTTTAAGCTCTCCAACAAAAGTCAACTAACTCTTATATGAAAAATCAGATGGAGTATTAATGTTTATTTACTTTCAGTACAGAAAAAAAATTGCTAGGTTAAAATAATTATCATAATTATAGTATAACTAAACATGTTACTCATATCTTGTATGGAGTTCAAGAAATATATTATGACATTCATAACTTGTAAATAATACATATCGATATAGATTTTATTTTATATATATTGATATTTTTTATTGTCAGTTTTACTCCCTGAAAATATGTTAATGTTGTTTTCTGCATCATAATTTTGCAGGTTTTGAAAACTACAGACTTTGTGGATGCGAAGCAGAAAGACGCTTATGGTGATATTTCAATCAGGAAACTCCCAAAATGGGATGAAACTTTTGGAGTGGATGGTTTCTAAAAGAGCATAAACAAATATCTGAGGTCATACACACACACATATGTATTATATGAAACATCCTTGTATCATATGAGAGAAATTATGTTGTTTCATTTATTCTTCAAAGACATAAAACGCACTGTCATGTGCTGGTTTTCTTTGATGCAACAAGTTCTATTTATTCATTGGTGATATTCTAATGTATCACACATCTTCTGTGGGGTTAATGATAGCGATTCAAAAATTAAATACACAATAAACAAAATCTAGATTATAATATTACAATTAAATCATGTTTATATGAGATTTAGGTAACATTGAGTTTTCATATGGGAAGTAATTGAAGTGTATTTAAACAATTGTGGTTACTTTTAGACTTGCCATGGGCTGAATCAAGCATTATCATTTTTTTTTTGGGTAAAATGGTCAATTTTTCATAGATAACAAATTAAATGTACAATGAAGAAGTACAAAAGTTAGAGGACATAAAAAGGGGTTACCCTTATTGATGTAAAACTCACTCACACATGATCTCACAATAACATATCTGATCCAGGAAAATGGAAATTGAAATAGAGAGGGAAAGAGAAAGACAGAAACAGGGGAGATAGAGGGAGATGAGAAACTGTTTCAGAATTTGAGAGGGGAAGGAGACAGCATAGTGGAAGAGAGGAAGCAACTGATCTATTATATTCTCATTCATTCAAGTGTCTTTACAAAAGATGAGCAATCTTATTTATAGTCCAGTAAGGAGACAACTTGTAAAAATAGACAACTTCCTCTTCATGGTCACAACTAACAATTAGCTAATAAACATTTTACAATCCATTTACACTTGCAATCAAAAAGTAATCCCAGTGGCTCTTAACTACTTTGTCCAAAATTAAATATTCCTACTTGCAAAATCAAAATCAAAATCAAAATAAAAATAAAATAAAATAAAATATTAATTCCTCCTTCTATAGGTCTTTCCATTTTTTTTATCACTTTTGTTCCTAAAATGTCTTATTTAGTTAGAGGATCAACTTCAAGCACTATTTGATAGAGGAGCGGAGATTACTGAGAGAGGAATCCGCACAACTTTGAAGCATTTATTCAAATATGTTAAGAAAAGGGAGTAACGAAATATAATAGTATTTTACTAGAATGTCTTATTTATTACTATTCTTCAATATTTTAATCCTACTTTCTATTAATTATTATTTTCACTGTTAAAGTGCAAAATTATAAAAAAAAATATACATATAAGCGTTGTATTAAAATTCTAATGTCAAGTGTATAAAAAAAATATACTAAAGTCATGATTGAAGAGAAAAGGAATATCACGAATTAACTACTATTTCAAAACATAGGAGGTAAATATGCACGAAACAACATTTAGTTTTGTAGGTTCCGCTTACATCAGAGCGGTTCTATAGTTTATTAAATTCATATTTGTATTAAACGCAGTAAATGTGCATAATTTATCTTCATATATTACGTAAGCTCAACAGGACTGTGATCTGTCAATTTGCCACAGAACTAAAGTCTCTGCAAACTAAAAGTCAAGCAAGCAAACAGAATCTTGTGGTTTGGACAAAACAAGGGAAGCTACCATAATACAAAAAAAATATATGAAAATTAGCAGCAACAAAAGTTGTTAGTGACAATGCAGCCCTCTAACCCTCGTATTTTTCTTACCTGAAGCGACAATAAAACCAACAAATTTGAATTCCCTGTAGTTATCTGCAGCTATGCATTTAGAGAGGGAAGAACACAAGACTGTGTCATCGCGCTCATCTTTCTTCTTCAAAGTTTTCTCCAAATGCACTAATATGCAGTTATTTTCTTGACGGTAAGAGATCCTATCGAAGATCAAACTGGTGGAAGAAGGGACTCGTTAATAATGAAAGTAACACTTAAATAAGGTCAGATACATCCCAGGCCCTAACAAAGGAGAGGCGAAGGGAAATTCTGAACTCTCCATAAAAATTTAGAATACCAGTAGAGCTCAACCCTGACTAATTTCCTTCTCCTTTGCCTTGCATGTATCTTCCGCGTTTTTGATAAATTTTTTGGTCAATTCATCAACCTGTAGGCAGGGAAAATGTATCAGAATTCAGAGAATTAAAGCTATGCAAACTTGTTGGTCACTCACCATGAATAGGCTTATAACTTACTTCTTTCTCCAATCTTTTTATGTCATCCTTAGGGAGACTTGAATACAGCTTTTTGATTGCATCCATTGCCTGTAGGATAACATCCTTAGACACAATTTGCAGTAAATTATGGTACAGCTCCACTGCATATATATGGTAAGGGGTACAACCATTGTAACTCAGTACGAAACCCTTTGGACACAGACCTAGAGATCTAGTTGCATTGGTTTAAGAAATCTTTAAGACTTTTCCTGTTATGACAACTTAAAAGGCTTTATGTGTAAAGCATGAAAGGAAAGAGTAACCACTAGGAATTATTTGAGAACTCTTCAATGTCAAGAATGAAAAGAGTAGCATAAAATATTTGAGGGGTTTCGTATTACCAAACCAAAGTTGAACTAGATGAAAAACTGATGAAAACATTTAGCAAAAGTGAGAATTCTGGACAACTTGAGCTGAGGCCTTTCCTTGAATTACTTAAAAGCCAAAAATTTTCTACAACTTAAAAGTGAAAATCAAGCATTAAAAAATCATTGCAGAAGTTTTGTCAACACTGAAAACTAAGACAAAATGTACAGTTTATTTTTCAACTTTATTAAGCATGACATAAGATGAAGACCTGGGATTCCTGCACCGATCTGAATTAGGCCCTCACAAAGCCACATGGAGACCAAAGCTGTTGGCCAGCCCAACCCATAGACAAGTACAGTCATCTACCCATGTCCGGGTACTGTTAAGTTTAGAAGGGGATTGCTCTTTAGTTGTTTTATTGCGAAGACATAGTTGTTTATGCCACTTTTTCTCAACAACATAAACATATAGATCAAGTACATGGAACAGCTTTCTACCATACCTTTTGCCGGGCCCTTCTGACGCTTTGTCGGGCATCTTCACATGACTTGGTGACCAACTTATTCATGGCCTGAATAAACGATCAACACAGAGATATAGCAGCAATTACGTGTGCCAGCCATAAATTCTGGCAGAAGGGGAAAATTGAAATCACATATAAATTGAAAAGGTATTAGTTTACCTGCACATGCTCTTTGGTCAATCTGATCATTAGATGGAGAAGTAAACTAGTAAGCTACAGTGAGCAAATATTTTACAGTTATTTATTAGCCAAAATGAAGGCGGGCCTTGACACAACTGGTGGGTGCGTTGGCTTTCTGCCCCCAGGTCCAAGATTCGAGCCCTAAAAACAGCCTTTTGGCAATATAATGTAAAGGTAAGGCCGTGTACATATAGGGTCTTCTTCCCCTAATTGTGCAGGAGCCACTTGGCACTGGGGTCCGCCTTTTTTTTATTTATTAGTGAAAATATCCAAATGAACCTCATTCTTACAGACATCAGTGAGAATATATAGATGCATAACTTACGGTGGAATAACAGCAATCAGTCTTTCACCATCCACTTTAGGATTTAACCCCAATGGAGAGGAAACAATGGCGTTCTCCAATTGTTTAAGTGCCTGTAGAAGTGATTGGGATTCAACCGTCATACTAGTTTAGCAATTATATCCCAAGAGAAACATGAACTTGATCTCCCATGGCTGTGGATTACAAGTGAAAATAAATGTATTCCTTGTGTAAATAGGCCGGCTATAAAATTGTAAATCAATTTTGTTGCCTTGAAGTCCATGATAAAGAAAACAAATTTAAGAAATTAAACTTTGAATAAGATCCAGACTGCTAGAGCCTAGAGGTAAACCACAGAAAGCTAGAATAAGAACTGGTTCAGACAATAATTAACATAGAGATAGATGTATGTATGTCTGTTTCAGGAGAGTACCTGAGGATCATATGGATTTACAGATAAGGTCTTTTGATCTATGACTGAAACAACAGCAATTCGGTTTAAAGGCATCTTTACCCCTCCAGTTTCTACAATAATATGGTCAAGCATTCCTGTAGAAACATATCATCATGCATGTACAAGTTGATTATTAACAATCACAGAAACAGAAAGTAAAGTTTCACAATAATGATGCCCTAAAATATACCTGGAGATGCCCTTCCTGTGCGTAGCTTATTTAGTTCGGTTGATAATGCAGACATTGCTGCCTCCATCTGTGAAATAGCATTCGCCTTAATAGTAGGCCCAACATCTGGAGGAACTTCAATTGTACCAACACCAGTTGCATCCTCTAAATTATATAAATCAAATAATTAACAAAAATTTCTTTGAGCATTAACTTACCTAAAAATTATGTTTAGCATAGAAGCTAGTTTCATTAGGACAGCCATTGGCAAAAATTTACAGAAAAATCTCATATCAACTTTATATTGTGAGTGTTTGGAGTTAGTTGATTGTAACCAGAGAAATGATTCTGTCTGACCCTAACAACCTTGCTCTGATCTTGGGGCTACAACGCCTGATGCTAAAACCTTTATGTTTCCAGTGCAGACCCTAACCCAATTCAATTAGCACATAACATACGACAATTATATTTGAAAAAACTAGATGCGCTCATTTCAGAAAATTTACAAACTTTCTTTTACTTATCGTTTTTATACTAAGAAAACTTTCTGTCTGAAAGCTCCCTGAATTTTTTGTCATGTGCTCATTGTTTAGTTAAAAGGAAACATTAAATTTACAGCAGTACAACAAATTAATCCTACTGCTAAAACTAGTACAACCATTTTTTTTTTTTTTTGCACAGATATGATCTAATAACCATATCCAGATAAGGCCGTTCACTCGGAAAACACCAAAAACCAAAGGAGCAAACCATATTTAATTTCTCTCCCTAAATCAGCATAAACTCTTTCCTGAGATTAACAAAACTGGAGAAGAAGTAGCCTGTCCAGATGTTCATGTTGGAGAAGAGACAGAAAGGCATACTTGACTTTCGTCCTTTGGCAAAGCCTCTGCGACTTGCCATGACAAAATTAGCTGCTGGGAGACTGAAACCCCTCTCAACATTAGAGTTACATATGTTGATAGGATTTTCGATAGTGCGTGAGAGATCACGACTGTAGAGGGAAGAGCTCCGAAGAAGAAGGTTTCTGTACGAGAATGCACGTCTAATGAAGGTAGACATCAGACTTCTTTGTTCTTCCTTCTTCCTACTCTTGAGAACTTAAGTTCTTCAATTCAAAACTTTTATTCTGCACGAATAAATGAAGCCATTCAAATACGATGTTTAATAAGAGCTAAATTTTTTCCTATGAAAGAAAGCATCGCATAGTTTAGATTTGAAGAATCAAGAGAAGAAAAGGATAAACAATCTCTTACCGTCGATTGCTGTAATGCTGTGATTTTGCAGCCAAGCCGTCGCCGGCGGCGGCCGCGGAGGAAATTGAGTGTGTGCGGCTACTGAGGGTGTCTGTGTGGTGCCCTCGCGCGAATGAAGCCGAGTCCCACTCAATTAAACGCTCCGTTTAGACAAGAGATCACGGTTCGGTCGAAAAAGGTTTATTTTTTTTAAAAAAAAAAAAAGTTAGGAATGGGCTATACTTATAATTGTTGCCAATGCATGGGAATGGGAAGTTTGCATGATTGTTTAGTTATCTGATTTATTTATGTTGCTTCTTATATTAGCAATTTTCAAGTTTACAGAGAATCTGTCTATATTGATTCATTATCTAATTTAGTAAATGTTTGAGAAATTATAAAACCATGATTTTATAAACCATTTTTCATAAGCTTAGACAAAATTCTTTTCACATGCTTATATCATAAATTATAAAAACTATTCTTTAAAAATTAATTCAAACATGTTGTTGTTTCATCATTTCCCCACAAATTTATGGTTAATCAACCCAAGTCATTCAAAATATCTCATTATTGACTATTTACTCTTAAAAGGTTGCAAAATGCTAAAACATATGAATAAGAAGAGGGGTGCCTCCATTGATCACTATCTTTATTTTCTGTTCTATTTAATGTATCCATCATTAGATCAAGTTTCTCAATCATTAAAACTTGATCTAATGGTGGATACCTTAAATGAAAAAGGAAATGAAAAGAGTAATCAATGGAGACATTTATCTCCCGAACAGCATATGTAAAGAAGCTCTACACTAATTTCAATGTCAACAGTTGTAACTTTGTGCTCATGATATTTTTTTTAATAAATATTCAGCAACTTACATAAAATTCACAATCAAAATGTAAAATCACAATTAACAATACACTGCAAAGTAGAAAAAAGACCTTACAACATAATATCTTCCTTAGGATTGGAGGAATACTTTATAAAGAGCTACATTTTCCATAATCTTTTGATGATACAATTCATTTTTCAAATTTTATATATGCAACACCAGAGGCGGATCTACGTAGTTTTTCAAGGGGTTTGAAATGGTACTTGTAATTCTATTTCAGGTTATTCATAAAAAATACAGAGGAGTTATTATAAAGTTTTAAGAAAGTGATTTAATCACCCAAAAATCCAATAACAACTAAGAATTATGTAATAGCAAGTTTTAGTTAAAAAAAATGATTACATATACATACATACATATATATGTATGTATGTATGTATGTATGTATGTATGATGTTTACTTATTATTAGGCCTTTTGTTAATTAAATCCCACTTTTTAGATCTTCTAATAATAATTCTCCTAAAAATAAATTTATGATGAATGAGTTGTACTTAATTTTATTTTAGGTTATTCATTTCAACCTGCTCGTTAAAATTCCACTAAACCCAAAGCCCCAAAAGGTTAAAGGTGAGAGGCCGACAGAAAGGAGTCTTAAAAACACACTAGTTAAAAAAAAACTAGGATCTGAATACATATGGAAAACCAATTTTGACATGATCTTTAGCCAAGAAGCATATTCTATCAGAATTTTATCCCGCAAGTAAAACATTACATTGGACAAAGAAATGCTACCTGAGGCTAAAACTAAAAAGAGGCTAAAGATACAGAGCTTTATATCACGTGCTGATTCTTCTTCTTAAAAACCATAAAAGAAAAGAAATGGAGTCATGGGTTAAGCGAATGGGAAAATGAACAGAGACATCTCCACCAGCAAATTGTTGCCATATGTCGATATTTAAATTAGGCATGTCCCATTTTGTTGCTCCTGCAATATCATTATTATTATTATTGCCACCCCATATAATTGCTTCTTTATCCAGTGAGATTCTTATATCTATCACAGGTTGAATCCTCTTGCAACAACCAGATTCTTCCACTGACTTCAACATTAAAATCCCAGGATTAATGTTCCAAACTTCACACCCAATAATCTCACTTCTCTGTAATGTCACTTGTGTCAGCAATGTCCAGCATGTGATGCTATTAGGAACTCTTGTTAATCCATAACATTCCATTATTTCTGTCATTGTTGTGTCTTCTTCAATCTCCAATATTATTAATGGCTTCCTTTCTCCAAGATAAGAAATAGTATAACCTGTGATTACTGCCTCTTCTGTTATCATCTCATCTTCAAGCTCTAACAATGGCTCTCTTGCCATCGCTGTAAGTTCATTGACTTCATCTTTGGAATGGTCAGTAGTAAGACCTTCATGATCAGAAAAAAAGTTGAAATGTTCGTTGAAATTACCAAACTCGGTAAGATCTAACCAGCGAAGTGAAGTGACAAATGGAAGTAAAGATGACAACTTCAACTTTGAACTCTCAATATTATTGTTCATGTTCTGATCATCTGATGATGATAATATGTCTGATAATAATACTGACACAAGTTTAACCCGAAACCCAGAGAAAATATTGCCATCATTTGAGACGAAGAGCTTCACAGTCAATTTATGAAATAAGGAGTTGTTAAGATCCACAAAATTGTAGACAGCAACTAACCCTGAACTTGTCTCCTTAATATTGCCACCAATGTTTATATGTCTTAGGTCTTTGCAATCTCTTATGGATAAATGGGAAAGCCTATTCAGGCTGCTTGAGGAATAAATTTGAGTCAAGTTCACACATTCATCAAGATATAGCATTCTCATATTGGGGGCTTGAGAGAGATTTGGAAGCTCAATCATATGCTTTGAGGCACTCAGATTCAGTACTCCTAAATTTGGGAAATGCTGAAAATAGAAATCATAGAAATAAATTACCCGCTAATGAAATTCTAGGGAAAATTAATCTTCTTGTTCTTATACTTTTGATTCGGTTGTACTTCAATCATTATACTTCAACTCAATATAACTCAGTATTTATAATGTTGACTCAATTGTTACTTGGTCCTTGAATTTTGACCCAATACAACTTAGTCCCTATAGTTTAATCATTTAAAATATTAGTCATATACTAAAGTTTTAAATGGTTAAGACTGTAAGGACTTGGTTGTTATAAGTTAAAATTTAATGATTGAGTTTCAAGTGAGTCAAAATCATGAGGACTAAATAGTACTAAGTCAAAACTGAGGATTGAGTTACAACCGAGTCAAAATAATAGAGATCAAAAGATTAATTTTTCCTAAATTCTATATATTGAGTGAGATTGTGGCCTACTAACATGGGAAAACCATATATGTACCTGATTTGCATCCCAAAGTTGCTGGAGTTGATTGTGAGGCATTTCAAGTTCCATAAGATTCTCTGCACAAAAACTCAATGGTACATATGGTTGAGGATATTCTTCCCAAAAGAAAAACCGTAATTCATCAGGAAGATTATCAAGACCTTCATAAACATACACTTTTGAAGGCCTATTTGAATCAGACTTGTAAAACTTTAGAAATTTCAATGCTTTCATCTTTTGGAAGGCATTAGCTTTCAATGTAATCTTTTTTGTCTTGCTCATATCCAAAGATATGTGTCGAACTGTCCCACTCCCCTAGAGAGTCAATAAATAAATATCACATAAAAAGTTTCAAAATTGACTAAGGAAGAGGAAATAATATCAAAAATTATTATAAATTGATAACCCAATACCTTGTTATTGATGAAAAAATGATAAATATCGTTGTGTTTCCACAATCGAATAGGTTTTTCAGGATTAATGATCAATTGTTGTCTACAAATTTCTTGGCCCATTTCTCTTACAAGATCATGCATCTCAATTCCACCAAATTGATCCATCAAAATGAGAGATCTCTCTTTGAGAACATTTATCTCAATATATGTAGAGAAATTATAGAAGCCTCTTATAAAGCTTAATGTAGTCTTACTTGTTTCCCTCAATAAATGTGCCAAGTCAAGAAACACATTCTTTTGCTTCTCATCAAGTCCATCGAAACTCAATTTGAGCACATTGGAAATGTCCTTGTGTGGAGCTTGTTTTAGCTTTTCCAATGCACTTTCCCACACTTCTTCTGTTTTACAGTAAAGAAAGCAACCCAACACTACAAGAGCTAATGGGTTTCCTTGACAATAACCAACAACCAACTTTGATAACTCCAAATAGCTTTTAAATGGCTCATTTTGCTTAAATGCTTTCAAACTAAAAAGATTTAGAGCATGAGAAAACTCTAATTTTTGAACAAGATATGTTGTTGATGCAGAAGCATTCTTAAGCACTTGCATGTCTCTTGAGGTAACAATAATTCTACTTCCTTCTCCAAACCAATCACACAATTTGGTCAAATCTTCTGTTTTTAATAAATTGTCCACATCATCAAGTATCAAAAGAATGTTTTTTTGTTGAAGCCTACGTTTCACAAAGATGGATTTCATGTTGTAGACGTGAAGGCCCTCATCTTTTAATAATTCTTTGAGGCATTCTTCCATTATTTTGTTCAATCCAATTCTTGCTAGTTGTTCTCTTACATTTCCAACAAAAGATGAAGCTTCAAATTGTGCTTTCAAATTGTGAAACACAGCTTTGGCAAGTGTAGTTTTACCTATACCACCCATACCCCATATTCCCACAATCCGAGCATGAACTAATAATTCTTCAATTTTCTCAATTTGATGATTAATGCCCACAAGTCCTTCAAGATGACATGATGATGATGATGTGCAGTAGTAGTTCAGTTTGCTCAAGATATCTTCTACAATTTTTTTAATGAGCTCTGTCTCGGGCCTAGCACAAAATTCACTTTTTTTTTACAAAAGCATGTTTGATATATAGACAAAAAAAATTAAGTACAAAAAATAATGCTTGGAGAATTTGGTAGACTAATGAAATAAAAAAATGAAAATGGATGCGCAAAATTAATATTCCCTCCCTTCATAAATGTAGGAGCTACTTAGGAAGTTTCTTTTGATTATAAATTTAAAACCTCAATTTACTTTGTCTCCCATGTTAATTGTACATATTTTAATTATACATATTAAGGAGTTTTTCATCAAGAATAGTTCCAATGTAGATGACTAAAAAGCATATTTTAGGGAAAGCAAAACACATTTTTTTATAAAGAACTAACTTAATTAATTTCTTTAATCTCTATAAATTAATTACCTAATTCCTACATATACCCGGGATGGAGTATTAAAATACTATCACTTCAAGAATAAAGCTCTATTTTTTTTTTGAATATATATGATAATAGAATGTACCTGGTATTAAAAAACTATCAGTTCATGAACAAAGCTTTGTTTTTTAATACAAGGCATATGCATGATCTACACTAGAAGGTACCTGGTATTCTTGGAATCCCATCCAAAGAGGCTTGTTGACTGGATCAAAGCATTTTTCCACCTCCGTACTTTGTTTGAGTTATTTTTAAATCTTTGCTTCAGTTTATCAAATCCATCTCCAAAGCTCTCACTTTGTTTACTGACATTTGATGGATCAATTTTGTAGAAAATAGGTATCACAACCCTTCCAAATTTTTTCTTGCATTCTAATATGTGAACAAGCTCATCCAGACACCAAGTTGAAGAAGCATAATCCGCAGAGAAAATAATTACAGATATCTTTGATTCCTCTATGGTTCTTAGAAGAATCGGTGAGATATCTTCTCCTTTGTGGAGTTTGTGATCCATAAAAGTTTGAATGTTGGCTTTACAAAGTGCTTCATAGAGATAACTTGCGAAATTGTTTCGAGTATCTTCACCTCTAAAGCTAAGAAATACATCATACTTGGTAGCAGGAGTAGCAGCAACATCAATATATGAAGAAGAGGAAGAAACTGTTGAAACTGAAACAGCTTCGCCTTTACAACTAAAGATATATAAGAAACAAGAGATGGATCATTATTAGTTAATGGAGCAAGAAAATAAAGAATATGGGGTTTATTTAGAAGCAGTGATTACCTCTCATCAGCATGAAGTGGAGGAGAGATAAATCCGATAGCTTTATAAGTGGCTATAGCCAATAAGATCAAGAAACCTTCTATGAGCGTTAAAGCAATGATTAAATCCATGGGACACAAAATTTCTTGCTTCAGCCTTCAAATTCAGCAATCATATAGCATGAAAATAATATGGGAATTGATTTATGAGAAACTGGGGAAAAAAAAAGCTACATGTCATCATCAGCAACGAGAGGAAGGAAATGAACTGGTTGCTTTATACATATAAGTCTATATAAACCGCTGCTCCAGCTTGATGAGAGTTAGAGCCGTATTTGACTATTTTCATTTGCTCAAGTTGGTGATTAGACAAAGTCAAGGCACAAGTTGGCAATTTAAATAAGCCATAAATTACTTTATTCGATAATATATATAATAATGACTTATTCTATGGTCAACAATGAGGGCTGATGGAATCAATCTGAAATATATGAAGAGTCAACTGCTATTTGCTGATGAAAGGGCAAGCATATGCCAGTGAATATTTATGTAAACAATAAATAAGATTACCGCATAATATATACTCCCTATCTCATGTCTAAAATATAAATCATATTTAAGAAAAAAAATTCTTTAGTCTATAACATAAGATACTTAAAAAGTAATTGATACTTATTTACCAATATTCTTTTATAATTTTTGTTTCAACGCCACTTCTATTTTTTTTTCTCATTCAAAAATTCATTTAATATTGATAAAATTATAATTTTTTAATTTAAGACAGATTGAATGTGTTAATCATCAACACAGCCATAGGTATTAAACAGATTCTACTTTAAAATAAAAAATAAAAAATACTCTCATCCTTGTTACAGAACACCTTGTGGAAGGTATTCTTGGTCTACTCTGTTTCGGAGTATGGATCTAACCACGGGAACTTCAGTTTGACCTGTATAGTTTTTAAAAGGCTACATCTTTCATAGTTTTTGAACGGTACAATTCATTTTTCAGATTTTATGCAACATCAGTGGCGGACCAACGTAGTCTTCAGTAAAAGTCTGTTTTTTTTTTTTTTTTTAAACTCTGTTTCAGGTTATTCATGGAGAATAATTTCAAGATTGAGCAAGTGAAGAAGAGTTATTAATTTCATTTCAGGTTATTCATGGAGAATAATCAACTAACTGATAAACTTTGTGGAGAATTGTTCATTTCAAACTCATAGTTGTCAATGTTGAAAACCGAAGTTGTTATCCTGAAATCCCACACAGGCTTTCATTTATCATGAAAAGTCCTAGTTTGACCAAGAACTTCAGAGTCTGTTTAATGTTATCAAAATGGCCCTGCACAAAGATAAACCACAAAGCTTGGTGTTTAAAGATCAGAGAGCTCGCTTATAACAAACACTTGACACAAAATTGGACCAATAGCCCCAAAAGATCAAAGGTTAAAAAGAAAAAGAAAGAAAGGAGGCTAAAAAACACATTAGTTAGAAACATCTCAAGAATATCATATCATTAATGTATTTTTCAATCAACTAAAAAAGTACAAACAGAGGTCTAATTTTGACTTAATTTTAGTTATTACACTCATATGGAAGCAAGTTGAAGCCAAGAAGCATCTTTCAGAATTTTCTTCTACAAGTAAAACAATCGATTGTACAAAGAATTGTCACCTGAGGCTAAAACTAAAAAAGAGGTTAAAGATACAGAGCTTTATATCATGAGAGGCATTTGAGTCTTGCAAAACTTCAAAAAGCCTGTATGACCTCTTGCTTCACCATTAGGTCTAGCCATAACATTATATACACTACTGTTACTGCTAAACACATTGCTTTGCCCTCTCTTGCAGGGAAGAGAACCATTAGCAACACTCCCTTCCCCTGCAATTCCATCTATTCTCTCTTCTCAAACTTCATAAGTGCGTAGCAGCACCTCAAATATCCTTACATCTTTACATGTGCCACAAAAAATGCACATATTATGGTATTATAATAAGGAATGAGAGAGAAATCGAGGGAGAGAGAAAGAGAAACAGAGGGAAATACAGGGAAGAGTGACAGAGAGGAAGAAGAACAGGGCACTGCAATTCAGGTGTCTAGCGGCTAAGCTAATTCCTAATCGCCTGCACCGAACTTTTAAATTTTATTATTAATTATCATATAACAGCATAAAAGTTAAATAGATTCTTTTACACACACACACAAAGAAAGAAGTAAGGAAGGAAGGAAATAGCACAATTACCTGTGAAGCTACTATGGAGTGTTTCGCATGATCGTTGTACTTTTTCAATACACGGGGAGAATGAGCACAAAGGTGTTTTAACATTTTTGCAGCTGAAGAAATAGCTAGCCAAGGTTTGAGTAGATCCAGAAATTCCGCATCGGCTAAACCAGCAAATTCCTCAGGAAATCCCTCACCCTGGATGTCTCTCACATTCACACTAATCAAGCTGCTAACTCCCGTCATATCAAAATCTTCCCTACAATTAGATGAGGATCAAGTGAACATATGACCCAACATTGTTTATTTACCACAATTTAAACCTTAAAAAACAAAGAATAGTAATGTAATTGTAAACTTCTCCAATATAAGTGGCTATGTGTCTCATTTTGAAATATTATCATTATAGTATAAACCCACATAAAAAAAAAAAAAGGAAATGTGACTTTATATGATTGAAGAACTTGATATAATGGACATAACAAACTTAATATAAGTATGATACTAAAAGGTCTTAAAATATAAAAAAAGATAAGAAGGTGTTGATTAACACATTAGATAAAAATGCTAGAGAAATATCAAGCCAATGTATAAATGAGGTGATACGCATGGAGTATTAAAGAATTTCTTCTAAGAAAGTGAAACTTTTTACTAGTAGGGTAGACGATTGTATTTGTTTGAAATAGTTATTATAGTCTTTAAAAGTATCTTTTTAATTATGATTTATGGTATATGAGGTAAGTAAGTGAGAAAAATTTATCTCGATTTACGTGAATAAACACTTTTGAGAACCTAAATGTGATTGCAAACAAGCACAATACTACCTCATATCCTTAATATTAATAGGGGTGAGCATTCGGTTTTTGATAAAAACCGAAATAACCGAAAACTGAATAAAGTCAATCTTAAAAACCGAACCGAAACTGATTAGTCAAATAAACCGAACCGAATTAATTGAAATATTTTGGTTCGGTTCGGTTAATAACCGAATTAACCGATTTTTTATTTATTATTTATAAAATAAAATATATATAAATAAATTTTTAAAAAATATTATTGTTTATCCTTACTATTATTAGATTTAGGGGTAAAATATATAGAATAGATTAATTAGGTTTAAAATATCTATAGATTTTATCTAATATTATTGAAAATCTACACCTATTTAATTATAAAAACATGCATTTATCAAATAGTATATATGAAATATAAATATATTATAAAATTTTTGGTTTTTTGGTTTTAACCAAAGTATTTTTCTAATAACCGAACACTTAATTTTTAGAAAAATGAAAACCAAAATTTTACTGAAAACTGAATTAACCGAACCAAAAAAGCTGAATTGAGTTCAGTTCAGTTTGGTTTCGGTTCTAATTTGTTCACCCCTACTTAATATTCCCTCTTATCTTCAATATAAGACTCATTTGATTTTTTTTGAAGAGATTAATGAAACTAATATATGACCCATGTTATTTTAAAGCATTTATATTTATTACTTTTCTCCAAATTAATTTATCTCACTTATAAACTGATGCATAATTTAATAATATATAATATATATTATGATTAATTAATTTATTTAGTTCCTCCAATCTCTCTTAAAAAAAAGTAAACTAGGTCTTATATTAAGAATTATGGTAGCAAAAGAGCTAGTAGAAGATTGTATTTGGTCATAAACATAAAAATTTAATTTACTTTATCTCCCAAATTTATAATTTTTTTTTAAAAATAACTATATTGATTGCACGTCTAAAGTGGTTTTCATCCTATAATATTCATAATAAAATCCATAATTTAAAAAAAATCAAATTTTTTTTATAAATAACTAATATAATTAAATTTTTTAATCTATTTAAATTAGTTTTTTTAAGAGGCCATATAATATAATAATGACTGATAGCTATGCTCCACTTTCTGAATGTCTTTCACACTTTGCTTCTCCGCCATTTCTTCTTAAGGCCTGTTTGGAATCACGGCGCACAAGCCAAACGTGCGGCTAGGAAAAAGAATCACGATGGGGGGTGTTTGGGTTCACAGTAGGAATCACTGGGCTTTTCTCTTCACTGTGCCTTATAATAGAAGCTGGCTTGTGTTGCTTTTTTCTTCCCCACGCTGTGAGCTTCTCATAGTCAAAGAAGACCGTTACAACGCAATCCTTCTCCAGCTCTCTTCTCCTGTGTTCTTGCTGCCGGTGGTCTTCACAGGCTATAGGTGTGATAGTGGCTTCTATAGGTTGGTCACTAGTGAGAAGCATAGCGGTAGTTTGTCAGTGAAGCAGTGAAGACGTCATGGTGAAGTGGAGGTTGGTTACATCGAGCATTTCAGTCACTCCCTTAATGCTATTCGAGTGTCATCCCTCTTAAGCGATGAAGGAAATGAAGATCTGCTCTGTTTTCATGCCTCGTTCGCGTCTCTATTCCAAGAAAGAAGAAGAAGCTTTGGTCAAATTAGGATTTGACCAGGGACTTAATTGCAAACTTTAAAAGTTCTCGAGAAGGGATTAAGATGCAAATGTTTGAAATATTTTTAGGGTAGAACTGTAATTTCCAAAAAATATGGATATTTTCTGTGATTCCCCCGGTCCATTTTCTCCATTGACTTGTAATTTTCATAAATTCTAGGGACCTTTTCTGTAATTTTCTCCAATCCTCAAAATATGAATTCTAACCCTCCAAAATCTCAAATTTCTTATTAAGAACCTAAACTGTAAGATTAAGCATAAGGTAGCATTAAAAGTTTAAGAGATCATTTATATGAATAATTAACAAATTTTAATAATAATTGATCTTTTTGTATTTTATCAAATTTTAATTTTAATTTTTCACTTCAATTATCACAATATATACAAACAATGTATGTATGTATGTAGTATTCAATAAGGTTCATGTTATTTTCTGTCATTTTCCATCTAAACAGACTTTTCAAGCGTTAATTCAAACAGATTCAATATTAGAAAAAAAGCCACTTCTGTCATCGCTAATCTAAACATAAATCACATTTATAATCTGACTTTTGCAAAAATCATATTAAAAAAAAGTTACTTCTCCATCACTAATTCAAACATGCACTTGAATGGTCAAGACTCAAGACACGTAGCCACCTTAATTATTGGGAATATTTTTTATGAGAAGAAGACAATTATTTGGTTAAAAATGTAAAAGACCGCAATCCTTTCAAAGATCATGTCGGGCACAACAGCTAATTAACTAATGGTCTGTTTGGTTTGAGGGAAATGGAAGGGAGGGGAGGGATTTTGGTCCCTTCCCCTTGATTGGGAAGATTAAAAATTTAGGAGGAAGGGGAAATTTTTTGGAAATCCCCCCTCCTCAAAACCTCCCCCCGCCCCCCTAAAATTGGGGAGATTTGGAGGGGCGGCTTTAAAATTTTTTTGATTGGACAAAAATGTCCATAAGATTTTAATGATATCCCAAAAATGCCCTTCCCATTTTCATTCTTCATAAACGCTAAACGAGCAGCTTCTTACCAAGTCTATTTCCATTTTTTTCCGTCACAATAACTATGTTATAATGATACATCCTTCTCTCACTTTTTGAATGATGAGACTTGGGTTTTCTTGATTAAATCTTGTGACTGTGTGTACATAAAATTTTTAATTTCCAAATATTATTAAATTCTTAATATGAAAAAATTTGATTAAGTTGATTATAATTTAGAAAATAAAAATTTTATTTATATTTAAACTTTATTATATATTTAATAGATTTTGGATAAAATCACTTATAATATAAGGGTAAAGTTGTCCATGTGAAAATAATTTCCCTCCCCTCCCCTCCTGAACCAAATAAGGTAACATTAAAATCATTCTCCTTCCTTCTAATCAATCTAAACAATGTAAAACTAAAATCTCTCACATCCCCTCCCCTCTGTCGAACCACACAAACCCTAAAGCTTTGGAAATTTCTTGAACAAACACAATAAAATTGTGTTGGCGCGAGATTTTCTGTGGTTTACAAGACTTGGCTCAAAATCTTTATCAAGAGACATTAATGACTTATTTAGAATGGTGGTTAGTGTAATTTTTCAATCGTAATTTATTATACATAAAATAAATTTTGTCTTTAACTTACATGAATATACTTATGATAAACAGTTGCAAATAAACACATGAAAGATATAAAAACTCAACTGCGATATATAGATCTAGAAATGGCGAAATGCTCCTTCCTATTGGACATTAAATAATAATAATAATGATTGAATAACCAGAAAAATGCTATTATTTTTATAATATATTTTATCAAGGGAAAGTAAAAAAGAGAAACATGTTTTTGTGATACAAATTGAATATCCCTACAATTTCAGCAGATATAAACTGTGATCTTATCCAACAATTACGTTTGGCCATTTTCTTTCTCAAATTCTCATGGTAGTCAAAACTACCAGCATTTTGACCAGTCTTTGAAAAATCATAATTAATTTTATAGAACTTCAATTGAGGTGGTTTAAAGCCCTCTGTGAAGCTATTTAAGTGTAATTCTGTGAAAAAATACTTTGATCTGACTAATATTATCATATTTTTCCCAGAAATTCGCCAAACCTACACTATTCCAGATTACCTTCCAGAAACAGGGCCTGACTTTGGAAAATCATATTTAATTCTAGAAATTTTCAGAATTTTTGGACAAGTTTTGTCCCCTGAAATACCACACACAAACATATTGTTTCAGATAGGGCAGATTATCAACATTTACTCTTCACTTCCAAAAATTTCTAATTCATATACAAGCATCCAAAAATCATGAACACTTGCATACCTACACAATTTTGCCAAGGAATCCATTGGAAACCTCAAATTTGAAAAATTCTTATTCCTTTTTCATGCCCTGTTCTGATCAAAACATAGCCTCACAAGACAACAATTCACTATTTCACAATTTATTCACTATACTAGGTTCATATACTTCCCAAACCTCATATAACCACATGTATATGAGAAAAGCATGATGAAACCCTAAATATACTATTTGGACGAAAATTAAGGTAGCAAGGGGGATTCCACAAAACTCAACCGAACAAGATACCACATATGTCAAAATGATGCTCTTGCTCACCTTTTACTCTTTCTTGATCTCTTTCTTTGATTCTCCATCTTTAGCTCTTACAAGAAGACTCAAAACACCTCCCCTTGAAAATCTAAAACCATAGAAATGAAGCTCTCATCAAGGAGAGCAATGTTTATAAAGAGTATTTGAGCCATATAAGTAATTTACAAGGTCAAAATCAAGATAGAAGGTCTAACCTTGTTCTTGTCTTCTCCAACTCTTCTTTTCTCTTTCCATGGATGTGTTGGCCAACTTGTTTAATGAATGGAAGAGAGAGTGCATGGTTTAATATTCATTCATTGGCTTCTTGCAATTTGCTTGGCCAAGATTTGCCTAAGAGAGCAATAAAATCCATGTGTCACAACTTGGTGGCTTCTTGAAAAAAAGTGTGTGGTTATTGACCAAGTGAGGTTAGGTTAATTTGATTGATATTTCTCTTTCATCTTCTCTTCTTCTTTTTAACCGAAATTGAGCTATTGAAAATGGAAGAGAACTTGTTGACCAATTGCTTTACTTTGTCTTACAATTGATCAATAATTTTCCAAGTTGCAACTTTTTCTTCAAATTTCTTTCTTTTCCTTTTTGACTTCTTGAATGGATACTAGATGGTTTCAAATTGGAATTCATTCATTCTCTCTCCCTTCTTGTCTTGGACGACAATCCCATTCAAAAAGGAGAAAACATGCTGACTAATTTTCCCTTCTTTCTTTCTTCCTTTATGTCTTAGTCACAATTATTGACCAAAGGGTAAGGATTTATTGACCAAGCTCTTCTTTTTTCCTTCCTTACCCTCTTTTAACGTTTTTAATAGCATGAGGAAGGGAATTAATTTGCTTTTTCATCTTCATCATTACTCTTGCTTTTCAAGAGTAAATCCTAGCCATTAGTTCTTATGTTCCAATTTTAATCTTAAGATCAAGTGGCAATTATCTCTTTTGCTCTTGATTATGGCAACATTATTTTTTATGCCATTAGTTCTTTTCTTTCTTTTTATTAATTCTTTCTATACACCATTTCCCTTTTCCTTTGAATTCGAGTTAGGTTCTATGCCATCCTGACACATCCTAAAGGAATTAGGTATTTTCTCTCAACTAATTCACACTGAAATTCATACTTTATTCCAAGTGTCGTTTCTAATAGTCATTCTATTTATTATTCCTTCCTGGGACTGTTACTAAAATGGGCGTAGTAGTCTACTTTATTCAGGTTTATTCTCTAACCTTTGGTCTCAAAATTTAGGATATTACACTCCTATTTCGAAGTATGATGTATTTTTTAGTTTTAGAGGTGAAGATACTCGCAACAATTTCGCAAGTTATCTTTATGAAGCACTTTTTAAAGCAAACATTCAAACTTTTATGGATCACAAATTCCATAAAGGAGATGATATCCCACCGGTTCTTCTAAGAACCTTAGAAGAATCAGAGATACACGTGTTTATTTTCTATGTAGATTATGCTTCTTCAATTCGGTGTCTGGATGAACTTGTTCACATATTAGAATGTAAGAAAAAATTTGGAAAGGTTATGATACCTATTTTCTATAAAATTGATCCATCAAATGTCAACAAATAAAGTGAGAACTGAAGCAAAGATTTAAGGACAACCCAAACAAGTTACAGAATGTGTTTCTTGACTTGGCCCATTTATCGAATGAACCAAGTTATAAGCTTTATTTAAACTTTATAAGAGGCTTTTATGACTTCTCTATATAAATTGAGATATGTTTTTTCGAAGAAAAATCTCTCATCTTGATGGATCAATTTAGTGGAATTGATATGCATGATCTTGTAAGAGAAATGGGCCAAGAAATTTGTACGCAACAATTTATCATTGGTCATGAAAGACCTATTCAACTATGGAAACACAATGATATTTATCAATTTTTTCATCAATAAAAAGGTACTAAGTGATCAATTTATATATAATTTTATTTGTCATATTTTTATTTCCTCTTCCTTATTCAATTTTGAAGCTTTATATGTGATATATGTATTTGTTGACTAGGGGAGTGGCACAATTCAATATAATGCATGTCTTTGGATATGGGCAAGACAAGAGAGATAACATTGCACGCTAGTGCCTTCAGAAAGATGAATGCATTGAAATTTTTGAAGTTTTACAAGTCTGATTTTAAAGAGCCTTTAAAAGTGTATGTTTATGAAGTTCTTGATAATCTTCCAAAAGAGTTAAGGTTTTTCTTTTGGGAAGATTATCCTCTACCATCTATACCATTAGCTTTTGTGCTGAGAATCTTATGGAACTTGAAATGCCTCACAATCAAATCCAACAACTTTAGAATGCAGATTAGTATATAAATCGTCTTCTTCAATCTATATTTCCTCCAATCCATATTATAAGTCACCTCTAGCAACTTTACCTAAATCAAGGAGAGGTAGTTAAGTTGTTAATATTGTACTAAAATGAAAGGTTTTTCCAACTTTACCTTATTTAAGAGTATAGAGAATCACTAAATTAGACTTAAAGTCTCTTTCGAATAATATGATAAAAGGTAATATTTAGAAAGAGTTAATTAATGACTTGACAAGTGACTTATATTTACGACCATCAATTCTTTCAAGAAGGCGCCTTGTATTAAGGACTAGGGGAATTTATAAGAAATTTAATTCTTATGTAATTTATTTTCATTGTTTCTTATTCCAGCATTTCCCAAACTTAGAAGTTATGAATTTAACTGCTTCAAAGCATATGATTGAGCTTCTAAATCTGTCAACATGAGTATGATATATCTAGATGAATGTGAGAATTTGACTTAAATTTATTCCTCAAGCAACCTGAACAAGCTTTCTCATTTATCCATAAGAGATTGCAAAGACCTAAGACACATAAACATTGGTGGCAATATTAAGGAGACTAGTTTAGGATTAGTTGCTGTCTACAATTTTCTGAATCTTGACAACTCCTTATTCCATAAACTAATTGTGAAGCTCTTTGTCTCAAACGGCAACAATGTTTTCTTTGGATTTTGGTTTAAACTTATGTCAAGATTATTGTCAGAGATATTATTATCAGATAATTAGTGCATGAACAATAATATTGAGAGTACAAAGTTGAAATTGTTGTCTATACTTCCATTTGTTACTTCACTTCGCTAGTTATATCTTAAAGAGTTTGGAAATTTCAACAAACATTTCGACTTTCTTTCTAAACATGGAGAGATTAGGAATATCTATGCCAAAGATTTAGTCAATGAATTCAAAGCAATGGTGAGAAAGCCATTAATAGAGCTTGAAGAAAAGAGAAAAACAGAGGAGGTAATCACAGATTATAACTCTTATATGTTAAAAGGAAGCCATTGGAGATTGAAGAAGAGATAATAATAATGACAGAAACAATGAAATGTTATTATAGCAATGCTGCTACTACAGGTAATGGATTAACAAGAGTTCCTAGTATAGCATCACACGATGTGCATTATTGACACAAGTGACATTACAGAGAAGTGAGATTATTGGGTGTGAAAAAGTTAAGAACATTATTCCTGAGATTTCAATGTTGAAATCAGTTGAAGAATCTAGTTATTGCAAAAGGATTCAACTTGTGATAGATATGAGAGTCTCACTGGATAAAGAAGCAATGATATGTGGTGGCAATAATGATGATACTGTGGTAGCAACAAAATGGGACATGCCTGAGTTTAGTATAGACATATGGCAAGAATTGGCTGGAGATTTCTTTGTTCATTTTCCCATTCGCATAAATCAGGACTCCATTTTGTTTCTTCTATGGTTTTCAAGAAAAAGTATTAGCAGGTGATGACTTTTGATACACTCGTAGACTATTTCTTCCATCTTTAATTCTTTTTTTTCCCCCGAATGTAGTGCATGTATTCATTTTGTGAATGTAAGGTGTATATACTGACTGATGATTTATACACACAGGAAAATATATTGTTTCTTGGAGATAATTTTGATCTTCTAGTTAAAATATACTCTATTTCGCATAGAAGATACTGATAAGAATCGGAGTACTAAAAAAAAATAAAAGGCTAAAAACATAATCTAATAGGAAGTTGAAGACTTGAAGCAAAAATCTCACCTTCAACTCACTAAAAGCCAAAGGAGAATCTCCCAAACAAGGGAAACATTTCTCTATAAAACTTCATATATATTCCAAATAATGTTTCCATGTATTGAGCCTCACTATTTATAGATAAAAAGATAACAATGACTTCCCTAAAATTTAGGCCTACTAACACATGACTTAGGAAAATAAAAGACCACAACATGTTTAACAAACAATATTTAAAATAAAATACTTGATTCAGTAGATTAATCGTAACAAACTCCACTGGCTTCTGAACTTGTGCTGCACTTAAGACTAGCCACTTAAACCACTTAAAATAAATATTAATAAAATAAAATCATATTAATTCAATTCCACAAATCCCTTCCACAATAGTATTCTATCATATACTTGTAGACATAATGGAGCTTAGGAGGCATTTGACTTGATCTCTAAGAAGCAGAACAAGAGAAGGAACTATAATGATTACATATATGGGACACATTTCCAATAATGTTATCAATCTTGTCTAATTTCAATGGCCTGAATAATGAGCAGCCAGAGATGTTAATGGGAACTCATGTTAATAGTAATACACTAATATTAGTGTTGACTTGTGCAACACTCTTCTTAATTGTGCACAATCCTAACCCTGATCAACTTCTCACTTCAACAGTATACCACTAATGTTTATTCCCTTTGGCCTATCATCTCTCAAGTAAGCTTGAGTAGGACAGTTTGAAGAATGGCTTTGATCCAAAATTATAAAGCCATAAACATCTAAGTAATCAATATTTGGGGCTTGAGATAGATCTGGGAGTGCAATTAGATAATTCAAGTGCCCTACATCGATCTTCTTTAGATTTGGAAAATGCTGAAAAAAGAAGGAACATGTTAAATATGTTATGCTAGATAACTACACAAATTAATCATGAATTCCCTCGTGACAAAGAAAACAGGGGATTATAAAGGAAATAAGTCAATGCATTTAGAAGAGTACTGGAATTAAGGCCAAAAAACAAAAATAACAAGTCCATATAGCTTGAGATACTGGTTATTAGTAAATTTGGGTCCCGATATGTAGGGGTTGCAAAATCTAAGGGCTAATGAGGGCAATATGTTGAAATTTGCACAGCTTACACGTAATTTTCTCCGAATTGAGGCATAGCACTCAAATAGTGAACATGTGAATCATGAATTATTTGGTCAATTTTTGATGCGTGAGATATCTAAAATTAAAGTTCAAAGAGGTGTTTAGAATTAGACAAGGAAAAAGATACATACTTGATGTCCTTTCCAAAGTTGATTGATATGACTCTTAGTAATTTGAAGATCAACAAAATTCTAAGCACAATAGCTTAATGGCACACATGGTAAATGATATTCTTCCCAACTAACTATCATGAATTAGTTCATCTGGAAGATAACTCATATCTTTACCAATAATCAACTTTGAAGGTTCCCTCCAATCAGACTAATAAATTTTTAGAAATATCAAATTATGCATCTTTCGAAGGTCATTAACTCTCAATGGAATCCTTTTTATCTTGCCCATGTTCATATGACAAGCATCGGATTGATGTAGTCACCTATTAAGCATGTCAAGAAGAAAAAGGAGCTATTATTACGTAAAAATTACCAGAATACCATAGAAAATGAGGGGGGAAAACCATAGACAGAATAAATTATTACCTCATTACTAATGAAAAAATCATAAATGTCTTGATGACTTCGCAGTCGAACAAAGCCTTTAGGATTAGAGAATGACTGTTCTCTAGCAATTTCAACACCCATGTCCCTTACAAGATCATGCATCTCAATGTAGCCATTATGATCAAATGAAGTGAGGGATCTATCTTTAAGAACACTTATATCAATATTAACCGAAGAGCCATATAATTGTCTTATTAAGTTGAAAGAAACTTCAACTCCTTTCTTAATGAAAAAAGCTATGTCAAGAAACATATTCTTTTGGTGCTCATCAAGTCCATCAAAACTCAATTTCAAAACATCAACAATGTACTTGGTTGGAGCTTCTTTTATTTTTTCCAAATAACTTTCCCACTCCTCATTTCCTCTGGCCTGAAGAAAAGAACCCAATAATACAAGGGCCAATGGATTTCCTTGACAATAATCCACTACAGATTCTAATAACTCCACAAAATCCTTAAATGGCTCATTTTGCTTGAATGCTTTCAAACTAAAGACATGAAAGGCATCATGAAAATCCAATATTGGAACAGAGTATGTTGAAAATGCAGAAGCATTATGAAGTATTTGCATGTCTTTTGATGTGATAATAATTATACTTCCTTCTACAAACCAATGATACACTTCCATTAAATCTTCAGCTGGTATTGAATTGTCCACATCATCAAGTATCAAAAGATTTTTTTTTGCGTCCAAGCCTACTTTTCACAAAAGTGGATTTTATGTTGAAGACATTAATGTCCTCATCTTTTATTAATTCTTTGAGACATTCTTATTATAACTTGTCAAATCCAATTATTGATAGTTGTTCTCTTACATTTTCAACAAAAGAGAAAGCTTCAAATTGTGCTTTCAACTTGTGAAATACAACTTTGACAAGAGTGGTCTTGCCTATACCACTCATACCCCATATTCCCACAACGCGAGCTTCACTCAATAGCTCTTCAATTTTCCTCATCCGATGATCAATCCCAACTAATCCTTCAAACTGAAAGGACGACTTGTTATTCAATTTACTCAAAATATCTTTGACAATCTTTTTAATGAGTTCGGATTCATGCCTAGCACAAATATAAATTAAGAGAATGATCATGTTTAATGCCCAAAGAAAGAAAATATAAGTGAAGAATGAGTATAAGCTACCTGATATTTTTTAAATCCCAACCAGAGAGATTTGTTGATTGGATCAAAGCATTAATACACTTGTAACATCCACAAATTTAATGTAATGATTAATTTATGGAAAGTAGATGGTAAGCTCAGTTTTGGAACTTACAAAATTTAAGGAAACTTAAGTTAGACAAAGGGAAAAATTAGGACTCAATGTGTGTAATTAATATGATAAAAATATACCTATATATGTATATTAAAAACTCATTAATACTAAGAGACACATACACACGGTTATGTGGCATTGTGTTTTGGCTGCATGCAATTCATTCCAATCATGCAACATACACATCCCAAACATACACTCACACATACACCTTTAAGAAAATAATGTCTTCCTACTTCTCATTCCTCTACCATTATTCGTACAACACACAAACGCATCCATCACTCAAATAATCAATAAATATAATACTCTCTTCCCTCTCCATTCACTTCATCATCAGCTCTTCATTTTTTTGTCCAGCAGCTGAAGAAACAGAAACAAAGAAAAGATACAGAAAACCAGAAAAAAAAAACATAGCAGAGAAAAGAGAGACGTGAGTGAGAGAGTTGATCGGAGGAAGGAAGAAGAAGCTTCAAAACTCACATGCAACACCATAAGCTAATATAGGTGAGTTTCATACATCCTTATCTTCTTTTTCCATTAGATTGGAGGTTGTTTTCAATAGTTTTCTGGGTTGCTTTTACTGCTGGAAGTAAGAAATTCGCTGGAAAGTTGCTGTCACCAAAATCAGTGATTTTATGACGATTTTGGGTGATATTTCTGGTGTTTTTTCTTCTGTAAAAATGTCCTAAAACCCAAGGAACATGTTTAGGAGTATGTAGAGTCAAAATTTTTAAGATTTGAGTCCAAAAGCATGGCTGCATAACAATTTTATCAACTCTATTTTGGTCCCGGAAAACAGAGTTTCTACCAGAAAATTGCAGAAGCTCAAACGGAGGCTACAGATGGAGTTTTCATCTGATTATTTTTTCTATTGAAATTTTAGGATGTTTAGTATGAAATATAATTAAGAAGAGCACAATTTAGGGTCAAAACGAATAATTTATTAATTTTTGAAGTTAGACTATCAAAACTGATGTGTTTCAGAGTCAGTCCGATTCGTGTGGCTTTATGACCAACCAAATCACATCCATTATTTACGAAAATTTACAGGTAGGTAGTAGACATAACAATATTTAAAATGAGTAGTAGAATGCATCATTTGGATATTTTTATAGGAAGTTATGATTTTTGAAAAATGGGTTTAGAAACAGGTGCAATCCTGGACGTCCAGATTCTAGTAGTTGATTTTGTGGTATTTTTGAATTATGTAATCTTTCCCAATGGCCATGAAAATTTCCAGAATTAAATTACATATTACAAAATTTAATTTGATATATAGTTTGTATTAATTGAATTAGTGTACTAAGAGATATGAATTTTTGAATTTGGTTGCTCTCAAATTGGGTTTCTGAAAAACAGATTGGTTTTGTCGAAAGTTTGCAAAATCAAAACTTGACCAAAAATTATGAAACTTTTCAGATTTAAAGTAGACATTCATAGCTTTAATTTTATGGGTAGAACATAATTTTTGGACAAGTATATTAGGAGATATAGATTTTCAAAGTTGTGCTCAGTTTTTGGAGAGTAATATGGAATAGGGGTATTTCGGGAAATTCTGGAAACATTGTGGTCAAGTTGAGCAGATTTTGATATTTTTCCATGAAAATATACTTCAAGAGCTTCATTTATGCTTTAGACTCAGTCAATTTAGAATTTTCTAGAATTAGTTATGATTTTTCAAAGTTGACTGAAAATCTACCAATTTTCTGAAAAATAGAAAAATTGCACTATGCAAAATTATATAGTATATAAGCCACTGAAACTGAGATAATCAGCAGAATATGATTAAAGATAGTAGTAGTACAAGTAATAACCAATTACTTGTTAATTTTAATTTATAGGAATTGGTAAAAACTCGAGCCGAAGAAAAAGTTTTGGATAAACAGTTAGACTGAAAAAGGACCCAGGTAGTAATTCCTTCTTTCATGCACTATGTGGTTATTTATATGTTGTGTATTCCATTTTCTGTAACATGACAGTGCCTGTGGCACAACACGCGAATAAGTTAGGGTCTAAACATATCGTTGGACCATGAACATAAGTTTAACCGGGGTTACAAACAGTCGTTTAGCCTTGGACAGTATGCATACAACAAGAGTTAACATTTTACATATCATGGTGCATTGCATATTTATTTATCGCATTTTATATAACTGATTGTACATTACTACTGAGATTCATTTGAATCTCACCCTTTTTCAACATCTAAAAATATTCCAGCAGAGGACAGCGGCTCTAAGGGCAAAACCGTAATTACTGGCGATTGAAGGTCCGGTCCTAGCCAGGAGTTACATCTGATTATCTTTAGTTGTGGAATTTATTTCTTTTGTACTCTGTATATATTTTTCAAAATATATGAGGATTTTCTGTAATATAAGTACTTATTATCAGTATAGTTTCACTATTTCTGTATGCCATCCGTACTACGCATTTATTATTCAGCAAATATCAGAATATTAAGGGGTTTGACAACACGCTGCACTTTTTCTTGGTTGTGCTTAAATCTCTGCTTAAGCTTATCAAATCCATCTCCAAAACTTGCATTTTGTTTGCGGACATTTGATGGATCTACATCGTAGAAAATAGGGATGACAGCCCTTTGGTATTGATGCCTACATTTCATAATATGAACAAGCTCATCCATACACCATGTAGAAGAAGCATAATCTTTGGAGAAAATGATCAAAAATATCTCTGATTCCTCTATTGTTTTGAGAAGAAGCGGTGAGACATGCTCTCCTTTGTGGAGCTTGTGATCCATAAAAGTTTGAAGGTTTGCATCGCAAAGTGCTTCGTTGAGATAACTTGAGAAACTGTCAAGAGTGTCTTCTCTTCTGAAGCTAAGAAAGACGTCATACTTGGTTGCAGGAGGAGCAACAACGAGATTAGAAGGAGAAGAAACTGATGGAATCAAATCAGCAGCATCTTTACAACTACAGAGGGAAAGAAACCATAAATTAATATTGGACAACAAAGAGAAATTACTCTAAAAGATGTTACCTATCATCAACAAAAATAGGGTGGATAGCATGAAGTGGAGAGATTAATCTGATAGCTTTAGAAATTGCTATGCCCAGGAAAATCAATACAGCTTCTATGAGCATTAAAGCAATGGTTGCATCCATGTGAATGTAATTTCTTGCTTCAACTTCAAACTAATCCTTGTTTTTGGGCTTTACCTCCTCAGGAAGTGTTATGATTTGGCTCTTGATTAACGTGATAAAAAGACCAAACAAAAATATTTAGCAAGTGGGAATATAAGTTACCGAACGATCAAAAGCAACTTGATGGACAGTAACGATTAATGCTATAATGTGTCTTTAAGGAAGGAAAAATGCAAAAGAAACAGTCAAGTCCATTTGAACAACTTTTCTCATTTATTTGAAAAGGATATGAAACCATTTTCTTTTCCAAGGAAGGAAATTTCCAGGCTTTTGGTGTGGAGGCAGAGATGATCACAGAGTGAGCGTTCTTTTATACGCACCACACCATAACCTTCGAAAATATTCCCCTGTAGCATAGGTTTTAAGAAAAGGATCCTCCAATCAGGAAAAAGACTCAGAATTCAACGAACCATTTGTACTCCTAATTCAATGTAGTTTTCGAGGATTAGACAACATAAACATGGTAAATATAGTGTTCAGATCTCACGCGTTTGTATTTCATTAGATCTACGAGTGAAAGTAGACAAAGGCAAGACAGAGATTAAACACTAGAAGGTGAAACTAACAGGATTTTTTTTTTGCAGAATTTTGCTGGGAAACAGGAGATCGATGCAATGAAACAAGTGGATGAAAGAAGAGAAGAGTGTTAGGTAGTACTAACCTCTGGATCCGGAGGAATCAGAAGAAATTAAATAAGCTCATACAGATAGCAAAAATGGGATCTTCAGACTTCAATTACTCCTGATCTTCAAAGAGATCAACACTTGGCTCTCACATCTTTAGTAATGTCTCTGTTTCTCTTGTATTTTCTTTGAAGCGAGCGTTAGCACGCTGGTGTTGCCGTGTAAATTGCAGTTTTACTTGATGTCAATCCACTAAGTTGTGAAGTAGGGTCTTAGCTCTTAACTAATTTAATAATCCCACTAATCTCATGTAACATTGTGTTACCCCACTGATATATTTGTTGAACAATGTTTTGATACATACATACATAATAACTTTGACAACTAATTTAATAAAAAAATATATTGATGAAATATTACATTGATCCAACATAACTACATGAGCTAGAGTTTTTTATATTTATTTTGTAGGTTCTTGAATTATCAAATACATGATCAACAAGTCAAGTCACCCATGCCTTTATGGGTTCTTGTCACTTTGTTGTCTGATGTTTTATGTATTGACATATGATTAGGCTTATCGGGCCTCCCTACCGCATGCCTTCGGAGAAAAATGAATCAGAACATGGCCCACATTGACACAACAAGACTTAAAAAATAAAAATGTTCTTAGTAAGAAAAATCAGTAACCATTTTTTTTTTTTAAGAAATCGTTTCTCAACTTGAGTAACGCGCACAATAGTCAATAGACAATTATGATAAAGTCACAACAAGATTAGCAATTTATGTTTTATAATGTGATGAAGAAGCCCCTTTTGTGAAGAATGATTTTTTTTTTTTTACCAGAGGAGTTCAAATAATAATTAAATTTCCGACCAGATTAATTATTAGGAAAAAGCGTGAGTTACCAGAGGAGTTCAAATAATAATTAAATTTCCGACCAGATTAATTATTAGGAAAAAGCGTGAGAGGGCAGATTCACAAGATTGAGGAGCAAAACATTACTAAAAGTCATGGAGAAAAAATTATACAAAATATTCTTTTTCATTTTTGCACTTTTTATGACCACATTGATGCTGGTTACGGCTTTAGAAGTCAAAACAAAGAATTCTTATCCATCAAAAGAATGAAATTGCAGAAAAGATGAAGGGACTTCTCCTATATAGTTTGTTATAATGAAGAAGCGTGATAGGAAAGATTAGCGTGATTTTAAAAAATATTGATAGTCAAGTTAGGCGGCATAGAATTAAAAACTATTCAAGTCTCATGATAGTTGTATGTGCTGAGAGATTTAGGATAATCATCAAGTTATGGCTAGTTTGATTTTCTGTTTTTTAACTCTTTTTCTTAGAACAGTTTTAAAAAAAAATTTCTAATACAAGTTGTGGAAAAAAAATTAAAAAAAAATCCATTTGGATGATATATTGTTTTGGGGGGGGGGGGAAATCATATTTGAGAACAAAAAAATATAGAAACTTGTTTAAAATATTGTTTTTAAAATCAGCTTTGTTGAGCCCGAAGTAGGCTAGAGAGTAGAGAAGAAATGCAAATTAAAACATGAGTGGCAAATTTAAGTATAAGAGATGAAAACTTATGTCATCAAGCACCAAAGGAAGATAAGGCTCTCCACTTATTACCCAATTTTACAGAATAAAAGAATAAAAAATAAGACAATATATAAAGGTTGTCCTTTTTATTTTTTGAAATTGATTATTGTTTCTTGTTTTACAAAGCACTTACCTAAAAATTAATTACTAAACAAGTCCTTTTTTTTGTTTTAAAAAATAGAAAATTGTCTTCATGATAGGAAAACAAACAAGCCCTTAATTTTTTTCGGTTCTTAAAATTAGAAGTTAAAAGTGAAGTTAGTTTTGTCTCTTGTCAAAACTGAAAAATCATTAGAAACTTTAGCACATAGATTTAAACTTCCTTGTCAATCCACTGGGCTATGAGGTAGTGTCTTAACTAATTTAATGGACATGAATTTTTTTTATTGGGAACAAACTTATTCAAGACGTTATTAAACAGTAAATGTGAGCACAATGGTGATTCATATATTATTACTTCAACACTTAGAACCACTTAGACCTACAAAGTTTGGCAAAAGAAAGAAAGCAAAGAAAGAAACCAGCAAAGCAATTATACAGATATATAGAGAAACGTATAACATGGTAATGGAAGATTATTTTCCTAGTACTCTATAAATATAAGTTATAGACGCAAAAGAACAATAACACACAACAGAGTCATTATGAAATGCCTTGGTAAATTGTACAAGTCATATTTGATAAACATAAGAATGAGTAATTTTAATAATATGATAAAATCCCTACAACTGATGAGTATAACTAAAATAAAATATGAACAACCCGTCAATAAAATTAATGTGAGTGGCGACTCAAGTTAGTATACTATTAGTGTTGGCATCAGCACTTAAATTCATACATGATCTAGTGAATCTCTCAATTTCACCTGGTGCTCTACAAATTCTATCAACAGCATTACCTATAAAGAAAATGAATAATTTGAGTTACATCTAAAAACATTGTTCTTAAGAACTATTCCTTAACTGCCAACAGATAAGAAACAATACTCCTTAAAATAAAATGGATTCTTGCAAGAATCAAATAAATAAAACAACAAAAATATAATAGAACTCGATAGCATAGGAGAAGAGAAGTGTTTAAAGGCTTAAGAGCCCTATTCCAAAACTTCTGACTAAGAGCCTTATGCCAAAACTTTTGACTGAAAGCACCTTGTATAGGCAACAAACCATTTCCTGATTGTCACAAAGTATCACGTTAAAGTAATTCAATTCACAGTTTCATAAGTTTCAAACATTGCAGGCATTAAATTTGACGTTTCCAAACATTGGTCATTAGATCCCATTATGAACATAATGCTCACACGTTAAAGCAACAAAATCCGTTAAAGAATTAAAGAGCCTGTTTGATTCTGTTCTATGTTTTTTGTTCTAAGAAATAATTTTATAAAATATTTTTCAGAATTAGGTTTAAAAATTAAAAAAAAAACAAAAAAATTGTTTAGATATATTGCTTTGAAAAATCTGTTTTTAAAATGACACGGCAGTACTATCACCGGTGGTGACGTTATGGTGGTCATCACTGGTAGTGTAGTATCAATAGTGGATAAATGATAGCCTCAAAAAAAAAGTAGGGAAATAAAAACAAAAAAAATGTAACTCACGTGTAAGAGAAATTGTTGGATTTTCATGTGACACATTATTGTATGAGTTAATTCTTTTTCCTGATCCATTTAGTAGACCAAATACTGTAGGACTTGTTCTTTATAACCCAACCACTCATTATTCCCAAACATAGCGTTACTCATACCAAATTTCCAAATACAAAGTTTATTTAGAACATCAAAGTTTCCATACCGTTAGTCATGAATATAAACCCTAATCCGAATGGTGAATCCCTTGATCCACAACAGCCACAATTAGACCCTAAGTGGTCCAAATAATCACGAGGAGGCCCATTAGGAGGTCCATGGAGCCCACGGCTGAAGTGCAAAGGATCACAAAATCTGTTCAAATCTCGAGGCAACAGGATCCCTTCCAAGTCATAATGAATTTCGAAATGCGGAAGAGCTGATAGTGGAATAGCGTCGGGGAAAGAGAGTGTTACATCCAAGCGAGGTTTAATCCTTCTGCAATACTCATCAATAGAGAGTGGAAGTGATTTTAATGTCAGTTGCGTCAATAGTGACCATCGAGTGATGCTGTTGGGAACTCTTGTGAATGAAACAATAACACTCTTATTGCAACAATCTTCCATTAACACATCATCCTCTTCGTCATCTTCCATTAATGACATTGTCACCACTTGATGTTCATTCATCATTTCTCCTCTCTCAACCCTCTCCTCCATATCATCATTCTTCATCATCATCATCAACTCCTCAAAAAATGAACCCTCAAACCATTGAACTTCCCAGACAAATGGAAGTAAAGACCCCAACTTTCTCAATTCTTCTATCTCTTCCAATGGCATTACTTCATGTTTGAATCTAACACCACATATCATGTTGCCACATTTGAACACCTCTATTGTCGATTTCTCGAATAAACACTCCTGGAGTTTTAAACAATTGCCCACAATCACTGACGCTGAACTTCTCCTTTTAATACTGCCCCCAACCTTTATCTGCACTACACCACTATCTTTTATGTTTAAACCAAGCCCATTTACCGGAAGAGTTGAAGAATGAATTTGAGACAAATTCACACAACCCTTAAGATTCAACTCTTTAATCTTGGGGGTATCAGAGAGATCCGGCAGTATAGTGAGATATTCTGAATGCGATAAATCCATTTTCTCTAAATTTGGAAAATGCTGAAAAAAGAAATAGAGTTTAATACATTACACAACTAGTCTAAACTACAATTTAATCAATAATTTCTCCCATGCCAATTAACAAGAATGTTAGCTGATAATGGAAATAAGTCGATGCATTTAAAGATGAATTGGGTTTCCTGCAGGGAAAAAAAGTACGGCCGCCATTTAACCATCAATTTACAGGTAGTAAAGCAAACATTTGCATTGCGCATTATTTGGTCAATGTTTCATATGAGATCTTTGAATCACTCCATTAAAAAAGTTATGACAGGAATTATAGTACGTACCTTATTTCCTTTCCAAAGTTGTCGGATATTACTATTACGCATTTTAAGTGTAATAAGATTCTTCGCACAGAAATGTAATGGCACATATGTTAGTGGACATTCTTTCCAGCTCAAAAACCTCAGTTCTTTTGGAAGATAATCCAAAACTCCACGAATATTCAGTATTAAAGGCTTTCTCCGATCAGACTTGTAAATTTTAAGAGATACTAAATTATGCATCTTCCGAAAACTACTAGCTCTCACTGTAATCTTTTGTATCTTGCTCACGTCCAATGACATGCATCTAATTGCCTCCATCTCCTAGCAATGGCAAATGAAGGGAAAAACAATTAACATTACCCAAAAATGACCAAAACATACTGTACCAATTAAATATGTCAGCTATTAGAAATATCCAAATTATTAATAATGCTATTGCGCATTTTATTAAAAAATTCTTACAATTCATGTTTTCCTGATAATAAATGAATTCCTAAAATCTCAAAACATGCACACACACTCATATGTACACACCTACACACATGCATTTGCAGATATTTAAGCAAATATTCATTTATAACACTTGGCATATACATAAATTTTAATCTTTATTAAAAGAAAGAAGCATTTTTTTTTTCCCAGAAGGAAAAAAAGCATGAACTAAAGACTAACGACAACACACATCACAACGCGGAAAAACGCGCATACCTACGAATCTAATGCACTATATAAGCGAAAAACAGTGCCTCCTTCAGTCTCCATATATTTTTTTTTTTGTTTTCAAATTTACATATAATGTCTTTCTTATAACGGTGAATTCTTCACTATTATAAAAGCATGCTCATGCGAGCATATAAATTACACAAATTAGTAAGAGAAAATTTAATGTTGTGAATCATTTCATTATCACGTAATGAACATTCTTTGTAGACTAATTTTATCTTTTATAATAACAGATATCACACAGGCCTCTTTAATTTATATTTAAAGTTTAGGTAGTGAATAAATTAAGCCTAAATGCAATTTTAGTCATTTAAATCGAGAAAGGATCTCTTGTAGGAATATCTAATTAAAGAAAATAAAACCGAGAAACTTCAAGATAAATGCTGACACCTACCAGTCACCACCAAAGACTTTAACGAATAAAAAACATGTAGACAAACAAATATCACAAGGAATCTGACAATTAAGATGATAAAGAAAATAAGATACAACAACAACAATAGAATAAATCATTACCTTGCCACGACTGAAAAAATAATCAATGTCTTCATACTTCCATAGTCGAACAAGAGTTCGAGGATTAGCGAATAATAACTGTTGTCTAGCAATTGCAAGGCCCATTTTCTTCACAAGATCATGCATCACAACACCACCACGATGATCAGATGAAATGAGGGATTTCTCTTTAAGAACACTTATCTCAATAGACACAGAAGAGTCATATAATTGTCTTATTAAGTTCAAAGAACTATCAACTCTTTCATTGATAAAGAATGCTAGGTCAAGAAACACATTCTGCTGTTTGCCATCAAGTCCATCAAAACTCAACTTCAGAACATCAACAATGTCTTTGGGTGGATCTTGGTTTAGTTTTTCTAAAGCACTTCCCCAATCTTCTTTTTCTCTCCCATAGAGAAAGCAACCCAATACTATCAAGGCTAATGGATTTCCTTGGCAATAGTCCACTACTGATTTTGATAACTCCATGTAACCTTCAGATGGCTCATGTTGCTTAAATGCTTTCAAACTAAAGAGATGAATGGCATCTTGGAAATCCAAATTTGGAACATGATATGTTGAAAGTGCAGATGCATTCTGAAGCACTCGCATGTCTCTTGATGTAATAATAATTCTACTTCCTTCCCCAAACCAATTAAGCACTTCAATTAAATCTGCAGCTATTTTTGAATTATCCACATCATCAAGAATGAGAAGGATTTTTTTACGGCGAAGCCTATTTTTCACAGAAGTTGATTTTATGTCATAGATGCTAATGTCCTTATCTTTTAATAATTCTTTGAGGCAGTTTTGCTGAAATTCATCCAAAGCAATTCTTGCTAGTTTCTCTTTGACATTTTCAATAAGGGAGAAAGTATCAAATTGATCTCTCAACACTTGAAATATAGCTTTAGCAAGTGTGGTCTTACCAGCACCACCCATACCCCATATTCCCACAATACAAGCCTCACTTAAAAGCTTACCAATATTTTCAATATGATGAGCAATGCCAACAAGTCCTTCAAGATGAGGTGACGATTTAGTGTTCAACTTGCTCAAAGTGTCTTTGACAATCTCTTCAACAAGTTTGAATTCAGGTCTAGCATAAATGTCAATAAAAAGAAAAGGCATATTTAATATGTAGAAAATAAATAAATAAAACAACTACAATAATTTGTTAAGAGTACTAAGGATTAAATAAATCCCCAAAACCAACAACAAAGGGAACATTTTTGAAGCTACCTGGTACAATTGGAATCCCATCCAGAGAAACTTGCAGATTGGATTAAAGCATTTCTCCACCTTTGCAATTTTTTTGGGTTGTCTTTAAATCTTTGCTTCAACTCATAAAATCCATTTCCAAACCTCCCGTTTTGTTTGCGTATGTTTGAAGGATCTATATTATAGAAAATAGGTATTACAATCCTTCCAAAATTTTCCTTGCATTTCAATATGTGAACGAGTTCATCCATACACCATGTTGAAGAAGCATAATTCTTAGAGAAAATAATCATAGATATTTCAGACTCCTCTATTGTCCTCAAAAGAACTTGTGAGATATGTTCTCCTTTGCGGAGTTCGTCATCCATAAAAGTGTGAATACCCGCATTACAAAGTCCTTTGTAAAGATAACTTGCAAAAGTGTGGCGGGTGTCTTCCCCTCTGAAGCTAAGGAACACATCATACTTTGTAGCAGGAGGAGAAACAACAATATGCGAAGATGGAGGAGAAGCCGTTTGAGTTGAAATCAGATCATGTTTAGTGCTACAAATAGAAACAAACCGTCAACAAACAAGAAAATACAGAGTGAGAGGTTATTTAGAAGAAGGTAATTACCTATCATCAGCAGCAACAAGTTGGTCACCATAAAGTGAAGGAGAATCTGATAGCTTTGGAAATTAATAAAGCTAATAGGATCAATAAAGCTTCTATGAGCGTTAAAACAATTGTTCCACCCATGTGATAGCAATTTATAGTTCCGACCTTCAACAACCTGAAACAAGTGCGATGAAAAGAGCAAGCAAAACAGCATATCAATGGGATGAAGCAAGTGGAAGGAAGTGGGAAGCCAAAGAAATAGCTCACAAGGTCTCAATATATTGTTGAAGGATAATTATTATATTTCTTATATGAATATGAATTTAAAAATAAAAAATAAAAAAAATAGGGAGTAGCATTTCTCACACTTCATCTGTTTTTTTTCCCGTCTTCCCTTTCATCTCACAACAAAATGCGAGCGACGTAACGATGATTACACGTTCGATTCTTTCTTTTTTGTAGTAAAATATTGTTCAAAGTTTTGTAAATAAGAAATCATTATAAGAGAACTTCCTTTCACTTGTAACCCAATAAAAATCTAATGGATATTCATTTGTAACAAAATATATATCTACACCCACCCACACAAACAAACCCCCCCCCCCGCCCAAAAAAAACCCACATATTAGATTGACATGCAATAATTTTTGAAGTAGATCGAACCAAACCAACCGCGTGAAAGATGAAAAAGCTCGTTGAATTATAGGAACTCAAAAGTACGGAAAAGGATGTCAAACCCGTCAAATTAAATATAGGCATTGTCCGATTCTGTTTTAATTTTTATGTCTTTTTCTGAAGTTATTTTTTAGAATAAATTTTGTTAAGTAAGAAAAACTGCATAATTGATTATTTTAAGAAATCATATTTTAGAACAAAGAAAGTATGAAATCATATAAGAAACGATTGTTCTTAAAACCAATTTAAGAAACAAAGAAGGAAAAGGATTGTATGACTAACCAATTTTTTATAATAACTTATATCTTTGTATATTGACAAACTAATTTTAATAAATAATTTGGATAGCATGACTAATAAATAACAAAAAAATCCTACTAAAAAATAAAGGGAGAATTTCAACAAAATAACATTTAAATTTCAAAATCTCAAATAGGTAATTAAATAATAAAATGATTTGTTAAATCCATTATCATTTTTTTTAATCCTATTAACGAATTTGTCAACAGGATTTTGAAGTTTATTGGTATTTTTTTGGCATTCTCTCAAAAATAAACTAGTTAAAAGTAAAACTAAATATAGCTGGTTTGGATTAGCTTATGTGTAATACCTTATTTTCTAAAGCCTTTAGATTAGTTTAAATATATAATGGTTTTAAATTTGAGACCAAAATAATTTAAAGTCCCAATTTAAGAATAGTTTAATCTTATATTTGTATAGGATTTTCAAAAACTTTTTAAAATAAATATGTATGGTCTAAATTTTAATTTGTAAATTCATTATCTTTATCTGTTTCAAAATCATTTATTTAAAATACATATCATTTTCTATCCATAGCTCGCGTCGTGATGGTTAACTTATTGGTTTCTGGATACCAATACGTTATCGAAAGTCTAGCGTACGGATTACAACTTATACAGTCTGCGTCGCGAGTACCAGTACTACTATCGCTACACTACTACTACTTATAAATATTTTACAGTCATCCAAAATAAAATGATAACCAAACAGTCCATAATTTATTTGTCTCTTCTTCGTCCGTCTATATTACCTTCTTGCCCTTAGAGCTGGACGCCTTTGCTGTATATTATTTGTTGAAAAAGGGGTGAGATTCAAAAGAATCTCAGTAGTACACAGATCACTCATATAATATGCAAATACTAAGCATGTAAAACAAATCATCAAACAGCACAACTTACAGAAATGCAGCACATAAAAGGGCCTAACCGGTCCCTTATCTCATACTCACAGCGCTTGAGATTCACAATCTGGCTGCCCAGGGCATCTGCCCCATACAAGGTACAGTCACGGGCTTTCTGCCTTAAGCCTACCTGACTCAAGACGCCCCCGGGTAACTCCCGGTGTAACTTGTACTTACGGGTCTTACCGCCTATGGACTATCTGTCCCACACATATACAGATGATATGGTACACATACATGGCATCACATATGATATAAGAGATAAGATACTACCTGACAGTCTTTCCAAATTTGGTTCCTGTTCTCAGTCTCTTAGGCGTCCCGGGCAAATGTCAAATCCTATAATTTATAATTTACGGACGGACGAATTATTACTTATTCCAAAATAATTTAAGACACCTTGGTAGGTTATCATTATAGCTAATACCTTAATTCCAATAGGTATTTAATGGACTCATACCAATCTAAGTATTTAATTTGACCCTTAGAGTCCCAATTATTTCAAAAATACCCTTACTTTTTATTTTTCACTATAACTCAATTCTGTCAGAATTTTCAATAATCTTTGAAAATTCATATCTTGGCCTAGAAATATCCAATTAAGGTGGTTCCAAATTCTATGCGTCACTTATGAAGTCTATTTTAATATAAAAATACTTTTAACTACCATCTATCCATGAATAATTCCCAGTTTTAAATTTGTTTCGCACTGCCAGAAAACCTTTCCAGTTTCAGTAGCTTAACTTCTAAAATTCATAACTAAATATCTAGAACTCCAAATGGGATGGTTCAAAATCTTATATGATCATATTTAAATATATTTTCAGGGAAAAATATTACCATTTATAAATTGTAGCTACAAAATTTCCATAATTTCGTCAAACCTCGTCTGTACCATAAAACATTCCAGATTCATCATCTAACTTTAAAAATTCATATCTCACTATTTATAAACCCAAATGATACATATTATATATCAAATTAAAGCTTAAGATGTCTACTTTCCTTCTGGAAACTTTCATAATTTTATGACCAGGTTTGGTTACCGAAATTTATTTTACAACCAATATGATTTCAGAGAAACTAACCGAACAGCAACTCCTCTTATTTTCTAAAAATTCTAGACTTATATATAATCATCCAAAAATCATAATCTCATGTATTCCCATATAATTTTTCGTGTAGAATTCATTGGAAACCTCAAATTTATCAAATTCTCATTCCTTCATTATGTACTATTTTGCCCAAAACAAAACCTCACAATATATCAATTCATTATACTAGGTTCTTATGCTTCCCAAATTACCCAAAAATAACCTCAAATTAACTAGAAAGAGTTAAGAATATGGGAAGGAAACTCACCTATATTAGGATATTGAGTTGTATGTAGAATTTGTAATCACTTCTTCCTTCCTCTGGTAACACTGATCCTCTTACTTATCTCTCTTTCTCTATTATGTGTCTCTTACTCTCTCTCTTTTTCACTCACTCTCTCTTTCTTTCCTTTTTGGATAATGGCTGAAGTGAATGGAAAAATTTGTGAAGTGTGTGTTGTGTGTTACGTATAATTAAGAGAATGAGAGAGTGTGTGTTTTTTTTTTAATAATTAAAAATGTGTATGTGTGTGCCATGTGTGTAGTGTGTGTGTGTTATTTAATTAAATAGTTGTGTGTGCATGGATTGCATGTGAAGTGTGGGAAGTGGGTGTGTGTGTTTTAATTATTATTATATATATATAGGTATATTTTTATCCTATTAATTACACACACTAGGTCTTTATTTTTCCCTTTGTCTAATTTAAGATTCCTTATATTTCATAGGTTTCATAATTTGGCTTACTATCTAACTCCCATAAATTAATCCTTAGCCTTTGAATAAATTTTGGAATGTTACAATTCTCCCCCCGTAAAATAAATTTCGTCCCCGAAATTTGTTACACTTCTTGAGATATAAACTCCGGGTAACATTTCTTCAGGTCCTCTTCAACTTCCCAAGTTGCTTCCCTTGGAGACAGTCCCTTCCACACCACCTTCACGAATGGTATGATTCGATGTCTGAGTCGTTTTTCTTGTCTGTCAATGATTTGTTCTGGCTCAGCCTCATATGTGAGATCATCTCGCATATCCACATTTTCATATTCCATAATATGTTCAGGGTCTGGTTGGTACTTCTTCAACTGTGAGACATGAAACACATCGTGCAGTCTACTCAAGTTTGGGGGTAAGGCTATTCGATATGCTACTGACCCAATTCTTGCCAATATTTCAAATGGACCAATGTAACGTGGGCTAAGCTTTTTCCTTTTGATTGCCCTACCGATTCCGGTAACAGGAGATACCTTCAAAAATACATGATCTCCCACTTCAAACTCTAGAGATCTTCTCCTTTTATCAGCATAGCTTTTCTGTCTGCTTTGCGCTGTTAGGAGCCTCTTTTTGATAGTCTTGATTTGCTCTGTGGTTTGATCTACCAGATCCGGCCCATATAGTCTTCGTTCATTCAATTCTATCCAGCATAGGGGTGATTGGCACTTCCTACCGTACAATGCTTCATAAGGAGCCATTTTTATACTCGCATGATAGCTATTATTGTAAGCGAATTCAGCGAGTGGAAGAAAATGATCCCAACTTCCCTTGAAATCCAATACACATGCTCTTAACATATCTTCCAGCGTCTGTATGGTTCTTTCTGACTGTCCATCCGTCTGTGGATGATAGGCCGTACTGAATTTCAGCTTCGTACCTAGAGCTTCATGTAGAGCTTTCCAGAATCTTGATGTAAATCTGGGATCTCGATCGGAGATAATGCTCTTTGGTGTACCATGAAGTTTGATTATCTCTCGTATATATATTTCTGCTAACTTCTCTGGGGAATATCTAGCATTAATGGGTATGAAATGTGCCGTCTTGGTGAAACGGTCGACAATTACCCAAATGGCATCATAGTTTCTAATTTTGGGTAAACCCATCACTAGATCCATGGTGACACTTTCCCACTTCCATTCTGGAATTTCTGGACTCTGTAGAAGTCCTGGTGGTCTCTGATGTTCAATCTTCACCTTCTGACAAGTGAGACATCGGGACACATACTTGGTCACATCGCTTTTTAGCCCTGGCCACCAGTACATGGATTTCAAATTGTGATACATCTTAATCATTCCTGGGTGAAGGGTGTAACGACTCTTGTGTGCCTCATCCAGGATTTTCTGCCTCAAATCAGCCTTTGGTGGTACATATATTCGCTGTTTGTATCTGATCAATCCACTTGGCGAAAGATCATAATCCTGGGTTTCACCTTTTTCAATCATCCCTCGGATCAACTGGGCTCGTTCATCTTGCATTTGAACTTCTTCAATTTCTGCTCTCAGATTGCTTTCTTCCTGACTAACACTAAAATTAGCTAGGAGTACTTCATTCGGTTTGTATGCATTGAGGAATACTTGATTTGTCAAGTTTAGATCTCTGAATTCCTCTAACAATTTCTGTTCTCGGACCATCATGACTGCTACTTGCACCGCTTTTCTACTCAAGGCATCAGCAACAACATTTGCCTTTCCTGGATGATATTTAATCTCTAGATTATAATCTTTTAACAACTCCATCCAGCGACGTTGTCTCATATTCAATTCTTTTTGATCATGTAGATACTTGAGGCTCTTGTGGTCACAGTACAACTCTACAGTACTACCATACAGGTAGTGTCGCCATATTTTCAATGCAAACACGATTGCCGCAAGCTCCAAATCATGAGTGGGATAGTTCTTCTCGTGAGGCTTCAGCTGTCGAGAGGCATACGCCACTACTCTGCCCTGCTGCATAAGGACACATCCCAATCCCTGCTTACTAGCATCACTGTAAACCACATATGGCTCACTAGGATCTGGAATAATCAGTACTGGTGCGGATGTCAACCTCTCCTTCAGCTCCGTGAAGCTCCTCTCACATTTGTCATCCCACACATATGTTTGATTCTTTCTCGTGAGCTTTGTCAACGACATGGCGATCCTGGAGAAATTTTGAATAAATCTCCGGTAATAACCAGCAAGACCCAGAAAACTGCGTATCTCTGTTACAGTTTCTGGCCTCTTCCAGTTTAGTACTGCCTCCACCTTACTAGGATCCACAGAGACTCCTTCTTGTGAAATTACATGGCCCAGAAATTTAACTTCTGAAAGCCAGAATTCACATTTACTCAGTTTGGCAAAGAGTTGCTTTTCTCTCAGAATTCTCAGCACTATTCTCAAATGCTCTTCATGTTCCTCTTTACTCTTAGAGTATATTAAGATGTCGTCAATGAAGACTACTACGAACTGATCCAGATATTGACGAAAAATTCGATTCATGTAATCCATAAACACAGCAGGTGCATTGGTCAGTCCGAAAGGCATCACCAAGAACTCATAGTGTCCATATCTGGTTCTAAAAGCTGTCTTCGATACATCCTCAGCTTTTACTCGCAGCTGATGGTAGCCCGATCTTAAATCAATCTTTGAAAATACGCTAGAACCAGATAGCTGATCAAGAAGATCATCAATCCTGGGGAGTGGATATTTGTTCTTGACGGTCACCTTATTCAGCTCTCGATAATCAATACATAAACGTAGGCTCCCGTCCTTCTTCTTAACAAACAATACTGGAGCTCCCCATGGTGAAACACTGGGTCGTATAAATCCTTTCTCTAGTAATTCTTCAATTTGCTTCTTCAGTTCTGCCATTTCATTTGGTGCCATTCGGTAAGGAGCTTTGGAAATAGATCCGGTACCCGGCATAATCTCAATGGCGAACTCAACTTCCCTTTCTGGAGGTAATCCACTAATGTCTTCTGGAAATACCTCAGGAAATTCATTCACTACGGGTATACTCTCAATCATCACATCTGATTCTGCCTGAACTGAGAATAATATCAGATACCCCTGACACCCTTTTCTCAGGCACTTCTCAGCTTCAGCTACGGAGAGAAAATTCAGGTTAATGCTAGCATCGTTGCCTTTATGTGGTTCAAGATATTCAATTCTCTTGTTACCACAATCCAGCAACACATTGTTCGCCGTTAGCCAGTCAATGCCTAGAATAACTTCCAGTTTGTGGAGTGGTAGATAGATCAAATCTATCACTGACTCCCGCCCAGCTACATTTATATTACAATTCAAACAAGCATCTGAAGTAATAGCTCTAGCACCCATCGGTGTAGATACAACCAAATCATACGGTAATTTATGCACATTTAGCCCTAACTCTTTAGCACACTCAGAGGAAATAAATGAATGACTAGCACCAGAATCAAATAAGGCTTGTAATGTGGTACCATTAAGAAGGATTGTACCTTGGATCATCTCTGGAGATTTCTGGGCCTCCTCGTGGGTCATTGCAAATACTCTCCCTTGAGTCTTGGGCCTGGGCTCTACTGTCCGCTGTTTACATTCACTAGCAAAGTGACCCGGTTGATGACAGATGTAACAGATTATCTGTCTATTACACGTTCTGCCAGGATGCACCTTACCACATCGAGAACATGTTGGAGCTGTAAAGGACCCCTGATTTCCACGGTTATCTGGCTTGTAAGGTCTCTTATCATTTCCCTTGAATGATGATCCCTGACTCTTCCGTTTCTGAGGAAAACTTCCCCGACTAGGCCCACTATGGTTGCTGGTATTCTTAGCTGGATTTCGATCTCGCAGGTTGTACTCCGTGATCCGGCATTCTTCTACTGCTTTGTTAAAATTTTCGAATTGTCGGGCGGCTAACCGATCTTTCAGGTAACGCTTCAACCCTCTGATCAGTAGATCTGAGCTCCACTGCTCACCTTCTTTGTTTCGCATGTAAGAGGAGTAACGGGACAAGCGAGTGAATCGAGAGAGATATTCATCGAAGGTCTCATCTTCACCCTGTCGGATAGATAAGAACTCTGTCTCTTTTTCGATTCTCACAGATCTGGGAAAGTACTTTTCATTAAACTTCTCCTGGAATAGCTCCCAAGTCACAGGAATATTCTGGGTTCGCAACATCATAGCTATATTCCTCCACCATTGGTCTGCATCCCCCTCTAGTTTGTACACCGCTAGTCGTGCCTTTATCTCAGAAGAACACTCCAATATTTCAAAAATTTTCTCCAGCCTGATTATCCAGTTTTCAGCTTCTTGAGGATCAAATTTCCCGTTGAATAATGAGGATTGGTGTTTACCAAACTCTGTAACCCAATACTGTATGTTTCGTTCCTCACGAACTAGTCCCCCATGAGATTCTTGATTCAGTGTTATTGGTGGTTGTGACTCCTTAGGTTGGGTCGATTCTTCCTCATTCTCTGTTTCCTCTTGAATTGTTTCATTATTTACTGAATGCCCCCTATCTTCATTCTGCTTAGCTTTTACTTCCTGGAGTTCTTCCCTAAGTTCTTGTATCATGGCTCGCTGTTCAGTAAGCATGCCAAGCATTTGTTGCATAAGATCAGGTCTAGCATTTGGTTCCATATTATCATTTTCGTCTCTACCTCTACCTCGGCCTCTGCCGCGGCCTCTTCCGTTGGCTCTACCACCTCTTATAATTGCCATCTTTATATTTCACTATATTAAAATGAGGAAAAGGTAAATTTCATATAGTCATATATCAGCATACTATTCTGATAATGCCAGAACCTTATGCTCTGATACCAAAAATGTAATACCTTATTTTCTAAAGCCTTTAGATTAGTTTAAATATATAATGGTTTTAAATTTGAGACCAAAATAATTTAAAGTCCCAATTTAAGAATAGTTTAATCTTATATTTGTATAGGATTTTCAAAAACTTTTTAAAATAAATATGTATGGTCTAAATTTTAATTTGTAAATTCATTATCTTTATCTGTTTCAAAATCATTTATTTAAAATACATATCATTTTCTATCCATAGCTCGCGTCGTGATGGTTAACTTATTGGTTTCTGGATACCAATACGTTATCGAAAGTCTAGCGTACGGATTACAACTTATACAGTCTGCGTCGCGAGTACCAGTACTACTATCGCTACACTACTACTACTTATAAATATTTTACAGTCATCCAAAATAAAATGATAACCAAACAGTCCATAATTTATTTGTCTCTTCTTCGTCCGTCTATATTACCTTCTTGCCCTTAGAGCTGGACGCCTTTGCTGTATATTATTTGTTGAAAAAGGGGTGAGATTCAAAAGAATCTCAGTAGTACACAGATCACTCATATAATATGCAAATACTAAGCATGTAAAACAAATCATCAAACAGCACAACTTACAGAAATGCAGCACATAAAAGGGCCTAACCGGTCCCTTATCTCATACTCACAGCGCTTGAGATTCACAATCTGGCTGCCCAGGGCATCTGCCCCATACAAGGTACAGTCACGGGCTTTCTGCCTTAAGCCTACCTGACTCAAGACGCCCCCGGGTAACTCCCGGTGTAACTTGTACTTACGGGTCTTACCGCCTATGGACTATCTGTCCCACACATATACAGATGATATGGTACACATACATGGCATCACATATGATATAAGAGATAAGATACTACCTGACAGTCTTTCCAAATTTGGTTCCTGTTCTCAGTCTCTTAGGCGTCCCGGGCAAATGTCAAATCCTATAATTTATAATTTACGGACGGACGAATTATTACTTATTCCAAAATAATTTAAGACACCTTGGTAGGTTATCATTATAGCTAATACCTTAATTCCAATAGGTATTTAATGGACTCATACCAATCTAAGTATTTAATTTGACCCTTAGAGTCCCAATTATTTCAAAAATACCCTTACTTTTTATTTTTCACTATAACTCAATTCTGTCAGAATTTTCAATAATCTTTGAAAATTCATATCTTGGCCTAGAAATATCCAATTAAGGTGGTTCCAAATTCTATGCGTCACTTATGAAGTCTATTTTAATATAAAAATACTTTTAACTACCATCTATCCATGAATAATTCCCAGTTTTAAATTTGTTTCGCACTGCCAGAAAACCTTTCCAGTTTCAGTAGCTTAACTTCTAAAATTCATAACTAAATATCTAGAACTCCAAATGGGATGGTTCAAAATCTTATATGATCATATTTAAATATATTTTCAGGGAAAAATATTACCATTTATAAATTGTAGCTACAAAATTTCCATAATTTCGTCAAACCTCGTCTGTACCATAAAACATTCCAGATTCATCATCTAACTTTAAAAATTCATATCTCACTATTTATAAACCCAAATGATACATATTATATATCAAATTAAAGCTTAAGATGTCTACTTTCCTTCTGGAAACTTTCATAATTTTATGACCAGGTTTGGTTACCGAAATTTATTTTACAACCAATATGATTTCAGAGAAACTAACCGAACAGCAACTCCTCTTATTTTCTAAAAATTCTAGACTTATATATAATCATCCAAAAATCATAATCTCATGTATTCCCATATAATTTTTCGTGTAGAATTCATTGGAAACCTCAAATTTATCAAATTCTCATTCCTTCATTATGTACTATTTTGCCCAAAACAAAACCTCACAATATATCAATTCATTATACTAGGTTCTTATGCTTCCCAAATTACCCAAAAATAACCTCAAATTAACTAGAAAGAGTTAAGAATATGGGAAGGAAACTCACCTATATTAGGATATTGAGTTGTATGTAGAATTTGTAATCACTTCTTCCTTCCTCTGGTAACACTGATCCTCTTACTTATCTCTCTTTCTCTATTATGTGTCTCTTACTCTCTCTCTTTTTCACTCACTCTCTCTTTCTTTCCTTTTTGGATAATGGCTGAAGTGAATGGAAAAATTTGTGAAGTGTGTGTTGTGTGTTACGTATAATTAAGAGAATGAGAGAGTGTGTGTTTTTTTTTTAATAATTAAAAATGTGTATGTGTGTGCCATGTGTGTAGTGTGTGTGTGTTATTTAATTAAATAGTTGTGTGTGCATGGATTGCATGTGAAGTGTGGGAAGTGGGTGTGTGTGTTTTAATTATTATTATATATATATAGGTATATTTTTATCCTATTAATTACACACACTAGGTCTTTATTTTTCCCTTTGTCTAATTTAAGATTCCTTATATTTCATAGGTTTCATAATTTGGCTTACTATCTAACTCCCATAAATTAATCCTTAGCCTTTGAATAAATTTTGGAATGTTACATTATGAAACTCCATAAATGCTTATAAATCGTGATTCACAGAATATGAAATAACTTTTACGGTTTATGAGGTTATTTTTATGGTCTACGAGGTAAATATGTAGAGGAGATTTATCTCGATTTACATAAATCGGGCTTATAAAATAAGCCCGATTGCAAATAGAGTTTCCAAACATACTAATAGACTTTATCTGACAGAAACGGTATTTATGCATAACTAATTAAACACACCGTCCACACGAAATTGTAAAATGGGTTCAACTTATTAAAATGACAGTTGCATTTAACAATATATTAGAATAATTGTTGATTATCCATAAAAGCAAAAAAGGATTGAAAAGTTTTATGAAGCTAATAATTAAAAGCTTGACAATGATTGATTTGAGTCAAAGAAAAAAGGGGGTAAAACACAGAAATTTAGCTACCTTAGATAGTTGCAGGATTTTTTTTTCTCTGGATTTTTTTTTCTCTGTACATGAACCCTAAAAACTCAGATAAAAATCTCGCAAAACCGTAAATAGAAGGGATGAAGCAAGTGGAATTAAAGAGAGAGTGAGAGAGAGAGAAGAAAGTAAGCATGAACCTGGATATGTAAAGGGAAGATAGTTCACAAAGATGGCAAAAATGTCGGCTATGGGATCTGCGGAGACTTCCTCCTTTTCCAAACAGTTCTTTAATTAAATGAAGATTTAAGTCAATAGATCAAGTCGAGCCATGATGTTCTTAGGTCATGGGACTTTGTATTTCAGAAGTAAAAGTATAAAAAATTTCAAATGATTAGAAGAAAACATAAAAAATCTTTTGCAGAATTTTTCTGTGAAAAATGAAGGAAAAACAGAAGAATGATGGATCCATTGGGATAAAGCAAGCAAAAGAGAAGAAATAACCTGGATCGATGAGTATGGAAGCGAAAAAGAAACAGCTCTCACAAGCAAAGTTCTCAAAAAAGGCAGCTTCAGAATTTGCAGATCTTGCTTTCTCTTCAGAGATGAACAAATAATCTCTTGTTTCAGTCTCTTAGTCCTCTTTCCGGGAAACTCCTTACTTTCATATATCGCGCGTGGCCTTTTTTATTCAACAAGTCAGACCCGTCTTCTTTTAGGAAAAAAAAAAAAACTCAATTGAAGGGTAAAAATACATTTAATATTTATAGATATATTTGTAAAGATGTTAGTTTTACTGAGCTTTTAAAAAAAATTATTTTTTAGAAATTTATTGAAATAGTTTGTCATTTTTTTTATTAGGTTAAAAAAAATTACTCCTTTTATTATTAATCTAAATATAAATTATATTTATAATATATTTTTTTTTACTTTTACAAAAATCACATTCAAAAAACACTTTTCCACCTATCGGCCTTTCAGACTTTTGTGAATTGCCGCGCTGCTTCGCTGCATTTATTCCTTTTGGAAAAGTTACACTATGCGGGACCCACGTATTTGTGTGTATCCTGAACTTCGAGGATGTTTTCTTTCTTTCCTTTTCCTTTTGTTTTTTAAGTTAAAACAACATGCACTAACCGTATATATTAGAAGTGAAAATATAAGTTGGGATCATGAGTTAAGTCTGCCCAATCCTTTAAAATAGGTGATTTGAATTCTGTAAAAATTGGGATCATTTGAAAGCGGTTATTTTAGACCCATACCTATATAATCCCAAGATATAACGAATTGGTGGGTTAACCCATATATATATTTTTCATGTTGTCTACTGGATAAGGATTAAGGTCTAAATAAGACCCAATCTAATTTCCATCTGCTTAACCTCATGTCCAATGTCCACATTGTTGAGTGCACACTGCACTTACTCATTCACTAGTCACTGCAATCACTCCACTAATGCACTGCAATTATGCGCTGCGGCACTCCCGACTCTTGTCACTCCCTCGCTCTCTTCGTGCTCAGCTGAGTCAGCTTAGTGCTTAATCTCAAATCTTACTCCGTGCTTTCACTCTCTCCATCTCTCAACTCGCATGCAGATTTGTGATTTCTGGCAATGGTAAAACTATGATCTTTGATCTATGAACTATATTCAGAAACCCTAGTTCGCAAAGCCGTCTTCTTCTTCTTCTTCTTCTCCCACTCCTCAAGCAGCTATCAGCTCCCGTTCTCTCTTGCCCTCCCCTCTCTGTTTCAACCAGGGCTATTGCTAGAATTGTCAAGAACGTTTTGCCTTGAAAAAAATAATAATTATATGCGTTGGGCAGGCTAACCCGCCAACTCAGTGTTATAGGTTAGGTTGGCTAAATACCAACCCATATTAATGCGGTTCTTTTAGGCCGTGGATTAGCCCAAATTCGGTGGGTTTGATCATATTACCATCTCTAGTCTACATTATAAGTGGAACCGGTTTTGGTGCCTATCCAATGGTACTCGTTCTATCTGGACTGTCAAGATGGAATCTGGATGATTTATATTTGATTTTAAAAAAAATTATTAGTTAAAAAATTATTTTTATTTTAGATTTCATACCCATTAAAATAATTTTCTTAAAAAAAAAATTGGACAACCCAAATGGAAAGACTTCTCCTTACTCATCTTTGGAAGAGCAAGGAGTCGCGACTTTCAACTTATACAAGAGTACCCATGCCATTAAATTAGAAGGCAATTGGCAACTTTTGAGATGTTTTCAATCAACTTTCACTTTCATGAAATCAGGCAAAATAACACTTCTATTATGCGCTCCCTGGTACCCTTAATAACATTTACATACACTCACAAAAATAAAGAAAGGATATTGCAGACCGACCCTTCTAATGGTATATTCACAGTCACCTCAGCTTATAAGGCCATAGAAGAAGACTCTTGGAATATTGCAGACCGACGCAGGCAACATATTTGGACCCCAAGGCATACGGTCCTTTATTTGGCAAAATTACTTGCCAACTCTGAAAGGACGAGACGGCACCTAGCACTGCAATCTTCGTGTGAATTACAACACTTTGTATTTTAGACTAAAATATTTTCTTAAAAAGTACCTTATAATAAGAATAAGATAGCGGAGTTTGTTGGTGTAGATTCTAATAAACTAATTTAATTTTTTATTCTGTGCCTACGGATCCAACTATATATAAAGTTTAATGACCTAATTAAGCCACAAAAGTCACAGGAAATTAAAGAAATAGATAAATTGAAATATTATATTGATACAACATAAGGCGTGATTTTTTTAAATATTTATTCATTGTTTTTTTCAATGATCAAATATGGCTTTATGATCACCACGTCAAATCATCCCCAGCTTAAGGGCAAGGCTTATTGTCACTTTGTTATTATTATTATTATTTTGTGTATCGCCGCGTTGTCGTGTTGTTTCACTTGTGCTGTGCTATCGCACGGTTTTGGAGAAAAATTGAATCAGAATATGGCCCACATTGATTCAACAAGACTTAAAAAAATGTTTTACAAATTTTAATGGCTGCAATTTTTTGGTACGCAATAGAGATATCAAAAGACAGCATTTATTCCATCCAGAGGGCTTTTTACATTATATTTAGAGAGTATAAATATAATTGAAGTTGGAAGTAAGCTTATCTACGTCTATCTGTTTTAGTTTAGTTTGTTGATTCAAAACAGACATAAAAAAAATCTACACAATTTTAAAATTGTCGGAGTCCTTTTTCACTGGTTTGTTGTCAAAATAGTTGTGTAGTATCGTTTTTTTCAACATATATAACCTAACACAATCAAATTTTATATTTTTTAAGGATTATTACTGTTAGATATGTAATTAAATATATATATATATATATCTCATTATAAAGTCAAAATGGATGAAGCCTACTCATATTCATAGTCCACCTTTAGTTGCTATATTGTGATCTGCCACATGCCGACTAACGAACAATGTATACATGATTTGGCCTTTTAAAAATGCTACCAAACATGTATGTCTGCACGCACAAGTAAATATTTTAATTGTTTGGAACAAGAGTGGTGTTGAATTGATTGAAATGCTTAAATACCTTGGGAGATACTAGTGTGAGAGTATAATAATGGAGGTGGCTCAAAAATGTAATAGAATGAGAAACAGGGAAAAGGAGTTGGAAAGGGAAGCAATAAGGATTAATATAATCATTGGTCCCAAATATTTGTTTTTATTTTAATTTTAGCATCTCAAGTTTCAAACTATAAGTTTTGGTTCTTCAAGTTTCATTTCATATAAAATATTAATCTCTATAACTCAATAAAAATGTGGATCATTTTGCCCATAAAAGGACTAAAATCAATGATTTAAACCTTGAATACTAAAATTAAAATAAGGGTAAATTTGAAAGACCAAATATAAAATTAATCAAAGGAACACTGAAAGAAAAGAAAGGAAGAGAAAGGATAGAAGTTAGGTCTAACAAAAAAAAGTACTTTTTTTACCCATAAAAGGACTAAAATCAATTATTTGAACCTTGAATACTAAAACTAAAATAAGGATAAATTTGAGAAACCAAATATAAAATTAATCAAAGGAACACTGAAAGAAAAGAAAGAAAGAGAAGGGACAGAAGTTGGGTCTAAAAAAAAAATAGTACTTCATAATATGATCAACCAATTTTTAAATTTTTATTAGGGAGATGTTTACATTTAGTACTTGACAATGTAGTGATAACATTAACCAGCTTAAAAACGAAAAGAGGAGGGAGTGTTTGGGTTATGGAGGGGGTGGGCCGCCCTCTATTGCCAAATTCATTATTCATCCAATTTGTCCTTCTCTTCCTCGAATTTCATAAGTGTGTAGAAGTACCTCGAATGTCCTTATATCTTTACATGTTCCACAAAAGTGTATAACTTATGGTCAATATGTGAAAAATCGGACCGGATCGGCCGGTCCGACCAGAAAACCGATCGGCCGGCCTCTAGATCGATCCGGTCTGATAAAAAACCGGTTGGGACATCGAACCGGTTAAACCGGTATTAACCCGATCAAACCGGCTTGGAACCGGTCAACCCGCCGAGTCGGGCAGGTTGGCCGGTTTTTTATTTTTTTTTTCTGAAGCCCCAAAACGACGTCGTTTTGGGGCTGTTTGGGTCGGGTGGTTTCAGCGACCCGACCCGAACCAACAACATCACCATTTTGATTTCACAATTCACATTTCAGTTCACTGTTCAGCACTTCGGCCGATTCTGGAGAATGAATCCGAGAATGGAGATTGACTGATTGAGGCATTCAGTTTCAGGCTTCAGCTTCAGTGCTTCACTCTTTCCATCCTTCGAAATTTCCCAAACGGCCGAACCCTCTTCTGTGCAGTCTCGTGATTTCTCTGTCTCGAGCTCATCAGTGTCCGTGCTTGGTGGAGAAGAAGTGAACAAAGGTACGGCATACGCTCGCTTGATGTCTTGTTCTCTGTCGCGAACTGCGATCGCTCGCCAGCTAGGTCAGATTGGAGCAAGAATTTGCTTGATTGGCTGATTCACCAGGTACCTACCCATCGTCTTCCTTCTTTTTTTTTAAGTTTATTTGTTCAGTTTCTCTCTTGCTGTTCTGCTTCTCTCGTCGGCTTGTCACTATCTGAAACTTGAGGTAGTGTTGTTTAATTGTTCATTGCTGTTGTACTTCTCTGGTTCTGTTTATGATAATGCCGGAATGGTTCTCTCTTGCTCTTCTCCTTCACTCAACTAATTAACCGCAATTTCTGATTCTGCACATCCTTTTATATATATCTATGAATAATTAGTCTCAAATATATCATATTATATTACTCCTCAGAAACTAATTAAAGAGCTTGATTCTTCGATTCTTCCATGGTTGTCTATACATTTCCTGATGTATTTTTCTGGATTCAGAACCTTCCTCCAATCTCAGATTGGAGCCCATCTTCAGGATCCATGAACTTACGTTTATGTTCTTCAAGCTCATCCTAGCCTTCTCTTAATCTCACCATAGCCAGAAGCCTTCAATCTTCAAAACTCTATTTCGCCATTTTCGCAGACTTTAAGATCCCTGTGACTCTCTGGACCTCTAAACCATTCAAACCCAATTCCAACTCCAAATCCATGAATCTTCTAGACGAATCAACAACCTCCAACATTTTGAATAATTAAGCAGAGTTTTGGAATTTTTTTTTACAATAATAATAGTAGTAATTATGAAAGGAAGAAATGAAGAATAACATCAAGTAATTTCCTGGTAATGAGAGGGTGGGACATAGATATAAGAAACTTGAGCAAGCATTGGGGCATTATTGAGGAGGCAATTAAAGTTAGAATATTCCTATTTATTATCATTTAATTGATTGATCAAAACTTGAAAAGCATATAATTTCGTTTCTGCAGTGATGGATTTATCAAGTTCTGGAAATGAGAATGTCACCCCTCCCGGCCCTCCTACTCCCTCTTCTAATATTAATTCCAATCCTATTGATAATCCTACTTCCACTACCTCATTACATGGCAAAATTGACCCAGCATGGGCACATGTTGCCTTCAAGAAAGAAGGGACACAAAATGTATACACATGTCTTCATTGTGGTAATAGCTATAGAGGAGGTGGCATAAACAGGCTGAAGCAACATCTTGCTGGTGTTGTAGGTCAAATTGCTTCTTGGAAAAAAGTGCCAGCTGATGTGCGTCATCGAATGGCACAGTCTTTGAAAGAACATGCAAAGAAAAAGGAAATTGAGGATATAAGAGAAGAGGGAGTTGAAGAAGAGGAGGTTAATAGTGAAACTAAGAAGAGGAAACATTCTAGTGTAGTAAATAAATATTTTCCTTCTAGGACAACCCCTGGAGCTCAACCAACCATAAAGAGTGTCTTAGCATCAAAAGAAGCACAACACAATGTGAAGATGCTTATTGCTGAGTGGGCCATAGTGAACTGCATTCCATTTAAAGCATTAGAGTGCCATTTATTTCAAAAAGCTGTGGATGGGATGTGTTCTATAGGGCCTGGGTTTAAAAGCCCTAGTGCTTATGACATTAAAACCAACTTATTGAGAGAATGGAAAAATGAATGTCAGTTACTCGTTGACGGTCATAGAGATATATGGCAGAAAAAAGGTTGTACACTTATGGCAGATGGATGGACTGATGTGAGGCAACGGACTTTGATAAATTTTTTAGTTTATTCTACACATGGAATGATGTTTGTTAAGTCTGTTGATGCATTAGATTTAGTCAAAGATGCAAAGACTTTATTCACTTTGTTTTGTGAAGTGATTGAGTGGGTCGGTTCCAACAATATTGTTCATGTGGTGACTGACAATGCTACCAATTACGTGGCATGTGGAAGGTTGATCAAGAAGAAATATAAAAATATTTATTGGTCTCCTTGTGTTGCTCATTGTCTAAATCTTGTATTGAAAGACATTTCAAGCATGCCTCATGTGTCAGACATTGCAGCAAAGGCATCAAAGATAACAGTGTTTGCTTACAATCACATGATATTCTTGTCTTGGCTGAGGAAAAGGCCAGGTTGGAAAGAAATTGTGCGTCCTGGTGCTACAAGATTTGCAACTACCTTTATTACATTGCATAGCATATATATGCATAAGCATGACTTGCAAGCCCTTGTTGTTGATAAACACTTTGTGGACCATAAGCTATCTAGGACTACTCCCGGAAAAATTTTTAGTGCAATCATATTAGATAGCCGGTTTTGGAATGAATGCTACCAAATTGTGAAGATTGTCACTCCTCTAATAAAATTGTTGAGAATTGTTAACTCAGATGAGAAGCCTTCATTGCCATATGTTTATGAAGGCATGCAAAGGGCAAAAAGTGGAATTAAGGAGATGTTCAAGAGGAATAAAGATCTCTACAAGCCTTACACAAGTATCATTAAAATGAGATGGGATAAACATTTGAAGACTGATCTCCATGCAGCTTCCTATTTGTTGAACCCAGCATTCGTATATGGTCCAAATTTTGTTCATAAGGGAAGGCTAATGCAAGCTTTGATTGATGTGGTAGAGGCTAACTCAAATGAAAATGTTGATTGCTTCAAGATAATGAAGCAAGTCACATTGTATCTTGAAGGAAAAGAATCTTTCAGCCGAGAGACATGTAAACAAGGAGCTCAAAGACTAGATCCTTGTAAGTAACTAAGTATTTATCTTTATTGTTTAGGATTTAATTGACATATTAATTGATTGCAATTAATATTTTGTACATGTTTTATTTTGTAGATGAATGGTGGATGTATTATGGCTATTCAGTACCAGAATTGCAACATGTTGCAATTCGTATTCTTAGCCAAACATCTGCTTCTTCTGGTTGCGAAAGAAATTGGAGTTTATTTGAGCGTATCCATACAAAAAGAAGAAATAGATTGGAGCATCAAAGGCTGAATGATTTAGTTTACACTAATTATAACTTGCGATTAAAGCATAGGTAACTTTAGATATTATAAAAAATTTTGTTCTTCACTATAAAATGGATGTATTTAAAAGTTTTAATTGAAATTATATGTCATTGAAATTTGAAGGGCTGATTTGAAGAAAAAGCAGACAAGTTATGATCCTATTGATTATGAGTCTATTGATGAGGTCGATTTTTGGGTGACTGAAGAAGATCCCATTCCAGAATTTAATCATGAAGATGTAGAAAATCTTGAAGGACTTCTTGGTAGTGAAGGCATTGCACATTCTTCTACCGTGGATAGGGTTAATGAAGGTTTATATGTGTTGTTAATATTCTCTTACTAATTTATTATTCATCCATATAATTATATGTTACATATAATCATTGATATTATTGTCATGTATATGCGTAGGTGACGAAGATATGGACGTTCCTGATCCCCCAGCTTTGCCTGATGATATTGTTACCTCTTACCCTCTACCTAATCTACCTCCTAATGATTCACTTCAAATAGATCCCCTTGATGAGTTGTAGAACTTCATGATTTAATTCGGTATTTTTTGACTATTCTGATGTTGGTTCCTGCCTCTTGGTTGTTTGATGAATGCTAATTGACATTGTAATGTTTTAACTATATTTTGATGTTAATTATGGATTTTTATTCAACTTTGAAGAACTAACTTATTTGTTAGTAATGACTTTTGAATTATGAAATTGAATTATGGTTATTTTATTATTGTCAATTAAATTATAATATTTTAGTATGACCGGTTCGACCACTGGTCCAACCCCGGTTGAACCACTGACCCTTTAACCAGTGTCGTGACCGGTTCATTGATCGGTCCGGTTTTTTGTTCCTTGCTTATGGTACTATAATTAGGAATGAGAGTGAGAAGGGGGGGATCAAGAGAAGAGCGACAGAGAGGAAGAGGATAAAAAGAAATAACAGAGAAAGGTTGAGAGAAGCTAGAACAGGCCACTGCAATTCATTCACATCATAATCTGATTGAATAAAATTGATAGGGCTAAGCTAATTCCTAATTGCCTCTACCTAACTTTTACATTTCACTATTATTATATAACAGCATACTAGTTAAATAGATTCCTTTACACACTCACAGAAAGAAAGAAAGAAAGAAAGAGCAAAGGAAGGAGAGAACACAAAGGTACCTGTGAAGCAACTATGAAGTGTTTGGCATAATTGTTGTAATTGTTCAATAAATGGGGAAAATGAGCATAAAGTTCCATCCTGTTTTAACATTTTTACAGCTGAAGGAATGGCTAGCCAATGTTGGGGTAGATCCTCAAGAAATCCCTCACCTTGAATGTCTCTCACATTTACACTGATCAAGCTGCCAAGTCCTGTCCTCTCAAAATCTTCCCTACAATTAGATGAAGATCAAGTGAACATAGGACCCAAAATTGTTTATTTACCACAATTTAAACCATCACAGACAAACTCACTCTCCAACCATCATATGCTTTTTAAGTCATATTGTGGAGTTCTAAGAAAAGTAAGCACTCTTAAAATAGCAGAGATTACTAGATCAACAAGCATGAAAGTATACAAGTATTTGTTTCAAGAAACACGAATTGAAAATTTTACAGACAGACCATATAGCTAAGGTAGTAAAGCAACCAAGTGGATCTGTAAAAGGTAATAAAATGAAATAGCAATTTTTAATGTAAGAATGTGACTATTGTCTTTTTGGTTACCTAGCTGATGCTGCTCTTTGTTCATGGAAATCAAATATATAGACATGACCTGTAGGAGCAACAGCCCTTGCAAGTGAAGTGGTCAAAGATCCACTTCCAGTTCCAGATTCCATAACCAAGCAACCAGGAATAATCCAAGTATATGATTACAAAGCTCATATAAGCTATATAGAGAATTTGAGTCCTTTGGCTTAATACAAGAGTCCACAACTCTGGCGTAGTATACAAAACCACCCTTATTATTGAACACCTTGGAACCACATGGCTTTCATATCCATTCAGAATGTTTGAAAACTCTGAAACGGTTATGGAGGACAGAGTTTTCAGACACGGTTATAGCCTTCATGTTATCATGCCTCTCATAAACAATAAACAGATTCCCCATTACCAATGAGTCGATTATATGATAACTTATTCGCAGGAAAACAAGCCAACATATTAAAAGTCTTCAAATTCTTTTGCAAAGTCCCCAAAAAAACTGAAGTACCTGACAGAAAATGTGAACAGAGGGGTATCAATGAAATATGTGCTGTGTGCTATAAAAATATGATCCTCAGAGGTCGTTGAAAAAAGCTAACTTTGCCTACTTCTATATTCAGTTAGAGCAAATGATGTTGCCGTCACCATTGTACACCGTACAAATTGTTGGCGTCAGCACCTGTTAAAACACAATAAACAAATAGTTCGAGTCACGTCAAAGGACACCGTCCTTAGGAGATATTCCGTAACCCCCCTAGTAGATTAGGAAGCAGCACTCCCTAGGATAAAACGAACTCTTCCTGTAGAAAGCAGGGCGACAGAATTGCATAAAGATATTAGTGTAACTCAGAAGAAGAGAGAGAAAAGGAGCTCAGGGACCTCTGTGTCACCATACCTCGGTGCTCACACCTTAACACTCCAGAACTTACTCCATACATTGCTTTTTATAGGCAGATATTATGTGACCGTTGAGCAGCAATAATGACCATTAACGATGGTTTAATGACAATTAAAACAACAGTTACAAAACCAGTATTAATGACAATTTAATGTAATAAAACCTTTTAAATGTCATTAAAATCATTCAATTAAAAATCTAACGGTCATCTCTAATGGTCAGTTCACATACTTGTCTTATCAGTCTTTTTACTAACTCAAGCTTATATTTAATTGTATACTAGGGCATTCCCAATCTTGAGTTATATGAGACTTCTTTCTTTGACACACTCACACACAATATTTCCAACAATCCCCTACATGTGTCAAAGGAAGCTCGTAGCCTCATTAGCTGAGTTACACACATGGATATAATCATTGTATATAGTAGTCCTTTGGACTATGAACTAGACCTAGACTAATAACACTTAGTACACAGAGATGCCAGTGGTCCTATAGACTATAAACCAACATCTCTTGGGTGTATACTAGAGGCATTAAGAGTCAGATTATACCCCCACATTTTCTGCTGTTGTCGCGTTTTTGCACATTAAAACGGCCATGCGCGTGTCCTGGTATTTAACGAATGCTCTAGAAATTTTGCCACGATCTCATAGGAGCGGCCCCACTCTTCATTTGTATAGGTGATTTCATGAAATGTACCTACAATGAGCACACTATCTCATAGGATTATGAAATCATTAAGAGCTTTTGATCAACCTCACTAAAATGCATTCTAGCACTTTCTCTTGCCATAGGAAGGGATTGGTAATTTATTTTAGTGCTAGCAGAACTAACAAACGACCTGCTCTTACCCATTAAACCTCCTTCATGGGATCACTAATCACAGAGGTTGGGTTGTCATCATTGTTAATTTCGTATTGGCTTTAGTCTCATTCCCCTCAGCTAATTTAATTCTTCCCGGGGTTTTTTAATGGATCCATAGGTCAACTTTTGACCTTACAAAATTGATTGAGAAAACTCCACAAATTTTAAGCATGCTTATTCATATAATATCTCAAACGATATTCACTTATACCATTATTCTCTCAATAATGGCTATTACTATTTAGCAATCACAACTCATTGACATAAAATGTCGGTTTTACACCCACAATTTTTGCTAAGAAATTTTCAACTACTTAGCCTCCAATTTCAGCCAATTATAGAGTAACATACTCTGACTCACATAATAATTTATCTTGGCTACTAATAGATTTTCTCATATAAAATTGAAATTCAGTTGAACATCCATGTATCTCAATACAACAGGAATTCACTGTATATGATACCAACATTTATGGTACCCCTCAAATATTTAAATCTCCTCATGAGACTACATATTTATATACGCTCAATCTTTACATAGCACAAGTTATATCACAGGGATTAACATCCTTTAATGCAACAAATTCTCAATAATTTGTGCATACCCAAATTGAGCAGAAAAATTAGTTTTTAAAACACTTTAAAAATTGTGTTAGAATCATAAGGAATATTCACAATAGTTCTCAAAACAAATTTTAAAAACATTTCTCAATGTTGTATATAATCACTATTTCTTTATGATTCCAACACCCAAAATCACATTTGCTTCACACATGCTTTTATATTAAATTTTGAAGCCACATTAAAACATATGTTGTTTGCATTAGAAATTCAATATTTATAGTAGTCATGCATGTTTATACTACTATAAATATATACTCGCAAATCATAAAATTTAAACGCATTTATCTTTACACTAGATAAATGATTAAATTTTCACGCCACACTATAATTCATAAAATTTGCTCTCTGCAGCAAATAATAAAATCTCTACAATTAATTTTAAACCATAACTTGGTTTTGTCATATGAGGCAAGAAACAATTTGCAACTTTAATATTAATAAAGTTCCCCATATGTTAGGCACCCCCACATTTTCAAATATCTCAAAAATATTTTCACACTGTACCAAAAATAATTCTAATTTAATTAGAATCTCTGTAACGTCTCAAACTAAACTAACAGATACTTAACCAAAGTATTTTAAATCAGGAATGTTACAATCTCACTGTATAATATATAACCCCCTTCCATTCAAATTAAATTAGAATTCTCCCTAAAATATTTGGTGATATCCCAATGAACCATAAGGTGCAAAAAATGTATTTCATATCCCAACAATGGAAATTATTGTGCATGATGACCATGAGTGACTTTAATAAATTATTAGTAAAATATGTTCTCTGCAATATGTTTGCAACCGTAACTTAATGATTTTGGTCTATACCGATTCATTGTTCATCAAGTCCTCATTATAATTTTATGATAAATCAAAACCCCAAGTGTGTAATCACGCAGTCAACTGGCATAGTATTTAAATGGTAGTAGGTAACCCCCTCACTGTTACACTTGCAGACCATTAAAAAAAACCCTTTAATTTACACATAATCTTAGATTAATTTAATATATATTCTCTAGCCAAGGCCAATAAAACCATAAAAACGAGCTTACACACTTGACAGCTTGGTAAAGTTCCCAAAAGCTCTCTCAGGGAAAGCAATCAAAGTCGCCTTTTCATTTTTTCAAGGCATTGATCAAATCGTTATATAATAGAAAACCCACCTGCAAATAAGTTTATAAAAATGAAGTATAGGAATTTATCCACACGTTGGCATCAAACAAATTGATAACCATCCTTTACACATGCTGACCGTTAGCCCCATTAAAAATAATAAACTCTGGATCAGTAACATTCATGAAATTATTATGACAAGGGCATTAAAAATTATTGACACCAATTTAATATGCAGCAATATAAACCCCAACAAAATAAATCTAACGGTCATCTCCAACATCAGTATTTTTACTAACTCAAACTCATATTTAATTGTATATTAGGGCATTCTTAATCTTAAGTTGTATGAGACTTCTTTCTTTGATACACTCCCACACAATATTTCCCACAAATGATGCTCACACGCAATAAGGGGACCTATTTGAAATATGCGAAGTTGATATATGACCCTTATAATTTTTGTTACAGATATCTTGACAAAGGTGCCTTGGTAAGCCAATTGATTCAGGCAATGACAATTTAAACTCCCGCATCTAAATTGCCAGACACAACTGGAGCAAAGTCATTTATAAGATCATGCATCACAAATACCTTGAGAATTTTCTAAATTGATGATAATATAATGAGATCAATAACAGAATGCCAATACACAACAAATCCAACATTACACAACAACGCAATCCGAAACATGCAAGTCCCTATTGATCAAAATGAAAAGGGTAGAAGTATAATAGCTGATTGCAAAAATTGGTTAAAAAAAACCTCAATCTTTATATGAATAGATTGAAAGCCAAATTGAAACGAAAATTTTAAAACAAAGCAAGAAACTGTACGACGGCGTCCAACACAAGGTTGAGAACCACGCAGGGAACAGATGACACGGAGAACAAATTCAAATATAGATTCAAAACCAGACTGAACAAATCAAATGTCACCGGATTTTGTGAGCAGAGCTCGAACCTTCTTCAATACTTGCAGGAGAAGAACAACACAGGGCTTACAACGGTGGCCGGCTTCCAACGGCAAGCTCGACCACGTGCGGAATGCCAAACTTCGCAGTTCGTACTAGCTTTGTTGTGGTTATAAGTCATTTATTAATTAATTTATTTTTTTGCCAGGATTTCATTTTATTAATTTATGTTATAAATTATAATAGCATTATTTTATTTTATATTTTTTAAGCTATAATGATATCATGTTCGATCGAACACTATCTGCTCAAAGTACCAAGTTCGAACACTATCGAATTAACTGGGGGGTGTCATAAAAATAAGAAAAAACACAACAGAGATTTAGGTGAGAAAAATGAAGAAATATGAGAAAAAAATGGAGGGGATAGAGGAAGAAGTGATTTTTATTTCATTTCAAACTTATAACTTATAATACATGCCTATTATTTATAGGCCATAAATCCTTAACTTTTATTTCAAAAATTATAACTAGAGAGTAAATCTACATAATAGTATAATATAAAATTTTTATAGGCTATTTACATTAATCATTGAAAACTTCTGCTAAACCATTTATGTCATATGTTATATGGCTTTAATAGAGCCGGTAAAATGGGCCAACACGCGGGTTGCGGGTAGGCAAAATGTTAACCCTAACTCGCAATGTGCGAGTTACATGCCAGCCCGCGGGCTCACTTTTTTAAAAAAATATTTTTTTTATTTTTTAAGACGGCTGAAAATATAAGATACATATATATGAATTATTAAATTTATTTTCCTAACATCAATCATTCCTCTTATAAAATTTTAAAAGTATAATCCATAATTTAAGAGATAAAGTTATCAAATTTATCAAAGTTTATACACAAAAAGTATAAAATCATCCTCAAATAATCAAGATATAATAATTTTGTTTAAAGAATAAAGGAAAAGGTTAAGATTTTTTTATATTTGGATTGGGAAGTACTAATATGAGAGTGGACAATTTATAGGTTTTTTGAGATTTAAAAAAAGAAAAGCGGGCCAACCCGCGGGCCTGTGCGGCCCGCATTTTTGCGGGTTAGGATTTTCCCAACCCTAACCCTGTCTTAACCCGCGGGTTGGATCCATATTACCGGCTCTAGGCTTTAAGTCTAGAATTCCAAAAGACTCATCTTTGAATGTAATGGATATCTACACCAAATATTAAAATATTTATAACACTCCCTTTTGATGTCTATAAATAAATATTGTGCTCATTAAAACCTTATCGTGGAAAATCCAATGGGACAAAAACTTATTGAAAGGAAAAGAATATATAATATATATTAAAGTTGCCTCGTTAAAACCCGTATCCGGAAAACCCAATAGGATAAAGCCTTAGTTAAGAAAAAGAGTACAGCATAATATCTACTCTTCCTGATGATAATATGGTATCTACTCCCCCTAATGATAATATCGTACTTATTCTCCTGATAACAGTATCAGTTTTACTCCTATGTTGACAACATCACTTCCAATGTATTTTTTAGCATATTTTTCTTTTAACCATCAAATTATAAATGATGCATTGTCACAAAAAAGTTCTACTGAAATGTGGACCTCTAACATATATTCTTGATATATTAGAATATCAGTATATTCTACTTTTATCTTATTCATTGTAGAAACAATAAAGGAAAAAAGTATTATAAAAATCATCAAAATATATCTTAAATCCACATATCCAATTTGTTCTTAAAATAAAATAATGCAATATGTTCATAGAATTATCACTCCAATCCCATTTTTATTATCCACTGTACATCCAAAAAAAACTAGTTGTTAACAATAAAATCATAATAAATATAATATTAGTATCATATATAAAATATTCTCAGAAAATATAAGGTACTTTTGGACCATTACATTCAATATATCTTTTAAATAAAATTCACTATAGCAAAAATATGTAATTTTGAAATCATTGATGCATTTGATAACCTAATCTACAAGTCAAGTAAAATATAAAATTTCTTGTTTTCCAATATATTTTTCAATCAATCATATATACTTAAATTATTTTCAAACTCACACAACATTTTATATATACAATGATTTTCTTATATGTACTTCAGACATTTTAGATCCTTTAAGGATTCTCATATAAATTTTATTATTTAATGAGCAATATGAATAGGCCATATATAACAACATCTAACATACACATAATTTCATTTTTATATGATGCCAAAAATACAAAATTATTGTTTCAACAATAAAATAGTATGCCTCATCATACTTTGTTAGCATTTTTGTGAAAATCTTTATTTTTATTTAAATATTTATATATTTCATATTTTAGTTAGGACTGTAGGTCCTCAACAAAGCAACATATAACTGACCATATATAAAGAAAAGTCTAGATAGGTATAATCTAGCATTAGTTATTGGTTGTCCCTAACTGGTATCAATCACTACTACAAAAAACGCATACTATGACCCTAAAAGACGTCCCTTTTTAAAAAAAGGGAAGCAAAAAATAGACTGAGTAACATTTTTGTAATTATAAGCTGCAATTTTAAAATATTGGACCACTTTAAATGTCCCAATTAAAATTGGAGACGCATAAAGGGAACTTTAAGCATCCCAAAAATTAATTAGAACACTTAAAGTATAACTATTAGCGGCAAAAGACCTGCTTTTTGACAAGAGGGAAATTTAAAAAACTTTAGACATCTCTATTTTAATTATGGACGTCTATTTATCTTAGTTTATACGTCCCTATTTTAAATAGAGATGCATAAACTATGTTTGCATGTTAGATGTCAGTTAAAAGGCTGACATATTTTGACCTTTAAAACTAAATAAGTGTCCCCATATAAAATAGGGATGCCTATTTGGATATAGTGGCGTCCCTAATTTGAATTAGGGATGTCAAATGTGGCATCCCATATTTTTAAATATTAAGACTGAGTAACAAATGAACTTTCTTTTCCTCTCTCTCCCGCGATATTTCTTAGTTTCTTTGAGAAGAGTTGTAGAGAGAAACCCATATTCTATATATTCAAATGGTTTCTTTCAGCTTTTCCTTTGGTGTTCTATCCATCCTCGCTCTCATCATGCCCTCTGCCGCTCCCGCCCCTGCCCTTATTTGTGACGGTAATCATCGCTTCATCACTTCTCAAATCTAACATGCCAATCTTTGTGTTACATTCTCTTTATATTTGGATCTGACTCTCCTTTTGTTTATTATTATTATATAATTTTCTTTCATTTTTTACAATCAAATCTAGTATAGTACATGTAAAGATGAAGAAAATGGATTTTTAAATTCAGAAGTTTGATTAAAAAAAAGTAAGTAATATCATTTTAGAGAGAAGAAAAGGAATTGGTAATCTAAGGAGAAAGAAGGAAAAACAAGCTGCTTGAAACTCATCGTCTTCCTCTCTCCGTTGAAGCTCGTCACCCCTTAGATCTGATATTGTTTCTGAGGTTTTATTAAAAAATTTTGGGTAATGAAAAATATAAATAAATATTTTTTTAAAAAAACATTTAGACGTTCCTATTTTGAAATAGAGATACCTAAAGTGTGACTTTAGATATCCTTTTTTTTTTAAAGAATGTTAAATATAATATTTTATTACGTCGCTCATATAGGCGTCCCTCTATAAAAGGACATAAAAATGGTCAAAAATAGACGTTAAAATTGTTTTTTGTAGTAGTGAATTAACTTCCATATCTAAGTTTAATATGCAGAAAGGACGTTTAATGTATTTTTTGGGTTGGAAAACGAATAATAATGGCACTTTTATGGATATAAATAGGGATTTTGAAATTCCCATATGCCATAGCTAGAAAAGGAATAGAGTTTATTGCTGTAATGGTTTTAATTGGAATTTGAGTGAGCATCAATCTCTATTGTTGTTAATGTCTCATTTTAAATTTGGTTTGTTACCAAAAGCTACAAAATGAATAATTAATGCAATAATATTCTAACATAATCAATCGGGTAATTAGTATTATTTGTGATACTAAGACCCCAATAATCGGGCAAAACGATAAGTAAACGCATTTTGTTAATTTATGGAACCTCAAACCACAGTTATCGCGAGTAGTCAGTGACTAATATGTGACGGAATTGGGCCAAATTAAAAGCGTACGGTAATTATAGTCATCACAATATAAAAGTATGGTATTATAGTAATAATGATTGAAAAAAACCAAGATAATAATTGAATGATGTATTTTGTCACTTAATTTATAATTATTGTCAAGTTTTCAAATTAATGTTAATTTGATATAGGATCAATAAGTTATTTTTTGCTTTTAAGTGAACTTTTAATTTTAATATTGATTGTAGTATATGCAGAGGTCCATCAATAATAAGAACACGATATTTTATAAAAAAGGGAAATAAAAACCAAGAAACTCAGAATTGATATTATTTTGGTAAACCCATAATTAATTAAAGCTAACGTAAATTTAAATAGTAATTTACCTTATTGAACTTCTTACATTACTCTAACAATAAATTTATTACTTGATCGGGTAAATGAATAATTAATCATATGTTGTTAATTTGTGAATCCTCAAACTACAAATTTCGTGAGAATTAAAATTATGATGTTATTTTGATTACACATTATTTGAAAATATTAAAATATCTTTTTGCTTGCATATTTTTAATTTTTTTTATCATCTGCTGGGCTAACCATTATAAAAACGTACGGTAAATACAGTATTATGACAATTGAAATCAACCAAGATAATAATTGAATGATGTATTTTGTCACATAATTTATAATTATTATCAAGATTTCAAATTAATGTTTATTTGATATAGGATGAATAATTTACTTTTTCTTTTAAGTGAACTCTTAATTGAATGAATAATTTATAATTATTGTCAAGTTTTCAAATTAATGTTAATTTGATATAGGGTCAATAAATTATATTTCCTTTTAAGTGAGTTTTTAATTTTAATATTAATGGTAGTATATGCAGAGATCTATCAATAAAAAAAACACAATATTTTATTAAAAAAAGGAAATAAGAACCAAGAAACTCAGAATTGATATTATTTTGGTAAACCCATAATTAAATAAAGATAATGTAAATTTAAATAGTAATTTACCTTATTGAACTTCTTACATTACTCTGACAATAACTTTATTATTTTATCGGTTAAATGGATAATTAATCGAATGTTGCTAATTTGTGAATCCTCCAACCACAAGTTTCATGAGAATTAAAATTATGATGTTATTTTGAGGTACACTGGAACAAATGTAGATATTTTGAGGTACACTATAAATGAAACTGACTTTCATTACACGAGTTTCGTGGATATTTTAGGTACACAGATGCACAAAATACATGGGTACAATAAAAATTTAACCTGTCATAAAAGTCCTTATTAACTTATAGAAAATTTGGGGTGAAATAAACTTGCGTGGTGTTAAAGGCATTACATATGTCTCTATAACCTTAAACAGAAAAGCATGTAATTGAAAAAAAAAAAAGCATGTAATTGTGAAAATCAATTTCTTCTTCATGTCGAAGTCTCTCCTCAGATTGACTAAGCTCCTAAATACTTGTAGGTAGCCCATCACATCTGGATGAATTTGTTGTCCAAGTTAGAATAAAACAATTTGAATTAAAAAAAAACATGGTAGAAATGTATACTAACCAATAAGCTCTTCGTTTGTGGCTTGACCGCTAGTGATGTCATTAATAGTGACAAAGTTGAATGAATGAAGAGGGATTTGCAAGTTATGTTTCTAAAAAATGTGTCCAAGTGAAATGTAATCTTTCAACAGTTGAGCATGTTTTGTAATCAGCATTGTTGGCCAATACTTCAAAGTTCTCAAACCGATAGATCTCACCCTCTTTTAAATCCTCAATGTACCTACAAATATGTCCCCTTTGAACAATTGTACCCTTAATTCGATCACTCTGTTTGCATCAAGTTGGACACAATACGAGCAAAACATAATTTTCACTTGGTGAATATGATGACTACATTAGATACTTGCTCATTTATCAACTAATATCATACCGACTTTTCAAATCACCTCAAATGGTGGGGCCTTTTTCACCATCATCCACTTCCTAAACATCCTAGCAAAAATGCTCCAGGTTTCTTTGCTATCATCAACATCTTTGAGTAAATCATGAGAAGTGTTTGGCATTGCTTGAGTTGATGCAAGTGATTCTTCAAGAATTGTCCTCTTATGCTATATATGAGGATGGGAAGCTTTGACTGAGATATATAATGGTACATGTAAAAGTATTGAATGTGAAGGCATTTCCACAAAAACAAATTTCAATGACATGCATTGACTAAATAGTATTAATTTAATTAGGATTTGAATGTTAGTTATTATTCCCTACAATCTTGAAAGATTACGGTTATTATCTGAAATTTGAAAGGCTACTTCCAATTATTATTTGCCAATTATTATAAATGTGTATTAATGAAATTTCAATGACATGCATAAAAACCCTATTGTCTATGTTCAACGTCAACTTTTCTTCCTTCCTAATTTTTGTTCTATTATTAATTGATCTATTATTAATATGAAAGGAACACATACACTATAATTTGTTCACAGAATTGTATGGCTCAATTTATTCCTTTCAGAGCAATTGTTGGAAATGGCGTTGGCATGTATTGATTGAATGATTTTAATTTAATTAAGATTGGAATGTTGTAGTTATTATGCCCTATAATCGTGGAAGATTACAGTTATTATAAATGTGTTTTAATGTCATTAGGACTGTGATTATTTGACCCATATTCAAGTGTAATCGGGTTATGAAGCAGGTGACACGAGATTTATAGAGTAAATGATAGCTAGAGAGAATCATGTAATTTTAGATAATCGAACTGGCATAGGATGGAGTATTTATATTCATTACGAAACATGTCCTTACGGTCAATAGGTCAAGTCGTCGTCGGCTTTATAGTTAATTTTGTTGTTGTTTTGTGTATTGCCGTGTTGTTTCATTTTATAATATCTTTATTTTTATTTTTAGAATATAATTATAATTTAAAGATAAGTATAAATTTAGTAATAATTTTTAGAATAAAAAAAAGAGGAATCTATTTAAAAAATAAATAAATAATATATATATATATATATATATATATATTCAAAAGGTGGCACTGAATTCGTTACCACTTTTGACAAAAAATGAGAGGGGTGGGCAAAAAAAAAAAAATTATGTGCAAGAGATTTTAGATAGGATAAAGTCATAAAACTCATATCCAGTACTTTATGCCCAGTTCCTTCTATTCACCAATAAAAAAAATGACAGCTGGACATTTGTTAATATATCATCAATAACTCCGTTGCTCATTGCTCACCATCTCCGTTCTTTCTTTCTCCCCCCCCCCCCTTTTGAATGGACGAACCCTATCGCAAACATCTCCAGCAGCTATTCGGCGATGTGGGGAGGATAAAAAACGTTATCCGTATCCAGCAACATCTTTGAACTCCTTCAAACTAAGGAACAAAAAATCAAATCGGGTAATTAACAGGTCATAACAAAAGTTTAAGGATTAATGGATCAACTGGAGTCAGACCGGTCATATTAAAATATTACAATTTATTAGTGATAATATATATATATTAATATATTTTTAAATTTATATAGATAAAAATGAAGATCTTTATGAAAAAATGCTTAAAATTTATTAGTATTAGTTATGGTGCATCTACTTATGTAATGATATCTTATTTACTATAATTAATTAATTATTATATCCCCAAAATCTTTCTTTTTTTAGATTTGTTCTTTCTTTACTTATTTTTCTTTTCATCTTGGTCTTCAAACTTTCATTTTTTCCTAAAAAATAGCGGATATAATAGTTAGAGGAATAAAAAAATTATTTTTTAAAAAAAGAGGGTACCGGTCCGCACCGGTTTTAACTGGTTCAGATTAGTTGGACTGGTTCACCGGTTTAACACCTCAACCAGACTGGACCACCAACTGATTCATCAGTTTTTCGGTTTGGCCGATCCAGTTCAATTTTTTTTTTCACCGCTCAAAACCTCTATCGTTCGGTAACATCTAGAAACAAAGGTTCAGAACATGCTACAGTGCAAGCGATAAGGATAAGATTGTTGGCATCAAAATACTCATAGTATAACGGTGGCTTCCTAAACATGGGAGCAGTGAGTTTCGATTTATGATTCTCAAACATTAAATTTTCCAACAAGTAATTTAAGACAAGCACTAAGAAGTTGAATCCAAAAAAACCTTATTATCGTCAGTTCGAGAGACTATTCTTGGCTGCAATAAGCTCTTCACGATGGCCGACATACCCTCTCCGCAATCACCGTCAATCGGAGATATTGTCCTTGGCTGCTGATCAGCTCTTCATAGGGGTTGTCGTATCCTCTCCAAACCCTTGAATCTATTATTCTTGATGGCCGCTAGAGATGCTTAGGGTTCGTCCAGCAAAAAAAAAATGAACGGGGATGGGGAGCAATGGGTAACGGTATTAATGATGATGTGTTAAAAATGTCCAGATGTCTTTTTCTTATTGGTGAACTGGAGGAACTGAGTATAAGGCAATGTAAGTTATGTCCTTGTATATATACCCTATCCCTCCTTCACCTCATTTGTAAAGATGAAGTGAAGATTTTGGAAGAAGGGTGTTCTAAAGTTTCAATTTTTATAATTTTAAGAATTAATAAGATATTTAAACTCTTTTTTAATCACAAAACTCTTTTATATGAAAAATATTTTAAATATTTTTCTCTTTTCCATGATAATAATTTTCTATTAGTTAGAGAATATTTTAGGGATATGACTTTAGGTAAATTTTGTGTATGACGGTAGGAATGTAGAGAATAATTAATAGTTAATTTTAACTAGTTTAAATTTATGATTTTGTTGTCATGTGATTTCATAATTGATTTCTTTTATAAATAGGATATAAATTAATCTTTGTAGGATGTTTTTACCAATAAAAATTTGTTTAAATAATTTATTTGGATTATTGGAAGTATTATTAAGGATTTAATCTGTTTACTTTTGTTAGATTTAAGCTATGTGAAAATATGAGTTAGGACTTAATATTTAAATTAAAATTTAATATAATTTTTAATTATGTGAAGATTTGAGGAGTTGTTTAATAATTGAATTATACCCATATAAATTGTGAAAAAGAGATTTGATTGTTTAGAAAGTTGATATTGAGGATTTTATAATTATAGGTATGTTAAAGGTGAAATTTTGATTTATAAAAATTAGATGGTTGATGTGAGAGAATGGTATAAAGGTTATTTAATGATTTTAAGGAAATTAAAATAATTAAGAATAATAGTTGTAGAAGAAATTGGGTTTGTGGGAATTGAATTGCATAAATTATTTATTTTATTTTTTCTTGTGGTTAATTGATATCTATATTACTTGTATGTGTTTTAAAAGAGTTTGTGGGTGAGTTTTGTGCTATAAACTCTTATATGTGTTGAAAGAGTTTAGGGGTGAATTTTGTGCCTTAAACTCTAATATGTAATAAATTTTTTTTTCTAATTATTACTGATTTAGTAAATTTTATAAAACTATACTGAATAATAATTGCCTGTGAGAAATGGGCTTCTCACATTTCATTTATCCCGGACAACCACATGGTTTTGGATGGAAAAAACATAAATAGAACCTCCATTGATACTCTCCTCCTTAACATAAAATTCATTCTCTAGTTAATTTTTTTTAATTAAAATTGATACAGCTCGGGAAATATTATAATGAAATATCTGATTTTTTGATGTTCAGGGTGCCCTTCGGCGCAAATCGATGAGGATCTGGTCTGTTTGAAACGAAATTATGAATCGAACTGGAGCCCCATTTGGTTAAGAAAATATGCCTTTTTTAATCTATATGTCATTGATAAAATCATGATATAATATTTATGACGTACCAACGCAATTTTTTAAATTTTGCTACGTGAAATAGATATACGCGCTATCATAAACCAAAATACTGAACTAATCCGTGTTCATATTTTAGTCTACTTTCGCCAACACCAAACAACTTCAAATATTTATTTTTGGTCGAAAAGAAATAGAACGAAGGAGTGCAATTCCAGTTTTGAATGTGATTTTTTAAAAAAATTTTATGGTATGTTAAATTAAATTGTTTCATTCACACACGATATGTGTGTATGTAATTGTAAACAACTATTAAAATCAAATTAGGGAAAGTGAACATTAATATACAAATTGTGAATATAATCGACAATATTTGAAAAATATTTAAAAAAGAGGTTGCAATGAACATAATTGAATATGATACACGAAGAGAGCGAGCCTCTAGTAATGCCCCAGAAAATGAATAGTTGTGAGTCACTGTTGGTTACTCTGATTCTGATGTGAATAATATGATAATATCCCTACAATTACTCATGAATATCACTAACTATATGATCACTTCTTAACCCCGCTTCCTTTTAACCAATGCTTCAAAATCATTCATTCGTCGCGAACCGTTTTCACAAGAAACCACTAATAAGTCACAAATAGAATCAGGAGAGTAACTGCCAAGCTCACAGGTGAAGCCAAAACGATCATCAGAATTGCACAAATATGGAGACAACAGGAACCGTTCCAACTCATAATCAATACCGAAACCCAGAGGAGCTGATGGTGGAAAAGTGTCGGGGAAAGAGAGTGTTACATCTAAGTGAGGTTTAATCCTTCTGCAATACTCATCAATAGAGAGTGGAAGTGATTTTAATGTCAGTTGTGTCAATAATGACCAGCGAGTGATGCTGTTGGGAACTCTTGTGAATGTAACACTATTACTGCAACAATCTTCCATTAACACATCATCCTCTTCGTCATCTTCCATTAATGACATTGTCACCACTTGATGTTCATTCATCATTTCTCCTCTCTCAACCCTCTCCTCCATATCATCATTCATCATCCTCTTCTTACCATGAGTTCTAAAGTGATAATCATTAGACGAATAGTGATCATTTCTAAAGTCATATTCATTAGACCAATAGTGATAATTGTGGTTGAAATCATGCCCAAACTCAATTGGACCCTCTAACCATCCAACTTCCTCCACAAATGGAAGTAAAGACGCCAAATTTCTCAATTCTTCCATCTCTTCCAATGGTATTACTTCATGTTTGAATCTAACACCACATATCATGTTGTCACATACGAACACCTTCATTGTCACTTTATTCAATAACAACACCTCAAGATGCAAATAACTGGACACACTCACGAACCCTGAACTTCTCCCTTTTACACTGCCCCCAACCTTTATCTGCATTGGCCCACAATCACATATCATTAAATCGACATCCTTTTCTGGGAAAGTTGAAGAATGAATTTGTGCCAAACTCACACAACCGTTAAGATTCAACTCTTTAATCTTAGGGGCGTTAGAGAGATCCGGCAGTACAGTGAGATGTTCTGAACGCCATAAAACAATTTCCTCTAAATTTGGAAAATGCTGAAAAAAGAAATCGAGTTTAATACATTAGATAATGACACATAACTAAAATTTAGTCAATAATTTCTCCCATGCTAATTAACAAAAAAATTGCGGCTGCTATTAACCCTCAATTTAGATGTAGTAAAGCAAACATTTGCATTGTGCATTATTTGGTCAATGTTTCATGTGTGTGTGTGTGATCTTTGAATCACGCCATTAAAAAATTATGACATATAAATTATGGTACGTACCTGATTTCCATTCCAAAGTTGTCGGATATTACTATTACTCATGTCAAGTATAATAAGATTATTCGCACAGAAATGTAATGGCACATATGGTAGTGGACATTCTTCCCAGCTCAAAAACCTCAATTCTTTTGGAAAATAATCCAAAACTCCACGAATATTCAACATTGAAGGCTTTCTCTAATCAGACTTGTAAATTTTAAGAAATATTAAATTATGCATCCTACGAAAACTACCAGCTCTCACTGTAATCTTTTGTATCTTGCTCACGTCCAATGACATGCACCTAATTGCCTCCATCTCCTAGAAATAGAAAATGAAAGGAAAAACAATTACCATTACCCAAAAAATGACCAAAACATACTGTACCAATTAAATATCCCTGCCATTAGAAATATCCAAATTATTAATGATGCTATTGCTCATTTTATTAAAAAATTCTTACAATTTATGTTTTCCTGACAATAAATGAATTCCTAAAATCTCATAAACATCCACACACACTCATGTATACCTACACACATGCATGTGCATATATTTAAGCAAATTTTCATTTATAACACTTGGCATATCGATAAATTTTAATCTTTATTTAAAGAAAGAATCTTTTTTTTTCTTTGCCAGAAGAAAAAAAAGCATGAACTAAAGACTAACGACAACAAACATTACAAGACGCGGAAAAACGCGCATACCTACAAATCGAATACACTATATAAGCGGAAAAAATAGTGCCTCCTTCAGTCTCCATATATTTTTGTTTTCAAATTTACATATAATATGTCCGTCTAATAACGGTAAATTCTTTACTATTATAAAAGCATGCTCATGCAAGCATATAAATTACACAAATTAGGAAGAGAAAATTTAATGTTGTGAATCATTTCATTATCACCTAATGAACATTCTTTTTAGACTAATTTTATCTTTTATAATGACACATATCACACAGTCCTCTTTAATTTATATTTAAAGTTTAGGTAGTGAATAAATTAAGCCTAAATGCAATTTTAGTCATTTAAATCGAGAAATGATCTCTTGTAGGAATATCCAATTAAAGAAAATAAAACAGAGAAACTTCAAGATAAATGCTGACACCAAACAGTCACCACCAAAAACTTTAACGAATAAAATGCATGTAGACAAACAAATATCACAAGGAATCTGACAATTAAGATGATAAAGAAAATAAGATGTAACAACAACAATAGAATAAATCATTACCTTGCCACAACTGAAAAAATAATCAATGTCTTCATGCTTCCATAGTCGAACAAGAGTTCCAGGATTAGCGAATAATAACTGTTGCCTAGCAATTTCAAGGCCCATTTTCTTCACAAGATCATGCATCACAACACCACCATGATCATCAAATGAAATGAGGGATTTCTCTCTAAGAACACTTATGTCAATAGGCACAGAAGAGTCATATAATTGTCTTATAAGTTTCAAAGAAATATCAACTCTTTCTTTGATTAAAAATGCCAGGTCAAGAAACACGTTCTGTTGTTTCTCATCAAGTCCATCAAAACTCAACTTCAGAACATCAACAATGCTTTGGGTGGATCTTGTTTTAGTTTTTCCAAAGCACTTCCCCACTCTTCTTTTTCTCTCCCATAGAGAAAGCAACCCAACACGACCAAAGCTAACGGATTTCCTTGGCAAAATTTCACTACTGATATTGATAACTCCATGTAACCTTTACATGGCTCATGTTGCTTGAATGCTTTCACACTAAAGAGATGGATGGCATTGTGGAAATCCAAATTCGGAACATGATATGTTGAAAGTGCAGATGCATTATGAAGCACTCGCATGTCTCTTGATGTAATAATAATTCTACTTCCTTCCCCAAACCAATTAAGCACTTCAGTTAAATCTGCAGCTATTTTTGAATTGTCCACATCATCAAGCATGAGAAGGATTTTTTTACGACCAAGCCTATTTTTCACATAAGTTGATTTTATGTCATAGATGCTAATGTTCTTATCTTTTAATAATTCTTTGAGGAAGTTTTGCTGAAATTTGTCCAAAGTAATTCTTGCTAATTGCTCTTTGACATTTTCAATAAAGGAGAAAGCATCAAATTGATCTCTCAACACTTGAAATATAGTTTTAGCAAGTGTGGTCTTACCAGCACCACCCATACCCCATATTCCCACAATACGAGCCTCACTTAAAAGCTTACCAATATTTTCAATATGATGAGCAATGCCAACAAGTCCTTCAAGATGAGGTGACAGTTTATTGTTCAACTTGCTCAAAGTGTCTTTGACAATCTCTTCAACAAGTTTGAATTCAGGTCTAGCATAAATGTCAATCAAAAGAAAAGGCATATTTAATATGTAGTAAATAAATAAAATAAAGAAACAACTACAATAATTTGTTAGAGTACTAAATATTAATCAAGTCAATCCCCGAAACCAACAACAAAGAGAATATTTTTGAAGCTACCTGGTACAATTGGAATCCCATCCAGAGAAACTTGCAGATTGGATCAAAGCATTTCTCCACCTTTGCAATTTTTTTGGGTTGTCTTTAAATCTTCGCTTCAATTCATCAAATCCATTTCCAAAACTCCCACTTTGTGTCAGTATGTTTGAAGGATCTATATTATAGAAAATAGGTATTACAATCCTTCCAAATTTTTCCTTGCATTCCAATATGTGAACGAGTTCATCTAAACACCATGTTGAAGAAGCATAAGTTTTAGATAAAATAATCATAGATATTTCAGACTCCTCTATTGTCCTCAAAAGAACTAGTGAGATATGTTCTCCTTTGCGGAGTTCGTCATCCATAAAAGTGTGAATGCCCGCATTACAAAGTCCTTTGTAAAGATAACTTGCAAAAGTGTGGCGGATGTCTTCCCCTCTAAAGCTAAGGAAAACATCATACTTTGTAGCAGGAGGAGAAACACCAATATGTGAAGAAGGAGGAGAAGCCCTTTGAGTTAAAATCATATCATCTTTAGTGCTACAAATAGAAACAAACCGTCAACAAACTTTGGGTTACATATAGGAGCAAATCAAACAAGCAAGTAAAGAGTGAGAGGTTATTTAGAAGAAGGCGATTACCATTCATTAGCAGCAACAAGCTGGTCACCATAAAGTGAAGGAGAGATGAATCTGATAGCTTTGGAAATTAATAAAGCTAATAGGATCAATAAAGCTTCTATGAGCGTTAAAACAATTATTCCACCCATGTGATAGCAATTTATAGTTCGGACCTTCAACAACCTGAAACTAATGCGATAGAAAGAGCAAGCAAAACAACATATCAATGGGATGAAGCAAGTGGAAGAGAAAAAAAAGGAAAAGAATCACTGGATTGTATTAACCTGGCGGATGTGGTGGGAAGCCAAAGAAATAGCTCACAAGGTCTCAATATATTGTTGAAGGTTCATTATTATATTTCTTATATGAAGATGACCTTTTTTAAAAAAAAAAATAGGGAGTACCATTTCTCACACTTCATCTGTTTTTCCCCCCGTTTTCCCTTTCATCTCACAACAAAATGCGAGCGACGTAACGATAATTACATGTTCGATTCTTTATTTTTTGGAGTAAAATATTGTTCAAAGTTTTGTAAATAAGAAATCATCATAAGAGAACTTCCTTTGACTTGTGACCCAATAAATATCTAACGGATATTAATTTGTAACAACACACACAAACACACATAACCACATATTAGATTGTTATCTGAATATGACGAGCAATAATTTTTGAAGTAGATCGAACCAAACCAATTATCAGCGTGAAAGATGAAAAAGCCCGTTGAATCATAGGAACTCAAAAGTACGGAAAAGGATGTCAAACCCCTCAAATTAAATATAGGCATTGTTTGATTCTGTTTTAATTTTTATGCCTTATGTAACACCTTAATTTCTAAAGCCTTTAGATTAGTTTAAATATATAATGGTTTTAAACCTAAGACCAAAACAATTTATAGTATCAATTTAAGATAGAGTTTAATCTTATATTTGTATAGGATTTTCAAAAACTTTTTTTTTAAAAAAAAAAAATATATATATATATATAGTCTAAATTTTAGTTTGTAAATTCATTATCTTTATCAGTTTCAAAATCATTTATTTAAAATACAGAGCATTTTCTATCCATAGCTCGCGTCGTGATGGTTAACTTATAGGTTTATGGATACCAATACGTTATCAAAAGTCTAGCGTACGGATTACAACTTATACAGTCTGCGTCGCGAGTACTAGTACTACTATCGCTACAACTACTACTTATAAATATTTTACAGTCATCCAAAATAAAATGATAACCAAACAGTCTATAATTTATTTGCCTCTTCTTCGTCCGTCTATATTACCTTCTTGCCCTTAGAGCTGGACGCCTTTGCTGTATATCATTTGTTGAAAAAGGGGTGAGATTCAAAAGAATCTCAGTAGTACACAGATCACTCGTATAATATACAAATACTAAGCATGTAAAACAAATCATCAAACATCACAACTTACAGAAATGCATCACATAAAATGGCCTAACCGGTCCCTTATCTCATACTCACAGCGTTTGAGATTCACAATCTGGCTGCCCAGGGCCTCTGCCCCATACAAGGTACAGTCACGGGCTTTCTGCCTCAAACCTACATGGCTTAAGACGCCCCCGGGTAACTCCCGGTGTAACTTGTACTTACGGGTCTTACCGCCTATGGACTATCTGTCCCATACATATACAGATGATATGGTACACATACATGGCATCACATATGATATAAGAGATAAGGTACTACCTGACAGTCTTTCCAAATTTGGTTCCTGTTCTCAGTCTCTTAGGCGTCCCGGGCAAATGTCAAATCCTATAATTTATAATTTACGGACGGGCGAATTATTACTTATTCTAAAATAATTTAAGACACTTTGGTATGTTATCATTATAGCTAATACCTTAAATCCAATAGGTATTTAATGGACTCATACCAACTCTAGTATTTAACTTGACCCTTAGAGTCCTAATTATTTCAAAAATACCCTTACTTTTTTATTTTTTTTTCACTATTACTCAATTCTGTCAGAATTTTCAATAATCTTTGAAAATTCATATCTTGGCCTAGAAATATCCAATTAAGGTGGTTCCAAATTCTATGTGTCACTTATAAAGTCCATTTCAATATAAAAATACGTTTAACTACCACCTATTCATGAATAATTCCCAGTTTTAAATTTGTCTCGCACTGCCAGAAAATCTTTCCAGTTTCAATAGCTTAAATTCTAAACTTCATAACTAAATATATAGAACTCCAAATGGGATGGTTCAAAATCCTATATGATCCTATTTAAGTACATTTGCAGGGAAAAATATTACCATTTATAAATTATAGCCACAAAATTTCCATAATTTTTTCAAACCTCGTCTGTACCATAAAACGTTCCAGATTCATCATCTAACTTTAAAAATTCATATCTCACTATTTATAAACCCAAATGATAAATATTATATATCAAAGTAAAGCTTAAGATGTCTACTTTCCTTCTGGAAACTTTCATAATTTTCGGACTAGGTTTGGTTACCGAAATTTATTTTACAACCAATATGATTTCAGAGAAACTAACCGAACAACAACTCCTCTTATTTTCTAAAAATTCTAGACTTATATATAATCATCCAAAAATCAAAACCACATGTATTCCCACATAATTTTTCGTGTAGAATTGATTGGAAACCTCAAATTTGACAAATTCTCATTCCTTTTCATGCACTATTTTTCCCAAAACAAAACCTCACAAGACAGCAATTCATTATACTAGGTTCTTATGCTTCCCAAATTACCCAAAAATAGTCTCAAATCAACTAGAAAGAGTTAAGAATATGGGAAGGAAACTCACCTATATTAGGATATGGAGTTGTATGTAGAATTTGTAATCACTTCTTCCTTCCTCTGGTAGCACCGATCACTCTTACGTATCTCTCTTTCTCTATTATGTGTCTCTTGCTCTCTCTCTTTTCTTTCTTTTTGGATGTTGGCTAAGAAAAATGAGAAGTGTGTGTGTGTTACGTATAATTATGAGAGTGAGAGAGAGTATGATGTTTTTTTTAATAATTAAAAATGTGTATGTGTGTGCCATGTGTGTAGTGTGTGTGTGTTATTTAATTAGTTAATTGTGTGTGCATGAAATGCGTGTGAAGTGAGGGAAGAGGGTGTGTGTGTTTTAATTATTATAATATATATATATAGGTATATTTTTATCCTATTAATTACACACACTATGTATTAATTTTTCTCTGTCTAATTTAAGATTCCTTAAATTTCATAACTTCCATAATTTAGCTTACTATCTAACTCCCATAAATTAGTCCTTAGCCTTTGAATAAATTTTGGTATGTTACAATTCTCCCCCCGTAAAATAAATTCCGTCCTCGAAATTTGTTACACTTCTTGAGATATAAACTCAGGGTAACATTTCTTCAACTTCCCAAGTTGCTTCCCTTGGAGACAATCCCTTCCACACCACCTTCACGAATGGTATGCTTCGATGTCTAAGTTGTTTTTCTTGTCTGTCAATGATTTGTTCTGGCTCAGCCTCATATGTGAGATCATCTCGCATATCCACATCTTCATATTCCATAATATGTTCAGGGTCTGGTTGGTACTTCTTCAACTGTGATACATGAAACACATCGTGCAGTCTACTCAAGTTTGGGGGTAAGGCTATTCGATATGCTACTGGCCCAATTCTTGCCAATATTTCAAATGGACCAATGTAACGTGGGCTAAGCTTTTTCCTTTTGATTGCCCTACCGATTCCGGTAACAGGGGATACCTTCAAAAATACATGATCTCCCACTTCAAACTCTAGAGATCTTCTCCTTTTATCAGCATAGCTTTTCTGTCTGCTTTGCGCTGTTAGGAGCCTATTTTTTATAGTCCTGATTTGCTCTGTGGTTTGATCTACCAGATCCGGCCCATATAGTCTTCGTTCATTCAATTCTGTCCAGCATAGGGGTGATTGACACTTTCTACCATACAATGCTTCATAAGGAGCCATTTGTATACTTGCATGATAGCTATTATTGTAAGTGAATTCAGCGAGTGGAAGGAAATGATCCCAACTTCCCTTGAAATCCAATACACATGCTCTTAACATATCTTCTAGCATTTGTATAGTTCTTTCTGACTGTCCATCCGTCTGTGGATGATAGGCCGTACTGAATTTCAGCTTCGTACCTAGAGCTTTATGTAGAGCTTTCCAGAATCTTGATGTAAATCTGGGATCTCGATCAGAGATAATGCTTTTCGGTGTACCATGGAGTCTGATTATCTCCCATATATATATTTCCGCTAACTTCTCTGGGGAATATCTAGCATTAATGGGTATGAAATGTGCCGTCTTGGTGAAACGGTCGACAATTACCCAAATGGCATCATAGTTTCTAATTTTGGGTAAACCCATCACTAGATCCATAGTGACACTTTCCCACTTCCATTCTGGAATTTCTGGACTCTATAGAAGTCCTGGTGGTCTCTGATGTTCAATCTTCACCTTCTGACAAATGAGACATCGGGCCACATACTTGGTCACATCGCTTTTTAGCCCTGGCCACCAGTACATGGATTTCAAATTGTGATACATCTTAATCATTCCTGGGTGAAGGGTGTAACGACTCTTGTGTGCCTCGTCCAGGATTTTCCGCCTTAAATCAGCCTTTTGTGGTACATATATTCTCTGTTTGTATCTGACCAATCCACTTGGTGAAAGGTCATGATCCTGGGTTTCACCTTTTTCAATCATCCCTCGGATCAACTGGGCTCATTCATCTTGTATTTGAGCTTCTTCAATTTCTGCTCTCAGATTACTTTCTTCCTGACTAACACTAAAATTAGCTAGGAGTACTTCATTCGGTTTGTATGCATTCAGGAATACTTGATTTGTCAAGTTTAGATCCCTGAATTCCTCTAACAATTTTTGTTCTCGGACCATCATGACTGCTACTTGCACCGCTTTTCTACTTAAGGCATCAGCAACAACATTTGCCTTTCCTGGATGATATTTAATCTTTAGATTATAATCTTTTAACAACTCCATCCAGCGACGTTGTCTCATATTCAATTCTTTTTGATCATGTAGATACTTGAGGCTCTTGTGGTCACAGTACAACTCTACAGTACTACCATATAGGTAGTGTCGCCATATTTTCAATGCAAACACGATTGCCGCAAGCTCCAAATCATGAGTGGGATAGTTCTTCTCGTGAGGCTTCAGCTGTCGAGAGGCATACGCCACTACTCTGCCCTGCTGCATAAGGACACATCTCAATCCCTGCTTACTAGCATCACTGTAAACCACATATGGCTCACTGGGATCTGGAATAATCAGTACTGGTGCGGATGTCAACCTCTCCTTCAGCTCCGTGAAGCTCCTCTCACATTTGGCATCCCACACATATGTTTGATTCTTTCTCGTGAGCTTTGTCAATGGCATGGCGATCCTGGAGAAATTTTGAATAAATCTCCGGTAATAACCAGCAAGACCCAGAAAACTGCGTATCTCTGTTACAGTTTCTGGCCTCTTCCAGTTTAGTACTGCCTCCACCTTACTAGGATCCACAAAGACTCCTTCTTGTGAAATTACATGGCCCAGAAATTTAACTTCTGAAAGCCAGAATTCACATTTACTCAGTTTGGCAAAGAGTTGGTTTTCTCTCAGAATTCTCAGCATTATTCTCAAATGCTCTTCATGTTCCTCTTTACTCTTAGAGTATATTAGGATGTCGTCAATGAAGACTACCACGAACTGATCCAGATATTGACGCAAAATTCGGTTCATGTAATCAATAAACACAGCAGGTGCGTTGGTCAGTCCGAAAGGCATCACCAAGAACTCATAGTGTCCATATCTGGTTCTAAAAGCTGTTTTCGGTACATCCTCAGCTCTTACTCGCAATTGATGGTAGCCCGATCTCAAATTAATCTTTGAGAATACGCTAGAACTAGATAGTTGATCGAGAAGATCATCAATCCTGGGGAGTGGATATTTGTTCTTGACGGTCACCTTATTCAGCTCTCGGTAATCAATACATAACCGTAGGCTCCTGTCCTTCTTAACAAACAATACTGGAGCTCCCCATGGTGAAACACTAGGTCGTATAAACCCTTTTTCTAGTAATTCTTCAATTTGCTTCTTTAGTTCTGCCATTTCATTTGGTGCCATTCGGTAAGGAGCTTTGGAAATAGATCCGGTACCCGGCATAATCTCAATGGCGAACTCAACTTCCCTTTCTGGAGGTAATCCACTAATGTCTTCTGGAAATACCTCAGGAAATTCATTCACTACGGGTATACTCTCAATCATCACATCTGATTATGCCTGAACCGAGAATAATATCAGATACCCCTGACGCCCTTTTCTCAGACATTTCTCAGCTTTAGCTACGGAGAGAAAATCCAGGTTAATGCTAGCATCATTTCCTTTATGTGGTTCAAGATATTCAATTCTCTTGTTACCACAGTCCAGCAACACATTGTTCACCGTTAGCCAGTCAATGCCTAGAATAACTTCCAGTTTGTGAAGTGGTAGATAGATCAAATCTATCACTGACTCCCGCCCCGCTACATTTATAATACAATTCAAACAAGCATCTGAAGTAATAGCTCTAGCACCCATCGGTGTAGATACAACCAGATCATACGGTAATTTATGCACATTTAGCCCTAACTCTTTAGCACACTCAGAGGAAATAAACGAATGACTAGCACCATAATCAAATAAGGCTTGTAATGTGGTACCATTAAGAAGGATTGTACATTGGATCATCTCTGGAGATTTCTGGGCCTCCTCGTGGGTCATCGCAAATACTCTCCCTTGAGTCTTGGGCCTGGGCTCTACTGCCCGCTGTTTACATTCACTAGCAAAGTGACCTGGTTGATGACAGATGTAACAAATTATCTGTCTATCACACGTTCTGCCACGATGCACCTTACCACATCGAGAACATGTTGGAGCTGTAAAGGTCCCCTGGTTTCCACGGTTATCTGGCCGATAAGGTCTCTTATCATTTCCCTGAATGATGATCCCTGACCCTTCCGTTTCTGAGGAAAACTTCCCCGACTAAGCCCACCATGGTTGCTGGTATTCTTAGTCAGATTTCGATCTCGCAGGTTGTACTCCGTGATTCGGCATTCTTCTACTTCTTTGTTAAAATTTTCAAATTGTCGGGCGGCTAATCGATCTTTCAGGTAACGCTTCAACCCTCTGATCAGTAGATCTGAGCTCCACTACTCACCTTCTTTGTTTCGCATGTAAGAGGAGTAACGGGACAAGCGAGTGAATCGAGAGAGATATTCATCGAAGGTCTCCTCTCCACCTTGTCATATAGATAAGAACTCTGTTTCTTTTTCGATTCTCACAGATCTGGGGAAGTATTTTTCATTAAACTTCTCCTGGAATAGCTCCCAAGTCACAGGAATATTCTAGGTTCGCAACATCATAGCTATATTCCTCCACCATTGGTCTGCATCCCCCTCTAGTTTGTACACCGCTAGTCGTACCTTTATCTCAGAAGAACACTCCGATATTTAAAAAAATTTCTCCAGTCTGATTATCCAGTTTTCAGCTTCTTGAGGATCAAATTTCCCGTTGAATAATGAGGATTGGTGTTTACCGAACTCTGTAACCCAATACTGTATGTTTCGTTCCTCACGGACTGGTCCCCCATGAGATTCTTGATTCGGTGTTATTGGTGGTTGTGACTCCTCAGGTTGGGTCGATTCTTCCTCATTCTTTGTTTCCTCTTGAATTGTTTCATTATTTACTGAATGCCCCCTATCTTCATTCTGCTTAGCTTTTACTTCTTGGAGCTCTTCCCTAAGTTCTTGTATCATGGCCCGCTGTTCAGTAAGCATGCTAAGCATTTGTTGCATAAGATCAGGTCTAGCATTTAGTTCCAGATTATCATTTCCGTGTCTACCTCTACCTCGACCTCTGCTACGGCCTCTTCCGCTAGCTCTACCACCTCTTATAATTGCCATCTTTATATTTCACTATATTAAAATGAGGAAAAGATAAATTTCTCATAGTCATATATCAGCATATTATTCTGATAATGCCAGAACCTTATGCTCTGATACCAAAAATGTAACACCTTAATTTCTAAAACCTTTAGATTAGTTTAAATATATAATGGTTTTAAACCTGAGACCAAAACAATTTATAGTCTCAATTTAAGATAGAATTTAATCTTATATTTGTATAGGATTTTCAAAAACTTTTTTTTTAAAAAAAATATATATATATATATATATATGGTCTAAAGTTTAGTTTGTAAATTCATTATCTTTATCAGTTTTAAAATCATTTATTTAAAATACAGAGTATTTTCTATCCATAGCTCGCGTCGTGATGGTTAACTTATAGGTTTATAGATACCAATACGTTATCAAAAGTCTAGTGTACGAATTACAACTTATACAGTCTGCGTCGCGAGTACTAGTACTACTATCGCTACAACTACTACTTATAAATATTTTACAGTCATCCAAAATAAAATGATAACCAAACAGTCTATAATTTATTTGCCTCTTCTTCGTCCGTCTATATTACCTTCTTGCCCTTAGAGCTGGACGCCTTTGCTGTATATCATTTGTTGAAAAAGGGGTGAGATTCAAAAGAATCTCAGTAGTACACAGATCACTCGTATAATATGCAAATACTAAGCATGTAAAACAAATCATCAAACATCACAACTTACAGAAATGCATCACATAAAATGGCCTAACCGGTCCCTTATCTCATACTCACAGCGCTTGAGATTCACAATCTGGCTGCCCAGGGCCTCTGCCCCATACAAGGTACAGTCACGGGCTTTCTGCCTCAAACCTACATGGCTTAAGACGCCCCCGGGTAACTCCCGGTGTAACTTGTACTTACGGGTCTTACCGCCTATGGACTATCTGTCCCATACATATACAGATGATATGGTACACATACATGGCATCACATATGATATAAGAGATAAGGTACTACCTGACAGTCTTTCCAAATTTGGTTCCTGTTCTCAGTCTCTTAGGCGTCCCGGGCAAATGTCAAATCCTATAATTTATAATTTACGGACGGGCGAATTATTACTTATTCTAAAATAATTTAAGACACTTTGGTATGTTATCATTATAGCTAATACCTTAAATCCAATAGGTATTTAATGGACTCATACCAACTCTAGTATTTAACTTGACCCTTAGAGTCCTAATTATTTCAAAAATACCCTTACTTTTTTATTTTTTTTTCACTATTACTCAATTCTGTCAGAATTTTCAATAATCTTTGAAAATTCATATCTTGGCCTAGAAATATCCAATTAAGGTGGTTCCAAATTCTATGTGTCACTTATAAAGTCCATTTCAATATAAAAATACGTTTAACTACCACCTATTCATGAATAATTCCCAGTTTTAAATTTGTCTCGCACTGCCAGAAAATCTTTCCAGTTTCAATAGCTTAAATTCTAAACTTCATAACTAAATATATAGAACTCCAAATGGGATGGTTCAAAATCCTATATGATCCTATTTAAGTACATTTGCAGGGAAAAATATTACCATTTATAAATTATAGCCACAAAATTTCCATAATTTTTTCAAACCTCGTCTGTACCATAAAACGTTCCAGATTCATCATCTAACTTTAAAAATTCAATATCTCACTATTTATAAACCCAAATGATAAATATTATATATCAAAGTAAAGCTTAAGATGTCTACTTTCCTTCTGGAAACTTTCATAATTTTCGGACTAGGTTTGGTTACCGAAATTTATTTTACAACCAATATGATTTCAGAGAAACTAACCGAACAACAACTCCTCTTATTTTCTAAAAATTCTAGACTTATATATAATCATCCAAAAATCAAAACCACATGTATTCCCACATAATTTTTCGTGTAGAATTGATTGGAAACCTCAAATTTGACAAATTCTCATTCCTTCTTCATGCACTATTTTTCCCAAAACAAAACCTCACAAGACAACAATTCATTATACTAGGTTCTTATGCTTCCTAAATTACCCAAAAATAGTCTCAAATCAACTAGAAAGAGTTAAGAATATGGGAACGAAACTCACCTATATTAAGATATGGAGTTGTATGTAGAATTTGTAATCACTTCTTCCTTCATCTGGTAGCACCGATCACTCTTACGTATCTCTCTTTCTCTATTATGTGTCTCTTGCTCTCTCTCTTTTCTTTCTTTTTGGATGTTGGCTAAGAAAAATGAGAAGTGTGTGTGTGTTACGTATAATTATGAGAGTGAGAGAGAGTATGATGTTTTTTTTTTTAATAATTAAAAATGTGTATGTGTGTGCCATGTGTGTAGTGTGTGTGTGTGTTATTTAATTAGTTAATTGTGTGTGCATGAAATGCGTGTGAAGTGTGGGAAGAGGGTGTGTGTGTTTTAATTATTATAATATATATATAGGTATATTTTTATCCTATTAATTACACACACTATGTATTAATTTTTCTCTTTGTCTAATTTAAGATTCCTTAAATTTCATAGCTTCCATAATTTAGCTTACTATCTAACTCCCATAAATTAATCCTTAGCCTTTAAATAAATTTTGGTATGTTACACCTTAAGAGTAGTTTTCTGAAGTTATTTTTAAGAATAAATTTTGTTAAGTAAGAAAAACTGCATAATTGATTATTCTAAGAAATTATATTTTCGAACAAAGAAAGTATGAAATCATATATAAAACGATTGTTCTTAAAATCAGTTTAACAAACAAAGAAGGAAAAGGATTGTATGACTAACCAACTTTTTATAATAACTTAGTATATTGATAAACTAATTTAATAAAGAATTTGAATAGCATGACTAATAAATAACAAAAAAAATCTACTAAAAAAATAAACTAGTTAAAATTAAAACAAAATAGACTTTATCTCACAGAAAAAAAAGTATTTATGCATAACTAATTAAACACGCCATCCACACGAAATTGTAAAATGGGTTCAATATATTTGAATAATTGTTGATTATTCATAAAAGCAACAAAGGATTGAAAAGTTTAAGCTAATAATTAAAATCTTGACAATGATTTATTTGAGTCAAAGAAGGCGGTAAAACAGAGAAATTTAGCTACCTCAGATAGTTGCAGGATTTTTTTCTGTATACGAACCCTAAAAACTAAGATAAAAATCTCGCAAAACAGTAAATAGAAGGGATGAAGCATGTGGAATGAGAGAGAGAGAGCATGAACCTGGATATGTGAAGGGAAGATAGTTCGCAAAGACGGTAAAAATGTCAGCTTTGGGATCTGCAGAGACTTCCACCTCTTCCAAACAGTTCTTAAAACAAATGAAGATTTAAGTCAATAGATCAAGTCGAGCCATAATGTTTGACGGTTATGTGACTTTGTATTTCAGAAGTAAAAGCATAAAAAATTTCAAATGATTAGAAGAAAACATAAAATCTTTTGCAGAAAAATGAAGGCAAAACTTAAGAAGGATGATAAATCCATTGGGATAAAGCAAGCAAAAGAGAAGAAATAACCTGGATCGATGAGTATGGAAGCGAAAAAGAAATATCTCACACAAGCAAAGTTCTGCAAAATGACAGCTTCAAAATTTGCAGACGTTGCTTTCTCATCAGAGATGAACAAATAGCAAATGTCTGCCTCACACATATTTATCTCGTTTCAGTTTCTATTACTCCTCTTTCCGGGAAGCTCGCGTGTCGGGGGTGATGTAATGATGCAATGCTGTCTCATCGTACGTCTTGGACAGCTGTAAAAAAAGCTACTCTCCGAGCGAGGCCCACACTTAATAAAAATTTGAATAATTCACCTACACAATAATAAATAATGAAAATGAATAGTGAGATTTTTACTGCAGTTGGAATTGGTGGGAGATGTTGCTTTTTTAAGCCTGATTTACTGTTTAATTTTGAACTAAAGGATTGTTAGGATAAGCAGTAACAGAATTTTTTTTAAATCTGATTTTTATAAAAATTATATAGAATAAAAATCAGACTATAAATATGATTTATATTTATATTAGTATTGTAGAAGTGCTCTTCTTTTAAAAAACTAGACTTTTAAACTTAACTTTCCTTTTATCTAAAAATTTAAATGAAAGAATGATGATCCTTCTTATAAAGATGTTTGGTTCAGTAGTTAAATGCCATTTAAGCCCGATTGATCAGTGTAAGCGCTTAACAATCAGGATTTTTTTTTGGTGGTGTTTGGATAGGCTGAGTTCCAGAATGGCTTATCAATCCTTATTTGAAAAGCATGAAATTTCATTGGATTCTCTGAGGCTTTTTTGACCATTAGACCGTTAGTGCATGTGATTTTACTATTCCCTTTCAGCTTTAACCTGTGCAATTGTATAAACAATTGGAGCAGTCCGTGCGAATCACTCCACTAACCATTACCCCTCCATTCATTGAGCCATCTACCCCTAACCACACCGGTCTCCAGATCTGATAAAGGTGGTGTTTATCTTCATTTTCTCCTCTCATCAATCTCCTCTCCTTCAAGTTGTATGCGTCTCAGGTCTGACCAGTATTTCGGCCATTAATCTCCTATAATTCCTGTTTCGGCGACTCTGGTCCTCTCACATCGATCGGCGTACTGCTCTCAGCTCCATGGTTGTCACCGTCTCAGGCACTTCGTGCTCCAGCTGTCGGCACTGTTTGGGTCGTTCACCAGCCAGAACCTTCACCGTTCGCTGCTCATCAGATGTGTTTCAGCCTCAGCTGCCGTCTAAATCTCTGACATCACCAATCTGTTCTCTTCAGGCCTGTGTCGCCGATGGGACATTCTTCAAGCTACTAAGCTTTGTCTTCTATGCCCTGTGTCTTCATCTTCTCAGTTAAGATTCGTTTACATCTTTATAGCAGGTAAGGTTTCGCCATCGCCATTTATGTCGAAACCAATTTGTCACTCAGCTGTCGTCCATATTGTTTTGTTTTTTTTTTTGGCATTATACTTCATTATGGTTTAGGAAGGAAGATGAAAACATCCTCAGCAAAGATTGACAGTTAGCATACAAATGGCAAAACAACTTATTTATAACATATTTATATATTGGGAAAATTAGTAATAGGTTTTACATAAGAAAGGCACTCGTAAATTAGTCCCTTGAATTTAAATTACTTAGAAGTCTGAACAAATTCATTCAACTATAATTTTAAAAATATATGAAGAGATAAATTAGTCATTTTGACATTTGACAACGATAGGTAAATCATCTCGATCGCCAGACTATTACCAATAACGATCATTTATGCATGTAATTGAGAGTATATGTGGTATCATCTGTTTATGGTATGTAACTGAGATTTTAGAATAGTAATGTATGTAGCATCCCTGGGACAAAAATTGTCAGCGTTTTGTACTTTGCCGTAAAGGTTTAGAAGAGAACATGAACGAAGGATCATGGTTACTTCATCAACAAATTTATTTAGATAGCAACAATTAGGTTTCTCGTAGCTGCAAAACTTATTTCACATAAGAGTTCTAATCTAGTAAGGGTTATTACGACATAAAAAATTATGGTTAGATTATTTTTGGCTTATGAACTGTGTGGATCATTTTTTGATAACGATCTTTTACTATTTTTAGTTTGTCCTATTGTTCAACGGAATTCGTTTCAGTTTTTAATTAGATAGCAACAATCAAGTTTCTTGTATGCCTTAAATGTTTTTGGCATAAGAGCTGTGACGAACTCTGGGGTTATTACACCTAAAAAATTATTTGGCACTTCATGTTTGGGTTAGGGAATGTATTGATCTTTGATCGTTGAAATTTATTTTTGTGTAGTTTATGTTCATGATCTTACAAACCGTGTTGAGCTAGTTTATGTTTATCATGCCTACAAAGTTTTGGTCAAATTTCTTGGAAATTTTTACATAGAAAAATGACTGACAAAGCGGCGTGGGATGATGCAATCACTGAGCTATTTATAAATGCCATGCTTGAGAAAATATTAGCAAAACAACGGCGTGGGATGTCATTCTAAAAGCAAGGTTGAGCAGCTATTATATCCACATTTAATGAGAACACAAGTCCGGGATATGACAAGAAACAACTAAAGAACAAATTTGATATTCTCCGGAAGGATTTTAGGACGTGGAATATACTAGTAAACGAGACTGGGATGGGTCGTGATCCTCAAACGGGGACCCTTGACGCAAGTAAAGAGTGGTGAACACAGAAATGTCAGGTAAGTAACATTTGTTTAACGATACAGATATGAAGAAAGTATTGGTTTAGTGTATATTGGTAATGCTTTCAGTTACTTTGGTTTCTACAGGAGCATCCTGCGTACAAGAATTTTCGTCGGTCACCCCTGAAGTTTGAGACTGAACTCAAGATCATTTTCAAGGACGTTTATGCAACAGGAGAGGCTTCTTGTTGTCCATCATATAGACAACCCCCAATGGAGGACGGGGAGGACATAGGTGTTTACCACCCGACGATGGATGAAGACGAAGGCTCGGGGGATAGTCAGGACAACTCATTCGCTGCACATTTGGCACTGACCACCAGAGTTTCGAATGACTTGGCGGGCATGGGGTTGTCATCGCAGTCTGGTCCTTCTGTGGCCACCGATTCAGGAAGCCAGGGGAAGAGGAAGAGGGTCGAGCGATCAGCACCAATGAAGAGGACAAAAACGCCTGCATCTAAGCCAATTGCGGATGCCGTTAGTATCATTGCTAATGCATCTAGGGATAGAACTGCTATGATCAGTGACATTAAACAACGGAGTGGTGATACTATCCTTAACGATCTCCTAACTCTAGACAAAGTGCGACAAGATTCTAGCTTTCGAATTCGGTGCATCCAGGTTCTTCTAGACCACAAGAGTTATCGCGACGCATTTGCTTCTTTATATAGGGGTAACAAAGAGTACTTGCTCGAGTGGTTGAGGTTTACCGTAGCGTATCACTTCGGATAGATAGTTATATGATTGTTCAGTGTCGTTGGAAACTTATGTTTATTGTTTATTTAATTCCAAATTTGTATGTTAAACTTGTTTGATGACGTATAACTTATATTATGTCAAATGTGGTTGTTAATGTATGTCATGCTGTTTGTACAAGTTTTTTTATGTCAAACCTAAATTTTCCCACATGCACAGGGTAGGTTATCAATGGCAAATTGGATGGAAGAAGAAGATGATGACTCTCACTTACTGGCCCTTATAGATGGGGAGTTAATAAAGTATGAACAACTTAGCATGTTGTTGTGTTCTTACTGGGTTCCTTTTATTTGCAAAGAACCGCGTAGAACAAGTCAACGCACCGGGCATTTATGGGTATAGGAGATATTGTCATACAACAAAACTTGTTCAAGAGATGTTCAAAGTAAATAACCATGTGTTCTATCTTTTGTGCAATAAGTTGGCCGAGCTCGGGTTACAAAATTCCAAGAATGTCGGTCTCGAAGAAATGGTAGCTATGTTTTTGCTAACAGTTGAACACGGAGTGAGAAATAAGGTAGCTCAAGAACTCTTCCAGCATTCTGGGGGAACTATTAGCCAACTATAGCATAGGGTTCTTCATACCTGCCTGCGTTTAGCTGAGGAGATTATCGATCCCGAATTCTGTGAATGCCACCCACGTATAGCTGGTGATCCCCGATTTTACCCATACTTTAAGGATGCTATCGGAGCAATTGATGGACCCCATGTAAGGTGTTATATCAATGGTCTCAACCGAGATAGGTTTATTGGTCGAAAGGGTTATCCTACACAGAATTTCCTAGCTGTATGCGATTGGGACATGTGTTTCACGCTCGTGTTAGCGGGGATGGGAAGGATCTGCACATGACGCTTGTGTATTTCAAGCTGCTGTGTCAAATCCAGCTATGAATTTTCCTCATCCGCCTCCAGGTACCATTTCGAAACCACGAAAGCAGTTAGTTTCATTTAATATTTTCATTAATCTCACCCGTTTAAAATGATTTCTAATATTGGCAGGAAAATATTATTTGGTCGATGCTGGCTACTCGACGCGAGAAGGATATCCGGGTCCCTACAGACGTGAGCGGTATCATGTGCCTGAGTTTAGGCATCATCCTATATTACAAAATAACAATGAGATATCCAATTTCTTCCACTCTAGTTTGAGGTCAACAATTGAAAGAACTTTTGGAGTGTAGAAGAGTAGATTCGCAATTTTAGAAAAAATGTGTAAATACAGCTACGACACCCAAGTCCACTTAGTTTGTGCAACAATGGCATTACATAACTTTATTCGAAGAAATTGTCCAGGTGACGTTGACTTTGACCAGGGAGACAATGGTAATTCCGGGCATGATGAAGATACGACTGTAGAGGTCGATGCTTTGTTCAACAATAATTCTGCGACATCTTCAATCGGAATGAATTGCATTCGGGACATTATTCGAAACAATATTTCGAGGAACGTATGATTATATTATAATTCTTTTTATTTGTTGACCAATTTCATATATATATCGGAAGCACTTTATTTATCTTACATTTTTTTCACTTTTTCATAATATGAAATATATTATTTTTTTCATACATAAACCCCCAAAAGCACTTATGTATTCCAAACAAGTTTTACTTTTGTAAAAGTACTTATACAATTTTTAATCCAAACATAAATCACGTTGCACAATCTCACTTATTCCAATCACGTTTTTCCATAAATCATTTTACCTACTGTTATACCAAACATCCTCTATGTCTCCCTTCAAACCAAATATATACTAAGTAAGAAAGTAATTCAAATGTTTTGTTTTACGTTAAGCTACAAGTCAACTAATAAAATATTTTTTCATGAGCACATGACGGTATAAAATTATCTTAAGTGCAAATGTACACATAAACGGTCATGACATAAAATGTTTAGCTAGAAACTTCATATGTATCTTTGCGTTTGTTGGATAACATATTTGTTAAACGGACAAAGCTAATTGACTTAATGGTGATGATATTTTTACACTATCTTGTAAACTTTATCTATACTTTTACACTTAAAAAAAATTATGATGTCAGTAATTGTTTAAAAGAATATTTCATAAATAAATTTGCACATTAACTTTTGTTTTACAATAAAGGAAAAACTATTTTGTTAGTTTTTAACTTTTTCTCAGTTTCTTTTTCTTTTTATTTCCCTCTTTCAACTTGGGTCTCTTAATTCCATTGCCCCTCCATATTGGAAAAATGGATCAAAAGACCAACGGTAGAGATGACACACGTCAAAATAAAAAGAAGTTGAGATCCAATTTTGCCTCATAAATTGTCACATTTGAGCCATGTTACCCAAACGTTTTTTAGGAGTAATGTTACCGGATATTGCCAAATCACTGCAATTTCATCTTAGGCATTGTTTTAATTATATTTAACCATTAGTTAACTAAATAACAAATATTTCCCTCGTATATTTATCTCTTCTTTTAGTCTCTTACTCCTATTTCCAGGAAGCTCTGTACCTTTTTTTTTTTTTATTTTGTTAGTAAAATGAAACTCCTTACTCAATGTCGCTTGTGGCTAGTCAACAAGTAATAACTCATTTAAAATAACGATTGGGGATTTCAATCATAATTTACGGAATACAAAATAAATTATATAATGATGATTGTCTCGATTTATATGTTTTAACTCATAAATGCTTTTTAAGTCGTCTACGTTTGGGACTTTTGTGGATTGCCATGTTGCTTCGCTGCATTTATATATGCCTTTGGGAAAAATTACACTCTGCGGGGGCTCACTTATTTGCGTATCCAGAATTTTTGGAACGTTTTCTTTCTTTCTTTTTTTCTGTATTAGTTAAAAGGGCATGCATGCACGGCTTATATTATAAGTGGGATTAAACCCATGACCTTTAACTTATAAAAGTGTATCCACATCACCAGGTTACAAAACAATTGATAATTTTTAAGATGTTTTCAATCAACTTTCATTTCCATGAAATCTAGCAAAGCAACACTTCTGCTATGTGCTCCCTTGTACGTCATACCACTATTAACATTTTCCTACATACAAATTTAGGTTTATTATGTTTTAAAATTTGTCAAAAAAAATCCAAATATTTTAACATTCGGTAATGAAACAACCATAAGCAATTTATGAGACCATTTTATCAAATCCTAATGGGAAACGGAGAAATTGGAGAAAGATCCTCGATTAAATTCAAGTTAGAATACTTTTTTATGGTCACCGTGTGTCCATTGCCGCGTTGCCATGCATACTAACTAACATACTAAACTCCTACGTCATATAATTTCTACTCTTTCTTACTATTCTTGAGAATTACTTTGAAGTTTTAAGTAATGGACTTAGTTACTAAAAAATTCTAATAATAAATATAATTATGTCATTTATTACTCTGAAACTTTGTCATTGCATGCTCTTCATCAGTTTTCATGGGTACTTCTTAGTAATTAAGGCTTTTCCTTTAAATCTCATAATAATTCTCCATGTTTAATATCAATTGAAACTATTAAAGTGTCTTATAAAAAAGAAAAAAATTAGAAGGCATTTAATAATAATTAGGACCAGAGGCCGTACAAGCCATGTGGTCATTAGTCACCAAGTATGTTGCACCGCGTTTGTGATTTTTGGAAATTGTTTGGATGTTTCAGGTCTATTTGTCAAAGCGGTAGGAGTAGAAACCATGTGGTCAGATAATTAAAAACACAGTGGAAGTTAAATACATGTTTGAAAAGACGTTAATTGTAATCTAGCCTTTGGGCCAAACATGCGATATTTGCTAAAATAGCTTTAGGTAGCTTCTCAAAAAAAAGCTACAATCCTGCCGTTGAGAGAGAAGAGGAATAAAAAAAAAAGGGTACTATAATTACTTCTTTTTGTTTTTATTAAAAAAGTACATAATATTTTTGTAAAACACCCAATAATTTTAGGAAAAATAAAATAATATTCAATAATCATATTTAATTAATCTCTAAAACAAAATTCATATTTGGCAATTTGTTTGAGAAATAATAGGGAAAATAAAAATAAAATTAATGAAGGAAAAAATTTTATATGTAGTATTCAATTAGACTCGTACCCTTTTTAGTCATTTTTCATCTTAATTTTCTTTTCAAATTCTAATCCAAACATGTTCAATGTTAAAAAAGGGTCACTTCTACCACCGCCAATCCAAACACAAATCACATTTACACTATGACTTTTTTTCAATCTGATTACTGTAAAAGTCATATTAGGAAAAAAAAATACTTCTCCACCACTAATCTAAACAAACACTTCGTTGTCCCGCACTGCATTTGTGACTTTTGGGAATTATCAGGACGATTCATTTTTTATCAAAGGTAAGACTCTCAAATATATGTTTGAATTAGTTTTTTTGAGAATAATTTCTATAAAAATGAAAAAAAAGGTTATTTTGAAATAGTTTCTAAGTGTGTGCTTCATTTTTGAAATTATAGTTTTAAAAGTAAATAAAATGAGGGATTTCTCTCTAAGAACGCTTAATAAGCACAGAAAAGTCAAATAATTGTCATATAAGGTTTGAAGAAATATCAACTCTTTTATTGATTAAGAATGCTAGGTTAAAAAACACATTATGTTATTTCGCATCAAGGCCATTAAGACTCAACTGCAGAACATCAACAATGTCTTTGAGTAGATCTTAGTTTAGTTTTGCCAAAGCACTTCCTTAATCTTCTTTTTCTCTGACATAAAGAAAGCAACCCAACACTATCAAGGCTAATGGATTTTCTTGGAAATACTTCACTATTGATTTTGATAACTCCATGTAACCTTCAGATGACTCATGTTACTTGAATGGTTTCAAACTAAAGAGATGAATGTCATCATGGAAATCCAAATCCATAACATGATATGTTGAAAGTACAGATGCATTATGAAGCACTCGCATGTCTTTTGATGTAATAATAATTCTACTTACTTCTCCAAATTAATTAAGCACTTCAGTTAAATTTATAGCTATTTTTGAATTGTCCACATCATCAAGCATGAGAAAGATTCTTTTACGACCAAGCCTATTTTTCACAGAAGTTGATTTTATGTCATAGATGCTAATGTCCTTATCTTATAATAATTCTTTGAGACAGTTTTGCTGAAATTCATCCAAAGTAATTCTTGCTAATTGCTCTTTGACATTTTCAATAAAGGAGAAAGCATCAAATTGATCTCTCAACACTTGAAATATAGCTTTAGCAAGTGTGGTCTTACCAATACCACCCATACACCATATTCTTGTTAAAAATTGTGCCATATGGGCTAATCATTGTACTTTGAATATTGTTATTCAATGAATTTCTCCATTTAGTTATCACATTATTCGCATGTTCACTGTGATAAATGTATCCTTGGATAAATCATAATGATTGTCATAAATGTCTCTGATCGTCATCTATGTGGGAGCTAAGATGAAATAAGATCAATATGACTTTGATAAGGTATGGGGATACGAATCAAAATCTTAGGCACTTGTAGGAGTACAAGGTGCTGAACTAACCAGCTATGAGAAAGCTGCATGGATCAAGCTATAAGCTTATCTCATGTATAACCACGTCATAATGCCATTTAACTTAAGATCATCATGGATTCCTACATAAGGGTCACTAAGTTTTGACTTAATCAAAAGTTACTTCTAATAGGATGATGATAAAGGCTACAATCGGGTTTAATGGTTTTCATGCAGAGGAATGTGAATGGTCAAGAGGGAATTTGTCCCTCACATTAGTAGAGAGATATTACTGGGCTCATCGATGAGTGAGTCTAAGAAATGTATAGTCATACTATGATGGAAAAGAGTTTTTATTTTTATAGCCAGACTACTTATGGATCAAGAAAGTAATGGTTAGAAATAAGAGGATGACATTATCCATATATCATCCTTGACCGAAATATCGTGTGACAAAAGAGACGTGATATGGTTATATGACAAGTTGTATCGTATTGTCGATCCTCATATGAATTGGGTAGTCGTAATGTCTTGTTAGATGCCGCTTACGACTTGTGGGTTAGTATAGTCATTAGCCTACTGCCAACTTCGTATGGACCTATAGGGTCATATACAAGAATAGCCCAATACGAGCTATAATGTCTAGATTCATTGAATCTAAAATGCGTCTAAGATTCAATGAATACAATGTTTAATCTAAGGTGGATAAAATATATATATATATATATATATATATATATATATATATATATATATATATATATATATCTATATCTATGTGTGTGTGTGTGTGAAAAAATAATTAATAATATTATATTATATATACACATATGTATTTTTGACATACATACATAATATATATTATTTGGTAATATATATTATATGAAAATATGATAATATAATATTATATATATATATATATATATATAATATTATATATATATATATATATATATATATATATATATAATATTATTTGATAATATATATTAAATATATGATAATATTATATTATAGGATAATATTATTACATTGTGTGTGTGTATAAAGATATCCTTTGATAATATCTCAAATTTAATTTATAAAGATAAATTAAATCTAATTCGATTGGCTCTTTATTCTGATTAAATAAATAAGTTAAATTAAAACTATTGGACATATTTGATTAAACCATATTTATTTAATTAGCTTATCAAAACAATTAAATATTAATTAATATGATAAGGATTTTCAAAATTAATCAAGATTAATTTTAAAAATTCAATATCTATCATAAAATAGATAACCCTAACTAGTTATAAAAGGTAAAAGTTAGGGTTTTCTACAAATGCAAAAAAAATAGAGAGCCATAAGAAAACCCTATAAGGACATTGAAGGCGCTAGCACGCTGCCGGTGTTGGTTTCTGTTCGTATGGATACCAATAGAGGGAGCTGATCTAAGTAGTTAGCTCCTCAAGATCCAAAAGGCAAAACTCCAAAGAAGAACTAGCCAATATATTGATATCGGAGATGGTTAATCTCACACTCATAAAGTTTGATGCTCTTTTAAGAAAAATTAGCGGACATGTAAATGCTAGGAAAATTAATTTAGGAGCAACCAAGCATGGAGATTTGAGAACTCACAATATATTGATTGTGAGCATTCAAATAAACATGAATAAGGTACGACTCTTTCTAACTCAATTTAAATGCCGCTAATAGATCCGTAATTAAGATTGATAACTTTTCTAATTTTAAATTTTAATTCCTCTGCTATATGCTTACCAATCCCAACAATTCCTACAATACGGGCTTCACTTATAAGCTTACCAATATTTTCAATATGATGAGCAATGCCAACAAGTCCTTTAAGATGAGGTGACATTTTATTGTTCAGCTTGCTCAAAGTGTCTCTGACAATCTCTTCAAGAAGTTTGAATTCAGGTCTAAGCATAAATGTCAATCAAAAGAAAAGGCATATTTAATATGTAGTAAATAAAAAAAATAAAGAAACAACTACAATAATTTTTTAGAGTCCTAAAGATTAATCAAGTAAATCCCCAAAACCAACAATAAAGTGAATATTTTTGAAGCTACCTGGTACAATTGGAATCTCATCCAAAGAAACTTGGAGATTAAATTAAAGCATTTCTCCACCTTTACAATTTTTTTTTGGGTTGTCTTTAAATCTGTGCTTTAACTCATCAAATCAATTTTCAAACCTCCCATTTTGTTTCCGTATGTTTGAAGGATATACATTATAGAAAATAGGTATGACAACCCTTCTAATTTTTTTTTGGGAAAATGGTTAAAAAATACCATTTAAGCAAATTAATTACTAAATGGTACCAATGTGCAAGCAAGCATCCACCATGTGCAATCAGCATCCACATGTGCAAAAAGCATCCCTGCGAAAGTGCAAATATCATCCCTAGTGTGCAACATAGCATCCGCCCATGTGCAACATACCACCCACCGTGTGCAATGGTAGCAATAAGCAATTAATTTGCTTATAAGGTTTTTTTTAGCAATTCTCCCCTTTTTTTTTCTTGCATTCTAATATTTGAACAAGTTTATCCATACATCATGTTGAAGAAGTAAAATTCTCAGAGAGAATAATCATTGATATTTTTTATTCCTCTGTTGTCCTTAAAAGAACTGGTGAGATTTGTTCTCCTTTGTAAAGTTCATAATCCAAAAAAGTGTGAATGCCTCCATCATGAAGTCCTTTGTAAAGATGACTTGCAAAATTGTAGCGAGTGTCTTCCCCCGTAAAGCTAAGGAACACATCATACTTGGTTGCACAGGACAAACAACAATATGAGAAGATGGAGGAGAAACTGTTTGAGTTAAAATCACGTCATCTTGAGAACTACAAATAGAAACAAACCGTCAACAAATACTGGGTTATATAGTAGAAGCAAATCAAACAAGAAAATAAGGAGTGTGAGATTATATAGACGAAGGTAGCTATCATCAACAGCAACAGGTTGGTTACCATAAAGCGAAGGAGAGATGAACCTGGTTACCATAAAAAAAGAATCTAGTTTTTTTTTTTTTTGATGTTCCATCCAGTTAAAATTTAAATGGCCATTGTTCTAACAAAGTCTTAAAAATAACATTTAATTATATCAAATAACATCTCACAATATAGTCCTTTTTTACTAAATTTTTTTGACGGGAAGGCAACGCAGGCACATGCCTTAAAAAATAGACTTTATCTCACTGAAAAAGTATTTATGCATAATTAAACACACCATCCACACAAAATTGTAAAACGAAGGTTTAAAAAATGGCAGCTTCAGAATTTGCAGATGTTGCTTTCTCTTCAAAAATGAACACATAATCTCTTATTTCAGTCTTTTAGTTTATGTTTAGAATTAACTTTTGAAAATAATTTTTATAATTTATAAAATAAATATATAAGAAAAGTTTTATAATACTTTTACGAATTATCGTGTTGCTTCGCTGCATTTATGCCTTTTGGAAAAGTTACACTATGTGGGACCCACTTATTTGTATATCTGGATGATTTTTCTTTAAAAAAATTACAGAGGTCAAAAAAAGAATATGAAAAAATATCCCATAAAATCATAAAATGAAAACATATTCTTTTATTTTTTTTGTTTGGGACCATAATATAATTTTCCCTTTTTTTTTCTTTCTTTTCTTTCTAGTTTTAAAAGTTAAAACAGCAAGAACTAACCGTCTTTACTGGTTTCGTGTCTATCAATCTATCCAATGGCACTCGTCCAATCTCAACTGTTAAAATGGAATTTAGATTGTTTAAATTTAATCTTTATAAAATGGTTATTTTTGAATAAAAAATATTTTTTAAAAAATATTAGTTAAAATATTATCTTTATTTTAAATTTTATACTTATTAAAATAATTTTTTTAAAAAAAAATTAAATCTAAACTATCTAGAAAAGCCCTCCCTCCTCATCTTGTTCCTATTATAAGTGGAATAAAGCTGCGATCTTCAACTTATAAAAGAATATCCATGCTATTAAAACAGCAAGAACTAACCGTCTTTACCGGTTTCATGTCTATCAATCTATCCAATGGCACTCGTCCAATCTCAACTGTTAAAATGAAATTTAGATTGTTTAAATTTAATCTTTATAAAATGGTTATTTTTAAATAAAAAATATTTTTAAAAAAATATTAATTAAAATATTATCTTTATTTTAAATTTTATACTTATTAAAATAATTTTTTTAAAACAAAATTAAATCTAAACCATCTAGAAAAACCCTCCCTCCTCATCTTGTTCCTATTATAAGTGGAATAGAGCTGCGATCTTCAACTTATAAAAGAGTATCCATGCTATTAAACTACACCGTAATTAACAATTTTTGAGATGGTTTTAATCAACTTTCAATTTCATGAAATTAGGCAAAGTAACACTTCTATTATGCGCTCCCTGATACCTTATTAACATTTACATACACTCACAGGAGCAAAGAAGGGAAAATTTTAGAAAAATGCAACCGAAAATAGGAAATCATAAATCAGTACAGCAAAATTGAAAATATAACATCATACTCTTAATTAACAACACCGTCTTCTCCATTAACAACTACAATGATAAATTTAAAATTTATAAATTTCAAAACTAATAAGAACACCATGCTCTTGATTAATAACACTGTATTTTAGATTATGGTGTTATTAATTAAGAGTTTAGTGTTGTTAATCAAGAACCTGGTGTTATTATTTCGAGTTGAGTAGAAGGAAAGTTGAAGGAAAAAATTATCTTTTCACCGAAATTCTAAAATTCTAGATTCATCGTTCATACTGACATTTGACTGATTTGAAATTTTTTAAATTTACTATACTAATTTAAGATTTCCCATTTTCTGTTGCATTGTTATGAAATTTTACCAATAAAGAAAGGATGTTGCAGACCGACCCTTCTAATGGTATATTCACAGTCACCTCAGCTTCTAAGGCCATAGAAGAAGACTCTTGGAATATTTTAGACTAAAATATTTTCTTATAAAGTACCTTATAGTTTGTTGGTGGACATTGTAATAAACTAATTTAATTTTTTATTATGTGCCTACAGATCCAACTATGTATAAAGTATAATGACCTAATTAAGTCATAAAAGGAGCAGGAAATTAAAGAAATAGATAAATTAAAATATTACATGATATAAGATAAAGCATGAGTTTTTTAAATATTTATTCTATTTTCTTTTTCAATGATCAAATATGTCCCTATGATCATCAGGTCAAATCAACTGACCTGGTGATTGTCACTTTGTTATTATTTTGTGTATTATTGCCGCGTTGCCGTGTCGTTTCACTTGTGCCGCGGAATCACACGGCTTTTGGAGAAAAATGAATCTGAATATGGCCCACATTGATTCAACAAGACTTCAAAAATCTTTTACTGACATTTTTTGGTACGCAATAGAGATATCAAAAGACAACATTTATTCCATCCAGAGGGCTTTTTACATTATTTTTAGAGAGAAGAAATATAATTGAAGTTGTAAGTAAGCTTATCTACGTCTATCTGTTTTTGTTTTAGTTTGTTCATTCAAAACAGGCATAAAAAAAATCTACACAATTTTAAATTGTCAAGAGTCTTTTTGCACTTGTTTGTTGCCAAAATAATAAATGTAGCTGGCAAAATAAAAGCCGTTTCCCCCGTAATGGGCAAGTAATATTTAGAGCTTGCAATTGACCTCAAAATCCAAACTTGAAATGTTCCGAACTTGCACTTCCAAAGGCATAAACTCTTCTTAAATGACATTTGAGTCAACAATGACCAACGAGCGAGCAACCTTGCTTGGAACTCTTTGCTAATGTATTATGCTTATCACTGTTGCGAAAACATATATTCCTCTATTTTATCAACCACATCATCTCTTGCTATTGATTGTGCTCTATCTCTTCCACTCCCACTTCTTTCATTTTCGTTTGGATCCTCTCGCCAAAGAAGTAACAATCATTGTAATGATCACACTCAAAATGTTGCTTCAAATTCCCAAACTCAATTGGACTTATCGCACCAAGGAACAACCCTAACAAAAGGAAAAATAAAAACGCCAAAATTTGTGTCCATAATATTAACTCTACACTCTCAATATAGTCGTCTTTTGACTGTTAAAAACTTTGGCAAGAATCTAGAGTTAAGTTGGTGGTGAGCTTACCCAAGGCACTTGAAGAATGGTTTTGATTCAAAATTTAAATTTAGGGTGAAATTTCACGTTTAACATTTTAAATTTGGTTCAATTTCATTAACTGGCATCTAACGTCTATTAAAAAGTGAGGGCACATAGGAATAATTTTTTTTTTTAAAGATGCATACATTAAGAAGGAGAAGGAGGGAAAGAAAGAGCATTCTCCCCAATAACTGTCCAATTGTGCGCATTACTCTCCAAGCGTGAATTATATAGATAAAAAGATCAGGAAAATTAATATTTCATAATATTGATATACAATAAAAATAAATAGATTAATTTAAATAATAATTTTATTAACCAGAGAAATTAAAATGACAGTTCTGTATACGAAATGAAACCATCAGTACAATCGAGAGACCCATGGCTATATAAACACCACAGGAGAACATAGGAGGATCACATTATGAAATTTTCTGTCCTTCATACATACACAGCGGTTTTCAATGTACATTCATAAATTGGCTATTTTTAGCCACATATTTTTAAAGGAAAGCTTTTGATGAGTTTTATTTTTGGATTTGATGTAAATTTATTTTAAAAATTTTTACTATGGAGCAATCCAGACCATCATAAATACTGCCAAGGTATCTTCGAAAAAAAAGAACAAAAATAATTTTTTGAAGACATTTAATAATAGGGACAGGAGGCAGTACAAAACTTTGTGGTCATTGATCCACAAGTCAAGTCTTTCCGCGCTATGACTTTTGTTAATTTCCATGAACCTTCGTTATAGTTGTACCGCACCAGCCTTTTGCTTTTGGAAAAACTTAGAACAATTTGTGTGTCATTCGTAATGGCACTCCATTATTGTTGATCTCAAATATGCGCTCTAGGTGTGTAAACCAGCCAATTCAAGCATTGGCTTCTCTAAAAACATGCTGTAAGTGTTGAAAGTGGGAAAGTCCCACATCGAAGAAACGGAAAGGGAGGGGGTGGAAGTTTTAGTACAAATAGGAGGCCCTCCTCCCTCCTTCAAATCATCCCTTTAACTTACATTCTTCATTCTATAAGGTATTTTGTATTTCCTTCTCTCTTTTATTATTTCACTTATAAATTGTTTAGAGTGAAATTAAATTCTGATATTTTCTTTATTGTTGTCTTATTTATTATTTATTAGCTGCTATTAGATATAGTAGTTGTGATTTATTATATTATTAAATTATTCCTAGAAATTTTGTTTTCTAGTATTGTGATTTTTTAGTATAATCGGTTACACTCTATATATCTCGCTTCTGCAACAATTAGTATCAGAGCCAAGGTTCTGTCTGAGTATGTTCTGTGGTTGCAGTATAATCTGAACTTCCACATCATAAAAGAATTACCTTGAGGTTTTGCATTTGCAGCTATTAAATAATTTTTGGAGCAGAAATGGCGGACAAAAAGATTGAAGAATCCACATCAAGTATCAACAATTCGTCGCCGGCATCTTCGCTTCTAATGAGAATTATGCCCCATGCGAAGTTTGCAGTTAAAATTTTTGACGGATCGAGACATTTTGGGATGTGGCAGAGCGAGGTTCTTGATGTCCTTCTTACACAACAATTAGATTTTGCTCTTGAAGAAAGTAAACCAGATAAAATGGGGGAGGAAGATTGGAGGATCATCAATCATGTTGCTTGTGGTACTATTCGATCGTTCCTTTCTAGAGAACAGAAGTATCCACACACAAAGGAAACTTCTACTTGTAGATTGTGGAAGGCATTAGAGGATAAATTCCTAAAGAAAAGCAGTCAAAATAAGCTTCACATGAAGAAAAGATTGTTTCGCTTTACTTATGTTCCTGGTACCACAATGAATGATCATATCACCAGCTTCAACAAGTTGGAAACATATTTGCAGAATTTGGACGTGACTTTTAAAGATGAAGATCTGGCCTTGATGTTGTTGGGATCACTTCTTGATGAGTACGAGCACCTGGAGACTACTCTACTTCATGGCAAAGAGGAAGTATCTCTCAGAGATGTTTGTTCTGCGCTAGACAGCTATGAACAAAGAAAGAGATATAAACAAAGAGGTGGAGAAGCAGAAGCACTAGTCACAAGAGGGCGTGTTGAAAATCAATCGAGATCAAGAAAAGGGAGATCCAAATCAAGGTCTAGACCTAGTAAGGATGAATGTGCCTTTTGTCGAGAAAAGGGCAACTGGAAGAAGGATTGTCCAAAGTTGAAAAACAAAGCCAAGCAGAACAATGGGAAGGCTGCTATGGATTCAAATGTAGCTGATTGTGATGATGAAAATTCAAAATTTTCATTATCTACAACGACGTTGTCAAAATCGTCAGGCTTATGGTTGTTGGATTCAGCTTGCAGTCGTTATATGTGTCCCAACCGAGACTGGTTCACTGATTTCTAAGAAGGAGGATGTGGAGTTGTCCACACAGCAGATAACACTTCACTTACCTCATATGGCGTTGGTTCAGTTCGATTAAGGAACCATGACGGATTGATCAGAACATTGACAGATGTTCGATATGTACCAGATTTGAAGAAAAATCTCATTTCTGTGGGAACTCTAGATTCAAAGGGGTTCAAGATCACTGCAAAAAGTGGAGTGATGAAGATACTTTCTGGTGCACTGGTGGTAATGAAGGGTATTCAGAAGAGCAATAATACGTACCACTATCAAGGTAGTACGATTATTAGAATCGCAGCAGTGACATCCAGTGATGAGAAGGAGGCAGAAGCGACAAGGTTATGGCATATGCGCTTGGGACATGCTGGAGGAAAATCCTTAAAAACTCTTTCAGATCAAGAGTTGTTAAAAGGATTAAAGCATTGTAGTTTAGAGTTTTATGAGCACTGTGTAAAGGGGAAGCAGACAAGGGTTAAGTTTGGAACAGCTATCCATAATACAAAAGCTATTTTTAATTATGTTCACTCTTATGTTTGGGGTCCTTCCAAAACACCATCATTGGGAGGAAAACATTATTTTGTAACCTTTGTTGATGACTTTTCCTGAAGAGTTTGGGTGTATACGATGAAGACTAAGGATGAAGTGTTGGGAATTTTTCTCAAATGGAAGGCGATGATAGAAACACAAATAGGCAGGAGGATCAAATGTCTTCGTACATATAACAGAGGAGAATACAGGAATGATCCTTTCCAGAAGATTTGTGAGGATGATGGCATCGTCAGACACTTCACCGTTAGAAATACACCACAGCAGAATGGAGTGGTAGAACGCATGAACCAGACTTTGTTGGAGAAGGTTCGGTGTATGTTGTCCAATGCTGGCTTAGGCAAAGAATTTTGGGCTAAGGCAATTACATATACGAGCCACCTCATTAATCGTCTACCATCTACTGCTATTGGTGGTAAAACACCGTTGGAACAATGGTATGGTAAACCTGCTACAGATTATGATTCTTTGCATGTATTTGGCTCAATTGCATACTATCATGTGAAAGAATCAAAATTGGATCTGAGAGCAAAGAAAGCTATTTTCTTGGGATCACTTCTTAAAGGATATCGTTTATGATGTCCAAAGACAAATAAGATTGTATTCAGTTGGGATGTTACCTTTGATGAATCTGCCATGGTAAAAAATGTAGCAGCTGAAGATACCCAGCAAGGTGATAGTGTTTCAAAGCAGGTGGAGTTTGAAGGAAAGATGATTTTTCCAGTACAAGGATCAGGCGGGGAAACAAGACAAGACTTTCCTGAGGTAGAAGAAGAGCCAGTTGATAGGGAGTTTCGACTTATAGACCTCAATAGCAACCAGCAAGCTAAAGCGAATAATAAGAAAGCATACTCATTTTGAAGACATGGTGGCTTGTGCAACCTCAATTGCAGCTGATGACATTCCTTCAACTTATAAATGGGCTATCCAGAGCTAAGAAAAGGAAAAGTGGAGGAATGTTATAAATGAAGAAATGCAGTCCCTTCATCATAATGGTACGTGGAAATTGGTCAAACTCCCCAAGGGTAAGAAGGTAATTGGTTGCAAATGGGTATATGCAAAGAAAGAAGGATTTCCTAACTAAGATGATGTGCGCCATAAAGCAAAATTGGTAGCTAAAGGCTATGCTCAGAAGGAGGGAATTGATTACAATGAGGTGTTTTCTCCGGTTGTGAAACATTCCACTATTAGAATTTTGTTGGCTTTGGTAGCATAGTTAGATTTGGAACTAGTTCAGATGGATGTAAAAACTACATTTTTAAATAGAGACTTAGAGGAGGAAATCTACATGACTTGGCCAGAAGGATTCAAAGTTGCTGGAAAGGAGAATATGGTGTGTAAACTTGAAAAATCATTATACGGATTGAAACAATCTTCGAGGCAATGGTATAAATGATTTGACAAGTTTATGTTGCGACATAAGTACAGAAGAAGTAGATACGATCATTGTGTCTATTTGTGGAAACTTGAAGATGGATCCTTTATATATCTTCTTTTATATGTCGATGATATATTGATTGCTTCAAAAAATCAGGCAGAAATTGAGAAGCTGAAGGTTCAACTAAAAGGAGAATTTGAGATGAAGGATTTAGGCGAGACAAGGAAAATTCTCGGTATGGAGATAACAAGAGATAGAGAATCAAAGAAACTCTTTTTATCTCAAAAGGAGTATTTGAAGAAGGTGCTAAATCGTTTTGGTATGAATGAGAGAACGAAATTGGTTAGCACTCCACTTGCCCCCCATTTTAAGCTCAGTGCTGATATGTCGCCAAAGGATGATGATGAACGAGAGTATATGTCAAGGGTACCATATGCAAATGTCGTTGGTAGCTTGATGTATGTAATGGTTTGTACAAGACCTGACATTTTACAAGCTGTTGGAGTTGTGAGTAGGTATATGCATGATCCAGGGAAGGAGCATTGGCAAGCTGTGAAATGGATTCTACGGTATATTTGTAATACTGTAAATGTTGGATTGGTTTTTAAGCAGGACGGTGATCAATCTTTAGTTGGGTATTGTGACTTAGATTTTGCGGGTGATTTGGACAAGCGAAGGTCAACTACTGGTTATGTGTTTACTTTTGCAAGAGCACCAGTTAGTTGGAAGTCAACTTTGCAGTCAACAGTTGCTTTGTCTACCACAGAGGCAGAGTACATGGTAATTACAGAGGCTGTGAAGGAGGCAATTTGGCTTCAAGGATTGCTTAGAGAACTTGGTATTGGTCAAGAAAGCATCGTAGTTTATTATGACAGTCAAAGTGCTATTCAATTAGCAAATAACCAAGTTTACCATGCAAGGACGAAGCACATTGATGTTTGATATCACTTCATACGGGAAATTTTGGAAGAAGGTGGAGTCATGATACAGAAGATACGGACAACTGAAAATCCTACTGATATGCTGACAAAGGTTGTGACTTCTGTCAAATTTTAACATTGTTTGGATTTGATCAACATTGTTGAACATTGATTGTTGAATTGTAAGCATAAATTTGTAATTAGAAGAAATTAGGAATGTGGGAATTTTCCCAATGTGGAGATTTGTTGAAAGTGGGAAAGTCCCACATCGAAGAAACGAAGAGGGAGGGGGCGAAAGTTTTAATATAAATAGGAGGCCCCCTCCCTCCTTCAAATCATCCCTTCAACTTGCCTTCTTCCTCCTATAAGGCATTTTGTATTTCCTTCTCTCTTATAGTATTTCACTTATAAATTGTTTAGAGTGAAATTAGATTCTGGTATTTTCCTTATTGTTGTCTTATTTATTGTTTATTAGCTTCTATTAGATATAATAGTTGTGATTTATTATATTATTAAATTACTCCCAGAAACTTTATTTTCTAGTATTGTGATTTTTTAGTATAATCGGTTATACTCTATATATTCCGCTTCCACAATAGTAAGGAACAACCTTTTTTTATAGGTGGTCTGGATGGGAAGAAAGAATGTGATCACGAAAAAAAAATTCCACAACAACTTCGAAGCATCCTATAACAAATTTTGATATGATTGGAAAGGATAGTAAGCTCCATGGAACTCACAAGTTCAGATGGGTCAAAATAAAAAATCATTATTTACTTCCACATTTCACTTTTCTTACTAGTGAAGTTATCAAAAGAGAACATCTGTCAGTCCCAAAAACAAAGATTGCTAGAGAATCTATCCATGCGGCCATGCCCATGCCTCTAAAGACTTGTTTGTAATGCGATTTTTGTCTTCTAAAATAGTTTTCCATCAATTGTTAGAAATAATTCACCCCCAATTAAAAAAAAATTATCATCTTTAAACAAAAAAAATGTAGAACTTACTTTCTATTCCAAGGTTAATGGGGATGATTGTTGGCAATATTATATGATGAACATGATTCTTTGTGCAAAAACTTAATGGCACATAGCTTCAATTCTTCAAGAAGAGAATCCATATCTACATATATAAACCCTCACTTTTAAAGGCTTTTCCCTATATGACTTTAAAGTTTGTTTGGATAAGCTTTTAAAAGACTCATAAGTACATATACACGTAAGTTGAAATAACACTTCTCTCACGTATTTACCTCGTATACCTTAAATTATGATTGAAAATATGTTTTTAAACACTGCAATCATTATTCCAAAAGAGTACTTATACAATTTAAGAAATTTTAAATCATACACTCCAGAAAATTACTACTTGTCAATGCAATCCTTTTCATGTTGCTCATGTCTATTGATAAGCATTGAATTGCCTCAGTTAAGCCCTCTAGTGATCAAAGCATGGGAAAACATTATTAATATGTAAGAAGTGATCAAATAACAAATAGAACAATGAAATATTCTTTTATATAATCTAAATGGTCATGCATGAGCAGCTTTTTTACATCTTTCGAAACTCCAATAACAGGATGAAACCTATCCTGAATTTGTTTTTGGATGTTTTCAATCGCTTCCATCGAATCAAAAAACAATGGAACTTTCCTGAAGCTATGTTCCTGTTTGGATTTTATCTACATTGATTTTTGTCCCAAAAATTGAATCTATCCTAATGGACTAAAGATTAATAATAAACGCACAGCACTAATTAACCACTCGTATTATGTACTCCCTCTATATCCTTGATATAAAGTGTGTTTTAACAATTTTAAACATCTTTAAAAAAATTTATTATATTATTAAATTTATCAAAAAAATTAAAAAATTTCAATCACAACTTGATTAATGAAAGAATTTAAACATAAGCAATTTAAGAGACCATTTATTAACTTCTGATGGGCCAAAACCAAAAAGCATTAGTTACTTTCACATGACACTTCTTTCTCTAGTGAAAACATGAGCACAAGCGAAAGCCATCAATAAGGAACTTGAACTCCTCTATTGTCTCTGAAAGATTACATTTTTATCAATCCCTAAAACAAATAGTGGTAGAGACAATACATCCACAATGGCCATGTCTCTAAGTAATAGGAGAGAATATTAGAAATAGTATGAAAATTTTCATCGTTCATACATATATAATGGTTTTTAAAGTAAGTTAAATTGCCTATTTTTAGTGCATATTTTTAAAGGAAATCTTTTGGTGAAAATGGGTTTTACACTTATTTTTTAAAACTCCTTGCTTTTTTTTTTTTTTGGAGTGGAAATCTTTTAGTTTCATTTCACTTTTTTTATAAAAAAAAAGTGAAATGAAACTCCTTTCTTTCTTATATCCCTTTTTTTAGGCAACAAGTCAAGTCCTCCTCATTTGTGAGTTGTGACTAGTACTGGTAAAACGGGCCAGCTCGAGTCCGTCGGGTTGGCCTGTCAGCCTGTCTGTTTTTTTTTATTTTCACTTCCTTTCTTTTTTCATCCACTTATGTCACGCTTATTTTCTTTTATTATGCCTTTTTAATCTGTATCTCATTTATAAAATCATGATATAATTTTGTTAAGTGAGATAGTTATACGCACAAATTATAAACCAAAAAACTGAACTAATGTGGGTTTATGTTTTAGTCTACCTTTGCTAACACCAAACAACTTCAAATATTTCAGGTAGAGAGAGAGAGAGAGACAACGACTTCAAATATTTATTTTTAGTCGGAAAGAAATAGAATAAGCGAGTGCCATTCATGTTTTGAATGTGATTTTTTTTTTATTGTATGTTAAATTAAATTGTTTCATTCATAACATTCGCACACAAGATACGTGTGTTTGTAATTATAAACAACTATTGAAATCAAATTATAAAAAAGTGAAAATTAAATACAAACATTGAATAAAGTAGTAATTCTTTAAAAACACACACCAACATATACATATATAATTTTTAACCTATAGAAAAATATTTGGAAAAAGGGTTTGTAATGAATATAACTGAATAATGAATAATTGAATATGATACTGATGCAAATAATATCATAATATCCGTACAATTAATCATGAATATAACTAACTATATGATCACCCCCCTAATAAAATAACTGTTCGTTCTAACCCCGCTTCCTTTCAATCTTTGCTTCCAACTCATTTATTCCTTCCCAAAAGTCTCGCCACGTAAGGATTAAGGGGGGGCCATAAATAGAATCACGAGGCCTCTTGGGAAGCAAACAGTTGAAGTAAACAGGATGAGGACATGCTAAGCCCCAGCCATACTGAATAATGAGAACCTCGCAAAGGGATGTTGGAAGAATGTCGGGGAAAGAGAGTGTTACATCCAAGCGAGGTTTAATCCTTTCTGCAATACTCATCAATATAGAGTGGAAGTGATTTTAATGTCAGTTGTGTCAATAATGACCAGCGAGTGATGCTGTTGGGAACTCTTGTGAATGAAACAATCACACTCTCACTGCAACAATAATCTTCCATTAACACATCATCCTCTTCGTCATCTTCCACTAATGGCATCGTCACCTCTTGATGTTCATTCATCATTTCTCCTCTCTCACCCCTCTCCTCCTTATTAACATCAATACTTAAGTCGTGATAATAAGAAAAAAAGGGATAATGTTGGTTGCGATACTCAGAAGAATAGTCATAGTGTTGGTTGAGATCATGCCCAAACTCAATTGGACCCTCAAACCATTCAACTTCCATCACGAATGGAAGTAAAGACCCCAACCTTTGTATCCCTTTTCTCAGTTCTTCTCTCTCTTCCAATGGCATCACCTCATGTTTGAATCTAACACCACATATCATGTTGCCACATACGAACACCTTCATTGTCACTTGATTCAATGACAACTCCGCAAGATTCAAAGCACCAGACACACTCACAAACCCTGAACTTCTCCCTTTTATACTGCCCCCAACCTTTATCTGCATTGGCCCACTATCTTGTATCGATAAAGTGATATCCTTTCCCGGGAAAGTTGAAGAATGAATGTGAGACAAATTCACACAACCGTTGAGATTCAACCTTTTAAGCATAGGGGTATGAGACAGATCCAGATCCAGCAGTGCAGTGAGATGTTTCGAATGCGATAAATCAATTCTCTCTAAATTTGGAAAATTCTGAAAATAGAAATAGAGTTCAATACATTAGATAACTACACTAAACTACAATTTAATCAATAATTTCTCTCATGCCAATTAACAAAAATGTTAGCATATTATGAAAATAAGTCGATGCATTTAAAAGATGAATTGGATTTCCCGCCAAAAAATAGTATGGCTGCTATTAACCCTCAATTTAAAGGTAGTAAAGCAAACATTTGCATTGTGCATTATTTGTGGGACGTACCTGATTTTCATTCCAAAGTTGTCGAATATTACTGTTACGCATATCAAGTGTAATAAGATTCTCCGCACATAAATGTAATGGCACATATGAAAACGGACATTCTTCCCAACTCAGAAACCTCAGTTCTTCCGAAAGATAATTCAAAACTCCACGAATATTCAACTTCGAAGACTTTTTCCGATCAGACTTGTAAATTTTAAGAAATATTAAATTACGTATCTTCCGAAAAATACTAGCCCTCAATGTAATATTTTGTGTCTTGCTCATGTCCATTGACAAGCATCGAATAGCCTCAATCCCCTGGTAATAGAAAATCAAGGGAAACATGATTATCATTACCTAAAAAATGACCACAAATATACTGTAGAACAATTAAAAATATCCAATTTAATAATGACATTGTACATTTTATTAACAAAATTCTACAATTCATATTTCCCTAATAATAACTGAATTTCTAAAAACTCGTCAACGACTCACTCATACGTATACCAACACGCTACTGCATGTGCAGATATTGAAGCAGATATTCATTTAAAACACTTGGCATACATAATTTTCAATCTTTATTCAAATAAAAAAACATTATAAAGACTAACGATAAGGCAAAATTATAATAATACATCGAAAAACGAGTATCCCAACGAATCTCATGCACTATATAAGCGGAAGACAAAGCCTCCTTCCCTCTCCATATATTTTATTTATTTTCGACTTCCATATAATTTGTTCCTCTAATAACATTAAGTTCTCCTAATGTGAGCGTATGCATATACTCCTTTACACTACACCAATTAGCAAGAGAAAAATCAATCTTGCGAATCATTTTATTTATCACTTAATGAACAATAGTTGTAGACTAATTTTATCTTTTAGAATAACTCATATCACAATAGTCCTCATTAATCTATATTTAATGTTTAGGTGGATGAAAAAATTACACCTCAATGCAATTTTAGTCATTTAAATCGAGAAAGGATCTCTTATAGGAATACCTAATTAAACAAAATAAGACACAGAAATTTCAAGATAAATGTTGACACTTACCACCAAAGATTTCAACGAATGAAAAACAAGCAGACAAACAAAATATCACAAGGAATCTGACAACGAAATAATAATAATAATAATAATAATAATAATAAATAGAATAAATCATTACCTTGCCACAATTGAAAAAATCAGCAATGTCTTCGTGATGCCATAGTCGAACAGGGGTTTTAGCAACAGAGATTAGCTGGTTCCTAGCAATTTTAAGGCCCATTTTCTTCACAAGATCGTGCATCACAATAGCACCATCATTATTAAATGAAATGAGGGATTTCTCTTTAAAAACACTTATTTCAATAAGACCAGAAGAGTCATATAATTTTCTTATTAGATTTAAAGAAATATCAACTCTTTCATTTATTAAGTATGCTAGATCAAGAAACACATTCTGCTGTTCCTCATCAAGTCCATCAAAACTCAACTTCAAAACATCAACAACATCCTTGGGTGGATCTTTGTCTAGTTTTTCCAAACGACTTTTCCATTCTTCTTTTTCTCTTCCACAGAGAGAGACACCTAACACTACCAAGGCTAATGGATTTCCTTGGCAATATTTCACCATTGCTTTTGATAACTCCATGTAATCTTCAGATGGCTCATGTTGCTTGACTGCTTTCAAACTAAAGAGATGAAGAGCATCATGGAAATCCAAATCCGGAACATGATATGTTGAACGTATAGATGCATTATGAAGCACACGTGTGTCTCTTGATGTAATAATAATTCTACTTCCTTTCCCAAACCAATTAAGTACATCAGTTAAGTCTGCAGCTATTTTTGAATTGTCCACATCATCAAGTATGAGTAGGATTTTTTTACGACTAAGCCTATTTTTCACAAAAGTTGACTTTATGTCATAGATGCTAATGCCATTATCTTTTAATAACTCTTTGAGGCAGTTTTGCTGAAGTTCATCCAAAGTAATTCTTGTTAATTGCTCTTTGACATTTTCAATAAAGGAGAAAGCATCAAATTGATCTCTCAACACTTGAAATATAGCTTTAGCAAGTGTGGTCTTACCAGCACCACCCATACCCCATATTCCTACAATGCGAGCCTCAAGTAGAAGGTTTTCAATATTTCTAATATGACCAGCAATACCAACGAGTCCTTCAAGATGATATGATGACTTGTAGTTCAACTTACTCAAAATATCTTTGACAATCTCTTCAATAAGTTTGAATTCAGGTATAGCACAACTGTCAATCAAAAGAAAAGGCATACTTAATAGGTAGAAAATAAAAATAAAAACAAAAACAAAAACTACAATAATTTGTTAGAATCCTAAAGATTAGTTATGTAAATCCCCAAAATCAACTACAAAGATAACACTTTTGAAGCTACCTGGTACTATTGGAATCCCATCCAGATAGACTTGCAGATTGGATTAAAGCATCTCTCCACTTTCGCAGTTTTTTTGTGTTGTCCTTAAATCTTTGCTTCAATACATTAAATCCTTTTCCAAAATTTCCATTTTGTTTGCGTATGTTTGAAGGATCTACGTTATAGAAAATAGGTATCACGTCCCTTCCAAATTTTTTCTTGCATTCTAATATGTGAATAAGTTCATCCATACACCATGTAGAAGAAGCATACTTCTTAGAGAAAATAATCACTAATACTTTTGATTCCTCTATTTTTCTCAAAAGAACTTCTGAGATTTGTTCTCCTTTGAAGAGTTCATGATCCATAAAAGTGTGAATGCCTGCATCATTAAGTCCTTTGTACAGATGACTCGCAAAATTATAGCGAGTGTCTTCCCCTCTAAAGCTAAGAAACACATCATACTTGATTGCAGGAGGAGGAACAACAATATGAGAAGAAAGTGAAGAAACCGTTTGAGTTAAATCTTGAGAGCTACAAATAGAAACAAATTGTCAACAAATATTGGGTTATGTAGGAGCAAATCAAACAAGAAAATAAGGAATGTAAGGTTATTTAGAAGAAGCTAGCTACCTATCATCAATAGCAACTGATTGGTTACCATTAAGCCAATGAGATATGAATCTGATAGCTTTGTAAATTGATAATCCCAATAGGAGCAATGAAGCTTCTCTGCTCATCATTAAAGCAATGGTTGTGATAGTAATTTCTAGCTTCAACCTTCGGCAACCTGAAACTAAGGCCATAGAAAGTGCAAGCAAAAGTTTATTAGATCTACGCCAGTAAGGAAGCCAGGGACAAGATTCAACACTAGAAGAAACAATAAATTAACAAAACTTTTCGAACAATATATTTGTTATGAATTTATTAAGAAAAAAAGGGAGTACCATTTCCCACTTCATCTATTCTTAAAATCAACTTAGAAAATAAAGAGAGAAAAAGATTGTTTGATTAACCTATTTTTTATAATTATTTAATATATTATTGTATTGATAAACTAATTTACTAAAAAAAGATGGAATAGCATGACTAATAACTAACAAAAAATAATCCTCTACTAACAATAATAACAAATTCAAAAGACATTATCTTTGCTTCTTTTTTTCTTCTTGTTTTTTTTTTAACCAATTCCATTTCCACCAAACTCAAAATCACAAAGCGGTTAAAAGTTGTTTCTATTTTTTCAGAACACATTGCTACTTTTTTCGCAAAACACTTACCTAAAAAATCAAACAAGTTTTTTATTTTTAATTTTAATAAACAAAAAAATTGTTCTGAAATAAAGAATCAAACAATGCCATAGTTTTTGAAGATTATACTTAAATACACAACTTACACACAAGAGTTTTTGTCTGTGTGTGTATAGTATATATAGTATCCAGATCGAGGAGTGAAAGTAGATAACATAAGGTAGTCGCAGAATTTTTTCCGTAAACAAACCCTGCTCGCAAAACAGCAAATCGATGGGATGTGGCAAGTGGAAGCAGAAAAGAGTACGGAAAGCAGGTCAAACCCTCAAATTAAATAGGTAAAATTACAATAAGGTCCTAAATAAATAAAAATATAAAAAAATGGTCCCAGGGTTATTAATATAGTTGTTAACAAGACCTTCGTACTTTTATTTATTTGGGATCTTATTGTAATTTTTCCAATTAAATATAGGCATTGTTTGATTCTTTTTTAATTTTTATGTCTTAAGAGTAGTTTTCTGAAGTTATTTTTTAGAATAAATTTTGTTCAGTAAGAAAAACTGCATTATTGATTATTCTAAGAAATTATATTTTAGAACAGAGAAAGTATGAAATCATATATAAAACGATTGTTCTTAAAATCAGTTTAACAAACAAAGAAGGAAAATGATTGTATGACTAACCAACTGTTTATAGTAACTTATATCTTAGTATATTGATAAACTAATTTAATAAAGAATTTGAATAGCATGACTAATAAATAACAAAAAAATTCTACTAAAAAATAAACTAGTTAAAATTAAAACTAAATAGACTTTATCTCACAGGAAAAAGTATGTATGCATAACTAATTAAACACACCGTCCACACGAAATTGTAAAATGGGTTCAACTTAAAATGGGTTCAACTTGTGAAAGTGAAAGGTGCATTTAACAATATATTTGAATAATTCTTGATTATTCATAAAAGCAACAAAGGATTGAAAAGTTTTACGAAGCTAATAATTAAAAGCTTGACAATGATTGATTTAAGTGAAAGAAAAAAGGGGTAAAAACAGAGAAATTTAGCTACCTCAGATAGTTGCAGGATTTTTTTCTGTATACGAACCCTAAAAACTCAGATAAAAATCTCGCAAAACAGTAAATAGAAGGGATGAAGCATGTGGAACGAGAGAGAGGGAAGAGAGAGAGAGCATGAACCTGGATATGTGAAGGGAAGATAGTTCGCAAAGACGGTAAAAATGTAAGCTTTGGGATCTGCAGAGACTTCCACCTCTTCCAAACAGTTATTAAAACAAATGAAGATTTAAGTCAATAGATAAGTCGAGCCATAATGTTTGAAGGTTATGTGACTTTGTATTTCAGAAGTAAAAGTATAAAAAATTTCAAATGATTAGAAGAAAACATATAAAATCTTTTGCAGAAAAATGAAGGCAAAACATAAGAAGGATGGTGAATCCATTGGGATAAAGCAAGCAAAAGAGAAGAAATAACCTGGATTGATGAGTATGGAAGCGAAAAAGAAATAGCTCACACAACACAAGCAAAGTTCTAAAAATTGACAGCTTCAAAATTTGCAGATGTTGCTTTCTCGTCAGAGATGAACAAATAACAAATGTCTGCCTCACATATATTTATCTCTTGTTTCAGTCTCTATTACTTCTCTTTCCGGGAAGCTCTCGTGTCGGTGGTGATGCAATGATGCCATGCTGTCCATCGTTCGTCTTGGACAGCTGTAGAAAATGTTACTCCCCGAGCGAGGCCCACAGTTCGGAAAATTTTGAATAATTCACCTCCACAACAATGAATGATGACATTTTTATTGCTGTTGGAATTGGTGGGAGATGTTGCTTTTTTAAAGCCTGATTTACTGTTTAATTAAAGGATTATATATATAATTTATATTTGAATTGATATTAGTAAAAGTATTCTTTTTTAAGAAGTTAGATTTTTAAACTTAGCTTCCTTTCTACTTAAAAATTCAAATAAAAAAGTGAAGACCCTCTTATCACTTCCCTCAAACTAAACATCCACTAAAAAGGTAATGCAAATGTTTTGTTTTACGTTAAGCTATATAAGTCAACTAATAAAATATTTTTTCTGAGCACATTACAGTATAAACTTATCTTAAGTGCAAATTTACGAGGATGTTTGGTTGGGTTTATATTTATGCATAAGTCCGATTCACGTAAATTGAGATAAAACTCCTCCACATATTTACCTTGTAGACTGTAAAAACTACTTCATGTACCGTAAATCACGATTGAAAAACACGGTTGGAAGTTTCAACCGTTATTCCAAACATCCTCTTATTAAACTTTCAATCATTATTCCAAACATATTTGTACACATAAACACATAAACAGTCATGACATAAAATATTTAGCTAAAAACTTCATATGTATCTTTGTGTTTGTTGAATAACGTATTTGTTAAACGGACAAATCTAATTGACTAATGGTGATGACATTTTTATACTATTTTATAAACTTTATATATTTTTTTACATTTAAAAAAAATTATGGTGTCAGTAATTATTTAATAGAATACTTCATAAATAAATTTGCACATTAACTTTTGTTTTACAATAAAGGAAAACTATTTTGTTAGTTTTATATTTTTTCTCAGTTTCTTTTTCTTTTTATGTCCCTCTTTCAACTTGTGTCTCTTAATTCCATGGCCCCTCCCTATTGGAAAAATGGATCAAAAGACCAACGGTAGAGATGACACACATTAAAATAAAAAGAAGTTAAGATCCAATTTTGCCTCAATTTTGCCTCATAAATGGTCACATTTGAACAATGTTGCCAAGATGTTTTTTTGAGAAATAATGTTACTTCGGATGTTGTCAAATCACTGCAATTTCATATTAGCTATTGTTTTAATTATGTTTGACCATTCTAAATAATAAATATTTCCCTCATATATTTATTTCCTATTTTAGTCTCTTACTCCTCTTTCCGGGAAGCTCTGCACCTTTTTTTGTTTTTTGGGTTAGTGAAATGAAACTCCTTATTTTAGTTAAGATCCAATATCGCTTGTGGCTAGTCAACAAGTCAGTCAAGTCGTCTGCGTTTGGGACTTTTGTGGAGTGCCATGTTCCTTCGCTGCGTTTATATATGCCTTTGGGAAAAGTTACACTCTGTGGGGCTCACTTATTTGCGTATCCAGAATTTTTGGAATATTTCCTTTCTTTCTTTTTTTTCTGTTTTAGTTAAAAGGGTATGTACTGACGGCTTACATTATCAGTGTGATTAAATCCGTGACCTTCAACTTATAAAAATGTATCTAAATCATTAGGTTATAAGACAACTGATAATTTTTAAGATGTTTTCAATCCACTTTCGTTTCCATGAAATCTAGCATAGCAACACTATTGCTATGTGCTCCCTCGTATGTCATACCATTATTAACATTTTCCTACATATTAATTTAGGTTTATTGTGTTTTTAAATTTGTAAAAAAATATCCAAATATTTTACACACATTCGGTAATGAAACAACCATAAGCAATTTATGAGACCATTTATCAAATCCTAATGGGAAACGGAGGAATTGGAGAAAGATCCTCAATTAAATTCAAGTCAGAATATTTTTTTACGGTCACCATGCGTCCATTGCCGCGTTGCCATGCGTGCTAAATAACACAGTAAACTTCTACGTCATATAATTTTTACTCTTTTTTACTATTCTTGGGAAATACTTTAGGTTTTAAAAAGTAGACTTAAGTATTAAAAAAATCCTAATAACAAGTCTAATTATGTCGTTTCTTACTCTAAAACTTATCATTGCATGCTTTTCATCCGTTCTCATTGATACTTCTTAGTAATTAAAGTTTTTCCTTTAAATCTCATAATAATTCTCCCTATTTAATATCAATTGAAACTATTAAAATGTCTTATAAAAAAGAAAAAATCATTAGAAGGCTTTTAATAATAATTGGAACCGGAGGCCGTGCAAGCCTTGTGGTCATTAGTCAACAAAGTAAGTCGCACCGCGTTTGTAACTTTTGGAAATTGTCCGGATGCTTCGGGTTTGTGTGTCGGTAGGGATAGAAATAGTGCGGTTAAATCATTAAAAATACAATAGGAGTTAAATATATGTTAGGAAATATGTTAATTATAAGCTGACTTCTGGGTCTAACGTGCGATATTTATTAATGTTTGGAAACATCATTTTTAATTGGGATTCACGTAAATTGAGATAAATCTCCTCCACATATTTACCTTGTAGACCATAAAAGCTACTTCATATTCCATAAATCACGATTTATAAGCATTTATGGAGCTTCCATAAACTATTCCAAACATACCAACTTAGATAGCTTCTCAAGAAAAAATCACGATCTTGTCATAGAGGGGGAAGAGGAATATGGAAAGAGAGAGAGGGGGTGCTATAGTTACTTCTTTTTTGTTTTGATTTAAAAAAATAACTAAAACTTTTGTAAAACACCCAATAATTTTAGGAAAAATAAAATAATATTCAATAATCATATTTAATTAATCTCTAGAACAAAATTCATATTTGAAAATTTATTTGAGAAATAATAGAGAATATACAAATGAAATTAATGAAGGAAAAATTTTTATATGTAGTATTTAATAAGATTCGTATCCTTTTCAGTTATTTTCCATCTTAACTTGCTTTTCAAACTCTAATCTAAACAGGTCCAATGTTAAAAAAAATCATTCTGCCACCGCTAATCCAAACACAAATTATATTTACAATATGAATTTTTTTCAATCTGACTATTGTAAAAGTCATATTAGAAGAAAAAAATTACTTCTTCACCGCTAATCTAATTACGCACCGCATTTGTGACTTTTGGGAATTGTCGGGATGCTTCATTTTTTATCAATGGTAAGAATCCAAAATATATGTTTGAATTACTTTTTTTGAGAATAATTTCTAAAAAAATGAAAAAAAAAAGTTATTTTGAAATAGTTTCTAAGTGTGTGTTTCATTTTTGAAATCATAGTTTTAAAAGTAAATGAAATGAGGGATTTCTCTCCAAGAACGCTTGTCTCAATAAGCGGAAAAAAGTAAAATAATTGTCTTAAAAGATTTAAAGAAATATCAACTCTTTTATTGATTAAGAATGCTAGGTCAAGAAACACATTATGTTATTTCTCATCAAGTCCATCAAAACTCAACTTCAAAACATAAACAATGTCTTTGGGTGGATCTTAGTTTAGTTTTCCCAAAGCACTTCCCTAATCTTCTTTTTCTCTTACATAAAGACAGCAACCCAATACTATTAAGGCTAATGCATTTCCTTGGATATACTTCACTACTGATTTTGATAACTCCATGTAACCTTCAAGTGGCTCATGTTGCTTGAATGCTTTCAAACTAAAGAAATGAATGGCATCATGGAAATCCAAATCCATAATATGATATGTTGAAAGTGCAAATGCATTCTGAAGCACTCGTATGTCTCTTAATGTAATAATAATTCTATTTCCTTCCTCAAACCAATTAACACTTCAGTTAAATCTACAGTTATTTTTGAATTATCCACATCTTCAAGAATGAGAAGGATTTTTTTACGACGAAGCCTATTTTTCATAGAAGTTGATTTTATGTCTAGATGCTAATATCCTTTTCTTTTAATAATTCTTTGAGGCAGTCTTGCTGAAATTCATCCAAAGCAATTCTTGCTAATTGCTCTTTGACATTTTCAATAAAGGAGAAAGCATCAAATTGATCTCTTGACACTTGAGATATAGCTTTAGTAAGTGTGGCCTTACCAGCATAGCAGCAGCACCACATATACCACATATACCCTATATTCCCACAACACGAGCCTCACTTAAAAGCTTACCAATATTTTCAATATGATGAGCAATGCCAACAAGTCCTTCAAAATGAAGTAACAGTTTATTGTTCAACTTGCTCAAAGTGTCTTTGACAATCTCTTCAACAAGTTTGAATTTAGGTCTAGCATAAATGTCAATCAAAAGAAAAGGCATGTTTAATATGTAGAAAATAAATATATAAAAAAACAACTACAATAATTTATTAAAAGTCCTAAAGATTAATTAAATAAATCCCCGAAACCAACAACAAAGGGAACATTTTTGAAGCTACCTGGTACAATTGGAATTCCATCCAGAGAAACTTGCATATTGGATTAAAGCATTTTTCCACCTTTGCAATTTTTTTGGGTTGTCTTTAAATCTGTGCTTCAACTCATCAAATCAATTTCCAAACCTCTCATCTTGTTTCCGTATGTTTGAAGGATCTACATTATAGAAAATATGTATGACAACACTTCCAATTTTTTTCTTGCATTCCAATATTTGAACAAGTTTATCCATACATCATGTTGAAGAAGCATAATTCTCCGAGAGAATAATTATTGATATTTTTGATTCCTCTATACAAATAATTGGTGAGATCTGTTCTCCTTTTTAAAGTTCATAATCCAAAAAAGTGTAAATGCCTACATCATGAAGTCATTTGTAAAGATGACTTGCAAAATTGTAGCGAGTGTCTTCCCCCTAAAGCTAAGAAACACATCATACTTGGTTGCACAGGAGAAACAACAATATGAGAAGATGGAGGAGAAACTGCTTGATTTAAAATCACGTCATCTTGAGAACTACAAATAGAAACAAACCGTCAACAAATATTGGGTTATGTAGTAGAAGCAAATCAAACAAGAAAATAAAGAGTGTGAGATTATATAGACGAAGGTAGCTATCATCAACAGCAACAGGTTGGTTACCATAAAGCGAAGGAGAGATGAATCTGGTAGCTTTGGAAATTAATAAAACTAATAGGATCAATAAAGCTTCTATGAGCATTAAAATAATGATTCCATCCATGTGTGATAGCAATTTATAGTTTCAACCTTCAGCAACCTGAAACTAATGCCATAGAAAGATCAGAGCAAGCTTAAAGGTATATCAATGGGATGAAGCAAGTGGAAGAGAAAAATTAAAGAATTAATGGATTGTATTAAGCTGGGGGATGTGGTGGGAAGTAAAAGAAATAGCTCACAAGGTCTCAAAATGTCAGCTTCCAGCTTCGCTGACTACCTCCTATTGGAACAAGTTCTTCATATATGTCCATTACAAAAGCTTTTCTTTTATTTACTTCCCATTAATAAAAATATGTTGTTGAAGGATAAGTATTATATTTCTTATGAGTATGAATTGTTTTTTTTTAAAATAGAGAGTAGTATTTCTCACAGTTCATCTATTCTGTTTTTTTACATGCCTTCCCTTTCATCTCACTGCAAAATGCGACCGTGGCCGGGTAAGTAAATATAATTACATTTTCGGTTCTTTATTTTTTGTAGTAAAATAATGTTGTAAGTTTTGTACATAAGAAACCATTATATATAAGATAACTTCCCTTCATTTGAAATATAATTGAAGTTGTAAGTAAGCTTATCTACGTCTATCTGTTTTTGTTTTAGTTTGTTCATTCAAAACAGGCATAAAAAAAATCTACACAATTTTAAAATTGTCAAAGTCTTTTTGCACTTGTTTGTTGCCAAAATAATAAATGTAGCTGGCAAAATAAAAGCCGTTTCCCCCGTAATGGGCAAGTAATATTTAGAGCTTGCAATTGACCTCAAAATCCAAACTTGAAATGTTCCGAACTTGCACTTCCAAAGGCATAAACTCTTCTTAAATGACATTTGAGTCAACAATGACCAACGAGCGAGCAACCTTGCTTGGAACTCTTTGCTAATGTATTATGCTTATCACTGTTGCGAAAACATATATTCCTCTATTTTATCAACCACATCATCTCTTGCTATTGATTGTGCTCTATCTCTTCCACTCCCACTTCTTTCATTTTCGTTTGGATCCTCTCGCCAAAGAAGTAACAATCATTGTAATGATCACACTCAGAATGTTGCTTTAAATTCCCAAACTCAATTGGACTTATCGCACCAAGGAACAACCCTAATAAAAGGAAAAATAAAAACGCCAAAATTTGTGTCTATAATATTAACTCCATACTCTCAATGTAGTCGTCTTTTGACTGTTAAAAACTTTGGCAAGAATCTAGAGTTAAATTGGTGGTGAGCTTACCCAAGGCACTTGAAGAATGGTTTTGATTCAAAATTTAAATTTAGGGTGAAATTTCACGTTTAACATTTTAAATTTGGTTCAATTTCATTAACTGGCATCTAACGTCTATTAAAAGGTGAGGGCACATAGGAATAATTTTTTTTTTTAAAGATGCATACATTAAGAAGGAGAAGGAGGGAAAGAAAGAGCATTCTCCCCAATAACTGTCCAATTGTGCGCATTACTCTCCAAGCGTGAATTACATAGATAAAAAGATCAGGCAAATTAATATTTCATAATATTGATATACAATAAAACAAAATGAGATTAATTTAAATAATAATTTTATTAACCAGAGAAATTAAAATGACAGTTCTGTATACGAAATGAAACCATCAGTACAATGGAGAGACCCATGGCTATAAACACCACAGGAGAACATAGGAGGATCACAATATGAAATTTTCTGTCCTTCATACATACACAGCGGTTTTCAATGTACATTCACAAATTGGCTATTTTTAGCCACATATTTTTAAAGGAAAGCTTTTGATGAGTTTTATTTTTGGATTTGATGTAAATTTATTTTGAAAATTTTTACTATGGAGCAATCCAGATCATCATAAATACTGCCAAGGTATCTTCCAAAAAAAAGAACAAAAATAATTTTTAGAAGACATTTAATAATAGGGACAGGAGGCAGTACAAAACTTTGTGGTCATTGATCCACAAGTCAAGTCTTCCCGCGCTGTGACTTCTGTTAATTTCCATGAACCTTCATTGTAGTTGTACCGCACCAGCCTTTTGCTTTTGGAAAAACTTAGAACAATTTGTGTGTCATAATTTGGGTCTTAGGATAATTCGTAATGGCACTCCATTATTGTTGATCTCAAATATGCGCTCTAGGTGTGTAAACCAGACAATTCAAGCATTGGCTTCTCTAAAAACATGTTGTAAGGAGCAACCTTTTTTTATAGGTGGTCTGGATGGGAAGAAAGAATGTAATCACAAAAAAAATTCCACAACAACTTCGAAGCATCCTATAACAAATATTGATATGATTAGAAAGGATAGTAAGCTCCATGGAACTCACAAGTTCAGATGGGTCAAAATAAAAAATCATTATTTACTTCCACATTTCACTTTTTTTACTAGTGAAGTTATCAAAAGAGAACATCTATCAGTCCCAAAAACAAAGAGTGCTAGAGAATCTATCCATGCGGCCATGCCCATGCCTCTAAAGACTTGTTTGTAATACGATTTATGTCTTCTAAAATAGTTTTCCATCAATTGTTAGAAATAATTCACCCCCAATTAAAAAAAATTATCATCTTTAAACAAAAAAAATGTAGAACTTACTTTCTATTCCAAAGTTAATGGGGATGATTGTTGGCAATATTATATGATGAACATGATTCTTTGTGCAAAAACTTAATGGCACATAACTTCAATTCTTCAAGAAGAGAATCCAGATCTACATATATAGCCCTCACTTTTAAAGGCTTTTCCCTATATGACTTTAAATTTTGTTTGGATAAGCTTTTAAAAGACTTATAAGTACTTATACACATAAGTTGAAATAACACTTCTCTCACGTACTTACCTTGTATACCTTAAATTATGATTGAAAATATGTTTTTAAATACTGCAATTGTAACGACCCTTTCTCACAAATAACAATTATCCAATACAGTTATACAAAATCAGTGATAATTTTTTTTTCCGATACATATCAGAGTTCAATCCAATACATATCAGAGTTCAGGACACAAACTCGCCCACAAACTCTTTCACAACATATTGGAGTTTAGGGCACAAACTCGCCCACAAAATCACTACAGATAAATTTATTATTCTGATCTCACATCACAATTAACACATGGGTTACAAAATAATTTCCAACAGTAAATATGGCATTTCAAAAAACATGTGGGCCCTATAATGACAATATAGAAATTAACACAACACCAATACCAAAAGAGGCCTACAAGATTCTTAATGTCTATGCCTCTGATTGCTTCCCTTGGCCTCTATCCAGATTAGAGGTATTGCCTGAAAAAATATTTATAATGACGAGGTGAGACATAAAATCTCAGTAACCAAAATCAATTTACAAAATATGCAGGAAAAGATTGTAAGTCAGAGAAGCAGGTTTAACTGACATAATAATAATAATAATAATAATAATAATAATAATAATAATAATAATAATAATAATATTCTCATAATTCAAAATTTAACATGATATAATCAATAAATAAAACCATCCCCACTCATCCATCATATTCCTCCTTATCTCTTCTGGACTGGTACAACCTATCAGTGCTAGTATACCCGGCTAAAGGTTAGCTAGTCACATCAAGAATACTGCCCCCTCCCATGCCACCACCAATATACCGTAACAGGGAGGTGTCCGCCCAAACACTCAGCTCCAAAATCCGGGCCAGGATTGAGAGAGCCGATGGGCACGCAATTCACCATATCTCTTCCACACAACCCAACAAATCCCGTAATATAAAAATAATAAATTAATACAGCTTTCGAAAACAATTATGAGAATTCTAAATTCTTATACAACATTCCATCTCAGACAACATATCCATCATAACAGTAACAATTTAATAATAATTTTCACTTATATATGTAAATTGGAAAATGCACTGCTTCACTGAAATAAATTCATATTCAAACATAAATATAATCTTGCAAAACACATACAAGTAATATAGATAAAAGTAAGGTTATTAAAACACCTTACAGTCCAAAACAAGCATATAGAATAAATTAACCCCGGTTACCTCAATCCCAAGCTAAACCTTAATTTGAATATTAAAATCCGTACAATCATCGATCGCAAGAAAACTCTACATTATTAATATAAATACCAATTAATTATAAATAATAATAAAATAATTTATATAATTTAACTCCTAGAACCCAATTTCTTCTACTACTATTATCCTAAATTATTTCAATTCCCTTTACAAATTCTTAGTCATAGATTATTCTTCATAACCCAAATTACTCATTAAAAATCCTTAAATAACCTTTAATATACCTATAATTACAAAATCTCCAATACCAACTTCCTAAATAATTAAATCTTTTTCATAATTTATATGAATATAATATAATTATTAAACAATTCCTCAAATATCCACATAATTAAAATCATATCAAATTCTAATTCAAATATTAAGTCCTAATTTATATTTTTCACATAACTCAGATCTAACAAAAATAAACCGATTAAAACCTTAATAATACCTCCAATAATCTAAATAAAATAATTAAACTAATTTTTATCGGTAAAAATGCCTTTTAGAGATTAATTTATATCTTATTTATAAAATAAATTAATTATAAAATCAAATGACCACTAAATAATAAATCTAAACTAATTAAAATTAACTATTAATTATTCTCTACATTTCTACAGTCTTTTATTGACAAAACTCAAAACTTGCCTAAAATAATATCCCCAAAATATTCTCTAACTAACATAAAATTACTATCATATGAAAGAGAAAATTATTTAGAATATTTTTCATAAAAGAAGCTTTGTAATTAAAAGAGAGTTTATGTACCTTATTGATCTCTGAAGAACCGAAAACACCCTTATCAGAACCTCACCCCTCTTCTCTTCACAAAACACTTCACTTGATATAAAGCGTGTTTTAACAATTTCAAACATCTTTAAAAAAAATTTATTATATTATTAAATTTATCAAGAAAAATAAAAAATTTCAATCACAACTTGATTAATGAAAGAAATTAAACATAAGCAATTTAAGAGACCATTATTAAATTCTGATGGGCTAAAAGTTCCATGGAGCTCAAAAGTTCAGATGGGTCAAAATAAAAAATCATCGTTACTTCTACATATCACCTTTTTAACTATTGTCTCTCATCCTTCAAAGTTATTTTGTAATATTGTACCTACAGACCCAATTAAATGAAGTAGAGAAATCCATAGATTAAAATCATTAGATTGATCTAACATAAAGCTAAGGAGATTTTTATATTTATCTATTTTTTCTTCAATTATCAAATATGTCCTTATAGTCAAGTTGCCGTTGGCTTGAGTGGTTATTGTCACTTTTACTGGTGTTTTGTGTAATGCCGTGTTGCTTCATTTGTTCTGTGCTCCCACATGAATGGCTTTTGGAAAAGAGAGAATTTGAAAGGCCCACATATTGATACGACAACACTACTATATATATATATATATATATATATATATATATATTACATTATTATCCTTTACTCAGTTTTTAAACAAAATGATATTATAAGCTTTACAAATTTAAATGGCTGACATTTTTAATGGTAGGTGATGAAGATATCAAAAGAGAACATCAGTCCCAAAAACAAAGAGTGCTAGAGACAATAATGCATCTATCCATGCTCATGCCTCTAAAGACTTGTTTGTAATGTGATTTCTGTCTTCAAAAATAGTTTTTCACCAATTTTTAGAAATAATTCACCCCCAATTAAAAAAAATTATCATCTTTAAACAAGGAAAACGTAGAACTTACTTTCTATTCCAAAATTAATGGGGTTGATTGTTGGCAATATTATATGATGAACAAGATTTTTGTGCAAAAACTTAATGGCCATAACTTCAATTCTTCAAGAAGAGAATCCAGATCTCCATCTGTAAATCCTCACTTTTAAAGGCTTTTCCCTATCTGACTTATACAATTTAAGGATTTTAAATTAGACACTTCTGAAAATGACTACTTGTCAATGTAATCCTTTTCATGTTGCTCATGTCTATTGATAAACATTGAATTGCCTCACTTCAGCCCTATAGTGATCAAATCATGGGAAAACATTATTAATATGTAAAAAGCGATCAAATAACAAATAGAACAATTAAATATTCTTTTATATAATCTAAATGATCATGCAAGATCACATCTTCCGAAACTCCAATAACAGGATGAAACCTATCCTGAATTTTTTTTTTTGGATGTTTTCAATCGCTTCCATCGAAGCAAAAAACAATGGAACTTTCCTGAAGCTATTTTCCTGTTTGGATTTTATCTATATTGATTTTTATCCCAGAAATGGAATCTATCCTAATGGAATAAAGATTAATAATAAACGCACAACACTAATTAACCACTTGTATTATGTACTCTCTCTATATCCTTGATATAAAGTGTGTTCTAACAATTTCAAACATCTTTAAAAAAATTTATTATATTATTAAATTTATAAAAAAAATTTAAAATTTTCAATCACAACTTGATTAATGAAAGAAGTTAAACATAAGCAATTTAAGAGATCATTTATTAAATTCTAATGGGCCAAAACAAAAAAGCATTAGTTACTTTCACATAAGCCATCAATAAAGAACCTGAACTCCTCTACTGTCTCTGACAGATTACATTTTTATCAATCCCTAAAACAAAGAGTGGTAGAGACAATGCATCCATAATGGCCATGTCTCTAAGCAATAGGAAAGAAAATTATAAAGAGTATGAAAATTTTCATCTTTCATACATATATAATGGTTTTTAAAGTAAGTTAAATTGCCTATTTTTTAGATACATATTTTTAAAAGGAAAGCTTTTGGTGAAAATGGGTTTTACACTTTCATTTTTTAAAACTCCTTCCTTTTTTTTTTTAAAGTGAAATGAACCTCCTTTCTTTCTTATATCACTTGTGCCCTTTTTTAGCCAACAATTCAAGTCCTCCTCATTTGTGACTTTTGTGGATTGCCGTGTTGCTATGTCTTTGGGAAAAGTCACACTCTGCAGGGCCCACTTGTTCGTGAATCTTGAAGTTTTGGGATGTTTTCTTTAGGGCGCACTAACAAGCTAATCATATAAGCGGGGTGACTCCTGAATTTTTGGGACGAGTTACTTATTATATCGTGAGTCTCACAGTTTTCTCTCTATTCTTTTAATGAAAAAATATAACTTAAACATAAGATAAATAATTTTATTTTAGTTAACCTTAAAAGATTCTAAAATTTAACTACACCCTTGAAACAAAATAAAATTAAGTTTTTTAAGAGAAAGACAATAATGTTCTTATTTTATTTTTTCATTAAAGTATCTACAAAACAAATAAAAGGATTCAAATAAAACTAAGGAATTAATAAGAACATTTTAACCATTCACAAGAGAAATAAGAGAGTTCATAAGACAAATAAATACATTTACAAAATAAATAAAAGGATTTAAAAGAATACATGAAGTTAAAAAAAATTTACAAGTCAAATATATGCATTTAAAACACAAATGTGTGAATGATCAAAATTTTTTAATTCCCTAGCCATTCACATGTTTGCCATGAAAATGTCTTTATTTGTCTTAAAAATACTTACAGTGCAAAAAGTAACAAAAGTTAAATTTCCTTAACGGCGTAGGTATATCTACTCCCAAATAAATTATTTGTCTATTTTTACCCCCGAAAATAGTTAAGTCTTATAGATGCTTATAATGAAATTGTTCATTATTAAATTCGCACCTCCATCCTTTAAAATAATAATCAAGTTAGGCTTATTTTGATTCTGTTTTTATTTTTTTTCTTTAGGATAGTTTTAAAAAAATTATTTTTTAATACAAGTTTTTGAAGGTAGCGAGATTCTTTCATTATGGGCAAACATTGTCATAAACTAGATTGGTCAGTTACTAGTAGGGTTAGATACAGTAGATTAATCCCAAAAAAATATTCCAAGTTGATCATTTGTTTTCCAATGACCTCCAAAAGTTTCAAAAATATAACAGAGGTTTTGATAAAAAAAAAAAGAAAGGAAGAAAGAAATATAATAAAGGTTAAATTTGACTCAACTGAGTGGCAAAATAATGAATGAGTTTCTTAGGCCTGTTTGGTATAGCTTTTACGATTGTATAAGCCCGATTTACATAAATTGAGATAAAACTCCTTCATATATTTACCTCATAAACTGTAAAAGTTACATCGTAAATTGTAAAAATTACCTCGTATCTCATGAATCATGATTGAAAAGTACTTATAAAGTTTTCAATCGCTATTTTAAACATACTACATTGCTGCATTTTTTTGCTTTCTAAGAAAGTTTGAATATTTTGATTTCCTTTCTTTATAAAGAATGTCAGTTTTTTGTTTCATTTTTTTGAACTTTTTTTAAATGGTAATCAAATTAATGTCATTTAACTTTAGCGTGGACGCCACATATTTATTACTCTCTCAACATTTTTTTTTAATCATGCTACCCAACATGTATGTCTCTGTAATCCCCCTCACATCACCCACTGAATTTTGTTTTTATATATCCAAATAAAACAGGCAAAGATATCATATATTCCTATCACAATTAACACATTCAAGACAACACTCCCCCGCTTAATTTGTTATAATGCAGACGCTTGAGGGGATAGATTCGCTTGGCTTAAAAAAAATATTGACAGTCAAGTTTGGTGGAATAAAATTAAAAACTATTGAAGTCTCATGATAGTTGTATGTGCGTGCTGAGAGATTTAGGATAATAGTCAAGTTAGGGCTTCTTTGATTCTGTTTTTTAATTTTTTATTAGGATAAATTTTAAAAATTGTTTTTGGATACAAGGTTTGGAAAAAAATAAAATAATCCTTTTGGATGATATATTATTTTGAAAAATCATACTTGAGAAAAAAAATACAAAAACTTATTTAAAATAATTGTTCTTAAAATCAACTTTATGAGCACTGAACAGGAGAGTGGAGACAAAATTCAGATTAAAATTTAAAATTAGAGAGTGACGAGTTCAAATCTAAGAGATGAATTCATCAAGTGCTAAAGAAAGATAGGGTTTTCCACTTGTTGCTCAATTTTACAAAATAGAAGATTAAAAAGTAAGAAAACATATAAAATTTGTCCTTTTTATTTTTTAAAATGGATTATTGTTTCTTGTTTTACAAAGCACTTACCTAAAAATAAACTGCTAAACAAGTTCTTTAATCTTTTTATTTGTTTTAAAAACATAATTAATTTCTTGGTTCTTAAATTTAAAAGTTAAAAGTGAAGTTAGTTTTGTTTGTTGTCAAAACTTAGAAGTCATTAGAAGCTTTTTAGCACTTAGATTAATTTTCCCTTTTATAAATTATTATAATATATATATATATATAAAGAATATCTTAAAATTGTGTGGTTATAAGATCTCATGCCCCATGCCCATAGATACCCATGATAAATATAGTTGTTTCAATAGATCTATAAGTATAAGTGAAAGTAGACAAAGGTAAAATGGAGTTTCAACGTTATTAAGAAATATTATTGTCAAATTCGTAAGTTAGCTTTCTTAAATTCCTGTTTTAATATTATTAACTTACAACATTATATCAACTCATTTTTAAATTCATACTAACTATAAATTCAGCTGAACTCAGTGAGTCACACACCAACTACTGTCTTTACATTTCTATCTTATAAGAGTATGACAACTAACTTTTAAACTCATGTAAGCTTTTTAGATTAAATTATGTTTAGTGGTTTCATATATGATATTCATAAAAATTTCCCTGTTGAGTGTAATAAATTATAAATATTGATAGGTTTTTTTTTGGTACAGTGAATATTGATAGACTTTAATCAATAGGTCCAGTCCACTCATGTTTGAAGGTTTTGGGACTGTTTTTTTCAGAAGTTAAAGCATAAAGAATTTCAAATGATGCAGTTTTATTAGATCCATTTACGAACGGTAATTAAGGTATAGAACACACACACACAGCGCTAAGGAGGAGATTAAATCAACATCAGTAGGAGAAGAAAACAGCAAATCTTTAATTTACAGAATTATTTTGTGAAGATTCCTGAAAATGATATTATGAATCGAACTGCGGCCCGTTTGATTTAGAAAATATGGCTTTTAAGTTTTTGATATCTTAGATATAAAAAATCATGATATAATACTCATAATTTACAAAGCCAATTTTTAAATTTTGTTACGTGTGATAGATATACAATCTTATTGTAAAACAAAAAATTGAACTAATCCGTGTTTATATTTTTTGGGTATGAACCCAGAATATCTCAAAGTCATTTTATACTTTGGTCTAACCCCTATTAAGTTGAAAGTGTTATGGTTAAAGTCCTCTAAATAAATATAATTTTTAAAATTTAAACTTATATTTTCTTTTATACAAAGTTGAGACCACTTTCTATCTCATTCATATAAACACCCTGAATAAAATCAATGTCTCCTCTTTTTTCGTTAGTGAAATGAAACTCCTTACTTTCTAATATAGCGCGTGGCCTTTTTTAGTCAGCGCGTCAAGCCGCCGGCATTTGCGATTTTGCCTTGTTGCTTTGCCGCATTTTGCCTTTGGGAAAAGTTATGCCCTGCGGGGGCCCACTTATTTGTTTACCCTGAAATTTGAAATTTTCCAATTTTTTTTTTCTTTTTAATAATTGGGATCCAACCCACGACTTATTTATAAAAGAATGCCCATATCACTAAATTACAAGCTAATTGACAATTTTTGGGATGTTTTCAATCAACTTTTTTTATCCAAATGTTTTCAATCAAATTTCACTTCCATAAAATCAGGCAAAGTAGCACTTCTATCATGAGCTCCCCCTATGTCATACCCTTATCAACCTTTTCATACATCTTAAGTTTATTATGTTTTTAAATTTGTCAAAAAAAATCCAAATATTTAAATTACACATTCGGTAATGAAACAAACATAAGCAATTTATAAGACCATTTATCAAATTCTAATGGGAAACGGAGAAATTGGAGAAAAATCCTCAATTAATTTTTTTGAAGAATTCAAGTCAAAATTTTACAGTCACCATATGCACATTGCCGCGTTGCCATGTGTGTTGTTTAATTTGTCATGCACTCCCAAATGGCTTTTGGAAAAAAAGCAAAAGAAAAGAATTAGAAAGGCTCACATATAGATACCACAACACTATTTAATAGATATTGTTTTATTCTTCATAAGCATATAGATTTTAAATGGCTGACATTTTTAGAGTAAATGATGAAGATATCAAAGGAGAACATCAGTCTGAAAAACAAACAGATCGTAGACACAATAATACATCCATGTTCATGTATCTAAGACTTGTTTAATAATGGCAAATCCAGAGTTAAAAAAACGCATACAAAAGGCCAATTTTGACTTAATTTTAGCTATTAAACTCATGGAAACAGGTTGAAACCATGAAGCATCTATAAGAATTTTTAGAAGTTCGTAATGAGTTTATGGGCATTTTTGTCCTATTTTGAGAAATTCATAAGTATTTTTACTTCTAAAAAATTTTTATGGTATTCGATACACTTTTAAAAAAAGTTCATAAATATTTTTACATCTTAACTCAAGAATTTTCACAAGTCCGTAATGAGTTCAGGGTGAAACCTTCAAAAACACAAACAAAACATTATTGTTACTGTTAAGCACATTGCTTCTTCCATCACAGCATTGCCTTTTCTTGCCAGGGAGATCCATTAGCAACACTCCCTTCCCTTTCAATCCCATCCATTCTCTCTTCTCGAATTTCATAAGTGTGTAGCAGTACATTGAATAAAATTGAATGAGTGAGAGAGAGAGAGAGAAACAAAGGGAAATCAAGAGATCGAAGAGAGACAAAGAGGAAGAGGATAAAAAGAAAGAACAGAGAAAGGTTGAGAGAAGCTAGAACAGGGCACTGCAATTCATTCATATCATTAGCATATTTGGATAGCTTCCATAAATACTTTTGAATCGTGATTTACAGAATACGAGGTAGCTTTTACGGTATACGAGGTCACTTTTACGGTCTACAAGGTAACTTTACGGTCTACAAAGTAAATATGTGGATGAGGTTTATCTCGATTTACGTGAATCGGGCTTATGCATAAGTTCAATTCAAATAAAATAGCGATTGAATGCTTCAAAAGTGATTTTCAATTGTGATTTACAGAATATGAAGTAAGTTATGTGGTGGGAGTTGTCTCGATTTATGTGCATAAGTTGATAAGTGCTTTTGATAAGCTCCAATAAGCTAAAACAGGGCACTGCAATTCATTTACATCATAATCTGATTGAATAAAATTGATAGGGCTGAGCTAATTCCTAATTGCCTCTACCTAACTTTTACATTTCACTATTATTATATGACAGCATACTAGTTAAATAGATCCTTTTACACACACACACAAAGAAAGAAAGAGAGAGAGAGAGAGAGAGAGGCAAAGGAAGGAGAGAACACAAAGATACCTGTGAAGCAGCTTTGAAGTGTTTGGCATGATTGTTGTACTTGTTCAATAAATGGGGAAAATGAGCACAAAGTTCCATCCTGTGTTAACATTTTTGCAGCTGAAGGAATGGCTAGCCCCTGTAGGGGTAGATCCTCGAGAAATCCCTCACCCTGTATGTCTCTTACATTTACACTGATCAAGATGCTAAGTCCTGTCCTCTCAAAATATTCCCTACAATAAGATGAGGATCAAGTAAACATATGACCCAAAATTGTTTATTTACTGCAATTTAAACCATCATAGAAAAAATCACTCTGTAACCATCATATGCTTTTTAAGTCATATTGTGGAGTTCTAAGAAAGGAAAGCACTCTTAAAATAGCAGAGATTAGTATATCAACAAGCATGAAGCATACAAGTATTTGTTTCAAGAAACACGAATTGAAAATTTTACAGACAAACCACATAGCTAAGGCAATAAAGCAACCAAGTGGATCAGTAAAAGGTAATAAAATGAAATAGCAATTTCTAATGCAAGAATGTGAATATTTTCTTTTTGGTTACCTAGCTGATGCTGCTCTGTGTTCATTGAAATCAAATGTATAGACATAACCTGTAGGAGCAATAGCCCTTGCAAGTAAAGTGGTTAAAGATCCACTTCCAGTTCCATATTTTATAACCAAGCAACCAGGAACAATCTCCAAGTACATCATTACAAAGCTCATATAAGCTATATAGAGAATCTGAGTCCTATGGCTTAATACAAGAGTCCACATCTCTGGCGTAGTATACAAAACCAATCTTATTATTGAACACCTTGGAACCACATGGCTTTCATATCCATTCAGGATATTTGAAAACTCCGAAACGATTATGGAGGACAGAGTTTTCAGACACGGTTATCAATCCCTCAGAGTTCTTCATGAGTTGAAATACCCACACAATCTCTTGTACTGATCATGACATGGCTCTATATTCTACTTCTACACTTGATTTTGACACAACACCTTACTTCTTACTTCTATATGATATCAAGTTTCCACCAACAAACACACAGTAACCTGTAGTAGACCATTATGTGGCCTTAAATCCTGCAAAATCCATATCACAAAAGCACTCAACTTTAGTATGCCCATAATCTGTATAGAGAATGCCACAGCCTGGGGAACCTTTCAAATAGTGCAAGATATGCTTTAAGGCTTCCCACTGTGCCATTGTTAGGGATGCTATGAATTGGCTAAGTACACTAACCGAGATGGTTATATCAAGATGAGTTACTATCAAATAATTCAGCTTCCCAATTAGTCTTTTATATCTCTCAGGAGATGCAAATGGCTTCAGTTTCTCTAGAACAATTTTTTTCTTCAAGTCATCAGGAAGTTTATCAAACATGCTATCATTAAGATCCAGGAACGGATTCGAAATCATAGGAATGCTGCTTGGTGCAGCTCCAAGCTTTCCAGTCTCCTTTAAAAGATCGAGAACATACTTCCTCTGAGTCAAAAGGATGCATTTCTTGCTTCTCAAAACCTCAATACCAAGAAACTACTTTAATGGTCCCAAGTCTTTTGTTTGAAAGTGAGAGTTAAGGAAGACTTTAAGTTCTAAAATTCCAGAGACGTTACTTCTAATAATCACAATATCATCAACATATACTACTAGAAGAATTATGCCTGTATTGGACTGTTGATAGAATACAGAGTCATCACACTTACTTTGGCTTAACCCAAACTTCTTGACCACACCATAAAATCTATCGAACCATGTACGAGGACTTTGCTTAAGGCCATATAATAACTTTTGGAGGTAGCACACTTTCTTAGACTCCCTCTGAGCAACGAACCCAGGTGGTTGCTCCATATAAACTTCCTTAAGGAGGTCACCATTCAAGAAGGCATTCTTAACATCCAACTGATACAAATTCCAATGATAGGTAGCAGCCAGAGAGGTAAGAAAACAAACTGAAGTAAGCTTAGCCACATGTGAAAAAGTCTCAGAACAATCAATTCCATAAGTTTGGACATACCCTTTAGAAACAAGTCAAGCTTTTAACCGTTCTAAGGAACCATCAGCCTTAGTCTTAATAGCAAATACCCATTTACTTCCAATGGCCTTCTTTCCAGAAGGTAGATCAATAAGAGTCCAGGTACCAGCTTTTTCAAGGGTCGTCATTTCTTCTTCCATCGCTATATACCAACTAGGGTAAGTCAAGGTTTGGTGAAGGGTAGTAGGGGTAGAGATGGACTCAAGGGTAGCCATAAGGGAAGAGGAAATAGGGGACAAATGCTGGTAGGACACAAGGGAAGAGATATGATAGGTACAATCAGCATATTTTTTAGGAGGGCAATAGGGAGGTCATTAGATGGGTCAACAGCAGAATTAGACACAATTGGGTCATGGACAAGAATAGTAGGATTTGGGGAACTAGGATTAGGAACTATAGAGTTAGGAATAGAATTCGTCGGTGAAGTAATCACTGGTGAAGGCAGAACATGGGCAACATCAACATCATCGATGATATCAGGTTCTGGAATAATAGCTTGTACTGGTGAGATAGGGACACAATAAACCAGGACATTATCAAGTTTATCAACGACAGGGGGAGACTCAGATGTTATTGGAGACTTGAAAAAAAGAGATAACTCATGAAAGGTCATATTTATTAACACAATATAACGATAAAGATCAGGAGAGTAACACCGATAACCTTTCTGAATTTGAGAGTAACTAAGAAAGACACACTTCAAAGACTTAGAGTTGAGTTTATTGACATATGGACAGACATCCCACACAAAGCAAACACATCAAAAAAATTTTAGGTCAATAGGAAATAACTTAGTGGTAGGAAACATAATGGAATATGGAGTATCCCCACTAAGGATAGCCAAATGCATGTGATTGATGAGGAAACAAGCAGTAGACACGGCATCAGCCCAAAAACATTTTAGAACACATGAGTAAAATATAAGAGCTCAAGCAATTTCTAAGAAATGAAGGTTCTTTCTTTCAGCAATACCATTTTGAGCAAGTGTATCAACATAGGAGGATTGGTGAAGAATGCCATAATTATGCATATAATCAATGAATGGGACGAAAAAATATTCTTTCGCATTATCACTTCGAAGAATTTTCATAGGAGTATTAAACTGAGTTTGAATTTCATCATAGAAATTACGAAAATACATAAACAATTCATAATGTTGTTTCATTAAGTAAAGCCAAGTGGCTCGGGAAAAATCATTAACAAAAGTGACAAAATATCAATAACTAGTCTGAGACAAAACGGAATAAAGACCTTAAACATAAGAATGAACTGATTCAAAGGGAGAAGTAGCTCATTTATTGACTCGAGGTGCCAAATGAATACGATGGTGTTTGGAAAACTGACATGACTCATAATCTAAAGCAGATACAAAAGAAAACTGAGGATACAACTTTTTGAGGAACGAAAGTGATATATGACCTAGATGACAATGGACTGCAAAGGGAGATGACCCACTAGAACATGTAATAGAATGTGGCACTTGATCATCAAGGATATAATGTCCACTAGATTCATAACCTCTACCAATAATCTGCTTTGTCAAAAGATCCTAAATTAAACAGTGGTCAGGAAATAGTAAGATAAAATAATTCAAATGACGAGTTAGTTTACTGGGAGACAAGAGATTAAATGTAAGATCAGGAACATTAAGAACATGAGATAGAGAAATGGATGTAGTTGGTTGAATAGTGCCTGATCCAAGTACACAGATCGAGGAACCGTTGGGGACGAATATAAAGGATGGGTTGGTATAGGGGGCATAAGACGAAAATAAATGATGATTACCTGTCATGCGATCAGTAGCACTAAAATCAATAACCCACTTTGTGGAGGTAATAGCAAGACCAGAGGACAAAGTACCTATAGCTATGACCCCTGTAGATAATGAACCACAATCAGACTGAGTAGTTGTCTGGGCAATATGGGTAAGACCACGTTACTGTTTATTCTGCAATTTTTGACAATTTCGCTTAATGTGACCAGATTCCTTACAATGGTTGCAGATAATACTTCCAGAATTTATATGCGGACCATTAGTGTCCTGTTTGTTGCCATTATTCTTATTTTCACATGAGCTACGTCAAGCCAAAGTACTCACAGACAGATCACTAGATGGACGAACCAAACTATTAGCACGAAGGACCCGTGAGAATAAATCTTCAAGAGATGGAAGCTCCTGACTAGATAGAATCTAAGATCGGATGGTGTCATAAGATGGGTCAAGAGCTTCAAGAAAACTAATTATAGCCTGAAACTTCAGATTCTTGATACGGGTCTGAAGATCCGCTTGTGGAGACATAAGGACCTTCATTTCTTCATATAACCGCTTAAAGTCTAAGAAGAAATCTTTCAATAGATGGCCCTGCTGTTAAGAGTGATAGAATCCCTTACAGACTTCGTAAGTCCAAGTGAAATTCCCTTTACCTAAAAAACATAAATTCAAGATAATTCATAATTTCTTTCACAGTGTTGCAGTGACTAACAGAAGACAGAATCTGTAGTTCAATAGAGTTCCAGATTTGAAAAAAATAGTCAAGCATTTGCTCTAGACCAAGCCAAACTTTTGTCATCATCACTTAAAGAAGGGTCCTGAGTTAAATGGTTTTCCTTCTTAATTCCTAAAAGATAAATTCTAAGAGTCTTGTTCCAATCATTATAGTTTGCCCAGTTTAATTTAGAATCAGTAATCCTAGCAAACATAAGCAATATATCAGAGATCTTTGATTCAACCATAGAAAATTAACCAATAAGCAAAGAGAAAAATATTTCAATGAAATTCTAAAGTATCAAAAATTCTAAAATGCCACAAATAGAGCAAACGAGGACCTCTAGATCCTCTAACCAAATGCAACAGCAACTACTAAAAGGTAAACACCTTCGAACAGAAGAAAGACCTAAGAAACATATCAGAAATCACTGACCGTACCACGATTAACAGTGTATGGGATGAATAGTGCTAAGAATAGTACCCTTGCCGAAATCTGGAAATTCCTGCCGGATGAACAGTACCAAACAGCGCTGATGAACAGTTCCCCATAGATGAACAATGCCTATGAACAGTACCCAAACAGTACTATATATGAACATTACTAATGAATAGTCTCTAAACAATACCAATGAACAATAACTTCGATAAATAGTAGTTCTTGATGCAAATGACTGAGATAATTCTTTTCTAATGTGAAAGTTCAGACTATGTTGCAACTACATAGCATACTCAAACAGAAGCTAGCTTTGATACCATGTAAACTAATAAGAAGAAATTAATTTACAAGTGAAATACTATAAGAGAGGAGAAGATACAAATATCTTATGAGACTATTTGAAGGGATGATATGGAAGGGAGGAGGGACTCTTCTTTTATAGCCTAAGGAGTCCTCCTCATATCCTCAACCCACCGATGCGGGACTTCACTTCAACAAATACTTGCAGGAGAACAACAAAACAGGGCTTACAATGGTGGCTGGCTTCCGACGGCAAGCTCGACCACATGTGGAATGCTAAACTTCGTAGTTTGAACTAGCTTTGTTGTGGTTACAATTCATTTATTAATTAATTTATTTTTTTTCCAAGATTTCATTTTATTAATTTATGTTATAAATTATAATAGCATTATTTTTTTAGATTTTTTAATCTATAATGATATCCTGTTCGATCGAACATTGGGTGTGTTTGGAATAGCGACGGAAAAAGTGGTTTTTTTCAATCTGACTTTTGAGTAAAAGTCAAATTATGTGATGTAATTTATGTTTAGATTAACGATTGTATAAGTGACTTTTCTAAAACTAAAACTTGTTTAGATTGATAATAGTATATATGGCTTTTGTGATAGTGATAAAAGAGAAATTAAATTAAAAATTATAATAAATTTAAAAAAATGAAGTTGGGAAATTCGACAATTAAAAAATACATAATTTGATGAAGTAATATTAGATAATGAATTGGATTGCATGTCCCATACAATATAGTCTTTGATTGAGTCATGAATATGATTTATTTACCTTAATAAGTCAAACGGCTGGATAAATAATTTAAAAATAAAAAAGAAGAAGAAAAAGATCTAAACCAAAATTGCAGACCCAATGCATCAAGTGGATAGAAGGTGGTCATATTCACTGGTTTTGGAATTTTCTTCATCTCTCCTTTTTCATCTTTATATCATTTGTAGTCCCAGGAAGCCATAAGGAAGCTCGCCACCATCTTCTTCATCATTGCTTAAAAATCACTTATGGTCCCTGTGATGTGTGATTTTGTTTATTTATGTGTAGTGCGATTAGTTTTAGATTTGATTCATTTTTTCAATCAAATATCTAGATATGTGATTTTGGCCTCCTCACATTTATTGTCGTCTGCCGGAAAATTGGCCTTCGCTTACCTGCATGATCATTGCCAAATACTTCAACGCCAGGCAAGCTCATACTGTCTTGATGCATAGATCAGCCACCCCTTCAGTCAAGACCTTTCGAAACCACACCACAACACACCATCGAACTTCAACATAGATGCATACTCTTACGAAGATGGAGAAGAAAAGAACACCAACACAGGACGACAACCCAGAAGAGGCCGCTTATAACCACGCCTAAAACCATACTTGACTGCCAAAACCAGCTACAATCCATTATGAGACAGAGCATCTATGGAGGATATGGTGCTCTGTTCTTAGAGGAGAAGAGAAGACAGTGAGGGAGGGGAGAGAGAGAGGAGAAATGAGCAATATAACAATCAATTGGGCTTATTGCAAATGCTAAAAGCTCTAAATTGTGGCTTGTATGTAATCGTATGAATGAGGAAAAAGTCCAATTTGTCAATTGCTCAACCAAACAACCAAATGTTCCCAATTTGACCGTAAGCATGCAATTGCACGTTTGTGCCTCTAATCGTGCGATTGGCTCAAGAAATCGCTCAAACAAACAGGGTATTAGTGTGTGTTTTCATGCTTTTAAAACCATGGTTTCAAATCATGGTTTGCACAAATCAAGATAAAACTCCTCTCACATACTTACTTTGTAAATCGTAAAAGCTATTCTCAAAAGCTAATTCCAAATACACACTTAGTAATAGGGACATGAGGCAGTACAAAAATTTGTTGTCATTGATTAACAAGTAAAGTATTCTCGCGTCTGTGACTTTTGTTAATTTTCATAAAACTTCGTTGTAGTTGTACCGCACCAGCCTTTTACTTTTGTAAAAAATTAAAATCCGAAAGGCCGACTTATTTGTGGATCATAATTTGGGTCTTCGGATAATTCGTAATGGCACTCTATTATTGTTGATCTCAAATATGCGATTTACGTGTGTACACCAGCCAACTCAACACTACACAAAAAAAAAATAGTCCATTTATGACTGAATTTGAGACAGAAAAAAATTATGTCTTAAAAGTCATCCAAAGATTGTTTACAGGAAATTCCATTAGAAAGTTTTCAACAGAATTTCCAATGGAAATTTCAGACGGAAAACTTACATCAGAAATTACGTTGTAAATAAAATTTTCGATGGACTTTTTCTATGGCAAATTTTTATCAGAAATTCCGACGTAAATACTAATGTAATGTTTTTGACAGAATTACCGATAGAAATTTTGTCTTAAAATTTGAAAAAATTAATTAATGGCCAATTATGTCAGAAATATGTATTAATTAATTTTTTATTATGATTTATTTAATTCATGATTAATCTAATTATTATATACTAATTATTTTATTATTAAAATACATTATGTTAAATGGGCTACAATCCAACGAAATTTCCAATAGAAGACGTCCGTTGGAAATTCCATCGCAGGTAAAAATTTTGACAGAATTTCTAATGGACTTTTTCCTTGAGAAATTTCTGTCAAAAATTTTGTCTGAAATTCTGTTGCAAATACTAATATAACGTTTTTTATGGAAATTCTGTCGAAAATATGTATTAATTAATTTTTTAAATTTTATTATAACTTATTTAATTAATGATTAATCTAATTATTATATATTAATTATTTTATTATTAAAATACATTATGTTAATAATTTTTGTTCTAAAGTCTGAATATGATTATTAGTTTAATAAAATCTAAATTTGCCCTTAAATTTTAACATAATTTTAAGTTGAATTTAAGGTAAATGCAACGCTGAGCATGAAACCTACAACCTTATGAGCCCGCCTGCAACCCGATGCAATTGGTTTGTGCTGAGCCCGCCCAAAAAGGACCCATAATGGGATGGGTTGAAACCCACCAATTTAAGACTTAAAGGGGTGGACTATGGATACACCTTTAGGTTACCTGTTTAGCCCATTTAGTGTTTTTTTTTTTAAATAATCCATCCCTAGGGGTGAACAAGCAACCCGCAATCCGCTCGTCTACCTGGTGCCCAGATTTTTTTGCCTGTTTGAGCCCACCCTGATTGTAGCTTGTAATAGGTACGGGATATTTTTTTAAAAGTCAATGTTATAAATAATATATAGGTAGCCTATACCCATATATTATAAAAAATATATTTTTTTGGTGAAAAGTCAATGTCCGTCCTATTTTTATTTTTCATTGTAACTATTTTTTTTCTACATTAATATCATTTTGTTGTCTTTAATAATTTTTTCTACTTTAATTTTTTTTTGCCAGTATTTTTCTACTTTAATGTAAAACATGTTTTCCACCTAAATAGTATCAGAATTTTGCTTGATTTTGTAATCAAAAGTATCAATATTTAAATTCAGGTTTATTTTATAACATGGAGTATTAAAATTCAAATTCAAGTCTTTTGACCAATATTTTTTTGAAAAAACATATACTTTTTTAAAAAATATGTCCGCCGAAAATTTGAAAGGCTGCCTAGAATAATTTAATAAAAAAAATACAAGGCTTATATATTTTAGGAAATTGAACACAAATGTGAAATAATCATAAATGTAAATACCAAAACAAAGGAGTTAGGAATGATTCACAGGATAGCAAATGTAGGACCTAAGCTTTTCCCCTAATCTTCAATCCTTCAATCTTCAACTACCCCCACTGCGACTCACCTTGGCTTCCTCCGCGATAGATCAAGAGTTCATCGTCCTTCATTTTTTGTCCTTCCTCCGCAACCACGAGAGTCCTACACCGCGGTCTGTCGCCCTTCGTCACGAGGTCTGTCGCCCTTCACCTTGGCTCAGCTCTCGTCACTATCCTTTACCGCGATTAGTCGCCCCTCTTGACGACATAAGCGATAGAATTTTTCTGTCACTAATTTTCGTCACAAAATATTTTGCGACAAAAACATTCCATTGCTAACTCACAACATTGAGTAATAAAATTTTTGTATAATCTCTCCAAAATATTTTATTTTTGTTAAACAACAAAAATTAAATTTTATAATATTTAACTTTTTCAATAATTAGATTTTTTCATAATTATAAAATTTTTAGATTATTTAAATTTTAAAATTTAAATTATTATTAAATTCAAATATAATTTTGGGGAAAAATTATTGAATTATAATATAAATAAAAAACATTATTAATTCATATTTATTATTGAAATTAATATATATATATATATATATATATATATATATATATATATATATATATATATATATATATATATATATAATGTACAAATAAAAATAAAAATTTTATAAATACAATAAAAATAAAATATATAAAAAATGAATAAAAAATATGTTAATAATAAAAATTTGGATATAATATTTATGTAAAAAAATAAGGAAATTAAATTGTAATGTTTAATAATATATTTATATATATGATTTTGCATTAAAATCACACAGGTTCTTCCTAGCTCAACTAGTAAAGGCACCGGCACACGTGTGAGAAGTCATGGTTTTGAATCCCAACTTGGTCATAAAATGCAACCAATTTGTGCTATGGACACGTAGCGGGCAACAGAGGGTGACATGTGGCACATGATGGAGGGTGACATGTGGAAGTTGACTGGGACACACGGTGGTTGACCAAGACATGTGGCAGCCAGAGGCGACATGGCGTAGTGGGTACACGTGGCGACTGTCGGCCAAAGGTTTCAGTCTGAAAATGACGTGGATATGGAAGGGCAATGAAAAATTTGGCTCTAGGCAAATTTGCCACATAAATTTCTATCAGAAAATGCCGTGGCAATTTGCAACAGAATTTCCGTGAAAAATTCCCTCGTAAGATGTCACAGAATGTTTCATCAAAAATTTCCATCACAGTTTGCCACGGAATCTGCCGTGGGAAATTGTTTGAAAATTCCGTGTCAATTTGCCTCCAAATTGTCTGTGGCAAATTCCCTCTCAAGTTGCGATAGAAAAATTCGTCAAAAATTGCCATGGACCCAATCCGTCAAAAATTCCATTTCAAATTGTGAGGGAAATTCCGATCAATTTACGATGGAATGTAATATTCCGTCGCAAAGTGATTTGAGACAGTACTATTACTTACGGAATTTGTTCTGTTGGACATTTTGTCATAAAATGGTTTGTGACAGAATTCCATTGCAAATTCTCGTGCAAGCTTTCATTCCGCTGTAAATTCTGTCGGAAATTGCCTTTTTGTTTTTTATAGTGCAAGCATTGGCTTCTCTAAAAACATGTTGTGAGGAGCCGCTTTTATAGGTGGTCTGGATGGGAAGAAAGAATGTGATCACAAAAAAAATTCCACAACAACTTCGAAGCATCGTATAACAAATTTTGATATGATTAGAAAGGATAGTAAGCTCCATGGAACTCATAAGTTCAGATGGGTCAAAATAAAAAATCATTATTTACTTCTACATTTCACCTTTTTTACTAGTGAGACGGAGAGCACGAGCAAAAGTCACCAACAAGAAACTTGAACTCCTCTATTTCCTCTATTGTCTCATATCCTTCAAAGTTATTTTGTAATATTGTGCCTACAGACCCAACTAAATGAACTAAAGAAATCAATAGATTGAAATCATTATATGGATCTAACATAAAGCTAAGGAGATTTCTATATTTCTCTATTTTTTCCTTCAATTATCAAATATGTCCTTGTAGTCAAGTTGTCGTTGGCTTGAGAGGTTATTGTCACTTTTATTGGTGTTTTGTAATGCGGTGTTGCTTCATTTGTCCTGCGGTCCCACATGGCTTTTGGAAAAGAAAGAATTTGAGTGACTGACATTTTTAATAGTAGGTGATGAAGATATCAAAAGAGAACATCAATCGCAAAAACAAAGAGTGCTAGAGACAATAATGCATCTATCCATTTTCATGCCTCTAAAGACTTGTCTGTAATGCGATTTCTATCTTCTAAAATAGTTTTTCATCAATTGTTAGAAATAATTCACCCCCAATTTAAAACAAAATTATAATCTTTAAACAAAGAAAACAAAGACCTTACTTTCTATTCCAATGTTAATGAGGATGATTGTTGGTAATATTATATGATGAACAAGATTCTTTGTGCAAAAACTTAATGGCACATAAATTTAATTTTTCAAGAAGAGAATCCAAATCTCCATATATAAATCCTCACTTTTAAAGGCTTTTCCATATCTAACTTATACAATTTAAAAATTTTTAAATTATACACTTCCGAAAAGTACTACTTGTCACTGTAATCCTTGTCATGTTGCTCATGTCTATTGATAAGCATTGAAATTCCTCACTTAAGCCCTCTAGTGATCAAAGCATGGGAAAACATTATTAATATGTAAAAAGTGATCAAATAACAAATAGAACAATTAAATATGCTTTTATATAGTCTAAATGACAATGCAGGAGCAAGTTTTTTACATCTTCCAAAACTTCAATAACAGGATGAAACCTATCCTGAATTTTTTTTGGATATATTCAATCGCTTCCATCGAATAAAAAAAATGGAACTTTCCTGAAGATAGGTTCCTGTTTGGATTTTGTCTATATTGATTTTTGTCCTAAAAATTGGATCTATCCTAATAGAATAAAGATTAATAATAAACGCACAGCACTAATTAACCACTTGTATTATGTACTCCCTCTATATCCTTAATATAAAGTGTGTTTTAACAATTTCAAACATCTTTAAAAAAATTTATTATATTATTAAATTTATCAAAAAAAATTAAAAAATTTCAATCACAACTTGATTAATAAAAGAAGTTAAACATAAGCAATTTAAGAGACCATTTATTAAATTATATTCCGATGGCCTAAAACCAAAAAGCATTGGTTACTTTCACATAACACTTTATTCACTAGTGAAAACGTGAGCACAAGCATAAGCCATCAATAAGGAACCTGAACTCCTCTACTGTCTCTGACATATTACATTTTTATCAATCCCTAAAACAAAGAGTGGTAGAGACAATACATCCATAATGTCCATGTCTCTAAGAAATAGGAAAGAAAATTATAAAGAGTATGAAAATTTTCATTGTTCATACATACATAATGGTTTTTAAAATAAGTTAAATTGCCTATTTTTAGTGCACATTTTTAAAGGAAATCTTTTGTTGAAAATGGGTTTTTTTTTAAAAAAACTCCTTGCTTTTTTTGTTTTTTGAGTGAAAGAAACTCTTTTCTTTCTTTATTTCTTTTTTAAAGTAAAATGAAACTCCTTTCTTTCTTATATCCCTTTTTCTAGTCAACAAGTCAAGTCCTCCTCATTTATAACTTGGGAAAATTAATGTGCAGTCCCAAGGAAACAAAAAAATGAAGATTCAGTCCCAAAAAATCACATAATCACTGTTAGGTCCCAAGGGACTGATTTTTAATAAATTGCAATTGTACAATTACTCAAATGCCCTTAATGTTGCGTTAACAACCCCCACAGCATCCATTGACAACACCCACAACGTGCATTGACAAGTCCGTGATGTTGTGTTAACAACCTATACACTGTCCATTGACAACACCGACAGCCTTCATTGACAAGTCCTTCATGTTGCCTTAACAACCCTCACAGCCTTCATTGACAACCCCTACAGCCTATATTGACAACCTCGACAGCCTCCATTGACAAGTCCTACATGTTGCGTTAACAACCCCCACAGCCTATATTGACAACCCCAACAGCCTCCATTGACAACCCCTACAGCCTCCATTAACAACCCCAACAGCCTCCATTGACAACCCCGACAGCCTCCATTGACAAGTCCTTCATGTTGCGTTAACAACCCCCACAGCCTATATTGACAACCCCCACAGCCTATATTGACAACTCCAACAGCCTCCATTGACAACCCCAACAGCCTCCATTGACAACCCCTACAGTCTCCATTGACAACCCCAACAGCCTCCATTGACAACCCCTACAGCCTCCATTGACAACCCCGACAACCTATATTGACAACCCCTACAGCCTCCATTGACAACCCCGACAACCTATATTGACAACCCCGATAGCCTTCATTGACAACCCCTACAGCCTATATTGACAACCCCAATACCAAACATGAATTTACATCAATTTACATAGAGCTGAAGTTACAAATGAATTTACATCTACTTACAAACATGTTGTATAGAAAAATCCCGCAAACTATCAGTGCAACTTTTCAATAAGAAATTCTGTATAGAAATGCTTTCTTTACAAACTAGAGTGAGCCTCGTACATTTGCTTAGAATTTGAGATAATCTGAATCTTCTCTTCTGCAAGAGCACCATTTTTTATCTTGAGTCGCAAGTTTATGGAATTTTGCATCATGGGAGAAGATGTTTACACAATGCCGTTCTACTCAAAAGATGACCTCCACGAAATAAAGGTTGGGGTGTTGTGGTGGCTTGTTACCCATCCCCAAAATACACAAGCCGGAACGGTACTGTCCTTAATTGAAGACAGCCAAAAGAGGAGGAGAACCCACTGACAATGCTGATTTCAATCGCCGCGGGATCCAGAAATGAGGTAAGGAATGGAGGGAGGAGAGGGATCGGATTGGGCGGCTTTGTGGAAGATGATGCGTTTGGTTTGGTGAGAGGGAAAGAGAAAGGGGTCAGGGCTAGAATGGGAAGGAGAGGAGGAAGACGAAGAAAGGAAAACGATAAGAAGAATAGAGAAAAGAGAGAAGGAAAGTAGAATGAGGAGAGTTGATTTGGGGTCTCTCATATTGAAGGACGAAAATGAAAATGTACGTGAGGTTGATGCAGCTGCAAGTGAAGCTTGAGTTTGCATTTTTTTTTGGGAAATTACTGTATAGGGTTATTTAGGTCATTGTACAATTACAATTTATTAAGAATCAATCCCTTGGGACTTGACAGTGATTATGTCATTCTGTGAGACTGATTTTTCGTTTTTTTTATTTCTTTGGGACTGTACAATAATTTTCCCTTATAACTTTTGCGGATTGCCGTGTTACTTCGCTGCATTAATGTCTATGGGAAAAGTCACAATCTGCAGGGCCCACTTGTTGGCGAATCTTGAATTTTTGGGATGATTTCTTTTGGGCAAACTAACAAGCTAAGGATCTCAACGGGACCATAGGACCTCTTACTTATTTGGGAATCCTGAATTCTTGAGGTTTATTTTTATTATTTTAATATTTTTTAATAAAAAAATATAACTTAAACCTTATAGAAACAATTTTATTTTAGCTAATCTTAAAATATTTTAAAATTTAATTGCACCCCTTAAAATAAATAAAATTAAATTTTTCAGTGAAAAGATAATAATGTCCTTATTTTATTTTTTCCATTAGAACATTTAGAAGACAAATAAAAGGATTTAAATAAAACTAAGGAATTAACAAGAACATTTTAACCATTCACAAGAGAAATAAGAGAATTCATAAGACAAATAAATGCATTTACAAAACAAATGAAGGGGTTTAAAAGAATTTAGGAAGTTAAGAAAATTTTTACAAGTCAAATATATGCATTTATAACACAAATGTATGAGTGATTAAAATCTTTTAACTCCTTGGTCATTCACATGTTTGTCTTGAAAATGTCTTTATTTGTTTTGAAAATGCTTATAGTGCAGAAAATATTTTAAGGTTCTGGGACTTTGTTTTTAAGAGGTTAAAGCATAAAACGATAAAGAATTGAAGTGTAATGTCTTGATTAAGCATTAAAGTCACAGGAAATTGAAGAAATAATTAGAGAGAATAATGAAATCTTAGATAATCGATTTGGCACAGGATGCAGTTTTATCAAACATGTCTTTACAGTCAACAGGTCAAGTCATTACTGGCTTCAAAAGTTATTATTATATTATTGTTGTTTTGTGTATTGCTGTGTTGTTTCATTTCAAATGTCCCGCGCTAGCACATGGCTTTGGATGGAAAACCCTAAATAGAGCCTCCATTGATGGTTCCCTCCTTCCATCCTTAATACAAAAATCATTTTGTAGCTCAATTTTTTAAATTAGAATTGATGCAGCTTGGGAAATATTATTATAATGAAACATCTGATTTTGTGATGCGTGGGGCGCCATTTTGCGCAAATGGATGAGAGAGGGTCTGGTATGTTTGAATCGAACTAGGGCCCCGTTTGGTTAGAAAATATGCCTTTTTAATCCGTATCTCATTTATAAAATCATGATATAATGTTTACAATGTACCTTAAGTGAGATAGATATACGCACAAATTATAAACCAAAAAACTGAACTAATCCGGGTTTATGTTTTAGTCTACCTTTGCTAACACCAAACAACTTCAAATATTTCAGGTAGAGAGAGAGACAACAACGTCAAATATTTATTTTTGGTCGGAAAGAAATAGAATGACCAACTGCAATTCATGTTTTGAATGTGATTTATTTTTTATTATATGTTAAATTAAATTGTTTCATTGATAACATTCGCACACAAGATATGTGTGTTTCTAATTATAAACAACTATTAAAATCAAATTATGAAAAAGTGAAAATTAAATACGAACACTGAATAAAGCAGTAAATTTTTAAAAACGCACACTTTAAAAATATTTAATATTTAATTTATGAAAAAATATTTGGAAAAAGGGTTTGTAATTAATACAATTGAATAATGAATAAGTGAATATGATACTGATGCAAATAATATGATAATATCCCTACAATTACTCATGAATATAACTAACTATATGATCACCCCCTTAATACCCCGCTTGCTTTCAATCCTTGTTTCTATCTTCTTTCTTCCTTCCCAAAAGTCTCGCCACGCAAAGATTAACGATTCATAAATATCATGAGGGTTATTGACACTCAAACGGTTGAAGACAAGAGCATGAGGCCATGTGGAGTTCAAGCTATGCTGAAGAATGAGAAAAGTTAAAAAGGATGTTGGAAGAATGTCGGGGTAAGAGAGTGTTACATCTAAGTGAGGTTTAATGCTTCTGCAATACTCATCAATAGAGAGTGGAAGTGATTTTAATGTCAGTTGCGTCAATAGTGACCAGCGAGTGATGCTGTTGGGAACTCTTGTGAATGAAACAACAACACTCTCACTGCAATAATATTCCATTAACACATCATCCTCTTCGTCATCTTCCATTAATGACATTGTCACCACTTGATGTTCATTCATCATTTCTCCTCTCTCAACCCTCTCCTCCATATCATCATCACCATCATCATAGTAGTCAGAATCATCATCACCATCATCATAGTCAGATTCTTTGAGATAATTAGAAGAATAGTCATAGTGTTGGTTGAGATCATGCCGCCCAAACTCAATTGGACCCTCAAACCATTCAACTTTCCTCACGAATGGAAGTAAAGACCCCAACCTTTGTATCCCTTTTCTCAGTTCTCTCTCTTCCAATGGCATTACCTCATGTTTCAATCTAACACCACATATCATGTTGCCACATACGAACACCTTCATTGTCACTTTATTCAACAACAACTCCTCAAGACTCAAAGCACCAGACACACTCACTAACCCTGAACTTCTCCCTTTTATACTGCCCCCAACCTTTATCTGCATTGGCCCATAATCACTTATCCCTATAAAGACATTCTTTCCTAGGAAAGCTAAAGAATGAATTTGTGACAAATTCACACAACCCAAAAGATGCAACCTTTCAATCTTAGGGGTATGAGAGAAATCCAGGGCAGTGAGATGTTTTGAATCCGATAAATCAATAGTCTCTAAATTTGGAAAAATCTGAAAATAGAAAGAGTTCAATACATTAGATAACTACACTAAACTACAATTTAATCAATAATTTCTCCCATGCCAATTAACAAAAATGTTAGCGTATTATGAAAATAAGTCAATGCATTTAAAAGATGGATTGGATTTCCCGCCAAAAAATAGTATGGCTCCTATTAACCCTCAATTTAAAGGTAGCAAAGCAAACATTTGTATTGTGCATTATTGGGTCAATGTTTCATATATATGTGATCTTTGAATCACTCCATTAAAAAATTATGACATATGAATTATGGGACGTACCTGATTTTTATTCCAAAATTGTCGGATATTACTATTACATATTTTAAGTGTAATAAGATTCTCCGCACAGAAATGTAATGGCACAAATGGTAATGGACATTCTTCCCAACTCAGAAACCTCAGTTCTTTCGGAAGATAATCCAAAACTCCACGAATATTCAGCATTGAAGGCTTTCTCCAATCAGACTTGTAAATTTTAAGAAATATTAAATTAGACATCTTCTGAAAACTACTAGCTCTCACTGTAATCTTTTGTATCTTGCTCATGTCCAATGACATGCACCTAATTGCCGCCATCTCCTAGCAATGGCAAATGAAAGGAAAAACAATTACCATTACCCAAAAAATGACCAAAACATACTGTACCAATTAAATATGTCTGCTATTAGAAATATCCAAATTATTAATAATGCTATTGCTCATTTTATTAAAAAATTCTTACAATTCATGTTTTCCTGATAATAAATGAATTCCTAAAATCTCATAAACCTCCACACACACTCATGTATACCTACACACATGCATGTACAGATATCTAAGCAAATATTCATTCATAACACTTGGCATATACATAAATTTTAATCTTTATTTAAAGAAAGAAGTTTTTTTTTTTTTTTTGCCAGAAGAAAAAAAATCATGAACTAAAAGACTAACGACAACAAACATTACAAGACGCGGAAAAACGCGCATACCTACAAATCTAATGCACTATATAAGCGGAAAACAGTGCCTCCTTCAGTCTCCACATATTTTTTGTTTTCAAATTTACATATAATATGTCAGTCTAATAACGGTAAATTCTTTACTATTATAAAAGCATGCTCATGCAAGCATATAAATTACACAAATTAGTAAGACCAAATTTAATGTTGTGAATCATTTCATTATCACCTAATGAACATTCTTTGTAGACTAATTTTATATTTTATAATAACACATATCACACAGTCCTCTTTAATTTATATTTAAAGTTTACGTAAATGAATAAATTAAGCCTAAATGCAATTTTAGTCATTTAAATCGAGAAAGGATCTCTTGTAGGAATATCCAATTAAAGAAAATAAAACAGAGAAACTTCAAGATAAATGCTGACACCTACCAGTTACCACCAAAGATTTTAACGAATAAAAAACATGTAGACAAACAAATATCACAAGGAATCTGACAATTAAGATGATAAAGAAAAGAAGATATAAATATATATATAAAAAAAAGAAGATATGACAACCACAATAGAATAAATCATTACCTTGCCAACACTGAAAAAATAATCAATGTCTTCATACTTCCATAGTCGAACAAGAGTTCCAGGTTTAGCGAATAACTGTTGTCTAGCAAGTTCAAGGCCCATTTTCTTCACAAGATCATGCATCACAACACCACCACGATAATCTAATGAAATGAGGGATTTCTCTCTAAGAACACTTATCTCAATAGGCGCAGAAGAGCCATATAATTGTCTTCTTAGGTTCAGAGAAATATCAACCCTTTCATTGATTAAGAATGCTAGGTCAAGAAACACATCCTGCTGTTTGCGATCAAGTCCATCAAAACTGATCTTCAGAACATCAATAATGTCGTTCTTAAGTGGATCTTTGTCTAGTTTGTCCAAAGCACTTTCCCACTCTTCTTTTTCTCTGCCATAGAGAAAGCAACCCAACACTGTCAAGGCTAATGGATTTCCTTGGCAATATTTCACTACTGATATTGATAACTCCATGTAACCTTCAGATGACTTATGTTGGTTGAATGCATTCAAACTAAAGAGATAAATGGCATCGTGGAAATCCAAATTTGAAACATGATATGTTGAACGTGCGGATGCATTCTGAAGCACTCGCATGTCTCTTGATGTAATAATAATTCTACTTCCTTCCCCAAACCAATTAAGCAATTTGGTTAAATCTGCAGCTATTTTTGAATTGTCCACATCATCAAGTATGAGAAGGATTTTTTTACGACCAAGCCTCTTTTTCACATAAGTTGATTTTATGTCATAGATGCTAAGGCCCTCATCTTTTAATAATTCTTTCAGGCGGTTTTTCTGAAATTCATCCAAAGTAATTCTTGCTAGTTGCTCTTTGACATTTTCACCAAAGGAGAAAGCATCAAATTGATCTCTCAACACTTGAAATATAGCTTTAGCAAGAGTGGTCTTACCAACACCACCCATACCCCATATTCCTACAATGGGAGCCTCAATTAGAAGGTTTTCAATATTTCTGATATGACCAGCAATACCAACGAGTCCTTCAAGATGAGATGATGACTTGTAGTTCAACTTACTCAAAATGTCTTTGACAATCTCTTCAATAAGTTTGAATTCAAATCTAGCACAACCGTCAATCAAAAGAAAAGGCATATTTAATATGTAGAAAATAAATAAAATAAAAAAACAACTACCATAATTTGTTAGAGTCCTAAAGATTAATCAACAAATCCTTGAAATCAAGAATAAAGGGAACATTTTTGAAGCTACCTAGTATTCTTGGAATCCCATCCAGAGAGATTTGCAGCTTTGCCTAAAGCATTTCTCCACCTTTGCAATTTTTTTGGGTTGTCTTTAAATCTTTGCTTCAACTTATTAAATCCATTTCCAAACCTCCCATTTTGTATGCGTATGTTTGAAGGATCTATGTTATAGAAAATAGGTATTACAACCCTTCCAAATTTTTCCTGGCATTCCAATATGTGAACGAGTTCATCCAAACACCATGTTGAAGAAGCATAATTTTCAGAGAAAATAATCATAGATATTTCAGACTCCTCTATTGTCCTCAAAAGAACTTGTGAGATATGTTCTCCTTTGTGGAGTTCGCAATCCATAAAAGTGTGAATGCCCGCATTACAAAGTCCTCTGTAAAGATAACCTACAAAAATGTGGCGGGTGTCTTCCCCTCCAAAACTAAGGAACACATCATACTTTGCAGGAGGAGGAGAAACAACAATATGCGAAGATGGAGGAGAAGCCTTTGGGGTTAAAATCACATCATCTTTAGTGCTACAAATAGAAACAAACCGTCAACAAACTTTGCGTTACATATAGGAGCAAATCAAACAAGAAGGTAAAGAGTGAGAGGTTATTTAGAAGAAGGTAATTACCTATCATCTACTGAAACAAGTTGGTCACCATAAAGTGAAGGAGAGATGAATCTGATAGCTTTGGAAATTAATAAAGCTAATAGGATCAATGAAGCTTCTATGAGCGTTAAAACAATTGTTCCACCCATGTGATAGCAATTTATAGTTCCGACCTTCAACAACCTGAAACTAATGCGATAGAAAGAGCAAGCAAAACAGCATATCAATGGGATGAAGCAAGTGGAAGACAAAAAAAAAAAAAGGAAAAGAATCAATGGATTATATTAACCTGGCGGATGTGGTGGGAAGCCAAAGAAATAGCTCACAAGGTCTCAACATATTGTTGAAGGATCATTATTATATTTCTTATATATGAATATGACTTTTAAAAAAAAATGAAAAAATAGGGAGTAGTATTTCTCAATATATTGTTGAAGGATCATTATTATATTTCTTATACACACCCCCCCCCCCCATATTAGATTGTTATCTGAATATGACATGCAATAATTTTTGAAGTAGATCGAACCAAACCACCCGCGTGAAAGATGAAAAAGTCCGTTGGATTATAGGAACTCAAAAGTACAGAAAAGGATGTCAAACCCCTCAAATTAAATTTAAGCATTGTTTTATTCTGTTTTAACTTTTATGCCTTAGAGTGGTTTTCTGAAGTTAATTTTTAGAATAATTTTTTTTAAGTAAGAAAAACTGTATAATTGATTATTCTAAGAAATCATATTTTAGAACAAAGAAAGTATGAAATTATATATGAAACGATTGTTCCTAAACCAATTTAATAAACAAAGAAGGCAAAAGGATGGTATGACTAACCAATTTTTTATAATAACTTATATCTTTATATACTGATAAACTAATTCAATAAAGAATTTGAATAGCATTACTAATAAATAACAAAAACAAATTCTAGTAAAAAAATAAACTAGTTAAAATTAAAACTAATAGGCTTTATCTCACAGAAACGGTATTTATGCATAACTAATTAAACACACCATCCACACGAAATTGTAAAATGGGTTCAATTTGTCAAAGTGACAGGTGCATTTAACAATATATTTGAATAATTGTTGATTATCCATAATTGAAAAGTTTTATGAAGCTAATAATTAAAAGCTTGACAATGATTGATTTGAGTCAAAGAAAAAAAGGGGTGAAAACAGAGAAATTTAGCTACCTCATATAGTTGCAGGATTTTTTTTCTGTACACGAATCCTATAAACTCAGATGAAAATCTTGCAAAACAGTAAATAGAAGAGATGAAGTCCTTCTCTTTTCTATCCTTTTCCATCCTAAAGACTCATATATTAAATTTAAAAACTCATACATTAAATCTGAACGTTGAGATCTTATCCAACGGATCGTAGAGATTTTGATCGATTGGTCTGAATTAGATTTTGATCCAATGGTCCGAATTAAGAAAAGGATGAAAAAAAATGAGAAGAGAAAAGGACCAAACCAGATCCAGAGATGAAGCAAGTGGAATTAAAAAGGGGGGGGGGAGAGAGAGAGAGAAGAAAGTAAGTATGAACCTTGATATGTGAAGGGAAGATAGTTCACAAAGATGGCAAAAATATCAGCTTTGGGATCTGCAGAGACTTCCTCCTCTTCCAAACAGTTCTTAAAACAAATGAAGATTTAAGTCAATAGATCAAGTCGAGTCATAATGTTTGAAGGTTATGGGACTTTGTATTTCAGAAGTAAAAGTATAAAAAATTCCAAATGATTAGAAGAAAACATAAAAAAATCTTTTGCAGAATTTTTCTGGGAAAAATGAAGGCAAAACAGAGGAAGGATGATGGATTCATGGGATAAAGCAAGTAAAAGAGAAGAAATAACCTGGATCGATAAGTATGGAAGCGAAAAAGAAATAGCTCACACAAGCAAAGGTCTCAAAAATGGCAGCTTCAGAATTTGCGGATGTTGCTTTCTCTTCATAGATGAGCAAATAACAAATGGCTGCCTCACATATTTATGATCTCTTGCTTCAGTCTCTATTACTCCTCTTTCCGGGAAGCTCGCGTGTCGGTGGTGATGCAATGATGTCAGTATCACTCCTCTTTCCGGGAAGCTCGCGTTTCGGGGGTGATGCAATGATGCAGTGCGGTCTCATCGTACGTCTGGGACCGCTGTAGAAAAAGTTGCTCTGCGAGCGAGGCCCTTACTTCATAAAAATTTGAATAATTTACCTACATAACTGTGGATAAGGAATAGTGTCATTTTTAGAACCGTTGGAGTTGATCGAAGAAGTTGCTTTTTCAACCTGACTGAGGTAAATATGTTAAGAGGTGTTGTGTAAATGTGATTTTTAAATGTAAACTCAATCCGTCTTTGAGCATGTTTGGAAACATGTTTACAGCATCTAACGCACGTGTGATGGAAACGTGCAGTAGAATGGCTGATCTGGTGTTTGGATCCATGGTGATTGGAACTGGACTTTTATCCTCATCACTACTTCTAATAGAAACCCAAAATCATAGCTTTTTTTTCCAGTCGCCCCGTAACTTTCCACATCCGAAATCTCAGATAAAAACACACACACAGGCACCACACGCAGCACGATGTCATCTCTAATCCATGGAATCTTTTTTTTTTAATGGTCCATTGCGGGCCACTAGTGGGTCCCACCCTCACTTCAATCTTCTCACGTGCATGCTCCCATATCAATCCCTACCATCTTTCATTTTAACACACCCTAATTTCACTTAATTCCTTCTATATGCCCCCCATCATCACCATCATCATCATCATAATACTATATCAAGCTTTAAAATAAAAGAGTAAATATGATCGAAATTCTAATTAAATGACTCAAATCCAAATTACAAAATATAAAATCTTCTGATAAAATTTGTTTTAGGATTTGTGATTGATGACACATTCGCGCAAGATCCAACAAAACTATCATCTTATATTTATCTTGTAACCCATAAAATTATAATTGCAAAAGTTATATTATAACTTCAAAACTACAATCCAAATAAGCACATAAATTCTCTTGACTTCCTTCAAGGTTAGCCAGATGGTGAGGAAGATAGCGCTCTCTCTCTCTCTCTCTCTATACAATATGGAGTAAATACATCAGTGGAAAAATAACTTTTTATATCAGTAAAAATGACTTTTTGACAACATATTTGGTGGGGAAAAAAGTTCATTTGGAGCTTAGAAGTCCATTTAGCACATTTGAACCCGTTTAAAATCACTTCAGCTCACACTGAGCTTTTGGCAAAAAAAAAGGAGCTTATGTCAGAAGCTCCTTTTTTTAGCTTCTAACACCATCGAAAATTGGCTTATGTTAGAAGCTCACATTAGACCATTAGAAGGCATTATATACAATGAAGAAATTTTGGAAAAAACAGGAGCTTATGTCATAATTGAACTTATTTTATTTTATAAAATTTTATTTACATCAATTATAATAATATATATATATATTATAGTATTCAACAAGGTTAATGCCATTTTCAGTCATTTTCCACCTAAACATGTTTTTTAAATGCTAATCCAAATAAGTTTAAGGTTTAAAAAAAAGTCACTTCTGCCACCACCAATCCAAACAAAAATCACATTTATAATCTGATTTTTTTTAATCTGATTTCTGCAAAAGTCAGTTTGAAAAAAAAATTTACTTCTCTGCCGCTAATCCAAACAGGTACTTTAGAGGTATGTTTGATTTGAGAGAAGGGGAGATGATCTTTTATAATAAAAGTAAAAAATACAGGTAAGAAAAGAAATAAGAGTCAAATTTTTAACCCTCCTCCCATCTAAAAATTCAAACTAAAAAGAGAATGAGGATCCCTCTTATCCTCATCCCCAAACCAAACACATACTAAGAAATTAATGCAAATGTTTTGTTTAACGTTAAGCTATAAGTCAAACAAAAAAAATATTTTTTATAAGCACATGACAGCATAATAAACGTATCTTATTTGCAAACGTACACATAAACGATCATGACATGAAATATTGAGCTAGAAACATCATATGCATCTTTACATTTTTTTAATAATATATTTGTTAAACGGCTAAAGTTAGTTGATTTAATAGTTATGATATTTTTATATTATTTTATAAATTTTATATATACTTTTACACTAAAAAAAATTTACCAGTAACTGTTTGGTAGAATACTTGATAAATAAATTTACACATTAACTTTTGTTTTACAATAAAGGAAAAACCATTTTGTTTGTTTTATATTTTTTCTTAATTTTTTTCCCCTTTTTATTTCCTCTTTCAACTTGTGTCTCTTAACTCCATTAGCCCTCCAGATTGGAAAAATGGATCAAAAGACCAATGGCAGAGATGAAACACGTTAAAATAAAAAGAAGTTGAGATCCAATTTTACCTCATAAGTTGTCACATTTGAGCAATACTGCTCCGGATGTTTTTTGAGGAATAATGTCTCCCGGATATTGCTAAATTGCTGCAATTTTATTCTAGTTGTTGTCTTAATCATGTTTGATGATTAGTTAACTAAATAATAAATATTTCCCTCAAATATTTATCTCCTACTTTAGGGTCTACTTGGGAACAACACGTTGGGGGTAAAAAAAAGCTTATTTGGGACCCAAAAGCTTAATTGACAGTTTATATGTGTTTGGGAAAACGTTGAGTATTGATGGACTCGTTTGAAAAAAAAGAACTTCTTGGAAGAAGCTGTTTTTGGATGCTTTTCGGTGATATCCGCTGCTTCTGTTCTTTGATAATTGAAGAAAAGGAAAAATTTAAAGCTACTTCTGTGCACAGAGCGATGACTATGGAAAAAAAAATTAAAGCTGTTTCTGTGCTTCTGGACATGAAAAAAAAAAAAAGTTTAGGACTTTTCAAACACTAATCCAAACAGGTTCAAAATTAGAAAATAATGATCCAGTTGATGTAATATCTATATCAATTATCTGTAGATTATCTTCATCACACATTAATCATGTTCGTGATATAATCAAAGACGAACTTGTTACGGATAAATGATCCAATTATAATCCACTTCATGTATGGCATTTTAATTGAAATATATATTTATCCTTTTTTAATTAAGTGCTTTAATGTATTTTTCTTCTTTTTCAATAATTATTGAACTTTTTTTATTTTAACAAATTTTATTTACATTTTTTCACATCAATTATAAAAATATATATAGTATTCAACAAAGTTCATGCTCTTTTTAGTCATTTTCTATTTAAATAGGTTTTTCAAATGCTAAAATCAAACCGATTCAAGTTTAAAAAAAAAACACTTCTCTCACTATCAATCCAAACACAAATCACATTTATAATTTAATTTTTTTAATTTGATTTTTACAAAAATTATATTAAAAAATTACTCCCCTCAAGTTAATTCAAACAGACACTTAATCTCTTACTCCTCTTTCTGGGAAGCTGCGCACTTTTTTTTGTTAGTGAAATGAAACTCCTTACTTTCTTATAGAGAAAATTATATTGTGGTTCAAAATAAATAAAAAAATATGAAGAAATTATCCCACAAAATCACAAAAATGAAAAAATGATTCTAAAGAGTTGTTAATGGAGCATCTTGAAGTTATTAATTGACAACATAAGGATGTTTTATTAAAAATTATTTAAAATTATTTTTTCATTTTATAATTTTATGGGATCATTTTTTTTTTTATTTGGGACTGTAATGTAATTTTGCGTTTCTTATATCACTTGTGGCTAGTCACCAAGTAGTAAGTCAAGTCCTCCCCGCTTGGGATTTTTGTGGATTGCCGTGGCGCTTCACTGCATTTATATATACCTTTGGGAAAAGTTCCACTCTGCGGGGCCCACTTATTTTTGTATCCAGAATTTTTGGAATGTTTTTTTTCTTTTTTTTCTGTTTTAGTTGAAAAGGCATGCGCTAACTGTGTATATTATAAATATGATCAAACCGCAACCTTTAACTTATTAAAAATATATCAACTTTTGTTTCCATCAAATCAGGCAAAGCAACGCTTTTGCAATGTGCTCCCTCGTATGTCATACCATTATTAACATTTTCATACATATTAATTTAGGTTTATTATGGTCTTAAATTTGTCAAAAGAAATCCAAATATTTAAATTACTCATTGGGTAATGAAACAAACATAAGCAATTTATGAGACCATTTATCAAATTCTAATGGGAAACGGAGAAATTGAGAAAGATCCTCAATTAAATTCAAGTCAAAATATTTATTTACGATCACCGTGTGTACATTGCCTCATTGCCATGCGTGTTAACTAACACACTAAGCTCGTAGTTGATATAATTTCTACTGTTTTTTTACTATCCTTAAGAATTACTTTGAGGTTTTAAATAAATGATTTAATTATTAAAAAATCCTAACAATAAATAAAATGTTGTTATTTTAAATTCTAAAATTTATTATCATATACTCCTTTTTAATTATCATTGATGGTTTTTGATAATTAAAACTTTTTTTTTTAGATCTCATAATAACTCTCCCTATTTAATATCAATTGAAACTATTAAAGTGTCTTGTAAAAAGCGGGAAAAAAATTAGAAAGCATTTAATAATAATATGGAGCGGAGGTCGTACAAGGCTTGTGGTCCCCGGTCACCAAGTAAAGTCGCACCGCGTTTGTGACTTTTGGGAATTGCCCGGATGCTTCGTTGTCCCGCACCATTACTTTGCTTTCACTAAAAACTTGGAATCTTATTTAGTGCTCTTTTAGATAGTGGTCGGAAGTTTTATAAGTATTTTTTAATCATAATTTATAGATAGTGGTTGAAAGTTCTATAAATATTTTTCAATCGTGATTCACAGAATATGAAGTAAGTTATATGATGAGGATTGTCTCAATTTATATGTCCAAACTCATAAATATTTTTACAATCAGGCTTACAAGGCCTTACTTTTATCAAAGGTGAGGTAAGAATCCATAATGGGATAATGTATAAATTTGATAATTAACTTTTAGTAAAAGAATATATGACAAAATAATATTTTGTTAGGGATAAAAATACATATGAAATTTTTTTAAGAAGGCAAAAATATACATAAAGATTTTTTAAGGGGCAAAAACACTATATATATTAACTCTTCCAAACGGTTGTTATCTTTTTTCTTTTATGTGATCCATTGTTTTGCACCGTCAGCTTGCGGTGGCAGGGGGCCGTCCGTTACAAGCTTTTCCCTTCTTCTAGATCCTTCCTTAGGCTCTTTCTCTTTTTACCCGTCGTCTTTCTCTTTCTCTTCTTCTTCACTTTGTTTACCTTGGAGGCATCTTCTCTTTTATTGCCTCTCCCTCTCCCTTCTCTTTCTCTTCCACGCTTCATCGTTCTTGCTTTTCTGCCCAAGATATAGATTTCACCAATGAGGAGGAGATCAAGGACGATGAAAAAGTAATTGGATTACGGTTAATGAAGTACTCGGCTCAATAATTTTCAGAGATTAGGTTTCTAGTGTCACCAAACATTGCTCCGAACATGGAATTCCGGCTAGCATTGGCACTAGTTGGCCGTGGTTTCAAATATTGTACCACCAATTTTGAATTGAACTTTATTCAAATTGGGCTCAGAAAGCCAGATATTGTCCTCCCCCCATGGGGATTTCTCTCAACTTTCATCCCAAAGGTCTTAAAAGAGAACACCTCCTCAGGGACCTGAGGTCGTACATGCCTTAAGAGTTCTATATTTGCATCGTCAGTCTGCGGTGGTAGAGGGTCGTCTGTTACAAAGCTTGCCTATAAGAAATCAGTAAGTCAGAGATGTGATGGCTTGGAGCCTGCCCTCCATTTTTGCCCTTCGAAGCTTAAGAAAGAGAATGATATACATAAAACTTTATGTATATTTTTATCCCCAACAAAGTATCATTGTGTCAGGTGCCTTTTTACTAAAAGTTGGTTGTCTAATTTGCACTTTATCCCAATCTAAATATATGTTTGAATTAGTTTTTTTAGAATAATTTAAAAAAAAGTTATTTTAGATAATATTTCATGAGTGTGTTTCACTTTTAAAAAATAAAGTTGTCAAACATTCATCCAAAATAATTTTCAACCTTCGAAATCATAGGTGAGGATAAACTACTCAAACACCCACAAATTCCGCATAACGTAATTTTATATTTTATTTCAGTCCTCTTATTAACTCCGCCTATGTTTATAGCCGGTCCCAAGCCCGGGTAAAGGAGGAGATTTGTGTTAGGCCCCGACAGCCAATGTAAAACCCTGTCAAATCTTTATAAACATGGATCAACGAAGAAATTATGCTAATGCTAGGTCGTTGCCTGTAAGTAACGTGCTGTATGGCTCGAGTACAGTGAGAAGTGAGCGAGAGCTGCTGCATCGTCGCCCAGATGTAGTGTTAAATAAGCAAGGGCTACCGCTTTCTTCTGAACGGAGGCGGCTAAAGAAGCTAGTTCATGAAAACAAGATCAGATTTGGCACTTGGAACATTGGGACTTTGAGTGGCAAATCTTGGGAGGTGGTGGGAGTAATGAAGGATCGTAAGATTAATATCCTATGTCTTCAGGAAACTAAATGGTTAGGAGAAAGGTCTAGAGAAATTAATGGTTTTAAGCTCTGGTACACAGGAAAGGTCAATGGACGGAATGATGTTGGTATCATTACTGACAAGGAATGGAGGAAGAATGTGGTGGACGTTAAGAGGATTGAGGACATAATTATTTCCTTAAGAATGATTGTTGGAAAGGATATTATTAACATTATCAGTGTGTATGCACTTCAAGTAGGGGCAGAAGTACATCTTAAGGAAAAATTCTGGGAAGATTTAGAGGGACTAATTCAGAGTATCCTACTAACTGAAAAGATTTTTATTGGAGGAGATCTTAATGAACATGTTGGTAAGGAGGCAGGACCTCATGCAAGAGCGCATGGTGGTTTTGGATTTGGGTTGCTCAATAATGAAGGTCAATCTATTATTGATTTCTCCCTCGCATATGATCTCAAGATTGTCAACACTTGTTTTAAGAAGCGAGATGAGCATTTAATAACATACAAGAGTGGAGCCGCAAGGTCACAGATCGACTTCTTCTTGGTAAGAAATTCTGATAGACGATTTTGTACTAACTGTAAAGTGATCCCTGGGGATAGCGTGATAGCACAATATAGGGTTCTGGTCCTTGATGTGAATATTAAGTATGCAAAACAAAAGCACCAACAAGTTTTAAACCCAAGGGTCAGGTGGTGGCAATTGAAAGGGGAAAAAAGGAGATTTTTAAGAGAACTCTCTTGGAGGAGGGGGAGTGGGAGTGGGAGTTGTAAAGAAATTCTAATATCATGTAGGAGAATATGTCTAAAAAGGTCCAGCAGGTTGCTAAAGTAATTCTGGGAGAATCAAAAGGTCTTGGACGACAAGATAAGGAGACTTGGTGGTGGGATGAGACTGTTCAAGAGAAAACCAAGCATAAGAAAGATTGTTTTAAAGCCATACACTTATGTAATAATGCTGAAAATTGGGAAAAATATCGTATGGCTAAAAGGAGACTAAAAAGGCAGTGAGTAAAGCTCGTAATAAAGCATATGAAGAGTTTTATAAGGAGTTAGAGACAAAGGCAGGAGAGCGTAAGATTTACAAGATCGCAAAAAACAAGGAGAGAAAATCAAGAGACTTGGACCAAGTGGGTGTATAAAGGATGAAGAAGGAACAGTTTTGGTTACTGATGGAGATATTAAGGATAGGTGGGAAGCCTACTTTTATAAGTTGTTTAATGATGGTGGAGTAGGGTCGCATTGTGACTTGGAAGATTTGACAATTCGAGAAGGTGACCTCAATTTTTCATTTTATCGCAGGATTCGAATTGGCGAGGTTAAAAAAGCTCTTAAGAAGATGAAAACTGGTAAAGTTGTCGGACCTGATGGTATTCCAATTGAAGTTTGGAAATGTTTGGGTGAGAAGGGTGTGTCGTGGCTCACAAATTTATTTAATGAGATCTTATGAACCAAGAAAATGCCAGATGAGTGGAGGAAAAGTACTTTGGTTCCTATTTATAAGAATAAAGGAGATATTCATAATTGCCCAAACTATAGAGGAATTAAGCTAATGAGCCATACAATGAAATTGTGGGAAAAAATGATTGAATATAGGTTGAGGTTGGAGACTGATGTTGCTGAAAACCAATTTGGATTCATGTCAGGAAGGTCTACAACAGAAGCAATTTATTTATTAAGGGGGATAATGGAAAAGTATAGGAGCAAAGGAAGAGATTTACACATGGTCTTTATTGATTTGGAGAAAGCTTATGACCGGGTGTCAAGGGATGTGCTTTGGAAAGCCTTGGAAAAGAAGGGGGTGAGGGTTGCATATATCAAAGCCATTCAAGATATGTATGCAGGGGTTACAACCAATGTTAAAATGTCTGGAGGTATTACAAAGGACTTCCCTATAAGGATTGGATTACATCAGGGATCAGCTTTAAGTCCTTATTTGTTTAACCTGGTGATAGACGTCCTAATTGAACCTATAAAAGAGGAGATCCCTAAATGCATGCTTTTTACGGATGATATAATGCTATTGGCTGAATCTAGGGAAGAAATTAACTCCAAACTTGAGATATGGAGGCGGACTTTGGAATTGAGAGGTTTTCGTCTTAGTAGGAGCAAAACTGAATATATGCATTGTAAATTTGATAAGAGACAAAGTCAAAGTGAAGTGGAAGTTAAATTGGGTGGGCAAGTCATCCTGCAAGTGACAAAATTTAGATATTTGGGATCAATTATACAACAAGATGGTGAGGTGGATGGAGATGTCAATCACAGAATTCAAGCCGGATGGTATAAATGGAGAAAAGCTACAGGAGTTATTTGTGATCGTAAGGTACCTAATAAGGTAAAAGGAAAATTCTACCGCACTGCTATAAGACTAGTAATGCTATATGGTAGTGAATGTTGGGCTTTAAAGGGATATCATGAACATAAAATGGGGGTAGCTGAGATGAGGATGTTAAGATGGATGTGTGACCATACAAGAAAGGACAAGATTCGTAACACTCATATACGTGATCGTGTTGGAGTGGCCCCTATTGAAGAAAAAATGGTAGAAAATCGTTTGAGATGGTTTGAACATGTTCAACGAAGGGCATTGAGTGCTCCGGTGAGAAGGGTTGATCAAGCAGTATGGAGTCCTGTCAAACGAGGTCGAGGAAGACCGAAACGTACGCTCAATGAGGTGATTGAGAGAGACATTTTAATTAATAATATATCGAAATCTATGGTCTTTGATAGAGTACAATGACGTCGTGCGATCCATGTAGCCGACCCCACCTAATGGGATAAAGGCTTTGTTGTTGTTGTTGTTCAGTCCTCTTATTCCTCTTTCTAGGAAGGTCGCGTGTCGGTGGTGTTGTCGTGTTGCAATACTCTGCTTCATCATCGTACGCCTTGCACTGCTTTTGAGAAAGTTACTACCCAAGTCATGAATATTAGAATAATTTACAATAAATTAAAGTATAATTCGCACAAAAAAATATTATTCAAACTTACTTGAAATTCGTTTGATGATCTAGGCCTATCTTATTTTTAGTATAATTTCATGTACTATTTACCTTTTATTCTAATATTATAAGATAAATTGGATTTATATCATATATATAGTATCAAAGTAAGGCACTTATCAAACTCTTACAAAAATTAAGGAAAAGAAGTAGCAATATTTTTTTGAAGCTGCTTACCCTCCCATATCATACTCCCTCTTGTCCTAAAATTAAAATGTGTTTCAATCTTATCCATATTAACTATCCTGAATTCATACATATATAATATAATTTGGGTAAATATAATTTTTGTGAAATTTAATCCAATTTTTGTTTTAATTTCTTAAATTTGAAATCGATGGTTTTGATTCTTCAAGTTTATTCTGTTTATTACCGTTAATCTCTTAAATTTGAATGGTTCCTCGAACGGTGTTAATTCGTCCGACGTGGTGTTAATACATTTAAAATAGCTTAGGTTTAATATAACTTTTAATCTCTGAGGTTTGATAAGTTTAAATATTAGGGTTTGAAGCAAGTGTTGAGTTTCAACATATGGGGACCATAGAAATGTAGAGGTGAGTAAATATTTACATTTAATCAGTTTATAACTTCTATATTATATTATTTGAAAGGTTTAGAGCTAGGATTTAAATATTTAAGTAATGTTATGAGCGAATATGATAATTTTACCAATTAAAGTTGAGTTTGATAGTTGAGTTATGTTTATTAGAGTTAGAATTGATATTTAATTGGTTTAGAATGTTGTTAAAGCTTATAAAATGACAATGGATATTTTGGTGGGAAACATAAGTTGGAGAAATTGAGGATTTTGCTCTATTTGAGTAATTATGAGTTAAATTATTAGTTCAAATGAGATATTAAGATTTGGAAATATATGGTTTTTATTGGATTGGGGATTTAGTCATTAAAAGTGATATTTGGAAGTTAGAGGTAAAGTTAGAGACTTTAAGTCTATGTTATTAAATTGACTATTTATTTAGTAATTTGAGTAATAAAGAATTGTATAATAATTATATAAATTGAAGTTGGATTGTTTGGTGCTGGGAATTGGGTGTTTTGAAAGAAATTGAGAAGACACTTATAGTTTAATGTTTCTAATAGGTAAAAAAGAGTTAATAGAAGGAAAAAATGAAATTTGAAAGATGATTTTGAGAAATAGTCATATATTTTTCTTAAGGATTTAAAGTGAATGAGTTTTTGGGGATTTAAGGTTGAATGAAAGAGAGTATTATCATCAATAATTTTAATGGGTGAAATAAAATTATTAGATGATGGAAATATTGTTGGGATCGAGAATTTGAGTTATGGTAGTAAATTAAGAATTTTGAAAATTTATATTAAAGTGAGCAATTTAGAGATTATATGAAGATTTAAAATAGAGTTTGATTTTTGAAGTTAAATTTTGAGTTGATATTAATGATGTGATTATGAGAAATGAAGTTTGATGATTGGACTGGTTAAGAATGATCAAAGATGAGAATTAATACTTCTACACAGACTTTAGAGGATGTTTGGAATAGTGATTGAAACTTCTAAAAGTGCTTTTCAATCGTGATTTACGGTATACGAGGTAGCTTTTACAGTTTACGAGGTAATTTTTACAGTCTACGAAGTAAATATATGGAGGAGTTTTATTTCAATTTATGTAAATCGAGCTTATACAATCGTGTAAGCTAAACCAAACAAGCTCTTAAGTCTCTCTCTCTCTCTCTCTCTCTCTCTCTCTCTCTCTCTCTCTCTCTCTCTCTCTCTCTCTCTCCACCACTCAATTAGTTTGAATACTATATTATGATTATAATTTATTGTTATAAATTGATTTGTGACTTATGGTTAAGCTGTAAGTTTGGACTTTTGTGGTAAACTTAGCTTTATAAAAGGTAATCACTTTATACTTATTAAAATGGATTCATTATCATTATGAGGATGAAAATAATATATTAATATACTTTAAAATATTTATTGAGATTGAGAAAATTATCATTATATTAATAAGTAATTTGATAAAAATTGCCTTATGGACTCATATGATCTGAATTGTGACTAGAGCTATTCATCGGTCATTTTCTCTCTTTTTCAAGTTTCAACTTTCAATCCACTTCCTCCCTCTTCATTTTATATTCGTTTGCTACATAGTGCATTTTTCATTTGTGTGATTATTGATTGATAAGATCACCTTGAATAATCAAAGTTGAGGTCCAAAAACATTGCCATGAAACTGCTTTTGACGATGGAATATTAATGCCTTGTTCCACGGTGAATTGGGATGTGTTGTATATATATATGATCTGAGAATTGAGATATTAGAGCATGTATATGAAAATGATTTGAGCATCATGATTTGAATGTAAAAATCCTGAGAAATTTCTATTTAGCCATTTATAGATAATTACACTACTACAAAAGATACTTTTAACGACCGTTTTTATGACCTTTAAACGACCATTTTCGGGGGGACGTGTATGTCACTGTCGTTGAAAGATTAAAAATAGACGACTGTTTTTAGACTCAGTCGTCGTAAGTCAAAACTTATAATGATTGTTTCTGGAAAAACAGTCATTGTAAGTCTTATTTTTCCAAAAACAGTCGTTCTATGTCTTTAATTTTTTTAAAAAAACACAATTTTCATTTTTTACCTCCCGGTGCTGATGAAAAAGTATCAATTTTAAACAACTATTTTGCTAAGAAAATCCATCAAATGGGTCATAATAGATTTGCAATTCTCACACAAACAGAGACCATATTTTGATTCAACAAGAGCTATAAGTGACCTGAATCAAATAGACAACAATAGCATTGTAAAAAATACATCCTTAAATCTTGCCATTGCTTCATCATCATCATTTTCCAAAAGTCTTCTCTAACAAATTCAGGGGACTCAATACAAATAAGAAACTCAAAAACTAACATGATGCAAAGTATTAGAGTATGGCAACATAATATATATAGCATTGCATTAAACCACTGCACTATGTATATTAAAAAAAAGCCTCTACAAAGTAGGGAATAATAAAGACAAAATGGAATAATAATCCAATAAAAACATTCTCTGAATAAATACAAAGTAGGGAATGCATTTCAAACTAAAAAGGCAATGACTGTTAACAAATGAGAAACCGTAGGGGCATGCGTTTCAAACTCTCCATACTCATCAATAAAAATGTCCACAAACTCATGAATCAAGCAGTTTTGAGAAATTACAAACTAGAATTGAAAGTTCAGAGGAAAATAAAATCAACATGCGGCCTTACCTTGTTCGGAGTGAGAGCTGATGAGGGAAACAAGGAAGCTACAGAGAATCCATAGTAAAAATGGAGGCCTTAGAAGAGGAGGAAGGAACAATTCCAACCGAGAGAAATGCGCGCAACCGAAGGAAGTATTTTAAGCAAGCAGAGGCAGCGTGCGAAGGAGAAAGCAAAGGAAAGAAACGAGTTCAGACATTTCAATTCGTAGATGTTGCTTTACTCTTCAAGTCTTATAGGTTACACTTCTCTGAAACTCTGACAGTGATTTGACAACTGTTTCAACGACTGGTTTTCACAAACCAGTCGTTGAATCAAAGCGAAAAGCATACAAATCAGCGGGGAAGGAAAAACAACAACTAGTTTATAAAATCGGTCGTTGTTTATCACCTGCTGGGAAGGAAACAATGATTGGTTTATAAAACCAGTCGTTGTTTATAAGCTTTACAATGACTGGTTTTTAAAAACCAGTCGTTGAAAGCTGAATCTATAAAAAAAATTTCCAGAGGTCAGCCAGCGGGTTCGAACATGCTACCACAGGCTAAGTGACAAAGGGCCTAACCAACTAGGCAGGAATGGCTGATAGCGATTTGTTTACTATTATTTATAAAATAGTTCTTGTTATCAATAGCTACAAAATAAAAAAAAAGTGGTTCGCTAGGGATTGAACTCTTAACCTCATGCAAATTTAACAAAGGCTTTAGCCAGCTGCGACAAGGGGTAATTGTGGATGGTATTCAACGACTATTTTGACTAAAATGGTCGTTATAAATCTTCTAATTTAAAACAAACACGGATAAGAAAGGCTTGAACACGTGACCACTTGGATAAAAGCCAATGCTTCAGCCAGATGAGCTATGGTAAATGTTGTGAGAGAATTTAACAATTGTTTTTTTAAAAACAATCGTTAATTCTCTAAAATATATTTTTTTTAATTTTTGGCTTTGCTTTCAATGACTGTTTTTTAATAACAGTCGTTGAAAGTGTGTTATAACGACTATTTTCTAAAAGCAATTGTTAATAGTTAAAATAAAATTTCAAAAATGCCACCGTGTCCTTTTTAACTACTGTTTTTTAAAAACAGACGTAAATAAGCATCGTTATAACTACTTTTTGTAGTAGTGTTATTGTGATGGTTGGATCAAGTTGAGATAGAGTAGTTTGTTCCACCACATGATATAGTTTCCTTTGGTACATGATAGTTGGCTTTCTATTGTCTCATTAGTTCAATGAGGGACTGTCCCATTGGTTTAATGAGGGATTGTCCCACTAGTTCAACGAGAGGCTGTGACACCCCATTAGTTCAATGAGGAAAAAGATCTATGGTTTGGGGCATATGCTCACATGACCAATAACATAGATTGTAACTTAACCCATGACTTTGGTCGACAGAAATAAGGCAATTCAGTTGAATTGATGAGAGACAACTTGAGAATTGTGATACAAAATTTATGATATGAAATTCCTTATATGGAATTTATGATATTGAACTTGTGATATGGATATTATGATATAGAATTAGTGATGCTGAAATTGTGATTTGAAAATTGTGACATGGAATTTGTGATTTGAAAAATTGATATGGAAATGTGATATGAAATTTGTTACACAAATACTGTGATACATGATTTGTGATATGTAATTTGTGACATAGAAGTTTATGAATTATATCATTAATACTTTGTTTTATAAATTGTTCCACTTAATATCTCTCAATCACCTATTAGTATGTGTAATGAGTTAGATAGCTGGTTACTAAGGCTTTTCGTCTCATCCTATTGATTTAACATTTTTCTGGCAATAACTCTTCTTCTAATTAATTGGGGAAGGCTCTGGAGGTTGATTATTGTGATAATCTTTATAAAACCTACTTTTTTTTATTTATGTGATGAATTGTTGTGTATTTCCACTGTAGGGCTTATATTACATACTTTGATGTGATATTATAGTTTGGGTTATACTGTTTTTTTATCGTGGATAAGTACCTCAAGCGGATATTTGAGAAAATTGTTATTTAAGTATTTTGATAATTGAGTTTAATATTAGGCTTATAGTCGATTGATTATATTCTGAACTTTGAGAAGTCTACAGCTTAAGTATATTGATTAATTATGGTTTAGTTTGTGAAGCGATGAAAAGAGTTTTACTATCTATAATAAATTTTAAACGAATAGTTTTTTTTATCTTGGACAGATCTTTGCATTGATTAATTCCTTTATTACCATGATAGTATTTTCAAATAATTAGTTGAATTCTTTTGTTTTTTTATTATAGTTAACTTTTGAAATATAAGTTATAATCTTTTCTATTATGGTAGACCTTCGGATTTAAGATTTTCTCTTTAACGCTATAATATTGTTTATTATCAAAAGATTTAATTAAATATATGAAGAATTGAGTTTTAAAAAAAGGATTTTACATATTAAGCCATAAAAATCATAGTAAATTAATAAAGAAATATATATAGCGATGAAATATTACATTGATCCAATATAGTTGGTTCTTCAATTATCAAATATACGTCCTTACGGTCAACAGGTAAAACCACCCCTAACTAAACTAGGGTTACTGTAACTTTATTGTCCGTTGTTTTGTATGGAAGTAAGGTTTGGCGTGTCCTGCGTTCCCTTTTTTAACCAGTGAAATTTCAGATTGCATTAATAAAAGGAAATAAATATGACAAAGTTTGAAAGTACAAGATAAAAACAACACACAAACAACAAATAATTAGCTGGATAAGTCAAAGATAAATTATTCAGCCTATTCCTTCCCTGTCTCCCTCTATTGCAAACTGGTCTTGACTGGTTCTTTCTCTGATAGTAGCTTCACGAAGGATGATAGGAGGTGGAGATTCAAGAATCTGACTGTTAGGTCCCAACTCCCTTAAAGCCATAGCAGCTAAGCAATCGGCAGTAGCATTGCCCTCCCTTGGGATAAAGGAGAACGAGATAAGACTTCGATTCACTAGCTTGTCAAATACATCATACAGCAGACCATGAATATTCCATGGTAGACCTTCAATATTCCTGGAAGAAATAGCTTCAACTAGTAACTTACTATCCATCTCTATAATTGTTGGAGTGTTCAGCAATTTAGAAGCAATTTGAATGGCTTTAGAAACTGCTATCAGTTCTGTGTATAATGCACTCATGGCATTGACTTTTTCCATCCATCCTTCCAATAGTATTCCTCTTGAATTTCTGCACACCACTCCTATTCCTGCTTTACCATTTTTTCCACAATATGCTCCATCACAATTGACTTTGATCACTGGGTCCCTCGGTTTCCTCTATTGGCAATTACCTTTGCTTACCTTTAGCCTATTATGAGTGTTGTTGATATTAACTTCAAAATAGATTTTCACACACATATTAGCTAGATTAATAGCAGTGGTAGGATCTGGATTTTCTTGTTCGAAAGTCTTCTTACATCTCAATTTCCAAATGTACCAACATAGAGTAGTTGCATAGGCTTTGCTAAATTCTGTACTTGGATCATTCATCAGTAACACATCTTCTAGCCAAAAGATTATATTTTCCACATTCAGGTTATCGATGTAGATCCCAAGAGGACATCCAAACCAAGCTAAACGAGCCCATGGACAGATAAGAAACAGATGCTCCATCGTTTCAGCTTCTTCCCCACATACTGGGCAAATCGGATTTTGAGCAACCCTTCTTTTGTAGAGTGCTTCTTTTGTTGCTAGTGCATTATTCATTATCCTCCATATAAAGCAGTGAATTTTAGGCATTACTTTCAAGTTCCAAACTGCTGTCCATACCTTTTCATCTAGTCTCTTCGAACTGAAGGCTTTCTTGGTAAGTAGCTTCCCTGAATTTATCTTCATTAAGTACCGATAACCACTTTTCACACTATATTTTTTGTCTGTTGTTTCAGCCCATATTATTCTATCATTTCTTGGGATTTTGGAAATATTAATTTCTTGGATAAGCTGAGCATGTTCAGGTAAAATTTCACTCCGGATTGGGTCCAAAACCTATTGTCTTTCTTGGATTAATTCAGCTACCACCATCTCTGGGTTCATAGGGTTGGAGTTCATACAGGGCAGCTTGAATTTTTCTCTCCCCGACACCCAAGGATCCTTCCAAACATCAATATAGTGTCCCGTCCCAACCTACCAGCAGATTTTTTCTTCCAATAGAGCTCTTCCTGATAAGATACTGTCCCAAACCCATGAAGCTTTATGCCCCTTCATAGCTTTCAAGAAGGATGTTGCTGGGAAGTAAATACTCTTGAGGATTCTAGCCCATAAACTATCAGGAAATTGCAGAATTCTCGAAGCTGTTTTAGCAAGCAAGGCATCATTGAAATTCAGAAGTCACGAAATCCCATTCCTCCATCTTTTTTAGGTTTTACAAGACTTTTCCATGCAACATAATGTATCTTACCATCTCCTTCTGAATTACCCCAGAAGAAATTAGACACTAGTCTATCTAATTCTTCACATATCTTCCTTGGGAATTTGAAGCATGACATAGAGTAAACAGGTATGACATTCACTACTGCCTTGATCATTACCTCCCTTCCAGCAAAGGAGAGGCTTTTCTTCTTCCACCCTTGCACTTTCTTCCCTATTTTATCTCTTGTACAAGCTAGAGCTACATTTTTGGATCTTCCCCACAGAATTGGGAGTCCCAGATATTTTCCCGAGTCTTCCACTTCATCAATATTCATGCATTCAACTATACTATCTCGGACTCCTTTGGGGGTATGGGGGTATTTGTAGAGAAAAAGAGGCTGGATTTTTCATAATTAACCCTTTGGCCAGATGCATCACAGTATTGATGGAGAATTCTCATGAACAGGCAACAGTTATCCACATTGGCTTTCATGAATACCATTGTGTCATCCGCAAATAGACAATGGGTTAGCATCGGGCTTCCTCTTGCCAATTGAATCCCCTTAAGATTACCTTGTTCAGCATGAAAAGAGATCATGGAAGAGAAGGCCTCTGAAGCCAATATAAATAGATAAGGGGATAGTGGGTCTCCCTGGCGAAGGCCCCATTCAGGGGCTATTGTAGCTATCTGTTTCCCAGATAATTGCACTTGAAAAGAGACACTACTGATACATTTCATAATCCAGGATATCCATTTAGGGAAGAAATTCAATTTTGTAAGCATGGCTTCAACAAACTTCCATTATAGGCGATCATATGCTTTATTCATATCCATTTTCAAAGCCATCTCATATTTTTCTCCTGTATACTTATGTCTGAGATAATGAAAAGCTTCATAAACAATTATGCTATTGTCTTGTATAAGTCTGTCAGGGACAAAAGCTCGCTGATGTTCAGATACACAGATATCCAGTACACCTCTAAGGCGGTTAGCAAGGATTTTTGCAATGATTTTATAAGCAAAATTACAAAGGCTGATTGGTCTATACTGAGACACAGTTTCAGGATGATCTGTCTTAGGGATTAAAATCAAATTGGTTACATTTAATGGTTCCAACAATTCTTCTTTTTCAAAGAAACTACAGACTAATTGAAGAATTGAAAGGCGTACCTCATTCCATGAAGCTTGGTAAAAATGTCCATTAAAGCCATCTGGACCTGGTGCTTTGAAAGCCCCTAACTGCAATGTTGCCTCTTTTACTTCTAACTCAGTAATTGGTTTGGTGAGGATATTATTTTGCTGATCTGTGATACGAGGTTTGACAAATTCTGTAGCTGATTGTATATCCCCGCATATTCTACTGGTGAAAAGAGTTGAGTAAAACCCAGAAATCAACCTTTCTATTTCTTCTGTGTTCTCTATCCATGTGCCAGTATCATCCTTTAGCTTTATCACCATATTTTTCTGCCTTCTAATTAAGGTACTACGGTGGAAAAACTTGGTATTCATATCCCCAGCTTTCAGCCAATCAGTTCTTGCCATTTGCCACCAGTAAAGTTCTTCTCTTTTCCATACTTGCTCCAGCTCTAAGGTTAGGACTTCAATATTTCTCTTAGATTCATCTATGTATATTCCTGCCTTCATCTCCTCAATTTTCTGAGTAAGAACTTGAATCAGCTTCTTATTATTCGGGAAATTTATTCTACTCCACTGAATGAGCCTTTTCTTGCATCTATTCAGACTGCTCACAAAATCAAGAACTCCTCTAATATCAACATCCTCCCAGCAATCTGCAATCATAGTTTTGAAATCTGGATATGTTACCCAGACTGCTTCAAATTTGAATTGTCGTGGAGTTTTGGTGTCATTGAAGCATAAGTCTATCAACAGTAAGTGGTGGTCTGACGCTAGAGGCTCAACATGGAATACAAGAGCTTTAGGAAAAGTCTCTTTAAATTCTCCATTACCCATTGCTCGATTCAGCCTTTCTTTAATATGTTCTGAACCAACTCTTTGATTTGTCCATGTATACTTAGGGCCTTTTGCTTCTATATCCATTAATGCACAATCAGAGACAAATAACTGAAAATTAATGAGCCTTCTAATAGCATGTGGGTTGCCTCCTAATTTTTTAGTCTGGGACAATACTTCATTAAAATCTCCTACGCATAACCATGGTTTCAACATTGATCCAGCAATTCCTCGGACCTGATTCTATACCTTCATGCTGTCCCCTTCACTTGGTGGGCCATAAATAAATTAGATATAATCAGGAAGATTCCATATAGATGAAGTTACCTTGGAGTGTATAACATTTTTGGAACTACTGATGATATTGAGGAAAATTGTGTCTTTCCACCATAAAGCCAGTCCTCCTGATCTTCCAATGGGTGGTACATACCAACAATCATCAAATCCACACTTTCGTCTTACTCTTTCCAAATACTCTGTCTTCTTTTTTGTCTCTATTAAGAAGACTATTTGGGGTTTCTTATTCCTTACTCTTCATTGAGGTTTTGTACTGCCAAGGGGGACCCCAACCCCTGGCAATTCCAAGCAATCAGACTCATGGCGTTTTGGTGGCTGTTGAAGGACAGCCACCACCACCTTCCGTTTGGTCTCCTATAGGTTCATCTTTGTTTCCCCCATTAAAAATAAACCAGCTTGGGGGAAAATCAATTTCTTGAACCACCGAAATGACACCTCCGTTCTGGCTTGGATCCTTACCTTTGCGCAACTCTTTTTTAATACTTCTAAAGCTTTTCCGGCGAGGATTATTTTTTGGGGGGGATAGCTGAACTTCTACCGGTTTTTCCTCACCAAAGAGACGCCTTTTTTTCTTTTTTCCTGGAGATTCTGCTTCCTGTACATGTCTCTTAAGGTTAACTCTGTCAAGTCTTGTGGTTACGTCAAACATGGGGGATAATTGAGCGATTGGAATAATGGCTTTACTCTGGGTCCCATTACTTGTGGGGCTTTTTGATATTTTATCCATAGGAGATAAAGGTGGTTCTTTTCTACACAGCTGTGCCCCAATATTAAGCCCTTTATGTAATGAAGGGTTGATACGACTCCCTCAGCATTGGAGATTTTTGGGGCTATTTGGTTCCTCATCCCTGTTGGCTTCAGTCTTGTTATGTTCTATACCGCATGTCGTTCTCAAATCATAATTTATCCTTGGTGGGCCCTGTATTTGTTCCCCACTTTCAGCCTTGTTGTGTAGATCCAACCTTTTTTTGACTCTAGCACCCCTACCTCACCCACTATCTTCTGCTCCATAATTTTCTAATATAGGCCCTTCCTCACGCGCATCTTTAGTCATTTTTCCACACGCCGTCTTTGTGAATCTGCAATCTTCTTCTGCTCAATCCTTGTTACACTTGACCATGGCTTCCTCATGATCTTTTTCGGCTGCCACTGAGATCCACGATCCATAAGCATTTTCTCCTTGGTCATTAAGTTTTTTCTCTGTTTTGCAAGATCTTCCATCATGACCTATTTTCCCACACTGATAGCAAAACGCTTGCAACCTCTCATACTTCACATCTACCCATACCTCAGAGTAATCTGGTCTAGGAACCCAGAATCCAAAAGTTAATGGTTTGTTGATATCTATCAGCACCCGAGCTCTTCCAAAACTTCTCAAGAATTTCCCATTCAACTTCGCCTTCTCGTACCATACCACCTTACTTACTTCCTCTCCCATACTCTTTATGTTCTCTTCAGTTTCTAATATTCCTAATGGCAGATTGTGGAATTGAACCCAATAAGGAGATTTTTCAAAGCAAACTTCACTGAGCACTTTATACTCCGACCACTCTTGAATATTCATTAGCATCCCCTGTATGGACCACAGACGCTCACGAAGAATTCGGTATTTGTTTTTTAAGTTTGAGAAAGTGAAAACCAGAGTATCTTTACCCATTTCAACAATATCAGTATCCTCACCTAGGTTCCATCCCTTTCTGATAGTAGTAATAACCGTGCGTTTGTTTAAGTTTCTATCTGTAATCATCTTCCCTATCAGCATGTTGCTTTCGCCCTTCTCGCAGACTCTATCCTTCCATATCAGCTTCAGACAAGGACTGCGAGTATTCTGTGGGTCATCATTCGTCGCCATCTCGCTGTTCTTCCCGTTGCTGCTGAATCTGTCAACGCTAACACTTACCCCTCTCACTCAGTACCGTCCTTATAATGAGGCCGGTGACCGTATACTGTTCCGAAATCCCACAGTGGGTGGAATCCGCACTCAGCCGCCACAGTGTGTGGTACTCGTAGCTCTCAAGTTGAGAGAAAAAAACTCTCATAAAGAGATAGTCGACGCGTGTCCTGCGTTCCCTACCACATGGCTTTTGGAGAAAAATGAATCAAGATATGGCCCACATCTATACAACAAGACTTAGTATATCTTTCAATTAGTGTTGGAGAAGTGATTTTATTTAATATAATTTTTATAAAAGTTAAATTTAAAAAAGTTATATTATAAATGTGATTTGTGTTTGGATTAGCGGTAGAAGAAGTGACTTTTTTTTAAACCCAATGAAAAAAAAAGTCAGAAACTACTTCAATGAGCTTCTAGGAGAAGCAACTTTTTTTAAAAAAACTCAGTAGAAGCTAACGTGTTCACAAATGTGTCTATAAATACTAAATAAGCTTTTGCCCTTCTAATAAGTTTTCAAACAGGCCCTTAAAAAATAAAAATGGTCTCAGTAAGAAAAATCAGTAACAATCTTTTTGTTGGAAAAAATCGTTTCTCAACTCCAGTAACGCACACAATGGTCAATAGGACAATTATTGTAAAGTCACAATAAGATTAACAATTTATTTTTCATAAAGTTGTAAGAAGGCCCTCTGTAAAGAATGATTAACTTTTCTTGCCTGAGAAGTTCAAATAATAATTAAATTTCCGAGCAGATTACATACTCAACAACTAATTAGTCGTACTTAGATTGAAGATGCCTGAAAGCATAAAATGACAGCCTAACGTAAAAGAACGAGGAATTGAAAGTTTAAGTAATAATAATCACGGAAAGTGGACGCTAGAACGCCGAAAGGGAGTGTTACATCTAAGGCTTGAGAAAGCGTTGAAGGGGGCGCGCGGTTAATGAAGAAAAGTATAGTAGGCTGTCGTGAGTGGTGTTTGAGAAAGTGATATTTAGCCAAACGTGGGTTCTAGTGGAAGCCTAAGTGTATATTTAGATTCACAGTAGAGAAGTGGTTTTTTTTAATCTAATTTTTATAGAAGTCGGATTAAAAAAGTCAGATTATAAATGTGATTTATGTTTGAATTGACGGTGACAAAAGTGACTTTTTTTTTAATCTTGAATTTTTTTTAGATTAGTGTTTGAAAATTATGTTTATATTAAAAATAACTGAAAATGACATGAACCTTATTGAATATTGTTTGTATATATTGTGATAATTGAAGTGAAAAATTAAAATTAAAATTTGATAAAATATAAAAAGGTCAATTATTATTAAAATTTGTTAATTATTCATATAAATGATCTCTTGAACTTTTAATTCTATTTTGTGCTTAATCTTGCATTGTAGATGCTTAATAAGAAATTTGAGATTTTGAAGGGTCATAATTAACATTTTAAGGGTTGAAAGAAATACAGAACAGGTCCCTAGAATTTATAGAAATTACAAGTGGATGAGAAAAGGGACAGGGGAAATCATAGAAAAGGATCCATATGTCTTGGAAACTACAGTTATGCTACAAAAATATTTCAAAAATTTTCACTTTAATCTCTAATCGAGAACTTTTGAATTTTATAATTAAGTCATTGATCAAATCCTAATTTGACCAAAGCTTTTTCTTCTATCTTTGAATAGACACCTGAACAAGCAAAATAGAGCACAACTTTATTCTAGAAATGGTGAAGATCAAGCATGCTTGCTCATGAAGACTTTGACTATATTAAGTAAAAGGGTAATGACAATGCATAACATATTATCAAGATCCCCAAAAAAGTTTTTGATCAGTATATTGTGATCAAGAAAAACACACACAAAAGGATAGTAAAAGAGTTGGCAAAATGTCGCCAATGGCTACAAGAAGAAGACGCAAGAACGCCGTGATACACCCTCCAGCCATGAACAAACACTTCCACTCTTCTTATTGGTGATCAACAGGTAGAACCTGCCATCATAGAATCCTTTGGCAGACTAGCGATGACAACAAGATGAGGAGATTTTTGCTGGAGAAGAGAGTGAAGAGGGCAAAGCTGACGTGCCGTTTTCCGTGGCTTGGAAGCTGAAAATATTAACTTCTCCAAGACGTGGCGTTGAGGGAAGAAACGATGTGATCTTCAACTCATTCCTAAACAAGCACGTGTTGCAGCTCCGTGGGCTCAAACACACGACATCCTGGTCCTCAACGCGTTCACAAACAGGTTATAAGTGAGGTTGAATCGTTTGCAATTATGAGAGGGTGAAAGTGATTTGAGGATTGAAACTTGAGCAAAGCTGCTACTAGAATTTCCAATAACATCTCTCACTTTTAATGTGAGTTGTGTCAATAATGACCAGCTAGTGATGCTGTTTGAAGCTCTTCTTAATATTCCTTTTGTGCTATTTATAGGGTAGAGAGGAGAAAATGTTTGATTCTATTTATAGGATAGGGAGAGAAATTTTTTTATATGAATGTATAAGTTTATTTTTTATTTATTATTGTATTGACTTTGTTATCATAGGGTATAATATATATTAGGATAAAAGTGCACCCAGCATGTTGAACTAATTTTGGAGGTACAATTAACACCGTAAAGTATTTAGAGGGGTAATTTCACCCCTAATATATTAAAACTGGTTCAATTTCACCCCTCCCTAACATCCAAAAAAAAAATCCAGTATTTATTGAGTCAATGTCGTTACGCCTTTAATCAATTTTACTACTTATTTAGTTCGTGTCATTACATCTTCAGTCAATATCATTATTAAGGATGAGCATTGACCGAACCACCGAATTTTTACCCACGCCTAACTATTACACCTTTAGTCAATTTATTTACACTTTAAATCAATATCATTACTCATTCAGTGAATACCGTTACGCCTTTAGTTAATGTCATCACTTATTTAATTAATATAATTATGCCTCTAGTCAATACCATTACGCATTTAGTCATTTATATTACTTATTTTATCAAAGTTATTATACCTTTATTTATATTACACATATATATACTAATGCATATATATATATATATATATATATATATATATATATATCAAAAGAGCTTTGGTGGTCCAATGACCACCTAGCTTCTTTAGCAAAGTGGTTGGGTGAGCCCTTACCCCCTTGCTTTAATTTTTTTTTTTTAAAAATTAAACTTCACCCACAAAAACCAGCATCCGGTGCCGGAGTTCTGACAAAGGCACATTTTCCCTTTTTTTCTTAAAAAAATAAAATTGAGGGACATAATAATAAAATCATTAATGTTTTAAAATCTCAATTTGATACACGTCACATTTGTCATTTACATGTGTTAACACACTTTTTGATATTTTATACATTTATATGGTATTTATTTAAAATTTTTCCTACTTTTTAGGTAGATACATGACAAGGAAATAAAAAAATTAAGAGCATGAAGAATATAACTAAAAAAAATGAGGTGTTACTTTATCATTAATGATAAATACATATAATTTTGCCACTTTCAATAAAGAGAAAATATGAGTAAAAATAATAAAAAAATTAATTAAAATCTTCTTACCCCACCTCTTAAAATGTAAAGAAATGGAATTTAATAAATTGTTTTTATTCCTGTCTCCATACGTAACACATAAGAAAGAGCCATCACTAGAATGAAGAGACCAAATCGATAACACTGCAGCCAAGTTATGAAAAAAGAGAATACGCCCTGTTGGTTTAAATCGATTGCTTTTTTACGAAATGGGGAGTGATCAATTAAGTTGAATGAATATAACTAACTATATGATCACTCCCTTGATAAAATCAACTGTTCTATCTAACCCCGCTTCCTTTGAATCCCTGCTTCTAAATAATTTATTCGTCCCCAAAAGTCTATACACGAAACCATTAAGGTGCCATCAATAGAATCAGGAGACCAACTGGAAAGCACACAGCTGAAGTAAACAGGATGAAACAACGTGAAGTCCAAGTTTTACTTGACAGTGATGAGATGCAACCCAGGTAAAGGGGATGGTGGAATAATGTCGGGGAAAGAGTATGTTACATCTAAGCGAGGTTTAATCCTTCTGCAATATCCGTGAGAGAGTGGAAGTGATTTTAATGTTAGTTTCTTAAAAAATGACCATCGAGTGATGATGTTGGGAACTCTTGTGAATGTAACACTCTTACTGCAACAATCTTCCATTAACACACATCATCCTCTTCGTCATCTTCCATTAATGACATTGTCACCACTTGATGTTCGTTCATCATTTCACCAAAAAAGTCACGATAATAGCCAAAATGTTGCTTGAAATCATGCCCAAACTCAATTGGACCCTCTAACCATTCTACTTCCCTCACAAATGGAAATAAAGATCCCAAACTTTGTGTCCCCCTTCTCAATTCTTCTTTCTCTTCCAACGCCATTACCTCATATTTGAATCTAACACGACATATCATGTTGCCACATACGAACACCTTCATTGTCACTTTGTCGAATGACAACTTGCGAAGATCTAAATAACTGGACACAATCACGACCCTGAACTTCTCCCTTTAATATTGTCCCCAACCTTTACCTGCATTAGATCACTATCTTGTATGCTTAAATTGAGCCGATTTCCTGGAAAAATTGAAGAATGAATTTGAGCAAAATTCACACAACCCCTAAGAGTCATGTCTTCAATCTTCGGGGAGTGAGAGAGATCCGGCAACGCAGTGAGGTGTTTTGAACGCGATAAATCAATTTTCTTTAAATTTGGAAAATGCTAGAAAAAAATAGAGTTTAATACATTAAATAACGACACATAACTACAATTTAATCAATAATTTCTTCCATGCCAATTAACAAAAATGCAAGCTTAGTAAATGCATTTAAAAGATGAATTGGGTTTCATGCCCCAAAAAAAAAAGTATGGCTGTTATTAACCTTCAATTAAAGAAAACATTTTCATTATGCATTATTTGGTCAATGTTTCATACATATATGAGATCTTTGAATCACTCCACTAAAAAAATTATGACATGTGAATTATGGTATGTACTTGATTTCCATTTTAAAGTTGTCAGATATTACTATTAGGCATGTCAAGTGTAATAGGATTCTTTGCACATAAATGTTATGGCACACATGGTAGTGGACATTCTTCCCAACTCAAATACCTCAGTTCTTTTGAAAGATAATCCAAAACTCCACGAATATTCAACATCAAAGGCTTTCTCTTGTAAATTTTACGAAATATTAAATTTTGTATCTTCCGAAAAATATTAGCCCTCCAAGTAATACTTTTCATCATGCTCACGTCTAATGAAAAACATCGAATTGCCTCAATCCCATAGTAATAGAAAATCAAGGAAAATATGATTATAATTACCGGAAAAATCACCAAAAATGTATCTAATTATATATGCTATTAAAAATATCCAATTTAATAATGACATTGCACATTTTAATAAAAAAAAATTTACAATTCATATTTCCCTAATAACAAGTTAATTTTTAAAAACTCATCAACTTGCAAGCACACTCATACGTATACCTCCATGCTATATTGCATGTGCAGATATTGAAGCAGATATTCATTTAAAACACTTGGCATACATAATTTTCAGACTTAAAACAAAATGATTTTAAATGTTCTAAAAATTTGATTGGCTGACATTTTTGTGGTAAGTGATGAAGATATAAGAAAAGAGAACATCAGTCCCAAAAACAAAGAGATCGTAGATACAATAATGCACTCATGCGCTTGTCTCTAAGGACTTGTTTAGAATGGAAATTTCAGCCTTCAAAAACACATAAAGAAGACCAATTTTGACTTAATTTTTGCTATTGCACTCATGGAAATAGGTTGAAGTGAAGAAGCATCTATTAGAATTTTCTCGACGGACATTGGATGGAACAGAGAATTATTACCTGAGGCTAAAATTAGAAAGAGGTTAAAGATACAGACAAAGCTTTACATCTGTTACAAAATTGGATGGGCACATGGGTGTACTTCTCATGAGAGGCATTTGAGTCTTGCAAATGTCAAGTAGCCTCTATGACCTCCTGCTTCACCATTAAGTCTAGCCATAATGTAACATCCTATTTTAATCCAGTATAAAATATTTGAAAACGTGACCTGATACCAGATCATAGACTAGAAATAGTTTTCATCTATTTGGGATCCCGACTTCACTACAGGATACGATCCTATAGTTAAGTGAGTTTTCAAAAAGTTTTTCAAAACATTTGAGCTGTGTCTAATTTTTTTTTAAAATCCATTTAATTCAATCAAATATGTTCGTATTTGTTAATATCAGAGTACTTAGTGAAGTTCTCAGCAAATATTCAGATTAAGTTCACTACTAAAGGGTCCACCTGGTACAGTCACCCTATTCTAGTTAATATACATTGGTTACATACAACCTTCCAAGTCTACAGTTGGTGTACTTCTACCACCATAAGTAATAGTTTTACAAAATATCATTTAGCCTTATATATAGATCCAAAAGTTAGATAACCAACAGAAAATAAACTCTAAGTCTTCATTTCTACCCGTCCGTGGCTACCTTCTTCCCGTGAGAACTACTTTCCCGTGCTGCAGGTTAGTTTTTGGAAAAGGGTGAGATGCAAAAGAATCTCAGTAGTAATAAATAACACTCATATAAAATGCATACAAAGAAACATGTCATATCAACCACCACATACCAAACAATTCAATATTTATTCAACATTCAGAGATATGTTTATGCATCAACCAATTCTATTCAGGGACTTACCGTCCCTTTCTACAGCGCTGAGTATTCTATTGGGCCAAAGTCCTTCTCATCTGAATGCTTAAAGGGCAATTCTGCTCGATTCATGTTCACAGTTCAAGTATGTAACATGTCAATAATATGTATGAAACAAGATACATAGAATATGAGAGTGAAGTTACTACCTTAACTTTTCCAATGTTCTGAGGTGTGTTACCAGTTTCTTAGTTTTCCCGGGCAGATATCAAATCCTATATATGGGAATTTATAAATGGACGGGTTATTACTTAACCCAATACTTTTGTAAATTATTCTCTTATGTTGGTTATCATTAGGGTTATTATGGTCATTCTAACAAGTCAACCAATGAGTTAAAATGGTCAAATTATCCCAAAAGACTAATTTCTACCCTTGGTGTATAAAGAAATTACAATATGCCATTATATTTTGCAATTTTCGCATAGGCACAAATGTTGGCAGATTTGGTCCACCAAGTTTAAAAATTCATATCTCTTAGCACAAATTTTCAATTACCGTGATTCCAAAGCCTATGTAACCCTTATTGAGTTTAGTTTCATGGAAAAATACTTCACTTAGCCAATTGGACGGAAAAAAACCCAGAATTTCCAATTATTGGATACTGTTCCAGAACTTCCAGTTTTATATGACCAAACTTCAAAAATATAGAACTCCCAGTATACGCATCCAATTAACCATTATGACCTATTAAATTAAAGGTCTATGTCTATACTTTTACACTGGAAATTTTCAGAATTTTTGGACAAGATCTACCCCTTAAATTATCACGCACTACATCTACTGTTATACAGGGCAGATTACACAACATGTTCATACACACTTCCTAAATTTCCAAATTGATATAGGAACATCTAAAAATTATGAACACTTGTGTTCCTACACAATTTTTCTTTCTAAATTCATTGAAAACATCAAAATTGGCAAAAACTCATTCCTTCTCTTTGCCCAAACTTGACCAAAATACACCATAGAAAGAATCAAAGTGATTTTGCAACTCTTAGTTATAAAATTTATGCTTACCTTGTCTTGTTCTTTGGCCTTGCTCTCAACCGTCTTTTTCTCTTTCTCTTTTCTCTCTTCTTTTTTTTTCTGTTTTTATTTCCTTACTGTCCGACTTTGAAATGGCTGGAAGTGAAGGAGTGATTGGATTATATTGATATATGTGTGTGTGAGTGCATCGTCAGATAGTTTTCAAGTGTCAAGGCTGAATTGAATATTTTTTACCTACATTCCTTTCCTTCTTTTTGTCCATGTTTCAAGGAAATTGTGAAACCTTCCTTTCCTTCTTTTTGTCCATATTTCAAGGAAATTGTAAACACTTGTCTCTTATAATATATTATAGCCAAAACTTTTGACTTAGGGAAAATAAATAAAGTATTATAATAAATTGAATAGATATGTGATAAGGCTAAGGTGACAAAAGAAATATGTACATGTCCTATTGGTATCATATTTTCTTTATTTCATTGACATGTGTAGCCTACTCCTTTGAATTATAAGGTAAGAGAGTATGTAATATTTATTCTTTCTCTCTTCATTTATCTACTCCTAGTGTTATATTGAAGAAGTCAAAAAGTGAGGATGTGTATTAATCTTTCTCTCTTATGTCTTGAAGATATTAGCCGACTTTGTTGACATAAGGAGATAGAGTAGTTGTTTTATATACATATATGTATTTTTTTATCCTATTAATCACACATAATAGACCCTAATTTCCCTTTTTTTCCAATTTAACATTTTACTTGATTTCAGTATATTACACATAACATTAGAAACACCACTGCTACTGCTAAGCACATTGCTTCGCCTTCTCTTGCAGGGAAGAGAACCATTAGCAACATTCCCTTCCCCTGCAATTCCATCTATTCTCTCTTCTCGAATTTCATAAGTGCGTAGCAGCACCTCGAGAAAGAAGGGGAGAGAGAAGGAGAAACAGGCGGAAATAGAGAGAAGAGAGACAGAGAGGAAGAGAGAGGAAGAGGGTAAAGAGGAAGAAGAACAGGGCACTGTATTTCATTCACATCATAATCTGAATGAATACAATTGAAAGGATCGGGACGGCACTTGGCACTGGACTCTTCGTGTGAATTATGCGTTGGAGGACATGAAGATATTGATCACATTATACGTTGCTATCCTCTCTCTATAGCATGTTGGAAACTGATCATACTAGAGAACCAGAGTCAGAAATGGGTGCTGCTGTTTGGAACAAGAGACCCTTTGGAGGCCAATCATTCCGACCATCAGAGATTCTTCCGGCTACAGCAGCCTTAGCCACTCATACGATAAAAGTGATGCATCTGATTGACACTCTGAATTGATTCACCTAATTTGTATTCATCTTCGTTTTCTTGATGCACACATCTAGACATTGTATTATTTCTTCATGATTGAATTCCCACAGACACACTCTGTAACTATCATATGCTTTTTATATCGTGTTGTTGAGTTCTAACAAAAGCAGTGCTCTTAAAATAGCAGAGATGACTACATCAACAAGCTTGGAAGCATAGGTATTTGTTTCAAGAATCATGAATTGAAAATTTTACAGACAAACCACATAGTTAAGGTAATAAAGCAACCCAGTGGATCTGTAGAAGGTAATAAAATGAAATAGCAATTTCCAATGTAAGAATGTGAATATTGTCTTTTTGGTTACCTAGCTGATGCTGCTCTTTGTTCATTGAAATCAAATGTGTAGTCATGACCTGTAGGAGCAACAGCCCTTGCAAGTGAAGTGGTCAAAGATCCACTTCCAGTTCCAGATTCCATTACTGAGGCTATGGCACATAATAGCAACATAAGACAGTCTATATGAGAATTCATTATTGGTGATATGAAGTATGCACATTATGCGCGTGATCCAACCAACTCAAGCATTAGCTTCTCTTAAAACATCCTCGTAATCTGACATAAGCAGCTATGTTTTTTTTTTTTTTTTCCCACATGATGTCATGAAGAGAGGTTGTAATTACTGAAAGTCGCACAATAAGTTAATAGCATACAATGACAAATTGTTATACAAGAAAATATACACCCCGAAGCGCATTTGCTTGTTTGGATTTTTTTTTAAAAAAAGTTATTTATTATATTATTAAATTTTAAAAAACTATAAAAATTCCAATTAGACCTTCGTTAATGGAAAAACATAAGCAATCATGAGAACATTTACTAAAATTCTAATTGGCAAAAAAGTAAAAATCATTACTTAATGTGACACAAAACTTTATTTTTTTTAATAAAAAATGTTCAATTGAGTTGGGTCCATGGAGCTTATTAAAACAAAGACATGTCTTCAAACTCAAATAGTACTTATAAAAGTGTTTATAAATCACTTAGCAACAAGATTATCACATCAGCAATGTAATTCAAACTTACGACACTTTATATTTTAGACTAAAATATTTTCTTAGAAAGTACCTTATAATAAGAATAAGATAGCATAGTTTGTTGGTGTAGACTCTAATAAACTTTAATGTTTTATTTTGCGCCTACAGATCCAACTATATATAAAGTGTAATGACCTAATTAAGCCATAAAAGTCACAGGAAATTAAAGAAATAGATAAATTGAAATATTACATGGATACAACATAAGGCGTGATTTTTTTAAATATTTATCCTTTTTTTTTCAATGATCAAATATGTCCTTATGATCAATAGGTCAAATCATCCCGAGCTTTAGGGCAGGGGTTATTGTCACTTATTGTTATTATTTTGTGTATTGCCGCGTTGCCGTTGTTTCACTTCTGCTGCGCTATCACACGGCTTTTGGAGAAAAATGGATCAGAATATGGCCCATATTGATTCAACAAGACTTAAAAAATGTTTTACAAATTTTAATGGCTAACATTTTTTGGTACGCAATAGAGATATCAAAAGACAGCATTTATATCCATCCAGAGGGCTTTTTACATTATTTTTAGAGAGCATAAATATAATTGAAGTTGTAAGTAAGCTTATCTACGTCTGTCTTGGTTTGTTCATTCAAAAATCAAAACAGACATAAAAAAAAATCTACCCAATTTTAAAAATTGTCAGTCTTTTTTCACTTGTTTGTTGTCAAAATAATAAATGTAGTTGGCAAAATAAAAACTGTTTCCCCCATCATTAGTGAGTAATGCTTAGATCTTGCAATTGACCTCAAAATCCAAACTTAAACCATGCTCCGAACTTGCACTTTTAAAGGCATAAACTCTTCTTTAATGACATTTGAGTCAACAATGACCAACGAGCAAGCAACTTTTGTTAATGTATTATTCTTATCACTGTTGCGAAAACATATTCCTCTTGTTCATAATATTTTATCAACCACATCATCTCTTGCTATTTTGATTGTGCTCTATCTTTTCCACTCCCACTTCTTTCTTTTTCGTTTGGATCCTCTCACCAAAGAAGTAGCAATCATTGTAATGATCACACTCAAAATATTGCTTCAAATTCCCAAACTCAACTGGACTTATCTCACCAATGAACAACCCTAACAAAAGGAAAAAGTAAAAACGCCAAATTTTATGTCCATAATATTAACTCCACACTCTCAATATAGTCCTTTTTTTACTGTTACAAACTTTAGCAATCCAGATCTCCATAAATACTGTGAAGGTATCTTCTAAAAAAAAGAACAAAAATAATTTTTAGATGACAACTAATAATAGGGACAGGAGGCGGGACAAAAATTTGTGGTCATTGATTAACAAGTCTAGTCTTCCCGAGTCGGTGACTTTTGTTAAATTTCCATGAAACGTTGTCGTATTTGTACCGCACCATCCTTTTGCTTTTGGAAAAACTTAGAATCTGAAGGGCCCACTTTTTTGTGTATCATAATTTGGGTCTTAGGATAATTCGTAATGGCACTCCATTATTGGTGATCTTAGATATGCAATTTAGATGTGTCAAGCAGCCAACTCAAGCATTGAGTCATGTGCTATTACTCTTTCTCCAAAAAGCTAACTCAATGGAATATACAGCGTAACCGTTTATATAGTCTAGACCAACTCTAAGTACTTTCGGTATGGGACTTCTTTCCATGACAGCTCCCTCGAATGATCCGTAACGCCCCCATCATGGAGTGGTCCACTGACGGGGTAAATTTAAATCCGGTTTTGATAACACTTGTCACAAGGCTATTACTCTCTTTCAAAAAACTAGTTCAGTGGCGTGTGCAACATACCTGTTTATATAGTCCATACCAACTCCAAATTCTTCCGATGTAGGTCTTCCTTCCGTGACAATTGGCTTCTCTAAAATCATGGTTGTAAGGAGCAACTTTTTTTTATAGGTGGTTTGGATGGGAAGAAATTCCACAACAACTTAGAAGCATCCTATAACAAATTTTGATATGATTAGAACGGATAGTACTCTCCATGGAACTTACAAGTTCAGATGGGTCAAAATAAAAAAAAAAATCATTATTTACTTCTACATATCACTTGTTTTTACTAGTGAGACCGAGAGTAGAAACAAAAGTTATCAACAAGAAACTTGAACTCCTCTATCTCCTCTTTTGTCTCATATCCTTCAAAGTTATTTTGTAATATTGTGCCTACAAAAGTAAAGAAATCGATAGATTGAAATCATTAGATGGATCTAACGTAAAGCTAAGGAGATTTTTATATTTATCTATTTTTTCTTCAATTATCAAATTATCAAATATGTCCTTTATAGTCAAGTCGTCGTTGGCTTGAGAGGTTATTGTCACTTTTATTGGTATTTTGTGTAATGCCGCGTTGCTTCATTTGTCCTGCGCTCCCACATGGCTTTTGGAAAAGAAAGAATTGGAAAGGCCCCACATATTGATAGGACAACACTACTATACATATATTACATTTTATTATATATCTAAATTTTTATTATTAATATATTTTTTAATTTTTTTATTATATATTTTATTTTATTGTATTTATAAAATTTTTATTTTTATTTGTGTGTGTATTATAATTTCATTTTCAATAATAAATAGGAATTAATAATGTTTTTATTTATATTATAATTTAATACTTTATTTGCCGAAAATTATATTATAATTTAATAATAATTTAAAATTTAAATTATAATATTATTAATATATAATAATTAGATTATTAATTAATTAAATCATAATAAAAATTTTAAAAAAATTAATTAATACATATTTCTGACGGAATTTGCCACGAATCAATTTTGTCAAATTTTCCGATGGAATTTTCGTTGGTAATTCTATAAAAAATGTTATATTAGGATTTGCGACGGAATTTCAGATAGAAATTTCCCAAGGAAAATTCCGTCGAAATCTTTCTGAAGGAATTTCTGACAATCTTTAGACGACTTTTAAGTAGAAAACTTTTAAAATACCTTAATAGCTTAATAAATCTCTAATTTAATAAATCTCTAATTGAGTTATTAACTCAATTTATGATTTTAAAATACAGATAAAATAATTTTACTGCCCTCTCTTCTCTCCTTGTTCAAGAGCTTTCCCTAACTTATGTTTCTCAATATGTGTATAATTGTATATATCAAAATTAATTTTAATACAAAAAATATGATTCATCTATAGTTTAAATATATTAACTATCATCATCAGTACAAAGACCTACAATATTTTGAACAAAGAGATCAATTTATTAACAAAAACAATTTTTTTAGAAAACTTATAATAAATGCCAATATAAAAAGATATATTTTAATAAATATATTAAGTATACATTTTACTATATTTCACACACCCATGCACACAGAGGTTTTTTGAAAAGTTTTGTATTAATGTAAACCATTTTATGAAATTTTAAGTACCTTTTGCATATTTTTCTTAAAATATCCATAGAAGTATATGAAATTTACACGCCGCTTGTCAGAAAATAGTAATTAATATTACTAATTCATATTAAATAATGAAAAAATTGAAAATTGAAATATTAACTAAATTATTTTCTAAAAAATCACATTTATGTGATAAGAAAAATCATTCTAGTTAAGGCTAATGTTGGTAAAAATGAGTTTTATTTCAATTCAGTTTTGCAAAGTGAAGTTGGTATGTTTTATGTTTCCTTTGTTTTTAGTTTTTTTTTTCGGTTTTGTCTCACTAGGTAAAAATAGCTATATTATTTAAAAAATCACATTTATTTTTAATCATTAATATCAATTAATTGATTTTCAATTAAAAATTATTTAATTAATATCAATGATACTATCATGGCATGGCATGTTTGAATTATTTTTTGATTATTCTCTTAGAAAACAAAAAAATTCATTTAATTTAGTATATATTAATGTTGATATATAGAGTTATAAAATTATAAAGCAATATATTCTTTTAAAAGAGGAGAAAAGAGATGCTGGTAAAAAAGATGAGAGAAAATATATAAGAGGCATTAAAATCATTTTACTCAGATTTTAAAATTCTAAATTGAGTTAATAACTCAATTAATAATTTATTAAATTTACTATCTTTATTTAGAATTTCTGTATTTTAGAAAGCTTTATATAGTTGTATGTGCTGAGAGATTTAGGATAACCATCAAGTTAGACCTTCTTTGATTCTGTTTTTTAATTTTTTTTATTAGGATAAATTTTTAAAATTGTTTTTAGATACAAGCTTTGGATAAAAAATAAAGTAATCCGTTTGGATGATATATTGTTTTGAAAAATCATATTTGAGGCAAAAAAAATATAAAAACTTACTTAAAATAATGGGAGAATTGCTAAAAAAAAACCTTGCAAGTAAATTAATTGTTTATTACTATCATTGCACATGGTGGGTGATATATTGCACACAAAGGATGATATTTTGCACACAAGGGATGGTGTTTGCACTTTCGCATGAATGCTTTTTGCATATGTGGATGCTGATTGCACATGATAGATGCTTGCTTGCACATTGGTACCATTTAGCAATTAATTTACCTAAAAGGTATTTTTTTAACCATTTTCCCTAAAATAATTGTTCTTAAAATCAACTTATGAGCGCTGAACAAGACAATGGAGACAAAATTCTGATTAAAATTTAAAATTAGAGAGTGACGAAGTGAAGTCTAAGAGATGAAAGCTCAAGTCAAGTGTTAATTAAAGACAGATAGGGCTTTCCACTTATTGCGCAATTTTACAAAATAAAAGAATACAAAATAAGAAAACATATAAAAATTGTCCTTTTTATTTTTTAAAACTGATCATTATTGTTTCTTGTTTTACAAAGCACTTACCTAAAAATAAATTGCTAAACAAGTTCTTTAATTCTTTTTTTTTTGTTTTAAAAACAGAAAATTGTCTCCACGATAAGGGGGGAAAAACAAGACCTTAACTTTTTGGTTCTTAAATTTCAAAGTTAAAAGTAAAATTAGCTTTGTCTGTTGTCAAAACTCAGAAGTCATTAGAAGCTTTTTAATACTTAGATTAATTTTCCTTTTATAAATTATTATATATATATGTATATGTATATGTATGTATGTATGTATTATGTACAAATAAAAATAAAAATTTTATAAATACAATAAAAATAAAATATATAAAAAATGAATAAAAAAATATGTTAATAATAAAAATTTGGATATAATATTTATGTAAAAAATAAGGAACTTAAATTGTAATGTTTAATAATATATTTATATATATGACTTTGCATTAAAATCACACAGGTTCTTCCTAACTCAACTAGCAAAGGCACCGGCACACGTGTGAGAAGTCATGGTTTTGAATCTCAATTTGGTTATAAAATGCAACCAATTTGTGCTATAGACACGTAGCGGGCAACGGAGGGCGACACGTGGCACATGATGGAGGGTGACATGTGGAAGTTGACTGGAACACACGGTGGTTGGCCAAGACATGTGGCAGCCAGAGGTGACATGGCGGTGACTGGTAGTGGGTACACGTGACGGCTGTCAGCCAAAGGTTTCAATCTGAAAATGTTGTGGATATGGAAGGGCAATGAAAAATTTGGCTCCAGGAAAATTTTCCACGGAAATTTCTATTAGAAAATGCCGTGGCAATTTGCAATAGAATTTCCGTGAAAAATTCCCTCGTAAGATGTCACAAAAGGTTTTGTCAGAAATTTCCGTCACAGTTTGCCACGGAATCTTTCGTGGGAAATTGTCTGAAAATTCCGTGTCAATTTGCCACCAAATTGTCTGTGGCAAATTCCCTCTCAATTTGCGATAGAAAAATTTGTCGAAAATTGCCATGGACCCAATCCGTCAAAAATTCCGTTTCAAATTGTGAGGGAAAGTCCGATCAATTTACAATGGAATGTAATATTCCGTCGCAAAGTGATTTGAGACAGTACTATTACTTACGGAATTTGTTCCGTTGGAAATTCTGTCGTAAAATGGTTTGTGACAGAATTCCATTAGGAGCAACTTTTATAGGTGGTCTGGATGGAAAGAAAGAATGTGATCACCAAAAAAAATTCCACAACAACTTCGAAGCATCCTATAACAAATTTTGATATGATTAGAAAGGATAGTAAGCTCCATGGAACTCACAAGTTCAGATGGGTCAAAATAAAAAATCATTATTTACTTCTACATTTCACTTTTTTTACTAGTGAGACGGAGAGCACGAGCAAAAGTCATCAACAAGAAACTTGAACTCCTCTATTTCCTCTATTGTCTCATATCCTTCAAAGTTATTTTGTAATATTGTGCCTACAGACCCAACTAAATGAAGTAAAGAAATCAATAGATTGAAATCATTATATGGATCTAACATAAAGCTAAGGAGATTTCTATATTTCTCTATTTTTTCCTTCAATTATCAAATATGTTCTTGCAGTCAAGTTGTCGTTGGCTTGAGAGGTTATTGTCACTTTTATTGGTGTTTTGTAATGCTGTGTTGCTTCATTTGTCCTGCGCTCCCACATGGCTTTTGGAAAAGAAAGAATTTGAAAGTTCCATGATACGATTACAATATATATATATATATATATATATATATATATATATATATATATATATATCATTATTATCCTTCACTCAGTCTTTAAATAAAATGGTATTATAAATTTTACAAATTTGAGTGGCTGACATTTTTAATAGTAGGTGATGAAGATATCAAAAGAGAACATCAGTCCCAAAAACAAAGAGTGCTAGAGACAATAATGCATCTATCCATGTTCATGCCTCTAAAGACTTGTCTGTAATGCGATTTCTATCTTCTAAAATAGTTTTTCATCAATTGTTAGAAATAATTCACCGCCAATTTTTTAAAAAAATTATCATCTTTAAACAAAGAAAACATTGAACTTACTTTCTATTCCAAAGTTAATGGGGATGATTGTTGGTAATATTATATGATGAACAAGATTCTTTGTGCAAAAACTTAATGGCAAATAAATTTAATTTTTCAAGAAGAGAATCCAAATCTCCATATATAAATCCTCACTTTTATAGGCTTTTCCATATCTAACTTATACAATTTAAAAAATTTTAAATTATACACTCCTGAAAATTACTACTTGTCAATGTAATCCTTGTCATGTTGCTCATGTCTATTGATAAGCATTGAATTGCCTCACTTAAGCCCTCTAGGGATCAAAGCATGGGAAAACATTATTAATATGTAAAAAGTGATCAAATAACAAATAGAACAATTAAATATTCTTTTATATAATCTAAATGGTCATGCATGAGCAAGTTTTTTACATCTTTCGAAACTCCAATAACAAGATGAAACCTATCCTGAATTTTTTTAGATGTTTTCAATCGCTTCCATCGAATCAAAAAACAATGGAACTTTCCTGAAGCTATGTTCCTGTTTGGATTTTATCTATATTGATTTTTGTCCCAAAAATTGAATCTATCCTAATGGACTAAAGATTAATAATAAACGCACAGCACTAATTAACCACTTGTATTATGTACTCCCTCTATATCCTTGATATAAAGTGTGTTTTAACAATTTCAAACATCTTTAAAAAATTTTATTATATTATTAAATTTATCAAAAAAATTAAAAAATTTCAATCACAACTTGATTAATGAAAGAAATTAAACATAAGCAATTTAAGAGACCATTTATTAAATTCTGATGGGCCAAAACCAAAAAGCATTAGTTACTTTCACATGACACTTTTTTCTCTAGTGAAAACATGAGCACAAGCAAAAGCCATCAATAAGGAACTTGAACTCCTTTATTGTCTCTGAAAGATTACATTTTTATCAATCCCTAAAACAAATAGTGGTAGAGACAATACATCCACAGTGGCCATGTCTCTAAGTAATAGGAGAGAATGTTATAAAGAGTATGAAAATTTTCATCGTTCATACATATATAATGGTTTTTAAAGTAAATTAAATTGCCTATTTTTAGTGCATATTTTTAAAGGAAATCTTTTGGTGAAAATGGGTTTTACACTTTTATTTTTTAAAACTCCTTGCTTTTTTTTTTTGGGAGTGGAAGAAACTCTTTTCTTTCTTTCTTTTTTTTTTTAAAAAAAAGTGAAATGAAACTCCTTTCTTTCTTATATCCCTTTTTTTAGTCAACAAGTCAAGTCCTCCTCATTTGTAACTAGTCTTGGTAAAACGGGCCAGCCCCACAGACAGCCCGTCTTTTTTTAAAAAAAATTATTTTTTTTAATTTTCATTCCTTTTTTTTTCATCCACTTATGTGACACTTATTTTTTTTTATATTTGTGCTAGGAAACCAATTTCATTCTTTTTTTTTTATCTATTCACATCACAAAAACATAGAAACACATATTTTTTTAAATTTAATAATAGTAAAATAAATAATTATAATTTGAAAAAAAAGTGTCAAATAAAAAAATATTACAAAGTCTTTAAATACAATATCATTAAAAATTGAAAACACTAAAATCTAACTTATTTAAAAAGCATACATTTTTTTTTGTAAAATAATTAAACGGACCAACCCGTTTAACTTTTAGGCTAAATAGGTCAAATAATAAGCCAACTCAGATTTTTAGGCTGAACCCGTTTATTTTATGGCGCTTGCCTGGCCCACATTACTGTTACTATTTGTAACTTTTGTGGATTGCTGTGTTACTTCGCTACATTTATGTCTTTGGGAAAAGTCACACTTTGCAGGGCCCACTTATTTGCAAATCTTGAATTTTTGGGATGATTTCTTTAGGGCAAACTAACAAGCTAAGGATATAAACGGGGCCGTAGGACCTCCCACTTATTTGGGAATCCTGAATTCTTGAGGGTTTTTTTTATTATTTTAATATTTTTTAATAAAAAAATATAAGAAACAATTTTATTTTAACTAATCTTAAAATATTTTAAAATTTAATTCCACCCTTAAAATAAGATAAAATTAAGTTTTTCAGTGAAAAGACAATAATGTCCTTATTTTTTTTTTTCATTAGAGCATTTACAAGATAAATAAAGGGATTCAAATAAAACTAAAGAATTAACAAGAATATTTCAACCATTCACAAGAGAAATAAGAGAATTTATAAGATAAATAAATACATTTACAAAACAAATGAAGGGATTTAAAAGATTTTAGGAAGTTAAGAAAATTTTTACATGTCAAATATATGCATTTACTACACAAATGTGTGAATGATCAAAATCTTTTAATTCCTTGGTCATTCACATTTTTGTTTTGAAAATGTCTTTATTTGTCTTGAAAATGTTTACAGTGCAAAAAGTAATAAAAGTTAAGTTTCTTTAATGGTGAAGGTATATCTGTTCTCAAATAAATTGTTTGTCTATTTGTGCACCTGAAAATAATTGAGTCTTATAGGTGCTTATAATAAAATTGTTCATTATTAAATTTACAATTTTACCCTTTAAAATAATAGTCAAGTTAGGCTTATTTTGATTCTGTTTTTATTTATTTTTTCTTAGGATAGTTCTAAAAAATCATTTTCTTAATACAAGTTTTTGGAGGTGGCGAGGTTTCCCATTGTGGGCGTACATTATCACAAATTGGATTATTCACTTACTAGTAGGGCCGGATAGCATAGATTAATCCCAAAAAAGTATTCCAAGTTGATCATGTGTTTTCCATTGACCTCCAAAAGTTTCAAAAATATAAGAGAGGTTTTGATAAAAAGAAAGAAAGAAATATAATAAAGGTTGAATTTGACTCAACTGAGCGGCAAAACAAGGAATGAGTTTCTTCTTAATATTGAGTTTAATATAGTAGGTACTTTCTGAATTTTTTTTACTTTGCTGGAAAGTTTAAATAGTTTGATTTCTTTGCTTTATAAAGAATGTAAGTTTTTCTCTTCATTTTGTTGAACTTTTTTTTTAAATGGAAATCAAATTAATGTCATTTAACTTTTAGTGTGGACGCTACATATTTATTACTCTCTCAACATATTTTTTCTTATTCATGCTACCCAACATGTATATCTCTGTAAACCCCCTCACATCACCCACTGAATTTTGTTTTCATATATCCAAATAAAACAGACAACGATATCATATATATTACTGTCACAATTAACACATTCAAGACAACACACCCTCACATAAATTGTTGTAATGCAGACGCTTGAGAGGAGAGATTCGCATGGTTTTAAAAAAAAAATATTGACAGTCAAGGTAGGCGGCATAGAATTAAAAACCATTGAAGTCTCATGATAGTTGTATGTGCTGAGAGATTTAGGATAATAGTCAAACTTAGGCCTTCTTTGATTCTGTTTTTAAATTTTTTTATTAGGATAAACTTTAAAAAAAATTTAGATACAAGCTTTGGAAAAAAAACTAATCCTTTTAGATGATATATTGTTTTGAAAAATCATATTTGAGAAAAAAAATATAAAAACTTATTTAAAATAATTGATCTTAAAATCAACTTATAAGCATCGAACTTTCAGTGGAGACAAAATTCAGATTAAAATTTAAAATTAGAGAGTGATGAGTTCAAGAATAAGAGATGAAAGCTCAGGTCAGCAAGTGCTAAAGAAAGATAGTGCTTTCCACTTACTGCTCAATTTTACAAAATAAGAAACATAAAAAATATGAAAATATATAAAATTTTAAAACTGATTCTTTTTTCTTGTTTTACAAAGCGCTTACCTAAAATTAAATTGCTAAACAAGTTCTTTAATTTTTTTTTGTTTTTAAAAACAGAAAATTGTCTTAAGGATAGGGAAAAAACAAGCCCTTAATTTTTTTGTTCTTAAATTTAAAAGTTAAAAGTGAAGTTAGTTTTGTCTGTTGTCAAAACTCAAATGTCATTAGAAGCTTTTTAGCACTTAGATTAATTTTCCCTTTATAAATTATTATAATATTTTATAAATTTATATATATATATATATATATATATATATATATATATATATATATATATTATTTTGTTTGTATTATAGTTATGAATTGTTTAGAATTTATTTTAATATTTTATAATTTCGAACATTTTTAATGATTTTCTGAACAGAAAAAATATCCTAAAATTGTGTGGTTATAAGATTTCATGCCCCATGCCCATAGATACTCATGATAAATATAGTTATCAACTCTCACGTGTCGATGTTTCAATAGATCTGTAAGTACAAGTGAAAGTAGAAAACGGTAAAACGGAGTTTCAACATTAAGAAATATTATTGTTTAATCCATGAGTTAGCTTTCTTAAATTCCTGTTTTAATATTACTAACATATAAAATTACGTAAACTCACTTTTAAACTTAAACTTATACTAACTACAAACTTAACTGAACTCGTGAGTTTACACATCAACTATCGTCTTTGTATTTCTAGTTTATAAAAGTATGACAAGTCTTAAACGCATGTAAACTCTTTAGATTGAATTATGTTCAATGGTTTCATATACAAACCTCATAAAATTCTCTCTATTGAGTGTAATAAATTATAAATATTGATATATTTTTTTAACAATAAATATTGATAGACTTTAATCAATAGGTCCAGTCCACTCATATGTTTGAAGGTTTTGGGACTTTGTTTTTCAGAAGTTAAAGCATAAAGAATTTCAAATGATGAAGTTTTATTAGATCCATATACGAACGGTAATTAAGGTATATATACAGCTAAGGAGGAGATTGAATCAACATAAGTAGGAGTAGAAAACTAGTCAACTAGTCAAGCCAACTTCTGAAATGAAACTCCTTACTTTTTTATACAACACGTAGTCTTTTTTAGTCAACTAGTTAAGCCATCCGCATTTGGGACTTTTGTGGATTGCCGTGTTACTTTGCTGCATTTATGCCTTTTGGAAAAGTTATGCCCTGCGGGGCTCTACTTATTTGTTTGCCCTGAAATCTCTATTTTTTCTTTTTTTTCTTTTTAAGAACTGGGATCCAACCCACGACTTACTTACAAGAGAGTCCCAATATCACTAAGCTACAATTGACAATTTTTGGGTCGTTTTCAATCAACTTTCACTTCCATAAAATCAGGCAAAGTAGCACTTCTATTATGAGCTCCCCTATATGTTCCCCTTGTTTACATTTTCATACATCTTAATTTAAGTTTATTATGTTTTTAAATTTGTCAAAAAAAATCGAAATATTTAAATTACAACATAAGCAATTTATGAGACCATTTATCAAATTCTAATGGGAAACGGAGAAACTGGAGAAAAATCCTCAATTAATTTTTTAAAGAATTCAAGTCTTTTTTTTAACGGTCACCGTATGGACATTGCCGCGTTGCAATGTGTGTTTTTTAATTTGTCATGCACTCCCTCATGGTTTTTGGAAAAAGAGAAAAAAAAAAAAGAATTAGAAAGGCCCACATATAGATACCACGACACTACTTGACAGATATTGCTTTATTCTTCGCTCAAACTTTAATGATTTTAAATGTTTTACAAATTTGAAATGATACTCACACTTCTATATTCATTTCGGGCAAATGAAACTCACGCTCAATAAGGGGACCTATTTGGAATATGCGTAGTTGATATATTACCCTTATCAGAGTGTATAAATAAATGACACCCTTATCAAATGCTTCTAAGATTTAAGATTGTATTTAAACTTTTGGATTATACTAAATAAACTTGTAAAAGAAGTAATAAATACTTTCTTTAGTGCCTCATACTAAAGATTAAGTATTACTTACCCAAAAAAAAAAAAGATTACGTGTCTTTTCCAAAAAATGTCTGACAAAAATTTCTTATATAAAAAGATAAGAAGGTGTAGATGTTTTTTGACCTGGAAGAAGGTGTAGATTGATACATTAGATAAAAATGTAAGAGATTACACTCTTTTTAATCTTTAATATAAGATATATTTGATGATTTAATCTTGACTTGATCCTAAATACTGTATAAGATAATAAAATATAGTTTTTATATTTATCAATCTTTTTCTAATTTACTCTTATAGATACTTCTTAAACAACAATAAAAGAGAGAGAGAGAGAGAGTAAACAAATTAAGGAAGATAACTAACGTATTTTAGAAAATATATATCATATTAATTAATTTAATTAATTTTCTTAATCTAAATAAATTAGGTAAATATGTATTATATTAAGGACAACAAAGAGTATATATATAATTTCATTAGCCAATGTATAAATGAGGTGAAAAGCATATAGTGCCTATTTGGTTCAAGGAACAAAGGTAATATAATGTAATGATAATTACATGAATTTATTTTTCATTAAGGAAAAATAATACATATGTATAAAAATATTTGGTTGGATTACATAACAAATGAGAATATATGAGAATGATATAGCAAGAGACGAATTATCCCTATCTACATATATATGTATAATGTACATGTTAAGTTCAAAGTAATTTTTTTTTCAATTTGTGTAATGTATACTTTAAGTTCATAATAATTTTTTAACATTTAATGGTGGAAATATTATGAAAAGATTTATGGTAATCTCTTAATATTAATGGTGGGAATATCATTTAATAGGACATTTTAATATTTTTAATGGTGAAATATAATTTTTTTAGTAGGAATATTTTTTTTAATATGTTTGTATAATTAATTATTTTTTTAAATATTTAATGGTGGTAATTATTTAATATTTAACAGTATTTATGAATGAGCACTTTGGTCTAATTAAAAAATTATAATGGTAATAGTGTCTTTTTCACTTGATTATAGGATATCTGGATTCTCATTCATTAGTTATAGTAGTGTAATCCTAATTATATCGATGTAATCAAGATTACAAAATATAATCATCTTTACATTGCATAAAATCAACTAAACGCTGTAATTGGTCTGATACATCAAGATTATATATAATCCTCTCTTATAAAATTGAACTAAACATGATAATAGTATCTAAGAATTTCTTTTAAGAAAGTGAATTTTTTAAAATCTAAAAGACCGAAATCCTTTTAAAGATCATTTCGGCCACAACAGCTAATTAACTAAAGCTTGGAAATTTCTTGAAAAATTATCAGAAAATTGTCTTGGAGCGAGATTTTTTTGTCGTTCATGAGACCTGATCCCAAATCTTTATTAAGAGACATTGATCAATAGAATGATCATTGAAACTTTAAAAAATAATTTTTTAATCGTAAATAATATATAAAATATGATAAGTAGCTTCAAACAAGCATCTACAAAATATAAAAACTTAACTGCTATATATATAGAGATAGAGTGAGATTTGCAAGAATCCTTCCTCTTATTAATTATTAAATAATAATGATTGAATAACAACAAAATGTTATTACTTTTATAATATATTTTATCAAGGGAAAGTAAATAAGAGAAACATGTTTTTGTGATACAAATTGAATATAAATTAAATATCCAAACAATTTCAGAAAATATAAACTGTGATCGGGGCACACATGCCATAGCGAACCTACACAATTATTGATGACATTGAAGGTATTATTTATTTATCTATTGTGTCCTAACCTTACTTATCGTTTATATAAATACTCACTGACGTGTTTGCCATTTCTTTATCCACCAACCCATGAAGTGCAAAATAATATTTATTAACGCTGATCACTCATCCACAAACGCAATTGAGTTTTTAAATGCTTCGGATTGGTTCCTTCTTGACCGTAGAATAAGTTATTATTTATTTATTATTATCGAACCAAGTAATTTATGGTTTATTTGAATGAGCAACTTTTGTCTTACCTATTCTTTAATCACCCACTTTAGCAAATGCAAATCCAGCTTTAATTCCCATCAAGAAACCAGCCCATTTCCTTCTTCTCTCCCTTTTGATTTCATCTCTCGTTGCTGATGATGACAGGCAGCTTTTTATCCCATTTCCTCAAAAATTAATTCCCATTATTTTCATGCCTTTTGATTGCTGAATTTGAAGGCTGGAGCAAGAAATTTGTATTCCATGGATTTAACCATTGCTTTAACGCTCATAGAAGGTTTCTTGATCTTATTGGCTATAGCCACTTATAAAGCTATCAGATTTATCTCTCCTTCACTTCATGTTGATAAGAGGTAATCATTGCTTTAACGCCCATATTCTTTATTTTCTTGCTCCATTAACTAATAATTATCCACTTGTTTCTGTATAGCTATAGTTGTAAAGGCAAAGCCGTTTCGGTATCACCAGTTTCTTCTCTTCCTTCTTGTATTGCTGCTGCTTCTGCTGTGAAGTATGATGTGTTTCTTAGTTTTAGAGGTGAAGATACTTACCACAATTTTACAAGTTATCTCTATGAAACACTTTGTAAAGCAAACATTCAAACTTTTATAGATCAAAAACTCCAAAAAGGAGATGATATCTCACCTGTTCTTCTAAGAACTATAGAAGAATCAGAGCTATCTATGATTATTTTCTCTGCAGATTATGCTTCTTCAACTTGGTGTTTGGATGAGCTTGTTCACATATATATTATAATGCAAGAAAAAATATGGAAGGATTATGATATCTATTTTCTACAATATCGATCCATCAAATGTTAGCAAACAAAGTGGGAGATTTGGAAATGGATTTGCTAATTGAAGCCAGGATTTAAAGACAACTCAAGCAAATTACAGAAGTGGAAAAATGCTTTGATCCAATCAACAAGCCTCTCTTCTAGATGAGATTCTAAGAATATCAGGTACCTTCAAATCGTAGCTTTGTTCATGAACGAGTAGAATTTTAAATTTTAATACTCCTCCAGTTATAAATGTATGAAAGAGCTGGAAGATGAGTTTATTTTGATCTAGTAAGACATATCTCCCAAATTTATAAACCTTTTCTCTAAAGTCTCCCTATTAATTGTGTATGCATATTAAGGGGGTTTATCATTAAGGGAGTAGCCAATACAAAAAATTAAAAGGGATGCATTTGGGAAACCGAGACACATTTTTAAAAATAAATAATCTAATTTTATTAATTTATGCAAATTAATATTTTAGTTCCTATATTTCAGACAAGAGGAGTATTAATTTTTCTAATCCATTTTAATTTCATGAGCAGTCTACCAAATTGTCTTAGCATTTTTCACTGTTACAAAAAACATTTTTAATATCTCTTTTATGACCCTTTCTATGTCCTTATATAGAATGATGCTTATGTGAACGACATAGTAAAATATGACATTTAACATTTCTAAAAAAAAAGGATATCTAAAGTCACACTTTACATGTCCCTGTTTTAAAATAGGGACATCTAAAGTGTGTTAGACGTCCCTATTTTAAAATAGAGAAATCTAAAGTTCTTTTTGTATAAGAGAAATCGTTTATATTTTTCACTAACCAATATTTAGAATCTATAAAAATAGGATCGGACAATTCTTCATAAGCTAAAATATCCTTATAAATAATAAAGGAACATCTAGCACTAGCTAATTAAAGTGTTGACTCCTACTAATACAATGTATAATAATTACCATCAATTTATCACAAAATGCTAGAAGGGAAATTCAAAATCCAAAAAGATTAATATTAGTAAAGGACGATAAATAAAAATACATCTACAATGATAATAAATATAAATCTCAGCACCAACAAAAAATATATATAATAATCTCAGTTTAGAACTTAACCCATAAAAAATAAAAATAAAATCATACCTTTTGACTATGGTGGGAGAAGGAGGAGGAAGGCTTATGGTAGAAGGGGAGGGAGGAGGAACCAACGGCATTAAAGATTAAGGAGGAATGATGGCGACGAGCTTCAACAGTGAAGAAAGAGAGAAAAAGATGGTGGAGGATGTGGGAATAAAAGGACCTCCTCATGAAGTGTTATGGTTTGGCTCTTGATTAACGTGATAAAAAGACCAAACAAAAATATTAAGCAATTGGGAATAAAAGTTACCGAACGACTAACAGCAACTTGATGGACAGTAACGATTAATGCTATAATGTGTCTTTGAGGAAGGAATAAGGCAAAAGAAATATGTGGACATGTGGTCAACTAGTCAAGTCCTTTTTAACAACTTTTCTCATTTATTTAAAAAGGATATGAAACTATTTTCTTTTCCAAGGAAGGAAATTTCCAGGCTTTTGGTGTGGAGGCAGAGATGATCACAGAGTGAGCGTTCTTTTATACGCACCACACCACAACCTCCGAAAATATTCCCCTGTAGCATCGGTTTTAAGAAAAGGATCCGCCGATCAGAAATAAAAAAGACTCAGAATTTAACGAGCAATTAGTACTCCTAATTCAATGTAGTTTTCGAGGATTATACAACATAAATATGGTAAATTTAACGAGCAATTAGTACTCCTAATTCAGATCTCACGCTGTGTTTTATATATAAGATCTATGAGTGAAAGTAGACAAAGGCAAGACAGAGATTAAACACTAGAAGATGAAACTAATAGGATTTTTCAGAATTTTGCTGGAAAACAGGAGATCGATGCAATGAAACAAGTGGATGAAAGAAGAGTGTTCGGTAGTACTAACCTCTGGATCCGGAGGAATCAGAAGACAGCAAAAATAGGATCTTCAGACTTCAATTATTACTCCTGATCTTGAAAGAGATCAACATTTGGCTCTCACTCCTTTATCAATATCTCTGTTTATATTGTATTTCTTCGAAGCGAGCGTTTGCGCGTTGCTGCTGCCTTGTAAATTGCAGTTTGGCTTCATCCCATACGCGCCTTGGATTTACCAAAATATTCTTTTAGCTTTAGAGACCCAAACTTAATACCACTAAATTAATTAGCTAAAATGATACTTTTTTTTTTTACCAGATCACCAAGATCACCAAAATAATACAGTACAACACTAACTTATCGTTAATATAATATTTATTTAATTTTTTAAAGATTAATAAAATTAAATTAATTAATTAATTAATTATGACATATATTATATATCATTTGATTATATACCACAGATAAATTAATTTATTATAAAAAATATAAATAAAATTATTTTAAAATAATTTATTTAGTTTCTTTAATATTTAAAAGAAAACAGTTAGTTGGATCTTATATTAAGAATTGGATATAGTATTGGTTAGATAATTTACTGTCAAAAGAGTTTATTAGTAGGGACAATTTCAAAAAAAAATACAATTAAATCCTAAGTCAAACTTAAAGTAGGAATTTAGGATTTTCAATTCTGACCAAATGACTAAATTGCCCTGAGTTAAGTTGTGAAACATAAAAGTGAAGTCGTTATTATAAAATCTGAGATTGTTAATATAGATACAAATGTTGTTATTGACTCCTGAAACTTGTACATTCAAAATTATTCCTGATTTTTGGGGACATGAAGTTGTAAAACATGAATGTAAATTCATTAATGTAAAATATGATGATGTTAATATAAATATAGATATTGTTATTGACCCTTGAAATTTGTATCATCAAAATTATATATGGTTTTTGGGATATGAAGTTGTAAAACATGAAAGTAAAATTGTTAATATAAAATTGGATGTTATTAATATAGATACATATGTTGTTTTTAACTTCTGAAACTTGTGCTATCAATTCAGAGCATTTTAGTCATTTAGTTATAATTAAAATCCCATATTTCTACTTCAACTCTAACTTAAGATTTAATAAATTCTCAGCGTCAATTTATTTTTTCTCATTTTTAATTATATTTTCTCTGAAATTTTGTTAGTCAAACCAAAGAATTCTTATCCTTCGAAAGAATGAAGTTCCAGAAAAGATAAAGGGGCTTCTCCTTCTCCTATATAGCTTGGTATAATGAAGGCGCGTGAGGAGAAAGATTCGCGTGATTTTGAAAAATATTGATAGTCAAATTAGGCGGCATAGAATTAAAAACTATTGAAGTCTCATGGGAATTGTATGTGCTGAGAGATTTAGGATAGTTTTAGATTTCCTGTTTTTTAACTTTTTTCTTAGAATAGTTTTAAAAAAATTTTCTTAAATAGAATTTTTAGGAAAAAATAAAAAATCCATTTGGATGATATGTTGTCTTGAAAAAAATATATATTTGTGAACAAAAAATATAGAAACTTGTTAAAATAATTGTTCTTAAAATCAGCTTTGATGAGCCCCGTGTAGGTATGAGAGTAGAGAGGAAATGCAGATTAAGACATGAGAGTGGCAAGTTTAAGTTTGTTACAGTGATTTGAATTTTTAATTGTACTCTTCAATCTTGATTTACGGTATATAAGGTAGTTTTTACGGTCTACGAGATAAATATGTAAAGGATTTTTATTTTAATTTATATGAATCGGGCTTATACATAAGTTAAAGTTAAAACATACCAACCTTAAGATATGAAAGTTCATGTCATCAAACGCTAAAGGAAGATAACGCTTTTCATTTATTGTCCAATTTTACAGAATAAAATAATAAAAAATAAGAAAACATATGAAAGTTGTCCTTTTTATTTTTTGAAACTGATTATTGTTTCTTATTTTACAAAGCACGTACCTAAAAACAAATTACCAAACAAGGTTTTTTTTTTTGTTTTAAAAAACAGAAAATTATATTCAGGATAGGAAAACGAACAAGCCCTTAATTTTTTCAGTTCTTAAAATTAAAAGTTAAGCTAGTTTTGGTTGTTGTTAAAACTCAAAAGTCATTAGAAGCTTTAGCACATAGATTTAAACTTAAACTTACTTGTCAATCCATTGGGCTATGAGGTAGTGTCTTAGCTAATTTAATGGACGTAAATTTTTTTATTAAAAGCAATCTTATTTGAGACGTTATTAGATCACATCTCTTAATGATGATTTATATATGATTACTTCAACACGTAGACCTACAAAGGTTGGCAAGAGAAAGAAAGCAAAAAAAGAAACCAGCTAAGCAATTATACACATATATAGATAAACATATAACATAAGAGTCTAAATGCCTATTTAAATTAGTGGTGGAGAAATAGTTTTTTTTGTAATCTAATTTTTGTAAAAATAAGATAGGATAAAAGTCAAATTATAAATGTAATTTATGTTTGGATTGACGGTGACAGAAGTGACTTTTTTTCTAACTTTAAACCTGTTTAGATTATCTTTGAAAAGCCAATTTAGACTGAAAATGACTGAAAATGGTATGAATCTTATTGAATACTACATACATACATACATACATACATAATTTGTATATATTATGGTAAATGAAGTGAAAAATAAAAATAAAAATTTGATAAAATAAAAAAAGTTCAATTATTATTGAAAAAAAGGAAAGTACACTAAAGTACTTAATTAAAAATGGATAAAATTGTATTTAACCTGTCTACAAAGTTCAATCACTAATTCAAACGACAAATTCAAATCTTCTTCATATATAACTTTCCTTTTTTAAAAAAAAAAGATCACATATATAATTTTTTGGGAGAATTCTAAAAAAATACCATTTAAACTTCAAAATCCCAAATAGGTGATTTAACAATAAAATGATTTGTTAATTGCATTATCATTCTTGTTAATCCCATTACTGAACTTGTTAACGGGATTTTGAAGTTTAAATGATATTTTTTTGGCATTCTCCCTAATTTTTTTCCCTTAGAACAAACAACCTTCATACAATTTTTCAGGTTATCAGTGGAAATAACTTGTTTTCAAATAGATAATATTAATCAAATAAAATAAATTTATCACAATACCAGTGTATAAACAATAATATTAACAATAGATAATATTATCAGTGGTCCAGTCTTTGTTTCTTGTGCTTGGACTGAGGATAGAGAGAGAAATAGACATTGCAATTGTATAGATGATTCTCAAGAAAGTACCTCCATTTCTTAAACAATGGCCTCTGTTTTTAGAACCGTGGGGAGCTGATTTTCATTTCCTCTACTCACCACCACCATCTCTACTATTCTTCCAGATCGTTAATGGACACATGGAGGTGAGCTTCAGCGTTGTAGACAAGAAAAGTTTCAGAGCTCATAACCAAGAGATAGAGTTGGAGAGCTTAAAGATGATGGAAAGGCCAAAACTTCTTCTTCACTGTCAAACAACGACGGAAAACCAAAGAGCTGAAAAGGGATGTGACATTGATAGTGGCAAGAGTAGAGTTTGGACCTCCGTCAATCTTCTCTCACATACCACACCCCCATTTCCAGCGAGTTCTTGAGTTCTTCGACAACATTTCCTAGATTCCAATGACCTTCTTTCTCACCGTCAGACAACTTCAATCCTTCTCCAACCATCTCTCACCACCATCACTCTTTCCTTCCATTACGAATGAGAGGAGCAGGTGTGAAATCCTCTCATTAATTTCATAATATTAGCTATACTTTTACAATAGAGATAAAATTTCACAAACTATTAAATATTATGATATCCAATTTATAATACAATAATCAAAAATATGTAATCAAATCAGAGTTTACAAAATGTAGGTTCTATGAGTGGCAATAAATATCAATTCAACACATAATAAATCACAAGAGGCTATACAGATATATGTGTGTGTGTGTGTGCGTGTGTGTGTGTGCATATATACGTGTATATATATATATATGTATGTATATATATATATGGAGGTATATCTAAGTCTAGTACAAGAATTATCACCTGAAAAATATTAAATCAACGAAGTGAGACAAAAGTCTCAGTAATCAACTATTTAACTCATTACACATGCTAACATGTACTAATGAGGTGCCATGTGGAATAGTTAGTATAACAAAGTATTAAAGATATGATTGATAAAAATTCAATATCATAGTATTGTACACAAATCTCATATCAAAAATTATATATCACAATTATTATACATCAAATCTCATATCACAATTCTCAGGTATCTCCCATCAATCTAACCGAACCGCCTTATTTCTACTGACAAGACCCGTGGGCTAAGTTACTATCCATGTTATTGGCCACTCCAAAAAGCTCTCCGGTCACATGATAAGGATCAACTAAAATCCACAGAGCAAGTTCCCAAACCATAGGTTTTTCCCCTCATTGAACTTATGGGGTGTTGCAATCCCTCATTGAATTGGTGGGGTAGTCCATCATTGAACTGGTGGGAGAATAGAAAGCCAACTATCGTACACCAATAGAGGCTTTACCACGTGGTAAAATAATTTTCTCCATCTCAACCTAACCCAATCATTTTAATATGTATCAATAAATAGTTAAATTGGAATTTCTCAAGATTTTCATACTCATATTAGAATATTTAAAATATACAAATATATTTTACAATTTAAATCACAAGGTTCCACAAAGCAAGTTTATAACTAAATATTCCTTAATATTATTCATTTAAATAATTAATAAATATCAGCATATGATTTTTAATCTCTTAATCTTTTTATAAAATATTCACAAACACATATCAATATACATAATAAGTGGAAATTGGTTACTTCACGTTCTTGACAATTAAATAATAAGTAGATATTTTATAATTAAATAGGTATAGATTTTAAGATACATTTAACTAAATTTATAAATAGTTTATAGCTATTTAATTATCTTTTATATATTTTCCCTCTCTTAAATCAAATATAAGATATTAAGAGATTTTGATAGGAGATCTACTCATATCCTCTTTTATTATTAATTTTTTTACAGGATATTCGAAAGAGATAATAAAAGAAAAAAATAAAGAGTATGCAACACAAGCAATATCCCTTGACACATATATTATTATATTATATTGAAAAAGGAGAAAGCTTGGTACAAGTGAAAGAAAAAAAACGTGGGTCTTACGTGAGAAAAAAAGATGAATCGAAATACCAGATGCAGATATGCTATATGATATCTTTAAGTAATATGGATAAACCCGTGTAGCCCGCAGCGAAAAGAAAAAGAAACCCTAAAATATATCTATAAAAAGGAATGGAAGGGAGGAGGCGGAGACACAAAAAATTCTGAACAACAGCGAAAGCGAAGAGTGCGAACGAGACAGAAAGATCCGAATAGCAGGTGCCCAGAAAGAAGCCGACGGACGAAGCTGCAGAGGAGCAAGAAATAGAGGAGATTTTAAGAAAGAGGAGACTGCTAAGGAGAACCTGAGCTCAGAAATAAATTGTATTAGCACTCTATTCCTTAACATTCTTCTTTCTCTTCAAAATCTGAACTCAAGAATGAATTACTATTACTCTTGTGATCTGATTTTGCTGAACATGAGTAACTAATATTCTCATTCTAGGATTATCTTGAACCTATTTATGGTTTGAACTATTTATTTACTCTCTTTTGCATTAAATGAATTTTTGTATTGATTTTATCTTGATCTTAATGCCTCTAAATGCCTGATCACCATTTAGTTGTTTTGTTCATTTAAATTAATCTTGAGAAAGATAATTTAAGTGTAGAACTATGGTAAAATCATGTTAGACTTGAAGTTTAGGTAATAAATGGATAATTTGTTAGTATCATAGAAATATAGTTACTAGCCTAGCATTGTTAGATTAAGATTGGTATTTAAAATTAGTCCTTATTAATTGATACAAGAGATTGATCAGTTTATTAGGATAAATATTTGATTTGGACTCGAGAGAGCATTATCAAATGTCTTAGAATCTTAGACAAATACATATATTCATTTATTGCTGATTGAGGGTAAATTAACTAGTTCATGAAATAAAAAAGTGAATAGATAATCCTAGGTATTTAATACTCGTGAAGTTAAATCCGGTTTTCCTTCTGTTTTTTCCATTGATTTTTCCTTTTTAAGATTAAAACAAAACAATTACTCAACCTAATTAAGAATATAATTGTTATAGCTCGTTCAAGTTCTTTTTCCTTAGTCCTTGTGGGAACGATCTTTTTATATTACTTGCGATCCATACACTTGCGGTAAAGCTAGACGGCTAACAAGTTTTTGGCGCCGTTGCTAGGGACTTTGGCAAAAAGTTCATTGAACTAGTTATCTTAATTGTGTGATTAATCATGTTTGAGTATTTTCCTTCTTTTCTTGATTCTTTTATTTATTTTTTTAGCAAGATATTCCTCGGTTGTTGTTTGGATTTACAGGTACCTCTCGACATATGAGTGGCGCATTGGTAATCCATCCTAATGAACTAGAGGACGAGCATCATTCTGAAGAAGAGGAACTTAAGTCTGAATCAGAATCATCAGAAGAACCGACGTCACCTAATCCAAGAAACATGGCACAACCTAATAATGAGGATATTGATCGTACTTTGGATGAATATATGGAGCAAGAGAGCACTACCTATCAATCTAGTATTCAATTCCCAGCCATTACTGCTAGAAACTTTAAAGTAAGGCCAATTATGCTTCAGATGCTCCAGATGATTGGCATATTCACAGGAAATCAGAATGAAGATCCAATTGAGCATTTGACAAAATTTGTTCAAATGTGCGAAAATTTCAAGCAGGCTGGAGTATCTTCTGATACATTAAGACTGAGACTCTTCCCCATGTCATTAGATAAAAAGGTAACAGCTTGGCTTACAACTCTTCCACCTAATTCCATCTCTATATGGGACACTCTAGCTTCTCTATTCAAAGCAAGATTCATTCCAAGAGGTCGACGAGCAGTGCAGAGAGCTGAGTTATTAGCTTTTACACAGGAACCATGTGAACTTTTTCACAAGGCATGGGAAAGATTTAAAGAGATGTGGCGCAACTACCCTAATCATGAACAAAAGACTTACGTGTTATTAGAAGCTTTTTGGGCTGGATTAGACGGACCCACTGTCTCTATGGTCGAGAGTGCTTGCAATGGTGAGATTGGCAAGAAGAAAGTGTCTGAGTTATTAAAGTCGTATGATGAAATTGCCTTTAGCACTATGCAACAGTCCGATAAAGCACGCTCTCATTACAAGACTTACAAAGAGCCAAATACTTCTCATATGTCTAATATATCTAAAGACATTGTCACTCAACTTGCAAATATGGCCAAAATGTTTGATCAACTTGAAATGAAAACAGAGAGGACTACTTCTAGGGGCATTCATACTATTCAGGCCTCAAGCTTCTCTTGTGAGACCTGTGGAGAAGTGTAATATCCCAAATTTTGGGACTAGAGGCATAAGATTAAGCCTGGATTAAGTGGACTGCTAGACCCTGATTTAGCAAATGTCCCTATGAGACATGTTTAAATTCCCCAAAATTCCTTTATATCATTGGATATTAAAATTAATTATATTGGTGAGCTAAAGAGCCTGGGGAATAAAAAAATGAAGTGATTGGAAGTCACACACAATATAGTAAAGTGGAATACAAAGTAATTTTGCTATCAGTGAAATTTTCGGTATGGCAGTGATGATTGTGTGACATGTTTTGATGGGTAAATGATGGTGAGAAATTATGAAACTTTCCAGAATAAAATTCGACCTATCAATCTTCAATTTGATAGGTCATATAAGTCATTTGGAGTTGTATACAAAGAGAAATAAATTTTTGAAGTTAGCACAACGAAATTAACTATTTTCTGGGGCAGTATCCAAAGATTCAAAATTATGGGAAGAATGAGCTTCCAATTGGCTAAAGGTTATATTTTTCCTTAAAACTAGACTTAATGAGGGTCTCATAGCCTTTGGAACCACTCCAATTGTACATTTTTACAATTAGATATGAATTTTCAAAGTTTAATGAAAATTCTGCCAGATTAAGCATTTTGAGCGAAAATTGGATTTTTGAACCAATTATAGGCTGACACGTGGCAAGTTGTTTTAACCCTTCATTTATCCATTAAATAATCATCTTCCTCCTCATTTTTCATGGAGAAAAGAACCAGAAATGAGAGAGAGAAGGAGTTGAATGAAAATGGAAGGAGAGGAGAGAGAAAATTTAGAGCCACCGAAACACTGTCGAAACGGCATCCTCTCTCAAAGTACCCTTCAGGAAATTTCTTCTACTCATCACGAGCTACATTTCCACGGTTTTAGATTTTCATTTGGAGGTGGTTGGCACCATCTCACCGGCCGGGGTGTTGCCGGAATTCCAAACCGTTTGTGGAAACGGGTAGAGGTAAGCGTAAGCTTCCTTTTTAACCGATTGATTTGTCGTTTGGATGAGTATAAAGGAAGTTAGGTACAGTTCATGGCTAGTTTAAATTGGTATTTTCAATGGCTAAATCATGTCTAATGAGTTTTTAAATAGCTAATCACTTGACTAGAAGTAGAAAGGAAGAGATTAAGCCAAAGAAAACAAGAAAACAACATATTGCACCTAAGAATCTGATTTTCTGCCCTGTTTTGACGTGGAGAAAGAGTGGGAATTTGATAATTTGGATGATTCCAATGGCTTTAGGAGGAAAAATTGTGTAGTTATACACGTGTTCATGATTTTTGGATACTTGTATATAAATTTGGAAATTTAGGAAGTTTGTATATGCATCATGTTGATTCTGCCTTTTCTGTACAGTGGAATTGTGTGAGCTTTTTCATATGATAAATCTTGTTCAAAAATTCTGATATTTTTCAGGATTAAAGTAGACATGTGGAGCTTTAGTTGGATGGGTAGTTTGTAATTTTTGGACAAGTATATTGGGAGATATGAATTTTTGAACTTCTGCCCTGTTTCTGGAATGTGATTTGGACAGGTTGAGTTTGGCGAAATTCTGGGAAATTTGTGGCTGTGGTAGATGAAATTTAATATTTTTATGTGAAATTATATTCAAATATATTCACATAAGAATTGGAAACACTCAATTTGGAGTTTCCTAGAATTAATGGTGAATTTTCAAAGTTAATCGTGTTAACTGAAATTTTGAAACAGAAATTAGAAAGGGGAAATTCCATGTTAAAGTGTTCACAAAGAAGAAGCAATGGTTGGCGAATCAAGGGACAAGAGAGGGGACTATAGTCCACCATGTAGTGAACTTACATTTTCTGCATGTATGTGATATGTATGTTTTGCATTGATTATGTGACTGCTTTTCCTATTTGTGTGAAACATGTATGGTTGGTTGAAACTCTGTTGTATTTGTGCAATGGCCATATGTATGTCATAACATCAATCATGCAGCATGTCATTATGTTGACATGAAATAGTATAGGCGAGCATGTCATGCATTCATATATATCTAGCATGCATAGTGGTAATGTTTGGTACTAAGATTCTCTCGAATCTCACTCCTCCCAAACAACCATTCAGACAGGTAAGCATTGGAAACGTGCTGAGATCAGAAAAGAGGTATGCACGAAGATGAATGTTGCTGGTTGTTTGAAGGCCATTTAGTTATTAAAGTCTGTAAATATTGTGTAAACCCCTAGTGGGGAAACTTTTGTATTATAATCAAGCAATATTGTATTAATATTATCATTATATTCATGATATTCCTGTATACCCACTGAACTATGCATTGCTACTCTGTGATGCGGGGGCGCCATTTTGCGCAAATCGATGAGGGAGGGTCTGGTATGTTTGATTCGAACTAGGGCCCCGTTTGGTTAGAAAATATGCCTTTTAATCTGTATCTCATTTATAAAATCATGATATAACATTTACAATGTACCAACACAATTTTTTAAATTTTGTTAAGTGAGATAGATATACGCACAAATTATAAACCAAAAAATTGAACTAATCCAGGTTTATGTTTTAGTCTACCTTTGCCAACATCAAACAACTTCAAATATTTCAGGTTAAAAAGGAAAAAAAAAACAAGAGAGACAACAACATCAAATATTCATTTTAATTTTGGTCGGAAAGAAATAGAATGACAGAGAGCAATTCATGTTTTGAATGTGATTTTTTTTTATTGTATGTTAAATTAAATTGTTTCATCGATAACATTAGCACACAAGATATGTGTTTGTAATTATAAACAACTATTAAAATCAAATTATGAAAAAGTGAAAATTAAATTCGAACATTGAATAAAGTAGTAAATTTTTAACAACACACACATTAAAAATATTTAATATTTAATTTATGAAAAAATATTTGGAAAAAGGGGTTATAATGAATATAATTGAATAATGAATAACTGAATATGATACTGATACAAATAATATGATAATATCCCTACAATTACTCATGAATATCACTAACAATATGATCACCCCCCTTAATGCCCCGCTTCCTTTCAATATTTGCTCCTAAGAAATTCATTCCGCGCCCATAGTCTCGCCACCCAAGAATTAAGGGGCGATAAATAGAATCAAGAGAGCTATCGAAAAGATCACAGTTTAAGAAAATAGGATGAAACCATGTGAAGTTCAAGTCATAAAGAATAGAGAGACCCGCCGAAGGGGATGCTGGAAGAATGTCGGGGAAAGGAATGTCGGGGAAAGAGAGTGTTACATCTAAGTGAGGTTTCATCCTTCTGCAATACTCATTAGAGAGTGGAAGTGATTTTAATGTCAGTTTCTTCAATAATGACCAGCGAGTGATGCTGTTGGGAACTCTTGTGAATAGAACAGTAACACTCTTACTGCAACAATCTTCCATTAACACATCATCCTCTTCGTCATCTTCCATTGATGGCATCGTCACCACTTGATGTTCATTCATCATTTCTCCTCTCTCACCCCTCTCATCCTTATCAACCTCACTAATTAAGTAGGGACGTCCAGAAGAATGGTAATAATTAAAAGAATAGTCATAGTGTTGGTTGAGATCATGCCGCCCAAACTCAATTGAACCCTCAAACCATTCAACTTTCCTCAAGAATGGAAGTAAAGACCCCAACCTGTGTGTCCCCTTTCCTAGTTCTTCTTTCTCTTCCAATGGCATTACCTCATGTTTGAATCTAACACATATCATGTTGCCACATACGAACACCTTCATTGTCACTTTATTCAACGACAACTCCTCAAGACTCAAAGCACCAGCCACACTCCCTAACCCTGAACTTCTCCCTTTTATACTGCCCCCAACCTTTATCTGCATTGGCCCACAATCACTTATCCCTATAAAGGCACCCTTTCCTCGGAAAGCTGAAGAATGAATTTGTGACAAATTCACACAACCGTCAAGATCCAACCTTCTAATCTTAGGGGCGTGAGAGAAATCCAGTGCAGTGAGATGTTTTGAATGCGATAAATCAATTGTCTCTAAATTTGGAAAATTCTGAAAATAGAAAGAGTTCAATACATTAGATAACTACACTAAACTACAATTTAATCAATAATTTCTCCCATGCCAATTAACAAAAATGTTAGCGTATTATGAAAATAAGTCGATGCATTTAAAAGATGGATTGGATTTCCAGCCAAAAAATAGTATGGCTGCTATTAACCCTCAATTTAAAGGTAGTAAAGCAAACATTTGCATTGTGCATTATTTGGTCAATGTTTCATATATATATATAATCTTTGAATCACTCCATTAAAAAATTATGACAAACGAATTATGGGACGTACCTGATTTTCATTCCCAAATTGTCGAATATTACTATTAGGCATGTCAAGTGTAATAAGATTCTCCGCACATAAATGTAATGACACAGATGGTAATGGACATTCTTCCCAACTCAGAAACCTCAGTTCTTTTGAAAGATAATCCAAAACTCCATCAATATTCAACTTCGAAGACATTTTCGGATCAGACTTGTAAATTTTAAGAAATATTAAATTATGCATCTTCTGAAAACTACTAGCTCTCACTGTAATCTTTTGTATCTTGCTCACGTCCAATGACATGCACCTAATTGCGGCCATCTCCTAGCAATAGCAAATGAAAGGAAAAACAATTACCATTACCCAAAAAATGACCAAAACATACTGTACCAATTAAATATGTCTGCTATTAGAAATATCCAAATTATTAATAATGCTATTGCTCATTTTATTAAGAAATTCTTACAATTCATGTTTTCCTGATAATAAATGAATTCCTAAAATCTCATAAACCTCCACACGCACTCATGTATACCTACACACATGCATGTACAAATATCTAAGCAAATATTCATTCATAACACTTGGCATATACATAAATTTTAATCTTTATTTAAAGAAAGAAGCTTTTTTTTTTTTTTGCCAGAAGAAAAAAAATCATGAACTAAAGACTAACGACAACAAACATTACAAGACGCGGAAAAACGCGCATACCTACAAATCTAATGCACTATATAAGCGGAAAACAGTGCCTCCTTCAGTCTCCACATATTTTTTGTTTTCAAATTTACATATAATATGTCAGTCTAATAACGGTAAATTCTTTACTATTATAAAAGCATGCTCATGCAAGCATATAAATTACACAAATTAGTAAGACCAAATTTAATGTTGTGAATCATTTCATTATCACCTAATGAACATTCTTTGTAGACTAATTTTATATTTTATAATAACACATATCACACAGTCCTCTTTAATTTATATTTAAAGTTTACGTAAATGAATAAATTAAGCCTAAATGCAATTTTAGTCATTTAAATCGAGAAAGGATCTCTTGTAGGAATATCCAATTAAAGAAAATAAAACAGAGAAACTTCAAGATAAATGCTGACACCTACACCACCAAAGATTTTAACGAATAAAAAACATGTAGACAAACAAATATCACAAGGAATCTGACAATTAAGATGATAAAGAAAAGAAGATATAAATATATCAAAAAAAAAGAAGAAGATATGACAACAACAATAGAATAAATCATTACCTTGCCAACACTGAAAAAATAATCAATGTCTTCATACTTCCATAGTCGAACAAGAGTTCCAGGTTTAGCGAATAACTGTTGTCTAGCAAGTTCAAGGCCCATTTTCTTCACAAGATCATGCATCACAACACCACCACGATAATCTAATGAAATGAGGGATTTCTCTCTAAGAACACTTATCTCAATAGGCGCAGAAGAGTCATATAATTGTCTTCTTAGGTTCAGAGAAATATCAACCCTTTCATTGATTAAGAATGCTAGGTCAAGAAACACATCCTTCTGTTTGCGATCAAGTCCATCAAAACTGATCTTCAGAACATCAATAATGTCGTCCTTAAGTGGATCTTTGTCTAGTTTGTCCAAAGCACTTTCCCACTCTTCTTTTTCTCTGCCATAGAGAAAACAACCCAACACTGTCAAGGCTAATGGATTTCCTTGGCAATATTTCACTATTGATATTGATAACTCCATGTAACCTTCAGATGACTTATGTTGCTTGAATGCATTCAAACTAAAGAGATAAATGGCATCGTGGAAATCCAAATTTGAAACATGATATGTTGAACGTGCGGATGCATTCTGAAGCACTCGCATGTCTCTTGATGTAATAATAATTTTACTTCCTTCCCCAAACCAATTAAGCACTTTGGTTAAATCTGCAGCTATTTTTGAATTGTCCACATCATCAAGTATGAGAAGGATTTTTTTACGACCAAGCCTCTTTTTCACATAAGTTGATTTTATGTCATAGATGCTGAGGCCCTCATCTTTTAATAATTCTTTGAGGCGGTTTTTCTGAAATTCATCCAAAGTAATTCTTGCTAGTTGCTCTTTGACATTTTCACCAAAGGAGAAAGCATCAAATTGATCTCTCAACACTTGAAATATAGCTTTAGCAAGTGTGGTCTTACCAACACCACCCATACCCCATATTCCTACAATGGGAGCCTCAATTAGAAGGTTTTCAATATTTCTGATATGACCAGCAATACCAACGAGTCCTTCAAGATGAGATGATGACTTGTAGTTCAACTTACTCAAAATGTCTTTGACAATCTCTTCAATAAGTTTGAATTCAACTCTAGCACAACCGTCAATCAAAAGAAAAGGCATATTTAATATGTAGAAAATAAATAAAATAAAAAAACAACTACCATAATTTGTTAGTCCTAAAGATTAATCAAACAAATCCTTGAAATCAAGAATAAAGGGAACATTTTTGAAGCTACCTAGTATTCTTGGAATCCCATCCAGAGAGATTTGCAGCTTTGCCTAAAGCATTTCTCCACCTTTGCAATTTTTTTGGGTTGTCTTTAAATCTTTGCTTCAACTTATTAAATCCATTTCCAAACCTCCCATTTTGTATGCGTATGTTTGAAGGATCTATGTTATAGAAAATAGGTATTACAACCCTTCCAAATTTTTCCTGGCATTCCAATATGTGAACGAGTTCATCCAAACACCATGTTGAAGAAGCATAATTTTCAGAGAAAATAATCATAGATATTTCAGACTCCTCTATTGTCCTCAAAAGAACTTGTGAGATATGTTCTCCTTTGTGGAGTTCGCAATCCATAAAAGTGTGAATACCCGCATTACAAAGTCCTCTGTAAAGATAACCTACAAAAATGTGACGGGTGTCTTCCCCTCTAAAACTAAGGAACACATCATACTTTGTAGGAGGAGGAGAAACAACAATATGCGAAGATGGAGGAGAAGCCTTTGGGGTTAAAATCACATCATCTTTAGTGCTACAAATAGAAACAAACCGTCAACAAACTTTGCGTTACATATAGGAGCAAATCAAACAAGAAGGTAAAGAGTGAGAGGTTATTTAGAAGAAGGTAATTACCTATAATCTACTGAAACAAGTTGGTCACCATAAAGTGAAGGAGAGATGAATCTGATAGCTTTGGAAATTAATAAAGCTAATAGAATCAATGAAGCTTCTATGAGCGTTAAAACAATTGTTCCACCCATGTGATAGCAATTTATAGTTCCGACCTTCAACAACCTGAAACTAATGCGATAGAAAGAGCAAGCAAAACAGCATATCAATGGGATGAAGCAAGTGGAAGACAAAAAAAAAAAAAGGGGAAAAGAATCAATGGATTATATTAACCTGGCGGATGTGGCCAAAGAAATAGCTCACAAGGTCTCAACATATTGTTGAAGGATCATTATTATATTTCTTATATATGAATATGACTTTAAAAAAAATGAAAAAATAGGGAGTAGTATTTCTCAATATATTGTTGAAGGATCATTATTATATTTCTTATACACACACACACACCCCACATATTAGATTGTTATCTGAATATGACATGCAATAATTTTTGAAGTAGATCGAACCAAACCACCCGCGTGAAAGATGAAAAAGTCCGTTGGATTATAGGAACTCAAAAGTACGGAAAAGGATGTCAAACCCCTCAAATTAAATTTAAGCATTGTTTTATTCTGTTTTAACTTTTATGCCTTAGAGTAGTTTTCTGAAGTTAATTTTTAGAATAATTTTTTTTAAGTAAGAAAAACTGTATAATTGATTATTCTAAGAAATCATATTTTAGAACAAAGAAAGTATGAAATTATATATGAAACGATTGTTCCTAAACCAATTTAATAAACAAAGAAGGCAAAAGGATGGTATGACTAACCAATTTTTTACAATAACTTATATCTTTATATACTGATAAACTAATTCAATAAAGAATTTGAATAGCATTACTAATAAATAACAAAAAAAAATTCTACTAAAAAAATAAACTAGTTAAAATTAAAACTAATAGGCTTTATCTCACAGAAACGGTATTTATGCATAACTAATTAAACACACCATCCACACGAAATTGTAAAATGGGTTCAACTTGTCAAAGTGACAGGTGCATTTAACAATATATTTGAATAATTGTTGATTATCCATAAAAGCAACAAAGGATTGAAAAGTTTTATGAAGCTAATAATTAAAACAGAGAAATTTAGCTACCTCATATAGTTGCAGGATTTTTTTTTCTGTACAAGAATCCTAAAAACTCAGATGAAAATCTTGCAAAACAGTAAATAGAAGAGATGAAGTCCTTCTCTTTTCTATCCTTTTCCATCCTAAAGACTCATATATTAAATTTAAAAACTCATACATCTGAACGTTGAGATCTTATCCAACGGATCGTTGAGATTTTGATCCATTGGTCTGAATTAGATTTTGATCCATTGGTCTGAATTAGGAAAAGGATGAAAAAAAAATGAGAAGAGAAAAGGACCAAACCAGATCCAGAGATGAAGAAAGTGGAATTAAAAAGGGGAGGGGGGAGAGAGAGAGAGAGAAGAAAGTAAGTATGAACCTTGATATGTGAAGGGAAGATAGTTCACAAAGATGGCAAAAATATCAGCTTTGGGATCTGCAGAGACTTCCTCCTCTTCCAAACAGTTCTTAAAACTAATGAAGATTTAAGTCAATAGATCAAGTCGAGTCATAATGTTTGAAGGTTATGGGACTTTGTATTTCAGAAGTAAAAGTATAAAAAATTCCAAATGATTAGAAGAAAACATAAAAAAAAATCTTTTGCAGAATTTTTCTGGGAAAAATGAAGGCAAAACAGTAGAAGGATGATGGATTCATGGGATAAAGCAAGCAAAAGAGAAGAAATAACCTGGATCGATGAGTATGGAAGCGAAAAAGAAATAGCTCACACAAGCAAAGGTCTAAAAAATGGCAGCTTCAGAATTTGCGGATGTTGCTTTCTCTTCATAGATGAGCAAATAACAAATGGCTGTCACACATATTTATCTCTCTTGCTTCAGTCTCTAAGGCTGTTTGGCATTGCTTTTATGAATCGGGCTTATTATATAAGCCCGATTCACGAAAATCGAGATAAATCTTCTCCACATATTTATCTCGTAGACCGTAAAAGCACCTCGTAGACTGTAAAAGCTACCTCGTAGACTGTAAAAGTTACTTCGTATTCCGTGAATCACAATTCATAAGCACTTATGGAGTTTCCATAAGCCATTCAATAGGACAATTATTGTAAAGTCACAATAAGATTAACAATTTATGTTTCATAAAGTTGTAAGAAGGTCCTCTGTAAAGAATGATTAATTTTTCTTACCTGAGAAGTTCAAATAATAATTAAATTTCCGAGCAGATTACATACTCAACAACTAATTAGTCGTACTTAGATTGAAGATGCCTAAAAGCATAAAATGACAGCCTAACGTAAAAGAACGAGGAATTGGAAGTTTAAGTAATAATAATCACGGAAAGTGGACGCTAGAACGCCGAAAGGGAGTGTTACATCTAAGGCTTGAGTAAGCGTTGAAGGGGGCGCGCGGTTAATGAAGAAAAGTATAGTAGGCTGTCGTGACTCGTGAGTGGTGTTTGAGAAAGTGATGTTAAGCCAAACTTGGTTTCTAGTGGAAGCCAAGTGTATATTTGGATTGAGAATAGAGAAGTTGGTTTTTTTTTTTTTCAATCTGATTTTTATAAAAGTCAGATTAAAAAAAGTCAGATTATAAATGTCATTTATATTTGAATTGATGGTGACAGAAGTGACTTTTTTTTAATCTTGAATTTATTTAGATTAGTGTTTGAAAATTCTGTTTATATTAAAAATGACTGAAAATGACATGAACCTTATTGAATATTGTTTGTATATATTGTGATAATTGAAGTGAAAAATTAAAATTAAAATTTGATAAAATAAAAAAAGGTCAATTATTATTAAAATTTGTTAATTATTCATATAAATGATCTTTTGAACTTTTAATTCTATTTTGTGCTTAATCTTGCATTGTAGATGCTTAATAAGAAATTTGAGATTTTAGAGGGTTTGAATTAACATTTTAAGGGTTGAAAGAAATAAAGAACATGTCCCTAGAATTTATAGAAATTACAAGTGGATGAGAAAAGGGACAGGGGAAATCATAGAAAAGGATCCATATGTCTTGGAAACTACAGTTATGCTACAAAAATATTTCAAAATTTTTCACTTTAATCCCTAATCGAGAACTTTTGAATTTTATAATTAAGTCCTTGATAATCCTAATTTGACCAAAGCTTTTTCTTCTATCTTTGAATAGACACATGAACAAGCAAAATAGAGCACAACTTTATTCTAGAAATGGTGAAGATCAAGCATACTTGCTCATGAAGACTTTGACTATATTAAGTAAAAGGGTAATGATAATGCATCACATATTATCAAGATCCCTAAAAAAGTTTTTGATCAGTATATTGTGATCGAGAAAAAAACACACAAAAGCATAGTAAAAGAGTTGGCAAAATGTCGCCAGTGGCTACAAGAAGAAGACGCAAGAACGCAGTGAGACACCCTCCAGCCACGAACAAACACTGCCACTCTTCTTATTGGTGATCAACAGGTAGAAGCTGCTGTCACAAAATCCTTTGGCAGACCAGCGACAACAACAAGATGAGGAGATTTTTGCTGGAGAAGAGAGTGAAGAGGGCAAAGCTGACGTGCCATTTTCCGTGGTTTGGAAGCTGAAAATATTAGCTTCTCCAAGACGTGGCGTTGAGGAAAGAAGCGCTGTGATCTTCAACTCATTCCTAAACAAGCACGTGTTGCAACTCCGTGGGCTCAAACACACGACATCCTGGTCCTCAACGCGTTCACAAACAGGTTATAAGTGAGGTTGAATCGTTTGCAATTATGAGAGGGTGAAAGTGATTTGAGGATTGAAACTTGAGCAAAGCTGCTACTAGAATTTCCAATAACATCTCTCACTTTTAATGTGAGTTGTGTCAATAATGACCAGCTAGTGATGCTATTTGAAGCTCTTCTTAATATTCCTTCTATGCTATTTATAGGGTAGAGAGGAGAAAATGTTTGATTCTATTTATAGGATAGGGAGAGAAATTTTTTTATATGAATGTATAAGTTTATTTTTTATTTATTATTGTATTGATTTTGTTATCATAGGGTATAATATATATTAGGATAAAAGTGCACCCAGCATCTTGAACTAATTTTGGAGGTATAATTAACACCTATAGTATTTAGAGGGGCAATTTCACCTCTAATATATTAAAACTGGTTCAATTTCACCCCTCCCTAACATCAAAAAACAAAAACAAAATCCAGTACTCATTGAGTCAATGTCGTTACGCCTTTAATCAATTTTACTATTTATTTAGTTCGTGTCATTACATCTTTAGTCAATATCATTATTAAGGATGAGCATGGACCGAACCACCGAATTTTTACACACGCCTAACTATTACACCTCTAGTCAATTTATTTACACTTTAAATCAATATCATTACTCATTCAGTGAATACCGTTATGCCTTTAGTTAATGTCATCACTTATTTAATTAATATAATTATGCCTCTAGTCAATACCATTACGCATTTAGTCATTTATATTACTTATTTTATCAAAGCTATTATACCTTTATTTATATTACACATATATATACTAATGCATATATATATATATATATATATATATATATATATATATATATATATATATGTCAAAGGAGCTTTGGTGGTCCAATGACCACCTAGCTCCTTTAGCAAAGTGGTGGGGTGAGCCCTTGCCCCCTTGCTTTAATTTTTTTTAAAAAAATTAAACTTCACCCACAAAAACCAACATCCGGTGTTGGAGTTCTGACAAAGGCACATTTTCCCTTTTTTTCTTAAAAAAATAAAATTGAGGGACATAATAATAAAATCATTAATGTTTTAAAATCTCAATTTATGTCATTTGCATGTGTTAACACACTTTTTGATATTTTATACGTTCATATGGTATTTATTTGAAATTTTCCCTGTTTTTAGGTAGATACATGACAAGGAAATAAAAAAATTAAGAGCATGAAGAATATAACTAAAAAAAATGACGTGTTACTTTATCATTAATGATAAATACATATAATTTTGCCACTTTCAATAAAGAGAAAATATGAGTAAAAATAATAAAAAATTAATTAAAATCTTCTTACCCCACCTCTTAAAATGTAAAGAAATGGAATTTAATAAATTGTTTTTATTCCTGTCTCCATACGTAACACATAAGAGAGTCATCACTAGAATGAAGAGACCAAATCGATAACACTGCAGCCAAGTTATGAAAAAAGAGAATACGCCCTGTTGGTTTAAATCGATTGCTTTTTTACGAAATGGGGAGTGATCAATTAAGGTGAATGAATATAACTAACTATATGATCACTCCCTTGATAAAATCAACTGTTCTATCTAACCCCGCTTCCTTTGAATCCCTGCTTCTAAATAATTTATTCGTCCCCAAAAGTCTATACACGAAACCATTAAGGTGCCATCAATAGAATCAGGAGACCAACTGGAAAGCACACAGCTGAAGTAAACAGGATGAAACAACGTGAAGTCCAAGTTTTACTTGACAGTGATGAGATGCAACCCAGGTAAAGGGGATGGTGGAATAATGTCGGGGAAAGAGTATGTTACATCTAAGCGAGGTTTAATCCTTCTGCAATATCCGTGAGAGAGTGGAAGTGATTTTAATGTTAGTTTCTTAAAAAATGACCATCGAGTGATGATGTTGGGAACTCTTGTGAATGTAACACTCTTACTGCAACAATCTTCCATTAACACACATCATCCTCTTCGTCATCTTCCATTAATGACATTGTCACCACTTGATGTTCGTTCATCATTTCACCAAAAAAGTCACGATAATAGCCAAAATGTTGCTTGAAATCATGCCCAAACTCAATTGGACCCTCTAACCATTCTACTTCCCTCACAAATGGAAATAAAGATCCCAAACTTTGTGTCCCCCTTCTCAATTCTTCTTTCTCTTCCAACGCCATTACCTCATATTTGAATCTAACACGACATATCATGTTGCCACATACGAACACCTTCATTGTCACTTTGTCGAATGACAACTTGCGAAGATCTAAATAACTGGACACAATCACGACCCTGAACTTCTCCCTTTAATATTGTCCCCAACCTTTACCTGCATTAGATCACTATCTTGTATGCTTAAATTGAGCCGATTTCCTGGAAAAATTGAAGAATGAATTTGAGCAAAATTCACACAACCCCTAAGAGTCATGTCTTCAATCTTCGGGGAGTGAGAGAGATCCGGCAACGCAGTGAGGTGTTTTGAACGCGATAAATCAATTTTCTTTAAATTTGGAAAATGCTAGAAAAAAATAGAGTTTAATACATTAAATAACGACACATAACTACAATTTAATCAATAATTTCTTCCATGCCAATTAACAAAAATGCAAGCTTAGTAAATGCATTTAAAAGATGAATTGGGTTTCATGCCCCAAAAAAAAAAGTATGGCTGCTATTAACCTTCAATTAAAGAAAACATTTTCATTATGCATTATTTGGTCAATGTTTCATACATATATGAGATCTTTGAATCACTCCATTAAAAAAATTATGACATGTGAATTATGGTATGTACTTGATTTCCATTTTAAAGTTGTCAGATATTACTATTAGGCATGTCAAGTGTAATAGGATTCTTTGCACATAAATGTTATGGCACACATGGTAGTGGACATTCTTCCCAACTCAAATACCTCAGTTCTTTTGAAAGATAATCCAAAACTCCACGAATATTCAACATCAAAGGCTTTCTCTTGTAAATTTTACGAAATATTAAATTTTGTATCTTCCGAAAAATATTAGCCCTCCAAGTAATAATTTTCATCATGCTCACGTCTAATGAAAAACATCGAATTGCCTCAATCCCCTAGTAATAGAAAATCAAGGAAAATATGATTATAATTACCGGAAAAATCACCAAAAATGTATCTAATTATATATGCTATTAAAAATATCCAATTTAATAATGACATTGCACATTTTAATAAAAAAAAATTTACAATTCATATTTCCCTAATAACAAGTTAATTTTTAAAAACTCATCAACTTGCAAGCACACTCATACGTATACCTCCATGCTATATTGCATGTGCAGATATTGAAGCAGATATTCATTTAAAACACTTGGCATACATAATTTTCAGACTTAAAACAAAATGATTTTAAATGTTCTAAAAATTTGATTGGCTGACATTTTTTTGGTAAGTGATGAAGATATAAGAAAAGAGAACATCAGTCCCAAAAAACAAAGAGATCGTAGATACAATAATGCACTCATGCGCTTGTCTCTAAGGACTTGTTTAGAATGGAAATTTCAGCCTTCAAAAACACATAAAGAAGACCAATTTTGACTTAATTTTTGCTATTGCACTCATGGAAATAGGTTGAAGTGAAGAAGCATCTATTAGAATTTTCTCGAAGGACATTGGATGGAACAGAGAATTATTACCTGAGGCTAAAATTAGAAAGAGGTTAAAGATACAGACAAAGCTTTACATCTGTTACAAAATTGGATGGGCACATGGGTGTACTTCTCATGAGAGGCATTTGAGTCTTGCAAATGTCAAGTAGCCTCTATCACCTCCTGCTTCACCATTAAGTCTAGCCATAATGTAACATCCTATTTTTATCCAGTATAAAATATTTGAAAACGTGACCTGATACCAGATCATAGACTAGAAATAGTTTTCATCTATTTGGGATCCCGACTTCACTACAGGATACGATCCTATAGTTAAGTGAGTTTTCAAAAAGTTTTTCAAAACATTTGAGCTGTGTCTAATTTTTTTTTAAAATCCATTTAATTCAATCAAATATGTTCGTATTTGTTAATATCAGAGTACTTACTGAAGTTCTCAGCAAATATTCAGATTAAGTTCACTACTAAAGGGTCCACCTGGTACAGTCACCCTGTTCTAGTTAATATACATTGATTACATACAAACTTCCAAGTCTACAGTTGGTGTACTTCTACCACCATAAGTAATAGTTTTACAAAATACCATTTAGCATTATATATAGATCCAAAAGTTAGATAACCAACAGAAAATAAACTCTAAGTCTTCATTTCTACCCGTCCGTGGCTACCTTCTTCCCGTGAGAACTACTTTCCCGTGCTGCAGGTTAGTTTTTGGAAAAGGGTGAGATGCAAAAGAATCTCAGTAGTAATAAATAACACTCATATAAAATGCATACAAAGAAACATGTCATATCAACCACCACATACCAGACAATTCAATATTTATTCAACATTCAGAGATATGTTTATGCATCAACCAATTCTATTCAAGGACTTACCGTCCCTTTCTACAGCGCTGAGTATTCTATTGGGCCAAAGTCCTTCTCATCTGAATGCTTAAAGGGCAATTCTGCTCGATTCATGTTCACAGTTCAAGTATGTAACATGTCAATAATATGTATGAAACAAGATACATAGAATATGAGAGTGAAGTTACTACCTTAACTTTTCCAATGTTCTGAGGTGTGTTACCAGTTTCTTAGTTGTCCCGGGCAGATATCAAATCCTATATATGAGAATTTATAAATGGACGGGTTATTATTTAACCCAATACTTTTGTAAATTATTCTCTTATGTTGGTTATCATTAGGGTTATTATGGTCATTCTAACAAGTCAACCAATGAGTTAAAATGGTCAAATTATCCCAAAAGACTAATTTCTACCCTTGGTGTATAAAGAAATTACAATATGCCATTATATTTTGCAATTTTCGCATAGGCACAAATGTTGGCAGATTTGGTCCACCAAGTTTAAAAATTCATATCTCTTAGCACAAATTTCCAATTACCGTGGTTCCAAAGCCTATGTAACCCTTATTGAGTTTAGTTTCAGGGAAAAATACTTCACTTAGCCAATTGGACGGAAAAAAACCCATAATTTCCAATTATTGGATACTGTTCCAGAACTTCCAGTTTTATATGACCAAACTTCAAAAATATAGAACTCCCAGTATACGCATCCAATTAACCATTATGACCTATTAAATTAAAGGTATATGTCTATACTTTTACACTGGAAATTTTCAGAATTTTTGGACAAGATCTACCCCTTAAATTATCACGCACTACATCTACTGTTATACAGGGCAGATTACACAACATGTTCATACACACTTCCTAAATTTCCAAATTGATATAGGAACATCTAAAAATTATGAACACCTGTGTTCCTACACAATTTTTCTTTCTAAATTCATTGAAAACATCAAAATTGGCAAAAACTCATTCCTTCTCTTTGCCCAAACTTGACCAAAATACACCATAGAAAGAATCAAAGTGATTTTGCAACTCTTAGTTATAAAATTTATGCTTACCTTGTCTTGTTCTTTGGCCTTGCTCTCAACCATCTTTTTCTCTTTCTCTTTTCTCTCTTCTTTTTTTTTCTGTTTTTATTTCCTTACTGTCCGACTTTGAAATGGCTGGAAGTGAAGGAGTGATTGGATTATATTGATATATATGTGTGTGAGTGCATCGTCAGATAGTTTTCAAGTGTCAAGGCTGAATTGAATATTTTTTACCTACATTCCTTTCCTTCTTTTTGTCCATGTTTCAAGGAAATTGTGAAACCTTCCTTTCCTTCTTTTTGTCCATATTTCAAGGAAATTGTAAACACTTGTCTCTTATAATGTATTATAGCCAAAACTTTTGACTTAGGGAAAATAAATAAAGTATTATAATAAATTGAATAGATATGTGATAAGGCTAAGGCGACAAAAGAAATATGTACATGTCCTATTGGTATCATATTTTCTTTATTTCATTGACATGTGTAGCCTACTCCTTTGAATTATAAGGTAAGAGAGTATGTAATATTTATTCTTTCTCTCTTCATTTATCTACTCCTAGTGTTATATTGAAGAAGTCAAAAAGTGAGGATGTGTATTAATCTTTCTCTCTTATGTCTTGAAGATATTAGCCGACTTTGTTGACATAAAGAGATAGAGTAGTTGTTTTATATACGTATATGTATTTTTTTATCCTATTAATCACACATAATAGACCCTAATTTCCCTTTTTTTCCAATTTAACATTTTACTTGATTTCAGTATATTACACATAACATTAGAAACACCACTGCTACTGCTAAGCACATTGCTTCGCCTTCTCTTGCAGGGAAGAGAACCATTAGCAACATTCCCTTCCCCTGCAATTCCATCTATTCTCTCTTCTCGAATTTCATAAGTGCGTAGCAGCACCTCGAGAAAGAAGGGGAGAGAGAAGGAGAAACAGGCGGAAATAGAGAGAAGAGAGACAGAGAGGAAGAGAGAGGAAGAGGGTAAAGAGGAAGAAGAACAGGGCACTGTATTTCATTCACATCATAATCTGAATGAATACAATTGAAAGGATCGGGACGGCACTTGGCACTGGACTCTTCGTGTGAATTATGCGTTGGAGGACATGAAGATATTGATCACATTATACGTTGCTATCCTCTCTCTATAGCATGTTGGAAACTGATCATACTAGAGAACCAGAGTCAGAAATGGGTGCTGCTGTTTGGAACAAGAGACCCTTTGGAGGCCAATCATTCCGACCATCAGAGATTCTTCCGGCTACAGCAGCCTTAGCCACTCATACGATAAAAGTGATGCATCTGATTGACACTCTGAATTGATTCACCTAATTTGTATTCATCTTCGTTTTCTTGATGCACACATCTAGACATTGTATTATTTCTTCATGATTGAATTCCCACAGACACACTCTGTAACTATCATATGCTTTTTATATCGTGTTATTGAGTTCTAACAAAAGCAGTGCTCTTAAAATAGCAGAGATGACTACATCAACAAGCTTGGAAGCATAGGTATTTGTTTCAAGAATCATGAATTGAAAATTTTACAGACAAACCACGTAGTTAAGGTAATAAAGCAACCCAGTGGATCTGTAGAAGGTAATAAAATGAAATAGCAATTTCCAATGTAAGAATGTGAATATTGTCTTTTTGGTTACCTAGCTGATGATGCTCTTTGTTCATGGAAATCAAATGTATAGACATGACCTGTAGGAGCAACAGCCCTTACAAGTGAAGTGGTCAAAGATCCACTTCCAGTTCCAGATTCCATTACTGAGGCTATGGCACATAATAGCAATATAAGACAGTCTATATGAGAATTCATTATTGGTGATATGAAGTATGCACATTATGTGCGTGATCCAGCCAACTCAAGCATTAGCTTCTCTTAAAACATCCTCGTAATCTGACATAAGCAGCTATGATTTTTTTTTTTTTTTTACATGAGGTCATGAAGAGAGATTGTAATTACTAAAAATCCTACAATAAGTTAACAGCATACAATAACAAATTGTTATACAAGAAAATATACACCCCGGAGCGCATTTGCTTGTTTGGAATTTTTTAAAAAGGTTATTTATTATATTATTAAAGTTTTCAAAAAAAATCTAAAAATTCCAATTAAACCTTCGTTAATGGAAAAACATAAGCAATTCATGAGAACATTTACTAAAATTCTAATTGGCAAAGAATTAAAAATCATTACTTAATTTTACAAAACACTTTATATTTTTTTTAATAAAAAATATTTAGTTGAGTTGGGTTTGCGCAGCTCATCAAGGCCAAGACATTCATTAGGATTCAAATAGCACTTACAAAGTTACTTACAGATCACTCAACAACAAAATCATCACATAGCAATGCAATTCAAACTTACAACAATTTATATTTAGACTAAAATATTTTTTACGAAAGTACCTTATAATAACAATAAGATAGCATAGTTTGTTGGTGTAGACTGTAGACTCTAATAAACTAATTTAATGTTTTATTTTGCGCCTACAGATCCAACTATATATAAAGTGTAATGACCTAATTAAGCCATAAAAGTCACAGGAAATTAAAGAAATAGATAAATTGAAATATTACATGGATACAACATAAGGCGTGATGTTTTTAAATATTTATCCTATTTTTTTTCAATGATCAAATATGTCCTTATGATCAATAGGTCAAATCATCCCGAGCTTTAGGGCAGGGGTTATTGTCACTTATTGTTATTATTTTGTGTATTGCCGCGTTGCCGTTGTTTCACTTGTGCTGCGCTATCACACGGCTTCTGGAGAAAAATGGATCAGAATATGGCCCACATTGATTCAACAAGACTTAAAAAATGTTTTACAAATTTTAATGGCTAACATTTTTTGGTACGCAATAGAGATATCAAAAGACAGCATTTATATCCATCCAGAGGGCTTTATACATTATTTTTAGAGAGCATAAATATAATTGAAGTTGTAAGTAAGCTTATCTACGTCTGTCTTGGTTTGTTCATTCAAAAATCAAAACAGACATAAAAAAAAAATCTACCCAATTTTAAAAATTGTCACAGTCTTTTTTCACTTGTTTGTTGTCAAAATAATAAATGTAGTTGGCAAAATAAAAACTGTTTCCCCCATCATTAGTGAGTAATGCTTAGATCTTGCAATTGACCTCAAAATCCAAACTTAAACCATGCTCCGAACTTGCACTTTTAAAGGCATAAACTCTTCTTTAATGACATTTGAGTCAACAATGACCAACGAGCAAGCAACTTTTGTTAATGTATTATTCTTATCACTGTTGCGAAAACATATTCCTCTTGTTCATAATATTTTATCAACCACATCATCTCTTGCTATTTTGATTGTGCTCTATCTTTTCCACTCCCACTTCTTTCTTTTTCGTTTGGATCCTCTCACCAAAGAAGTAGCAATCATTGTAATGATCACACTCAAAATATTGCTTCAAATTCCCAAACTCAACTGGACTTATCTCACCAATGAACAACCCTAACAAAAGGAAAAAGTAAAAACGCCAAATTTTATGTCCATAATATTAACTCCACACCCTCAATATAGTCCTTTTTTTACTGTTAAAAACTTTAGCAATCCAGATCTCCATAAATACTGTGAAGTTATCTTCTAAAAAAAAGAACAAAAATAATTTTTAGATGACATCTAATAATAGGGACAGGAGGCGGGACAAAACTTTGTGGTCATTGATTAACAAGTCAAGTCTTCCCGAGTCGGTGACTTTTATTAAATTTCCACGAAACGTTGTCGTATTTGTACCGCACCAGCCTTTTGCTTTTGGAAAAACTTAGAATCTGAAGGGCCCACTTTTTTGTGTATCATAATTTGGGTCCTAGGATAATTCGTAATGGCACTCCATTATTGGTGATCGTAGATATGCACTTTAGATGTGTCAAGCAGCCAACTCAAGCATTGAGTCATTAGACTATTACTCTGTCTTCAAAAAGCTAAGTCAATGAGATGTACAGCATATCCGTTTATATGTCCTTCTTTTCATGACAGCTCCCTCGACTCATCCGCGACGCCCCCGTCATGGAGTGGTCCACTAGCTGGATAAATTTGAATTCGGTTTTGATATCACTTGTCACAAGGTTATTAATCTCTTCTAAAAAGCTAGTTCAGTGGTGTGTGCAGCACACCTATTTATATAGTCGATACCAACCCCAAATTCTTCTCATGTGGGTCTTCCTTCCGTGACAATTGGCTTATCTAAAAACATGATTGTAAGGAGCAACTTTTTTTAGTAGGTGGTTTGGATGGGAAGAAAGGATGTGATAACAAAAAAAAATTCCAAAACAACTTAGAAGCATCCTATAACAAATTTTGATATGATTAGAACGGATAGTACGCTCTATGGAACTCACAAGTTTAGATGGGTCAAAATAAAAAAAAAATCATTATTTACTTCTACATATCACTTGTTTTTACTAGTGAGACCGAGAGCAGAAACAGAAGTTATCAACAAGAAACCTGAACTCCTCTATTTCCTCTTTTGTCTCATATCCTTCAAAGTTATTTTGTAATATTGTGCCTACAAAAGTAAAGAAATCGATAGATTGAAATCATTAGATGGATCTAACGTAAAGCTAAGGAGATTTTTATATTTATCTATTTTTTCTTCAATTATCAAATATGTCCTTATAGTCAAGTCGTCGTTGGCTTGAGAGGTTATTGTCACTCTTATTGGGGTATTTTGTGTAATGCCGCGTTGCTTCATTTGTCCTGCGCTCCCACATGGCTTTTGGAAAAGAAAGAATTGGAAAGGCCCCACATATTATAGGACAACACTACTATACATATATTACATTTTATTATATATCTAAATTTTTATTATTAATATTTTTTTATTTTTTTATTATATATTTTATTTTTATTGTATTTATAAAATTTTTATTTTTATTTGTGTGTGTGTATATTATAATTTCATTTTCAATAATAAATGGGAATTAATAATGTTTTTATTTATATTATAATTTAATACTTTTTTTCCGAAAATTATATTATAATTTAATAATAATTTAAATTTTAAATTATAATATAATTAATATATAATAATTAGATTAATCATTAATTAATTAAATCATAATAAAAAATTTTAAAAAAATAATTAATACATATTTCCGACGGAATTTGCCACGAATCAATTTTGTCAAATTTTCCGATGGAATTTTCGTTGGTAATTCTATAAAAAATGTTACATTAGGATTTGCGACGGAATTTCATATGGAATTTCAGACAGAAATTTCCCAAGGAAATATTCCGTCGGAATCTTTCCGAAAGAATTTCTGACAATCTTTGGACGACTTTTGAGTAGGAAACTTTTAAAATACTTTAATAGTTTAATAAATCTCTAATTTAATAAATATCTAATTGAGTAATTAACTCAATTTAGGATTTCAAAATACAGATCAAATAATTTTACTACCCTCTCTTCTCTCATTGTTCAAGAGTTTTCACTAACTTATGTTTCTCAACATGTGTATAACTGTATATATCAAAATTAATTTTAATATAAAAAAATATGATTCATCTATAGTTTAAATATATTAACTATCATCATCAGTACAAAGACCTACAATATTTTGAACAAAGAGATCAATTTATTAACAAGAACAATGTTTTTTTTTTCAGAAAACTTATAATAAATGCCAATGTAAAAGGACATATTTTAATAAATATATTAAGTATACATTTTACTATATTTCACACACCCATGCACACAGAGATTTTTTGAAAAGTTTTGTGTTGATGTAAACCATTTTATGAAATTTTAAGTGCCTTTTGCATCTTTTTCTTAAAATATCCATAGAAGTATATGAAATTTACACGCCGCTTATCAGAAAATAGTAATTAATATTACTAATTCATATTAAATAATGGAAAAATTGAAAATTGAAATATTAACTAAATTATTTTCTAAAAAATCACATTTATGTGATAAGAAAAATCATTCTAGTTGAGGCTAATGTTGGTAAAAATGAGTTTTATTTCAATTCATTTTTACAAAGTGAAGTTGGTATGTTTTATGTTTCCTTTGTTTTTGGTTTTTTTTTTTTTTGGTTTTATCTCACTAGGTAAAAATAACTATATTATTTAAAAAATCACATTTATTTTTTAATCATTAATATCAATTAATTTATTTTCAATTAAAAATTATTTAATTAATATCAATGATACTATCATGGCATGACATGCTTGAATTATTTTTTGATTATTCTCTTAGAAAGCAAAAAAATTCATTTGATTTAGTATATATTAATGTTGATATATAGAGTTATAAAATTATAAAGTAATAATATTATTTTAAAATAGGAGAAAAGAGAGGCTGGTAAAAAAGATGGGAGAAAATATATAAGTGGCATTAAAATCATTTTACTCAGATTTTAAAATTTTAAATTGAATTAATAACTCAATTAATAATTTATTAAATTTACTATCTTTATTTAAAATTTCTGTATTTTAGAAACCTTTATATAGTTGTATGTGCTGAGAGATTTAGGATAACCATCAAGTTAGACCTTCTTTGATTCTGTTTTTTAATTTTTTTTATTAGGATAAATTTTTAAAATTATTTTTAGATACAAGCTTTGGATAAAAAATAAAGTAATCCGTTTGGATGATATATTGTTTTGAAAAATCATATTTGAGGCAAAAAAATATAAAAACTTACTTAAAATAATGGGAGAATTGTTAAAAAAACCTTGCAAGTAAATTAATTGTTCATTACTATCATTGCATATGGTGGGTGATATGTTGCACACGGGCAGATAATATGTTGCACACGAAAGATGATATTTTGCACACAAGGGATGGTGTTTGCACTTTCGCAGGGATGCTTTTTGCACATGTGGATGCTGATTACACATGGTGGATGCTTGTTTGCGCATTGATACCATTTAACAATTAATTTACTTAAAAGATATTTTGTAACCATTTTTCCTAAAATAATTGTTCTTAAAATCAACTTATGAGCACTGAACAGGACAATGGAGACAAAATTCTGATTAAAATTTAAAATTAGAGAGTGACGAAGTGAAGTCTAAGAGATGAAAGCTCAAGTCAAGTGCTAGTTAAAGACAGATAGGGCTTTCCACTTATTGCGCAATTTTACAAAATAAAAGAATACAAAATAAGAAAACATAAAAAAATTGTCCTTTTTATTTTTTAAAACTGATCATTATTGTTTCTTGTTTTACAAAGCACTTACCTAAAAATAAATTGCTAAACAAGTTCTTTAATTTTTTTTTTGTTTTTAAAACAGAAAATTGTCTCCACGATAGGGGGGGGGGAACAAGACCTTAATTTTTTGGTTCTTAAATTTAAAAGTTAAAAGTAAAATTAGCTTTGTCTGTTGTCAAAACTCAGAAGTCATTAGAAGCTTTTTAATACTTAGATTAATTTTCTTTATATATATATATATATATATATATATATATATATATATATATATATATATATATATATATATTATTTTGTTTGTATTATAGTTATGAATTCTGTGAAATTTATTGTAACAGTTTATAATTTTGAATATTTTTAATGATTTTCTAAACAGAAAATATCCTAAAATTGTGTGGTTATAAGATTTCATGCCCCATGCCCATAGATACTATGATAAATATAGTCATCAGATCTCACGTGTTTATGTTTCAATAGATCTATAAGCACAAGTGAAAGTAGACAACGGTAAAACGGAGTTTCAACTTTAAGAAATATTATTGTTAAATCTTTGAGTTAGCTTTCTTAAATTTCTGTTTTAATATTACTAATTTATAAAACTATCTCGACTCACTTTTAAACTCATATTAGCTACAAACTAAACTAAACTTGCGAGTTTACACACCAACTACTCAGTTACCATTTTTGCATTTCTATCTTGTCATGACAACTCACTCTCTCTTGTAAGCTTGCTTTTTAGATGAATAATGTTCAATGGTTTCACATGCGAACTTCATAAAAATTTCTCTATTGAGTGTAATAAATTATAAATATTAATAGATTTTTTTATACAATAAATGTTGATAGACTTTAATCAATAGATCCAGTCCACTCATATGTTTGAAGGTTTTGGGACTTTGTTTTTCAGAAGTAAAAGCATAAAGAATTTCAAATGATGAAGTTTTATTAGATCCATATACGAACGGTAATTAAGGTATATATACAGCTAAGGAGGAGGTTGAATCAACATCAGTAGGAGAAGAAAACAGCAAATCTTTAATTTACAGAATTTTTTGGTGAAGATTCCTGAAAACCATATTATGAATCGAACTGGGGCCCATTCGATTCAGAAAATATGGCTTTTAAGTTTTTGATATCTCAAATATAAAAAATCATGATATAATATTTATAATTTACCAAGCCAACTTTTAAATTTTGTTACGTGTGATAGATACACACACTTATTATAAAATAAAAAACTGAACTAATCCGTTTTTATATTTTTTTGGGTATGAACCCAGAGTATCTCCAAGCTATTTTGTACTTTGGCCTAACCTCTATAAGGTTAGAAACGTTAAGGCTAAAGTCTTTCTAATAAGTATATATTTTGAGATTCAAAATTATATTTTCTTCTTTACGGATCATATAACCACCCCCTAAATAAATTCAATGTCTCATCTTTTTCGGTTAGTAAACTAGTCATGCCGTCCGCATTTGGGACTTCTGTGGATTGCTGTGTGGCTTTGCTGCATTTATGCCTTTAGGAAAAAGGTATGCCTTGCGGGCTCACTTAATGGTTTTTTAAATAGCAACTGAAATTTTAAAAATAGTTTTTTAATCATGATTTAATATATATGAAATAAATATGTAAGATGAGTTTTATTTCGACTTACGTAAATTAACACTTTTAATATTCTAAAAACTATTTCAAACAAACACTTAATTGTTTACCCTGAAATTTCCAAAAAAATTTTCATTTTAATAACTGGGATCCAACCCACGACTTACTTATAAAAGAATATCCCTATTACTAAGCTAAAAGGGGAATTGGCAATTCTTGGGATGTTTTCAAGCAACTTTCACTTCCATAAAATCAGGCAAAGTAGCACTTCTATTATGAGCTCCCCCGTATGCCATGCCATTATTAACATTTTCATACATCTTAATTTAATTTTATTATGTTTTTAAATTTGTCAAAAAAATCCAATATTTAAATTACACACTCAGTAATGAAACAAACATAAGCAATTTATGAGACCATTTATCAAATTCTAATGGAAAACGGAGAAATTGGAGAAAAATCCTCAATTAATTTTTTAAAGAATTCAAGTCAATTTTTTTTTTTTTTTTACGGTCACCGTATGGGCATTGCCACGTGTGTTTTTTAATTTGGAAAAAGAGCAAAAGAAAAGAATTAGAAAGGCCCACATATAGATACCACAACACTACTTAATATATATTGCTTTATTCTTTGCTCAAACTTTAAGCAAAATGATTTTAAATATTTTACAAATTTAAATGGCTGACATTTTTTCAGCAAGTGATGAGATATCAAAAGAGAACATCAGTCCTAAAAACAAACAAATCGTAGACATAATAATACATCCATGTCCTTGTCTCTAAGGACTTGTTTAATAATGACAATTCCAGACTTCAAAAAAGTATACAAAAGACCAATTTTGACTTTATGTTAGCTATCAAACGGATGGAAACAGGTTGAAGCCAAGAAGCATCAATAAGAATTTTCATAAGTTCGTAATGAGTTCAGGTTGAAGCCTTCAAAAACTCATACTTTCTGTTACTATTAAGCGCATTGCTTCTTCCATCACAACATTGCCTTCTCTTGCAAGGAAGATCCATTAGCAACACTCCGTTCCCCTGCAATCCCATCCATTCTCTCTTCTTGAATTTCATGAGTGTGGAGTAGTACCTCGGATGTCCTTATATCTTTACATGTTCCACAAAAATGCATATGTTATGGTACTATAATTAGGAAAGAGAGAGAACGAGAAACAGAGGGAAATCAAGAGAAGAGAGACAGAGAGGAAGAGGATAAAAAGAAAGAATAGAGAAAGATTGAGAGAAGCTAGAACAGGGCAAGGCAATTCATTCATATCAGAATCTGATTGAATAAAATTGATAGGGCTAAGCTAATTCCTAATTGCCTCTACCTTACTTGTACATTTCACTATTATTGTATAACAGCATACTAGTTAAATAGATTCTTTTATATACACTCACAGAAAGAAAGAAGGAGCGAAGGAAGGAAAGAACACAAAGGTACCTGTGAAGCTGCTTTTAAGTGTTTCACATGATCGTTGTACTTGTTCAATACATGGGGAAAATGAGCACAAAGTGTTTAACATTTTTGCAGCTAAAGGAATGGCTAGCCAAGGTTGGGGTAGATCCAGAAATATAGAATCGGCTAAACCAGAAAATTCCTCAGGAAATCTCTCACCCTGGATGTCTCTCACATTCAAAATGATGAAGCTGATAAGTCCTGTCCTCTCAAAATCTTTCCTACAATTAGATGGGGATCAATTGAACATATGACCCAACATTGTTTATTTACCACAATTTAAACCATCACAGTCAAACTCACTTTGTAACCATCATATGCTTTTTAAGTCGTGTTGTGGAGTTCTTAGAAAAGTAAGTGCTCTTAAAATAGCAGAGATTACTAGATCAACAAGCATGGAAGCATATAAGTATTTGTTTCAAGAAACATGAACTGAAAGTTTTACAGACAAACCACATAGCTAAGGTAATAAAGCAACCAAGTGGATCTATAAAAGGTAATAAAATGAAATAGAAATTTCCAATGTAAGGATGTGAATATTGTCTTTTTGGTTACCTAGCTGATGTTGCTCTTTGTTCATGGAAATCAAATGCATAGACATGACCTGTAGGAGCAACAGCCCTTGCAAGCGAAGTGGTCAAAGATCAACTTCCAGTTCCAGATTCCATAGCCAAGCACCCAGGAACAATCTCCAAATACATGATTACAAAGCTAATATCAGCAATATACAGAATCTTAGTCCTATGGCTTAATACAGGAGGCCATAACTCTGGCGTAGTATATAAACCCAACCTTATTACTAAACACCTTGGAACCAAATGGCTTTCCTATCCATTCAAAATGTTTGAGAACTCTGAAACAATTCTGGAGGACAGAGTGTTTAGACACTGTACCAGCCTTCATTTTGTCATGCCTCTCATAAACAATAACCAGGTCATCATTACTAATGAATCAATTAAATGATAATTTATTAGCAGGATTAGAAGCCAACATATTAGAAGTCTTCAAATTCTTCTGCGAAGTCCCAAAAAATAAATTTTCTGCTAGAAAATGAACAACAGAGGAAAATCAATGAATTATCTGATGTGTGCTATGAAAATATCATCTTCAGAGTTCGCAGGAAAAAACACTATGCCCTCTTTTATATTCATTCAGTTAGAGCAAATGATACCCCACACATAAGGGGACCTATTTGAAATATGTTAGTTGATATAATACCCTTATAATTTTTGCAACAGACATCTTGACAAAGATGCCTTGGCATGCCGATTGATTCAGGCAACTCCTCCAAGCCACCGAATAATAACAATTTAAACTCAACCATCTAAATCGTCAGACACAACTCGAGTCAGGTCATTTACTAGATCTTGCATCACAAATACCTCGAGAATTTTCTAAAATGATAATAAATATAAAGAGATTACTCATTCCATCCTTAATATAAAACATATTTATTTAATTTCATTAAATTAAAAAAATTAATTAAGTTAGTTAATATTACATGTATTTTCTAACATACCCTATCACCTTTCATCACCTTTCATTATTTCCTCCTTCCATCTCCCCTTTAATTATTGGTAAGAGAGCATCAATAGGATAAAATGAAAAAAAAAATTAAAAAATATAAAATATTTGTCTTATAAAAGACCAACATCAACACCCCTCCCCCTCCCCGTATATATCTTAATATTAGGGAGTGACAAAGTAATAAACAGAATGCCAATAATACACAACAAATCCCATTGTGCACAACAAAATAATCCAAAGTATATAAGTCGTGAGTAGTCAAAATGAAGAGTGCAGAAGCCGATTTCACACCATTGAAGCAAAAACTAGTAATCAGAGCCTTTTAAAAAAAAAAAAAAAACCTCAATCTTTATTCAAACGCGTCAATATTCAAACATTGCACTACAAGATTGAAGGCCAAATTAAAATGAAAATTTTAGAACAAAGCAAAATGCGATGGTATCCAAGACAGGGATGACAACCAACCGATGATGCGAGAAAACCATACTGAACAAATCAATCTCACCGCATTCTGGGAGTAGACAAAGTACTGAGGTTCGAACCTTCTTCAACACTTGGAGAAGAGCAATACCGCAGGCCTGACAATGGTGGGCGGCGTCCGATGGAAAGTTCGACGAACATGGAGGATTCAAGTGGGGAATGCTTGATAGTCGACACAAAAAAGAAGGATCCGCTGATCACTAGTATTTTTTTTTTTCTTTTTTGCCCGCACTAATTCATTTTATACCCCATCCTATCATTATCATAACCAACTTTCATCTTTATTATATAAAATAAACCGAAATTTAAGATTAATTAAAAATAATAAATATATAAAATATTATAACTCTTTTAAATATACCTCGATTTATAAAAAGAATATGGAAGAGAGAATGAGAATAAATAAAAAAGAATATAATACAAAATATAAGAGTGAATATATAATAAATAAGTAAATAAAATATAATTAGTGATGAGTATGAGCTAATAATATAAAGATATGTATTTAATAGGGATAAAAAAAGTAGTTTAAATTTTAAGAAATAAGAAAAAAGTTGCTTATAAGAAAGATGAACCCCAAGAAAGAGAAAATTGTTTATAAAAAGTATGGGAGGAAGTACTAAGTAATTCTATGTTTAATATAAGACCCAATTTTTTTTGGCTAAAAATATAAGACATTTGACTTTTTTTTAAAAAAATTTGATTAAGCTAAAAAACAAGTTACTTAGGACTCGTTTGGTTTGATCCCATTAAACCCTGCAGTGCAATACAATACGATGCAATGGTAATGCAATGTAATATTAATTACAGGACTAGTGTTTGGTTTGATTTTTAAGTAAGGTGTAATGAGTTATTATTTTAACAATTATTTAAAATTAATCTATTATACAAAGTCTTTTTTACCCTTACTATAATCTTTGTAAAAAGAAAGTTAAGACTCAAGTGGGGGAGGAGGTAGTGGTGGGTGGCGGCGGCGAAAGAGGAGGAGGAGGTAGTGGTGGCAGCGACGACAGAGGAGGAGGGAGTGGAGGCGGTGCTGAGTGGCGGCGACAGGGGAGGAGGAGGAGGTAGTGGCGGCGGCGGCGGGTAGCCGCAGAGGAGGAGGAGGAGGAGGTAGTGGCGGTGGCGAAGGAGGTAGCGGCTGTCAAACCCCTTAATAATTCGATATTTGCATAATAATAAATACATAGTTCAGACATCATACAGAAATAGCCGAAATATACTGATTATAAGAACTTGTTTACATTACAGGAATCTTCATAGGATTTGAAAAAATATACAGAGTCCAAAAGAGATAAAATTTAAAACAAAGATAGCCAACTGCAGTCTCATTTGAACTGGACCTCAGACACTGGCATTTATGGTTTTGCCTTTGGAGTCGCTACCTTCTACTGGAATATTTTTAGATGTTGAAAAAGGGTGAGATTCGAGTGAATCTCAGTAGTGACATACAATCAATCATATAAAATACGATAAATAAATATGCAATGCGCCATGATATGTAAAATGTTAACTTGTGTTGTATGCATACTGTCTAAGGCCAAACGACTATTTACAACCCTGACTTAACTCATGTCTATGGTCAAACAATATGTCTAGACCTTGGATTATTCGTGTGTTGTGTCCTAGGTACTGTCATGTTACAGAAAATAGCATACATAACATATAAATAATCACATAGTGTATGAAAGAAAGAGTTACTACCTGGGTCCTTTTTTGATCTAACTATTTATTAAAAACTTTTTCTCCGGCTTGGGCTATTACCAATTCCTATAAATTAAAATTAACAAGTAATTAGTTATTACTTGCATTACTATTGCTTTTAACCATATTCTGAAGGTTATCTCAGTTTTAGCGGCTTCTACACTGTATAATTTTGCATAGTGCAATTTTTCTATTTTTCAGAAAATTGGAAGATTTTTCAGTTAATTTTGAAAAATCATAAATAATTCTAGAAAATTCCAAATTGACTGGGTCTAAAGCCTAAATGAAGCTACTGAAATATATTTTCATGGAAAAATATCAAAATCTACCCAGCTTCACCATATTGCTCCCAGAATTTCACGAAATATAACTGTTTCAGATTACTCTCCAGAAACAGAGCACAACTTTGAAAATATATATCTCCTAATATAATTGTCTAAAAATTATGATCCATATATGAAATTAAAGCTTTGAATGTTTACTTTAACTATGCAAAGTTTCATAATTTTTGGTTAAGTTTTGGTTTTTCAAAATCCCGTGAAAACCAATTTGACTTCCAGAAACATATTCTGACAGTAGCTAACTTCAAAAATTCATATATCTAAATATACTGATCCAAATCGCACAATATATATATATATATATATATATATATATATATATATATATATATAAAATTAAATTTTAGAATATTAAATTTCATTCTGAAAATTTTCATGGTTATTAGAAAAGAATTCATTGCTAAAAAACACCACGAAACCAACTGCCAGAATCTGGACTTCCAGATTGCACCTGTTTTTAAACCTTACTTTCAAAATTCATAACTCCCTCTACATACATCCAAATGATACATGTTATGACTCATTTTAAATCTTGGGATGTATATTATCTCCATGTAAAATTTCATAAATATTGGATATGATTAGGTTGGTCAAAGCTCAACACGAAATGGACTGTCTCCTAAAACGTCAGTTTTTGACAGTCTGAGTTAAAAACTCAATAACTCACTCATTTTGACTCCAAATTGTGCTTTTCTTGATTATATATCCTACTACACATCCTAAAATTTCTATAGGAAAAAGAACCAAAAAAAATATCCATCCATCACCTCCATTTAAACTTCTGTAACTTTCCAGCAGAAACTCTGTTTTTCCGGCAAGTAAAACTGAGTTGAGAAAACTCATTTGCAACCATGGTTTTTCACTCCAATCTCAAAGATTTCAACTCTACATACTCTTAAATATGTTTCTTGTGTTTGGTGATATGATTACAGAAGCAAAGAGGCAAAAAATCACACGTAAAATGGACACACAATAACTGGTTTTGGTATTTTACGGTGACAAAACGTTTTCGGTGACTTCTCTTGATTCCAGCAGCAAAACAACCCAACAAAACCACTAAAATCCTATAGAAATCCAAGGTAAAAGTAGAGGAGACTTACCTAAATACGTTTATGATGTTGTGTGTCAAGTTTGAAGCTTCCTTATTTCTCTTCTTCCTTCATTTTGCTCTCTCTCTCTCTCTCTTTCTCTACTTTTCTGTTTTGTTTTATGTTTCTTCAGTCTCTTTCTCTAAACGTTTTGGATGAAAGAATGTCTTATTTATGGTGGGGCTAAATGTGTGCGCGCGCTATCTAAACGTAAAGTGCATAGAGATGTGAGTGAGAGTTTTAAGTAAATGGGCAAGCGCGTGTGTGTGTTGTTCATTGGCTTAAGAAAATGTGATGTCCTATTTTAAATGTAGTGTGTGTGTGTTGTACGAATCAACAGAGAAAGATGAGGAGTATGTGGGTTTGTGTAGTTCATTGGTTCAATATGCATGTGTTGTCTAATTCTAAATGTATGTGTGTGTGCGTTCAAGAACCCTCCCTGTGTGCCAAATAAAGATAAGAATAAATTATTAATTGTTTAGTGTGTGACGGTAAGTTTTCATATGTAAGTATAGATATATTTTTTTATCCTATAAATGACACATACTAGGCCTTAATTTTTTCCTTGATCTAACTTAAGTTTCTTTAAATTTTGTAGGTTCCATAATTTGACTTACTATCTAGTTTCCATAAATTAATCCTTATATTAAATTGTGGGATGTTACAGTGGCGGTGGTGGTGACGGCGGAGGAGGTAGTAGCGGCAATGCCGAGTGGCGGTGGCGGCAGAGGAGGAGGAGGTAGTGGAGGCAGTGCCGAGTGGCTGGTAGCAGCAGAAAGGGGGAGGAGGAGGTAGTAGTGGCGAAAGCGGTAGAGGAGGAAGAGGAAGTGGCAGCGATGGCGGCGCAGGAAGAGAAGGTAGTGGTGGCGGTGGCCGAGAAGGAGGAGGAGGTAGTAGCAACGGTGGTTGTGGCGGAGGAGAAGGAGGTAGTGGCGGCAATGGTGGTAAAGGAGAAGATAGTGGCAGCGGTGGAGGAGGAGGTGGTAGTGGCAGGTGGTGGCGGTGGTGGAGGAGGAGGTATTGGTGGTAACGATTGTGGCGATGTGGTTAAGTGAAAAGATATAAGTAAAATAAAGAGAAGTGAAACTAGAGAGTAAATTGGACTTTTTTAACTATACAATGGGATGATAATGAGGATTTATAGGGGGAGAGGTATGAATGAGGATTACTAATTTTTTGGTAATAATCATTACCATGGTAAGCCCTATTAACATATTAAAGAGCAACCAAACACTCTTCTCATAGTAATGCAATCATGATTACCATTGCATGCATGCAATGGGGTTAAACTAGATGGGCTCTTAGTCTTAGAATGATCATTCCTTCATACATACATTTTAGTTTATAAGTTAAATAAATTAATTTTTTTATAAAAAAAAAATAAAATATTTTATAGTAATTCATTTAGCTTCCTTAATTTTTAACAAAAAGTCAACTAAATCTTATATTAAGAACCGAAGAACCCAGGAAGATGATACTTTCATTGTCCTCTTTCTTATTATCTTTTTTTCATCTTATGTCTACCTTTAAATCCTAAAATGGATTGTTTATATTTAATATTTTATAAAATAATTATTATACTTTTTTATAAATTAAAATTTATTTATTTTTTATGTATTGTAATTATGAATGGTATAGATTAGATTTTAAGAGTTTAAATTTACTTATTTATTTTTATAGAAATAATTTTATAAAATATTAAATCTAAACTATATATTGTTTTAATCCAACAATTGATATAATATTATGATAATAAAATGAGAAAGGAGACAATGAGAGGAACCTAACCCAAGGACTGAAAGTAATATCATTTGTTCACCCACTTATTAATTTATATTATAAAAGCATTATTGTCTTTAATATCGAAGTTATTTGGGGAGTTAATCTTAGTGTTAAATATAAGGTCTATTTATATTAGTCAATTTTTCCTAATTTAGCCCTACCGATGCTTTCTCAACAATAATCCAGGAGGAGAGATAATGAAAGAATTAAGAAAGATGGTTAAGGTGTTTTAGAAAATACATAATAAATTACCTAATTTAACTAACTTTATAAATATAATTAAATTAGATAAATTGGTTTGAGATTAAGGGAGGGAGTATTTTTCTTTTAAAAAAATTATTTTTTTCATTCTTTTAAATCTGTGTTTTAATAAGAAAAAAACCAAATAAAAAAAAATAAGGATTAGAAAAAAGATAACATTGAAAAGTTGTAATAAAGATTAAGTGTCTTCTCCTAAACTGTCCAAAAAAAAAAAATCTTCTCCTAAGAGTGTCTTAATATTTTAGAAAATGTATGTAAAAAGAAAAAATTACACGAATGAATAGATTGACGCAAGATAAACATGCTTGAGATATTATAATTTCATTAGCCAACAACTATTTTTTTTATACTTTCAATTATCGCATTTGTGGTTTTCTTTCTCAACACAAGTATCTTTTCTATGACTTAAATTCAAGACTTAGGAGATCTAACATGACTTTATACCGATAAACCAGCTCTATATTTCACTGATCAAGCTTTAACACTTATGTATGATTTTTTTAATAATTATTTTTTTGAATACATTTTAGGATTAAATGTTATTTTTGTCTTAAATAGTATCTTTGATCCTAAATATAAGATATAATTAATTTTTTTTTGAAAAGATTAAACAATCTAAATAAATTATTTCAGAGCATTTATATTCATAGTTTTTTCTTTAAATTAATTTATGGGATTTATAAAGTAATATATAATATAATAATTCATAATGTATATTATGATTAATATATTTATTTAATTTTTTTTTTAAAAATCTTGGACCGGAGGGAGTATTTGTGAAGGGGTTAGAATATTCAAAAGCTGTTCCAGCTCAATATCCTTTAGTGTGTATTTGGAAACTCTCCAAACCATGGTTTCAAACAATGGTTTGTGTAAATCGAGATAAAACTCCTCTCACAAATTTACTTCGTAAGTCGTAAAAGCTATTCTCAAAAGCTAATCCAAACACACACTTAGACAAATGTCAAAATCTGTTCAATGCCAAACCCTTTTAGTACCGGGGGCCGAAAGTTGGAGTCCTTGGTTCGCAGTGTTGGTCTCTCTTTCGGTTTTTCCTCACCCATTCGATTCTCTTTTGGGTTGTTTAACTGCAGAAATTGCAAAGCACATGAACGATCATTCTCTTGGAGCACAAAGATGAGCGAATGTGATGACCATCGTCTCCGTGCCGCCGCCGCCGAACTCGATCCTGCTTGTGCCTCCTCAACTACAAAGGCTTCCTCGCCGTCTAGGTATCTAAATTTCTCATCTGCGATTTTTTCTCGTCATTATTAACCTTCGCATATCTTTCCCTCGTACAACTTTTGCTATCAATTTTGTAATTTGCTGGATGCCTCCACTTGTTGTAATTTGATTCCCTGCTTTTGCTTTTAGAGTTAAAACTTAAAATAGGGTGATGTTGTCATGTTGCTAATGTTTTAACACTTCTCGGAAGATCCAAAAAAGCTTGGGCAATTATACTAATTTCTGAGGAAGATAAATTATCACTATCATGCCTGTAGAATTATAAAATTGATATGAAGTTTTAAGAGACTTGTGCGAGATTGATTGGAATTGTAAAAAGAGAAATTTATCCTGACTTATTATTAGTAGTACATTGATTTGTCAATTAAGATATTCTGACCAGTCATTGGTGGCTCTGTAGCTTGTCGTGCCCTGACTTGTCATTGGTAACACATACATTGACTTCACAGTTGAGGTGTTCTAATTTGTTATTATTGGCATTGTGACTGTTATTGCGCTGACTTGTCGTACATAGTATATTAACTTGTCATTTGAGGCACTCTAACTAGTCATTAGTGGTACATTGACCTATCAATTGACAGCTAAGGGTAAGTTGTCTTTTCATAATTCTAATAAATTGCCCACAAGTCCCTTGAGATTTCATATCAATCAATTTGATGTTTTCATTGGAGCTGGTAGTGAAAATTTGTATTCCTGAGGATCTGATTGAAATTCCTCGGAAAACTTTCGGATGCCAGCTTCCACAGCTGCAGTAAAATTAAAAATGACCCAGACATAAGATAGCGAACCAACACAGTTACGTTATTGGTTGAACTTGATTATGTATTATGTCGTAACCTTATTCATCGTTTGTATACATATTCACTGACATGTAATACTAACTTATGGTTTATTTGAATGACTAACTTGTGTCTTCTCTTTCTTTATTCACCCACTTGGGCAATGCAAATACAGTTTTAATTCTCATCAAGAGCAGCGGTTTATATAGTTTGTATTTATATAGTATAAATCAACCCTTTCATTCCCTTGTTCTCTCCCTTTGTTTTCATCTTGTTGCTGACAACAGATAGCTCTTTTTCTCAGTCCCTAAACTAATTCATTTATTTCCCATAATTTTCATGCTATTTGATTGCTGAATTTGAAGGCTGAAGCAAAAAATTTGTATCCCATGGGTGTAACCCTTGCTTTAACGCTCATAGAAACTTTATTGATCTTATTGATCTTATTCCCATTATTCTGCCCTGTATCTTCTCAAACGAATCATTGAGGCCAAGGAGGAAATCATAGACTCTCCCTTCTTCCACTATCTTCTTGTATAACTGAGCATCCTCCACGTTTTTCCATGGATTTACTTCAAACAAGTCCTATTGTTGCCAGAGTTTTAACAACGTATTATAATATTCAGTCACTGTCAGGTTACCTTGTCTCAAATCTCAAAGTTGTCGCTTCAAATGGATCAAGGCAGCAGTGTTATCAAGAGAGGAATAGGTTCTTCTGGCTGCATCCCAAATCTCTTTTGCAGTGTTTTCCAGGAGATAGCCTTCACTGATAGCAACAATCATAGAGTTACAGAGGCAAGTCATAACTTGGTTGTTTTCAGCAAACTACGTATCAAAGTTTGGATCATCTAGGGCTGGTTGTGGTGCTGCCCCATTGATGTACTTCTCCTTTCGCTTTTCACGAATATATCTCAGCACACTTTGGGACCATTGAAGATAATTTTTTCCATTAAACCTATGGTTAATGACCATACTTTGAGGTTCTGGAAATTTTAATGTTAGTAAGGTGCTGCTGGTAGTGGAGGAAAATGTGGAAGAGGATGAGATGCTGGTTGGGGTGGTACCAGACATGAGGGCAACGGGATATATTCCGGTTTGAGATGAATTTCTGGGGACAGAGTCGAAAAGGGGAGGGAATTCAGAAGGATTCATGTTTCTGGAAGAAAAATCGCCGAAAAACACCTCGAACGACGGCACGTGGACGTCACGTACTGGTGCTGTGGTGGCGTGTGGTGGTCACGCGCCACTCCGATCATGTCCGTGTCTCTGGGAGCCGCCGATCGGCGGCTTCCAGTTCTGCTTGTGCCGGCAGTGTGCTGACACGCGCCGCCCTTCACCAGATCTCAGATTGCATGAGTCCTTCTTCTTCTTCTCTCTCTCTCTCTCTCTCTCTCTCGTATCTGTCTCTCTACCTCATTGTAGCACTCTCTGATTTTGGTTACCAACCTCTGATACCATGTTGCAAATAAGAGGAATAATGCTTTTCAGTCTTGTATTTTCTAATGAGAATGGAGTACTATTTATAAGCTCCAAATGAGAGCCCTCATAAGGAGAGAAATTAAAGAGAATAAAGAGAAATTAGGAGGAGGATTACAATCAATCACTATAAAGTTAGAATCCTTTCTAAACAAGAGATGCTATAATCAAAGGATATGATAGGATACTATAATCATGGGATCCTTAATTTATTTCCTAATATTCTAACACATATGATAATTGGTTTCTTAATAAAAAAGTTTAGTTGTTATGTACTACCTCCGATTTGGAATGTAAGAGCTAGTTGAGGGGTGGAGTTGGTTTTAAATATAAGATTTCTATGTATTTTGCCGTGTATTTTCTATTTGGTTTCTTAACTATCCCTGTTGATTACATATGTTAAGGGAGTTTGCATTAAGGGTTAATTTCAATGTAAATGATTTAAAAAGATATTTTAAGAAAACTAATGCACATTTTTGACAAAGAACTAATTTCCTTAATCTACTCAAATTAGTTAAGTAGATATTGTATTAAAGATTAGAGGTAGTAATTGATTTCTGTTGTTTCTCTTTTTAGCATTTCCCAAATTTAGGAGTAAGGAATTTAATTGCCTCAAAACATCTTATTGAGCTTCCAAATCTTTCTGGAGCCCCCAACCTGAGTGTGATATATCTTGATGAATGTGTGAATTTGGCTCAAACTTATTCTTCAAGGAGCCTGCGCAAGCTTTCAATTCTATCCATACGAGATTACACAAACCTAAGACGTATAAACATTGGAGGCAATGTTAAGGAGACAGATTCAGGGTTAGTAGCTGTCTACAATTTTCTGGATCTTATGAACTCGTCTTTCTATAAATTGATTGTGAAGCTCTTTATCTCAAATGACGGCAATAATTTCTCTGGGTTTTGGGTTAAAATTGTGAGAGTATTTTTCTCGAAGATAGTATCAGATCAATGCATGAACAATTTTGAGAGTTCAAAGTCGGAATTGTCGTCTTGACTTCCATTTGTTACTTCGCCTCGCTGGTCAGATCTTATTGAGTTTGGCAATTTCAACAAACATTTCCACTTTTATTCTCATCATGAAGAGATTACCACTAACCATTCCAAACAAGTAGTCAATGAACTCATAGCAATGGCGAGAAAGCCATTGGAGCTTGAAGAAAAGATGATAACAAAAGAAGTAAACACAGATTTTATTTCTTGTCATGGAAAAAGGATGCCATTTGAGATAGAAGAAGAGACGATGACAGAAATGGAATGTTATTGTAGCGGTACTGGTAATAGGTTAACAAGAGTTCCTAATGGCTTCACACGTTGGCCATTATTGACACAAGTGACACTACAGAGAAGTGAGATTATTGGGTGTGAAAAAGTTTGGAATATTAATCCTGGGATTTTATTGTTGAAATCACTTCCAGAAGCTTGTTGCAGAAGGATTCAACCTATGATGGATATAAGAATCTCACGGAATAAAGTGGCAACGATACGAGGTGGCAATGATTATATTGCAGTAGCAGCAACAAAATGGGACATGCCTGAGTTTAGTATCGACATATGGCAAGAGTTGGCTGGAGATTTCAATGTTCATTTTCCCATTCGCTTAGATCATGACTCCTTTTGGGTTCTTTTTTGGTTTTCAAGAAGAAGAATCAGCAGGTGATCACTTTTGATGCTTTACGTTATTGATGGATGTGTAGGTATTGGTTTTGTGTACTCATGTCTATCATCATTGCACTCGTAGACTATTTTTTCCCCCTGGAACCTAGTGTATGTATTCAAATAGAAGATACTTAGGAGAGTTTTCTTGATTAAAAATATAGATCTTCGTTCCAATTTGTCTAGCTCTTCAGTTGACCTTTTCCATTTCACCTTATATTCAAATAAATGTGAAAGGGAAATTATAGATACCCCTCTGATTCTGTACATATCTAACCAATTCATGGATATTAAAAAAATCAGTTAAATTTGCTTGTAATAATTATATTTTGTGATTATTGATTTTTCATTTAAAAAAAACCCTGTATATGTAAGGGAGTGAAAATAACTAGGCAAAGGGTATTACAGGCAAAAGAAATTAATGAACAAGAAAGTGAATTGAAATTCTTCATTTAAAACTTAAATGCACGTCTTTCTTGCTTTTCTTGTATAAATGAGGTTCTTCCCATTCTAGATATAAGAATTAGATATATAATAATGTGATATCTAGAAAATGCTCTTGCCTATTAAACATTAAATAATAATGATTAGATGCCCCTTTATTCTGTACATACCTAACCAATTTTATAGATATTAAGAAAATTAGTTAAATTTATTTGTAATAATTATATTATGTGTGAGTACTGATTTTATGTAAAAAAGGCCTATATATATATAAAGGAGTGAAAATAACCAGGCAAAGGGTATTATAGGCTAAAGAAATTAATGAAAAAGAAAGTAAATTGAAATTCTTCATTTAAAACTTATATGTCTTTCTTACTTTTCTTATATAAATGAGGTTGTTCTTTCTATTCTAAATATAAGAATTAGATATATAATAATGTGATATTTAGAAAATGCTCCTGCCTATTAAAAATTAAATAATAATGATTAGATAGCCAGAAAAATAACAATTATTTTTTATAATATATTTTATCAATGGAAAGTAAATATATAAGATAAAAAGATTGTGATACAAGTCAAATACAAATATCTATAGTCTCGGCCCCCAAAAAAAAAAAAAGAGAAAAATGAAAGTGGGAAACACTCGTGAAGGGCAAATAAAGATTATTAATACTGAGTTTTTAATCCTCAAGATTGGATCCATCTCCTTTTTGACCGTACTGTAGAATAAGGCATTGTATACTCCCTTCTATATTTTTTATAAACAATTTTTATCTTTATTACGTGAAATTGAAATAAACTAGCGATTAATATTAATTAAAAATAATAAGTGTAAAAAATATTATATTTCTTTCAAATATACCCTTATTTAAAAAATGAGTATAGGAGAGAGAATGAGTAACTAATATGATAGAGTATGAATATAAAATATAAGAGATGATATATAATAAATAATTAAATAAAAGAGAATTAGTGGTAAGTGAGGGATAATTAATTTAAAGATATATGTGTAATAGGGGTAGAAAAGGAGAAATCAGTTTGAATTTTGAAATACAAGGATAAAGTTGTTTACAAAAAAGACTAACCCTAACAGAGAGAAAGTTGTTTATAAAAAGGATCAATGGAGTATTATCATAAGTAATTTATAGTTTATTTTAATGACCAACTTGTCTCTTGTCTTTCTTTAACTTGAAAATTTCATTAAGCTCTAAGGATGTGACATAATTTTAGTCAACCCCAAAACTTTTTGAAACTTCACTAAATCCTATGGACCAATGAAATTAAGTTTTGTAGGTGATTTGTAGGTGAAAAGACAATGATGCCCTTTTTCATTTTTTTTTCAAAAGAACATTTACAAGACAAATAAGATTATTTACAAGATAAAAAAGGGCATTTACAAGATAAATAAAGGGATTTAAAAGAATCTAAGGAATTAAAAACATTTTGCCTATGTACAAGATAAATATGAGCATTTATAAGATAAATAAAGACATTTACAAGATAAATAAAAGGATTCAAAAGAATTTAGGGAATTAAAAATATTTTGGTAATTTACAATACAAATATAAAAATTCACAAGACAAATAAGATAATTTATAAGACAAATAAATTAATGGTATCATTGTCTTTTCACCTTAAAAACTTAATTTCATTTTGACCCAAAAGTTACAATAAAGTTTCAAAAAATTTTAGAGATTAATTGAAATTATATCACATTGAGGCTAACTAAAATTCTCCCTTCTTTAATCGCGGGCTGGGGCAATGAAAATACTGCTTTAATAATTCTCATCAAGAGAGCAGCCACTTTATAACTACTAGCATGGAAAAAGGAAGCCACTAGAGATTGAAGATGAGATCATAATGACAAAAATAATGGAATTTTATTGTAGCAGTACTACAACAAGTAATAGATTAACAAGAGTTCCTAATAGCATCACACGGTAGCCACTATTGGCATAGGTGACATTACATAGAAGTGAGATTATTGGGTGTGATGTTTGAAACACTATTCCTGGGATTTCAATGTTGAAATTAACTGAAGAATCTGGTTGTTGCAGGAGGATTCAACCTGTGATAGGTATAAGAATCTCATTCGATAAAGAAACAATGATATGGGTGGCAATAATAATGACTTCTGATAACTTCTGATGCTTTACGTTATGGCCTATGGATCCATGTGTAGGTATTGGTTTTGTATGTATTAAATTTATGTAAGGTGTATTGGTAGGAAAAATCTTGTTTCTTATAGAGATAATTTTGATCTTCACTTTAATTTATACTCCCATATTGGTCTGGCATAGAATGCTTCAAAAAAACCAGAAAAGATAATCTTATAGAAAGTTAAAGCAAGAATCTCATCTTCAGCACATTAATAGCTAAAAGAGAATCTCCCAAATAAGAGAAATATTTCTCTGTAAAATTTTATAGATATTCCAGATGATTTTTACATGCATTAAGGCTCAATATTTATAGATGAAAAGATAACAACGAGTCCCTAAAATTTAGGCTAACACATGGCTTAGGAAAATAACAGACGTCAACATGTTGGACAGACAATATTTAAAACAAATTCCAGACAATATTTAAAACAAATTCCACTGGCTCCTAAGCGTGTGCTACACTTAAAAAATAAATATTAATAAAATAAAATCAGATTAATTCAATTCCACAAATCCCTTCCGCGCTGGCACTCTATCAGATATTTCTATTATCAGTGTCACTTGTACAACAGCTCCCTTTATAGTGCCATTAACTTATCCTCTTCAACTTCCAATGCCATCCTCTGTTATTATCATCATCCACTTCTCTTCGTAATGGTGTTTCACAGTCACAAGAAGTCATGAAACGAATGACCATGCCAATGACAACATTCACCACGACAACAGTCATAGGTATAATGTTGCTTGAAACTCTGTACCCCAAATATCAATTCTGCTATCTCTGCCAATGGAATTACCACATGTTTAAATCTAACACCAGACATGATCTTGCCACACATAAAGAGCTTCATTGTCACTTTATTCATTGAACAACGTGAAAATTCAAATATATGTGCCCAATCCTAACCCTGATCAACTTCTTCCTTCAACAGTATGCTACTAATGTTTATTCCCTTTGGCCCATCATCTATTAGGTAAACTTGAGTAGGACAGTTTGAAGAATGGATTTGATCCAAAATTACAAAGCCATCAACGTGTAAGTAATCAAGATTTGGGGCTTGAGATAGATCTGGGAGTGCAATCAGATAATTCAAGTGGCCTACATAGATCTTCTTTGGATTTGGAAATGCTGAAAAAGAAGGAACATGTTAAATATGTTATGCTAGATAACTACACAATTTAATGATGAATTCTCTCATGACAAATAAAAACAGGGGGATTATAAAGGAAATAAGTCAATGCATTTAAAAGAGTACTGGATTTAAGGCAAACAAAAAGGGGGGGGGGGGCTTTCCATACAGCTTGAAAAATTGGTCATTAGTAAATTTGGTCCAGATATGTAGGGGTTGCCAAATCTTGAGCTAATAAGGGTAATATGTTCAAATTTGCACAACTAACATGTAATTTTCTCTGAATTAAGGCAAAGCACTCAAGCAGCAAACATGTGCATCATGAATTATTTGGTCAATTTTTGATGTAGGAGATATCTAAAATTAAAGTTCAAAGAGGTGCTTAGAATAAGACAAGGAAATAAAAGATACATACTTGATGTCCTTTCGACAGATGCCTGATATGACTATTAAGAATTTGAAGCTCAACAAGATTCTCCACACATGGTAAATGATATTCTTCCCAACTAACAATCCTGAATTAGTTCATCGGGAAGATAACTCATATCTTTACCAATAATCAACTTTGAAGGCTCCCTCCAATCAGACCAATAAATTTTTAGAAATATTAAGTTACGCATCTTACGAAGGTCATTAACTCTTAATGGAATCCTTTTTATCTTGCTCATGTCCAATGACAAGCATCGGATTGATGTAGTCACCTAGTAAGCACGTCAAGCGAAAAAAAAAGGAACTATCATTTCATAAAAGTTACCAGAATACCATAGAACATGAGATAAAATAACCATAGAACGAATAAATTATTACCTCATTACTAATGAAAAAATCATAAATGTCCCGATGACTTCGCAATCGAACAGGCCCTTTAGGATTAGAGAATGACTGTTCTCTAGCAATTTCAACACCCATGTCCCTCACAAGATCATGCATCTCAATATAGCCATTGTGATCAAATGAAGTGAGGGATCTATCTTTAAGAACACTTATGTCAATATCACTAGAAGAGCCATATAATTGTCTTATTAAGTTGAAAGAAACTTCAACTCCTTCCTTGATGAAAAAAGCTATGTCAAGAAAAATATTCTTTTGGTGCTCATCAAGCCCATCAAAACTCAATTTCAAAACATCAACAATGTACTTGGGTGGAGCTTCTTTTATTTTTTCCAAATAACTTTCCCACTCTTCATTTCCTCTTCCCTGAAGAAAAGAACCCAACATTATAAGGGCCAATGGATTTCCTTGACAATAATCCACTATAGATTTTGATAACTCCACAAAATCCTTTAATGGCTCATTTTTCTTGAATGCTTTCAAACTAAAGACACGAAGGGCATCATGAAAATCCAATATTGGAATAGAGTATGTTGAAAATGCAGAAGCATTATGAAGTACTTGCATGTCTCTTGATGTAATAATAATTCTACTTCCTTCTCCAAACCAATGATACACTTCAGTTAAATCTTCAGCTGGTATTGAATTATCCACATCATCAAGTATTAGAAGGATTCTTTTGCGACCAAGCCTACTTCTCACAAAAATGGATTTTATGTCAAAGACATTAATGTCCTCATCTTTTAATAATTCTTTGAGACATTCTTGCTGTAACCTATCAAATCCAATTATTGCTAGTTGTTCTCTTACATTTTCAACAAACGAGAAAGCTTCAAATTGTGCTTTCAACTTGTGAAATACAGCTTTGGCAAGAGTAGTCTTACCTATACCACCCATACCCCATATTCCCACAATGTGAGCTTCACTCAGTAGGTCTTCAATTTCCCGAATCTGATGATCAATCCCAACTAATCCTTCAAAATGAAAGGACGACTTACTATTCAATTTGCTCAAAATATCTTTGACAATCTTTTTAATGAGTTTGGATTCAGGCCTAGCACAAATATAAATTAAAAGAATGATCATGTTTAATGCCCAAAGAAAGAAAGTATAAGTGAAGAATGAGTATAAGTTACCTGGTATTTTTTGAATCCCATCCAGAGAGATTTGTTGATTGGACCAAAGCATTTGTCCACTCCTGCACTTTTTCATGGTTGTGCTTAAATCTCTGCTTAAGCTTATCAAATCCATCTCCAAAACTTGCATTTTGTTTGCGGACATTTGATGGGTCTACATCATAGAAAATAGGGATCACAACCCTTTGGTATTGATCCCTGCATCTCATAATATGAACGAGCTCATCCATACACCATGTTGAAGAAGCATAATCTTTGGAGAAAATGATCAAAAATATATCTGATTCCTCTATTGTTTCAAGAAGATGCGGTGAGATATGCTCTTCTTTGTGAAGCTTGTGATCCATAAAAGTTTGAAGGTTGGCATCGCAAAGCGCTTCATTGAGATAACTTGAGAAACTGTCAAGAGTGTCTTCTCCTCTAAAGCTAAGAAAGACGTCATACTTGGTTGTAGGAGGAGCAGCAACAAGATTAGAAGGAGAAGAAGCTGAGGGAATCGAATCAGCAGCATCTTTACAGCTACAGAGGGAAAGAAATCATGAATTCATATTGGACCATAAGCAAACCGAACAAAGATAAATTGCTCTAGAAGATGTTACCTATCATCAACAGAAATAGGGTGGATAGCATGAAGTGGAGAGATTAATCTGATAGCTTTAAAAATTGCTATGCCCAGGAAAATCAATACAGCTTCTATGAGCATTAAAGCAACGGTTGCATCCATGTGACTGTAATTTCTTGCTTCAACTTCAAACTAATCCTTGTTTTTTGGCTTTACCTCCTCAGGAAGAGTTATGGTTTGGCTCTTGATTAACGTGATAAAAAGACCAAACAAAAATATTAAGCAAGTGGGAAAAAAAGTTACCGAACGATCAACAGTAACTTGATGGACAGTAACGATTAGTGCTATAATGTGTCTTTAAGGAAGGAATAATGCAAAAGAAATATGTGGTCAACTAGTCAAGTCCATTCAAACAACTTTTCTCATCTATTTGAAAAGGATATGAAACCATTTTCTTTTCCAAGGAAGGAAATTTCCAGGCTTTTGGTGTGGAGGCAGAGATGATCACAGAGAGAGCGTTCTTTTATACGCACCACACCATAACCTTCGGAAATATTCCCCAGTAGCATAGGTTTTAAGAAAAGGATCCGCCGATCAGAAATAAAAAAGACTCAGAATTTAACGAACAATTAATTCAATGTAGGTTTCGACGATTATACAACATACACATAGTAAACATAGTGTTCAGATCTCACTTGTTTGGGTTTCATTAGATCTACGAGCGAAAGTAGAAAACGGAAAGAAAAAGATTAAACGCTAGAAGATGAAACTAACAGGATTTTTGCAGAATTTTACCGGAAAACAGGAGATCGATCGGATGAAGCAAGTGGATGAAAGAATAGAAGAGTGTTAGGTAGTACTAACCTCTGGATCCGGAGGAATCAGAAGAAATTGATTAGGCTCACAAAGATAGCAAAAATGGCGGCTCTAGGATCTTCAGACTTCAATTACTCCTGATCTTCAAAGAGATCAACACTTGGCTCTCACATCTTTATCAATGTCTCTGTTTCTCTTGTATTTCTTCGAAGCGAGCGTTTGCGCGTTGGTGATGCCCTGGATAAATTGCAGTTTTGCTTCATTCCCATCCGCTCCTTGGATTTACAAAAATATTCTTTTAGTTTTAGAGACCTAAACTTAATCCCACTAAATTAATTCATGAAAATGATACCGTACTTCTTTTTTTTACCAATTCACCAAAATAAAACATTGTAATATTATGTCTGTTATTAATATAAACTTAATTGATTTTTTTAAGAATTAAAAAAATTAAATAATTTAATTAATTATAGCATATATTATGTATTATTTAATTATATACCACTTTATAAGTTAGATAAATTAGTTTAGTATAAAAAATATAAATAAAATATTTTAAATTAATATATTTAGCTTTTTTAATATTTAAAAAAATTAATTAAATTTTATGTTAAGAACTAGATATAATATTGGTCAGGTAATTTATTGTCAAAAGAGTTTATTAGTAACAACAACATATAACCTGATTTTAATAATAAAGCATAACGTGTGAGAGGATATGTGTGTATTCAAAGTCAAGTTAAGGTTGCATATGCATCCAATTAAAAACCAATGGAAGTATGCTTTTTTAATAACCGGCCAATTTTATTTGCGGATGACAATGAAGTGCAAGTACTTCTTTATGTATGCATATTTAAAGGTAAAGTGAAAGATGATAAAGTGTAAAAAAATAATAATAAGGAAAAAAATAAATTAAATCTTAAAAAATTTCATATTTCTTCTAGTTAAAATGGAAGTCTAATTAAATTTTATATTGTTAGGGTTTCAAAAAGTCTTGTTATTTTTGGTTGTTGGCCCATATATAAATTTAATGTCACCACATTGGGTTGTGAAGTAGGGTCTTATCTCTTAATTAATTTATAGTATGTTTGGAATAACAATGAGTAAAATGACTTATTTCAATCTGATTTATGAAAAAATAAGATTGGTATAAGTAAGATTATGTAATTTGATTTATGTTTGAATTCGAAATTAAATAAATGATTTTCCAAAAATCAAAACTTGTTTAACTTGGATGTTTGGTTCAGCGTTGAGTGACACTATGAGCCCAATTTGATCATATAAGCCCTTAATGAGATCATGATTTTTTTTTTTTTTGGTGTTTGGTTTCGTTTCAAAAGGGCTTATGAATTGATGAAAATAGGAGGAGAGTGGAGGCACAACTAAAGAGAGATATGTCTTTGTTCACTGTTTATATTCACACTACTGTTCATCATCCTCTCATATACGAACCAGAGGCGTCGAACAGGGGAGCATCTTCTTGAGCACCATCTTCATCCTCGAGCTAAACCAGAAAGGGGTCTGAATCCCTTAGCAAGAGTCGCATAGAGGTTGAGAGCGAGAGCTACAGGAAAGCTGGGATGCAATTTGAACCAAAGAATGTGATTGAAGCTAAGCTGTGGCTGATTTTACTCTTTCGTTAAGAATGTTTATTTCCTTTCCATATGAATTTGAGCTCTAAAATTTTTTTGACTGAGATAGATTTGGTTAGAGCTATATGTGGCTAATTACTTTCATACCTAAAATAGTTATGGGCTAATTTAGGGGCTAATTTAGGGATTTGAACTTGTATGAACTATTTATTTATGTTTATTGTTATTTTTATTTACCTAATTTTTATTCTATTTTATCTGTTTAGTGCTTGATCACCATTAAGTATGAAATTGAAAAATTTATATTAACCTTCGGAAAAAGATCTTAATTGGACCGTATTATTAAGTAATGTGGGATTAGAATTTATTCAAATTTGTTAATAAGATATGAATATATCTATTGGACCCATATAATCCTATTAGAGTGAATTTGAACATTTATTATCTCTTGAGTGAATTAGTTAGGAATAATAATTTTAACTTGAAAGAGGGGTATGCAATTCAAACAAATTTTACTTTTGGAAAAGCACTTATACAATTTTCAATTCAAACATAAATCAAATTACATAATCTGACTTATTCCAATTGCACTTTTCCATAAGTCAGATCAAAAAAAGTCATTTTACATACCGCTATTCCAAACACCCACTTAGAGATTGCATAAGTGCTTTTGAGATTTATGTGTGTGTAAGAAGATATTTTATATTAGGAAGAAGTGGAAAAATATAACATAAATAATGTTGCGCTAGTATACATAAATTTTGTCAAAAAATATTACGTAACTAATAGAATCAGATGTTCCGCACAATATCATCTCTAATCATGTCCCGAATGCGACTCATGCCGATTAAAGATGTCCTGGGATTATTTGTCGACGAACCCTCATCCGCTATAATAGTATTTTCATTATGACCCCCATTCCTATTGTCTAGTTGGTTAAAGTTGACATCACGTTAGGAAGTTCTTCGAATGAATTTATATATGGCCATTGTTGCATAAACTAATCGAACTTGTATTTCATAGCTGTATTTACACATTTTTGCCAATATTTGGAATATATTCTTCCACATTTCGAAAGTCCTTTCAACTGTTCACCTCAAACTAGAGTGGTAGAAATTGAATATCTCATTAGCATTCCAAAATGTAGGTTGACGACTAAACTCAAGGACGTGATAACGCTCAAGTCGATAGGGACCAAGATACCTTTTTGGCGTCGAATAGCTAACATTGATCAAATAATATTTTCTTACCAAAACTATAATTAATTTTAAATGGGTGATATTAATGAAAGTATAAAATGAAAGCAATTCAATTGGTGGTTACGAAATTGTACTTATAGGCTGATGGGAGAAATTCATATTTGGATTTGAGGTAGCAGATTGAAACACACGAGTGTTATGTATCGATCCTTCCCAGCCCGCCAACACAAACGTGAAACATATATCCCAATCATATACAGCTATCACATTCTGTGTTGGATAACCCTTTCGACCAATATACTTTTCCCGGTTGGGATCAGTGACCACATACCTTATATGGATTCCATCTATTGCTCCAATCATATACTTAAAATATGGATAATATCGGGGATTATGCAATATATGTGGTTGGCATGAACGAAATTGGGGATCGATGGGTTTGATATTTTCCTTAGCTAAATATAGGCAAGCTTGAAGAACCCTGTGCCATTTCATCATGGTTTCAAGTATCAATCAGGAATAGGATGAAATTCAGTTGCAATACAGATACTGCCAACAAACAAAACAAAGATAATCAGTCTATTCAAAATTAGTTCTATGCCCATTCTCATCCTCATCCATGAGAATTGATTCTGTATGCCAAACTTGCCCAAATTTAACTGAAATAAGAAGTTCCACACTTACATGCTCCTCAACAACAGCATGAACAGCTGCATCTGGCAGTATGGGTCTGCCAACAATTGTCTGACTTTGAGAGCCAAGCAACAGAACTTTATTAAGAATCAATTGCAATATACAAAAAAAGTGAAGATGACACTTTTAATATTGCCAACCAAATATTTATTTAAGTGGCACTGAAAAGTTCATAATGCGGGGAGATCCCAAAGTGACTACATCAGCAAACTAGATATTGACTAGCAAGATTACTAAAATATTTATATGCAGGCATATACAAGAAACAACATAGATGACATGGCTGTATAAAAATCAAATGGGATACAAGATTTCAAGATGGACTTACTGGAATAAGATCAATCACTGATTGATTAATATCTATAAGCAGGTGTGCTATTTATGCCCTCTCCTAGAATATTTACCAGCAGCAAAATTATTGGAATTTTAAGGGTTTTATTTTCCTAATGACGTTTACGGCTTTTCTAGAGCTTTAACCTGAAGAAAAACCAAAAAAGATAATATTATAGACAACATATATAAAGGGCATCAAGATTATAAGGAACAACTAGTACATAATTTCTCCATTCCAGATCATAGATCAAGGATTTGCGGATCAAAGGCCTGGGGGTTGAAATCAATACGTGGAGTTTTGTGACCCACTCTATATTCAGAGGAATCTGAAATGGAAATTACCATATTGGGGAATTCAGAAAACACCGTACGAGGGGAAAAAATTAAAAGGCTTCTTTCTGATCTGATAGGGAATAAAGAACCGAGAACAGACCTTCTATCACTAAGAGAAGCGATTGAACTGGCTCTAAAAAGAAAGAGCGATTCCAGCTCTGAAAAGCAGCATGAACAAGTATATGACTAGACCATAGCGTAATGAGTGTTCCTTGTTCTACCTAATGAGCGAATTCCCGTCAACAGAGTATGAGTACTAGACAGAATCAGCGACAAAATCTCCAAGAGATTAAAGAGTAGAGATCTTTCTCAGCAAGTGTTTACAGTAAAAGAACAGGAAATAAAATTCCAGGGAAGCAAAGATTAAGGAACAGAGGAACAAGATCTAAACTAGTACAAAGTGCAGAGAAAACAAAAATCATTAAAAGCCATGTTTAGCATATGATGTTAAAAATACATAAGTCGTACCTTGAGAGAAGGCCAAAGATTGAAAGGAGGAGGGCGATGGCGATGGCTTCCTGGAAGGAGCGGGGAGAGCGAGAGAGATTGATAGATAAGAATGAAGAACGAGTTTGGCATGTTTGAGGAAATAAAAGGCGCCAGTTTTAAATTTTTTTTATAATGTATCACTTTCTACACCGGTTGGGCTGTCAACCCGTGTAAAAAGTATTTTTTCTATACCGGTTGGGAGTCCAACCCGTGTAGAAAACTTCTACACCGGTTGGACTCCCAACCGGTGTAGAAATAACACTTTCTACATCGGTTGATCCCAATAGGTGTAGAAAGTGGTCATTTATTTTTTAAAAAAAATTAAAAATTTAAAAATAAAATTAAAGGCATTAATATTAAAAGAATTTTTTTTAAATTTACTTTCTACACGTGTTGTCTTTTCAATATGTGTAGAAAGTTCTTTCATCTTCATATATTTACAAATATGCCACCGATCATACTTTCTACACGTATCCTATTTTGTCAGGTGTAAAAAACAGGTGTAAAATCTATATTTTGTACTAGTGATTGTTCATACTCCGTTAACTCTTCATCTATAAGGGCTTGTAGTTGAGAGTCATAATCTTCTTCCTCCATCCAATTTGCCATTGATAACGTAACTTGTGCATATGGTGAAATTTAAGTATAACATGAAAAAAATTCTAGAAACAGCAACACATACATGAATAGAATATATTAATCAGTTTGTAATTAAAGTAAGAAAAAAACAAAAACATTCATATCCAAAAATCCTAAAATTAACTATCCGACGTGACACGTGATGGTAAAACGCAACCACTCAATCAAGTACTGTTTGTTGTCATTATATAAGGAAATAAATGTTTTCCAACTACTCTTGTCTTCCGTAAGCAGTTGGATACATGGGATTCGAAACTCAGAATTTGCCTGCACTTCCTCCAGAGCAACTAGGTCCTTCATGACAGTATCAACCCTTTGTTGTTGGATGTTGCTGATAGTAACAACTTTATCCCTCAATGCACTAGCGATGATACTAACTGCATTTGCAATCTGATTCGCTGCTAGGGTTATTAGCTTCTTCCTTGGTGTTGCCCGATCGACCCTCTTCCTCTTGCCCTAGCTTCTTGAATCGGTATGAATAGAGGGCCCAGACTAGGATGAGAACCCCATGCCGGCTAAGTTGTCTGAAACTCTGATGGTCGATGCTAGGTGTGCAGCAAAAGAGTTGTCCTCGCTATCCCCTGACCCTTTCTCTTCATCTTGTTGGCTGGTACACATCTTCCTTCTCGGCGTCATCCGTCTGGGTATGTCTGAATGACGGACAATAAGTTTCCTCTCTATTAGCATAAACGTCCTTGAAGATGATCCTAAGTTCTCTCTCAAACTTCAGGGGCGAATGATGAAACTTCTTATACCCCAAATTCTCCTACAGTAATACAAGTAACTAAAATCATGACCAATATAACCAAAATCAATACTTACTTTACTTCTTCATCATTAAACGAAACTTACTTACTTGACATTTTCAGCGCTACTACTCAACAGTTGCGTCGAGGGCCCCTGTTACAGGATGATGACCTAGCCCAGTCTCGTTCAACAACATATCCTATGTATTCAAATCCTTGTGTAGGATGTCGAATTTATTCTTCAATTGTTTCTTGTTGTATCCGTGGCCTATCTTCTCATTGAACGTTGACACAATATTGGTCCAACCTACCTTTGAGAACAACAAACCTCGCCATTCTTTCCCTTAAATTTGCTCAAGACATGCATGTATAAAAATTGCAGTGGTATTGTCATCCCACACTGCTTTATTAGACATATTTCTATGCAAAAATTTCAAGGATAATCGATCAACACATTCCGTAAACCATAATTATTTATTAGAAATCTAATTGTTGCTATCTAATTAAAAATGCTTATTGTGTAACCATGATCCTTCATTTATTGGCCTTTACAAAAATAAATAGTTTATAACCTTAGAATATTGAAATTGCCAAACGTATTGATTATGAATGGTTACCTTCAAAAGGAAGTAGATAGATGCTAGACTAATCAGTGCCCCTCTAGCAATACTAGAGTATATCTTGGATGCTAAAGGATATGAAGTTTTGAACATGGATGATTGATTAATTTCTCAACAAAAATAACTAACCAGGAAAAATACAACATTTGAGTGCTTTACACTCTACAAGATACTTTAAGCTAATGATTCAGCAATAACAAATTAAATAAATAAACAGTAGTGGAAAATTCAAATACGTTTCCAATTCATAATATTAATCCTCTATACTATAATGATCGAACTAGAAATGGAGAAACCATCAAAGAAATCGGCCAAAAAAGTATATTATAATTATTATTAGCTAATACACGAGCATAATTTAGTTAGTAATTAAAATCCACCCTCATCCATCAACACATTCCCTCCCTGAACTAAAAATTATATCACCATGACTTTTTAGGTATAATAAACACAAACTACCTCAGTATTCAGCCCGCCAATTAAATTTCAGGCGTACAAAAAACCTAATTGTTGCTATCTAACTAAAAAATGAGTTGTATCAATAATTTTACATATTTATTTTATGTGATTAATTTATACTATTTTTTTCTCTGTCACTCAAAAGGAAAGGACAGAGTAATGAATTAGAGAATAACTAAATGGTTGATTTTTTTTCAGAAGACTTAGTACAGTGCTGTCAATGCTATTGAAGGCTTGTCCGATGGCTTTATCACTAATTATTAACGAAGCTAGGATAAGGGATCTAGGCCAATTGAAAGAGGTAGACTTGAACCTTGTATCCATTTTCCAGTCATAATCTTAGACTCCAGAGCAAGCAATAGTCATAGTATAAATTTACTCCATGTTTAAAATAGATAAGTGTATGAAACACAATACATAACTAAGCATTGTTTTCTCTGCTATACAGAGTCAGGCATAAATATGTTACTGTAGAAACAAGTCACAACCATCTATAATATAGAAATTGTTCCGAGTTCCAAGAGCAGAATAACTTGGCTGAAATGTGGGGCATGTAGGAAAGAGTAACTAGGAACTAACAACTAGTACACAATACTAGGAACCATCCAGGTTTAAGACAAGAATAAGACAAACCATCCACGTTTAACACAAGAACAAGACACAAGCATAGAATGAAATATGATCGGAGCAGGGGAAAGAAAATGGTACTGCGCCTATGTTCCTTGTTTAGGACAGAGAAAATGGTTCTTACCAATGCTAGCATTATGATCAGAGCAGGGGAAGAAAAAAAACCAAATGAAACATGCAACGCAAGCAACATTGACACCGGATTCGAAACAAGTATCCCAGAGTGAATATCGGCCATTCAGTGGAAAGCAGATTTAGATATGAAGTAAGGAACTGTACCCTACCAGCAAGGAGGATTTTACCAGTGCTGACCATAGGAGGAAGAGGAACCACGTTGAGCTCGTTGGGGATGACCAGATGGGAGATCGCTAAGGACAAGGGGGATGTCATTCGGTGGAACTTGTGATTCCAAACAAAGCACACAGGGAAGATGAAGATAGAGGCCACAGACCACCGTCAGCTGCAGGACTCGCTGGAGAAGTCAACCGGAGCTAACAGGGAAACAGAGCTCCATGGATTTGCCATAGACAGAGTTTTTTACAAATCTCAGCGAGGGCGATGGCAAGCCACACATACAACCCGATGCAGAGGCAATCAAGGAGAGAGATTAGGAGAGAGAAGCACATGGCTACAAGGAATTTTTTAGCTCTAACGGTTAAAAAAGGGATCTAATGCTCAGTTCACATGTGTCATGCAATATTCAGGAGGCTTGTGATAAAAGCCCGATCACAGTTTCTTATAAGCCCTTATGAAGTACAACCCAGCCAAACGTGAAAAAAAAAAACCAATTCTAATCGGGCTTTTGGTCTTCTAAACAGGCTTATTGTACATCCAATCGCTGAAATAAACATACAACTAGGAACAATGTTTTGATACATACATTATGGTCTCATAATTTGTATATCATTACTTTAACACTTAAACCTAAAAAGGTTGGCCAAAAATAAAAATAAAAAAGAGAACAACGAAGCAATGATATCACATGCGTGTGTGTAGTATTTTATGGCAAAAAAAAAAAAAGTCTTATTCAATAAGGTAAATACTGAAAATTCATTATACTTTCCTTTTGTTGGAATAAAAAAAGCTAGTCCCCAATCTTAAATTAAGTTAATAGGTCTTGTATTGAAGACCAGAAAAGTACCTACCTAAGGAACGAGATTGAGAAGCAATGGAAGATTATTATATTAATTACTGGAACTCTTGTTAATATACTACTATTAGTGCTACTTATACCACATTTGTTAAGTTTCAGAAAACGACATAAATCACACCCAACGCAAATGCATATTCCCAAATGATTTTAGTCATATTTTAATAAATAAAAGGATATTTTAAGGTGTAGTTTGATTTAAAAATTGAAAACATAGAAACAAATTAAATTGAAGCAGTTGAAGAAAAATATTCAGAAAAATTTCAATGATTATTGCTTTGAGCTGAAAATTTTAAATAATAATTACAATCTTTCCCACCCTAGTGAGAAACCAACATTATACTCGTTCTTATCCATTGACCCATAAATGACTATCAAACAAGCCTTATAATAACTCAGGTAACAAATATCCCTCTTGTGATTGATAAATGAGGTACGACTATAAACTCGTGATGGCAAAATGTCAGGTAAAGAGAGTAATACTCGTGGAATAATGATCATGAGAGAGAGAGTGTAACAAGTGACTTTAGGATTGAAAATTGAGGAATCCTGCAACCTGCATTCCCAATATATCACTCTCTTTTAATCTCAGTTTCCTCAATAATGACCAGCGAGTGATGCTGTCACGAAGTTTTGTGAATACAGCATCACTATTACTACCATTACTATTAACTCATCTTCCTCTTCTTCATCTCTTCCATTAATGAAGTACTCTTACTGCACCTTTCTTCTTCTTCTTCTTCTTTCTCCTCCCTTATTACTTGATGATCATTAATCATTTGTCTTCTTAATGGCCCTACCACACCCCTTTCTCCTTTATTACTCCACAGATCCATACCAAGTCTGAAGTTGGTTGAAATCATGCCCAAACTCAATTGGACTCTTTAAGCAATCAACTATCCTAACAAATGGAAGTAGAGAAGCCAAACTTTATGCCCATTTTCTCGATTCTGCTATCTCTGCCGATGGCATCACCATATGTTTAAATCCAACACCCCATATGATGTCACCACATACCAACAACTTCATTCTCACTTTATTCAATGACAAGTTCTCCATATTGCCCAGGACTGTTGAAGAATGGATTTTGCCCACATTCACACAACCTCTAAGATTAATATATTCAATCTTAGGGGCATGAGAGATCTGGGAGTGAAGTTAAATGTTTTAAATCCCTCGGAAGGATTCCCTTTAGATTTGGAAAATGCTGGAAAGAAAAGAAGCATTGTCAAATAAATTAGATAACTACCCGAACAATTTTAATCAAGAATTTCTCTCATGCCAATTAGAACGTGAATTGAATTACCGGCATAAAGTTCAACTACGGTTTAACCATCAATTTAAAGCTAGTAAAGCAAAACCAATAATAGTGTTTGACACAACATCTTATAATCACCACAAGAAAAAAAATGACACATGAAAAACGAGACGTACCTGATTTTAATTTTCAAATTGTTGGGTATTACTATTAGGTATTTCAAGTATAACAAGATTTTCAGCACATATGATAGTGGATATTGTAATATCCCAAAATGTACTCAAGGGCTATGTGTATAAATAGATACTGAAATTAATGAAAGAATTATCCTAAGAAATTGTACAATGACTTTAGCCCGATTAGTTATTGCTAAACGACCTAAGTTTCGCCTAAAGTCGGGAATGACTAAAAACTTAATCGGAACGTAAAATGGCACAATTAATGGCCTTATACAAGTGTCAAAAATTAGGCAAAACCAAAGGAAAGGAGTAAGAAATGATTTATTTCGATAAATCATAAAACGTAAGGGCAAAACGGTAATTTTGCCATAAAACAAGAAACAAATATTTTTCTCCTAATATTCCCAATCATTTTGTTCAAATAGGAATTTAAAAAGCGAAAATGGCTAGTTGGTAATTAATAAGTCGAATTTGGAGTATTATCACCAAGGAAAAATCAAAGTTGGGAAAAGTCAACAATTTCAACAAAGGCTAAGCAATGGTTTGAAGATGCAAGAAGCTATTATTTCCCTCCTTCTTCTTTACAATTTCGGTGGCATAGAAAAGTAAGGGGAATATACATATATACTTGTTGGTCAACATTGATTCAAGAAGAAAATTCTTGACCAATTAAAGGTTAACATGTGGAAATTGCAACTTGGAAATTTTGACCAAGACATAAATGAATTGCAAGAGGACTTGGGTAAGTAAATTGAGACCTTTTTGGGGCAGAAATTTCGGTCAAAAGAAGAAAATGGAAGACAAGAAAACTAACCAAAGTGAACTTGACCATGGTTGGAAAATTAACTCACAACTTTTCAAGAAACCACATGAAGTTGACACATGAAATATTTCCTTTTTCTTTCTTGGTGATTCACGGCCAAGTGATGGGAGCTGAAGCCAAATGAATTAAAACACATCAAACACTCCCTCACACAACTCCAAAGTCGGCCAAGTGAAGAGAAGAAGAAAGAGAAAGAGCCAAGGTGAAGAACAAGGGTTTAGGTAAGAGTTCTAGCTTGATTTTCACCTAGTAAATCTCTTCTATAGCTCAAACACCCTTCATAAACATTGTTCCTCTTGATGATAGCTTCAACTCTATGGTTTTAGAATTTCAAGAGGAGGTGTTTTCAGCCATCTTGCAAAAGCACAAGTTCAAGAAACAAAGAAAGAACCTAAGGAGGAGCAAGATGTGAGCTTTAGCTTCATTTTGATCTATGGATTGTGTTGGTTGGTTGAGGATTTTTCCCATGTGAAATCTGCCCTGTTTTTTGCCAAGTTATGATTATGAAGATTCATGGTATTTTGGTTGTGTTCATGGTGTTTTATGATGTTTAGAAGGCTTATAAAACTAGTATGAGACTTAAATTGCAAGTTGGGTAATTGTTGGCTTATTTGTCAAATTTATGCCCTGTGCATGACGTGGTGAAAGAGTTGGAATTTGATAATTTTGATATTTCCATTGGCTTTATAAGGCAAAATTGTGTAGGTATACAAGTGTTCATGAATTTTGGATGTTCCTATATCAATTTGGAAATTTTGGAAGTGTGCATGAACATGTTGTGTAATCTGCCCTGTGTAACAGTAGATGTTGTGCGTGAGAATTCAAGGTGTAAATCTTGTCCGAAAATTATGAAACTTTCCAGTCTGACAGTAGAGACATAGACCTTTAATTTGATAGGTCATAAGGATTAATTGGATATGTATGCTGGGAGTTACACATTTTTGAAGTTTGGTCATGTAAAACTGGAAAATTCTGGAACAATTTCCAATTACTGGAAATTCTGGATTTCTGTGCGTCCAATTGGCTAAGTGAAGTATTTTTCCATGAAACTAGACTTAATAAAAGTCACATAGGCTTTGAAACCACCCAAATTGGACATGTTTTCAAAAAGATATGAATTTTTAAAGTTAGTGGACCAAATCTGCCAGCATTTGTGCCTATGCGAAAATTGCAAAATGTAATGGCATATTGTAATTTCTTTGTACACCAAGGGTAGAAATTAGTCCCTTGTGATAATTTGACCATTTTAACTCATTGGTTGACTTGGTAAAGTTACCATAATAACCCTAATGATAACCAACATTAAAGAGTAATTTATAAATGTATTGGGCTAAGTAATAACCCGTCCATTCATGAATTCCCACATATAGGATTCGATATCTGTCCGGGACGACCAAGGAAGTGGTAACACACCTCGGAATATTGGAAAGGTTAAGGTAGTAACTTATCCCTCATATTCTATGTATCCTGCTTCATGCATATTATTGCCATTATACATACTTGAACTGCGAACATGAATCGGGTCGAATTGCCTTTAAGCATTCAGATGAGAAGGGCTTTGGCCCAATAGAATACCCAGCGGTGTGGGAAGGGACGGTACATCCTTGAATAGAATTATTTATTGAATGAACATATCTCTGAATGTTGAATGAATATTGAACTGTCTGGTATGTGGTGGCTGTTATGGCATGTTTCTTCGTATACATTTTATATGAGTGCTATTTGTTACTACTGGGATTCTTTTGAATCTCACCTTTTTTCCAATAACTAACCTGCAGCACGGGCGAGTAGTTCTCATGGGAAGAAGATAGCCACGGATGGGTAGAAGTGAAGACCTAGAATTTATTTTCTGTTGGTTATCTAACTTTTGGATCTGTATATAATACTGAATGATATTTTGGTAAACTTAGTACTCATGGTGGTAGGAATACACCAACTGTAAACCTGGAAGGTTGTATGTAACCGATGTAAATTATCTAGAACCGGGTGACAGTACCAGGTGGACCCTTTTAGTAGCGAACTTATTCTGATTATCCGCTAAGAACTTCAGTAAGTACTCTGATATTAAGAAATGGAAATAGACCCGAATGAATTAAACCAATTTGAAAAATGAAAATGAGACCACAACTAAAATGTTTTGAAATACCTTTTGAAAACCCACTTAACTATAGGATCGGACCCTGTAGTGAAGTTGGGATCCCAAATGGATTAAGAACTGCTTTTGGTCTCTCATGTGGCATCAAGTCATGTTTTCAACTGTTTTGTACGGTATAAAAGTAGGGTGTTACAGATATTCTTCCCAAACGAAAAATCTTAATTCTTTTGGAAGATAATCCAAATCTCCATAAATATTTAATAAAGAAGGCTTTCTCTGATCAAACTTGTAAACTTTAAGTACTATCAAGTTATACGTCTTTTGAAAATTACTAGCCCTCCATGTAATCCTTTTCATTTTGTTTGTGTCCAATAACAAGCATCTAATTGCCTCAATCCCCTAATATATAATAGCAAATAAAGGGAAACCCAATTATCATTGCCTAAAAAAAATGACCAAAAACATACTGCACAACAATTAAATATCCAAATTAATTACCACATTATGCATTATATTAAAAATTCTTGCTATTCATATTTCCCTTTTTAATAATAAATGAATTTCTAAAAACTCAAACATGCAGAAACACTCATACGTATACCTACATACTTGCATGCATAGATATTTAATATGAGTAATTTCTTGTCATACATAAATTTTTAATAATTTCATAGAGACTTACCAAAGATTTCATTGAATAAGGAAAAACTTTTAGGAAAATAAATGACAATGAAATAAAATATTAAGAAAATATATAATATAATTAAAAAAATAAATTAGTACCTTGTCAGTGTTGAAAACATCATAAATATCCCCATGCCTCTATAGTCGAATAGGTCTTTTAGGGATAGAGAGCTTAAGAGGAGAGGGAAAGAGACAAAGAGCTGCCGCCACAGTCAAGAACTTCTTTCTTCACTACCACTGGCGTTTTCTCCGCCGTTGAGACACCGAGGAATTTGTCAAACACCAGAAACCAGAGTAGCGTCGGTGAACTTGAGAATGAAGAGCTTGAAGGCAACAACATTTGTAAAGACATAGAACATACAAATAATGTCAGCGACCTTCTCTTCCTCTTCCACCATTTTCTCCTCCATCAGTTCCTCAGTGCCATCACCTGTGAACTTTAGAGCTGTAAGAGTGAGAGGAAGTTTGGACCATTGATTTGAAGTTTTCTAAAACAGAGGAGGACACAGCCATGAGACTTGAGTCTGAGCTTCAATTTCCACTCTCAGATTCTCCTTTCTCTCTTTTCATGAATTTTTTTTGGCAAGTTCATGAATTTTTCGGTGAGATTCTAAGCTGTGATTATTTTAAAGCAATGGGAGGCTGATTCCTTTTAAGTCTTGGTGATAGAGATTTGTGCTTGAGCTTAATGGAATATAGTAGAGGGTTTTTCTATCATTCCATTAGTCCGAGTTATATATTTAGATTTTCTAGTTTTAACACTACTATAAAAGAGGGATTTGGTGGCGCCTCTCTTATGGCACTTCTTTTAAGAAGTGCCACATATAATTATTATTTTTTTTAAAAAAAATATTTAGAAGCTATAGCGTTTCCTATTATAAGTGTTATAACTAGTGTTAAACTTATGTGTCATTTACCTAAATAAGTGCCATATAAGGCCTTTATTTTTTTTAAAAAAAATTAAGGGTTAGCTATAAGCAAGTGCCATAGCTGACCTTATTTTTTTTAAAAGAAAATCAATGACTTGTATGTCGCTTACTTAATCCAGCACCATACAAGGTGTCACTGTAGTCTTGGAAGCACCTTCTAAGGTCTTTTTTTTTTTAAAAAAAACAATAAAATTTAATGAAGGCCTTTAAAAGCGCTTGGAAGAAAAGTGCCTTCTAAGGTCATGGCCTTTAAAAAAGCTCTTGGAAAACAAATGCCTTCTAAAGCTCTTTTTTCTTTGCAAAAAAAAAAGTTTTTCTTTTAATAAAGAGAAGCTTCCCTGAAGTCTTGTATGACACTTGTTTGAGTACCATATATGTTCTTCACATGCCTCAACTCTCCATTTCTCATAATTTTATCATAAATCTTCACTCCACTGGTTTCCACTCTTTATCCCTTCATCCCCACTCACTACCTTTCATTATCATTCTTCCCATTCTATCCACACTCCTTCTATCTATTTTGAAGTTGCAACGCCATTGTCCCTACTACTCCCTCTTATCTTTTATTGCAGCAAGTAGAAGTTTCTTTGGTCCCCCATGTTTTGTTATTTATTGTCTCCTCCATGTGGCATTTCTTTAACATTTGGCCACCACTTCTGTTGCAGTACAAAGCTTGGTCTTCTACATATTTTTTCTCTTCTTATCTCGACCTCCTACAGAAGCTCCCTAAATTGTAAGTCTTTACACACACACACACACACACACACACACACACACACACACACAGAAGCTTAAGTCTGTACATTTTTTTCTTTTTTTTTAGGTTAAAATCTATCATAAATTTTATGTGTTTATTCACTTAAAATTAGCTGTACATTACAATTATTGTAATTAAACACATTTAGTAGTAATTTTATGAATTAGTTATTTGTTTCAAGTTATTTCATTCTGATTTAGTTTGATTCTAGTTTGGTTTTGTTAATTTTACTGTGGATTTTTTTTAAAAAAGACTTCCTTTAGCGCTTCTCTAGGGAAAATTCATTGGAATTAATATTACTTCCTATGGTGCTTCCCTAGGGAAAAGCCATAAGAAGTAATTACTTCCTATGGCACTTCCCCATAGGAAGCTTTTTTCTTTTTTTTTTAAAAAAGAAACAAGCTATAGCGCTTTCATTGATTCAGGAAGCATTATAACTTTTTTTTATGGCGTTTCCCAAATGTCATAGTATTCTAAAAAATAAGCGCAACTTATTATGTTTTTTGTAGTAGTGTAATAATTATTGTATATGATTCTAAAACTAAGATTGATGTTAATTAGTCTTTGTTAATTTGATATTTGTAGTTGAGATTGGATTTTATAGTATGAAGATTACATATGTTTAAATTTCTTTGTAGTTGCAATGAGATTATGTTAATTAGCATGTTATTGTCTAGTTAATGTGGTTGATTTGTGCCTTTAAGGGGCTGTTTAGCACTTAAATTCCAAAAGACTCATGTTACATCATTCCAATTTCAGTTGCACATTAAGTGATTTTAAACAACATCTCAAGATATAGTAGTTAGCTAACTACTATCTTAAGAGATAGTTGTTGACGGTAGGAGCCCATTTGTTGTTTGTTGCTTCGATTGCTGGTTGAGGGTTGGGACTTTGATTGGGTTGTTGAACACTTTGAGTTCTTCCCATGCCCTTCAATTTGTTTTCCTTTAGGATGAGCAATAGAAACCTACAAAAATGATGAAATTAAATCATGCAACTTTAGATGGAAGTGCATAGAAAAAGTGAAAGGAATTGTAAATTAACTACCTTTTGAAATGACTTAATCAAACCTATTAGCCATATAACATAACCACTAATAACGTCTTTCACTATTGTTTTTTCATCCTGAGAAGGGATTGGTAAGAGGACATCTTCATTTGTACATACGTTAACCCTTACTCAGAGTGTATTCGTGGGCAATGATGAATTATACAATGTATCATTGTTGGTGTTGTAGGCCACGCCCATAGCAACTATGTGCTTGAAAGATTCATCGACGTGTAACTTGTACGTCATTTCGCCCTATGAAAAATAGAGTTAATATATTAAGGTACACTAATTTATAACGTAACAAAAAAGTTAAACTAGGGAAGAAATTAATTATTAAAGGAATAAGGACTTTAGGTTGGAGGGGCAACTATCCCTCACACTTATGTTGTCACATATTGGACTTAGTGTTGGCCGAAACAGTAGTAAGGTGTCAATTTGAGCCTTCAATAATGCATTTTGCTCTTGCATCAAACGCATACGATCGTTAAATTGTTCTACTTGATGCTTGTAGCCACTAATCTCCTATTACTTAATACTTGTAACCATAAATCTCCTCCTTTAGTTGCAAAAAATCATTTTTGTTGTGTCGCTTTTAGGGTATGAAGTATGATGTTTAGGTGACTATAAAACTAGTACCCCGAAGATGACCATCATACTCAAGAGCTCCAAGAGCCCTGTTAAGCAAATCGTCGTGACCAACATAATTCACCAACTCTAGCTGCCCTTACATCATTTTACGTTATCATAAAAAGAATTACAATAATATTAGTTATTATCAAATAGAATCATTTAAGTAAAGTTAAATATTTATTTATATATAATCTACTACTTACATAATATTCCGTAACTTTTCTGGTTTGTTCGCTAGGAATTCCTCCTTTTTTATTCGTGCAACCGGCTAGCCATAAATCATGTCGTGGTATATGTGTGACATCAAAATGTGATTCTTGAATCTACATATCAAAGTTATTTGTATTTAAAAATTAGTTATAAAAATTATATTCATAATAAATAATGATTAGTTCTTACTAATTGTTGCTCTATTACTGCATTCGATACTGGCTCTTTTATGTATTGGTATGTCATGTTGCTTGCATTTTTGTGATTTTGTTTGCTTCGTTTTTGTTTAAATCCATATCAGTAAATATTAATTACAAATACATTACAAGTAATTTGTAAAGGCTAATATTATATTACCACAAATTTCATAGTAGTATGTGAGCCCACAAACTCATCCCACTGCTCTTGAGTTATTATTCCATCATACAATTTTGACAGTGTAGGAATGATATTATCATTGTTATCCCACAAGTACAATATGACAAGATTATAACAAAAACATCTAAAAAATTTAGCGTATTTTTTCATCACAAATTTCTCTTTATCTTCGTCAAAAATGAAACAAGACTGTAAGAAAAAACTACATATAATTTGTTAAATTGTAATTCATGCAACAAAAACAACCATAATAATAAAGTAAATAATGTTTACCTTGGCTGAACCCAAGACGATATCAACATAATCTTTCTTCGCCCATCTCCAATCTGAAACTGTAATGGGGACTTCTCTAACAATAGTCCTAATGTAATTATTAAAGGATATAACATTCAGTTCGATTGGATTTCCCTTTTTCATTACATTGAAGCTCTAACCTAATGCCTTTAGTCCTTAATTTGATCAGTTTGGACATTATGGTCCTGCCCCGGGCTACGTCAACCTCAAATGCTACTTGACCATTATTTTCAACATGAACAACTTCATCTCCATTGTGGGGATCCATTTTTCTACAAGCTAAATAAACCAAATAAAACATCAGCACACAATGATAATCATATCAATGAAAGTAAATTAAGTTCAAATATATGAATACATGTAACAAAACATACAAGGCAACAAATTAAGGCATTCATTATCATCTTTTCCTCTTTCTTATTTGATTTAAAAACCAAATTCCTTTTTCATGATCATGTCTCATGTATAAGTGTTCATCTTCATCTTTATCTCCATCTATATCAATATCTTTTGACCATAGCATCTCAAAGGAAAGATCATTCTTAGGAATATTCAAATATTTATTACTTTCAACATCAACTTGTTCTTGATGATTTTTGTTTGATGGAAATACAATAGAGTAATTCTTCTTAGCAGGATCAGGAATAAAAACACTTGTTCTGCTTGTGATGCTAAATTGAAAGGATCATCTTTATCTCAAACTTTAGAAATGTCTATTTGAACAAACCCTAACTTATCTGTTCGCAATCCGTTGTTGTTGTTAACCTACTTATATCTGAAGATAAGAACCCTCAACATAGTATAATATAACTACCATATTCATTCAATGACACCAAATTATGACATTGGTGCATAAATAGGGTATATGTCTTTAGCACTAGATATATGTCAAGAATCAGGAACAAGTGTTACCTCACTATTCTGCATTATGCTCCTTGTATCATGTTCTTGTGTGTAGAATATGTGACCGTTGATTTCATAATCATTGTAAAATAATACACTTAAGCTCGGTCTACTCGATAACCATCTCAAGTTTTTAGAAACTGAATGAGGACTCCTCTCCATCTTATTATTAATGGGCATTTTTATTCAACTTGGAAAATATCAATTGTGTTCTTTTGTCATCAAATTTCCATTCCTATCACTGTGTACCAATCGAAGATCATCCTTGTGTTCTTCAATAAACAGTTCAACCTCATCATGTTATGTAGTACATATAAGTGAGCTTGCTCCTATTCAGTCATTGATATCCTTATTACATCTTTCCCACTTGTTCCTTTCCCTGATCTTTGCTTATCATGATAAGACTTTGGAATCCTTACATGGTCAACATTTGATAGAAATCAGAACAGAAGTCACTTGCTTCTTCAATCATGTACCGCTCAGCTATATAACCCTCTGATCGATATCTATTTTTCACATATCCTTTTAAGATTTTCATAAATCGCTCATTCGGGTAAATCCATCTCAAGTACACCAGACCACATAATTGAACCTCTTTCACCAAGTGCATGGTTAAATGGACTATATATAATGTCAAAAAATAAAGGTGAAAAATACATTTCAAGTTCATACAAAGTACAAAAAATCAACCTTTACAAATCTTGTAACTTGTTAAATAAACCATTTTACTGTAAATCAACTTGAAGAACATGCAAAATTTAGTGATTGTATTCCTTACTTTTTTGGGTAAGATTGAATGTATACCGACTAGTATGAAATTCTACAGAGCACATAACAATAATGAGATTTAAGGTTATTTAGCTTCAACTCTTTCACTAATACAATGTTCTTTATATTTAAAGAATACCCCTCTGGAACTTTAATTCCTTCCAAAAAATCACAAATTTTTGTTCCTCTTTCCTCAACAAAGTGTAAGCTGCTAGAGGTAGATAAGTATGGTTCCCTTGCTCAACCGGTGCCAACTCTTCTCTTATTCCCAAGTTAACCAAATCCAACCTTACATTCACACTGTCCTTGCTTTTTCCTCGCATATTGAGCAATGTGCCAATTAGACTATCACAGATATTTTTTTTCTATGTGCATTACATCAAGAAAATGTCTTATATATAAGGACTTCTAATATGAAAGTTCAAAGAAAATAGACTTCTTTTAGCCGCTTGTCCTGATTTGTTTTACAAAAGGCTTGCCAAAATTGTTATCAAAGTATTTTACCTTCTCAACAACCTGAGCATCAATCAACATCTTTGGTGGGCTACACTACAAAAAATAGCGAATTAGCGACGGAATTTCCGTCACTAATCAACTTAGAGACGGAAATTAGTAACGGATTAGAGACGGAACAATATTAGCGACGGAATTTGTTCCGTCGCTAAAAAGGCCGTTACTAATTGATTAGTGACGGAATTTTGCATTCCGTCGCTAATTAGAGACGGAATTTCCGTCGCTAAATTAGAGAAGGAATTTAGCGAAGGAAATTCCATCGCTAATTAGAGACGGAAAAATTCCGTCTCTAATTAGCGACAGAAAATTCCGTCTCTAATCTGTCGCTAATTATTTTTTTATATATAATTTAAATTGCAACATGTCTACAACACGAGCCTCCACATGTTCCTCGCCGGCGGCCGCCACGTGTACCAATCAGCCACCGCCACCTTGCCATCCTCCACCGCGCGCCACGTGTCACCCTCCACCTCGCGCCACGTGTCACAAGTCACAAATTGATTGCATTTTGTGACCAAGTTAGGATTCGAAGCCATAACCTCTCACACGTGTGCTAGTGCCTTTGCCAGTTGAGCTAAGAAGAACCTGTGAAAGTTAAATGCAAAATCATATATATATATATATATATATATATATATATATATAAACATAGACACACACATTCACACATACGTACGTACGTACGTACATACATACATACATACATAACACACACACACACAGATATATATATATATATATATATATATATATATATATATATATATATATCACTTGCAAACAAAAATAGAAATACATAATTTTATATATTATTGAATATTTTAATTTAGTTTTCTTATTTTATTTTATGTAAATATTCTACCTAAATTTTTATTATTAATATCTTTTTTTATTTATTTTATTTTATATTTTATATTTTTGTTTGTATTTATAAAATTTTCATTTTATTTGTATATAATATATTATTAAAAATTCAAATATATTATATTATAATTTTAATTTCAAAAATAAATATGAATTAATAATTTTTATTTATTTATTTTAATATTATATTATAAATTTAAAATAATTTAAAATTTAAATTATTTTAAAAATTATAATTTTGAAAAAAAATTTGAATTATTAAAAAATTTAACTATTAGAGATGGAATTAGCGACGGAAATTCCGTCGCTAATTAGAGACGGAAAAATTCCGTCTCTAAATTTCGTCGCTAATTTTTAGTGACGGAAATTAGTGACGGAATTTAGCGACAGAATGTAATTCCGTCGCTAATCCGTCTCTAATTAGCGACAGAAAAATTCCGTCTCTAAATTCCGTCGCTAATTTTTAGTGACGGAAATTAGTGACGGAATTTAGCGACGAAATGTAATTCCATCGCGAAACCGTCTCTAATTTAGAGACGGAAAAATTCCGTCTCTAAATTCCGTCGCTAATTTTAGTGATGGAATTTGTGAGGGATTAGGGACGGATTAGTGACGGAATAAAATTCCGTCGCTAAATTCCGTCGCTAATCCTGTATTTTTTTGTAGTGCTACTTTCTTCTAACTCACCATTGAAAGCCCTTTTCCACCTTCTCCAATGATGTTTTAATGGTAAGAATCTTTGATGTCCCATGTATACATTTTTCTTACAATGATCTAATCATATTGAATAAGTATCATCTTTACATATAGGACATACACAATATCATTTGACACTGTATCTAGACAAATTGCCATCAGCTGGAAAATCATTAATTGTGCCAAACAATATGGCTTTCAAAGTAAAACTTTCTTCTCTGTACCTATCATATATATTGACGCCTTCCCAAAGCATGCAGCTTCAAGTCATCAATTAAAGGAGTCAAGTATATATCTATATCATTCCCATGTTTCTTTGGCTAAGAAATTATCATGGATAACATCATAAACTTATGTTTCATAATCAAGTACAGAGGAAGGTTATAAATCATCAATATCACCAGCCATGTACTGTGTATACTACTCTGAGCCTCGTAAGGATTGATTCCATCAGTTGAAAGTGCAAGGCATAGGTTCCTTAGTTTATTCGCAAAGTCAGGGTGGTCATGATCAAATTTTTTCTATTGAAGGGCATCTACAAGGTGCCTAAGGTTTGTGTCTTCAATCCTTTTATCTACATGCCACGTCAACAACTTAGCAATCTTCGCATTACTATATAGTCACTTGAATATTAGAATAATGGAAAAATACCATACGAACTTCAATGGACTTTTTCCTTTCTTCTTCCCATATCGAGATGTATTGCATTTAGGGCACTTCCCTAATGTTGCTTATTGATTTTGAAATAATATGCAATCGTTAGGGTATATATGTATTTTCTTATAGCACATGCTAGTTGTAGAACAAAGTATTTGCTTTACCTCGTATGTCTTGGTAGGAAGTATATTTTCTTTTGGGAGCATATCTTGCATAAGTTCAAGTAGTGCGGTGAAGCCTGAATTACTCAATCTATAGCATGCTTTAAAGTTGTACAATTTCAACACTACTAACAATCTTATGTATTTAGTACTACCGGTATATAATGGTTTCTCTAAATCAGCTTTCAACTTCTCAAATTATTGAAGATAGTTATGAAGCACCCCTTCAATCATATTTAGCATTTCTTGAAGACCATCGTCCTCATCACACATGTTTAGGTTAAATTCATTCGAAGCACTGATCATGGTATGTACCCGATCACTACATGTATCATTCGTCTCACCATGCCTTATTCATCATGTGTATGATTAATCAATTCCATGACACACTAAATGATCTACCAAATCAAGTGGACTAATCCGCTTTTTATAACAACAAGATAAGTAAGGACACAAGATTTTGTTAGGATCATTTATATGTTCGCTTGCAAATCTAATAAACTCTTTCACCCCATCTATATATTCCATTAAATACCGATTAGATGACATCTATTTTCGATCCATCTATACCTTAAACATATTTTTAAAAGTGGTTAGTTGCTTGCCTTTTGCAGTTACTAATTACTTTTATATTTTGTTCTTTATTTTAAAAAAATTAAGCAATGTAACATCCGAAAATTTGAAGTTTTTCAAATATTAAACACTCTCTTTAAGTCACAAATAATCAACTAATTAATCCCGCATCATCATAATAATTTTTTACAACTCACAACAAAATAAATCATATTTGCCAACACTACATATCATAGTTAAAGTAATTGGTTCCATAACAACAACAAAATTACTACTAGCTGCGTTTATTAAATTAACTAGTTTAAAAAAATCCTTTATTAAACTACTAGCAGCATTTATAACACTTCCACCCCAATTTGAACATTTCATCAATGTCATTCTCAACAACTTTTTCACTATTGACAATATATATTTTTATGAAGGATTAAACTAGTATTATTATATTCGTAGAATGATCCATCATCAAACTTGCAGGTATCATTTGCAATATTGTGTCTTCATTTATCAAGTATAAAAAAACCCTAGAAATTAAGTTAGTTAAACTTGAGTCATACACGTTACTGCTACGCACGATTAAACCAGTATTATTATATTTGTAAGCTCAAAAATTAAAAAAATCACAATGTATAGGAAGTTTAAGCAGATAGAGAAACTTCAAATAAATACCTGAAAAACAAAAATTATGAGCAAGCATATAAGAGTCATGACATATTTTAACTAAAAAAATAGAAAATGTGGATCAAATGTTAAAAAAACATTTACAAGCTAGGAAGCTTTTGTAGAAGGCCGAGACATGAAGGAAAAAAAACACGTCGAAAAGGAAGCTTTATACTGCAACAAGAAAAGAAGAAAAAAACACGTGGGTCAGGAAGCTTTGTACTACAACATAAGTGGCGATCAAATGTTAAAAAAATGTGCGCAAGGAGAAGACAAGAAAAAATAGAAAGTGGGAGACCAAAGAAGGTTCTACTTACTATCGCACAAAGAGAGGAAGGAGTAGGGATAATGGATAAGGAAAGCAGGAGAGTAATAATGGCGAGATTGTAAAATTTCATAGCACTTTGTATGGAACTTATGTAGAAAGCGCCAAAGAAGGTATGAAAAGCTTTGCACTTTGTCAAAAAGCGCCATTGCTTCCTATTTAAAAAAATAAAAAAAAGGGAAGCTTTGGTATGGCTTGTCTGGAAGCTTTAGAAAGCTTTGATGCTTCCTCAAAAAGCGTCATTGCTTCCCATTTTTTAAAAAAAATAAAAAAATGAGAAGCTTTGGTAAGGCTTGTTGGAAAGTTTTGAAAAGCTTTAGCGCTTCTTCAAAAAGCGTCATTACTTCCCTTTTTTTTAAAAAAAAATGGGAAGCTTTGGCCCTTCTTTAAGAAGCACCAAAGCTTCCATTATTAAAAAAAAAAAGTAAAACAATACCTTAAAAACATACTAGTCCTGTTTCTTTTTAAAAGGTTGTATCGACTGAAAGTGCCAATAACATACTCCTGTTTCTTTTTAAAAGTATGATGATATCATCTCAGGTATACTCCTAATAAATATCTAAAGAAAAAAAATTAAAATTATGAAACATTTAGTTAAATGGTAGGATTGAAAATCCAGGGGAAAAACAAGGACATCATTCAACATATTAGCATCCCTAAATATTAAAAATTGGGTCACACACATACATGTGTGTGTGAGTGTACGTACATACATACGTACATATATATATATATGTGTGTGTGTGTGGGATAGAGAATGAAGGAGTACAATATCTCATTTCCAAAGATCAAATTTCATACTCATTCCTTTTTATGAGATAAATGGGAGTTCATTTTAGTTCCTAAACATAAAAAAAATTGGATTACATTTATAACATTATAAAGCTTCTTCAATTTGCAAAGAATATTTAATAGCAACCGATAAGTCAGGAAAGATGGTATTTACGATAATCCTAGCAAAATTCTTCAATATAATGAAACATTTAGAACTAGCCTCATTGCTTGCCACAAATATATAAGATACAATACCATCAAAGTCAGCTACCGAAGTAGAGATTCCAACCAACCCTTCCATTTATGCCAATTATCAGTATCAGCTGCTTTAATGAGAGCGCTAAAGCTTCCCTTTTTTTTCTTTAATAAGGAAGAATACTTGCCAAGGCTTATTTATTTATTTAAATGAAAGGGAAGTAATGGCTTTTTTTTTAAATGCAGACAAGGCCTTATGTAACATACAAGTAGTGGCTTGCTGGGAAGCGCTATACAAATTACTTATTTTTTTAAAAACATAATGTCAACTATGGTGCTTGCCTAAGCAAACACCATAGTTGGTGCTTTATTTTTTTTTTCAAAAAATGAAGGCCTTGTTTGGCGCTTGTTTAGGGAAGCGTTATAGAAGCTTAACGCCAACTATGACTCTTATAATTATAAGCACTATAGCTTTTAAATATTTTTTTAAAAAAAGAATAACAATCTTTGGAGTTTTTTTAAAAGAAAAGCCACAAGAGGGATGCCACTAGATCTCTCTTTTAAAGTCGTGAATATTATTTGAATAATAATAACTATAGCTATAATATAATTAGCAGCAATAAATTCTTCTTTATAAAACTTTAAAATTAGTATAACTCAATAGAATAATGCATCATAGTTATTAAATATCTGTTGTATATATTGTAAAACAATATTTCTATGCTTCTTTTCACTTATAAATTTGAAATTATTTCATTTTAATTGCAATACAAAAACACAACTCAAAACTTCCTCACAAAAAATATTTCATAATCAAAGATGTCATGAAATCACCACATCCTAACAACAATCTATCCCAACAAAAATATTTCATAATAAAACATGTCACGAAATCACCAAATCATAACAAAAATTTATCCTTACATGTCCTTACCCCCGGACCTTCCTTATATTATCCTCATGAAAAATTCATGTATTAGAGCTGCTCATGGAAAGGAAGAAACAATGTGAGTAATAGGGGGAAGGAAGGAACTTTTCCTTATAACTTATATGCAACTATGAAGTTTATTTAATCTAGACCAGCTCTTTACATAAACTTTTCCTTTTTAGTATATTAAATTGATTGAACCATATTTTTATAGGTTTTTCATTATTAATTTGGGATTTTTAATATATTTTCTGGGACATTATTGCATGATTAAACGCTAATTTGAGTTAGGGGTATTTGTATTACATTAAGTGTAATTAGGGGCAAAATAGTCATAATTTGTTAGTTATTCATGTAAATTATTTCTTGGACTTTTAATACTACATTATCCTTAATCTTACATTGTAAGTGTTTAAGAAGAAAATTTGAGATTTAAAAGGGTCATAATTAATATTTTGAGGACTGAGAAAAATTATAGAAAAGCCCTAAATTTTCTGAAAATTACAAATTTATGAAGAAAAAGAGCAAGAAGTAATTACAAAAAAGTATGCAAAATTTTTTGTAATTACATTTACCCTACAAAAGTTTCAAAAATTTTCATGTTAGTCCCTCTATGAGAAATTTTGCAATTTTCATTTTAGTCACTTAGTTTCAGAGGGTTCTCTTCATCGACATATCAGAGCTTCAAGCGCCACGACAGAGAGGACGATCTTCTCTTCTTCATAGCTCTTTACCAATTCTTACTTCTATCCCACACCATCAACATTACCTCCACTTTCCTTACCACTGCCAACATCCTTGTCCCTCCACCACCGTCCTATCCAGTCGTTGATGATTCTATTATCACCTGTGAGAGAGACACAACGCCATAGACCACCATCATCCTTTTACTTTCACCACGCTAGTGGGTTTCAGTGAGAGTTGGGATTCAGAGATCGGCGAGAGACAGAGTCATCACTAGAGAGGATGAACCAGATACACCTGAGATCCTGAGCTCACTTTTTGTCATCTCTATCAGCACCCTCACTTTCCCTCTATAGCACTGTTACTATAACAATATTCCATTATTAACTGATCATCCTCTTCTTCTTCATCCCACACCTTATTCGTCGCCCAATAATCATCATAGTTATAGGTATAATATTGGTTGAAATCATCCCCAAACTCAATTGGACTCTAACCATTCAACTTTCCCCACAAATGAAAGTAAAGACCTCAAACTCTGTAACCTCACTCCCAATTCTGCTTTCTTTGTCAAAGGCATTACCACATGTTTCACCCTAACGCTGAAGATGTTCTTGCCAGATACAAAGAGCTGCATTGTCATTTTATTGAATGACCAATTGTAAAGATTTAAATAATTGTACGCAATCACTAACCCTGAATTTGTCCCTTCAACAGTGCTCCCCATGTTCATCTGCACTGGGCCACTGCCTTCTATATAAAATTGGATTCCCTTTCCCAGCACAGTTGAAGAATGGATTTGAGACAAATTCACCAACCACGAAGAAACATAATTTCAATCTTAGGGGCATGAGAGAGCTCTGGGAGTGCTATGAGATGTTTTGAATTCGATAAAACAATTTCCTTTAGATTTGGAAAATGCTGCAGAAAACAAAAAGAAGCAATGTTTAATAAATCGGATAGATTAAATTTCTCTCATACCAATTTAAGTTATGAGATTATAAAGGAAATAAGTTGATGCATTTACAAGATGATCAGTGGATTCCCGACAAATAGTATAACTACTATTGTATTTATTGTGAATTATTTAGTTAATGTTTGATGCCAGATCTTAATTAGAACCACACTATGAAAAATATTATGATATATGAAAAATAAGATGTGCCTGATTTCCATTGAATAATTGTTGGATATTACTATTGGGCATTTCAAGTATAATTAGATTCTCTGCACAAAAATGTAGTGGCATATATGATAGTGGATATTCTTCCCAACTAAAAAACCTTAGTTCTTTTGGAAAATAATCCAAATCTTCACAAATATTCAATTTTGAAGCCTCTTCATTCCCTGTCAGACTTGTAAACTTTAAGGAATATTAAATCACACATCTTTCGAAAAGTACTGGCTCTCAATGTAGTCTTTTTTATCTTGCTTGCGTCCAATGACATACATCGAATTGCCTCAATCCCCTAGTAATAGCAAATCAAGAGAAAAACAATTGTCATTGTCTAAATAAGGAAAAAAAAATTGCAGAACAATTAAAAACAAATGAAAAACGCTATAGTACATTTTGTTCAAAAACTCTCATAACTCATGTTTTCCGGGTACTAATTGAATTTCTCAAAAATCATGAACATGCAGACACAATATCAATACATATACCTGCATCCATGGATTGGGCCTCTAAAGTGCCTTTCTCTATTATTGCTCCTTGTGATGCCCAATCTCCCAAAAGTTTTTTCCCCCTTTTTTCTCGGATAATTAGATTTTACATAAAATGAGTAACATTTTGATATTTTATGGGTATAAAATGATGCAATTTTGATTTTTTTTAATGATTTTTCAAAGAAAAATACTCTGAAATTGTGCGTTATTTACTTATTTTTCTTAAAAGAATCATAAAAAAAAACTGCACCATTTTTTTACCCATAAGATATCAAAATGTCACTTATTATATGTAGAATCTAACAATTATAAGAAACAAGAAAAAAACACTTGGGAAATTGTGAAATTTTAAGGGTATTAAAGAAGGCACATTAGAGACCCCTAATCCCTACATCCATATATGTACACGGATACTATAATTAATATAATTATAAGAGCAATTATTCATTTAAAACACTTTGTACACATAATTTCATATAAAACAAGAAAGTATGTTGGAGCCCTGAGCAAAAGATAGCCTCAGCCTCTAGTGATAATTCTTTTTTTTTTTTTTTGTGAGGAAGGGGGATTCTTAATATGTAAAAAATGATCAAATAACAAATAGAGCAATTAAATAAATTTATTTTAGAAAAATATAAATGAATATACTTCGGTGCACTTTATTCAGATAATTCATTTTATCTTACAATAAATAAATTCGTCAAAATAAATACACACGCTGGCTCGACGGCTACGAATCTGCTTACATGCGCTAGTTTATATTTCATTTATAATTGAGTATTTAAAACCCCCGGCATAAAATTTATTAAAAAAAAATTATATTCAAATTTCATAATTTGTACATTTTGTAGTATAAACTTTTTTATCCATAAAACGCGTGAGGGTATGCATGTGTCAGTTCACACTCTAACTTCTATACTACATGACTTATTAATGAATATTAAAAAGTAAACCTTTGTGGATAATTTACAACTTATTGACGATCGTTCGTGTTCTAAATTTAAAATATATCTTAGAATCTAACACAAAGCTTAAGAAGATATGAATATTACAAAGATTAAGAAGATTAATAAATCACACCAGACAAAAAGGCTTTGGCAGAACCAATTTTAGTCAGCTATCAAATGACCCTAAAAGTTATCCAAAAAGAGAACCCATTTTAGCCCGAGAAAGAATTTTTTTAAAAGTATAATTAGGAAAATATTGAGACTTACCGAACATTTTAATGAATGAACAAATAACTTTCAAGAAAATACATGACAAAAAATAAAAAATTAAGAGAATAAATAATTTAATAAAAATAAATTACCGAACATTATTAATATAAGACCTAGTATTTAATGCAATTTGCATTATAAACTAGATCTTAAGGATTGGAAATAGTATTACCTTGTCATTGTTGAATACATGATAAATATCTTGGTGCCTCCATAGTCGAATTGGTTTGTCAAGGTTAGATATTAATTGTTGCCTAGAAATTTCAAGGCCCATTTCCATTAAAAGAGCATGCATCTCAATATAACCATTTTCATACACCAAAATGAGGGATCTCTCTTTAAGTACACTTATCTCAATATGTGCAGAAGAATCATATATGTGTCTTGTACAATCTTCTAAAGAAATCTCCCATGCTTCGTTCAAGAAAAATGCTAGATCGAGAAATACATTCTTCTCTGTGTTGTCAAGTCCATCAAAACTCAATTTCAACACATTAAAAATGTCCTTGTGAAGAGTTTGATTTAGTTTTTTCATAGCACTTTCCCACTCTTCTTTTCCTCTACCATAAAGAAAGCAGCCCAGCATTGTTAGGGCTAATGGATTTCCTTCACAATAATCCACTACCCACTTTGACAACTCCAAACAGATTTTTGATGGCTCATTTTGCTTAAAAGCTTTCAAACTAAATAGATGACATGCTTGATGGGGATCCAATTGAGCAACATGATATGTTGTAGATGCAAAAGTATTTTTAAGCACTTGCATGTCTCTTGATGCGATAATAATTCTACTTTCTTCCCCTAACCAACCACATGCTTTGATTAAGCGTTCAATTGCTATAGCATTGTCCACATCATCAAGCACCAAAAGAATTTTTTTACAGTGAAGCCTTTTCTTCACAAAAGTGAATTTTAAATTGTAAGTGTTAAGACATTTTTCCTGTAATTCATCCAATCCATTCTTTTCTAGTTGTTGTCTTACATCTTTAGCAAAGTAGAAGGCTTCAAACAGTACCTTCAACCTGTCAAATACAGTTCTGGAAAGAGTGGTCTTGCCTATACCACCCATACCCCATATTCCCACGATGCGAGCTTCACTTAGTAACCTTTCAATTTTCTGAATCTGATGACCAATCCCAACTAATCCTTCCAAATAAAATGATGACTTGTTATTCAATTTGCTCAAAATCTCTTTGACAATCATTTGGATTAGTTTGGATTCAGGCCTAACACAAATAAAAAATAAAAAAATGATTATATGTAATCCGAAAGAAAGAAAACATTAAGTGAAAAATGACACTACAAGAAAACAGTCTTTTAGCGGCGACATTTAGCGGCGACCTATAATGTGGTCGCTGAAAGTTGACTTTCGGCGGCGACATAATTGTTGCCGCCGAAAATTCTGACCTTCGGCGGCGAGATACCTCGTCGCCACCAAAAGTGTTACAATCAGCGGCGACATTATGAAGTCGCCGCTGAAAGTTCCCCCTTCAGTGGCAACTTCATAATGTCGCCACTGATTATCAGACTTTCAGTGGCGACAAAATATGTTGCCGCCAAAAAGGTGTTTCAGTGGCGACTTTATGTCGCTGCTGAAAGTCTTATTTAAAATTTTTTAAAATTTTAGTTTTTTTTATGAATTGAGTCTCTATGGGACAACTTTAATTTATCTCTTACTATTTTCATAACTCGTACACTTACAATATTTGATTAAATTTTAGTCACATCACGAATAATTCTTTTATACTAAATTCATAACTGTAATCCTGGTCCAAAATGTTATTCTCCTAATATATGGAATGTGAAAGGTAAAGTTTATTAGAGGTTTTTTAAATGGATTTGGTGAATAAATTAGATTGTGCTCCTTTTGGATGTCATAATATATTCCTTATTATTCTATAAAAATTTTTATTAGTCCAAAATCATATTTCATATATAATATAAAAACCATAATGTAATAAAACTATATATTAAAGATGTATGAGCTGAACCCATTGTTCCATTTTAAAACATTGAATTACATGCAGCAGTGTTTAGGTAGTGGCCTTTTCCAATGTCATCATCTATAAATTACGCTTTGAAATATCATGGATAACAATGTTTAAAACATTTTTTGAAGTAGTTGTTATTCCAAATTCATAGTCCATATTTTATTTTAAAACCTGATTTTTAATAAGTTGAAGCAGGTATATTCTATATCATATATGTTATTATTCCACATTTAATTTAAAGACCCTAATGTTTATAAGTTGAAGAATCCCTGTTTTCAAACATAATATTTTAATGTTGAAGCTGTTTCATTTTTTTTGGTGCTGTCAAATATTAATTAATTATTTCAGATCCGTTTTATTTGCAATTTAAATCTTAATATTAATTAATTTAATTAGTCTTTTTATTTTTAGTAGCCTTTTATGGGATTTCATTGATGAGAAGACCCATCATTTTATAAGATATACTAAATTCTTGTTTCATATGTAATATTAATTAAAATCCTAATATTACATAATGATTTTAAACTTCATTAATTAAAAATAAGAAGCACACCAATGATGATGTACTGAGACATCCAGTTGATTCGCTTGCTTGGAAACACTTTGACCAAAAATACCCTACCTTCTCTGCTGATCCAAGAAGTGTTCGCTTAGGCTTGGCTAGTGACGGATTTCAACCTTTTGGGAATATGAGTGCTAATCATAGTATTTGGCCTGTTGTTTTGGTACCATATAATTTGCCACCTTGGCTTTGCATGAAAAGCCCATACTTTATGATGACACTTCTTATTCCTGGTCCAAAGTGTCCAGGTGATGAGATAGATGTTTACTTACAACCAATGATTGAAGAGTTGAAACAACTGTGGGAAGTAGGGGTGCAAACATATGATGCACACTCTCAATCAAATTTTATCATGCATGCAGCAGTGTTGTGGACAATAAATGACTTCCCCGCGTATGGAACAAATTATCTTACATGGGTCATAGGCGCTTTCTTCCACAAAATCACCCATGGCGTAAAGATAAGGCCTCATTTGATGGGAAAGAAGAACACAGGGCTCCACCAATTCCATTAACTGGAGATGAATCACTTATACAACTAGAACAATTGGGTAATGTGTCATTTGGAAAAACTCAGAAACGAAAGCGTCATCCAGACACGAAGGCTTACAACTAGAGGAAAAAAACATTTTTTTTCAATTGCCTTATTGGAAACATTTGTTGATACGACATAATCTTGATGTGATGCATATAGAAAGAAATGTTTCTGATAATATTGTGTCAACAGTAATGGATTTGGTTGGAAAGACAAAGGACACGTTGAAAAGTAGATATGATTTGATGGACTTGGGAATTAGAAGAAATATGCACCCAGTTAAAGTTGGTAATAATATTTCTAAGCCTCATGCTCCTTACACTTTGTCCCCTGAAAAGAAACAAGCTCTTTGTGAATTCTTAGCTAACTTAAAGGTACCTGACGCTTTTTCATCTAATATTTCAAGATGTGTCAACATTCAAGAGAGAAAGATATATGGGTTGAAGTGCCATGATCACCATGTGCTATTGCAAGAAATATTTCCAATTGCAATCCGTGGGCTATTACGTCCTCAAGTGTGTGAACCAATTATAGAATTGGGAAGATTTTTTAAGAATCTGTGTTCAAAGAGTTTGACATGTGAGCAAATTGACAAACTTCAAAGTGAAATAGTATTCACATTATGCAAGTTGGAGACTATCTTCCCGCCCGCCTTCTTTGATGTTATGGTTCACTTGCCAATACACTTGGCGGGAGAGGTAAAAGTTGGTGGACCAGTTCAATATCGTTGGATGTACCCAATAGAAAGGTAAGATGCTAAGAAATTTTTGTAATTATATTTATAATCATTAAAAAAAATTGAAATCTAAACAATTTTTTTGATGAAGGTATTTACGATCACTCAAATCTTATGTTCGCAATAAGGCTAGACCTGAAGGATCAATTGCAGAAGGATATTTGGCAGATGAAAGTATTACTTTTTGCTCACGCTATTTGAAAGACTTTCCTACAAAGTTTAATGTTCCACATAGGAATGATGAAACCAGTGCTGATATCAACTGTGAGTTTTTAATATTAAGAAATGTGGTGAACCAAGGGGACATTCTGAGTCAATCAATCTTTCCCATGAAGAGTATTGTCAAGCAAGGATGTATGTGCTCCAAAACTGTGAAGAAGTTTGGCCATTTATAGAGTACGTCAACCTTACCTTAAGAGATATTGTATTTGTTATAATTTATATTTTTCTCACATGTGTGAAAAACATTTAGGGAACACAGGATTGAACTTGAAGTACAACGAACAAAGCCAATGCAAGGTGTTTCCTGATTGGTTTCGTTCACGAGTAAGTTATAATATTTTAAATGTTAGTATTTGTATAAATTATGATAATATTGCATATTAAAGAAATGATTCTTGTTTGCATAGGTGGGAGTATTGTCAAAACAAGGCCATGTAAGCCCTGAGCTCATAAGTTTATCAATTGGTCCATTGAAAGTCGTCAGTCGTTACTCTATGTTTATAGGAAATGGATTTCGCTTTCACACGAAAGATCGGGCAATGGGAAAAAAGAATCAAAATGATGGAGTCATGGTCAAGGGTGATGACACCAATGCTGATAAAGAATATTATGGCGTGTTATACCATATTTATGAATTGTCTTACATTGGGAATATAAAAATATACTTGTTTAAATGTCATTGGTGGGATGTAGCTCACTATGACAAAGGATATAAGGTTGATAAGTATGGGTTCACAAGTATTAACACTCAATGTTCATTACAAACTAATGAACCATTCATTCTAGCATCTCAAGCAGAGCAAATTTTTTATGTGGATGATCTTATTCACCCTGGTTGGCTTGTTGTTGTCAGAACGAATCCATGCGACTTGTTCAATATGCCAATTGACAAAGATAATGATGTTAGTGGGGTAGATGCTACTATGGTTGATGAAGAGGCTTATCAACAATTGGTGGTTGACTTAAATATTGATAATCCAACTCATGCAGAACATGATATTATCATTAACTTGTATGGAGAAGATGTACTGCACCAGACCTTTGTTCAAGGAGGAGAACCATCACAAAGAAGAAATCGTGATGTCATGGATATTGGATTTATCGATGACAATGAAACTCATTCATTGGCTCACGAAGATAGTAATGAAGAGGATGTGCTTGATGACTATGATAGTGATACCGAAATGGAAAGTGACACAGAAAATGAAGTACAAGAGAATGAATCAGAAGATACTGATATAAGTCATAGTATCTCAGAAGAATCAATTGAATGAAAGTATTGTTTCTTTATGGCAACTATTACTAATTTGTACATTGAGTATTTATAAATTAAATGTCCTTTATCATTTAAATTTACTTTTAGACTTTTTTCACTTGCAGAAAATTTAATTAAATTTTGTACATTTTTGTAGAATATGTCAGGATTAAAGAGAGGTCGAGGTGGAAAAAATCATTCCTTTAGACTGCGTGGTGACACAAGTAGTGGAGGTACTTCCTCTGCACCTCAGTCAAGACGTGTAATTTCACCTCGATCACTACAATTACAACTCGAGGAAATGCCTGCCAACTCTCCCCCTACTCAAGCTAGCAGTGCAGGTAATTTGCTTCAATTTTATATAATACAAATAAAGACTCCACATCACATGTACCTTTAATTGTTTTTATTCTTTCACATGAATTATAGGCTCTTCTCATACTATCAAAAAGGGTAGAGGAGTGTACATATACTTTAAAGTGGACTTGAGGACCAGATTGGGCGCAAAGATACCAGTGAAACTTTCAGACTCCCTGACAAGAGCAGTAGGTGCAGAAGCGAGAAACCTTGTTAATTATTGTGGTTATGTTATTAGGACCACAATTTCTTTCCGTTATGGTGCTGAATGGAAGAATATTTATGAACAATATAAAGATGAGATGATTTTGAAAGTAAAGGTATACTCTTCCTATATATATATATATATATCTTTATTTATTTATGTTTTCATAACAAATATTTATGTTTATGTGTTTTAGGACAAATTTGAACCTTCTGATGCAATCAATGAAGAGAAGTTCAACAAAACTATAACAATGAACTTGAAAAATGCGTTTAGAAATTGGAAGACCAACTTGCATAAACACTATAACAAATATGCTTCTAATGAGGATAGGCTGGCTAATCCTCCTGAAAATCTTAGTTCTGAAGATTGGGAGTTGTTACTAACATACTTTCAGACTGACGTGTTCAAGGTACCTTTTTTATCTTTTTAAATGGATCATATATTTGTTGTAGTCACTAATTCCTTGTTACTAACTTTTTTGTAGAAAAAAGTAAAAGAAACAAGAACAACCGAGAAAAACAAGTAACAAAGCATACTTGTAGTCCTCGATCATTTGAGGAGATTAACTTCGCTACAGTAAGTTCAATCTCTCTTAACTTTTATTTATGTTTTGAATCATTTTTTTAATTTAAATTGTACATCTGTCATCTTTGTATATTATGCTTTATAGAGAGACCCCACTACTGGACAACCTGCACCCCCTGACCAGTTTTGGCAGATCACACACACCAGGAAGACAGTAGATGGACAGTTAGTGTGGGCAGATCCACAATCTGAGCAAATACACGTATGCATTGTCTTTTTATTTGCTATACTAAGTTCAAGAATTTTTTATCTCATTGGTTTCATACCTTAATTGTAGGCTGACTTGCAAGAACTTCTCCAACAACAACAACAAGAGGTAGAGAGTGATGCTCGAATGACCTCTGATGAAATATTGACAGCTGTTCTTGGTGAGAGATCAGGGTATGTCAGAGGAAAAGGGTATGGAGCAGAGCCTTTGAGGAAGAGATATCGCTCTCAATCCAATGATAATTCAGCTGTGGAGAATGTGCGTACCCAATTGCATAAGGAATTTGATATAAAATTTCAGGAGGAGCGTGCAAAGATGGAAGCAAATATTGCAGAAGAACGTGCAAAGATGGAAGCAAATCTTGCAGAAGAACGTGCAAAGATGGAAGCAGAGCGTGCAAAGATGGAAGCAGAGCGTACACAATTTCAGCACAAGATGGAACAAATGGAGCAAAGAATACATGCTCAACTAGCTGTCTTAATGCAACAAGGGCAATTAGCAGCTCCAACTTCATCTACTCCTAATCTTCCTGGCCCATAAGCTAGTCATTCTCCATAGTTTTCATGTTTAATCTTTTCAATGAGAAATCTTTAGACTTTGTACAAGAAATTTAAATACTTGATCTTAGTTTTAAAACATTGTGAGAATCAGATGTTAGTTTTAAAGAATTGTGTTAATATCATTGCTAGTTTAAAATTACTTTTGATCTTTACTAGATTACAGGTTTTAATTTTATCAATTTACATTAAAAATTGAAAAAAAAAATTGTAACTTTTGGTGGCGACAAATGTTGCCGCTAATACATGCTTCTGCGGCGACAATATTTTTTTGCCGCTAATACGAGTTTCGGTGGCGACAAAATTTTTGCCCCTGATGAGAGTTTCAGCGGTGACAAAATTGTCGCCACTAATGAGAGTTTCTGCCGCGACAATATTTTCTTGCTACTGATACGAGTTTTTGCGGCGACAAAATTGTCGCCGCTGATGAGAGTTTCTGCGGCGACAAAATTTTCGCCACTGATGAGAGTTTCTGCGGCGACAATATTGTCGCCGCTGATGAGAGTTTCTGTGGCGACAAAATTTTCGCCACTAATGAGAGTTTCTGCGGCGACAATATTGTCGCCGCTGATGAGATTTTCTGCGGCCCTACTTTCAGTGGCGACATTTTATTTGGTACCTTCTCGTGTACTTTTAGTAGCGACAAAATGTCGCCGCTGATTGTCTATTTTCAGTGGCGACAAAGAAATGTCGCCGCCAAAAGTATCAGCGACAGTCGTTTCGGCGGCGACATATTGTCGCCGCAGAAAACCCTTCAGTGGCGACTTTTACACTTTCAGCGGCGACTTTTGTCGCCACTGAAAGTTGATTTTTTTGTAGTGTGAGTAGAAGCTACCTGATATTCTTTGAATCCCATCCAGATAGATTTGTTGATCCTATCAAAGCATTTTTCCACTGCCGCACTCTTTCTTGGTCATGCTTAAATCTCTGCTTAAGCTTTGCAAATCCATCTCCAAAACTCCCATTTTGTTTGTGAACATTGGATGGATCTACATTGTAGAAAATAGGGATGACAATTCTTCCATATTGATTCTTACATTTCATAATATGAATGAGCTCATCTATACACCATGTGGAAGAAGCATAATCTTTGAGAAGAATTGGTGAGATATCATCTCCTTTGTGGAGTTTATGATCCATAAAAGTATGAATGGTGGCATTGCAAAGTGTTTCATAAAGATAACTTGAGAAAGTGTCACGAGTGTCTTCCCCTCTAAAGCTAAGAAAGACTAAGAAAGACGTCATACTTGGTTGTAGGAGGAGCAATAATGATATTAGAAGAAGAAACCGTGGGAATCGATTCAACATCCTTACGACTATACATGGAAAGAAATCATGAATAAATATTGGGCTACAAGCACACCATAAAATAAACATTTATAGAAGATGCTACCTATCATCAAGGGGAGAGATTAATGTGATGGCTTTAGAAATTGCTATAGCCAACAAAATCAATACAGCTTCTATCAGTGTTAAAGCAATGGTTACATCCATGTCTGGCTTTACCTTTTCACAGGAGGTGATATTGTTTGCTCTTGATTACCGTGATGGCAAGATAAAACAAAATATTTAGCCAGGTACCAAGTTAACGAACTATCAGCAGCAACTTTATGGACAGTAACGATTGATGCTAAAATTAATAACACGTCTATATGGAAGGAATAATGCGAAAGAAAGGCTTTATTATGTAGTCACCTAGTCAAGTCCACCCAACAACTTCACTGGCTTATTTGATGAATTTTACTTATTTTAAAAGAAGCTGTAGCGAATAGAAGTACACGTGTGTTGAATGTGTACTAGGCTGTGTGTTAATGGATGTTGTGCTTTAGACTAAATAAATTGGTATGTGTGTGTATATATATATATGTATAGATATGTATGTGTGTGTGTACAGATGTATGTATGTATGTATGTTACCACACACACATATTTACATATAGATATACATATACATATATATGTGTATATATATATCTATATATACATATATGTGTGTGTATACACACATACACATTTATGTATGTATGTATCTGTACATACATATATATAGGCGCACGCGCGTACACACATATATATGCATGTATGTATGTACAAAGATGTGTGTGTGTGTCTATATGTACACGTGTGTGTGTCCATATGCGTGCGCATGTGTGTGTGAAAGAAACGACACCGAAAAAATTCCACTAAAATACACGTAAATCTGGGGATCGGTGGGATCAAGAAAGTGGTTAAGAAAGAAGAGAATAGACCCTATTGGCTTATATCGATGCCTTGTTTTCGCATAACAACGAAATGGGGAGTGATTAAGGTGAAAGAAAGAACTCAAGCTATTTTCTTTTTGAACCAGTCCTTTACGTTAATAAAATAAATGAAGAGTTGAGTCAATAGATCAGGTTCACCCATATCTTTGAAGGTTTTGGGACTTTACTTTTTAGGACTAGAAGTATAAAAAAGTTTCAAATGTTTAAGTTCTATTAGATCTACGACAGTAAGATAGCTAAGGAGGAGATTGTATCAACACTAGGAGGAAGAAAACATACACCAAATATTCTGCAGATTTTTTCTATGAAAAATGCAGGGAAAACAGCAGAGGGATGATGGATCCATGGGATAAAGCAAGTAAAAGAGAAGAAATGAAATAACCTGGAAAAGAGAGAATTAAAATAGCTCTCACAAGCAAAGGCCTCAAAGGATGGTAGCTTCAGAATTTGCAAACTTTGCTTTCTCCTCAAACATGCTCTAGATATTCAGTCTCTTATTCCTCTTTTTGAGAAGCTCGCATGTTGAAGTTATTAAGTCAGTGGGCACTGATGTATTATTCCTACTAAAGTATTAGTAAGTCCTGTTATATAGTTATTAATTGGCAAGAAATATTGGTTAGGTAATTATTTTGGGACAAAAAAAAAACCTCAATAACTAGTTTTTAATTATAAGGAAACCGAGTGAGAGGATATATTTGCAAGACTGAGCAAGAAAAAATTATTAAAGGTCAACTAGGTTTTTCCTAGGATGGCGCAGGAAAAAATCATAGTTTTATATTTCTCTCATTTTTACAATTTTTATAACTACGTTGATGATAGTTACGGCTTCAGAAATCAAACCAAAGAACTCTTATCCTTCAAAAGAATAAAGTGCCAAAAAGGATGAAGGGACAACCCCATTTTTTTATCACAGGAATTCCTTCTAATTTATAAAGTACACATATGCATGTATGCATTAAATGCTTACTTTCTTAACTTTCTTCTTAATGAAATTGCAACATGTCACATAGTTTTGCTTTTGATGGAATAATAAATAAAAGTATATATTGAATATCAACTCCAAAGCTGCATGAGATCTTAAAAGATTTTTTTTTAAAAAAATTCTTTTGACATCAATAAAAGCATTTCTTAATTTGTTTCAAAGAAATTATATAGCTTTATTTTTCATTTGAAATATCACACAATTCTCTCTTAAAATGATGAACAAATTATTAAAAAAGTTGTTATTTTCTTAAAATTATACAAAACCATTCGAGAGGCCTCTTTCTTTCTTTTTTCTTCTTGATTTTTATATGGAGAGGTTTCTTTTATGAAATAAATTGACGTGTCTGGTTTGTTATGGCCTTGGAAATGTTAATATAGTAGCTAGAAGGTGATAATTCCAGGAGATGGTCCCTCCAACTTATATCCCAAAATAATACATTAAAATATTTGTTAGGTAATTTATTGTCAAAAGAGTTTATTAGTAAGGACAATAGCTTGTTTTTATTATAAAAGAAAATGCGTGAGAGGATAGATTCGCAGGACCCAAAACCCCAACAGAATATTGAATTTCAACTCCAGAGCTGCATGAGATCGTAGAAGAGCCTCTTTTTTAATTATTTTTATAACAGCAACAGAAACATTTTTTAATTTTTTTAAGAAAAAATATAAAATTTTGTAGCTTTCCTTTTCATTTGAAAAATTACACAATTCTCTGTTAAAATGATGTTCAAATTATTAAAAAATTTTATATTTTGTTGAAATTATATATATAAAACCATACGAGAAGTCTCTTTCTTTTTTTCTCCTGATGTTTGATGTAACACCTTACTTACGTACCGTACAAAACAGTTCAAAATGTGACCTGATGCTAGACTGAAGACTAGAAATAGCTTGTAATCCATTTGGGATCCCGACTTCACTACAGGATACGATCCTATAGTTAAGTGGGTTTTCAAAAAGTTTTTCAAAACATTTGAGCTGTGTCTCATTTTTTTTTAAATCCATTTAATTCAATCAGATCTGTTCCCATTTGTCAATATCAGAGTACTTACTGAAGTTCTCAGCAGATATTTAGATTAAGTTCACTACTAAAGGGTCCACCTGGTACAGTCACCCTGTTCTAGTTAATATACATTGGTTACATACAACCTTCCAAGTCTACAGTGGGTGTACTTCTACCACCATAAGTAATAGTTTTACAAAATTCCATTTAACATTATATACAGATCCAAAAGTTAGATAACCAACATAAAATAAACTCTAAGTCTTCATTTCTACCCGTCTGTGGCTACCTTCTTCCCGTGAGAACTACTTGCCCGTGCTGCATGTTAGTTTTTGGAAAAGAGTGAGATTCAAAAGAATCCCAGTAGTAACAAATACACTCATATAAAATGCATACAAAGAAACATGCCATAACAACCACCACATACCAAACAATTCAATATTCATTCAACATTCAGAGACATGTTCATTCAATAAATAATTCTATTCAAGGACGTACTGTCCCTTCCCACAGCGCTGGGTATTCTATTGGGCTAAAGCCCTTCTCATCTGAATGCTTAAAGGGCAATTCGGCCCGATTCATGTTTACAATTCAAGTATGTATAATGGCAATAATATGCATGAAGCAGGATACATAAAATATGAGAGAGAAGTTACTACCTTAACTTTTCCAATGTTCCAAGGTGTGTTACCAGTTCCTTAGTCGTCCCGGGCAGATATCGAATCCTATATGTGGGAATTCATGAATGGACGGGTTATTACTTAGCCCAGTACTTTTGTAAATTATTCTCTTATGTTGGTTATCATTAGGGTTATTATGGTCATTTTAACAAGTCAACCAATGAGTTAAAAATTATCAAATTATCACAAGGGACTAATTTCTACCCTTGGTGTATAAAGAAATTACAATATGCCATTACATTTTGAAATTTTCGCATAAGCACAAATGTTGGCAGATTTGGTCCACTAACTTTAAAAATTCATATCTCTTAGCTAAAATGTCCAATTGCAATGGTTTCAAAGCCTATGTGACCCTTATTGAGTCTAGTTTCAGGGAAAAATACTTCACTTAGCAAATTGGACGTACAAAAATCCAGAATTTTCAGTTAGTGGATACTGTTCCAGAACTTCCAGTTTTACGTGACCAAACTTCAAAAATATAGAACTCCCAGCATACACATCCAATTAACTATTATGACCTATCAAATTAAAGGTCTATGTCTCTACGTTTATACTGGAAAGTTTCAGAATTTTTGGACGAGATATACCCCTTGAATTATCACACAATACATCTACTGTTACACTGGGCAGATTACACAACATGTCATACACACTTCCTAAATTTCCAAATTGATATAGGAACATCCAAAAATTATGAACACTTGTGTTTCTACACAATTTTTCTTTCTAAATTCATTGAAAACATCAAAATTGGAAAAAACTCATTCCTTCTCTTTGCCCAAACTTGACCGAAATATACCATAGAAAGAATCAAAGTGATTTTGCAACTCTTAATTATAAAATTTATGCTTACCTTGTTTTGTTCTTTGGCCTTGCTCTCAACAGTCTTTTTCTCTTTTTTTTTTCTGTTTTTCTTTCCTTACTTTCCGAAAATGAAATGGCTAGAAGTGAAGGAGTGATTGCATTATATTGATACATATGCATCGTGTGTCAAAGCTGATTCAATATTTTTTTTTACCTACCTTCCTTTCCTTCTTTGCCTCCATGTTTCAAGGTTCCTTTCCTTCTTTTCCTCCATGTTTCAAGGAAATTGTGAACACTTGTCTCCTATAATATATATTATAGCCACAACTTTTGACTTAGGGAAAATAAATAAAGTATTATAATAAATTGAATAGATATGTGATATGGCAAAAGAAATATTTTTTTTTACTTAATTTCAGTATATTACATTTGATGGTCTCTCCTATTTGAAATCAGAAAACTACGATGCACTTAATATTAGTTATTGTCTTCTTATAAAAAAAATTAGTTATTGTTAAATCAAGATGTTGGATACATACAGTTACTTACCAAAATAATACAATGATATCAATTAGGTAAAGTATTGCCAAAAGAACTTAATAAGGACAATAACCTGTTTTTAATCCTACTACAATGAAAACGCGCGTGAGACGATAGATTCACAGGGTTAAAAGAAATAGTCTAAGTTGATAGTGTATTTTCCAATGATCACCAGAAGTTTCAAAAATGTGACAAAGGTTTTGATAACAAGTAAAAAGAAATATAACAGAAGTTGAATTTGACCCTATTGGGCAGCAAGACAAGAAATATGGCTTCCTTCTTGACATTGAGTGTAATATAGTTGTTGTTTTGAGTTTTTTTTTTCCTTTACTAGTGTTAGAATTATATCTTGTATAATCAAGGATTGTATCAATGTAAATAAGGAAACAGATCCTAATATGATTAGAGAAGATTCAATCACATGTATATAAATAGGCATACTCTTATATATTATAATTCAAGGAATTCAAATCATTTTCCCTTTCAGATTACATAGTATTATAGCCTAGGGCTCTTTAAAATTGTTTTCCTAGTGTATTGTTCATTGTTTACTGTTCAACCAGCTGCCGTTACTTTTATTGTGTTGTTCACTATTACTGTTCATCGGGCACAGTTTCTGTTCATCGTTACTATTTTTGTTATTGTTCATCCATGCTGTTACTGTTCATCATTTTTCCTATTTCACTTAGCCTACTTCTAGGGTTATCATGCTCTAATTTCACGTTTTTAGGTATGGGTTTCCTGACTCTAAAACTATTATTTACCTTTGACTTGTGAAAGTTTGATATTTTGGTGTAGTTAGCGATTGCACTCACTGTTTGGTGTTTCTGTTGATTATTGGTTCATCTCTTGAACGTGCTTGTTGTCTTTTTATTGTGATTCTTTGATTGCTCTTCCATGGCTAAATCTAAGATGTCTGATATGCTGCCTATGTCTGCTAAGATTACTGATTCAAAATTGAACTGGACAAACTATAATGATTGGAACGAGACTATTAATGTTTATCTTTTGGATATTGAGAAGGAAGCTCATTTAACTCAGGACCCCCTTTTGGTGATAATAAGAAAAATTTTGGCTTGATCTAAAGCAGATACTTAACCCTTTTTCCAAATTTAGAACTCTATTGAACCACTGATTCTATCCTTTGTCAGTCACTACAACACTGTGAAAGAAATTATGAGTTATCTTGAATTTATGTTCTTTAATAAAGGGGATTTTATTTAGATTTATAAAGTGAGTAAAGGCTTCTATCGCTCTCAGTAGCTGGTTCATCCCTTAAAGGATTTTTTCTTGGACTTTAAGAGGTTGTACGAAAAGATGAAGGTACTTATGTCTCCACAGGAAAATCTTCAGTCCTGTGTCAAGAATCTAGAATTTTAAGCTATCATTAGTTTCCTTGAAGCTCTTGATCCATCTTATGACACCATCTAATTTCAAATTCTATCTAGTCAAGAGCTTTCATCTCTTCAAGATGTGCTCTCACGGGTTTTTCGTGTTGATAGTTTGGTTCGTCCGTCTGTTAATTCGAATATGAGTGCTTTTGTTGGGCGTGACTCCTTTGAAAACAAGAATTATAGGTCCAAATAGGGAACTAGTGCTCCGAACATGACTTTTGGCAGTATTATCTGCAATTATTACAAGGAACATGGTTACATTAAGAAAAATTGTCGAAAATTGCATAATAAACAACAATGTGGTTTTGCTCATATTGACCAAACACCTGATTAGCCTGATTCTAGTCCATCATCTACAGGGGCCCTAGCTACAGGTATTATGTCCTCTAGTCTTGCTACTACTTCCATGAAGTGGGTTATTGATTCTAGTGCTACTGGCTATATGATAGGTAACCATCATTTATTTTCATCGTATACCCCTAATACCAACCCCTCCTCCATATCCGTCACTAATGGTTCCCTGGTCCATGTATTTGGATCATGCACTGCTAAACCAACTACATCCATTTTGTTATCTTTTATTCTTAATATTCCTAATTTCACATTTAATCTTCTATCTCCCAGCAAACCAACTCACCATTTGAACTGTTTTATCTAACTATTCCCTAACTATTGTTTAATTCAGGATCTTTCGATGAAGCAGATTATTGGTAGAGGCTATAAATCTTATTGACATTACATCCTTGATGATCATGTACCACATTCTGTTGCTTGTTCTAATGGGTCATCTCCCTTTGAAATCCATTGTCTTCTCTATCATATGTCACTTTCATCCCTCAAGAGATTGTATCCTTAGTTTTCTTCTGTATTTGCTTTAGATTGTGAGTCGTGTTAGTTTGTCAAACACCATCGTGTTTATTTGATACCTTGAGTCAATAAACAAGCTATGTCCCTTTTTGATTAGTTCATTATGATGTTTGGGGTCCTTATTCAGTTTTGTCTTAGACTGGTTATCAATATTTTGTCACTTTTATTGATGACTTTTCTTGAACCACTTGGCTTTACTTAATGAAACAATGTTCTAACTTATTTACTCATTTTTGTAATTTCTGTGCTGAAATTCAAACTCAGTTTCATACTCTTGTGAAAATCCTTCAAAGTGATAGCATGAAAGAATATTTTTCCGCCCTATTCACCAATTATATGCATAGTCATGGCATCCTTCACAAATCCCCCTGTGTTGGTACACCCGCTCAAAATGGTGTTATTGAAAGAAAGAACCACCATCTCTTAGAAACTGCATGAGCTATCATGTTTTACTCCTGTATCCCTAAATCTTTTTGGGCTGATGTTGTGTCTATTTCCTATTTTCTCATCAATCGCATGCTTTTGGCTATCCTTAGTGGTGACATTCCATATTCCATTCTATTTCCTACCACTAAGTTGTTTCCTGTTGATCCAAATTTTTTTAACTGTGTCTGCTTTATTCAAAATGTTTATCCAAGTATCAGTAAACTCAATCTAAAGTCATTGAAGTGTGCTTTTCCTGGTTATTCTCGAGTTTATAAAGGTTATCGATGTTACTCTCTTGATCTCCGTTGTTATCTTGTATCCATTGGTATGACCTTTCATGAGTCTTCTCCTTTCTTCAAGTCTTTAGTATTATCTTAGTCTTCCTCCACAACTGATGAGCCTAATGATGTCCAAGTTTATTGTGTCCCTATCTCACTAGTACAGGCTGCTATTCTGAAGCCTGATATCATCGATGGTGCTGATGTTGCAATGCTCCTCCTTCGCCAGTGATTGCTTTATAGATGGATTCCATTTATGACTCCCTGGTTCCTGATCCTGATTCCCCAGGCCCTACCATTCCTGTTCTTGATCCAATTGTACCTAATTCAGCTGTTGACCCATCTGATGACCTGCCCATTACGTTTTGAAAAGGTATGCTGAATGTACCTATCATATCTCCTCCTTTGTGTCCTACCAGTATTTGTCCCATGTTTCCTCTTTCTTTATGGCCACCCTTGAGTCTATCTCTATGCCTACCACCCTTTACCAAGTCTTGACTCACCCTGGTTAGCGTGTAGTAATGGAAGAAGAAATGATGACCCTTGAAAAGGTTGGTACTTGGACTCTTATTAATCTACCTTTTAGGAGGAAGGCCATTGGGTGTAAATGAGTATTTGTTGTTAAGACTAAGGCTGATAGTACCTTGGAACAGTTGGAAACTTAGCTTGTTACCAAAGGATATGCCCAAACTCATGGAATTGATTATCTGGAGACTTTCTCCCCAGTGACTAAGCTTACTTTAGTTTGTTTTCGTATCTCTCTAACTGTTACCTATCATTGGGATTTAATCAATTGGATGTTAAGAATGCCTTTTTGAATTGTGATCTCCTTGAGGAAGTTTATATGGAGTAATCACCTGGGTTTGTTGTGCAGGGAGAGTATAGGAAAGTGTGTTACCTCTAAAAGTTGTTGTACGGTCTAAAGCAAGTCCCTGTGCTTGGTTTGATAGATTTTGTACTGTGGTCAAGAAGTTTGGGTTGAGCCAAAGTAAGTTTAATTACTCTATATTCTACTAGCAATCCAATGTAGGCATGGTACTTCTAGTAGTATATGTTGATGATATTGTGATTAATGGGAGTAACATCTCTGGAATCTCAGAACTTAAATTCTTCCTTTACTCACACTTCCAAACAAAAGACTTAGGACTGTTAAAGTACTTTCTTGGTATTGAGATTTTGAGAAGCAAGAAGTGCATCCTTTTGACTCAAAGGAAGTTCTCGATCTCTTAAAGGGGACTAGACAACTTAGAGCTGTACTAAGTGGCATTCCTATGATTAAGAATCCGTTCCTGGATCTTAATGATAGCATGTTTGATGAGCTTCTTGATGATTTGAAGAAGAAAATTGATCTAGGAAAATTGAAGTCATTTGCATCTCTTGAGAGATATAGAAGACTCATTGGGAACCTGAAGGCAATAACTCGTCTTGATATAACCTTCTCGGTCAGTGAACTTAGGCAATTCATGGTATTTCCAACAGTAGTACAGTGGGAAGCCTTAGAGCATATGAAAGAGGAGTGTCAGCTTTATGCTTTGGTAACCTCTTCAAAATTTTGATCACAAATTGTAATATAGCGTGCATCCCGGATCGTCTCTCAAAGAGGCTTTTATTAATTACCTAGAAACTAAGTGTAAAGATTAGCATAAAACAAGTTTAAAAGGATTTTTGAACTTTTTATCAAACAACTAAATTGCAATTAAACTATAATGCTTTAAAAACAAATATTTTTGGATTTTTAGAATAAAAGTGGAATGAAATGGAAATTAATCAAATAAGTGAAGCAAAGAGATCAACAATGAAATGAGCAATTTCTCATAGCAATGACGCAAGCAATCCTCACTTTAATTAATTATGGGAGATTTAATATTGTTAGTTCAAAAATACCTCTAAAGGCCACCTCTTAGACTATGCCTAATTTAGATTAATTAATATCAAGTCACTTTGCATATTGATCTCTCTAAATTAGGTTGATGAAGCACTCTAGTAATTAAATTAATTTTAAAAAAAATCATATTTAGCTTTTAATCTAATAACCGAGCCACCTCACATTATCACTTGATTTTCTCATTAATCTTAATTTAACAATGGCCACCTATATGAAAAATCAAGATTAATGATGCTAAAACCCAATGCTAAATACAATTAATAAATTCATATTCAATTAATTAATGCAAATACAAGAAATCATCGATCCACTAACTAAGCCACCTTGAAATTAACACAAAATGCTTACAAAATCATCATTTCAATGTCTAACCAGCACAAAAAAATGATAATTAAGCTAATTAACTACAATGTCAAATGTCTAACAAAGACTCAGGCTACATCCAATCTCCAAATATATCAAAATAAATTAGTCTAACATTATAAATTTCATCATTAAACCTAGGAATCACAAATACAATGTGAAAAATAGATAAACGAAATAGCAAAAACTCCCCTATTAAACTCCAAATTCATGCCATTGCTTCTTACTATAAGGGATTTAAGGATTTAGCTGCTGCCAAACATCAACACAGCTACCCCACACACTTTCACAATTCCAGCCATGTAAACGTTGAACTAATTAACCAATTAGCACAAATCAATAACACTTGGGCTGAAATTTCCACACAAAAAGAAAAACAGAAGGAGGTCACGGCTACTGGCAAAATTCAGAAACAGGGATCAGGGGAAAATGGCCGAAAGTAAATGGTGGTGACTGTAATGGCATGACGATGATGAAGCTGGTGAGAAATGGCTGTGATGGAAAGGTGATGATGTTACGGTGAGGTACCAGTGATGATGGAGTGGAGATGATGATGATGGAGGTCTGGAGAAGTAGCGGTGGTGAGGATGAAGCAGCTCCCCCCGTTCTATTTTGTTCCTGAATATCGCAGCTCACAGCTGCGGCCTCTGAATCTGGAATGGTGAAAACTCACCAATGATAGAAAAGGATGATGATGGAGGTGTGACGATGGTGGAGCAGCGAAGAAGGGTGATGGTAATGGTGAAATGATGGTGATGAAACAGCTCAGCGGCGCTGTGTCTCTTGTTTCCCTCTCTGTTTCTTTTCTTTATTTCCTTCCGCCTCCCCCTGCTGTCTCTGTTTCTGCCCCTTTTTAATTCCAGCTCGCCACTTTCAGCTTTGACCTTATAAAACACAAAACGCTGTGTTTTGAGGAATACTAAACTGACATTTGTGAAATTCAAGAGACTAATATGACATTTTCGAAATTTAAGCCCCTAACTGTCATTTTCAGATTTAAATCCCATTATATTTTTTCAAACATTTGCAATTAAAAAAACTAAGCCAATATTAAATCCTCTCAAGAATGAATAGTTAAGAGTAATTATAATTATTTTGACAATTTTGTCCCTTTCTAATTAAATATATTTATTCTTAATCTCAATGTCATCACAAGTAAGGCATTTTAAACTTAATTAATATGAAAAAAATCCCTAAATAAAGTATAAAAATAAATAATATAATTAGGGATTTGTTAGTATATTTTGCATTATTTGAAAGGTTCCCCAGGTTGTGGCATTCTCTATACAGATTATAGGCACACTAAAGTCGAGTGCTTCTGTAATGCGAATCATGTAGGTCTATGGCAACAAGACGGTCTAGTATGGGTTACTGTGTATTTGTTGGTAGAAACCTGATATCTTGGAGAAGTAAGAAGCAATGTGTTGTGTCAAAATCAAGTGTAGAAGCAAAATATAGAAACAATCAGTACAAGAAATTATGTGGGTATTTCAAATCATGAAGGAAATTAGCATCACCACGACATTGCCTGTGAAACTATGGAGTGACAATAAAGTAGCACTACATATAGTATCGAACTCTATGTTCCATAAGCATACAAAACATATTGAAATTGACTATGACTTTATTCGTGACAAGATCAAAGAGAATGTTAGTTGTATCTACAGGGCACGTGCGATCAAATGAGTAGCTGGCAAATCTTCTGATGAAAGCTTTAAATGGAATATGAGTTAAGTATCTTTGTAACAAGTTGAACATGATTAATATATATGTTTCAACTTGAGAGGGAGTGTTAGAATCATATCCCGTATAATAAGGAATTGTATCAATATAAACAAGAAAAAGGATCTTATAGAGAAGATACGATCAAATATATATAAATATGCATATTCTTATACATTACAATTTAAGGAATTCAGATCATTTTTCTTCCAAACTACACATGGCAAGTTTGACTATTTTGATTTCGCTGTGTTCCAAAGATTGTCAGTTTTTTCCTTTATTCTTAAAAACAATTTCAGATTTTTTTTCTATAATGGTAATCAAATTAATGCCCTTTAACTTTTAGTATTGAGGCCACATGTTTATTACTCTCACTCAATATTTTTCGTTGTAGAATTTTTCTGGAAAACGGGAGATCAACACTTGGCTCTCACATCTTATCAATCTCTTGTTTATCTCTCTCTATTTTTTTTTTTTTTTTTGAGGTGCAATGAAAAGCCGAAGCTTGGGGAAAATATTAGGAACCTTCCTAGACTACATCTACAAAAGTAGCATCCCGATAATCTCGTTTCTCTTGTATTTCTTCGAAGTAAACGTCTGCGCCTTAGTGTTGCCGCGTAAATTGCATTTTTGCTTTCATATTAACAATTGAGTCTTAATATAAGACCCAAGGTTGTAATTTAATTAGCTAATATCCCATCAAGATGTTAAGTAGGTAGTTATCCGCCAAAATAATAAGGCACTCCAATATAAGTTAGTAATTTATTGTCAAAATAGTTTATTAATAAGGACAATAACTTGTTTTTAATACTCTTCTGGTCCTAAATATAAAACATATTTATATAATTTGATTAAATTAATGAAGTTGATATATATTTTCTAAAATACCCTAGTCATCTTTCTTAATTTCTTCATTCCCTCTCCTTGATTATTGTTGAGATAGTATCAATAGGGTAAATTCGGAAAATATTGACAAATATGAGAGTTATATCTTATCTATCCCAAATATGCCTTATAGTAAGGATTGGAGGAGTAATAACGTAAAACATGTGGGAGGATAGATTCACTTGAGTGATATGTGTGTGTATATATGTATGTATGTATGTATGTGTGTGTGTGTGTCTATGTATGTATGTATGTATGTATATTCAAAGTTAAGTTAGGCTGCATACAATTTAAAAACAATGGAAGTCTTTTTTTTTTTTTTTTAACAACCAGTCAATTTTATACAAGACACACGATATGGGGTACATGCACTTCTTTACATGTATGGGTAAAGTGAGAGATGATAAAGTATAAAAAAAAATAATGAAGAAAAAAATTAGATTTTAGTTAAAATGGAGGTCTCATTATAGTTCTTTATGCTGAGAGATTTACTACATCAATTTTGCCAAAAAGAACATAGAATAATACCTGGGTTGAACAAGCCTATTCCACAGCAGCCTGGCATATTGACAATCTCTCAAAACATGCATCACATCTTCGAACTCATCAGAGCGAAACTGAAAGTTTCTGAAGAGGAAGACCACTTGCTTCTCCGATCCATAAGTTTGTTGGTATCCGGTTGTTAAAATCTATCCACAAGAAAACTTGAATTCTCTTAGCTCGTTACCAATTCCAGATCTCCTTATAAACTGTGCTGTAATTATTTTCAGACTGGGCTTCGAGTAATTAGTAATTATTTTCAAATCTAGACCAGTCTCAGCCATAGGTGGTAATAAGGTTAGCAATTTCCGGAAAACAAGACTAGGGAGGAGAGATCGTTGATAGACCTACGTGTAACAACCCAAATTTAATATTGAGGTTTGAACTTGCTTAATATTTGATTTATTTGATTATTGAAGCGAAGGACATGTTCGCCAGAGCAAATGTAATATGTGAGGTACCAAAAACTAAAAAAAAAACAATTATTTCTAAATCAATCAATAAAATATAAAATAACAATATTTTATTTTAAAAATTCATATTCTGGAAAGGATAAATAATTAAGAATAAGAAAGCAAAAGTTTAGTATATCATTTCAAATATTTGTTAACTATTAAATATTTTATTTTCAAAACAAATTTCACATAATAAGATAATGGTTTTTAAAACATTTAAACCAAGGAGAAATAATTATCTATTATTATATTTAAAATAGTTATTATTTATTCCAATGGATGTTACGTCTTAGTTTGAAAGATATCATGAGATGCACATTATGTTGCTGCATTACCCATTTATATATATATATATTGGTGTTTTGATGGAACGAGACGTGGTAATAAAATGAAGTAATTATGGAAGATTTAGGGAAAATGAGGCTGTATGAGTAAATTAAGAATGACATGTCAAGAGTGTGATGAATTAAGAATTGTCATATTCTTTGGTGAGTTGATAAGTGTATGTTTTATAATTAAATATGTGTACATTTGGGATGTATTATATTGAATTTATAAATATTTTAGATCTATTTAATTTATTTTATATATTTTTATCACTAAATTTAATTTTTTTCTAAAATAAAAATTTAAACAGAAAAATTTATTCATATTCTCTCTTCTTATCCAAGAAAAATGATAAATGGAGAAGGAAGAAAAGAATTCAAAGAAAAGAAATAAAAAGAGGGAGAGAGGAAAAACCATGTTGCATGTACATCTTGTAAGAGATAGGAGGCAGGAATGGGCTTGTAATGGGCCATGGAATATAAGGCCCAGATAGGATAGACTAGATAGGTTGTATTCTTCAGCTTTCAGCTTGTCATCGGAAAAAGAGTATATATATATATGTATCAGATATAGAACGTTAATACTAATGGAATAATATTTTTGCTGATTGTGTATTATTCATATATCAGGTTTGCTTTATCAACATGGCATCAGAGACTCGGGTTGCAAAAACAAGACTCCGCCTTCCTCATTGAGTCCCAATGGTCCAAAATTAAAGAAAAGGCCCAAGACTCAACTAGGTCTAAAGAACCCAACCCACAAAGAGTGGTTCGAGAGATTAATTTTGTGTAGCAAGGATCACTCTCTATCTTTGGCAATTTTACAAAATTGAAGGAATTATGGGAGGAGCGATCTGCTCTCATCCCAATCCCTTCGTGTCAGTGTGAAACCTCAAGGGTCTACAGTCAAGTCATCCAGCAACAAAAATTGCTCCTGTTTCTCATGGGGCTCAATGAAGGCTATGCGGCTGTAAGGAGTCAGCTACTACTCATGACTCCCCTGCCTAATGTTAATCAAGCATTTGCCATGCTGCTCGAGGATGAGGGCTAGAAGAGAATTGCAGATTTGTCTAAAGATACCCATACAGAAGGAATAGCTATGATTACTAAAGGCAGGGGGAGAGGTAGAGGAAGGGGAAGCGGAGGCCCCTCCCTTGACTGTTCACACTATGGCCGAAAAGGTCACACAAAAGAAGGCTGTTGGCACCTTATCGACTTTCTTGCCACTTTTATAGGAAACAACCCTAAGGCTGTTGTAACTGGTTTTCAGCCTAATCATCAAGGTGATGGGCAACAAGATAACACAAATATTGTTGCACCAACTTTTACCCAAGATCAATATGAGAAGTTACTGGCATTTCTAAAAAAGGAAGAAGAAGGAGACACTACTGCGCATGCATTGATGGGTACATGTTTGCTTACTTCCCTTTGTTCTAATGTGACACACACTAACTAGGTAATAGACTCGGGTGCAACCACCCATTTAGTTAGCAACCTATCACTTTTACACCATTATTCTGAATACAATGGACCCATTAAAACCATAAAAATTCCCAATGGAGATAAAGTAACAGTGACACATATAGGAACAATAGATTTTCACAGTGGTTTTCAGCTTACAAGCGTTTTATATGCACCAGGACTTCAATTCAACTTAATTTCTGTTTCACGACTAACCAAGGAACAAAAATGTGCTATTGTATTTTTTCCTGACCACTGTCTTATGTAGGGCCTTCGGGGTAGGAACTTGAAGGCTACTGGTAGACTCATTTGTGGACTCTATATACTGCAATATAAGCACATGAATAACCCTATTAATGCTGTGAAAGTTTTTAATACTCATGTTGTAAATGCTGTCAAAACTCCCTGTACTATTTCAAAATGTCTAGATCTGTCTTTACTCCATTGTAGACTTGGACATGTACCCTTTTCTGTGTTACATCACTTGGATTTTGTAAACTGTACTGACATGACCTAGAATAAAGTTTGTGATGTTTGTTTTCAAGCCAAGCAAACCAAGCTTCCCTTTCCCTCTAGCTTTATCAAAACGAAAAGGTGTTTTGAACTAATACACATGGATGTGTGGGGACCTTATAACACCCCTACGCATTCTGGATGTGATTACTTTCTTACCATTATGGATGATTTTGTAAGAGCTACTTGGATTTTCTCATGAAAGATAAATCTGAAGTAGTTATTCATGTTAAGCATTTCTTTGCATATGTTTCCAATCAATTTGATTCTAGAGTTCAACGGGTTAGAACAGATAATAGTAGTGAATTTACTAACCTTGAACTTAAAGATTATTTTCTCACCAGGGGTGTGGTACATGAGACTTCATGTCCTTATACCCCTGAGCAAAATGGCATTGTTGAGAGGAAACATAGAACACTAATGCAAATCTCTAGGGTACTTATCCTACAATCTCACATCCCTATTCGCTTTTGGGGTGAATGTGTCAAAATGGCAGCATACTTGGTAAATCGTATTCCTTTTAAAATTCTAGGTTACCAAACCCCATTTGAATGAGTTTATGGTAAGAAACCTGTCTATGATGATTTAAAAGTGTTTGGTTGCTTATCTTATGCTACTGACTTACTTAATACTGACAAACTTAAGGCCAAATCATTTCCTTGTGTTTTTCTGGGTTATCCCAATAATCAAAATAGATTTCTCCTGTTTCATTTGCTTGGCAAACGTCTCTTGGTCAGTAGACATGTTCTTTTCCAATAAAATAGATTTCCATTTAAAGATAGATTACCTACTGACCAAGGCGGTCTAGATAAAGGATTTAAGGATTTTTTTTTCTTTGATGATGACCAGAATATGCATGATGTCCATATTAACCAATTGCCTACACCTAATGGTGGTATGACTAAACCTGATTTGTGTTGCGCTAATAAGAATGACCACTTAAATGATGGCATAGATAATAAGCCTATAGATATTGAAGATGAAAACCATCTCAGGGATACTTCCATGACCACTTCCTCCTCCAGAAGACCAAGACGAGATCGAAAGGCACCCATATGGTCACAAGATTACATATGCAATCTCGCTACCACTGATTCAGGTAAAGCCAAAGGTATGACAAAATGTCTCCCTATTGAACACTATATTACTTATAAAAATATTTCAGCATCTTACTTGTGTTTATTAAGTAATGTTGATAGTGTTCTTAAACCTACTACATATGAGGAGGCTGTACAAAATGATGAGTGGGTTAAAACAATGAGTTTAGAAATAGAAGCATTAGAACAGAATCAAACATGGGACATTGTACCCCTGCCTAAAGGTAAGAAACTTATTGGGTGTAAATGGGTGTACAAAATTAAATATGAGAGTAATGGAGAGACAGATAAATATAAGGCAAGATTAGTTGTGAAGGGCTACACTCAAAAGGAAGGGGTAGACTATCATGATACTTTTTCTCCTATTATTAAAATGGTTACTATCAGAATCATACTTAAAATTACTGCGTTAAACCGCTGTAATTTATATCATATGGATGTGTACAATGCTTTCTTGCAAGGGGATTTAAATAAAGAAGTTTATATGCATGTTACCCCAGGTTTCAATAGTGAGGGGGAGAACATGGTGTGTAGGCTTAAGAAATCTTTGTATGGGCTTAAACAAGCATCTAGATAGTGGAAAAATAAATTAACCATTGCCCTCATACAAGGGGCTTTTAATCAAAGTAAAAGTGATTATTCCCTCTTCTTTAGATACTATGCAGATGGTGTAGTATATGTGCTTGTTTATGTTGATGACCTTTTGATTATAGGAAGCAATGAGGCAAGGATCAAAGAGGTAAAGCAGTTTCTGCATAACAGTTTTCAAATTAAAGACCTAGGACTAATAAAGTACTTCCTTGGTATTGAATTAGCTAGGTCCTAAAAGGGTATAATGTTGAGTCAAAGGAAATATATACTTGATTTGCTATGTGATATAGGGATGAGTGGTTGTAGGCCATTGGAAGTGCCAATGGGCTAAAATGTGAAACTTCTTGCATATGAGGAAGGAAGAGACAAGGCAGCAAATTTGTTACCAAATGCACAGCGATATAGAACCTTGGTAGGTTGGTTGATTTATCTTACTGTTACACGGCCTGATATTAGTTTTTCTGTGCAGACCTTAAGTCAGTTCATGTAAAACCCTATGAAAGTGTATATGGGAGCAGAGCTTAATGTGGTTCGTTACTTGAAAGGAAATCCGGGGCGTGGTGTGTTGATGAGTTCAACTGGACGCATTGCCTTGGATTGCTTTTGTGACTCAGATTGGGGAATGTGTGGGATGACTCGGAGATCTATTATAGGTTACCTTTTAAAACTTAGAGGTTCAATTATCATGTGGAAAATGAAGAAGTAGACCATAGTCTCTCATTCTTTGGCAGTGGCTGAATATAGGGCCTTAGGTTCTGCTGTTTCAGAAGTTGTTTGGGGGGTAGGATTGTTAGATGAGTTAAATGTTACTCATTCTCAGCCAGTTAGTATATTTTGTGATAGCAAAGTAGTTATTCATATAGCCTCAAACCCTATATTTCATGAACGAACAAAGCATATCGAGATTGATTGTCACTTTGTCCTGGAAAAATTACAAAATGGGTTAATCCGATTGGAGCGTGTTCGATCTGCTAAGCAACAAGCAGATATACTGACAAAACCAGTAAAGAAGGAAAGTCAGAATTGGATACTTGGCAAGCTAGGAGCACTGGATATTTTTTGCCCCTAGCTTGAGGGGGAGTGTAAGAGATAGGAGGCAGGAATGGGCTTGTAATGTGCCATGGAAGATAAGGCCCATATAGGATAGACTAGATAGGTTGTATTTTTCAGCTTTCAGCTTGTCATTGGACAAAGAGTATATATATATGTATCAGATATAGAACGTTAATGCTAATGGAATAATATTTTTGCTGATTGTGTATTATTCATATATCAGGTCTGCTTTATCAACACATCTACTTCAATTTTTAATTTGGTGCTTGTACTTTTTTTATTAAATCCTTTGATTTTATTCTATTAGTACCGTAAGCCTATGTAATTTTACTCAATTAGCACCTTTAACCATTGTATAGAAGCCATCGGTGCTAACAGAAGTACGAAACAAAGTTAAATTGATTAATTAAAGAGAAAAAAAATACACCGCTACCAAGTTAAAATTGAGAAAATGTTCCCAACCTGACGAGGTGGGCGCAAGAGAAGTAAGAAACAAAGGAATTAAAACAAAGTAAATTATTAGATCGAGAAAAACTTCATCAACTTTATAACAAAATAAATCTTCTATAGACCACGTCTTTTCCCCCCTTAAACGGCCAAATCCCTTGACCATGTCTTATTCTGCTTGTAATAATACACAAGTAATAAGACCATGTGAGGCAAAGGAAATCATCTAAATTTTGTATTTAGAACCAAAGTGAAAAGTTGAAGCAATCAAAATAAAATTTATTTGAGAAAATTATTACTCACATGTACTATCTTCGTTATTTTTTCAAAGTCAATGGAATACAGTGGGGAGTTATGTGATTGAATAGGTGAAGAGAATGTTTTAGGATCCTTGGCTGATGGAAGAAGTTAATGGTACTCAAATTGTGCTTATTCTTAAGATTGAGTATCCTCAGACTATATGTGATTTTCATCCTATTAGTCTCTGTAACATAGTATATAAAATTGTGACAGGTTATTTCTAACAGGTTAAAGCCTATTATGCCAATGATAATGGCTCTTAACCAATGCAACTTTGTGAAGGGGAGGCAGAGCGCTGATAATATTATCTTGGCCCACGAGATTATTCATTCCATGCATGGGATGAAGAAGCGCCGAGGTTTTATGGCTATAAAAGTTAGCCTTGAGAAAGCTTATGACCGTGTGAGATGGAGTTTCATTTTTGACTGTTTAAGAGAACTTGAAATTCCTGATAATTTACTAGAGTGATTGAATTATGTGTATCCACTCCTCAAATGCAAAATACTTTGGCATGGTTCAGCAACAAAGGGCTTCTACCCTACAAGGGTTATACGGTAGGGGATCCCATCTCACTATATCTATTTGTGTTGGTAATGGAGCGTTTGGGACATTTAATCCAACAGGAAGTATATAAGGGAGACTGGATTCCTTTTCATCTTAGCAAAAGAGGTATGCCTATTACTCATTTATTTTTTTTGTTGACGACCTGTTATGGACACTATAACTAAAAGGTCCAATAGTATCATGTCGGTCCAAATTCAGAATATATTAATGCCCAAGCAGGTGGGGCCTAAGAGGCCCAACTTAGAAGAAGCCGACGTATCAGGAGGCCTTCATGCAAACTACATGACTTGAGTGATGAATCAGTTATATAATAAGATGAAAGGATAAGGAGATGTGTGGAATATTATGGATTGTTTCTCTCTATTAGATTCTTCTCTCTCTTGTCTGTTATTTCTTATGCTCTGTAATTCTGTTATGACAGAATCATATCTACCTTCCTTCATTTTCTGTGTATTTGATCCAGCGATGACTGAGAAATAAGAATACCTTGGATTTGAACTTTTCTTTTATTTGATTATGTTTTGCTGAGCTAGAATCATAACACGACCTTATTCTATTTTCCGAAGCAGATATGGACTAAGCAATGATCATGAAGGCTACATTGGATGATTTTTGTGAGGCTTTGAGTTAAAGAATAAATGTGGCCAAATCTAGAATATTCTTTTCGAGAGATGTCAACCATTACAGAAGTAGAGACATCACTGAATTCCTGAATTTTGTACCATGCGCTAACCTGGGGAAGTACTTAGGGATGCCTTTAATCCATGAAAGGGTGTCCCTTTCTACTTATAACTTTCTTCTAGATAAGATGGATGCCCGTTTAGCCAGTTCGAAAGCTAATACCCTCTCGTTGGCAGGACAACATAATTTGGTGGCATCTCGGCGTCGACCATGCCTATATATGTTATGCAAACGGTCCCCCTGCTAGCTTCGACATTGAGGCTATTGATAAGAGATGTCATAATTTCTTGTGGGGGAATACCTTAAATAGGAGATGAATTAATCTAGTCTCATGGGAGAGGTTGTGTTGCCGGAAGGAGGAGGGAGGTTTAAACTTGCATCAAGCACATGTTCAGAATAATGCATACATGGTGAAACTGGGGTGGTCGCTTATGACCCAGACGGATTTTCTATGGGTTAAATTTCTTCGAAAGAAATATAAATATGGATTAGATCTCATTCCAAAGGTTGAGCGCCGCAGAGCTGAGTCAACCATATAGAAAGGCATTCAAGCTGGTTGGAAATATGTTGAAAAGGGACTAGGGTGGTAGATAACAAATGACCAAACAATATCCTTTTGGAAGGATGTATGGGTCCCCTATCATGGCCCACTTCAAAACCTAGCTATTGTGGCTTTATTTGATGAGCTCTTAGAGTGGAAGTAGTCTTATTGTTTTTCTCCTTCAGGTGCCTGGGGTTTTTCTAAGTTGGGGGACCTTTTGCCTTCATTGGTTGTTGATGCTATCTAGAGAGTACGGGGTACAGTCTCTCATACTGCTAACTTCCCTATTTGGCGCTGGTCTAAAAATGGGATATTCACCTTAAAATCAGTGTATGGTGCTCTCTTTAGACACAATAATACTTAGCAGAATAATACATGGAAATTGGTATGGAAGCTATGTGTTCCTCAGTGCCACCTTTTTTTTCCTTTGGCAATGCTGCCACAACTGTGTACTCACCAACCTCTTTAAATATACTTGTCATCTTTATCTGATGGGTTTGTGTGATTTCTGCTTCATTGAGCAGGAGTCACTTCTTCATGCACTGAGGGATTGCCCATATGCTAGGCATGTGTGAGATGCAATAGTGCCGATATAGTGGGTTGATCAGTTTTTTATCCTCTCGGATCCTATGGCCTGGATTAATTGGAGTCTTTGACAAAAGGTAGTCATTGAGGGTTTTGAGTTTCGATTATGGTTTGCGGTGGTTAGCCGAAACATTTGGCTTGGATGCAATAATTGACTCTTCAATGCACACCCTTGGGTTTCAGCAGGTATCATTGCAAGGTCTAGAGCCTGCTTAGCATGAGGATGTGTTGATCCTACCGATTAACAGGTAGTAAGGGATACTTGACGAGTTTGGGTACCACCCCCTCCACACACATGGAAATATAATGTGGATGGGGCGTACTGTAACGACCCGCCTCATATATCCCTTATTACTGACCTTACTCAGAGTAGCAATGCGTAGTTCAGTGGGCACACAGGAATAACATGAATATACTGATAATATTAATACAATATTACTTGATTATAATATAAAATTTTCCCCACTAGGGGTTTACACAATATTTACAGACCTTCAAACAACCAGCAACAGTCATCTTCGTGCATACCTCTTTTCTGATCTCAGCACATTTCCAATACTCACCTGTCTGAATGGTTGTTTGGGAGGAGTGAGATTCGAGAGAATCTCAGTAGCAAACATTACTACTATGCATGCCAGATATATATGAATGCATGACATGCTTGCCTACACTATTTCATGCCAACATAATGACATGCTGCATGCTCAATGTTATGACATACATATGGCCATTGTACAAATATAACAGAGTTTCAACCAATCATACATGTTCCACACAAATAGGCAAAGCAGTCACATAATCAATGCAAGACATACATATCACATACATGCAGAAAAAGGTAAGTTCACTACCTCTCGGACTTTATGTCCTTCTCTTCTTGTCCCTTGATCCGCCAACCATTGCTTCTTATTGGTCACTTCATGGCCCTAGACAAGTGATAACATCATTAGAGACATGAAAAGTGAATACCCAATAGCCCACATTAGCCCTATAGGCTTACTTTCACCCTTGGAGTTCATTCCAATTATATTTGGCCAATTTCTGACTTAAATTCCAATGGTACTCAATCTACCAGCATTTTTGACCAAACTTTGGAAAATCATAATTAATTCTATAGAACTTCAATTGAGGTGCTTTAAATTTATATTTGAAGCCCTTTAAGTGTAGTTTTATATAAAAAATACTCGATTTTAAACGCCACCACTATACCATTCCCAGAATTTTTCCAAACACCAATTGTTTCAGATGTTCTTCCAGAAAATAGGGCAGACATTCAAAAATGCATATCTCCCAATATATTTGTCTAAAAATTATAAAATACCCATTCACTTAAAGATATATGTCTCTACTTTAACTCTGAAGAATTTTTGGATAAGGTTTGCCCTATGAAATATTTCGCACAACATCACTGCCATACTGGGAATTTCACCGATAGCAAAATTACTTTGTGTTCCACTTTACTATATTGTGTGTGACTTCTAATCGCTTTATTTTATTATTCCCCGAACTCTTTAGCTCACCAATATAATTTCTTTTAATATCCAATGATATAAAGGAATTTTGGAGAATTTAAACATGCCTCATAGGGACATTTGCTAAACCAGGGTCTAGTAGTCCACTTAATCCAGGCTTAATCTTATGCCTCTAGTCCCAAAATTTGGGATATTACACGTACGACATGGCTACTGGTTCTTGTGTGGGGGGATCTTGCGTGACCACCATGGCACTTTCGTTTAAGGTTGTTTGTATTGTGTGGGTAGAGTTACGGGGCTAACAGCTGAGGCTTAGGGTGTCTTATGGGCTTTGAAGCTAGCTTAGGATAAACGCTGTCAGCATGTCATAGTGGAGAGTGACTGTCTGGAGGTGATTGAACTCGTTAATTCTAAGGTGCAGGATGAACATATTGATTTTGAAGTCTTCATGGAGATCCAAGAATTGCTTGGACGGGATTAGCTCATTGATATTATCCACTGTCCTCGAGCAGCGAACGAAGTGGTTGACTCTCTGGCAGCTGAAGCACACACTATTGTAGTTGATATGTAGATTTTAAGTTCACCAATAGATAGGATAAGAGACATGGTTAAAGCAGATATGGCTAGAGCATATGCTATAACGTAGTTTTGTTTTATTTTGTTTCCCCTTTCATTATCCAAAAAAAACAAAAAACATATAAGAAACAAATAGTAGTTAAATAAACATGGAGGTAGGAAGTAATATTATATAATAGTAAGGAAAACACATGGCAATAATGATAATTATGAACGAAATTTGCTGTGACCAGTATAAGCATAATTATTAGCACTATTATTATTAGTTTTAGATTGATGCTAGTTTGCTTGGTCAATAAAAAAAAGTAATGGCACATATTGTAATATCCCAAATTTTGGGACTAAAGGCCTAAGAATAAGCCTAAATAAAGTAGACTACCAAGCCCACATTAGTAAGAGTCCCAGAAATTATAACATACAGAAAGACTCTCAGGGGCTATGAGATTTGAGCCTTATTGGGCAAAGGGCTCGGTATCTGTAGACAGTATGATTAGAATGTCGGTGCAGATGTACACAGAACACATATATAATGCCATTGGGTTGGTAGAAAGACGCCACCCAACTATGTCATGACGTAAGGGACCGATTAATCGGGCGGAATATGCCGATGTAGGTGTGCATATGCCATATTCAGGGCACATATGTGTACCCTGCGTTTTTGAATTGGACATCGGTATGTGGCGCCATGTGGGGCCCACATACATACTTTGACCTGGTGTCATTTGACGGGCTTCGATATGCATGATGCAATCCCGAGTAGAATCCCGAGTAGACACCGATAAAGTAACTTTAATAAAGTAAGTAATCATGACATAACTTTTATGTTGGCTAAATGAAAAGGTGAAACATGTCCCATTAATGATGAAATGACATTTTTCCTTTTGTGTTGGCATTTTAAGATGGTGACATGTGGCACAGAAGTCAGGGGAATTTATCGGTCTCCGATCAGGTCACTGGCAACTTTCTCAAACACCGAGCCGGGGAAAATCATTAGACCCTTACTTCCTCTGACATTTTGGACGGCCAAAGGCCCAAGGAAAGATATGGGACCCACTTTAGAAAAAAAAGTGACACGTGTCACCGAATCAGTAGAATACCGAACAAATGGCACCGTAACATCGCAACACGTGGCATAATTTTTCAAGACCCTTTCTTGGCCTTATATTTTCGTCCAAGATGCCCCAAATATTCAGAAAAATGATGGAAAAACGTTGAGAAATGGTAGAGGAGAGATGAAGAGTGAATAGTATTTTCCATGAACTTTAATCCGCCGAAACTCTACCGAATTAGCGTTTTCTCTCAAAATACCCTTCACAAATCTTCTTCTTCTCATCCTAAGCTTCATTTCTATGGTTTCGTATTTTTATTTGGAGGTGTTTGGTGCCATCTCCCTTTCCAGAGTACTGCCGAATTTCCGAACCGATTACGGAAATGCGTAGAGGTAAGCGTAAGCTTCCTTTTGAACCAATTGGTTTGTTATTTGGATGAGTTTTTGTAAGGGTTGGTTACTGCTAATTTTTTATCCAAGGGGTATTTTGAGGTTTAATCATGTATTTATGGTTAGAGGATGATTTATGATGATATTGGACCAAGTTGTTGGACAAAATTCTGAATTGGTGAATTGTTGTAGAAAACCCTGTTTTTCTGGTCTGAACAGAACATCATGAAGAAGTAGGAATTTTATAATTTTGATGATTCCATTGGATTCTATACAAAAAAATTGTGTAGGTATGAAAGTTTTCATGATTTTTGGATGCTTATATATGAATTTGAAAATTTATGAAGTTGAATGTACATGTTGTTGATATGCCCTATCAGGAATAGTGACATTTTACGAGATTTTTCATAGGATAAAACTTGTCCAAAAATTATGAAACTTTCCATAATTAAATAAGACATCCTAAGCTTTAATTTGATAGGTATTTTGTAATTTTTGGACAAGTACATTGGGAGATATGAATTTTTGAAGTTGTGTCTTGTTTCTGGAATGAAATCTGGAACATGTTATATTTGGAGAAATTTTGGGAATTTTGTGGCTATGATGGCCCAAATTGAGGATTTTTCTGTGAAAGTATACTGAAATATCTTCATATAGGACTTTGAACCACCCCAATTGGAGTTCTATAGAATTAATTATGATTTTTCAAAGTTTGGTCAAAATGCTGGCAGCTTTGTCTACCATGCGAATTTGAGAAAGAAAGTGACCAAATGTAATTAGTATGAACTCAAAGGGTGAAAGTAAGCCTTTAGGGCTAATATAGCCCATTGGGCATTCACTTTTCATGGCTCTAATAATGTCATTACTTATCTAGGGCCATAAAGTGACAAAGAAGAAACTATGGTTGGATGATCGAAGTACAAGAGGAGGAGGCAAAGTCCAAAAGGTAATAAACTTACTTACTTGTATGTATGTGATGCTTATGCTGTGTGTTGATTTGCTGTATTGCTTTGCTTGATTATGTGAAGCATGTATGAATGAATGAAGCTCTGTTTCTGCTTTTACTGTGGCCATAAGTATGTTGCATGAAACATTGAGCATGCAGAATATCATTATGTGAACACGAGTCTATGTAAGGCAAGCATATCATGCACTAGCATTCATCTTACATGCATTGTCTGTATGTTTGCTACTGAGATTCTCTCGAATCTCACTCTCCCCCACCAACCATATAGGTATATGAACAGGAAAGAAGAGAATGCTTAAAGAGGATTCAGAAGAAAAGAAGATGAAGGACTGAAGACCTAATTGTGTTTAGATTACTGTGTATCATTATTTGCGAGCAGAGAATATTTTTTTGTAAGAATACATGCGAATTTGAATTAAGCCGTAATCGGGATCATTGAGAATAAGAATGAACTCTGATATTCAGTAAGAATAACAGCTAAGTAAGTCGTGAATAAGTAATTACCCCTAATAAAGTAATAATGAATGCTTCCTTATAAGTAATTAAGGGGTATGAAAGATGGGTGCTACACATATGGTGGTGGATATTCTTCACAACTAAAAGACTTTAATTAGTTCTTCTAAGTGATAATCTAAATCTTCATAAATATTTAAATAATTCAAAGTTAAATATTTATGAAGATTTGGATTATCTAAATCTTTCTAAAGCATTTTTAAGCACTTGCTATTTTCGTGATGTGATGATAATTCTAATTCCTTTACTAAATCAAATGACACGCATTGATTAAAACTTCAGCTATTATTGAATTGTCCACATCATTATAAGAAGATTTTTATATTTTTTTCCTTGCAGCCTATTTTTCAGAAAATTGGATTTTATGTCATAGATGTTGATGTACTTATCTTTTAAAGTTACAAATAATATTAACAATTTCTATTTTATAAAGTTTTGTGAGGAGACTCTAGGTGAATTTACTTTTTTGGAAAAAAAGTAAAATTAATACTTCACAAGACATCATGTTAATATACACACTAAAGATAAGGGTGAATTCTTTTTAAATCCATTTGAAATACCTAAATCTATAATTAAGCCTACACATTTAAAAAAATCCCTAAAATGGCCTGTAGACATGATTAGGGATTTATTAATATTATTAAAAGACCATAATACCCCTTCATAATTAAAAAAAAAAGGAAGATATGTAATTGCAAATTCCTATTAACTTTTAACCCTAACCCCAAAATTCAATCCTCTCAAAGTATAAGGATCTCAACTTTTAGTCAACTCAACATTGTTGAAGGGTAAGTCCTCATATTTTTTGACCCTAATGATGCATAATTTGCATGCAATGTATATGGGATGATTGAAAGAATAAGCATCTATATTGTGTTTTCGCTACTATAAATTCGTAAAAAAATTATTTTCAATTTTCCTAAAAACAAAATAATTCCAAATTTTAAGGTAATTAAAAAAAATTATCTTCAATAAAAAAAACTATTTTTGTGACTATATGTGATTGGAGACGGTCTCAAAGAAGAAATTAAGGCCTAAATAGCATGTCAAATGGTGAATCAACCAGAGAAATCTCAAGATGGGTAGAGGAGATACAAGGAATCGATGAGATTGAGATGGAGATTTTATTAAAAAAAGAATGAGACAGAGAAAATAACAAAAGGACATTTTGATAAAATCAACAAATTCATAAATCCCTAATAAGGCTTATAAGATTTATTTGAGATTTGTTAAAAGTGCAGGCCTAATTCTAGATTTTGGTATTTCAAATGGACTTGAATAAGATTTTTTCTAAAAGAAATGAAACTAATTTAAATAATGATTTTTTTACCGGAGAAATTTAAATAGCAATTAAAATCATGGCAGGTCTATACCAGGTGAAACAAAGAGACCCATTATTTTAGGTTTAAATAGATTAGTTTGAATGTTAAACTAGGTACATAGAAGTACAACTTGATATACTATCAATTTCTTCCCTCTATCACATTTCAATCACTACAGCGATATGTTTTAGAGAAAAGTGCAGTGAAGTCTCAAATTAGATAAAATATGAATGAAAGGCCCCTTGAAATCTTTCATGTACAACAAAGTCCCATGAGACATTTGGGTAATATAATCAATTATAAAAAGACCAAAATCCCCCAATGAAATTTGATCAATAAGAGTATTTTGGTCTTTTCTCAATTGGATTATATGACCTAAAAGTTACACAGGATTTAATTACAAATTATAGATTTCAAAGGACCTTTTGATCCTCTTTTCTTTAACTTAGGACTTCAGTACAATTTTGCCTATATTTTTATTAAAACATCTTTTTCCTGTTCCATCCACAGATTTGACGACAATGATCAGACATAATAATGTTTATTTTCAGTCATGGTTCATTTTTCAGGGTGAAACAAGTTGCCAACCGCCCATTAACATTCAATGTTTTTCCATTACATATTTTCATCATTGAAGCTCATCCCTTTTTTCTTTAAAAAAATTCATTCCCTCTTTAACAGCTGATAACTATTTTAATGGCTACCTAAACCCACTAGTAGATTATATACGATATTGCCATTCAACCAAAACAACCAGCACACTCACATCTACCCAAATTCAGAACATAGAATGAGCCTAGTAAGTGAAGATTGCGCGAAACAGGACACCAATATGTATTTGACAGAGTGTCTCTCAGCTCCTTAATATGCGTGTCTTTTGAGGAGAGATAATGAAAGTTAAATAAATTATTTTAAAATATTTATATTTATCTTTTTTTATATTAAGCTAATTTGTTTGACTTATAAACTGATATATAATCAAATGGTATGTGGCATATATATAATATGATTAATTAACTTATATAACTTCCTTAATTTTTTTAAAAAAGATCAATTGAGTTTTATATTAAGGATCAAAAACAGTAATGTTAAATCTTCCTATCACTTGTAAAAGTCTATGAGAAAACAAATAAATAAATATATGGTAGAAAGTCAAGGGCACAATAGACACAAGATTTTTTAATGTGGAAAACCCAAGACGCAAGTGTAAAAACCACGGGGCATCCACAGTTTCAACGAGAAGAGGAAAACACGACAAGCCTCTCGTTTGATGAGCCTCCCTTCTGACTAGCTAGGAAGGATAGAAAAAGAGGAGGGTTAACGTCGTAGATCATTGTCACTCTGATGATTTTCTGCTTAATCCTAGTTCTTCCTCTGCGTCGCCAAGTTTCTACTTGGCCAGTATCTATGCTCAACAAATAAGTCGTAGTTGGAATCATCAAGAGACCCATAATTATTAATATTACAGATGAAACAAAAAGTACGATTTGGATGGGAATGTTGTGGCACCATGTCCAAGGTATAACGGACACTGAAATGATGATCAGGTAAAGCGGAAGGCGGAATGTAGAAAGAGAGTTTTGCATCTAAATGAGGCTGAATCTTTTTGCAAGTATCACTAGCGAGTGCAACAAGTGATTTGATGATTGAAACTTGATCAATGCTGCTACGTGCATTATTCCCAATAATATCACTCTCTTTTAATATCAGTTGCCTCAATAATGACCAGCAAGTGATACTAATGGGAAGTCTTGTTAATGTCGCACTGTTATTACAACAATATTCCATCAACTCATCATCATGTTCTTCTAGTTCCATTAATGTCGTCGCCACTTGATTATGATTAATCATTTCTCTTCTCAATAGCCCCACCACACCACTTTCTCCTCTATCACCCCTCACCTTCATTTAAGTTCAAAGTCAAGGCCCCAACCACGACAATAGTAAGCATAATCAAGATCATAGGTATATTGATGATTGAAACCATCCCCAAACTCAATTGGACTCTCATACCAATCAACTTTCCTAACAAATGCAAGTAAAGATGCCAAACTTAGTGTCGCCAATCTCAATTCTGCTATCTCTGCCTATTGCATTGCCGCATGTTTGAATCGAACACCAGAGATGATCTTTTCATATACGAAAACCTTCATTGTCACTTTATTGAATGAAAACCCGTGAAGATCTGAATGATTGTACACCATCACTAACCCTGACCTTGTCCCTTTGATACTGCCACCAATGTTTATCTGCACTGGCCCATTATCAACTACACATATTCCGATATCTTTTTCCGGAAAAGTTGAAGAATAAATTTGCGACAGATTCACACAACGACCAAGAAACATATATTCAATCTTAGGGGTGAGAGAGAGATCTGGGACTGCATTAAGATGTTTTGAATTTGATAGGTAGACTTTCTTTAGATTTGGAAAAAGATGAAACAAGAAGCAATATCAAATAAATTAGATAAATACATGTACAATTTAATAGAGAATTTCTCTTATGGCAATTAGATGATTTGTGTAAAGACCTCGCCTTACATACCTCTTTTGTAATGACATTACTCAGAATAGCAATGCGCAGTTTAGTGGGCACACAGGAATATCATGAATATACTGATAATGTTGATACAATATTGCTTGAATATAATACAAAATTTTTCCCTCACAGGGAATATACATAATATTTACAGACCTTAAAATAACTAAAAGGTCTTCAAGTAATCAACCGCATCCCTCTGTGTGCATTTCTATTCCTTTGTTCTCAGTACCTCTTCGGTGTTTACCTGTCTAAATGGTTGGTTTAGGGAGGGTAAGATTTGAAGGAATCTCAGTAGTAAACAATACCACTATGCATGTAAGATATATAGTTAATGCATGACATGCTTGCCTACCATATTTCATGCCAACATAATGACATATCTGCATGCTAAATGTTATGACATACACATGGCCATTGCACAAATATAATAGAGTTTCAATCAATCAAATATGTTCAATACAATTAGGCAAAGCAACCACAAAATCAATGCAAAACATACATATCAAATACATGCAAACTAGGTAAGTTCACAACCTTTTGCTTGATGTCCTCCTCATGTACCTTGATCTTCCAACCATTACCTCTTCTTTGACACTTCAAGACTCCAGATAAGAATGACATCATTAGAGTCATGAAGAATGAGTGCCCAATGGCTACATTAGCCTCAAAGGTTCACTTTCACCCTTGGAGTTCTAACCAATTACATTTGGCCATTTTCTTACTCAAATTCGCATAGTAATCAAACTACCAGCATTTTTGACCAAATTTTGGAAGATCATAGTTAATTATATAGAACTTCCATTGAGATGGTTCAAAGCTATATTTAAACCTCTTTGAATATACTTTAAGGGAAAAATATACCTATAAGCTAAATGCACTCAGAAAATTACAGAGTTTCATTCATTTGAACACTGCTCCAGAAATTCCCAGATTCACATGACTAGAATTTGAAAAATCATTAATCCTAGTATACTTATCCAAATGCTTCATATTACCTATCATTTTAAATTTTTCTGTCTCTAATTTAATTCTAAAAATTTTTAGAATTTTTGGAGAAGATTTACCCTATGAAATAACTTGCACAACGTCACTGTTCAGACAAGGCAGAATCAACAACATGAACAATCCTACTTCATAAATTCCCAAATTCATATACAAGCATTCAAAAATTATGAACACTTGTATAACTACACAATTTAGCCTCCTAAAGCCAATGGAAGCATCAAAATTATCAAATTCTCAGTCCATCACCATGACACATATAGAACAGAAAATCAGAGTTCTCAGGAAAAGTTTGTCGGTTTCTTGTTTTCTTTAGTTTAATCACTTCCTTTCTACTTCTAATCAAATGATTAGCTATTTAGACATCTGTTGGACATAGTTTAGCCATAAAAAAACCCTTTAAACAAGATATGAACAGTACCCAACCTTCCAAAAACTCATCCAAACAACAAACTATCGGTTCAAAAGGAAGCTTACGCTTACCTCTACACGTTTCCGTAGACGGTTCGGAATTTCGGTAACACTCTAGCCAGTGAGAAGGCACCAACCACCTCCAAACGAGAATCAAAAACCATAGAAACAAAGCTCGCAATGAGTAGAAGAAGGTTCGTGAAGGGCATTTTGAGAGAAGATGTCGATTTGACAGTGTTTTGGCAGGTTGAAATTTCTCTCTCTTCCTTTCTCCATTTTCATCAACTCACCTCTCTCTCTCTTTTCTGATTGTTTGCACGGGAAAAATGAGGAAGAAGATGATGAAGATAATGGTTAAATGAATTAACCATTTCACTTTCCACATGTCAAGCATTCATTGGTCCAAAATTCCAATTTTCGCAAATAATACTAAACTTGGCAGAATTTCTATTAAACTTTGAAAATTCATATCTAATTGTAAAAATGTCTAATTGGGGTGGTTTTAAAGGTTATATGAACCTAATTGAGTCTAGTTTTAATAAAAAATATAACCTTTGTCTAATTGGAAGCTCACTCTTCCCAGAAATATAATCTTTGGACGCTGCCCTAGAAAATAATTAATTTCGCTGGGCTTACTTTAAAAATTCATTTTTCTTTATGTACAACTTCAAATGACTCATATGGCTATCAAATTAAAGCTTGACAAGTCTACTTTCATTCTAGAATTTTTCATAATTTTTCAACATCATTTAGTTATTAAAAAATGTCACACAATTACCACTGCCACACCGAGAATTTCACCAGTAGTAACACCACTTTGTGTTCCACTTTATTATATCATGTGTGACTTCTAGCTGCTTCATTTTGTCTTCCCCAAGTTCTTTAATTCACCATAATATTCCCTTTAATACCCAAGGATATAAAGAAATTTTGGGGAATATAATCATGCCCCACTAGGACATTTGCTAAACTGGGGTTTAGCAGTCCACTTAATCCAGGCTTAATCTCAAGCCTCTTGTCTCAAAATTTGGGATATTACAATTTGGATTCCTGGCATAGAGCACAACTACTACTATTCAACCATCAATTTAAAGATAGTAAAGCAAGCATCAGCATTGAAGGAGGCATCATTTGCTTTGTGCCTTGGTAACCTCTTTAAAATATTAACCAAGAATTGTAATGTATAATGTAATTCTGGATCGTCTCTTGAAGAACCTTTTATTAGTTACCTAGACTCTAAGCATAAAAACTAGTATAAAACAAGTAAAAAAGCAATTTTAAGCTTTTTATCTAACATCTAAATTGCAAGTAAAGTAAAATGCTTTAAAAACTAATATTTTTTGAATTTTTGGAATAAAATGGAATGATGATGGAATTAATAAAGTAAGAGAAGCAAATAGTTCAACAATGAAATGAGCAATCTCTCATAGCAATGACGTAAGTAATCCACACTTACAATAATTATGGGAGATTTAATGACACTAATTCAAAAATGACTCTAAGAGCAACCCCTTAGAGTAGGCCTAACTTAGATTGATTAATACCAAACCACCTTGCATATTAATCTCTCTAAATTAGGTTGATTAAGCACTATAGCAATGAAATGAACTTAAAAATTGTATTTAACTTTTAATCCAATAACCGAGCCACCTCACGTTACTACTTGATTTTCTCATTATTCTTAATTTAATAATGGCCACCCATATGAAAAATCAAGATTAATAATGCTAAAACTTTATGCTAACTACAATTAATAAATTCATATTTAATTAACCAATGTAAACATAAGATACTATTGATCCACTAACCAAGTCATCTTGAAATTAGCACAAAATGTTCACAAAATCATCAATTCACTGATTAACCAACATAAAGAAATGATAATTAAGCTAATTAAATACAATATTAAGTGTCTAACAAAGGTTCAAGCGACATCAAATCTCTAATACATCAAAATAAATTAGTCTAATATTGTAAAATTCATCGTAAGACCTAGAAATCACAAATACAATATGGAAATAGAGAATGGAAGAGCAAAAACTCCCTTATTGAAGCTTCAAGTTCATGCCATTACCTCTTGCTACAAGGGATTTGGAGAATTAGCCACTGCAAACCATCAACACAGTTTCACCAAACAATTCCAAGATTCTAGATATATAGAACACCAATTAAAGGGACCAATTAATATTGAATAAAGGAATGTTGGTGTTGAATATGATCCAAGAGACAGAGGAGCCCACAGAACAGAGCTGGACGTTGAATAACACCACCGAAAGTGATAGACAGTGAAGGCAGGGTGATGTAGAGCCACAACTGAGATGATTAACGGCAAAGGAGATGGTGGACGATACCGTGCTTTCTTGTACGCGGCTGTGTCTCTGTCTTGATAGCTTGCTTCATGTTTGATCATTAATGGTGGAAAAAATGTTGCTGCAGCTCTTGATCTGGAATGATGGAGCTCCCTGGCGGCTGTGGGGGCGGATGATGCCGCCGGCGAGAAAAGAAGAAGAAGGTGAAGAAGACAATAGTATCTGTTGCGGCGCCTTTCTTCTTTGTTTTTCAATATCTCGCTGAAACTAATATACTCATGCCTGATTTTTCTGGTGCAAAACGCTCAGTTTAAATCGTTGACCAAACTGAATTTGTCAAATTCGTGGGACTAAACTGTTATTTTTGTTATTCAAGTCTCAAACTACCATTTTCAGTTTTAATCCAATTTTCAAATACCTATAACTAAAACAATGAAACTAGCATCAAATATTTTCAGAAAACTCAATGATTAAGAGTGATAGCAATTATTTTGATAATTAATATAGACACATTTAATCACAATTAATAACAAATGAAACATTTTAAGATCAAATACTATGACAAAACCTCAAATGAAAATATGAAAATATATAATAAAAATAGAGATTTGTCAGTCAATAATTGATCTGAGGCCTTACAATCACCCTAAAATTAAAAGCAATTATGACATATGAAAAATAATAAATACCTGATGTCCATTACCAAGTAGGGGTGGAAAAAGGCCAGGCCAGGCCAGGCTTGTGTCTTAACAGGCCTGTAAAAAGGCTAACAGGCCACAGGCTTCACAACAGGTCTACTTCAAACAAGCCAAAAACATGCCTATTTCAAACAGGCCTAAAGCAGGTCTAATTACATAAATTAATTATTTAAATACATAAATTTATGATCCAAAATACATCATAAAATGTGAAATTAAATACAACATATACAATTTTACCAATTTTCACATCAAATCTTCAATATGATTTCTTCTTCTCCTTCGAAGACCTTGAAAAAAAAAATAAAATATATAGTATTAAAGCATAACACAATTTAACAAGTAATATATATAAGAAATAACATTATTTTAACAATGAAAAATTTATACCTTTTGTTTTTTCTTTAACTATTAAATAAAAATTCGCGTGGAAATAAACAAAAAAAGCACAAGTGTAACTTGAGAATTGGGAATGAGATTTATGAATTAGGGTAAAGATGTGTCAGAGGTGATTTTGGGTGAGATTTTTTTTATAAATTATTTTACAGGCTCAGGCCTGTTAGTAGGCCTAAGCCTGGCCTTTTTGACAAAACAGGCTTTAAAACAGGCCTGAGCCTGGTCTGTTAGCCTGACAGGCCAGGCCTGACCAGGCCAGAAACAGACCAGGCCGCCTGGCCTGTTTCCACCCCTATTACCAAGTTGTTGGATATTACTTCTACGCATTTCAAGTCTAACAAGATTCTCCACACAAAAATGTAATGGCACGTAAGGTAGAGGATATTCTTCCCAACTAAAAAACCTTAGTTCGTTTGGAAGATAATCCAAATCATCACAAATATTCAGCTCCGGAGATTTTTTCCGATCGGACTTGTAAGTTTCAAAGTATATTAAATTATACATCTTTCAAATATTACTAGCCTTCAATGTAATCCTTTTTATCTTGCTCATGTCCAATGAGATGCATCGAATTGCCTTAATCCCCTCGTCATAGCAAATCAAGGGAAGCACAATTATAGTTAACTAAAAAATGACTAGAAATACTAAAGAACAACTAAATATATTTGCATGAAAATATCCAAATTAATAACGCTATTGTGCATATGATTCAAAAATATTTATAATTTATGTTTTCTGATAATCAATGTTGATACTAACCACCCAAGATCTTAACGAATCAAAAACATATAGATAAATATCACTAGGAACCTAACGATTAAGATGATAAGAAAAAAAAGAAAAAATAATACTACCCCATGTTTGTAACATAAAACTCGATTAATTAATTTAAAGAGAGTAAGAAGGCTAAATTTATTGCTTAACTATAGCATATATTACACGATCTCTTTGAAATATTTATGTCTATTATTAGATTATATATCAGTTTATAAGTTAGATAAATTAGTTGGAAAAAATTCATAAATATAAATACTTTAAAATAATTTATTTAGTTTCTTTAATTTTTTTAAATTAGTCAACTAGCTTAGATCTTATATTACCGAGTGGAGATAGTAATAAATATAATTAAATCATTACCTTGTCACAATTGAAAAAGTCATAAATGTCTTCGTGCCTCCATAGTCGAATAGGGGGTTTTAGGATTGGGAAATAACTATTGTCTAGTAATTTCATGGCCCATTTTCCTCACAAGATAGTGCATCACAATATGATCACTGCTATTAAATGAAATGAGGGATTTTTCTCTAAGAATACTTATCTCAATATACAAGGAAGAGCTATATGATTGCCATATTATGTCTAAAGAAACCCAGCCTCGTACCAAGGTGAAGAATGCTAGGTCAAGAAACACACTCTTTTGTTTATAATCAAGTCCATCAAAACTTGACTTCAGAACATCAACAATGTCCTTAGGTGGAGCTTCATTTAGTTTTTCCAAAGCACTTTCCCACTCTCCTTTTCCTCTACTATGAAGAAAGCATCCCAAAACTACTAGGGCTTACGGATTTCCTTGACAATCACTACAAAAAACTGAACTTTCAGCGGCGACAAAAGTCGTCATTGAAAGTATAAAAGTAGCTACTGAAGTATTTTCAGCAGCGACATTATATCGCCGCCAAAACGACTGTCGCTGATACTTTTACCTCGACATTTCTTCGTCGCTACTGAAAATAGACAATCAGCTGTAGCATTTTGTCGCCGCTAAAAGTACATGAGAAGGCACCAAAACGAGGGTCGCCGCTGAAAGTGGGGTATAGGTGGCGACATTTTTTGACGCATAAACATGAATCAGCAGCGACATTTGTGTTGCAACATAAATGATTACCAACGGCGACAGTCTTGTTGCCACAGAAACATGTATCAGTTGTAAAGACCTGCCTCATATATCCCTTACTACTGACCTTACTCAGAGTAGCAATGCGTAGTTCAGTGGGCACACAGGAATAACATGAATATACTGATAATATTAATACAATATTGCTTGATTATAATACAAAAGTTTCCCCACCAAAGGTTTACACAATATTTACAGACTTTCAAACAACCAGTAACAACCCTCTTCGTGCATACCTCTTTTCTGATCTCAGCACGTTTCCAATGCTCACTTGTCTGAATGGTTGTTTGTGAGGAGTGAGATTCGAGAGAATCTCAGTAGCAAACATTACCACTATGCATGCCAGATATATATGAATGCATGACATGCTTGCCTACACTATTTCATGCCAACATAATGACATGCTGCATGCTCGATGTTATGACATACATATGGCCATTGCACAAATATAACAGAGCTTCAACCAATCATACATGTTCCACACAAATAGGCAAAGCAGTCACATGATCAATGCAAGACATACATATCACTTACATGCAAAAAAGGTAAGTTCACTTCCTCTCAGACTTTATGTCCTTCTCTTCTTGTCCCTTGATCCGCCAACCATTGCTCCTTATTTATCACTTCATGGCCCTAGGCAATTGATAACATCATTAGAGCCATGAAAAGTGAATACCCAATAACCCATATTAGCCTTATAGACTTACTTTCACCCTTGGAGTTCATTCCAATTATATTTGGCCAATTTTTTACTTAAATTCGCATGGTAATCAAACTACCAGCATTTTTGACCAAACTTTAGAAAATCATAACTAATTCTATAAAACTCCAATTGAAGTGGTTGAAAGCTTAATTTGATCCTCTTTAAGTATAATTTTAAGGAAAAATATAATTTTCTGGAAAATAACAACAAAAAATTCCCAGAATTTCGGAAAACATCACTGTTCTAGATTTGTTTCCAGAAAACAGAACATAACTTCAAAAATTCATATCTCCTAGCATACTTGTCCAAAAATTACAAAATATATATAAAATTAAATCTCTATGTCTCTAATTTAATTCTGGAAAGTTTTAGAATTTTTGGATAAGGTTTTCCCTATGAAAAATTTCTCACAACATCACTGTTTCAGATTATTCCAGTTTTGCATGACATAACTTAAAAAATGTAGAACTTCTAGCACACAAATCCAATTGAGCATTGTGACCTATAAAATTAAAGGTCTTTGTGTCTAATTTTCATTCGGAAAATTTCGGAATTTTCAGACAAGTTTTGTTCCTTGAATTATCATGCACAGTAATAGTGCTCCAGACAAGGCAAATCAACACTATGAACACATATGCTTTATAAATTCCCAAATTTATATACAAGCATCCAAAAATCATGAACACTTGTATATCCACACAATTTTGCCTTCTAAATCTAATGCAAGCATCAAAATTAAAAAATTTCTACTCCTTCTCCACGAAAAATCCAGAACAAAAACAGGAATTTATAGTTCTCATAAAGAGTTTGTCGGTTTCTCGTTTTCTTTGGCTTAATCACTTCCTTGCTACTCCTAATCAAATGATTAGCTATTTAAACACTCATTAGACATGATTTAGCCATTGAAAATACCATTTTCTTATGAGAATGAATAGTACCAAATTGCCAAAATACTCATCCAAACAACAAATCAATCGGTTAAAAAGGAAGCTTACGCTTACCTCTACCCGTTTCCACAAACGGTTTGGAATTCTGACAACACTCCGGCAAGGGAGATGGCACCAAACACCTTCAAATGAAAATCTGAAACCGTAGGAATGAAGATATCGATGAGTAGAGGAAATTTCCTGAAGGGTACTTTGAGAAAGGATGCCGTTTCTGCAGTATTTCGGAGGAAATAATTTCTCTCTCTCTTCTTTCTCCAACTCTTTCTCTCTCTCATTTCTGGATTTTTCACAGGGAAAAATGGCTGAATGAAGATGATGAAGAATGGTTAAATGCATCAGCCAACTCATCTACCACGTGTCACAATCTTATTGGCCCAAATAATGAATTTTCGCACAAAATACCAAATTCTGCAGATTTTTCATTAACTTCGAAAATTCATATCTAATTGTACAAATGTCCAATTGCAGTGATTCCAAAGGCTATGCGATCCTTATTGAGTCTAGTTTTAAGGAAAAATATAATATTTTGCCAATTAGAATTTCAATCTTCCCAGAATTTTAATATTTGAATACTGTCCCAGAAAATAATTAATTTCGCTGGGCTAACTTCAAAAATTCATTTTTCTTTGTGTACAACTCCAAATGACTTATATGACCTATCAATTTGAAGCTTGATAAGTCTACTTTCATTCTGGAATTTTTCATAACCTTTTACCATCATTTACCCATCAAAAAAAGGTCACACAATCACCACTGCCACACTGGAAATTTCACCGGTGGCAAAATTACTTTGTGTTCCACTTTACTATATTATGTGTGACTTCCAATCACTTCGTTTGTTATTCCCCGAGCTCTTTAGCTCACTAATATAATTCCTTTTAATATCTAAGGATATAAAGGAATTTTGGGGAATTTAAACATACCTCATAGGGACATTTGCTAAACCAGGGCTTAGCAGTCCACTTGATCTAGGCTTAATCTTATGCGTCTAGTCCCAAAATTCGGGATATTACATCAGTAGTGATAGTTTTGTCACTGGTGAAACATGAATCAGTGGCGACATTTGTGTTGCCACAGAAACTATTATCAGCAGCGACATTTTTGTCGGCATAGAAACATGTATTAGCAGTGACATTTTGTGTTGCCACAGAAACATGTATTAGCGGCAACATTTGTCGCCGCTGAAAGTTATAATTTTTTTCAATTTTTAATATAAATTGCATAAATTAAAACATGTACTCTATTAGTAAAGATCAAAAGTAATTTTAAACTAGCAATGATATTAACACAATTCTTCAAAACTAACATATGATTCTCAAACTGCTTCAAAATTAAGATCAAGTATTTAAATTTCTTGTACAAAGTCAAAGGATTGCCTATTAAAAATATTAAACATGTAAACTATAGAGAAGGACCAGCTTATGGGCCAGCAAGACTAGGAGTAGATAAAGTAGGAGCTGCTAATTACCCCTGTTGCATCAAGATAGCTAGTTGAGCATGTATTCTTTGTTCTATTTGTTCCATCTTGTGCTAAAATTGTGCACTCTCTTCTTCCATCTTTGTACGCTTCGCTTCTATCTTTGCACATTCTTTTGCAAGATTTGCTTCCATATTTGCACGCTCCTCCTGAAATTTTTTATCAAACTCCTCATGCAATTGGGTACGCACATTCTCCACTGCTGAATTATCATTGGATTAAAAGCGACCTCTCTTTCTCAAAGGCTCTACTCCATACCATTTTCCTCTTACATACCCTGATCTCTCACCAAGAACAACTGTCAATATTTTATCAGAGGTCATTCGAGCATCACTCTCTACCTCTTCTTGTTGTTGTTGGAGAAGTTCTTGCAAGTCAGTCTACAATTAAAGCATGAAACAAATGAGATAAAAAATTCTTGAACTTAGTGTAGCATATAAAAACACAACACATAAGTGAATTTGCTCAGATTGCGGATTTGCCCATACTAACTTTCCGTCTGTTGTCTTCCTAGTATGTGTGATCTGCCAAAACTAGTCAGGGGTGCAGGTTGTCCATTAGTGGGGTCCCTCTATAAAGCATAATATACAAAGATGACAGATGGTACAATTTAAAATAAAAAAGGATTGAAAACATAAACTAAAGTAAAGAGAGATTAAACTTACTGTAGCGAAGTTAATCTTCTCAAATGATCGAGGACCACAAGTATGCTTTGTTACCTGTTTTTCTCAGTTTTTCTTGTTCCTTTTACTTTTTGTCTACAAAAAAAATTAGTAATAAGGAATTAGTGACTAAAATAAATATATGATCCATTTAAAAGGATAAAATTCTACTAGGTAATCTCTCATTTCCTCTTTCACTCAACCTCATTCTCTTGCTTTCTTGAGAAATAAGTGTTTTTGAATAATAAGCTTAACCTGACTAAATCAATAAATTTTTCTTTTTACATAAAAATACAATTGATTAAAAATGAAGTGAAATGGTATACGTACATATTATTAAGCTTCTTTACATGATAAATTCTTGTGAAAATACAGGAGCTCAACAAAAAATAAAATATAAAAGAAGCTAGGAAACATCAAGAACACTCGAACAAGAAAGAAAACAAATTGGAACAACATAACCCTGACCATATTATTGCAAAATAGACAACAGAGTAGAGGATGAGGTGACCACATGAAAAGTAATCAAGTAGGCACAAATGTGAAATCTTGTAGGTTTGGGCAAAATATATATACTCGAATAATAAGATGCAAATCATTCACTTAGTGTGAGATAGAAATCAATGCCCCAAAATTTAATGTAGTAAATGAAAGCAAGAACCATATAAAGCCAGTGAATCCTTAATGCAATAGAAACAAATAACCAAGTTTTCTCATGTAGGTAAGGGTTGGACACTATAAGCAGACCTCACTGTCGTAAACATTGATTGAGAGAATCAAAGTTAAAGCACTATATAACTGTAAGATTTTTATTCAAAAGGCAAGCCATTCACTTTGTAATTTTTGAACTAAAGACCAAAATGAACTACAGGAACAGAACTACAGATAATATCGAAATGCTGTATATTTTGGACCTGAATGAATCATTACCTGAATGGAGGAACAGACAGCGGCGACGTTGCTGGAGGAGGGGAGGAGCGAAGGAGGGAATTGTAGTGTAATAGGGCTTTAGAGATATCCTAATGATTGTTTAGATTCACTTCGTTGTGGTAGAGAATAGAGAAAAGGCGCTGAATGAAAAAAACCCGATGCACTGAAACTAAAATTTCGGGATTTAGGTTTCAGGATTTAAACAATTAAACATTATATAAGTTATATAATTTTCCCCAGGAGTATCAATAACCAATTGGCTTAATTGGCAAGAGCGATGTGTTGAAATTAACTAGCAAGCGTGGGTTCGAATCCTTGCAATTTGCTGTTATATATTTTTTAAACAATTAGCATCACTTGAAAAAAAAAAAAAAACCACTCAAATTCCATTGCGTAGAATTGAACCCTGATCTTCTAATTGATTTGAGTAACTAAAGAATATATACCAGCTCGCTTGACGAATTTTATTAATCAACTTTTTACAGCAAAGAATTAAAATATAAAAATAAATTAAATCTTAATTAATTATAAAATATATAAATAAACTTAATTTAATTATTTCTTGGTAAATATTACTTTTGACCTTGAAGTGTCGCCCAATTTTAGTTTTAATCCCTCAAGTTTAAAATTGGTAGTTAATATTAAGATTTTAATTAATATTACATATGAAACAAGAATTTAGCATATCTTCAAAAATTAAATATTAGATTTCAAAACAAGCTTTCTTCAACTTATAAATATTAGGGTCTTTAAATTAAATGTGGAATATAAGTTTGGAATAATAACCAATATGATATAGAACATACCTACTTTAACTTATTAAAAATCAGGTTTTAAAATAAAATATGAAATATGAATTTTGAATAACAACTACTTTAAAAAAATGTTTTCAATATTGTTACCTATGATATTTCAAAGCGCAATTTACAGATAATGGTATTGGAGAAAGCCACTATCTAAACAACAAATGTAATTCAATGTTTTAAAACTGAACAATGGATCCACCTCATATAGTTTTGTTATACAGTTTTACTGCATTATGGTTTTTATATTATATATGAAATATGATTTTGGACTAATATAAATTTTTATAGAATATTTAGGAATATATTATAACATCCAAAATGAAATCCAATTTATTCACCAAATCCATTTAAAAAGCCTCTAATGAACATTACCTTTCACATTTTATCTATTAGGAGAATAACATTTTGGACAAGGATTACATTTATGGATTGGGCATAAAAGAATGACCCTTGATGCAACTAAAATTAATCAAACACTGTAAGTGTACAGGTTATGAAAATAGTAAGAAACAAATTAAGATTGTCCCATAAAGACTCAAGTTATAAAAAAACTAAAATTTAGAAAATTTTAAATAAAACTTTCAGCAGCGACATGGAAGTCGCCACTGAAACATACTTTCGGCGGCAACATAGTTTGTTGCCGCTGAAAGTGTTATAATCAGTAGCGACATTATGAAGTCGCTGCTGAAAATTCCACCTTTAGCGGCTACTTCATGATGTCGCCGCTGATTATAACACTTTCAACGGCGACAAACTATGTCACCGCTAAAGGTCATAATTTTCAGCGGCAATGCAATATCCTGAATTGTGGGACTAGAGGCTTAAAATTTAGCATGGATTAAAGGGGACTATTGGACCCCTGTTTGGTAAATATCGTAGTGAGACATAGTATTACTTTCAAAAATTTCTTTTATATCCTTGAATGTTAAAGGAATTATATTGGTGAGCTAAAGCGCTCGGGGAACAACAAAATGAAGTAATTGGAAGTCACACACAACATATTGATGTGGAATACAAAATATTGTTGCCATAGGTGAAATTCCTGATGTGGCAATCGTGTTTGTATGGTAGATTTTAATAGTCAAATGATGTCCAAAAATTATGAAACTTTCCAAAATGAAATTTGACTTACCAAGCTTTAATTTGATAAGTCATATAAGTCATTTGGATTTGTACACAAAGAGAAATGAATTTTTGAATTTACACCTGCGAAATTAATTATTTTTTGGGCCAGCATCTAAAAATTAAATTCTGGGAAGAGTGAACTTCCAATTGGCTAAAGGTTATATTTTTTGTTAATACTAGACTCAATGAGGGTCACATAACATTTAGAACCACCCAAATTGGACATTTGTACAATTAGATATGAATTTTCAAAGTTCAATGAAAATTCTGCCAAATTTGGTATTATCTAAGAAATTTTGATTTTTGGGTCAATCAAGAGCTGACACGTGGTAAACCAATTTGACCACCCATTTAATAATTTCTCATCTTCTTCCTCAAATTTCAGTGTGAATCAGACCAGAAGAGAGAGAAAGAAAACTGAACGAAAATGGAAGGAGAAGAGAGAGAAAGTTCTAGTCTCCGAAACACTGCCAAATTAGCATCTACTCTCAAAGTGCCCTTCAAGAAACTTCTTCTACTCATCGCGAGATTTATTTCTATAGTTTTGGATTCTCATTTAGAGGTGGTTGGCACTGTCTCATCGGCCAGAGTGTTGCCAGAATTCCGAACCGTTTGCGGAAATGGGTAGAAGTAAGCATAAGCTTCCTTTTGAACCGATTGATTTGTTGTTTGGATGAGTATATTGAAAGTTGGGTACTGTTCATGGTTGATTTTAAAATGGTATTTTTAATGGCTAAATCATGTCTAATGAGTGTTTAAATAGCTAATCATTTGATTAGAAGTAGAAAGGAAGTGATTAAGCTAAAGAAAACAAGAAACCAACAAACTCTTTCCGGGAACTCTGATTTTCATTTTTCTGTTCTGTGTGTGATGTGGTGATGGGTTGAGAATTTGATGATTTTGATGCTTCCACTGGCTTTAATATGAAAAATTGTGTAGGTATGCAAGTGTTCATGATTTTTGGATGCTTGTATATGAATTTGGAAATTTATGAAGTTTGGGGATTCATGTTGATAGTCTGCCCTATCTGGAACAGTGTTCTTGTACGTGATATTTGAGGGGTCAAACCTTATTCAAAAATTCTGAAACTTTTCAAAATTAAAGTAGAGACATGGAGCTTTGATTTGATAGGTAGTTTGTAATTTTTGGACAAGTATGTTGGGAGATATGAATTGTTGAAATTTGGCCTTGTTCTCTGGAAACAAATCTAGAACACTGATGTTTTCTGAAATTCTGGGAATTTTGTCATTTAGTTGGCCAGAATTGACTATTTTTATGTAAAATTATACTGAAATAGCTTTCCATAGAATTTGGAACCACTCAACTTGGAGTTCTATATAATTAATTATGATTTTCCAAAATTTGGTCAAAAATGCTGGTAGTTTGATTACCATGTGAATTTGAGTAAGAAATTAGCCAAGTGTAATTGGTTAAAACTCCAAGGGTAAAAGTGAGCCTTTGTGTAATATCCCAAATTTTGGGACTAGAGGCATAAGATTAAGCCTGGATTAAGTGGACTGCTAGACCCTGGTTTAGCAAATATCCCTATGAGGTATGTTTAAATTCCCCAGAATTCCTTCATATCATTGGATATTAAAATAAATTATATTGGTGAGCTAAAGAGCTCAGGGAATAACAAAATGAAGTGATTGGAAGTCGCACACAATATAGTAAAATTGAACACAAAGTAATTTTGCTATCGGTGAAATTCCCGGTATGGCAGTGATGATTGTGTGACATGTTTCAATGAGTAAATGATGGTGAAACATTATGAAAATTTACATAATAAAATTAGACTTATCAAGCTTCAATTTGATAGGTATATGAGTCATTTAGAGTTGTATACAAAGAAAAATGAATTTTTGAAGTTAGCCCAATAAAATTGACTATTTTCTGGGGCAACATCCAAACATTGAAATTCTGGGAATAGTGAACTTCTAATTAGCTAAATTTTATATTTTTCCTTAAAATTAGACTCAATAAGGGTCGTATAGCCTTTGGAACTACCCCAATTTAATATCTACACAATTAGATATGAATTTTCAAAAATTCTGTCAGTTTTGCAATTAAGTACGAAAATTGGAATTTTGGGCCAATAGGGAGCTAACACGTGGCAAGCTAACTAACACCTCCTTTAATCACCAATTATCATCTTCCTCAGCTTATTTTCACGGTGAAATTGCAGAGAAGAGAGAGAGAGAAGCTGCAGAGAAATGGAGGGAGAGGAGAGAGAAAATTCCAACCTCCGAAGTACTGCCGAAACGGCATTCTCTCTCAAAGTATCCTTCAAGAAACTTCTTCTACTCATTGTGAGCTACATTTCTATGATTTTGGATTTTTATTTAGAGGTGGTTGGCACCATCTCACCGACCAGGGTGTTGCCGGAATTCCAAACCGTTTGCGGAAACGAGTAGAGGTAAGCGTAAGCTTCCTTTTTAACCGATTGATTTGTTATTTGGATGAGTAAATTGGAAATGGGGTACTGTTCATGGCTGGTTTTAAAGGATGTTTTAATGGCTAAAGGATGTCCAATGAGTGTTTAAATAGCTAATCACTTGATTAGTAGTAGCAAAGAAGTGATTAGGTAAGAGAAAACGAGTAAACAACAAATATTTTCGGGAATCCTTTGATCCGCCCTGTACTGTTTTGTATAGGAGGAGTTGGAATTTGATGATTTTTATGCTTCCATTGGCTTTAGGAGCAAAAATTGTGTAGGTATACAAGTGTTCATTATTTTTGAATGCTTGTATATGAATTGAGAATTTTTGGAAGTTGAAGAGTAAATGCTGTGAATTTCGTTTTCTAGAGGCAGTGTCATGTTAACGAGTTTTTGAGGCATCAAATATTATTCAATAATTATGAAATTTTTCAGAATTAAATTAGACATGTGGAGCTTTAATTTTGTAGATATTTTGTAATTTTTGGATAGGTATAGTAGGAGATATGAATTGTTGAAGATATACCATGTTCTCTGGAAAGAATCTGAAACAGTGATGTTCTGTGAAATTTTTCATAAGGAAAACCTTATCCAAAAATTCTAAAACTTTCTAGAATTAAATTAAAGACATGGATCTTTAATTTAACAGGTATTTTGTAATTTTTGGACAAGTGTACTAAAAGATGTGATTTTTCAAAGTTATGCCCTGCTTCTGGAAGAACATCTGAAACAGTTGGTGTTTGGAAAACTTCTGGGAATTTTGTAGTAGTGGAGTTTAAAATAAAGTATTTTTTATGTAAAACTATACTGAATTATCTTTGTATATAATTTTGAACCACCTCAATTGGATTTCTATAAAATTAATTGTGATTTTTCAAAATTTGGTGAAAAATCTGTCAGCTTTATGTCTTATGCAAAATTAAGACTTAAGGGCACCAATGTAATTAGTATGAACTCCAAGGGTGAAAGTAAGCCTTTAGGGCTAATATGGGCCATTGAACATTTAATTTTCATGGCTCTAAAGATGTTATCACTTACCTAGGGCCATGAAATTACAAAGAAGAAGCAATGGTTGGTGGATCCAGGGACAAGAAGAGAAGGACATAAAGTATGAGAGGTAGTGAACTTACCTTTTCTGCATGTATGTGATATGTATGTCTTGCATTAATTATGTGACTACTTTGCCTATTTGTGTGGAACATGTATGATTGGTTGAAGCTCTGTTATATTTGTGCAATGACTATATGTATGTCATAACATCGAGCATACAGCATGTCATTATGTTGGCATGAAATAGTGTAAGCAAGCATGTCATGCATTGATATATATCTTGCATACATAGTGGTAATGTTTGCTACTGAGATTCTCTCGAATCTCACTCCTCCCAAATAAGGTATTACACTTTGAGGCTAATGTAGCCATTGGGCATTCACCCTTCATGACTCTAATGATGTCATTCTTATCTAGAGTCATGAAGTGTTAAAAAAGAAGTAATGGTTGGAAGATCAAGGTGCATGAGGAGGACATCAAGTAAAATATAGTGAACTTATATTTTTTGCATGTATGTGATATGTATGTCTTGCATTGATTATGTGACTGCTTTGCCTATTTGTGTGGAACATGTATGTCATAACATCGAACATGCAGCATGTCATTATGTTGGCATGAAATAGTGCAGGCAAGCATGTCATGCATTCATATATATCTGTCATGCATAGTGGTAATGTTTTCTACTGAGATTCTCTCAAATCTCACTCCTCCCAACCAACCATTTAGATATGTGAAGATGCATGAGGATGCATGGAGGAGATATGAAGTTGAAGTGCAATTGTATTTAATGTAATTGATTTACAATTGATAGCCTTATATATCTTTGAATTTCATGTATGTATGTGAGTGTATGAATGCAGTATAAGCAGAGAATAGCTCGAATTTCATTAAAAAGGCAAAAGAATCGCTCGCATACTCTGATCTAATGAGATTAAGAGCCGATAAGACATTATGACGTAGTGACACTTGTGAAAATAATTGAAATATTTTTTTTAGCTGCTGAAAAACCCTTTCAACCCCAGGTTCAAGTCCTGAGTTGAGATTGGGGATTTATGAACATTTTCAAGAGTTGGGTAATCCCAGTTTGAATCCTGGTCCCACCAGTGATTTCACTACTCATTTACACTCATTCGAGACTATAAAAATAAGGTATTACAGGAAATGTAATTATCGCCGCTGGCCACCCTATAGGTCGCCACCAAATGTCGCCGCTGAAACTATATTTTCTTGTAATGAATAGTCCAATACTAATTTTAATAACTCTATATAACCTTTAGATGGCTCATTTTGCTTGAATGCTTTCAAACTAAAAAGATGAAGCGCATCATCAAAATCCAATCTCTGAACATGATATGTTGAAAATGTTGAAGGAATTTTAATCACTTGCATATTTCCCAAACCAATCACATATTTTGGTTAAATCTTCAGCTATTATTGAATTGTCCACATCATCAAGTATAAGAAAAAAGATTTTGCATCGAAGCCTACTTTTCAAAAAAGTGGATTCTATGTTATAGATGCTAATGTCCTCTCATCTTTTAATAAATCCTTGAGGTAATTTTGCGGTAACTCATCCAAACTAATTCTTTTTAATTTATCTTTAACGTTTTCAATAAAGGAAAAAAAGCATCAAATTGAGATTTCAACTCTTGAAATATAGCTTTAGCAAGTGTAGTCTTACTAGCACCACCCATACCCCATATTCCCACAATGCGAGCCTTACTCGAAAGTTTTCAATATTTTCAATATGAGGAGTAATACCAATGAGTCCTTCAAGATGAGATGATGACTTATAGTTCAACTTGCTCAAAGTATCTCTGACAATCTCTTCAACAAGTTTGAATTCAGGTCTAGCACAAAATGTCAATAAAAAGAAAAAAGCACATTTAGCTTATAAAAAAAACAACATATTTCATAAGTAGCAAGTTAAAAATAGAAACAACGACATGATAGTTTGTTAGAATGCTAGAGATTAATTAAATAAATCACCAAACCCAACAACAAAGAATATTCTTGAAGCTACCAGATACCATTGGAATCCCATCCAAAAAGACTTGCAGAATGGATTAAAGCATTTCTCCACTTCTGCAATTGTTCTTGGTTGTCATTAAATCTTTGCTTGAATACATCAAATCCTTTTCCAAAACTCCCATGTTGTTTGCGTATGCTTGAAGGATCCACATTATAGATAATAGGTATCACAACCCTGCCAAACTTTTCCTTTCATTCTAATATGTGAACAAGTTCATCCATACACCATGTTGAAGAAGCATAATTTTGTGAGAAAATAATCAAAAATATTTTTTATTCCTCAATTGTTCTCAAAATAACGGATGAGATTTGTTCTCCTTTCCAGAGTTCATAATCTTAAAAGTGTGAATGCCTGCATTGTGAAGTCTTTTGTAAAGATAACTTGCAAAACTGTGGCGATTGTGCTCCCCTTTAAAGCTAAGGAACACATCTTACTCGAAAGCAGGTGGAGAAACAACAATATGAGAATGAGAAACCCTTTGAGTAGAACTACATATAGAAACAAACCGTCAACAAATATTGGGTTATAAATATATTGTAACACCTTATTTTCAATAGCCACATATACATCAAATATTTAATTACACATAACCACCACACTCTTACATCAAATACAAATAGTAGTGCCTCGCACTACAGTCTTCACCTCACCTCTACAATACTTCTCTGTGCATATCTCCCTGCACCCTTCAACCTGTCTAAATGGTTGGTTGGGAGAAGTGAGATTTGAGAGAATCTCAGTAGCATACATTACCACTATGCATTCCAGATATATATGAATGCATGACATGCTTGCCTACACTATTTCATGCCAACATAATTGTAATATCCCAAATTTTGAGACTAGAGGCATAAGATTAAGCCTGGATTAAGTGGACTGCTAGACCCCGGTTTAGCAAATGTCCCTATGAGGCATGTTTAAATTCCCCAAAATTCTTTTATATCATTGGATATTAAATGAATTATATTGGTGAGCTAAAGAGCTCGGGGAATAACAAAACGAAGTGATTGGAAGTCACACAATAGAGTAAAGTGGAACACAGTAATTTTGCTACCGGTGAAATTTCCGGTGTGGCAGTGGTGATTGTGTGACCTTTTTCGATGGGTAAATGATGGTAACAAGTTATGACACTTTCCAGAATGAAAGTAGACTTATCAAGCTTTAATTTAATAGGTCATATAAGTCATTTGGAGTTGTACACAAAGAGAAATGAATTTTTGAAGTTAGCCCAGCGAAATTAATTATTTTTCTGGGAAAACATTCAAAGATTAAAATTCTGGGAAGTGTGAGCTTCCAATTGGCCAAACCGTTTGTGGAAATGAGTAGAGGTAAGCGTAAGCTTCCTTTTTAACCGATTGGTTTGTCGTTTGGATGAGTATAGAGGAAGTTGGGTACTATTCATGCTGATTTAAATTAGTGTTTTGAATGGCTAAACGATGTCCAATAGATGTATAAATAGCTAATCACTTGATTAGGAGTAGTAAGGAAGTGATTAGGCAAGAGAAATCGAAGAAACAACAAACTCATTCTGAGAATCTAACTTCCTTCTGTTTCTGCCCTGTATTGTTTCGTGTAGGAAGAGTTGGAATTTGATGATTTTGATGCTTCCATTGGATTTAGGAGGCAAAATTGTGTGGGTATACAAGTGTTCATGAATTTTGGATACTTGTACATGAATTTAGAAGTTTTAGAAGTTAAAGGGTAAATATTGTGTATTCCGTTTTCTGGAGACAATGTTATGGTGACGTATTTTTGAGTGGTCAAATGTTATCCAATGACCATGAAACTCTCCAGTTTGAAAGTAGACACATAGAAATTTAATTGGATAGGTCATAATGATCAATTGGATTTTTTTGTATTTAGATATGAATTTTTGAATGTCTGCCCTGTTTTCTGGAAGAACATCTAAAACAGTCGGTGTTTGGAAACTTTCTGGGAATGGTGTAGTAGTGGAGTTTAAAATTGAGTATTTTTATATAAAACTAAACTTAAAGGGTTTCAAATAGAGCTTTGAACCACCTCAATTGGAGTTCTATAGAATTAATTATAATTTGTCAAAGTTTGGTCAAAAATGCTGGTAGATTGAGTACCATGCGAATTTAAGTAAGAAATTGGCCAAATATAATTGGAACGAACTCCAATGGTGAAAGTAAGCCTATAGGGCTAATGTGGGCCATTGGGTATTCAATTTTCATGGCTCTAATGATGTTATCACTTGCCTAGGGCCATGAAGTGACAAAGAAGAAGTAATGGTTGGCGGATCAAGGGACAAGAAGAGAAGGACATAAAGTCCACCAGGTAGTGAACTTACCTTTTCTGCATGTATGTGATATGTATGTCTTGCATTGATTATGTGACTGCTTTGCCTATTTGTGTGGAACATGTATGATTGGTTGAAGCTCTGTTATATTTGTGCAATGGCCATATGTATGTCATAACATCGAGCATGCAACATGTCATTATGTTGGCATGAAATAGTGTAGGCAAGCATGTCATACATTCATATATATCTGGCATGCATAGTGGTAATGTTTGCTACTGAGATTCTCTTGAATCTCACTCCTCCCAAACAACCATTCAGACAGGTGAGCATTGGAAATGTGCTGAGATCAGAAAAGGCGTATGTACGAAGAGAAATGTTGCTGGTTGTTTGAAGGTTTGTAAATATAGTGTAAACCCCTGGTGGGGAAACTTTTGTATTATAATCAAGCAATATTGTATTAATATTATCAGTATATTCATGCTATTCCTGTGTGCCCACTAAACTACGCATTGCTACTCTGAGTAAGGTCAGTAATAAGGGATATATGAGGCGGGGCGTTACAATAATGATATACTGCATGCTCGATGTTATGACATACATATGACCATTGCACAAATATAACAGAGCTTCAACCAATCATACATGTTCCACACAAATAGGCAAAGCAGTCACATAATGCAAGACATACATATCACATACATGTAGAAAAGGTAAGTTCACTACCTCTCGGACTTTATGTCATTCTCTTCTTGTCCCTTGATCCGTCAACTATTGCTCCTTCTTTATCACTTCATGGCCCTAGGCAAGTGATAACATCATTAGAGCCATGAAAAGTGAATACCCAATGGCCCACATTAGCCCTATAGGCTTACTTTCACCCTTAGAGTTTATTCCAATTATATTTGGCCAATTTCTTACTCAAATTCGCATGATACTCAATCTACCCGCATTTTTGACCAAATTTTAGAAAATCATAATTAATTTTATAGAACTCTAATTGAGGTGGTTCAAAGCTCTATTTGAATAACTTTAAATGTAGATTTATATAAAAATACTTTGGTATGACTATTATTATCATAATTTTCCCAGAAATTCGGCAAACAGGAATTGTTCCAGATTTCATTCCAGAAACAGGGCATAACGTCAAAAATTCATATCTCCTAGCATACTTGTCCAAAAATTACAAAATACCCACCAAATTAAAGCTCTAAATGTCTAATTTAAGCCTGAAAAATTTCAGAATTTTCGGACAAGATTTACCATATGAAACAGCTCAAACAACGTCACTATTCAAACAAGGTAGAATCAACAACATGAACAACTCTATTTCATAAATTCCCAAATTCATACACAAGCATCCAAAAATCATGAACACTTGTATAACTACACAATTTTGCCTTCTAAAGCCAATGGAAGCATCCAAATTATCAAATTTCCACTCCTTCCCCATGAAACAGTACAGGGTAGAATTTAGGATTCTCAGAAAAAATTTGTTGTTTTCTCGTTTTCTCTTATCTAATCACTTCCTTGCTACTCCTAATCAAATGATTAGCTATTTAAATACTCATTAGACATCATTTAGCCATTAAAACATCCTTTAAAACAAGTCATAAGCAGTACCCTACTTCCAATTTATTCATCCAAATAACAAATCAATCGGTTAAAAAGGAAGCTTATACTTACCTCTACCCGTTTCCGCAAACGGTAAATAAAATAAAATAAAATAAATCAGATAAAAATGCTTGCAAAATAGTAAATGGATGGGACGAAGCAAGTGGAAGAAAAAAGGAGAAGAATGTTATTAACCTTTTTTTATGTGAAGGGAAGATTGCAAAAATGTCAGCTTTGGGATCTGCAGAGTTCCTCCTCTTCGAACAAATCTACGATTAGTTGGCTCTCCACCTGTAAGTAGAGTTTATATATAAGAAATTAAAAGAAGCAGGCTGTAGCAGAGCCAGTAGTTCCCGGCTTATCCTTTGGGGCAGGTAGGGTTTTTCTCATCTAGATCATTCATATAAGATTTAGATCATCTAAATTTAATTTTTTTTAACAGGTGATTTTTAAATAAAAATTTATTTTTTAAAAAAATTTTAGATAGAAATTATCTTTATTTTATATTTTTTATCTATTAAATTTTTTTAAATAAAAAATAAAAAAATTAAAGCTGCATGTAGACTGTGTAGATGAGCTGAGTGAAAGGCGGGGAGACTGGTCCGGCTGGAGCTGGCCTTGGACGTACGGGAAGTGTGAATACAGTTGCTGACAATTCCAAAGGTTGGTCCCACTAAGTTGAAGTTAATGAATCAGTGGGAACCGATGTATTACGCCGACTAAAATATTAGAGTACCAGAAGTATCTACTAGTTTCCCGCCAATAAAATAATATTGGTTAGGTAATTTGTTTGGAGAAAAGAACAGTAACTGATTTTTAATTATAAGGAACACGCGTGAGATGATAGAGACGCAAGATTGAGGAACAGAAAATTATTAAAAGTGAAGTAGGTTTTTTCTGGGATGGCGCAGAAAAAAATTCGGTTATTGCCCCTCACCCCTCTTTCTCACACCTTCTTCCTTCTCTCCTTAGACTTTATTCTCTTTTTTTGGCCATCGACATCGAATCTGCAGCAGGTGCATCTTGACGGTGGCAAGCCTCTGCCAGAACGGAGATCAAGTTGGCTAACCGGAATTTTACCCCCTCCACACTGCCGTGTCGTGTCCATGAGTTATCTGGCAGTGCAGTGCGGACTATGAAGAGGATGAATAAGGGTTCGAGGATTTTGAGGATGGAGACAAAGGAGATTATTTTGACAGCAACAGTCATGGAAAAATGCAAAGACAGACATCTAGATAACAGTAGCGAACTAAATTGCAGCAATCAGCACTCCTCATAAAACTTTAAATATGATTCGATGATATGAAAATAGCCAATATATGAGAAGATCAGATCTTGATTATGAAGACGACCTTCAAACTAGATTCACTAAAGGGCAGAACCTGATCTCCCTTGGCTGACTCAAGCACGCTCACTGGCTGCCGAGATATGCCTGCCGCAGATCCGTGCGTGTTGGTGGCGAAAAAAGAGGAGAGTTTGATGGTGGAGAAGGAAGCGTGTGAGAACGAGGGAAGAGGATAATAGAGGAAAAGATCATTTTCATTTTTTTAAAAACAACAAATTAATGGATATGAGTTGGATGATAAGTAGATTAAAATTAGTTGAGGTGGAGGATTCTCATTTAATAGAGTACATAAGAGTTAACACTCATGTAAGTATTTCTTGAAAAAGAAAGCAAAGAAACCAGCCCAATGAATTGAATTCTATATTCTTATGGACCATTAAATCTTAAATCTAGATCCAATAGTCATAAAGGGGTAAAGGATGAGAATGGATAGAGAAAGAAAAGGAGAGAAGTCAGATTTATATATTTCGCTTCACCCACCCTTAACACGGATTAATATTACAGTTTACTCCATGAATAAAATGATATATATAGAATTATTCAAATACAACATGAATATATAGAACATCAAATCTTCAAAGACAAGTGACTGGGAGAGAAATAGAGACAAATTAAGAATACAGAATTCAATCGATTCTGCGGCAATTTCTCTTGACCTGTCCCTTGGAACCAGTTAGAACATCAAGTTCACTCATCTTAGCCATGGCTGCTGCAAAGTCTGATCTGAACTGCAAAGGATTGAAGGCGTAATTTGCCACGATGGAATCTGTGGAGCCGCCACCGAAGATCGCTTGGTCAGAGTGCAAGAAACCCTTCTGGCTCACAAGAGTCTTGAAGTAAGAGCTGTCGAAAAAGTTGGGAGTATCATCAAAAGAGGTCAAACTGCCATCTGCACCTGTTCTTGGACAATTTGATCTTAGTGATGCTGCAAATGATGGGTCTATGTTGGTGTCGTTGTAAGCCCTGTCCCTGAAAGTGAAGCACCTGGCTTGCCCTAATGTGTGCGATCCTGCACAATTATATATTCATTATTCCCATTCATGAAAATCGATGTTTGCATTAATTAATTAATGGGATTGGTGTGTCTGTACAATTAGTCATTTTATATACCAGTTTGTCAATCACTTTAGGTAACAATCTTCATTTCAACATACTATATATAATAGCTACCATTGGCCAGGGTAAGTGATAGGTTTGGAATAGGTCTAGCTTCTGTGCCATCGGTCACTACTTGAATGTACTACTTAGTTCTTAGTGCACCTGAATTAATTCATAAGTATTTTCATAGGCTTCCCACATGCTTCTTTTGAATATTTAAAATAGGGAAAATCAATTTTGTAGGTACCTATAGTTTTTTTTTTAATTTTTAATTTAGCATCTTTGTTTGTCTCTCTTGATAGAGAAAATTTATATGAGCCAATTACCCCAACAAAGCAAAATTAAAGTATTTTATTAATAAGACAAAACACATAGGTACCAAATTAAAAATTGAGGAAAAATGTAGGTACCTGTAAATTTTGAGAGAAAGAGACGAATGTATGGTAAGTAATTATTAAACAGTGAATCAAATCAGTAGATTGGAACGAATCCACACACACACACACACACACATATATATATATTACATGACAAAGCAACCATTTCTTGGGTGTGAATCACTTTTTGGAGAAATAATCGATGAGGCCATTGAGATCCAGAGAGGGAAGAGGCAAATCCGTATTAGCTTCATTTAAATTTGCAGTGATTGAGTCTTTTCTCCCCAATCTCACTTGCCACGATGGTCCTCCAAGCTGACACATATATATATATATATATATATATATATATATATATATATATGAAGCATTAATCGTTTGTTTTGAAAAATCATTGTGTTTATGAATTAATAAGTATACTTACAGCAACCAGAGTCTCTTGCAGCAACAGCTAGAATGTCAGCACAGGAGACAAAACCAGGTCATGTAAACTCCAAAAGTGATTTGACCTCAAAACCCCTCGAGGAATTTATGTTGGTATGGGCATTTTTTTGACCGATGAAGTTCGATGCATCAAATCCCTTAATTTCAATGCCTATGATTAAAGAAAGTATTTAAGGAAATCAACATACATTTGCTACAAATAACTAACTTAACTAATTTACTCAATATCCACAAATTAGTTATATAATTCTTATATTATATAACAGAGTAGTATAACAATTAAATAGCGTGAAGGAAACTTTACTTGGACGAAGCAATCATGGAAATGGAGACGAAGCAAGGAAGCTCCCATGCGAGGCTCTTTCAGCACGGCGGCCACAACAGCAGCTTTAATGGTGAGGACAGCAGAAGGACATGAAAATAAATAATAAAAAAGGGATAAATCAGTAGCTGAAACCAACCCATTATTCACGCTAAGTAACAGCAACAAGCAGAAGCTGAGATGAATAAGATTCTATAGGGAAAAAACTTAGCTAGAGAGAAGATAAGAAGTTTGATTCTTAGTGTTGATGCCCTTAAATTGGTTCTTAATTATAACAGTTTTTGACCAATCCACAGGATGAGCAGGGAATGCTCATCCCCAAATAAAAGGATTTTTTTTAAAATTTTTTTTTAAAAAATACTTCCTGCAATAAAAATTAATTAGCTTAAGATACTAGGTGTTAAAAAAATATTTCAGATATTGGGTATTACAGGAAAAATATTTCAGAATACTGGTATTACAGAAAAAATATTTATGAGTGCAAGATTAGAAATTAATGGAATTGAGATATCCAGTGGCAAAAATATTTCAGTGTGCAGTATATAATTTAATCCAAATAAATAAAAATACATAAAAAATTAAAAAGAAATGGTCCCCACCCCCAAAATTGGGGGATGAGCATGGAGATAAGCACGGCTTGCGGACCCCTTTTTGACTACATGTGATTCAGTGGCTCAACGTAACTGAAACTTAATTAATTAAAAACGTTAACTGGAATGGATGCGTGTTTTATTTATAAATAAATTACACTTATAATTAATTAATTTTGTAAATCTGTTTTTGTAATATCCTGAATTTTGGGACTAGAGGTATAAGATTAAGCCTGGATTAAGTGGACTGCTAGACCCTGGTATAGCAAATGTCCCTATGAGGTATGTTTAAATTCCCCAAAATTCATTTATAACATTCGATATTAAGATGAATTATATTGGTGAGCTAAAGAGCTCGGGGAATAACAAAACGAAGTGATTGGAAGTCACACACAATATAGTAAAGTGGAACATAAAGTAATTTTGCCACCGGTGAAATTCCCGGTGTGGCAGTGGTGATTGTGTGACCTTTTTCGATGGGTAAATGATAGTAAAAAGTTATGAAACTTTCTAGAATGAAATTATAATGATTAAGCTTTAATTAGATATGTCATATAAGTCATTTGGAGTTGTACACAAAGAGAAATGAATTTTTTAATTTAGCCCAGTGAAATTAATTATTTTCTGGGACAGCATTCAAGGATTAAAATTCTGGGAAGAGTGAGCTTTCAATTAGCCCAATGTTATATTTTTCCTTAAAACTAGACTCAATAAGGGTCGTATATCCTTTAGAATCACTCCAATTGGATATTTTTACAATTAGATATGAATTTTCAAAGTTTAATGAAAATTCTGCCAAGTTTAATATTGTGTGCGAAAATCAATTATTGGACCAATTGGAAAGTGACACTTGTCCAAGCCAATTAACTCTTCATTAAATCACTAAGTTCTCATCCCTTCAGCCCCATTCTCACAATCAGTTTAATCAAATAGAATGAGAGGGCAGCTGAAAACATGAGACAAGAAGAAGGAGAAGGAAGCTAGGGTTCCAATAATCAAAGGTAAGGAAGTGGTAACCTTGTGATTCTTACTTCCTAATCCTCCCTTAACCTCTTCTAATCACTTCTCTACCTTTGGAACCATGGAATTTGAGCTGAATCAAGGGTTTTGGAGAGAGGGCTAAAAACATGGAGGAGAGAAAAGTGGTGGAGATCAAGAGGTAACTCATCCAAACTTATTTCCCTTACTTGATTAGATGTTGTTAGTGTTGTTCTTGGTGAATATAGTGTTGATTTCTCTTGTTTTTAAAATTGGGGCTGATGAAACCTTAGGAAAAATGCTGCAAAAATCTCCCCTAAATCATGTCTAATAAGTGTTTAAATAGCTAATAATTTGATTAGAAGTAGAAAGGAAGTGATTAAGTAAGAGAAAACAAAAAAACAACAACATTTTCCTAAGACTTTGTTTTTCTGTTTTGGCTATGCCGTGGTGAAGTGCTGAGAATTTGATGATTTTGATGTTTCCATTGGATTTAGGGGCAAAATTGTGTAGGTATGCAAGTGTTCATGATTTTTGGATCATTGTATATGAATTTGGGAATTTATGAAGTAAGTTTGTTTATAGTGATAATATGCCCTGTCTGGAACAGTGTGCTTTTGCATGGTGTTTCAGGGGACAAAACTTGTCCAAAAATCCTGATATTTTCCAGAATTAAAGCATAGACATAAAGCTTTAATTTGATATGTAGTTTGTAATTTTTGAACAAGTATGCTAGGAGATATGAATTTGTGAAGTTCTGTTCTGTTTTCTGGAAACAAATCTAGAACAGTGATGTTTTTCGAAATTCTGGGAATTTTGTGTTGGTATTTTCCAAAAACTTATATTTTTTCTTGAAATTATACTTAAATATAATCAAATGGAGCTTTGAACCACCTCAATTGGAGTTCTATAGAATTAGTTATGCTTTTTCAAAGTTTGGTAAACAATGCTGGTAGTTTGATTACCATGCAAATTTGAGTAAGAAATTGGCCAAATGTAATTGATTACAACTCCAAGGGTGAAAGTGAGCCTTTGAGGCTAATATAGCCATTTGACATTCACCCTTCATGGCTCTAATGATGTCATTCTTATCTAGGGTCATGAAGTGTTAAAGAAAAAAAGCAATGGTTGGAAGATCAAGGAATAAGAGAAGGACACAAAGTCCACCAGGTAGTGAACTTACTTTTTCTGCATGTACATGATATGTTTGTCTTGCATTGATTATATGACTGCTTTGCCTATTTGTGTGAAATATGTATGATTGGTTGAAGCTCTGTTATATTTGTGTAATGACCATATGTATGTCATAACATCGAGCATGCAGTATGTCATTATGTTGGCATGAAATAGTGTAGGCAAGCATGTCATGCATTCATATATATCTGGCATGCATAGTGGTAATGTTTGCTATTGAGATTCTCTCGAATCTCACTCCTCCTAACCAACCATTTAGACAGGTGAAGAGTATAGGAAGATATGCATCGGAGGAGATATGAAGGTGAAGTGAAGATCGTAGTGTAAGACAATACTATTTATATTTGATGTAAGAGTATGGTGGTTCTATGTAATTCTACATTTAATGTATACGTGGCTATTGAAAAATAAGGTATTACAGTTTTCCTCCAGTTTCTTGATTTCAAGTGGTATCATTAATTATCATCTTTTTATAAGTACACGCACGTTTTTAAAAGTCAAATTTGGAAGGCGCATTGCTTTGCAAGTTTCTCCAAATTTGTGTCTTAGGAGCCACACTTAAAACTGATTAATTAATTTTGTATAGTTTCTTTTTTTTCCTTCCAATTTCTTCATTTTCAAGTGGTACAGTTAATTATAATCTTTTTATTACCAGCTATCAATTATCATTTTAATCTCTGTGCGGTCAGATTAATCCACTAATTAAGCTGCAAACTTGCAATAATTGATAATATGACTTAATAAAATATCACATGAGGGTGTTAAAAAAATATATCACATGAGGGGCCAGAATTAAATTAAGAGGTGTAAAATGAAAAAAGGGAAAAAGCCCCACCTTCCTCAAATAAAAAAAATTACTTTAAAAGACCCAATAACATAATATTTGTAAAATGCTCTAGGAAAAAAAATTATTAATTAATAAAATTTTCAAGAAAATATTTCTCTTAATATTATCACACACACATATATATATACATATTTTTTTTAAAGAAAATTCATGTTCTTTTCAATAATTTTACATCTAAACTTACTTTCACATTAATCATGCAAACAAGTTTCAGTTTATCAAATGACTTTTTTATAAAAGCAAATCAAACATAAATCACATTACACTATATGACTCTTAATCAAACTTCATATTGCAAAAGTGAGATGAAATAAAAGTTACTTTTGACACCGCTAATCCAAACACACCCTAAATCACTTGAAGAATAATACTTATTTGTTAATTTTGTCCATGTAATTCATACTTAAATATAACTCCTTATATTTTCCCTTCAAAATCATATTTAATATAGATAAAGTTACAAAAATTTTTAATTTAAGACAAATTTAATAAATTAAATGTCATTTTTTAGTTCTAGCAAATTAGCTGAAGGAATTTATATTATAATAATTCATAATTCCCTCCTCTTCTTTTTGTCATGGTGGGACAATTATAAAACGTTATTAATTTAAAAGGGACAAACATGTACCTGAAGCCTTCATTTTTATATGTCTCACTCTCACATGTTGCACTTGTGAATTATCAAGCTGTTTTTGTTTTTGTTTTTTTCTTTCTTGAGATGTCACAATCAATATCATGAAATCAAACTTTGATTTGGGTGTTTAATTTCTTTATTTCCTCCAACTGAGTTAGGTCCAAAAAAAAAAACACCAATTGAGTGGCAAACTTGCAATAGCCGATAGTACTATAACATGACTTGCTATAAAAATGCACAAGTTTTCCCCCCTTCTTCCACCATCTTCCTACATTACAGTGGCCCCTATTTTATAACCCTGTCCTTGATTTAAATGCAGAAAATTAACGTAAGGTGCTGAGGCATTCCCTTTTTCTTTTTTCAATATTTCACAATATTTATTGGTGAGGACAGCAGAATGACGTGAGAGTAAATAATAAAAAGGGGATAATTCACCAGCTGAAACTACCTCATTATTCACACTTAGTAACAGCAACAATCAGAAGCAGAGTTTCAACTTGGACAAGTTCATTGTTGCCTTATTATGAGCTTAACACGTTACGATGGGGAAGAAACTAACTACAGAGAAGATCAAAAGAATCCTTTGTGTTCAGTTTGATTCTTGGTTGATGCCCTCGAATTGCTTCCTAGTTGTACTAGTTTTTGACTATCTGATTCAGCGGAGTTATAGATGATATGATTTTGTAAGCTAGAAATATAAAATTAGAAGACTCAGAGAGTCATTATTATTTCATCATTTCTATAATATAAGTCTCTTCTAGAAGAATGATTTGATCTATAATATATGTCACTTAGAGAGCAATTAATACTTTTTTTTTGTCAATTTTGCCCCTATAATTAATGTTTAATAATGATTCATTGTATTTCTCCCTATCAGTCAAAACCTCATTTAGTATGGGTAAAGTTGTAAATTTTCTTTAATTTAGGATAAATTTAATTAGTTAATTATCATTTCTTGGTCATGATGAATTGGTTAAAGTAGCTTATATTGTAAACATGATAAAGTAAATAAGTCCGTCCTTAATTAAAAAAACTTGGACAAGTTCATTCATTGTGGCTTTATTATGAGCTGAACACGTTTCTATGGGGAAGAAACTAGCTAGAGAGAAGATAAGAAGTTTGATTCTTACTGTTATGCCCTCAAATGGGTTCCTATTTATACCAGTTTTCGACTACATGTGATTAAATGCCTCAACGAAACTGAAAAATTAATTATAAACGTTAACTGGAATGGATACCTGTTTTATTTATAAACTACACTTATAATTAATTAATTAATTTTTTAAAATTGTTTTCCTCCAGTTTCTTGATTTCAAGTGGTACAATTAATTATCATCTTTTTATATGTACAAGCACGTTGTTAAAAGTCAAGTTTGGAAGGCGCATTGCTTTGTCAAGTTTCTCCAATTTTGTGTCTTAGGAGCCACACTTAAAACCGATTAATTAATTTTGTAAAGTTGCTTCTTCTTTTTTCCAATTTCTTCATTTCCAGGTGGTACAATTAAGTATCATCTTTTTATGACCAGCTATTATTTATCATGTTAATCTCTATGCTTTCAGATTTATCCACTAAGCTACAAACTTGCACTAATTGAGAGTGTAATAATATGACTTATTAAAATATCACGTGAGATTGTTATTTAAACAATATCACATGAAAGGACATAATTAAATTAAGAGGTGTAGTATATTAGGTATTCCATTGATATACTCTGTTCAGTTTACAATATAAATCATTTATAGAGTTGTTAATGTTTGTTTGTCAATTTTGTCCATGTAATTAATACTTAGATGAGACTCCTTATATTTTTTTCCTTCAAAACCTCATTTAATATGGGTAAAATTAGAATTTTTTTAATTTAAGACAGATTTAATAAGTTAACTGTCATTTTTTGGTTCTAGTGATTTAGTTTATGTAATTTATATTACTTCCTTCGGTCCTTAATATAATACATTTACCTAATTTGATTAAATTAAAAAAATTATATAAGTTGGTTAATATGATATGTATTTTCTAAAACACCTTATCATTTTCCTTAATTCTCTCATTCTCTCTCCTCCTTTATTGTTGAGAAAGCATTAGTAAGGGTAAATTAAGAAAATACTGATAAATATATAAAATATATTTTATGTGTAGATCAAGACCAATTCCCCAAGTAAGTTTTATATTATGAATAGAAGGGAGTATAATAATTCATAATTCTCTCTCCTCCGTTTTGTCATGGTGAGCCAATTAAGAGTATAAGGCCGGAATCTGAGAGTCAAATTATTAATTTGAAAGTAACAAACATGTAAGGTAACTGAAGCCTTCATTTTTATACGTCGCACTCTCACATGGTGTGTATGTATGAATTATCAAGCTGTTTTTGTTTTCTTGAGATGCTACAATCAATTATCATGAAAATTAAACTTTGATTTGGGTCTGTCCTTTAGTGTTTAATTTCATTATTTCCTCCATCTGAGTTAGGTAAGGAAAAAAAATCACCAATCGAGTTGCAAGCTTGCAATAATTGATAGTATTATAATATGACTTGATATAAAAATGCACAAGTTTTTCTCCATTCTTTTATCACCTTCCTACATTACAGTAGCCCCAATTTTATAACCCAGTCCTTAATTTAAATGCAAAAAATTAAAGTAAGGTGCTGAGGTATTCTCCTTTTGTTTCAATATTTCTCAATATTTAATGGCGAGGACAGAAGGACATCTGTCAAACCCCTTAACACTTTGATATTTGCAGAGTAATAAATGCATGGTTCAGAGGGCACACAGAAATAGCGGAAATATACTGATAATAAGTGCTTGTTTATATTACAGACAATTCCCATAGGGTTTTTAAAATATAAACAAAATCCAAAGAAATAAATATTACAACTAAAGATAACCAATTGTACTCCGTTAGAACCGGACCTTCAATCACCGGTAATTATTGTTTTGCCCTTAGAGCCGCTACCTTCTGCTGGAATATTTTTAAATATTGAAAAAGGGTGAGATTCGAATGAATCTCAGCAGTAACATACAATCCGACATATAAAATGTGAAAATAGATATGCAATGCACCATGTTATGTAAAATGAAAATGCTGTGTGTACACTGTCCGAGGCCAAACGACTGTTTGCAACCCCAGCTTAACTCTGCGCCTCCGTTGGGTCCCAGACCACAACTAAGCTAATATGCGTGTCCCAGACACTGTGCTCATAATACAGAAAATGGAATACACAACATATAAATACTCACATAGTGTATGAAAGAAAGAGTTACTACCTGGTCCTTTTTCAGTCCGATTCTTATCCAAAACTTTTAACTGGCTCGGGCTATTACCAATTCCTATAAATTAAAGTTAACAAGTAATTGGTTATTACTTGCATTACTACTGCTTTAACCATATTCTAGTGGTTATCTCAGTTTCAGTGATTTCTGCATAGTATAATTCTCCACAATACAACTTTTACTATTTTTCATAAAACTGGCAGATTTTTCAGTCAACTTTGAAAAATCAGAATTAAATCTAGAAAATTCCAAATTGATTGGTTTCAAAGCCTATGTGAAGCTATTTAAATGTGTTTTAATATAAAAATACTTATATATGATCAATGATAATACAATACTCCCAGAAATTCACTAAACCTCCCCTATTCCAAATTTTCTTCCAGAAATAAACTCAACTTTGAAAATTCATATCTTCTAATATACAAGCCCAAAAATTATAATCCACCTATAAAATTAATTCTCTTACTGTATACTATAAATCTGAAAAGTTTCATAATTTTTGGTAAAGTGTTGGTTTTCCAAAATTTTACCACAACCAATCTGCCTTCCAAAAACATAATCTGGCAGTACTTAAATTCAAAAATTCATAACTAAATCCAAAAATTTCCAACTAGAGTGGTTCAAAATTCTGTGTGACCCTATTTAATTATGATTTAAGGGAAAAATACATACTATTAGAGATTACATGCCTAAAGTTCCAGAATTCACAATTAATACAACTATGCCAGAATTTGTTCCAGATTCAGTGCTTAAGCTTCACAAATTCATTTCTTCCAATATACTAATCCAAATGGTACATATTATATATCAAATTAAAGCTCCTTATGTCTATGTTATGTCTGTAAAGTTTCATAATTTTTGGACTAGTTTTAACTAACGAAATGAATTTTATAACCAAAATGATTCCAGAAAACTAACCGAACAACATTTCCTCTTAATTTCTAAAAATTCCTGATTTATACATAATCATCCAAAAATTACAACCACATGTATTCTCACATAATTTTTCATGTAGAATCTATTGGTGATATCAAATTTATCAAATTCTTACTCCTTATATATCTACACCTTATTTTGACCATAAATAATAGCAACTTAATTTCAAAATCAGTCAACTTCCAACAACTATAAATCCTCATAAACAACCCAAACCAACTGTATAACCATAGAAAAAAATATAGAAGACTTACCTAAATAATATTCAAGGCTTGCCTATGGTGATTGACTTCTCCTTCTTCCACTTCTCCGGCAATTATTCTCACCTTAGTCTTCCTTCTCTCTTACTCACGTCTCTCTCTCTTTCTCTATATTTTCTACTTCTCTAGTCTTCTATGTGACTTGACCGAATGGAATGGAAAAATGAGAAGTGTGTGTATGTTGCCTTGTATTTATAGTGGAAGGATATGTATTTGTTTATTAAATAAATGTGTGTGTGTGCCATGAGGTGTTTATTTTAATGGTTGTGTGTGTAGTGTGGGAAGTGTGTGCCATGAGTGATGTGTGAAGAGCATGTGAAGCAAGTGTGGCATGTGAAGCATGGGTGGCATGGGAAGCATGGATGGCATGGAAAGCATGGGAAGTGTGGGTGTGTTTTTAACAATATATTTATATAGGTATATTTTTATCCTATTAATAATACACATTTAGCCTTAATATTTTCCCTTATCTAATTTATGACCATTTATTGTTGTCTCATGAATTTTCAGGAAAATAGGCATTTAATTCCTAAAATAAATTTTGGGATGTTACAATTCTCCCCCCATAAAATAAATTTCGTCCTCGAAATTTGTTACATTCATAGAGACATAAATTCGGGGTAACGTCTCTTCATGTCTTCTTCAGCTTCCCAAGTTGCTTCTCTAGAAGATAACCCCTTCCATACTACTTTGATGAATGGGATACTCCTGTGTCTTAGTTGTTTTTCCTGCCTATCAATGATTCGATCAGGCATGACCTCATACGTCATATCGTCTCGTACGTCTACCTCTTCATATTTGATCACATGCTCTGGATCGGGTTGATATTTCTTTAACTGAGAGACATGGAAGACATCATGTAATTTACTTAAATTTGGGGGCAAAGCTATTTGATATGCTACTGGCCCAATCCTTGATAAAATTTCAAATGGACCAATATACCTAGGACTTAGCTTCTTTACCTTTAATGCCCTGCCAATACCGGTGATAGGTGAAACCTTCATGAACACATGATCTCCGACCTTAAACTCTAAAGGTTTCCGTCTTTTGTCTGCATAACTCTTTTGTCTATTCTGAGCAGCCAATAGTCTCTGCTTAATTAACTTGATTTGCTCTGTTGTTTGATCAACTATATCTGGCCCATATAACTGCCTCTCAGACAGCTCTGTCCAGCATAAGGGTGATTGACACTTCCTTCCATACAATGCTTCGTAGGGAGCCATTTGAATGCTTGAGTGATAGCTATTGTTGTATGCAAATTCTGCTAGTGGAAGGAATTGATCCCAACCTCCTTTGAAATCTAATGCACACGCCCTCAACATATCCTCTAGCGTCTGAATTGTTCTCTCAGTTTGTCCGTCTGTCTGAGGATGATAGGCTGTACTAAATCGGAGTTTGGTACCCAAAGCCTCATGCACCGCCTTCCAAAACTTGGAAGTAAATCGAGGATCTCTGTCAGATATGATGTTCTTTGGAGTACCGTGAAGCCGTACTATCTCCTTGATATAGATGTTTGCAAGTTTATCGGGAGAGTAGTGTATACTAATCGGGAGAAAATGGGCTGTCTTCGTAAATCGGTCTACTATCACCCATATGGCATCATGGTTTCGAACCTTTGGTAATCCTGTCACGAAATCCATGGTGATACTCTCCCATTTCCACTCAGGAATTGTAGGATTTTGTAATAGCCCTGAAGGTCGTTGATGTTCGGCTTTGATTTTCTGACAAGTGAGACAACGAGCAACGAACTTGGTTACATCTCGTTTCATGCCTGGCCACCAATACGCAGACTTCAGATTATGGTACATCTTAGTTGCTCCTGGATGTAGAGTATATTTACTCTTATGTGCTTCTTCTAGGATTTTCCGCTTTAACTCCATCTTGGGTGGAACATATATTCGTTTCCTGTATCTGACTAGCCCACTTGATGACAAGTCATGCTCCTGAGTTTCTCCCTTTGCAATCATGTCTCTAATAGACTGCGCTCGTCTATCCTGTGTCTGAGCTTCTTCTATGACTGCTCTCAGATCATTCTCTACCTCACTGACATTGCTACTGTTAATCATAATCCGATTCGACATGTTGAGATCTCTGAAATCTTCAATCAGCCTTTGCTCGTGAATCATGAGGGTTGCTACCTGTACCGCTTTACGGCTTAATGCATCTGCCACTACATTAGCCTTGCCTGGATGATACTTGATTTCCATATTGTAATCTTTAAGCAACTCCATCCACCTGCGCTGTCGCATGTTGAGCTCTTTCTGGTCATATAAATACTTTAAGCTCTTGTGGTCGCAGTACAGCTCTATGGTTGTCCCATAGAGATAGTGTCTCCAGATTTTTAGTGCAAATACAATTGCTGCTAACTCAAGATCATGTGTGGGATATTTTTGTTCGTGAGGCTTCAGCTGACGAGATGCATACGCCACTACTCGGCCTTGCTGCATTAAGACACATCCCAATCCATGCCCACTGGCATCTGTGTAAACCACAAAGGTTAACTGTGGATCTGGGATTGTCAACACTGGTGCTGTTGTTAATTTCTGTTTCAGCTCTATGAAGCTCCTCTCACAACTATTGTCCCACACAAAAGGTTGAGTTTTCCGTGTTAACTTTGTCAAAGGCAAAGCTATTCTGGAGAAGTTCTGTATGAATCGTCTATAATATCCTGCGAGACCCAGAAAACTACGTATCTCAAATACTGTTTCTGGCCTCTTCCAGTTTAGTACTGCTTCTACTTTGTTTGGATCTACTGAGACCCCTTGCTGTGAGACTACATGACCCAGAAATTTAACTTCTGAAAGCCAAAACTCACATTTGCTTAGCTTAGCATAGAGTTGCTTGCTTCTCAACGTGTTCAATACTGTTCTTAGATGATGTTCATGCTCTACTCTGCTTTGCGAGTATACTAGAATATCATCGATAAAGACTACTACGAATTGGTCTAAGTATGGACGAAAAATTCGATTCATGTAGTCCATGAACACAGCAGGTGCATTGGTCAACCCAAATGGCATTACTAGAAACTCGTAATGACCATATCTAGTTCTGAAAGCAGTTTTTGGTACATCCTCTGCTTTCACTCTGAGTTGGTGATAACCAGATCTCAGATCAATCTTCGAGAACACACAAGAACCCGATAATTGATCGAGCAAATCATCGATTCTGGGAAGTGGGTACTTGTTTTTGACAGTCACCTTGTTTAACTCCCTGTAATCGATACAGAGTCGTAGACTCCCATCTTTCTTTCTGACAAAGAGCACTGGAGCTCCCCATGGCGAGACACTAGGTCGGATAAACTTTTTCTCTAGCAGTTTTTCAATTTGCTTTTTCAGCTCTGCCATCTCACTTGGCGCCATTCTGTATGGGGCTTTAGATATCGGGCCTGCTCCAAGCTTGGTTTCAATTGCAAACTCCACTTCCCTGTCCGGGGGTAATCCGCTGATATCCTCCGGAAACACATCAGGAAACTCGTTTACGACAGGGATATTCCCTAATGATGTTCCAGCCTCTGATTGCATAGAGAAGAATACTATATACCCCTGACAACCTTTATGTAGGCATCTTTCAGCTTCAGCTACGGAGAGAAAGTCTAGGTTGATTTCCGCATTGGGTTTTGCTGGTGGATTAGGGTAAATGACCCTTTTTCTTCCACAGTCTAGCAAAACATTGTTTGTAGTTAGCCAGTCAATTCCGATTATCACTTCTAATTTCTTTAACGGCGAGCATATAAGGTCTATCGTGGATTCATGTTGTTCCGCGTTTATGATGCAATTTAGGCAAACTTCTGTTGTGACGAACCCGTTACCCGTAGGCGTGGATACCGTCAAGTCGTAGGGTAATCGATACACACTCATGCCTAGTCGTCTTACACAGTCGTATGCGATGAATGAATGACTAGCACCTGAATCAAACAATGCTTGTACTAGATTACCATTGAGAGAGATTGTACCTTTGATCAGCTCTGGTGATTTTTGTGCCTCCTCTTGAGTTAAGGCAAAAACCCTGCCCTGAACTTGCTGTCTCGGCTCTCTAGGCTCTTGCCGCTGTCGACAATCCTTTGCGATATGTCCCAGCTTGTGGCAGTTGTAACAAACAACTTGCCTGATGGGTGCTGATGCCAGCTTCGTTACAGCTTGCCTAGCTTGACTACATGTCTGGCCAGGATGGTAAGTATTACTGCAATATCTGCAAATTCTGTTCTCAGTGGGTCTCTGATTACTACGGCTGTCCGGCTGGTATGGCTTCTTGTTACCTCCACTAGAAGAACTACCTTGATATCTGCGTTTCTGAGAAGAACCCCCACCACTAAATGTATTCTTATTGCTAACATTGTGGTGAGAATACAGCTCTAACAAATTGTGTTCTGTAATCCGGCACTCTTCGACCGCCTTATTGAACTCTTTGAAGTGCTTAGAAACAAACTTCTCTTTAAGCTCTGGCTTTAACCCTCGAATCATCATGTCTGAACTCCACTCTTCGTCATCATGATTTTTTAAATAGGAGGAGTAACGGGACAATCGGATGTATCGAGCCAGATATTCATCAAAGCCTTCCTTCTCACCTTGCTGGATTGTCAGGAATTCAATCTCCTTGGCCAGTCTCACTGACCGAGGAAAATACTTCTCATTGAATTTGTCCTGAAACACTTCCCAGGTCACGGGAATATTTCGTGCTTGCAGGATTGCTTCAGTGTTTTCCCACCATCGATCAGCATCACCTTCCAGCTTATAGATTGCTAAACGAGCTTTTATATTATCTGGGCACTCTAGTACCCTAAAGATCTTCTCCAAACGGGACAACCAGTCCTCTGCACCTTCAGGATCAAACTTTCCCTTGAACATAGTGGGCTGGTGCTGGTTCATTTGAGTTACCCAGGTTTGCATGCTATCCTCTCCAACTAGAGGAACATTAGGAACTTCTGTTTCAAATTCTGGAGGCTGTTCATGCCCACCGCCCTGTCCACCACAGTTGTTATGAGCTTCTGTATCTGCATTTTGCTTCTGCTGCACCTCCCTTAGGTCATTTCTTAGTTCATTCAGCATGTTTTGTTGTGTCGTCATCATGCCTAACAACTGTTGCATTGGGTCAGATGGTTCCTGATTATCATTTTCGTGTCTACCTCTACCCCGGCCTCCACCGCGACCTCTACCTTGGTCTCTACCGCCAACTCTACCACCTCTTAATCTCGCCATCTTTAAATTTTACTATATCAAAATGAGGAAGATGTAAATTTCACATAGTCATATATCAGTATACTATTCTGTTGCCGGAACTATACGCACTGTGGCCAGAACCACTGCTCTGATACCAAAAATGTCAAACCCCTTAACACTTTGATATTTGCAGAGTAATAAATGCATGGTTCAGAGGGCACACAGAAATAGCGGAAATATACTGATAATAAGTGCTTGTTTATATTACAGACAATTCCCATAGGGTTTTTAAAATATAAACAAAATCCAAAGAAATAAATATTACAACTAAAGATAACCAATTGTACTCCGTTAGAACCGGACCTTCAATCACCGGTAATTATTGTTTTGCCCTTAGAGCCGCTACCTTCTGCTGGAATATTTTTAAATATTGAAAAAGGGTGAGATTCGAATGAATCTCAGCAGTAACATACAATCCGACATATAAAATGTGAAAATAGATATGCAATGCACCATGTTATGTAAAATGAAAATGCTGTGTGTACACTGTCCGAGGCCAAACGACTGTTTGCAACCCCAGCTTAACTCTGCGCCTCCGTTGGGTCCCAGACCACAACTAAGCTAATATGCGTGTCCCAGACACTGTGCTCATAATACAGAAAATGGAATACACAACATATAAATACTCACATAGTGTATGAAAGAAAGAGTTACTACCTGGTCCTTTTTCAGTCCGATTCTTATCCAAAACTTTTAACTGGCTCGGGCTATTACCAATTCCTATAAATTAAAGTTAACAAGTAATTGGTTATTACTTGCATTACTACTGCTTTAACCATATTCTAGTGGTTATCTCAGTTTCAGTGATTTCTGCATAGTATAATTCTCCACAATACAACTTTTACTATTTTTCATAAAACTGGCAGATTTTTCAGTCAACTTTGAAAAATCAGAATTAAATCTAGAAAATTCCAAATTGATTGGTTTCAAAGCCTATGTGAAGCTATTTAAATGTGTTTTAATATAAAAATACTTATATATGATCAATGATAATACAATACTCCCAGAAATTCACTAAACCTCCCCTATTCCAAATTTTCTTCCAGAAATAAACTCAACTTTGAAAATTCATATCTTCTAATATACAAGCCCAAAAATTATAATCCACCTATAAAATTAATTCTCTTACTGTATACTATAAATCTGAAAAGTTTCATAATTTTTGGTAAAGTGTTGGTTTTCCAAAATTTTACCACAACCAATCTGCCTTCCAAAAACATAATCTGGCAGTACTTAAATTCAAAAATTCATAACTAAATCCAAAAATTTCCAACTAGAGTGGTTCAAAATTCTGTGTGACCCTATTTAATTATGATTTAAGGGAAAAATACATACTATTAGAGATTACATGCCTAAAGTTCCAGAATTCACAATTAATACAACTATGCCAGAATTTGTTCCAGATTCAGTGCTTAAGCTTCACAAATTCATTTCTTCCAATATACTAATCCAAATGGTACATATTATATATCAAATTAAAGCTCCTTATGTCTATGTTATGTCTGTAAAGTTTCATAATTTTTGGACTAGTTTTAACTAACGAAATGAATTTTATAACCAAAATGATTCCAGAAAACTAACCGAACAACATTTCCTCTTAATTTCTAAAAATTCCTGATTTATACATAATCATCCAAAAATTACAACCACATGTATTCTCACATAATTTTTCATGTAGAATCTATTGGTGATATCAAATTTATCAAATTCTTACTCCTTATATATCTACACCTTATTTTGACCATAAATAATAGCAACTTAATTTCAAAATCAGTCAACTTCCAACAACTATAAATCCTCATAAACAACCCAAACCAACTGTATAACCATAGAAAAAAATATAGAAGACTTACCTAAATAATATTCAAGGCTTGCCTATGGTGATTGACTTCTCCTTCTTCCACTTCTCCGGCAATTATTCTCACCTTAGTCTTCCTTCTCTCTTACTCACGTCTCTCTCTCTTTCTCTATATTTTCTACTTCTCTAGTCTTCTATGTGACTTGACCGAATGGAATGGAAAAATGAGAAGTGTGTGTATGTTGCCTTGTATTTATAGTGGAAGGATATGTATTTGTTTATTAAATAAATGTGTGTGTGTGCCATGAGGTGTTTATTTTAATGGTTGTGTGTGTAGTGTGGGAAGTGTGTGCCATGAGTGATGTGTGAAGAGCATGTGAAGCAAGTGTGGCATGTGAAGCATGGGTGGCATGGGAAGCATGGATGGCATGGAAAGCATGGGAAGTGTGGGTGTGTTTTTAACAATATATTTATATAGGTATATTTTTATCCTATTAATAATACACATTTAGCCTTAATATTTTCCCTTATCTAATTTATGACCATTTATTGTTGTCTCATGAATTTTCAGGAAAATAGGCATTTAATTCCTAAAATAAATTTTGGGATGTTACATGAGATAAATGATAAAAAGGGGATAATTCTCCAGCTGAAACTTTCCCATTATTCACGCTTAGTAACAGCAACAAGCATTAGCTGAGTTTCGTTGTGTCTTTGTTATGAGCTGAACACTATATAGAAGATCAGATGAAACCATTTCGTGTTCAGTTTGATTCTTGGTTGATGCCCTCGAATTGGTTCCTATTTATACTAAGTTTTCTACTACCTACTTTAGTAGGTTAGATGATACAATCTTGTACTAGAGATATAAAAATAGTTAACTCGAAGAGTGAATTACATTGGTCTATCCTTAATTAAAAAAGAGAAAACATGAAAGGTAATTGAATTCGTCATTTTATATATAAAAAAAAATTCTCACATTGTATGCATGTTTTATTAATAAATTGTGAAGTCGATTTTGTTTATTTTTAGCTTGAGGTGACTTGATCAATTATCGGGGAGAATCTGACTATATATAGATCTGTCTCGTAGTAATACTTAGTGCAGCCAAAAAGGAAAGCTCCCATGACAGATATAATATAAATATACGCACTTTTTGAAAAGTCAAATTTGGAAGATGCATTAATGTTTTGTCAAGTTTCTCCAATTTAGTGTTTTAGGAGACACACTTATAATTGATTAATTAATTTTGTAAAGTTGATTTCCTTCAATTTACAAGTTTTACAATTAATATAATCTTTTTATGACCAGCTGTTAATTATCATGTTAATCTCTATGCTGTCAGATTTATCCATTAAGCTACAAAATTGCAATAATAGAGACCTTTTTTTTATCTGAACAATAATTGAGACTTGAGAGGACACTAGTATCACTTATTAAAATGATATCACATGAGGAGGCAAAATTAAATTAAGAGGTAGAGTAAATTAGGTATTTCTTTCATATATTGCATTCAATTCACAATATAAGTGACTTGCACATTAATTAATGTTTATTTGTCAATTATATCTCTGTACTTAATAGTTAAATGTGACTCATTATATTTTTTCTCTCCTTCAAAATCTTATTTAATACGAGAAAAGTTAAAAAATAAATTAATTTAAGATTAATTTAATAATTTAATTGTTTTTTTCAATGAATTAGTTAAAGTGACTTATATTATAATAATTCATCATTTTGTCTCTTCTTTCGTCATGGTGGGATGACTAAGAATATAAGTCTAAAATCTGAGATTCATTAATTTTAAAGGGATGGACAAACATGTAAGGCAACTGAAGCCTCCATTTTTATACGTATCACCCTCACATGTTGTATTTGTGAATTATCAAGTTGTTTTTGTTTTTTTTTTTCATGAGAATCCACAATTAATTATCATAAAAATCAAATTACTTTCATTTGGATATGTCCTTTAGTGTTTTAGTTTCTTTATTTCAACCAATTGAGTAGCAAACTTGCAACAGTATTTTTTTTATAACATGCAAATTTGCAATAATTGATAGCATTATGATATGACTTCTTACAAAATATGACTTATTATAAAAATGCACAAGTTTTTCCTCATTCTTTCATCATCTTCCTATACATTAAGGTGGCACGAATTTTATAACCCAGTGTCCTTAATTTAAATGCAAAAAAAATTAATGTGAAGTATTGAGATATTCTTTTTTCAATATTTCACAATATTTATTTTGCATTAATAATATTTTTCCCATGTATTTACAAATTTTCAAATTTCTTTTGTTTAATTTTTCATTGAGGAGGTGACACAATTAAGAATTAACTGTCATAATCATCAAACTTTAAGTGCCATAGGAGGACCAGGTGGAAAATGTCACAATTAATTAATGAACAATGATTGAATTTTGTATCTATTTGGAAGTACTTAATGCAGCCAGAAAAAAAAAATGCCCCAATGATAAATATAACTTATAAAATAAAATAAAAAATACATTGGTGCATACATTTTAAAATGATAACGTATTTTGTATGTGCAACCTATCCCTAATGTTTTCAGCTCCAAGAAAAAAACTACCCCTAATGTTTCATGTTTATAAGCTTAATGCAGCCAAGAAAAAAAGATGCTCCTAACTTTGTTTTATTTTGTCCTTGAGGTTTCGGCCAAAAAAAAAAAAAAAGCTTTCTTTGAGATGCCAATCAAATTTTGGATCTACGTCGATTGGGGGGGGGGGGGGGGAAGCCGGTTACTGTGACATACATATGTACGCCGGTGTTCTTGATTTTTTTAGTGTTTCACACGATATAAGTGTGTGTGTTTGCGCCGGTGCAATCTTTTCTTCTTAATTTTTTTTAATGTTTCACACTATATATACTATAACTGTAATATTTATAAACTCCCCAGTTTGGCTTTTAGTTGCCACCATTGATTATCAATCAGTTAATTATCATCAAATTATAGATATATTTTCTTAATTTAGCCAAAATATATCGAAAAGCTACAATAATAACAAAAATATATGGTATTCTGCTATTAGGAAAAACGACAAATACGTTTGGACACATATTTTAAAAAGTTGAAGTCTTAGATATATAGGTGGCACAATTAGTTATTATTAATGAATAATAATAATATAATAATCGGCCATCAAGATACGCGTGATCATAGAGAGAAGCACTACTTGTCAATCTTTATGTGTGGCAAGTTGGTTGGTTGAGAGCTACATATTTCTTAAGATTTATAATTAATAGAGTTATAATGTATATGATTAAGATATAAATTTGGTTTATAAGTTTTTACTTAGGAGCAGAGTTACCTAAAAAAAATTTTGGCTCAAAGTTGTTCTAACAATGTTAAAAAAAAATAATCATACCTTTTAATATTAAAAATATTAATGATCAATGTCAATTTTAGTTTTTCAATGGAACATAACAACATAGATACGTTTGAAATTTTCAAGGCGACATTTGGTAAAAATTCTTAATATAAATATGACTATATATATGTTGATTAAAAATCTATATTGAATCCTTTAATGTATAATTAATCTATAGTCTATTAATGAAAAATCATAAATAAAATTAATAGAACCATTTAGTGTATTCACCCTTGATGAATTAGGCCTAAACCTAATAGTATTAGGACCCAAAATACAAATAACAGAAAAGTTTGGTGAATAACTGTGATAAGAGAGAGACTTCATCAAGGGCCAAGATAAATATTAAGATAAGAGAGAGACTTCATCAACTAATTTTTCACCATCTGTTTAAGAGAAGTTCGGTTGAAGAAGAGCAAAAAGGAAAGAGAGCAACATGAGACCAAATAAATTATTGGGTCAACAATTCAACTCATCTTTTCACTAAATATTGGATGGTTAGTCAAGGAGGAAGATGGAGATAAGGCTAATTTATTTATTGTCCATTAGTCAACAAAAGTGACTATGAATACAAAGGAAGAAGTGAGAGTGAGATCAATATATATCTTTATCATTTCTTGTTTCCAACATTTCGGTTGAGACTCAAAAGGCAAGAAAGGAGATGAATATAAAATTGCCTAGTCAAACTAACCTTATCAATTAACTATCATAATTTTTCAAGGAACCACAATTCATTGACACATGTATTTCTCCTCTTTTTCCTTAAGTGCTTTCGTCCAAGATAAATTGAGGGAGCTGAAGTGAATTAAATAAGATACTATCTCACTTTCTCACACACAAAGAAATTCGGACAACGTGAAAAAAGGAAAGAGAAACAGAAACTTGAAGAACAAAGCTAAGGTAAGGGTTTCTCAATGGATTTTCATCATGTAACTCACCTCTTTAGCTCAAACACTCTTCATAAACATTGTTCCTCTTGGTGAGAGCTTCATTTCTATAGTTTTAGAATTTCAAGAGGAGGTGTTTTGAGTCTTCTAGCAAGAGTCAAAGTTAGAGAATCAAAGAAAGAGCTTAAGTAAGAGCAAGATGTGAGTTTAAGCTTTGATTTGAACCAAATATTATGTTGTTTGGTTGATCTTTGTAAATATTATTGGCTACTCTGAATTTCATTTATTAAGATAAATTAGTGTTTAATGGTGTTATGATCAAATAAATGATGTTATATGATGTTTAAACAACATATAAGACTTGTATGATGATTAAATTGGAAAATTGGTGATTGTTGGATTATGGTGTCACTTTTGGTCAGAACAGGACATATATAAGGAGTGAGAATTTGGTAAATTTGATATCACCAATAGATTCTACATGCAAAATTGTGTAGGTATGCAAATGTTCATGATTTTTGGATGTGGGTATAAAAATCTGGAAATTTTTTGAAGTTAAAGGTGCATGTTGTTTGATTGTCTCCTGTGAGACAGTGATGTTGTGAAATATATTTTGCTTGTCAAATTTAGTCCAAAAATTATGAATTTTGGCAAGCTTAAAGTAGAGATATAGAGATTTAATTTGAAAGATAGTTTGTAATTTTTGGACAAGTATATTGGGAGATATATATTTTTGAAGTTGTACCCTATTCTGATGGTGAATCTGGGAATAGTATAGTTTGGTGAATTTTCTGGGAATGACCTGATTATAATTGTCAAACCTAATTATTTTTCCTCAAATTTACACTTACAAAGATTCATTTAGGCTTTGAAATCAGTCAAATTGGAGTTTTTTTTGAATTAATTATAAATTTCCAAACTTGACTGAAAATCTGGCAGTTTCTGGAAACAGTGAAATTGTACTGTACAATTATTACTGTAATTACATTGGATAATCCACATAATATGATTTAAAAGTAGTCATAGTACATGTAATAATTAGTTACTTGTTAACTTTAATTTATAGGAGCCTGAGTTGGGACAAAAGTATTAGACTGACAGTAGCACTGAAAAAGGATTCAGGTAGTAACTTCTTTCTTATATATATATATATATATATTATGTGATTACTAAATGTTTGTATATGTTCTTCTCTGTAATATGAGCTAGTGTATTGGACACACCAATTTACCAAGTTGCGATCAGGGACTCAACATGGGCTCCGAATTAAACTAGGGCAGAGCAATGGGCGGGTTGGGTAGTCCATGCCTAAACCCATAGCCCGCCCATTTAATTTTTAATGGGTATGGGCTAGCCCGTACCCGTACCTCAACCCATTTAAACCCGTATAAACGGGCTAGTATATAAATGGGCGGGCTGACCGGGTTTTGGGTAACCCATCTATGTTTGACCTGTTTATTTTCTTTGTAAAAAAACATACATAAGCAATAAGCATTAAGCATCCATCCAAATTCTTCATCCTAAATTTTGAAATATGAACCTTCAAAGTTTAATAAGCACAATTCACACATAATATGGAGTGTGGTACAATTAGCCTAATACATATATTAATTTTTTTAAAAAAAAATATACTAAATTGGCGGGTACGGGTAGCCCAAAGGTCTGCCCATAGCCCGCCCATTTAAGTTGTAATTGGGCGGGCTGAAACACAACCTATCACGGGTTTATTTTGGGCGGGCTAACAGTAGCCCAATTACATTGGGTAATGGGCAGGTTCATGGGTATTGGGCTATTTGCTCTCCCCTAAATTAAACTGGGGTGCAAACATGTCGTTTTACATGACATGACATTGCATATTTATTTTTTACATTTTATATGTTTGAAAGCATGTTACTACTAAGATTTGCTCGAATCTCATTCTTTTTCAAAATTAAAACTTTACAGTTGAGGCAAGCGGTTCGAAAGGCAAAACAGTGGCTACTGATGATTAGAGTTCTGGGAATTTTGTAGCTGCTATAGTTATTTATGTATGTAATTTTGGCTATTTTTGAATGCTCTGTACATTTGTATATATTTATCAAATCCTATGAGAACTCTCCTGTATTGTAAACAAGTACTCTTTATCAGTATATTTTCGCTGTTTTTGTATGCTCTATGGAACTATGCGCTTAATACTCTGCGAATATCGAAATGTTAAGGGGTTTGACAGGTCCAATATCCTCACGGTTCAAAAGCTAAATTAGACTGGACAATTAGCCGGTTCACCGATTTTTTGATCAAACTGGCCAATCTGATCTAGATTTTTGTTCGCTGGTTAGAGCCCAAAGTTATAGTTGGGCCTAAACAATAGAAGTGTTTAGTCCCAAATAATTGTAGTTGGGCCTGAAATTGAACAATGCATTCATTTATCCATGATTATGTGCTACGCCACTAGCAAAAGTTGGGTATGATGGAATGGTTAATTTTTTACAATGTGGCGAACTACTACTATTTGAATTTTTATTGGGAGATGGGAGATTATGAGCTTATATGATTCTATTCTTTATTTTTTTTTCTTCAAAATAGTTTTATAAAACAGTTTTTAGAAACAAGTTTTAAAAATAAAAAAAATTGGATAGTTGTTTTGAAAAATATGTTTTTGAAGTGACATAATGGTGCGGTTGCTGGTAGTGATATGATAGTAGTTGTTACTGGTAATGTAGTGTCGATAGTAAATAAATGGCGGCCTCAAAAAATAAAAAATAGGAAAATAAAAATAATAAAACAATTAAATTTTTTTTAAATGGATTACCACACAGGTTTTATTTTTTATTTTTTTTAAAAAAATATTTTTTAAAAACAAAATCAAACAACCCATGCTTCTCGATGTATACTATCTTACTTCCTACTGCTTTAGGAAATTTCTTTTATTCCCATTATTTTTTTAATATATTTTCTTTCAAAGTTTATTTATTATATTTCTTGATGTATACCATCCTATACTTCCTACTGCTTCAGGAAATTTCATTTTTGACCTCTGACTAGATTTATGCGAAATAGATGGATTGGAAAACCCACCTCTTGGAGCCATTTAAATCATTTCTTCTTCTCCCCCCCCCCATTTGCTACGGCTTTTATGTGGTTCCAAAAGTTTTGATCCTGCACATTTTTGTTTTTAAATAAACTCTGATGTTGCATATTAACAGAAATAACTGCTACCCCCTGTAACACCTTAATTTCTAAACTTTTTAGATTAATTTAAATATATAATGGTTTCAAACCTGAGACCAAAACAATTTAAATTCCCAATTTAAGACAATGTTTAAACTTATAGTTGTATAGGATTTTCAAAAACTTTTTAAAATAAATATGTATGGTCTAAATTTTAGTTTGTAAATTCATTATCTTTATCAGTTTAAAAATATTTTATATAAAATACAGGGCATTTTCTATCTATAGTTCGCGTCGTGATGGTTAACTTATGAGTTTTTGGATACCAGTACGTTATCGAAAGTCTAGCGTACGGATTACAACTTATACAGTCTGCGTCGCAAGTACTAGTACTACTATCGCTACTACTACTACTACTACTTATAAATATTTTACAGTCATCCAAAATAAAATGATAACCAACAGTCCATAATTTATTTGCCTCTTCTTCGTCCGTCTATATTACCTTCTTGCCCTTAGAGCTGGACGCCTTTGCTGTATATCATTTGTTGAAAAAGGGGTGAGATTCAAAAGAATCTCAGTAGTACACAGATCACTCATATAATATGCAAATACTAAGCATGTAAAACAAATCATCAAACAACACAATTTACAGAAATGCAGCACATAAAAGGGCCTAACCGGTCCCTTATCTCATACTCACAGCGCTTGAGATTCACAATCTGGCTGCCCAGGGCCTCTGCCCCATACAAGGTACAGTCATGAGCTTTCTGCCTCAAGCCTACCTGGCTTAAGACGCCCCCGGGTAACTCCCGGTGTAACTTATACTTACGGGTCTTACCGCCTATGGACTATCTGTCCCGCACATATATACAGATGATATGGTACACATACATGGCATCATATATGATATAAGAGATAAAGTACTACCTCACAGTCTTTCCAAATTTGGTTCCTGTTCTCAGTCTCTTAGGCGTCCCGGGCAAATGTCAAATCCTATAATTTATAATTTACGGACGGGCGAATTATTACTTATTCCAAAATAATTTAAGACACTTTGGTAGGTTATCATTATAGCTAATACCTTAAATCCAATAGATATTTAATGGAATCATACCAACTCTAAGTATTTAATTTGACCCTTAGAGTCCCAATTATTTCAAAAATACCCTGACTTTTTATTTTTTCACTATTACTCAATTCTGTCAGAATTTTCAATAATCTTTGAAAATTCATATCTTGGCCTAGAAATATCCAATTAAGGTGGTTCCAAATTCTATGTGTCACTTATAAAGTATATTTTAATATAAAAATACTTTTAACTACCAACTATCCATGAATAATTCCCAGTTTTAAATTTTTCTTGCACTGCCAGAAAATCTTTCCAGTTTCAATAGCTTAACTTCTAAAATTCATAACTAAATATATAGAACTCCAAATGGTATTTTTCAAAATCCTATATGATCATATTTAAATATATTTTCAGGGAAAAATATTAAAATTTATAAATTATAGCTAAAAAATTTCCAGCATTTCGTCAAACCTCGTCTGTACCAGAAAACGTTCCAGATTCATCATCTATCTTTAAAAATTTATATCTCACTATTTATAAACCCAAATGATACATATTATATTTCAAGTTAAAGCTTGAGATTTCTAATTGCCTTCTGGAAACTTTCATAATTTTCTGACCAGGTTTGGTTACCGAAATTTATTTTACAACCAATATGATTTCAGAGAAACTAACCGAACAGCAACTCCTCTTATTTTCTAAAAATTCTAGACTTATATATAATCATCCAAAAATCACAATCACATGTATTCCCACATAATTTTTCGTATAGAATTCATTGGAAACCTCAAAATTTTCAAATTCTCACTCCTTCCTTATGCACTATTTAGCCCAAAACAAAACCTCACAAGACAACAATTCATTATACTAGGTTCTTATGCTTCCCAAATTACCCAAAAATAATCTCAAATCAACTAGAAAGAGTTAAGAATATGGGAAGGAAACTCACCTATATTGGGATATGGAGTTGTATGTAGAATTTGTAATCACTTCTTCCTTCCTCTGGTAGCACCGATCACTCTTACGTATCTCTCTTTCTCTATTATGTGTCTCTTGCTCTCTCTCTTTTTCACTCACTCTCTCTTTTCTTTCTTTTTGGATATTGGCTGAAGAGAATGGAAAATGAGGAGTGTGTGTGTGTTCGTGTGATTAAGAGAATGAGAGAGAGTGTTGTTTTTTTTAATTATTAAAAATGTGTATGTGTGTGCCATGTGGGTAGTGTGTGTGTTATTTAATTATATGATTGTGTGTGTGTGTATTGCGTGTGATTTGTGGGAAGAGGGTGTGTGTGTGTTTTTTTAATATAATATATATATAGGTATATTTTTATCCTATTAATTACACACACTAGGTCTTTATTTTTCCCTTTGTCTAATTTAAGATTCCTTATATTTCATAGGTTTCATAATTTGGCTTACTATCTAACTCCCATAAATTAATCCTTAGCCTTTAAATAAATTTTGGTATGTTACACCCCCTGTTTTTCAAGTGTCATTCATATTACTCACGCATCTGTCGTTGATACATTTTAATCCAGTACATGTAATTCTGACGGTGAATTCTCTAATATTTCTTCAAAATGACAATAGTATATATTCATTTGTGATAAGCACTGTAGTTAATTTAACACGAATTTATAAAAATCTAGGTGGAGATTTTTTCTCCAGCGGGTCTTGATTTAACATACTCCTCTAGTCCTAATTATAGAAGATAGTTAAAAGGTTGGTGTTGGTCTCAAAATCAAGACCTATATCCACTTTATCTGTTATATTTTTTTTAATATTTTCATCACAAACTAATTTATTTAACTTGTAAACTGACATATTATGAAATGTTATACAAAGGTATTTTAGGGAGATCAAATTTATTATAATTAAGTAATTTATTTAACTTTTTTAATCTACTCAAATTAGTTAGTTAGCTCTTATATTAAAAATATGAGAGTACTATATCAGGAGTGTTTAGCATTTACGATTGCAAACAGCACATGACAGTGTGCCGAAGCAAACAACAAATAATACAACCATGCATTTTACTTGCTAAAACGCATGTGGAGGTTTTTTAAACAATTGTTAGGCCGAAAATGAGTGATTTTGCATTTCTTAAGTGTTCTTTGGAGCTTTGGGTGCCAGGGTTTTAACTTCTTGAAGAATATTGAGCGTGGGGTTGAAGTTTAGAAGAGATTTGAGGCATCAATCCTTGGTTTTTCTCATTCTTTGCTAAATTCTTGATATGACTGTAATTATTTTGGATAATTGTAGTTGTTTAATGATTATGTGTAGCTAAACTCTTCACTCTACGATTATTTTGAGCCTTTGTATGGATTAAGACTTGGTTATTCCTATCTTTTAGTAGTTAATGATATATATGTGTTGATTTTATCCTTTACTTTATGTTTCTAAATGTTCAGCCACCATTTAGATTGACTTGTTCATTTGGATTTGACTTGAGAGATCTAATCGATGTGTAGAACTTCGGTAAAATTATGCTTGACTTGAAATTTACTTATTAAATGGATAGTTTGTTGATAAAATAGAGATTTCTTTACAAACCTTGCATTGTCACATTAAGTTTGTTGCCTAAAGTTGATTTTCATTAATTGTAACAAGAGATTATGCATTTTGAGAAATTTGATGCTGACTTGAGAGAGGTTTTTCTAAGTGATTTTGAACCTTAGACTAACACATATATTTGACCAATCCATAATTATATTTTATATTTTTACACTTTATTTGAGGGTTTTGTCATGTAAATTGAGTTCAAAATGCCATTTTTGTGTTTAATTGAGATTAAGAGTAAATATATTAAATTAGGATTAAAAGGGACAAAATTTTCAAAATAATGTTAATTACTCTTAATCTTTGATTTTTCTAAAAATATTTGATGTTGGTTTTATTATTTTAATTATAGGTATTTGAAAAATTGGATTAAAACTGAAAATGGCAGTTAGGGGACTCGACTTTCAGAAATGACAGTTTAGTCCAACAAAATTGTAAAATGTCAGTTTGGTCTATCAGTTAACACGGCGTTTTGGCATTTTAGGTCAGTCTTCACGCCAGGAGAATAGCCGCTGAGATATATTGCAGACCTGATTGCAGATACGCAGAACGTGAGCGCCGCCGCGGATACAGACTTTCGGACCTGAGGCTTCATATCATCACCTTCATCTCTTCCTTCCTTCCTCGCCGACGACTACTTTCTCCACCCCGGTCGCGGGCGAGCTCCAATCCACCGTCATCTCACCATCATCGTTATAATCCACCAACGCATTTCCCTCCATGTCCACCATCGGAAAGAGATGAAACGTGACAGAAGAGCTTGGGAAGCGGCGAGAATCATCCTCCTTCCATCAACCCCATAATCACCACTCCGTCTTCGCTCACCACAACTGGCACTTCACTGTCATCATCATCATCATCGTCGTACCTTCATCATTGCCTTTTATCATTGCAGCAGCAGAAACAGAGAGCTGCCGAGATCGAGTTTGGAGAGAATGGATCGGTGAGACTACCTTCTCCACCACCAGAATCACTTTCGTCTTCCCCACCACCGTCTTTATTACCGTCACCATACACTTCCATCGCCGGCGAGCTTCAGAATTGCAGAAAGGAGGCTGAGAGACGCGGCAGGGAGTTGGATTCAGAGAGAAAGACGTGAACAGGGTGACAGCGACCTTGAGCTTAGTTCCTCAATCACCATTACTTCACCATTATTGTGACTGCACCATCACCTTCCATCCACCGTGCGTCCAGCACTGCATCACCATCGTTTCTTTCTCCATTTTCACCATCGGAGAAACTGACCACACAGAGCAGAAACAGAGAAGCTCCGAAGAGATCAAGATTCATTGATTCAACACCATCAAACCTCCTCTCTTACACGCTGGAATAGCCACTGAAGTTCAGGCAGTGGATTTTCTCTAGTTTCTATTTGCTGTCAGAATTTTCTCAACTTCGGTCTTTCATTAATTTCAGATTGTGCTCCCTGAATTTAATTGGCCATTAATTCTGTCTTTTTTATTATTCCTTTATGGCTGAGCTATTTGTGATGTTGGTCATGTTACTTGTAATATACTGAAATTAAGTAAAAGGTTAAATTGGAAGAAAGGGAAATTAGGGCCTATTGTGTGTGATTAATAGGATAAAGAAATATATATATATATATATATATATATATATATATATATATATATATATATATATATATAACAACTACTCTATTTCCTTATGTCAATAAGGTCGGCTAATATCTTCAAAACATAAGAGAGAAAGATTAATACACATCCTCACTTTTTGACTTTTTCAATATGACACTAGGAGTAGATAAAGGAAGAGAGAAAGAATAAACATTACATACTCTCTTACCTTATAATTCAAAGGAATAGGCCACACATGTCGATGAAAGAAAGAAAATATGATACCAACATGACACATACATATTTCTTTTGTCACCTTAGCCTTATCACATATCTATTCAATTTATTATAATACTTTATTTATTTTCCCTAAGTCAAAAGTTTTGGTTATAATATATTATAAGAGACAAGTGTTCACAATTTCCTTGAAACATGGACCAAAAGAAGGAAAGGAAGGTTTCACAATTTCCTTAAAACATGGACGGAAAAAGGAAAGGAAGGTAGGTAAAAAATATTCAATTCAGCTTTGACACTTGGAAACTATCTGACGATGCACTCACACACATATGTATCAATATAATACAATCACTCCTTTACTTCCAACCATTTCAAAGTCGGACAGTAAGGAAAGAAAAACAGAAAAAAAAAGAGAGAAAAGAGAAAGAGAAAAAGACGGTTGAGAGCAAGGCCAAAAAACAAGACAAGGTAAGCATAAATTTTATAACTAAGCGTTGTAAAATCACTTTGATTCTTTCTATGGTGTATTTCGGTCAAGTTTGGGCAAAGAGAAGGAATGAGTTTTTTTTGCCAATTTTTATGTTTTCAATGAATTTAGAAAGAAAAATTGTGTAGGAACACAAGTGTTCATAATTTTTGGATGTTCCTATATCAATTTGGAAATTTACGAAGTATGTATGAACATGTTGTGTAATCTACCCTGTGTAACAGTAGATGTGGTGTGTGATAATTCAAGGGGTAAATCTTGTCCAAAAATTCTGAAACTTTCCATTATAAAAGTAGAGACATAAAACTTTAATTTGATAGGTCATAATGGTTAATTGGATGTGTATGCTGGGAGTTCTATATTTTTGAAGTTTGGTCATGTAAAACTGGAAGTTCTGGAACAATATCCAATAACTGGAAATTCTGGATTTTTGTGCGTCCAGTAAAGTATTTTTCCCTAAAACTAGACTCAATAAGGGTTACATAGGCTTTGGAACCACGACAATTGGACATTTGTGCTAAGAGATATGAATTTTTAAAGTTGGTGGACCAAATCTGCCAACATTTGTGCCTATGCGAAAATTGTAAAATATAATGACATATTGTAATTTCTTTGTACACCAAGAGTAGAAATTAGTCTTTTGGGATAATTTGACCATTTTAACTCATTGGTTGACGTGTTAAAATGACCATAATAACCCTAATGATAACCACATAAGAGAATAATTTACAAAAGTATTGGGTTAAATAATAACCCGTCCATTTATGAATTCCCACATATAGGATTTGATATCTGCCCGAGACAACTAAGGAATTGGTAACACACCTCATAACATTGGAAAAGTTAAGGTAGTAACTTCACTCTCATATTCTATGTATCTTGTTTCATGCATATTATTGTCATGTTACATACTTGAATTGTGAACATGAATCAGGCAGAATTGCCCTTTAAGCATTCAGATGAGAAGGGCTTTGGCCCAATAGAATACTCAGCGCTGTAGAAAGGGACGGTAAGTCCTTGAATATAATTGGTTGATGCATAAACATATCTTTGAATGTTGAATAAATATTGAATTGTTTGGTATGTAGTGGTTGATGTGACATGTTTCTTTGTATGCATTTTATATGAATGTTATTTGTTACTACTGGGATTCTTTTGAATCTCACCATTTTCCAAAAACTAACTTGCAGCACGGGCAAGTAGTTCTCACGGGAAGAAGGTAGCCACGGACGGGTAGAAATGAAGACTTAGAGTTTATTTTCTGTTGGTTATCTAACTTTTGGATCTGTATATAATGTTAAATGGTATTTTGTAAAACTATTACTTATGGTGGTAGAAGTACACTAACTGTAGACTTGGAAGGTTGTATGTAACCAATGTATATTAACTAGAACAGGGTGACTGTACCAGGTGGACCCTTTAGTAGTGAACTTAATTTGAATATCTGCTGAGAACTTCAATAAGTACTCTGATATTAACAAATAGGAACATATTTGATTGAATTAAATGGATTTAAAAAAAAATTAGACACAGCTCAAATGTTTTGAAATTTTTTTTGAAAACCCACTTAACTATAGGATCATATCCTGTAGTAAAGTTGGGATCCCAAATAGATGAAAACTATTTCTAGTCTATGATCTGGCATCAGGTCGCGTTTTCAAATGTTTTGTACGGTATAAAAGTAGGATGTTACATTTACTTCTTGAGGCTGATTCCACGATAGTTTTTGGCTAATTCTCCAAATCCCTTGTAGCATGAAGCAATGGCATGAACTTAAAGTTTCAATGGGGAAGTATTTGTTATTCTATTTCTCTATTTCCACATTATATTTGTGATTTCTAGATCTTAAGATGAATTTTATAGTGTTAAATTGATTTATTTGAATTTATTTGGAAATTGGATGTGGTTTGAACTTTTGTTTGACACTTGACATTGTATTTGATTAGCTTAATTATCATTTCTTGGTGCTGGTTAGTCATTGAATTAATGATTTTATGAATATTTTATGCTAATTTCAAAGTAGCTTGGTTAGTGGATAAACAGTGTCTTGTATTTTGTATTGGTTAATTTGAATATGAATTTATTAATTATATTTAGCATTGGGTTTTAGCATAATTAATTTTAATTTTTCATACGGGTGGCTATTGTTAAATTAAGATTGATGAGAATATTAAGTGGTAATGTAAGATGACTCGTTTATTGGATTAAAAGCTAAATATGATTTTTAAATTCATTTAATTACTAGAGTACTTAACCAACCTAATTTAGAGAGATTAATATGCAAAGTGGCTTGGTATTAATCAATCTAAGTTAGGCCTAGTTTAAGGAGTGACCCTTATAAATATTTTTGAACTTGTGTGATTAAATCTCCCATAATTATTTTAAGGATTGATTGTGTCATTGCTATGAGGGATTGCTTATTCCATCATTGAATTCTTTGTTTTGTCTTATTTCATTAAATCCATCTTCATTCCATTTTATTCCAAAAATCCAAAAATATTAGTTTTTAAAGCATTTTAGTTTAATTACAATTTAGTTGTTAGATAAAAAGCTAAAAAAAATTCTTTTTAACTTGTTTTATGTCAATCATTGCACTTAGTTCCTAGTTAATTCATAAAAGGCTCTTCGAGAGACAATCCGGGATTGCACTCTATATTGCAATTCTTGGTTAAATTTTTGAAGAGGTTACCAAGGCACGAAGCTAACAACGCCTCCTTCAATATTCATTGAAATACTATTGAGAGAGGAAAATAATCTAGTTTTATGAAATACAAAAGGGATAAATAATCCTAGGTTCCATTATCCTTGAAGTTAAAGAATTATTTGCCTTTATGACTTTCTAGTTTTTAAAAGTAGTTTTCAATTTCTCTTTCCACATCAAAAACTTGTTTTAGCTCAACTTTATTGAATTCACTAAGCCTATCACTTGATTAACTTGTTAAATAAATCTTTATAGAAACGATACTTGACTTATCACTTTATTACTTGGCGTGACCTATGCACTTGCGATTACGAACACTGATACTGATGAAATCCCATCCAAAGAGACTTGTGGAACAATAGGTATTAAAACATTCCTCCACTTTCCTTTTTTTTCGTGTGTATGTTTGAAGGATCTACAATTATAGAAAATAGGTATCAAAACTCTTCCAAATATTTTCTTGCATTCTAATATGTGAACAAGTTCATCCATACGCTATGTTGAAGCAGAATCCACATACTCAAAATAATCACAGATATTTTTATTCTTCTATTGTCCAATCAAAAGAATGGGTGAGATCTGTTCACCTTTGTGGAGTTTGTGACCCCATAAAAGTGTGAGTGCCTGCATGACAAAGTCCTTTGTAAATACAACTTGCAAAAGTATAGTGTCTTCTCCTTTAAAGCTAAGGGACATATCATATACTTGGTTGCAGGAGGAGAAACAACGCGTGAAGATGGAGGAGAAACCATTTATGTTAAAATGAAGATTGGACTCTTTTTATTGGGCTAGTTTCATGGAATTTGAAAATAAATTTTGGAATTAGATGAGTTTATAAAAAATTAATAATCCGAGTAAATCCAAAAAATGGAATTAGTTCTTTGGAAAAATGAATAAATTTTGGAATTAGATGAGCTTATAAAGCTAAGACCGGATTCATCTCTCCTTCGCTTTGTGGTAATTTCTGTTGGCGTCAACACCTAAATTCATACACAATCTAGCGAATCTTCCAACTCCACCTGGTGCTCTACAGATTCTAACCATGGTAGCACCTATAAAGGAAATGAATAATCCGAGTAACGTCTAATGACGTTATTCTACAACTACCGGCAGATAAGAAGTAGCACTCGAAAGGATAAAATAGATCCTTCTTGTAAGAATAGGGTGAATAAAATAGCAAAATATAATAGATCTCAGCACGCATAAGATATTCAACAAGAGGAAGAGAAGTCCTCGAAAGGTCCAAAGCTGTATATTGATGCTCTAGCCTTCCACGCCTTATATATATGTGATCGCAATTTATAGCTTAAGAGCAAGCAAAACAGTATATGAATGGGATGAAGTAAGGGGATAAGAAAAAGAAAATAATTAATGGATATTATTAACACCTGGTGGATTTGATGGAAAGCAAAATAAATATCTCACAAGGTCTGAAACTAATCCTTGTTTTGAGCTTTACCTTACAGGAGGTTCTATGGTTTATCTCTTGATTAACGTCATAAAAACATCAAACAAAATGCATCGCAGGTGGGACCAAGTTACAGAACGATCAACAGCAACTCAACGGACATTAAAGATTGATGCTAAAATAAAGATAATGTCATTATGAAGGAATGCTGCAAAAGAATGACGTCATTATGTGGTAAACTTAACTGTCAAATTCCACTCAACTTTACTTATTTATTTGATGTTTTATATCAACAACTTTAATTATTTTTAAATAAAACTACACGTTTTGAAGGTGTATTAATTAGGCCGTGTGTTAAGGGCCGTAATGTTTTATCTATATATTTATATATAGTTGAATTATAGGGACTTAGTTATATACAGATAAGGATGTGAAACTTCTTCTCAATGATAAGGGAATTTCCAGGCCTCTGCTTTTATCGCAGAAATAGCTCTCTCTCTCTCTCTCTCTCTTTTACATAGCGTTCTTTAATTATACGCAGCACATGATGGCTTCCAAAAATATTAGCCATAGCATTAATAGGTTGTCTTGAGATTTGACCATTGATAAAAGATCCGCCAAGCAGAAAAAAAAGGACTAAGAATTTAACCGACAATTTGTACTCCTGATTCAATGTAGTTTTTGAGGATTAATATAAAACATACACATAGTAAATAGAGTATTCGGATCTAACGTGTCTATGTTTAATTAGATCTAAGTGAAAGTAGAAAACGGCAAGATAGAGATTCAATTAACACTTTGAAGAAGAAACTACAAGGATTTTTCCAGACTTCAATTCCTTCTGATCTTCAAAGAGATCAACAGATGGCTCTACAATTTTAAAAATGTCTTGTTTGTCTTGTATGTTTTTTCGAAGTAAGCGTCTTCGCCTTGGTTTTTGGAAAATATTATTTTAGAGACCCAAACTTAATAAATTAATCAGCTAAGTTGTTGAGTGCGTAGTTACTTACCAACATATTACAGTAAAATATTATAGAGGAAATTTGGGGTTAAAAAAATTTTATTGGTAAGGACAATACAACCTGTTTATAATTATGAAGAAAACGTGTGAGAGGATAGATTCGCAGGATTTAGAATTCAAAGTCAAGCTAGGCAGTATAGAATTAACAGTTATTGAAGTCTCAGGCGAGATAATTTTAATTTTTGAAAATATTAATTCACAAACCCCTGAATAGTTTCACTTTATTTTCAATAACGTATTTATAGTTTTTTCCTATTTTATTGTGTCCTTACATTTTCCGTACTATAATTTTAATACTTATAACCAAAAACAAACAGTAAATTAGTGACCGACATTTTTGTGGCTAATGTAAAAATTCTTTTATAATATCATCATCAAGTAAATAACTAGACATGGACTGATGATCATGATCAGTGATACAACATTTTTAGGTCACAAATAATTTATTTGGCATGCTTATTTGGATCTGAAGCATGTGCATACACAAAAACAATATAAAATAAATTACCTTAAAAATATTCACTTGTTTAATCCTTCAAACTTTCCAACGGCAATGGAGGGATGCTCTGCTCATGCCTAAACACATTGCTTGGATCAACCTCAGACTTCACCTTCACTAGCCTTATAAAATTATCCTTAAAGTACTTGAATCCCCAAGCGCTTGACCTCAAGAAGCTTGTCCCATTGAACTGGTTCATCCCCAAGTCAAGGTCTCTATAATTGACATAAGCTTCTCTCGGAAAGCGTGAAGCATAAGGAGTCATGAAGTCATAGAATCTCCTAACCCAATTCATATGCTTTTTCATGCTCTTTTCTCCATCATACCACCTCGAAACATACTGCGACTTGAAGAGTACTCCCTTTCTATGAGGATATGGAAGAGCGGACTCTGAGATTCTACTCATCACTCCTCCATACGGGACCCAAATCATGAGGGGCTCATCATCTTGCATAAACCTTTTCCATATGGAATTCAAAGCAATTTCTGGAATCACTTGTCTCATGTAATCTACCTTGTTCTTAAAGTACACCTTATCAGATATGGTGCGTTGGATAAGAATTTCTGGGGATGTGGTGTTTGGAAAACCATAAATGTAAGGCACAGATTTGATCCAACTTGTTTCCAGACAATCTTTTTTGGTGAGGCCTAGCTCTGGAAACTTTTCCGCCATCAACTGGAGAAGCCCATTGGCCCTACCAAGGAAACGTCCAACAAAAGAGGCTGATATAGTTCTTTTGCCAAGAGTACTAGAATTTACAGCCCGAATTTCAACCATAAAGAATAGATCCTCATCAATGTTTGGTGCCACTTGCTGCCATTTATGGAGAATCTTGTTTGCATTTTGTTCTAAGGTTTTATTGATAGTGAAAACTGTCACTACAGGTGGAACCTGAACGAGCTTGATTTGCCACGACAAAATAATCCCAAAGCTTCCACCTCCGCCCCCTCTAATTGCCCAAAATAAGTCCTCTCCCATGGCTTTTCTGTCAAGAATCTTGCCGTTAGCATCCACAATTCGGGCATCGATGACGTTGTCAGCGGCAAGTCCATACTTTCTGTGCAGAGAGCCATATCCACCTCCTGTGATGTGACCACCAACTCCTACGCTTGGGCAAACACCTGCAGGGAAGGTGTGGACTGGACTTTTCTCAAATATTCTGTAATAAACTTCTCCAAGTGTGGCACCGGCTTCAACCCAAGCTGTGTTATGTGCTATATCGACTTGGATGGAGCGAAGCTTGGCGAGATCTACGATCATGAATGGCTTCTCAATGAGAGAAACAAAAGAAAGTCCTTCATAGTCATGACCTCCACTACGCACCCTCAAGTGAATTTTGAGTTCTTTTGCACATATGACAGCAGCCTGCACATGAGAATCCTCTAATGGAGTGAATATGAATTCGGGTTTCGTCATTGAAGGCAGCAAGTACCTTAGGTTTTGAGCTGTGGATTCAAGGACTGATGTGAAAGAAGCATTACGGTCGGGAGTGTAAAATGTGGTGGAAAATGGGATTGGAGTTTGAGAATTCTCCTCAAGACATTGGGTGAAGAGTTTTGGGATTGGGATGGAGGAAGCTGATGAAACCGAAAGTATCACAAACGCAGAAGTGAGCAATAAAAGCGCACTCGGATAACCCATGATTTTAGTGTACTTCACGTAATCGTGCTTTTTCTGTGTTTAAAACAGCATGTTATGTCCGCTTATATACACAAATTCTGAACCAGATAATAGAGATGATACACGTCTAAATTCATGAGCCATGACTAAGTCATCTTTAATATTGGACGAGTTATTACGCCATTCTAGACTATAAGATTCTATTCTCATTGATTTGGACGGCAGAACTGGTATTACTCAGCCAAGGAAATTCTTTCCAAATTCTTTCTTTTGGATATTGCAGTTCTATTCTCATTGGTTTCAACAAGAACGGATATAGACATGCCAAAGTTTCTACGTAATATGTATATTGAATTTTCCAAGCCAATTAATTTGACTTGTGTTATTTTTCTGTTTTGTTCTAGCAAAAAATTTGTTCCTGATAACGGAACGAGGGGTATAAAACCATTGACCAAAACAATTGTTTGACATAAAGCCATTCCGGCATTTGGTTATATTATGCAATTTTCTGTGTGAACAAAATATATCTTGTTTGGCTTAAATTCTAATCATTTTAGGATAAATAGAATTAATAATTATGCCTATACCGTTTACACTAATCTTGTTCATACTTAGCAGTATTGCCGTATGTGTTTTGCACAATATTTTATAATAGTATAATATTACTTCCCTCCTCCGTGTTTATTTAACTACTGTTTGTTTCTTAAGTTGGAGATAATACGCACATGTTAACAATATTTTTCTTAAATAGCTGTTATTCTGATTGTTTTAACTTGTCACTTAAGATCTAGAAACAAAAATTCAATCTTTTCGTTGGCGTTAGTTGATCTTATGAGTTATGGATTGTGACAAGCTGAATAATTCTGGGTCAAATATTTAATATAAAGAGAGTGTGGTTTATAGAAGATTTAATTTTTTTTTTACCGTTAATGAAGTCTCAAATTCTATTTAATATAAAACATGCACATATGCCAAACTCACAAAACAATATGACAATTCTTAATTCATCGCACTATTGACGCGTCATTGTTTAAATAAAACAATAGAAGCCACACACAATACTCTTGATTTTCTTTCTCACCGTTTGAAATTGACACGTCTTCCATATGCCAATGGATGTAACGTCTTAGTTTGAAAGCTTTCGTGAGATGCACGTTATATTGATGCATTACCCATTGACAACCTTGCGATCATTTTTTTAAAATTTTGGTGTCATGATGGAACGAGACGTAGTAATAAAATGAAGTAATTATGGAAGGTTTTAGGGAAAATGAGGCTGTATGAGTAAATTAAGAATGACATGTCAAGAGTGTGATGAATAAAGAATTGTCATATTCTTTGGTGAGTTTGATATGTGTATATTTTGGGATCTGTTATATTGAATTTATAAATATTTAAGATCTATTTAATTTATTTTATATATTTTTATCAGTAAATTTAATTTTTAGGTAAAATAGAAATTTAAATAGCAAATTTATTCATGTTCTCTCTTCTTATCCAAGAAAAATGATAAATGGAGAAGGAAGAGAAGAATTCAAAGAAAAGAAATAAAAAAGAGAGAGAGGAAAAACCATGTTGCATATCCATCTACTTTCCTTCAAATTTTAATTTGGTACTTGCACTTTATTATTAAATCCTTTGATTTTATTCTATTAGCACTGTAAGCCTATGTAATTTTACTCAGTTAGCACCTTTAACCATTGTATAGGAGCCAATGGTGCTAACAGATGTACAAAACAACGTTAAATTGATTAATTAAAGAGATAAAAATGTACCACTACCAAATTAAAATTGGGAAAATAGTCACAACCTGACCGGGTGGGCGTAGGAGAAGAAAGAAACAACGGAATGAAAACAAAGTAAAATTATTATATCCAGAAAGACTTCATCAACGGTATAACAAAATAAATCTTCTATAGACCACACCTTTTTTATCTTACATAGCCAAATTCCTTGACCATGACTTATTCTGCCTGTAATAATACACAAGTAATAAGGCCATGTAACGCAAAGGAAATCATCTAAATTTTGTATTTAGAACCAAAGTGAAAAGTCAAAGCATTCAAAATAAAATTTATTTGAGAAAAGTATTACTAACATGTACTATCTCCGTTATAACATATAAGAAACAAATAGTAGTTAAATAAACACCCATTTACACCCAATGGCCTTCTTCTTAGAATGTAGATCAACAAGAGTCCAGATACCTGCCTTGTCAAGGTCCATCATTTTCTTCCATCGTAGCACGCCAACAAGGGTGGGCTAAGACTTGTTGAAGGGTAGTAGGAGTGGGAATGGACTCAAGGATAGCTATAAGAGAAGAGGAAACATGGGACAAGTACTGGTAGGAGACAAAGTGGGAGATATGATAGGTGCAATCAGCATAGTGTTTGAGAGGACAATGAGGGCGGGTACCTTTTTTGAGAGCAATAGGTAGGTCGCTGGATGGGTTAGCGGCTGAATCAGGCATAATTGTTCCAGGGGTAGGAATGGGAGGTTCTGGGGGTGCAATAATCGAATCCGACGGCGAAGCATCTACTGACAGAGGTATAGAATTGGTAGCATTAGTCTCAATGATGATATCAGAATCTGAAACAGCAGCCTAAACTGGTTGGACACGATAAACCAAGAAATCATCCAACATATCAACGACCGAGGGAGAATCAGATAACACTGAAGACTTGAAGAAAGGAGAGGACTCATGGAAGGTGACATCAGTGGACACAAGATAACGACGGAGATCAGGAGAGTAACACCGATAACCTTTCTGGATGCGAGAATAACCAAGAAAGACATACTTTAAAGACTTGGGATCAAGTTTACTAAAACTCAGACGGACATCCCAAACAAAACAAACACAGTCAAAGATTTTTGGATCAATAGGGGATAGCTTAGTGGTGGGGAATAAAACAGAATATGGAATGTCACCACTAAGAACTGCCGAAGGCATGCAATTGATGAGAAAACAGGCCATAGACACGGTATTAGCCCAAAAGGGTATAGGAACACTGGAATGAAACATGAGAGCTCGAGCAGTTTCTAAAAGGTGGCAATTTTTTCTTTCGGCAACACCATTTTAAGCAGGGGTATTGACACATGAGGATTCGTGAAGGATGCCATGGCGATGCACGTAATTAGTGAAAGGGGCGAGAAAATATTTTTTTGCATTATCACTTCGAAGGATTTTCACAAGAGTATTGAACTGAGTTTGAATTTTAGCACAAAAATTTTGAGAATGAGTAAACAATTCAGAGCGTTGTTTCATTAAGTAAAGCCAAGTTGTTCGCAAAAAATCATCAACAAAAGTGATAAAATAACGATAACCAAAGGACCCCAAACATTAGAATAGACTAACTCAAAGGGGGACGCAGCCCATTTATTGATTCGAGGTGACAAATGAACGTGATGGTGTTTGGAAAATTGACACGACTCACAATCCAAAACAGACACAGACGAAAACTAAGGATATAACCTCTTTAGAGATGAAATTGAAACATAACCGAGACAACAATAAACTTCAAAGGGAGACGATCAACCAGAACATGCAACAAAATGTGGTACTTGATCATCCAAAATATAATGGCCACCAGATTCATAGCCTCTACCAATAATACGCTTCATCGACAGATTCTGGATCAACCAATGGTCAAGAAATAGTGAGATGAAACAGTTCAAATGATGAGTTAGTTTACTGGGAGACAAAAGATTAAATGTAAGATCAGGAATATTAAGAATAGAAGATAACAAAATGGAGGGGTGGGGTTAACAATGCTTGATCTAACTACATGGATGGGGGAACCATTAGCAACAAAGATTAAGGATGGGTTAGTGTAGGCGGCATACGATGAAAATAAACGATTGTAATCTGTCATGTGGTCAGTGGCACCGAAATCAATGACATATTTCGAGAAAGTGGTAGCAAAACCAGAAGGCAAAGTACCTGTAAATAAGGCTACGGCAGATGGCAAACTAGGGACTGATGGTTTAGAGGTCTGGGCCATATGAGCAAAACTACGCTACTGATCACGTTGCTGTTTATTCTACAATTTTCAACAATATTTATTGATATAGTCAGGCTCTTTGTAATAATTATAGATAATACTGCCAAAATTCACGTTCAGGGCATTGAAACCTTGTTTAGAGCCATAATTCCTATTGTCAAAGAGACCTCGACTAGCCAAAGCACTCGTATTTGGATCCACAAATGGACAGGTCACACCATCAGCGTGAAGAACTCATGCGAACACATCGTCAAGAAATAGAAGCTCTTGACTATACAGGATCTAAGAACTAATGGTCTCATAAGAGAGATCAAGGGCTTCAAGAAGACTAATGATGGCCTGTAGTTCCATATTCTTAATGCGAGTTTCAAGATCGGCTTGTTGAGACATGATGACTTTCATTTCCTCATACAACTGCTTGTAGTTCAAAAAGAATTCTTTTAGTGGATGACCCTGCTGTTGAGAGCGATGAAATCCTTTACAGACTTCGTGAACCCAAGTAAGGCTCCCTTTACCAGAGAACATAAATTCCAGATAAGTCATTATTTCCTTAACAATAGTATAGTGACTTACTAAAGACAAGATCTGGGGTTCAATAGAATTTTTAATTTGAAACAAGATTCTAGTATCAGCCCGTTTCCAAATAACTAGTTTGTCTTTGTCACTAGGGGTCATCAGTTAAATGCCTTTCTTTCTCAATACCCGTGATATATATCTTAACAGTGGTGTTCCAATAAGTATAATTAGTCTAGTTCAATTGGGAGAAAGTAATCTTAGCCGACATGGGCAACATCTCAGGAGTCTTAGAGTTAGCCATGGAGAATTAACCAATAAAAAAATAACAAACAATTCCAATGAAATCCTGAAGTACCACAAATTCCAAAATACTACAAACAGAGCAAACGATGACCTCTAAATCCACTAACCAAATGCAACAACAACCACCAAAGAGAAACACCCTCAATCAGAAGAAAGTCCCAAGAAACGGGGTAGAAACCACTAACCGTACCGATGATAAATAGTGCAGCATTAAATAGTACACTTGCGTATGAACAGTGCGAAATAGTACCGATGAACGGGCACAGTACTTATGAACAGTAGTACTCCGATGAACAGTGCCACGAATGAACAATACGACACTGGAAAAAAAATAGAGGGAATTGGTTCTAATACCATGTAAGACAAGAGTAATATGAATAATGTGGGTTTTGTATATTCACAAGGAGTGTCAATATTTATACAGAGAGTGTGAAGCTATGTGTTAATTGTTTCTAAATGAGGGAATCGTAATCCCGCTAATTAGTCAATCAATCCCACTGATTTATGTTAATTAATACAAAATATTTCCTTAACATAAAAAAAGTTGATACTTTGTTGAAATTATGCAAAACCATACTAGACGTCTCTTTATTTTTTTCTCCTGAAGTTTTTGTAGAGGTTTCTTTTATTAAATAAAGTGAAGTGTCTGGTTTGTCATGGCCATGGAAATGTGAACATAGTGGATGATAATTCTAGGAGATGGTTCCTCCAAGTTGAAATTAGAAAACGATGGTGCACTTAATATTAGCTAATATCACATCAAGGTGTTGAGTACATAGTTATACTTACCAAAATAATACAGTAAAATATCAATTAGGTAATTTATTGTCAAAAGAGTTCATTAGTAAGGATAATAACCTGTTTTTAATTATGATCAGAATACGTGTGAGAGGATAGATTCGCAGGATTAAAAAAAAAAGAATATTGGAAGTCTTGTTTGGTGGCATAGAATTCAAAACTACTGAAGTCTCATGAAAGATTGATAGTTGTATGTGTAATGTGTTGAGAGATTCAACATTTTAATTTTTAGGTTCTTAAAATTCAAGTTAGTTTGGGCCGTTGTCAAAAGTCATCAGAAGCACTAGCATTTAAGGCTCAGATGTAAACTTAAACTTAATGTCACGCCATTGGATGAAGCTATAGTGTCTGGACTAATTTTATTATCCCAATAATTTCATAATGTAACACCTTAATTTCTAAAGCCTTTAGACTAATTTAAATATATAATGGTTTCAAACCTGAGACCAAAACAATTTAAATTCCCAATTTAAGACAAAGTTTAATCTTATATTTGTATAGGATTTTCAAAAACGTTTTAAAATAAATATGTATGGTCTAAATTTTAGTTTGTAAATTCATTATCTTTATCAGTTTAAAAATCTTTTATTTAAAATACAGGCATTTTCTATCTATAGTTCGCGTCGTGATGGTTAACTTATGGGTTTCTGGATACCAATACGTTATCGAAAGTCTAGCGTACGGATTACAACTTATACAGTCTGCGTCGCAAGTACTAGTACTACTATCGCTACTACTACTACTACTTATAAATATTTTACAGTCATCCAAAATAAAATGATAACCAACAGTCCATACTTTATTTTCCTCTTCTTCGTCCGTCTATATTACCTTCTTGCCCTTAGAGCTGGACGTCTTTGATGTATATCATTTGTTGAAAAAGGGGTGAGATTCAAAAGAATCTCAGTAGTACACATATCACTCATATAATATGCAAAAACTAAGCATGTAAAACAAATCATCAAACAGCACAACTTACAGAAATGCAGCACATAAAAGGGCCTAACCGGTCCCTTATCACAGACTCACAGCGCTTGAGATTCACAATCTGGCTGCCCAGGGCCTCTGCCCCATACAAGGTACAGTCACGGGCTTTCTGCCTCAAGCCTACCTGACTCAAGACGCCCCCGGGTAACTCCCGGTGTAACTTGTACTTACGGGTCTTACCGCCTATGGACTATCTGTCCCACACATATACAAATGATATGGTACACATACATGGCATCACATATGATATAAGAGATAAGGTACTACCTGACAGTCTTTCCAAATTTGGTTCCTGTTCTCAGTCTCTTAGGCGTCCTGGGCAAATGTCAAATCCTATAATTTATAATTTACGGACGGACGAATTATTACTTATTCCAAAATAATTTAAGACACTTTGGTAGGTTATCATTATAGCTAATACCTTAAATCCAATAGGTATTTAATGGACTCATACCAACTCTAAGTATTTAATTTGACCCTTAGAGTCCCAATTATTTCAAAAATACCCTTACTTTTTATTTTTGCACTATTGCTCAATTCTGACAGAATTTTCAATAATCTTTGAAAATTCATATCTTGGCCTAGAAATACCCAATTAAGGTGGTTCCAAATTCTATGTGTCACTTATAAAGTTTATTTTAATATAAAAATACGTTTAACTACCACCTATTCATGAATAATTCCCAGTTTTAAATTTGTCTCGCAATGCCAGAAAATCTTTCCAGTTTCAATAGCTTAAATGCTAAAATTCATAACTAAATATATAGAACTCCAAATGGGATGGTTCAAAATCATATATGATACTATTTAAGTAAATTTGCAGGGAAAAATATTACCATTTATAAATTATAGCCACAAAATTTCCATAATTTCGTCAAACCTCGTCTGTACCATAAAACGTTCCAGATTCATCATCTAACTTTAAAAATTCATATCTCACTATTTATAAACCCATATGATACATATTATATATCAAATTAAAGCTTAAGATGTCTAATTTCCTTCTGGAAACTATCATAATTTTCGGACTAGGTTTGGTTACCGAAATATATTTTACAACCAATATGATTTCAGAGAAACTAACCGAACAACAACTCCTCTTATTTTCTAAAAATTCTAGACTTATATATAATCATCCAAAAATCAAAACCACATGTATTCCCACATAATTTTTCGTGTAGAATTGATTGGAAACCTCAAATTTGACAAATTCTCATTCCTTCTTCATGCACTATTTTTCCCAAAACAAAACCTCACAAGACAACAATTCATTATACTAGGTTCTTATGCTTCCCAAATTACCCAAAAATAGTCTCAAATCAACTAGAAAGAGTTAAGAATATGGGAAGGAAACTCACCTATATTAGGATATGGAGTTGTATGTAGAATTTTTAATCACTTCTTCCTTCCTCTGGTAGCACCGATCACTCTTACGTATCTCTCTTTCTCTATTATGTGTCTCTTGCTCTCTCTCTTTTTCACTCACTCTCTCTTTTCTTTCTTTTTGGATGTTGGCTAAGGAAAATGAGAAGTGTGTGTGTTACGTATAATTATGAGAGTTAGAGAGAGTATGATGTTTTTTTTAATTAAAAATGTGTATGTGTGTGCCATGTGTGTAGTGTGTGTGTGTTATTTAATTAGTTAATTGTGTGTGCATGAAATGCGTGTGAAGTGTGGGAAGAGGGTGTGTGTGTTTTAATTATTATAATATATATAGGTATATTTTTATCCTATTAATTACACACACTATGTATTAATTTTTCTCTTTGTCTAATTTAAGATTCCTTAAATTTCATAGCTTCCATAATTTAGCTTACTATCTAACTCCCATAAATTAGTCCTTAGCCTTTGAATAAATTTTGGTATGTTACACATAACATTGTATTATCTCACTAATAGGTGTTTTGGAAATGTGTTTTAATATATATATGGTGTGATAATTCATGCTCCCTTTAGTCCTATTTATAATAGCCCAATAACCGAATTATGTACACAATTTAAGAAAATGATTAAAGTTAGTTAAAAATAATAAGTATGTACGAAATAACCTTTGTTTTTTTAAGTATACTCTCATTTATGAGAGGCAAGTAAGAGAGAAAAATAACATAAACACAAGTATAGCCAACCTTTTAATTAAGCAGTACATATAGTTAATGAGGAGTGCAAGTGAAAAAACTCATTAAATATTCAGACAAGAGTTGTCGAATTCTTATAAAAAGAATCAAGGCAATTTAAATTTTGAACTTTTATAAAAAGGATAGGAGATAGTATATCATTACTTCAACACTTAGATGTAAAAGGTTTGGCTAGAAAAAGAAGAGAAATACTTACATATTTCAGGGGTACCAACTTAATCTACATGAGTGTTTGGGAAATATCAAAACCGTGATTTTAGAAGCTTTTTTCTGTAAGTCAAGATAAAACTCTTTTCACATACTTACCTCGTAAATCGTAAAAACTATTACATGTCATCCCACTCATATCCATTAATTTGTTGTTTTTTTTTAAAAAAATAAATAGTCTTTTCCTCTGTTGCCCCTCTCCCCTCTTTCTCACGCCTTCTTCCTTCTCTCCTTAAACTTTATTCTCTCTTTTTGGCCACCGATATCGGATCCGCAGTAGCTGCCTCTTGACGGCGGCAAGCCTCTGCCAAAACGGAGATCAAGTTGGCTAACCAGAATTTTACTCCCGCCACACTGTCGTGTTGTGTCCATGAGTTCTCAGGTAGTGCAGTGCGGACTATGAAGAGGATAAACAAGGGTTCAAGGATTTTGAGGATGGAGACAAAGGAGATTATTTTGACAACAACAATCATGGAAAAATGCAAAGACAGACATCTAGATAACAGTAGCGAACTAAATTGCAGCAATCAGCATTCCTCGTAAAACTTTAAATATGATTCGATGATATGAAAATAGCCAATATATGAGAAGATCAAATCATTATGAAGACGACCTTCAAACTAGATTCACTAAAGGGCACAACCTGATCTCCCTTGGCTGACTCGAAGCATGCTCACCGGACACTGAAATATGCCTGCCGCAGATCCGCACGTGTTGGTGGCGAAAAAAGAGGAGAGTCTGAAGGTGGAGAACGAGGAAGTGTGAGAAAGAGGGAAGAGGGTAATAGAGAAAAAGATCATTTTTATTTTTTAAAAAACAAAAAATTAATGGATATGAGTAGGATGACAAATAGATTAAAATTAGTTGAGGTGGAGGATTCTTGTTGAATAGAGTAGATATGAGTTGACACTCTTTGAAACAGAAAAGAAATAGAGTAGGGACATACGTATGAAACAAAATGATAATGAGGCATAATGAGGCAAAAAGAATACAACACAAAGACAGAAGACACGACGAAGGAGCTGGCAATCACTGTACCATGACCTTATCGTTTATGCTTGATACCTTTTGCTTTATTCCTTTTGTTTACTTTGCTTTATGCCTTTACTTTTAATCTTGTCTGCCATTGGTTTATGTTCCTGCATTTCATCCTGTAAAACGTCTATGGTTTGAGACTGTGACTAGTATAAATAGGATTGCTTGTTGTGGTTGTAGACATCGAAGAAGTGAATTAAATCAGTGTGTTTTATTTCCTGTACCATTCTGTATCAGAGCAAAGGGTTCCAGAGAGGGAATCGCTAGAAAAATCAACGGAGGAAGAGGATTCGAAGTTTCAGTCGCCGGAAACTTTTGGACATCTTTGAAAGTGCCACCTCCGGTCATTTTTTGGGAAACCAGATCTTACCATTGTGTTCAGAAGGCCGGAAAACCTCAAGAAAGTGCCGGTCCTTGTCGAAAACGGACACCAAAAGACTCGCCGGAAACTTTCGAACATCTTCGAAAGTGCCACCTCCGGTCATTTTTTGGGAACAACGACCTCACCATCGTGTTCAAAAGGCCGGAAAACCTTAGGAAAGTGCCGGACCTTGTTGAAAACAGCCACCACGAGTTCGCCGGAAAATACAGTGGTCGCCGGAGTCTGGAGGTAGAAGACGAGCCACGTCATCGTCCCCGTCAGTGTGCCACGTCATCACACGTCATCGGTCAACGATGTATCAGCGAATCATAGATTGCCACGTTTCATTTGTGACACGTCATCACTGCCTAGTCACCAGTACTTGCGGTAATTGCAAATTGGCCCAGTAATTTGGTTAAAATTACATTTTGATCCCCAGAACTTTCAGAAATCATATTTTTTTCCCAAATGTTTGCAAATTTTACATTTTGTCCCAAAACTCTCTGTAATTACGTTTTGGCCTAGAATTTTGGCAGAAATTATATTTTTGTCCCAAAACTTTCTGTAATTACAGTTTAGCCCCCAAACCTTCCCAAAATTACATTTTAACCCCTAAAACTTTTCCAAGTCACTGTTTCACCCAAAACCTTTTCAGAAACACCTAACCTACCCTTAACCCGTTACCGAAATGCCTTCAAGACGCAGGAACATGCTCAAAATTAAGATGAAAGAAATGAAACGCCAATTGCTGGAGCTAGAGGTTAAGGTAGCGGTTCAACGAGTTTTATTAAAAACTTATAATGAAGCACCTGAAGCATGTGAAGAAGAAATTTATTTTTGTGAAGACGAGTTATTATACGATGAGGAAGTTACACCCGTCGATCAAGCAGACGATGATGAGCTTTACCTTTATGAAGGCAAACCAATATATGATGAGGAAGTCATGCCTACTGATCAAGCGGATGATGAGGAGACTTATCTTTATGAAGGCAAGCCAGTTTATGATGAGGAGGTTACGCCGCCAGATCAGGAAGAGCTTTTGATGATTAAACAAAATCTGCACCCAGCTGTGATTGAGGAAGAACCTTCGTTATGCTATAACAATTTTCACACTCATTACGCTTTCTAGGGAAAAATTTGCAATATTGATAATAGAAGTTGTGAAAATGTATTGTCTGACTACATGGTGCAGAAATTGAAGCTGCCAATGCTTGACCATCTACATCCTCACTGGCTTAATACTGGAAGTGAGGTGATGAAATTTGAATCACCGTAGGGAGTTACATCATTTTCAGATGTGCTAGCTGATAAAATGCCGCCTGATTTGCCCCCTGACAAGCCATATTATAATGCAAATGCAGACCAATGCGTCAAAGAAATCAAGAGACTACATGAGCCGGTCCATCATAGAATTCAGAAAACCAAGGCACAAAGGGACAAGCATCGAAAGCAGCGAATCTTTAATGTGGGGGATTTAGTTTGGATTCATTTGCGATTCCTAAAGCATCCAAATGCCAAATTATCTCCACGAGTTGAAGGTCCGTTCAAGATAGTGGAGAAGATCAATGATTATGCTTACAAGGTTAAATTGCCAGGTGCTTATGGAATTTCGGTCACCTTCAACGTCGCTGAATTATCTCCCTATATGGATGATGATGATTCTGACTCGAGGTCGAGTTCCGTCCAACCCCCGGAGAATGAAACAGAAAAGAAACAGAGTAGGGACACACGTATTAAACAAAATGATAATGAGGCATAATGAGGCAAAAAGAATACAACACAAAGACAGAAGACATGACGAAGGAGCTGGCAATCACTGTACTATGACCTTATCGTTTATGCTTGATACCTTTTGCTTTATTCCTTTTGTTTGCTTTGCTTTATGCCTTTACTTTTAATCTTGTCGGCCATTGGTTTATGTTCCTGCATTCCAGTCTGTAAAACGTCTATGGTTTGAGACTGTGACTAGTATAAATAGGATTGCTTGTTGTGGTTGTAGACATCGAAGAAGTGAATTAAATCAATGTGTTTTATTTCCTGTACCACTCTTATAGAGTACGTAAAGTATTTCTTGAAAAAGAAAGCAAAGAAACCAGCCCAATGAATTGAATTCTGTATTCTTAAATATAGACCACCTTGATCCAATAGTCATTAAGAGGTAAAGGATGAGAGTGGAGGGAAAAAGAAAAAGAGAGAAGCCAGATCCATTTATTTATGAAGGTGATAACAGTCCAAAGAAAATATCAACATTATGATATTGACACGGATTAATATTCCAGTTTATTCCATGAATAAAATGATACATATAGAATTATTCAGATACAACATGAATATATAGAACATCAAACTAGGCTTATTCTTCAAAGACAAGTGACTGGGAGAGAAATAGAGACAAATTAAGAATACAGAATTCAATCGATTATGCGGCAATTTCTCTTGACCTGGCCCTTGGAACCAGTTAGAACATCAAGTTCACTCATTTTAGCCATGGCTGCTGCAAAGTGTGATCTGAACTGAAAAGGATTGAAGGCGTAATTTGCAACGATGGAACCTGTGGAGCCGCCATTGAAGATCGCTTGGTCAGAGTGCAAGAGACCCTTCTGGCTCACCAGAGTCTTGAAGTAAGAGCTGTCGAAAAAATTGGGAGTATCATCAAAAGAAGTCAAACTGCCATCTGCACCTGTTCTTGGACAATTTGCTCCTAGTGATGCTGCAAAATGTTGGTGTCGTTGTAAGCCCTGTCCCTGAAAGTGAAGCACCTGGCTTGCCCTAATGTGTTGCACAATTATATATTCATTATTCCCATTCATGAAAATCGATGTTTGGATTAATTAATTAATGGGATTGGTGTGTCTGTACAATTGGTCATTTTATATACCAGTTTGCCAATCACTTTAGGTAATAATCTTCAATTCAACATACTATATATAATAGCTACCATTGGCCAGGCTAAGTGATAGGTTTGGAATAGGTCTAGCTTCTGTGCCATTGGTCACTACTTGAATGTACTACTTAGTGCTTACTGCACCTGAATTAATTCATAAGTATTTTCGTAGGCTTCCCACATGCTTCTTTTGAATATTTAAAATAGGGAAAATCAATTTTGGAGGTACCTATAGTTTTTTTTTTAATTTTTAATTTAGCATCTTTGTTTGTCTCTCTTGATAGAGCAAATTTATATGAGCCAATTACCCCAACAAAGAAAAATTAAAGTATTTTATTAAGAAAACAAAACACATAGGTACCAAATTAAAAATTGAGGAAAAATGTAGGTACCTGTAAATTTTGAGAGAAAGAGACGAATGTATGGTAATTAATTATTAAACAGTGAATCAAATCAGTAGATTGGAACGAATCCACACACACACACACACACACATATATATATTACCTGACAAAGCAACCATTTCTTGGGTGTGAATCACTTTTTGGAGAAAGAATCGATGAGGCCATTGAGATCCAGAGAGGGAAGAGGCAAATCCGTATTAGCTTCATTTAAATTTGCAGTGATTGAGTCTTTTCTCCCCAATCTCACTTGCCACGATTGTCCTCCAAGCTGACATATATATATATATATATATATATATATATGAAGCATTAATCGTTTGTTTTGAAAAATCATTGTGTTTATGAATTAATAAGTATACTTACAGCAACCAGAGTCTCTTGCAGCAACAGCTAGAATGTCAGCACTGGAGACAACACCAGGTCATGTAAACTCCAAAAGAGATTTGATCTTGTCTATGACCTCAAAACCCCTCGCGGAATTTATGTTGGTATGGGCATTTTTTTCACCGATGAAATTCGATGAGTCGTCCAGCAATACCGATGCATCAAATCCCTTAATTTCAATAACTATGATTAAAGAAAGTATTTTAAGAAAATCAACATACATTTGCTACAAATAACTAACTTAACTAATTTACTCAATATCCACCAATTAGTTATATAATTCTTATATTATAGAGTAGAGTAGTATAACAATTAAATAGCGTGAAGGAAACTTTACTTGGACGAAGCAATCATGGAAATGGAGATGAAGCAAGGAAGCTCCCATGCGAGGCTCTTTCAGCACGGCGGCCACAACAGCAGCTTTAATGGTGAGGACAGCAGAAGGACATGAAAATAAATAATAAAAAAGGGATAAATCAAAAGCTGAAACCAACCCATTATTCACGCTAAGTAACAGCAACAAGCAGAAGCTGAGATGAATAAGATTCTATAGGGAAAAAACTTAGCTAGAGAGAAGATAAGAAGAAGTTTGATTCTTAGTGTTGATGCCCTTAAATTGGTTCTTAATTATAACAGTTTTTGACCAATCCACAGGATGAGCAGGGAATGCTCATCCCCAAATAAAAGGATTTTTTTTGAACTTTTTTTAAAAAATACTTCATGCACTAAAAATTAATTAGCTTAAGATACTAGGTGTTAAAAACATATTTCAGATATTGGGTATTACTGGAAAAATATTTCAGAATACTGGTATTGTAGAAAAAATATTTATGATTGCAGGATTAGAAACTAATGGATTTGTGCTGTATATAATTTAATTCAAATAAATAAAAATACATAAAAAATTAAAAAGAAATGGTCCCCACACCCAAAATTGGGGGATGAGAATGGAGATAAGCACGGCATGCGGATCCCTTTTTGACTACATGTGATTCAGTGGCTCAACGTAACTGAAACTTAATTAATTAAAAACGTTAACTGGAATGGATGCATGTTTTATTTATAAATAAATTACACTTATAATTAATTAATTTTGTAATGCTGTTTTCCTCCAGTTTCTTGATTTCAAGTGGTATCATTAATTATCATCTTTTTATAAGTACACGCACGTTTTTAAAAGTCAAATTTGGAAGGCGCATTGCTTTGCAAGTTTCTCCAAATTTGTGTCTTAGGGGCCACACTTAAAACTGATTAATTAATTTTGTATAGTTTCTTTTTTTCCTTCCAATTTCTTCATTTTCAAGTGGTACAATTAATTATAATCTTTTTATTACCAGCTATTAATTATCATTTTAATCTCTGTACGGTCAGATTTATCCACTAATTATGCTGCAAACTTGCAATAATTGATAATATGACTTAATAAAATATCACATGAGGGTGTTAAAAAAATATATCACATGAGGGGCCAGAATTAAATTAAGAGGTGTAAAATGAAAAAAGGAAAAAAAACCCCACCTTCCTCAAATAAAAAAAAAATACTTTAAAAGACCCAATAACATAATATTTGTAAAATGCTCTAGGAAAAAAAATAATTAATTAATAAAATTTTCAAGAAAATATTTCTCTTAAAATTATCTCACACACACATATATATATACATATTTTTTTTTAAAGAAAATTCATGTTCTTTTCAATAATTTTACATCTAAACTTGCTTTCACATTAATCATGCAAACAAGTTTCAGTTTATCAAATGACTTTTTTATAAAACCAAATCCAAACATAAATCACATTACACTATATGACTCTTAATCAAACTTCAGATTGCAAAAGTGAGATGAAATAAAAGTTACTTTTGACACCGCTAATCAAACACACCCTAAATCACTTGAAGAATAATACTTATTTGTTAATTTTGTCCATGTAATTCATACTTAAATATAACTCCTTATATTTTCCCTTCAAAATCATATTTAATATAGATAAAGTTACAAATTTTTTAATTTAAGACAAATTTAATAAGTTAACTGTCATTTTTTAGTTCTAACAAATTACCTGAAGGAATTTATATTATAATAATTCATAATTCCCTCCTCTTCTTTTTGTCATGGTGGACCAATTATAAAACGTTATTAATTTAAAAGGGACAAACATGTAGCTGAAGCCTTCATTTTTATATGTCTCACTCTCACATGTTGCACTTGTGAATTATCAAGCTGTTTTTGTTTTTTTTTTCCTTTCTATCTTGAGATGTCACAATCAATTATCATGAAATCAAACTTTGATTTGGATCTGTTCTGTAGTGTTTAATTTCTTTATTTCCTCCAACTGAGTTAGGTCCAAAAAAAAAAAACACCAATTGAGTGGCAAACTTGCAATAGCCGATAGTACTATAACATGACTTGCTATAAAAATGCACAAGTTTTTCCCCCTTCTTCCACCATCTTCCTACATTACAGTGGCCCCTATTTTATAACCCAGTCCTTGATTTAAATGCAGAAAATTAACGTAAGGTGCTGAGGCATTCCCTTTTTCTTTTTTCAATATTTCACAATATTTATTGGTGAGGACAGCAGAATGACGTGAGAGTAAATAATAAAAAGGGGATAATTCACCAGCTGAAACTACCTCATTATTCACACTTAGTAACAGCAACAATCAGAAGCAGAGTTTCAACTTGGACAAGTTCATTGTTGCCTTATTATGAGCTTAACACGTTTCTATGGGGAAAAAACTAACTAGGGAGAAGATCAAAAGAATCCTTTGTGTTCAGTTTGATTCTTGGTTGATGCCCTCGAATTGCTTCCTAGTTGTACTAGTTTTTGACTATCTGATTCAGCGGTGAGTTATAGATGATATGATTTAAATTTGTAAGCTAGAAATATAAAATTAGAAGACTCAGAGAGTCATTATTACTCCATCAGGTTCACAATATAAGTCTCTTCTAGAAGAATGATTTGGTCTATAATATATGTCACTTAGAGAGCCATTAATACTTTTTTTGTCAATTTTGCCCCTATAATAAATGTTTAATTATGATTCATTGTATTTCTCCCTATCAGTCAAAACCTCATTTAGTATGGGTAAAGTTGTAAATTTTCTTTAATTTAGGATAAATTTAATGAGTTAATTATCATTTCTTGGTCATGATAGATTGGTTAAACTAGCTTATATTGTAAACATGATAAAGTAAATAAGTCCGTCCTTAATTGAAAAACTTGGACAAGTTCATTCATTGTGGCTTTATTATGAGCTGAACACGTTTCTATGGGGAAGAAACTAGCTAGAGAGAAGATAAGAAGTTTGATTCTTACTGTTATGCCCTCAAATGGGTTCCTATTTATACCAGTTTTCGACTACATGTGATTAAATGCCTCAACGAAACTGAAAAATTAATTATAAACGTTAACTGGAATGGATACCTGTTTTATTTATAAATAAACTACACTTATAATTAATTAATTAATTTTTTTAAATTTTTTTCCTCCAGTTTCTTGATTTCAAGTGGTACAATTAATTATCATCTTTTTATATTTACAAGCACGTTGTTAAAAGTCAAGTTTGGAAGGCGCGTTGCTTTGTCAAGTTTCTCCAATTTTGTGTCTTAGGAGCCACACTTAAAACCGATTAATTAATTTTGTAAAGTTGCTTCTTTTTTCCAATTTCTTCATTTCCAGGTGGTACAATTAAGTATCATCTTTTTATGACCAGCTATTATTTATCATGTTAATCTCTATGCTTTCAGATTTATCCACTAAGCTACAAACTTGCACTAATTGAGAGTGTAATAATATGACTTATTAAAATATCACGTGAGATTGTTATTTAAACAATATCACATGAAAGGGCATAATTAAATTAAGAGGTGTAGTATATTAGGTATTCCATTGATGTACTCTGTTCAGTTTACAATATAAATCACTTATAGAGTTGTTAATGTTGGTTTGTCAATTTTGTCCATGTAATTAATACTTAGATGAGACTCCTTATATTTTTTTCCTTCAAAACCTCATTTAATATGGGTAAAATTATAATTTTTTTAATTTAAGACAGATTTAATAAGTTAACTGTCATTTTTTGGTTCTAGTGATTTAGTTTATGTAATTTATATTACTTCCTTCGGTCCTTAATATAATACATTTACCTAATTTGATTAAATTAAAGAAATTATATAAGTTGGTTAATGTGATATGTATTTTCTAAAACACCTTATCATTTTCCTTAATTCTCTCATTCCCTCTCCTCCTTTATTGTTGAGAAAGCATTAGTAAGGGTAAATTAAGAAAATACTGATAAATATAAAAAATATATTTTATGTGTAGATCAAGACCAATTCCCCAAATAAGTTTTATATTAAGAATAGAAGGGAGTATAATAATTCATAATTCTCTCTCCTCCATTTTGTCATGGTGGGCCAATTAAGAGTATAAGGCCGGAATCTGAGAGTCAAATTATGAATTTGAAAGTAACAAACATGTAAGGTAACTGAAGCCTTCATTTTTATACGTCGCACTCTCACATGGTGTGTATGTGTGAATTATCAAGCTGTTTTTGTTTTTGTTTTTTTTTCCTTGAGATGCTACAATCAATTATCATGAAAATTAAACTTTGATTTGGGTCTGTCCTTTAGTGTTTAATTTTATTATTTCCTCCATCTGAGTTAGGTAAGGAAAAAAAATCACCAATTGAGTTGCAAGCTTGCAATAATTGATAGTATTATAATATGACTTGTTATAAAAATTTATTTCATCACCTTCCTACATTACAGTAGCCCCAATTTTATAACCCAGTCCTTAATTTAAATGCAAAAAATTAAAGTAAGGTGCTGAGGTATTCTCCTTTTTTTTCAATATTTCTCAATATTTAATGGCGAGGACAGAAGGACATGAGATAAATGATAAAAAGGGGATAATTCTCCAGCTGAAACTTTCCCATTATTCACGCTTAGTAACAGCAACAAGCAGTAGCTGAGTTTCGTTGTGTCTTTGTTATGAGCTGAACACTATATAGAAGATCAGATGAAACCATTTTGTGTTCAGTTTGATTCTTGGTTGATGCCCTCGAATTGGTTCCTATTTATACCAAGTTTTCTACTACCTACTTTAGTAGGTTAGATGATACAATCTTGTGCTAGAAATATAAAAATAGTTAACTCGAAGAGTCAATTACATTGGTCTATCCTTAATTAAAAAAGAGAAAACATGAAAGGTAATTGAATTCGTCATTATATATATATATATATATAATTCTCACATTGTATGCATGTTTTATTAATAAATTGTGAAGTCGATTTTGTTTATTTTTAGCTTGAGGATGTAACATCCCAAAAATTTAATGTAAGGATTAATTTATAGAAATTAGATAGTAAGCTAAATTATAGAACTTACAAAATTTAAGGAATATTAAATTTGACAAAGGGAAAAATTAAGGCCTAGTGTGTGTAATTAATAGGATAAAGATATACCTATATATATATTTAAAAACTTACCAACACAAGAGACAAACACACATAGCAGGTGGCATTCTCTTTTGATGCATGAAGACACACGTACCATACAAACACTCACACCTACACTCTCATCAAAACAATACTCACCTACTCTCCATTCTTTTCTCAGTCGGCCACCGTACACGCACACTTATCACCTAATTAATCAATAAATATGATACTCTCTTCCCTCTCCACATAATGTTCATACAGCAAATGAAACATAAAAGAAGAAACGCAGAAAAAAAACAGAGGAAGAGAGTGAGACATGAGAGAGAGAGAGAGAGCTGAATCGGTGCCAACCAAGGAAGAAGAAGAAGCTTCAAATCCTACATGTAAGCCTATAATCTGATAAAGGCGAGTTTCCTTCACATATTTCTAACAATTTTCATTAAATTAGAGGCTGTTTTCTGCTGGTTTGGGTGGGTGGAAGTAAGAAAATCAGCTGGAAAAATTGCTGTTACCGATCAGTTTCAAAACCAGCAATCATGTAACCATTTTACATGGGATTTTCGATCTCTTTTCTTCTGTAATCATATCCTTAAACACAAGAAACATGTTTAGGAGTATGTAGAGTCAAAATATTTGAGATTGGAGTGAAAAACTGTGGCTACATGTGAGTTTTCTCAACTCTGTTTTACTCGCCTGAAAATAGAGTTTCTGTTGGAAAATTACAGAAGCTCAAACGGATGATAGAGATGGATTTTTCACCTGATTCTTTTTGTTATGGAAAATTTAGGATGTGTAGTATGAAATAGAATCAAGAAGAGCACAATTTGGAGTCAAAATGAATGAGTTATGGATTTGTGAAGTCAGACTATCAAAATTGACATTTTTCAGAGTCAGTCAGTTTCGTGTAGAATTATGACCAAACAAATTATATCAAATATTTATAAAACTTTACAGGGAGGTAGTAGACATCCCAAGATTTAAAATTAGTGGTAGAATGCATCATTTGGATATCTGTAGAGGGATTTATGATTTTTGAAAGTTTGGTTTAGAAACAGGTGTAATCTGGAAGTCCAGATTCTTGTAGTTGGTTTCGTGGTGTTTTTTAACAATGAAATATTTTTCAATGACCATTAACCTTTCCAGAATAAAATTTCATATTATAATATTTAATTTGATATATATTTTGTGTTATTTGGATTAGTATGTTGAGAGATATGAATTTTTGAAGCTGATTGCTCTCAAACTATATTTCTGGAAAACAGATTGGTTGTGTCGAAATTTTGGAAACACAAACCTTAACCAAAAATTATGAAACTTTCCATATTTAAATTAGATATTCAGAGCTTTAATTTGATATGTGGATCACAATTTTTAAAGTTGTACTCTGTTTCTGGAGAGTAATCTGGAATAGGGGTATTTTGGGAAATTCTGGGAGTAATATGGTGAAACTGGATAGATTTTGATATTTTTTGATGAAAATATATTTAAATAGCTTCATGTAGGCTTTAGACCCAGTCAATTTCTATTTTTCTAGAATTAGTTATGATTTTTTAAAGTTGATTGAAAAATCTGTCAATTTTCTAAAAAATAGTAAAATTTCACTGAGAAGAATTAAACAGTGCAGAAGCCACTGAAACTAAGATAACCAATAGAATGTGATTAAAAGAAATAGTAATACAAGTAATAACCAATTGCTTGTTAATTTTAATTTATAGGAATTGGTAATAGCCCGAGCTGGAGAAAAAGTATTGGATAAACAGTTAAACCGAAAAAGGACCCAGGTAGTAATTCTTTCTTTCATGCACTATGTGATTATTTATATGTTGTGTATTCCATTTTATGTAACATGACAGTGCTTGTGGCACAACACGCGAATAAGCCAGAGTCTAAACATATCGTTTGACCATGGACACGAGTTTAGCCGGGGTTGCAAATAATAGTTTGGCCTTGGACAGTATGCATACAACAGAAGTTAGCATTTTACATATCATGGTGCATTGCATATTTATTTATCGTATTTTATATGACTGATTGTACATTACTACTGAGATTCATTCGAATCTCACCCTTTTTCATCATTTAAAAATATTCCAGCAGAAGGTAGCAGCTCTAAGGGCAAACCTGTAATTACCAGTGACTGAGGTCTGGTTCAAATGAGACTGCAATTGGTTATCTTTAGTTCCAAATTTTTATTTCTGTTGGTTTCTGTATATATTTTTCAAATCCTATGGGATTTTCTGTAATGTAAACAAGCATTTATTATCAGTATATTTCTGCTATATTAGTATGTCTATAAACCATACATTTAATACTATGTGAATGTGGAATTGTTACGTGACGCAATCAATTATCGGGGAGAATCTGACTATATATAGATCTGTCTCGTAGTAATACTTAGTGCAGACAAAAAGGAAAGCTCCCATGACAGATATAATATGAATATACGCACTTTTTGAAAAGTCAAATTTGGAAGATGCATTAATGTTTTGTCAAGTTTCTCCAATGTAGTGTTTTAGGAGACACACTTATAATTGATTAATTAATTTTGTAAAGTTGATTTCCTTCAATTTACAAGTGGTACAATTAATATAATCTTTTTATGACCAGCTGTTAATTATCATGTTAATCTCTATGCTGTCAGATTTATCCATTAAGCTACAAAATTGCAATAATTGAGACCTTTTTTTTTTTTATCTCAACAATAATTGAGACTTGAGAGTACACTAATATCACTTATTAAAATGATATCACATGAGGAGGCAACATTAAATTAAGAGGTAGAGTAAATTAGGTATTTCTTTCATATGTTCCATTCAATTCATAATATAAGTGACTTGCACATTAATTAATATTTATTTTTCAATTATATCTCTGTAGTTAATAGTTAAATGTGACTCATTATATTTTTTCTCTCCTTCAAAATCTTATTTAATACGGGAAAAGTTAAAAAATAAATTAATTTAAAATAAATTTAATAATTTAATTGTTTTTTCAATAAATTAGTTAAAGTGATTTATATTATAATAATTCATAATTTTGTATCTTCTTTCGTCATGGTGGGATGACTAAGAATATAAGTCTAAAATCTGAGATTCATTAATTTTAAAGGGATGGACAAACATGTAAGGCAACTGAAGCCTTCATTTTTATACGTCTCACCCTCACATGTAGTATTTGTGAATTATCAAGTTGTATTTGTTTATTTTTTTTCATGAGAATCCACAATCAATTATCATGAAAATCAAACTTTCAATTGGATATGTCCTTTAGTGTTTTAGTTTCTTTATTTCAACCAATTGAGTAGCAAACTTGCAACAATATTTTTTTATATAACATAAAAATTTGCAATAATTGATAGTATTATAATATGACTTATTACAAAATATGACTTATTATAAAAATGCACAAGTTTTTCCTCATTCTTTCATCATCTTCCTATACATTAAGGTGGCATGAATTTTATAACCCAGTGTCCTTAATTTAAATGCAAAAAAATTAATGTGAAGTACTGAAATATTATGTTTTCATTATTTCACAATATTTATTTTGCATTAATAATATTTTGCCCATGTATTTACAAATTTCAAATTTCTTTTGTTTAATTTTTCATTGAGGTGACACAATTAAGAATTAACTGTCATAATCATCAAACTTTAAGTGCCGTAGGAGGACCAGGTGGCAAATGTCACAATTAATTAATTAACAATAATTGAACTTTGTATCTATTTGGAAGTACTTAATGCAGCCAGAAAAAAAAAATGCTCCAATGACAAATATAACTTATAAAATAAAAAAATACATTGGTGCATACATTTTAAAATGACAACTATTTTGTATGTGCAACCTATCCCTAATGTTTTCAGCTCCAAGAAAAAAACTACCCCTAATGTTTCACGTTTATAAGCTTAATGCAGCCAAGAAAAAAAGATGCTCCTAACTTTGTTTCATTTTGTCCTTGAGGTTTCGGCCAAAAGAAAAAAAAAAGCTTTCTTTGAGGTGCCAATCAAATTTTGGATCTACGTCGAGGGGGGGGGGGGAAGCAGGTTACAGTGACACACATACATATATATGTACGCCGGTGTAGTATTTTCTTCTTCCTAACTTTTAATGTTTCACACTATACAAGTGTGTGTGTTTGCGCCGGTGCAGTCTTTTCTTCTTCATTTTTTTTTTAATGTTTCACACTATATATACTATAACTGTAATATTTATAAACTCCCCAATTTGTCTTTGACTTGTCACAACTGATTATCAATCAGATAATTATAATCAAATTATAGATATATTTTCTTAATTTAGCCAAAATATATCGAAAAGCTACAATAATAACAAAAATATATGGTATTCTGCTATTAGGAAAAATGACAAATATGTTTGGACACATATTTTAAAAAGTTGAAGTCTTAGATATATAGGTGGCACAATTAGTTATTATTAATGAATTATAATAATATAATAATCGGCCATCAAGATACTCGTGATCATAGAGAGAAGCACTACTTGTCAATCTTTATGTGTGGCAAGTTGGTTGGTTGAGAGCTACATATTTCTTGCCCTTGAGAGGAGTAATAATTAATAGAGTTATAATTTATAGGATTAAGATATAAATTTGTTTTATAAGTTTTTACTCATGAGTAATGTTACCCTAAAAAATTTTTTGGCTCAAAGTTGTTCCAACAATGTTAAAATAAAATTTTTTTGCATATTACCATTAAAAATATTGACCATCAATGTCAATTTTTAAATGATCAATTTTAGTTTTTAACCGAGCAGAACAATATGGTAAAAATTCTTAATATAAATATGACTATATATATGTTGATTAAAAATCTATATTGAATCCTTTAATGTATAATTAATCTATAGTCTATTTAAGAAAAATAATAAATAAAATTAATAGAACCATCTAGTATATTCACCCTGATGAATTAGGTACAAATCTAATAGTATTAGGACCAAAATACAAATAATAGAAAAGTTTGGTCAATAACTGTGATATTCTCCAACTATTCTAATTTGTATTGTTAAACCAATACAATATATCAATTAATGTGAAGGCATGTGGAACCTTTTATATATATATATATATATATATATGCGCGTGATTGTATAAGAGTTCAAGGTCACGTGACCTATACATATAGACTGTTTGTCTATTCTCTATTCTCTTTCTCTCAAACTTATTATCTTCATTATCATCTTCTTCTATCTTTAGTGAATTTGTTGTGGAATGTATCCATATTGGTACACCAATTTTTTTTGAGTGCTTCAGCGAATCAATCAAATTCTATGTATGCTTGAAATTCTTACAATCTCATCATTAGTGTCCCTTGACGAGGGAAAAAGCCAATTTTCAAGGATCAGTTTTATAATCAAGTTTTTAATTTGAACTTGGAAAAAAAAAGTAATCGTACCTAGAGTCTTGTCCTTGTTTTATTTTTAATTATTTCACGTTATCCATGCTATATACATACATTTTCAATTTTCTTTTGTTTAGTATTTCCTGAGGTGGCCCGGTTATTAATTATCATAGCCATTCTTAATTCGCCCAAACGTTTAGAACGCACAGGTATCGATATGGGCAGCTCCATTGAATGGGGGCTGCAAAAGAGGACCAAACTAAGCCCCACTTCATATGCAACCTAGTTAGAACTAACCAACAAAAAATGGGATTGGGCATTAAATTGGTGGAGGTAATGATTTAAGGGTTAATAAGTTAACTGGGGTTAATTCGGGGTCGGACTGGTCATATTAAAATAATATAATTTAATTAAAATATAAAAATTAATATTTTAGATAAACTAATAAAAAATCATAATTTAAAATAAATTTTAAATGAAAATAAAATAATAAGTGGCAATATATATTAATATATTTTTAAACTTCTATAAATAAAAATGAATATTTTTAGAAAAAAAATGCTTAAAATCTGTTAGTATCAATTATGATGCCTATACTTATACAATGATATCTAACCTATTAATTAGCCCAAGCAAATCAGCGCATGAATGATGGAATTGAATTTTAAATTTCAAATATTATTCACAATATTATGATATCTAACTAATTAATTATCATCATTACATAAGGCAAATTAGCCCATGGATTATGGGATTGATTTTTAAATTTTAAATTTCAAATACAATTCCTAATATATAGCCGTGAATATCTGATTAGTTATGAGATATCATTTTCATCTTCCCACATCCCACCATTAAAGCCTTCTCTTCCTCCACGTTTTTTTCATCCACTTCATTCTTTGCCGCTTTGTTGGTGTCTCCAGATTTTTTTTCCTGTTATCTTTCATTTTCCTCCGGCCAAGCATGGAGTATTCTCCTTTCCTATCATATCATTTTATGTAATTTTTTTTCATTTGTTTCTTCTTTTTTCAGATTTTTTCTTTCTTGACTTGTTTTTCTCTTTGTAATATCCCAAAAAGTACTTAAGGACTATGTGTACTAATGGATAGTGAAATTAATGAAAGAATTATCCCAAGAAATTGTATGATGATTTTAGTCCAATTAGTTATCGATAGATTATCTAATTTTCGCCTAAAATCTAGAATGACCAAAAACTTAATTGGAAGGCAAGATGAAGGGTCAAGATTAACATTTGAAAAGCAAATTAAATCTCCTCCCTTCATGCTATAATCTCATCTAAGAATAATGGGAGAGATGAATCAATTAATGGCTTCATCTTTTATACAAGAAAGTCAACAAAAATGGCTTGGACACTTGGAAAGTAAAAGGAAGAGAACTTGGATAATTAAATGGACACCATTTTGGGGCAGCCATATACGGTAAAAAGAAGCAAATGGAAGACAAGAAAACTAACCAAAGTGAACTTGACCATGGTTGGAAAATTAACTCACAACTTTTCAAGAAACCACATGAAGTTGACACATGGATTTTTCCTTCTTTCCTTGAATGCATTTCGGTCAAGTGATAAGAGCTGAATCCAAATGAATTATCACACTTCAAACACTCTCTCTCCAAGCTCTTATAGACGTCCAAGAAGCTTAAGGAAAGAGAAAGAGGAAGACAACTTCAAGGTAAGAGTTTCTAATTCCATTTTCACCTTCCAAACCACCTCCATGGCTCTTGAGGCCTTCATAAAAGTTGTTCTCCTCCCTAAGAGCTTCAACTCTATGGTTTTAGAATTTCTAGAGGAGGTGTTTTTAGCCATCTTGCAAAAGCACAAGTTCAGGAAACAAAGAAAGAACCTAAGGAGGAGCAAGAGGTGAGCTTTAGCTTCATTTTGAACTATGGATTGTGTTGGTTGGTTGAGGATTTTTCCCATGTGCAAATCTGCCCTGTTTTTGGTCAAGTTATGATTATGAAGATTCATGGTATTTTGGTTGTGTTCATGGTGTTTTATGATGTTTGGAAGGCTTATAAAACTAGTATGAGACTTAAATTGCAAGTTGGGTAATTGTTGGCTTATTTGTCACATTTCTGCCCTGTGCATGACGTGGTGAAAGAGTTGGAATTTGATAATTTTGATAGTTCCATTGGATTTATAAGGAAAAATTGTGTAGGTATGCAAGTGTTCATGAATTTTGGATGTTCCTATATCAAATTGGAAATTTTGGAAGTGTGCATGAACATGTTATGTAATCTGCCCTGTGTAACAGTAGATGTTGTGCGTGATAATTCAAGGTGTAAATCTTGTCCAAAAATTCTGAAACTTTCCAGTATGAAATTAGATACATAGACCTTTAATTTGATAGATCATAAGGATTAATTGGATGTGTATGCTGGGAGTTACACATTTTTGAAGTTTGATCATGTAAAACTGAAGAATTCTGGAACAATGTCCAATAACTAGAAATTCTGGATTTCTGTGCGTCCAATTGGCTAAGTTAAGTATTTTTCCATGCAACTAAACTTAATAAGGGTCACATAGAATTTAGAACCACTCCAATTGGACATTTTTACAAAGAGATATGAATTTTTAAAGTTAGTGGATCAAATCTGCCAGCATTTGTGCCTATGCGAAAATGGAAAAATATAATGGCATATTGTAATTTCTTTGTACACCAAGGGTAAAAATTAGTCCCTTTTGATAATTTGACCATTTTAACTCATTGGTTGACTTGGTAAAGTTACCATAATAACCCTAATGATAACCAACATTAAAGAGTAATTTATAAATGTATTGGGCTAAGTAATAACCCGTCCATTCATGAATTCCCATATATAGGATTCGATATCTGTCCGGGACGACCAAAGAAGTGGTAACACCTCAGAATATTGGAAATGTTAAGGTAGTAACTTCTCCCTCATATTCTATGTATCCTGCTTCATGCATATTATTGCCATTATACATACTTGAACTGTGAACATGAATCGGGTCGAATTGCCCTTTAAGCATTCAGATGAGAAAGGCTTTGGCCCAATAGAATACCCAGCGTTGAGGGAAGGGACGGTACGTCCTTGAATAGAATTATTTATTGAATGAACATATCTCTGAATGTTGAATGAATATTGAATTGTTTGGTATGTGGTGGCTGTTATGGCATGTTTCTTTGTATGCATTTTATATTAGTGCTATTTGTTACTACTGGGATTCTTTTGAATCTCACCCTTTTTTCCAATAACTAACCTGCAGCACGGGCAAGTAGTTCTCATGGGAAGAAGATAGCCACGGACTGGTAGAAGTGAAGACCTAGAATTTATTTTCTGTTGGTTATCTAACTTTTGGATCTGTATATAATACTGAATGGTATTTTGGTAAACTTAGTACTCATGGTGGTAGGAATACACCAACTGTAAACCTGGAAGGTTGTATGTAATCGATGTAAGTTATTTAGAACCGGGTGACAATACTAGGTGGACCCTTTTAGTAGCAAACTTATTCTAATTATCCGCTAAGAACTTCAGTAAGTACTCTGATATTAAGAAATGGAAATAAACCCGAACGAATTAAACCAATTTGAAAAATGAAAATGAGACCACAACTAAAATGTTTTGAAATACCTTTCAAAAACCCACTTAACTATAGGATCGGACCCTGTAGTAAAGTTGGGATCCCAAATGGATTAAGAACTGCTTTTGGTCTCTCATGTGGCATCAAGTCATGTTTTCAACTGTTTTGTATGGTATAAAAGTAGGGTGTTACATTTTTGGTATCAGAGCAGAAGTTTCTGGCTTTAAGTTAGAATTATGGTTAAGTAGGTATACTGACTCTTGGATAGTAACCCAGGGGTAGGAAAGGTAGTACATGGTAACGGCTCCATGACTAGCTTTAGGGCTCCAGAGATTAAGTTGGTTTATGATTCTACCTCCAATCCTGAGTTACGAATGTAAATGTAAAGCCACTGTTGTTATGTATATAACTGTTCAAACTCATATATGTATGTTCCTTTCTTGACATGGATACTTAGGTATAAGGAATATATATATATGTATATACATAGCAATATGATATTAATGGTACAATCTTTTCTCTATGATAGTGAAAAGAAATCATGGTTCGCCCGAGAAATAGACCAGCAACCCCAGAGGTTGCAATAGTATTAGAAGTGCCCCAGAACCCACCTGATCCTATACAACAAGTACTAGGCATGTTGAGAGAACAACAGGCTATGATACTGGAACTTCGAAAAGAGCTTCAGGAGGTAAAGGCCAAACAAAATGAAGATAGGGTGCATTCTGAAACCGAAGATAGTGATCAGGAAGAAAGAAAAAATGAAGAGAGTGAATCAGAGGAGGAACTGCCACAGCTTGAGGGCCAGCCTCATGTACCGCAGCCTCACGTACCTCAAAATAACCAGATACCACCTGCTAGAGAGACACTACAGTACTGGATTACTGAACTCAATAAACACCAGTTTTTAGTATTCAAGGGAAGGTTTAACCCAGAAGATGCTGAGAATTGGATACTGAGGTTGGAAAAGATCTTCCGAGTACTGGAGTGCCCTACTGAGAAAAAAGCACCAATGGCAATATACATGTTGCAAGGTGATGCAAATAGATGGTGGAAGAACACATAAATGATTTTACAAGCTCGGAACATTCCTGTCACTTGGGAAGTGTTCCAAGAAAAGTTTAATGAGAAGTATTTCCCTAGGTCGGTCAGGATTGCTAAGGAATCAGAGTTCTTGGTAATTCAACAGGGCAGTGTGGAGACCTTTGATGACTACTTGGCTCGATTCATTCGTCTATCTAGATATTCTTCCTACGCCAGCAACCAAGATAGTGAGCAATGGAGTTCAGACATGTTGATAAGGGGATTAAAGTATGAGATCAAGGACAGGTTGGTCTCACGACAGTTCGACGAATTCAACAAGGCAGTGGAGGAATGTCGGATCACTGAGAATAATCTAAAAGACTTGCATGCGATGAAGAATGCCAACAGCCGCAGTGAGGCAAGTCGAAGGAACTCTTCTCAGAAGAGGAAATGGCAAGGGTTCAAACCCTGAGAAGACAATAAGAAATCCTTCAAAGCGGAGAAGAAAGGCTACCAAGGCCCCCAAACACTGCAACCCTGTTCTCGATGCGGTAGGACACACCATGGTAGGTCTTGTGATGGGCAACTGATTTGTCATGCTTGTAAGAAGCCTGGACACTTTATCAAAGATTGTCCACACCGACCAGCGGAGCCCAGACCCCAAAATCAAGGAAAAATTTTTGCTATGACCCATGAGGAGGCCCGAAAGTCCCCAGAAATGATCCAAGGTACTATCCTCCTCTATGGTAATACTTTGCAAGCATTGTTTGACTCGGGTGCTAGTCATTCTTTCATTGCATGTGATTGTGCTAGACGCTTAAGACTGAGTACCTATAAACTACCGTATGATTTGATTGTCTCAACGCCTGTCGGTGGCAAGACAGTTACTACTAATGCATGTTTGAATTGTATTGTAAATGTTATGGGACATGAGTCTACGGTAGATTTAATTTGTCTGCCACTTCATAATCTCAAAGTCATATTGGGTTTGAATTGGCTGACGGCAAACAATGTGCTATTGGACTGCGGTAATAGAAGGCTTGTGTATCCTGATCCACAAAAGAATAGGAATACAAGTGTGAACTTGAATTTCCTCTCAGTAGTTGAAGCTGAGAAATGTCTGGAAAGAGGATGCCAAGGGTATATGGTATTTTTCTCCGCGCAGACAGAAGTGGAAACCATACTTGAGAATATACCGATAGTAAATGAATTTCCTGAGGTATTTCCAGAAGACATTAGTGGATTGCCTCCAGAACGGGAAGTCGAATTTGCTATTGAAATTATGCCAGGAGCTGGATCGATATCCAAAGCACCTTATAGAATGGCACCGAATGAAATGGCGGAATTAAAGAAGCAAATAGAGGAACTACTGGAGAAAGGGTTCATACGACCCAGTGTTTCACCATGGGGAGCTCCAGTATTATTTGTTAAGAAGAAAGATGGAAGCCTGCGGTTATGCATCGATTACCGAGAGCTGAACAAGGTAACCATCAAGAATAAATATCTACTCCCTAGGATTGATGATCTACTTGATCAGTTGTCTGGTTCTAGTATATTCTCTAAGATTGATCTAAGATCAGGCTATCATCAGCTGCGAGTCAAAGCAGAGGATGTTTCGAAAACAGCCTTTAGAACCAGATATGGGCACTATGAATTCTTGGTGATGTCGTTTGGTCTAACCAATGCACCTGCCGTATTTATGGACTATATGAATCGGATCTTTCGTCAATACCTAGATCAGTTCATAGTAGTCTTCATCGATGACATTCTGATATACTCAAAGAGTAGAGAAGAGCATGAGAATCATCTGAGAATAGTATTGAATATTCTGAGAGAAAAGCAACTCTACAACAAATTGAGTAAATGTGAGTTTTGGCTTACAGAGGTCAAATTCTTGGGCCATGTTATCTCACAAGAAGGGGTTTCTGTAGATCCTAGCAAAGTAGAAGCAGTGTTGAACTGGAAGATACCAGAAACTGTGGCTGAGATACGCAGTTTTCTGGGTCTTGCTGGGTACTATCGCAGGATTATATTGAATTTTTCCCGAATTGCCTTACCATTGACAAAGCTCACGAGAAAGAACCAATCATTTGTGTGGGATGAGAAATGTGAGAAGAGCTTCATACAGCTGAGGGAGAGGTTAACATCCGCACCGGTATTGATTATCCCAAATCCTAGTGAAACCTACGTGGTGTATAGCGATGCTAGTAAACAGGGATTGGGATGTGTCCTGATGCAACAGGGCAGAGTAGTAGCGTACGCCCCTCGACAGCTGAAGCCTCATGAATTGAATTACCCCACTCATGATCTGGAACTTGCAGCAATCGTCTTTGCTTTGAAGATATGGCGGCATTACCTGTATGGTACCACTGTAGAATTATACTGTGACCACAAGAGTCTCAAGTATCTTCATGAACAGAAAGAATTGAATATGAGACAGCGTAGATGGATGGAGTTGCTGAAAGATTACAACTTGGAGATTAAATATCATCCAGGGAAAGCAAATGTCGTTGCAGATGCTCTAAGTAGAAAAGCGATACAGGTGGCATATTGATGGTACGAGAACAGAAATTGCTAGAAGAATTTCGAGACCTGAACTTGTCAAACCAAGTATTCATGAATATCAACGTGCCCAATGAAGTCTTTATTGCTAACTTTAGTGTTAGCCAGGAGGAAAACAATCTGAGAACAGAAATTGAAGAAGCTCAGATGAAAGATGAACATGCCACATCTATTCGAGATATGATCACACGGGGTAAAACTCATGATCATGATCTTTCGCCTAGCGGATTGGTCCGGTATAAGAAGTGAATATATGTACCTCCACAAGCTGATCTGAGGCAGAAAATTCTAGATGAGGCACATAAGAGCAGATATACACTTCATCCAGGAGTGGTCAAAATGTATCAAAATTTAAAGTCTGAACACTGGTGGCCAGGACTAAAGAGTGACGTAACCAAATACATGGCTCGATGTCTCACCTGCCAGAAAGTAAAGATCGAACATCAACGACCACCAGGACTTCTTCAAAGGCCAGAAATTCCTGAATGGAAGTGGGAGAGCGTTACCATGGATTTAGTAGTAGGGTTACCTAGAATCCGAAACCATGATGCAATTTGGGTAATTGTCGATCGTCTTACTAAGTCGGCACATTTTCTCCCTATCAATACTAGTTATTCTCCTGAGAAGTTGGCAGAAATTTACATAAGGGAGATAATTAGACTCCATGGTATACCAAAGAGTATTATTTCTGATAGAGATCCTCGATTTACATCTAGGTTCTGGACCGCTCTACATGAAGCTCTGGGAACAAAGTTAAGATTCAGTATAGCTTATCATCCCCAAACGGATGGACAGTCAGAAAGAACCATACAGACGCTGGAAGATATATTACGGGCATGTGTATTAGACTTCAAGGGGAATTGGGATCATTTCCTTCCACTCGCAGAATTGGCTTACAACAACACCTATCATTCGAGCATCCAGATGGCACCGTATGAAGCACTGTATGGGAGGAAGTGTCAAACACCCCTTTGCTGGACAGAATTATCTGAGAGAAGGTTGTATAGGCCAGATCTAGTTGATCAGACAACAGAACAGATTAAGATTATAAAAAAGAGGCTCCTAGCAGCACAAAGTAGACAGAAAAGCTATGCTGATAAAAGGAGAAGACCTCTAGAATTTGAAGTTGGTGATCATATATTTTTGAAAGTATCTCCAGTCACTGGAATCGGTAGAGCAATTAAAAGAAGGAAGCTTAGCCCACGCTACATCGGTCCATTTGAAATTCTTGCAAAAATAGGACCAGTGGCATACAAAATAGCCCTGCCCCCGAACTTGAGCAGACTCCATGACGTATTCCATGTCTCACAATTGAAGAAGTACCAACCAGACCCCGAGCACATTATTGAATACGAAGATATTGATGTGCAAGAGAATTCCACTTTTGTGGTAGAGCCGGAACAAATCATTGATCGACAAGAAAAACGGCTCAGAAACCGAAGCATTCCATTTATGAAAGTGGTCTGGAAGGGACTCTCCCCAAGGGAAGCAACCTGGGAAGCAAAAGAAGACATGAAAAGGCGTTACCCGGAGTTTATGCCTCAAGATGTGTAACAAATTTCGAGGATGAAATTTAATGAACGGGGGGAGAATTGTAATATCCCAAAAAGTACTTAAGGACTATGTGTACTAATGGATAGTGAAATTAATGAAAGAATTATCCCAAGAAATTGTATGATGATTTTAGTCCAATTAGTTATCGATAGATTATCTAATTTTCGCCTAAAATCTAGAATGACCAAAAACTTAATTGGAAGGCAAGATGAAGGGTCAAGATTAACATTTGAAAAGCAAATTAAATCTCCTCCCTTCATGCTATAATCTCATCTAAGAATAATGGGAGAGATGAATCAATTAATGGCTTCATCTTTTATACAAGAAAGTCAACAAAAATGGCTTGGACACTTGGAAAGTAAAAGGAAGAGAACTTGGATAATTAAATGGACACCATTTTGGGGCAGCCATATACGGTAAAAAGAAGCAAATGGAAGACAAGAAAACTAACCAAAGTGAACTTGACCATGGTTGGAAAATTAACTCACAACTTTTCAAGAAACCACATGAAGTTGACACATGGATTTTTCCTTCTTTCCTTGAATGCATTTCGGTCAAGTGATAAGAGCTGAATCCAAATGAATTATCACACTTCAAACACTCTCTCTCCAAGCTCTCATAGACGTCCAAGAAGCTTAAGGAAAGAGAAAGAGGAAGACAACTTCAAGGTAAGAGTTTCTAATTCCATTTTCACCTTCCAAACCACCTCCATGGCTCTTGAGGCCTTCATAAAAGTTGTTCTCCTCCCTAAGAGCTTCAACTCTATGGTTTTAGAATTTTTAGAGGAGGTGTTTTTAGCCATCTTGCAAAAGCACAAGTTCAGGAAACAAAGAAAGAACCTAAGGAGGAGGGAGAGGTGAGCTTTAGATTCATTTTGAACTATGGATTGTGTTGGTTGGTTGAGGATTTTTCCCATGTGAAATCTGCCCTGTTTTTGGTCAAGTTATGATTATGAAGATTCATGGTATTTTGGTTGTGTTCATGGTGTTTTATGATGTTTGGAAGGCTTATAAAACTAGTATGAGACTTAAATTGCAAGTTGGGTAATTGTTGGCTTATTTGTCACATTTCTGCCCTGTGCATGACGTGGTGAAAGAGTTGGAATTTGATAATTTTGATAGTTCCATTGGATTTATAAGGAAAAATTGTGTAGGTATGCAAGTGTTCATGAATTTTGGATGTTCCTATATCAAATTGGAAATTTTGGAAGTGTGCATGAACATGTTATGTAATCTGCCCTGTGTAACAGTAGATGTTGTGCGTGATAATTCAAGGTGTAAATCTTGTCCAAAAATTCTGAAACTTTCCAGTATGAAATTAGATACATAGACCTTTAATTTGATAGATCATAAGGATTAATTGGATGTGTATGCTGGGAGTTACACATTTTTGAAGTTTGATCATGTAAAACTGAAGAATTCTGGAACAATGTCCAATAACTAGAAATTCTGGATTTCTGTGCGTCCAATTGGCTAAGTTAAGTATTTTTCCATGCAACTAAACTTAATAAGGGTCACATAGAATTTAGAACCACTCCAATTGGACATTTTTACAAAGAGATATGAATTTTTAAAGTTAGTGGATCAAATCTGCCAGCATTTGTGCCTATGCGAAAATGGAAAAATATAATGGCATATTGTAATTTCTTTGTACACCAAGGGTAAAAATTAGTCCCTTTTGATAATTTGACCATTTTAACTCATTGGTTGACTTGGTAAAGTTACCATAATAACCCTAATGATAACCAACATTAAAGAGTAATTTATAAATGTATTGGGCTAAGTAATAACCCGTCCATTCATGAATTCCCATATATAGGATTCGATATCTGTCCGGGACGACCAAAGAAGTGGTAACACCTCAGAATATTGGAAATGTTAAGGTAGTAACTTCTCCCTCATATTCTATGTATCCTGCTTCATGCATATTATTGCCATTATACATACTTGAACTGTGAACATGAATCGGGTCGAATTGCCCTTTAAGCATTCAGATGAGAAGGGCTTTGGCCCAATAGAATACCCAGCGTTGAGGGAAGGGACGGTACGTCCTTGAATAGAATTATTTATTGAATGAACATATCTCTGAATGTTGAATGAATATTGAATTGTTTGGTATGTGGTGGCTGTTATGGCATGTTTCTTCGTATGCATTTTATATTAGTGCTATTTGTTACTACTGGGATTCTTTTGAATCTCACCCTTTTTTCAAATAACTAACCTGCAGCACGGGCAAGTAGTTCTCATGGGAAGAAGATAGCCACGGACGGGTAGAAGTGAAGACCTAGAATTTATTTTCTGTTGGTTATCTAACTTTTGGATCTGTATATAATACTGAATGGTATTTTGGTAAACTTAGTACTCATGGTGGTAGGAATACACCAACTGTAAACCTGGAAGGTTGTATGTAATCGATGTAAGTTATTTAGAACCGGGTGACAATACTAGGTGGACCCTTTTAGTAGTGAACTTATTCTAATTATCCGCTAAGAACTTCAGTAAGTACTCTGATATTAAGAAATGGAAATAAACCCGAACGAATTAAACCAATTTGAAAAATGAAAATGAGACCACAACTAAAATGTTTTGAAATACCTTTCAAAAACTCACTTAACTATAGGATCGGACCCTGTAGTAAAGTTGGAATCCCAAATGGATTAAGAACTGCTTTTGGTCTCTCATGTGGCATCAAGTCATGTTTTCAACTGTTTTGTATGGTATAAAAGTAGGGTGTTACACTCTTCATCTTGGTTTTCAACCTTCTTCAGACTTTCATAAAAAATGCACGAGATAGCAGTTAGAGAACCAAAAAAGTAACCTGGTCAAACCACCAAAATAGCCGGTTTTCCCAATTATAACCGGTTTTATACCGGTTTAGTCCGGTTCATACCGGTCCAATATCCTCGTGGTTCAAAAACTAAACCAGACTAAACAACTAGTCGGTTCACCGATTTTTCTGTCATACTGGCCAATCTAATCTGGTTTTTTGTTCACTGGTTAGAGCCCAAAGTTATAATTGGGTCGAAACAATAGAAGCGTTTAGTCCCAAATAATTGTAGTTGGGCCAGAAATCGAACTATGCATTCATTTATCCATGATTATGTGCTACGTCACTAGCAAAAGTTGGGTACGATAGAATGGTTAATTTTTTATAATGTTGCGAACTAATATTTGAATTCTTATTGGGAGATGGGAGATTATGAGCTTGTATGATTCAATTCTTTATTTTTTTTTTTGTTCTTCGAAACAATTTTATAAAACAGTTTTTAGAAACAAGTTTTAAAAATAAAATAAAAACTTTTTTAGATAGTTGTTTTGAAAAATCTGTTTTTGAAGTGACGTAACGGTGCGGTCGCTGGTGGTGACATAGCGGTGGTCGTCATTGGTAGTGTAATGTTGATAGTAAATAAATGGCGGTCTCAAAAAATAAAAAATAGGAAAATAAAAACAAGAAAACAACTAAAAACTTTTTTGTTTTTTAGTTTTTAAAACAACTTTTTAATTTTTAAAAAAAAATTAAAAATGGATTACCACACAGGTTTTTGTTTTATTTTTTTTTAAAAAAATAGTTTTTAAAAACAAAATCAAACATCCCCATGCTTCTCGATGTATACTATCTTACTTCCTACTGCTTTAGGAAATTTCTTTTATTCCCATTATTTTTTAATATATTAGCTTTCAAAGTTTATTTATTATATTTCTTGATGTATACCATCCTATACTTCCTACTGCTTCAGGAAATTTCATTTTTGACCTGTGTCTAGATTTATGCGAAATAGATGGATTGGAAAACCCACCTCTTGGAGCCATTTAAATCATTTTTTCTTCTCTCTCTCTCTCTCTCTCTCCATTTGCTATGACTTTTATGTGGTTCCAAAAGTTTTCATCCTGCACATTTTTGTTTTTGAATAAACTCTGATGTTGCATATTAACAGAAATAACTGCTACCCCCTGTTTTTCAAGTGCCATTCATATTGCTCACGCATCTATCGTTGATAAATTTTAATCCAGTACATGTAATTCTGACGGTGAATTCTCTAATATTTCTTCAAAATGACAATACTATATATTCATTTGTGATATGCACTGTAGTTAATTTAACACGAATTTATAAAAATCTAGGTGGAGATTTTTTCTCCGGCGGATCTTGATTTAACATACTCCTCTAGTCCTAATTATAGAAGATAGTTAAAAGGTTGGTGTTGGTCTCAAAATCAAGACCTATTTCCACTTTCTCTTATATTTTTTTTAATATTTTTATCACAAACTAATTTGTTTAACTTGTAAACTGACATATTATCAAATGTTATACAAAGGTATTTTAGGGAGATCAAGCTTATTGTAATTAAGTAATTTATTTAACTTTCTTAATCTACTCAAATTCGTTAATTAACTCTTATATTAAGAATATGAGAATACTATATCAGGAGTATTTAGCATTTACGATTGCAAGATATCTTAAACAAACTAATTTATTATATTTTAAATGAACAAAACAAAGCAATACTTCATTTCCATCCCAAAGTTATTGGAGATGACTGTTTATCATTATAAGATGAACAAAATTCTCTGCGCAAAAGCTGAATGGCACAAATTGAAGATGAACAAGGGCATATTTATAGTTAGAAAATATATAAAAATAAATAAATACAACTACACAATAATTTGTTAGAGTCCTAGAGATTAATTAAATACATCCTTGACAAATCCCTATTTTATTATATATTTTTATATTTTATTTGGGGATTTGGTTATAATAATTGAGCTTAAAATGTCTCTTATACAATTAATTGTGATTAAAGGAGTTTTTATGAAATTAAGGTTGAAATAGGTAAAAATATCATATATTTTATAAATTGCCTTAATTAATTAATTTTTGACAAAATTAGGTATTTCATTTTTGGCTTATTTGCTTTGCAGATCAATTTTTGAAGATGCTGGTTGGAACCACAAAATTTTCATGCTCTCAGTTTAGTCCCTTCACAGAAACTCCTGAATTTTCACTGTAGTCCCTTGGTCAAAAGGCATTTGACCAAGGGATCCAATAGGAATTGCGGGACCCGACTTGATCTGCTGGATTCAAGAGAGAAAATAAAAAAACGCAGAACAGGGATATAGAGGAGCGCCGCAAGAGACGTAGAATCAGTCATCTATCATCTTCTTCATCTCTTCCTTCCTTTCTCGCCGGCGGCACCTTCCACCATCACAGCCGCCGGCGAGCTCCATTATTCCAGAACAGAGAGCTGCTGTAAGTGAGTAGAGAAAAGAAGGGAGACTGGGAGCTGAGGAGAGTCAAAACGCGAGCTGAGAGGCGGAAGACAGAATCAGTGCCACGAGCTGGGAGAGAGGAGAGCTGGAGCTGAAATCATTATCACTGCCATACATTCTCTTCACCTCCATCTTCACCATTCACCATCGTTGCTGCACCTTCATCTCATCACCATTCCATCCTCGTTTTCCACCATTACCGTGGAAGAAGCTTCAGAACCAGCAGCGTTTCCATTAATTCCAGACTCTAGCTACTTGTTTTCTGCCATTTTTTTTAGCATCATCAGTAACCGTGATTCCCTCTGTTCTAGTTCATATTCATTATCGTCAATTCTGTTCCGTTGCCATAGCTTGCTTGTGGTTTAAATCCAGCTCAATTGCTATCTTGATTTAGTGCTAATTGGTCAATCTTAATCTATAATTTCATGGCTGGATGCTTGAACCAGAATATGGTTTTGCTTCTTGAATTTATGGCTATAAGTGGCTAGTCAAAACTGAAAACAAAGGGAACTTTTTGAAGCTACCTGATGATTAACTCGTCAGAAATTGATAATATTTCTTCATATTTTCTTCTCCTTTTAACTATTTTTGGATTCAAATTGAGTATAGAAAGAGTTAATAGAAGAAAATGTACATATCAAAGTAACAAGTTTAAGTTGAAGAAATTCTTGTGTAGAACAATATATTTGTGTGTTTTATTTCAAAGGAAAAGTGAGAACTTATGCATCCTCTCTTTTTTTTTAGGAGGATAGAGACAAATTGAGAAGCTTTTAAAGGACCAAAGAATAAAGCTTGTAATAGTAAAGATTAAAGAAAGCTCATGAGTCAGAAAGAAAGATGTTGTGTTGTTGGTTTAAGCCAACAATACATGTGCTGAAGTAAACAAGACCTAACGAGGAAGAAGCTTAATGTGTCATATGCTTCGGCCAACATCACGTTAGTTGAAGCCAATGGAGATCTCAACTCACTTTGTTATATGCTTCAGCCAATGATATGTGTGCCGAGACAGACAAGATCTGAGCTTATTGTGTCATATGCTTCAGCACACAACACCTTGGCTGAAGCCAATGGGGATATAAGCTTACTGTGTCATCTGCTTTAGCACATGACAGTGTGCCGAAGCAAACGGATAATAATACAACCATGTGTTATACTTGCTAAAACGCATGTCAAGGGTTTTTAAAGAAGTGTTAGGCCGAAAATGAGTGATTTTGCATTTCTCAAGTGTTCTTTGGAGCTTTGGGTGCTAGGGTTTTAGCTTCTTGAAGAATATTGAGCTTGGGGTTGAAGTTTAGAAGAGATTTGAGACTCCAATCCTTAGGATTTCTCATTCTTTGCTAAATTCTTGATATGACTGTAATTATTTTGGATAGTTGTAGTTATTTAATGATTATGTGTAGCTAAACTCTTTACTCTATGATTATTTTGAGTCTGTCTATGGATTAAGACTTGATTATTCCTCTCTTTTAGTAGTTAATGATATATACGTATTGATTTTATTTTTTGCTTGATGCTTCTAAATATTCGGCCACCATTTAGATTGACTTATTCATTTGGATTTGACTTGAGAGAGCTAATCTATGTGTAGAACTTTGGTAAAATCATGCTTGACTTGAAATTTACTTGTTAAATGGATAGTTTGTTGGTAAAATAGAGATATCTTTACTAACATTGCATTGTCACATTAAGTTTGTTGCTTTGAGTTGATTTTTATTAATTGTAGCAAGAGATTGTGCATTTTGAGAAACTTGATGATGACTTGAGAGAGCTTTGCCAAGTGATTTTGAACCTTAGACTAACACATATATTCATTGAAATACTATTGAGAGAGGAAAATAATCTAGTTTTATGAAATGCAAAAGGGATAAATAATCCTAGGTTCCATTAAATCCTTGAAGTTAAAGAATCATTTGCCTTTATCACTTTTTAGTTTTTAAAAGTGGTTTTCAATTTCTATTTTGACATCAAAAACTTATTTTAGCTCAACTTTATTGAATTCACTAAGCCTATTGCTTGATTAATTTGTTAAATAAATCTTTGTGGAAACGATACTTGACTTATCACTTTATTACTTAGCACGACCCATGCACTTGCGATTGCGAACACTGATATTGATGGAATCCCATCCAAAGAGACTTGTAAGAAAGTAGGTATTAAAACATTTCTCCACTTTCCTTTTTTTCGTGTGTATGTTTGAAGGATCTACAATTATAGAAAATAGTTATCAAAACTCTTCCAAATATTTTCTTACATTCTAATATGTGAACAAGTTTATCCATACGCTATGTTGAAGCAGAATTCACATACTTAAAATAATCACAGATATTTTTATTCCTCTATTGTCCAATCAAAAGAATGGGTGAGATCTGTTCTCCTTCGTGGAGTTTGTGACCCCATAAAAGTGAGTACCTACATTACAAAGTCCTTTGTAAATACAACTTGTAAAAGTGTAGTGTCTTCTCCTTTAAAGCTAAGGGACACATCATATACTTGGTTGCAGGAGGAGAAACAACGTGTGAAGATGGAGGAGAAACCATTTATGTTAAAATCACAACATCTTTAGAACAACTGATAGAAACAAACCATCAACAAACATTGGGTTATATTATGTATTGGAGCAAATCAAACAAGAAAATAAATAGTGCGAGGTTATTTAGAAGTTGTTGGAATTAGTATATAAATAATGTGGGTGCAGTGTGTCAAATGGAACAAGTGAAATGGTCCAAGTAATAAGTATTCTTGGGTTAAGAGAAGGAAAGAACTCGCATAATAATGGGCCAACAGAGGCAAACACGGTTGAAATCCGGCAACGTCTCCCCGTCCCTTGTGCACGAGTTAAAATGAAGATTGCACTCTTTTTATTGGGCTAGTTTCATGGAATTTGAAAATAAACTTTGGAATTAGATGAGCTTATTAAAAAAAAGGCCACTTTACTAAACTTTTATGGTGATCTTGGACGTTGATATTTTGTAGAACTCAAAAACTGATTTTTGATTTACCTTTAATGCCAAAACGTTTAGGTAGTGATGGACGTAAGGTCCTTTTATTCCCAACGACTATAAATTATTATTTTAACTATTTTATGCCATTTAAAGTTTAGAAAATGGACACATTATTGGCATTAAGAGGCTGTCCGAATTTCATCTGCATGAGGCATATATAAGGCGTGGAAGGCTAGAGCATGGATATACAGCTTTGGACCTTTCAAAGACTTCTCTTCCTCTTGTTGAATATCTTACACTGCTGAGTTCTATTATATTTTGTTGTTTTGTTCACCCTGTTCTTGCAAGAATGATTTTTTTAATCTTGACGAGTGTTGCTTCTTATCTGCCGGTAGTTGTAGAATAACGTCGTTGGACGTTACTGTTGAATAATGCTTCAAATAATTAAAGCCACGTTGTTACTGTTTTAGATATTTGTGGGGTTGTTGTTGCAGTTTCAGATATTCTAGGATCAGAGGATTTATCTCATATTTTCTCATTTGTTTTATTATTTTTATATTGAGTGGATTAAGTTAGTTAGCACCCACTATCAATTCTGTTTCTATTTTTTTGGTCCACTACTTTCCATTGTAGCTTATATATATTCAGAGTTTCCCCTCAATAAATAAAGCAATTATTGGAGAGTGCACATTTATTTATTATTTTATATTACTTTGCTTACCAACAATTTTTGGTATCAGAGCCTTACTGTGAGAGAGAGAGAAAACAAAAAAACGCACTGCAGCATCTTTTCTTTTCTTTTACACAGAGCACAGCACCGTAGCATCTTATTCCTTGCCTTCTTCACTTAACTTAATCGAGAGCACCGCAGCCTCCCTATTTCTTCTCTCACTTCATCCTCCAGGTTTGATTGTAATTAAGGGCGTCTTCCGCATTCACTGTTACAGCACTCTATGGCAGCAAACGGAAATTCTGCAGCAGCAGGTGGGGTTTCTACAACCTCTCAACCATTGATTCCTATTTTTAATGGGGACAAATATGAGTTTTGGTCTATCAAGATGAAGACCCTTTTTCGATCTCAAGATCTTTGGGATTTGGTTGAGGATGGCTTTCCAGACCCTGATACAGATCAGCAATGTCTAAAGGAAAATAAGAAGCGAGACACAAAGGCTCTATTTTTCCTTCAACAAGCTGTGAATGACAACCTCTTTTCCAGAATCGCTTCTGCGGTATCTTCGAAGGAGGCATGGCAGATTTTGAAAACAGAGTTTCAGGGCTCTGACAAGGTAATCTCTGTAAAACTCCAATCTCTTCGTCGTGAGTTTGAGAATCTTCGTATGCAAAAGGCTGAGTCTGTACAAGATTACTTTTCTAGAGCTAGTTCTGTGGTTAATAAAATGAAGTCCTATGGAGAGAAAATTTCTAATGAAACAATTGTTGCAAAAATTTTGAGAACTCTTACTCCTCGATTTAATTTTGTTGTTGCTGCAATTGAGGAGGCTCATGATATGTCTAAATATTCGTTTGATGAATTAATGAGTTCATTGCAAGCTCATGAGGATAGGATGAATCAATCCCAAGAAAAGCACGAAGAACAGGCATTTCAGTTGAAGGGGGAGTCTTCTAAAATGGCACATTTTACTGGAAGAGGAAATGGTAGAGGTGGATTTCGTGGAAGAGGCAGAGGTAGAGGCCATGGTAATGGCAGAGGCCGCAGTCATTTTAATGAACAGAAGCAGATGAATTTTCAAAAAGGCTCCATTCAATGTCATTATTGCAGGAAATTTGGGCATAAGGAAGCAGACTGTTGGCAAAAGCAGAAAGGTGAAAAAAATCATGCTAATCTTACAGAGTCAGAAGAGGCAGAGACCTTATTTATGGCTTATACAAAAATAGAAGAAGATAAAAAAGAACCAGAATCAGTGTTCGTGGCACATTTTCCTGACACTCATCCGTCTAAGAATGTTTGGTTCATTGACAGCGGATGTTCCAATCATATGACCAGTTCACATTCATCGTTTGAAGAACTGGATGCATCACATAAGTCTGATGTTCGGCTTAGAGATGATAAGTCTCTTCAAGTAAGAGGTAAAGGTACAATTGCTATTCAGAATGATGATGGTGAAAAGAAATTTCTGAATGATGTTTTTCTTGTGCCTAGTTTAGCTAATAATTTGTTGAGTGTTGGACAAATGATGGAAAATGGCTTTAGAGTCATATTTGATGATTTTGCTTGTGCTATTTATGATAAGAAGTCTGGTCAACTTGTTGTGAAAGTTCCTATGACTAAAAATAGAATGTTTCCTCTTGACATTTCTTCTGTTAACAAGAAGGCTCTAGCTGTTAAAGAAGTTAGCAGTTCTGATATGTGGCATTTACGGTATGGTCATTTGTATCTAAAAGGGTTGCAATTGTTGAGTCAAAAAGATATGGTTCTTGGTTTGCCAAATATGATGCTATTGATTTTTGTGAAGGTTGTGTGTTGGGAAAACAAAGTAAAAAATCTTTTCCTGTAGGAAAGTCTTGGAGAGCTTCTCAGTGTCTTGAGTTAGTACATGCAGATTTATGTGGGCCAATGAATACTGAGTCTCTAAATGGAAGTCGATATTTTTTGCTGTTTATTGATGATTATAGCAGAATGAGTTGCGTGTATTTCTTGAAATTAAAGTCTGAAGTGTTTGAAAATTTCAAGAAATTTAAAGCCCTTGCAGAAAAGCAAAGTGATTGTAGCATTAAGGTGTTGTGTACAGATAGAGGAGGAGAATTTTGCTCTAATGAATTTTCCATTTTTTGTGAGGAAACTGGTATTCGCAGGGAACTCACTTCACCACATACACCAGAGCAAAATGGCATTGCTGAACGTAAGAACCGAACTATTGTAGAAATGGCTAGAAGCATGATGAAGGGTAGAAAGCTTCAAAATCAATTTTGGGCAGAAGTAGTAGCTACAGCAGTTTATTTGCTCAATCTTTCTCCCACAAAAGCAGTCCCTAATATGACACCTTATGAAGCATGGAGAGGTGTAAAGCCCCGGGTAAGCCACTTAAAAGTTTTGGTTGTATAGCCTATGCTTTGGTAAAATCATCTCGTCAAAAACTTGATGACAAATCTGTAAAATGTATTTTTGTTGGCTATAGTGTACAATCCAAAGCTTATAGGTTGTATAATCCAATTAGTGGCAAGATTATAATAAGCAGGGATGTTGTATTTAATGAAGTAGCAAATTGGGATTGGAGTAGCAAAGTAGATGGAAAATCTGTCCCTCTCCAAATGGGTGTTGAAACAAAAAAATTTGAACAAGAACCAGCAGGTTCAGAGTCACCTTCATCTGGTGGTGGCAGGTCACAAACTCCTCAGTCATCACCTTCTAGTGCAGACAGAATTACATCTTCACCTGAGAATTCATCCTCTAGTGAAACTCCTCCTCGAAAGTTTCGGTCTTTAAGAGAAATTTATGAATCTTGTAATTATGCTCTCTTTGTTTCAGATCCTGTGTCTTATGCAGATGCTGAAAAAGAGCAAGTGTGGCAAAATGCAATGATTGAAGAGATAAATTGCATCAAGAAGAATGGCACATGGGAGTTAGTTGACCTCCCTAAAGGCAAGAATGCAATTGGGCTAAAGTGGGTGTTTCGAACCAAGTATAATGCAGATAACAGTGTGCAGAAGCACAAGGCATGGTTAGTGGCTAAAGGCTATGCTCAACAGCAAGGTATTGATTTTGATGAAACTTTTTCTCCCATAGCTCGTTTTGAAACGGTGAGAACTTTTCTAGCTTTAGCAGCTCAACTTCAATGGCCTGTGTTTCAATTTGATGTTAAATCTGCCTTTTTAAATGGTGACTTGAAAGAGGAAGTATATGTGTATCAACCAGAAGGTTTTGTGGTTATTGGTCAGGAGAGTAAAGTCTATAAGCTAAAAAAGGCCTTGTATGGCCTTAAACAAGCCCCACAGGCATGGTATCACAAAATAGACTCCTATTTTCGTCAAAATGGTTTTAAAAGGAGTGAAAATGAGCCCACTCTCTATTTGAAGAAGCATGGTGAGTCTGATTTTTTAGTGGTTTGCCTCTATGTTGATGATATGATATATATGGGATCTTCTAAAAAAATTATTGCTGATTTTAAGTCAAGTATGATGCAAAATTTTGAAATGTCTGATCTGGGATTATTACATTATTTTCTTGGTATAGAAGTGAAGCAAAGTGCTGATGGTATTTTTATTTCTCAAAAAAAGTATGCTACAGATCTGCTTAAAAGGGTTCGTATGTTGGGTTGCAAAACATCACGTTCTCCTATGAATGTGAATGAAAAATTGAGAGCTGAAGATAGTACTAAACCTGCAAATGCAAGGTGGTACAGGAGTATGGTAGGTGGCTTAAACTATTTATGCAATACAAGGCTTGATATTGCACATTCTGTGAGTGTGGTCTCCAGGTTCATGCATAATCCCACAAAACATCATCTTGGAACTGTGAAAAGGATCCTTCGTTATGTTGCTGGCACTGCTGACTATGGAATTTGGTACTCAAAGGTATCAAGTTTCAAATTATTTGGCTTCTCTGATAGTGATTGGGCAGGTTGTATTGATGATAGAAGAAGCACTTCGGGGTATGTTTTTACCCTTGGTTCAGGTGCTATTTCATGGAGCTCAAAGAAGCAAGACACTGTAGCTTTATCCTCATCCGAGGCAGAGTATGCAGCAATGACTTCAGCAGCTTGTCAAGCTATTTGGCTTAGAAGATTATTAGCAAAGTTTCTTCAATCACAGCAAGATACAACAGAGATTTATTGTGACAACAAATCAGCCATTGCTATGACAAAAAATGCAGCTTTTCATGGCAGAATGAAACACATTGATATCCGGCACCATTTCATTCGCGACCTTGTAGCAGATGGAACAATTGCATTGAAGTATTGTGGAACAAATCAGCAAGTTGCAGATCTAATGACCAAGTCACTCCCTATTGAAAAAGTTGAAGATTTCAGAATGCAAATGAGAGTGTGTAGCTTTGAAGCAAGGGGGAGTGTTGAATAATGCTTCAAAGAATTAAAGCCACGTTGCCACTGATGCTTGAAGGAGTAAAAGACACGTTGTTACTGTTTTAGATATTTGTGGGGTTGTTGTTGCAGTTTCAGATATTCTAGGATCAGAGGATTTATCTCATATTTTCTCATTTGTTTTATTATTTTTATATTGAGTGGATTAAGTTAGTTAGCACCCACTATCAATTCTGTTTCTATTTTTTCGGTCCACTACTTTCCATTGTAGCTTATATATATTCAGAGTTTCCCCTCAATAAATAAAGCAATTATTGGAGAGTGCACATTCATTTATTATTTTATATTACTTTGCTTACTAAAAGTTACTCGGATTATTCATTTTCTTTGTAGGTACTGCCGCCGATAGGATTTATAGAGCACCAGGTGGAGTTGGAAGATTCACTGGATCGTGTATAAATTTTGGTGTTGATGCCAACAGACGTTACCATAAAGCGAAGGAGAGATGCATCCGGTCTTAGCTTTGGAAATTGATTAAGCCAATAGAACCAATAAATTAGCTTCTAGGAGCATTAAAGCAATGGTTCCATCCAGATATATATGTAATCGCAATTTCTAGCTTAAGAGCGAGAAAAACAGTATATGAATGGGATGAAGTAAGTGGATAAGAAAAAGAAAATAATTAATGGATATTATTAACACCTGGTGGATTTGATGGCAAGCAAAATAAATATCTCACAAGGTCTGAAACTAATCCTTGTTTTGAGCTTTACCTTTTCAGAACGTTCTATGGTTTATCTCTTGATTAACGTCACACGTTACATCAAACAAAATATATCGCAGGTGGGACCAAGTTACTGCACGATCAACAGCAACTAAACGGACATTAAAGACTGATGCTCAAATAAAGATCATGTCTTTATGAAGGAATGCTGCAAAAGAATGACGTCATTATGTGGTAAACTTAACTGTCAAAGTCCCCTCAACTTTACTTATTTATTTCATGTTTTATTTCAACAACTTTAATTATTTGTAAATAAAACTACACGTGTTAAGGGCCGTAATGTTTTATCTATATATTTATATATAGTTGAATTATAGGGACTTAGTTATATTAGAATTATAGGGACTTAGTTATATACAGATAAGATGTGAAACTTCTTTTCAATGATAAGGAAATTTCCAGGCCTTTGCTTTAATCGCAGACGTAGCTCTCTCTCTCTCTCTCTGCGCGCGCGCGCGTGTGTTTTACATAGCGTTCTTTAATTATACGCAGCACATGATGGCTTCCAAAAATATTAGCCATAGCATTAATAGGTTGTCTTGAGATTTGACCATTAATAAAAGATCCGCCGAGCAGGAAAAAAAAAAAGACTAAGAATTTAACCAACAATTTGTACTCCTGATTCAATGTAGTTTTTGAGGATTAATATAAAACATACACATAGTAAATAGAGTATTCGGATCTAACGTGTCTATGTTTAATTAGATCTAAGTAAAAGTAGAAAACGGCAAGATAGAGATTCAATTAACACTTTGAAGAAGAAACTAAAAGGATTTTTCCAGAATTTTTCTGTAAAACAGGATTTTTCCAGACTTCAATTCCTTCTGATCTTCAAAGAGATCAACAGATGGCTCTACAATTTTAAAAATGTCTCGTTTGTCTTGTTTTTTTTTTTCGAAGTAAGCGTCTTCGCCTTGGTTTTTGGAAAATATTATTTTAGAGACCCAAACTTAATAAATTAATCAGCTAAGTTGTTGAGTGCGTAGTTACTTACCAACATATTACAGTAAAATATTATAGAGGAAATTTGGGGTTAAAAAAAGTTTATTAGTAAGGACAATACAACCCGTTTATAATTATGAAGAAAACGTGTGAGAGGATAGATTCGCAGGATTCAGAATTCAAAGTCAAGCTAGGCAGTATAGAATTAACAGTTATTGAAGTCTCAGGCGAGATAATTTTAATTTTTGAAAATATTAATTCATAAACCCATGAATAGTTTCACTTTATTTTCAATAACGTATTTATAATTTTTTCCTATTTTATTATGTCCTTACATTTTCCGTACTATAATTTTAGTACTTATAACCAAAAATAAACAGTAAATTAGTGATGGACATTTTTGTGGCTAATGTAAAAATTATTTTATAATATCATCATCAAAGTAAATAACTAGACATGGACTGATGATCATGATCAGTGATACAACATTTTTAGGTCACAAATAATTTATTTGGCATGCTTATTTGGATCTGAAGCATGTGCATACACAAAAACAATATAAAATAAATTACCTTAAAAATATTCACTTGTTTAATCCTTCAAACTTTCCAACGGCAATGGAGGGATGCTCTGCTCATGCCTAAACACATTACTTGGATCAACCTCAGACTTCACCTTCACTAGCCTTATAAAATTATCCTTAAAGTACTTGAATCCCCAAGCGCTTGACCTCAAGAAGCTTGTCCCGTTGAACTGGTTCATCCCCAAGTCAAGGTCTCTATAATTGACATAAGCTTCTCTCGGAAAGCGTGAAGCATAAGGAGTCATGAAGTCATAGAATCTCCTAACCCAATTCATATGCCTTTTCATGCTCTTTTCTCCATCATACCACCTCGAAACATACTGCGACTTGAAGAGTACTCCCTTTCTATGAGGATATGGAAGAGCGGATTCTGAGATTCTACTCATCATTCCTCCGTATGGGACCCAAATCATGAGGGGCTCATCATCTTGCATAAACCTTTTCCATATGGAATTCAAAGCAATTTCTGGAATCCCTTGTCACATGTAATCTACTTTGTTCTCAAAGTACACCTTATCAGATATGGTGCGCTGGATAAGAATTTCTGGGGATGTGGTGTTTGGAAAACCATAAATGTAAGGCACAGATTTGATCCAACTTGTTTCCAGACAATCTGTTTTGGTGAGCCCTAATTCTGGAAACTTTTCCGCCGTCAACTGGAGAAGCCTATCGGCCCTACCAAGGAAACGTCCAACAAAAGAGGCTGATATAGTTCTTTTGCCAGGAGTACTAGAATTTACAGCCCGAATTTCAACCATAAAGAACAGATCCTCATCAATGTTTGGTGCCACTTGCTGCCATTTATGGAGAATCTTGTTTGCATTTTGTTCTAAGGTTTTATTGACAGTGAAAACTGTCACTACAGGTGGAACCTGAACGAGCTTGATTTGCCACGACAAAATAATCTCAAAGCTTCCACCTCCACCCCCTCTAATTGCCCAAAATAAGTCCTCTCCCATGGCTTTTCTGTCAAGAATCTTGCCGTTAGCATCCAAAATTCGGGCATCGATGACATTGTCAGCAGCAAGTCCATACTTTCTATGCAGAGAGCCATATCCACCTCCTGTAATGTGACCACCAACTCCTACGCTTGGGCAAATGCCTGCAGGGAAGGTGTGGACTGGACTTTTCTCAGATATTCTGTAATAAACTTCTCCAAGTGTGGCACCGGCTTCAACCTAAGCTGTGTTATGTGCTATATCGACTTGGATGGCCCGAAGCTTGGCAAGATCTACGATCATGAATGGCTTCTCAATGAGAGAAACAAAAGAAAGTCCTTCATAGTCATGACCTCCACTACGCACCCTCAAGTGAATTTTAAGTTTTTTTGCACATATGACAGCACCCTGAACATGAGAATCCTCTAATGGAGTGAATATGAATTCGGGTTTCGTCATTGAAGGCAGCAAGTACCGTAGGTTTTGAGCTGTGGATTCAAGGACTGATGTGAAAGAAGCATTACGGTCGGGAGTGTAAAATGTGGTGGAAAATGGGATTGCATTTTGAGAATTCTCCTCGAGACATTGGGTGAAGAGTTTTGGGATTGGGATTGAGGAAGCTGATGAAACCGAAAGTATCACAAACGCAGAAGTGAGCAATAAAAGCGAACTCGGATAACCCATGATTTTAGTGTACTTCACGTAATCGTGCTTTTTCTGTGTTTAAAACAGCATGTTATGTCCGCTTATATACACAAATTCTGAACCAGATAATAGAGATGATACACGTCTAAATTCATGAGCCATGACTAAGTCATCTTTAATATTGGACGAGTTATTACGCCCTTCTAGACTATAAGATTCTCTTCTCATTGATTTGGACGGCAGAACTGGTATTACTCAGCCAAGAAAATTCTTTCCAAATTCTTTCTTTTGGATATTGCAGTTCTATTCTCATTGGTTTCAACAAGAACGTATATAGGCATACCAAAGTTTCTACGTAATATGTATATTGAATTTTCCAAGTCAATTAATTTGACTCGTGTTATTTTTCTGTTTTGTTTTACTAAAAAATTTGTTCCTGATAACGGAACGAGGGGCATAAAACCATTGACCAAAACAATTGTTTGACATAAAGCCATTCCTGCATTTGGTTATATTATGCAATTTTCTGTGTGAACAAAATATATCTTGTTTGGCTTAAATTCTAATCATTTTAGGTTAAATAGAATTAATAATTATGCCTATACCGTTTACACTAATCTTGTTCATACTTATCAGTATTGCCGTATGTGTTTTGCACAATATTATATAATGGTATAATATTACTTCCCTCCTCCGTGTTTATTTAACTACTGTTTGTTTCTTAAGTTGGAGTTAGTACGTACATGTTAGCAATATTTTTCTTAAATAACTATTATTTTGATTGTTTAACTTGTCACTTAAGATCCAGAAACAAAAATTCAATCTTTTCGTTGGCGTTAGTTGGTCTTATAAGTTATGGATTGTGACAAGCTGAATAATTCTCGGTCAACTATTTAATATAAAGAAAGTGTGGTTTATAGAAGATTTAATTTTTTTTATACAGTTAACGAAGTCTCAAATTCTATTTAATATAAAACATGCACATATCCAAAACTCACAAAACAATATGACAATTTTTAATTCATCGCACTATTGACGCGTCATTGTTTAAATAAAACAACAATAGAAGCAACACACAATACTCTTGATTCTCTTTCTCACCATTTGAAATTGACATGTCTTCCATATGCCAATGGATGTAACGTCTTAGTTTGAAAGCTTTCGTGAGATGCACGTTATATTGATGCATTACCCATTGACAACCTTGCGATCATTTTTTTAAAATTGTGGTGTCTTGATGGAACGACGTAGTAATAAAATGAAGTAATTATGAAAGATTTAGGGAAAATGAGTTGTATGAGTAAATTAAGAATGACATGTCAAGAGTGTGATGAATTAAGAATTGTCATATTCTTTGGTGAATTTGATAAGTGTATATTTTATAATTAAATATGTGTATATTTTGGGATGTATTATATTGAATTTATAAATATTTTAGATCTATTTAATTTATTTTATATATTTTTATCAGTAAATTTAATTTTTAGGTAAAATAGAATTTTAAATAGAAAATTTATTCATATTCTCTCTTCTTATCCAAGAAAAATGATAAATGGAGAAGGAAGAGAAGAATTCAAAGAAAAGAAATAAAAAGAGAGAGAGGAAAAACCATGTTGCATATACATCTACTTTCCTTCAATTTTTAATTTGGTACTTGCACTTTAGTATTAAATCCTTTGATTTTATTCTATTAGCATTGTAAGCCTATGTAATTTTACTCAGTTAGCACCTTTAACCATTGTATAGGAGCCAATGGTGCTAACAGATGTACAAAACAACGTTAAATTGATTAATTAAAGAGATAAAAATGTATCGCTACCAAATTAAAATTGGGAAAATAGTCACAACCTGACCGGGTGGGCGTAGGAGAAGAAAGAAACAACGGAATTAAAACAAAGTAAATTATTATATCGAGAGAGACTTCATCAACGGTATAACAAAATAAATCTTCTATAGACCACACCTTTTTTATCTTACATAGCCAAATTCCTTGACCATGACTTATTCTGCCTGTAATAATACATAAGTAATAAGGCCATGTAACGCAAAGGAAATCATCTAAATTTTGTATTTAGAACCAAAGTGAAAAGTCGGAGCAATCAAAATGAAATTTATTTGAGAAAAGTATTACTAACATGTACTATCTCCGTTATAACATATAAGAAACAAATAGTAGTTAAATAAACACGGAGGAGGTAGGAAGTAGTATTATATAATAAGCTAAATTATACAAAATCCCCTTTTACTTTGGGTCAATTGCATATAACTCCTGACATTTTAAAGTTTAAATTTGACCCATCTGACATTTCATTTCTTAACCATTAACCCTCCTGCTGTTAATTGACCGTCATCTTTTTAATGTAAATTGTCACGTCAGATTATGAGATGACACGTGGCATCCTACTTGACATCTTGTGTAAATTACTAATTTCATAAAGCTCCCTTTAACTTTGAACAGTTGTAGATAACACCCTAAACTTTGATATTTATAAATAACCCCTTGACATCTCAAAATTTAAATTTTAACTAAAATTTTTGATTTATAATAAATAAACCACATGTTGTTACTTTAGTCGTTTTTATAAATTTATTAATTTTTTTACTATTATTTGTCAATTAAAATAGTTTTGTTGTATGGAAAAACTAGAAGAATAATATATAAAAAATATAAAAATAAAAATGTCACCATTTGTATAGCATTTACTTATTTTCTTGTGTTAATTGAGTATTGATAGTATAAAAGTGTCATCATTTGTGTTAAATATATTCTTAAAATGATTGAGTATTGATAGTTTACATATTACATTTTTCTTAGAGGATAGCTCTTGCCCTTATTAATTTTTTTTATTAGTAATACACACACACACATATTGAATTAGAGGTTTAACGTTTGTTTTGTATTTTTCTAAATATTATTCTTCTAGTTTCTGCCATACAAAAGAATTATTTTAATTAATAAATTATAGTAAAAACTGTAATAAATTTATTAAAATGATATAAAGTAACGGTGTGTGGTTTAATATTATAAATCAAAATTTTAAGAGAGTTAAATTTAAATTTTGAAATGTCAGAGGGTTATTTGTAAATAATCAAAGTTCATGGGGTCATCTGCAACTATTCAAAGTTCAAGGGGCTTTTATGAAATTAATAATTTACACAGGATGTCATGTGTCACCTCATAACCTGACATGCAATTTCCGTTGAAAACATAACAATCATTTAAAGGTAGGGTTTAATGGTTAAAAAATGAATGGTCGGAGGGATTAAATTTAAACTTTGAAATGTCAGGTGTAACATCCCAAAATTTATTCAAAGGCTAAGGATTAATTTATGGGAGTTAGATAGTAAGCCAAATTATGGAAGCTATGAAATTTAAGGAATCTTAAATTAGACAAAGGGAAAAAATAAAGACCTAGTGTGTGTAATTAATAGGATAAAAATATACCTATATATATTATATTAAAACAAAACACACACACCCTTTTCCCACACATCACACGCCATGCACACACACACAATCATATAATTAAATAACCACACACACACTTATTAATTTAATACCCACATGTCACACACATACACATTTTTAATTACTAAAAACAACACCCTCTCTCTCTCACTCTCTTAATCATCCGAAACACACAACACACACTTCACATATTTTTCAATTCTCATCAGCCAACATCCAAAAAGAAAGAAAAGAGTGAGTGAGTGAAATATAGAGAGAGCAAGAGAGATACGTAAAAGTGATCGGTGCTACTAGAGGAAGGAAGAAGTGATTACAAGTTCTACATACAACTTCATATCCTAATATAGGTGAGTTTCCTTTTTATATTTTTAACTCTTTCTAGTTAATTTGAGGCTATTTTTGGGTAGTTTTGGAAGCATAAGAATCTAGTATAATGAATCATTGTCTTGTGAGGTCTTGTTTTAGCCTAAATAGTGCATAAGGAAAGAATGAGAATTTGAAAATTTTGAGGTTTCCAATGAATTCTATACAAAAAATTATGTGGGAATACATGTGATTGTGATATTTGGATGATTATATATAAGTCTAGAATTTTTAGAAAATAAGAGGAGTTGTTGTTCGGTTAGTTTCTCTGAAATCATATTGGTTATAAAATAAATTTCGGTAACCAAAACTGGTCCAAAAATTATGAAAGTTTTCAGAAGGAAAGTAGAAATCTTAAGCTTTAATTTAATATATAATATGTATCATTTGAGTTAATAAATAGTGAGATATGAATTTTTAAATTTAGATGATGAATCTGGAACGTTTTCTGGTACAGATGGGGTTTGACGAAATTATGAAAATTTTGTGTCTATAATATATAAATGGTAATATATTTCCATAAATATAGACTTAAATAGGATCATATAGGATTTTGAACCATCCCATTTGGAGTTCTAGATATTTAGTTATGAATTTTAGAATTTAAGCTATTGAAATTGAAAAGTTTTTCTGTAGTGCGAGAAAACCTTAAAACTGGGAATTATTCATAGATAGGTGGTCGTGAAACGTATTTTTCACTTAAAATAGACTTAATAAGTGACACATAGAATTTAGAACCACCTTAATTGGATATTTATAGGCCAAGATATGAATTTTCAAAGATTATTGAAAATTCTGACAGAATTGAGTAATAGTAAAAAAAAAAAGTAAGGGTATTTTTGAAATAATTGGGACTCTAAGGGTCAAGTTAAATACTTAGAGTTGGTATGAGTCCATTAAATACCTATTGGATTTAAGGTATTAGCTATAATGATAACCTACCAAAGTGTCTTAAATTATTTTGGAATAAGTAACAATTCGCCCGTTCATAAATTATAAATTATAGGATTTGACATTTGCCCGGGACGCCTAAGAGATTGAGAACATGAACCAAATTTGGAAAGACTGTCAGGTAGTACCTTATCTCTTATATCATATGTGATGTCATGTATGTGTACCATATCATCTGTATATATGTGCGGGACAGATAGTCCATAGGCGGTAAGACCCGTAAGTACAAGTTACACCGGGAGTTACCTGGGGGCGTCTTAAGCCAGGTAGGTTTGAGGCAGAAAGCCCGTGACTGTACCTTGTATGGGGCAGAGGCCCTGGGCAACCAGATTGTGAATCTCAAGCGCTGTGAGTCTGTGATAAGGGACTGGTTAGGCCCTTTTTATGTGTGATGCATTTCTGTAAGTTGTGATGTTTGATGATTTGTTTTACATGCTTAGTATTTGCATATTATATGAGTGATCTGTGTACTACTGAGATTCTTTTGAATCTCACCCCTTTTTCAACAAATGATATACAGCAAAGGCGTCCAGCTCTAAGGGCAAGAAGGTAATATAGACGGACGAAGAAGAGGCAAATAAATTATGGACTGTTTGGTTATCATTTTATTTTGGATGACTGTAAAATATTTATAAGTAGTAGTAGTAGCGATAGTAGTACTAGTACTCGCGACGCAGACTGTTTAAGTTGTAATCCGTACGCTAGACTTTCGATAACGTATTGGTATCCAGAAACCCATAAGTTAACCATCACGACGCGAGCTATGGATAGAAAATGCTCTGTATTTTAAATAAATGATTTTGAAACTGATAAAGATAATGAATTTATAAATTAAAATTTAGACCATACATATTTATTTTAAAAATTTTTAAAAAATCCTATACAAATATAAGATTAAACCATGTCTTAAATTGGGACTTTAAATTGTTTTGATCTCAGGTTTGAAACCATTATATATTTAAACTAATCTAAAGGCTTTAGAAATTAAGGTGTTACATCAGGGGTTATATGCAATTGACTTAAAATTTAGGGGGTTTTTGTATAATTTAGCCTATATAACATTGAAGAAAACACGTGGCAAAAGTGATAATTATTAACAAAATTTGACGTAAGCAGTATAAGCATAATTATAGTACTATTATTATACCCAACGTTCCGTTATTTAAAAAAAAAAAAGATTTTCGTCAAACCAATCAGAAACATAACATAAGTCAAATTTATTGACTTTGAAAGTTAAATATACATAATATCTTTGGTCAATGGGCTTTATATATCCCACAAGGAACAATGCATTTTAAGTATGGGTATACGTTATCGTTGAAAATAATGAGAATAGAATCTTAGGCTATAACATCGAAAAGAAAGAATTTGGAAAGACTTAGGGAAAAACACCGAAAAACTTTTTTTTTTTTTTTTTGGCTGGGTAATACCAGTTCGGAAGATAAGATCAATAAGAATGGAACCTTAGTCTATAATGTCGACGTAATAACGCGTCCGCAGAATGAATGTCTTAAAGATGACTTAGTTATAGCTCCATTACACGTATATCACCACTATTACATGGCTCAAAACTTGTATATATAAGCGGACATAAACACCTATTTTATCCACAGAAAAAAGCACGATTACGTGAAGTACATAAAAATCATGGGTTATCCAAGTTCGCTTTTATTGCTCACTTCTGCGTTTGTGATACTTTCGGTTTCATCAGCTTCCTCCATCCCAATCCCAAAACTCTTCACCCAATGTCTTGAGGAGAATTCTCAAAATGCAATCCCATTTTCCACCACATTTTACACTCCCGACCGTAATGCTTCTTTCACATCAGTCCTTGAATCCACAGCTCAAAACCTAAGGTACTTGCTGCCTTCAATGACGAAACCCGAATTCATATTCACTCCATTAGAGGATTCTCATGTTCAGGCTGCTGTCATATGTGCAAAAAAACTCAAAATTCACTTGAGGGTGCGTAGTGGAGGTCATGACTATGAAGGACTTTCTTTTGTTTCTCTCATTGAGAAGCCATTCATGATCGTAGATCTCACCAAGCTTCGTGCCATCCAACTCGATATAGCACATAACACAGCTTGGGTTGAAGCCGGTGCCACACTTGGAGAAGTTTATTACAGAATATCTGAGAAAAGTCCAGTCCACGCCTTCCCTGCAGGCGTTTGCCCAAGCGTAGGAGTTGGTGGTCACATTACAGGAGGTGGATATGGCTCTCTGCACAGAAAGTATGGACTTGCCGCTGACAACGTCATCGATGCCCGAATTGTGGATGCTAACGGCAAGATTCTTGACAGAAAAGCCATGGGAGAGGACTTATTTTGGGCAATTAGAGGGGGTGGAGGTGGAAGCTTTGGGATTATTTTGTCGTGGCAAATCAAGCTCGTTCAGGTTCCACCTGTAGTGACAGTTTTCACTGTCAATAAAACCTTAGAACAAAATGCAAACAAGATTCTCCATAAATGGCAGCAAGTGGCACCAAACATTGATGAGGATCTGTTCTTTATGGTTGAAATTCGGGCAGTAAATTCTAGTACTCCTGGCACAAGAACTATATCAGCCTCTTTTGTTGGACGTTTCCTTGGTAGGGCCGATAGGCTTCTCCAGTTGACGGCGGAAAAGTTTCCAGAGTTAGGCCTCACCAAAAAAGATTGTCTGGAAACAAGTTGGATCAAATCTGTGCCTTACATTTATGGTTTTCCAAACACGACATCCCTAGAAATTCTTATCCAGCGCACCATATCTGATAAGGTGTACTTTAAGAACAAGGTAGATTACATGAGACGAGTGATTCCAGAAATTGCTTTGAATTCCATATGGAAAAGGTTTATGCAAGATGATGAGCCCCTCATGATTTGGGTCCCATACGGAGGAATGATGAGTAGAATCTCAGAATCCTCTCTTCCATATCCTCATAGAAAGGGAGTACTCTTCAAGTCGCAGTATGTTTCGAGGTGGTATGATGGAGAAAAGAGCATGAAAAAGCATATGAATTGGGTTAGGAGATTCTATGACTTCATGACTCCTTATGCTTCACGCTTTCCGAGAGAAGCTTATGTCAATTATAGAGACCTTGACTTGGGGATGAACCAGTTCAACGGGACAAGCTTCTTGAGGTCAAGCGCTTGGGGATTCAAGTACTTTAAGGATAATTTTATAAGGCTAGTGAAGGTGAAGTCTGAGGTTGATCCAAGTAATTTGTTTAGGCATGAGCAGAGCATCCCTCCATTGCCGTTGGAAAGTTTGAAGGATTAAACAAGTGAATATTTTTAACGTAATTTATTTTATATTGTTTTTGTGTATGCACATGCTTCAGATCCAAATAAGCATGCAAAATAAATTATTACCGTTGTAAGAATGTTGTATCACTGTGATCATGATTGTCAATTAATTAATTAATGTAATTACTTTGATGGTGATATTATTATTATTATTATTGCATATTTCGTTGTGTCTCACATATATATGAGAGATCATACATATTACTAGACTTTCTGAGTATTCTTGGATGGCACCAGAAAATAGAGGTTCTCTTCTTACTTTAAATCTACTGATTACTAAGAGAGAGTGTGTAAATTATTTGCTAAAGGAAAGTAGAAAATATAATAACAGTGAATGAGATAATAAAGGAAGGGCATTTATGCAAACTTAAAATTTAATTTCATTCAAAGTTCTTGGGTGTTGAATGAAATTTCATAAATAAAATCAAGCCACTATGAAGTCACTTTGATATGATTATATTCTTCAGATGCAACAACGAAGATTATTTGGATGATAAAGCTGCAAAGAAGGCATTGCAATGTCTATGTATATAGTATAAATAATAATAATAAAAAGTTGTCTTTCTTCATATGCAAATTCTCATGCATTGTTCAGTAATGAATTGTGAACTAAGATATTATTCGACGAGACCTTAGTTCCCCTCAAGGTCATAGTTTAATTGCAACAATAGAAATGCACATGCCAAATTTCACTTTTTCTCTTTATTAATCTACGTGGTAGGTGATATACTTATATATTTGACGGAACGAGACGTAGTAATAAAATGAAGAAATAAAGGAAGATATAGGAAAATGTGGCTATAAAAGGGAATTAAGAGTTACATGTCAAACTAACAAGCTGTTGATTAAAGTGGTAAGCGGTCTCATCCCGTAAAGAGAAAAACAAAAGTTTGAATTTTGAGAAGTGTATTTATTGAGAGAGACAAGGACCCTTTGCGCTAAGTCTCAAAAGGGATTAGTCTCCCTTGTTCTAATATCAGAAGGTGACATATCAAAGGTGTGATGAATAAAGAATGGGAAAATCCTAATTGAATCTAGATGAGATATCAAAATTCAAATTCAGACTTGCACTTATAATAAATTCTTAATCAGGTCAAGATGTCTAACTAGGAATTTATAAATGTTGTTGAAAGACTAGAAGGGAGAATGCCCTTCTGTAATTAAAAAGAAAATTGAAGGCAAGTGTAGGTTTAATTCTAGTTTTGATTATTCAATTGGATTTAACTGAAATTTATTCTTTCTTGTTAGTTTTTTTATGTGAAGGATTGTAAAATTAATAATTTTCTTATTATAAAAAAAAACCATCTTCTTTTTCATTTTTATCTTGTTTTTCTTTTCTTTCTTTTTCAATTCTATTTTTGTCTCCTGCCTGAGGAATTTATTAGCAATGAAGTTTTATTTGAATAGATCCAAATTTAAATTTTCCACTTCAAAAGAAAATATTAACATAGGTTGATTCGACTTATACAAAATAAAGCCGTCTTCCTGCTTGGATAATCAATTTCAGGTATTTATCAATCACCAGAATCATCCCAGCGTTCTGTGTGGGAAAAAACTAGAAACAACTTTATGATAAAAATAAGGGAGAATTCCAAAAAAATACCATTTAAACTTCAAAATCCCAAATAGGTGATTTAACAATAAAATGATTTGTTAATTGCATTACCATTCTTGTTAATCCCATTACCGAACTTGTTAACGGGATTTTGAAGTTTAAATGGTATTTTTTTGGCATTCTCCCTAAAAATAATCTTAAAACTTCCTATTCTTTAATTAAAAATCCCTATTTTGAAAGGAACAAAATATACTACAGGATGAGAAAATCATGATGGTGTGAAAAATCGTTTGTTATGAGTATCTGATATTTATATTTTCCATCATGCTTTTTCGGCCCCAAAGAAGGCTGTATACCTAAGGGAAAATGACACTAAGATCCCAATTAAAAAAAATAATATCAAAAAAGTCTCATAATTTATTAATAGTAGTTCTTCCACTAGTCAATGGCTGCTCTTTCACTTATTATTTACTAGCTATGAGATTTTTTTGATATTATTTTCTTTATTTGGAATCTTAGTATCATTTTCCCTATAATTAAAAACAGTAAAGTTCAAGAAATGAAAAATAAACCATTACTTGCTTTTTAAAATTTTTCTGTTCTTCATATTTTCTAAACTCTGTACTTTTTTATCTTTTACGTAGTACATAATATATAGTATGCTACATAACAAGCAGTAAATTAAGCATTAGGTTTATCTTTAGATAAATTATAAATTCAAAATAAAAATCTCATATATGAATTTAAAATAATTAAAGATAATCAAATGAAATATTAAAAATGAAATCAGGCCAATATCTACTTTCAATTTTTTTTTAAAAAAAATATATAACTTGTCATCTTGGCCTAATTAGGAGTTTGTTAAAAGTATATGCTTGAATTTGAATATTGGTGCTTTGGGGAATGTACTTGGGATTTTTTTCATTTAGAATTGTCGTATTCTTTTGTGAGTTTGACAAGTGTATATTTTATAATTAAATATGTGTGTTTTTTTGGAAAATATTAGATTAAATTTAAAAATATTTTATTCCTATTTATTTATTTTACATAGTTTTCTCCCTAAATTAAATGGTTAGGAAAAATAGAATTTGGAAAGAAAATTTATTCATGTTCTCTCTTTTTGTACCTGGAAAATGACGAATCGGAAAGACAAAAAAAATGATTCAAAGAAAAGAAAGAAAAAAAAAACAGAGAGATAATAGGCAAGAAGCCTGGACGCCACGCGAGGGAACGCAAGAAAAGAAGCCACTCCAGACGTAGACGAGGGCAGGCGGAAGAGAAGAAAAAATAAAACTTTTTGTTTGGATAAACAGGTAATTTTGTATTTATGCAGTAAAGGAACAACTTACAAAGTTCTGTAACATAGTGCATACATGATTTATTAAATAAGAGAGTTTACAGAGAACCCTCCTAGATTTATATGAATTTAAAGAAAGCAAATGATTATATTGAGCATGACTTCACTTCATTAACGGTATTAAACAATAAATTATCGACAAACCGTACTTTTTTATATTAAATAGACAAATTCTTCGTGACCAAGACTTATTCTGATTTGTAACAATACATAACTTATAAAACCAGCCAAAAAAAGGAAATTGTCAAAGTTTTGTTTCTAGAACTATTCTAGAATTAAGTGACAAGTTGAAACAGTCAAAACGAAGATTATTTAAGAAAATTATTGTCAACATATACTGTTTTGTTTCTAGAACTATTCTAGAACTAAGTGACAAGTTGAAACAATCAAAACAAAGGTTATTTAAGAAAATTATTGTCAACTTGTACTATCTCTGATATTTGAAACAAATAGTAGTTAAATAAACAACGTAACGAGGTGGGAGGTAGTAGTATATAATATTGTGGAAAACAGATATGGCAACAATCATAAGTATCAACAAGATTAATGAAATTAAACCGTAGATGAGCATTATTATTAGTATTATTTACCCTAGAATGATTAAAATTTGAGCCACAAAAATATATTTTTCCACCCAAATATTGAACAATAGAAACAATTGTTTGAATGGCTTTATGTCAAACAATTGTTTTGGTCAATGGCTTTATACCTCGCGTTCAGCTATCAAAAAGATTAAATAAAGATTTTTGTCAAACCAAACAGAAAAATAACATAAGTCAAAATTATTGATTTTTAAAATGAAATATCCATAACATCTTCGGTCAATGGGCTTTATATCCCAAACGGAAGAATGCATTTTAGATGTAGATATAGGTTACTGTTGAAATAAATAAGAATCCAATAATATCGAAAAGAAAGAATTTGGAAAGACCAAGGAAAGAAACACTGAAAAACAAATTTTTTTTTTTTTTTGGCTGCCTAATACCAGTTCGGGCGACCAAATAAATCAGAATGGAATCTCAGTCTATAATGTCGGCGTAATAACGCGTACATAAAATGCATGTCTTAAAGATGGCTTAGTCATTGCTAAATTAGACGTATATCTCCACTATTATCTGGTACAGAATTTGTGTATATAAGAAGCGGACATAACATGCTGTTTTAAGCACAGACAAAGCACTTCTGCGCTATTATGGGTTCTCCAAGTTCGTTATTATTGCTCACTTCTGCGTTTGTGTTACTTTCGGTTTCATCAACCCATATTCAAGAACTCTTCACTCAATGTCTTGAGGTGAATTCTCAAAATCCAATCCCATTAAAGTTTCTCCAGAAGTGTTAAACTAGAACAATGTTATCTCTTACTGTTAAAAAAACTAATAATCAAGATCTATTTTTAGCGTTCAATTTTAGTTTTTTAATGGGGGCGGGTAACATATATATGTTCTGAAATTTCAGGATGACATTTGATAAAAAATTCTTAATTAATATAAATACGACTATGCATTGAGTAAAATTTCTTCATTGAATCCTTTTCTATATAATTAATCTGTAACGTAGTTAAGGAAAATGAGAATTAAATTAATAGAACCGTCTTGTATATCCTCATCAGTGTTCCTTGATGAGGGGGGGGGGCGAAGCCAAGTTTCAAGGATCAACTTTATAATTACGTCTTTAATTTGAACTGGACCCCAAAAAAAAAAAAAAGAAGAAGAAATGGTAACTAGAGTACTGTATCTTCTTGGTTTTTATTTATTTATTTTTTGACAAGCAACTTGTTTTATTTTTAATTATTTCACGTTATCCGTACATACTATATACATTTTCAAGTTTCTTTTATTTAATATTTTTCTGAGGTGCCCCGGTTATTAATTATCATGGCCCTGCTTAATATTCCTAAAAATTAAGAAAGCACAGGTGGACCAGCGCCTAGTGGCACAGTGGTCATTGAAGTGGCCTTAGGCCACTCCCCCCCCCCTCATGGGTTCTACCCGTGACACCATTGTAATAAAAAAAAAAAAAAAGAAAGCACAGGTGCAGATATGGGCAGCTCAATTTTAATTGAGGCTGCTTAAGAGGACCATGTTTCTTGGTGGAATCCTCACTGGGAAATTGGAGACTATGTTTCTTGGTGTATACCATCCTAGATCCTACTTCCTAATATTTCAGGAAATTTCTTTTATTCCCATTATTTTTTCCCAATATCTTTGCTTACAAAGTATTTATTATAGTTCTTGGTGGATGCCATCCTATACTTCTTACTGCTTCAGGAAATTTCTTTTTTGACCTCTAACAAAATTTATGCGAAAAAGATGGATTGGAAATCCACCTCTCGGAGCCAGTTACTTCAGTTTTTCTTTTTTCTTTTGTTTATATATATATATATACAAACTCCATTAGATCTTTAATACAAGACATATTTTAAGTAAATTAAGAAAGTTGGTTAAGTTTATTAATATATCATGTTTTTTCTAATCACATTCCTTAATCCTCTCCATCTCTGATGTCTTACTTAATTATTGTTAAAAAAGCACATCAACAGGGGAAAATTATGAAATTAACGACAAATATAGAAAATAGATTTTATATTTAGAACCAAGATTGACTCCCCAGTCCTACATTAAGGACTAGAGGGAGTATTAATTTTTGTTTGCTTTAAAAAAATCTAGCATTAGGTTTTCTTGAGTCTTGACCATTAAGAAAAGATACGGAAACTAAAATGACTATAGAATTTTCTTTTTTTGTTTACAAAAACTGACTATGACTAAGAATCTAACGAAAAATTAGTATTCCTAAATCAATGTAGTTTTTGAGGATTAACATACAACATACACATAGTAAATATAGTATTCAGATCTCACGTGTCTATGTTTAATTAGATCTAAGTGAGTAGAAAACAGCAAGATATATAGAGATTCAAGTAACACCTGAAGAAGAAACTAGAAAGATTTTTCCAGAAATTTTCTGTAAAACAGGAAATGGATGGGATCAAGCAATTGGTAGATGATTGTATTAACCTGGATCTGGAGGAAGAAGAAGAAATAGCTCATATGACGGCTCTGGGATATCAGACTTCAATTGCTCCTGATCTTCAAAGAGATCAACAGATAGCTCTACAATTTTAAAAATATCTTGTTTATCTTGTATTTTTATCGAAGCAAGCGTCTTTGCCTTGGTTTTTGGAAAATATTATTTTAGGCACCCAAACTTGATAAATTAATCAGCTAGTTGATGTTGAGTGCGTAGTTACTTTTTTCCCCTTCAGAGTGCGTATAGTTACTTACCAACATAATACAGTAAAATATTATTGAGGTAATTTGGGGTCAAAAAAGTTTATTAGTAAGGGCAATATAACCTGTTTTTGTTGTCGAAAGTACTTTCAATGTAAAAATTTCAATAAGAATCTGTATAAATAAGATGACATAATCTGTAAACACACGACAGTTATGTATACTATAGGAAAACTCACAAGACTGCCGAGAATGGTAATTAACTTTGATAAAATTCGAGTCCAATGTGCGTTGTCTCTTTAAGACAATTTGTTCCCTCTATATGGATGCCTAATGTGCTTGAACAATTGTCTCCCAGGAGAGAATGGATTACGTCTTCAGAATGACGGCACTATCAATCAGAAGCCCAAACGAACACAACGAGACTACTTTCAGAATCACACAGGATATGAGATGATTACAGAAAGAACTATGCATATATGAGAGAGGAGAGTTTTTAGATTGATATTTTTCTCTATCACTAGCACGTCCTATTTATAGGTGACGGAAATTGATCAGATGAACTCGACTCTTGTGGGGGAACTGGTGCGTCGTGTGAACAGACGTACCAGAACAGAGCAAACAGAAGCGAACGGTGACTCTTGCTGGGGAACTGGTGCATTGTACGAACAGACACACCAGAACGGATGCACTGGTTCGGTCACAGTCGTACAAACAGACATACCAGAACGGATGCACTGGTTCGGTCACAACGTTTTTTGCTACAACCGTTGTTGGGAGAATCACGGAGGGGTAAAAAGGATTTAAACAAAAGTTAAGGGATTATTTGGACAAAATAAAAAAAATTATTTAATAAAAAATTATTTTTTAATCTCACACGCGCGGATTGGACCGGACCAGTGGCAACGACCGACCGAACCGAGCCGAGTCGGCTGGACTGCAACGGCGGCGTGTGTGTGTAGTAGACCAAGGCCCACCTACATCCTCACTCCTCCATAAAAGTAGATTGACCCAATGACCCATTTTAGAGGTGTGAAGTTGAGTCTTATATACACTCTTCTTTTAATTTGTCCAATGTAGGACTTTTATCCACACACCATTTTCTCCTTCCTTTTCCCTCTTCTCTTCCAACTTACTTCTTATTCATAACCCATGGAATTTAGACCCAAAATTCCAACAATCCCCCACATAGATAAGAAGTTAGTCCATAATGACCAAATGCAAATGAACATGTATGCAAAGTGCGATTACTCTACAAGAAGCAACTGCATCAAGATAGGTAGGGGTCACCTTTGAACCTTCTCTAGTAAAAACCTATCGGATATACTCGGTCAATCGGTGGAAACGTTGTCTTGAACCGTCGACCTTTAGTGTATACCAAAACAATAAGTGTCACACAATTGCTCCTCTAGCATCGTTGGTCCAAATTCAGAAGATATTAATGCCCAAGCAGGTGGGCCGACGTATCAAGAGGCCTTCATGCAGACTACGTGACTTGAGTGATTCTGTTGTGACAGAATCATATCTACCTTCCTTCATTTTCTGTGTATTTGATCCAGCGATGATTGAGAAATAAGAATACCTTGGATTTGAACTTTTCTTTTATTTGATTACGTTTTGCTGAGCTAGAATCATAGCACGACCTTATTCTATTTGCCGAACCAGATATGGACTAAGCAACAATCGTGAAGGCTACATTGGATGATTTCTGTGAGGCTTTGAGTCAAAGAATAAATGTGGCAAAATCTAGAATATTCTTTTCAAGAGATGTCAACCATTACAGAAGTAGAGAGATCAGTGAATTCCTAAATTTTGTACCATGCGCTTACCTGGGGAAGTACTTAGGGATGCCTTTAATCCATGAAAGGATGTCCCGTTCTACTTATAACTTTCTTCTAGATAAGATGGATGCCTGTTTAGCCAGTTCGAAAGCTAATACCCTCTCGCTGGCAGGACAACATACTTTGGTGGCATCTCGGCGTCGGCCATGCCTACGTATGTTATGCAAATGGTCCCCCTGCCAGCTTTGACGTTTGAGGCTATTGACAAGAGATGTCATAATTTCTTGTGGGGGAATACCTCAAATAGGAGACGAATTAATCTAGTCTCGTGGGAGAGGTTGTGTCGCCGGAAGGAGGAGGGAGGTTTAAACTTACGTCGAGCACATGTTTAGAATAATGCATACATGGTGAAACTGGGGTGGTCGCTTATGACCCAGACGGATTTGCTATGGGTCAAATTTCTTGGAGAGAAATATAAATATGGATTAGATCTCATTCCAAAGGTTGAGCGCCGCAGAGCTGAGTTAAGCACATAGAAAGGCATTCAAGCTGCTTGGAAATATGTTGAAGAGGGACTAGGGTGGCGGATAACAAATGGCCAAACAACATCCTTTTGGAAGGATGTATGGGTCCCCCGTCATGGCCCACTTCAAAACCTAGCTACCGTGGCTTTATCTGATGAGCTCTTAGAGTGGAAGGTATCTGATTGTTCCTCTCCTTCGAGTGCATGGGGTTTTTCTAAGTTTGGGAACCTTCTACCTTCATCGGTTGTTGATGCTATCCGGAGAGTACGGGGTGCAGTCTATCATACTGCTGACTTCCCTATTTGGCGCTGGTCTAACAGTGGGATATTCACCTTAAAATCAGTGTATGGTGCTCTCTTTAGACACGATAACACTGAGCAGAATCATACATGGAAACTGGTATGGAAGCTACATGTTCCCCAGTGCCACCTTTTGTTCCTTCGGCAATGCTGCCACAACCGTGTACTCACCAACCTCTCTAAATATACTTGTCATCTTCATCCGATGGGTTTGTGTGATTTCTGCTTCAGTGAGCAGGAGTCACTTCTTCATGCACTGAGGGATTGCCCATATGCTAGGCATGTGTGGGATGCAATCGTGCCGATGTAGTGGGCTGATCAGTTTTTTGTCCTCTCGGATCCTATGGCCTGGATTAATTGGAGTCTTCGGCAGAAGGTAGTCGTTGAGGGTTTCGAGTTTCGATTATGGTTTGCGGTGGTTAGCCGAAACATTTGGCTTGTACGCAATAATCGACTCTTCAATACGCACCCTTGGGTTTCAGCAGGTATCATTGCAAGGTCTAGAGCCTGCTTAGCATGGGGATGTGTTGATCCTACCGATTTACAGGTGGTAAGGGATACTTGACGAGTTTGGGTACCACCCCCTCTACACACCTGGAAATATAATGTGGATGGGGCGTACGACATGGCTACTGGTTCTTGTGTGGGGGGATCTTACGTGACCACCATGGCACTTTCGTTTAAGGCTGTTTGTATTGAGTGGGTAGAGTTACAGGGCTAACAGCTGAGGCTTAGGGTGTTTTATGGGCTTTGAAGCTAGTTTGGGATAAACGCTGTCAGCACCTCATAGTGGAGAGTGACTGTTTGGAGGTGATTGAACTCATTAATTCTAAGGTGCAGGATGAACATACTGATTTCGAAGTCTTCATGGAGATCCATGAATTGCTTGGACGGGATTGGCTCATTGATATTATCCACTGTCCTCGAGCAACGAACGAAGTGGCTGACTCTCTGGCAGCTGAAGCACACACTATGGTAGTTGATATGCAGATTTTAAGTTCACCAATAGATAGGATAAAAGACATGGTTAAAGCAGATATGGCTAAAGCATCTGCTATAACGTTGTTTTGTTTCCTCTTTCATTATAAAAAAAAACATATAAGAAACAAATAGTAATAAAATAAACACGGAGGTAGGAAGTAGTATTATATAATAATGAGGAAAACACATGGCAATAATGATAATTATGAACGAAATTTGCTGTGAGCAGTATAAGCATAATTATTAGCACTATTATTATTAGTTTTAGATTGATGCTAGTTTGCTTGGTCAATAAAAAAAAGTAATGGCACATATGGTGGTGGATATTCTTCACAACTGAAGGACTTTAATTAGTTCTTCTAAGTGATAATCTAAATCTTCATAAATATTTAAGTAATGCAAAGTTAAATATTTATGAAGATTTGGATTATCTAAATCTTTCTAAAGCACTTTTAAGCACTTGCTAGTTTTTTGATGCGATGATAATTCTACTTCCTTTACTAAATCAAATGACACGCATTGATTAAATCTTCAGCTATTATTGAATTGTCCACATCATTATAAGAAGATTTTTATATTTTTTCTCCTTGAAGACTATTTTTCAGAAAATTGAATTTTATGTCATAGATGTTGATGTACTTATCTTTTAAAGTTACAAATAATATTAACAATTTCTATTTTATAAAGTTTTGTGAGGAGACTCTAGGTGAATTTACTTTTTTGAAAAAAAGTAAAATTAATACTTCACAAGACATCATGTTAATATACACACTAAAAATAAGGGAGAATTCTTTTTAAATCCATTTGAAATACATAAATCTATAACTAAGCCTACACATTTAACAAATCTCTAAAAAGGCCTGTAGGCATGATTAGGGGTTTATGAATATTATTAAAAGACCATAATACCCCTTCATAATTAAAAAAATTTGAATATATTTAATTGAAAATTCCTATTAACTTGTAACCCTAACCTCAAAATTCAATCCTCTCAAAGTATCAGGATCTCAACTTTTAGTCAACTCAACATTGTTGAAGGGTAAGTCCTCACATTTTTTGACCCTAATGATGCATAATTTGCATGAAATGTATATGGGATGATTGAAAGAATAAACATCTATATTGTGTTTTCGCTACTATAAATTAAAAAAATTATTTTCAATTTGCCTAAAAAAAGAATAATTCCAAATTTTAAGGTAATTAAAAATTATCTTCAATAAAAAAAAACTATTTTTGTGACTATGCGTGATTGGAGACAATCTCAAAAAAGAAATTAAGACATAAATAGCATGTCAAATGGTGAATCAACTAGAGAAATCTCAAGATGGGTAGAGGAGATACAAGGAATCGATGAGATTGAGATGGGGATTTTATTAAAAAAAGAATGAGACAGAGAAAATAACAAAAGGACATTTTGATAAAATCAACAAATTCATAAATCCCTAATAAGGCTTATAAGATTTATTTAGGATTTGTTAAAAATGCAGGCCTAATTCTAGATTTTGGTATTTTAAATGGACTTAAATAAGATTTTTCCTTAAAAAAATGAGACTAATTTAAATAATGATTTTTTTTACCGGAGAAATTTAAATAGCAATTAAAATCATGGCAGGTCTATACTAGGTGAAACAAAGGGACCCATTATTTTAGGTTTAAATAGATTAGTTTGAATGTTAAACTAGGTACATAGAAGTACACCTTGATATACTATCAATTTCTTCCCTCTTTCACATTTCCATCACTATAGCGATATGTTTTAGGGAAAATTGCGCTGAAGTCTCAAACTAGATAAAATATGAATGAAAAGCCCCTTAAAATCTCTCATTTACAATAAAATCCTATAAGACATTTGGGTAATATAATCCAATTATAAAAAGACCAAAATCCCCTAATGAAATTTGGTCAATAAAAGTATTTTGGTATTTTCTCAATTGGATTATATTACCTAAAAGTCACATAGGATTTAATTACAAATTATAGATTTTAAAGGACCTTTTGATCGTATTTTTTTTAACTTAGGAATTCAGTACAATTTTGCCTATATTTTTATTAAAACATCTTTTTCCTGTTCCATCCACAGATTTGAAGACAATGATCAGACATAATAATGTTTCTTTTCAGTCATGGTTCATTTTTCAGGGTGAAACAAGTTGCCAACCGCCCATTAACATTCATTGTTTTTCCATTACATATTTTCATCATTGAAGCTCATCCCTTTTTTCTTTAAAAAAATGCATTCCCTCTTTAACGGTAGATAACTATTTTAATGGCTACCTAAACCCACTAGTAGATTATATACGATATTTCCATTCAACCAAATCAACCAGCACACTCACATCTACCCAAATTCAGAACATGGAATGAGCCTAATGTAATATCCCAAATTTTGGGAAAAAAAACTTAAGATTAATCCTGAATTAAGTGGACTGCTAAGCCCCGATTTAGCAAATGTCCCTATGAGGTATGTTTAAATTCCCTACAAATTTCTTTATATCCTTGGGGGTATTAAAGAGCTTGGGGAATAACAAAATAAAGCGATTAGAAGTCACACATAATATAGTAAAGTGGAACCCAAAGTAATTTTGCCACCGGTGAAATTATCGGTGTGGCAATGGTGATTGTGTAACCTTTTTGGATGGGTAAATGATGGTAAAAAGTTATGAAACTTTCCATAATGAAAGTATACTTATCAAGGTTTAATTTGATAGGTCATATAAGTCATTTGGAGTTGTACACAAAGAGAAATGAATTTTTGAAGTTAGCCCAGTGAAATTAATTATTTTCTGGGCCAGCATTCGATGATTAAAATTTTGGGAAGAGTGAGCTTCTAATTGGCTAAATTTTATATTTTTCTTTAAAACTAGACTCAATAAGGGTTGCATAGCCTTTGAAACCACCCCAATTTTATATCTACACAATTAGATATGAATTTTCAAAATTTAATGAAAATTTTGTCAGTTTTGCAATTAAGTGCGAAAATTGGAATTTTGGGCCAATAGGGAGCTGACACGTGGCAAGCTAATTAACACCTCATTAATCCATTAAATCATCATCTTCCTCCTCATTTTTCATGGAGAAAAGAACCAGAAATAAGAGAGAGAAAGAGTTGAGCGAAAATGGAGGGAGAGGAGAGAGAAAACTTAGAGCCGCTGAAACACTACCGAATCGGCGTCCTCTCTCAAAGTACCCTTCAGGAAACTTCTTCTACTCATCGAGAGCTACATTTCTACGGTTTCGTATTTTCATTTGGAGGTGGTTGGCGCCATCTCACCGGCCAGGGTGTTGCCGGAATTCCGAACCGTTTGCGGAAACGGGTAGAGGTAAGCGTAAGCTTCCTTTTTAACCGATTGATTTGTTGTTTGGATGAGTAAATTGGAACTGGGGTACTGTTTATGGATGGTTTTAAAGGATGTTTTAATGGCTAAATGATGTCTAATGAGTATTTAAATAGCTAATCATTTGATTAGGAGTAGCAAGGAAGTGATTAGGCAAGAGAAAACGAGAAAACAACAAACTTTTTCTGAGAATCCTAAATTCTTCCCTGTACTGTTTCATGTTGAAGGATTGGAAATACGATGATTTGGATGCTTCCATTGGCTTTAGGAGGAAAAATTGTGTAGGTATACAAGTGTTCATGATTTTTGGATGCTTGTGTATGAATTTGGGAATTTATGAAATAAGGTTGTTCATGTCGTTGATTCTGCCCTGTTTGAACAGTGACTTTGTTTGAGCTGTTTCATATGGTAAATATTGTCCAACAATTCTTCAATTTTTCTGACTTAAATTAGACATTTAGATCTTTAATTTGGTAGGTATTTTGTAATTTTTGGACAAGTATGCTAGGAGATATGAATTTTTGAAGTTGTGCCCTGTTTCTGGAATGAAATCTGGAATAGTGCCTGTTTGCCGAATTTCTGGGAATATTATGACAATAAGAGTCATACCAAAGTATTTTTATATAAAGCTACACTTAAAGGGTTTCAAATATAGCTTTTAACCACCTCAATTGGAGTTCTATAGTATTAATTATGATTTTCCAAAATTTGGTCAAAAATGCTGGTAGATTGAGTACCATGCGAATTTGAGTAAGAAATTGGCCAAATATAATTGGAATGAACTCCAAGGGTGAAAGTAAGCCTATAGGGTTAATGTGAGCCACTGGGTATTCACTTTTCATGGCTCTAATGATGTTATCATTTGCCTAAGGTCATGAAGTGATAAAGAAAGAGCAATGGTTGGCAGATTAAGGGACAAGAAGAGAAGGACATAAAGTCCGAGAGGTAGTAAACTTACCTTTTCTGCATGTATATGATATGTATGTCTTGCATTGATTATGTGACTGCTTTGCCTATTTGTGTGGAACATGTATGATTGGTTGAAGCTCTGTTATATTTGTGCAATGGCCATATGTATGTCATAACATCGAGCATGCAGTATGTCTTTATTATGTTGGCATGAAATAGTGTAGGCAAGCATGTCATGCATTCATATATATCTGGCATGCATAGTGGTAATGTTTGCTACTGAGATTCTCTCGAATCTCACTCCTCCCAACCAACCATTTAGACAGGTGAAGAGTACATGAAGATATGCATCGGAGGAGATATGAAGGTGAAGTGAAGATCGTAGTGTAAGACACTACTATTTATATTTAATGTAAGAGTGTGGTGGTTATGTGTAATTAAATATTTGATGTATATGTGGCTATTGAAAATAAGGTGTTACACCTAATAAGTGATGATTGCGTGAAACAGGACACCAATATGTATTTGACAGAGTGTCTCCAATGAGATTATATTATATCGGCTCCTTAATATGCTTGTCTTTTAGGAGAGATAATGAAAGTTAAATAAATTATTTTAAAATATTTATATTTATCTTTTTTTATATTAAACTAATTTATTTGACTTATAAACTGATATATAATCAAATGGTACGTGACATATATATAATATGATTAACTAACTTATATAACTTCCTTATTCTCTAAAAAAAGGTCATTTGAGTCTTATTCTTTAACCAAGCCCACAAAGTGTTAGGAAGGACACAACGGAAGTTAAATCTTCCTATCACTTGCAAAAGTCAATGAGAAAACAAATAAATAAATATATGGTAGAAAGTAAAGGGCACAATAGACACAAGAATTTTTAATTTGGAAAACCCAAGACGCAAGTGTAAAAACCACGGGGCATCCACAGTTTCAACGAGAAGAGGAAAAGACGACAAGCCTCTCGTTTGATGAGCCTCCCTTCTGACTAGGAAGGATCGAAAAAGAGGAGGGTTAACGTCGTAGATCATTGTCATTCTGATGATTTTCTGCTTCACCCTAGTTCTTCCTCTGCGTCGCCGAGTTTCTACTTGGCCAGTATCTATGCTCAACAAATAAGTCGTAGTTGGAATCATCAAGAGACCCATAATTATTAACATAACAGATGAAACAAAAAGTACGATTTGGATGGGAATATAGTAAGTGTGGATTAAATCAACCTAATTTAGAGAGATTTAATCCACACTTACAAGACTTATTAAGCAATCCACACTTACAATAATTATGAGAGATTTAATCACATTAGTTCAAAAATCACCCCTTAGTCTAGGCCTAACTTAGATTTATTAATACCAAACCACCTTGCATATTAATCTCTCTAAATTAGGTTGATTAAGCACTATAGCAATGAAATGAACTTAAAAATCATATTTAACTTTTAATCCAATAACCGAGCCACCTCACATTACTACTTGATTTTCTCATTAATCTTAATTTAACAACGCCCACCCAAATGAAAAATCAAGATTAATGATACTAAAACCTTATGCTAACTACAATTAATAAATTTATATTTAATTAACCAATATAAACATAAGATACTATTGATCCACTAACCAAGCCACCTTGAAATTAGTACAAAATGTTCACAAAATCATCAATTCATTGACTAACTAGCACAAAGAAATGATAATTAAGCTAATTAAATACAATATCAAGTGTCTAACAAAGGTTCAAGCGACATCCAATCTCTAAATACATCAAAATAATTAGTCTAATATTGTAAAATTCATCATAAAACCTAGAAATCACAAATACAATATGAAAATAGAGAATGGAAGAGCAAAAACTCCCTTATTGAAGCTTCAAGTTCATGTCATTGCCTCTTGCTACAAGGATTTGGAGAATTAGCCACTGCAAAACATCAGCACAGTTTCACCAAACAATTCCAAGATTCAAGATATATAGAACACCAATTAAAGGGACCAATTAATATTGAACAAAGGAATGTTGGTGTTGAATATGATCCAAGAGACAGAGGAGCCCACAGAACAGAGCTGGACGTTGAATAACACCACCGAAAGTGATAGACAGTGAAGGCAGAGTGATGTAGAGCCACAACTGAGATGGTTAACGGCAAAGGAGATGGTGGACCATACCGTGCTTTCTTCTACGCTGCTGTGTCTCTGTCTTGATAGCTTGCTTCAGGTCTGATCATCAACGGTGGAAAGAATGTTGCTGCAGCTCTTGATCTGGAATGATGGAGCTCCCTAGCCGCTGTGGGGGCGGATGATGCCGCCGGCGAGAAAAGAAGAAGAAGGTGAAGCAGACAATAGTCTCTGTTGCGGCGCCTCTCTTCTTTGTTTTTCAATATCTCGCTGAAACTAATATACTCATACCTGATTTTTCTGGTGCAAAACGCTCTGTTTAAATCGTTGACCAAACTGAAATTTTACAAATTTGTGGGACTAAACTGTTATTTCTGTTATTCAAGCCTCAAACTACCATTTTCAGTTTTAATCCAATTTTTCAAATACCTATAACTAAAACAATAAAACCAACATCAAATATTTTCAAAAAAATCAATGATTAAGAGTGATAGCAATTATTTTGATAATTTTTCCCTTTATAGTCCTAATTTCATATAGACACATTTAATCACAATTAATAACAAATGTAAGATCAAATACTATGACTAAACCCCCCAAATGAAAATATGAAAATATATAATAAAAATAGAGATTTGTCAGTCAATAATTGATCTGACGCCTTACAATCACCCTAAAATTAAAAGAAATAAAGACATATGAAAAATAATAAATACCTGATGTTCATTACCAAGTTGTTGGATATTACTTTTACGCATTTCAAGTCTAACAAGATTCTCCACACAAAAATGTAATGGCACGTAAGGTAGAGGATATTCTTCCCAACTAAAAAACTTTAGTTCTTTTGGAAGATAATCCAAATCTTCACAAATATTCAGCTCCGAAGATTTTTTCCTATCAGACTTGTAAGTTTCAAAGTATATTAAATTATACATCTTTCAAAGATTACTAGCCTTCAATGTAATCCTTTTTATCTTGCTCATGTCCAATGATATGCATCGAATTGCCTCAATCCCCTAGTCATAGCAAATCAAGGGAAGCACAATTATCGTTAACTAAAAAATGACTAGAAATACTATAGAACAACTAAATATATTTGCATGAAAATATCCAAATTAATAATGCTATTGTGCATATGATTCAAAAATATTTATAATTTATGTTTTCTGATAATCAAGGTTGATACTCACCACCCAAGATCTTAACGAATCAAAAACATATAGATAAATATCACTAGGAACCTAACGATTAAGATGATAAGAAAAATAAGATAAAATAATACTACCCCATGTTTGTAATATAAAACTCGATTAATTAATTTAAAGAGAGTAAGAAGGCTAAATTAATTGCTTAACTATAGGATATATTACATGATCTCTTTAAAATATTTATGTGTATTATTAAATTATATATAAATTTATAAGTCAGATAAATTAGTTGGAAAAAATTCATAAATATAAATACGTTAAAATAATTTATTTAGATTTTTTAATTTTCCTAAATTAGTCAACTAGCTTAGATCTTATATTACGGAGTGAAGATAGTAATAAATATAATTAAATCATTACCTTGTCACAATTGAAAAAGTCATAAATGTCTTCGTGCCTCCATAGTCGAATAGGGGTTTTAGGATTGGAAAATAACTGTGTCTAGTAATTTCATGGCCCATTTTCCTCACAAGATAGTGCATCACAATATGATCAATGTTATTAAATGAAACCCAGCCTCGTACCAAGGTGAAGAATGCTAGGTCAAGAAACACACTCTTTTGTTTATCATCAAGTCCATCAAAACTTGACTTCAGAACATCAACAATGTCCTTACGTGGAGCTTCATTTAGTTTTTCCAAAGCACTTTTCACTCTCCTTTTCCTCTACCATGAAGAAAGCATCCCAAAACTACTAGGGCTTATAGGTTTCTTTGACAATCACTACAAAAAAATGAACTTTCAGCGGCGACAAAAGTCGCCACTGAAAGTATAAAAGTCGCTACTGAAGTGTTTTCAGCGGCGACAGTATGTCACCACCAAAACGACTGTCGCTGATACTTTTGGCCGCGACATTTCTTCGTTGCCGCTGAAAATAGACAATCAGCGGCGGCATTTTGTCACCGCTAAAAGTACATGAGAAGGCACCACAACGAGGGTCGCCGCTGAAAGTGGGGTATAGGTGGCGACATTTGTTGCCGCAGAAACATGAATCAGCGGTGACATTTGTGTTGCCACATAAATGATTATCAACGGTGACAGTCTTGTTGCCGCAGAAACATGTATCAGTGGCGATAGTTTTGTCGCCGGTGAAACATGAATCAGCGGCGACATTTGTGTTGCCACAGAAACGATTATCAGCAGCGACATTTTTGTCGCCATAGAAACATGTATTAGCGGCGACATTTTGTGTTGCCACAGAAACATGTATTAGCGGCAACATTTGTCGCCGCTAAAAGTTATAAATTTTTTTTCAATTTTTAATATAAATTGCTGAAATTAAAACCTGTACTCTATTGGTAAAGATCAAAAGTAATTTTAAACTAGCAATGATATTAACACAATTCTTCAAAACTAACATCTGATTCTCAAACTGCTTCAAAATTAAGATCAAGTATTTAAATTTTTTGTACAAAGTCTAAGGATTGCCTATTAAAAACATTAAACATGTAAACTATAGAGAAGGACCAGCTTGTGGGCCAGCAAGACTAGGAGTAGATGAAGTAGGAGCTGCTAATTGCCCCTGTTGCATCAAGATAGCTAGTTGAGCATGTATTCTTTGCTCCATTTGTTCCATCTTGTGCTGAAATTGTGCACGCTCTTCTTCCATCTTTGTACGCTTCGCTTCTATCTTTGCACATTCTTTTGCAAGATTTGCTTCCATCTTTGCACGCTCCTCCTGAAATTTTTTATCAAACTCCTCATGCAATTGGGTACGCACATTCTCCACTATTGAATTATCATAGGATTGAAAGCGACCTCTCTTTCTCAAAGGCTCTACTCCATACCCTTTTCCTCTTACATACCCTAATCTCTCACCAAGAACAGCTATCAATATTTCATCAGAGGTCATTCGAGCATCACTCTCTACCTCTTCTTGTTGTTGTTGGAGAAGTTCTTGCAAGTCAGTCTACAATTAAAGCATGAAACAAATGAGATAAAAAATTCATGAACTTAGTGTAGCATATAAAAACACAACACATACGTGAATTTGCTCAGATTGCGGATCTGCCTACACTAACTGTCCATCTGTTGTCTTCCTAGTATGTGTGATCTGCCAAAACTGGTCAGGGGGTGCAGGTTGTCCAGTAATGGGGTCCCTCTATACAAAGACGACAGATGGTACAATTTAAAATAAAAAAGGATTGAAAACATAAACTAAAGTAAAGAGAGATTAAACTTACTGTAGCGAAGTTAATCTCCTCAAATGATCGAGGACCACAAGTATGCTTTGTTACCTGTTTTTCTTGTTCCTTTTACTTTTTGTCTACAAAAAAAATTAGTAATAAGGAATTAGTGACTAAAATAAATATATGATCCATTTAAAAGGATAAAAGTCTACTAGGTAATCTATCATTTACTCTTTCACTCAACCTCATTCTCTTGCTTTCTTGAGAAATAAGTGTTTTTGAATAATAAGCTTAACCTGACTAAATCAATAAATTCCTCTTTTTACATAAAAATACAATTGATTAAAAATGAAGTGAAATGCTATATGTACAGATTATTAAGCTTCTTTACATGATAAATTCATGTGAAAATACAGGAGCTCAACAAAAAATAAAAAATAAAAGAAGCTAGGAAACATCAAGAACACTCGAACAAGAAAGAAAACAAATTGGAACAACATAACCCTGACCATATTATTGCAAAATAGACGACAGAGTAGAGGATGAGGTGACCACATGCAAAGTAATTAAGTAGGCACAAATGTGAAATCTTGCAGGTTTGGGCAAAATATATACACTCAAATGATAAGATGCAAATCATTCACTCAGTGTGAGATATAAATCAATGCCCCAAAATTTAAATGTAGCAAATGAAAGCAAGAACCATATAAAGCCAGTGAATCCTTAATTCAACAGAAACAAATAACCAAGTTTTCTCATGTAGCTAAGGGTTGGACACTATAAGCAGACCTCACTGTCGTAAACACTGATTGAGAGAAACAACGTTAAAGCACTATATAACTGCAGGATTTTTATTCAAAAGGCAAGCTATTCACTTTGTAATTTTTGAACTAACTACCAAAATGAACTATAGGAACAGAACTACAGATAATATCTGGAATGCTATATATTTTGGACCTGAATGAATCATTACCTGAATGGAGGAGCAGACAGCGGCGACGTTGCTGGAGAAGGAGAGGAGCGAAGGAGAGAATCGTAGTGGAATAGGGCTTCAGAGATATCCTAATGATTGTTTAGATTCACTTCGTTGTGGTAGAGAATAGAGAAAAGGCGCTGAATGAAAAAAACCTGACGCGCTGAAACTAAAATTTAGGGATTTAGGTTTCAGGATTTAAACAATTAAACATTATATAAGTTATATAATTTTCCCCAGGAGTATCAATAACCGATTGGCTTAATTGGCCAGAGCGATGTGTTGAAATTTGCCAGCGTGCGTGGGTTTGAATCCTTGCAATTTGTTGTTATATATTTTTTAAACAATTAGCATCACTTGAAAAAAAAAACCACTCAAATTCCATTGCGCAGAATCGAACCCTGATCTTCTAATTGATTTGAGTAACTAAAGGATATATACCAGCTCGCCTGACGAATTTTATTAATAAACTTTTATAGCAAAGAATTAAAATATAAAAATAAATTAAATCTTAATTAATTATAAAATATATAAATAAACTTAATTTAATTATTTCTTGGTAAATATTACTTTTGACCTTGAAGTGTCACCTAATTTTAGTTTTAATCCCTCAAGTTTTAAACTGGTAGTTAATATTAAGATTTTAATTAATATTACATATGAAACAAGAATTTAGCATATCTTCAAAAATTAAATATTATATTTCAAAACAAGCTTTCTTCAACTTATAAATATGAGGGTCTTTAAATTAAATGTGGAATATAAGTTTGGAATAATAACCAATATGATATAGAACATACCTGCTTCAACTTATTAAAAATCAGGTTTTAAAATAAAATATGAAATATGGATTTTGAATAACAACTACTTTAAAAAAATGTTTTCAATATTGTTACCCATGATATTTCAAAGCGCAATTTACAGATAATGGCATTGGAGAAAGCCACTACCTAAACAACAGATGTAATTCAATGTTTTAGAACTGAACAATGGATCCACCTCATATAGCTTTATTATACAGTTTTACTGCATTATGGTTTTTATATTATATACGAAATATGATTTTGGACTAATATAAATTTTTATAGAATATTTAGGAATATATTATAACATCCAAAATGAAATCCAATTTATTCACCAAATCCATTTAAAAAGCCTCTAATGAACATTACCTTTCACATTTTATCTATTAGGAGAATAACATTTTGGACAAGGATTACATTTATGGATTGGGCATAAAATAATGACCCGTGATGCGACTAAAATTAATCAAACACTGTAAGTGTACATGTTATGAAAATAGTAAGAAACAAATTAAGATTGTCCCATAAAGACTCAAGTTATAAAAAAAACTAAAATTTTAGAAAATTTTAAATAAGACTTTTAGCGGCGACATGGAAGTTTCCACTGAAACATACTGTCGGCGGCAACATAGTTTGTTGCCGCTGAAAGTGTTATAATCAGCGGTGACATTATGAAGTCGCTCTGAAAATTCCACCTTTAGCGGTGACTTCATGATGTCGCCGCTGATTATAACACTTTCAACGGCGACAAACTATGCCACCGCTGAAGGTCATAATTTTCAGCGGCAATGCAATATCCCAAATTGTGGGACTAGTGGCTTAAGATTTAGCCTGGATTAAAGGGGACTATTAGACCTCTATTTCCTTAGTTTGGTAAATGTCGTAGTGAGACATAGTATTACTTTCAAAAATTTATTTTATATCCTTGAATGTTAAAGAAATTATATTGGTGAGTTAAAGAGCTCGGAGAACAACAAAACGAAGTGATTGGAAGTCACACACAACATACTAAAGTGAAATACAAAATATTGTTGCTATTGGTGAAATTCCTGATGTGGCAATCATGTTTGCATGGAAGATTTTAAGGGTCAAAGGATGTCCAAAAATTATGAGCTTTTAGTCAAAGGGGAGCCCAAGTCTCTTATTCTAAATTTATGTTGTTTGGATTTGTCGCACATGAAAATTTTACTCAGTTGGCCCTTTTCCAACATATAGAATCCATCATATATTCTGCCTACTCCAATCATGGTCCTTGAATGAAAGTTTTGTATCACATACATATCTCTAACAAATGTTATCAAGCACAAATAATCTCTGCTTAGCTTGCTAAAAGAAATCAAATTGCACTTAAATTCTAGTATATATGAAGAACATTTATAAGTATCATACCATTTTACAAGTGAACCTCTCCTATGCTTTTAGTAGATAAAGTTTGCCTATTTGGTATTTTAACCAGAAGTTGATGCCTTGCTAGAGTCACATTCCATAAGAGACTCTCATCAAATGTTATACGTACCATTGCTCCTGTTTCAATTATCCAGGGGATCATTAGGAATAAATTTACCTACCATATTTACCATGGGTGCGTTGTCTCTTCTAAGATTTAAGGGATTGTCTTCCTTGCTGAGATATTGCACTAGATGATCATACTATTTGGGTATGAGACTAGGAATGGGGCTTTCATTGGAGCTCACCTATGTCGCTCTCAAACCTTTCCTCTGTTATCTTTTGTCACATCCTCCCTTCTTGAAGTTTGTGGATAACCTATGATCTTATAATATCGATCTTTGGTGTGTCCAAAATTCCCACAATGATTGCGCTTTAATGGTTTATGCTTTCCGTCTCACTTATCTTCATTCTCTTGAGAAGTGTTGCTGTTATGAGATACACCTGAGCTTTTCATCATCTAGTCTGACATAGTAGTTTGGATATTAGGGAGACCATGCTCTGATACGATGTGAAATATTGAAATGAGAAAGAATTGCATATCTTTCATTGATTGAGTATATATAGGCATAATACATAAGGACTTGACTTCTCTTCTTTTCTTGTCCGCTCCCATCCTTTTACCTCCCTTATGACCATTTGATCAAGATTTAATGGTCCACATTTAATATTTCATTCCAATCATTCTCTCTATTTCCTTCCCATCCTTCTCTTCTCTCTCCCCTAATAAATATTAATAGCATTAAATGCAGACCATTAGATCTTTATCCAATTTTCGTGAATAGGTTAAAGGATAGGAGTGGACGGGAAAATAGAAGGTGAGAAGTCAGGTCAATGCTAGTATATGCGTACCCTAATGGAGAGTATCATAACAACTATATCTCCATACTAATATTTGCCATATTATCTAATAATAAAATCATAATATTATCACAATATTATAATATGAAATCCCGTGATATTCTCCTAAATATATTGCCTTCATCTGCAAATTCTGAAGCTGCCATTTTTGTGAGCTTACCTTCTGAGTTATTTCCTTCGCTTCCCTCCACATCAATCGATATGGGTTATTTAATTTCCTTCGTCCCACCTTGGAAATATTTTTGTTTGATCTCTTTATTAAGTTCATCAAGAACCAAACCAAATCCTTTCTTAGTATGGTTTCAGGTTGTTGAAAGCTACACACACTTGTGAGACACTATCAATAATATGTAAAAATCCTTTTATAATAACATATAATCAAAATAATAAATGAAAATGGATTGACAATCATGAACACAATGATACAACATTTCTTCGATCTGAAGCACATGCATACATAAACCAATTAAGATGAATCGCACTAAAAAATTTCTCTTGTTTAATCCTTGTTTAAATATTTAATTTGAAGGATAGAAAATTCAAACATACAGCGTGAATTTTTAATTACAATAGTTCCTGTGATCGTGTTATTCTCAAATTAATTCTCATTTACTGTAATTCTATTTTCTACTTTATCCTTCAGCAAATAATTAACTCATTCTCTCTTTGTAATCAATTGATTTAGTAAGAAGAGAATGCCTCCTTGCAGGTGCAATTCCAGAATAATTTGAAATTTTATTACTATGTATGATCTCATATATATAAACACACACACTTGTGAGACACTGTGAAATATGTAAAAATCCTTTTATTTTCAATATTTATCGTCCATCATATGCATAGTTATTTTGCATTATCAAAATGAGATACAACATTGTTACAACGCCAATAATTTATTTTGCATGCATATTGGGAGCATAAGCATATGCAAACAAAAAAATAATATAGAACAAGTTGCCCAAAATCTTTCCACTTGTTTAATCCTTGAAACTCTCTAACAGCAATGGAGGGGTGCTCTGCTTATGCCTAAATAAATTACTTGGGATCAACCTTTGACATTACCTTCACCAGCCTTGTAAAATTATCCTTGAAGTGCTTGAATCCTCAAGTGCTTGTCCTGTTGATTGGTTAATACCCAAGTCAAAGTCTCTATAATTGACATACGCTTCTCTTGGAAAACGTGAGCATACAGAGATGAAGTCATAGAATCTCCTAACCCAATTCATATGCTTTTTCATGCTCTTTTCTCCATCTTACCACCTAGCTACATACTATGACTTAAAGAATTCTCCTTTTCTATAAGGATATGGAAGAGCGGATTATGAGATTCTACTTATCATTCCTTTGTATGGACCCTAATCATGAGGGGCTCATCATCTTGTATAAACCTTTTCCATATGGAATTCAAAGCAATTTCAGGAATCACTTGCCTAATTTAATCTAGCTTGTTCTTCATATACACCTTATCAGATATGGTACGCTAGATAAGAATTTCTGGGGATGTGGTTTTTGGAAAACTATAAATGTAAGGCATATATTTGATCCAAGTTATTTCTAGACAATTTTTTTTATGAGGCCTAACTCTAGAAACTTTTCCACCATCAAGTAGAGAAGCCTATCAGCCCTATAGAGTGTAAGAAATCTTATAGTCTATAGGGTCGATAGGCTTCTCCAATTGATGGCGGAAAAGTTTCCAGAGTTAGGCCTCACAAAAAAAATTGTCTAGAAATAAGTTGAATCCAATCTATGCCTTACATTTATGGTTTTTCAAACACCACATCCCCATAAATTCTTATCTAGCGTACCATATCTGATAAGGTGTGCATGCAGAACAAGCTAGATTACATGAGGCAAGTGATTCCTAAAATTTCTTTGAATTCCATATGGAAAAGGTTTATGCAAGATGATGAGCTCCTCATGATTTAGGTCCCATACAGGGGAATGATGAGTAGAATCTCATAATCTGCTCTTCCATATCCTCATAGAAAGGGAGTACTCTTCAAGTCGCAGTATGTAGCGAGGTGGTACAATGGAGAAAAGAGCATGAAAAAGCATATGAATTGGGTTAGGAGATTCTATAACTTCATGACTCCTTATGCTTCACACTTTCCAAGAGAGGCATATGTGAATTATAGAGACCTTGATCTAGGGATGAACCAATTCAATCGGACAAGCTTCTTGAGGTCAAGCACTTTGGGATTCAAGTACTTTAAGGATAATTTTGTAAGGCTGGTGAAGGTGAAGTCTGATGAGGTTGATCCAAGTAATTTGTTTAGGCATGAGCAGAGCTTCCTTCCGTTGCCACTGGAAAGCAACATGGATTAAACAAGTGAAAATTTTTATGCTAATTATTTTATATGGTTTTGTGTATGCATGTTTCATATCCAAATAAGCATGCAAATATATTATTTGTGATCTAAAAGTGTTGTATCACTGATCATGATCGTCAGTCCATGTCTAGTTATTTACTTTGATGATTATATTATAAAAGAATGTTTACATTAGCCACAAAAATTTCCGTCACTAATTTACTGTTTATTTTTTATGACAAGGACTAAATTTTTTTTTGCCGCCAAATAATGACTAAAATCATAGTTTATGAAACTGTAAGGGCATCATAATATAGAAAAAAACTATAAATACATTATTGAAAGTGAAACTATATAAGGACTTATGTGTTAATTTTTTCAAAAATTAAAATTAAGAAGCTCTCCTGAGTCTTCAATAACTGTTAATTCTATGCTGCCTAACTTGACTTTGAATCTTGAATCCTACGAATCTATCCTCTCACACATTTTCTTTATAATTAAAAAATGTTGGAATTTTGGGTCTAAATTCCATGGGTTATGAATAAAAAGTAAGTTGGAAGAGAAGAGGGAAAAGGAAGGAGAAAATGGTGTGTGAATAAAAGTCCCACATTGGACACATTAAAAGAAGTAAGAGTGTATATAAGACTCAACTTCACACCTCTAAAATAGGCCCTTGGGCCAATCCACTTTTGTGGAAGAGTGAGGACATAGGTGGGCCTTGTTCTACCACATGAGCATGCCACCGTTCGTCCTCCCGATCGGCCGCCGCCGCCGGTCCTATCCGCGCGTGTGTGAGATTAAACAATAATTTTTTATTAAATAATTTTTTTATTTTGTCTGAATAATCCCTGAACTGTTGTTTAAATCCTTTTTACCCCTCCGTGATTTTCCCAACAGCGGCTGTAGCAAAACGCTGTGACCGAACCAGTGCATCTGTTCTGGTGTGTCTGTTCGTACGACGCACCAGTTCGCCCGCAAGAGTCACCGTTCGCTTCTGTTCGCTCCGTTCTTGTACGTCTGTTCGCATGACACACCAGTTAGCCCGCAAGAGTCAAGTCCATCTGATCAATTTTCGTCACCTATAAATAGGACATGCTAGTGACAGAGAAAAATATCAATATAAAAAAATCTTCTCTCTCATATACTGCATAGTGCTTTCTGCAATCATCTCATATCCTGTGCGATTCTGAAAGCAGTATCATTGTGTTCGTTTGGGCTTCTGATTGATAGTGCCGTCATTCTGAAGACGTAATCTGTTCTATCTTGGGAAGCAATTGTTCAAGCACTTTGGGCATCCATATAGAGGGAACAAATTGTCTTAAGAAGACAACATACATTGGGCTCGGATTTTATCAAAGTTCATTACCATTCTCGGCAGTCTTGTGTGTTTTCCTATAGTATACATAACTGTCATGTGTTTACAGATTATGCCATCTTAGTTATACAGATTCTTATTAAAATTTCTATATTGAAAGTACTTTCGACAACAATCTTAAGACAATTTGTTATTGGTTTGCTTTATTGGCATTGAAATTAGCTAAAGTTAATTCATACCATCAGTGTCTAGGAAAGTGACTTCATTTAGTGGTTATTTAATTAGTCACCATTGCAATAGCACGGAGAGACTCCTACTTCATTTACACTTACCTGGCCAGTTGATATAATGAACAAATTAAAGCTAGTTTAATGTACTGGTGGAAACATGATTATAGCTTTCACTTGATTGTGTTAAATCTGTGTTTAGTATCTTTAATTTTGATTATTATATTGTTCTTAGATTAATCTGTGTGATTAATCAAAGTTTCTGTTTAAGTAACAGAAATGGCAAGTTCGAGTACAAACTTAATGAACCCAATTGGTTCTGCTTCAATGCATGGTGAGAAACCAGAAAAGTTCAATGGGAATGATTTCAAGAGATGACAACAGAAATTGTTTTTCTACTTAACTACCTTGAACTTGGCACAGTTTCTTACTGACGATGCTCCTAAATTGGAAGAAGGACAACCATTAGACAAGGAAAAAGTTGCTGCAATTGATTATTGGTAGCATTCTGATTTCCTATGTAGAAATTATATTCTCAATAGTCTAGACAATACGTTATATACTATGTATAGTACTTTGGAGACAACCAAGGCATTATAGGAAAGTCTAGACAAGAAGTATAAAACTGAGGATGCTGGCTTAAAGAAATTTATAGTTGGCAGATTTTTGGATTTCAAAATGATTGACTCTAAATCTGTGGTAAGTCAAGTTGAAGAACTTCAATTGATTGTGCATGAAATTCACGCCGAAGGGATGTCTCTTAGTGAATCTTTCCAAGTTGCTGCATTTATAGAAAAATTGCCACCATCTTGGAGGGATTTCAAGAATTATCTCAAGTATAAGCGCAAGGAGATGTCACTTGAAGATCTAATTATAAGATTGAGAATAGAAGAATATAACAAGATTTCTGAAAAGAAATTTGGTAGCAATCCTGTAGCTTCGAATGCTAATATTGTTGAAGATGGTCTGAAGTCTAAAAAACGGAAACGCTTTAATGAGGGATCATCTAAGCCAGCCCAAAGCAAAAGCCAGAAATTCAAAGGCAATTTTTATAATTGTGGGAAGCTTGGCCATCGTGATAAAGATTGTAAGAAGGCAAAGAATCTCAAAAAGAAGAAGAACACTCAAGCCAATATGGTTGAAACTGCTACTGACATGATTGAAACCATGAATCTTTCGGCAATTGTGATGGAATGTAACTTAGTTGGAAATACCAAGGAGTGGTGGGTGGACACTAGTGCCACTAGGCATGTGTGTGCTAACAAATGAATGTTCTCTTCTTACACCCCTACGAAGAAAGATGAACAACTTTACATGGATAATTCTTCTACTTCAAAGGTGAAAGGTGGCCTTAAAGATGACTTCTGGAAAAGTCGTGACACTTAATGATGTGCTTCATGTGTAACATCCTACTTTTATACCGTACAAAACATTTGAAAACGCGACCTGATGCCAGATCATAGACTAGAAATAGTTTTTATCTATTTTAGATACCGACTTCAATACAGTATACGATCCTATAGTTAAGTGGGTTTTCAAAAAGTTTTTCAAAACATTTGAGCTGTGTCTAATTTTTTTTAAATCCATTTAATTCAATCAAATCTGTTCCTATTTGTTAATATCAGAGTACTTAATGAAGTTCTTAGCAGATATTCAGATTAAGTTCACTACTAAAGGGTCCACCTGGTACAGTCACCCTGTTCTAGTTAATATACATTGGTTATATACAACCTTCCAAGTCTACAGTTGGTGTACTTCTACCACCATAAGTAATAGTTTTACAAAATACCATTTAGCATTATATACAGATCCAAAAGTTAGATAACCAACAGAAAATAAACTCTAAGTTTTCATTTCTACCTGTCCGTGGTTACCTTCTTCCCGTGAGAACTACTTGTCCGTGCTACAAGTTAGTTTTTGGAAAAGGGTGAGATTCAAAAGAATCACAGTAGTAACAAATAACACTCATATAAAATGCATACAAAGAAACATGTCATATCAACCACCACATACCAAACAATTCAATATTTATTCAACATTCAGAGATATGTTTATGTATCAACCAATTATATTCAAAGACTTACCATCCTTTTTTACAGCGCTGAGTATTCTATTGGGCCAAAGCCCTTCTCATCTGAATGATTAAAGGGCAATTCTGTCCGATTCATGTTCACAGTTCAAGTATGTAACATGGCAATAATATGCATGAAACAAGATACATAAAATATGAGAGTGAAGTTACTACCTTAACTTTTCCACTGTTCTGAGGTGTTAATAGTTCCTTAGTTGTCCCGGGCAGATATCAAATCCTATATGTGGGAATTCATAAATGGACAGGTTATTACTTAGCCCAATACTTTTGTAAATTATTCTCTTATGTTGGTTATCATTAGGGTTATTATGGTCATTTTAACAAGTCAACCAATGAGTTAAAATAGTCAAATTATCCCAAAAGACTAATTTCTACCCTTGGTGTATAAAGAAATTACAATATACCATTATATTTTGCAATTTTCGCATAGGCACAAATGTTGGTAGATTTGGTCCACCAACTTTAAAAATTCATATCTCTTAGCAAAAATGTCCAATTTCCGTGGTTCCAAAGTCTATGTAACCCTTATTGAGTCTAGTTTCAGGAAAAAAATACTTCACTTAGCCAATTGGACGTACAAAAATCCAGAATTTCCAGTTATTGGATACTGTTCCAGAACTTCCAGTTTTACATGACCAAACTTCAAAAATATAGAAATCCCAGAATACACATCCAATTAACCATTATGACCTATCAAATTAAAGCTCTATGTCTCTACTTTTATACTGGAAAGTTTCAGAATTTTTAGACAAGATATACCCCTTAAATTATCACGCACCACATCTACTGTTACACAGGGCAGATTACACAACATGTTCATATACACTTCCTAAATTTCCAAATTGATATAGGAACATCCAAAAATTATGAACACTTGTGTTCCTACACTATTTTTCTTTCTAAATTCATTGAAAAAATCAAAATTGGCAAAAATTCATTCCTTCTCTTTGCCCAAACTTGACCGAAATACACCATAGAAAGAATCAAAGTGATTTTGCAACTCTTAGTTATAAAATTTATGCTTACCTCGTCTTGTTCTTTGGCCTTGATCTCAACCGTCTTTTTCTCTTTCTCTTTTCTCTTTTTTTTTCTATTTTTCTTTCCTTACTGTCTGACTTTGAAATGGATGGAAGTGAAGGAGTGATTGTATTATATTGATACATATGTGTGTGAGTGCATCGTCAGATAGTTTCCAAGTGTCAAAGCTGAATTGAATATTTTTTACCTACCTTCCTTTCCTTCTTTTCGTCCATGTTTCAAGGAAATTGCGAAACCTTCCTTTCCTTCTTTTCGTCCATGTTTCAAGGAAATTGTGAAACCTTCCTTTCCTTCTTTTCGTCCATGTTTCAAGGAAATTGTGAACACTTGTCTCTTATAATATATTATAGCCAAAACTTTTGACTTAGGGAAAATAAATAAAGTATTATAATAAATTGCATAGATATATGATATGGCAAAAGAAATATGTACGTGTCATGGTATCATATTTTCTTTCTTTCATTGACATGTGTGGCCTACTCCTTTGAATTATAAGGTAAGAGAGTATGTAATGTTTATTCTTTCTCTCTTCCTTTATCTACTCCTAGTGTCATATTGAAGAAGAAGTCAAAAAGTGAGGATGTGTATTAATCTTTCTCTTTTATGTCTTGAAGATATTAGCCGACTTTGTTGACATAAGGAGATGGAGTAGTTTTTTTATATACATATATGTATTTCTTTATCCTATTAATCACACACAATAGGCCCTAATTTCCTTTTTTTCCAATTTAACCTTTTACTTAATTTCAATATATTACATCATGTGCCTGACATTCTCAAGAATTTAGTGTCTGGATCCCTTTTAAGCAAGAATGGTTGTAAGCTTGTATTTGTTTCTGATAAATTTGTACTTTCTAAGAATGATATGTATGTAGGAAATGGTTACCTTAGTAAGGGCCTTTTCAAACTTAATGTAATGACTGTAACCAATGATGGTGTTATCAATAATAATATTGCTTCTGTTTATATGCTTGAGTCTTCTTATTTATGACATCAAAGATTAGGATATGTTAATTTTAGATCAATTAAGAGTTTAATTCATTTAGATTTATTGCCTAAAGTTGATTGTTCAAAAAATGATAAATGTCAAGTATGCATTGAATCAAAATTTTATAAGTTACTATTTCCTCTTGTTGAAAGATCAACTGAGTTATTAGATTTAATACATACTTATATATGTGATATGAAATATGTACCATCTAGGGGTAATAAGAAATATTTTATTACATTTATTGATGATTGCAGTAGATATTGTTATGTGTATTTGCTTAATAGTAAAGACGAGGCTATTAATGCTTTTAGACAATATAAATATGAAGTTGAAAATCAACTTAATAAGAAAATTAAAGTAGTAAGGAGCGATCGTAGGGGAGAATATGATGGCCCTTTCGAGAAATTCTGTATAGAATTTGGTATTATACACCAGATGACTGCTCCTTATGCTCCACAATCAAATGGGATTACAGAAAGGAAAAATCAGACATTGAAAGAAATGATGAATGCAATGTTAATTACGTCCGATTTACCACAGAATTTATGGGGGGAAGCCATTTTAACGGCTAATTTTCTTGTTAATAGAGTGCCCCATAAAAGGATACAAAGCATACCTTATAAAATATGGAAAGGAAAGAAACCTTCCTTGAAATATTTGAAAGTGTGGGGGTGCTTGGCTAAGGTCGCAATTCCTAAACCCAAAAGGTTGAGAATTGGACCTAAGACAGTAGACTGTGTGTTTATTGGCTATGCACTTAATAGTAGTGCATATCAATTTTTGGTTTATAAGTCTGATGTATCAGATGTCTATGTTAATATAGTTATTGAGTCAAGGGATGTTACGTTCTTTGAGAATGTATTTCCGTATAATAAGGGAAATGTAGCAAGTGGTAGTAATAATGACAATACTGTGATACCATGGGATGCTACGACTAATGATGGTTTTGTTGAGAAGGAACCTAGACGTGGTACAAGGCAAAGGATCGCCACATCCTTTGGGCCTAATTTTGTGACTTTTTTGTTAGAAAATAAACCTCAAACATATAGAGAGGCTATGAAATTAGGAGGACTAAACTGTCATTTATAAATTTGAAGTACTAAACTGTCATTTTTATCATTTAAACCCTAAATTGTTATTTTCAGTTTTTATAGTATATTATTATTAGAATTTGTAAATAAGTTATAATTTTAACTTTTAGAAAATTATTAACGGGTAGTAAATTATTTGTGATAGATTGATTTTGGCGTGTGTTTGAACTCTTAGATTTGGAAATGTGATAATAATTAGCTTTGGCGAGAGGTAACCACTTTCCACTTATTATGTGTGTTGGTGTGTGTTTGTGAGTATTTTGTAAAATGATTATGAGATTGAAAATCATATATGAATATTTATAGATTATTTCAATGAGTAATATTGAAGAGTATTTTGTTATAAATTTGCTTTGTGGAACCTTGTGATTTAAATTGTAAGATGTATTTGTATATTTTGACTATCATATGAGTATGAAAATCTTGAGAAAATTCATATTGCTCTATTTATTGATACATATTGGGTTGTTTGGTTTGAGTTGAGATGGAGAAAGTTATTTTTACCACGTGGTATAGCCTCCATTGGTGCACGATGGTTGACTTTCTATTCTTCCACCAGTTCAATGAGGGACCGTCCTACCAGTTAAATGAGGGACTACGACACTCCACTAGTTCAATGAGGGGAAAGACCCATGGTCTTGAAACATACTCTATGAATTTTGGTCAATCCTCATCATGTGACCGGAGAGCTCTTTAAGAGGCCAGTAACATAGATAGTAACTTAGCCCATGGGTCTAGTCAGCGGAAATAAGGCGGTTCGGTTGGATTGATGGGAAGCACTTGGGAATTGTGATATGAGATTTGAGATATAATATTATAATTTCTGATATGAGATTTGTGTACAAAACAATGATATTAAATTTTTAATATTTTATTATATAAACTGTTCACTTGGCACCTCATGAATACATGTCAGCATGTGTAATGAGTTGGAAAGCTGGTTACTGAGGCTTTTGTCTCACCCCGTCGATTTAACATTTTTCAGGTGATAGTTTCCGTGCTGGAATGTCGGGAGGAGCTCCTGAGGCATAGATATATCTATATGGCCTCTTGTGGTTTATTATGTGTTGAATTGATGTATATTGCCACTCATAGGGCCTACATCCTATAAACTCTGATTTGACTGCATACTTTGGATTATCGTATCATTGATTGGATATTATAATATTTAATAGTTTGTGAAATTTTATCTCTATTGTGATTAGTCTTTGAGAGAGAATAGTTAATATTATGGAAGTAAGGAGAGGATCTTACAACCCTCAAGTTCATTCCCTCACAAATGAGATTGTGTTATTAACACAAATCCAAATAAAAAGATCAACCCCATAAAGCTAACCTATTTAGAGGTAGATCTCCTTAAACTTGCAAATTACACTTTGTTTATAATATTCCTGATATAGAACTCATAACAATGCACTCCCTTCAAGAGCCAACACCCTGATATAACATATAGCTATGAACTAAACCATCCATATTGGCCATAAAATAACAAACCATGCAAATAAGCGAAAGTCAGCAGCAACCACCACATCCCAATTTACACAATAGCTGCATATCTTAAACATCAACTAAGATTATTCTTCATGATCACATCTTTTAAATTCATCCAGTGAAGCTAAAACATTCTAGCTCTATTGCTTTGACAGGGATGCGTGTAAAAGCTTCATGCTCACGAACAACAAAACACAAAGACATCTCTAGACTAGTACTACTTACAAGGAGAGATACACATAACAAACATAACAGAACATTCCCTCTAATACACATGAAATCCTTAAAACATCTAAAACTAGAATCCTACTTCTGCAGTTGCTGATATATATTCCTTCTCCTTGTGATTCAGTATTTTTCAGTAAAATCCACAAGGCATGAAGCCATATAAGTAAACAAAGCAGAAAGCAAGCAAAAACATAGAGCTTTTATCATACAGACTCTCCCAAATTCGTTCCACGAATAGCATCTTTATCAAGAATAACTATCAAGGAATATATCAGCAGCAGAAGAACAGCTTTTATGACCCCAACAACTATTTCCTTAAAACACACAAACACAGGAAAAGAATCACTGACTCATCGAAGTTGCGTGTGTTCATCAAAAAATTCATCTTTATAAAAATCCAATCACTACAGAGTTGAATTCTTCCCTACAACCCCCCCAAATTCATTCCTTCTAAGAATACTTGGGGGCAAAATATTTTGAAACGGATGAATTCAGAAGATAGGTAAAGCCTATTGAATTATACTTACAGAAATATGGAGATAGCCAAAATCCTCAGAGCTGAAATACCACTGAGAAACCGAACCAAGTTAATATAACAGACAAAAAGAGATATATGACCTTCTATGCTATATATGTGGAGGTAATTTCCAAGCCTAGGCCTGGAATAAACTGCTGCATATGCTAAATTCTGAGCAAAAGGAGAGATTGCAGATGACAACCACTGAGCGGAAGAGACCAGAGGGTGAGCGGACAGTGAACAAGCAGAGAAAGAAGAGAGAGGGTGGTTGTCGTTCACTGTTTGCTCTAATTCTTCCTTGTAAAGAGACAGGATTGAGAGCTATTGAGACCAGAAAAATGCCATCATCTGCGTCATTTTGAGGGGATAGCTTCGATTGGGGCAAAGGACGCGAGCTGGACTAGAGAGAAAGGAGAAGGAGACGGCACAACTGAGAGGAGAGGAGTTTTGAGTGCAAAGAGGGTGAAGCTTTGGCCATCGAAGAAGAACGGGGTCGAATTGGGAACAGAAAATCGAAAACAAAAACCAAAAAACATATTAAAACTGTTCTCTAATTTTAGTTTTTAAAAATAAATTCTTATTTTTTTGTGTTTAAAAACAGAAAAACTGTTTTTAAAAACAGAATCAAACAGGCTCCAATTTCCCAGTGAGGATTCCCCAAGAAACATGGTCCTCTTAAGCAGCCTCAATTAAAATTGAGCTGCCCATATCTACACCTGTGCTTTCTTTTTCATTTTTTTATTAATGGTCCCACGGGTCGAACCCGTGAAAGGGAGGAGTGGCCTAAGGCCACTTCAATGACCACTGTGCCACTAGGCGCTGGTCCACCTGTGCTTTCTTAATTTTTGGAAATATTAAGCAGGGCCATGATAATTAATAACCGGGAAAAATATTAAACAAAAGAAACTTTAAAATGTATATAGTATGTACGGATAACGTGAAATAATTAAAAATAAAACAAGTTGTTTGTCAAAAAATAAATAAATAAAAAACAAGAACAGTACTCTAGTTACCATTTCTTCTTTTTTTTTTTTGGGGTCCAGTTCAAATTAAAGACGTAATTATAAAGTTGATCCTTGAAACTTGGCCTCCCCCCCCCCCCATCAAGGGACACTGATGAGGATATTTGACGGTTCTATTAATTTATTTCTCATTTTCCTTAACCACGTTACAGATTAATTATATATAAAAGGATTCAATGAAGAAATTTTACTCAATGCATAGTCGTATTTATATTAATTAAGAATTTTTTTATCAAATTTCATTCTGAAATTTCAGAACATATCTATGTTACCCGCCCCCATTAAAAAACTAAAATTGAACGCTAAAAATAGATCTTAATTATTAACTTTTTTAACAGTAAGAGATAACATTGTCCAGTTTAACACTTCTGGAGAAACTTTAATCGGATTGGATTTTGAGAATCTCAAGACATTGAGTGAAGAGTTCTTGAATATGGGTTGATGAAACCGAAAGTAACACAAACGCAGAAGCGAGCAATAATAACGAACTTGGAGAACCCATAATAGCGCAGAAGTGCTTTGTCTGTGCTTAAAACAGCATGTTATGTCCGCTTATATACACAAATTCTGTACCAGATAATAGTGGAGATATACGTCTAATTTAGCAATGACTGAGTCATCTTTAAGACATACATTTTATGTACGCGTTATTACGCCGACATTATAGACTGAGATTCCATTCTCATTTATTTGGTCGCCCGAACTGCTATTACGCAGCCAAAAAAAAAAAAAAGTTTTTCAGTGTTTCTTTCCTTGGTCTTTCCAAATTCTTTCTTTTCGACATTATTGGATTCTTATTTATTTCAACAGTAACCTATATCTACATCTAAAATGCATTCTTCCATTTGGGATATAAAGCCCATTGACCGAAGATGTTATGGATATTTCATTTTAAAAATCAATAATTTTGACTTATGTTATTTTTCTGTTTGGTTTGACAAAAATCTTTATTTAATCTTTTTGATAGCTGAACGCGAGGTATAAAGCCATTGACCAAAACAATTGCTTGACATAAAGCCATTCAAACAATTGTTTCTATTGTTCAATATTTGGGTGGAAAAATATATTTTTGTGGCTCAAATTTTAATCATTCTAGGGTAAATAATACTAATAATAATGTTCATCTACGGTTTAATTTCATTAATCTCGTTCATACTTATGATTGTTGCCATATCTGTTTTCCACAATATTATATACTACTACCTCCCACCTCGTTGTTTATTTAACTACTATTTGTTTCAAATATCAGAGATAGTACATGTTGACAATAATTTTCTTAAATTAAATAACCTTTGTTTTGATTGTTTCAACTTGTCACTTAGTTCTAGAATAGTTCTAGAAACAAAACAGTATATGTTGACAATAATTTTCTTAAATAATCTTCGTTTTGACTGTTTCAACTTGTCACTTAATTCTAGAATAGTTCTAGAAACAAAACTTTGACAATTTCCTTTTGCCTTGGCTGGTCTTATAAGTTATGTATTAATTGTTACAAATCAGAATAAGTCTTGGTCACGAAGAATTTGTCTATTTAATATAAAAAAAGTATGGTTTGTCGATAATTTATTGTTTAATACCGTTAATGAAGTGAAGTCATGCTCAATATAATCATTTGCTTTCTTTAAATTCATATAAATCTAGGAGGGTTCTCTGTAAACTCTCTTATTTAATAAATCATGTATGCACTATGTTACAGAACTTTGTAAGTTTTTCCTTTACTGCATAAATACAAAATTACTTGTTTATCCAAACAAAAAGTTTTATTTTTTCTTCTCTTCCGCCTGCCTCTCGTCTACGTCTGGAGTGGCTTCTTTTCTTGCGTTCCCTCGCGTGGCGTCCAGGCTTCTTGCCTATTATCTCTCTGTTTTTTTTTTCTTTCTTTTCTTTGAATAATTTTTTTGTCTTTCCCATTCGTCATTTTCTAGGTACAAAAAAGAGAGAATATGAATAAATTTTCTTTCCAAATTCTATTTTTCCTAACCATTTAATTTAGGGAGAAAACTATGTAAAATAAATAAATAGGAATAAAATATTTTTAAATTTAATCTAATATTTTCCAAGAAAATATACCTATTTAATTATAAAATATACACTTGTCAAACTCACAAAAAAATATGACAATTCTAAATGAAAAAAATCCCAAGTACATCCCCCAGAAGCACCAATATCCAAATTCAAGCATATACTTTTAACAAACTCCTAATTAGGCCAAGATGACAAGTTACATATTTTTTTTTTAAAAAAAAATTGAAATTAGATATTGGCCTGATTTCATTTTTAATATTTCATTTGATTATCTTTAATTATTTTAAATTCATATATGAGATTTTTTGTAACACCCTATTTTAGTACCGTACAAAACAGTGGAAAACATGACTTGATGCCACATGAGAGACCAAAAGCAGTTCTTAATCCATTTAGGATCCCAACTTCACTACAGGGTCCGATCCTATAGTTAAGTGGGTTTTCAAAAGGTATTTCAAAATATTTTAGTTATGGTCTCATTTTCATTTTTCAAATTGGTTTAATTCATTCGGGTCTATTTCCATTTCTTAATATCAGAGTACTTACTGAAGTTCTTAGCGGATAATCAGAATAAGTTCGCTACTAAAAGGGTCCACCTGGTACTGTCACCCGGTTCTAGATAATTTACATCGGTTACATACAACCTTCCAGGTTTACAGTTGGTGTATTCCTACCACCATAAGTACTAAGTTTACCAAAATACCATTCAGTATTATATACAGATCCAAAAGTTAGATAACCAACCGAAAATAAATTCTAAGTCTTCACTTCTACCCGTCCGTGGCTATCTTCTTCCCATGAGAACTACTTGCCCGTGCTGCAGGTTAGTTATTGGAAAAAGGGTGAGATTCAAAAGAATCCCAGTAGTAACAAATAACACTCATATAAAATGCAACGAAGAAACATGCCATAACAACCACCACATACCAGACAATTCAATATTCATTCAACATTCAGAGATATGTTCATTCAATAAATAATTCTATTCAAGGACGTACCGTTCCTTCCCACAGCGCTGGGTATTCTATTGGGCCAAAGCCCTTCTCATCTGAATGCTTAAAGGGCAATTCGGCCCGATTCATGTTCACAGTTCAAGTATGTATAATGGCAATAATATGCATGAAGCAGGATACATAGAATATGAGAGAGAAGTTACTACCTTAACCTTTCCAATATTCTGAGGTGTTACCACTTCTTTGGTCGTCCCGGACAGATATCGAATCCTATATATGGGAATTCATGAATGGACGGGTTATTACTTAGCCCAATACATTTATAAATTACTCTTTAATGTTGGTTATCATTAGGGTTATTATGGTAATTTTACCAAGTCAACCAATGAGTTAAAATGGTTAAATTATCAAAAGGGACTAATTTTTACCCTTGGTGTACAAAGAAATTACAATATGCCATTATATTTTGCCATTTTCGCATAGGCACAAATGCTGGCAGATTTGATCCACTAACTTTAAAAATTCATATCTCTTTGTAAAATAGTCCAATTGGAGTGGTTCTAAATTCTATGTGACCCTTATTAAGTATAGTTTCATAGAAAAATACTTAAATTAGCCAATTGGACGCACAGAAATCCAGAATTTCTAGTTATTGGACATTGTTCCAGAATTCTTCAGTTTTACATGACCAAACTTCAAAAATGTGTAACTCCCAGAATACACATCCAATTAATCCTTATGACCTATCAAATTAAAGGTCTATGTCTCTACTTTCAGACTGAAAAGTTTCATAATTTTTGGACAAGATTTACACCTTGAATTATCACGCACAACATCTACTGTTACACAGGGCAGATTACATAACATGTTCATGCACACTTCCAAAATTTCCAATTTGATATAGGAACATCCAAAATTCATGAACACTTGCATACCTACACAATTTTTTCTTCTAAATCCAATGGAACTATCAAAATTATCAAATTCCAACTCTTTCTTCACGTCATGCACAGGGCAGAAATGTGACAAATAAGCCAACAATTACCCAACTTGCAATTTAAGTCTCATACTAGTTTTATAAGCCTTCTAAACATCATAAAACACCATGAACACAACCAAAATACCATGAATCTTCATAATCATAACTTGACCAAAAAAACAGGGCAGATTTCACATGGGAAAAATCCTCAACCAACCAACACAATCTATAGATCAAAATGAAGCTAAAGCTCACCTCTTGCTCCTCCTTAGGTTCTTTCTTTATTTCTTGAACTTGTGCTTTTGCAAGATGGCTAAAAACACCTCCTCTAAAAATTCTAAAACCATAGAGTTGAAGCTCTTAGAGAGGAGAACAACTTTTATGAAGGCCTCAAGAGCCATGGAGGTGGTTTGGAAGGTGAAAATGGAGCTAGAAGCTCTTACCTTGAAGTTGTCTTCCTCTTTCTCTTTCCTTAAGCTTTTTGGACGAATTTGGAGTTGTGTGAGGGAGTGTTTGATGAGTTTAATTCACTCTTCTTCAGCTTCCAAATCACTTGGCCGTATAACACCAAAAGGAGAAAAGAAATATGCCATGTGTCACATTTTTATGGAGTCTTGAAAAGTTACATGGTTAATTAACCAACCTTAGTTAGCCTCCTTAGTCAAGCTTTCTCTTTCCTCTTCTCTTGTGCAGCTGATTGTAAATGAGGATAAGAAGATGAAGAATGAAGACTTAATGAATTAAAGCCTCTCCCTTTTCATTCCAATTGTCCAAGCCATTTTTGTTGACTTTCTTGTATAAAAGATGAAGCCATTAATTGATTCATCTCTCCCATTATTCTTGGATGAGATTATAGCATGAAGGGAGGAGATTTAATTTGCTTTTCAAATGTTAATCTTGACCCTTCATCTTGCCTTCCAATTAAGTTTTTGGTCATTATAGATTTTAGGCGAAAATTAGATAATCTATCGATAACTAATTGGACTAAAATCATCATACAATTTCTTGGGATAATTCTTTCATTAATTTCACTATCCATTAGTACACTTAGTCCTTAAGTACTTTTTGGGATATTACATTTTTATTTTGAATTTATAATTTATCTAAAGATAAACCTAATGCTTAATTTACTGCTTGTTATGTAGCATACTATATATTATGTACTACGTAAAAGATAAAAAGTTACAGAGTTTAGAAAATACGAAGAACAGAAAAATTTTAAAAAGCAAGTAATGGTTTATTTTTCATTTCTTGAACTTTACTGTTTTTAGTTATAGGGAAAATAATACTAAGATTCCAAATAAAGAAAATAATATCAAAAAAGTATCATAGCTAGTAAATAATAAGTGAAAGAGCAGCCAGCCATTGACTAGTGGAAGAATTACTATTAATAAATTATGAGATTTTTCTAATATTATTTTTTTTAACTGGGATCTTAGTTTATACAGCCTTCGTTGGAGCCGAAAAAGCATGATGGAAAATATATATATCAGATACTCATAACATACGATTTTTTACACCATCATGATTTTCTCATCCTGTAGTATATTTTGTTCCTTTCAAAATAGGGATTTTTAATTAAAGAATAGGAAGTTTTGTAATATCTCGAATTTTGGGACTAGAGGCATAAGATTAAGCCTGAATTAAGTGGACTGCTAGACCCTGGTTTAGCAAATGTCCTTATGAGGCATGTTTAAATTCCCCAAAATTTCTTTATATCCTTGGATATTAAAAAGAATTATATTGGTGAGCTAAAGAGCTTGGGGAATAACAAAACAAAGTGATTGGAAGTCACACACTATATAGTAAAGTGGAACACAAAGTAATTTTGCTACCGGTGAAATTCCCGGTATGGCAGTGATGATTGTGTGACATGTTTCGATGGGTAAATGATGGTGAAAAGTTATGAAACTTTTCATAATTAAAGTATACTTATCAAGCTTTAATTTGATAGGTCATATAAGTAATTTGGAGTTGTACACAAAGAGAAATGAATTTTTGAAGTTAGCCCAGTGAAATTAATTATTTTTTGGGACAGTATTCAAAGATTAAAATTATGGAAAGAATTAGCTTCCAATTGGCCAAATTTTATATTTTTTCTCAAGACTAGACTCAACAAGGGTCTTATAGCCTTTGGAATCAATCCAATTGGACATTTGTACAATTAGATATGAATTTTCAAATTTTAATGAAAATTCTGCCAGATTATCTATTTTGTGCGAAAATTCAATTTTTGAACCAACCAGGTGCTGACACGTGGCAGATGAGAAAAATGATCCATTTATCCATTAAATCATCATCTTCCTCCTCATTTTTCACGCAGAAAGAACCAGAAATGAGAGAGAGAAAGATTAGAATGAAAATGGAGGAGGATGAGAGAGGAAGTTCTAACCTCTGAAATACTGTCAAATCGGCATCATCTCTCAAAGTGCCCTTTAGGAAACTTCTTCTACTCATCATGAGCTACATTTCTACGATTTCAGATTTTCATTTGGAGGTGGTTGGTGCCGTCTTACCGGCCGGGGTGTTGCCGGAATTCCGAACCGTTTGCGGAAACAGGTAGAGGTAAGCGTAAGCTTCCTTTTTAACCGATTGATTTGTTGTTTGGATGAGTAAATTGGAAGTGGGGTACTGTTCATAGCTGGTTTTAAAGGATGTTTTAATGGCTAAATAATGTTCAACCAGTGTTTAAATAGCTAATCACTTGATTAGGAGTAGCAAGGAAGTGATTAGGCAAGAGAAAACGAGAAAACAACAAATTCTTCCTGAGAATCTGATTTTCTGCCCTGTACTGTGACATGGGAAATAGTGGAAATTTGATGATTTTGATGCTTCCATTGGCTTTAGGAGGCAAAATTGTGTAGGTATACAAGTGTTCATGATTTTTGGATGCTTGTGTATGAATATGGGAATTTATGAAATATGGTTGTTCATGTTGTTGATTCTGCCCTGTTTGTACAGTGACTTTGTTCAGGCTGTTTCATATGGTAAATCTTGTCCAAAAATTCTGATGTTTTTCAGGTTTAAATTAAACATGTGGAGCTTTAATTTGGTAGGTATTTTGTAATTTTTTGATAAGTATAGTAGGAGATATGAATTGTTGAAGATATGCCCTGTTTTCTGGAAAGAATCTGAAACAGTGATGTTGTGCGAAATTTTTCATAGGGCAAACCTTATCCAAAAATTCTAAACATATTTAGAATTAAATTAGAGATATAGATATTTAATTTTATGGGTATTTTGTAATTTTTGGACAAGTATATTAGGAGATATGAATTTTTGAATGTCTGCCCTATTTTCTGGAAAAAAACCTGAAACAGTGTGGTTGGGAGAAATTCTGGGAATTTTGTGGTTGTGGTGGCCAAAATTTAGTATTTTTATGTGATTTATTCAAATATCTTCACATAAGAATTGGAACCACTCAATTTGGAGTTTCCTAGAATTAATGGTGAATTTTTAAATTTAATCTTGTTAACTGAAATTCTGAAACAGAGATTAGAAAGGGGAAATTCCATGTTAAAGTGTTCACATATAGCTAATGGCTATATGTTCCTTTGAAAATAGACCTAAAGAGGGTTGAATAGAGCATTGAATCATGTCTCTAATAATGTGATTGGTTATATAGGGCCATGAAGTGACAAAAAAAAAAGAAGCAATAGCTGGCGGATCAAGGGACAAGAAGAAAAGGACATAAAGTCCCAGAGGTAGTGAACTTACCTTTTCTACATGTATGTGATATGTATGTCACTACTACAAAATGTAAATTTTACGTCCCTAAAAGACGTCCCTTTTTTAAAAGGGAAGTAAAAAATAAACCGAGGCATTTTTATAATTATGGGTAAGAATTATGTAACTTTAGGCATCCCTTTTCAAAAAGGGACGCCTAAAGTATAAAAAATTAATTTTTTTAAATTTTTTTTTAGACTTTAGACGTCCCTTTTTGAAAAAGGGACGTCTAAAGTCAATTTTTTTTACTTTAGACGTCCCAAATTTAAAAAGGGACGTCTAAAGGTAACGTATATCAGTCAAATTATACTACATCACTCTCTTGAAGCTCATTTTCCACCATAACTCTCTCTCTTACTCCCTTTCATTATCGTTGTTCTTTTTTTTTAAAGTCGTCCTCCTCTATCTCCACCACCACCATCTACCGTCTTCCTCTCCATTGTTGAAGCTTGTCGCCATTGTTCTTCTTCGATCTTTGATGTTGTTGGTTCCTCCTCCCTCCCTCTTCCTCCGTTGGCCTCCATCCTCCCTCTCCTACTGTGGCCAAAAGGTATGAATAATTAATTTTTCTTTTTATAGGCTAAGTTTTAAACTGAGATTATTGTATATGTATTTTGTTGTGTTAAGATTTAGATTTATCTTCATTGTAGATTCATTTTGATTTATCATCCTTCACCAATATTAATCTGTAAGGATATTTTGGTTTATAAAAAACTGTTCGATCTTGTTTCTGTATGTTATAATTGTTAGGCAGTGAAAAATATAAGCGAGTTTTTTTTTTAAAAATAACTTTAGACGTCCCTTTTTAAAAAAGGGACGTCTAAAGTTTAGACGTCCCTTTTCTTAAAAAGGGACGTCTAAAGTTTTGTTTTTTTTTTAAAAAAAACTTTAGACGTCCCTTTTTTAAAGGACTCCGTATCCTGACTTTTTTACGTCCCTGGTATAGGCGCCCCTCTTTTTTTGGACGTTAAAAGGGCTAAAAAAAAGGACGTTAAAAATGTTTTATGTAGTAGTGTGTCTTGCATTGATTATGTGACTGCTTTGCCTATTTGTGTGGAACATGTATGATTGGTTGAAGCTCTGTTATATTTGTGGAATGACCATATGTATATCATAACATCGAGCATGCAGCATGTCATTATGTTGGCATGAAATAGTGTAGGCAAGCATGTCATGCATTCATATATATCTTGCATGCATAGTGGTAATGTTTGTTACTGAGATTCTCTCGAATCTCACTCCTCCCAACTAACAATTTAGACAGGTGAAGAGTGTAGGAAGATATGCATCGGAGGAGATATGAAGGTGAAGTGAAGATCGTAGTGTAAGACACTACTATTTGTATTTGATGTAAGAGTGTGGTAGTTATGTGTAATTAAACATTTGATGTATATGTGGCTATTGTGAATAGGGTATCACAAGTTTTAAGATTATTTTTATCATAAAGTTGTTTCTAGTTTTTTCCCACACAGAACGCTGGGATGATTCTTGTGATTGATAAATACCTGAAATTGATTATCCAAGTAGGAAGACGGCTTTATTTTGTATAAGTTGAATCAACCTATGTTAATATTTTCTTTTGAAGTGAAAAACTTGAATTTGGATCTATTCAAATAAAACTTCATCGCTAATAAATGCCTAAGGTAGGAGACAAAAATAGATTTGAAAAAGAAAAACAAGATAAAAATGAAAAAGAAGATGGTTTTTTTTATAATAAGCAAATTATTAATTTTACAATCCTTCACATAAAAAAAACTAACAAGAAAGAATAAATTTCAGTTAAATCCAATTGAATAATCAAAACTGGAATTAAACCTACACTTGCCTTCAATTTTCTTTTTAATTACAGAAGGGCATTCTCCCTTCTAATCTTTCAACAACATTTATAAATTCCTTGTTAGACATCTTGGCCTGATTAAGAATTTGCTACAAGTGCAAGTCTGAATTTGAATTTTGATATCTCAGCTAGATTCAATTAGGATTTTCCCATTCTTAATTCATCATTCCCTTGATTTGTCACTTTCTGATATTAGAACAAGGGAGACTAATCCCTTTTGAGACTTAGCACAAATGGTCTTTGTCTCTCTCAATAAATACACTTCTCAAAATTCAAACATGTGTTCTTCTCTTTAGACCGCTTACCACTTTAATCAACAACTCGTTAGTTTGACATGTCACTCTTAATTCCCTTTTATAGCCACATTTTCCTATATCTTCCTTTATTTCTTCATTTTATTACTACGTCTCGTTCCGTCAAATATATTAGTATATCACCTACCACGTAGATTAATAAAGAGAAAAAGTGAAATTTGGCATGTGCATTTCTATTGTTGCAATTAAACTATGACCTTGAGGGGAACTAAGGTCTCGTCGAATAATATCTTACTTCACAATTCATTACTGAACAATGCAAGAGAATTTGCATATGAAGAAAGACAACTTTTTTTTATTATTATTTATACTACATACATAGACATTGCAATGCCTTCTTTGCTGCTTTATCATCCAAATAATCTCCGTTGTTGCATCTGAAGAATGATATCAAAGTGACTTCATAGTGGCTTGATTTTAGTTATGAAATTTCATTCAACACCCAAGAACTTTGGATGAAATTAAATTTTAAGTTTGCATAAATGCCCTTCCTTTATTATCTCATTCACTGTTATTATATTTTCTACTTTCCTTTAGCAAATAATTTACACACACTCTCTTAGTAATCAATAGATTTAAAGTAAGAAGAGAACCTCTATTTGCAGGTGCAATCCAAGAATACTCAGAAAGTGTATTAATATGTATGATCTCTCATATATATGTGTGAGACACAACGAAATATGCAAAACAAAATAATAATAATATCACCATCAAAGTAATTAAATTAATTAATTAATTGACAATCATGATCACAGTGATACAACATTCTTACAACGGTAATAATTTATTTGGCATGCTTATTTGGATCTGAAGCATGTGCATACACAAAAACAATATAAAATAAATTACCTTAAAAATATTCACTTGTTTAATCCTTCAAACTTTCCAACGGCAATGGAGGGATGCTCTGCTCATGCCTAAACACATTACTTGGATCAACCTCAGACTTCACCTTCACTAGCCTTATAAAATTATCCTTAAAGTACTTGAATCCCCAAGCGCTTGACCTCAAGAAGCTTGTCCCGTTGAACTGGTTCATCCCCAAGTCAAGGTCTCTATAATTGACATAAGCTTCTCTCGGAAAGCATGAAGCATAAGGAGTCATGAAGTCATATAATCTCTGTTAACTCTTAGAAATTCATAACATTCCAACACATTTTCTTCTCTTTTTACCTATTTTTGGGTTCAAAATGTGCATAGAAAGAAATGTATAGAAGAAAATGTGCATATCAAAGTATCATGCAAAAATCAAAGATATTATAGTTACATCTTTGTGATTCAATTGAGAATTTATAAATCATCTCTCTTTTGTAGATGGATGGAGACAAGTTTTGAAGCCCTACATGAACCCAGAAACAAGGAAGTGAAGCATTGCCAAGTTAGAAGGAGTTTGTACAACTGACTTCAACAAGTCGACACACTAGCCGTGGCAAGTCATCCATGTTTTGCTCTCTGTGTAACTGGCTACGGTAAGTTGACAGACTTGCTGTAGCCAGTCGAGAATCTGAAGAGAAATTTGCTCTCTGTGTAACTGGCTACGGCAAGTTGACAGACTTGCCGTAGCCAGTCGTGAAAAGTACAGTTGCGCGTTTTAATATCAGAAGCGAAAAAACACTTCTTAACCTAGAGAGAGGCGCCGAAAAACATAAGCTGATCGTTGGGAAATATTAGAGCATGCAAGGGAGAGCTTAGGAAGGGAGTATTTTGAAGATTAGAAGCCTTGGGTTTGATTTTTAAGAAAGATTGAAGCTAAAATCAGTGGTTTTTATCATTCTCCTTCCCTTTTCTTTCATTTGCTAATATGGGTTACTTTGTTAAGCTGAATTTTTGGCATTTAAAGATTATGAGTAGCTAAATACTTTCATTTAGGATTACTTTTACCCATTGTATGGATTTAAACTATTAGATTATCTTGCTTTTGTTGGTTATTGAGTATATATGATGATTTTTCTTTGTACTTAATGCTTTCTTGTGCTTGATCACCACATGAGTAGAGTAGTTCAATTGGAAGATGCTTGAGAGAGCTATTTTGATTGTAGAACTTAAGAGAAATCATGCTAGACTTGAAGTTTATGATTAAATGGATGGTTTGTTGTTAGAATAGAGATATATCTAACAACCTAGCATAGTCTATTGAAGGATTGTGTAGGAAAGATGATTTAAACAAGAGATTGAATATTTTTAATGAAGATTAAAAATCAATCTTGACTTGAGAGAGCTTGGTTGATGATTTAAAACCTATGACTAGCATATAAAACTCATTTAACCAACATAAGTGGATAATTGCATAGTTTTATGAAATACAATGGGGAAGAAGTAATCCTAAGCTTATAACCTTTAGAAACCAAACCTAATTTCCCAATTCTCACTGTTTGCTTTGTTAGTTTCATTAATAATCTTCATTTACCTTAATCATTTCAAATGATTCGATTCAACTTAGTTAAGAACATAATTGCATTAGTTAGCTCATTTTCGTCATAGTCCTCGTGGGAACGATCTTTACTTATCACTCTATTACTTGACGCGACCCGTGCACTTGCGGAAGCGAACAAGTTTTTAGCGACGTTGCCGGGGACTATTGACTAAGTCTTTTGAGTTAATTAGTGTAATTGTGTGCTTGATTACGCTTGAAATTTTTTTTTCCTTTTTTTTATTTCACTTTCTTAATTTGCTTTGTTTTTAAGTGTAGTAATAGCTATAGTTCTTTTTCTTGTTTTTAGTAGTTTGGTCTTACTTTTTGATAAGTTTGATACTCGTTGTGGGATATTTGAATTGTAGGTACTCGTTCTCCGTATGCAAACTGATTTGGAAGTTGTTCTTGAGGGAGTGGTTGAAGAATATTTTTCTGAAGATCTTGACACTGAACCGGAGACTCCACCTCTAGTGCAACCTATTCAAGGACCTCAACCTTTACCGGGACTAGAGCAACCGAGACCACCACCTCGTCCTAATCCATATTTCAATATGGCCAATCCGAATGACGATGATTTGGAGTGCACTTTGGATGAGTACATGGAGCAAGAAAGTTCCACCTATCAATTTAGCATCCAATTCCCTGCTATTCAGGCTCGGAATTTTGAGTTGAAACCAATCATGATTCAAATGCTCCAAATGATTGGCTTATTCTCAGGGACTCAGAATGAAGATCCTACTGACTATTTGACACGATACTGACCATTTGACACGCTTTGTACAAGTATGTGAGAACTTCAAATTTCAAGGAGTAACTTCGGATGCACTAAGATTGCGACTCTTTCCTTTATTACTTGAGAAGAAGGCAAGAGCTTGGCTTACCGCTCTACCTCCTAACTCAATCACTACTTGGGATGAAATGGCATCCAAATTCAAGGCAAGGTTCATTCCAAGGGGTAGACAGGCAGTTCAAAGAGCTGAACTTTTGGGTTTCCAACAAGAACCAGGTGAACTCTTTCATGAAGCATGGGAGAGATTCAAGGAGATGTGGCGTAGTTGTCCCAATCATGAACAGAAGACCTATGTCTTGCTTGAAGCCTTTGCAGCCGGATTGGATGTACCTACTTCAAATATGCTCAACAATGCATCAAATGGTGGAATTGGTAAGATGCGGGTTTGTGATATACTACAATTGATTGAGAACATTGCTTCTAGTTCCTTACAACAATCTGAAAAATCACGCTCTAGCTATCGAACTTATAAGGAACCAAGCCCTTCAAGTGGTTCAATTGGGTTTAAAGAAATTGCTGCTCAACTTGAAGCAATGGCAAAGAGATTTGACCAACTTGAGTTGAAGATAGAGATAAATTCTTCTAAGAATGTGAATGCTATCCAAGTGCCAAGTCCTTCTTGTGAAATATGTGGAGAAGCCTACTCTTATGAAGAATGTCATCATACTATGGAGTCGGTGAATTATTTGAACAATAATCAAAGATATCCACGTGGCAATCCTTACTTACTCTAATACCTACAATAAGGGTATGAGAGACCATCCTAACTTCTCTTGGAAGACTGGACCTAGTGAGAACCCAATTAATCACTATACTTCTACTAATAAGCCAATGCGTCCACCGGGCTTTGAGTACCCACAAAATCCACAAGAAGGTGATTCCGAGACAAACAAACTTTTGAGGCAACTTCTCAAAGGTCAAGAAGGCTTAATTGGCACGGTTTCTCTTCATGACACGGCAATCAAGAATCTTGAGATACAAGTGGGACAAATTGCTTCACACTTGAGTACTCAACCAAGAAATGGTCTTCCAAGTGATACTATCCCTAATCCTAAGCGGGAGGGTAAAGAAGAATGCAAGGCTCTTACTCTACGTAGTGGCAAAACTCTACCCGATATCCCAAGTTTGAGTAAGGATGCTACAAAGCCTAAAGACCATGTTGTTGAAGACCTTAACCATGATGAAGAGGTTAATGAAGACATTATGGTAGAAGAAGAGGATAGTAAGAAGAGAAAACAAACTGAGGAGAATCTAGATGATGTGGTGCAAAATAAGCCCATTACTCCTGAAAATGTGGATGAGAAGAAGAGAAAGACCAATACTTCTCCTCTACCATATGTTCCACCCCCTCATTTTCCACAAAGGCTCAAGAAACACCAAGAAGATAAGCAATTCAAGAAGTTTATTGAGATGTTCAAACAGTTGCATATCAACATTCCCTTTGCGGAAGCCTTAGAGCAAATGCCTAAATATGCCAAGTTCATGAAAGATGTCCTCACAAAGAAAAGAAGGTTTAATGAGTTTGAGACTGTGGCTGTTACCAAAAGCTTCACCGATGTTATCAAGCAACTTCCACCTAAGTTGAAGGATCCCGGTAGTTTCTCTATCCCTTGTCATGTTGAAGGTAAATTCTTAGGTAATGGTTTATGTGATCTTGGGTCTAGTGTCAGTCTTATGCCTTTATCTATATTCAACAAGTTGGGATTAGGTGATGCTCGACCTACCACAGTTACCTTGCAATTGGCAGATAGAAGTTTGTCATACCCTAAGGAGATTATTGAGGATGTATTAGTCAAGGTTGATAAATTCATATTTCCGGCTGATTTCATTGTTCTTGACTTTGATCCTGACAGAGAGATGCCCTTATTGTTAGGAAGGCCATTTTTAGCAACCGCTAGAACTTTGATAGATGTGGAAAAATGTGAGTTGACTTTAAGGGTAGCAGACGAGCAAGTTACCTTTAATATGAGTCAATTGATGAAGAATCCTCATGTGCATGAAGAGTGTTTATTTATTGATATGATTGGTCTTGTCACACAAGAGGAATTTGAGACCTCTGTGATTGAAGATCCACTTGAAGCCGCTCTTCTTGATGTTGAATCTGAGGGTTTAGATGTATTGGAGTGCAAGGCTATTATGGATGCGTCGATCCCTTATCCTAAACGGAGGATACCATTTGAGTCACTTGAGTTAGGTTCAACTAATAGACCAAAGTTGAAATCTTCTTTAGAGGAACCACCTTCGCTTGAGTTGAAGGTATTTCCATCTCATTTACAGTATGCTTATCTTGGTTCCAACAACACTCTTCCGGTGATTATTGCTTCAGATCTTACTATTCAACAAGAGGAGCAATTAGTTGAAGTCTTGAAAGCTCATAAAAGAGCTATTGGGTGGACAATTGCTGATATCAAGGGCATTAGTCCCTCTATGTGCATGCACAAGATCTTTTTGGAAGAGAATCATAAGACTTCCATTGAACATCAAAGAAGACTCAATCCCATTATGAAGGAAGTAGTGAAGAAGGAGCTTCTTAAATGGCTCGATGCTGGTATTGTGTATCCTATTTCTGATAGTTCTTGGGTGAGCCCAGTCCAATGCGTCCCCAAAAAGGGCGGTATGACTGTAGTGGCTAACACCCACAATGAACTCATCCCCACTCGTACTGTTACCGGGTGGAGGGTTTGCATGGACTACCGTAAGCTCAACATGGCTACTCGCAAGGACCACTTTCCCTTACCTTTTATTGATCAGATGTTAGACAAACTAGCTGGAAAGGAGTTCTTTTGTTTTCTTGATGGTTACTCGGGGTATAACCAAATAGCAATTGCTCCGGAAGACCAAGAGAAGACTACATTTACATGCCCATATGGTACCTTCGCTTTTAAGCGCATGCCCTTTGGCCTTTGCAATGCACCGGCTACATTTCAACGGTGTATGATGGCTATTTTTGCTGATATGATAGAGCATACCATGGAAGTGTTCATGGATGACTTCACTGTGTTTGGTGATTCATATGACGAGTGCTTAGCTAACTTAGCTCAAGTCTCGAAACGGTGTGAAGACACTAATCTTGTGCTTAATTGGGAGAAATGCCATTTTATGGTGAAAGAAGGCGTTGTGTTAGGCCACCGTGTTTCCAAGAACGGTTTAGAAGTTGACCAAGCAAAGATAGAGGTGATTGGACAACTTCCTCCACCTATCAATGTCAAAGGTGTGAGAAGCTTTTTGGGCCATGCTGGATTCTATAGAAGGTTTATAAAGGATTTTTCTAAAATCACTAAGCCACTATGTGCTTTACTTGAGAAGGATGCTGAATTTAAGTTTGATGATGCATGTTTGAAAGCATTTGAAGAATTGAAACGAAGACTTGTAACCGCTCCTATCATCATGGCTTCGGATTGGAGTTTACCCTTTATAGTGATGTGTGATGCTAGTGATTATGCTGTGGGAGCTGTACTTGGGCAGAAAAAAGATAAAGTCTTCCATCCTATTTACTATGCAAGCAAAACACTTGATAGTGCTCAAGAAAACTACACTACCATTGAGAAAGAGCTTTTGGCTGTAGTGTATGCATTTGCCAAGTTCCGACCTTACTTGATTGGTGCCAAGGTGCTTGTCCATACTGATCATTATGCACTAAGGTACCTCTTTAGTAAGAAGGACTCTAAAGCAAGGTTGATTCGATGGGTTTTGCTCTTACAAGAGTTTGATCTTGAGATTGTCGATAGAAAGGGCTCTGAAAATCAAGTTGCTGACCACTTATCTAGGTTGAGTACTAAAGCTCAACATGATGGAGATCTACCCATTCATGAAACGTTTCCTGATGAGCAACTCTTTCTAGTGAGTCATTCTGAAACTCCTTGGTATGCCGATATAGTAAATTATCTTGTTAATGGAATTATTTCTGAAGACTTGAGCTATCACCAACGGAAGAAGTTTTTACATGATGTCAAGTTCTATTATTGGGAAGAACCCTTCTTATTTCACTATTGTGCTGATCAATTGATTAGAAGATGTGTCCCAGAAAGTGAGCAACAAGATGTATTGAAGTGTTGCCATTCTTCCGAGTATGGAGGCCACTTTGGTGGTAACAAGACTGCTGTAAAAGTTTTACAATTTGGATTTTTCTGGCCATCTTTATTCAAGGATGCTTATGAATTTGCTCTATCTTGTGACCGGTGTCAAAGGGTTGGTAATATCTCTAGGAGAAATGACATGCCACTTAATAGCATGTTGGAAGTTGAGTTATTTGATGTATGGGGGATTGACTTCATGGGACATTTTCCCAAGTCCTTCAACAATCAATACATTCTTGTAGCAGTGGATTATGTGTCTAAATGGGTTGAGGCCATTGCTTCCCAAACAAATGATGCTAAAGTGGTGGTCAAATTCATGAAGAAGAATATTTTCACTCGATTTGGTGCTCCAAGGGCTATTATAAGTGATGGTGGCACTCATTTTTGCAACCATCAATTTAAATCTCTTTTGAAGAAGTATGGTGGCACTCATTCCACAAACGAATGGTCAAGCTGAAATTTCCAATAGAGAAATTAAGAAAATCCTTGAGAAAACTGTGGGTATCACTCGAAAGGATTGGTCCATGAAGTTAGATGATGCACTATGGGCCTATTGCACCGCTTACAAGACACCTATTGGCATGTCTCCTTACCGGTTGGTTTTCGGAAAATCTTGTCATCTTCCTGTGGAGTTGGAACATAATGCCTATTGGGCAATTAAAAAGTTGAATTTTGATGAAAAAGAAGTGGGTGACAAGAGGCTCTTGCAACTCAATGAGCTTGAAGAATTTCGTTTCCATGCCTATGAAAGTTCTAAGCTTTACAAGGAGAAAACCAAGCGGTGGCATGACAAAAAGATTGTCTCTAAGTCTTTTGAGCCGGGACAACGAGTGCTTTTATACAACTCTAAGTTGAAGATTTTTCCTGGAAAGCTGAAGTCTAGATGGTCGGGACCTTTCATTATGGTTCAAGTCTTTGACAAAGGTGTTGTAGAGTTACAAGGGCATGATGGTGATCGATTCAAAGTCAATGGACAACGATTAAAGCATTATTGGGGTGGTACAGTAGAGAGGCAAACCATAACTCTACCCCTCATGGACTCCATTTGACACGATGAAGAGTCGAGCTAAAGACTATAAACTAAGCGCTTCTTGGGAGGCAACCCAAGTTCTTAACTCAATCTTTTGTAATTTTGTGTTTTTGGTGTGTTTTGGTAGATTTATGTTTGATCTTTGTTTTGTAGGAAGGAAGGGTACCCCAACTTGGATCTTAACTTTTGAAGCTAGGAGTAATGTCAATTAAGGAGAAAGAACTCATAAGTACAAAGGAAATGCATTTCAGGGAAGTTCATGTGACTCTAAGCTCATATATATGATTTGGAGTGCATTTATGATGATTGCTCAAATTAGAGTAGTGCTGATGTTCATGTGCTTATTTGATTGAATCTTGATTGTGAAATTCACTTGTGACCATTATTTGATGCAATTTGGGTGGTGCATTTGATGTGTTGTGATATTCTCCATGAATGTGCTTATATATGTGCCTTTGTTGTCTTTGATGGTTTAAAGTCTTGCTCAAATTTGGTTTTGATTGATAATTATTGGTATGGATCTCATTTGGTGGTTTTTAGGGGATTTGGGAATGTTTTGTGTATGTACAGGGCTGCTGTTTTGTTTTATTTTTTTTACAGTTAAAGTTGCCACTGCAAGTTCAAAAAACTTGTTGTGGCAAGTTAGCTATTTTGTGCTCTCTGTGTAACTGGCCACGGCAACTTTTCAAAACTTGCCGTAGCCAGTGTTCCAGCGCCCCTCTCTGTGTAACTGGCCACAGTAACTTTTCAAAACTTGTTGTGGCCAGTAGTGTTTTATGTGCTTAAAAAAACAAAAAAAATCATAAATAAATAAAAATTTAATCCTCCTCTTTTACCCTTCATTTTTCATTTCCATTCCCATTTTACCCAAATGAATGTGTCCCATAATTAGAACCACATTCATCCCCAATTTAAAATTTTTTTTACCCCAAATTGTAAATTCTCTCTAAACTCAAACCCTAATTCTTCTCCTTCTTTTCACTTTCAACTCTCTCTCTCAGTCAACCCCCTCACCGTGATCTCCAGTGTTCTCCATCTCAGTCTCACGCTCTCAGTACTCTCATTTGCGGAAGCATTCTCGTCTCTCTCGCCTTCAGCTCCCCTCTACTCAGCCCACTCATCCTCTCTGTCTCTCTCTCGCTGAAGCTTATCCTCCATTCCCTTATCGTCATTCCTCCGCCATTTCCTCGTCGATGCTCTTCCCTTTTCAATTTTGTCTCAGCTTAGCTCTCCCAACTTCTCCTTCACCGTCAATCGATCTTTTCCCTCTCATCTATCCTCAGCCCCCTTCACCGTCATTTTCCCCCATTCACCGTCATTTTCTCCTTCACTCTCCAGATCTGTAGCTACCAGCACCCACTTTTCCTTTCCGGCCAACCCTTACCGTCAGCCTCAGCTCGACCTCTCCGCTCCTATTTCAGTTTCTCTGCCTCAGTCCCACCATCTCATGCCCTCAGCCCCCTTCACCGTCGTTTTCCCCCACTCACCGTTACTCTTAGCTCCTCCGTTACCCCCTCCACCAACAGTCACGTTCCCACCTCCACGCCATCCTAGTCACACTCCACTTAGTGACTCCTTTTCACTTTGAGGTATTTGTTCTTTCTCTCTCTGATCAGTTTTGTTCTGGGTAGTTTAGCGAAAGAAGCAATGAGTATTGATTAATTGTAGGAAGTGACATGTCTTAGGTTTGAACTGACGAAGATATGGGTTTAGCTATTCTGTAATTGAAGATTGACATTGGACTATTATTCCTTGTGGACTCTGATTGTATGTTGCTGGGAATTGAACTTCAGTGGTGCAAATTACTATAAGAATCACATGTTAGTAATTTTTTATAATGGCTTGTTCAATAGTCCTTGAGCTGACAAAAGTTGAATCTTTCATTTCTTCTATTGCTCTGTATATAATGGGTTGTCATGATAACTGAAAATTTTCACTGATCTCTGTGACTGGTGGATAAATTCTGAAATTTTGGTTACTGTTGAATTTGAGTTTAAAGAAACAACAGTGTTTTTGAATTGTATCTCCAGCAAGATCTGCACATGAATGACTGGTTTTGAAAACTGGAGCATTTGGAAAGAACCTCACAGCTCTGGAAACTGCATTTCCATTTTCAAGTTGAAATCAATTGAGTTTTGAAGTGTTTAAACCATCATTTACATACTGATGCTTCTGTTCTATAAGTGGTATTTTGTTTGAATTCCATAGGTTTCACAACTTATTCTCAAACTTATATCACCTCCAAAAGCCTTTCCTTCAAGTGGAAAATGTTTTCCAAACTTTTCTGATTTTCCTTCACGAGTTAGCTGTTTGGAAATTCCTCCTCTACTAGCACTTAAGATTGACCTGCAAATTGTCTTTGAGAAGGCCATAATCGCATTTGCTAATAATGGCTTGCTAAATTCAGTTCTGAAATTGCTGGTGCATGTTGATACATTTTCCATATTGTGCTTAACAAGATTGGTTACTTGAATTCTGACATATGCTGCTGATTTTGAAGTTCTGAAATCTATGAGTTACTAATAGGAGTTTGAAAATGTACACACAACTTTTTGAAACATAAAAATACTCCTTTTACATACTGATATGTATTTGGAAATGTGTTTTCTCTTGTTTGAACACCATATTTGGACTCAACTCCAGAGATTACAAATTGCCTCATTGAACTTCAGAATTTACAAGTCTTTTCATGAAATTGCAGTTGTTCTTGATCATGTGCTTCAGTAATCAATTTGTGCAGAGTATCTTGGGATGTTTCCAATGCTGTAATTACTTTTGCATGATACAAGTTTTGAGCCATGTAATAGTGGTGATATACGTGTAATGGAGCTATGACTAAGTCATCTTTAAGACATTCATTCTACGGACGCGTTATTACGTTGACATTATAGACTAAGATTCCGTTCTTATTGATCTTAACTTCCGAACTGGTATTACCCATCCAAAAAAAAAAAAAAAAAAGTTTTTCGGTGTTTTGCCCTAGGTCTTTCCAAATTCTTTCCTTTCGATGTTATAGCCTAAGATTCTATTCTCATTATTTTCAACGATAACGTATACCCGTACTTAAAATGCATTGTTCCTTGTGGGATATATAAAGCCCATTGGCCTAAGATATTGTGTATATTTAACTTTCAAAGTCAATAAATTTGACTCATGTTATTTTTCTGATTGGTTTGACGAAAATGTTTTTTTTAAATAACGGAACGTGGGGTATAATAATAGTACTAATAATTATGCTTATACTGCTTACGTCAAATTTTGTTCATAATTATCACTTTTGCCACGTGTTTTCTTCAATGATATATATGATAAATTATACAAAACCCTCTAAATTTTAAGTCAGATGCATATAACTCCCTGACATTTCAAAGTTTAAATTTAACCATCCTGACCATTTATTTTTTAACCATTAAACCCTACCTTTAAATTACTGTCATGTTTTTAACAGAAATTGCATGTCAAGTTATGAGGTGACACATGGCATCATGTGTAAATTATTAATTTCATAAAAGCCCCTTGAACTTTGAACAGTTGCAGATGACCCCCTGAATTTTGGTTATTTACAAATAACCCCTGACATTTCAAAATTTAAATTTAACTCTCTTAAAATTTTGATTTATAATATTAAACCACACACCGTTACTTTATATCATTTTAATAAATTTATTAAAGTTTTTACTATAATTTATTAATTAAAATAATTCTTTTGTATGGCAGAAACTAGAAGAATAATATTTAGAAAAATACAAAACATACGTCAAACCTCTAATTCAATGTGTGCGTGCGCACGCGTATGCCATGCATTGCTAATTAAAAAAATTAATAAGGGCAAGAGCTATCCTCTAAGAAAAATGTAATTTATAAACTATCAATACTCAATCATCTTAAGAATATATTTAACACAAATGATGACACTTTTATACTATCAATACTCAATTAACACTAGAAAATAAGTAAATGTTATACAAATGATGACATTTTTATTTTTATATTTTATATATATTATTCTTCTAGTTTTTCCATACAAATTACATTTGAGATAGTAAAAAAAAATTAAATTGATAAAAATGACTAAAGTAACAACATGTGGTTTATTTATTATAAAAAAAATTTAGTTAAAATTTAAATTTTGAGATGTCAAGGGGTTATTTGTAAATAATCAAAGTTTAGGGTGTTATTTGTAACTGTTCAAAGTTAAAGGGGGGGTTTTATGAAATTAGTAATTTACACAAGATGTCAAGTAGGATGTCACATGTCATCTCATAATCTGACGTGACAATTTCCATTCAAAAAGATGACGGTCAATTAACAGCAGAGGGTTAATGGTTAAGAAATGAAATGTCCGAGGGGTCAAATTTATACTTTGAAATGCCAGGGGGTTATATGCAATTGACCCAAAGTAAAAGGGGGTTTTGTATAATTTAACCTATTATATAATACTACTTCCTACCTCCGTGTTTATTTAACTACTATTTGTTTCTTATATGTTATAACGGAGATAGTACATGTTAGTAATACTTTTCTCAAATAAATTTCATTTTGATTGCTTCGACTTTTCACTTTGGTTCTAAATACAAAATTTAGATGATTTCCTTTGCGTTACATGGCCTTATTACTTGCGTATTATTACAGGAAGAATAAGTCATGGTCAAGGAATTTGGCTATGTAAGATAAAAAAAGGTGTGGTCTATATAGAAGATTTATTTTGTTATACCGTTGATGAAGTCTCTCTCGATATAATAATTTACTTTGTTTTAATTCCGTTGTTTCTTTCTTCTCTCCTACGCCCACCCGGTCAGGTTGTGACTATTTTCCCAATTTTAATTTGGTAGCGGTACATTTTTATCTCTTTAATTAATCAATTTAACGTTGTTTTGTACATCTGTTAGCACCATTGGCTCCTATACATTGGTTAAAGGTGCTAACTGAGTAAAATTACATAGGCTTACAGTGCTAATAGAATAAAATAAAAGGATTTAATAATAAAGTGCAAGTACCAAATTAAAAATTGAAGGAAAGTAGATGTATATGCAACATGGTTTTTCCTCTCTCTCTTTTTATTTCTTTTCTTTGAATTCTTCTCTTCCTTCTCCATTTATCATTTTTCTTGGATAAGAAGAGAGAATATGAATAAATTTGCTATTTAAATTTCTATTTTACCTAAAAATTAAATTTACTGATAAAAATATATAAAATAAATTAAATAGATCTAAAATATTTATAAATTCAATATAATACATCCCAAAATATACACATATTTAATTATAAAATATACACATATCAAACTCACCAAAGAATACGACAATTCTTAATTCATCACACTCTTGACATGTCATTCTTAATTTACTCATACAACCTCATTTTCCCTAAATCTTTCATAATTACTTCATTTTATTACTACGTCGTTCCATCAAGACACCAAAATTTTAAAAAAAATGATCGCAAGGTTGTCAATGGGTAATGCATCAATATAACGTGCATCTCACGAAAGCTTTCAAACTAAGACGTTACATCCATTGGCATATGGAAGACATGTCAATTTAAAATGGTGAGAAAGAGAATCAAGAGTATTGTGTGTTGCTTCTATTGTTTTATTTAAACAATGACGCGTCAATAGTGCGATGAATTAAGAATTGTCATATTGTTTTGTGAGTTTGGGATATGTGCATGTTTTATATTAAATAGAATTTGAGACTTCGTTAACTGTATAAAAAAAATTAAATCTTCTATAAACCACACTTTCTTTATATTAAATAGTTGACCGATAATTATTCAGCTTGTCACAATCCATAACTTATAAGACCAACTAACGCCAACGAAAAGATTGAATTTTTGTTTCTAGATCTTAAGTGACAAGTTAAAACAATCAGAATAACAGCTATTTAAGAAAAATATTGTTAACATGTGCGTATTATCTCCAACTTAAGAAACAAACAGTAGTTAAATAAACACGGAGGAGGGAAGTAATATTATACTATTATAAAATATTGTGCAAAACACATACGGCAATACTGATAAGTATGAACAAGATTAGTGTAAACGGTATAGGCATAATTATTAATTCTATTTAACCTAAAATGATTAGAATTTAAGCCAAACAAGATATATTTTGTTCACACAGAAAATTGCATAATATAACCAAATGCCGGAATGGCTTTATGTCAAACAATTGTTTTGGTCAATGGTTTTATGCCCCTCGTTCCGTTATCAGGAACAAATTTTTTAGTAAAACAAAACAGAAAAATAACACGAGTCAAATTAATTGACTTGGAAAATTCAATATACATATTACGTAGAAACTTTGGTATGTCTATATACGTTCTTGTTGAAACCAATGAGAATAGAACTGCAATATCCAAAAGAAAGAATTTGGAAAGAATTTTCTTGGCTGAGTAATACCAGTTCTGCCGTTCAAATCAATGAGAAGAGAATCTTATAGTCTAGAAGGGCGTAATAACTCGTCCAATATTAAAGATGACTTAGTCATGGCTCATGAATTTAGACGTGTATCATCTCTATTATCTGGTTCAGAATTTGTGTATATAAGCGGACATAACATGCTGTTTTAAACACAGAAAAAGCACGATTACGTGAAGTACACTAAAATCATGGGTTATCCAAGTTCGCTTTTATTGCTCACTTCTGCGTTTGTGATACTTTCGGTTTCATCAGCTTCCTCAATCCCAATCCCAAAACTCTTCACCCAATGTCTCGAGGAGAATTCTCAAAATGCAATCCCATTTTCCACCACATTTTACACTCCCGACCGTAATGCTTCTTTCACATCAGTCCTTGAATCCACAGCTCAAAACCTACGGTACTTGCTGCCTTCAATGACGAAACCCGAATTCATATTCACTCCATTAGAGGATTCTCATGTTCAGGCTGCTGTCATATGTGCAAAAAAACTCAAAATTCACTTGAGGGTGCGTAGTGGAGGTCATGACTATGAAGGACTTTCTTTTGTTTCTCTCATTGAGAAGCCATTCATGATCGTAGATCTCGCCAAGCTTCGTGCCATCCAAGTCGATATAGCACATAACACAGCTTGGGTTGAAGCCGGTGCCACACTTGGAGAAGTTTATTACAGAATATCTGAGAAAAGTCCAGTCCACGCCTTCCCTGCAGGCGTTTGCCCAAGCGTAGGAGTTGGTGGTCACATTACAGGAGGTGGATATGGCTCTCTGCACAGAAAGTATGGACTTGCCGCTGACAACGTCATCGATGCCCGAATTGTGGATGCTAACGGCAAGATTCTTGACAGAAAAGCCATGGGAGAGGACTTATTTTGGGCAATTAGAGGGGGTGGAGGTGGAAGCTTTGGGATTATTTTGTCGTGGCAAATCAAGCTCGTTCAGGTTCCACCTGTAGTGACAGTTTTCACTGTCAATAAAACCTTAGAACAAAATGCAAACAAGATTCTCCATAAATGGCAGCAAGTGGCACCAAACATTGATGAGGATATGTTCTTTATGGTCGAAATTCGTGCAGTAAATTCTAGTACTCCTGGCAAAAGAACTATATCAGCCTCTTTTGTTGGACGTTTCCTTGGTAGGGCCGATAGGCTTCTCCAGTTGATGGCGGAAAAGTTTCCAGAGTTAGGGCTCACCAAAAAAGATTGTCTGGAAACAAGTTGGATCAAATCTGTGCCTTACATTTATGGTTTTCCAAACACCACATCCCCAGAAATTCTTATCCAGCGCACCATATCTGATAAGGTGTACTTTAAGAACAAGGTAGATTACATGAGACAAGTGATTCCAGAAATTGCTTTGAATTCCATATGGAAAAGGTTTATGCAAGATGATGAGCCCCTCATGATTTGGGTCCCATACGGAGGAATGATGAGTAGAATCTCAGAATCCGCTCTTCCATATCCTCATAGAAAGGGAGTACTCTTCAAGTCGCAGTATGTTTCAAGGTGGTATGATGGAGAAAAGAGCATGAAAAGGCATATGAATTGGGTTAGGAGATTATATGACTTCATGACTCCTTATGCTTCACGCTTTCCGAGAGAAGCTTATGTCAATTATAGAGACCTTGACTTGGGGATGAACCAGTTCAACGGGACAAGCTTCTTGAGGTCAAGCGCTTGGGGATTCAAGTACTTTAAGGATAATTTTATAAGGCTAGTGAAGGTGAAGTCTGAGGTTGATCCAAGTAATGTGTTTAGGCATGAGCAGAGCATCCCTCCATTGCCGTTGGAAAGTTTGAAGGATTAAACAAGTGAATATTTTTAAGGTAATTTATTTTATATTGTTTTTGTGTATGCACATGCTTCAGATCCAAATAAGCATGCCAAATAAATTATTTGTGACCTAAAAATGTTGTATCACTGATCATGATCATCAGTCCATGTCTAGTTATTTACTTTGATGATGATATTATAAAAGAATTTTTACATTAGCCACAAAAATGTCCGTCACTAATTTACTGTTTATTTTTGGTTATAAGTACTAAAATTATAGTACGGAACATGTAAGGACATAATAAAATAGGAAAAAACTATAAATACGTTATTGAAAATAAAGTGAAACTATTCAGGGGTTTATGAATTAATATTTTCAAAAATTAAAATTATCTCGCCTGAGACTTCAATAACTGTTAATTCTATACTGCCTAGCTTGACTTTGAATTTTGAATCCTGCGAATCTATCCTCTCACACGTTTTCTTCATAATTATAAACAGGTTGTATTGTCCTTACTAAGAAACTTTTTTTAACCCCAAATTTCCTCTATAATATTTTACTGTAATATGTTGGTAAGTAACTACGCACTCAACAACTTAGCTGATTAATTTATTAAGTTTGGGTCTCTAAAATAATATTTTCCAAAAACCAAGGCGAAGACGCTTACTTCGAAAAAAAATACAAGACAAACGAGACATTTTTAAAATTGTAGAGCCATCTGTTGATCTCTTTGAAGATCAGAAGGAATTGAAGTCTGGAAAAATCCTGTTTTACAGAAAAATTCTGGAAAAGTCCTTTTAGTTTCTTCTTCAAAGTGTTAATTGAATCTCTATCTTGCCGTTTTCTACTTTTACTTAGATCTAATTAAACATAGACACGTTAGATCCGAATACTCTATTTACTATGTGTATGTTTTATATTAATCCTCAAAAACTACATTGAATCAGGAGTACAAATTGTTGGTTAAATTCTTAGTCTTTTTTTTTTTTTCCTGCTCGGCGGATCTTTTATTAATGGTCAAATCTCAAGACAACCTATTAATGCTATGGCTAATATTTTTGGAAGCCATCATGTGCTGCGTATAATTAAAGAACGCTATGTAAAACACGCGCGCGCGCGCAGAGAGAGAGAGAGAGAGAGCTATATCTGCGATAAAAGCAAAGGCCTGGAAATTTCCTTATCATTGAAAAGAAGTTTCACATCCTTATCTGTATATAACTAAGTCCCTATAATTCAACTATATATAAATATATAGATAAAACATTACAGCCCTTAACACGTGTAGTTTTATTTACAAATAATTAAAGTTGTTGAAATAAAACATGAAATAAATAGGTAAAGTTGAGGGGACTTTGACAGTTAAGTTTACCACATAATGACGTCATTCTTTTGCAGCATTCCTTCATAAAGACATGATCTTTATTTGAGCATTAATCTTTAATGTCCGTTTAGTTGCTGTTGATCGTGTAGTAACTTGGTCCCACCTGCGATATATTTTGTTTGATGTAACGTGTGACGTTAATCAAGAGATAAACCATAGAACGTTCTGAAAAGGTAAAGCTCAAAACAAGGATTAGTTTCAGACCTTGTGAGATATTTATTTTGCTTGCCATCAAATCCACCAGGTGTTAATAATATCCATTAATTCTTTTCTTTTTCTTATCCACTTACTTCATCCCATTCATATACTGTTTTTCTCGCTCTTAAGCTAGAAATTGCGATTACATATATATCTGGATGGAACCATTGCTTTAATGCTCCTAGAAGCTAATTTATTATTTCTATTGGCTTAATCAATTTCCAAAGCTAAGACCGGATGCATCTCTCCTTCGCTTTATGGTAACGTCTGTTGGCATCAATGTAATTTCCTAAATTTTGTTCACCAAAATTCCATGTACATTTGTTATATTAAATAGAATAAAATGGTGAATTTTGGTACACTTGAGGATGATAAAAAAAAAGACTCATTTTTTTTTAATTGGACTACATGATTCAAGCTTGCATAAGCAAGACATGTCCATCAAATTCTCTCCTCTTTTGTCAAGTTTTACGAGAGGGAATGAGCATGAAGTGTGAATGGAATAAAATAATGTCATACCACCTTTTATACAAGGAGGCCCAAGATAAATATTAAGATAAGAGAGAGACTTCATCAACTAATTTTTCACCATCTGTTTAAGAGAAGTTTGGTTGAAGAAGAGCAAAAAAAAAAAAAGAGAGAGAGAGCAACATGAGACCAAATAAATTATTGGTTCAACAATTCAACTCATCTTTTCACTAAATATTGGACGGTTAGGCAAGGAAGAAGATGGAGATAAGGCTAATTGATTTATTGTCCATAAGTCAACAAAAGTGGCTATGAAAGGAAGAAGTGAGAGTGAGATCAATATATATCTTCATCTTCTAACATTTCGGCTGAGACTAAAAAGGCAAGAAAGGAGATTAATATAAAATTGCCTAATCAAACCAACCTTATCAATTAACTATCATAATTTTTCAAGGAACCACAATTCATTGACACATGTATTTCTCCTCTTTTTCCTTAAGTGCTTTCGTCCAAGATAAATTGAGGGAGCTGAAATGAATTAAATAAGATACTATCTCACTCTCTCACACACAAAGAAAGTCGGACAACATGAAGAAAGGAAAGAGAAACAGAAACTTGAAGAACAAAGCTAAGGTAAGGGTTTCTAATTAGATTTTCATCTTGCAAAGCACCTCTTTAGCTCAAACACTTTTCATAAACATTGTTCCTCTTGGTGAGAGCTTCATTTCTATGGTTTTAGAATTTCAAGAGGAGGTGTTTCGAGTCTTCTGGCAAGAGCCAAAGTTAAAGAATCAAAGAATGAGCTTAAGAAAGAACAAAAGGTGAGTTTGAGCTTTGATTTGAACCAAATATTATGTTGTTTGGTTGATTTTTGTGAATTTTCTTGGCTGCCCTGAATCTCATTTATTAAGAGGAATTAGTGTTATGATCAAATACATGATGTTATATGATGTTTAAAGAGCAAATAAGACTTGTATGATGATTAAATTGGAAAATTGGTGATTGTTGGATTATGCTGTCACTTCTGGTCAGAATAGGACGTGTATAAGCAGTGAGAATTTAGTAAATTTGATGTCACCAATGGATTCTACACGAAAAATTGTGTAGGGATACATGTGTTCATGATTTTTGGATGTTGGTATAAAAATCTAGAAATTTATGAAGTTGTAGGTGCATGCTGTTTGATTGTATCATGTGAGATAGTGATGTTGTAAAATATATTTCGCTAGTCAAACTTAGTCCAAAAATTATGAAACTTGGTAGAATTAAATTAGAGATATATATCTTTAATTTGATAGGTAATTTGTAATTTTTGGACAAGTATATTGGGATATATGTATTTTTGAAGTTGTGCCCTGTTTCTGATAGTGAATCTGGGAATAGTACGGTTTGGCGAATTTTCTGGGAACGACCTGGTTACAATGGTGAAACCTAATTATTTTTCCTCAAATTTAAAATTACAAAGCTTCATTTAGGCTTTGGAATCAGTTAAATTGGATTTTGGTGGAATTAATTACGAATTTCCAAAGTTGACTGAAAATGTGTCAATTTCTGGAAACAGTGAAATTTCACTGTGCATAATTGTACTATACAGAAACTGTTGTAACTACATTGGATAACCCACATAATATGATTTAATAGTAGTAATAGTACAAGTAATAATTATTTACTTGTTAACTTTAATTTATAGGAATTTATAGTAGCCCGAGCCGGGACAAAAGTATTGGACTGACAGTAGCACTGAAAAAGGATTCAGGTAGTAACTTCTTTCTTATATATACTTTGTGATTACTAAATTTTTGTATATGTCATTCTATGTAATATGAGCTAAGTGTCATGGATATGCCTATTAGCCTAGTTGTGGTCAGGGACCCAACAGGGGCGCCGAGTTAAGCCAAGGTGTAAATATATCGTTTGGCCTTGGACAAGTGTACGCACAGTTTTCTATCATTTTACATGACATGGCATTGCATATTTATTGTTCACATTTTATATGTTTGAAAGCATGTTACTACTGAGATTCGCTCAAATCTCATTCTTTTTCAAAATAAAAACTTTACAACTGAGGCAGGCGGCTCGAAAGGCAAAACAATGGCTACTGATGATTAGATTTCTTGGAATTTTGTAGCTACTATAGTTATTTATGCATGTAATTTTAGCTACTTTTGAATGTTTTGTACATTTGTATATATTTATCAAACCCTATAAGAACTCTCCTGTGTTGTAAACAAATACTCCTTATCAGTATATTTCCTCTATTTCTGTATGCTCTATGGAACTATGCGCTTAATACTCTGCGAATATCGAAATGTTAAGAGGTTTGACAATCAACACCAAAATTCATACACGATCCAGTGAATCTTCCAACTCCACCTGGTGCTCTACAAATCCTATCAGCGGCAGCACCTACAAAGAAAATGAATAATCCGAGTAACGTCCAATGACGTTATTCTACAACTACCGGCAGATAAGAAGCAACACTCGCCAGGATTAAAAGGATCATTCTTGCAAGAACAGGGTGAACAAAACAGCAAAATATAATAGAACTCAGCAGCGTAAGATATTCAACAAGAGGAAGAGAAGTCTTTGAAAGGTCCAAAGCTGTATATTGATGCTCTAGCCTTCCACGCCTTATATATGCCTCATGCAGATGAAATTCTTGCAGCCTCTTAATGCCAATAATGTGTCCATTTTCTAAACTTTAAATGGCATAAAATAGTTAAAATAATAATTTATAGTCGTTGGGAATAAAAGAACCTTACGTCCATCACTACCTAAACGTTTTGGCATTAAAGGTAAATCAAAAATCAGTTTTTGAGTTCTACAAAATATCAACGTCCAAGATCACCATAAAAGTTTAGTAAAGTGGCCTTTTTTTTAATAAGCTCATCTAATTCCAAAGTTTATTTTCAAATTCCATGAAACTAGCCCAATAAAAAGAGTCCAATCTTCATTTTAACTCGTGCACAAGGGGCGGGGAGACGTTGCCGGATTTCAACCGTGTTTGCCTCTGTTGGCCCATTATTATGCGAGTTCTTTCCTTCTCTTAACCCAATAATACTTATTACTTGGACCATTTCACTTGTTCCATTTGACACACTGCACCCACATTATTTATATACTAATTCCAACAACTTCTTCTAAATAACCTCGCACTATTTATTTCCTTGTTTGATTTGCTCCAATACATAATATAACCCAATGTTTGTTGATGGTTTGTTTCTATTAGTTGTTCTAAAGATGGTGTGATTTTAACATAAATGGTTTCTCCTCCATCTTCACACGTTGTTTCTCCTCCTGCAACCAAGTATATGATGTGTCCCTTAGCTTTAAAGGAGAAGACACTACACTTTTACAAGTTGTATTTACAAAGGACTTTGTAATGCAGGTACTCACTTTTATGGGGTCACAAACTCCACGAAGGAGAACAGATCTCACCCATTCTTTTGATTGGACAATAGAGGAATAAAAATATCTGTGATTATTTTAAGTATGTGAATTCTGCTTCAACATAGCGTATGGATAAACTTGTTCACATATTAGAATGTAAGAAAATATTTGGAAGAGTTTTGATAACTATTTTCTATAATTGTAGATCCTTCATACATACACACGAAAAAAAGGAAAGTGGAGAAATGTTTTAATACCTATTTTCTTACAAGTCTCTTTGGATGGGATTCCATCAGTATCAGTGTTCGCAATCGTAAGTGCATGGGTCATGCTAAGTAATAAAGTGATAAGTCAAGTATCGTTTCCACAAAGATTTATTTAACAAATTAATCAAGCAATAGGCTTAGTGAATTCAATAAAGTTGAGCTAAAATAAGTTTTTGATGTCAAAATAGAAATTGAAAACCACTTTTAAAAACTAAAAAGTGATAAAGGCAAATGATTCTTTAACTTCAAGGATTAAATGGAACCTAGGATTATTTATCCCTTTTGCATTTCATAAAACTAGATTATTTTCCTCTCTCAATAGTATTTCAAAGAATATATGTGTTAGTCTAAGGTTCAAAATCACTTGGCAAAGCTCTCTCAAGTCAGCATCAAGTTTCTCAAAATGCATAATCTCTTGCTACAATTAATAAAAATCAACTCTAAGCAACAAACTTAATGTGACAATGCAATGTTAGTAAAGATATCTCTATTTTACCAACAAACTATCCATTTAACAAGTAAATTTCAAATCAAGCATGATTTTACCAAAGTTCTACACATAGATTAGCTCTCTCAAGTCAAATCCAAATGAACAAGTCAATCTAAATGGTAGCCGAACATTTAGAAGCATCAAGCAAAAAATAAAATCAATACGTATATATCATTAACTACTAAAAGAGAGGAATAATCAAGTCTTAATCCATAGAAAGGCTCAAAATAATCATAGAGTAAAGAGTTTAGCTACACATAATCATTAAATAACTACAACTATCCAAAATAATTACAGTCATATCAAGAATTTAGCAAAGAATGAGAAAAACCAAGGATTGGAGTCTCAAATCTCTTCTAAACTTCAACCCCAAGCTCAATATTCTTCAAGAAGCTAAAACCCTAGCACCCAAAGCTCCAAAGAACACTTGAGAAATGCAAAATCACTCATTTTTGAACTAACACTTCTTTAAAAACCCTTGACATGCGTTTTAGCAAGTATAACGCATGGTTGTATTATTTTCCGTTTGCTTCGGCACACTGTCATGTGCTAAAACAGATGACACAGTAAGCTTAGATCCCCATTGGCTTCAGCCAAGGTGTTGTGTGTTGAAGCATATGACACAATAAGCTCAGATCTTGTCTGCCTCGGTACACATATCATTGGCTGAAGCATATAACAAAGTGAGTTGAGATCTCCATTGGCTTCAACTAACGTGATGTTGGCCGAAGCATATGACATATTAAGCTTCTTCCTCGTTAGGTCTTGTTTACTTCAGCACATGTATTGTTGGCTTAAACCAACAACACAACATCTTTCTTTCTGACTGATGAGCTTTCTTTAATCTTTACTATTACAAGCTTTATTCTTTGGTCCTTTAAAAGCTTCTCAATTTGTCTCTATCCTCCAACAAAAAAAAAAAAAAAGAGGATGCATAAGTTCTCACTTTTCCTTTGCAATAAAACACACAAATATATGGTTCTACACAAGAATTTCTTCAACTTAAACTTGTTACTTTGATATGTACATTTTCTTCTATTAACTCTTTCTATACTCAATTTGAATCCAAAAATAGTTAAAAGGAGAAGAAAATATGAAGAAATATTTTCAATTTCTGACGAGTTAATCATCAGGTAGCTTCAAAAAGTTCCCTTTGTTTTCAGTTTTGACTAGCCACTTATAGCCATAAATTCAAGAAGCAAAACCATATTCTGGTTCAAGCATCTAGCCATGAAATTATAGATTAAGATTGACCAATTAGCACTAAATCAAGATAGCAATTGAGCTGGATTTAAACCACAAGCAAGCTATGGCAACGGAACAGAATTGACGATAATGAATATGAACTAGAACAGAGGGAATCACGGTTACTGATGATGCTAAAAAAAATGGCAGAAAACAAGTAGCTAGAGTCTGGAATTAATGGAAACGCTGCTGGTTCTGAAGCTTCTTCCACGGTAATGGTGGAAAACGAGGATGGAATGGTGATGAGATGAAGGTGCAGCAACGATGGTGAATGGTGAAGATGGAGGTGAAGAGAATGTATGGCAGTGATAATGATTTCAGCTCCAGCTCTCCTCTCTCCCAGCTCGTGGCACTGATTCTGTCTTCCGCCTCTCAGCTCGCGTTTTGACTCTCCTCAGCTCCCAGTCTCCCTTCTTTTCTCTTCTCACTTACAGCAGCTCTCTGTTCTGGAATAATGGAGCTCGCCGGCGGCTGTGATGGTGGAAGGTGCCGCCGGCGAGAAAGGAAGGAAGAGATGAAGAAGATGATAGATGACTGATTCTACGTCTCTTGCGGCGCTCCTCTATATCCCTGTTCTGCGTTTTTTTATTTTCTCTCTTGAATCCAGCAGATCAAGTCGGGTCCCGCAATTCCTATTGGATCCCTTGGTCAAATGCCTTTTGACCAAGGGACTACAGTGAAAATTCAGGAGTTTCTGTGAAGGGACTAAACTGAGAGCATGAAAATTTTGTGGTTCCAACCAGCATCTTCAAAAATTGATCTGCAAAGCAAATAAGCCAAAAATGAAATACCTAATTTTGTCAAAAATTAATTAATTAAGGCAATTTATAAAATATATGATATTTTTACCTTTTTCAACCTTAATTTCATAAAAACTCCTTTAATCACAATTAATTGTATAAGAGACATTTTAAGCTCAATTATTATAACAAAATCCCCAAATAAAATATAAAAATATATAATAAAATAGGGATTTGTCAAGGATGTATTTAATTAATCTCTAGGACTCTAACAAATTATTGTGTAGTTGTATTTATTTATTTTTATATATTTTCTAACTATAAATATGCCCTTGTTCATCTTCAATTTGTGCCATTCAGCTTTTGCGCAGAGAATTTTGTTCATCTTATAATGATAAACAGTCATCTCCAATAACTTTGGGATGGAAATGAAGTATTGCTTTGTTTTGTTCATTTAAAATATAATAAATTAGTTTGTTTAAGATATCTTGCAATCGTAAATGCTAAATACTCCTGATATAGTATTCTCATATTCTTAATATAAGAGTTAATTAACGAATTTGAGTAGATTAAGAAAGTTAAATAAGTTACTTAATTATAATAAGCTTGATCTCCCTAAAATACCTTTATATAATATTTGATAATATGTCAGTTTACAAGTTAAAAAAATTAGTTTGTGATAAAAATATTAAAAAAATATAAGAGAAAGTGGATATAGGTCTTGATTTTGAGACCAACACCAACCTTTTAACTATCTTCTATAATTAGGACTAGAGGAGTATGTTAAATCAAGATCCGCCGGAGAAAAATCTCCACCTAGATTTTTATAAATTCGTGTTAAATTAACTACAGTGCATATCACAAATGAATATATAGTATTGTCATTTTGAAGAAATATTAGAGAATTCACCGTCAGAATTACATGTACTGGATTAAAATGTATCAACGATAGATGCGTGAGCAATATGAATGGCACTTGAAAAACAGGGGGTAGCAGTTATTTCTGTTAATATGCAACATCAGAGTTTATTCAAAAACAAAAATGTGCAGGATGAAAACTTTTGGAACCACATAAAAGTCGTAGCAAATGGAGAGAGAGAGAGAGAGAGAGAGAGAAGAAAAAATGATTTAAATGGCTCCAAGAGGTGGGTTTTCCAATCCATCTATTTCGCATAAATCTAGTCAGAGGTCAAAAATGAAATTTCCTGAAGCAGTAGGAAGTATAGGATGGTATACATCAAGAAATATAATAAATAAACTTTGAAAGCTAATATATTAAAAAAATAATGGGAATAAAAGAAATTTCCTAAAGCAGTAGGAAGTAAGATAGTATACATCGAGAAGCATGGGGATGTTTGATTTTGTTTTTAAAAACTATTTTTTTTAAAAAAAATAAAACAAAAAAACCTGTGTGGTAATCCATGTTTAATTTTTTTAAAAAAAATAAAAAGTTGTTTTAAAAATTAAAAAAAAAAGTTTTTAGTTGTTTTCTTGTTTTTATTTTCCTATTTTTTATTTTTTGAGGCCGCCATTTATTTATTATCAACACTACACTACCAATGACGACCACCAGCAACCGCACCGTCACGTCACTTCAAAAACAGATTTTTCAAAACAATTATTTAAAAAAGTTTTTATTTTATTTTTAAAACTTGTTTCTAAAAACTGTTTTATAAAATTGTTTCAAAGAACAAAAAAATAAAGATTTGAATCATACAAGCTCATAATCTCCCATCTCCCAATGAGAATTCAAATATTAGTTCGCCACATTATAAAAAATTAACCATTCTATCATACCCAACTTTTGCTAGTGACGTAGCACATAATCATGGATAAATGAATGCATAGTTCGATTTCCGGCCCAACTACAATTATTTGGGACTAAACACTTCTATTGTTTAGACCCAATTATAGCTTTGGGCTCTAACCAGTGAACAAAAAACCAGACTATATTGGCCAGTCTGACAGAAAAATCGGTGAACCGACTAGTTGTTTAGTTTGGTTTAGTTTTTGAACCGCGAGGATATTGGACTGGTATGAACCGGACTAAACCGGTATAAAACCGGTTATAATTGGGAAAACCGGCTATTTTGGTGGTTTGACCAGGTTACTTTTTTGGTTCTCTAACTACTATCTCGTGCCATTTTTATGAAAGTCTGAAGAAGGTTGAAAACCAAGATGAAGAGAAAAACAAGTCAACAAAAACAAATTTGAAAAAAGAAGAAACAAATGAAAAAAATTTACATAAAATGATATGATAGGAAAGGAGAATACTCCATGCTTGGCCGGAGGAAAATGAAAGATAACAGGAAAAAAAACTGGAGACACCAACAAAGCGGCAAAGAATGAAGTGGATGAAAAAAATGTCGAGGAAGAGAAGGCTTTAATGGTGGGATGTGAGAAGATGAAAATGATATCTCATAACTAATCAGATATTCACGGCTATACATTAGGAATTGTATTTGAAATTTAAAATTTAAAAATCAATCCCATAATCCATGGGCTAATTTGCATTATGTAATGATGATAATTAATTAGTTAGATATCATAATATTAAGAATAATATTTGAAATTTAAAATTCAATTCCATAATTCATGCGCTGATTTGCTTGGGCTAATTATTATGTTAGATATCATTGTATAAGTATAGGCATCATAATTGATACTAACAGATTTTAAGCATTTTTTTTTAAAGATATTCATTTTTATTTATAGAAGTTTAAAAATATATTAATATATATTGCCACTTATTTTTTTATTTTCATTTAAAATTTATTTTAAATTATGATTTTTTTTTATTAGTTTATCTTAAATATTAATTTTTACATTTTAATTAAATTATATTATTTTAATATAACCAGTCCGATCCCGAATTAACCCCAATTGACCCATTAACCCTTGAATCATTGCCTCGACCAGTTTAATGGCCAATCCCATTTTTTGTTCGTTAGTTCTAACTAGGTTGCACATGAAGTGGGGCTTAGTTTGGTCCTCTTTTGCAGCCCCCATTCAAATGGAGCTGCCCATATCGATACCTGTGCGTTCTAAACGTTTGGACGAATTAAGAATGGCTATGATAATTAATAACCGGGCTACCTCAGGAAATACTAAACAAAAGAAAATTGAAAATGTATGTATATAGCATGGATAACGTGAAATAATTAAAAATAAAACAAGGACAAGACTCTAGGTACGATTACACTAGATACGATTACTTTTTTTTTTCTAAGTTCAAATTAAAAACTTGATTATAAAACTGATCCTTGAAAATTGGCTTTTTCCCTCGTCAAGGGACACTAATGATGAGATTGTAAGAATTTCAAGCATACATAGAATTTGATTGATTCGCTGAAGCACTCAAAAAAAATTGGTGTACCAATATGGATACATTCCATAACAAATTCACTAAAGATAGAAGAAGATGATGATGAAGATAATAAGTTTGAGAGAAAGAGAATAGAGAATAGACAAACAGTCTATATATATAGGTCACGTGACCTTGAACTCTTATACAATCACACGCACATACATACATATACATATATATATATATATATATATATATATATATATATATATATATATAAAAGGTTCCACATGCCTTCACATTAATTGATATATTGTATTGGTTTAACAATACAAATTAGAATAGTTGGAGAATATCACAGTTATTGACCAAACTTTTCTATTATTTGTATTTTGGTCCTAATACTATTAGATTTGGACCTAATTCATCAGGGGTGAATACTAGATGGTTCTATTATTTTTATTTATTATTTTTCTTAAATAGACTATAGATTAATTATACATTAAAGGATTCAATATATATTTTTAATCAACATATATATAGTCATATTTATATTAAGAATTTTTACCAAATGTCACCTTGAAAATTTTAAACGTGTTGGTTGAAAAACTAAAATTGATCATTAAAAAATTGACATTGATCGTCAATATTTTTAATGGTAATATGCAACATTTTTTTTATTTTAACACTGTTGGAACAACTTTGAGCCAAAAAATTTTTTAAGGTAACATTACTCATGAATAAAAACTTATAAAACAAATTTATATCTAAATCCTATAAATTATAACTCTATTAATTATTACTTCTCAAGGGCAAGAAATCTCTAGCTCTCAACCAACCAACTTCTCACACATAAAGATTGACAAGTAGTGCTTCTCTCTATGATCACGAGTATCTTGATGGCCGATTATTATATTATTATAATTCATTAATAATAACTAATTGTGCCACCTATTTATCTAAGACTTCAACTTTTTAAAATATGTGTCCAAACATATTTGTCATTTTTCCTAATAGCATAATACCATATTTTTTGTTATTATTGTACCTTTTCGATATATTTTGGCTAAATTAAGAAAATATATCTATAATTTGATGATAATTATCTGATTGATAATCAATTGTGGCAAGTCAAAGACAAATTGGGGAGTTTATAAATATTACAGTTATAGTATATATAGTGTGAAACATAAAAAAAAAATTAAGAAGAAAAGACTGCACCGGCGCAAACACACACACTTGTATAGTGTGAAACATTAAAAAAGTCAGGAAGAAGAAAATACTACACCGGCGTACATATATATGTATGTGTGTCACTGTAACCTGCTTTTTTTACCTGCTTTTTTTTCTCCCATCGACGTAGATCCAAAATTTGATTGGCACCTCAAAGAAAGCTTTTTTTTTTTTTTGGCCGAAACCTCAAGGACAAAATGAAACAAAGTTAGGAGCATCTTTTTTTCTTGGCTGCATTAAGCTTATAAACGTGAAACATTAGGGGCAGTTTTTTTCTTGGAGCTGAAAACATTAGGGATAGGTTGCACATACAAAATACGTTGTCATTTTAAAATGTATGCACCAATGTATTTTTTTTATTTTATAAGTTATATTTATCATTGGAGCATTTTTTTTCTGGCTGCATTAAGTACTTCCAAATAGATACAAAGTTCAATTATTGTTAATTAATTAATTAATTGTGACATTTGCCACCTGGTCCTCCTATGCCACTTAAAGTTTGATGATTATGACAGTTAATTCTTAATTGTGTCACCTCCTCAATGAAAAATTAAACAAAAGAAATTTGAAAATTTGTAAATACATGGGCAAAATATTATTAATGCAATATAAATATTGTGAAATATTGAAAAAAGAATATCTCAGTACTTCAAATTAATTTTTTTGCATTTAAATGAAGGACACTGAGTTATAAAATTCGTGCCACCTTAATGTATAGGAAGATGATGAAAGAATGAGGAAAACTTGTGCATTTTTATAATAAGTCATATTTTGTAATAAGTCATATTATAATACTATCAATTATTGCAAATTTGTATGTTATAAAAAAATATTGTTGCAAGTTTGCTACTCAATTGGTTGAATAAAGAAACTAAAACACTAAAGGACATATCCAATTGAAAGTTTGATTTTCATGATAATTGATTGTGGATTCTCATGAAAAAAAAAATAAACAAATACAACTTGATAATTCACAAATACTACATGTGAGGGTGAGACGTATAAAAATGAAGGCTTCAGTTGCCTTACATGTTTGTCCATCCCTTTAAAATTAATGAATCTCAGATTTTAGACTTATATTCTTAGTCATCCCACCATGACGAAAGAAGAGACAAAATTATGAATTATTATAATATAAATCACTTTAATTAATTCATTGAAAAAATAATTAAATAATTAAATTTATTTTAAATTAATTTATTTTTTAACTTTTCCCGTATTAAATAAGATTTTGAAGGAGAGAAAAAATATAATGAGTCACATTTAACTATTAAGTACAGAGATATAATTGACAAATAAACATTAATTAATGTGCAAGTCACTTATATTATGAATTGAATGGAACATATGAAAGAAATACCTAATTTACTCTACCTCTTAATTTAATTTTGCCTCCTCATGTGATATCATTTTAATAAGTGATATTAGTGTACTCTCAAGTCTCAATTATTGTTCAGATAAAAAAAAAAGGTCTCAATTATTGCAATTTTGTAGCTTAATGGATAAATCTGACAGCATAGAGATTAACATGATAATTAACAGCTGGTCATAAAAAGATTATATTAATTGTACCACTTGTAAATTGAAGGAAATCAACTTTACAAAATTAATTAATCAATTATAAGTGTGTCTCCTAAAACACTACATTGGAGAAACTTGACAAAACATTAATGCATCTTCCAAATTTGACTTTTCAAAAAGTGCGTATATTTATATTATATCTGCATGGGAGCTTTCCTTTTTGCCTGCACTAAGTATTACTACGAGACAGATCTATATATAGTCAGATTCTCCCCGATAATTGATTGTGTCACCTTGTCAAACCCCTTAACAATTCGATATTCACAGAGTATTAAATGCATAGTTTATAGGCATACAGACATAGCAGAAATATACTGATAATAAGTGCTTCTTTACATTACAAGAAATCCCATAGGATTTGAAAAATATATACATAGACCAACAGAAATAAAAATTTGAAACTAAAGATAACCAATTGCAGTCTCATTTGAACTGGACCTCAGTCACTGGTAATTACAGGTTTGCCCTTAGAGCCGCTACCTTCTGCTGGAATATTTTTAAATGTTGAAAAATGGTGAGATTCGAATGAATCTCAGTAGTAATATACAATCAGTCATATAAAATGCGATAAATAAATATGCAATACACCATGATATGTAAAATGCTAACTCGTGTTGTATGCATACTGTCCAAGGCCAAACGATTGTTTGCAACCCCGGCTAAACTCGTGTCCATGGTCAAACGATATGTTTAGACCCTGGCTTATTCACGTGTTGTGCCACAAGCACTGTCATGTTACAGAAAATGGAATATGTAACATCCCAAAAATTTAATGCGAGGATTAAATTATGGAAATTAGATAGTAAGCTAATTTATGGAACCTACAAAATTTAAGGAAACTTAAATTTGACAAAGGGAAAAGTTAGGACTTAGTGTGTGTAATTAATAGGATAAAAATATACCTATATGTGTATAAAAACACACACACCCACACTTGACAGCACACAAGCACACGTACAACCTCCTCATTTGCCACACTTGGAGCATCATAAGCACACACACGTACAGCATGCATGACTCATTATCTTCCTCTTCTCTCATTGGAACAACACACACACACACATTCTCTTCCCATTTGACCAGCATACAACACACATACGTACAGCTCACAAACTCCTCCAACTCTCATTTACATTCAGCTGCAAAGAGAGAGAGCTTTAAAAAAAACAAACGAAACAGAAAACATAACAGCAGAAACAGAGAGCACAAAAAACAGAAAAACTGAGAGAGAGAAAGAGAGAAATAAAGGAAGAACAAGCTCCAAATCTCACACACAACATCATAAATGTATTTAGGTAAGTTTCTTCTACTTTAACCTTGGATTTCCATTGGATTTGTGGTTGTTTTCTGGGTTGTTTTGCTGCTGGAATCAAGAGAAGTCACCAAAAACGTTTTGTTACCGTTCAGTTTCAAAACCAGCAAGTTTGTGTCCGTTTTGCATGAGATTTTTGATTCATTTTCTTCTGTAATCACGTCCCAAAACTCAAGGAATATGTTTAGGAGTATGTAGATTCAAAATATTTGAGATAGGAGTCCAAAATCATGGTTGCATGTGAGTTTTATCAACTCTGTTTTGGTCGCCGGAAAATAGAGTTTTTATCGGAAACTTTCAGAAGCTTAAACGGAGGCTACAGATGGATTTTTCATCCATTTCTTTTTTATATGGAAATTTTAGGATGTGTAGTATGAAATAGAATCAAGAAGACCTCAATTTGGTGTCAAAACGAATAAGTTATCAATTTTTGAAGTTAGACTGTCCAAAAATGATGTTTATCAGAGTCAGTCAGTTTCGTGTGGCTTTATGACCAATCAAATCACATCAATTATTTACGAAAATTTACAAGGAGATATTAGACATAACAAGATTTAAAATGAGTGGTAGAATGTATTATTTGGATATCTGTAGAGAGAGTTATGATTTTTGAAAGATGGGTTTAGAAACAGGTGCAATCCTGAACGTCCAGACTCTAGTAGTTGATTTCGTGGTATTTTCGAATTATGTAATCTTTCCCAATGGACATGAAAATTTTCAGAATTTAAGTACATAGTCTTTGCTTTAATTTGATATATATTTTGTATTAATTGGATTAGTATACTAAGAGATATGAATTTTTGAAGTCAGTTGCTCTCAAACTGTGTTTCTGGAAAATAGTTTGTTTGTGTTGAACGTTTGGAAAATCAAACCTTGCCAAAAAATTATGAAAATTTTCAAATTTAAAGTAGACATTTATAGATTTAATTTTACGGGTAGAACATAATTTTTGGACAAGTATATTAGGAGATATAGATTTTCAAAGTCATGCTATGTTTCTGGAGACTAATCTGGAATAGGGGTATTTCGGGAAATTCTGGGAGTAATATGGTAAATCTGGGTAGATTTTGATATTTTTCCATGAAAATATATTTCAATAGCTTCATGTAGGCTTTGAACCCAGTCAATTTCGATTTTTCTAGAATTAGTTATGATTTTTCAAAGTTAACTGAAAAATCTGTCAATTTGCTGAAGAATAGTAAAATTACACTATGCAAAATTATATAGTGTATAAGCCACTGAAACTGAGATAATCAGCAGAATGTGATTAAAGATAGTAGTAATACAAGTAATAACCAATTACTTGTTAATTTTAATATATAGGAACAGGTAAAAGCCCGAGCCGAAGAAAAAGTTTTGGATAAACAGTTGGACTGGAAAAGGACCCAGGTAGTAACATGACAGTGCCTGTGGCACAACACGCGAATAAGCCAGGGTCTAAAAATATCGTTTGACCATGGACACGAGTTTAGCCGGGGTTGCAAACAGTCGTTTGGCCTTGGACAATATGCATACAACATGAGTTAGCATTTTACATATCATGGTGCATTGCATATTTATTTATCGCATTTTATATGACTGATTATATATTACTACTGAGATTCATTCGAATCTCACCCTTTTTCAACATCTAAAAATATTCCAGTAAAGGACAGCGGCTCTAAGGGCAAAAACTATAATTACTGGCGATTGAAGGTCTGGTCCTAGCCAAGAGTTACATCTGATTATCTTTAGTTGTGGAATTTATTTCTTTTGTACTCTGTATGTATTTTTGAACCTATATGAGGATTTTCTGTATTATCAGTGAGTACTTATTATCAGTATAGTTTCACTATTTCTGTTTGCCATCTGAACGACACATTTTTTATATAGCGAATATCAGAATATTAAGGGGTTTGACAGAATACACAACATATAAATAATCACATAGTGCATGAAAGAAAGAATTACTACCTGGGTCCTTTTTCGGTCCAACTGTTTATCCAATACTTTTTCTCCGGCTCGGGCTATTACCAATTCCTATAAATTAAAATTAACAAGTAATTGTTTATTACTTGTATTACTATTTCTTTTAATCACATTCTATTGGTTATCTCAGTTTCAGTGACTTCTGCACTGTTTAATTCTTCTCATTGAAATTTTACTATTTTTCAGAAAATTGACAGATTTTTCAATCAACTTTGAAAAATCATAACTAATTCTAGAAAAATAGAAATTGACTGGGTCCAAAGCCTACATGAATCTATTTAAATATATTTTCATCGAAAAATATCAAAATCTATCCAGTTTCACCATATTACTCCCAGAATTTCCCAAAATACCCCTATTCCAGATTACTCTCCAGAAACAGAGTACAAATTTGAAAATCCATATCTCCTAATATACTCGTCCAAAAATTACGATCCACATATAAAATTAAATATTTGAATATCTACTTTAAATCTGGAAAGTTTCATAATTTTTGGTTAAGGTTTGTGTTTCCAAAATTTTGACACAACCAATATGTTTTCCAGAAATATAGTTTGAGAGCAACCAACTTCAAAAATTCATATCTCTCAACATACTAATCCAAATAACACAAAATATATATCAAATTAAATACTATAATATTAAATTTCATTCTGGAAAGTTTAATGGTCATTGGAAAATATTTCATTGTTAAAAAACACCACGAAACCAACTGCAAGAATCTGGACTTCCAGATTACACCTGTTTCTAAACCAAACTTTCAAAAATCATAACTCCTTCTACAGATATTCAAATGATACATTCTACCACTAATTTAAAGCTTGGGATGTCTACTACCTCTCTGTAAAGTTTTATAAATATTTGATATAATTTGTTTGGTCATAATTCTACACGAAACTGACTGACTCTGAAAAACGTCAGTTTTGATAGTCTGACTTCACAAATCCATAACTCATTCATTTTGACTCCAAATTGTGCTCTTCTTGATTCTATTTCATACTAAACACCCTAAATTTTCCATAACAAAAAGAATCAGGTGAAAAATCCATCTCTATCATCCGTTTGAGCTTCTGTAATTTTCCAACAGAAACTCTGTTTTCAGGCGAGTAAAACAGAGTTGAGAAAACTCACATGTAGCCACAGTTTTTCACTCCAATCTCAAATATTTTGAATCTACATACTCCTAAACATGTTTCTTGTGTTTAATGACGTGATTACATGATTGCTGGTTTTGAAACTGATCGTAACAGCAATTTTTCTTACTTCCAGCCACCCAAACCAGCAGAAAACAGCCTCTAATTTAATGGAAATTGTTAGAAATATGTGAAGGAAACTCGCCTTTATCAGATTATAGTCTTACATATAGGATTTGAAGCTTCTTCTTCTTCCTTCGTTGGCACCGATTCAGCTCTCTCTCTCTCATGTCTCACTCTCTTCCTCTGTTTTTTTTTCTGCGTTTCTTCTTTTATGTTTCAGTTGCTGTATGAACATTGAGTGGAGAGGGAAGAGAGTATCATATTTATTGATTAATTAGGTGATAAGTGTGTGTGTACGCTGGCCGACTGAGAAAAGAATGGAGAGTAGGTGAGTATTGTTTTGATGAGAGTGTAGGTGTGAGTGTTTGTATGGTACGTGTGTCTTCATGCATCAAAAGAGAATGCCACCTGCTATGTGTGTTAGTCTCTTGTGTTGGTAAGTTTTTAAATATATATATAGATATATCTTTATCCTATTAATTACACACACTAGGCCTTAATTTTTTCCTTTGTCAAATTTAAGATTCCTTAAATTTTGTAAGTTCTATAATTTAGCTTACTATCTAATTTCTATAAATTAATCCGTACATTAAATTTTTGGGATGTTACATCCTCAAGCTAAAAATAAACAAAATCGACTTCACAATTTATTAATAAAACATGCATACAATGTGAGAAATTTATATATATATATATATATATATATATATATATATATATATATATATATAATGACGAATTCAATTACCTTTCATGTTTTCTCTTTTTTAATTAAGGATAGACCAATGTAATTGACTCTTCGAGTTAACTATTTTTATATTTCTAGTACAAGATTGTATCATCTAACCTACTAAAGTAGGTAGTAGAAAACTTAGTATAAATAGGAACCAATTCGAGGGCATCAACCAAGAATCAAACTGAACACAAAATGGTTTCATCTGATCTTCTATATAGTGTTCAGCTCATAACAAAGACACAACGAAACTCAGCTACTGCTTGTTGCTGTTACTAAGCGTGAATAATGGGAAAGTTTCAGCTGGAGAATTATCCCCTTTTTATCATTTATCTCATGTCCTTCTGTCCTCGCCATTAAATATTGAGAAATATTGAAAAAAAAAAGGAGAATACCTCAGCACCTTACTTTAATTTTTTGCATTTAAATTAAGGACTGGGTTATAAAATTGGGGCTACTGTAATGTAGGAAGGTGATGAAAGAATGGAGAAAAACTTGTGCATTTTTACAACAAGTCATATTATAATACTATCAATTATTGCAAGCTTGCAAATCAATTGGTGATTTTTTTTCCTTACCTAACTCAGATGGAGGAAATAATGAAATTAAACACTAAAGGACAGACCCAAATCAAAGTTTAATTTTCATGATAATTGATTGTAGCATCTCAAGGAAAAAAAACAAAAACAAAAACAGCTTGATAATTCACACATACACACCATGTGAGAGTGCACGTATAAAAATGAGGGAGAATTGCTAAAAAACACCTTGCAAGTAAATTAATTGCTCATTGCTACCATTGCACACGGTGGGTGGTATGTTGCACACGGGCGGATGATATTTTGCACACAGGGGATGGTGTTTGCACTTTCGCAGGGATGCTTTTTGCACATGTGGATGCTGATTGCACATGATGGATGCTTGCTTGCACATTGGTACCATTTAACAATTAATTTGCTTAAAAGGTATTTTTTAACCATTTTCCCTAAAAATGAAGGCTTCAGTTACCTTACATGTTTGTTACTTTCAAATTAATAATTTGACTCTCAGATTCCGGCCTTATACTCTTAATTGGCCCACCATGACAAAATGGAGGAGAGAGAATTATGAATTATTATACTCCCTTCTATTCTTAATATAAAACTTACTTGGGGAATTGGTCTTGATCTACACATAAAATATGTTTTTTATATTTATCAGTATTTTCTTAATTTACCCTTACTAATGCTTTCTCAACAATAAAGGAGGAGAGGGAATGAGAGAATTAAGGAAAATGATAAGGTGTTTTAGAAAATACATATCACATTAACCAACTTATATAATTTCTTTAATTTAATCAAATTAGGTAAATATATTATATTAAGGACCGAAGGAAGTAATATAAATTACATAAACTAAATCACTAGAACCAAAAAATGACAGTTAAATTATTAAATCTGTCTTAAATTAAAAAAATTCTAATTTTACCCATATTAAATGAGGTTTTGAAGGAAAAAAATATAAGGAGTCTCATCTAAGTATTAATTACATGGACAAAATTGACAAACAAACATTAACAACTCTATAAGTGATTTATATTGTAAACTGAACAGAGTATATCAATGGAATACCTAATATACTACACCTCTTAATTTAATTATGCCCTTTCATGTGATATTGTTTAAATAACAATCTCACGTGATATTTTAATAAGTCATATTATTACACTCTCAATTAGAGCAAGTTTGTAGCTTAGTGGATAAATCTGAAAGCATAGAGATTAACATGATAAATAATAGCTGGTCATAAAAAGATGATACTTAATTGTACCACCTGGAAATGAAGAAATTGGAAAAAAAGAAGAAGCAACTTTACAAAATTAATTAATCGGTTTTAAGTGTGGCTCCTAAGACACAAAATTGGAGAAACTTGACAAAGCAATGCGCCTTCCAAACTTGACTTTTAACAACGTGCTTGTACATATAAAAAGATGATAATTAATTGTACCACTTGAAATCAAGAAACTGGAGGAAAAAAATTTTAAAAAATTAATTAATTAATTATAAGTGTAGTTTATTTATAAATAAAACAGGTATCCATTCCAGTTAACGTTTTTAATTAATTTTTCAGTTTCGTTGAGGCATTTAATCACATGTAGTCGAAAACTGGTATAAATAGGAACCCATTTGAGGGCATAACAGTAAGAATCAAACTTCTTATCTTCTCTCTAGCTAGTTTCTTCCCCATAGAAACGTGTTCAGCTCATAATAAAGCCACAATGAATGAACTTGTCCAAGTTTTTTAATTAAGGACGGACTTATTTACTTTATCATGTTTACAATATAAGCTACTTTAACCAATTTATCATGACCAAGAAATGATAATTAACTCATTAAATTTATCCTAAATTAAAGAAAATTTACAACTTTACCCATACTAAATGAGGTTTTGACTGATAGGGAGACATACAATGAATCATAATTAAACATTAATTATAGGGCCAAAATTGACAAAAAAAGTATTAATGGCTCTCTAAGTGACATATATTATAGACCAAATCATTCTTCTAGAAGAGACTTATATTGTGAACCTGATGGAGTAATAATGACTCTTTGAGTCTTCTAATTTTATATTTCTAGCTTACAAATTTAAATCATATCATCTATAACTCACCGCTGAATCAGATAGTCAAAAACTAGTACAACTAGGAAGCAATTCGAGGGCATCAACCAAGAATCAAACTGAACACAAAGGATTCTTTTGATCTTCTCTCTAGTTAGTTTCTTCCCCATAGAAACGTGTTAAGCTCATATTAAGGCAACAATGAACTTGTCCAAGTTGAAACTCTGCTTCTGATTGTTGCTGTTACTAAGTGTGAATAATGAGGTAGTTTCAGCTGGTGAATTATCCCCTTTTTATTATTTACTCTCACGTCATTCTGCTGTCCTCACCAATAAATATTGTGAAATATTGAAAAAAGAAAAAGGGAATGCCTCAGCACCTTACGTTAATTTTCTGCATTTAAATCAAGGACAGGGTTATAAAATAGGGGCCACTGTAATGTAGGAAGATGGTGGAAGAAGGGGGGAAAACTTGTGCATTTTTATAGCAAGTCATGTTATAGTACTATCGGCTATTGCAAGTTTGCCACTCAATTGGTGTTTTTTTTTTGGACCTAACTCAGTTGGAGGAAATAAAGAAATTAAACACTACAGGACAGATCCAAATCAAAGTTTGATTTCATGATAATTGATTGTGACATCTCAAGAAAGAAAGAAAAAAAAAACAAAAACAGCTTGATAATTCACAAGTGCAACATGTGAGAGTGAGACATATAAAAATGAAGGCTTCAGTTACATGTTTGTCCCTTTTAAATTAATAACGTTTATAATTGGCCCACCATGACAAAAAGAAGAGGAGGGAATTATGAATTATTATATTATAAATTCCTTCAGCTAATTTGCTAGAACTAAAAAATGATAGTTAACTTATTAAATTTGTCTTAAATTAAAAAATTTGTAACTTTATCTATATTAAATATGATTTTGAAGGGAAAATATAAGGAGTTATATTTAAGTATGAATTACATGGAAAAAATTAACAAATAAGTATTATTCTTCAAGTGATTTAGGGTGTGTTTGGATTAGCGGTGTCAAAAGTAACTTTTATTTCATCTCACTTTTGCAATCTGAAGTTTGATTAAGAGTCATATAGTGTAATGTGATTTATGTTTGGATTTGCTTTTATAAAAAAGTCATTTGATAAACTGAAACTTGTTTGCATGATTAATGTGAAAGCAAGTTTAGATGTAAAATTATTGAAAAGAACATGAATTTTCTTTTAAAAAAATATGTATATATATGTGTGTGTGTGTGTGTGATAATTTTAAGAGAAATATTTTCTTGAAAATTTTATTAATTAATTATTTTTTTTCCTAGAGCATTTTACAAATATTATGTTATTGGGTCTTTTAAAGTAATTTTTTTTATTTGAGGAAGGTGGGGTTTTTTTCCTTTTTACATTTTACACCTCTTAATTTAATTCTGGCCCCTCATGTGATATATTTTTTTAACACCCTCATGTGATATTTTATTAAGTCATATTATCAATTATTGCAAGTTTGCAGCATAATTAGTGGATAAATCTGACCGCACAGAGATTAAAATGATAATTAATAGCTGGTAATAAAAAGATTATAATTAATTGTACCACTTGAAAATGAAGAAATTGGAAGGAAAAAAAGAAACTATACAAAATTAATTAATCAGTTTTAAGTGTGGCTCCTAAGACACAAATTTGGAGAAACTTGCAAAGCAATGCGCCTCCCAAATTTGACTTTTAAAAACGTGCGTGTACTTATAAAAAGATGATAATAATGATACCACTTGAAATCAAGAAACTGGAGGAAAACAGCTTTACAAAATTAATTAATTATAAGTGTAATTTATTTATAAATAAAACACGCATCCATTCCAGTTAACGTTTTTAATTAATTAAGTTTCAGTTACGTTGAGCCACTGAATCACATGTAGTCAAAAAGGGATCCGCATGCCGTGCTTATCTCCATGCTCATCCCCCAATTTTGGGTGTGGGGACCATTTCTTTTTAATTTTTTATGTATTTTTATTTATTTGAATTAAATTATATACTGCACACTGAAATATTTTTGCCACCCGATATCTCAAATCCATTAATTTCTAATCCTGCACTCATAAATATTTTTTCTACAATACCAGTATTCTGAAATATTTTTCCAGTAATACCCAATATCTGAAATATTTTTTTAACACCTAGTATCTTAAGCTAATTAATTTTTAGTGCATGAAGTATTTTTTTTAAAAAAAAGTTTAAAAAAAATCCTTTTATTTGGGGATGAGCATTCCCTGCTCATCCTGTGGATTGGTCAAAAACTGTTATAATTAAGAACCAATTTAAGGGCATCAACACTAAGAATCAAACTTCTTCTTATCTTCTCTCTAGCTAAGTTTTTTCCCTATAGAATCTTATTCATCTCAGCTTCTGCTTGTTGCTGTTACTTAGCGTGAATAATGAGTTGGTTTCAGCTGCTGATTTATCCCTTTTTTATTATTTATTTTCATGTCCTTCTGCTGTCCTCACCATTAAAGCTGCTGTTGTGGCCGCCGTGCCGAAAGAGCCTCGCATGGGAGCTTCCTTGCTTCATCTCCATTTCCATGATTGCTTCGTCCAAGTAAAGTTTCCTTCACGCTATTTAATTGTTATACTACTCTACTCTATAATATAAGAATTATATAACTAATTGGTGGATATTGAGTAAATTAGTTAAGTTAGTTATTTGTAGCAAATGTATGTTGATTTTTTTAAAATACTTTCTTTAATCATAGTCATTGAAATTAAGGGATTTGATGCATCTGTATTGCTGGACGACTCATCGAATTTCATCCGTGAAAAAAATGCCCATACCAACATAAATTCCGCGAGGGGTTTTGAGGTCATAGACAAGATCAAATCTCTTTTGGAGTTTACATGACCTGGTGTTGTCTCCAGTTCTGACATTCTAGCTGTTGCTGCAAGAGACTCTGGTTGCTGTAAGTATACTTATTAATTCATAAACACAATGATTTTTTAAAACAAACGATTAATGCTTCATATATATATATATATATGTCAGCTTGGAGGACCATCGTGGCAAGTGAGATTGGGGAGAAAAGACTCAATCACTGCAAATTTAAATGAAGCTAATACGGATTTGCCTCTTCCCTCTCTGGATCTCAATGGCCTCATCGATTCTTTCTCCAAAAAGTGATTCACACCCAAGAAATGGTTGCTTTGTCAGGTAATATATATATATGTGTGTGTGTGTGTGTGTGGATTCGTTCCAATCTATTGATTTGATTCACTGTTTAATAATTAATTACCATACATTCGTCTCTTTCTCTCAAAATTTACAGGTACCTACATTTTTCCTCAATTTTTAATTTGGTACCTATGTGTTTTGTTTTCTTAATAAAATACTTTAATTTTTCTTTGTTGGGGTAATTGGCTCATATAAATTTGCTCTATCAAGAGAGACAAACAAAGATGCTAAATTAAAAATTAAAAAAAAACTATAGGTACCTCCAAAATTGATTTTCCCTATTTTAAATATTCAAAAGAAGCATGTGGGAAGCCTACGAAAATACTTATGAATTAATTCAGGTGCAGTAAGCACTAAGTAGTACATTCAAGTAGTGACCAATGGCACAGAAGCTAGACCTATTCCAAACCTATCACTTAGCCTGGCCAATGGTAGCTATTATATATAGTATGTTGAAATGAAGATTATTACCTAAAGTGATTGGCAAACTGGTATATAAAATGACCAATTGTACAGACACACCAATCCCATTAATTAATTAATCCAAACATCGATTTTCATGAATGGGAATAATGAATATATAATTGTGCAGGATCGCACACATTAGGGCAAGCCAGGTGCTTCACTTTCAGGGACAGGGCTTACAACGACACCAACATAGACCCATCATTTGCAGCATCACTAAGAGCAAATTGTCTAAGAACAGGTGCAGATGGCAGTTTGACTTCTTTTGATGATACTCCCAATTTTTTCGACAGCTCTTACTTCAAGACTCTGGTGAGCCAGAAGGGTCTCTTGCACTCTGACCAAGCGATCTTCAATGGCGGCTCCACAGGTTCCATCGTTGCAAATTACGCCTTCAATCATTTTCAGTTCAGATCACACTTTGCAGCAGCCATGGCTAAAATGAGTGAACTTGATGTTCTAACTGGTTCCAAGGGCCAGGTCAACAGAAATTGCCGCATAATCGATTGAATTCTGTATTCTTAATTTGTCTCTATTTCTCTCCCAGTCACTTGTCTTTGAAGAATAAGCCTAGTTTGATGTTCTATATATTCATGTTGTATCTGAATAATTCTATATGTATCATTTTATTCATGGAATAAACTGGAATATTAATCCGTGTCAATATCATAATGTTGATATTTTCTTTGGACTGTTATCACCTTCATAAATATATGGATCTGGCTTCTCTCTTTTTCTTTTTCCCTCCACTCTCATCCATTACCTCTTAATGACTATTGGATCAAGGTGGTCTATATTTAAGAATACAGAATTCAATTCATTGGGCTGGTTTCTTTGCTTTCTTTTTCAAGAAATACTTTACGTACTCTATAAGAGTGTCAACTCATATCTACTCTATTCAACAAGAATCCTCCACCTCAACTAATTTTAATCTATTTGTCATCCTACTCATATCCATTAATTTGTTGTTTTTTAAAAATAAAAATGATCTTTTCCTCTATTACCCTCTTCCCTCTTTCTCACACTTCCCCGTTCTCCACCTTCAGACTCTCCTCTTTTTTCGCCACCAACACGTGCGGATCTGCGGCAGTCATATTTCAGTGTCCGGTGAGCATGGTTCGAGTCAGCCAAGGGAGATCAGGTTGTGCCCTTTAGTGAATCTAGTTTGAAGGTCGTCTTCATAATGATTTGATCTTCTCATATATTGGCTATTTTCATATCATCGAATCATATTTAAAGTTTTACGAGGAGTGCTGATTGCTGCAATTTAGTTCGCTACTGTTATCTAGATGTCTGTCTTTGCATTTTTCCATGATTGTTGCTGTCAAAATAATCTCCTTTGTCTCCATCCTCAAAATCCTTGAACCCTTGTTCATCCTCTTCATAGTCCGCACTGCACTGCCTGAGAACTCATGGACACAACACGGCAGTGTGGAGGGGGTAAAATTCTGGTTAGCCAACTTGATCTCCGTTTTGGCAGAGGCTTGCCGCCGTCAAGAGGCACCTGCTGCGGATCCGATATCGGTGGCCAAAAAGAGAGAATAAAGTTTAAGGAGAGAAGGAAGAAGGAGTGAGAAAGAGGGGAGAGGGGCAACAGAGGAAAATACTGTTTATTTTTTAAAAAAAAACAACAAATTAATGGATATGAGTGGGATGACATGTAATAGCTTTTACGATTTACGAGGTAAATATGTGAAAAGAGTTTTATCTTGACTTGCAGAAAAAAGCTTCTAAAATCACGGTTTTGATATTTCCCAAACACTTACGTAGATTAAAATTAGTTGAGGTGGAGGATTCTTATGGGGCAGAGTATATATAAGTTGGTACCCCTGAAATATGTAAGTATTTCTCTTCTTTTTCTAGCCAAACCTTTTACATCTAAGTGTTGAAGTAATGATATACTCTCTCCTGTCCTTTTTATAAGAGTTCAAAATTTAAATTGCCTTGATCCTTTTTATAAGAATTCAACAACTCTTGTCTGAATATTTAATTAGTTTTTTCACTTGCACTCCTCATTAACTATATGTACTGCTTAATTAAAAGGTTGGCTATACTTGTGTTTATGTTATTTTTCTCTCTTACTTGCCTCTCATAAATGAGAGTATACTTAAAAAAAAAAAGGTTATTTCATACATACTTATTATTTTTAACTAACTTTAATCATTTTCTTAAATTGTGTACATAATTCGGTTATTGGGCTATTATAAATAGGACTAAAGGGAGCATGAATTATCACACCATATATATATTAAAACACATTTCCAAAACACCTATTAGTGAGATAATACAATGTTATGAAATTATTGGGATAATAAAATTAGTCCAGACACTATAGCTTCATCCAATGGCCTGACATTAAGTTTAAGTTTACATCTGAGCCTTAAATGCTAGTGCTTCTGATGACTTTTGACAACGGCCCAAACTAACTTGAATTTTACGAACCTAAAAATTAAAATGTTGAATCTCTCAACACATTACACATACAACTATCAATCTTTCATGAGACTTCAGTAGTTTTGAATTCTATGCCACCAAACAAGACTTCCAATATTCTTTTTTTTTTTTAATCCTGCTAATCTATCCTCTCACACGTATTCTGATCATAATTAAAAACAGGTTATTATCCTTACTAATGAACTCTTTTGACAATAAATTAACTAATTGATATTTTACTGTATTATTTTGGTAAGTATAACTATGTACTCAACACCTTGATGTGATATTAGCTAATATTAAGTGCACCATCGTTTTCTAATTTCAACTTGGAGGAACCATCTCCTAGAATTATCATCCACTATGTTCACATTTCCATGGCCATGACAAACCAGACACTTCACTTTATTTAATAAAAGAAACCTCTACAAAAACTTCAGGAGAAAAAAATAAAGAGACGTCTAGTATGGTTTTGCATAATTTCAACCAAGTATCAACTTTTTTTTATGTTAAGGAAATATTTTGTATTAATTAACATAAATCAGTGGGATTGATTGACTAATTAACGGGATTACGATTCCCTCATTTAGAAACAATTAATACATAGCTTCACACTCTCTGTGTAAATATTGACACTCCTTGTGAATATACAAAACCCATATTATTCATATTACTCTTGTCTTACATGGTATTAGAACCAATTCCCTCTATTTTTTTTCCAGTGTCGTATTGTTCATTCGTGGCACTGTTCATCGGAGTAATACTGTTCATAAGTATTGTGCCTGTTCATCGGTACTATTTCACACTGTTCATATGCAAGTGTACTATTCAACGCTGCACTATTTATCATCGGTACGGTTAGTGGTTTCTACCCCGTTTCTTGGGACTTTCTTATGATTGAGGGTGTTTCCCTTTGGTGGTTGTTGTTGCATTTGGTTAGTGGATTTAGAGGTCATCGTTTGCTCTGTTTGTAGTATTTTGGAATTTGTGGTACTTCAGGATTTCATTGGAATTGTTTGTTATTTGTTTATTGGTTAATTCTCCATGGCTAACTCTAAGACTCCTGAGATGTTGCCCATGTCGGCTAAGATTACTTTCTTCCAATTGAACTAGACTAATTATACTTATTGGAACACCACTGTTAAGATATATATCACGGGTATTGAGAAAGAAGGGCATTTAACTGATGACCCCTAGTGACAAAGACAAACTAGTTATTTGGAAACGGGCTGATACTAGAATCTTGTTTCAAATTAAAAATTCTATTGAACCCCAGATCTTGTCTTTAGTAAGTCACTATACTATTGTTAAGGAAATAATGACTTATCTGGAATTTATGTTCTCTAGTAAAGGGAGCCTTACTTGGGTTCACGAAGTCTGTAAAGGATTTCATCGCTCTCAACAGTAGGGTCGTCCACTAAAAGAATTCTTTTTGGACTACAAGCAGTTGTATGAGGAAATGAAAGTCCTCATGTCTCCACAAGCCGATCTTGAAACTCGCATTAAGAATATGGAACTACAGGCCATCATTAGTCTTCTTGAAGCCCTTGATCTCTCTTATGAGACCATTAGTTCTTAGATCCTGTATAGTCAAGAGCTTCTATTTCTCGACGATGTGTTCGTATGAGTTCTTCACGCTGATGGTGTGACCTGTCCGTTTGTGGATCCAAATACAAGTACTTTGGCTGGTCGAGGTCTCTTTGACAATAGGAATTATGGCTCTAAACAAGGTTTCAATGCCCTGAACATGAATTTTGGCAGTATTATCTATAATTATTACAAAGAGCCTGACTATATCAATAAATATTGTTGAAAATTGTAGAATAAACAGCAACGTGATCAGTAGCGTAGTTTTGCTCATGTGGCCCAGACCTCTAAACCATCGGTCCCTAGTTTGCCATCTGTCGTAGTCTTATTTACAGGTACTCTGCCTTCTGGTCTTGCTACCACTTTCTCGAAATGTGTCATTGATTTCAGTGCCACTGACCACATGACAGATTACAATCGTTTATTTTCATCTCATGCCGCCTACGCTAACCCATCCTTAATCTTTGTTGCTAATGGTTCCCCCATCCATGTAGTTAGATCAAGCATTGTCAACCCCACCCCCTCCATTTTGTTATCTTCTATTCTTAATATTCCTGATCTTACATTTAATCTTTTGTCTCCCAGTAAATTAACTCATCATTTGAACTGTTTCATCTCACTATTTCTTGACCATTGGTTGATCCAGAATCTGTCGATGAAGCGTATTATTGGTAGAGGCTATGAATCTGGTGGCCATTATATTTTGGATGATCAAGTACCACGTTTCGTTGCATGTTCTGGTGGACCGTCTCCCTTTGAAGTTCATTGTTGTCTCGGTTATGTTTCAATTTCATCTCTAAAGATGTTATATCCTTAGTTTTCGTCTGTGTCTGTTTTGGATTGTGAGTCGTGTCAGTTTGTCAAACACCATCATGTTCATTTGGCACCTCGAATCAATAAGTGGGCTGCGTCCCCCTTTGAGTTAGTCCATTCTAATGTTTGAGGTCCTTTGGTTATCGTTATTTTATCACTTTTGTTGATGATTTTTTGCGAACAACTTGGCTTTACTTAATAAAACAGCGCTCTGAATTGTTTACTCATTTTCAAATTTTTTGTGCTAAAATTCAAACTCAGTTCAATACTCTTGTGAAAATCCTTCGAAGTGATAATGCAAAAAAATATTTTCTCGCCCCTTTCACTAATTACATGCATCGCCATGGCATCCTTCACGAATCCTCATGTGTCAATACCACTGCTCAAAATAGTGTTGCCGAAAGAAAAAATCACCACCTTTTAGAAACTGCTCAAGCTCTCATGTTTCATTCCAGTGTTCCTATACCCTTTTGGGCTAATACCGTGTCTATGGCCTGTTTTCTCATCAATTGCATGCCTTCAGCAATTCTTAGTGGTGACATTCCATATTCTGTTTTATTCCCCACCACTAAGCTATCCCCTATTGATCCAAAAATCTTTGGCTGTGTTTGTTTTGTTTGGGATGTCCGTCTGAGTTTTAGTAAACTTGATCCCAAGTCGTTAAAGTATGTCTTTCTTGGTTATTCTCACATCCAGAAAGGTTATCGGTGTTACTCTCCTGATCTCCGTCGTTATCTTGTGTCCATTGTTGTCACCTTCCATGAGTCCTCTCCTTTCTTCAAGTCTTCAGTGTTATCTGATTCTCCCTCGGTCGTTGATATGTTGGATGATTTCTTGGTTTATCGTGTCCCACCAGTTTAGGCTGCTGTTTCAGATTCTGATATCATCATTGAGACTAATGCTACCAATTCTATACCTCTGTCAGTAGATGCTTCACTGTCGGATTCGATTATTGCACCCCCAGAACCTCCCATTCCTGCCCCTGGAGCAATTATGCCTGATTCAGCCGCTAACCCATCAAGTGACCTACCTATTGCTCTCAAAAAAGGTACCCGCCCTCATTGTCCTCTCAAACACTATGCTGATTGCACCTATCCTATCTCCCACTTTGTCTCCTACCAGTACTTGTCCCATGTTTCCTCTTCTCTTATAGCTATCCTTGAGTCCATTTCCACTCCTACTACCCTTCAACAAGCCTTAGCCCACCCTTGTTGGCGTGCTACGATGGAAGAAAAATGATGGACCTTGACAAGGCAGATATCTGGACTCTTGTTGATCTACATTCTAAGAAGAAGGCCATTGGGTGTAAATAGGTATTTATTTAACTACTATTTGCTTCTTATATGTTATAACGGAGATAGTACATGTTAGTAATACTTTTCTCAAATAAATTTTATTTTGAATGCTTTGACTTTTCACTTTGGTTCTAAATACAAAATTTAGATGATTTCCTTTGCGTTACATGGCCTTATTACTTGTGTATTATTACAGGCAGAATAAGTCATGGTCAAGGAATTTGGCTATGTAAGATAAAAAAGGTGTGGTCTATAGAAGATTTATTTTGTTATACCGTTGATGAAGTCTTTCTCGATATAATAATTTTACTTTGTTTTAATTCCGTCGTTTCTTTCTTCTCCTACGCCCACCCGGTCATGTTGTGACTATTTTCCCAATTTTAATTTGGTAGTGGTACATTTTTATCTCTTTAATTAATCAATTTAACGTTGTTTTGTACATCTGTTAGCACCATTGGCTCATATACAATGGTTAAAGGTGCTAACTGAGTAAAATTACATAGGCTTACAGTGCTAATAGAATAAAATAAAAGGATTTAATAATAAAGTGCAAGTACCAAATTAAAAATTGAAGGAAAGTAGATGGATATGCAACATGGTTTTTCCTCTATCTCTTTTTATTTCTTTTCTTTGAATTCTTCTCTTCCTTCTCCATTTATCATTTTTCTTGGATAAGAAGAGAGAACATGAATAAATTTGCTATTTAAATTTCTATTTTACCTAAAAATTAAATTTACTGATAAAAATATATAAAATAAATTAAATAGATCTTAAATATTTATAAATTCAATATAACACATCCCAAAATATACACATATTTAATTATAAAATATACACATGTCAAACTCACCAAAGAATATGACAATTCTTAATTCATCACACTCTTGACATGTCATTCTTAATTTACTCATACAGCCTCATTTTCCCTAAAATCTTCCATAATTACTTCATTTTATTACTACGTCTCGTTCCATCATGACACCAAAATTTTAAAAAAATGATCGCAAGGTTGTCAATGGGTAATGCATCAATATAACGTGCATCTCACGAAAGCTTTCAAACTAAGACGTTACATCCATTGGCATATGGAAGACATGTCAATTTCAAACGGTGAGAAAGAAAATCAAGAGTATTGTGTGTGGCTTCTATTGTTTTATTTAAACAATGACGCGTCAATAGTGCGATGAATTAAGAATTGTCATATTGTTTTGTGAGTTTGGCATATGTGAATGTTTTATATTAAATAGAATTTGAGACTTCATTAACGGTAAAAAAAAAATTAAATCTTCTATAAACCACACTCTCTTTATATTAAATATTTGACCCAGAATTATTCAGCTTGTCACAATCCATAACTCATAAGATCAACTAACGCCAACGAAAAGATTGAATTTTTGTTTCTAGATCTTAAGTGACAAGTTAAAACAATCAGAATAACAGCTATTTAAGAAAAATATTGTTAACATGTGCGTATTATCTCCAACTTAAGAAACAAACAGTAGTTAAATAAACACGGAGGAGGGAAGTAATATTATACTATTATAAAATATTGTGCAAAACACATACGGCAATACTGCTAAGTATGAACAAGATTAGTGTAAACGGTATAGGCATAATTATTAATTCTATTTATCCTAAAATGATTAGAATTTAAGCCAAACAAGATATATTTTGTTCACACAGAAAATTGCATAATATAACCAAATGCCGGAATGGCTTTATGTCAAACAATTGTTTTGGTCAATGGTTTTATACCCCTCGTTCCGTTATCAGGAACAAATTTTTTGCTAGAACAAAACAGAAAAATAACACAAGTCAAATTAATTGGCTTGGAAAATTCAATATACATATTACGTAGAAACTTTGGCATGTCTATATCCGTTCTTGTTGAAACCAATGAGAATAGAACTGCAATATCCAAAAGAAAGAATTTGGAAAGAATTTCCTTGGCTGAGTAATACCAGTTCTGCCGTCCAAATCAATGAGAATAGAATCTTATAGTCTAGAATGGCGTAATAACTCGTCCAATATTAAAGATGACTTAGTCATGGCTCATGAATTTAGACGTGTATCATCTCTATTATCTGGTTCAGAATTTGTGTATATAAGCGGACATAACATGCTGTTTTAAACACAGAAAAAGCACGATTACGTGAAGTACACTAAAATCATGGGTTATCCGAGTGCGCTTTTATTGCTCACTTCTGCGTTTGTGATACTTTCGGTTTCATCAGCTTCCTCCATCCCAATCCCAAAACTCTTCACCCAATGTCTTGAGGAGAATTCTCAAACTCCAATCCCATTTTCCACCACATTTTACACTCCCGACCGTAATGCTTCTTTCACATCAGTCCTTGAATCCACAGCTCAAAACCTAAGGTACTTGCTGCCTTCAATGACGAAACCCGAATTCATATTCACTCCATTAGAGGATTCTCATGTGCAGGCTGCTGTCATATGTGCAAAAGAACTCAAAATTCACTTGAGGGTGCGTAGTGGAGGTCATGACTATGAAGGACTTTCTTTTGTTTCTCTCATTGAGAAGCCATTCATGATCGTAGATCTCGCCAAGCTTCGCTCCATCCAAGTCGATATAGCACATAACACAGCTTGGGTTGAAGCCGGTGCCACACTTGGAGAAGTTTATTACAGAATATTTGAGAAAAGTCCAGTCCACACCTTCCCTGCAGGTGTTTGCCCAAGCGTAGGAGTTGGTGGTCACATCACAGGAGGTGGATATGGCTCTCTGCACAGAAAGTATGGACTTGCCGCTGACAACGTCATCGATGCCCGAATTGTGGATGCTAACGGCAAGATTCTTGACAGAAAAGCCATGGGAGAGGACTTATTTTGGGCAATTAGAGGGGGCGGAGGTGGAAGCTTTGGGATTATTTTGTCGTGGCAAATCAAGCTCGTTCAGGTTCCACCTGTAGTGACAGTTTTCACTATCAATAAAACCTTAGAACAAAATGCAAACAAGATTCTCCATAAATGGCAGCAAGTGGCACCAAACATTGATGAGGATCTATTCTTTATGGTTGAAATTCGGGCTGTAAATTCTAGTACTCTTGGCAAAAGAACTATATCAGCCTCTTTTGTTGGACGTTTCCTTGGTAGGGCCAATGGGCTTCTCCAGTTGATGGCGGAAAAGTTTCCAGAGCTAGGCCTCACCAAAAAAGATTGTCTGGAAACAAGTTGGATCAAATCTGTGCCTTACATTTATGGTTTTCCAAACACCACATCCCCAGAAATTCTTATCCAACGCACCATATCTGATAAGGTGTACTTTAAGAACAAGGTAGATTACATGAGACAAGTGATTCCAGAAATTGCTTTGAATTCCATATGGAAAAGGTTTATGCAAGATGATGAGCCCCTCATGATTTGGGTCCCGTATGGAGGAGTGATGAGTAGAATCTCAGAGTCCGCTCTTCCATATCCTCATAGAAAGGGAGTACTCTTCAAGTCGCAGTATGTTTCGAGGTGGTATGATGGAGAAAAGAGCATGAAAAAGCATATGAATTGGGTTAGGAGATTCTATGACTTCATGACTCCTTATGCTTCACGCTTTCCGAGAGAAGCTTATGTCAATTATAGAGACCTTGACTTGGGGATGAACCAGTTCAATGGGACAAGCTTCTTGAGGTCAAGCGCTTGGGGATTCAAGTACTTTAAGGATAATTTTATAAGGCTAGTGAAGGTGAAGTCTGAGGTTGATCCAAGCAATGTGTTTAGGCATGAGCAGAGCATCCCTCCATTGCCGTTGGAAAGTTTGAAGGATTAAACAAGTGAATATTTTTAAGGTAATTTATTTTATATTGTTTTTGTGTATGCACATGCTTCAGATCCAAATAAGCATGCCAAATAAATTATTTGTGACCTAAAAATGTTGTATCACTGATCATGATCATCAGTCCATGTCTAGTTATTTACTTGATGATGATATTATAAAAGAATTTTTACATTAGCCACAAAAATGTCGGTCACTAATTTACTGTTTGTTTTTGGTTATAAGTATTAAAATTATAGTACGGAAAATGTAAGGACACAATAAAATAGGAAAAAACTATAAATACGTTATTGAAAATAAAGTGAAACTATTCAGGGGTTTGTGAATTAATATTTTCAAAAATTAAAATTATCTCGCCTGAGACTTCAATAACTGTTAATTCTATACTGCCTAGCTTGACTTTGAATTCTAAATCCTGCGAATCTATCCTCTCACACGTTTTCTTCATAATTATAAACAGGTTGTATTGTCCTTACCAATAAAATTTTTTTAACCCCAAATTTCCTCTATAATATTTTACTGTAATATGTTGGTAAGTAACTACGCACTCAACAACTTAGCTGATTAATTTATTAAGTTTGGGTCTCTAAAATAATATTTTCCAAAAACCAAGGCGAAGACGCTTACTTCGAAAAAACATACAAGACAAACAAGACATTTTTAAAATTGTAGAGCCATCTGTTGATCTCTTTGAAGATCAGAAGGAATTGAAGTCTGGAAAAATCCTTGTAGTTTCTTCTTCAAAGTGTTAATTGAATCTCTATCTTGCCGTTTTCTACTTTCACTTAGATCTAATTAAACATAGACACGTTAGATCCGAATACTCTATTTACTATGTGTATGTTTTATATTAATCCTCAAAAACTACATTGAATCAGGAGTACAAATTGTCGGTTAAATTCTTAGTCCTTTTTTTTCTGCTTGGCGGATCTTTTATCAATGGTCAAATCTCAAGACAACCTATTAATGCTATGGCTAATATTTTTGGAAGCCATCATGTGCTGCGTATAATTAAAGAACGCTATGTAAAAGAGAGAGAGAGAGAGAGAGAGCTATTTCTGCGATAAAAGCAGAGGCCTGGAAATTCCCTTATCATTGAGAAGAAGTTTCACATCCTTATCTGTATATAACTAAGTCCCTATAATTCAACTATATATAAATATATAGATAAAACATTACGGCCCTTAACACACGGCCTAATTAATACACCTTCAAAACGTGTAGTTTTATTTAAAAATAATTAAAGTTGTTGATATAAAACATCAAATAAATAAGTAAAGTTGAGTGGAATTTGACAGTTAAGTTTACCACATAATGACGTCATTCTTTTGCAGCATTCCTTCATAATGACATTATCTTTATTTTAGCATCAATCTTTAATGTCCGTTGAGTTGCTGTTGATCGTTCTGTAACTTGGTCCCACCTGCGATGCATTTTGTTTGATGTTTTTATGACGTTAATCAAGAGATAAACCATAGAACCTCCTGTAAGGTAAAGCTCAAAACAAGGATTAGTTTCAGACCTTGTGAGATATTTATTTTGCTTTCCATCAAATCCACCAGGTGTTAATAATATCCATTAATTATTTTCTTTTTCTTATCCCCTTACTTCATCCCATTCATATACTGTTTTGCTTGCTCTTAAGCTATAAATTGCGATCACATATATATAAGGCGTGGAAGGCTAGAGCATCAATATACAGCTTTGGACCTTTCGAGGACTTCTCTTCCTCTTGTTGAATATCTTATGCGTGCTGAGATCTATTATATTTTGCTATTTTATTCACCCTATTCTTACAAGAAGGATCTATTTTATCCTTTCGAGTGCTACTTCTTATCTGCCGGTAGTTGTAGAATAACGTCATTAGACGTTACTCGGATTATTCATTTCCTTTATAGGTGCTACCATGGATAGAATCTGTAGAGCACCAGGTGGAGTTGGAAGATTCGCTAGATTGTGTATGAATTTAGGTGTTGACGCCAACAGAAATTACCACAAAGCGAAGGAGAGATGAATCCGGTCTTAGCTTTATAAGCTCATCTAATTCCAAAATTTATTCATTTTTCCAAAGAACTAATTCCATTTTTTGGATTTACTCGGATTATTAATTTTTTATAAACTCATCTAATTCCAAAATTTATTTTCAAATTCCATGAAACTAGCCCAATAAAAAGAGTCCAATCTTCATTTTAACATAAATGGTTTCTCCTCCATCTTCACGCGTTGTTTCTCCTCCTGCAACCAAGTATATGATATGTCCCTTAGCTTTAAAGGAGAAGACACTATACTTTTGCAAGTTGTATTTACAAAGGACTTTGTCATGCAGGCACTCACACTTTTATGGGGTCACAAACTCCACAAAGGTGAACAGATCTCACCCATTCTTTTGATTGGACAATAGAAGAATAAAAATATCTGTGATTATTTTGAGTATGTGGATTCTGCTTCAACATAGCGTATGGATGAACTTGTTCACATATTAGAATGCAAGAAAATATTTGGAAGAGTTTTGATACCTATTTTCTATAATTGTAGATCCTTCAAACATACACACGAAAAAAAAGGAAAGTGGAGGAATGTTTTAATACCTATTGTTCCACAAGTCTCTTTGGATGGGATTTCATCAGTATCAGTGTTCGTAATCGCAAGTGCATAGGTCACGCCAAGTAATAAAGTGATAAGTCAAGTATCGTTTCTATAAAGATTTATTTAACAAGTTAATCAAGTGATAGGCTTAGTGAATTCAATAAAGTTGAGCTAAAACAAGTTTTTGATGTGGAAAGAGAAATTGAAAACTACTTTTAAAAACTAGAAAGTGATAAAGGCAAATAATTCTTTAACTTCAAGGATAATGGAACCTAGGATTATTTATCCCTTTTGTATTTCATAAAACTAGATTATTTTCCTCTCTCAATAGTATTTCAATGAATATTGAAGGAGGCGTTGTTAGCTTCGTGCCTTGGTAACCTCTTCAAAAATTTAACCAAGAATTGCAATATAGAGTGCAATCCCGGATTGTCTCTCGAAGAGCCTTTTATGAATTAACTAGGAACTAAGTGCAATGATTGACATAAAACAAGTTAAAAAGATTTTTTTTTAGCTTTTTATCTAACAACTAAATTGTAATTAAACTAAAATGCTTTAAAAACTAATATTTTTGGATTTTTGGAATAAAATGGAATGAAGATGGATTTAATGAAATAAGACAAAACAAAGAATTCAATGATGGAATAAGCAATCCCTCATAGCAATGACACAATCAATCCTTAAAATAATTATGGGAGATTTAATCACACAAGTTCAAAAATATTTATAAGGGTCACTCCTTAAACTAGGCCTAACTTAGATTGATTAATACCAAGCCACTTTGCATATTAATCTCTCTAAATTAGGTTGGTTAAGTACTCTAGTAATTAAATGAATTTAAAAATCATATTTAGCTTTTAATCCAATAAACGAGTCATCTTACATTACCACTTAATATTCTCATCAATCTTAATTTAACAATAGCCACCCGTATGAAAAATTAAAATTAATTATGCTAAAACCCAATGCTAAATATAATTAATAAATTCATATTCAAATTAACCAATACAAAATACAAGACACTGTTTATCCACTAACCAAGCTACTTTGAAATTAGCATAAAATATTCATAAAATCATTAATTCAATGACTAACCAGCACCAAGAAATGATAATTAAGCTAATCAAATACAATGTCAAGTGTCAAACAAAAGTTCAAACCACATCCAATTTCCAAATAAATTCAAATAAATCAATTTAACACTATAAAATTCATCTTAAGATCTAGAAATCACAAATATAATGTGGAAATAGAGAAATAGAATAACAAATACTTCCCCATTGAAACTTTAAGTTCATGCCATTGCTTCATGCTACAAGGGATTTGGAGAATTAGCCAAAAACTATCGTGGAATCAGCCTCAAGAAGTAAATGTAACATCCTACTTTTATACCGTACAAAACATTTGAAAACGCGACCTGATGCCAGATCATAGACTAGAAATAGTTTTCATCTATTTGGGATCCCAACTTTACTACAGGATATGATCCTATAGTTAAGTGGGTTTTCAAAAAAAATTTCAAAACATTTGAGCTGTGTCTAATTTTTTTTTAAATCCATTTAATTCAATCAAATATGTTCCTATTTGTTAATATCAGAGTACTTATTGAAGTTCTCAGCAGATATTCAAATTAAGTTCACTACTAAAGGGTCCACCTGGTACAGTCACCCTGTTCTAGTTAATATACATTGGTTACATACAACCTTCCAAGTCTACAGTTAGTGTACTTCTACCACCATAAGTAATAGTTTTACAAAATACCATTTAGCATTATATACATATCCAAAAGTTAGATAACCAACATAAAATACACTCTAAGTCTTCATTTCTACCCGTCCGTGGCTACCTTCTTCCCGTGAGAACTACTTGCCCGTGCTGCAGGTTAGTTTTTGAAAAATGATGAGATTCAAAAGAATCCCAGTAGTAACAAATAACACTCATATAAAATGCATACAAAGAAACATGTCATATCAACCACCACATACCAAACAATTCAATATTTATTCAACATTCAGAGATATGCTTATGCATCAACCAATTCTATTCAAGGACTTACCTTCCCTTTCTACAGCGCTGAGTATTCTATTGGGCCAAAGCCCTTCTCATCTGAATGCTTAAAGGGCAATTCTGCTCGATTCATGTTCACAATTCAAGTATGTAACATAGCAATAATATGCATGAAACAAGATACATAGAATATGAGAGTAAAGTTACTACCTTAACTTTTCCAATGTTCTGAGGTGTGTTACCAGTTCCTTAGTTGTCCCGGGCAGATATCAAATCCTATATGTGGGGATTTATAAATAGACGGGTTATTACTTAACCCAATACTTTTGTAAATTATTCTCTTATGTTGGTTATCATTAGGGTTATTATGGTCATTTTAACAAGTCAACTAATGAGTTAAAATGGTCAAATTATCCCAAAAGTCTAATTTCTACTCTTGGTGTACAAAGAAATTACAATATGCCATTATATTTTGCAATTTTCGCATAGGCACAAATGTTGGCAGATTTGGTCAACCAACTTTAAAAATTTATATCTCTTAGCACAAATGTCCAATTGCCTTGGTTCTAAAGCCTATGTAACCCTTATTGAGTCTAGTTTTAGAGGAAAATACTTCACTTAGCCAATTGGATGCACAAAAATCCAGAATTTCCAGTTATTGGATACTGTTCCAGAACTTCCAGTTTTACATGACCAAACTTCAAAAATATAGAACTCCCAGCATACACATCCAATTAACCATTATGACCTATCAAAATAAAGGTCCATGTCTCTAATTTTATACTGAAAAGTTTCAGAAGTTTTGGACAAGATCTACCCCTTGAATTATCATGCACCACATCTATTGTTATACAGGGCAGATTATACAACATGTTCATACACACTTACTAAATTTCCAAATTGATATAGGAACATCCAAAAATTATGAACACTTGTGTTCCTAACAATTTTTCTTTCTAAATTCATTGAAAACATCAAAATTGCCAAAAAAAAACTCATTCCTTCTCTTTGCCCAAACTTGACCGAAATACACCATAGAAAGAATCAAAGTGATTTTGCAACTCTTAGTTATAAAATTTATGCTTACCTCGTCTTGTTCTTTGGCCTTGCTCTCAACCGTCTTTTTCTCTTTCTCTTTTCTCTCTTTTTTTTTCTGTTTTTCTTTCCTTATTGGCCGACTTTGAAATGGCTGGAAGTGAAGGAGTGATTTTATTATATTGATACATATGTGTGTGAGTGCATCGTCAGATAGTTTCCAAGTGTCAAAGCTGAATTGAATATTTTTTACCTACCTTCCTTTCCTTCTTTTCGTCCATGTTTCAATGAAATTGTGAAACCTTCCTTTCCTTCTTTTGGTCCATGTTTCGAGGAAATTGTGAACACTTGTCTCTTATAATATATTATAGCCAAAACTTTTGATTTAGGAAAAATAAATAAAGTATTATAATAAATTGAATAGATATGTGATAAGGCTAAGGTGGCAAAAGAAATATGTACATGTCATGTTGGTATCATATTTTCTTTCTTTCATTGACATGTGTGGCCTACTCCTTTGAATTATAAGGTAAGAGAGTATGTAATGTTTATTCTTTCTCTCTTCCTTTATCTACTCCTAGTGTCATATTGAAGAAGTCAAAAAGTGAGAATGTGTATTAATCTTTCTCTCTTATGTCTTGAAGATATTAGCCGACTTTGTTGATATAAGGAGATGGAGTAGTTGTTTTATATATATGTGTGTGTGTGTGTTTGTGTGCGTATTTCTTTGTCCTATTAATCACACACAATAGACCCAAATTTCCCTTTTTTCCAATTTAACCTTTTACTTAATTTCAGTATATTACAAGTAACATGACCACCATCACAAATAGCTCAGCCATAAAGGAATAATCAAAAAGACAGAATTAATGGCCAATTAAATTCAGGGAGCACAATCTGAAATTAATGAAAGACCGAAGTTGGGAAAATTCTGACAGCAAAGAGAAACTAGAGAAAATCCACTGCCTGAACTTCAGTAGCAATTCCAGCGTGTAAGAGAGGAGGTTTGATGGTGTTGAATCAATGAATCTTGATCTCTTCGGAGCTTCTCTGTTTCTGCTCTGTGTGGTCAGTTTCTCCGATGGTGAAAATGGAGAAAGAAACGATGGTGATGCAGTGCTGGACGCACGGTGGATGGAAGGTGATGGTGCAGTCACAATAATGGTGAAGTAATGGTGATTGAGGAACTAAGCTCAAGATCGTTGTCACCCTGTTCACGTCTTTCTCTCTGAATCCAACTCCCTGCCGCGTCTCTCAGCCTCCTTTCTGCAATTCTGAAGCTCGCCGGCGATGGAAGTGTATGGTGACGGTAATAAAGACGGTGGTGGGGAAGACGAAAGTGATTCTGGTGGTGGAGAAGGTAGTCTCACCGATCCATTCTCTCCAAACTCGATCTCGGCAGCTCTCTGTTTCTGCTGCTGCAATGATAAAAGGCAATGATGAAGGTACGACGACGATGATGATGATGACAGTGAAGTACCAGTTGTGGTGAGCGAAGACGGAGTGGTGATTATGGGGTTGATGGAAGGAGGATGATTCTCGCCGCTTCCCAAGCTCTTCTGTCACGTTTCATCTCTTTCCGATGGTGGACATGGAGGGAAATGCGTTGGTGGATTATAACAAGCCTGTTTGTAATCCTTTGTCACACCAAAAAATCCATGTAGTATGTAAAAGTTTATTTGTTTTAAAAATTAGTATTTAAAAAATTATTAAAAAATAATGAGCTTTTAGATCTAAAAGAGTTTTTTTTTTAAAGCTCTAACACACAGCTTTTAAAAAAAACCACTTCTCTCACCACCAATCCAAACACAAATCACATTTACAATCTGACTTTTTTTCAAACGGGCTTATGCAAAAGCCTCATTAAAAAAAAAATTACTTTTTCACCGGGTTCCCAAATAGGACAACGATGATGGTGAGATGACGGTGGATTGGAGCTCACCCGCGACCGGGGTGGAGAAAGTAGTCGTCGGCGAGGAAGGAAGGAAGAGATGAAGGTGATAATATGAAGCCTCAGGTCCGAAAGTCTGTATCCGCGGCGGCGCTCACGTTCTGCGTATCTGCAATCAGGTCTGCAATATATCTCAGCTGCTATTCTCCTGGCGTGAAGACTGACCTAAAATGCCAAAACGCCGTGTTTAACTGATAGACCAAACTGACATTTTACAATTTTGTTGGACTAAACTGTCATTTCTGAAAGTCGAGTCCCCTAACTGCCATTTTCAGTTTTAATCCAATTTTTCAAATGCCTATAATTAAAAAAATAAAAAAAATATCAAATATTTTTAGAAAAATCAAAGATTAAGAGTAATTAACATTATTTTGACAATTTTGTCCCTTTTAATCTTAATTTAATATATTTACTCTTAATCTCAATTAAGCACAAAAAAGGCATTTTAAACTCAATTAACATGACAAAACCCTCAAATAAAGTGTAAAAATATATAATATAATTATGGATTTGTCAAATATATGTGTCAGTCTAAGGTTCAAAATCACTTGGAAAAACCTCTCTCAAGTCAGCATCAAATTTCTCAAAATGCATAATCTCTGGTTACAATTAATGAAAATCAACTTTAGGCAACAAACTTAATGTGACAATGCAAGGTTTGTAAAGAAATCTCTATTTTATCAATAAAATATCCATTTAATAAGTAAATTTCAAGTCAAGCATGATTTTACCGAAGTTCTACACAAAGATTAGATCTCTCAAGTCAAATCCAAATGAACAAGTCAATCTAAATGGTGCCCGAACATTTAGAAACATAAAGCAAATGATAAAATCAACACATATATATCATTAACTACTAAAAGAGAGAAATAACCTAGTCTTAATCCATACAAAGGCTCAAAATAATCCTAGAGTGAAGAGTTTAGCTACACATAATCATTAAACAACTACAATTATCCAAAATAATTACAGTCATATCAAGAATTTAGCAAAGAATGAGAAAAACCAAGGATTGATGCCTCAAATCTCTTCTAAACTTCAACCCCAAGCTCAATATTCTTCAAGAAGTTAAAACCCTAGCACCCAAAGCTCCAAAGAACACTAAAGAAATGCAAAATCACTCATTTTCGGCCTAACAATTCTTTAAAAACCCTCCACATGCGTTTTAGCAAGTAAAACGCATGATTGTATTATTTGCTGTTTGCTTTGGCACACTGTCATGTGCTGAAGCAAATGATACAGTAAGCTTAGATCCTCGTTGGCTTCGGCCAAGGTGTTGTATGTTGAAGCATATGACACAATAAGCTCAGATCTTGTCTGCCTCGACACACATGTCATTGGTTGAAGCATATTACACAGTGAGTTGAGATCTCCACTGATTTCACCTAACGTGATGTTGGCCAAAGTATATGACACAATAAGCTTCTTCCTTATTAAGTCTTGTTTACTTCAGCACATGTGTTGTTGGCTGAAGCCAATAAAACAACATCTTTCTTCCTGACACATGAGTTTTCTTTAATCTTTACTATTACAAGCTTTATTCTTTGGTCTTTAAAAACTTCTCAATTTGTCTCTATCCTCCTACAAAAAAAAAAAAAAAAAAAGAGGATGCATAAGTTCTCACTTTTCCTTTGAAATAAAGCATACAAATATATAGTTTTACACAAGAATTTCTTCAACTCAGGCTTGTTACTTTGATATGCACATTTTCTTCTATTAATTATTTCTATACTCAATTTGAATCCAAAAATAGTTAAAAAGAGAAGAAAATATGCTGAAATATTATGAATTTCTGAGGAGTTAACAATCAGGTAGCTTCAAAAAGGTTCCCTTTGTTTTCAGTTTTGAGGATGTATTTAATTAATCTCTAGGACTCTAACAAATTATTGTGTAGTTGTATTTATATATTTTCATATATTTTCTAACTATAAATATGCCCTTGTTCATGTTCAATTTGTGCCATTCAGCTTTTGCGCATAGAATTTTGTTCATCTTATAATGACAAGCAGTCATCTCCAATAACTTTGGGATGGAAATGAAGTATTGGTTTGTTTTGTTCATTTAAAATATAATAAATTAGTTTTTTTTAACATATCTTGCAATCGTAAATGCTAAACACTCCTGATATAGTACTCTCATATTCTTAATATAAGAGCTAACTAACTAATTTGAGTAGATTAAGAAAGTTAAATAAATTACTTAATAATAAGCCTAATATCCCTAAAATATCTTTGTATAATATTTCATAATATGTCAGTTTACAAGTTAAATAAATTAGTTTGTGATGAAAATATTAAAAAAATATAACAGATAAAGTGGATATAGGTCTTGATTTTGAGACCAACACCAACCTTTTAACTATCTTCTATAATTAGGACTAGAGGAGTATGTTAAATCAAGATCCGCCGAACGGAGAAAAAATCTCCACCTGGTTTTTTATAAATTCGTGTTAAATTAACTACAGTGCATATCACAAATGAATATATAGTATTTTCATTTTGAAGAAATATTAGAGAATTCACCGTCAGAATTACATGTACTGGATTAAAATGTATCAACGACAGATGCGTGAGTAATATGAATGACACTTGAAAAACAGGGGGTAGCAGTTATTTCTGTTAATATGCAACATCAGATTTTATTCAAAAACAAAAATGTGCAGGATCAAAACTTTTAGAACCATATAAAAAGTCGTAGCAAATGGAAAGAGAGAGAGAGAGAAGAAAAAATGATGTAAATGGCTCCAAGAGGTGGGTTTTCCAATCCATCTATTTCGCATAAATCTAGTCAGAGGTCAAAAATGAAATTTCCTGAAGCAGTAGGAAGTATAGAATGGTATACATCAAGAAATATAATAAATAAACTTTGAAAGAAAATATATTAAAAAATAATGGGAATAAAAGAAATTTTCTAAAGCAGTAGGAAGTAAGATAGTATACATTGAGAAGCATGGGTTGTTTGATTTTGTTTTTAAAAAATATTTTTTTAAAAAAATAAAAAAATAAAACCTGTGTGCTAATCCATTTTAAAAAAAATTTAAAAAACAAAACATTGTTTTTAAAAACTAAAAAACAAAAAAAAAATTAATTGTTTTATTATTTTTATTTTCCTATTTTTTATTTTTTGAGGCCGCCATTTATTTACTATCGACACTACATTACCAGTAACAACTACTATCATATCACCACCAGCGACCGCACCATTATGTCACTTCAAAAACATATTTTTCAAAACAACTATCCATTTTTTTTTAATTTTTAAAACTTGTTTCTAAAAACTGTTTTATAAAACTATTTCAAAAAAAAATGACGAATAGAATCATATAAGCTCATAATCTCCCATTTCTCAATAAAAATTCAAATAGTAATAGTTCGCCACATTATAAAAAATTAACCATTCTATCATACCCAACTTTTGCTAGTGGCGTGGCACATAATCATGGATAAATGAATGCATTGTTCGATTTCAGGCCCAACTACAATTATTTGGGACTAAACACTTCTATTGTTTAGGCCCAACTATAGCTTTGGGCTCTAACCAGTGAACAAAAATCTAGAGCAGATTGGCCTGTTTGATCAAAAAATCAGTGAACCGGCTAGTTGTCCAGTCTAACTTAGCTTTTGAACCATGAGGATATTAGACCTATCAAACCCCTTAATATTTCGATATTCGCATAGTATTAAGCGCATAGTTCCATAGAGCATACAGAAACAACGAAAATATACTGATAAAGAGTACTTGTTTACAATACACGAGAGTTCTCATAGGGTTTGATAAATATATATAAATGTACAGAGCATTCAAAAATAGCCAAAATTACATGCATAAATAACTATAGCAGCTACAAAATTCACAGAACTCTAATCATCAGTAGCCACTGTTTTGCCTTTCAAGCCACCTGTCTCAGCTGTAAAGTTTTTATTTTGAAAAAGAATGAGATTCAAGCGAATCTCAGTAGTAACATGCTTTCAAACATATAAAATGTAAAAAATAAATATCCAATGCCATGTCATGTAAGATGATAGAAAACTGTGTGTACACTTGTCTAAGGCCAAACGACATGTTTGCACCCCAGCTTAATTTGGCACCCCTGTTGGGTCCCTGACCGCAACTTGGCAAATTGGTATGTTCATGACACTAGCTCATATTACAGAGAATCACATATACAAACATTTAGTAATCACATAATATATATAAGAAAGAAGTTACTACCTGAATCCTTTTTCAGTGCTACTATCAGTCCAATACTTTTGTCCCGACTCGGGCTACTATAAATTCCTATAAATTAAAGTTAACAAGTAACTAATTATTACATGTACTATGACTACTTTTAAATCATATTCTGTTGGTTATCCAATGTAATTACAGCAATTTTTGTACATTACAATTATGCACAGTACAATTTCACTGTTTCCAGAAACTGCCAGATTTTTCAGTCAAGTTTGGAAATTCATAATTAATTCAAAACAACTCCAATTTGACTGATTCTAAAGCATAAATGAAGCTTTATAAGTTTAAATTTGAGGAAAAATAATTAGGTTTGACAATTGTAATCAGGTCATTCCTAGAAAATTCACCAAACTATACTATTTCCAGATTCACCATCAGAACAGGGCACAGCTTCAAAAATATATATCTCCCAATATACTTGTCCAAAAATTACAAAATATCTTTAAAATTAAAGCTCTATATCTCTACTTTAATCCTGCCAAGATTCATAATTTTTGGACTAAATTTGACAAGAAAAATATATTTCACAACATCACTGTCTCACAGAAGACAATCAAATAGCATGCACCTTTAACTTCAAAAATTTCCAGATTTTTATACCAACATCCAAAAATCATGAACACTTGTATACCTACACAATTTTTCATGTAGAATCTATTGGTGATATCAAATTTACCAAATTCTCACTCCTTATATACATCTTGTTCTGACTAGAAGTGACAGCATAATCCAACAATCACCAATTTTCCAATTTAATCATCATACAAGTCTTATATGATGTTTAAACATCATATAACATCATTTATTTGATCATAACACCATTAAACACTAATTTCTCTTAATAACTAAAATTCAGGGCAGCCAATAAAATTCACAAAGATCAACCAAACAACATAATATTTGGTTCAAATCAAAGCTTAAACTCACATCTTGCTCTTACTTAAGCTCTTTCTTTGATTCTCTAACTTTGACTCTTGCCAGAAGACTCAAAACACCTCCTCTTGAAATTCTAAAACCATAGAAATGAAGCTCTTACCAAGAGGAACAATGTTTATGAAGAGTGTTTGAGCTAAAGAGGTGATTTACATGATGAAAATCCATTTAGAAACCCTTACCTTAGCTTTGTTCTTCAAGTTTCTGTTTCTCTTTCCTTTCTTCACATTGTCTGACTTTCTTTGTGTGTGAGAAAGTGAGATAGTATCTTATTTAATTCACTTCAGCTCCCTCAATTTATCTTGGAAGAAAGCACTTAAGGAAAAAGAGGAGAAATACATGTGTCAATGAATTGTGGTTCCTTGAAAAATTATGATAGTTAATTGATAAGGTTAGTTTGACTAGGCAATTTTATATTCATATCCTTTCTTGCCTTTTGAATCTCAGCCGAAATGTTGGAAACAAGAAATGATGAAGGTATATATTGATCTCACTCTCACTTCTTCCTTTATATCCATAGTCACTTTTGTTAACTAATGGACAATAAATAAATTAACTTTATCTCCATCTTCCTCCTTACCTAACCGTCCAATATTTAGTGAAAAGATGAGTTGAATTGTTGACCCAATAATTTATTTGGTTTCATGTTGCTTGATAAGTAAAATATTTGCATATTTATTTTTCCTCTTATATGATGATTTTGTGGACTATATTTGATATGAATATAATCAATTTGGGTATAATTAATAAATAAATAATAATTTTCTTACAGCTATGGACAGTACCGCATTAAGAAGAATTAAAGAAGGAAGGCATTTAAGGGGAAGTTACTATTCATATGCTATTAACTGTTCATACGATACTGTAACAAAATACACTGTAGTGGTACTGTTTGGGTTGCTGTCGCGTCGATGTAGAAGTGCGTCGGTGTAGAAGTGCTTTTTCACTGTTCCAGTGCGTTTTTACTGTAGAAAATTACTGTTCACCCGAAAATTGAAGCCTATAAATAGAGGTTCTTGGCATCCTAAAATGAAGAGGAAGAAAGAGAGAGAGAGAGTTTTTATTTTAGAGAGAGAGTTTTTATTTTTGGAATTTATTTCTTACATTTTTTTACTTCTTGCATGCCTCCTATATGGATGGTTTTACCTCCTATATGGAAGGCTTAGGTAGTTCTCCTTTATGGATGGTATAGGTTGCCACCTACATGGAAGGTTTTACCACCTATATGGTAGGCTAGATTTTCCATTTTCATGCATCTTGTAGTTGTATTTTTATGTTTTTGTAATTAATTTTTATGAAATATTTATGATGTTTGTAATTTATTTTGGTTTTGTTTTAAATTTTATTATGAGCTAAATTTTCCTTTTCCTAGGGTGATGACGTAGCTTACTAATGACGGATTGAATTTTAACTTATTAAATCTAGTTTTAATTTTTCCTTCATGATTGAGTTTTAATTATTGTTTTTAATGCTTTCAAATTGATTGGCCACCTTTTGGATGATTTCAATATGCATGTTGAGACCGGAAGGAGATACATGTGTGTGGATCCTATAATTAAAACCATAATTTGCATATGAAATAGGAATATATTCATATGGGTTGTGTAGTCTTAATTGAGTTCCATAAATCTTAATGCATGATTGATTGCTTAAATTCATATAGGAATATATTGGGTTAGCAATTAATTATAAAATTACTTGACCTTAGAAGAGGCTAGTAATTAAAATAGGGAAACTCGACTATCAATCATGTGGAATAAATTGGACTAGAATAGATAATTGATTCAATCCAGAATTTGTTAAGTGAAATCTAATCCCTAGGGCTTTTTCTCATATTTGTCTTTATATCACTTGTACTCATATTTCATCATTTTTATCTTACAATCTCAATCACAACTAATCGATCGACTAAATAGAATTAAAATTACCAATTTTGGTACTTAGTGATCAATCCTCATGGGAACGATACTCTACTCACTTCTATATTACTTGATTACGACAGTGTATACTTGCATTTTCTAAATACACCATTCTACACTCATAACATTGCTCTGTTTCCTTTTTGCTCTTCTTCAACCGAACTTCTCTTAAACAGATGGTGAAAAATTAGTTGATGAAGTCTCTCTCTTATCTTAATATTTATCTTGACCCTCCTTGTATAAAAGGTGGTATGGCATTATTTTATTCCATTCATACTTCATGCTCATTCCCTCTTGTAAAACTTGACAAAAGAGGAGAGAATTTGCTGCACATGTCTTGCTTATGCAAGCTTAAATCATGTAGTCCAATTAAAAAAAAATGAGTCTTTTATTTTAATCATCCTCAAGTGTACCAAAATTTATCATTTTATTCCATTTAATATAACAAATGTACATGGAATTTTGGTGAACAAAATTTGGGATATTACAGGACCGGTATGAACCAAATTGAACCGGTATAAAACCGGTTATAACCAGGAAAACTGCAGTTTTGGTGGTTTGACCGGGTTACATTTTTTAGTTGTTTAACTGCTATCTCGTGCCATCTTTATGAAAGTCTGAAGAAGGTTGAAAACCAAGATGAAGAGAAAAACAAGTCAAGAAAGAACAAATCTGAAAAAAGAAGAAAAATATGGAAAAATTACTTAAAATGATATGATAGGAAAGGATAATACTCTATGCTTGGCTGGAGGAAAATGAAAGGTAACGGAAAAAAAAATTGGAGACACCAACAAAGTGGCAAAGAATGAAGTGGATGAAAAAAACATAGAGGAAGAGAAGGCGTTAATGGTGGGATGTAGGAAGATGGAAATGATATATCTCAGATTGTTAATGAAGTAAAATGATATCTCAGATTGTTAATGAAAAAAACATAGAGGAACATTTTTTCATTTAAATCGTAAAATAAAAAAATGTTCCCAATGAATTGTTAATGAAGCATCCTCAGATTGTTAATATAACAAGTCATATTATAATACTATCAATTATTGCAAGCTTGCAACTCAATCGGTGTTTTTTTTTTTTTTTACCTAACAACTCAGATGGAGTAAATAAAGAAATTAAACACTACAGGACAGACCCAAATCAAAGTTTAATTTTCATGATAATTGATTGTAGCGTCTCAAGAAAACAAATAGCAAAAACAAAAACAGCTTGATAATTAACACATACACACCATGTGAGAGTGCGACGTATAAAAACGAAGGCTTCAGTTACCTTGCATGTTTGTTACTTTCAAATTAATAATTTGACTCTCAGATTCCGGCCTTATACTCTTAATTGGCCCATCATGACAAAATGGAAGAGAAAGAATTATGAATTATTATACTCCCTTCTATTCTTAATATAAAACTTAATTGGGGAATTGGTCTTGATCTACACAAAATATATTTTTTATATTTGTCAATATTTTCTTAATTTACCCTTACTAATGTTTCATCAGCAATAAAGGAAGAGAGGGAATGAGGGAATTAAGGAAAATGATAAGGTGTTTTAGAAAATACATGTCACATTAATTAACTTATATAATTTCTTTAATTTAATCAAATTAGGTAAACGTATTATATTAAGGATCGAAGGGAGTAATATAAATTACATAAACTAAATCACTAGAACCAAAAAATGACAGTTAATTTATTAAATCTGTCTTAAATTTAAAAAAAATTCTAATTTTACTCATATTAAATAAGGTTTTGAAGAAAAAATTGACAAACAAACATTAACAACTCTTTAAGTGTCTTATATTGTAAACTGAAAGGAGTATATAAATGGAATACCTAATATACTACACCTCTTAATTTAATTATGCCTTTTCATGTGATATTTTTTAAATAACAATCTCACGTGATATTTTAATAAGTCATATTATTACACTCTCAATTATTGCAAGTTTGTAGCTTAGTGGATAAATCTGAAAGCATAGAGATTAGCATGATAAATAATAGCTGGTCATAAAAAGATGATACTTAATTGTACCACCTGGACATGAAGAAATTTGGGGGGGGGGGGGGAAGCAACCTTACAAAATTAATTAATCAGTTTTAAGTGTTGCTCCTAAGACATAAAATTGGAGAAACTTGACAAAGCAATGCGCCTTCCAAACTTGACTTTTAACAACGTGCTTGTACATATAAAAAGATGATAATTAATTGTACCACTTGAAATCAAGAAACTGGAGGAAAAAAATTTCAAAAAATTAATTAATTAATTATAAGTGTAGTTTATTTATAAATAAAACAGGTATCCATTCCAGTTAACGTTTTTAATTAATTTTTCAGTTTCGTTGAGGCACTTAATCACATGTAGTCGAAAACTGGTATAAATAGGAACCCATTTGTGGGCATAACAGTAAGAATCAAACTTCTTATCTTCTCTCTAGCTAGTTTCTTCCCCATATAAACGTGTTCAGCTCATAATAAAGCCACAATGAATGAACTTGTCCAAGTTTTTTAATTAAGGACGGACTTATTTACTTTATCATGTTTACAATATAAGCTACTTTAACCAATTCATCATGACTAAGAAATGATAATTAACTAATTAAATTTATCCTAAATTAAAGAAAATTTACAACTTTACCCATACTAAATGAGATTTTGACTGATAGGGAGAAATACAATGAATCATAATTAAACATTAGTTATAGGGGCAAAAATTGACAAAAAAAGTATTAATTACTCTCTAAGTGACATATATTATAGAGCAAATCATTCTTTTAGAAGAGACTTATATTATGGACCTGATGGAGTAATAATGACTCTCTGAGTCTTCTAATTTTATATTTCTAGCTTACAAAATCATATTATCTATAACTCACCGCTGAATCAGATAGTCAAAAACTAGTACAACTAGGAAGCAATTCGAGGGCATCAACCAAGAATCAAACTGAACACAAAGGATTCTTTTGATCTTCTCTCTAGTTAGTTTCTTCCCCATAGAAACGTGTTAAGCTCATAATAAGGCAACAATGAACTTGTCCAAGTTGAAACTCTGCTTCTGATTGTTGCTGTTACTAAGTGTGAATAATGAGGTAGTTTCAGCTGGTGAATTATCCCCTTTTTATTATTTACTCTCACGTCATTCTGCTGTCCTCACCACTAAATATTGTGAAATATTGAAAAAAAAGGGAATACCTCGGCACCTTACATTAATTTTCTGCATTTAAATCAAGGACTGGGTTATAAAATAAGGGCCACTGTAATGTAGGAAGATGGTGGAAGAATGGGGAAAAACTTGTGCATTTTTATAATAAGTCATGTTATACTACTATCGACTATTGCAAGTTTGCCACTCAATTGGTGTTTTTTTTTTTGGCCTAACTCAGTTGGAGGAAATAAAGAAATTAAACACTACAGGACAGATCCAAATCAAAGTTTGATTTCATGATAATTGATTGTGACATCTCAAGAAAAAACCAAAACAAAAACAGCTTGATAATTCACAAATACAAAATGTGAGAGTGAGACATATAAAAATGAAGGCTTCAGTTACATGTTTGACCCTTTTAAATTAATGACGTTTTATAATCGGCCCACCATGACAAAAAGAAGAGGAGAGAATTATGAATTATTATAATATAAATTTCTTCAGCTAATTCGTTAGAACTAAGAAATGATAGTTAATTTATTAAATTTGTTTTAAATTAAAAAATTTATAACTTTATCTATATTAAATATGGTTTTGAAGGGAAAATATAAGGAGTTATATTTAAGTATTAATTACATGGACAAAATTAACAAATAAGTATTATTCTTCAAGTGATTTAGAGTGTGTTTGGATTAGCGATGTCAAAAGTAACTTTTATTTCATCTTACTTTTACAATTTGAAGTTTGATTAAGAGTCATATAGTATAATGTGATTTATGTTTGAATTTTCTTTTATAAAAAAGTTATTTGATAAACTTAAACTTGTTTGGATGATTAATGTGAAAGCAATGCAAGTTTAGATGTAAAATGATTGAAAAGAACATGAATTTTCTTTGAAAAAATATATATATGATAATTTTAAGAGAAATATTTTTTTTGAAAATTTTATTAATTAATTATTTTTTCCTAGAGCATTTTACAAATATTATGTTATTGGATCTCATAAAGTAATTTTTTTTATTTGAGGAGGGTGGGAATTTTTTCTTTTTTTCTTTTTACACCTCTTAATTTAATTCTGCCCCCTCATGTGTTATTTCAATAAGTCATATTATCAATTATTACAATTTTCAGCTTAATTAGTGGACAAATCTGACCAATCCTTTCCTTAACACTGTAAAATCCTATTATTATAAATCAATTCTCCAAAAGTCTACTATGGTAGAAAAGATTACAGCTCACCTTTTAAAAATATAACCATGGTAGAAAAAGAGTTCAACTAACCGTTTGAAAACTCTACCATGGTTTATAAAATTTACTATAGAAAAAAAAATCTTTTTTTTCTTGCTGAATAATATCTCATCAGATATTAAAATATCCTTATCAGATCAAATTGTGGATCCACGAGTTTAGAACACATCATAAGCCCTCTAGGCCTTCCAGCATCATTAGGAGTAATTAAAAATATATAGTTAACACATCAAGTTCTCAAAAGTATATCAGAGTATGCAAGATGAGCCCTAATGTGGCATTATACAATAATTCTACATATATTAAAAGATGGAAGTACTACTTTTATCAGAAGTAGTTTAAGCTTCCGAAGTCTTCCCTGATATACCCGCACAACAACTATTTCCTGAAAAAATGTTAAATCAACGGGGTGAGATAAAAGCCTCAATAACCAGCAATCCATCTCATCGGGCGTACAAGTATGTGCCTGTGAGGTGCCAAGTGGGACAGTTATAAAAGTATAACATTATTAAAATATCACTTGTCCATACGAATAATTTCATAATAATTCACAATATCATATTCTCATTCTCATATTTACCATATAAGTGTACAAGAGTTAATACACAATAATTTATTTTCTTTCCAACTTTATTTCCTCTCCACCTTATTTCCTCTAACTGAACCCATAGGCTAGTACTCACCCATATGACTGGTAGCTAACTCAATAAGCTCACCGATCAAGTGATATGGATCGGCCAAAATCCACAGATCACAAAACCGGACCATGGGTTCCCCCTCTAAATACCTTAGTGGGGTGTCATAGCCCTACGGAATACAAATGGGCCAAAGGATTAACCAGTGTACACCTGGACGTCCACCACCTTATTTCCTCTTTTTATACAAGAATTCACCCCCTTATTTCCTCTTTGAGTAACCCCCATCAAATTCGCATCCGCCATCCCCTCTCATATTAATATTATGTAATGACATGTCATTATCATTTCATAATTATCAAAAGGATCTTTTCCAATCTCATGAATGAATACCAATTCATATAATATAATATTGCTAGTCATTTTCTTAATGAAAATAAGTCCCACAAGACAATTTCATTAACAACATATTTTCCAAAACCACATCAGATGTCAGCAGCCAAATTTATAAATCTGCATAATTAAAATCACTCACAAACATCATACAAGCATGCATAATAAGAGAAAAGTGGTTACCTCTCGCCAAAGCTATTTATTACCACACTTCTCCTAATCCAAGAGTTCAAATAAACGCCAAAATCAATCTACCATAATCAATTTACTACCAATTAATAACTCTCCAAAATTCCACATAATCAAAATTATAACTTATATACAAATTTTTAATAATAATCTATAATATATTCTAAAAACTGAAAAATAACAGTTTGGGGTTTAAATTTTAGAAATAACCGTTCAGTTCTTCAAATATCGAAAATGACAGTTTAGTCCTCCAATTTCATAAATGACAGTTTAGTCCTTCAAATTTCAAAACTAAACCAATTAAAATTTCAGTAATACCTTCATTAATTCAAATAAATCTTTCAACCCATATTTAATCGGTTAAAAACTCCTATATAGAATTATTTATAGACTTATTATATAGAAAATTCGTTATAAAATCTTATACCAACTAAATAAGAAAAATATACAAATTAAAATTAACTATTAATTATTCTCTACATTTTTATAGCCTTATACTAACAAAACTCAAGCTTGTCCAAAATGCTAATCTTAAAATATTTCTCTAATCAGTACAATATTATCCTTATTAGAAAAAGAAAAATACATAGAATAAATTTCATGAAAGAAATTTGTTGAAAAGAAGTTATTTTAGTTATCTAAATAATCTTATAAGATAAATAACTTACCTCATAAATTCTTAAATAAATTCCTTGTTATCTTCTCGTTCTCTCCCTCTTACTCTCGCTTTTCTCTCTCACAAAACAGCACAAGAGACCGCACCTCTTGTGCGGTTTTAAATGAAATGAAGGGGGATGATTGCTCCCCCTTCATATACATATTTAATATATATGCATGCAATACGAGTTGCATGCATATAATATATATATATATATATATATATATATATATATATATATATATATGGCAACCGGTTCAATCCGCTCCAAAATTTCAAATGGCCCAATGAATCGTTGAGTCAACTTCTTTGCTTTAATAGATCTCCCAATGCCCGTAACAGGCTAAACCTTCAGAAAAACATGATCTCCCACACTAAATTCCAACGGTCTCCTTCAACGATCCGCATAACTCTTCTGTCGGCTCTGAGCTATCAACAATTTCTGCCGTATCATTTCAATCTTCTGCGATGTTTGCTCTACTAGATCTGGTTCGATAATAGTTCTTTCACTCAATTCGATCCAACATAACAGTGACCTACACTTTTGACCATATAAAGCCTCAAAAGGTGCCATCTGAATACTAGAGTGATAACTATTATTGTACGTAAATTCTGCCAATGGCAAGTGCTTGTCCCAACTACTTGGAAGCTCGATGGCGCAAGCTCTCAACATGTCCTTAAGTGTCTGAATAGTTCTCTCAGTTTGACTGTCTGTTTGAGCATGATAAGCGGTACTGTACTTTAACTTTGTACCCATGGCTTGTTATAAGGACTTCCAAAAGTTTGAGGTGAACCTTGGATCACGATCCGATATGATACTCTCTGGCACTCCATGCATGCGTACAATCTCTTTAATATACAACTCGGCCAATTTCTCCAAAGAATAATCTACCTTAATAGGTAAAAAGTGTGCTAACTTGGTTAATCGATCTACGATCACCCAAACAGCATCATAAATATTCCGGATTAGCGGTAAGCCCATGATAAAATCCATAGAAATACTATCCCATTTCCATTTAGGGATATCTAGATTCTAAAGTAGTCCTAGTGGTTTCTGGTGTTCGATCTTGACCTTTTGGCATGTCAAGCACTTCAAGATGAAGTCGGTCACGTCTCTCCTCATCTTTGGCCACCAATATTTTCGCTTCAGATCGTTATACATCTTAGTGATTCCTGGATGTATGGTATATTTGCTCCGATGTGCCTCTTCCAAAATGGTTTTCTTGATTTCATCGTTATTGGGAACACAAATTCTCCCCTTGTATCTCAAAATATCCGCATTCCCAACGTCATAATCCGAAACTTCCCTGTGCTCTAGTTCTTCTCGAATTTTGTCTAGCTGATCATCTTTCGTTTAAGCGTCTTTCAAGTCCTGATAAAACCTATATTCACCAATGACTGCATTTAAAGCAACTATCTTCTTCTGATAAGGAACAATATAGATGTCCCTCAAGCTTTCCAACCAATAATGCTCATTTAAACTCATACAGAAAACATGAACAGATTTTTGACTTAAAGCATCAGTCATAACATTGGCCTTTCCAGGGTGATACTTTATTTCAAAATCATAATCCTTCAGGAACTCTATCCATCTGCGTTGTCTATTATTCAGTTCCTTCTGGTCAACTAAATACTTCAAGCTCTTGTGATCACTTAAAACTTCAAATTGAGCTTCATATAGATAATACCTCCAAATCTTTAATGCAAACACTATAGCGGCGAGCTCCAAATCATGAGTCGGATAATTCTCTTCATGAGGCCTCAACTGCCTTGAAGCATATGCAACAACCTTGCCTTCTTGCATCAACACACAACCCAAACCCTTAAAGGAAGCGTCCGTATACACTGTGTACAGACGTCCAGAATCAGGAAGGGTAAGCACAGGTGTTGTAGTCAACTTTGCCTTTAACTCTTGAAAAGTAGCTTCACACTTATCTGTCCATATAAACGGTTGATCTTTCTTGGTCAACTTAGTCAAAGGCATAACAATTTGAGAGAACCCCTTAATGAATCTCCTGTAGTAGCCATCCAATCCCACAAAACTTATTTCAGTCACCGACTTCGGGGATTCCCATTTTAACACGGCATCAACTTTACTAGGATCAACAACTACCCCCTCAGCAGACACTACGTAGCCAAGGAAATTCACTTCCCTGAGCCAAAACTCACACTTACTCAACTTAGCATACAATTGGTGGTCCCTCAATATACGCAATGCAATGAGTAGATATTCTCAGTGCTCCTCCTCATTCTTAGAATAAATGAGAATGTCATCAATGAAGACAACAATAAAACGATCTAAATACGGCCTAAATATCCGGTTCATATAATCTATGAAAACAGCTGGAGCATTGGTCAACCCGAAAGGCATAACCAAAAACTCATAATGTCCATACCGAGTCAGAAAAGCAGTCTTTGAGATGTCCTCAGCCTTAACTCTGAGCTGATGGTAACCCGATCTCAAGTCGATCTTAGAGAACACTGCGGCTCCTTTGAGCTGATCCAATAAATCATCAATCCTAGGAAACAAATATTTATTCTTAATGGTAACCTTATTCAACTGTCTGTAGTCAATGCACAACTACATACTTCCATCCTTCTTTTTGACAAACAATATTGGCGAACCCCAAGGAGAGACACTTGGTCGAATGAAACCTTTCTCAAGCAACTCCTCTAACTGTTTCTTCAACTCTGTCAACTCTGATGGCTACATTCGATAAGGGGCCTTAGAAATTGGAGTTGTGCCTGGTACTAACTCAATGGAGAACTCTACCTCTCGCTTCGGAGGCAGTCCTGATATCTCTTCTAGAAACACTTTTGGAAACTCTTTTACCACTTCAATCTGATTGATCCCAATATCTTTGTCAGCACTAATTGAAAAGAAGACCATATAGGCTTCACAACCTTGTCGAACACAATTTTCTGCTTTAGTGGCCTACAATATCAAGGGGTTAGAAACCGCCTTAACGGATGCGAGACTTAAAGGAAAATTTACTTTCTTTCCCTTACAGTCAAGATGAACATTATTGGCAGACAACCAATCCATGCCAATGATTACATCTATACCCTTAAGCGGTAAACAAATTAAATCTATCTTCGAATTACAAATATCACACTTAAGAGTAAGGTTTAAACAAGCACGACCGGTCATAACAGAAGCTCCAGCAGGAGTGGACACTTCCAAATCATAAGGCAATTCACAAACATTTAATCCCAATCTTTAAGCACAGTTATCAGAGATAAATGAATGTGAAGCGCCAGAATCAAATAACACAAATACATCATGCCCTTGAAGAGAAACAGTACCTCGGATCACATTTGGAGATGCTCCTACTTCTTCTCGGGTCAAAGCAAACACACGACCAGGAATGGTAAGGCAACCACTCTGTGGGACCTATGGAAACTCAAGGCAAAAGCGAGCAATATGCCCATATTTATGGCACTTAAAGCATTTCCAGTACTTCCCTGCATGTATTATACCACAATTCTGGCATGGTCTACTCACGCTGGGTGTAGACATAGTAGAATCTTGACAAGACACCTGACTCCTACTATAATGACTCCTCTGGGTCTGGAATCTTTGCTGTGGGGCTTTATTACCTTGAGACCCTCTCTGGTAAGACCCTCCAGTCTTCCTTGAGCTCCTGAAACTTCCTGTACTAAAACTTGGCTTCTTCATCACATTAATATTTGGCCTTGGAAAGCTGGAGAATCTGCCAGAGCTATCACGGCGCTTGGTTCAAGAGAATATATAGATGGGGTGAAATAGTTTATTAGATTTGCAATTAAGTATACAAAAGATCCTAACAAAATCTTGTGTCCCTACTTATCTTGTTGTTATGAAAAGCGGATTAGTCCACTTGATTTGTTAGATCATTTAGTGCATCATAGGATTGATCAAACAGATACACGATAGAAAAGGCATGGTGATACAAACGACCCTTATAATGATCGAGCGCATACCACCAATGGTGCTTCAAAATGAGTTTGACCGAAGCATGTATGATGAAGATGATGGTTTTGAAGAAATGCTTAATGTGGTTGAACAGGTACTTCATAACTGTCCCAAAGAATTTGAGAAGTTGAAAGGTGATGTAGAGAAATCGTTATATACCGGTTGTACAAAATACACAAGATTGCTAGCAATGTTAAAATTATACAACTTTAAAGCCCGCTATGAGTTGAGTGATTCGGGTTTCACCATACTCCTTGAACTTTTGCAAGATATGCTTCTAGAAGAAAATGTACTTCCTACGAAGACATACAAAGCAAAGTGAATTCTTTGCTCAACAACTGGCATAGGATATGAGAAGATACATGCATGCCCTAATAATTGCATATTATTTCGGAAACAATATGCAATGTTAGAGAAGTGACCTAAATGCAATGCATCTTGATATGGGAAGAAGAAAGGAAAAAGTTTCATCAAGGTCCTATGGTATTTTCCTATTATCCCGAGATTCAAGCGTCTATACAGTAATGCAGAGATATCGAAGCAGTTGACATGGCATGCAGATGAGAGGATTAAAGACACACAGCTGAGGCACCCTGCAGATACACCTCCATTGAAGAAAATTGATCATGAGTATCCTGACTTTTCAAACGAGGTAAGGAACCTACGCCTTGCACTGTCAACTGATGGAATCAATCTACACAGTGTTCAAAGTAGTACACACAGCATATGGCCGGTAATATTGATGATTTATAATCTTCCTCCACACTTGATAATGAAACATAAGTTTATGATGCTGTCGATGTTAATTTCTAGGCCAAAACAGCCTGGGAATGATATAGATATATACTTAGCTCCTTTAATTGATGACTTGAAGCTACTTTGGGAAGATGGTGTCAATGTTTATGATGGGTATAGGGAAGAAAGTTTCACTTTGAAAACCATGTTGTATGGCACAATTAATGATTTCCCAGCTTATGGTAATTTATCTGGATACAGCGTTAAAGGATATTGTGCATGCCCTATATGTGAAGATGATACTCATTTAGTGCGACTAGATAATTTTAAAAAAAATGTCTATATAGAGCCTCTGCACGCTTGAGCTTTTCTAAATCTGCAGATCCTACTCATAGCTATACCTGGAAGAAGATACAGGTACTAATTTAGGAATTTAATTGCATTTTGATTTTAACAAAATTGTATTTTCAAATTTAGTTAACTATTTTATTATATTGTTACAATGCCCTTTCCATCTAAATAACGATAATTGTGGGTATTATATAATGAAATTCATGAAGGATGTCATTACTCATGATCATCTTCAGGTTCCACTGAAAGTAAGTCATTTTAGTACAATACATATTGTGTTTTAAATTTAATTAATTGTCTGATAATTAATGTTTAGTTATATTAATTCATTGTCTGCATCATTGTATTGGTGTAGTATTATGAAGATCAGCATTCTGACATTTTGACTGACTATCAAATCAATGAACTCATCGAGGAATGGTGTGAACATCTATTGAGGCACTATTCTAACTAGCAATAATATATAAACGTGCTAAGTTGTTTATTTGCCTATTGCTGTTATTGTGGATTTAAGTAGCATAATTAATTAATGTCTTATATTCACAATTGAGTAAATATATATTTAGAGGTGATTTTGTTAATTAGCTTTCTGTTTGTATCAATTTAGTTATTCCATTGTGGTTTGCATGGGTATAGAAATTTTTGTTTTCACTCTCATGATACATGCAAGGACTGACAAAAATATAGAAAAATCTATTAAAAAAACCTAGGGTGGCGCTTTCTCATAGAAATATAAAAAAAATAAACACACGAAATAATTGAAAATAAAAAATATATATTTTAAAAAAATAGGCCAAGGGTGGCACTTTCTTAAGTAAGCGCCACCGTAGGCTCAATTAACAAAAAAAAAATAAAAAAATCATCATATGATAGACAATAAAAAAATATATTTAAAAAAAAACCTAGGGTGGCATTTTTTGAAGCAAGCGCCACCCTATGTCCATTTAAATATTTTAAAAAAGTTAATCACACGACATATAGTAAAATAAAATTTTATATATATATATATATATATATATATATATATATAGGGTGGCGTTTTATATATATTCTTTAATATAATTTTATTTTACTATATGTCGTGTGTTTAATTTTTTTTAAATATTTAAATGGACCTAGGGTGGTGCTTATTTAAGAAAGCGCCACCCTATGTTAAAATAGAATAAAATAAAATATTTCAATTAAAAAAATTTTATATTAAAAATACATATCAATAGTGGCACTTATTTAAGAAAGCACCACAAGAAGTACTAAACAAGCTGTTGAGCTTTCTTTAGCGTCACCCTCGGTTATTTTAATTAAAAAATAATTAGCTACTAGGAGCGCCACAGCTTGTTTTAGTGGCGTTCCAATATGTGGCGCTTGTCAAGTGCCACTAATATTATTGTTATAATTAAGCGCCACAACTTTTATTTTTTGTAATAGTGATTGTGCTTAGCAATGTAATTCTTGCAATGTTATTCTTCTTTTTCCAAGCCTCATAAATCTATTGGTCTCTCCTGTGTTAGGCCGTGTTACGAGTGTAGGATGGTGTATTTAGAAGTGCAAGTGTACACTGTCGTAATCAAGTAATATAGAAGTGAGTAGAGTATCGTTCCCACGAGGATTGATCACTAAGTACCAAAATTGGTAATTTTAATTCTATTTAGTCGGTTGGTTAGTTGTGATTGAGATTGCAAGATAAAAATGATGAAATATGAATACAAGTGATATAAAGACAAATATGAGAAAAAGCCCTAGGGATTAGATTTCACTTAATAAATTCCGGATCGAATCACTTATCTATTCTAGTCCAATTTATTCCACATGATTGATAGTCGAGTTTCCCTATTTTAATTACTAGCCTCTTCCAAGGTCAAGTAATTCTATAATTAATTGCTAACCCAATATATTCCTATATGAATTTAAGCAATCAATTATGCATTAAGATTTATGGAACTCAATTAAGACTACACAACCCATATGAATATATTCCTATTTCATATGCAAATTATGGTTTTAATTATAGGATCCACACACATGTATCTCATTCCGGTCTCAACATGCATATTAAAATCATCCAAAAGGTGGCCAATCAATTGTAAGCATTAAGAGCAATAATTAAAACTCAATCATGAAGGAAAAATTAAAACTAGATTTAATAAGTTAAGATTCAATCCGTCATTAATAAGCTACGTCATCACCTTAGGAAAAGGAAAATTTAGCTCATGATAAAATTAAAAATAAAACCAAAATATATTCCAAACATCATAAATATTGCATAAAAATTAATTACAAAAACATAAAAATACTACTACAAGATGCATGAAAATGGAAAATCTAGCCTACCATATAGGAGGTAAAACCATCCATGTAGGTGGCAACCTATACCATCCATAAAGAAGGACTACCTAGGCCTTCCATATAGGAGGTAAAATCATCCATGTAGTAGGCATGCAAGAAGTAAAAAAAATGCAAGAAATAAATTCTAAAAATAACAACTCTCTCTCTAAAATAGAAACTCTCTCTCTCTCTTCCTTCCTCTTCTTTCCTCCCATTTTAGGGTGCCAAGAAGCACTATTTATAGGCTTCATTTTCGGACTGCTACAGTGATTTTGCTACAGTGAACCGCACTGCTACAGTGAATCGACCACACCGTCCGCTACAGTGAAACTGCTACAGTGAACAGTACCGCATGAACAGTGCACAGTGAATAGTACTTTCCCTTAAATGCCTTCTTTAATTCTTTTTAATCCGGTACTATCCATGGCTGCAAGAAAATCATTATTTATTTATTAATTACACCCAAATTGATTACATTCAGCTCAAATATAGTCCACAAAATCATCATATAAGAGAAAATGAATATGCAAATATTTCACTTATCAGGCCGTATTCCCAACAGCAAGTTGCACTACACCCATTGTCAGAGGCTCAATTGCCTCTTGTTCTTCCAAAATATATTGCACCTTTTAATGCCATATGTAACGGCACAGCTTCTCCCGGACTGTCTTTACTCAGCCGGGTTCATGACTGACCGGGGACTTGCGTCTTTACTCGCAATCCCAGGCTTACTCCGCCCCCTGCGGAATTATAGCCGAAGCGAGCCTCCCCAGGTCTCGAGGACACTACCTGGGGGTAAGTAGTTCCTAACGTGAGACCTGGTACCATTGAGCTAGCTGGGACAAAATGAACTACCAAATGAACCATTATATCAAAAAATGATGGAGGAAAATGCATCTCTAGTTGGGACAAAATTATATAACCCTTATTTTCCAGTTCATCCAACTTCTCAGTGTCAATGACTTTGTTACAGATAGCATTAAAGAAAACACACAATCTGGTTATAGTAGTTCGCATTTCATCTTTCATAATGCCTCTAATAGCTACTGGTAACAATTGTTCCATCGACACGTGATAGTCATGGGACTTCATTCCCACTAACTTCAAATCATCCATTAACACACACCTGCTCACATTAGAAGAATACCCTTTTGAGACCTTAATTTCATACAGACAACCATACAAACTTCTTTTCTCCTCTTTTGATAACGTATGCGCTGCTGGCTCCATATATGCCCTCCTACAATTATCTCTTAGTTGTGGATGCAACCGTTCTCTTATTCCCATATCAACAAGGTCAAGTCTCATACTCATTCCATCCTTGGTCTTCCCTGGGATGTGCAAAAGCATACTGACAAGGCTATCAAACATGTTTTTCTCCACATACATCACATCAATACTGTGTCTTACATCAGGACAACGCCAATACGGAAGATCAAATAAAATTGATCTCTTCTTCCATATGTTCTTCTCACCCACAGTCCTCTGATTTTTACCAAAGGTGACATTGATACATTCTATCCGACTATAAACTTCCTCCCCGATTAATGTATTGGAGCAATTCCATGCTCTGATAACCCATTAAAACGCTTTCTCGGCCTACAATATGGGTCGAATCGATGAAGAAACCTCTTGTGGCCAAGGTACACTATTTTTTTCCAATGCTTAAGTTGTCGGAAGTGTGTGTCTGCTTCACAGATTGGACATGCTTTATGACCCTTCACACTATACCCTGACAAATTTCTATATATAGGGAAGTCGTTTATTGTAGTAAAAATCATTGCACGCAACTTGAAAGACTCCTTATAATCATCAAACACATCCACAACTTCTTTAAGTCCTCAATCAAAGGCGCCAAGTACACATCGATGTCATTCCCTGGCTGTTTTGGTCTAGAGATCATCATAGAAAGCATAACATACTTGCGTTTCATACATAGCCAGGGAAGTAAGTTGTATATTACAAGGAGAACTGGCCACGAACTATGTGTACTAGTAAGAGTTCCATACGGATTGATTCCATCTGTACAAAGCCCAAGTTGAAGGTTTCAACTCGCTGCCAAATTGAGGGAACATTTCATCTATCTTCTTCCACTGTGGAGAGTCGGCCGAGTGCCAAAGATATTTTCTGTCACAAATTCTCTCATCTGAATGCCATCTCAACTTCTTCGCTTTTGTTGCGGTCGTAAACAAACGCTTAAATCATGGTATTATTGGAAGATACCATAACACCTTCAAAGGTTGCCTTTTAGTTGTTGTCTCTTCTCTACAACCACCGTCTTTCTTCACTTTGTATCGTGACGTTTTACACTTAGGACACTCACTAAGACCTACATACTCTATTCTGTACAATACGCAGTCATTAGGGCAATCATGTATCTTTTTATACTTCATGCCCATCGTAGACAAGATATTTTTAGCCACATACATACGGTTTGGAAGTACATTATCTTTTGAAAACATATCACACAATAATTCCAGCAGTAATGTAAAACTACTATCGGTCCATCCACAAGTTGCTTTTAAGTTCACCAAATGCAATGTTCCTGTCAGTCGTATGTACTTACTCCCAAGGTATAATGGAGTCTTCGCATCACTCCGCAGGCTGTCATATTTATGTGCTTGGGCGAAGGATTCAACCTTGGTATCGTGAATCATTTTCTCCATTCTATCTTGATCTATGACATCCACTCCTTCCTTCTTGTGCGACGAACAATCAGTTACTTCCTCACCATGCCATATCCACCTTGTGTATCGAAGATTTATTCCATCACAAAGTAGGTGATCCCTTATATCATCAACATCCCGTCGACTCTCGTTTAAACAATTCACACAAGGACAAAAATACTTCCTATGTTTTGTTAAAGCATTCATTCTAGCAAATTCAATAAACTCTTCTACCACATTCTCATATTCTTCACTAGTTCTCAAAGCATTCATCCAACTATGATCCATTTTTTACCTAAGCCATTCTCAATAACACTAAATTTTAAAATAATTGTCAATAATGGGATTTCCTTTCATAACTTTTTTCAAAAAAAAATCGACAGCATTTCCTCTTAAATTTAAGACATCCCAAAATTTGAATAACAAACCAGTTCAACTAAATGTAAAATAGCACAAACTATCTGAGACAATTTAGAACACTATCAATAATATAATCCACTAATTTTTCATCATGAAACTAAAAAATTCAAAAGGAAGTGTTAAAAAATTTTGACTTATATTATTATTATTATGACACAACAATTATTTTAACTTTGTAGTAAACTATATCAAGAGACATGTAATTGAATCAAAATTATTATTCTACTAAGAATGAGTTTTTGTGTGTGCATATATATATATATATATATATATATATATATAATCACACCCTTTAAATTATTTAAATATATATTTTAGTTCAATCAAAATTCAATATTAAGCTCTTATAATTTACATTTTGGGGTTATATATATTTTTCACATTGCTCAAACATATATATATAAATTATGTATTTAAAATTTGTAACCATAAAAAATTTATTAAAGTATGTTCAAACGTGTTTCCAAACAGACCCTTAAAAAACCATAACAAAAATCCCAACTTTGAGTGTACACAGAAAAAAAAACCAATGCAAAATCCATGCCAATGACAAACATAAAAAAAGATGGCTGCAGTGTCAAAGATAAAGGGAGAGGGAGGCGTGAGCTGTACCTTTATGGGGGAGGAGCTTCAGTGAAGCCTTGTGGAGACGTTGAGAGAGGGAGGAACAGCGTGTGTAGCTAGCTACCATGGTGAGATCGAGGTGGATGAGCTTCTTGAGAGAGGGAGAAGGAGGAGGCCATCGGTATAGCAGATAAGCTTTTTGAGAAAGGGAGGAGGAGGACACCGTCGGGACCTGTTAGAACTGGCTGACACCCAAGAATTGGGTGTATGATAAGAAAGTATGATCTTTTAAAATCTTTTCACAGATTGTTATATTGAAGTATAAACTCACAAGCAATTATGTAAATCGTATATGCTGGAAATATAAAAGCTTAGAGAAGAGAATGTGGAAACTGTGATTTATCCTGGTTCGGTCTAATCCATGATGACCTATGTCCAGTCCCCAGGCTCCTCCTGAGATTTCCAATCTACTATCTTCTTGTTTAACTGACATAAGAAAAGCCTTTACAAATCTCTTACAAAATTACTCCCCCTTACATACTGTAAGATTTACTCTCTCTTACGGTAAGTCGAGCAAAGCAATCCCAAAGACCTTTCTCTCCTGCTTACCCGTGCAAGTCTTATGAGCAGCAACGTTCTCTCTTGCTTACACCACTGTAAGTCTTACGAGCAGTAAAGTTCTCTACTGCTTGCACCTTATAAGTCTTACGAGCAGAAAGTCTCTGACAATTCACTCTACAACTTCCATAGTAAGTTGATCAATCCTCTCAAGTTCTCTCTACCTTGAAATCACTTCTAAAATACAGATGAAGTATTTACAAGCTCTCTCACAGAGTGGATATGATTCTCACTGAATTACAATACAGATAATCTCACTCTCACAGATACATGATACAGAAAATAGATAAGTACTGAGAGTGTTTGGATCAAAGTGGGTAACTCATGATATTCTCATGTCAGCGTAGTTAGGTTCTCGTGTTTCTGTTTGCCTGTGTGTATCTCAGTTTGCTGTTATCTCGCCTTTCTGGTTTTCGAAAGATTGAGCTTATATAGCAGAAGCTGTGAGAGCCGTTGTATCTATTCAAATATTTTCCTGTTGAAACCCATCGTGTGCTCTGACAGATACTTCAGCATTTTCTGTTCATCGTGCTCTAACAAATGTTTCAGCATTGCTTTCTTTCTGTTTTGCACGTTCGTTGAATTGCTTATTGAATAGTTATGTTGCCCATGATTTTTTGTTACTGAATGTTGATCCGTTGTATGGCATGTAATCGGTATTGCATAACACCTGTAAAAGCACTCAGAGAAATAGCCGTTAGAAAACATCACTCGGGTGATTAGAGACTTCACTGGCAGTGATTTCTGAAAACTGGAGAATCACTAGAAGTGGACTTGATTTTACTGGAGGTGGTTTTCAGAAAACAATATTCAACTGGCAGTGATCTTGACAAAATAATATTCTATTAATTTGGAAGTGATTCTTATTCACTGGAAAAAATTCTGATTCTGTTGGAATTCACTGGCAGTGCATTCAGGTTCATTCAGAGTTATTGGTTATGTGATTATGAGACGGCTTTCGCTGGAGGTGCACTAGATTACTAGCATTGGAAGTGATTTTCTCATGATAGTATTTTACTCGAATGTTCATACATCTTTTGGAGGTGTTTCTAATAAAAATAATGAATCACTCGAGCTATCAGTAAATTCTCTAGCGGTGATATCAAATTCACTTGAGTGCAACATTACTTCACTGAAGGTGATTTTCATGAAACAACATTTCACTCGGATGGCTCACAATATTGCTATGGTGATTTCATGTTTCTGTTAAGCCTGAAAGTGATTCATCAAAATCAGGACATCACTTGAGTTATCAGTTCATTCACTGATATCTCACAAACAAAAGATCACTTGAATGGATATCAGTTCATTAGAAGTGATCTAGTGCATATTGGTATTCTCTGAAAATGATTAGTTACGACACTGGAGGTGATCTGAGGAATTTTAATATTCACCGGAAGTGATTCAGCAACCATTAAAAGTGATATCGCAAACTTCATATATCACTCGAGTGAATTTGGCATCACTAGAAGTAATGTTGCAAACAGTGAATTTTTCTTACAGTGATTTTCAATCTACTGGAAGTGAATCTGGAAATTTTAAATATCACTCGAGTAATCTGACTATCACTGGAAGTGATTTCCAAAATAGTGTATTTTTCTTCCGGTGATTTCAGACGCACTGGAAGTGATTCTGAAAATTTCAGGCATCACTCGAGTGATCTGACTATCACTGGAAGTGATTTCCAAAATAGTGAATTTTTCTTCCAGTGATTTCAGACATACTGGAAGTGATCTGAGGAAATAGTAAATCACTCGACTGAATTCGGCTGCACTGGGAGTGATTTTCGAAACAGTGAAAATTTCTTCTGGTGATTTCAGGTGCCACTAGAGTGATCTTCCATCTGACGCATTTTACTCGAGTGATTATTAATGATCACTCGAGTGATCTTTCTGATCACTCGAGTGATTATGCAAATCACTCGGGTGCTCTCTGTTCAGATCACTTGAACTCGTAGCTCCACTTCCAATTTGACAGCAAACATGGGTCAACTTCCAGATGGCATAATTCTTCGAATATAACTCCAAAATTTCTATATTATATATTAATGGAAATATCTTTAAGTTTATTTTCATATGGAACCAGTGTCAGCTCAATTGGATCTGTGGTTTGAGAGTTATGGTAGAATTACCAAACCTACTCTGGAAAATGACGCTAACATGAAGGCCAAATTCCAACACTTATATCTCCTTCATATGAACTCCTTTGATATTGGTTCTTGTGCGAAAATGATGCATTTGGAGGCTCGTTTCATATGTAACTGGTTTCATCTCAATCAAAGTTGTGGTTTGAGAGATATGATTGAATTATCAGACCTCGATCAGCTGCGTGGAAAATAGAGCTTGAAAATCTGAACATCACTCGAGTGAATAGTAAATCACTGCAAGTAATTTTCACTGTTTTCAGAATCACTCGAGTAATTCTGAAATATCACTCATGTGATTGTTAAAATCACCCGATTGCTACAGTTCGCTATAATACGCTATAGTGCCATACGCTATAGTAACCATATGCTACAGTGCCCACTGCTACAGTCATAGAACTAAATCTTCATATTTTTTTATTAATTCTTGTAAGTTCTTCATTCCTCAATCTCTTTCTTTCATTGCTTGACTAGTCTACAAGATATGCAATATTAAACAGTAGTTAGTCAAGGTAAGAGACAAGTATATTATGCAAACTTTTGCTCTCTTGATATTTCACTTCTATGTCATCATCAAAACTAATCATATCTAACAGGACAGTGAGAGGAGAGAGCTCAGTGACGACGCTTTTATGACTGGAGAGAAATGGGGAAAGACAATGAATTAATGTCAGGGAAATGGGGAAAATCAGTGTGTCAGGCGATTTGACTACCTCTTTAGGCATTCCTTCTTTTAGAATGGACGCCTATTGTTTGGTGCATGTCAGCCACATGCTGACATGCTACCCTTTATGTAACACCCTACTTTTGTACCGTACAAAACAGTTGAAAACATGACTGATGTCACATGAGAGACCAAAAGCAGTTCTTAATCCATTTGGGATCCCAACTTCACTACAGGGTCCGATCCTATAGTTAAGTGGGTTTTTAAAAGATATTTCAAAACATTTTAGTTGTGGTCTCATTTTCATTTTTTAAATTGTTTTAATTCATTCGAGTCTATTTCCATTTCTTAATATCAGAGTACTTACTGAAGTTCTTAGCGGATAATCAGAATAAGTTCGCTACTAAAAGGGTCCACCTAGTATTGTCACCCGGTTCTAGATAACTTACATCTGTTACATACAACCTTCCAGGTTTACAGTTGGTGTATTCCTACCACCATGAGTACTAAGTTTACTAAAATACCATTTAGTATTATATACAGATCCAAAAGTTAGATAACCAACCGAAAATAAATTCTAAATCTTCACTTCTACCCGTCCATGGCTATCTTCTTCCCATGAGAACTACTTGCCCGTGCTGCAGGTTAGTTATTGGAAAAAGGGTGAGATTCAAAAGAATCCCAGTAGTAACAAATAGCACTCATATAAAATGCATATGAAGAAACATGCCATAACAGCCACCACATACCAAACAATTCAATATTCATTCAACATTCAGAGATATGTTCATTCAATAAATAATTCTATTCAAGGACTTACCGTCCCTTCCCACAGCGCTGGGTATTCTATTGGGCCAAAGCCCTTCTCATCTGAATACTTAAAGGGAAATTCAACCCGATTCATGTTCGCAGTTCAAGTATGTATAATGGCAATAATATGCATGAAGCAGGATACATAGAATATGAGGGAGAAGTTACTACCTTAACCTTTCCAATATTCTGAGGTGTTACCACTTCTTTGGTCGTCCCGGACAGATATCGAATTCTATATATGGGAATTCATGAATGGACGGGTTATTACTTAGCCCAATACATTTATAAATTACTCTTTAATGTTGGTTATCATTAGGGTTATTATGGTAACTTTACCAAGTCAACCAATGAGTTAAAATGGTCAAATTATCACAAGGGACTAATTTCTACCCTTGGTGTACAAAGAAATTACAATATGCCATTATATTTTGCCATTTTCGCATAAACATAAATGCTGGCAGATTTGATCCACTAACTTTAAAAATTCATATCCTTTTGCAAAAATTTCCAATTGGGGTGGTTTAAAATCCTATGTTACCCTTATTAAGTATAGTTTCATGGAAAAATACTTCACTTAGCCAATTGGACTAACAGAAATCCAGAATTTCCAGTAATTGGACATTGTCCCAGAATTTTCCAGTTTTACATGACCAAACTTCAAAAATGTGTAACTCCCAACATACACATCCAATTAATCCTTATGACCTATCAAATTAAATTTATATGTCTCTACTTTCAGACTGGAAAGTTTCAGAATTTTTGGACAAGATTTACACCTTGAATTATCACGCACAACATCGACTGTTACACAGGGCAGATTACATAACATGTTCATGCACACTTCCAAAATTTCCAATTTGATATAGGAACATCCAAAATTCATGAACACTTGCATACCTACACAATTTTTCCTTCTAAATCCAATGGAACTATGAAAATTATCAAATTCCAACTCTTTCACCACATCATGCACAGGGCATAAATGTGACAAATAAGCCAACAATTACCCAACTTGCAATTTAAGTCTCATACTAGTTTTATAAGCCTTCCAAACATCATAAAACACTATGAACACAACCAAAATACCATGAATCTTCATAATCATAACTTGACCAAAAATAGGGCAGATTTCACATGGGAAAAATCCTCAACCAACCAACACAATCTATAGATCAAAATGAAACTAAAGCTCACCTCTTGCTCCTCCTTAGGTTCTTTCTTTGTTTCTTCAACTTGTGCTTTTGCAAGATGGCTGAAAACACCTCCTATTGAAATTCTAAAACCATAGAGTTGAAGCTCTTAGAGAGGAGAACAACTTATGAAGGGTGTTTGAGCTATAGAAGATGTCTACTAGGTGAAAATCAAAGAGGAAGATCTCACCTTAACCTTGTTCTTCTCTTTCTCTTTCCTTAAGCTTCTTGGACGACTTTGGAGTTGTGTGAGGGAGTGTTTGATGAGTTTAATTCACTCTTCTTCAGCTTCCAAATCACTTGGCCGTATAACACCAAGAGGAGAAAAGAAATATGCCATGTGTCACATTTTTAGAGTCTTGAAAAGTTACATGGTTAATTAACCAACCTTAGTTAGCCTCCTTAGTCAAGCTTTCTCTTTCCTCTTCTCTTGTGCAGCTGATCGAAAATGAGGATAAGAAGATGAAGAATGAAGACTTAATGAATTAAAGCCTCTCCCTTTTACTTTCCAAGTGTCCAAGCCATTTTTGTTGACTTTCTTGTATAAAAGATGAAGCCATTAATTGATTCATCTCTCCCATTATTTTTACATGAGATTATAGCATGAAGGGAGGAGATTTAATTTGCTTTTCAAATGTTAATCTTGACCCTTCATCTTGCCTTCCAATTAAGTTTTTGGTCATTCTAGATTTTAGGCGAAAATTAGATAATCTATCGATAACTAATTGGACTAAAATCATCATACAATTTCTTGGGATAATTCTTTCATTAATTTCACTATCCATTAGTACACATAGTCCTTAAGTACTTTTTGGGATATTACACTTTAGGCGTCCCTTCTTATTGTTTGGTGCGTGCCAGTCACATGGCTAACATGCAACCCTTTAGAGAAGGGACACATAATGTGTCTCTTTAGGCGTCCATTTTCATTCTTAGGACGCCTAAAGGGACCAAAATTTCTCTATATTTACATAAATGTCACCGCATCCTGTTTTTACTTCCCTTTTTTAAAAAGGGACATCTTTTAGAGACGTTAAAACCCCCATCTGTAGTAGCGTCACTTGCAAGATTTTTGTGTTGTAAAGGGCTTCAAACTTTGAAGGATACAAGGCTGTGTTTGAATGTTCCAACAAGAGATTGGTGTGGCTGTGACTTTTGTGTATCGTATGTTCATTCCCCGGAATGGTTTAGAGATATGGCCACGGGTGTATTGTCTATAACCCTCTTTGTTTTTGGGACTGATATTTTCTTTTGATGGTTCTTGCTTGTGCTCTCTTTTTTACTAATGAATAATTATTTTAAAATATATAAGTAAAAATTTAAGAGTAACAAAAGTAATTTTGATCATTTTGAGAATGAATTTGTAAAAATCTTAATATCTTTTTAGTTTTTTTCTAAGCATAAGTATCCTTCTATATATTGGAAGCAATCATATTTGAGATACTATTGAACAAGTTCAGGGTTAGTGATTGTGTACAATTATTTGGATTTTTGCAAGATATCATTCAATAAAGTCACAATGAAGCTCTTGGTGTCCGACAATATCATATCTGGTGTTCAATTCAAACATTGGATAATGCTATTGACAGAGAAAGCAGAATTGAGATTGGGGATAAAAAATTTGACTTCTTTGCTTCCATTTATGAGCAGACTTGATTGGTTTGAGAGACCAATTGAGTTTGGGGATTATTTCAAGCAACATTATATGTATGATCCCGATTATGCTCACCACTATCAGAAAAGTGAAGGTTAGGGGTGTTGATAGAAGAGGAGAAAGGTGTGTGGGGCCATTGACAAGACAATTGATTAATGCTATTCAAAGAGATCAAATGGCTAATATTGATCAATTTGTAGTTGAAGAAGAGAATGATGATGATGGGTTAATCATGGAATATTGTGATAGTAAAAGTGCTTTTTCATTTACAGTAGTTCCCAATAGCATCACTCGTTGGTTATTATTGATGAAATTGACATTATAGAAGAGTGATATTATTGGGAATGCAGGCTGCAGCATTGCTCAAGTTTCAATCCTCAAATCACTTTCACTCTCTCATTATTCTTGCAGAAGGATTCAACCTCGCTTGGACTTAATACTCTCTCTCGACAACATTACACCATCTGATGCTTCGCCTGATGGTCATATTTTTAGTATACGTTATACTAACATGGACTTGAAACCGAAGCATACCTATCAATCTCCTCGTACTTTTTTCTTGCAATGTTATGTTAGTACTTCTCATTCTGATGATTACGACTAGTTGTTGAATATATAAACTGTTCAAAAATTTAATTATTATTTAAATTTCTCAGTTCATAAAAAAATATTATTTCAATTGGTCTCATTTGTATCGATTGGGTTAAGGTATATGGTTTGCTACAAAAGGTTTTATTCAGGAGCAATGTCACCCTAAAAGTTCTTTTTTGAGTTCAAGATTGCCCCCAAAAGTATTAAAATGGAAAAATGTTGTCCATATCATTAAAAATGTTAACGGTCAATATCAATTCCACATTAGTTTTTTAACGGGGTGGAAAAATATTGCTATGTTTTGAAACATCCGGAGGTGACATTGAAGTCAAAAGACTTTTGAGGTAACATTGTTTTTCATTGAAAACTTCCAAAATAAATTTGGGAAGAGAATACTCTCATAATCTTTTTTCTTCTCAGAATCTCATCTCCACTCTTAGATTTAAACATAAATAGTCTAGATTTAATATTTTTTAAAACTATTATTATAATATTTTATAATTTAATTTTTTAAAATTTTTTCTATAATGCAGTTATAATTTGTGTATATCAGATTTTAACAATTTAAATTTATTTATCTATATTTAAAATAATAGCTTTATAAAATATAAAATCAGAACCGTCTATTTTTGTTTATCGGACGATGGAGATGAGATTCTGAGAAGAAAATAAGATAAAAGATTCTGAGAGAATCCAAACCCATAAATTTGAACACTAACCAATTTTAATTGCATGCTAGACTGTTCTGTAATAAATCTAATGAAGAAAACTCATTAATTATTCATTCTGTACAGGTACTTTTAGTCCTTTAAATTTTATATAAGGTATATTTTTTGTCCCTTAATTTTATAAAATATACTTTTAGTCCTTTATTTCTAACAATGTTAATGTTGCTAATGGAAAATGTTGATGCGGCAAATTCAAGTAACGAATGTGCAGCTAACAAAGCATATTTAGCTTTTAAATTTTTAATATAATATATTTAAATTTTTAAAATAAAATAAATTGAAAAATCGTTGCAAATGAAATCGAGGTTTTGTTATTTAGATTATTAAACTAATTTTTTTAATAAATGGATATATTTATATTATTAAACTATTTTTTTAATACAACCGAGGTTTTGAAATTGACTGCTTCATTAGGCTTTTATATATTTTTCAATTTACACATATTTTAAATTTAAGATTAATAACATTTAATGACACAATCATCACTTGAGTTTCTTTTGTCACTGTTTTCCATTAACAACATTAGAATTATAAGACAAAAAGTATATTTTATAACGTTAAGGGACCAAAAGTATACATCATGTAAACTTAAAGGACTAAGTGTCTGTTTGGATTAGCGGTAGAATTTGCTTTCCAACATGATTTAAGGTATACGAGATAAGTTTGTGAGATGTGTTTTGTCTCGATTTGCGTGAACATACTTTTCTACCACTTTCTCAAACAAATCCTAAAAAGTGTACTTTAGCCTTGATGATGATGATCTTCACTTGTAACATCCTAAATTTCAGTCACCAAAATTCCTTTATACTTTGATGGTATTAACGGGGATAGAAAGGTGAATTAAAGAGTATAGGGGATGACAAAACAAGGCAATTAGTGATCACACACAACATAATTATATTTGTACCACAAAAGAGATTTTCTGCCAGTGAGTTTCCTGTGAGGCAGTCGTGTTGTGTGACATTTTTAAATAGTCGAATGATGTCTAAAAGTTATGAAACTCTGTAAAATAAAAGTACACTTACTAAGCTTTAATTTGATAGTCATACAAGTCATTTAGAGCTGTACACAAAGAGATATATATTTTTGAAGTTAGCCCAGTAAAACTGGTGATTTTTTATGGCAGCGTCCAAAAGCAATAATTCTGAGAATGATGAGCTTCTAGTTGGCTAAAGGATTTATTTTTTATTTAAAATAGACTTAATAAGGGTCACATAGCCTTTAGAACCACACCAATTAGACATTTGTACAATTAGATATGAATTTTCAAAGTTTGATGAAAATTCTGCCAGCTTTATGCGAAAATCATAAAATGTAAGGGCAAAATGGTCATTTGTCAAGAAAGCAAGAAGCTAAATATTTTTCCCTTTTCTGGAGTTGCATTTTGTCCAAAAGGGGTAGGATAAGGAAAAATAATAATTAATTGGAAATTTATATTTATTTGGAGCAATTTTTAGGAGAAGTGGTCAAAAGAAAAAAAAAGTGATGATGAGAAAGTCAAATATTGCACTCTAATTAAATTTATGTGAAAGAGGATAAAAGTGATAATAGGGGTAAAATTGACAAAACATTGTTAATTATACTGTAAATAATATATATTTTGAATAAATTTTTTTTTCTACAAGTGATTTATATTTAGACACTCAGTCATATAAACGTTCTTGAAAAATATTATGGAATATATATGCACCACACACAAACATACACTCACACACCTAGCTAGTTAGACACAGAGCTAGCAAAATGCTTCTGAGAGATTCTATTGGGAATATATCTGAATCGGATATGGATTGAATGGGAAAACATTCTCCACTCGATCATTATAAATTGGCATTTTATGGGACATCAAGCATAAAAAAAATTTTATGCACACGCGTGCGCCCACGTATATGTGTGTATTTCGATACATATGAAAGATAAATGCCAAGAAACTAAAAGAAAGAATAGAAAAATTATCTAAGAAGCCGGTATTAAGTTACGACCTCACCCAACAACCCAACATCAGCCCAAGAAGAGATTGGATAGAAGCCTAGCGACACGTTGAGGGCCCTCTTTGCTAGGTGATCTACCTCCAGATTCATGTCGGGTGGAATATGTCTCACCTCTACTTACCAAATAGCTTAGCATGTTTCGAATCTCCAAAACCTCATAGTGATATCGGTGCTCCTTACTACATTCATCCATGATGCACATACAAGCTTCAAGGCAGTCACTCAATAGGAGAAAATTATGAACCCCAAGGTCCCAAGAAAGAGAGAGAGAGATACACACAGGCATTTTATTCGTTAATTGACTCATCCACTGGTTCAAGAAAAAGCAAGAGAGCATTCTGCAACTAATTTTCTGAGACATAAAGTGACTTTCTAGTGACTCATAATCCACTACTGAGCTTACAAAAGCTTTGTCTTTTGCTTCTCTTAAAGAAGTAAGCACTAATTTGAAGTATATAATAATTTAAAAATATTTTTAACGCTCCATCCGTCCTAAAAGAAATTAGTTGAGGAGCAGTTACTTTAGTTCTAAATGTAATATTTCAATTCTATTTATTTTTTAAATTGACAAATTTTTTTATAAACTATTTCTATCAATGGTACATATTATTAAAGGAATTTTCATCAATGTAAGATAATAATTAAGGGAGTACTTTGAGAAAACCATATACCATTGTTGGTCTTACAATGTGCTCCTTAGTCCATCTCTGTCGTGGGTATGGTGGGCCATCAATCGACTCTCGGCTTGTGTCCCCGAGCTCCTTGTCAGTTAGTTTCTTAGTTTTGTCTCTCTGTCTCTCATAGTGAAGCTCGCCGTCATCTTTCTCTTTCCGTCTGTACCTTGCAATTGATAGGCAAGGACGAAGTCAAGAAGATGGAGGCTGGTAAGGATACCCAATTTAATAAACACGTGGGTTATAAAATTTTAATAAAGATAATATATAAAATAAAAAATTAAGAAAAATTAATTTAAAAAAATTTCAAACCCACTACTCTAGTTTTTTTAAAATCCAATTCCTAAAAATTTTCTTCCCCTCCATATCCCTCATACCAAACAACCTCTAAAAGTAAAGAAATATCAAAAAGTTGAAAAACTAAAAATTAGAAAAAGTTAATTCAACTTTAAAATTTATTTTTGAAATAATATTCTTATTTATACCTCAAAATTCAAATATTGGTTAGGGTATTACTCTCTAACTTTCATGATTTTCCTTAAATTCAGGTCATAATTTTTAAAATTACCCTTTCATCATACTCCTAAGTTTGTTATAAAAAAAATTATGCTTTTACTTCAACCCGAGATGTTAGTAATATGAATTTAACTTGGTATGTCTATTGTCTACTATTTTATTTGGCCCTTCACTTACCCTTAATCGCGCGTTTAGTCTATATTCAGAGAGGCCAGATATTACAAATCCAACCAATAAAGATTTGGACAAACAGCGATTTGTTGGTGTGTCGACCATGGCATTGGGCAAGGACCAGTTCAAGTTTACTTCTTAAGAAAGTTGAGAGAGAGTGTGAAGATCATTATCATCTTGGCTAAAGTATACTTCTAATCTTTTAAATTTATGAGTTATAATTTTAGTCCCTTAACTTTATTAAGTATACTTTTTGTCCTATAATTCTGATACCGTTAATATTGTTAACGGAGAACACTGACACAATAGTAAATTTATGTGATAAAAGTGTAATTAAATGTTATTAATCTTAAATTTAAAATATGTATTAATTAAAAAATATATAAAAGCTTAATGAAGGAGTCAACATTAAAACTTCGATTGTATTAAAAACTTATAATTTAATAATATAAATATATTCATTTATTAAAAAATTTAGTTTAATAATTTAAATAGCAAAACCTCGACTTCATTTGCAGGAATTTGCTAGTTTATTTTAGTTTAACAATTTAAATATATTATATTAAAAAAATTTAAAATTTAAATATGATTTATCAACTACACCGTCATTATATGAGTTTACTGCATCAACATTTTTCATTAGCAACATTAATCATGTTGAAATATTGGACTAAAAATATACTTTATAAAGTTAAGGGACGAAAAATATATCTCATATAAAATTTAAATGATTAAAAATATACTTTAGCTCATCATCAATTATCTCTGTACTATTGGAATTGGGATTAGGATCTTACCTCTTTGTTATTTTATCTAGAAAGATTATGATATATGTGCACCTGTACGGAGAGAATAATTAAAGAGTTTTCTTTATTAGATTTGTTACAGTGCAGTGTAACATGCAATTAAAATGGGTTAAGGTGAAAATTTGTGGATTTGGGTTTTCTCAAAATCTTTTATCTCATTTTTTTTTAGAATTACATTTCCACCCTATGATTAAACAGAAAAAAAAAATTAAACTGTTAAAATGTGATATACACAAATTATAATTGCAATACAGACAAAATTTTAAAAAAATTAAATTATAAAATATTATAAGAATAATTCTAAAAGATATTAAATTTAAACCATTCATTTTTTAATCTAAAAATGAAGATGAGATTCTGAGAAGAAAAGAAGAAAAAGGATTATGAGAGTTTTTTCTTCTCAAATTTATTTTGAATGTGTTTTATGACAAGCGATGTTACCTTAAAAGTTTTTTGAGTTCAATGTCACCGTGAGAAGTTTTAAAATATAACAATGTTATTCCAGTAAAAAACTAAAGTGAAATTGACATTGATTGTTAACATTTTTAATGATATATAAGACAACATTTTTCTGTTTTAACATTTTCGAGGTAATCTTAAACCAACAACAACAACAAAAAAGCCTTTTAGATGATATTGCTTGAAACCTTTCGTGGCAAACTGTATACTTTAACCCAATAGAAACAAATGAGACCAATTTAAATAATAATTTTAATAATAATTAAATTTCCTGGCAGTCTATATATTCAACAGCTAAGTCGTAATCATCAGAATGAAAAGTACTAACATAACATTGCAACAAAAAAGTACGAGGAGATTGACAGGTATGCTGTGGTTTCAAGTCCAAGTTAGTATAACGTATATCGGAAGGTGGAAGGTCGTCGAAAGAGAGTATTAAATCTAAGTGAGGTTGAATCCTTCTGCAAGAATAATTGGAGAGTGAAAGTGATATGACGATTGAAACTTGAGCAATGCTGCAACCAGTATTCCCAATAATATCACTCTTCTGTAATGTTAATTTCGTCAATAATAACCAGCGAGTGATGCTATTGGGAACTAATGCAAATGAAAAAGCACTTTTACTATCACAATATTCCATTATTAACCCATCATCCTCATCCTCTTCTTCAACTAGAAATTGATCAACATTAGCCATTTGATCTCTTTGATTAGCATTAATCAATTGTCTTGTCAATGGCCTCACCACACCCCTTCTTCCTCCTCTATCAGTACCCCTCACCTGCACAAAAATTCTAAGGTCTTCACGGCCCCAACCTTCACTTTTCTCATAATGGCGAGCATAACCAGGATTATAAGCATAATGTTGCTTGAAATCATATCCAAACTCAAATGGTCTCTCAAACCAATCAAGTCTGCTAACAAATGGAAGCAAAGGAGCCAAACTTTGTATCCCCAATCTCAATTCTGCTTTCTCTGTCAATGGCATTATCATATGTTTGAATTGAACTTCAGATATGATCTTGTCGGATACCAAGAGCTTCATTATCACTTTATTGAATGGTAGCTTGCAAAGATCCAAATAATTTTACACAATCAGTAACCCTGAACTTGTCCTTTTAATACTTCTCCCTATGTTTATTTGCATTGGCCCACTATCATCTAAAATATAATTCGACATTCTTTCTAGGGAAAGTTGCAGAATGAATTTGAGCCATATTTGCACAACCCTCAAGAAATTATACGTTTAATCTCAGGGGCATGAAGGAGATCTGGCAGTGCAATGAGATGTTTTGAATACGATAGATGAATTTCCTTTAGATTTGGGAAATGCTTAAAAATAAAGAAGCAGTGTTAATTAGACAAATTAGATAACTACACGTCCGTACAAGTTAATGAAGAGTTTCACTCAGAAATTAAAACTGTCACATCACAAAGGAAATAAATCCATGCATTTAGAATATGAATTGGATTCTTGACAAATAGTTCAAGCACACTCCTTTTGTTTGAATGTAGAAGTTAGTTTATAATGCAACAAACTAAATACTATATTTAAAATCTGAGGTAGTACTATTTAATAGTCAATTTAAAGGTGGTAGAGCAAACATTGGCATTCTAAATTATTCTGTCAATATTTGATATGAGATCATAAAATTAAATCACCCTCAAAATAGAATTATGATATATGAAAAATCGTATGTACCTAATATCAATTCTAAAGTTATTGGACATTACCATTAGGCATTTCAAGTGTAACAAGATTCTCAGCAAAAAAATGTAATGGCACATATGATAGTGAATACTCTTCCCAATTAAAAAATTTTAATTCTTCCGAAAGATAATCCAAATCTTCAGAAGTATTTAACTTTGAAGGCTTTCTCTTATCGGACTTGTAAATTTTAAAAAATATTAAATTATACATTTTTCAAAAGTTGTTAGCCCTCAATGTAATACTTTTTATCTTGCACGCATCCAATGACATGCATCGGATTCCCTCAATCCCCTAGTAATAGAAAATCAAGAGAAAAATAATTATCATTGCCAAATAATAATAACCAAATATACTGTAAGGCAATTAAATATATCTGCTTTTAGGAATATCCAAATTAATAACGCCAGTATACATTTTATTCAAAAATTCTCACAGTTCACGATTTCCTGATAATAAATGAATCTCTAAAAAAATCATATACATAAAGAGTACAGACACACATATGTATACCTTCATACATGTGTATGCGCAGATGTTTAACTATAAAGCAAATATTTATTTGAAATACTTGGCCAACACAATTTTTTAATAAAAAAAGAATGAACTTAAGACTAACGACAAGACCAATTCCAAGACATCGAAAAACTGCAAGGCTGGAACCATGTAGACCACGTTATAGCCTCGCTTGAATATTTTATCTGTTTTCAACTTTCATGGACTTTGTACTTCTAATAACAATATTGCAAAAGCATGTACACGCGTGCGTATGCATGCACACACTTACACTGCACCAATTAGTCAGATCAAAATCAATGTTGTGAATTATTTCACTTATCACTTAATGAAAATTCTTAGAAGGTGAATTATATCTTTTAAAATAATACATATTACAATAGGCCTAATTTATATTAAAATATTGGTCGATAAACAAATTACAACCCCCCTAATGCAACTTTAGTCATTATTTAAATCCAGAAAGATTTCCTTATACGAATACTCTAATCAAAGAAAATTAAAACGAAGGAGCTTCAACATAAATGTTGACACTTATCACCAAAGATTTTAATGAGAAAAAAAATACGTAGACAAATGCACACAGATATCACTAGGAATCTGACAATTAACATTAAATGTTGATAAATAAACGACCAGGCCCATTCAAAAAATTGTAGCTTAAAGCAATCCATATATTACATTGCCAAAAACAGAGCACACATTATGTAATACCAACTATAATAGTAATATAAAAACTATAATTGCACGTATTAACAATAATTTTTTAATATCATATCAGCGTTTTCTCAGCATATAAACTCCATCACATCCAACTATTCCCACTAAAAATAGAGCACTCCCTTTGTAACCAACCCAAAAAATAGAGCACAATAAAATTTCACAACCCAACCATGGTGAAACCCCAACTTTAATGGTCAAAATCATATTTTCAGCAAAATCTTAGCATTACTAATCTAGCTCCTAGCATATAGTCAACTATTGACCATAAGCTCCAACCTTTCACCAACCTCTCAATTTCAATGCACTTAACATATAGACTGAAAAAAAATTTTGAGTTCACTGTTCAACCTCTGTAACAGTAGATAAAGACTGAAGGTCTAACTTTTGGCCAGGATATGATCACCATCTTTAATCTCTTCAACGTTGCTGCAGACACCACTATGGCGTTCCTCCATTTTCTCTTTCTGTACGTTTTCCTCCGTTTTCTCTTTCTATGCGTTTGCTCCTTCCTATACATTTTTTTTATTTTGTTTCTTGAGGGCATGATCATATTTTCATATAGGGATTAATAACACAAAAGTCGTTAGAGATTTTTCTGAGTTGGCAATGCCTGTTGAGACTTTTTTTTAAAAAAAAATTTCATCCTAGACCTATGAGTGATTTTTCCAAAAGAGTTATATGCATCGACCTGAACCCTTCTCTCTCTCACCATGTGTTCCTTTCCTTTCTCTCTGTAGAGCTTCTTCTTTCGGTACAAATCTAGTGGAATTTTTGTATCTGATCTTCCTTAGCCTGGGTTTGTGCCTGATCTTCCTCATCATCAGAAAGTTCGTGTCTCTGTGACTCAGTTTGTTACCCATTTTCTCATTAAAATTTGTTAGAATTTATGAATCATTGAGAGCTATCATTATGTTGTTAGCTCATGCTGGGAGTTTAGCTTTGAAGATCTATGCTTGTTTCGAAGTTTTTATTTTCCATGATTTGTATATGAAGAGCTATCATTCTGTTTGGTAAAGTCGCAGCTGTTAGTGGTGACTAGGGTTTTTAATCTGGAATTTGTTGACTAATACAGTTGTGGGTTAAATTTGTAAGAGAACTTTTGGGACTTGACTTCATACTCGGTTAAAACATTGTGTACATTAAGGGTTTTGAATTTCAAATCATGAGTACCGTGTCCAAGAGTGCATTTAATTTGTTGAGGAGGGCTCTGCCTTTCTTACTTATAATACCTGCTGATTCTAAACTGGGATGATTATTGTGCTTTTTTTAAAAGAAAAAAAAATCTTGTTAGTGCATTTTCTTGAAGCTAAGATTGGTGGTGAAGTACATTTCATTTGTTCTACATAGTAGTGCCTTTTGTAGTTTGATCTCTTCTCTGTACTTTCAGGAGAGAGGCTTGGTTTTTGTTCTGATATTCTGGATTGGGCCTTAAGATGCCGTGGACAACCTTATACAAATAGGAACTGTGTTAGCTTGGTGGTGTTCTTTCATGTGATTCTGTAATTTAATTAATTCAGGTCAGACATATTGACCTCACTTATTTGCTGCTGTAGTTATTTTTAATTATTACAATTTTTGTCTATCACTTGATTTAGCTCCAATCATATGTTCAAACTGTAAACTTAACTAGAGTGGATTCTGTGGCCTTGAATATTTAGTACTATATTTTGATGCCTATTGTTTGAAATTTGGAATCACAAAACTTCTTGAGATTTTGACGGGAACATTCTATGGATCCTTGGGCCTGTTATCACAAAATTCATGAAATGTCGGGGCTTGTTTCTTGCAGTTTGACCATTTTATGTCTTTCTTCCTGTGTTGCATATTGTTTTCTTATCCCCTCTGAATTCTTGTATGGTTTCTTTCTGCTGTAGGCAAAGTCTAATTGGATTGTAAAGGAGCTCTATCTTAGCGTTTTTTCCTTTTTTAAATTATGGGGGAGGATTGAGAATGTATGTTGCAGTAACAACAAGGAGAAACGGTGTAACATCCCAAAAATTTAATAAAATGATTAATTTATGGAAACTAGATAATAAGACAAATTATGGAACCTACGAAATTTAAGGAAACTTAAAATAGACAAAGGGAAAAATTAAGGCATGGTGTGTATAATTAATAGGATAAAAATATACCTATATGTATAAAGAAAAACACACACACTTAACCCAAACTTACCGAACACGTATACACACACTTGTCATGGCCGCATCATTCCAAAACACATGTTCCATACACATAGTCACACACACATCCTCCTTTAAACAAGCAATCATGTACTCCTCCTTTCTTCATTCTTAAACGAACAACACACACACACACACAACATTCAAAATAGGACAGAACATTTTCTTAAGCCAACGAACAACACACACACACACTTGCCAATTTACTTAAAACGCTCACTCATATCTCCATGCACTTCATGTTTAGATAGCGCACACACACATTCAGCCCCACCATAAATAAGACATTCTTTCATCCAAAACATTCAGAGAAGGAGGCTGAAGAAACAGAAAACAAAACAAAAAAATAGAGAAAGAGAGATACGTGAGTGAGAGAGAGAGAGAGAGCAAAACGAAGGAAGAAGAGAAACAAGGAAGCTTCAAACTTCACATACAACATTATAAACGTGTTTAGGTAAGTCTCCTCTACTTTTTCCTTGGATTTCCATAGCATTTAAGTGGTTTCTCTAGGTTGTTTTGCTGCTGGAAGTGATGAAGTTCGCCGGAAACTTTCTGTCACAAAAACCAGCAATTGTGTGTCAATTTTACGTTGGATTTTTTATCTCTTTGCTTCTGTAATCACGTCTCAAAACACAAGAAACATGTTTAAGAGTATGTAGAGTCCAAATCTTTGAGATTGGAGCGAAAAACCATGGTTGCATATGAGTTTTCTCAACTTTGTTTTACTCCTCGGAAAACAGAGTTTCTGCCAGAAACTTACAGAAGCTCAAACGGAGGCTATAGATGGATTTTTTGTCTGGTTCTTTTTTCTTATAGATATTTTAGGATGTTTAGTAGGATATAGAATTAAGAAGAGTACAATTTGGAGTCAAAATGAGTGAGTTATTGAGTTTTAACCTCAGATTGTCAAAAACTAACGTTTTGGGAGATAGTCCATTTCGTGTTGAGCTTTGAACAATCTAATCATATCCAGTATTTATGAAATTTTACATGGAGATAATAAACATCCCAAGATTTAAAATGAGTGGTAGAATGAATCATTTGGATATCTGTAGAGGCAGTTATGATTTTTGAAAATTTGGTTTAGAAACAGGTACAATCCTGAAAGTTTAGATTCTAGTAGTTGGTTTTGTGATGTTTTTGAGCAATGAAATCTTTTCCAATGACCATGAAACTTTCCAAAATGAAATTTAATATTCTAAGCTTTAATTTTATATATAATTTGTGATATTTGGATTAGTATAATTCTAGATATAAATTTTTGAAGTTAGTTGCTGCCAGACTATGTTTCTCAAAGTCAAATTGGTTTTCACGTGATTTTGTAAAACCAAAACTTAACCAAAAATTATGAAACTTTCTATATTTAAAGTAGACATTCAGATATTTAATTTGATATATGGATCACAATTTTTGGACAAGTATATTAGGAGATATGGATTTTCAAAGTTGTGCTCTGTTTCTGAAGAATAATCTAAAACAGTCATATTTCGTGAAATTCTGGGAGCAATATGGTGAAACTGGGTAGATTTTGATATTTTTCCATTAAAATATATTTCAAGATTTTTATTTAGGCTTTGGACCCAGTTAATTTGAAATTTTTTAGAATTAGTTATGATTTTTCAAAGTTGACTGAAAAATCTGCCAATTTTCTGAAAAATAGAAAAATTGTACTATACAAAATTATACAGTATATAAGCCGCTGAAACTGAGATAACATTTAGAATATGATTAGAAGCAATATTAATGCAAGTAATAACCAATTACTTTTTAATTTTAATTTATAGAAATTGATAATAGCCCGAGTCGGAGAAAAAGTTTTGGATAAACAGTTGACCGAAAAAGAACCCAGGTAGTAACTCTTTCTTTCATACACTATGTGATTATTTGTATGTTGTGTATGCTATTTTCTGTAACATGACAGTGCCTGGGGCACAACACGTGAATAAGCCAGAGTCTAAACATGTTGCTTGATTGTAGACACGAGTTAGCGAGGGTTGCAAACATGTCGTTTGGCCTTGGACAGTATGCATACAACAAGAGTTAGCATTTTACATATCATAGCGCATTGCATATTATTTATCGCATTTTATATGATTGATTGTATGTTACTACTGAGATTCATTCGAATCTCACCATTTTTCAACATTTAAAAATATTCCAATAGAAGGTACTCTAAGGGCAAAACCGTAAATACCGGTAATTAAAGGTCCGGTTCTAGTCGGAGTGCATTTGGTTATCTTTAGTTTTAAATTTTATCTCTTTTGGACTCTGTATATTTTTTTTCCAAATCCTATGAAGATTCCTGTAACGTAAACAAGTTCTTATAATCAGTATATTTCCACTATTTCTGTATGCCGTCTGAACTATACATTTATTATTATGCAAATATCAAATTGTTAAGGAGTTTGACAATTTTGGTATCAGAGCATGCGGTTCTAGCAATTTCATAATAGTATACTGATATATAAGAGTATGTGAAATTTACCTCTTCCTCATTTTCGAATATAATGAATCATAAAGATGGCAATAATAAGAGGCGGTAAAGCTGGCGATAGAGGTCGCGGCAGAGGCCAGGGCAGAGGAAGACATGGAAATAATAATCAAGAATCGAATGCTAGAGCTGACCCGATGCAACAATTGATGGGAATTATGTTAGAACAAAAAAAATGCATTGAATGAACTTTGAAATGAAGTGAGAGAAGGACAACAGAAGAGAGATGTTGATGGAGAAGCTCATGGTAACCTTGATGGACAAATGGTGGGCTCGAACATCCTCCAGAGCCTGAGATAGTGGTGCTAGATGGTCCATATGTTGAAGCTGAGAGTATGCAGACTTAGGTAACTCGTATGAACCAACATCAGCCAACTATGTTCAACAGAAGGTTTGATGCTGAAGAAGCAGAAAATTGGCTACTTCGTTTAGAGAAGATCTTTAAAATTTTAGAGTGCTCTGACAACATAAAAGCCTGTCTAGCAATCTATAAGCTGGAGGGTGAAGTTGACCGATGGTGGGAAAGCACTGAGGCAATCCTACAAGCACAGAATATTCCTCTAACATGGGAAGTTTTCCAGGAAAGATTCAACGAGAAATATTTTCCCCAATCAATGAGATTGGCCAAAGAGACTGAATTTCTAACAATCCAGCAAGGATAAAAGGAAGGATTTGATGAATACCTGGCTAGATAAATCCGCCTATCCTGATACTCCTCATACTTGACATTTCGTAATGATGAACGGTGGAGTTCAGACATGATGATACGTGGATTGAAGCCGAAGTTAAAAGAGAAATTTGTCTCCAAACACTTCAAAAAATTTAATAAGGCAGTCGAGGAGTGCCAAATTACTGAACATAACCTATTAGAGCTGCACACCCACAGGAGTACTAGTACTAAGAATACATTTAGTGGCGGAAATGCTGCACAAAAGCGCCAATATTAAGGTGGTTTTTCTAGTGGGAGTAACAAGAAACCATACCATTCTGACAGTCATGGTAATCAAAGACCCTCTGGGAACAGAATGTGTAAACACTATGGTAAGCCCTATCATTATGGCCAGACTTGTAGCCAGGCAAAGCAAGCGTCAGTACCAACAGGACAGGTTATTTGCTATAACTGCTATAAGCCAGGGCATTATGCCAAGGATTGTCGACAGCGACCAGAGCCTAGAGAGCCAAGGCAGCAAATGCAGGGTAGGGTTTTTACCTTGACACAAGCAGAGGCTCGAAGATCACCAGAGCTGATTAAAGGTATGATTTCTCTTAATAGTAATCCGGTACAAGTATTGTTCGATTCAGGAGCTAGTCATTCATTCATTGTATATGATTGTGTAATACGACTAGGCCTAAGCATGTATAGGTTACCCTATGACTTGACGGTATCCACGCCTATGGGTAACGGGTTCGTCACCAAGTTTGTTTAAATTGTATAGTAAATGTTAAGGGGCTTGAGTCTACAGTAGACTTGATTTGCTCGCCACTGAAACAACTCGAAGTGATTCTCAGAATCAACTGGCTAACTGAAAACAATGTATTACTATATTGTAGAAGAAAAAATGTCATTTACCCTAATCCACTAGTTAAGGCCAATACAGAAATCAACCTAAACTTTTTCTCTGTAGCTGAGGCCGCGAAATGTTTATATAAAGGTTGTCAGGGGTATATTGTGTTTTTCTCCATGCAATCAGAGGATGGAACATCATTGGAGAGCATCCCTATTATGAATGAATTTCTAGACGTGTTTTCGGAGGATATAGTGGATTACCCCCAAACAGGGAAGTGGAGTTTGCAATTGAAACTAAACCTAGAGCGGAACGGATTTCTAAAGCCCCATACAGAATGGCGCCAAGTGAGATGGAAGAGCTGAAAAAGAAGATTGAAGAGTTATTAGAGAAAGGGTTTATCCAACCCAGTGTCTCGCCATGACGAGCTCCAGTGCTGTTTGTTAAAAAGAAAGACGGAAGCTGACGACTCTGTATTGATTACCGGGAATTGAACAAGGTGACTATAAAAAACAAATACCCGCTTCCTAGAATCGATGACTTGCTCGATCAACTATCAGGAGCTTTTGTGTTCTTGAAGATTGACCTAAGATCGGCCTATCACTAACTCAGAGACAGAAGATGTGTTGAAAACTGCTTTCATAACATAATATGGCCATTACGAGTTTCTGGTAATGCCATTTATGCTGACTAATGTACCTGCAGTATTCATGGACTACATGAATCAAATTTTTCGTCCATACTTGGACCAATTTGTAGTAGTCTTTATTGATGACATTCTGATATACTCTCAGAGAAAAGCAGAGCATGAACACTATCTGAGAACAGTATTGAACACATTGAGAAGCAAGCAACTCTATGCCAAGCTAAGCAAATGTGATTTTTGGCTTTCAGAAGTTAAATTTCTGGGTCATGTAGTCTCACAACAAGGGGTCTCAGTGGATCCAAATAAGGTGGAAGCAGTACTGAATTGGAAGAAGCCAGAAACAGTATTTAAGATATGCAGTTTTCTGGGTCTTGCTGTTTATTACAGGAAATTTATACATAATTTCTCCAGAATAACTTTGTCATTGACAAAGTTAACACGGAAAATTCAACCTTTTGTGTGGGACAATAGTTGTGAGAGGAGCTTCATATAGCTGAAACAGAAATTAATAACAGCACCAGTGTTAACAATCCCAGATCCACAGTTGACCTTTATTGTCTACACAGATGCCTGTGGGTATGGATTGGGATGTGTTCTGATACAATAAGGCCAAGTAGTGGCATACGCATCTCGTAAGCTGAAGCCTCATGAACAAAAATACCCTACACATGATCTTGAGTTAGCAGCGATTGTATTTGCACTGAAAATCTGGAGACATTATCTCTATGGGATGACTATAGAGTTGTACTGCAACCATAAGAGTTTAAAGTATTTATATGATAAAAATGAACTCAACATGCAGCAGCGCAGGTGGATGGAGTTACTTAAAGACTATAATATGGAGATTAAATATCATCCAGCCAAGTCTAATGTTGTAGCAGATGCATTGAGCCTTAAAATAGTGCAGGTGGCAGCCCTGATGATTCACGAGTATAAGCTAATTGAGAACTTCAGAGATCTCAATTTATCAAATCAAGTTATGATCAAAGACAGCAATGTCAGTCAGACAGAGAATGATCTAAGAGCAGTCATAGAAGAAGCTCAGATGCAGGATAAACACGCACAGTCTATTAGAGACATGATTACAAAGCGAGAAACTTAGGAACATGACTTGTCATCAGGTGGGCTAGTTAGATACAAGAAGCAAATATATGTTCCAGCACAAACAGAGTTGAAACGACAAATCCTAAAAGAGGCACACAAGAGTAAATATACTCTGCATCAAGAAGCAACTAAGATATATCACAATTTGAAATCCACATATTGGTGGCCAGGCATGAAAAGAGACGTGACAAAGTTTGTTGCTCATTGTCTTACATGTTAGAAAGTCAAAGCCAAGCATTAACGACCTTCAAGGCTACTGCAAAACCCTACAATTCTTGAGTGGAAATGGGAGGGCATTACCATAGATTTTGTAAAGGACTACCAAAGATCTGAAATCATGATGCAGTATGGGTGATAGTAGATCGATTTACGAAGACAACTCATTTTCTCCCAATTAGCATTCACTATTCTCCCGATAAACTTGCAGATATCTATATCAAGGAGATAGTGCGTCTACATGGTATGCCAAAGAACATCATATCTGACAGAGATCCTCGATTAACTTCTAAATTTTGGAAAGCAGTACACGAGGCTTTGGGTACTAAGCTCCGATTCAGTACGGCCTATCATCCTCAAACAGATGGGCAAACTGAGAGAACAATCTAGATACTAGAAGATATGTTCAGAGCGTGCGTGATTGATTTCAAAGGTAGTTGGGACAAATTCCTTCCTTTGGCAGAGTTCGCATACAAAAACAGTTATCATTCGAGCATTCAAATGGCTCCCTACGAAGCATTGTATGGAAGGAAGTGTCAATCACTCTTATGCTGGACAGAGCTATCTGAGAGGCAAATGTACGGGCCAGATATTATTGATCAAACAACAGAGCAAATAAAGTTGATTAAGCAGAGGTTACTAACTGCACAAAGTCGACAGAAGAACTATGCTGACAAGAGGTGAAAGCCTCTTGAGTTTGAAGTTGGAGACTTCGTATCCATGAAGGTTTTGCCTATTACTGGCATTGGCAGGGTGTTAAAGGTGAAGAAGTTAAGCCCTAGGTACATCGGTCCTTTCGAGATCTTGCCAAGGATTGGGCTAGTAGCGTATCAAATAGCTTTACCTCCAAATTTGAGCAGGCTACATGATGTCTTCCACGTCTCACAGCTAAAAAAATATCAACCTGACCCAAAACATGTGATTGAATATGAAGAGGTAGACGTGCGAGATGATTTGACGTATGAGGTCACAACTGACCGAATCATTGATCAGCAGGAAAAACATTTGAGACATAAGAGTATTTCATTCATAAAAGTGGTATGGAAAGGGTTATCTCCTAAAGAAGCAACCACAGAAGTTGAAGAAGACATGAAGAGACATTACCCGGAATTTATGTCTTCATATATGTAACCAATTTCGAGGAAAAAACAGAAAACAAAACAGAAAAACAGAGAAAGAGAGATACGTGAGTGAGGAGAGAGAGAGTGAGAGAGCAAAACAAAGGAAGAAGAGAAACAAGGAAGCTTCAAACTTCACATACAACATCATAAACATGTTTAGGTAAGTCTCCTCTACTTTTTCCTTGGATTTCGATAGCATTTGAGTGGTTTTTCTGAGTTGTTTTGCTGCTAGAAGTGATGAAGTTCGCCAGAAACTTTCTGTCACAAAAACCAGCAATTGTGTGTCAATTTTATGTTGGATTTTTGATCTCTTTGCTTCTGTAATCATATCCCAAAACACAAGAAACATGTTTAAGAGTATGTAGAGTCGAAATCTTTGAGATTGGAGTGAAAAACCATGGTTGCATGTGAGTTTTCTCAACTCTATTTTACTCGCCGGAAAATAGAGTTTCTGCCAGAAATTTACAGAAGCTCAAACGGAAGCTATAGATGTATTTTTTGCCTAGTTCTTTTTCCTATAGAAATTTTAAGATGTTTAGTAGGATATAGAATTAAGAAGAGCATAATTTGGAGTCAAAATGAGTGAGTTATTGAGTTTTAAACTCAGACTGTCAAAAACTAACGTTTTGGGAGTAGTCCATTTCGTGTTGAGCTTTGACCAACCTAGTCATATCCAATATTTATGAAATTATATATAGAGATAATATAAATCCCAATATTTAAAATATGTGGTAGAATGAATCATTTGGATATCTGTAGAGGCAGTTATGATTTTTGAAAATTTGGTTGAAACAGGTGCATCCTGAAAGTTCAGATTCTAGTAGTTGGTTTCGTGGTATTTTTGAGCAATGAAATCTTTTCCAATAACCATGAAACTTTTCAGAATGAAATTTAATATTATAAGCTTTAATTTGGTATATAATTTGTGATATTTGGATCATTATAATTAGATATATGAATTTTTGAATTTAGTTGCTGCCAGACTATGTTTCTTGAAGTCAAATTGGCTTTTACGCGATTTTGGAAAATCAAAACTTAACCAAAAATTATGAAACTTTCTAAATTTAAAGTAGACATTCAGAGCTTTAATTTGATATGTGGATCAAAATTTTTGGACGAGTATATTAAAATATATGGATTTTCAAATTTGTGCTCTATTTCTGGAGAATAATTTAGAACAGTCATATTTCGTGAAATTCTGGGAGAAATATGGTGAAACTGGGTAGATTTTGATATTTTTCTATGAAAATATATTTTAACAGTTTCATTTAGGATTTGGACCCAGTCAATTTAGAATTTTTTAGAATTAGTTATGATTTTTCAAAGTTGACTGAAAAATCTGCCAATTTTCTGAAAAATAGAAAAATTACACTATGGAAAATTATATAGTACAAAAGCCGCTGAAACTGAGATAACATTCAAAATATGATTAGAAGAAATAGTAATGCAAGTAATAACCAATTACTTGTTAATTTTAATTTATAGGAATTGGTAATAGCCCGAGTCGGAGAAAAAGTTTTCGATAAATAGTTGGACCGAAAAAGGACCCAGGTAGTAACTCTTTCTTTCATATACTCTGTGATTATTTATATGTTGTGTATGCTATTTTCTGTAACATGACAGTGCCTGGGGCACAACACGCGAATAAGCCAAGGACTAAACATGTCATTTGACCATGGACATGAGTTAGCCAGGGTTGCAAACATGTCGTTTGGCCTTGGACAGTATGCATACAACACAAGTTAGAATTTTACATATCATGGCGCGTTGCATATTTATTTATCACATTTTATATGATTGATTGTATGTTACTACTAAGATTCATTCGAATCTCACCCTTTTTCAACATTTAAAAATATTCCAGCAGAAAGTAGCAACTTTAAGGGCAAAACCGTAAATACCGGTGATTGAAGGTCCGGTTCTACTCGAAGTGTAGTTGGTTATCTTTAGTTTTAAATTTTATCTCTTTTGGACTCTGTATATATTTTTCAAATCATATGAAGATTCCTGTAACGTAAACAAATTCTTATAATCAGTATATTTCCGCTATTTCTGTATGCTGTCTGAACTATACATTTATTATTATACAAATATCAAATTTTTAAGGGGTTTGACAAACGGAGCTGTGAGAGAACTTGGGCAGATTAAAATGAATGTTGGATTCATCGCCCACTACCACCAGTTAACCCAAGTTTGTCCGGTGAATAATTCATCCACTTCCTTTTATTGGGTTTCCAGAGGCGAATGGATTTTGCAGACTTTGTGTAGCAGATAACTTTCTGTATGTCAGAATTTGTAGTGGGAAATTTCTTAGCTACGGACATTAAATATTGTGAGGTGGAGAGTATCTAGGTTTCAAATTTTTAAAACTTTAAAGGCTGAGCAAGCTCGGATATCTCTGTGTTATAATGGTTTTAGAAAGTAACGTGTGATGTTTGGATTATGTTCTGAAACACATAACTTCATGTCAAGGTGAAACATATAACTTCATGTCAAGGTTTAAGTTTATTCTGGTTGTGTAAGTGGAGCTGCTGTTAGTTTGATGGACTGGGACTGAGGGATTAAAATTACATTTGGTATGCAGTGATATTTAAATGGAATATTTAAATTAATTTTATTTTATAATCCTCCATAAACTATGAAAAGGCTAAAATATCTTTATTATTAAAAAAATAACAAAAAACAGAGTCTTATGATTCAGGTATTCAGGTTAAAATTGATAGAGGGCATTTATGTTAAAAAAGTATTATAAATAAGGATATTTTTGTCTCTGATATTTGCAATCCGGGATTGAAAATGCAATACCAAGGAAGGTGGCTTTGTAATAATCTCACTTTCGTGGTACTTCCCATCCCTGGTTATCTATAGTCTCTCATATCAAACGATATATTCTAACATAATCTCTGATCCAATCACAATCTCTACCCCTAGTGCTTTGTACCAAAGTGGGCCTAAAGTTCAATTCTCAAACCTGTCTAAGATAAACCCCACTGGTTTTACTAGTTGTTTCTGCAACAGTGTGACCACTTTTTTTCTCCCTTTTTTTGGTTGCATATTGATGTTACATACCCTTTTCTTTGTAGGCTGAGTATTTCCGGCAGTCGCTAAAACCTGTTACGTAGTCTAGAATCAAGCGACGTTGGTTTAGGGGATGTTTTTGTCGTATTGGCATAATTTGTTTTACCTTCCGGTGCCAGGCCTATAACTCCCTTCGAAAGAGTTGAACTGCAACCTTTGAGGTTTGCCCCAAGAATTTCATTATCTTTGATCAGATCGATAACCAAAGCAGAAGTATGTTCCATCCTGCAATGGACAACAAATATAGTGGTCCTGGCTTGAATGTTCATGCTACCTATAATGGAGACTCTGAGAAGAACAGAGCTAATCCTGTGGAAGGAGAATTATCATCTCCTTTTGAAGAGGATTCTAAGGACATCGATGGTTGTTGAGCTTGGAAGGGGAGGAGCTAGAAGACCATGATGAGGAAGAGCTCAGTACTGCGAGGACTAACGGAATTATGACAGTATTGTTTGGTGGACATTAATGGAGTCAGAGCATGGGTGAGAAAGATCTCATGGTACCGAGTTTTCCGGTCAAAACAGCCATATATATATATATAAAATGACATCTGTACAATTTATGTTAAAAATGCCTTCTTTTATCACAAAAAAATGGATTATATACCCCTTTTAAAAAAATTTATTATTAATATTACATCTTTATCCTAAAACAAATAAATGAGATATTTTCATGCATATATTTTTCAATGAAAATCTAGTGATGAAAATGGATTATATATATTTTTGAAATTCCTTACCTCCTCCATCATTCGTGACTTTAGAGTCAACTCTCAACCAGTCATGTCATGCCGCGTTCATCATGAGGGTGAATTTATTGCTTGTTGCTTCATTGTATTTGTATCAATGTTTTAAAAGCCAAAGCGGACGTCAAATCAAAAAGGTAAGCGGGTTATGGTTCAACCGATTGAAATAGTTGAACCGTTCGTTCGGATCGGTGATGTAATAATTAAATATATATATATATATATATATATATATATATTAAAATTAATCTTTTGTCTAATTTCATAGGAAGTTAATAAAGTCACAAGATACCATTTAAAGAAGAACATTAAGTCAATCATCAACCTAACAAAATATACTAACAATAATGATTTTATGACTTGTCAAATATTGATGGCTCTTGATTGATCTAAGTATAAGTTTCTTAAAATGCATTTAGATCATACTACTCTGATCCTATTTATAAGTCCTTTTTGACCAAAAAATTTGGTTCTATTTATAAGTTCAGTTTCAATGTAATAAATAAGATTATGACAATTTTACACTTATTTATTGTACAAATGAAGAAATAATTTAAAGATAGATAGAAAAAAAAAGAGTTAAAAAGTACTCATTGATAAATGACGTTAAAGTTGTAAAGTTACCCCATAATCATTGAGTTAATTATATCTCCTTAATATGTGAGATTTAATTAAAAGATGATAACATTTACCACTCTAGTCCTATTTATAAGTCCATTTTAACTAAATCTCACATATCAAGAAGATATAGTTAACTCAATGATTATTGGGTAAATTTACAACTATAACGTCATTTATGAATGGGTACTTTTTAACTCTTTTTTTTTATCTATCTTTAAATTATTTCTTCATTTGTACAATAAATAAGAATAAAATTGTCATAATCTTATTTATTACATTGAAACTGAACTTATAAATAGAACCAAATTTTTTGGTCAAAAAGGACTTATAAATAGGATCAGAGTAGTATGATCTAAATGCATTTCAAGAAACTTATACTTAGATCAATCAAGAGCCATCAATATTTGACAAGTCATAAAATCATTATTGTTAATATATTTTATTAGGTTGATGATTGACTTAATGTTCTTCTTTAAATGATATTTTGTAACTTTATTAACTTCCTATGAAATTAGACTAAAGATTAATTTTAATTAATATATATATTTATTTATAATTTTTAAATTTAATTATTACATCACCAATCTAATCGAACGGTTCAACCGGTTGAACCATGACCCGCTTAACATTGATGCATCCAGTGTCATCATCCTTTGGGCATCTGCTTATATTTTAGACTTAGAGTCTAATAAATTTAATTTGTTTTTTATGTGCCAGCAGACTCAACTATAAGGCGTAAGGTCTTAATTAAGCCATTAAAGTCATAGGAAAATAATAAAGAAATAGATAGATTGAAATATTACATTGATCCGACATAAGTTGGGGCTTTTTTTCAGATATTTATCTATGTTTTGTTCCATTATCATATACGTCCTTATGGTTAACAAGTCAAATCATCCTTGGTCTTGGGGTTATTATCACTTTTTTGGGGTTTTTTGTACTTTCGCGTTTGCCTATTAATTGTTTTATTTATCCAACGCGCTCTCACATGATTTTTGGTCATATTAGCAAATCAAAGAAGAAAACTAAAGTGTGAGGCTATTTAGTGGAATGCCACAATAAGATTAAAAAATTGTACAATACAAAGAAGTGTGGAAGCCCTGCACACGACAATATTCCATTGTTAACTCTTCTTTTTTTTCAACCCTCATTAATGTGATAGTCGCGACTTGGTGATGATCATTAATCACTTCTCTTTGACTATCATGAATCATATTATGTTATGTCAATGGCTCCACCCAATACATGCCTTCCTCCTATATTTTTATTAATTTATTTCAATTTTTATATTGAAACAGAGTTTGCATTTCGTCACTCGGATTTTTGTAAGAATAGTTTTTGCTTTCTTAATAAAATAAATAAATCAGCTGTTTAGTTCATTAAGAAAATTTGAATAGCACAAAGAATGTATAAGATGGAAAAATTGAATAAAATAAATGAAGAGTTTAGTCAATATATAAAGTCAATAATATAATTATAAAAACTGAAGGAGAACAGACATATAATCAACATTACAGTGGATCCAGCAACGATCATCATGTTTGACATAAAACTGACGATCATATTGTGGGACAGTGAAATCAGGTGGCGGAATGGGGAGGGAGACTGTTAGATCTAAAACAGTATTGCAAGAAGCATGAGAGAGTGATGAAAGTGAATTGAGGATTAATGGATCTTCAACCATAACATCACTCTTTCTTAATATCAGTTCTGTCAACAATGACCAGCGAGTGATGCAGGTGGGAACTCTTGTGAATATTGTAGCATTACTACCTCCACAATAATATTCCCTCATTAACACCTCTTCTTCTTCTTCTTCTTCTTCTCCAGCTTCAGTTGATGTTTGATGATGATGATGATCATTAATCATTTCTCTTCGATTATCATCCATAATCATATTATCTCTTGTCAATGGCCCCACCACATGCCTTTCTCCTCCTCCATCACCCCTCCTCCTCACCTTCATTCTAACTCTATTGCCTTCAATACTCCCATAACCACAATAAAAGTGACAGTCATAGTCGTAATGTTGCCTGAAATCATGCCCATACTCAAATAATTGAACTTTCCACACAAATGGAAGTAAAAATCTCAATTCTGCTTTCTCTTTCTCTGCCAATGGCATTTTCACATGTTTCAATCCAACACCGCATATGATGTCACCACATACCATCACCTCCATTCTCACTTTATCAAATGACAACTCCTCACAATCCAAATAATTGTACTCGAATACTAACCATGACCTTGTCCCTTTCATACTTCCCCCAATAATTATTCGCCTTGGCCCATCATCTTTTGCCCATATATATTTAAGATTGCCCAGGACAGTTGAAGAATAGATTTGATTCAAATTCACACAACCATCAACACCCACACGTTGAATCTTAGGGGCATGAGAGAGATTTGGGAGTGCAGTTAGATGTTTTGAACCTTCCAGAGAGATTTCCTTTAGATTTGGAAAATGCTGAAAAAAACAAAGCATTGTTAAATAAACTGCATAACTATATGTATTAACAATTTAAAAAAGGATTGCCCTCACGCCAATTAATAAAAATGCAATATTATAAAGAAAATAAATCAATGCATTTAGACGATGAATTGCATTTCCAGCAAAAAGGATAACTCCTACTCCACCATCAATTTTTTTAAAAAAATAAAGCCAATATTTGCATTCCGTATTATTTGGTCAATGTTTGATGCCAAAAATGATACGTACCTCATTTTCGCTCCAAAGCTGTCGGATATTACTATTAGGCATTTCAAGCGTAACCAGATTCTCAGAGCAAAAATGTAATGGCACATGTGGAAATGGATATTCTTCCCAAATAAAAAACCTCAGTTCTTCAGAAAGATAATCCAAATCGTCACAAATAATTAACTCTGAAGGGTTTCCCTTATCAGACTTGTGAACTTCAAGAAATATTAAATTATGCATCTTCCCAAAATTACTAGCCCTCCACGCAGTCCTCCTTCTTATCTTGCTCAAGTCCAATGACAAGCATCGAATTGCCTCTATTCCCTAGGAATAGCAAATCAATGGAAACACAATTATCATTGCCTTAAAAAATGAACAAAAGTACTGTAGTGTAAACAAATATTCTGATCTCTATTTACAAAAATATATAAATTAATTACGCGTACGCATGCGTAGATCTTTAATTAATATAACTAAAAAAGCAAATATCCATTTAAAACACTAGGCATGATAAAACTTTTAATCAGAAAAGCATGGACTAGAGCCGAAAGAGGGGACCAGTTACAAGATATCAAACATTGATGTCATTGAATGGATATGAAGCCTGCAGAAACCATTTAGACCACGTTATAGCCCTCGCATTAATATTTGATTTGTTTTCAAATTTCAAATAATTTGTACTTCTAATGACATTAACTTCTTTACTATTGTAAAAGCATGCACGCACGCACGTCTCACAATAGTCCTAATTTATATTTCAAGTTTAGGTAGATGAATACATTAAATTACACCCCAATGAAACTTTAGAACATTTAAATGGAGAAAGAGTTTCTTATAGGAACAATCAAATTAAAGAAAATAAAACAAAGGAACTTCATGCATGCTATATACATATATGTTGACACTAACTGCCAAAGATGAATAAATAACACGAAGACGAACAAATATCACTAGGAATCAATCTGACAATTAAGATGAGTAAGAAAATAAGATAAAATAATAATAGTAAACAGAATAAATCATCACCTGGCCACGGATGAGAAATTCATTAATGTCCTCATGCCTCCATAGTCGAATAGGAGTTTTAGCACTAGAGAATATATGTTCTCTAGCAATTTCAAGGCCCATTTTCAATACAAGATTGTGCATCTCAATAGGATCAGTATGATTGTTAAATGAAATGAGGGATTTCTCTCTCAAAACACTAATTTCGATATCCACAGAAGAGCTATATATTTGTTTTATCAAGTTCAAAGAAACACAAACTCCATCTTTGACTAAGAATGCCACATCAAGAAACACATTCTGCTGTTTATCGTCAAGTCCATCAAAACTTAACTTCAAAACATCAACAATGTCCTTGGGTGGAGCTTCATTTAGTTTCTCCAAAGAACTTTCCCACTCTTCTTTTCCTCTGCCATAGAGAAAGCAACCCAACACTACCAAGGCTAATGGATTTCCCTGACAATATCTCACTACTGATTTTGATAACTTCATGCAACCTTCAAATGGCTCATGTTGCTTGAATGCTTTCAAATTAAAGAGATGAAAGGCGTCATCAAAATTCAATCCTGGAACATGATAGGGTGAAAATGCCGAAGCATTCTTTAGCACTTGCTTGTCTCTTGATGTTATAATGATCCTACTTCCTTCCCCAAACCAATCACACACTTTGATTAAATCTTCAGCTATTACTGAATTTTCCACATCATCAAGTATAAGAAGAATTTTTTTGCACTGAAGCCTACTTCTCACATAATTGGATTTTATGTCATAGATGTTGATGTCCTCATCCTGTAACATGTCTTTGAGGCAAGTTTTTTGTAACTCGTCGAAGCCAATTCTCGCTAATTGCTCATTGACCTTTTCAATAAAGGAGAAAGCATCAAATTGAGCTCTCAAATATTGAAATACAGCTTTAGCAAGAGTTGTCTTACCAGCACCACCCATGCCCCATATTCCCACAATTCGAGCCTTAGTTAGAAGTTTTCCAATGTTTTCAATATGACAAGAAATGCCAACCAATCCTTTATGATGAGATGATGACTTATACTTCAACTTTCTCAAAATGTCCTTGACAATCTCTTCAACAAGTTTGAATTCAGGTCTAGCACAAATGTTAATAAAAAGAAAAGGCATATTAGAAAATACAAAATTAAAAACAAAAACAACAATAATAATCTTGCTAGAATGGTAAAGATCAATTAAATAAATCCCCAAAACCAACAACAAAGGGAGTGAAGCTACCTGGTATTCTCGGAATTCCATCCAGAGAGACTTGTAGATTGGATTAAAGCATTTCCCCACTTTTGCAATTTTTCTTGGTTGTCTTTAAATCTATGCTTCAATACATCAAATCCATTTCCAAAACTCCCTTTTTGTTTGCGTATGTTTGAAGGATCCACATTGTAGAAAATAGGTATCACAACCCTTCCAAATTTTTTCTTGCATTCCAATATGTGAACAAGTTCATCCATACACCATGTTGAAGAAGCATAATTCTCGGAGAAAATAATAACAGATATTTTTGATTCCTCTATTGTTCTCAAAAGCACTGGTGATATTTGTTCTCCTTTGTTCAGTTCATGATCCATAAAAGTGTGAATGCCTGCATTGCGAAGTCCTTTATAAAAATAACTTGCAAAAGTCTGACGAGTGTCTTTCCCTCTAAAACTAAGGAACACATCATACTTTGTAGCACGAGGAGAGCCCGCTTGACTTAAACTCCTATCATCATTATAACTACAAACAGAAACGAAACATCAACAAATATTGGGTTATATGATCAAATCAAACAAGAAAATAAAGAGTATGAGGTTATTGAGAGGAAGCTAACTACCTATCATCCACAGCAACAACTTGGTTACCATTAAGCGAATGAGAGATGAATCTGATAGCTTTGTGAATTGATACTCCCAATAGGATCAATGAAGCTTCTCTGAGCATTATTTAAACAATGGTTTTGATAGCAAGTTCTCGCTTCAACCTTCAGCAACATGAAACTAAGGCTTAGATCTACGACGATAAGGTAGCCAGGAACGAGATTCCAAACTATAAGTAACATGAAATTAACAAAAATTTTCCTTTGAGAAGAAAACCCTGAAAATTCTTGGGAAAATGCTTGCAAGTGGAAGAGAAAAATAAAAGAATTAAATCAATAGTATTAAAAATGTCAGCCTCAAGCATTGCGACCTTCCTCCTCTTCAAATAAGTTCTTCAGATATATCCACAAGAAAACCTTCTCTCTTCAAACACGCCATAAATCAATTTAATATGGTGAGGAAAATCTATAAATTGTGCTCTCTCTTCTTTAAACTATATTAATTGTCACTTGAGACATTAGCAGTGAGAAAATTTACATGTAATTTCCCGTATTTTGTTTATCTCAATTTTTGTTATCTAAATAGAGCTTCCATATTAATTCGTCAGATAGAATTTTGTAAGAATAGTCTTGGCGCATCTGAAAATATTGAGTACTTGAAAAGAAAGCAAGCCTAAAGCTTAACAGAAATAGAATCAATCCTCTGTTTTTAACAAGATAGAGATTAAATTCAATTGGGTGGGAAATTAACGCATTCCCTTTCTGTTTTTTTCACCTTTTTCCTGAAAATGCTATGAAGTTAAAACAATAAAAATTGCTAATTCAAATTCAACCACCATTTATCTTCATATATTTTCTTATAAAAAAATGAAAACTTCAGTACAAAGGTAAAGATCTCAAGCCATAAAAGCTCGATAATTGAAAAGATTACAGTAAGTTCAATATATATATATATTATTAAAAGATGAAATATCTTGTGAGATAGGAGCAATTGTGAGATACTTTCTTTATTATGGGTCCTGTAAAGATGAAATTCAATGGCGGTCTTCCTAAATCCAACCCCTAGCAAGAGAGTATGGATCTAGTAATTATTCATATTCAGAGAGAAAAAACAAGCACTGTGCTTTTCGAATAAAATAAATAAATCAGCCGTTTACTTAAGAAATTTTGAATAAAATAAATGAAGAATTTAGTCAATAGATCAAGCCCACCCATATCTTTCAAGGTTTAGGGCCTTTGTTTTTCAGGAGTAAAAGTATAAAAAAATTTCAAATGTTTACGATGTATAACATGTACGACAGTAAAGTAACTAGATTGAACCAACAGCCAGCACAAGGAGAAGAAAACACCAAATATTAGAATAATTGTTGATCATCTATATATAAACGCCACAAGGGATTTAAGTCAAGCCATACCATTGAAGTTTAAAGTATTAAAAAATTCCAAATGTTTGAGTATCATGAGATCTATGACAGTATGGTAGCTCAGTAAGGAGATTGAATATAATCAATAGCTACCACTAGGAGAAGAAAACAGCAAATATTTTGCAGAAATGTTCTGTGAAAAATGAAGGGAAAACAAGTAAAAGAGAAGAAATAATTAATAACCTGGATAGAAAGAAATAGCTCTCACAAGTAAAGGTCTCAAATATGGAAGCTTCAGAATTTGCTCTCTCTTAAAACAAGTTCTTCAGACTCAGAGATGAAGAAATGCCTCACTCACGCGTAAATATAGAGCTTGTTTGGTTAGCTTGCTTATTATGATTGGAAAAGTACTTATAAGTTTAGATCTATAAATCGCGAAAACTCTCATCACATAATTTACTTCCTATTTCATAAATCATGACTGAAAACCTCACGTGCTGTGTTCGGTGCTCTGCTTCATCATACATCTGAGATAGTTTTAGAAAAAGTTGCTCTAAGGCCCCAGATTTCATACTTGTTTGGTTGAATCGGGCTTATGAATAAGCCCGATTTATGTAAATCGAGATAAACCTCCTCCATATATTTACCTCGTAGACAGTAAAATTACCCCGTAGACCGTAAAAGCTCCTCGTATTCCGCAAATCACGATTAAAAAGCACTTATAGAGACTATCCAAACATACTTTTGAAATGATATAACATGAAGAAATACTACCAACCTTTAGTTGTTTTCTTATTCGATTAACTAAATTAAATAAATTATATTAAAATATTTATAGATATTATTTTTCAAACTAATTTATCAGAGATATAAAATAATATATAATATAATGATATGTTATATATGCTATGATTAAATAATTTATTTAACTCTCTTAATCTAAAAAAAAAATCAACTTACTCTTATAATAAAAATACAATGGAGTAATTTACACAAACAATAATAAATAAAGTCATATATTTTAACTTAAACAAAGTCATATTTTTTATTAGTGCTGTGCTTAGAATTTTTTCAGTTTTTTCCCTCTTATATTTCTATTTTCAACCTTTTTTATCTTAGCTCCCTTTTCCCTACAGAATGGAAAATGGATCGAAAGGCCAACCGAGGAGATGACATGTGAGTTAAGAAAAAAGGATGGATTTTCCAATAGTTGATTTAAAAAAATAAAGTCACCGTAAAAAAATAAAATAAAATAAATAAATGGAAAATTTTCTATAAATAAATTATCAAATGCTACCATGTGTGCAAACAATTTTCTATGTGTTTATAAGATCTTTCGTTATATGTAAACAATCTTCCCTATGTTCAAAAATTTTACATATGAATGTGCAACATCTTCCGTTGTGTGCAAAATATCTTCTGTTAAGTGTAATAAATCTTCCGTGGTAACATTTGACAATTAATTTATCCTAAAGATATTTATAGGCAATTTTCTCAAAAAAAAATTAAGCATAAATTTTTTTTTACCTGAACCATAAAAGGAATTAACGAAATAAAAAGTAAATGTAGTGAATATCTTCTTTTTTTTCAATGGAAAAAAAACGAATATCTTTTTTTTTTAACAAAACAAGTAGGAGGTATATAGGTCTCAAATTATAGAGTATGAAAATTTTCATACTTCGTAAATAATATTTCTCTGATCTTTAATATAAGATATATAATTGTTCTCTGATCCTTAAAATAATATATAATTGATTTTTTTTATAGATATTAAGGAAAATAAATAAGTTAGTTAATCATAATATATGTCATGTATAAATTATATATCAATTTATAAAACAGATAAATTAATTTAGTATAAAAAGATAAATATCAATATTTTAAAGTAAATTATTTAACTTTCTTAATTTCTTTAAAAAAGTTAACTATGTCTTATATTAAAGAACTAAGGATTATTACTAATGAGCTAGTAACTTATGAGTAGCATGAAAGTTTTCTTATCAGTGAAAAATCCCAGATTTAACGCTACTTGTAATTTCAAATTTCCCTAGCTCTTTAATTAAAATAAATAAACGGGATATCTTTATGCATATAAGCTTGTGACAAAAATGGATTGACAAAAATAAATAAACGGGATTATTACTTATGTATTTGTTTATATTGAAGTTTTTAAAAGTAAATTTTCAATCATAAATTATAATATATAAGATAATTATAAGAGAGGAGTGTTATTTAAATAGTTAATCCAAATATGCTTTTACTTTATATATAAAAATGGATTATACCTTTTCTCAACTCTCAACTCTCAACTCTCAACTCTCAACTCTCAATGAGTCAAGTCATGCCCCTTTGCTTTTGCAAAAATAAATAAATGAATAACTCCAGGAAGGCCCACTTATTTGACTGTATCCGGCAGACTTGCTTTCTCTTCAGATTCATAGATAAACAAGTCAAGTCAAGTCGTCCCGCGTTTATGGCTTTGGGGTATTGCCGTGTCGCTGACTTCATAGTATTGCTCCGAACCACCCCTTTGCTTACGCGGGGAAATTTCAATCTTAGGGGTCCACTTGTTCATGTATCATACATAATGGGTTAAGGTACATTGCCTTGCACCACGGGTCTAGTAGCAAGTGGTTGTATACTTCCTATCAAGTGGGAAGTCGCAATTTGGATCTTGCCTGTTATAATTCAGATTATTAGTGCCTGTCATTATAATAAAAAAAAGGCTTATTGTAATCCAGGCCATTAATTCCTACCATTGTAATGCCAAAAAAAAAAACATTGCCTTACAAGTTTTTTTTAGCAATTGGTACAAATCGTAATAATTTTGTTTTTACTGTTATCTAGGTTAAATTTAATTATTAATTGATCAAATATGTTGAGTTGATATTTTACATATCATCCTAGTCATTTTTGTTTTGGGTTTGATGCAAAGTTACTCCGGAGGTACTCAAGAGTTATATTGCTTCAAAAGTTTCCAAATTGTAACAATTTCACCCCAACCATTATCTAAGTCTACTCATTGTTGGCTTAATATGTTTATCTTGCAAGTTCACGAGTCATCTACTTCTTTATTTTTAAAGTTAGATTTATAATTAAAAAATTTTACTCAACATTTAGAATGGTTAGAGTAACATTGCTACAATTTAGAAACTTTCAAGTCCGTATTGAATTAAAAAATTGTTAGGGCAACATTGCTTCTAAATGAAAACCTTCAGGGCAACACACACACACACATATATGTGTATGTGTATATATATATAACAAAAATTACGTGAATGACATGTAAACTTGCCAACTTAATATATTTAATCAACTAACAATCAAATTTAACTAGTATAATGGTTAAGGTGAAATTGCTATAATTTGGAAACTTCTAAGGTGACATTGTTCCAAATAAATTTTTGAGGTAAAATTGAGATTTTTTTTACCTTTTTTGGGGTAAAAATGAATTTTAACACTATCATAATTTGGGTCTTGTTTGGATCTTTTTTTTAAAATTGATAAAGAGGAAAAAGCCTAAATTAGAAATAACTACTGGGAATCAACTCAGGCAATTAGGCCATTTCATTCTGTCGTCTCAAATCTTTGATCCCCAGTCCACCTTCATGCTTAGCCTTAGGGTGTGTTTGGAAACAGCTTCTGAGAATAGCTTATGAAGAAAAAGTGAAAAAAAGTGATTTTTGAGAATAGATTATGGAGAATAGATTATGAGAAAAAAGTGATTTTGATAAAATGAGAGTGTTTGGATATTATGATCAGAATAGCTTTTTTTCATGGTCAAATTACTGAAAAGGACATTAACTTTTGTGATAATTACATATAAAGGATAATATTATATTTTATATATTATATAGTAGTAAATTTCATAATAAATACAAAAAATGGCATAAAATTATCTAAAAAATTTATAATATGTATGTATGTATGTATTATAATAAATTGTAAAAAATAATTTATAATAATTAGATATAAAATATTAGATTATATTTTAGGTATTATTTAATATAAAATTGAACAATAAATACCAAAAACTCTTTAAATTTGTCCGAAAAAATTATAAATTGTGAAAAAAAATTAATTGTACATACATATATAGAAATATATATATATATATATTAATAAATTGTACATTGAAAGTTCATAATTCAATAATTAACATCGAAAAATAATATAAGGAGCCGCTCTTTCAATGCAGTTAATACAATCTGTTTTTGCCTTTCTCCTTTAAATTGTATTTCTTTTACTAACAAGTGATATATTAGTCATAACAACATGTCTAGAAACCTCAAATTTATCATGAAACAAATACATTAACATTTAATAGTTTGTCAATAATTCAAAACATCAAAATAGATTATGAGAAGAATAGATTATGGGAAAAAAGCTGCTAGTCATTTTCTTAAAACTACACCGTTTTGGTGTTGTTTTAAGGTGCTGAACTTGTTTTTTTGTCTAAAAAAATATTATCTAATATTTTGAAATATTTTCTTGGACGTATGTAGTATCAAAAAATATTTTTTAAGTAACATGCAGTATTCTAAAATAATTTTTAGTGCTTTTAACTCTTTAAGATATTTTTTCAGTTGTACTCAATATGTTTGCAGACTGATTACAATTTTACCCTTAATTTATTTTGTCAGCTTCAAAAATTACTTTAAAATATTAGGTGCTCCTGAAAAAATATTTTAGAGTGGATGACAGTAGGTACAACTAAAAAAATACTTTAAAGTAATTTTTAGAGCTAAAAAAATAAATTAAGGGTAAAATTGCAATCAGTCTGCAAACACACTGGGTATAACTGAAAAAATATTTTAAAGGATTAAAAGCACTAAAAATTATTTTAGAATATTATATGCTACTTAAAAAATATTTTTAGACATTTTTTAAAACCAAAAAAGCATGGTTTTGGATAAAAAGCAACAAAAAGAAGCTTTTCTCAAAACCATGGTTTTGGAATAAAACCATGGTTTCCTAAAAAGGTGAGTGTTTGGCTAATTTTTCTCAAAACCATGGTTTTGATGCCAAACCATGGTTTTGAGGATTTGCCAAACACACACTTAGTGACTAAGTCCCAAGCTAGCAAGTGAAGTTTTTTCACCTCTTTTCAATATTATTAAGGAGTTTCTCAGGTAGAAAAATACTCTGCATATGATAGAATGGTATTGCTAATAACACAGACTTAATCAAGGTAGCTTGCCTGCCATGTTCAAGTGTTTCTTCTTCCAACTTGAGAGGCTTCATTGTGTTTTTTCTAAAATAAGGGCAAATATTAGGTACGATGCCCTCTTATGAATGAGTGGTACCAATATAGTTGTCAAGATCACATGTGAGCCCTACTCCCATCCTATTACTCAGCTCAATTGCCCTTGAGGAATGAACGTTTCTTGAGAAGCATATTTTCATTTTATTCCTGCTCATCTGCTGCCCTGAGGCTACACAAAATCTATCAATGCACTCCAACATTTAATCAATTTGCCAAGCAGAAGCTTCACCAAGAAGAGCCAAGTCATCTGCAAAAAAAAGATGAGAGAGGGGGGCCCTCTTCTGCTTAGCTAAATCGGAGTCCACAATCCTTCAATGATTGCATTCTGGATGATGTGGTTTAATCTCTCCATACATAAGGTAAAGATATATAGAGAAATTGGGTCCCCTTTCCGGATTCCTCTAGAGGATGTAAATTGTTTAGCAGGTTCACCATTACAAAGGACTCAAAAAGATGGGCTAGTAACGCAGGACATAATTAGTCTTCTCATATGTCTTGGCAACCCCACCTCTCTTAATGTATCCTATTTCCATTCCAATCTATCATAGGCTTTTTAAAGATCCACCTTCAATTCACTCCTAGCCACCCATTCATTCCTTGTTTTGTTTTCATTGAGTGGATACCTCTTGCGCAATGATTATATTGTCACTGCTCTATCTTCCACCTATAAAATTGCATTGGTGTTTCCCAACTACCTTACTTATAATGCCCTTAAGTTTTCTACTTATGGTCTTAATGATTATCTTATAGCTAACATTACAAAGGGAAATAGGTCAGAAGTCCTTCATAGACTCTGGAGTGTCCAATTTTGGAGTAAGAACCACATTAGTATCATTTAAAGATCTCACAGTGGTGGGATCATTAAATACATTCGTTACCATCATGCATATCGAATCTCCAACAGAACTCCAAAATTCTTGGTAGAAAAAGGCTTGTATACTATCTGGTCCAGGAGCTTTAAAAGCTCCCATATCAAAAATTGCCTCTTTTATTTCAGCTTCGTTCACACTTGCATCAAGCATATTAAAATCATCTATAGAGAGGGAGGGAAGCTAACCTAAGTTTGTATTCGTACATCCCAATGCAACTGCGAGTGGAACAACTCTCTGTAATAGTTACAAGCCATTGTTTTAAGGGTGGACTAATCATAAATCCACTCATCATTCACATTTTTCAGTGCCTCAACTCGATTCTTTCTTCTTCTGATGGTTGCGGATGTATGAAAAAATTTGCTATTCTTATCACCCCACTTTAGCTAGTTCTACTGTAATTTCTAGTACCATAGTAACTTTTCTTAGGCAAGGACTTTATTATATTCCTTCCATAATTCTGCTTCAGTCTGTAGGAGATATTGGTTATCTCTTCTTCTTGCCCTTACTCTTTCAATTCCTTTAATCCTTCAAGTCTGCAGGATATTAAGTTTCAATACAACAAGACACATGTTTTTCTTTTGATGGAATAATAAAGAAAACTAAATATAAATTTCAACTCCAAAGCTGCATGACATCGTAAAAGAGCTTTTTTTTTTTAACATCAATAAAAGCATTTCTTAATTTTCCTTATAAAAAATAATTTCTTAATTTTTTTCATATATATATAGACACACACACACATCCATGTGTATATGTGTTTAGCTTTCTTTTTCATTTGAAAAATTACACAATGCTCTCTTAAAATGCAAAATATTAAAAATTTCTATATTTTGTTGAGATTGTACAAAACCATACGAGGGTCTCTCTTTTTCTCCCGATTTATACATAGAACGGTTCCTTTTATTAAATAAACTAATTAAGTGACGTGTCTGGTCTGTCAAGGCCATGGAAATGTTAATATAGTGGGTGATAATTCCACGAGATGGTCCCTCCAAGTTGAAATTAGAAAACGACGGTGTACTTAATATTAGCTAATATCATTGCCAACTAATATTAGCTAATATCACATATTCACATCAAGATGTTAGGGTACAAAGTTACTTTTAACAAAATAATACAGTAAAAAAAAAATATTCGGTCACGTGTATAATAATGTATTTCAATACTTTTAGAGCGCAAAAAACTTTTACCTCACTTCTATATGTTGAGAGATTCAATTCTTTAATTTTTATGTTTATAAAGGTCAAGTTAGTTTGGGCCGTCAACAGTACGTTATTAGGAGCTTTACATGCATAAGGCCCATATATGAACTTAATGTCAGTCCATTGGATTATGATGTAGCGTCTGTCTTAATTGATTTGTTGATACACTAATTTCAAAACATTATTGCACCATTCCACTACTATGTTTTGGAAATGTGTGTGTGTGTGGCCTGATAATTCATTTTTGATTTCTTCAACACTTACACACACACATATATTATATTAATGTGATTTATGCCCAATTTGGGTAAAAATCGTTTGCTCCTGAAGAAGCAACACGGGTGAGTATCGGTTTAGGCGAAAACTTGTTTAAATATAAATATATAATAATTAGCCTTACATTACGTTCTCTCACCCCAAGAATTTAATCTTGTGTAAAGCATTACAGATATTTGAAGGAATCATGTACTTGAAGTTTGAAATTTGAAAGTAGTATGATAGATATCAGTCAGAATATTTTCATTTTAAAACAAACGAAAATAATGCTATAAGATATGACTGAATCCAACTATGATAGTACTTGTTATTGGAATGATATCAAAATCAAACCTTTTAGATGCAAATTATAACTATATATAATTGTTTTATCATACCATATCAAAATCAAACCTTTTAGATGCAAATTATAACTATATATAATTGTTTTATCATACAAAAAAATATTCAAAGTCGACTGTTTCTTCTATTCTACGTTTCGATAGATCTGACTACTTCTTTCCTTCTGTGTTTCGATCTCTGTTCAGCGCCTTAAACCTCCGCTCTGCACCTTCGATCACATCCCACCCTCCTTCCAGCCTTGGAATCTCCAACCCATATCTCCCATCGAGTTCTTTAATGAGGTAGGTCATAATTATTTCACAGCCACCAACTTTGTTTGGTGGACATTTATGGAGTACAAGCAAGGGTGAGGAAGATCTTTTTTGGATATTTTTTGGATTTCTCCTCCGATATCCCAGGTCATCTTCAAGACACGTCAATGACCTTAGACTAATCCGAATCATTGATTGTATGCACCTCGATGGGTGGGACAACTAATCAAGAGTTTTAATATGCTCCATACCCAAGCAAAGATTGAACCCCTAACCTTGGTTAAGGTTGGATAAACCCCTCCCACATAACACTTTTTTAGTACCAACATAACAGTTGTGTTAAAAATGTCCGTAAAGTTTATGTACATTTTAGCACACAAAAAAGTTTATGGTTGGACTCGGAACTCCATTTCCTTGTACCGTGCCGGCCTTAGCGTAATCAACCTCTTGATCTTGGCTAAGTTAGCCGAACCCTCAAGTTGTAGGCAAAGAAGTTGAAACATGAAAGCACAAGTAAGAACTCTTGAGAGAGTGTCACGTACTGCAAGGAACACCATATATTCATTGTGCAAGAGACTGATTTATGTGTACATATTTGTATAGAGAATTCCAGAACACGATGATGTAAGCGCTTAAGTAAGCGTAGTATGTTTTAGATCTTGATCATTCATTGAAGAGGTGTTATACTATAAATAAGGGTGTCATCCTCCCTTATAAACCATCGAAAGCAATTAAAAGCATTTCTCATTTTAGAGTTTCTCTCTCTGAAGTTCTCTTTCTCTCTCTATAAATTCTCTTAGTCTTTGGTTTCCTTACCTACTCTTGAGGCTTCAGCTAACTTAGCCAGGATCAGGAGGAGTGATTAAGCTAAGGCCGGCACGGTACAAGGAAGTAGAGTTTTGAGTCCGTGATAACATGGTATCGACAACGTGGTATTAGAGCCTTCCTCACTCCACGCACGCTGTAATGGCTCCCTGTGGATGGAATGAGGGTGGACCCCTACTTAGCGATGGGGGCTAGAGGTGGTAATATGGTTCAACCCACCGGATTTGGGGTAACCCGTCGTGGGTTAGGACCATATGGTTTTAGGCCCCAAAAAACCATAATAATATGGGTTGGCATTTGGCCAACCCAACCCATAACCACTGGGTTGGTGGGTTAGCCCACCTAACCCATATTTTTTTGAAGTTTTTTTTTACAATATACTAAAATTATTTTTTCTACAAATATAAACTATAAAGAAATTAAAAATTCATTAAAAAAATAAACATTAATCATAAGTCCACATATAACAAAAGAAACATAAATCCAAAAGTCATCAATACTAAGTAGAATTTAAAATAATTAATAATTATTTAATATTAATAGTGTTCGAATTTGAAGCATCGTGTGCAGCTGTAAGATTTTGTTGAGCTCGATCAATTTGCTTTTCCACAGGTAAATCTCTCACTACCATAGATAATAAAACAAAGTGAAAGATAATATTATGTTAATTTTAAATAACAAAGTAAATATAAATATATTACCATCATCAATATCATTTTCCATTGGGAAACTAAGCATCCAATTACACATACAGATAAGGACTTGAACATTATTAGGAAAAAGAGAACTTATATACTTTGTGAGAACTCATGAACCAATAATAAAAGCTGATTCACTAGCCACTGTAGTTATTGGAATGCTTAAAATATCAGACGCTATCTTTGAAAGACAAAGAAAACGAGCCGAGTTTGTTCTGTTTGGTTCAGAGGACTGAGGTGCTGAGTTGAGCAAGAAGAGAGCGAGGGACTGAGGCACTGAGTGAGGGATCGGATATTGGACTATCGGAGCACGAAGAGAGAGATAAACTAAACTTTTTGGTCTGTTTGGTTTAGAGGAGGAGATAAGGACTCGAGGAGTATATGAATACCACGTCTCAAACTCGCAAGTCGCAACCCTAAGTCCCAAAGCATCAATGGATAATGATAAATGATCTAGAACTATAAGGCTACGGAAAATGGATTGGGTCTTATTTGCCCTTCACCCTTATCCATTCGAGTTCATAACATAAAAAAATAAAATAAATATAGGTCAACCCACCAACCCGGTGGTCCAACCCGTCATGGGTTGGGACCATATGGGTTTTGGCCCAAAACAACCGCTCCCAAATGGTCCCAACTTTTCAAAACCAAAACCGCCCATATTTGCAGGTTGGGCGGGCTCGACCCGTGGTCCTAACCCATATTATCACCTCTAATGGGGGCATTGCTTGGTTGGATAGGGAACTTGTCATGACCCTAACAAGTCCAACATCGGTTGGTTTGAGGTGATTCCTGGGCTATATAAGACGGGCGCTAAGCATCCACTTAGCTGCAGTTTTATGGAAGGGGCTGAGACTGTTACATATGGTATCAGAGCCTTCCTCGTTCCACACTCGTTGTGGTGGCCCCCGTGTATGGAATGGGGGTGGACCCTTACTTGCCTGGTTAGGTGGGGGAGCTTGTCACGACCCTGACAAGTCCCACATTAACTGGTTTGAGGTGGTTCCTGGGCTATATATATAAGGTGGGGCGCTAAGCACCCACTCAGCTACAATTTTATGGGAGGAGCTGGGAACATTACAATAAGCTCATTTTTAGAAAAAGTTTATGGTTAAACCCTAAAAAAAATAAATGAGATATTTTTATGCATATATTTTTGAATGGAAAGCTTGTAATGAAGATGGATTTTATATATATATATATATATATTGAAACTCTTTACCTCCTCTATCATGCGTGACTTTGGGCTCAACTCTCACCAAGTCAAGTCATGCAGCGCTTATCACTTGTGTAAATTTGTTTCATTGTATTTATCCCGCAACGACCCTTTACTTTTTGCTTTTGGTAAAAAGTTAAATTTATGAGGGCCCACTTATTTGTATGCATCCAGTATCATCATCATTTGGGCATTTGCTTGTATTTTAGACTTAAAAGACCGTTTTAAAAAATAAGCTAGGAGTATTAACTGTACTTATTTGTATGCATCCAGTATCTAGTTTAGATTCTAATAAACGAATTTAATTTGTTTAAAATTGCCAGCAGGCGCAACTATGAGGTGTAAGGTCTTAATTAAGTCATAAAAGTCACAGAAAATTTATAAAGAAATTGATAGATTGAAATATTACATTGATACAACATAAGGGGTTTTTTTTATATATTTATCTATTTTTTGTCTCATTGTCAGATATGTCCTTATGGTTAACAGATTAAGTCATCCCTAACCATAAGGGTTATTGTCACTTTTTTGTTGCTTTGTGTATTTTCGCGTTGGTCTATTAATTATTAAATTTATCCAGCACTCCTACATTATTTTTGGTCATTGGAGCAAATCAAAAAAGGAAAATAAAGTGAGGTTATTTAGTGTAATGCCACAATAAGATTAACAATTTGTACATTTTAAAGAAGTGTGGAGGCCCAGCACACGTCAATTTTCCATTGTTAACTCTTCTTCTTCTTCAACTTTCATTAATGTCGTAGTCGCGACTCGGTGATCATCATTAATCACGTCTCTTTGAATATCATCAATCATATTATGTTATGTCAATGCCCCACCCAATACGTACCTTCCTCCTATATTTTTGTTAATTTATGTCAACTTTTATATCTAAACAGAGTTTGCATTTTGTCACTCGGAGTTTTGTAAGAATAGTTTTTGCACATATGAAAATATGATTAGTTGAAAAGAAAGAAAACCTGAAGCTAAACAGAAATAGAATCGAAATTACAATAAGGAGTGAAAGTTAAATAATGAAGATAACATTACTATATATAAACAAAATTGCTATTGCTCGTTTATTTAAGTTTTAGAGTCCTGTTAGAGAGTGAATAAGGTGAAAGAAAGACCATGCACTTTGCTTTCTTAATAAAATAAAATCAGCAGTTTAGTTCATTAAGAAAATTTGAATAACACAAAGAATGAATTAAAAAGAAAACTTGAATAAAATAAATGAAGAGTTTAGTCAATATATAAAGTCCACCCATTATCTTAGAAGGTTTTTGGCTGTTTTTCAGAAGTTAAAGTATAAATTGAAAAAAAAAAATCAGATGTTGAGGGAAGCGATAGAAAGAATAGCTCTTAAAAGTGACAGCTTCAGTGTGTGTTTGGGAACTCAGTAGAGAAGTGACTTTTTTTTAATGGGGTTTTTGTAAAAGCCCATTTGAAAAAAAGTCAAATTGTAATTGTGATTTGTATTTAGATTGGAAGTAGGAGAAGTGATTTTTTTTTAAGGAACCTGTTTAGATTAGCGTTTGAAAAGCCTGTTTAGATAAGAAATAACTGAAAATGGTATGAACCTTGTTCAATACTACGTATATATTGTTTGTGTATATATTATTATAATTGATGTTAAAAAATATAAATAAAATTTTTTAAAATAAAAAAGTTAAATAATTATTGAAAAAAAAATACACTGAAGCACTTAATTTAAAAAGAATAAATATATATTTCAATCAGAATCTTATATATGAAGTGAATCATAATTGAATCATCTACCCCTATCAAGTTCGTCTACCCCTAACAAGTTCGTCTCTGATCATGTCACGAACATGATTCATGTGTGATGAAGATAAGGATAATTTTTTTCTTAAAAAAATAACAGAAGAAAAAAATTACATTTTTTAAATATTAACAAAAAGTAGTTTTCAAATATACAAAATAAATAATTATCTAACTAAATTGAAAGATTTCAGAATGATACTTTTAGCTTTTTCCTGTCCATAGGCACATAATAGTGGAATAGTAATGGGGTCTGCTTGTAGGACAAGGTGAAGTTTATATTTTATAGTTTGACAAGCCGACGAAACCATCAAATATTTTGAACACAAAAATAAGAAAAAAAGCCTTGTGACTTTCTCTCTAGCAGGATCAACCTAACTTTTTTGTAATTCAACCTAGCCTTTTTGTAATTAATGTTGTAGTCTCTTCTCAAGCCAAGCTTGTCGCTGCAGAAGCTAAAAAAATGAGCTTCTCACAGAAGCTCCTTTTTTTTGCAGAAGTTCAGTGAGTGTTGATGCGTTGTCAAATGGGTTCACATCCAACAAATGGGCTTTTGGGATTTTGAAGGTTGCAGCTGGACTTTCTTTTATCAATGAACGCATTTCCAAACAAACCTTCAAAATTTGCAAACTTGCTTTCTCTTCAGATGAACAAGTGAAGTGAATCATCCTACGTTTGTGGCCTTAGGTGGATTTGCCTTGTTCCTTCATAATTTGGGTCTTTGCTTGTTTGGTATTTTCTTTTTAATTGATAAGGAAGTTAAAATTAACGAGGAGGATTCAACCCAGTCAATTGGGTTATTTATGAGGTTGTGGCCCTGCCCATGATAGCAATACAATCTCTAGGAAAATCTGTATAACAATATGAATCCTCTCACAATCGTCTCTCTCATTTTCCTCTCAAAATTTCTTCTCTACCCTTAAACTAAAAAATGATTGGTCTAAAAGTAATATCTTATAAAATATTATTATAATATTACTAAAATATAAATAAATAATTCTAACTATTAAAATTTGATTTGGACAGTTCATATCTACAGTATAAACAAATTTTTTTAATCAAAGGATGGAGAAAGAAGATTGTGGCAGAATCCAAATTTAAATCCTACATGTTGGTGATTCTATCTCCTAGAATAATATTTATTGTAGTTGTTTTCAATTATTGCTTCTATAAAACTAGAGAAAAACCTAATCCTTCTAAGATTAGGTTCTTGCATGCATTTTGTATATAATAATTTTCATCCCAAGGATAATCATATATAAAATGAGCGAGTCGGCCATTGATAGGTGCATTGACTAGTGGCTAGTCAAACAAATGTATTTTATTTTAATATTCTTAAATTCAATATATGTAAATCCATCGCGATGATTAATGAATAGGTAAGCTACGTTCCAATGAAATGGCTAGCTCAGTAACAAAAACTGTTTCTCTAGTTGTTTTTAATATTGCAATGCCACAGTAAGACTAACAATTTGTACATAATAAAGTTGTACGGAGGGCCACAGACATGAATTAAATATATTATTTTAAAAGAAGAAGAAGAAGCGGAAAATATTATTTCATAATGCACAATATAAATAAACGAGAAAAATTTAAATTAAGAATAATTTTTGTAACCTGCGAAATTCAAATGATAATTAAAAAAAATTACTCGTGTACATACTCAACAACGAATTCATAATCAGAATAAAGAGACATATAATAGCTGAACCATCCAGCATCGTGTTGGACACTGAAATGATAATCATCAGAGTCAGTGAAAGCGGGTGGCGGAATGGGGAGGGAGAGTGTTAGATCTAAGACAGTACCGCAGGAAGCATGAGAGAGTGATGAAAGTGAATTGAGGATTAATGAATCTTCAACCATAATATCACTCTTTCTTAATGTCAGTTCCCTCAACAATGACCAGCGAGTGATGCTGTTGGGAACTCTGGTGAATATTGTAGCATTACTACTGTTACTACGACCAAAAAAACATTCCCTCATTAACTCTTCTTCTTCAGCTTCCATTGATGTTTGATAATCATTTATCATTTGTCTAGTCAATGGCCCCACCACATTCCTTTATTATATTGGTGCACCCCTCCTCCTCACTCTCATTCTAAGTTCAGTATAATCATAGTCAAAGTCATAGTCATAATGTTGCCTGAAATCATGTCCATACTCAATTGGACCCTCTAACAATTCTCTGCCAATGGCATTTTCATGTGTTTGAATCCAACACCGCATATGATGTCGCCACATACCATCACCTTCATTCTCACTTCATGAAATGACAACTTCTCAAGATCCAAATAATTGACCACCATTAATCCATCACCGCATATGATGTCGCCACATACCATCACCTTCCCCCAATGTTTATTCGCTTTGGCCCTTCATTTCCTACCCATAAAGTGTTAAGATTACCCAGGACAGTTGAAGAATGGATTTGATCCAAATTCACACAACCATCAACATACACACATTCAATCTTAGGGGCATGAGAGATATCTGGGAGTGCAGTTAGATGTTTTGAATCCCACAGAACGATTCCCTTTAGATTTGGAAAATGCTGAAAAAACAAAGCATTGTTAAATAAATTGCATAAGTATATTAGAGCTAATGGATTTCCTTCACAATAATCCACTACCCTCTTTGATAACTCCAAATAGATTATTGATGGCTCATTTTGCTTAAAAGCTTTCAAACTAAAGAGATGAAGGGCTTGATGGGAATCCAATTGCAAAATATGATATGTTGTAGATGTAGAAGTATTCTTAAGCACTTGCATATCTTTTGATGTGATTATAATTCTACTTCCCTCCACAAACCAATCACACACTTTGATTAAATCTTCAATTGTTATATAATTATTAACATCATCAAGTATCAAAAGAATTTTTGTATGACGAATCCTACTTTTCACAAAAGTGGATTTTAAATTGTAAGTGTTAACATCCTCATCTTTTAATAATTCTTTAAGGCACTTTTTCTATAATTTATCTAATACAATTCTTGCAAGTTGTTTTCTCACATTTCCAACAAAGGAGAAAACTTCAAATTGTTCTTTCAACTTGTGAAATACAGCTCTAGCAAGAGTGGTATACCACTCATGCCCCATATTCCCACAATGCGAGCTTCACTTAGTAGCTTTTCAATTTTTTGAATTTGATGATCAATCCCAACTAATCCTTCAACATGAAATGATGACTTGCTATTAATTTGCTCAAAATATCTTTGACAATCCTTTTAATAAGTTTAGATTCAAAAAAATCCAAACAGGAAACCAACAAACGGACTAGTAAAACGCTCTAGTTCATTTTTTTTAAATCAATTTTTTTTAAAATTTTATATTAATAACCTTAAGATCTTTAAGTTTATACCAATTTGGCCATGATTAGCTGTAATTTAATCCATTGGTTTTTAATTCAATATCCCAACTAATTTAGTGATCACGAATTTAATTATATTGATATTCAGGGTAGTTTAAAATTAAAACCACCCCCAAAGTATGATGTGAAGTCAATCTAATCACTATTTCAATTAGTGTGGATGGAATCCATAGTTAGGAAGCGTAAAGTAGAGTTTAGAATTGAACTAGGCCAATAATTAAGCCAAGTTCGCAAGAGTCTATTCTCTCGGTAGCCGTTCGTCAAACCCTGTGGGCTCCACTCCTCAATCATGCGTGCTCTAATCCAACGGTCACCATCTGGAAAGGCATGCTCAGAGACGTGGCCTTATCCCATCCAACGGATCACATCGTCCCGTTTGACTCCTCTCTCTCTCTCTCTCTCTCTCTCTCTGTCTGTCTTAAAAAGTTATATGCATCGACCTAGACCCCTTTCTCTCTCAGCCTGTGTTCCTTTCCTTTCTCTCTCTAGAGCTTCGTCTTTCAGTAAAAATCTAGTGGAATTTCTGTATCTGATCTTCCTTAGCTTGGGCTTGTTTCATGCAGTCTGATTATTGTATGTCTTCTTCCTGTGTTGCATATTGTTTTCTCATCCCCTCTGAATTCTTGTATGGTTTGTTTCTGCTATAGGCAAAGTCTCATTGGATTGTGAAGGAGCTCTTTCTTAGCATTTTTTCTCTTTTTAAATTGTGGGGGAGGATTGAGAATGTATGTTGCAGTAACAACAAGGAGAAACGGAGCTGTGACAGAAGTTGGGCAGATTAAAATGAATGTTGGATTCATCGCATACTACCAATTAACCCAAGTTTGCCTGGTGAATAATTCATCCACTTCCTTTTATTGGGTTTCCAGAGGGGAATGGATTTCGCAAAGTTTGTGTAGCAGATGACTTTTTGTATATCAGAATTTGTAGTGGGAAATTTCTTGGCTACCGACATTAAGATATTGTGAGGTGGAGAGTATCTATGTTTCAAATTTTTAAAACTTTAAAGGCTGAGCAACCTCAGATATCTGTGTGTTGTAACGGTTTTAGAAAGCAACGTGTGATGTTTGGATTAGGTTCTGAAACATATAGCTTCATATCAAGGTTTAAGTTCATTCTGGTTAGGTAAATTGAGCTGCTTTTAGTTTGAACTTTGAACACTAGAGTTCAATTCTCAAACCTTTCTAAGATAAACCCCACGAGTTTTACTAGTTGTTTCTGCAACTGTATGACTATTTTTTTTGTCTTTTCTTGGTTGCATATTGATGTTACATACCCTTTTCTTTGCGGGCTGAGTATTTCCGTCAGTTGCTTAAACCTGTTACGTAGTCTAGAATCAAGCGACGTTGGTTTAGGGGGTGTTTTTGTTGTATTGGCATCATTTGTTTTACCTTCCGGTGCCAGGCCGATAACTTCCTTCGAAAGAGTTGAACTGCAACCCTCTGAAGTTTGCCCCAAGAATTTCATTATTTTTTATCAGACCAATAACCAAAGCAGAATTATGTTCCATCCTCTGAAGCTTCATTGTATTTGTAGTACTGCACCCACCTTTTTTGCTTTTGGGTAAAAAATTAAATTTAGGAGGGCCCACTTATGTGTATGCATCCAGTATCATCATCATTCGGGCATCTGCTTATATTTTAGACTTAAAAGACTTTTAGAAAATAAGATAGGAGTATTAATTGTAGGTTGTAGATGTAGAGTCAAATAAACGAATTTAATTTGTTTATTATGTGTCAGCAGACTCAACTATAAGGCTTAATGTCACGGGCTTAGAGTCCGGCGCAGCTCACAGCGCCCGTGCGGCGTCCTGAGGGTACCACTTCCCCTAAGGACCAGCCTTACCAGATACAGTGCCAACTGGTTTTGCCCTGCCATGGGCTCATCAGGGGGACGACATCAGCCCCCGACCAGTTGAATCCTTAGATTGGCTTCAGCCCCCTCATAGTGAGACCTTAGCGTCTAAGGAGAACAACGCCCAAATACTAATGTCGTCCTCCCAGCACCCAATGGCAAGACCAGATGGCCCGTCTTTTATTTGGTCTTACACGGTCACGCCAAACAGGTCGTGACATTAAGGTCTTAATTAAGCCATAAGAGTCAAAATAAAACAATAAAGAAATAGATAGATTGAAATATTACATTGATCCGATACAAGCGGGGTTTTTTTATATATTTATCTATTTTTTGTTCTATTATGAGATATGTCCTTATGGTTAACAAGTCAAATCATCCCTTGGGGGTTATTATCACTTTTTTGTTGTTTTTTGTATTTTCGCGTCTGCCTATTAATTGTTTTATTTATGCAACGCTCCAACATGATTTTTAGTCACAGTAGCAAATCAAAAAAGAAAAATGAAGTGTGAGGCTATTTAGTGTAATGCCATAATAAGATTAACAAATTGTACACTATAAAGAAGTTTGGAAGCCCTGCACACGACAATATTCCATTGTTAACTCTTCTTCTTTTTCAACCCTCATTAATGTGATAGTCGCGACTTAGTGATCATCATTAATCACTTCTCTTTGACTATCATGAATCCTATTATGTCAATGGCCCCACCCAATACATGCCTTCCTCCTATATTTTTGTTAATTTATGTCAACTTTGTTATAAAAATGTTGATAATAAGAGAGTAGAAGAAAGAAATTCTAGAGAGATAAATTAGAGAGATATTCTCATTCACTTGTACATCAAAATAGATAACCCAGGACCCCTATTTATAGAAATTTTTCAGTGCTACAGTACTTTTCCGTGTTGCTACAGTGATTCCGTGATGCTACAGTAACCTCCCCGTGTGCTACAGTAATGCTACAGTGATGAACAGTAATGAACAGTATTTGCTACAGTGATGAACAGTGATATTTAATCTTACATATCATATTGACTGGAAGAGCAGGTTGGCCTGGATATGAGCTAATGGACATCTACATAATTAATATTCATAACACTCCCCCTTGGATGTCTATTATGAATGTGCCTCATTAAAAACTTTAACTAGGAAAAACCCAGTGGGATAAAAACCTAGCCAAAGAAAAGAGTACATCATTCATTCATACATTGTTCAGTGCTGCCTCATTAAAAACCTTTCTAGGAAAACCCAGTGGGACAAAACCTAGATAAGGGAAAAAGAGTACAGCATGTATTGACTCCCCCTCTTAACATTATCAATTGATATCTCTGAATCTCCGAAGGCCAATGTCATAGACAAGTTTTTCAAAAATTGTACCTGGAAGTGACTTTGTGAATAAATCTGCTAGATTTTCACTTGAACTAATTTGCTGGACATCTATTTCACCATCCTTTTGAAGGTCACGAGTAAAGAAGAATTTTGGTGAAATATGCTTCGTTCTGTCTCCCTTGATATAGCCTTCTTTAAGTTGGGTAATGCATGCAGTATTATCCTCATATAGAACTGTTGGTATCATTTTGCCCAAAGATAAATGACAAGTTGTTCGTATATGATGTATTACTGACCTCAATCATACACATTCTCGACTTGCTTCATGTATTGCTAGAATTTCTGCATGGTTTGATGATGTGGCTGATATAGTCTGTTTCATTGATCGCCATGAAATAGATGTACCTCCACATGTAAACAGATAGCCTGTTTGTGATTTACCATCATGTGGATCTGATAAAAATCCAGCATCTGCATAACCTACCAGTTCATGCTTAGATACGTTTGAGTAGTATAACCCCATATCCATAGTGCCTCTTAGATAACGAAAAATATGTTTTATTCCATTCCAATGCCTTCGCGTTGGTGAAGAACTAAATCTTGCTAATAAATTAACAGCAAAGGATATATCAGGACGTGTATGATTAGCAAGATACATTAGTGCTCCAATAGCACTAAGATATGGTACTTCTGGACCAAGTAGTTCTTCATCACCTTCTTCGCTAATTACTCGCGGTCGGAATGGATCTTTATCTGGCTTTAGAGACCTTACAATCATTGGTGTGCACAATGGATGAGATTTATCCATATAAAATCTCTTTAGGACCCTTTTTGTATAAGTTTCTTGATATACAAAGATCCCATTTTTGAGATACTCAATCTGTAATCCAAGACAGAATTTTGTTCTTCCCAAATTCTTCATCTCAAATTCTTTCTTCAAACAATGAATTGCCTTTTGGAGCTCTTCAGGAGTTCCAATAATATTGATATCATCAACATAAACAGCAATTATAGCAAATTCACTATTAGATCCTTTTATAAAAATGCATGGGCATATTGGATCATTTTTGAATCCTTCTTTCAACAGATATTCATTAAGACGATTATACCACATGCGCCCTGATTGTTTCAGGCCATACAGAGACTTATTTAACTTAATTGAATATTGTTCTCGAAAACTTGAATTAGATGCTTCTGGCACCTTAAGTCCTTCAGGGACTTTCATATAAATTTCATTGTCAAGTGACCCATATAAATAGGCAGTCACGACATCCATTAGATGCAGATCAAGCCCTTCTTTTACGGCTAGGCTAATTAAATAACGAAAAGTAGTCGCATCCACTACAGGTGAATACGTTTCTTCAAAATCAATGCCAGGTCTTTGTGTAAAGCCTTGGGCTACAAGACGTGCCTTATATCTTATTATTTCACCCTTTTCATTTCTCTTTCGTACAAAAACTCATTTGCATCCAACTAGTTTTACATCTTCAGGTGTAAGAACTACAGGTCCTAACACTTTTCGTTTTTCCAATGATTTCAATTCTGCATTAATGGCATCTTTCCATAGGAACCAATCTTTTCTTTGTTGGCACTCGCTAATGGATTTTAGCTCATGATCCTCAATATTATTCATTACATCTTTTGCTATATGATAAGCAAAAATGTCGTCAACGTTGACTTCATTTCGATCCCATCGGATTCCATTCATAACATAATTTATTGAGATCTCATTATTTTCACATATATCAGGTACCTGGGTCTCTTCTGGGACTATAACATTCTCTTCTAGAGATATCTCTACTGGAGATAATAACTCTTCAGGAGATGGTTCTTCTGGAGCTATTAAATTTTCTTGATTATCCTCAATTTGACCATCTATATTCTTTGCTCCTTTTCTTTTTCGAGGATTTCTATCTTTGGAACCGATGGGTCTGCCACGCTTCAGGCGTGCTTTAGATTCATTCATAGTAGATTGTCCTTCAGGGACATCAATTTTAACAGGAGCATTAGCAGCTGGGATATGTGACTTTGTCACTTTCTTAGGGTCAGTAAATGCTTCTGGCATTTGATTAGCTAAATTCTGTAAATGAATTATCTTTTTAACTTCCAGTTCACATTGATTTGTACGAGGATCAAAATGAGCCAATGATAATTCATTCCAGCTAATTTCTTTATCCAACTGCTTGTTTTCTCCCCCTAATGTTGGAAAAAGTGATTCATCAAAATGACAATCGGCAAATCGTGCCGTAAATAAATCTCCCGTAGATGGTTCTAAATATTTTATGATTGAAGGAGATTCATACCCAACATATATTCCCATCCTTCTTTGAGGACCCATTTTAGTGCGTTGTGGTGGTGATACTGGCACATATACCGCACACCCAAAAGTTCTTATATGGGAAATATTAGGTTCCTGACCAAAAACCATTTGTAAGGGGGAAACCTTTAAGTAACTTGTTGGTCTGATGCGAATTAATATTGATGCATGCAAAATGGCATGGCCCCAAGCAGAAATTGGGAGATTAGATTTCATAAGTAAAGGTCTTGCAATTAGTTGCAACCTTTTAATCAATGATTCTGCAAGTCCATTTTGTGTATGAACATGAGCTACAGGATGTTCAACATCAATTCCAAGGGACATACAATATTCATTAAAAGCTTTTGAAGTAAATTCACCAGCATTATCAAGACGTATTTTCTTGATAGGATAATCAGGGTAATGTGCTCTTAATCTAATTAATTGAGCAAGTAATCTCGCAAACGCCAGGTTGAGAGAAGATAATAAACACACATGTGACCATTTAGTTAATGCATCAATTAAAACCATATAATATCTAAATGGTCCACATGATGGGTGTATTGGCCCACAAATATCTCCCTGTATCCGTTCTAGAAATGTGAGAGACTCACTTTCTACTTTGCTTGGTGAGGGGCGAATAATTAATTTTCCCTTGGAACATGCAGTACATGAGAAATCATGGGATTGTGGTATTTGTTTACACTTCAGGGTATGTCCACATGAATTCTCAATTATTTGTCGCATCATAATTGAACCAGGATGGCCTAACCGGTCATGCCAAACATTAAATTCATTTGTAAACTTCTGGTTTACATTAGTAGATTTCTGGTCTATATTAGTGAACTTCTGGTTCTCAATAACATGTGTTTCAATTGTGTTTATAAATGTATAATATAAACCAGAAGAAAAAGCAGGACACTTTTCTAATATGCATTTTCTACCAGCAACTATTTTTGTAACAACAAGATATTCTTTATTATTTTTAGTTGTTGTTTCTATATGATATCCATTTCTGCGGATATCTTTGAAACTTAATAAGTTTCTTCCAGACTTGGTAGAATAAATTGCATTATCAATGCATAATTTTGTTCCTTCAGGTAATAGAATATTAGCTCTTCCGGAGCCTTCAATCAAATTTATACTACCAAATATAGTCTAAACATTAGCTTTTTGCATTACCAAGGAAGAAAAATATTTATCATTTCTGAGTATGGTGTTGGTTGTTGCGCTATCAACGAGACATAAATCTTCAGGATTGATGCCGGTAATATTCATTCTTCATTAAAAGAAATATAAAAACATAATTAAGATAAATACATTCGATAAAAGTAACATAAAATTCAAATACATAAATAATTATGCTAAGAAATCAGCAACATCCAAATAACTAAAATCCATGTCTCCATGCTCAGAATTCTCAGCCCGATCCACATGATTTACTTCAGTTGTAGATCCTTTACCATTATTTTTAATTGATTCTTGGTAAAGTTCAACTAGCTGTCTTGGTGTACGGCAGGTACGAGACCAATGACCCTTGACACCACAACAATAACATGAACTTTCAGTATTTTTATTTTGCCCACTATTTTCTCTTTTGTGGTTCTTATTATTATTTCCCCACTTTTGGTAGAAATTTAAACCACCACGACCACGACCTCGACCACGACCACGACCACGACCACGGATGTAGCCGCGTCCGCGTCCACGTCCACGTCCATGTCCACGTCCACGGCCAGAAACAGATTCATTGGTTACTACATTCGCTTCTGGGAATGGAGTCGAGCCAGTTGGACAGGATTCATGGGTTTTTAATAAAAGCTCATTATTCTGTTCAGCTACAAGGAGGCAAGAAATTAATTCTGTATATTTTTTAAATCCTTTTTCTCGGTATTGCTGTTGCAGGAGCAAATTTGAGGCATGAAATGTGGAGAATGTTTTTTCAAGCATATCATTATCAGTAACATTTTCTCCACATAAATTTAATTGAGAAGTTATGTTGAACATAGCCGAGTTATATTCACTTACAGATTTAAAATCTTGCAACCTTAAATGTATCCAGTCATAACGAGCTTTTGGGAGGATAACCATCTTCAGGTGATCATACCTATCTTTCATATTGTTCCAAAGAACAAGTGGGTCTTTCACTGTTAAATATTGAATTTTTAAACTTTCATGTAAATGGTGGCGTAGAAAAATCATGGATTTGGCCTTTTCCTGATTGGATGCATGATTCCCTTCTTTAATTGTATCTTCTAGACCATGGGCATTTAAGTGGATTTCCGCATCCAGCATCCAAGATAAATAATTTTTCCCAGTAATATCCAAAGCCACAAATTCAAGTTTTGCAAGATTTGACATGGTTCACACTATTAAAGAAATAAACGAGAATAATTAAAATATGAAATATAAAAATGCAATAATATATAAAGACAAGAAATAAATTAATAAGGCAAGGTAAGAAAATTATGGCTTCAGGTCATTCAGTTCTTATGGCTTCAGGCCAATTAATCTCATGATAAGAAATTAAATATATATAGCATCTGACTTTTTATCTTCAGGATAAATAAAAGTTATACATAACTTCTGGCTGTGATATATATATGGCTTCTAGTCATATAATAAGGAATCATATAGATATGACATCTGGCCATATAATAGGAGATCATAGAGATATAGCTTCTGGCCATATCATAAAAATTCAAATAATATGACTACTAGTCATATAATTTCAGAAATTGGATGTAGATGGCTTCTGACCATAATCATAATAATAATATAAATAAACTTGTAAATGATATATATCAGATATAACAACAATAGTGATCTCCAATCCTAGCCATGGAACCCGATGTTCACAACAATCGGTAAAGATATATTTCTTAATTTCATATAATGGCTCAGACTATCCCAGATCTATGAAATAAAGATATTATAAAATAAAGTATAAACTATCAAAGAAATTATAAGAATATCATACCTTTGGCAGAGCTTCGTGCTGATAACGTGTTATAAAAATGTTGATAATAAGAGAGTAGAAGAGAGAAATTCTAGAGAGATAAATTAGAGAGATATTCTCATTCACTTGTACATCAAAATACATAACCCAGGACCCCTATTTATAGAAATTTTTCAGTGCTACAGTAACTTACTACAGTAACTTTTCCGTGTTGCTACAGTGATTCCGTGATGCTACAGTACCTCCCCGTGTGCTACAGTAATGCTACAGTGATGAACAGTAATGAACAGTGTTTGCTACAGTGATGAACAGTGATATTTAATCTTACATATCATATTGACTGGAAGAGCAGGTTGGCCTGGATATGAGCTAATGGACATTCACATAATTAATATTCATAACAAACTTTTATATCTAAACAGAGTTTGCATTTCATCACTCGGAGTTTTGTAAGAATAGTTTTCGCGAGAACAGTTTTTGAGCATATGAAAATAGTTTTTGCTTTCTTAATAAATAAATCAGCTGTGTTCACTAAGAAAAATTGAATAACACAAAGAATGTAGAAAAAGGAAAAATTGAATAAAATAAAGAGTTTAGTCAAAATATATAGTCAAAAATATTTAAAAACTGAAGGACAACAGAATAATGACTAACATAACAGTCGATCCTGCTAAGAGCTTCATATCCGACACCGAAAAGACAATCATCATTTCGGCCAGTGAGAGAGGGTGATGGAATGGGGAGGGAGACTGTTAGATCTAAGACAGTATCGCCGGAAGCATGAGAGAATGATGAAAGTGAATTGAGGATTAATGAATCTTCAACCACAATATCATTCTTTCTTAATCTCAATTCCGTCAGCAATGACCAGCGAGTGATGCTGCGGGGAACTCTTGTGAACATTGTAGCATTACTGTTACTACCACCACAATAATATTCCCTCATTAACACCTCTTCTTCTTCTTCTTCTTCTTCTCCAGCTTCAGTTGATGTTTGATGATGATGATCATTAATCATTTCTCTTTGATGATCATCCATAATCATATTATCTCTTGTCCATGGCCCCACCACATGCCTTTCTCTTCCTCCATCACCCCTCCTCCTCACCGCCATTGTAACCTTATTGCGTGTATCCCAACCATTATAAAAATAGCAATATTCATAGTCATAATGTAGCCTGAAATCATGCCCATACTCAATTGGACCCTCTAACAATTCAACTACCCTCACAAATGGAAGTAAATATCTCAATTCTGCTTTCTCTTTCTCTGCCAATGGCATTTTCACATGTTTGAATGCAGCACCGCAAATGATGTCGCCACATACCATCACCTTCATTCTCACTTTATCAAATGACAAGTTCACAAGATCCAAATAATTGTACACTAATACTAACCCAGACCTTGTCCCTTCCATACTTCCCCCAATAATTATTCGCCTTGGCCCATCATCTCCTGCGCCTATATATTCAAGATTGCCCAGGACAGTTGAAGAATATATTTGATTCAAATTCACACAACCCTTAACATCCACATTTTCAATCTTAGGGGCATGAGAGAGATTTGGGAGCGCAGTTAGATGTTTTGAACGACCCAGAACGATTTCCTTTAGATTTGGAAAATGCTGAAAAAAACAAAGCATAGTTATATAAACCGCATAAGTATATGTATTAACAATTGAAAAAAGGATTGCCCTCATGCCAATTAATAAAAATGCCATATTATAAAGATAATAAGTCAATGCATTTAGACGATGAATTGCATTTCCAGCAAAAAGGACAACTACTACTCCACCATCAATTTAAAAAAAAACAAAAAAGTAAAGCCAATATTTGCATTCCAAATTATTTGGTCAAAGTTCGATGCCAAAAATGATTCATACCTGATTTTCACTCCAAAGTTGTCGGATATTACTATTAGGCATTTTAAGCTCAATCAGATTCTCAGAGCAAAAATGTAATGGCACATGTGGAAATGGATATTCTTCCCAAGTAAAAAACCTCAATTCTTCAGAAAGATAATCCAAATCGTCACAAATAATTAACTCTGAAGGGTTTCTCTTATCAGACTTGTGAACTTTAAGAAATCTTAAATTATGCATCTTCCTAAAATTACTAGCCCTCCACGCAGTCCTCCTTCTTATCTTGCTCAAGTCCAATGACAAGCATCGAATTGCCTCTATCACCTATTAATAGCAAATCAATGGAAAGACAGTTACCATTGCCTTGAAAAAACAAACCAAAAATACTGTAGTGCAATCAAATATATCTGATTTCTATTTAAAAATATATATAAATTAATTACCTGTATGCATGCGTAGATCTTTAATTAATATAACTAAAAAAGAAAATATCCATTTAAAACACTAGGCATGATAAAACTTTTAATCAGAAAAGCATGGACTAAAGCCGAAAGAGAGGACCAGTCACAAGACATCAAACATTGATGTCATTTAATATATATGAAGCCTGCAGAAACCATTTAGACCACGTTATAGCCCTCGCATTAATATTTGATTTGTTTTCAAATTTCAAATAATTTGTACTTATAGCATTAACTTCATTACTATTGTGAAAGAATGCACGCGCGTACGTCTCACAATAGTCCTAATTTATATTTCAAGTTTAGGTAGATGAATACATTAAATTACACCCCCAATGAAACTTTAGAACAATTAAATCGAGAAAGAGTTTCTTATAGGAATAATCAAATTAAAGAAAAAAATAGAACAAAGGAACATCATAAATCATGCATCTTTTGAAAATTACTGGTTGTCAATATAATCCTTTTTATTTTGCTTATGTCTAATGATAAGCATTGGACTTCCTCGGCACCCTAGTGATCAAATTATGTGGAAACATTATTATTAATTTGTAGAAAGAGATCAAATAGCAACAGACAGAACAATTAAATATATTCCTTTTAGAAAAATCTAAATGATCAATATGCTTTTGTGCACTTTATTCAAACAAGTCATTTTATCCTACAATAAATAAATAAATTCGTCAAACAAATATAGACTACATGGGAATAAAATATTAAGAGAATAAATAATGTTAAAAAAAAAAAGATAAATTATTACCTTGTCATTGTGGAAAACATGATCAATATCCTCAGGCCTCCATAGTCGAATGGGTTTTTCAGGGTTCGTTATTAATTGTTGCCTAGAAATTTCAAGCCCCATGTCCATTAGAAGAGCATGCATTTCAATATAACCATTCTCATGCACTGAAATGAGGGATCTTTCTTTAAGTACACTTATCACAATATGCGCACAAGAATCATATATGCGCCTTGTGCAATTTTCTTGAGAAATCCTCCCTTCTAAGTTCAACAAAAATACTAGATCGAGAAACACATTTTTCTCTCTGTCATCAAGTCCATCAAAACTCAATTTCAACACATTAAAAATGTCCTTGTCAAGAGTTTGATTTAGTTTTTTCATAGCACTTTCCCACTCTTCTTTTCCTCTATCATGAAGAAAGCAGCCCAACACTTTTAGAGCTAATGGATTTCCTTCACAATAATCCACTACCCACTTTGATAACTCCAAATAGCTTTTTGATGGCTCATTTTGCTTAAAAGCTTTCAAACAAAAGAGATGAAGGGCTTGATCGGAATCCAATTGCCGAACATGATATGGTGTAGATGCAGAAGTATTCTTAAGCACTTGCATGTCTCTTGATGTGATAATAATTCTACTTCCTTTCCCAAACCAATCACATACTTTGATTAAATCTTCAATTGCTAGAAAATTATCAACATCATCAAGTATCAAAAGAATTTTTGTACGATGAAGCCTACTTTTCACAAAAGTGGATTTTAAATTGTAAGTGTTAACATCCTCATCATTTAATAATTCTTGAAGACACTTTTTCTGTAATTCATCTAATCCAATTCTTGCAAGTTGATCTCTCACATTTTCGACAAAGGAGAAAGCTTCAAATCTTTCTTTCAACTTATGAAATACAGCTTTAGCAAGAGTGGTCTTGCCTATACCACCCATGCCCCATATTCCCACAATGCGGGCTTCACTTAGTAACTCTTCAATTTTTTGAATCTGATAATCAATCCCAATTAATCCTTCAACATGAGATGATGACTTGCTACTCAATTTGCACAAAATATCTTTGACAATCTTTTTAATAAGTTTAAATTCAGGCCTAGCACAAATATAAAATAAAACAATGATCATGTTTATTGCCCAAAGAAAGAAAAAAACACTACTACAGAAAAGGGATTTAACGTCACAATTAGGCGTCCCTTCTTTAAAAAGGGAAGTAAAAAGTGTACGCGGTGGCATTTATGTAAATAAAGAGAGACTTATTAACCTTTAGGCGTCCCTTATTGAAGAAGGGACGCCTAAAGGAGACATTAGGCGTCCCTTCTTTGAGAAGGGACGCCTAAAGGGTGCATGCCAGCCACGTGGCTGGCATGCACCCAATATTAGGCGTCCCTTCTTCAGAAGGGACGCCTAAAGGGTGCATGCCAGCCACGTGGCTGGCATGCACCCCACATTAGGCGTCCCTTCTTGAGAAGGGACGCCTAATGTAGGGACATTAGGCGTCCCTTCTCTATGAAGGGACGCCTATTTATATGTTTAGGCGTCCCTTCTTACAGAAGGGACGCCTAAACATCATTTCCCTCCACATTTTCATCATTTCCCTCCATTCCTTTCGTCACTCTACTTCCTCCCTCTCTGATAAAAAACACTTAGCCTCCTTCCACCGAATATCCCTTCCACCGCTCAATCCCTCTTTCTTCATTTTCTCTCATCTCCTCCTTCTATCATCTCACTTCAATACTCACCCCCTGTATCTTTCTCTTCCGCCGCCTTACTAACTTGTTCCAGCGAGCTGATCAGCTGAGAAGTATTACGGTACAGTTCGATCTCTTCTTTCTTTTTTTCCAACTAGCTAATCAGCTATCCCCACCAGTGAAAGCCTCATATTCCTTGATCTTTTCATTGTTTGCAGCATCGGAGCTCCCTCTCTCACGGTGGCTAGCGCGCCTCCTCCCTCCCAACCTCTTCATCATCACGCCATTTTAATTTCTTCCAACCTGTAAGCTTTTTTTTTTATTTTGATTTATTTTATTTCACTTTAGTTAATGTCATGATCGACAGTTTAATTTAAAATAGTAGTTTTGCTAGAAACTATAAGCCACTCATATATGCCATAAGTACATATGTATGCTAGATTCCATAAGTACATATGGGAGTTTTGCTAGTTAACTAATTTTATTAGATTAAATAAGTATATAATTTATTTAATTATATAAAACATGTGTAGGAAGCTCTGAGTGCTATAGAACTTTTATTGGTTTGAAATAATGCATGTATAGAACTTTTAATATATTAGGTAGGTGCATAGAACTTTTAACTTGACTAATTTAAACATATTAGTTCTCTAAAGAAAAATTGATATTTTAAATTGTTGATATTGTCCTTAATTGCCTAAGTTACTTTATTTATTTATTTTTTGTTTGAATTAAGGTGAAATGGTTTGTTATTACAATTGTGGGATATTACACTTAATGGGAAATGATCCCGAAATGTTTTTTGAAAAAAGTGATAAAAGGCAATCTCATAGTTAACAATTGTTATAAACTTGAGTGTTATTGGGAATGGTTTAGGTGGTAAAACAATGGATCATAGTTGGATGAATGCTTTGAGAACTAGTGAAGAATATGAGAATGGGGTGGAAGAGTTTATTGAATTTGCTAGAAGGAATGCTCCAACTAAAAATGGGAAGTATTTTTGTCCTTGTGTGAATTGTTTAAACGAGAGTCGACGAGATGTTGATGATATAAGGGATCACCTACTTTGTGATGGAATAAATCTTCGATACACAAGGTGGATATGGCATGGTGAGGAAGTAATTACTGATTGTCCGTCGCACAAGAAGGAAGGAGTGGATGTTATGGAACAAGATAGAATGAAGAAAATGATTCACGATGCCGAGGTTGAATCCTTCGCCCAGGCACATGAATTTGACAGCTTGCGGAGTGATACGGGGACACCATTATACCCTGGGAGTAAGTACACACGACTGACGGGAACATTGCATTTGGTGAACTTAAAGGCAACTTGTGGATGGACCGATAGTAGTTTTACATTACTATTGGAATTATTGTGTGATATGTTTCCAGAAGATAATGTACTTCCAAACCGTATGTATGAGGCAAAGAAAATCTTGTCTACGATGGGTATGGAGTACAAAAAGATACATGCTTGCCCTAATGACTGTGTATTGTATAGAAAGGAGTATGCAGGTCTTAGTGAGTGTCCTAACTGTGAAACATCACGATATAAAGTGAAGAAAGATGGTGGTTGTAGAGAAGGGACAACAAGTAAACGGCAACCTTCGAAGGTGTTATGGTATCTTCCAATAATTCCACGGTTTAAGCGTTTGTTTGCGACCGCAACAAAAGTAAAGAAGTTGAGATGGCATTCTGATGAGAGAATTTGTGACGAAACATATCTTTGGCACCCGGCCGACTCTCTACAGTGGAAAAAGATAGATGAAATGTTCCCTCAATTTGGCAGCGAGCCGAGAAACCTTCGGCTTGGACTTTGTACAGATGGAATAAATCCGTATGGAACTCTTACTAGTATACATAGTTCGTGGCCAGTTCTCCTTGTAATATACAACTTACCTCCCTGGTTATGTATGAAGTGCAAGTACGTTATGCTTTCTATGATGATCTCTGGACCAAAACAGCCAGGGAATGACATCGATGTGTATTTGGCTCCTTTGATTGAGGACTTGAAGAAGTTATGGGAGGAAGGTGTGGATGTGTTCGATGCTTATAAGAAAGAGTCTTTCAAGTTGCGTGCAATGATTTTTACCACGATAAACGACTTCCCCGCATACGGAAATTTGTCAGGGTATAGTGTGAAGGGTCATAAAGCATGCCCAATCTGTGAAGGAGACACACACTTTCGACAACTTAAGCATTGCAAAAAAACAGTGTACCTTGGCCACAGGAGGTTTCTTCCTCGATTCCACCCATATCGTAGGCTGAGAAAGCGTTTTGATAGCTTACCAGAACATGGAGTTGCACCAAGGGCCTTAACCGGGGAGGAAGTTTATAGTCGGGTAGAACGTGTCAATGTGACCTTTGGTAAAAATCAAAGGACTAAGGGTGAGAAGAATATATGGAAGAAGAGGTCAATTTTATTTGATCTTCCGTATTGGCATTGTCTTGATGTAAGACACAGTATTGATGTGATGCATGTGGAGAAAAATGTGTGTGACAGCCTTGTAAGTACGCTTTTGCACATCCCAGGTAAGACCAAAGATGGAATGAGCGCGAGACTTAACCTTGTTGATATGGGAATAAGAGATCGGTTGCATCCACAACTAAGAGATGATGGTAGGAGGGCATATATGGAGCCAGCTGCGCATACGCTATCAAAAGCGGAGAAAAGAAGTTTGTGTGGGTGTCTGCATGAAATTAAGGTCCCACAGGGCTACTCTTCTAATGTTAGCAGGTGTGTGTCAATGGACGATTTGAAGTTAGTGGGAATGAAGTCCCATGACTATCACGTGTTAATGCAACAATTGTTACCGGTAGCCATTAGAGGCATTATGAAAGAAGAAGTGCGAACTACTATAACCAGATTGTGTGTTTTCTTTAATGCTATCTGTAACAAAGTCATCGACACTGAGAAGTTGGATGGACTAGAAAATGAGGGTTATACAATTCTGTCCCAACTAGAGATGCATTTTCCTCCATCATTTTTTGATATAATGGTGCATTTAGTAGTTCATTTAGTAAGGGAGGTAAGGCTTTGTGGTCCAGTTTATTTAAGGTGGATGTACCCTTTTGAGCGATACATGAAGATCTTAAAAGGATATTCTAAAAATCCTTATCGACCTGAAGCCTCAATAGTTGAGCGATATGTAGTTGAAGAGGCTATGGACTTTTGTAAAGATTATCTATCTGGTAAAAAGGAACAGTCTCGGCATGAAGAGGGGAGAAGTAAGGGAACACGAGGACTAAAAGTGAAGACTGCGGAGCGTGAAGAGGTGTTGCAAGCACACTTGTATATCTTGAATAATATGGAAGAAGTTCAGTCATACATAGATGAGCACAAAAAGACTTTGAAGAACTTGAATCCAAAGAAGAGTGACATGCAAATAGCTATTGAGCAAAACAAGACATTTGTTCAGTGGTTTGAGGAGAAGGTTTCGCATGAGATCGGTGTGTCCGACACAATCAACTGGCTAGCCTGGGGGCCTTCATTTCAGGTTGTTACTTGGACTGGTTATGACATAAATGGGTATTCATTCTACACAAAAGAGCAAGATGACAGAAGTACCATGCAAAATAGTGGGGTGATGGTTGAAGCTGAAGCTATGCACTTTTCCAGTTCGAAAGACAAAAACCCCATATGTGCATCAATGACTTATTATGGAGTTATAGAAGAAATATGGGAGATGACCTACAACAAGTTCAAAGTTGGTTTATTCAAATGTAAGTGGGTTAGCAATGCTGCTGTGGTAATAGATCCACAATTTGGATTTGTCTCAGTCGATCTTCGAAGAGTTGGTTATAGAGATGAGCCCTTCATTCTAGCCAGCCAGGCGAAGCAAGTGTTTTATGTCACAGATCCTGCAAATAAAAATATGTCCATTGTACTTCAAAGCAAAAAACAAAAGTATGGTGATCCAACCTTCAACCTTGACGACACACCACCTTTGACAACAAATCCACCTATAGGAAGTGAGGTCGAGTTAGTAGATGATGAAGATTATTCTGCAAGAAATGATCATTGTGAAGGAATATGGGAAACAATATGAAGTAAGACCTTTAACTATATAAAACTGTATTATGTCATATGTGCTTTTTTCCCTTAATGTAGTTTATACAGATACCTGCAATCTACTTACCTCTCTGACATGATTCTTACCTCTCTGACAATGATTTTTTTTGTCTAGGAATATGTCAAGTTCCAGTGACTCAGGGAGCGACAGCGAGCAGCATAATGGAAGGCAAGAAGAGCCACCCGCTCCGAGAAGAACAAGAGGTGCCACGAAGATGGCTGTATTGGCGAAGCGCCACTACAATGAACAGGAGAGGGTTCACATAGAGTTTGATGCCAACATGAATCCAATGGGTCCTGAGGAAGACCACTTCATTAGTTATCTTGGTTTTTTGGGTCGAAGCAAAGTCCGAATCATCTATGATAGTTGGAGGCAAGTTCCCAAAAAGACGAAAGCCATGATATGGCAACAGATTTTGGTACATAACTTTCGATACATTTTATGTATTTAGACCTTTCTTCCTATTCAAGTTTAATTGTCTCCGTTTTTGCAGCAAACGTTCGATGTTCCTGACACCACAGACATGTACAACCACTGGATGGGAGAGGTTCGTTTGCGCTGGAAGGATTTTAAAAATAAGCTCTCCAGGAAGTACCTTAGAGGTGACAAGAGTCATCTTGATCCTTGTCAGGAATATTCATATCTATCTCCAGAGGACTGGAGGTTGTTTGTAGCTAAACGACAAGCTCCTGAATTTTTGGTAAATTTTCTGTCTTCAGTATGAAAATTTATAATTTCAATATAGTTAATGCACTAATGACTTGTTTTTCCCTTTTTCCCTTAAACAGGAATTAAGTGCGGCGAACACACAGAGGCAAGAAGCAAATCAGTACCAGCATTGCATGTCTCGGGGTGGCTACAGGAAGCTGGAGCGGATGATGATGGCAGAAGAGCTGGAAAAAATGAAGGACGTTGCGAAATCGGATCCTTCCGTTGTTGTGCAAGAGCCAGCTCCTCCTCCACGTCACAAAAAATGGAAAGCAGGGAGGATTAAGGGTGGGAAATATATAAATCCTACTATTGCTGAGGTTGCCTCGAGGATTGTAAGTAGTAATAGCATAAGTAATTAATTGTAAAATTCTTCACATTTCTAGCATTTAAATGGGTATTCATAACGAATTGTATGCTACAGGACGAACTCGAAGAGCAGAGTAGCCAAGGTTCGTTCACTCCAAGTGGACGGATGGACATATTGGCCACGGCGATTGGGAAGGCTGAATACCCAGGCCGTGTTAGAGGGGAGCCAAGGGGAGTTGGTATTTCGAAGTATTTTGGTAAAGCCTCGTTATATTCTTCACAAGCTGAACCCAGTCAAGAGTTTGTGGATAAGCTTCGCGATCAAATCCGAGAGGAGCTCCGAGATGAGCTAATGACACAACTACGTGGTGAAATGAAATCGTGGTTTGATTTTCATCACATGGAGGCTACTAGGGTTAGAAACGAGGAATCCCCGGCCTTCCCCAGCACTAAAGGAAGTCACAACCCGCCGGACGAATCCCTTGTACAGCCTTCCCACACTCCGCAACTCGTTGCTGAGGCTTTCCACAATCCAGAACCCCTTGTCCAGCCTTCCCATACTCCAGAACTTGTTGCTGCTCCTTTCCATAGTCTTGTCCAGCCTTCCCATAGTACAGAACCCTGTGGCCAGCCTTCTCACATAACAGAACCACTGGGCCAGCCTTCTGCCACTCCGGAGTCGGGTGAATCGTGTATCCTTTATTTGGACACCACAGACATGATTCGTGTTGTAGCCGATGCTCTCGTTTACACAAAAGCTACCACCCACCATCATAATCAAATTCTACAGTATTTACGTAGGGTGACAGTGACACGTGTTCATGAGGGGGAAGAAGGTGCAGCCATCCCTATCCCTGAAGTTGAGATTGCCACGCTGGGTCAGGCAATTGGAGGTTTCATCCTTTGGCCTCAATATCTTATTGGCACGTTGGGAACCCCACCAATGGTAGGAATTATATTCATATCACTTGACATTTATTGGCATCATTGTAATATAATTGGTTTTGTTTTCTATGCTTATAGGAGGAGCAACATGCGAAAAAATGGCCCTTTTTAGCACGGCTCCAACAGATGTACAAAGGTATTCCCCAAGTCAACTTCAATATGCCTCCAGGGATTGTGGGTACAGAATTGTCGTATCCCTACACGATCGACAATAAAGATCTTAAGGAGTTTATGCATTTGGAGGAGATAGATGCAGGATGGGTCAAACTTGGCATTTGGTTAGTGTTTCTTTTCTAAGTTCAAGATTTCATAAGTTCAATAATTCATTGGTCATTTTATTTCTATTTTAGGTCCTTCTACCACATGTGCATTGATATGCAAAGATCAAATTTATACGGATTCTTGTGTCCGGCAAATACGACATCAGATAAAAATGATGTCGCACAAAGGACGCATTATGTGGGCTTCACAATGGCAGCGACCAAATTGCGATGTTATCTAGCGCCAATTGTTCAAGGGTATGTAGTAAAAAATTTTATTTTTGGATGTTTGAGAAATAATTTTCTTCTAATCTAAACTTCATTTTAATCTGTGTATTGTTTTAGTTACCATTGGAGCTTGTGTGTTGTTTGCCCACGCCTCAATGAAATCTATTGGTTTGATTCCTTGACAAAAAAGCCAGACAAAGACACAAAATCAGTCTTCAACACGTTAGTTATTTCTTTTTTATTAATTAAAGAAATGCTTGATTTCAATAAATTGTTCCAACTTAAAATGTTTTACATTTTAATGGTTCTAACTTAAAATGTTTTACATTTTAATGGTAGCGCGACCCAAACATATAAAATGCTTGGCGGGTCACGTGAGGGTAGAGTTGTTCGCAAGCCAAAGTGGTTCTATCCCAAAGTATGTGGTTTCAATATAATTTAAGTTATTTTATTTACGGTTGTTTTATAAATGATGTATGTTATTGATTTTAACCAATTGCTTTTGATTTATAGTGCCCTCAACAACCAGGTGGTACTGAATGTGGCTATTATGTTCTACTTTACATGTATAATATCATTCAAAGTGGCTTTACAAATGATTTTCAACAGGTAATCAAATGATAATATTTTGGTTGTATTTTAATTGAATTGCTAAACAATTCTTTAATTTCATTGATTTCGTATATATAATCATATTTTCTAATTTGTAGATCTTTGATAATGATGCTGCTTACTTATATGAAGACATTAATTTGATCAGAGACTTGTTGGCTGGGAGGATTCTTCAACACATTGATTTGTAGAAGTTTATCGTTTCCTGTACATTTACTTATTAGTAGTTGTTTATTATATTAGTGGACAACATTTCTGTCAACAATGTAGTGCATAATGTTTCATTAGAGGTGGATGTTGTGTTTTGTTAATTATAAACTGCGTGCTGTATGTTTCCTTTTTGTGTATACGTTTTTGTTTGCTTTCAAAATGATATGGCCAGAAACAATAAAAATGGTTCTGAAAAAAAAACACTTTAGGCGTCCCTTTTGGCCAAAGGGAGGCCTAAAGTCCTTACTTTAGGCGTCCCTTTTGGTCAAAGGGACGCCTAAAGTAAACCCTAAACCCTAAAGTAAGGACTTTAGGCGTCCCTTTGGCCAAAAGGGACGCCTAAAGTCCCTAATTTTTAAATAAAAAAATTCTAAACGGGGACTTTAGGCGTCCCTTTTGACCAAAGGGACGCCTAAACTCATTACTTTAGGCGTCCCTTTTGGTCAAAGGGACGCCTAAACCCAGCCCTTTAGGCGTCTTTTTACAAAGGACGTCTAAACTCCAAATTTACTACGTCGCTGGCATACGCGTCCCCTCATAAAAGGACGTTAAAAGTCCCATATAAGGGACGTTAAAAGTGTTTTTTCTAGTAGTGAAATAAGTGAAGAATGAGTGGAAGATGGCTACCTGATATTCTTTGAATCCCACCCACATAGTTTTGTTGATTGGATCAACGCATCTTCCCACCCCTGCAATTTTTCTTGGTCGTGCTTAAATCTAAATTTAAGCTCAGCAAATCCATCTCCAAAATCCCCATTCAGTTTACGAATATTTGAGGGATCTACGTGGTAGAAAATAGGGATGACAATTCTTCCGTATTTATCCCTACATTTCATAATATGAACAAGCTCATTCATACACCATGTTGAAGAAGCATAATCTTTGGAGAAAATGATCAAAGATATCTCTGATTCCTCTATTGTTTTCAGAAGAACTGGTGTGATATGTTGTCCTTTGAGGAGCTTGTCATCCATAAAAGTATGAATCTTTGCGTTGCAAAGTGCTTCACGGAGATGACTTAAGAAATTGTCACGAATGTCTTCCCCTCTAAAGCTAAGAAAGACGTCATACTTGGTTGCAGGAGGAGCAGCAACGATATGAGGAAAAGAAACCGTGGGAATAGAATCAACAACATCTTTACAACTACATACGGAAATAAATCATGAATTAATAATGGGCTATTAGCAGACCGAACAACAGAATAAAGAGTATGGGACCATTTATAGAAGATGTTACCTATCATCAAGTGGAGAGATTAATCTGATAGCTTTAGAAATTGCTATAGCCAGCAATATCAATACAGCTTCTATGAGCACTAAACAAAGGGTTCCGTCCATGTGATTGTAGTTTCTTCCTTCAACCTTCAGCTTTCAGCAACCTGAAACCAAGTCCTTGTTTATCAGCCTTACGGAGAAATGACTATAATATAACTGTTCATGAATTTAATATGGTGAGAAAAATCTATAAATTATGCTCTCACTTCTTTGAACTATATTAATTGTTACTTGAGACATTTGTCGAGAGAAAATTGATATGTAATTTCCCGTATTTTTCTTTATCTCAATTTTTGTTATTTAAATAGAGCTTCCATATTAATTCGTCAGATAGAATTTTGTAAGAATATCTTTGGTGCGTCTGAAAATATTGAGTAGTGGAAAAGAAAGCAAGCCTGAAACTCCTCTATTTTTAACAAACAACAGGACAGAGATTAAATTCAATTGGGTGGGAATTAACGCATTCCCTTTCCATTTTTTCACCTTTTTCTTGAAAATACTGTAAAGTTAAAACAATAGAATTGCTAATTCAAATTCAACAACTATTTATCTTCATATTTTTTCCCAGAAAAAAAATGAAAACTTCAGTACAAAGGAAAAGATCTCGAGCCATAAAAGCGCAACAATTGAAAAGGTTACAGTAAATTCATTGAAAAATTTTATGTATATATAATTAAAAGATGAAATATCTTGTGAGATAGGTGTGATACTTTTCTATGGGTACTGTAAAGATGAAATTCAATGGCGGTCCTCCAAAATCGCAACCCCCAGCTAGAGAGCGTGGGGAAAAAAAAAATCAAAACATCGATATAATAATAGATCTAGTAGGTCTTCAAATTCAGAGAAAAAGAACAAGCACTGTACTTTTCGAATAAAATAAATAAATCAGCCGTTTACTTAAAAAATTTTGAATAAAATAAATGAAGAGTTTACTCAATAGATCAAGCCCACCCATATCTTTGAAGGTGCAGGGCCTTTGTTTTTCAGGAGTTAAGCATAAAACAAATTCAAATGTTTAAGATTCATAACATGTACAACAGTAAGGTAGCTAGATTAAACCAACAGCTAGCACAAGGAGAAGAAAACAGCAAATATTTGAATAATTGTTGATCATCTATATATAAAAGCCACAAAGGATTTAAGTCCAGCGATACCATTGAAGTTTAAGTATAAAAAATTCCAAATGTTTGAGTATCATGAGATCTACGACAGTATGGTAGCTCAGTAAGGAGATTGAATATAATCAATAGCTACCACTAGGAGAAGAAAACAGCAAATATTTTGCAGAGATGTTCTGTGAAAAATGAAGGGAAAACAAGTAAAAGAGAAGAAATAAGAATAACCTGGATCGAAAGAAATAGCTCTCACAAGCAATGGTCTTAAAAATGGAAGCTTCAGAATTTGCTTTCTCTCAAAACAAGTTCTTCAGACTCAGAGATGAAGAAATGCCTTACTCGCGTGTAAATATATATTGTTCAAGTCTCTTATTCCTCCTTCTGGGAAGCTGGCGTGCCGTGTTCAGGGCTCTGCTTCATCGTCCATCTGGGACAGCTTTAGAAAAAGTTGTCCTCAGAGGCCCAAATTTCAAATTGAATGATAGCATGGAGGAAAAGGTGCCTAAGAAGCTTTAGTTGTTTTCTTAATACTTAAATAAATTATATTAAAGTATTTTTATATGTTAATTTTTAAATTAATTTATCTAATATATAAATAATATATAATATAATGATATGTAAAATATATTTTAATAAAATAATTTTTTAATTTTTTTAATCTAATAAAAATAATTAACTGACTTTTATAATAAAATTCCGATGAAGTAATTTACACAAATAATAATAAATAAAGTCTTTTTCTTTTACTTAAAAAAAGTCATGTATTTCTACCAGTTCTATACTTATAATTTTTTAAGTTTTTCCCCCTTCATATTTCTGTTTTCAACCTTTTTTTTTTTCCCTCTTAGCTCTGTTTTCCCTACAGAATGGAAAATGGATCGAAAGGCCAACGGAGGAAATGGCATGTGAGTTAAAATAAAAGGGATGGACTTTCCTACAGTTGATTTTACAAAAAAAAATTTCAGCATAAAAGGTGTTTTTTTTTTACCGGAAGCATAAATAAAAAAGTAAATATAGTGAATATCTTCTTCTTCTTTTTTAAAGAGCATGAAAATTTCCATACTTCATACATAATACTTCTCTAGTTTTTAATATAAGATATATAATTATTCTTCGATTTTTAATATAAGACATAATTGATTTTTTTATAAAGATTAAAGAAAATAAATTAATTAATTAATCATAGCATATGTTGTGTATAGATTATATATCATTTTATTAGACTGATAAATTAATTTAGTATAAAAAGATAAATATCAATATTTTAAAATAATTTATTTAATATTCTTAATTTCTCTAATAAAATTAACTATACCTTGCATTAAGATGCCCAGGTAGATGAAAGCTTTCTTTATCAGTGAAAAATCGCAGATTTAATGCTATTTGTAATTTCAAATTTTCCTAGCTCCTTAATTAAAATAAATAAACGAGATATCTTTATGTATATAAGCTCCTTACCCTTCTCTATCATTATTTGTGACTTTGGGGTCAACTATCAACTCTCATTAAGTCAAGTCATGCCCCTTTGCTTTTGGAAAATAATAATAATAACAAATAACTTTAGGAGGGCCCACTTATTTGAATGTATCCGGCATCACCATTATTTGCAGAGACCTACTTTCTTTTCAAATGCAGAGATATGAACAAGTCAAGTCGTTCCGTGTTGATGGCTTTGGTGTATTGCCGTGATGCTGACTTGATAGTAGTATTTGCTCCGAACCACCCCTGTGCTTATGGGGAGAAAATGTCAATCTCAAGGGTCCACTTGTTCATGTATCATGATGGGTTAAGGGACACTGCCCTGCAAGTTTTTTTTAGCAATGTTGTGAAGGATGTTTCGACCAGTGTTAGATTATTTTATAAGTACTTTTTATATAAATTAAAATAATTTTTTTTTACATGTTTACTTCATATATCATAAATCATAATTAAAAAGCACTTTTGAATGTTCCAATCGCTATTTTAAACACCCACTAAAAATTTACAAATCGTGATAATTTTACATTCACTATTATCTAGATTAAATCTAACCATTAGTTGATCAAATATATTGAACTGATATTCTTCATAACATCCAAATCATTTTAGCTTTAGATTTGATGCAAAGTTATTTTGGAAGCACTCAAGAGCTATATTATTCCGAAAGTTTCTAAATTGTAACAATTTCATCCTAACCATTATCTAAGTCTACTCGTCGTTAACCAAATATGCTTATCTTACAAGTTTATGAGTCATCCATTTCATTTTTTTCAAGGTAGATTTATAATTAAAAAAACTTAACATTTAGAATGGTTAGGGTACCATTGCTATAATTTGGAAACTTCCAAGGCTGTATTGAACTAAAAAATTTTTTGGAACAACATTGCTTTTGAATGAAAAACTTCAGGGCAAAATTGTAACTTAACAAAAATGACGTGAGTGACAATTAAACTTGTCAGCTTAATATATTTAGTCAACTAACCAGCAAACTTAACTAGAATAATGATCAAAGTAAAATTGTTATGATTTGGAAACTTCTAAAGCGGTATAGCTCCAAATAAACTTTCGGGGCAAAATTAAGATTTTTTGACATTTTCTAAAATAAAAATGAACTTTAACTCTATCATAATTTGGGTCTTTACTTATTTGAATTTTTCTTTAATTGATAAAGAGGCAAAAGCCTAAATTAGAAATAACTAGTGGTAATCAACTCAATCAATTAGGCCATTTCAGAGGATCTATATCATGGGGTCCACATGTAAGCATGTTATGTTGCAAACTTTATCTAATGAGATAAGATTTTTTGTTGTAGTTTTCAATTGTTTCCATTAAACTAGAGAACAACTTAATCCTTTAGAAGTTAGGTTTTTGTTTGTATTTTGTCTATAATAATCTTGTTCCCAAAAATAGAATTTATCACTACTATAAAAAAATACAATAAGTGAGGCTTATTTTTAAGAATAATATGACGTTTAGAAAACGTCATAGCTTTTAACGCCATAAAAGAAAGTTATGACATTACTTGAATTTATAGAAGCTCCATAGCTTACTTCTTCTTTTTTTTAAAAAAAAAATATAGTTTCCTATAGTGCTTTCACAATAGGAAGTCATTATCGCGCTTCCTCAGAAAAGCGTCACATGAAGTTTTTTTTAAAAAAAATTAAATAAATATGTGTAATTTTTTTCTTTTTCTAGTGAAACCCTCTGTATTTATGGTCAAAATCCACAGCAAAATGAACAAAATCAAATTAGAATCAAACCAACCAGAATGAAATAACTTGAAACAAATAACTAATTCATGAAATCACTACAAACGTATTTAATTACAATAATTGTAATGTATATCTAATTTTAAGTGAATAAACACACATATAAAATTCATGACAAATGTTAACTTTAACAAAAAAGAAGAAAACGTATGGACTTAAGCTTCTGTATTAAAAAAAAGACTTACAAGCTAAAGATCTTCTGTATAAGGTCGAGATAAAAAGGAGAAAAATATGTAGGAGACCAAATTTTGTATTATAACGAAAGTAGAGGACCAATGAAACTTCTACTTGTTGCAGTAAAAGAGAGGAGGGAATAGTGGGGACAATGGCACCACAACTTCAAAACAGAGAAGAGTGCAGACCGTAATATATAGGAAGAAGGGAATGGGAAGAATGATAAGGATAGCTTATAGGTGGGGACGAAGGGATAACGAGTGGGAACCAATAGAATAAAGATTTAGGATAAGATTCTAGGAAATGGGAAATTTGAAGGCGTACAAAGAAACTAAAGTGAAATTGACATTGATTGTTAACATTTTTAATGATATAAGATAACATTTTTCTATTTTAACATTTTCAAAGTAATCTTGAATCGAAAAAAAAAAGTTTTTAGGATGATATTGCTCCTTAATGAAACCTTTCGTGGTAAACTGTATGCCTTAACCCAATAGAAATAAATGAGACCAATTTAAATAAAGAAAACTAAATACAACATGACACATATTTTTCTTTTGATGGAATAATAAAGAAAACTAAATATTAAATTTCAACTCCAAAAATGCATGACATCATAAAAGAGCTTCTTTTTTTTAACATCAATAAAAGCATTTCTCAATTTTCCTTATAAAAAATAATTCTTCTTAATTTTTTTAATATAGAAATATTTAATATTTTGTATATCATTTTAAGAGAGAATTGTGTAATTTTTCAAGTGAAAAAGAAAGCAACACACACACTCTCTCACCTTTTCACTTGAAAAATTACACAATTCTCTCTTAAAATGATATACAAAATATTAAAGATTTCTTTATTTTGTTGAAATTGTACAAAACCATACGAGGGGTCTCTTTCTTTTTCTCCCAATGTATACATAGAACGGTTCCTTTTATTAAATAAAGTGGCATGTCTGGTCTGTCCAGGTCATGATAATGTGAATATAGTGGATGATAACTCCACCAGATGGTCCCTCCAAATTGAAATTAAAAAACGAAGGTGCACTTAATTTTAGCTAATATCTTTACTAATTAATATTAGCTAATATCACATATTCACATCAAGATGTTAAAGTACAAAGTTACTTTTAATAAAATAATACCGTAAAATATTTTTTTATTTGGTCAAGGTATAATAGTGTATTTCAATACTTTTGAGCGCAAAAACCTTTTACGTCGCTTCTTATGTGTTGAGAGATTCAATTCTTTAATTTTTAGGTTTTTAAAAGTCAAGTTAGATTGGATCATCAAAAGTATTAGGAGCTTTACACGCATAAGGCCCATATGTAAATTTAAGTTAGCCCATTGGATTATGATGTAGGGTACCTCTCTATTGAATTGATGATACCACTAATTTCATAACATTATTGCACCATCCCACTAATATGTTTTGGAAATGTATTTTAATATAAACACACGCACGCACGCACATATATACACACATATATGGCCTGATAATTCATTTATCATTTCTTCAACACTTACATACACATATATTATGTTAATGTGTGTGTGTGTATGATTCATGCCCAATTTGGGTAAAAATCGTTTGTTCCTGAAGAAGCAACAGGGCAAGTATCGGTTCAGGCGAAAAATTGTTTAAATGGATAATAATTAGTCTTACATTACGTTCACTCACCCAAGAATTTAATCTTGTTTAAAGTATTACAGATATTTGAAGGAATCAAGTACTTGAAATTTGAAATTTGAAAGCAGTATGATAGATATCAGTCAGAATATTTTCATTTAAAAACAAACAGATATAATGCCATAAGATATGACTGAATCCAACTATGATAGTATTTGATGAAAATGGATTATATATATTTTTCTTGACTCCTTGATCATGCGTGACTTTAGGGTTAATTCTCAATAAGACAAGTCAAGTCATGCAGCGCTCATCACTTTTGTGAATTTGTTGCATTGTTGTTTCATTGTATTTGTCCCGCACCGACCCCTTTGCTTTTGCTTTTGGGAAAAAAATTAAATTTAGGAGGGCCTATTTATTTGCATGCATCCAGTATCATCATCATTTGGGGATTTGCTTGTATTTTAGACTTAAAAGACTATTTTAGAAAATAAGCTAGGAGCATTAACTGTACTTATTTGTATGCTCCAGTATCTATTTTAGATTCTAATAAACAAATTTAATTTGTTTATTATGTGCCAGCAGACCCAACTATGAGGTGTAAGGTCTTAATTAAGCCATAAAAGTCACAGGAAATTAATAAAGAAATAGATTAGATTGAAATATTACATTGATCCAGACATAAGGTAGGTTTTTATATATATATATATATATATTTATCTATTTTTTGTTCCATTATCAGATATGTCCTTATGGTTTAACAGGTTAAGTTATCCCTGACCTTAAGAGTTATTGTCAATTTTTTGTTGTTTTGTGTATTTCCACGTTGACCTATTAATTGTTTTATTTATCCTGCGCCCCTCCATGATTTTTGGTCATAGGAGCAAATCAAAAAACAAAAATAAAGTGTAAGGTTATTTAGTGTAATGCCACAATAAGATTAACAATTTGTACATTTTAAAGAAGTGTGGAGGACCACCACCTGACAATATTCCATTGTTAACTCTTCTTCTTCATGTTCAACTTTCATTAATGTCATAGTCGCGACTCGGTGATCATCATTCATCACTTCTTTTTGACTATCGTTAATCATATTACGTTATGTCAATGGCCCCACCCAATACGTGCCTTCCTCCTGTATTTTTGTTAATTTATTTCAACTTTTATATTTAAACAGAGCTTGCATTTCGTCACTCGGTACGCAAATGAAAATATGATTCATTGAAAATAAAGAAAATCTGAAAATGAACAGAAATAGAATGAAAATTAAAATAAGGAGTGAAAGTTAAATAATGAAAGTAACATCACTATATATAAACGAAATTGCTATTGCTCATGTATTTGAGCTTTAGAGTCCTATTGGGGAGTGATTAAGGTGAAAGAAAGAACATGCACTTTGCTTTCTTAATAAAATAAATAAATCAGCTGTTTAGTTCATTAAGAAAATTGGAATAACACAAAGAATGTATAAAAAGGAAAAATTGAATAAAATAAATGAAGAGTTTAGTAAATATATAAAGTCAATCATCAAAGATTAACAAAATCAAGGAGAACAGACATATAACCAACATTACAGTTGATCCAGCAACCAGCATCATGTCTGGCGAAGAAATGACAATCATATTGTTGGACAGTGAAAGCGGGTGGTGGAATGGGGAGGGAGACTGTTAGATCTAAGACAGTATCACAGGAAGCATGAGAGAGTGATGAAAGTGAATTGAGGATTAATGAATCTTCAACCATAATATCACTCTTTCTTAATCTCAGTTCCGTCAACAATGACCAGCGAGAGATGCAGGTGGGAACTCTTGTGAATATTGTAGCATTACTACCTCCACAATAATATTCCCTCATTAACACCTCTTCTTCTTCTTCTTCTTCTTCTTCTCCAGCTTCAGTTGATGTTTGATGATGATGATGATCATTAATCATTTCTCTTCGATTATCATCCATAATCATATTATCTCTTGTCAATGGCCCCACCACATGCTTTTGTCCTCCTCCTTCACCCCTCCTCCTCACCTCCATTCTAACTTGAGTGTTATTCCAATAATAATAATACTCATAGTCATAGTCATAATGTTGCCTGAAATCATGCCCATACTCAATTGGATCCTCTAATAATTGAAATACCCTCACAAATGGAAGTAAATATCTCAATTCTGGTCTCTCTTTCTCTGCCAATGGCATTTTCACATGTTTTACTCCGACACCGCATATTATTTCGCCACATACCATCACCTTCATTCTCACTTTATGAAATGACCACTCCTCATGATCCAGATAATTGAGCATCATTACTAACCCTGACCTTGTCCCTTTCATACTTCCCCCAATGTTTATTCTCTCTGGCCCATCATATCCTACCCATAAAGTGTCAAGATTGCCCAGGACAGTTGAAGAATGGATTTGATCCAAATTCACACAACCAACAACTTCCACACGTTGAATCTTAGGGGCATGAGAGAGATTTGGGAGTGCAGTTAGATGTTTTGAATCCCTCAGAATGATTTCCTTTAGGTTTGGAAAATGCTGAAAAACCAAAGCATTGTTAAATAAATTGCATAAGTATATGTATTAAAAATTTTAAAAAAGATCGCCCTGATGCCAATTAATAAAAATTAGATATTATAAAGAAAATAAGTCAATGCATTTAGACGATGAATTGCATTTCCAACAAAGAGGACAACTACTACTCCACCATCAAATATTTTTTTTTTATAAAAAAGTAAAGCCAATATTTGCATTCCGAATTATTTGGTCAATGTTTGATGCCAAAAATGATACATACTTGATCTTCGTCCCAAAGCTGTCGGATATTACTATTAGGCATTTTAAGCTCAATCAGATTTTCAGAGCAAAAATATAACGGCACATGTGGAAATGGATATTCTTCCCAAATAAAAAACCTCAGTTCTTCAGAAAGATAATCCAAATCATCACAAATAGTCAACTTTGAAGGATTTCTCTTATCAGACTTGTAAACTTTAAGGAATATTAAATTATGCATCTTCTGAAAATCGCCAGCCCTCCATGCAATCCTCCTTCTTATCTTGCTCCAGTCCAATGACAAGCATCGAATTGCCTCTATTCCCTAGGAATAGCAAATCAATGGAAACACAATTTTCATTGCCTTAAAAAATGAACAAAAATACTTTAGTGCAAGCAAATATATCTGATCTCTATTTATAAAAATATATAAATTAATTACCTGTATGCATGCGTAGATCTTTACTTAATATAACTATAAAAGCAAATATCCATTTAAAACACTAGGCATGATAAAACTTTTAATCAGAAAAGCATGGACTAAAGCCGAAAGAGATGACCAGTTACAAGACATCAAACATTGATGTCATTGAATGATATGAAGCCTGCAGAAACCATTTAGACCACGTTATAGCCGTCGCATTAATATTTGATTTGTTTTCAAATTTCAAATAATTTGTAATTATAATAACATTAACTTCTTTACTATTGTAAAAGCATGCACGCGCCTACGTCTCACAATAGTCCTAATTTATATTTCAAGTTTAGGTAGATGAATACATTAAATTACACCCCCAATGAAACTTTAGAACATTTAAATCGAGAAAGAGTTTCTGATAGGAATAATCAAATTAAAGAAAATAAAACAAAGGAACTTCATAATATATACATATATGTTGACACTAACTGCCAAAGACGAATAAATAACATGACCACGAACAAATATCACTAGGAATTAATCTGACAATTAAGATGATAAAGAAAATAAGATAAAATAATAATAGTAAACAGAATAAATCATCACCTGGCCACAGATGAAAAATTCATTAATGTCCTCATGCCTCCATAGTCGAATAGGATTTTTAGAACTGGAGAATATCTGTCCTCTAGCAATTTCAAGGCCTATTTTCATTACAAGATTGTGCATCTCAATACGACCAGTATGATTGATAAATGAAATAAGGGATTTCTCTCTCAAAACATTAATTTCAATATCCACAGAAAAGCCATATATCTGTTTTATCAGGTTCACAGAAACATAAACTCCATGCTTGACTAAGAATGCCACATCAAGAAACACATTCTGTTGTTTGTCGTCAAGTCCATCAAAACTCAACTTCAAAACATCAACAATATCCTTGGGTGGAGCTTCATTTAGTTTCTCCAAAGCACTTTCCCACAATTCTTTTCCTCTGCCATAGAGAGAGCAACCCAACACTACCAAGGCTAATGGATTTCCCTGACAATAACTCACTACTGATTTTGATAACTCCATAAAACCTTCAGATGGCTCATGTTGCTTGAATGCTTTCAAACTAAAGAGATGAAAGGCATCATCGAAATTCAATCTCAGAACATGATAGGGTGAAAATGCCAAAGCATTCTTTAGCACTTGCTTGTTTCTTGATGTTATAATGATCCTACTTCCTTCCCCAAACCAATCACACACTTTGATTAAATCTTCAATTGCTATAAAATTATCAACATCATCAAGTATCAAAAGAATTTTTTTCCGACTAAGAGTGGATTTTAAATTGTAAGTGTTAACATCCTCATCTTTTAATAATTCTTCAAGGCATTTTTTCTTTAATTCATCTAATCCAATTCTTCCAAGTTGTTCTCTCACATTTCCAACAAAGGAGAAAGCTTCAAATTGTTGTTTCAACTTGTGAAATACAGCTCTAGCAAGAGTGGTCTTACCTATACCACCCATGCCGCATATTCCCACAATGCGAGCTTCACTTAGTAGTTCTTCAATTTTTTGAATTTGATGATCAATCCCAACTAATCCTTCAATATGAAATGATGACTTGCTATTCAATTTGCTCAAAATATCTTTGACAATCTTTTTAATAAGTTCAGATTCAGGCCTAGCACAAATATAAAATAAAATAATGATCATATTTATTGCCCAAAGAAAGAAAAATATAAGTGAAGAATGAGTAGAAGATGGCTACCTAATATTCTTTGAATCCCACCCAGACAGTGTTGTTGATTGGATCAACACATCTTTCCACCCCTGCAATTTTTCTTGGTCGTGCTTAAATCTAAACTTAAGCTTAGCAAATCCATCTCCAAAACCCCCATTCAGATTACGAATATTTGAGGGATCTACGTGGTAGAAAATAGGGATGACAATTCTTCCGTATTTATCCCTACATTTCATAATATGAACAAGCTCATTCATACACCATGTTGAAGAAGCATAATCTTTGGAGAAAATAATCAAGGATATCTCTGATTCCTCTATTGTTTTCAGAAGAACTGGTGCGATATGTTGTCCTTTGTGGAGCTTGTAATCCATAAAAGTATGAATCTTTGCGTTGCAAAGTGCTTCATAGAGATGACTTGAGAAATTGTCACGAGTGTCTTCCCCTCTAAAGCTAAGAAAGACGTCATACTTGGTTGCAGGAGGAGCAGCAACGATATGAGAAGGAGAAGAAACCTTGGGAATAGGATCAACATCTTTACAACTACATACGGAAATAAATCATGAATTAATAATGGGCTATCAGCAGAACGAACAATAGAATAATGAGTATGGGACCATTTATAGAAGATGTTACATATCAGGCGGAGAGATTAATCTGATAGCTTTCGAAATTGCTATAGCCAGCAAAATCAATGCAGCTTCTATGAGCACTAAAGAAAGGGTTCCGTCCATGTGATTGTAGTTTCTTCCTCCAACCTTTAGCTTTCAGCAGCCTGAAACTAAGTCCTTGTTTATCAGCCTTACTGAGAAATGACTATAATATAACTGTTCATGAATTTAATATGGTGAGAAAAATCTATAAATTATGCTCTCTCTTCTTTGAACTATATTAATTGTTACTTGTGACATTAGTCCAGAGAAAATTGATATGGAATTTCCCGTATTTTTGTTTATCTCAATTTTTGTTATCTAAATATAGCTTCCATATTAATTCATCAGATAGAATTTTGCAAGAATATTTTTGGTGCGTTTGAAAATATTGAGTAGTGGAAAAGAAAGCAAACCTGAAACTCTTCTGTTTTTAACAAACAACAGGACAGAGATTAAATTCAATTGGGTGGGAAATTAACACATTCCCTTTCCGTTTTTTCACCTTTTTCCTGAAAATACTGTAAAGTTAAAACAATAGAATTGCTAATTCAAATTCAACAACTATTTATCTTCATATATTTTCCCAGGAAAAAAAATGAAAACTTCAGCACAAAGGAAAAGATCTCGAGCCATAAAAGCGCAACAATTGAAAAGGTTACAGTAAATTCAATGAATATATATATATATATATATATATATATATCTTGTGAGATAGGTGTGATACTTTACTATGGGTACTGTAAAGATGAAATTCAATGGCGGTCCTCCAAAATCGCAACCCCCAGCCAGAGAGCATGGGGAAAAAAATCAAAACATTGATATAATAATAGATCTAGTAGTTCTTCAAATTCAGAGAAAAAGAACAAGCACTGTACTTTTTCGAATAAAATAAATAAATCAGCCGTTTACTTAAGAAATTTTGAATAAAATAAATGAAGAGTTTAGTCAATAGATCAAGCCCACCCATATCTTTGAAGGTGCAGGGCCTTTGTTTTTCAGGAGTTAAATAAAGCATAAAACAAATTCAAATGTTTAAGATTCATAACATGAACGACAGTAAGGTAGCTAGATTAAACCAACGGCTAGCAGAAGGAGAAGAAAACAGCAAATATTTGAATCATTGTTGATCATCTATATATAAGAGCCACAAAGGATTTAAGTCCAGCCATACCATTGAAGTTAAAGTATAAAAAAATTCCAAATGTTTGAGTATCATGAGATCTACGACAGTATGGTAGCTCAGTAAGGAGATTGAATATAACCAATAGCTACCACCAGGAGAAGAAAACAGCAAATATTTGGCAGAAATGTTCTGTGAAAAATGAAGGGAAAACAAGTAAAAGAGAAGAAATCATTAATAGCCTGGATCGAAAGAAATAGCTCTCACATGCAAAGGTCTCAAAAATGAAAGCTTCAGAATTTGCTTTCTCTTAAAACAAGTTCTTCAGACTCGCGTGTAAATATACTGTTCAAGTCTCTTATTCCTCCTTCTGGGAAGCTGGCGTGCCGTGTTCAGTGCTCTGCTTCACCGTACATCTGGGACAGCTTTATAAAAAGTTGCCCTCCGAGGCCCAGATTTCAAATTGAATGATAGCATGGAGGAAAGGTCCCCTAAGAAGCTGTAGTTGTTTTCTTAATTTTTAAATAAATTATATTAAAATGTTTATATATGTTAATTTTTAAATTAATTTATCTAATATATAAAATAATATATAATATAATGAAATGTAAAATATATTTTGATAAAATAATTTTTTTAATCTAATAAAAATAATTAACTGACTTTTATAATAAAAGTCTGATGAAGTAATTTACACGAATAATAATAAATAAAGTCTTTTTTTTTACTTAAAAAAAGTCATGTATTTCTGCAAGTGCTGTACTTATAATTTTTTACGTTTTTCCCCCTTCATATTTCTGTTTTCAACCTTTTTTTTTTTTTCTCTTAGCTCTGTTTTCCCTACAGAATGGAAAATGGATCGAAAGGCCAACGGAGGAAATGACATGTGAGTTAAAATAAAAGGGATGGACTTTCCTACAGTTGATTTTACAAAAAAAAAAAGCATAAAAAGATTTTTTTTTACCGTAAGCATAAATAAAAAAGTAAATATAATGAATATCTTTTTTTTTTCAAAAAAGAGCATGAAAATATCCCTACTTCATACATAATACTTCTTAGGTCTTTAATATAAGAAATATAATTATTCTTCGATTTTTAATATAAGACATAATTAATTTTTTTTAAAAGATTGAGGAAAATAAATAAATTAATTAATCATAGCATAGATAATGCATATAGATTATATATCATTTTATAAGACTGATAAATTAATTTAATATAAAAAGATAAATATTAATATTTTAAAATGATTTATTTAACTTTCTTAATTTCTCTAAAAAAATTAACTATATCTTATATTAAGATACCCAAAATTATTACTAATGAGCTAGTAACTTATGAGTAGCATGAAAGTTTTCTTTATCAGTGAAAAATCGCAGATTTAATGCTACTTGTAATTTCAAATTTTCCTAACTCCTTAATTAAAATAAATAAATGAGATATCTTTATGTATATAAGCTCCTTACCCTTTTCTATCATTATTTGTGACTTTGGGGTCAACTATCAACTCACAATAAGTCAAATCATATGCCCCTTAGCTTTTGGAAAATAATAATAATAATAAATAACTTCAGAAGGGCCCACTTATTTGAATGTATCCGGCATCACCATTATTTACAGAGACCTGCTTTCTTTTCAAATGCAGAGATATGAACAAGTCAAGTCGTCCCGCGTTTATGGCTTTGGTGTATTGCCGTGTTGCTGACTTGATAGTATTTGCTCCGAACCACCCCTTTGCTGGGGAAAATGTCAATCTCAAGGGTCCACTTGTTCCTGAATCATAATGGGCCAAGGGACATTGCGCTGCAAGTGTTTTTTAGCAATGTTGTGAAGGGATGTTTGTACGAGTGTTAGATTATTTTATAAATATTTTTTTATATAAATTAAGATAAAATTTCTCTTATATACTTATCTTATATACCATCAATCACAATTGAAAAACATTTTTAAAGGTTTCAATCGCTATTCTAAATATCCACTAAAAATTTACAAATCGTGACAATTTTACATTCACTGTTATCTAGATTAAATCTAATTATTAATTGATCAAATATATTGATATGATATTCTTCATAACATCTTAATCATTTTTGCTTTAGATTTGATGCAAAGTTATTTTGGAAGCACTCATGAGCTATATTATTCTAAAAGTTTCCGAATTGAAACAATTTTACCTCAACCATTATCTAAGTCTATTCATCGTTAGCCAAATATGCTTATCTTATAAGTTTATGAGTCATCCATTTCATTTTTTTCAAGGTAGATTTATAATTAAAAAAATTTACTTAACATTTAGAATAGTTAGGGTACCATTGCTATAATTTGGAAACTTCCAAGGCCATATTGAAATAAAAAACTTTTTGAGATAACATTGCTCCTGAATGAAAAACTTCAAGGTAAAATTGTAATTTAACAAAAATGACGTGAGTGATATTTAAACTTGTCAGCTTAACATATTTAATCAACTAACGATTAAACTTAACTAGAATAATGATCAAGGTGAAATTGCTATGATTTGAAAACTTCTAAGGCGATATAGCCCCAAATAAACTTTCGAGGCAAAATTAAGATTTTTTCAACATGTTCTAGAACAAAAATGAACTTTAACTCTTTCATAATTCGGGTCTTTACTTGTTTGGATTTTTTTTAATTGATAAAGAAGCAAGAGCCTAAATTAGAAATAACTAGTGGTAATCAACTCAATCAATATAGGCCATTTCAGAGGATCCATATCATGGGGTTCCACTTGTAAGCATGTTATGTTGCCAACTTTATCTAGTGGGATAATATTTATTATTGTAGTTTTCATTTGCTTCCATGAAACTAGAGAACAACTTAATCCTTTAGAAGTTAGGTTTTTGTTTGTATTTTGTCTATAATAATCTTATTCCCAAAAATAGAATTTTTCACTACTACAAAAAATATAATAAGTAACACTTATTTTTAAGAATGATATGGCACTTAGGAAACGTCATAGCTTCTAACGCCATAAAAGAAAGCTATGGCGCAACTTAAATCTATGGAAGCTCCATAGCTTTTAATTTTTTTAAAAAAATAGTTTCCTATGGCACTTCCACCATAGGAAGTTATTGTGGCACGTCCTCAGAAAAACGTTATAGGAAATCTTGTTTTTTTAAAATTAAATAAATATGCGTAATTGTTCATTTTCCTAGTGAAACCCTATGTATTTATAGTTAAAATTCACAGCAACATAAATAAAACCAAATTAGAATCAAACCAACTAGGAAAGAGAAGTTGCTTGAAAACTCAAAGCCGGATACTCAAAACTTCGGTCTCATGTGCTTTTATAGGAAGCAGATCATCATAACATTGGACACACTTAAAATTTTTAATGAAAATTAACTCATCAATTAATGTATCTAAATACAATTAAATGAGTGGTTTCATAGCTATTAATACACTTAATAATGATTAAAGATATCAGTTACAAACACTGAAAACTCATAATGATTATCAGAGTGATGGATCAATTAGATGGATATTTCCTATAAAGAGTGCACAGTACCACATTTAACTCGCACACAAGGGAGGGGAAAATTGATGGATTTCAACTGTGTTTTCCAATGGCCTATTGCCGTGTGAGTAAGTCTATTCCTCCTCTTGGCCCATTTACTAGCCCAAGATCACTTGTTATTGTTGGAATTTTGAACTTAAATTCCATGAGTTATGAATAAGAAGTGAACAAGTGAAATAGCTTCTACACTTGAGTCTCTGCAACAAAATGAAAATTTTCATGAAAACTCAAGTGAACAAGTAACCATGGAGAGTGATAAGAAGTGTTGCCAATAGTTTGCAACACTTCTGAGGCTGATTCTTTTTTAAAAGCCAGTGTGGAGGAAGAGAATACAAATTGTTCAGCTGTGATTTCAATTTTGGAACCTCAAACTTGTTTTTCTGAACTTGAAATCAAAGATGAAATCCCTTCTATAATTTATTAATGTGATTCTCCTGCTGATGTGACTCTTACTGATGAGAGTCAGTTTGATTTTGTTTCGGCTCTTACTGATGAGGGCCAAATTGATTTTGTTGGGTGTTCTAGATTTTTAGAAGTTTCTAGTTTTGTTTTTGTGAATAAGTGTGTTTTATCTTCTTTTGATTTTAATTGTTTAAACACTTGTACTTTGAAATTACTGATGATTGATGAAATACAGGTGATTCATGAACACCCATTCATCTTCAAACCTCACTGCCTGAAGAGGAATGAAGATGTAGTGATCATGATTTTTGATACGTATGATTAGCTGTTTTGTAGCATAGTCTGGCTGAAGATTATAAATTTAGCGCTTCTTGGGAGGCAATCCATAAAAAGAATAAAACCCAAGAGATGACAGGGGCAACAAGTACAGGGAACGAAGGGAGGATAGAGCAATTGGGTGCTTGATGAGCATTTCAGGGAAGTCTCGTGTTTACCATGCTTTTATTGATTTCGATATCATATAGACATGCTCTGTATTGTTGTCAATGCTTGTCATTATATAACCACTTCTTTAACCTCTGATCAAAGTATGCTTATTGTTTTGGATTGCTTTGGATATTCACTTTTGCATTGCTTTAACCTTTGATTATGTTAATATATGCTCCAATGTGTGAAATTGAGTATTGAGGTCTTAAACTGCTGAAAATAAGGGGTCTGAAGGTCTTGGCCGCAGCCAAAAACATTTAACCGCGGCCAAATTATGGTTAGAGAGATCTTGGCCGCAGCCAAATGGAGGTCAAAGATATTTTGGTCGTGGCCAAACAGGAAAAAAAAAGCCCCATCATTTTTTCTCATTTTGTTTCATAACTCCTCTCACTCACCTTTCTCCTATGCATTGTTGTTGTTATTGTTAAATATATTCATGCATGGGAGAAAACCCTCAGTTTTTCCCTTGTGACAGTGAGGAAACTATCAAATTTAAGTTTGGGGGTGTAGGTGTGTTTTGGCTCATTTGACAAGGATTTCAAGTTTTAAAATGTTGACTATTTCTTGTCCTCTGTTTTGAAAATTTGAGTTAGATTTATTAATTATCTTTGATAATGAATGTCTGATCCAATGATAGAAATGATGCTTAGATTTTATGTTTTATGGGAAATGATGGAAAATATTTTTTATTGCATGATTTAGATTTTAAAGCTTGTTTCCTATTAACTTTTGAAATAAACACAATGCACAAGAGTTGGAAATGATTTGAATGCTTTTGTTGGGAGATTTTGTAGCAAATTGGTGTGTATATTCCTTCATTATTGAAGAAATTTAGAACTCACATTGGAATATCTTGAAATGAAATAAAAATTTCACACATTTTTGAAAAATGATTTGGGCATGTTCTTCAAATGCGATTGTTCCTTTCAAGCTTACCTATGACAATTACTCCATTTGCACCCCATTTGAGCCTTAAAAAAAATATATAAATTGTCTTTTTAAGAACCTACACTAAACCTTAACCTTTGTTTCCTGAAAAACCATGAATTACCCTAATCTTAAGATGAATGATGATTTGGTGAGGATTGGTATGGGAGTTAGAAAAGTTATGTACTGAAAAGCTGGGTATAAGGAATATAGTATATGGTTGTTAGTGTGTTTTCAAATATATAAAAAAAGAGAGAAGAAGAAGAAAATAAGAAGAAAAAGAAAAGAAAAGGTGTTAAATTCAATAAGAATTGGAGTGTAAGGAATTCAATTTGAGATAAGTTTGGGGGAGTGCTTATACTTCTGAAAAGAAAATTTTGTATAGCGTAAAGAGAGGAGTTATGTACTGTCATATTATCTCAAGAGATTTGAATCCTCTATTTTTTCCATTCTTTTAAGAAGCTTAATCACTGGCCACATTACAAGCTTATAAAGTCCCATTGATTTTGAAATTGTGTGGAAAGATCTATTAGAGGAGAGATAGGATGATGTAAGTATTTAAAGATACGATATTGAGTTTGATTTATGTAATGACCCGCCTCATATATCCCTTATTACTGATCTTACTCAGAGTAGCAATGCGTAGTTCAGTGGGCACGCATGAATAGCATGAATATACTGATAATATTAATACAATATTGCTTGATTACAATACAAAATTTCCCCACCAGGGGTTTACACAATATTTACATACCTTTAAACAACCAGCAACAGTCCTCTTCGTGCATACCTCTTTTTTGATCTCAGCACGTTTCCAATGCTCACCTGTCTGAATGGTTGTTTAGGAGGAGTGAGATACGAGAGAATCTCAGTAGCAAACATTACCACTATGCATGCCAGATATATATGAATGCATGACATGCTTGCCTATATTATTTCATGCCAACATAATGACATACTGCATGCTCGATGTTATGACATACATATGGCCATAGCACAAATATAACAGAGCTTCAACCAATCATACATGTTCCACTCAAATAGGCAAAGCAGTTATATAATCAATGCAAGACATACATATCACATACATGCAGAAAAGGTAAGTTCACTACCTCTCGGACTTTATGTCCTTCTCTTCTTGTCCCTTGATCCGCCAACCATTGCTGATTCTTTAACACTTCATGACCTTAGATAAGAATAACATCATTAGAGCCATGAAGGGTGAATGTCCAATGGCTACATTAGCCTCAAAGGCTCACTTTTACCCTTAGAGTTCTAATCAATTACATTTGGCCAATTTCTTACTCAAATTCGCATGGTAATCAAACTACCAGCATTTTTGACCAAATTTTGGAAAATCATAACGAATTATATAGAACTCTAATTGAGGTGGTTCAAAGCTCTATTTGAAGCCCTTTAAGTGTAGTTTTATATAAAAATACTCGATTTTAAACGCCACCACTACACCATTCCCATAATTTTTCCAAACATCAACTGTTTCAGATGTTCTTCCAGAAAACAGGGCATATCTTTAACAATTCATATCTCATAGCATACTTGTCCAATTAACCTTTATGACCTATCAAATTAAAGGTCTATGTCTCTAATTTTAGACTGGAAATTTAAATGGTCATTGGATAACATTTGACCACTCAAAAACACGTCACCATAACACTGCCTTCAGAAAACGGAATACACAACATTTACCCTTTAACTTCCAAAAATTCTCAATTCATATACAAGCGTCCAAAAATCATGAACACTTGCACATCCACACAATTTTTCCTCCTAAAGCCAATGGAAGCATCAAAATCATCAAATTCTTACTCATTCTCCATGTCAAAACAGGGCAGAAAATCATATTCTTAGGTGCAATATGTTGTTTCATCGTTTTCTCTTACCTAATCACTTCCTTGCTACTCCTAATCAAGTGATTAGCTATTTAAACACTCGTTGGACATGATTTAGTCATTAAAAACACCATTTAAACTAGCATGAACAGTATCCAACCTTCCAAAAACTCATCCAAACAACAAACCAATCGGTTAAAAAGGAAGCTTACGCTTACCTCTACCCGTTTCCACAAACGGTTCAGAATTCCGGCAATACTCCGGCAAGGGAGACGGCACCAAATACCTCCAAATGAAAATCTGAAACCGTAGGAATGAAGATCTCGATGAGTAGAGGAAGTTTCCTGAAGGGTACTTTGAGAGAGGATGCCGTTTCGGTAGTGTTTCGGAGGAAAAAATTTCCTCTCTCTTCTTTCTCCATTTTCATCTAATCCTTCACTCTCTCTCTCCTCTGGTTTTTCCGCAGAAAAATAGACGATGATGAAGATGATTTAATGGATAAATGAAGGGGTAAAAGCAACTTTCCACGTGTCAGCCTATAATTGGTCCAAAAATCCAATTTTCGCTCAAAATGCTTAATCTGGCAGAATTTTCATTAAACTTTGAAAATTCATATCTAATTGTACAAATGTCCAATTGGAGTGATTCTAAAGGCTATGCGACCCTTATTGAGTCTAGTTTTAAGAAAAAATATAAAATTTGGCCAATTAGAAGCTCACACTTCCCAGAATTTTAATCTTTTAATACTGTCCCAGAAAATAATTAATTTCGCTGGGCTAACTTCAAAAATTCATTTCTCTTTGTGTACAACTCCAAATGACTTATATGACCTATTTAATTAAAGCTTGATAAGTCTAATTTCATTCTATAAAGTTTCATAATTTTTCACCATCATTTACCCATTGAAACATGTCACACAATCATTACTGTCATACCAAGAATTTCACCGGTAGCAAAATTACTTTGTGTTCCACTTTACTATATTGTGTGTGACTTCCAATTACTTCGTTTTGTTATTCCCCGAGCTCTTTATCTCACCAACATAATTTATTTTAATATCCAATAATATAAAGGAATTTTGAGGAATTTAAACATACCTCATAGGGACATTTGCTAAACCGGGGCTTAGCAGTCCACTTGATCTAGGCTTAATCTTATGCCTTCAGTCCCAAAATTTAGGATATTATAATTTATACATATTGAAGTGTTGCATTTGATCTTGATATCTGCAAGAGAATTGTTGTCCAACTCTCCTCTCACACACACATTTTGAAAGTTTTCTGGGAAACTTGTTTTAATTTATGAATCTTGCATTCCATTATATTTCATTGTTTTTCCTATAGAGTATAACATCTTGAGCATCCAATGAGGATGACATCATGCATGTGCTATAAGTCAATGATTAATTAATCCAACTCTTTTATTGTCCGATGGGTTTTACTCGAGGACGAGTAAAAGTTTAAGTTTGGGGGTGTGTTAACATCATGAAATTCATGTCAAAGTGGCGCATTTACCTTTGGTTTTGTATACATTTTGGGTAAATTCATGGATAATTGATGATTAATGTGCAAAGGTAATATACCCAGGGGTATTGATGATAAAAAGGTGTAATTTCTCTATTTAAGCCCCATAATTGTATTAAAATCACATCAACACTGTTTTTATAGATTTCATTGTGTTGATAGGTTAATGTTGGAGCCACAAAGGAGTCATTGGAGGCATCAAAGGATAATCAAGAAGTGGGAATGGAGCTAAGGAAGTCAAAGCATCATGGAAGAACAAGAAAAGGATGAAGAAAGCCAAAAAGCTTCATGTGGAAGCTTGGCCGCGGCCAACATCATCATGAAAGTTTGGCCATGACCAAAGTTGTGTATGGATTTGCTGTATTGCCTTGCTTGATTATGTGAAGCATGTATGAATGAATGAAGCTCTGTTTCTATTTTTACTATGGCCATAAGTATGTTGTACGAAACATTGAGCATGCAGAATATCATTATGTGAACATGAGCCTATGTAAGGCAAGCATATCATGCACTGGCATTCATCTTACATGCATTGTCTGTATGTTTGCTACTGAGATTCTCTCGAATCTCACCCTCCCCCACCAACCATATAGGTATATGAACAAGAAAGAGAAGAATGCTTGTAGAAGAACAAGAAGGAAAGAAGACGAAGAACTGAAGACCGAATTATGTTTAGAATACTGTGTGTATCATTATTTGCACACAGAGAATATTTGGTTGTAAGAATACATGCGAATTTGAATCAAGTCGTAATCGGGATCACTGAGAAGAAGAATTAACTCTGATATTCAGTAAGAATAAGTCGTGAATAAGTAATTACCCCTAATAAAGTAATAATGAACGCTTCCGTGTAAGTAACTAAGGGGCGGTATGTAAGACGGGTGTTACAGAAAACATAATCAATATCCTCAGGCCTACATAGTCGAATGGGTTTTTCAGGGTTAGATATTAATTGTTGTCTAGACATTTCAAGCCCCATGTTCATTAGAAGAGCATGCATCTCAATATAACCTTTTTCATGCACTGAAATGAGGGATCTTTCTGTAAGTACACTTATATCAATATGTGCACAAGAATCATATATGTGTCTTGTGCAATCTTCTAGAGAAATCCCCCCTTCTATGTTCAAGAAAAATACTAGATCCAGAAATACATTCTTCTGTGTGTCATCAAGTCCATCAAAACTCAATTTCAACACATTAAAAATATCCTTGTTAAGAGTTTGATTTAGTTTTTCATAGCACTTTCCCACTCTTCTTTTCCTCTACTATGAAGAAAGCAGCCCAACACTATTAGAGCTAATGGATTTCCTTCACAATAATCCACTACCCACTTTGATAACTCCAAATAGCTTTTTGATGGCTCATTTTGCTTAAAAGCTTTCAAACTATTAGGGCCGGTTTGGAATCTCATTAGAATAAGAAAAAAGCTCATTTGAAGGGTAAAAGCTCATCTGACATCTGCAGATGCGTTTGTGAACACATTAGCTTTCAATGGGCTTTTGGAAAAAAAGCTACTTTTTTTAGAAGCTCATTGAAGTAGCTTCTGGCTTTTTTTCAGTACGTTTAGAAAAAAAAAGCCACTTCTCCCATTGTTAATCCAAACACAAATCATATTAACAATATGACTTTTTTTCCATTTGACTTCTACAAAAGCCACACTGAAAAAAAAGCCACTTTTTCACTATGTTCCCAAACAGGCATTAAAGAGATGAAGGGCTTGACGGGAATCCAATTGCAGAACATGATATGTTGCAGATGCAGAAGTATTCTTAAGCACGTTCATATCTCTTAATGTGATAATAATTCTACTTCTTTCCCTAAACTAATCACATACTTTGAGTAAATCTTCAATTGCTATAGAATTATCGACATCATCAAGTATCAGAAGATTTTTTTTACGACAAAGCCTACATTTCACAAAAGTGGATTTTAAATTGTAAGTGTTAACCTCCTCATCTTTTAATAATTCTTGAAGGAACTTTTTCTGTAATTCATCTAATCCAATTCTTGCAAGTTGTTCTCTCACATTTCCAACAAAGGAGAAAGCTTTAAATTGTTCTTTCCACTTGTGAAATACAGCTCTAGCAAGAGTGGTCTTACCTATACCACATATGCCCCATATTCCCACAATGCGAGCTTCACTTAGTAACTCTTCAATTTTTTGAATCTGATGATCAATCCCAACTAATCCTTCAACATTAAATGATGACTTGCTATTCAATTTGCTCAAAATATCTTTGACAATCTTTTTAATAAGTTTAGATGCAGGCCTAGCAGAAATATAAAATAAAACAATGATCATGTTTATTGCCCAAAGAAAGAAAAATATAAATGAAGAATAAGTAGAAGATGGCTACCTGATATTCTTTGAATCCCATCCAGATAGTTTAGATGATTCGATCAATGCATTTTTCCACTCCTGCAGTTTTTCTTGGTTGTTCTTAAATCTAAACTTAAAGCTTAGCAAATCCATCTCCAAAACTCCCATTCTGTTTGTGAATATTTGAGGGATCAACGTGGTAGATAATAAGGATGACAATTCTTCCGTAATCATCCCTACATTTCATAATATGAACGAGCTCATCCATACACCATGTTGAAGAAGCATAATCTTTGGAGAAAATAATCAAGGATATCTCTGATTCCTTTATTGTTTTCAGAAGAACTGGTGCGATATGCTGTCCTTTGTGGAGCTTATGATCCATAAAAGTATGAATACTTGCATTGCAAAGTGCTTCATAGAGATAACTTGAGAAAGTGTCACGAGTGTCTTCCCCTCTAAAGCTAAGAAAGACGTCATACTTGGTTGTAGGAGGAGCAACAACAATATGAGAAGGAGAAGAAACCGTGGGAATAGAATCAACAACATCTTTACAACTACATAAGGAAATAAATCATGAATTAATAATGGGCTATCAGCAGACCGAACAACAGAATAAAGAGTATGGGACCATTTATAGAAGATGTTACCTATCATCAAGTGGAGAGATTAATCTGATAGCTTTAGAAATTGCTATAGCCAGCAAAATCAATACAGCTTCTATGAGCACTAAACAAAGGTTCCGTCCATGTGATTGTAGTTTCTCCCTTCAACCTACAGCAACCTGAAACTAAGTCCTTGTTTATCAACCATACTGAGAAATACCTATAATATAACTGTTCACGAATTTAATATGGTGAGAAAAATCTATGAATTGTGTCTCTCTTCTTTGGATTATATTAATTGTTACTTGAGACATTAGTCGAGAGAAAATTGATATGTAATTTCCCGTATTTTTTTTTATCTCAATTTTTGTTACCTAAATAGAGCTTCCATATTAATTCATCAGATAGAATTTTGTAAGAATATTTTTGACGCGTCTGAAAATATTGAATAATGGAAAACAAAGCAAACCTGAAACTCCTCTGTTTTTAACAAACAATAGGACAGAGACTAAATTCAATTGGGTGGGAAATTAACGCATTCCCTTTCCATTTTTTCAACTTTTTCCTGAAAATACTATAAAGTTAAAAAAATAGAATTGCTAATTCAAATTCAACAACTATTTATCTTCATATATTTTCCCAGAAAAAAAAATGAAAACTTCAGTACAAGAGAAAAGATCTCGAGCCATAAAAGCGCAAATTGAAAAGGTTACAGTAAATTCAATGAAAGATTATATATATATATATATATATATATATATATATATATATATATATCATTAAAAGTTGAGATATTTTGTGTGATAGGAGCATTTGTGTGATACTTTACTTTGGGTACTGTAAAGATGAAATTCAATGGCGGTCCTCCTAAATCACAACCCCAAGCCAGAGAGCATGGGGGAAAAAAATCAAAACATTAATATAATAATGGATCTCGTAATTCTTCAAATTCAGAGAGAAAGAACAAGCACTGTGCTTTTCGGATAAAATAAATCAATCAGCCGCTTACTTAAGAAATTTTGAATAAAATAAATGAAGAGTTTAGTCAATAGATCAAGCCCACCCATATCTTTGAAGGTGTTGGGCCTTTGTTTTTCAGGAGTAAAAGCATAAAAAAAAATTCAAATGTTTAAGATTCATAACATGTACGACAGTAAGGTAGCTAGATTGAACCAATAGTTAGCACAAGGAGAAGAAAACAGAAAATATTTGAATAATTGTTGATCATCTATATATAAAAGCCACAAAGGATTTAAGTCCAGCCATATCATTGAAGTTAAAATATAAAAAATTCCAAATGTTTGAGTATCACGAGATCTACGACAGTATGGTAGCTCAGTAAGGAGATTGAATACAATCAATAGCTACCACTAGGAGAAGAAAACAACAAATATTTTGCAGAAATGTTCTGTGAAAAATGAAGGGAAAACAAGTAAAAGAGAAGAAATAATTAATAACCTGGATCGAAAGAAATAGCTCTCACAAGCAAAGGTCTCAAAAATGGAAGCTTCCGAATTTGATTTCTCTTAAAACAAGTTCTTCAGACTCAGAGATGAAGAAATGCCTCACTCACGCGTAACTATATATTGTAAAAATTGGTTTTTTTCCTTACAAAAAAAAAAAAGTTCGGTGGTGTTTAACTAGGATGTTTGAGTTAGCGTTTCACCAACTGATTTTTTTTTTTTTTAAAAAAAAGTAGTTATAGTCACTTTGTCATTGAAGGTGTATCATTGTTAGTGGTTGTTGTGCTTAAATTTCTTTAGTTTTTTTTTTTCTTTTTCAAGGAAACTTCCAGGCTTTAGCTATAATTGTGGCAGACGTGGCGTTCTTTATACGCACCACACTGTAGCCTCCAAAACTATTCCCCATAGAATTAGGTTCTCTTCAGTTTTAACCATTGAAAAAAGAATCTGACTAACACTACAGGAAGAAAGAAGCAGAATTTTTCAGTGAAAATGCTGGTTAAACTGGAGATCGGTGGGATCAAGCAAGTGGATTATGAAAACAAAGAAGTAGTGCTTCTTTTAACTAGATCAGATTTACAGTAAGGGATCTAACTATTGTCTAGCTCTAGTTCTATAATAATCAAATTAATCTTGTACGGCCAGAATATGAGAGATTTGGGAATGAAAGAGATGCATGGAGTAGTCGATGAGAAAGCGTAGAACCATTAAAGGAAAACAACAGAGAAAGATTGCCCCATGTGGATCCTACTCTTGAGAGTGAATTTTATCATAAGTTCAGAGATGAACACTTGAGAGGAGATAGGGATGTAAGAATCCCCTGCCACGCAGTATTACTCACTCACTCATCGTCCCAAGTATTAATCCAATCTGCAACATTTATGCCTTAGTCCTAATATGCCTGTTTGACTATATGGAGGTACGATGACATTTATGATTCTTTTCGTCAGTGATAAGGTAATCAGGCAAGAAATAACCTGCATCCATGTGGAGGGAAGCGAGATCCAAAGAGATAGCTCTCACAGGCTAAGCTCTCAAAAATAGCAGCTTCTTTCTCCTCAAACACGCTCTCATGATGAAGAAATCAACAAGTGAAGTCAAGTGGTCCTGCGTTTGTCGTTTTGGAGGATTGCCGTGTTGCTTCTTGTATTTGTTCCGAACCTCACCTTTGCGTTATGGGAAAAGTTACAATCTGAAAGGCCCACCACTTGTTTGCATATCATTATTTTAATGGGTCTTTGTTGGTTTGGTAATTTTCCTAATTATACCTTTAACTAATTCACATGTAGTAACAGAGTTAGTTAAAAATAATATATTTTTCATAAAATTCAACTTATTTTCAATATTATCCATATTAATACACTAAACTCTAACATTATATAATTTTTATTATTTGTCATTATCTTATTAAATGTTCTTTCAGTTCTTAATATAAGACATATCTACTTGATTATATTAATGAAGTTGGATGAGTTAGTTTATGACATGTTCTAAAGCACCTTAGTTATCTCCCTTAATTCTCTTTCTCCTTCTTCTCCTTAATTATTGTTGAGGGAGTATTAATAGGGATAAATTAGAAAAAGATTTACAAATATAAAAATTATATCTTATAGTTAGGACTAAGATCAACTACCCAAATATATATGAGGAGTATGAGCATATATGAGAAAATATATATAAAACTCGAAAGTCTCTTATAAAAAGCTGAAAAAAAAATTTCATGAAAGGTGTATTCTAAAGTCCTGTTTGGCACAAAGCACTGGGAGTAGGGATTGGTCAAGAATTGGGCTAAATTGCATTATATTGTTTGATACGAGGGACTAGAGATAACCATAAATTGAGAGCATCACAAAAGTGAGATTACTGCAAACCCTTATCCCCTAGTATTGGGGGAGCAATACTGAGGTCATTGTCTCTATTTATAGTAATTTTTAGCCTGAAGTAACCCCTTCCTATATTTCTCACATTACCGTTCGATCTCTCTTACTTCTTCATGCTCATCTCCCCCAAATCCAATCACCTTCTCCGTCTCCAGTCATCTTCACTTTCCTCTCTAACATCCGGTCTTTGCCAGTAGCGACCCCCATCCCTTGTCTCTCCCCTTCTTTCTAATATTATCTTCTTCTACATTGACATGAGATTATGCTTTTTTTAAATTCTTGTTCAATATGCTTTTCTAAATATTCAATTTTCACATATTTAAAATCTCAACCTTATTAAATATTGTTGATATTTGATAGGGATATTATATCTTATACTAATATTTACTCATATCGTATCTATCTTAGAAATATGAATCTAAGATGCTATGATCATATTTTGAATAGATAGGATTAGATGAAATCTATACTAAATATCATCAAATATAAAAATATTTTTGTTTTCCTAAACAAATTTAGAATTTCCTCTATCTTTTTATGACACTATCAATCCATCATTTTGTAAAGTTAGTTTAAAAACACAAAATCTAAAAAAAATACTGAATTGCTCAAATGTTAGAATGACTAGTTGCAGAGAAGATGGAGCATCAGGTTTAGGATTAAATAAATATATTATTGTACTTTTATAATTTATGGTTGATTATGAAATAAAATTAATGAGTGTAATCCCATCAAATATTACACGCTATCACAAATAATTTACCAGTCTTAATCCCCAATCAGAGTCCTACTCTCACTCACAATCTCATTTAGAGTGCCACTCTGAATTCATTAAAACCCAAGCCCGCGTATAAAAGGGGGCCTAATAGAGGTTAGAGGGGGTACATCACTTTGTGGTCAACAAGTCTAGTCGTCCCTCTATTTGTCACTTTTATAAATTGCCATAGTGCTTTTTATTGTAGTTGTGCCGCACCAGCCCTTTGCTTGTAGAAAAGGCTTAGAATCTAAAGGGTCCACTTATTTGTGTGTCATAATCTAGGTGTTTGCTTGTTTGGATTTTTTTTTTCAAAATAAAAATACATAAGGAGGCAAAAGCCTGAATTAGAAATAACGAGTATAGGCAAAAGCCAAAATTAGAAATACCGAGTATATACATATTAAGAAATAACATAATAGTTACCAATGTAAATGATTAAATGAAATACTTTAGAAAAACTAACACATATTTTATATAAATAACTAATTTAACTAATGACTCTAATCTTTCTAATCTTTATCAATTAATTGTCTAGATGCTATATTTTGGATCTAGTAAATATTTGTTAATTTGGAGGCTATGGTGGGGTGCGCGTGAAGAACGCTATGTCTGCCACAACCGCAAAAGATTGGAAATTTCCTATAAAAGAAAAGGTAAAGAAATAAAAGCACAGCAACCATTAATGCAACTTCAAATTTGTTGATAAGAAACATCAAATAAATAAGTAAAGTTGTTGGGTGGACTTAGTAACCGGGATCATTCGATAATTTGTCTCACTTTGGAAATTTTATGAACAAATAAAAGGAGGAAAAGAGAAGATAAAGGGAAAAGAAAAAGGAAAAGGAAACACCCTCACCCTCCAACTAGCAAACGCCCAAATTAATTATATATAATACACGAAAGCAAATACAAGGACGCAACACGGCAATCCACAAAAGTGACAGACAAGGGACGACTTGTTGACCACAAAAAGGCAGAAACAAGAGATAAGCATGAAAAGCTAGTTTGAAGGAGAAAGCAAGTCTGCAAATTCTGAAGCTTCTATGTTTTTTACCTTAATTAGCCAATTGTGACCTATTGCTTTTACAATTCTCCACATCCTGGTTATTGCTTTTGTGAAAAGTAGGCTTCAACAGAAGGGAAAAAAAAAAGATTAAATGATATTTTTGCCCCAGAAATATTTTTCTAAGTAATGTCATCCCAAAAATATCAAAATCATAACAATGTCGCTCTTTTTTAATAAATTAATACAGTTAACCACTAGTTGACTAATTTATGTTAAGGTGGCTCAGTCACGTAAGATATTGTGCCACGTGCTAGTCCACTACCTCTTATACCACATCATCTGCATGTTTATGAATTTTGAGAAATTCATTTGTTATCAGAAAACATGAATTGTAAGAACTTTTGAATAAAATACACAATATCATTATTAATTTGGATAGTTCTAAAAGCACATATATTTAATTGTTCTACAGTACTTTTCGGTAATAATGACAATTGTTTTTCCCTTGATTTGCTTTTATCAGGAGACTCTAAGACAACTCGTTGAACTTTCATGTCACTGAATACATGCAAGATAAAAAGAATTACATGGACTAGTAATTTTTAAAAGATGCATAATTTAATGTTCTTTAAGGTTTACAAGTCTGATTGGAGAAAACCTTATCAAAATTGAATACTTATAAGGATTTGGATTATCTTTGAGAAGAACTAAGGTTTTTTAGTTGGAAAGAACATCCATTACTATATGTGCCATTGTAGAGGGCTGATAGAGGAGACAGGGGTGTGGTGGGGCCATTATGGAGATAGTAACACTACTATTATATTAACAAGACTTCCCAGTAGCATCACCCATTGGTCATTATTGATACGAATTGTAATATCTAGAATTTTGGGACTAGAGGCATAAGATTAAGCTTGTATTAAGTGGACTGCTAAGCCCTGGTTTAGCAAATGTCCCTATGAGGCATGTTTAAATTCCGTAAAATTTCTTTATATCATTGGATATTAAAAGAAATTATATTAGTGAGCTAAAGAGCTCGGGGAATAACAAAAAGAAGTGATTGGAAGTCACACACAATATAGTAAAGTGGAACACAAAGTAATTTTGCTATCGGTGAAATTTCCAGTATGGCAGTGATGATTGTGTGACATGTTTCGATGGGTAAATGATGGTGAAAAATTATGAAACTTTTCAGAATAAAATTAGAATTATCAAGCTTTAATTGGATAGGTCATATAAGTCATTTGGAGTTGTATACAAAGAGAAATGAATTTTTGAAATTAGCCCAGCGAAATTAATTATTTTCTGGGACAACATTCAAAGATTAAAATTCTGGGAAGCTTGATCTTCTAATTGGCCAAAGGTTATATTTTTTCTTAAAACTAGACTCAATAAGGGTCGCATAGCCTTTGAAATAAATCTAATTGGACATTTGTACAATTAGATATGAATTTTCAAAGTTAATGAAAATTCTGCAGAATTTGGTATTTTGTGCGAAAATTTATTATTTGGGCCAATGAGCTTGTGACACGTGGCAGATGAAATATCTGATTCATATATCCATTAAAATATCATCTTCCTCCTCATTTTCACGGAGAAAAGAACCAGAAGAGAGAGGGAGAGAGTGATTGGATGAAATGGAGAGAGGAGAGAGAAAATCATTTCCTCCAAAAACACTGACGAAACGGCATCCTCTCTCAAAGTACCCTTCAGGAAACTTCCTCTACTCATCGAGATCTTCATTCCTACGGTTTCGGATTTTCATTTGGAGGTATTTGGTTCCGTCTCCCTTTCCGGAGTATTGCCGAAATTCTGAACCGTTTGTGGAAACGGGTAGAGGTAAGCGTAAGCTTCCTTTTTAACCGATCGATTTGTTGTTTGGATGAGTAAATTGGAAGTTGGGTACTGTTCATGGCTGGTTTAAAGGATTTTTTAATGGCTAAATGATGTCCAACGAGTGTTTAAATAGCTAATCATTTGATTAGGAGTAGCAAGGAAGTGATTAGGCAAGAGAAAACAAGAAAACAACATATTGCACCTAAGAATCTGATTTTCTGCCCTGTTTTGACATGTAGAAGGAGTAAGAATTTGATGATTTTGATGCTTCCATTGGCTTTAGGAGGCAAAATTGTGTAGGTATACAAGTGTTCATAATTTTTGGATGCTTGTATATAAATTTGGGAATTTATAAAGCATATGTGTTCATAGTGTTGATTTGCCTTGTCTGAAGCACTGTTACTTTACTTGATAATTCAAGGAACAAAACTTGTCTGAAAATTCCGTTACTTTCCAGTTGAAAAGTAGACACAAAGACCTTTAATTTGATAGGTCATAATACTCAATTGGATTTGTGTTCTAGAAGTTCTACGTTTTTGAAGTTAGGTCATGCAAAACTGGAATTTTCTGGAATAGTATGTTTGTGCGTGATGTTTCAGGGACTAAACCTTATCCAAAAATTCTCAAAATTTCCAGAATTAAATTATAGATATAGATTTTTAATTTTATGGGAACTTTGTAATTTTTGGACAAGTATGTTGGGAGATATGGATTGTTGAATGTCTGCCCTGTTTTCTGGAAGAACATCTGGAACAGTTGGTGTTTGGAAAACTTCTATGAATGGTGTAGTAGTGGAGTTTAAAATCGAGTATTTTTATATAAAACTAAACTTAAAGAGATTCAAATAGAGCTTTGAACCACTTCAATTGGAGTTCTATAGAATTAATTATGATTTTCCAAAGTTTGGTAAAAAATGCTGGTAGATTGAGTACCATGCGAATTTAAGGAAGAAATTGGCCAAATATAATTGGAATGAACTCCAAGGGTGAAAGTAAGCCTATAGGGCTAATGTGGGATATTGGGTATTCACTTTTCATGGCTCTAATAATATTATCACTTGCCTAGGGCCATGAAGTGATAAAGAATGAGCAATGGTTGGCGGATCAAGGGACAAGAAGAGAAGAACATAAAGTCCACCAGGTAGTGAACTTACCTTTTTTCTGCATGTATGTGATATGTATGTTTTGCATTGATTATGTGACTGCTTTGCCTATTTGTGTGGAACATGTATGATTGGTTGAAGCTCTGTTATATTTGTGCAATGGCCATATGTATGTCATAACATCGAGCATGCAGCATGTCATTATGTTGGCATGAAATAGTGTAGGCAAGCATGTCATGCATTCATATATATCTAGCATGCATAGTGGTAATGTTTGCTACTGAGATTCTCTCGAATCTCACTCCTCCCAAACAACCATTCAGACAGGTGAGCATTGGAAACGTGCTGAGATCAGAAAAGAGGTATGCACGAAAAGGACTGTTGCTGGTTGTTTGAAGGTCTGTAAATATTGTGTAAACCCCTGGTGGGGAAACTTTTGTATTATAATCAAGCAATATTATATTAATATTATCAGTATATTCATGTTATTCCTATGTGCCCACTGAACTACGCATTGCTACTCTGAGTAAGATCAGTAATAAGGGATATATGAGGCGGGTTGTTACACGACTAACATTAAACAAGATTGATATTAGGAATGCAGGTTGCAGCATTGCTCAAGCTTCAATCCTCAAATCACTTTGATCACTCTCTCATTATTCTTGTAAATTCATGATATAATTTTTATGACCTGCGAAATTTAAATAATATAATTATAACAAGGACACGTCTGCATACTCAACAACAAAGTCTCAATTACCAACATAACAGGTGAAGCAACTACCACCGACACTATAAGGGATATGGAGACAACAATGACGGTCACGGAAAGTGGATGGCGGAATGTGGAGGGAGAGTTTCAAGTGCAAGTGAAAGTGATTTTAGGATTGATTCTTCAACAACGCTGCAACCTGCATTCCCCATAATATCACTCTTTCTTAATCTCAATTTCGTCAACAATGACCAGCGAGTGATGCTGCTGGGAACTCTTGTTAATAATGTAGCATTACTACTGTTACTACCACAAGAATATTCCATTATTAACTCTTCTTCTTCTTCTTGTTGCTCAACATCCATTAATGTCTTCTTCACCAGTTGATCTTCATTAATCATTTCTCTTGTCAATGACCCCACCACATGCCTTTCTCCTCCTCTATCACCCCTTCTCACCTTCATACTGATTTTAATGGATTCATGCCTCCCAAAATGAAAACGAGCAAAATCAGAATCATAGTCATAGTGTTGCTTGAAGTCATCCCAAACTCAGTTGGACTCTCTAACCATTCAACTCCCCTCATAAATGGAAGTAAAGATCCCAATTTTGCAATCTCTTCCAATGGCATCACTACATGTTACAATCTAACACCAACTATGATGCTGCCATTTACGAACACCTTCATTCTCACTTTATTCAATGACAACTTGTGAAGATCCAAATAATTGCACACCATTACTAGTTCTGACCTTGTCTCTTCAACATTTCCCCCAATGTTTATTTGCCTTGGCCCATCATTTCCTACCCATAAACTGGTAAGGTGGCTCAGGACTTGAAGACCGGACTTGAGTCAAATTCACACAACCCTCAAGATTCACACGTTCAATCTTAGGGGTATGAGAGAGATCTGGGAGTTCAATGAGATTTTTTGAATCCGATACATCGATATCCTTTAGATTTGCAAAATGCTGAACAAACAAAGCATTGTTAAATATAGTAGATTTCTATATATATGTGCAATTTAAAAACCAATTTGGCTCATGCTAATCAATAAAAATGTGAGATTATAAAGATAATAAGTCAATGCGTTTAGCAGATGATTTGGATTTTCAACAAAAATACAACTACTATTTAACCATCAATTCAAAAGTAGTAAAGAAAATAGTTTCATTGTGAATTATTTTGTCAATGTTTCATGCTAAAAATAATACATACCAGATTTTTATTTCAAAGTTGTCCGATGTTACGATTACGCATTTCTAGTCTAAAAAATTATCAGCGTAAAAATATATTGGTACATGTAGTAGTGGATATTCTTCCCAACTAAAAAACCTCAGTTTTTCAGGAAGATAATCAAAATCATCGCAAATAGTCAACTCTAAAGACTTTCTCCCATCTGATTTGTAAGCTTTAAAGAATATTAAATTATGCGTCTGAAAATTACTAGCCCACCATGTAGCCCTTCTTATCTTGCTCAAGTCCAATGACATGTATTGAATTGCCTCAATTTCCTAGTAATACCAAATCAACGGAACATAATTATCATTACCTAAAAATGACCAAAAATACTGTAGAAAAATTAAAAAAAATCTCCATTTAGAAACATATCTCAATTAATTACGTTGTCGTGCATTTTATTCAAGAATTCTCACAATTAATGTTTTCCTGATAATAAATGAATTTCTGAAAAATCATGAACATTCAGCAAACACTCAAACATGCATACCTAGCTACCTGCATGCACAAAGATATTGACTTAATAAAATTATAAAAGCAAACATCCATTAGAAACACTAGGGCATACATAAAATTCTTAATTAAAAAGAGAATGAACTTAAGAATAACGACAGACCCAATTAACAGTATCACTAGGAATCTCATGCACTAGAAAATCAGGACGAGGAGTGAGATATGAAGCCTAGAACCATGTAGACCATGTTATAGTCCTCGCTTTAATAACATACACACTTATACTAATTAGTTAGAGAAAACTCAATCTTGTGACTCATTTCATTCATCACTTAGTAAAAATTCTTTGTAGACTAACTCTATCTCTTAACATAACACATGACACAATAGTCCTCATTAATTTATATTTAAATTTTACGTAGATGAATAAATTACACCCCAATCCCCCATGCAACTTTAGAACATTTAAATCTAGAAATCTTTTCTTGTAGGAATAATATAATTAATGAAATTAAAACAAACGAACTTCATGATATATGTTGACACTTACCACCAAGTACGAATAAAAGTCATGAAGACAAACAAATATCCCTAGTACATAGTCTGAAAATTAATATGATAATAATAAATAGAATGAATTATTACCTTGTCACAACTGAAAAAATAATCAATGTCCTCGTGCCTCCACAATCGAACAGGGGTTTTAGGATAAGAGAATAATTGTTGTCTAGCAATTTCAAGGGCCATTTTCCTCACAATTAGATTGTGCATCTCAATATGACCAGTATGATTATTAAATCAAATGAGGCATTTTTCTCTAAGGACACTTATTTCAATATGCACAGAAGAGTCATATAATTGCCTTATCAGGATCACAGAAATACCAACTCTTTCCTTTATCAAGAATGCTAGGTCAAAAAACATATTTTGTTGTTTGTCATCAAGTCCATCATAACTCAACTTCAGAATATCAACAATATCCTTGGGTGGAGCTTGGTTTAGTTTTTTCAAGCACTTTCCCACTCTTCTTTTCCTCTTCTATAGAGAAAGCAACCCATCACTACCAAGGCTAATGGATTTCCTTCACAATATTCCACTACTAACTTTGATAACTCCATGTAATCTTCAGATGGCTCATGCTACTTGAATGCTTTCAAACTAAAGAGATAAAAGGCATCATGGAAATCCAATTCCAAAACATGATAGGTTGAAAATGAACCAGCATTCTTAAGCACTTGCTCATTTCTCGATGTTATGATAATCCTACTCCCTTCCCTAAGCTAATCATGCACTTTGGTTAAATCTTCACTAATTACTGAATTGTCCAAATCATCACTACTTTTCAAATGATTGGATTTTATGTCATAGATGTTGATGTCCCCATCTTTTAATAATTCTTTAAGGCAATTTTTTTGTAACTCGTCCACACTAATTCTTGTTAATTGTTCTTTGACATTTTCAACAAAGCAGAAAGCATCAAATTGAGCTTTCAACTCTTGAAAGAGTTTTAGCAAGTATGGTCTTACTGGCACCACCCATACCCCATATTTCCAGAATAGAAGATTCATTTAGAAGTTTTTCAATATTCTCAATATGACCAGCAATGCCAACAAGTCTTTCATGATGAGATGATGACTTATAATTCAACTTGCCCAAAATGTCTTTGACAATCTTCTCAATAAATTTGAATTCAGGACTAGCACAAATGTCAATCAAAAGAAAAGGTATTTATTAGGTAGAAAATAAGAAAACAAAAATAAGTACAACAATTTGTTAGAATTCTACAGGATAATCAAACAAATCCCTAAATAAGACAATAAAGGGAACATTTTCAAGTACCTCGAATTCTTGGAATCCCATCCAGAGAGACTTGTACATTGGATTAAAGCATTTCTCCACTTTTGCGATTTTTCTTGATTGTCTTTATATCTTCGCTTCAATTCATCAAATCCATTTCCAAAACTCCCTTTTTGTTTGTGTATGTTTGAAGGATCCATGTTGTAGAAAATAGGTATCACAACCCTTCCAAATTTTTTCTTACATTCCAATATGTGAACAAATTCAACTATACACCATGTTGAAGAAGCATAATTCTTAAAGAAAATAATCACTGATATTTCTGATTCCTGCTACCAAGAAGCATAATTCTTTGTGGAGTTCATGATTCATAAAAGTGTGAATGCCTGAATTACAAAGTCCTTTGTAAAGATAACTTGCAAAGATTTGACGAGTATCTTCCCCTCTAAAGCTAAGGAACACATCATACTTGGTAGCAGGAGGAGAAGCCATTTGACATAAACTCACATCATCATCAGAACTACAGTTGCAAACGAAACATCAACAAATATCATCAACAGCAACATCTTGGTTACTTAGAAACAGTGTGAGGTTATTTAGAAGAAGCTAACTACCTATCACCACCACCAACAGCAATAACATTGTTACTATTAAGCGAATGAGAGACTAATCTGATAGTTTTGTGAATTGATACTCCCATTAGGATCAATGAAGCTTCTCTTAGCATTATAACCTGGTAAACTAAGGTATCTGGGGACGAGATTCGAAACTAGAAGAAAGAATAAATTAACAAAAGTTTTTACAGAATTTTTGCTGTGAGAAGAAAACCCTGAAAGTTCCGGGAAAAATGCTTGCAAAACAGTATATCAATGGGATGAAGCAAGTGGAAATGAAAAAATAAAATAAAATTGATGGATAGTATTAACATAGCGATGTGGTGGGAGACAAAAGAAATCCTTCTCTCTTCAAGCACGCCATAAATCAATTTAATATGGCGAGAAAAATCTAAAAACTGTGCTCTCTCTTCTTTGAATTATATTAATTCTTACTTGAGACATTTGTAGTGAGAAAATTTATATGTAATTTCCCGTATTTTTGTTTATCACAATTTCTTATATCTAAATAGAGCTTGCAGTAATTGATCAGTTGGAATTTTGTAAGAATAGCTTTTGTGCATCAAAAAATATTGAGTAGTTGAAAAGAAAGCAAATCTGAAGCTAAACAGAAATAGAATCAAACCTATAGTTTATTAACTTAAATATCCATATTAGTACCCTGATTTTTTTTAACAATAGAACAGAGATAAATTCAATCGGGCAGGAAATTAACGCATTCCCTTTCACTACTTGCCACTATTTTTTCACCTTCTTCCTGAAAAAATAAAGTTAAAACAATAAAATTCCTAATTCATATTCAAACACCATTTATCTTCATATATATATATATATATATTTTTTTTTTTAAATGAAAACTTCAGTGCAAAGGAAAATATCACAAGCCATAAAAGGGAAACAATTGAAAAGATTACAGTAAATTCAATGAAAATTACATACATACATATGCGTGTGTGTTAAAAGTTGAAATACCTTGTGAAATAGGAACATTTGTGGGAGACTTTACTGTAATCTTTATCTTCATATTGGGCACGATGAATAATAATACGAAATGGCGGTCCTCCTGAATCGCAACCCCTAGTCAGAGAGCATATCGGGAAATCAAAACATAGATATAATAATGGATCTAGTTGTTCTTCATATTTAAAAAAAAAAAGTGGAAGAAAGAATAAGTACTTTGCGTTTTGAATAAAATAAATGAAGAGTTTAGTTAATAGATAAATCCCACGCATAACTTAGAAGGTTTTGGGACTCTATTTTTCAAAAGTTAAAAGACAAAAAGTTTCAAATGTTGAAGTTTATTAAGGACCGGAGGTAGCATTTTTTTCTTTTTCAGAAGTGACAAATCCCTATTTTAATTATATATTTTCATACTTTAATTGGGGTTTTTGTTATAATAATTGATCTTAAAATGATTTCCTTGTGCTTTATTGAGATTAAAAGTAAGTATATTAAATTAAAACTAAAAATGATAAAATTTTCAAAAATAATTATAATACTCTTAATCATTGATTTTTTAGAATATTTAATGTTGGTTAAATTGTTCTTAACTGTAGGTGCTTAAAAAATTGTATTAAAATTAAAAATAGCAGTTTAACAGTTTAGTCCCACAAATTTATAAAATGTCAATTTAGTCCACGAATTCAACACAATGTTTTGAGTTTTTGACAGCAGCATTTTAGGTCTGGATTTCACAGAACAGAGACGCGATAAAATTGAGAACCAGCAGCGCCGCGAACGGACCAACCTCCATTGTTCTTCCATCTTCACCTTCAATCACCTTCGTTCATTTCTACCCACCACGGTCGCCGGCGACTTCCCTTCCTCCATTGTCGCCGGCGGCTTCCTTCCTTCGCCCTCCATCTCCGTCCTCTTGAGCTTCAGATTGAAAATACAGAAACAGAGAGAGGAGAGGCGCCGCAACACAGACCATCATCCTTCATCTGTCTATCTCCCACATCACCTCTATCTAGCCATCTTACGCTAGCCATTGTTCAGATTGTAGCTTCCCCTGTTTCTGAAATCATCACAGGCCGTGGCTGCTGTCTAATGGTTCAAATTCAAAGTACTTATGAGCTTGGACTCATAAAATGAGACAACACTCACCACATAACGTACTTCGTATTCTATAAATCACCATTGAAAAGTACAGTTGAAATCTTTAATCATTATTTCAAACATGCCTTAATATTTGTAAATCGATGGAGATGATTAATGAATAAGCACGCTATGCTCTAATGAAATAGCTAGCCTAGTTAGAAAAATTGTTTGTCTAGTTGTTTCGTTTATAAATAAGTCGTACAAACATAGAGAGTAGTAATGCACACAATAAAGCAGTTATTGCAATGACACAGTAAGATCAACAATTGTGGTACAATATAAAGCTGTGTGGAGACTAGTTCTAGCAAACGAGTTAACCCGAGCTCACGGGCTGGCCCATGAGCCCGTTTACTTCGAATACAAACGAGCTAACATGAGTCTGTTTAGTCAGCCCGTCTTTTTTTTTTAAATTTATTTTTTTTAATTTTCACTCTCTTTCTTTTTCGTCCACTCATATTAGAATTATTTTTTTTATGTATTTGTATAAGGAAACCAATTTCATTCTTACTTTCCTTTTTTTTCATCTACTCACATCACAAAAACATATAAATACATCTTTTTAAGATTTAATAATAGTAAAATAAATAAATATAATATTAAAAAAAGTGTCAAATAAAAAGAATGAGGAAGTAGTTAAACACAACATCACCGAAAACTGAAAACAATGAGATCTGACTATCTGAAAAAAAATAAAAATTTTTTTTAAAAAAATATTATTAAACGGGCTCGGATTTCTCAGCCCAAGCCCGTTTATTTTACTGGGCCAACGGGCTCAGCCCATATTACTGGTTATAGTGGAGGCCCTATGCACGTGAATTAAAAAAAAAAGAAAAAGAAGCAAAAGTAGTATTATTTCATAAAGCACAATATAAATAAATAGGACAACTTTAAATTATTAACAACTTATGTAAAATGCCAAATTTAAATGACAACTAAAAAAATAACCAGTATGCAAACTCGACAACGAAGTCATAATCAGGAAGAAGAGACCTATAATTACCAACATAACAGTGGAACCAAGAATAATTGTACACCATTACTTACCCCAGACGTTATCTCTTTCATACTTCTGCTAATGTTTATTCACTTTGGCTTTCATATCCTACCCATAAAGTGTTAACGGCACAGTTGAAGAATGGATTTGATCCAAATTCACACAACCATAAAAATAAACACCTTCAATCATAGGGACATGAGAGAGATTTGGGAGTGCAGTGAGATATTTTAAATCCCACATAATGATTTCTTTTAGATTTGGAAAATGCTAAAGAAATAAAGCATTGTTAAATAAATTGCATAACTATATGTATTTACAATTTAAAAAAGGCATGCCCTCATGCCAATTAATAAAAATGCGATATTATAAAGATAATAAGTCAATCCATTTAGAGAATGAATTGTATTTCCAGCAAAGAGTACTACTACTACTCTACCATCAATTTTTTTTTTAAAAAAAGTAAATCAAATATTTGCATTGCGAATTATTTGGTCAATGTTTGATGAAAAAATGATATGTACTTAATTTCTGTTCCAAAACTGTCGGATCCCTACTATCAGGTTGTTTTTGACATTAAGAGTTTTTGTTATTTACTTTTCTTTAAAATTAATTATAAACTAGATCTACTTACCTTAAAAGAAATTTGGAATTATAATACCTAAAAATTAATTTGTTTGATTCATCGTGGAACGATACTCTACTTATCATTTTATTACTAAGCATGACCCATATATTATTTGCAAGTGCATCGTGGTCATTTGGAGTCTTTCTTGTAAACCAATGGGAATTTAATCTTTGAGTTGTGGAATTGCTTGCTGCTCTGCCTCTTGCAAAGCTTGGCTGGGATGGTAGCCAAATGCCATAGTTCTTGCTCTTTTATAATATTGCTTTTGAAAGGATGCTTTCCTTTCTTGTACTTCTCGTCTGTTTTCGGTTCTCTGCTGCCTGACTTTCTATTTCACATTGAAACTGTTTATTATTTCAGCTAAGAAGAAAATCGCTAATTAATCTCATTTCTATTAAAAAATCCATTAATCAATAATTATATGCTTCCTCTTTAAATTCATAAAGCACCGCCTATGTTTATAAGCAACAACGTTGAATACTGTAAGTAGCAATAAACGACATATTTGAAGTTTCTTGAGATTAGATCCAATTATATATATTTATTGATAATGGATTTATTTTCATAATTAGTAAAATAAATTTATTTAAAAATATTTTCAAATTTTAATTTTAATTTTTTACTTCAATTATCACAATATATACTAATAATATATATATTATTCAATCAGATTCATGTCTATTTCAGTTATTTTTCATCTAAATGGGCTTTTCAAATTCTAATTCAGATAGGTTTAAAGTTAGAAAAAAAGCCACTTCTGCCACCACCAATCCAAACACAACTCACATTTACAATCTAACTTTTATCTTATCTGACTTTTGCAAAAGTTAGATTGCAAAAAAACCTAATTCTCCACCACTAATTCAAACAGATACTTCATAGTATTTGCTCCAAACCACCCCTTTGCTTATGGGGGAAATTTCAATCTTAAGGCTATCATAATGGGTTAAGGTACATTGGCCTGCAAGCTTCTTTTTTGTTTTTTTTAACAATGTCGCTATGAAAGTTTATAAATCGTAATAATTTTGTTTTGACTGTTATTTAGGTTAATTTTGAATATTAATTGATCAAATATGTTGAGTTGATATTCTATATAACATCCAAGTTATTATTGTTTTGGGTTTGATACAAAGTTACTCCGGAAGTACTCAAGAGCTATGTTGCTCCAAAAGTTTCTAAATTATAACAATTTCACCGTGACCATTATCTAAGTCTACTCATTGTTGGCTAAATAGAATATTAATTTTTGGTTACCCCCTGTTTTTGGTTACCCAAGAGCGGATGTTTTGACAAAGGAAGCCTTGGATCTTCCTTTGGATGTTATTAATTTTCTGTTACCCCCGTTTTGCTAAACAATATATTAAGGGCTGATGTTGACTATTAAGTAGTGTTGTGTATTCTCAATTAAAAAAAAAAAGGATCGAGCAGACAGATTATTAAAAAATAGAATATACCATGGGATAGTTTTCTCTCAAAAATATGGGGATTATTTAGTTAACTGGATTTCATTAATTGCAAGAGATTAATTATATATATTGTTTGGAGATTTTTCAGTTAAAACTTAAGAAATTTTAAACTAAGGGTACTTAAAAAAAGTTAATGCTTAGATAAAAGATCAACTTAGAAAAGGTGAAATGAGGGAGTATATATCATTTAACTTCAACTTTAGTTGAATTTAAATTACTCAATTAATACCCAATAAACAGACACCACTTACAAAATCACTTAACATGAAAACTACTCTTTAAAGTGAAGGCACATTATGACTTGACCTCCCATCAATACTTCACGCATTACTTTCTCTAATTTTCTGTTTTTATACCATTACTTCATCAAATTTTACATGTAGAAGTTAGTTAGCTAATTGAAATAAATTGAAAAAATTAAATATATAATAGACTATTACCTACATATTCGACTACTTTTAAAATTTAATTTGCACAACAAAAAATTTCTTAGAGTTAATGCATTGCATTTGGGTGTGCCAAATATGAACAACGTCTTACATTGCTTGAGTGAGAGAAAGAATATACGTGTATATATTACACCTTATGAGTTTGAGCTAGTAAATGAGCCAAAAGGAGAAGTGGGCTTGCGAGCACAACTACGGGCCACTAAGAAGTTAGTGCAGTGGAAATCCATTGCCCCTTGCTCACAATCTTTTTTTTTTTTTGGAGAAAAATATAAAATTTATTTAATGGAAAATGGCTTACAAGATAAACCTTGTATGCCTACTAGTTGCTTCTATATTTTGTTGTTTTGTTTACATTGAGCTTGTAGGAAGAATCAATTTTATTTTGGAGAATGTCACTTGGATTATAGAATAACTCTTAAAGACAGTATCCTTAAACGTGATTCGGATTACTACTATTACAAGATATAATTTTCAAAAAAGAAAATAAAAAATAAAGGTGGTGACATTTTTATAATTATGTACGTCAATTTTGACATATTGGGCGTCCCTTGTACATAAACAGACACCCATCCCTTTATAATGGGGGATGCCAAGCTAGCTTTTGGCATCCCTTGTTTTTAATAGGGACGTAGAACCGTTTTTTTTTAACAAAAAAAAAACCTTTATGCCTTTATTACAACTATAATCGTACGACTATAGTTCTCATTGGTCTCAAAATCAATCCCTTCTCCTCCCTTTCTCACTCTGAGCACCACATACAGCCCCTCCCTCCGTCCCGCAACCCCCTTCCCCCTCCATCGAGTCCCCCATCCTCCTCCATCGCTACCCCCTGCTTGTGTTCGGTGCTCCTACTGTCGGCTGCTCCCTCTATCACTACTCCTTTTGTCATTGTTTGGTCCGTCTCTCCTCCCTCCTCTCTCCCTCCGTCCCTGGTCAGCCATCACTCCTCCCTCCTCTCTCGCCCAAGTTTTGAGGGACTTGATGAAGAACAACAAAATGTGTTTCTTGACCTGATATTCATAATCAAGGAAAGGACCCAAAACCTAACAAAACAACTATATGGCTCTTTTGTGCATATTGAGATGAGTGTTCTTAGTGAGAGATTGCTCATTCTGATTTCTAAAAATGGTAATATTGAGATGCACGATCTTGCGAGAAAAATGGGTTTTGAAATTGATAGACAACATGTATCTCTTAGTTCTAATATTCCCGTTTGACTATGGAGGCACGGTGACATTTATGATTTTTTTTTTCATTTTTGACAAGGTAATGATTTATTCTGTTTATTATTATCGCATCAATCCTTAAAATCATTGGCTGGGTAGGCGTCAACATTTATATTTTGAAGTTCCTCTATTTTATTTCTCTAATTAGATTATTCCTATTAAAACAATTCTCGATTTAAACTATTAAAGTTACATTAGGGTGTAATTTATTCATCTACCTAAACTTTCTTGAATAAAATGGACAATAGTGTTATTAATTTGGATATTTCTAAAAGTGCGCACATATATATTAATTTTACTGTAGATAAAGATCATATAAAAAAGAAATGAGTATTAAGATATATTGATTCTAATTGAAGATAATATTACAAAAGTAGAGTAATAATTCTTCCATTTTAATTATATAAATAACAAAGAATTGAATTATAATAGAAACCGTATTTTTTTTTTGGGGGTGATATTGGGTTTATAACTTTTTTAAGAAAAATTGAAGTTTTTATGTGGTTAATGGTCTCATATTAGCATCACCAAGCATTTTGGGGAATGGTTTCTCGGCTTCTCTCCACTATGTGCTTCTTAAGTCAATTGCCTTCTTACACTTTTGGGTACTGAATATTTAAAAAACAAAATTACTTGTAAATATTGAATGCTATTAAATCAGGTCAAAAATGTTATTAAGAAAATATTTTAAAAGTACTGGAAGCAACTTAACGCTTTATATTTTTCTAATTTTTATTTAAAAAAATAGCAACATTTTATGTCTACAAAATAAATTTTTTAATTAATTCATTTTCTTCTTTTATTTGATTTTATTTTCTTTACCAAATCGCTTTTATTGATTTTCTCTACCAAAAGCACATTTTGTTTTTTTTTATACCTAAATTTGCAAGCTTAAAAGAATCTTTTTATTTTATTAACTTTTAATATTTATTAAAAACAATTCATTGCACCTTCTTCCAAATACATACCAAACTATCCTTATAATTAATATTGCATTTTCGTGAGGGTGCATTTTTGGGATGTGATGGGGTTCAACCAAATGGGCAATAAATTTTTAAAATAATACACACTCTATGATGGTTCAATACCTCTTTATGTCTAAATATAAATCACTTGTCCTCCATTTTTTATACTACAAAATACATTAAATTGATAAATTTTATACATTTGCCTACAGCTATCGTTGGGATGATTGGCTGTGCTTGGCACAAACTTATACCAAGGGTGGAAATAAGCCAAGTCAGGTCAGGTCAGACTTTGGTTAAATAGGCCTGAGTCTGCAATGGAGACTTAAAACTTGAGCTTGCATACAGGTTTTTTTTAGGTTTAAGCCTAAGCCTTTAAAAGACCTGACGAGACTTGAAGCCTTTTTAAAGGCCATCTTAAAATATAGGCATTTAAATAGGCCTAACATAGGCTCAAGAGTTAGGCTAAGTTGACTTTGAATAGGCTTAGAAGCCAACACCTTGTAGGTTTTAAATAGGCTTAAAGCCTATTTAAAGGCTACAATATTATTAATTTTATTTAATTCATATAATTTAATGATTAATGAATCTAAATAAAAATTAATTAAAGAGTTATTATTTAAAATCTAAATTTTATGCAAGAACCCACTAATATATAAAAGAACGCAACAATACAACATAACAAAATTAACACTAATAAATTAGTAAAGAAAATCAAACGGTATACAATACTCATATAATCTCTTTTGTGTAGCTACTAAAGAATGAATTTAAAATAAATACACCAGGTCAAAAAAATAAAATAAAAGAAATACGGAATCATTCTATCGATATATGCTTTTGACTGCAACACGAGGTATCAAACGCAATGAATCAAAACCTTCAGATACATAACCTTCATATCATCAAAACTCAAGTTTTGATAAATCTATCGGACATCAAAACACTGAATCAACTTAAACTAATGAATTATTATTAGCAAAAGATGGCGAGCTTTGAGTCTGTGTTGCGACGAAGAGAACGGAGAATGGATTGAACAGGTGAAGGCATTCTTGGTTGCGATAATGTGGCGACGGTGAGAGTGAGCAAGCTGTTAGGTTTGTTTGTGTAACATCCCAAAAATTTAATGTAAGGATTAAATTATGGAAATTAGATAGTAAGCCAATTTATGGAACCTAAAAAATTTAAGGAAACTTAAATTTGACAAAGGGAAAAATTAGGACCTAGTGTGTGTAATAAATAGGATAAAAATATACCTATACGTATATATATAAACTTGTTGACTAAACACTCATCCTTCATTTCATTTGGACACTTGGAGGTTGCATGGACAACACACACACGTACTCCTTCTATTCTCTTCCTCTTCTCTCATTGGTACAACACCTAACTACTCCTTGTTTCTCTCTATCATCTTTAGGACAGCACACAAGCACACGTACAGTCTCCTCATTTGCACAACACAACAATCACATGTACTCTTCATTTAATCAAAACCCATTCCTTCAGCTCTTCATTATTTTTCGTTCAGCAGCTGAATAAACAGAAACAGAGAAATAGAGAAACAGAAAACAAGAGAAGAGAGACATGAGAGAGAGGAAGAACAAGCTTCAAATCTCACATACAACATCATAAACGTGTTTAGGTAAGTTTCTCCTACTTTAACCTTGGATTTCCATTGGATTTGTGGTTGTTTTCTGGGTTGTTTTGCTGCTGGAATCAAGAGAAGTCACCAAAAACGTTTTGTTACCGTTCAGTTTCAAAACCAGCAAGTTTGTGTCCGTTTTGCATGAGATTTTCGATTCCTTTTCTTCTGTAATCACGTCCCAAAACTCAAGGAACATGTTTAGGAGTATGTAGAGTCAAAATCTTTGAGATAAGAGTCCAAAATCATGGTTGCATGTGAGTTTTATCAACTCTGTTTTGGTCGCCGGAAAACAGAGTTTTTATCGAAAACTTTCAGAAGCTCAAACGGAGGTTACAGATGGAGTTTTCATTTGGTTCTTTTTGATATGGAAATTTTAGGATGTTTAGTATGAAATAGAATCAAGAAGAGCTGAATTTGGTGTCAAAAAGAATAAGTTATTAATTTTTGAAGTTAGACTGTCAAAACTGACGTTTTTCAGAGTCAGTCAGTTTCGTGTGGCTTTATGACCAACCAAATCATATCTATTAATTACGAAAATTTACAGGGAGATAGTAGACATAACAAGATTTAAAATGAGTGGTAGAATGCATCATTTGGATATCTGTAGAGGAAGTTATGATTTTTGAAAGATGGGTTTAGAAACAGGTACAATCCTGAACATCCAGATTCTAGTAGTTGATTTCGTGGTGTTTTTGAATTATGTAATCTTTTCCAATGGCCATGAAAATTTCCAGAATTGAATTAAATAGTCTTAGATTTAATTTGATATATATTTTGTGTTAATTGGATTAGTATACTAAGAGATATGAATTTTTGAAGTCAGTTGCCCTCAAACTGTGTTTCTGGAAAACAGTTTGTTTGTGTCGAACGTTTAGAAAATCAAACCTTAACAAAAAATTATGAAACTTTCCATATTTAAAGTAGACATTCATAGCTTTAATTTGACGGGTAGAAAATAATTTTTGGACAAGTATATTAGGAGATATATATTTTCAAATTCATGCTATGTTTCTGGAGACTAATCTGGAATAGGGGTATTTCGGGAAATTCTGGGAGTAATATGGTAAATCTGGGTAGATTTTGATATTTTTCCATGAAAATATATTTCAATAGCTTCATGTAGGCTTTAGACCCAGTCAATTTCTATTTTTCTATAATTAGTTATGATTTTTCAGAGTTAACTGAAAAATCTGTCAATTTGTTGAAGAATAGTAAAATTACACTATACAAAATTATATAGTGTATAAGCCACTGAAACTGAGATAATCAGAAGAATATGATTAAAGATAGTAGTAATACAAGTAATAACTAATTACTTGTTAATTTTAATTTATAGGAACTAGTAAAAGCCCGAGCCGAAGAAAAAGTTTTGGATAAACAGTTGGACTGGAAAAGGACCCAGGTAGTAATTCTTTCTCTCATATACTATGTGATTATTTATATGTTGTGTATTCCATTTTCTGTAACATGACAGTGCCTGTGGCACAACACGCGAATAAGCCAGGGTCTAAACATATCGTTTGACCATGGACACGAGTTTAGCTAGGGTTGCAAACAGTCGTTTGGCCTTGGACAGTATGCATACAACATGAGTTAGCATTTTACATATCATGGTGCACTGCATATTTATTTATCGTATTTTATATGACTGATTGTGTATTACTACTGAGATTCATTCGAATCTCACCCTTTTTCAACATCTAAAAATATTCCAGCAAAGGACAGCGGCTCTAAGGGCAAAACCGTAATTACTGGCGATTGAAGGTCCGGTCCTAGCCAGGAGTTACATCTGATTATCTTTAGTTGTGGAATTTATTTCTTTTGTACTTTGTATGTATTTTTCAACCTATATGAGGATTTTCTGTATTATCAGTGAGTACTTATTATCAGTATAGTTTCACTATTTCTGTATGCCATCTGAACGACGCATTTATTATATAGCGAATATCAGAATATTAAGGGGTTTGACAGTTTGAATGTATAGATACCCTAAAGGGATAAAAACCCTAAAGTGTAGTATAGCAATTGACTAAATGTATCTTTAAATAAGGATTAAACAAAATAGACCTAGTCTATTTACACATTTAGGCCTTAACTAGGTCAGGCTGTAGGCTGTTTGAGATGTCTGATCTATTTTCACCTTTATCCCAGATAGTACAATCAATGCTCAAGCACACCAAAACCAAGAAAGGCCCATTATTACATTTTTGTCTTTCTATACTTTACAAATGATTTTCACACTCCTCTCTTCTCTTCCTCTCTTTTCAATAAAAGTTAAATAGGGGTAAAATTGATAAAATATCGTTAATTATACTGTAAATAATATATATTATGAATTAATTTTTTTTCCTACAAGTGATTTATATTTAGACACTCAGTTGTATAAACGTTCTTGAAAAATGTTAAAGAATATATATGCACACGCACGCACACACATTCGCACACATAGTTACACACACACAGCTAGCAAAATGCTTCTGAGAGATTCTATTGGGAATATATCTGAATCGGATATGGATTGAATGGGAAAACATTCCTCCACTCGATCATTATAAATTGGTGTTTTATGAGACATCAAGCATAAAAAAAATTGTATGCGCGCGCATGTATATGTGTGTGTATATCAATACATGTAAAAGATAAATGACAAGAAACTAAAAGAAAGAATAGAAAAATTATCTAAGAAGCCAGTTACGACCTCAGCCAACAACCGAACATCAACCTAAGAAGAGATTGGATAGAAGCCTAGTGACACAATGAGGGCCCTCTTTGCTAGGTGATCTGCCTCCAGATTCAGGTCGCATGGAATATGTCTCACCTCTACTTGCCAAGTAGCTTATCAGTGCTCCTCACTACATTCATCCGTGATGCACATACAAGCTTCGAGGCAGTCACTCAATAGGAGAAAATTATGAACCCCAAGGTCCCAAGAAAAAGCGAGAGAGAGAGAGACACACACACACGGGCATTTTGTTCATTAATTGGCTCATCCACTGGTCCAAGAAAAAGCAAGAGAGCATTATGCAGCTAATTTTCTGAGACATAAAGTGACTTTCTAGTGACTCATAATCCGCTACTAAGTTTATAAAAGCTTTGTCTTTTGCTTCTCTTAAAGAAGTAAGAACTAATTTGAAATATATAATAATTTAAAACTATTTTTAACACTCCATCCATCCTAAAAGAAATTAGTTAAGGAGCAGTTAGTTTAGTTCTAAATGTAATATTTCAATTCTATTTATTTTTAAATTGAAAATTTTTTTTATAAACTATTTCTACAATAGTACATATTATTAAAGGAGTTTTCATCAATGTGAGATAATAATTAAGGGAGTACTTTAAGAAAACCATATACCATTGTTGGTCTTACAATGTGCTCCTTAGTCTGTCTCTATCGTGGGTATGGTTGGCCATCAATCGACTCTCGGCTCGTGTCCCCGAGCTCCTTGTCAGTTAGTTTCGTCTCTCTGTCTCTCATAGTGAAGCTCGCCGTCATCTTTCTCTGTCCGTCTATACCTTGCAATTGATAGGCAAGGAGGAAGTCAAGAAGATGGAAGCTGGGCAAAGATATCCAAGAGGGGAGGAAAAAAAAGCTTAATTACAAGATGCCCCACTTTCTTATTTTTCCCTAAACCTAGAGGAATTCACAAATCACAACCTGTTTCAAAAGACCCGAGGCAGTTTGGACCGCGGTGACTTTTATTTCAACCTATTAAAAATTTGTAGTAAAAGTCCTGAAATAAAACTTAATTAGTATAATGAGGTTTATATTTTAATATGGTTACGTGAAAAGTTGATTTCTTTTCTTTGGAATAACAAGGATAAGAGTTATCTCTTGAAATTTGTCTTAAGGACATTACAAAAACATCCAAGCAACAAGCTGGTGGAACTTGCAATAGACACAACTCATTGTTCGCTTCGTAATCCATTTTAACCAAGATATCAGCAAATTTCAGTGCTTCCCCATAAGAGTGAAAAGTTTATGTGATGTAAACTTTTTTTGGATAGTATATTGAAAAATTAGTTACAAAATGTTTAAGGGCCTGTTTGGCAGGAAGGAAATGGAGGGAAAGGGAGGATGGATAAATTTTTTTGACTTGGTTTTAAGAAAATTGAAGAAGTTGGGTTATTAAATTTTAATAAAGATAATATGTAAAATAAAAAAAATAAGAAAAAATAATTAAAAACTTTCAAACCCACTTCTCTAATTTTTTAAAATCCAATTCATAAAATTTTTTCCTCCCCTCCAAATCCCTCATACCAAACAGCCTCTAAAGGTAAAGAAATATCAAAAAGTTGAAAAACTAAAAATTAGAAAGAGTTAATTCAACTTTAAAATTTATTTTTGAAATAATATTCTTATTTATACCTCAAACTTCAAATATTGGTTAGGGTATTACTCTCCAACTTTCAAGGTTTTCCTTAAATTCAGGTCATAATTTTTAAAATTACCCTTTCATACTCTTAATTTTTTTATAAAAAAAATTATGCTTTTACTTCATCCCGAGATGTTAGTAATATGAATTTAACTTGGTATGCCTGTTGCCTACAATTTTATTTGGCCGGTCACTTACCAGATATTACAAATCCAACCAATAAAGATTTGGACAAAGAGCGATTTGTTGGTGTGTCGACCATGTCATTGGGCATCGACCAGTTCAAGTTTACTTCTTAAGCAAGTTGAGAGAGAGAGTGAAGATCATCATCATCTAGGCTAAAGTATATTTTTAATCTTTTAAATTTATAAGAGATATAACTTTAATCCTTAACTTTATTGAGTATACTTTTTGTCCTATAATTATAATACCGTTAATGTTATTAACAAAGAACACTAACATAATAGTAAATTATGTGAAAAAAGTGTAATTAAATGTTATTAATCTTAAATTTAAAATAAGTGTAAATTGAAAAATATATAAAAGCTTAATAAAGAAGTCAACATCAAAATCTCGATTGTATTAAAAACTTATAATTTAATAATATAAATATATTCATTTATTAAAAAATTTAGTTTAATAATTTAAATAGCAAAACCTCAATTTCATTTGCAGGAATTTGCTAGTTTATTTTAGTTTAAAAATTTAAATATAATATATTAAAAAAAATTAAAACTTAAATATATTTTGTCAGCTATACAGTCATTACATGAGTTTCTTGCATCAACATTTTTCGTTGATAAGATTAATTATATGAAATATTGGACTCAAAATGTACTTTATAAAGTTAAGAGACAAAAAATATACCTCATATAAAATTTAATTGATTAAAAATATATTTTAGCTCATCATCAATTATCTCTGTACTATTGGAATTGGGATTAGGATCTAACCTCTTTGTTATTTTATCTAGAAAGATTATGATATATGTGCACCTGTACGGAGAGAATAATTAAAGAGTTCTCATTATTAGATTTGTTACAGTACAGTGTAACATGCAATTAAAATGGGTTAATGTGCAAATTTATGTGTTTGGGTTTTCTCAAAATCTTTTATCTCATTTTTTTAGAATTATATTTCCACCATATGATTAAACAAAAATAAATAAATTTAAACTGTTAAAATCTGATATACATAAATTATAATTGCAATACAGACAAAATTTTAAAAAAAAATTAAATTATAAAATATTATAATAATATTTTTAAAATATATTAAATTTAAACCATTCATTTTTTTAATCTCAGAGTGCAGATGAAATTCTGATTAGCATTTTTTAATCTCATTTTTTGATCAACATTGACCATTTGATCTCTTTGATTAGCATTAATCAATTGTCTTGTCAATGGCCTCACCACACCCCTTCTTCCTCCTCTATCAGTACCCCTCACCTGCACAAAAATTCTAAGGTCTTCACGGCCCCAACCTTCACTTTTCTCATAATGGTGAGCATAATCAGGATCATCAGCATAATGTTGCTTGAAATCATATCCAAACTCAAATGGTCTCTCAAACCAATCAAGTCTGCTAACAAATGGAAGCAAAGAAGCCAAACTTTGTATCCCCAATCTCAATTCTGCTATCTCTGTCAATGGCATTATCATATGTTTGAATTGAACTTCAGATATGATCTTGTCGGATACCAAGAGCTTCATTATCACTTTATTGAATGATAGCTTGCAAAGATCCAAATAATTGTACACAATCAGTAACCCTGACTTGTCCTTTTAATACTTCCCCCTATGTTTATTTGCATTGGCCCACTATCATCTAAATATAACTTGACGTTCTTTCTAGGGAAAGTTGCAGAATGAATTTGAGCCATATTTGCACAACCCTCAAGAAATATACGTTTAATCTCAGGGGCATGAAGGAGATCTGGCAGTGCAATGAGATGTTTTGAATACGATAGATGAATTTCCTTTAGATTTGGGAAATGCTTAAAAATAAAGAAGCAGTGTTAATTAAACAAATTAGATAACTACACGTCCGTACAAGTTAATGAAGAGTTTCTCTCAGAAATTAAAACTGTCACATCACAAAGGAAATATATCCATGCATTTAGAATATGAATTGGATTCTTGACAAATAGTTCAAGTACACTCCTTTTGTTTGAATGTAGAAGCTAGTTTATAATGCAACAAACTAAATACTACATTTAAAATCTGAGGTAGTACTATTTAATAATCAATTTAAAGGTGGTAGAGCAAACATTGGCATTCTAAATTATTCTATCAATATTTGATATGAGATCATAAAATTAAATCACCCCAAAATAAAATTATGATATATGAAAAATCGTACGTACCTAATATCAATTCTAAAGTTATTGGACATTACTATTAGGCATTTCAAGTGTAACAAGATTCCCAGCACAAAAATGTAGTGGCACATATGGTAGTGAATACTCTTCCCAATTGAAAAACCTTAATTCTTCTGAAAGATAATCCAAATCTTCATAAGTATTTAACTTTAAAGGTATCGGACTGTAAATTTTAACAAATATTAAATTATGCACATCTTTCAAAAGTTGTTAGCCCTCAATGTAATACTTTTTATCTTGCTCGCATCCAATGACATGCATCGGATTCCCTCAATCCCCTAGTAATAGAAAATCAAGAGAAAAATAATTATCATTGCCAAATAATAATAACCAAATATACTGTAAGACAATTAAATATATCTGCTTTTAGGAATATCCAAATTAATAACGCCAGTACGCATTTTATTCAAAAATTCTCACAGTTCACGATTTCCTGATAATAAATGAATCTCTAAGAAATCATATACATAAAGAGTACAGACACACATATGTATACCTTCATACATGTGTATGCGCAGATGTTTAACTATAAAGCAAATATTTATTTGAAACACTTGGCCAACACAATTTTTTAATAAGAAAAGAATGAACTTAAGACTAACGACAAGACCAATTCCAAGACATCGAAAAACTGCAAGGCTGGAACCATGTAGACCACGTTATAGCCTCGCTTTAATATTTTATCTGTTTTCAACTTTCATGGACTTTGTACTTCTAATAACAATATTGCAAAAGCATGTAAACGCGTGCGTATGCATGCACACACTTACACTACACCAATAACAATATTGAAAAACTGCAAGGCTGGAACCATGTAGACCACGTTATAGCCTCGCTTTAATATTTTATCTGTTTTCAACTTTCATGGACTTTGTACTTCTAATAACAATATTGCAAAAGCATGTAAACGCGTGCGTATGCATGCACACACTTACACTACACCAATTAGTCAGATCAAAATCAATGTTGTGAATTATTTCACTTATCACTTAATGAAAATTCTTAGAAGGTTAATTATATCTTTTAAAATAATACATATTACAATAGGCCTAATTTATATTAAAATATTGGTCGATAAACAAATTACACCCGCCTATTGCAACTTTAGTCATTATTTAAATCCAGAAAGATTTCCTTATACGAATAATCAAATCAAAGAAAATAAAAATATTAAAACAAAGGAGCTTCAACATAAATGTTGACACTTGTCACCAAAGATTTTAATGAGGAAAAAAATACTTAGACAAATGCACGCAGATATCACTAGGAATCTGACAATTAACATTAAAGGTTGATAAATTAACGACCAGACCCATTCAAAAAATTGTAGCTTATTAAAAGAATAGGAAGAATGAATAAACAAAATAAATCATTACCTGAAACCAATGCGATAGAAAGAACAGACCAAAACAGCGTATCAATTACAGAAACTATTGCTTTGTTATGATTATGAATTTATTGAAAAACGGGGGGTATCAGTCTTGCTGGGCTATTTCTTGGACTTGGAAATGTTACTGTAGTGGTTGATAATTCCAAACTCTGGTCCCACCAAGTTGTGGATAATATATCAGTGGGCACTGATGTATCCGCAACATTATTGAGGAACAAAAATTTATTAAAGTCAAGTAGGTTTTTTTCATAGGGTGGGGGCAGAAAAAAGCTATGGTTATACTCTATATCTTTTCATTTTTTACAATTTTTATAACTACATCGGATTATGGTTATGTTCAAAAATCAAACCAAAGAATTCTTATCCTTCAAAAGAATGAAATGAGAAAATATATGAAGGAAACTCTCCTATTTCTTATCAGAGGAATTCCTTGTAATTTCCAAAGTACACATGCATATATGCATGCATTAAATTAAGGTTTGCTTCGTAACTTTCTTCTTTATTAAATTAAGTTTCAATACAACATGACAAATATTTTTCTTTTGATGGAATAATAAAGAAAAAAAAAATATTAAATTTCAACTCCAAAACTTCATGACATCATAAAAGAGCTTCTTTTTCCTTTTTTTTCTTTTTTTAACATCAATAAAAGAATTTCTTAATTTTCCTTATAAAAAATAATTCTTCTTAATTTTTTTAATATAGAAATATTTAATATTTTGTATATCATTTTAAGAGAGAATTGTGTAATTTTTCAAGTAAAAAAGTGTGAGTGTGTGTGTAGCTTTCTTTTTCACTTGAAAAATTACACAATTCTCTCTTAAAATGATATACAAAATATTGAAGATTTCTTTATTTTGTGGAAATTGTACAAAACCATATGAGGGGTCTTTTTCTTTTTCTCCCAATGTATACATAGAACGGTTCCTTTTATTAAATAAAGTCTGGTCTGTCCAGGCCATGGAAATGTGAATATGGTGGGTGATAACTCAACAAGATGGTCCCTCCAAGTTGAAATTAAAAAACGACGGTGCACTTAATTTTAGCTAATATATTTGCCAACTAATATTAGCTAATATCACATATTCACATCAAGATGTTAGGGTACAAAGTTACTTTTAACAAAATAATACGGTAAAATATTTTTTTATTTGGTCAATAATGTATTTCAATACTTTTAGAGCGCAAAAAACTTTTACCTCGCTTCTTATGTGTTGAGAGATTCAATTTTTTAATTTTTAGGTTTTTAAAAGTCAAGTTAGATTGGATCATCAAAAGTTATTAGGAGCCTTACATGCATAAGGCCCATATGTGAATTTAAGTCAGCCCATTGAATTATGATGTAGGGTACCTCTCTATTGATTTGATCATACCACTAATTTCATAACATTATTGCACCATCCCACTAAACGCACGCACGCACGCACATATATATACACATATATGGCCTGATAATTCATTTATCATTTCTTCAACACTTACATACACATATATTATATTTTTGTGTGTGTGTGTATGATTTATGCCCAATTTGGGTAAAAATCGTTTTTTCCTGAAGAAGCATCACGAGTAAGTATCGGTTCAAGCGAAAAATTGTTTAAATGGATAATAATTAGTCTTACATTACGTTCACTCACCCAAGAATTTGATCTTGTTTAAAGTATTACAGATATTTAAAGGAATCATGTACTTGAAATTTGAAATACGAAAGTAGTATGATAGATATCAGTCAGAATATTTTTATTTAAAAACAAACGGATATATATAATGCCATAAGATATGACTGAATCCAACTATGATAGTATTGGTTATTGGAATGATATCAAAATCAAACCTTTTAGATGCAAATTATAACTATATATAATTATTTTATCATATAAAAAAAAAATTCAAAGTCGACTGCTTCTTCTGTTCTATGTTTCGAAGATCTGACTGCCTCTTTCCTTCTACGTTTCGACCTCTGTTTGGCGCCTTAGACCTCCGCTCTGCACCTTCAATCGCGTCCCACCCCCTTCCAGCCTTCAAATCTCCAACCCTCACTTTTATCTCCCATCAACTTCTTTAATGTAGGTAGGGCAGAATTATTTCACAGCCACCAACTTTGTTTGGGGGACACATATGGAGTCTCAGCAAGGGTGAGGAAGATCTTATAGTACTGAGTTTTCCTGTCAAAATAGTTAAATATATATATAAAATTGACACATGTACAGTTTGTGGGACCCATATAACGTTTGTTAGTACTAACATAACAGTTGTATTAAAAATGTCCCTTTTTATAGAGTTTATGTATATTTTAACATTAAAAAAAAGTTTATGATGTCGTATGCCTTTTTTATAAAAAAATTTTGTTGTTAAAATTACATCTTTACTGTAAAATAAATAAATGAGATATTTTTATGCATATATTTTTAAATAGAAAGCTTGTGATAAAAATGGAATATATATATTTTTCTTGACTCCTCGATCATGCGTGAATTTGGGGTCAACCTTCAACAAGTCAAGTCATGCAGCACTCATCATTTGTGTGAATTTGTTGCATTGTTGCTTCATTGTATTTGTCCCGCACCGACCCCGTTGCCTTTTGTAATATCCCAAAATTTATTCAAAGGCTAAGGATTAATTTATGGGAGTTAGATAGTAAGCCAAATTATGAAACCTATGAAATATAAGGAATCTTAAATTAGACAAAGGGAAAAATAAAGACCTAGTGTGTGTAATTAATAGGATAAAAATATACCTATATATATAATAATAATAATTAAAACACACACACCCACTTCCCACACTTCACATGCAATCCATGCACACACAACTATTTAATTAAATAACACACACACACTACACACATGGCACACACATACACATTTTTAATTATTAAAAAAAACACACTCTCTCTCATTCTCTTAATTATACGTAACACACAACACACACTTCACAAATTTTTCCATTCACTTCAGCCATTGTCCAAAAAGGAAAGAAAGAGAGAGTGAGTGAAAAAGAGAGAGAGTAAGAGACACATAATAGAGAAAGAGAGATAAGTAAGAGGATAAGTGCTACCAGAGGAAGGAAGAAGTGATTACAAATTCTACATACAACTCCATATCCTAATATAGGTGAGTTTCCTTCCCATATTCTTAACTCTTTCTAGTTGATTTAAGACTATTTTTGGGTAATTTGGGAAGCATAAGAACCTAGTATAATGAATTGTTGACTTGTGAGGTTTTGTTTTGGGAAAAATAGTGCATGAAGAAGGAATGAGAATTTGTCAAATTTGAGGTTTCCAATCAATTCTACACGAAAAATTATGTGGGAATACATGTGATTTTGATTTTTGGATGATTATATATAAGTCTAGAATTTTTAGAAAATAAGAGGAGTTGTTGTTCGGTTAGTTTCTCTGAAATCATATTGGTTGTAAAATAAATTTCGGTAACCAAACCTAGTCCGAAAATTATGAAAGTTTCCAGAAGGAAAGTAGACATCTTAAGCTTTAATTTGATATATAATATGTATCATTTGGGTTTATAAATAGTGAGATATGAATTTTTAAAGTTAGATGATGAATCTGGAACGTTTTCTGGTACAGATGGGGTTTGACGAAATTATGGAAATTTTGTGACTATAATATCTAAATGGTAATATTGTTTCCTAAAACTATACTTAAAGAGAAACATATAGGATTTTTAACCATCCCATTTGGAGTTCTAGATATTTAGTTATGAATTTTAGAAGTTAAGCTATTGAAACTGGAAAGATTTTCTGGCAGTGCGAGAAAAATTTAAAACTGGGAATTATTCATGGATAGGTGGTAGTTAAACGTATTTTTCTATTAAAATAGACTTCATAAGTGACACATAGAATTTGGAACCACCTTAATTGGATATTTCTAGGCCAAGATATGAATTTTCAAAGATTATTGAAAATTCTGACAGAATTGAGTAATAGTGAAATAAAAAATAAAAAGTAAGGGAATTTTTGAAATAATTGGGACTCTAAGGGTCAAATTAAATACTTAGAGTTGGTATGAGTCCATTAAATACCTATTGGATTTAAGGTATTAGCTATAATGATAACCTACCAAAGTGTCTTAAATTATTTTGGAATAAGTAATAATTCGCCCGTCCGTAAATTATAAATTATAGGATTTGACATTTGCCCGAGACGCCTAAGAGACTGAGAACAGGAACCAAATTTGGAAAGACTGTCAGGTAGTACCTTATCTCTTATATCATATGTGATGCCATGTATGTGTACCATATCATCTGTATATGTGTGGGACAGATAGTCCATAGGCGGTAAGACCCGTAAGTACAAGTTACACCGGGAGTTACCCGGGGGCGTCTTGAGTCAGGTAGGCTTAAGGCAGAAAGCCCGTGACTGTACCTTGTATGGGGCAGAGGCCCTGGGCAGCCAGATTGTGAATCTCAAGCGCTGTGAGTATGAGATAAGGGACCGGTTAGGCCCTTTTATGTGCTGCATTTCTGTAAGTTGTGCTGTTTGATGATTTGTTTTACATGCTTAGTATTTGCATATTATATGAGTGATCTGTGTACTACTGAGATTCTTTTGAATCTCACCCCTTTTTTAACAAATAATATACAGCAAAGGCGTCCAGCTCTAAGGGCAAGAAGGTAATATAGACGGACGAAGAAGAGACAAATAAATTATGGACTGTTTGGTTATCATTTTATTTTGGATGACTGTAAAATATTTATAAGTAGTAGTAGTAGTAGCGATAGTAGTACTGGTACTCGCGACGCAGACTGTATAAGTTGTAATCCGTACGCTAGACTTTCGATAACGTATTGGTATCTAGAAACCAATAAGTTAACCATCACGACGCGAGCTATGGATAGAAAATGATCTGTATTTTAAATAAATGATTTTGAAACTGATAAAGATAATGAATTTACAAATTAAAATTTAGACTATACATATTTATTTTAAAAAGTTTTTGAAAATCCTATACAAATATAAGATTAAACTATTTTTAAATTGGGACTTTAAATTATTTTGGTCTCAAATTTAAAACCATTATATATTTAAACTAATCTAAAGGCTTTAGAAAATAAGGTATTACACCTTTGCTTTTGCTTTTGGGAAAAAAAATTAAATTTAGGAGGGCCTATTTATTTGTATGCATCCAGTATCATCATCATTAGGGCATTTTTTTGTATTTTAGACTTAAAAGACTATTTTAGAAAATTTGCTAGGAGTATTAACTGTACTTATTTGTATGCTCCGGTATCTATTTTAGATTCTAATAAACGAATTTAATTTGTTTATTATGTGCCAGCAGACCCAACTATGAGGTGTAAGGTCATAATTAAGCCATAAAAGTCACATGAAATTAATAAAGAAATAGATAGATTGAAATATTAATTTGATTCGACATAAGGTAGGTTTTTTTAATATATATTTATCTATTTTTTGTTCCATTATCAGATATGTCCTTATGGTTAACAGGTTAAGTCAACCCTGACCTTAAGGGTTATTGTCACTTTTTTGTTGTTTTGTGTATTTCCACGTTGGCCTATTAATTGTTTTATTTATCCTGCGCCCCCACATGATTTTTGGTCATAGGAGCAAATCAAAAAAGAAAAATAAAGTGTGAGGTTATTTAGTGTAATGCCACAATAAGATTAACAATTTGTACATTTTAAAAGTGTGGAGGCCCAGCACACGATAATATTCCTTAGTTAACTCTTCTTCTTCATGTTCAATTTTCATTAATCACATCTCCTTGACTATTATCAATCATATTATGTTATGTCAATGGCCCCACCCGATACATGCCTTCCTCCTGTATTTTTGTTAATTTATTCCAACTTTTATATTTAAACAGAGCTTGCATTTCATCACTTGGAGTTTTGTAAGAATAATTTTTACGCATATGAAAATATGATTAGTTGAAAAGAAAGATAGTCTGAAATTGAACAGAAATAGAATGGAAATTAAAATAAGGAGTGAAAGTTAAATAATGAAGATAACATCACTATATATAAACGAAATTGCTATTGCTCATGTATTTGAGCTTTAGACTCCTGTTGGGGAGTGATTAAGGTGAAAGAAAGAACATGCACTTTGCTTTCTTAATAAAATAAATAAATCAGCTGTTTAGTTCATTAAGAAAATTTGAATAACACAAAGAATGTATAAAAAGGAAAAATTGAATAAAATAAATGAAGAGTTTAGTCAATATATAAAGTCAATAATGATTAAAAAAATTAAGGAGAACAGACATATAACCATCAACATAACAGTTGATCCAGCAACCAGCATCATGTCTGATGAAGAAACGACAATCATCATGTCGGACAGTGAAAGCGGGTGGCGGAATGGGGAGGGAGACTGTTAGATCTAAGACAGTATCGCAGGAAGCATGAGAGAGTGGTGAAAGTGAATTGAGAATGAATGAATCTTCAACCACAATATCACTCTCTCTCAATGTCAGTTGCGTCAACAATGACCAGCGAGTGATGCTGGTGGGAACTCTTGTGAATATTGTAGCATTACTACTGTTACTACCTCCACAATAATATTCCCTCATTACCTCTTCCTCGTCCTCTTCCTCTTCTTCTTCTTCTCCAGCTTCAGTTGATGTTTGAAGATGATGATCATTAATCATTTCTCTTTGATTATCATCCATAATCATATTATCTCTTGTCAATGGCCCCACTACATGCCTTTCTCCTCCTCCATCACCCCTCCTCCTCACTTTCATTCTAACGTTATTACTAATCCAATAATAACAATCATAGTCATAGTCATAATGTTGCCTGAAATCATGCCCATACTCAATTGGACCCTCTAATAATTCAACTACCCTCACAAATGGAAGTAAATATCTCAATTCTTCTATCTCTTTCTCTGCCAATGGCATTTTCACATGTTTGAATCCAACACCGCATATGATGTCGCCACATACCATCACCTTCATTCTCACTTTATGAAATGACAGCTCCTCATGATCCAAATAATTGTACACCATTACTAACCCTGACCTTGTCCCTTTCATACTTCCCCCAATAATTATTCGCCTTGGCCCATCATCTCCTACCCATAAAGTGTCAAGATTGCCCAGGACAATTGAAGAATGGATTTGATTCAAATTCACACAACCATTAACATCCACACGTTCAATCTTAGGGGCATGAGAAAGATTTGGGAGCGCAGTTAGATGTTTTGAACCCCACAAAATGATTTCCTTTAGATTTGGAAAATGCTGAAAAAATAAAGCATTGTTAAATAAATTGCACAAGTATATGTATTAACAATTTAAAAAAGGATTGCCCTCATGCCATTTAATAAAAATGCGATATTATAAAGAAAATAAGTCAACGCATTTAGACGATGAACTGCATTTCCAGAAAAAAGGACAACTACTACTCCACCGTCAAGTTTAAAAAAAGTAAAGCCAATATTTGTATTCCGAATTATTTGGTCAATGTTTGATGCCAAAAATGATACGTACCTGATTTTCGTTCCAAAGTTGTCGGATATTACTATTAGGCATTTCAAGTATAACAAGATTCTGGGAGCAAAAATGTAATGGCACATGTGGAAATGGATATTCTTCCCAAGTAAAAAACCTCAATTCTTCAGAAAGATAATCCAAATCATCACAAATAGTCAACTTTGAAGACTTTCTCTTATCAGACTTGTAAACTTTAAGGAATATTAAATTATACATCTTCCGAAAATCACTAGCCCTCCATGCGGTCCTCCTTCTTATCTTGCTCAAGTCCAACGACAAGCATCGAATTGCCTCTATTCCCTAGGAATAACAAATCAATGGAAACACAATTATCATTGCCTTAAAAAATGACTAAAAATACTGAAATGCAATAAAATATACCTGATCTCTATTTATAAAAATATATAAATTAATTACCTGTATGCATGTTTACGTCTCATAATAGGGATCCACATTGCCTACTCATAAAAAAGATGAGCAGGGGAATGCTCATCACCCTAATTTTGGGGTTTTGTTTTATTTTTTTGAAAAAACAAAGCTCCATACACTAAAAATCAATTAGTTTAAGATACTTGGTGTTAAAAAAATATTTTAGATATTGGGTGCTACAGGAAAAATATTTTAGATATTGGGTCTTTGACACTAACTGCCAAAGACGAATAAATAACATGAAGACAACAACTATCACTAGGAATTAATCTGGCAATTAAGATCATAAAGAAAATAAGATAAAATAATAATAGTAAACAGAATAAATCATCACCTTGCCACAGATGAAAAATTCATAAATGTCCTCATGCCTCCATAGTCGAATAGGAGTTCTAGCACTAGAGAATAACTGTCGTCTAGCAATTTCAAGGCCCATTTTCATTACAAGATTGTGCATCTCAATATGATCAGTATGATTGTTAAATGAAATGAGGGATTTCTCTCTCAAAACACTAATTTCAATATCCACAGAAGAGCCATATATTTGTTTTATCAGGTTCACAGAAACACAAACTCCATCCTTGACTAAGAATGCCAGGTCAAGAAACACATTCTGCTGTTTGTCGTCAAGTCCATCAAAACTCAACTTCAAAACATCAACAACATCCTTGGGTGGAGCTTCATTTAGTTTCTCCAAAGAACTTTCCCACTCTTCTTTTCCTCTGCCATAGAGAAAGCAACCCAACACTACCAAGGCTAATGGATTTCCCTGACAATATCTCACTACTAATTTTGATAACTCCATGTAACCTTGAGATGGCTCATGTTGCTTGAACGCTTTCAAACAAAAGAGATAAAAGGCATCATGGAAATCCAAATTTGAAACATGATAGATTGAAAATGCAAAAGCATTCTTTAGCACTTGCTGATTTCTTGATGTTATAATAATCCTACTTCCTTCCCCAAACCAACCACACACTTTGGTTAAATCTTCGACTATTACTGAATTTTCCACATCATCAAGTATAAGAAGAATTTTTTTGCACTGAAGCCTACTTTTCACATAATTGGATTTTATGTCATAGATGTTGATGTCCTCATCTTTTAATATGTCTTTGAGGCAATTTTGTTGTAACTCATCGAAGCCAATTTTTGCTAATTGCTCATTGACCTTTTCAATAAAGGAGAGAGCATCAAATTGAGCTCTCATCTCTTGAAATACAGCTTTAGCAAGAGTTGTCTTACCAGCACCACCCATACCCCATATTCCCATAATTCGAGCGTCAGTTAGAAGTTTTCCAATGTTTTCAATATGACAAGAAATGCCAACCAATCCTTCATGATGAGATGATGACTTATACTTCAACTTTCTCGAAATGTCCTTGACAATCTCTTCAACAAGTTTGAATTCAGGTCTAGCACAAATTTTAATCAAAAGAAATGGCATATTTAATATACGTAGAAAATAAAAAATAAAAAACAAAGAAACAATAATAATCTTGCTAGAATGGTAAAGATCAATTAAATAAATCCCCAAAACCAACAACAAAGGGAGTGAAGCTACCTGGTATTTGCTGAATCCCATCCGGAGAGACTTGTAGATTGGATTAAAGCATTTCTCCACTTTTGCATTTTTTCTTGATTGTCTTTAAATCGTCGCTTCAATACATCAAATCCATTTCCAAAACTCCCTTTTTGTTTGCGTATATTTGAAGGATCCACATTGTAGAAAATAGGTATCACAACCCTTCCAAATTTTTTCTTGCATTCCAATATGTGAACAAGTTCATCCATACACCATGTTGAAGAAGCATAATTCTCAGAGAAAATAATCACAGATATTTTTGATTCCTCTATTGTTCTCAAAAGCACTGGTGAGATTTGTTCTCCTTTGCTGAGTTCATGATCCATGAAAGTGTGGATGCCTACATTGTGAAGTCCTTTATAAAGATAACTTGCAAAAGTCTGGCGAGTGTCTTCCCCTCTAAAACTAAGGAACACTTCATACTTTGTAGCATGAGGAGAACCCCTTTGACTTAAACTCCTATAATCATTATAACTGCAAACAGAAACGAGACGTCAACAAATATTGGGTTATATGATCAAATCAAACAAGAAAATAAAGAGTATGAGGTTATTGAGAGGAAGCTAGCTACCTATCATCAACAGCAACAACCTGGTTACCATTAAGCCAATGAGAGATGAATCTGATAGCTTTGTGAATTAATACTCCCAATAGGATCAATAAAGCTTCTCTGAGCATTATTAAAGCAATGGTTTTGATAGCAATTTCTCGGTTCAACCTTCTGCAACATGAAACTAAGGCTTAGATCTACGACGATAAGGTAGCTAGGAACGAGATTCCAAACTATAAGAAACATGAAATTAACAAAAAAAATTTGCAAAATTTTTCCTGTGAGAAGAAAACCATGGAAATTCTGGGGAAAATGCTTTCAAGTGAAAGAGAAAAATAAAAGAATTAATGGACAATATTAAAAATGTTAGCCTCAGGCATTGCAGACTTCCTCTTCTTCAAACAAGTTCTATAACATCCCATTTTTAGTCATCAATATTCCTTGTATGCAATTAATATATTTAATGGAATAAAATGGTGAATTGTGATGTACATGCAATGGCAGAAACATTCCGATCGGTGGTTACACATAACTTGGCTAAGGTAGGACATAAAGAAGCAACTAATGTCCACTTAAAGGCCTAACATTGTAACATAAATTGGAGCATGAAAGGACACAAATAATGGCCTAATAATAATATTAAAATTTGGTCAAAAATATGGAAGAAGAGCAAGACATGAATTTTTACAAAAATATAATGGCAAAATGGTAATTTTTCAAAAAATAAAGAAACAAATATTTTCCCCCTTTTTCTCTCAATAATTTCGGCCAAAGAGGGAAACTAAAAGGGAAATAGTTATTTGGTAATAAATATCATAAGTTGGAGTATTTGTTACCAATTGGAAATTTAGTGGAAAAAGGTCAAAAAGTCATTACACAAAATAATTACTTGGAAGATGCAATAAGGGAAAAAGCAAGAAGTCATATTTATTTTCCCTTTCCTCTTGAATTTCAGTTAAAGGGAAATTAAAAAGGGAAAATAATTTTGCTTGGACCATATTAAAAGAAGAGGAATCAACTATGGCCAAGTAAAATTTGCATGTGGTAAAAAATTGCCATAAAATAATATTATGTTCATAAAACAAGAAGAGATAATACAAGAGGCATTTAATTCTCTCCTTTTGCACTTGATATTTTGGTCAACAAGGGAATAAAAGGGAGATGAGTTTATCTTGGATCATAATAAAAGAAGAAGGGAAATTAAGGCTAACGAAAAAGGAACACATGTCCATTTACATTAAACAAACATATTTTGTAAAGTAAGAGAGATATTTGATCAAGTCATTATCTCTTCTATTGCTTCTCATTTTCAGCCATCAACATCATCAAAGAGAGAGAGAAAAGCTGAAGAACATCAAGAACACCAAGTGGTCAGAAGCCGAAGAATCAAGTTAAGAGCTTGAAAATCAAGAGCTTATGCCTTTTAAACTACTTAAGACCTCTTCTAACCCTTCTTCTTCTTGAAATTCATCATTAGCAAGCTAAATCAAGGGAGAAGAGAGAGAGGTCAGTGACGTATTTAGAGAGATAAAGTTGAGAATCTACGAGGAAATCATATAAACTTGATCCTCTTGTGGTATATGATGATGATGATGTTGTTGTTGTTGGTTTTAGCTTATTTTTTTTGCTTGGTTTGTAAATTTTGGAAGATAAAACCCTAATGGAAAATTATGCCAAAATTTCCTCAAATCATATTTATTTAGTGTTTAAGTAGTTCATCATGTGATTAGAAGTGGAAAGGAAGGAATTTATGGATTGGAATCACAAAAATAGTTTTTCCCTTACTCTTTCGGCCAAGTGCAGAGCAATAGGGAGGATATGAAATTTTGAAAATATGATAATGCCATTGGATTGAAAGTGAAAATTGTATAGGTATACATGAGTTCATGATTTTTGGATGTTGGTATGCAAATCTGGAAATTTTTGCAATTAAAGGAACATGCTGTTTGATTGCTTCCAGTAAGGCAGTGTGATTGTGCAATGGGTTTAGATGGTCAAACCTGGTCCAAGAATTATGAAACTTGGCAGCATTAAATTGGAGATGTAGAGATTTAATTTCATAAGTAATTTGTAATTTTTGGACAAGTACATTAAAAGATATGGATTTTCAAAGTTGTGCCTTGTTTTTGGAAGACAATATGGAATAGTGGGAGTTTGGTGAATTTCTAGGAATGTCATGATTGTAGTGGTTAAACCAAAGTATTTTTTCACAAAAGTAAGTTTAAAGAGCTTCATTAAGGCTTTAGAACCAATCAAATTGGATTTTCCTAGAATTAAATATGAATTTCAAAATTGACTAAAAAATCTGCCAATTTTCTAAAAACATTGAAATTGCACTTTATAGAGTTGTACGGCGCAGAAATTGTTGAAACTATTAAAATTACACTAGATAACCAGCAGAATTTAATTAAAGAAAGTAATAATACAAGTAATAATCAGTTACTTGTAACTTAAATTTGATAGGAACTGGAAATAGCCCGAGCCAGAACTAAAGTTTAGGATAATCAGGGGACTTAAGAAAGCAGTCGGGTAGTAACTTTTTCTTGTATATACTATGTGATTATTATATGTTTAAGTATGCCATTCTTTGTAACATGAGCATAGATTCATGGACACATATTAGCCTAGTTGTGGTCTAGGATCCAATAGAGGCATAGGGTTAAGTCAGGGTGGAAACATGTCGTTTGACCTTGGACAATGTGCACACAGTGTTCTATCATCTTATATGACATGATATAATGCATATTAATTTCCGCATTTTATATATCTGAAAAACATGTTGCTACTGAGATTCGTTTGAATATTACCCCTTTTCAAACTAAAAATGTTACAGCTGAGTCTAGTGGCTCAAAAGGTAAAGCGGTGGCTACCAGTGAGTAGAGTCTCGATGCATACCGAAGCTGCTGTAGTTATCTATACTTGTACTTTTGTTCTTTTGGAGACTTTTGTATACACTTGTATATATTTTTCAAATCTTACTGAGAATTCTTGTATTGTAAACAAGTACTTAATATCGGTATGTTTCAGCTATTTATGTATGCCCTTATGGAAATTTGTATTTATTACTCTGTAAATATCGAAATGTCAAGAGATTTAAAAAGTTCTTCAGATATATCAACAAGAAAACCTTCTCTTTTCAAACACGCCATAAATCAATTTAATATGGTGAGAAAAATATATAAATTGTGCTCTCTCTTCTTTGAACTATATTAATTGTTACTTGAGACATTAGTGTAGAGAAAATAGATATAAAATTTCCTGTATTTTTTTATCTCAATTTTTGTTATCTAAATAGAGCTTCCATATTAATTGGTCAGATAGAATTTTATAAAAATATTTTTGGTGCGTTCGAAAATATTGAGTAGTGGAAAAGAAAGCAAGTCTGAAGCTGAACGGAAATAGAAACAGTCCTCTGTTTTTAACAACAGCACAGAGATTAAATTCAATTGGGTGAGAAACTAAGGCATTCCCTTTCTGTTTTTTCACCTTTTTCTTGAAAATACTGTAAAGTTAAAACTATAGAATTGCTAATTCAAATTCAACCACCATTTATCTTCATATATTTTCCCCAAAAAAAATGCAAACTTCAACACAAAGGAAAAGATCTCAAGCCATAAAAGCGCAAAAATTGAAAAGGTTATAGTAAATTCAATGAAAATTTTTCTATATATATATATATATATATATTATTAAAAGATGAAATATCTTGTGAAATAGGAGCAATTGTGAGATACTTTACTATGGGTACTGTAAAGATGAAATTCAATGGCGGTCCTCCTAAATCACAACCCTAGCCAGAGAGCATGGGGTGTGGGGACAATCAAAACATTGATATAATAATGGATCTAGTAGTTCTTCATATTCAGAAAGAAAGAACAAGCACTTTGCTTTTCGAATAAAATAAATAAATCAGCGGTTTGCTTCATTAAAAAATTTTGAATAAAAGAAATGAAGAGTTTAGTCAATAGATCAAGTCGACCAATATCTTTGAAGGTTTTGGGCCTTTGTTTTACAGGAGTAAAAGTATGAAAAATTTCAAATGTTTGAGTATTATGAGATCTACGACAGTATGGTAGCTCAGTAAGGAGATTGAATATAATCAATAGCTACGACTAGGAGAAGAAAACAGCAAATATTTTGCTGAAATTTTCTGTGAATAATGAAGGGAAAACAAGTAAAAGAGAAGAAATAATTAATAACATGGATCGAAGGAAATAGATCTCACTAGCAAAGGTCTCAAAAATAGAAGCTTCAGAATTTGTTTTCTCTTCAAACAAATTCTTCAGACTGCAAAGCTCGATGTTCCATGATTGATGAAGACGACGCGCAGGGCTTAGAAACTGCTTAAGAGTGATCTCACAGCACTGCAAAGAATCAAGTGTTGAATTTCTATCGAATATGCCACTACCGCACCACGAAGCTTCCTGGATATTTCCTCAACTTTTCAAAATGAGTTTTTACTTTTTAGTCTTTTTCCAAGTCTTTTTCTAAAAAGTCACGCATCAACTGTCTTGGAATAATAAAATAAAACTTCACATTCATATTGTTTGGTGTTTAAACATTTTCTTATATTTAAATACATTATTACTCTCCTAATCTCGAATCAAAATATAAAATTAGTTGAAATATCATTCATTTGTCTAAAAACATTTTTTTATTGGAATATTTCTTTTGCAGATTGACAAATCCCTATTTTAATTATATATTTTTATAATTTAATTGGGGATTTTGTCATATTAATTAAGTTTAAAATGCTTTACTTATGATACAATTGAGATTAAGAATAAATACATTTAATTAGGATTAAAAAGGGAAAAATTATCAAAATAATTGTAATTACTCTTAATTATTTATTCTTGAGAGGATTTAATATTGGCTTAATTGTTTTAATTGCAAGCGTTTGAAAAATGGGATTTAAAAATTGAAAATGACAGTCTGCGGTCGAATTTCAAAAATGCCATTTTGGTACCATGAATTTCTAAAATGTCAGTTTAGTCCTCACAAAACTACAGCGTTTTGCTTGCTTTGTCAATTTGGTTTGGGCTGATTCAGAAGTAGCTGAAAGACGGAGAAATAAAGACGACAGAAAAGAACGCAGAAAAGGAGCTGAGAGACACGGAATAAAGGGGTGATCTGTAACACCCCAAATTTTAGAACAAGAGAATTGAAAATAAGCTTACAATAAGTGAACTGCTAAGCTCCAGTTTAGCAAGTGTCCAGAAATTATGAAAATTTCCAGAATAAAAGTAGACTTATCAAGCTTTAATTTGATAGGTCATATAAGCTATTTGGAGCTGTACACAAAGAGATATGTATTTTTGAAGTTAACCCAGTGAAACTGGCGATTTTCAGTGACAGCATCCAAAAACAATAATTCTGGGAATGTTTAGCTTCCAATTGGCTAAAGGATATATTTTTCCTTAAAACTAGACTTAATAAGGGTCATATAGCCTTTAGAACCACCCTAATTGGATATCTATGCAATTAGATATGAATTTTCAAAGTTTGATGAAAATTCTGTCAGATTTTCAGCAAGGTGCGAAAATGGGAAAAAAATGTATGGGCAAAATAGTCATTTGGCTAACATAAATCCATAGCCCATATTGTTTCCTTTTTCTAGTGTGTGGGACGTCACTTTTGATTAAGAAGCAAAAGGGGGTTAATAATGAATTCCAAATGCCAAGTTGAAGTATTAAAACCAAGTAAAAAGGGGAAGTTTGAAAAGTCAAAAATTGTAGGCCAAAAGTTGAAGTGGAAATGGCTTATTCAAGAAGCCAATCTTGCTCTTCCAAGAGCCCTCAATTTCATCCAAGTGAGAGGAGATGAAGGGAAATAAATATACTTGGTCATAATAGATCCAAGAGGAAAAAGTATAGCCAAGTGATTCAAGGATATATAAATTTACATTAAACAAAAATATTATCAAAAGTAAGAGAGATATTTGGGCAAACCATTATCCCTTCTCTTCTCATTATTTCGGTCAGCAAGAAAGGCAAGAGAAAAATATTCAATTGGTTACATTTATTCAAGAAGAAGGAAAAAAAAAAAACAAGAGCCAATCAAAGATAAGCACATGTACTAAAGTAAAAAGCAAGAGGGAGGTATTATGATAACATTTCATGACCTCTTCCTTCCTCTTCATTTACGATCAGCAGCAAACAAATAGAAAGAGAGAAGAGTTCAAGAAGCTTAAAGGCACAAAGAGAAGAGCTAGGGTTTAAGAAGCAAGAATCAAAGGTAAGAGGTGTGATTTTAAGTGCTTATGCCTTCTAAATCACTTGGGAACCTCTCCTAATCTCTTCTCCTCCATGAAATCCATGTTTTTCAAGAAGAATCAAGAGAGAGGAGATAGTGAACAGTGACGTTTTAGAGAGGAAAAGCCAAGAAATCCAAGGTAAACTCAAGAACCTAGCTTCTTTTGTTGATTATTGATGGTTGTTGGTTGTTGTTGTTGTTGTTGTTGTGGTTGTTTTCCTTGATTTTGTAAATTTGGGAAGCTCAAACCCTAAGGGGTTATGCTGCCCAATTTTCTAATATTCATGGGGGAAAGGTGTTTAAGTGATTAAACAAGTGATTAGAGGTGTAAAGAATGAGGTTTATGGATTGAAATCAAGAAAACAACATTTTCCCTTAATTTTCCAGGTCTGGTCCAGGGGCATTTTCGTCCTCTTTTGTCTGGAATTTCATAAATTTTATGGTTCCATTGAGTTTAGAAGGGAAAATTGTGTAGGGTTCATGTAGACTGCGAAATGAGAAAAGCCCTAGAATGCAAAATGACCAAACTACCCTTAAAACCCTAAGTTAGGGGCTGCCAAGGGCAATTTCTTAATTTAGGCCTGATTTTGACTAATCTAAGGTCAACAATGGATTCTACACACAAAATTATGTAGGATTAGCCCGGGTCATGATTTTTGGAATAGTACAATTTGACCGGGTACGAGGGGCGTGGATCGGGTTCTCAGGGGTATTTTTGTAATTTTGCAGTTTTGAGTCAAGATAACCAACACCATGAGTTTATAATGAGTTATGGATAAATAATAACTCATATATCATATATTTGTAATTTTAGAATATACCGATAGTCCGAGCCGAAGACGGAGCTGGATCGATTGACAGGCAAGGAAAGGGCGCGTTCCAGGTAGTAACTTCTTCCTACATATACTATGTGATTACTAAATGTTGTATATGTCATTCACTGTAATATGAGCTAGTGTCTTTGACACACCAATTCGCCATGTTGTGGTCAGGGACCCAACAAGGGCACCTAGTAGACCAAGGTGCAGACATATAGTTTGGCCTTAGGCAAGTGTACACATAATTTCGATCATCTTACATGACATGGCATAGCATATCTATTTTCGCATTCTATATGTTTGAAAGCATGTTACTACTGAGATTCCCCCGAATCTCACCCTTTCCATAAACATTTAAAGTTTCCAACAGCAGGCAGCGGCTCAAAGAGCATAATCGTAATTACTGGTGACGGAAGGTTCCGGGCCAATACGAGAGGAGGCGTTGGTTATCCGAAGACCTTTATATTTGTTAAGGTCTGTATTATTCTATACACCCTATGGGGAATTCTGTATATAATCAAGCAATATTGTTTCAATATATCAGTATATTTATGCTATTTCTATGTGCCCACTGAGCTACGCAATTGCTACTCTGAGCAATATCAATAATAAGACGGGGTCTTACATGATCAGTGCCGCCACACCTTCTTTTAGACCTCCATCTTAGTCATTCACCATCTTTATCCCATCTCCACCATCGCTACTTCACCATCATCAGAAAATCATCACCTCCACTCCGTTACCATCGTCCTTCTCCAATCGGCACCTCAACTCCACACTGCTGTCAACTTCCATCACTTCACCTCCTTGCTTCACTCCCGTCCATTACTATTTTTCCATAAAATCAGTCATATCTGTTTCAGACCTCCATCTTCGTCACCTTTCCATCATTCCAGATTCACAGAAGAGAGACAGAGATTCAGAACTGAAACAGAAGGGGGGTGGCCATGGAAGGAAGACAGTGAACAGAAGGATTTCAGTCACGGAGAGCTTCATTTTCACAAGACACCATTATCACCTCCACCATTGTTCCAGACCATGTTCCTCTGTTCTGATTCTGTTTCAAATCCAACCAAATTCTTCCTTTAATCCAGTGTTAATTTGTCACTTTAATTGGTTGATTGGTTGATTGGATGGCTGGGTGTTTGCTTATGAGTGTAACTATATTTCTTGAAGCTTTTCTCAAGAGTGGCTAGGCAACTTTATGCTCTTAGAGATGAATTCGAGATGATTTGAGTTCACATGTACTTCAAATGGAAGTTTATTTTATTTATAGTTCATTATATTTATGATTTTTTAGGTTAGAAATTCATTTATGTAATGAACTATGATTTTAGCTATGTTTATTTTATGGATTGAGTTCTTGTGATTTTGTGTTTATCATGAGTATTTACACTCATCAATATATATGGTTATATATATATATATATATATATATATATATATATATATATATATATATATATATATATATATATATATATATTTATCTATGATTCCATTGCTTTCTATTTATTTAACATGATATTGTTGGATAACTTGATTGAATTGGAATTGTAGTTGAACCTAAATGCATTATTTACTTCATAATCACATTCTAAGGGGTTTTAATAATGTTTAGATTAATGGGTTCATGAGTTTAAATATTAGACTCAATGGTAATTGAGGTTTAATATATTAGGAAACTTAGAGAAATTCATTAAACTAAGAGGGCTTAATAGCATTTCAAGAGTAGGGGTCCCTCTCTTGTGATGTTAGACTCATTGGTTAATGAGGTTTGGTATATTAGGAACTTAGTGTATTAACTCTACAAATATTTTAATTTAGTAATGATAGCTATTGAAAACTATTTCCAAAAGCATCTTCATAAATTGCATCTTTTATCCATTTTCATTCCTCCTTATTTGAAAATCCCAAAAATATTTATTTTTAACTGTATTTAATCTATAGTTTTGAAAATTCATCAATTATGTTTTACCCTTATCAATTTTACATTTTAATTACTTAGTTTATTAGGAATTAGTTTCATAATTAACTCTTCAAAGTGAAACGACCCGAGTTGTGTGCTATATATTACATTAATTTGATTTTATTCTTGATAACCCTGAGGCAACTAAAAGTGAGTTGTTTCAAGTGGCACCGTTGCCAAGGAGCTAAGAAATCGGTTTCCTAGTACCTAAGTGTCAAGTGTTTTTTACCGGGGTGAGCCGTTAGGATGTTTACATTCTAGTATTTTCATACTTAGTTATAGCTTAGGTTGCATTTTATTAGTTAGTTTTCCATTTTGCATCTTCCATACAAAATTTTGTAAAAATACAAACACATATCTTGATTTTCCTTTTTTTTTTCTTTTTTTTTGCATTTGCATTATTGCATTTTTCTTCATACACATTATACACTTTAAACTAGCTTAAGTTAGATTGATTAAACACTTTCACACTAGGAAAGATTTAACCCCTCTAACCGAAACTCAATACAAAACACTAGTAATTGCAACCAAAGTCCCTCAAAATACCAAACCTCAAACACCGTTGAGTCTAGTGCATTAATCAATGATTATTCCTAAACCAAGAAAATAATCATTTCTTAAAACACTATTAAAAAGCACTTTGTATGTAATTTATAAAATCACGAAGTGTTCTAAAATACCAAATCCCATCAACGGATGAGTCTAGCACCAAAAGAGAGGAACATTTACTCTAGAGATGCTATTAAGCACTCTTAGTGTGTGATTTAAATTAATTGATGCAATTAGTTTAATGCAACTTCAAAATCAACTCAATATCCAAACAATACCATGTAAAATAATAGAGAATCAATGGAAATACACTTAAACATATAAGACACACACACATACATATAACCACATATATTGATGAGCACAAAGTTTAACATCAACTAATCCAAATCAAAAATTGTTCCAAACTAAGTACTTAACCAAGTAACAAAGGTCTAGGTCTAGCAATAGAAATACAATCTTCAAGACAAAAAATTATAATTACAAAGCTAAACTAAAGGATTGAAATATAAAACTCAACTCCCCTGTGTAGTACTTAGAACTCAAGCCTTTAACTTCCATCTTCAAGAGTTTGAGAAATTTAGCCACTGCCACTCATGGAATTAGCTTCAAGAAGCAGTAAAACCATTATCTGAATCAAGCAACCAGCCATTGTAAAATCACCAAAAGTGATCAAAAAGCTATGGGATCTGTGGCTATAAGTAAACACGCAGAACAGGGGATGTTGATTGAAGCTATATCGTTGTTCTAATCTTGCTCCACAGTGATGGTGAAGAATGATGATGGAGAGATGATGGTGATGGAAGGTAATAAGAGTGGTGAGATGACAGTGGTGATGGAGTATGATGGAGATAAATTTTGGTATCTCTCGCAACTTTGTCTCTCTCTTGATTCTGTTTTTTTTTCAAGTTAAAGAACCAAAACTTGCAGTGGTTGAAAGTGAGAGAGAACCAGTAGTGATGGAGATCCGATGGTGATGATGACGATGGTGTAGTGGTGAAAGTGACGAGGATATGATGATGTTCATGATAGTACAGCCCCCTCGTGAAGTCACCCTTTGTTTATGCATTTTTTTTTGTTCTCTCTGGTTCTTTTTTCGCATCTCCAGTATCCCCACCGTAGCTCTCTTTAAGTCAGAGCAGACCGTGGCTAGCAGCTGTTGTGAGATGCTCGCCGGCAGCCTGTGGTGGTAGATGATGCCACCGGCAAGAAAGGAAGAAAAAGGTGAAAATGATGTTAGAAGACAATGGTAATGGTCAACCAAGGAGAAGAACCATAAAGGATGTCACAAGATCCGATATAACTAATAATCCTTTCAATGTTACATGCCCTAACTTTGAGGTCAATTTCAAGCTTAAGGGACCTTTGCTTGCTTCAATACTCGTTTTTATGAACTTGAAAAGGAAAACCCTTACAACCATCTTAATGCTTTACGCTTAGCTTGCTCCAATATGAAGCCTATTGGTGCTTATGTAGATGATATGCTATTGAAGGTGTTTTACTTCACTTTGGAGGGGAAGGTTAAAGAGCGGTATTTGATTCTACTAAAGCATGTTAATGATACTCTTCATTCATGGGCTAATTTGCAAAAACCTTCTTGTACACATATTTTTCTGACGCAAGGATTGCGGAGCTCAAAAAAGAGATCTATTCTATTAAACAAGATCTTTTGGAGTCATTTTATGAATATTGGAGCTAGTTTCAAGAGCTTCTAGCTAAATGTCCATACCATCAAATCAGTGATGAGAAGTTGATTAAGTATTTTCATAATTGTCTTCTACCTAATGAGAATGGTATTTTGGATGTTGTAGTTGGAGGTTCTTCAGAAGATTACACTGTAGAAGAGGCATGGGTTCAAATTCGAATAAGAGCTAGAAACACTTAACAATATAATATGAGAGAGCTAAAGGGAGTGTATGATATTGGTTCCAATAAGAGGATGGACTCACTTGAGTCTAAGATGGACACAGTCACTTTCCAACTTTCTTTCATTACTTCTGAGCTCTGGAATCTAAGTATCCAAAAGTAACTACTACTCCTCATTCAATAGCTCTTATTCCATCTAGTTATAGTAGTTGTGGTTATGTGATGCACATTACAAGTTTATGTCCTAACCACCATAAGGAAGTTAATGCTATGTATTAAGGGAGATCAAACTCTAAGTGGGATCTTAATTCCAACACCTATAATGAAGGTTGGAAAACTCATCAAAACTATCGGTGGCATAATGATGAACCTACTCATTGTAATATTCTACTTCTCAAGCTTTGCAAAATCAACCTTATGTTTCAAACAATGATGACTGTATCTCACAACTTCTCAAGTGTGTCAAATCTATGTATGATGATATGAACAAGAAAGATGATAGAATTGAAGAAAGATTTACAAGTTTGGAACGTAAGATGGAGCAACGAGACACTAAGACCGCTAACTTGAATTCCTTTGGCACTCAAATTTTGAATAGCATTAATGACAAGCAAGCTAAGTCTAGTAGTGCTATGCCTTCTAATACGATTTGCAATCCTAAGTCTCTAAATGCTTTGACCTTAAAAAGTGGAAAACAATAGGGTTCAAGAACGATGATGATGAGGAAGTGGATGAGGAGATCATAGTGGATGCTCCTCCAAGAAATGATGTAGTTCCTCAACCTTCCCGTTTGCAAGAAACTGATACATCTTCTTCTATTCCTAAAGAGCGAATGAGAGAGCAAGCAAGAGAATCAACTTCTTTAGAAGGCTTCTAAGAAGCAATATCAAAAGTAAAAATGAGTGGTGATTGCACACAAAGATGAAGCTACCAAGAAGCCATCCAACTATGAGCTTTCACTCAAAGGTAATGAGGTAAACATGTATGACCTCCCTTTTCCTCATTCTTATTTAGCTAGTCAAATAAAGGCTGGTGAGAAACAAGATCATGACTTGTTTGACATGTTTAGTAAGATTAAAGTGAATGTACCATTACTTGATTTGATTAAGAAAATTCCTAATTATGCCCAATTTCATAAGGAGTTGTGTACACATAAGAGGAAGTTTCAACCAAACAAAAGAGTACAACTATCCTCTAGTATGTTCACTCTGTTTAAACCATAACCTCCAATTAAATGTTAGCATCTTGGTTCATTCACTATTCCATGCACTATAGGAAAGACTAAAACCCTTAAGGCATTGCTTCTTGACCTATGAGCTGTAGTTAATATGATGCATAAATCTCTATATAGAGATCTAGGGGTGAAGACCTTGAAACCTATCTCTTTGATGCTACAACTAGCAGATCAAACTATAAGGTATCCTAATCGCATCTTAGAAGACATTTTAGTTCAAGTTGAAGACCTAGTCTTCCCTGCAGATTTTTATGTGCTAGATATACCTAATGCTCATGAGGATGAAGCTTTAATCCTAGGTTGACCCTTCTTTAGAACTGCCAATACTGATATTAGATTGTAAAAGGGTTCTATCATTATGTCTATTAGGGATAGGTCTGTGCACTTCAACATGTATAAGTAAATGAAGCAACTATATGAAGATTATTCTATGTGTGATGTCAATTTTGTTGATGGTTTGCTTGTTAACAAGCACGATAGTGATAATGATATGCACACCTCCCCCATTGATTTCACTAACACTTTCTCTCTCTCTCTTTCATATTGTATTGACGTGAGCTATCCTGATACTTCCCAATTGGGTTACACTCTTTCCTCACCATCAAACTATTTAAATATTGATTATTTTCTTGTAAAGTCTATTACTAACCCTAATGAGTTTGAGAAATATTTTTTTCTTATAATCTTGCAGGAGTTAGTAGAGCTGACAAGACTTCTAAGAAGGAGTTGTCTAATTTTTTCAAGGAGCTACATGCCTTGAATGCTAAACATGGACCATTAAGGGGGCCTTGTGTTATTAAATATGTCCTATCTCAACTTCCCACTGAGACGATTAATAAAGGAGAGGTTGTTACTGTTGGAAATTGTGCCCTAGGGGCCAATCATTATACTTTGAATATTGTCATTCAATGAATTTCTCCATTTGGTTATCACATAATTCGCATGTTCACTGTGATAACTGTATCCTTGGATAAATCATAATGATTGTCCTAAATGTCCCTGGTCCGTCATCTATGCGGGATCAAAGATGAAATAAGACCAGTATGACTTTGATAAGGTATAGGGATACGAATCAAAGTCTTAGGCACTTGTAGGAGTACAAGGTGCTGGACCGACCCGCTATGAGAAAGATGCATTGATCAAGTCATAAGCTTATCTCATGTATAACCACGTCACAATGCCCTTTGACATGAGATCATCATGGATTCCTATATGGGAGTCACTAAGCTTTGACTTAGTCAAAAGTCACCTTTAACCGGGTGGTGATAAATGCTACAATCGGGCTTAATGGTTTTTATGTAGAGGAATGTGAATGGTCAAGATGGAATTTGTCCCTTACATTAGTGAGAGATATTACTAGGCCCCTCGATGAGTAAGTCTGAGAAATGTATGGCCATACTACGATGGAAAAGAGTTTCCACTTCTATAGTCAGACTACTCTGGGATTGAGAAAGTAATGGTCAGGAATAGGAGGATGACATTCTTCATGCCTCATCCTTGACCGAAATATCGTGTGACAAAAGGGACGTGATATGGTTATATGACAGGTTGTATCGTATTGTCGATCCTCATATGAATTGGGTAGTCGTAATGTCTTGCTAGAGGCCGCTTACGACTTGTGGGTTAGTATAGTCATTGGCCCACTGCCAACTTCATATGAGCCTACAGGGTCACATACAAGAATAGCCCAACATGAGCTATAATGTCCAGATTCATTGAATCTAAGATGCGTCTAAGATTCAATGAATACAATGTTTAATCTAGGGTGAATGAATTTTAAATATATATTTATTATATACACATGTTGTGTGAATATTTATTTGATAAATATTTATATGTGTTATATATATATATATTTATATTTATATTTGGAAAGGAAAATTAATAATATTATATACACATATGTATTTTTGAAATACATAAATACATATATAATATATATTATTTGATAATATATATTATATATATATGATAGTATTATATTATATGATCATATGATAATATTATATTATATATATATATATATATATATATATATATATATATATATATATATATATATATAATATATTATTTGATAATATATATTGAATATATGATAATATTATATTATATGATGATATTATTATATTGTGTATATATAAAGATATTATATGATAATATCTCATATATAATTTATGAAGATAAATTAAATTCCATTGGCTCTTTATTCTAATTAAATAAATAGGTTAAATTAAAACTGTTGGACAGATTTAATTAAACCATATTTATTTAATTAGCTTATTAAAACAATTAAATGTTAATTAATATGATAAGGATTTTGAAATTAATTAAGATTAATTTTAAAAATCCAATATCCATCATAAAATAGATAACCCTACTAGTTATAAAATATGAGAGCTAGGGTTTTCTACAGATGATGAAAAACTAGAGAGCTACAAGAAAACCCTAGAAGGATATTAGAGGCGCTAGCACGCTGCCGGTGTTTGGGTCCTATTCATGTGGATACCAGTAGAGGGAGCTGATATGAGTAGTTAGCTCCTTAAGATTGAAAAAGGTAAAACTCGAAGAAGAACTAGTTGACATGTTGATGTTAGGGATGGTTAATCTCATACTCATAGAGATTGATGCTCTTTTAAGAAGAATTAGCGGACATGTAGATGTCGGGGAAATTATTTCAGGAGCAACCAAACATGGAGATTTGTGAACTCGCAATACGTTGATGATTGTGGGTATTCAAACAAACATGAATAAGGTACGAATCTTTCTAACTTGATTTAAATGCCTTTGATAGATCCGCAATTGGGATTGGTAAACTTTTACAATTTTAATTTTTTTAATTCTTCGCCTACCAATCCCAAAGTTACTGCTATAGACATGGAGAAAGTAGAAAGTGAAAGGGAAGTAGATGAGCCCATTCTTCTAAAACTTTGATTCAAGAATATGCATAGGCATAGACTTCCAATTACTACTATACCACAAGTTACTTCCGCATACCTCCAAATCTTTGATGAAAGCTATGAAGATCCTTTCTTAATTGATGGTAAAGAGAACCAATTTCAAGTTGGTGACAAGGTCCTTGGCCTATCTTCTACATATACAACACTAGGTGATGGACAACAAACACATTTTGTTAAGCTATTCGAGATTCACTCTCTCTGTCACCACAAGAAGGTCATATTGAAAGATGCTTAAGGTATCTATTTTTAAGCAAAGAAAGATCAGAGTGCCTCTTTTGAAGGGGAGCTATAAGCCTTTATAAAACTCAGGTTGCTTATTTTCTTTCCTTGTCTTACCTACCATGCTAGTGTTTACTTGTGAAATGTTGTTAGGCATGTGTGTTTGTAGGATAAGTGTAGGGGAAGGGGCCATTCTAATAGAAAAGATAGTTTTTAGGATTTTGATAGTAGATTTAAGACAATAAATCTTCATTGCATGTGTCTCTTGCTTATATCCTTCATTTGTGCTTACCTGTTATGTCATACATTAAGGACAATACAAGATTTTTAAGTGTGGGGGAGGGATTACTGCAGCCACAATGTATGGCTATAATGTTTTGGATCATGAAATTTGAGAAAAAATGAAAAAATTTTGAACTTGAAAATTGGTTTTGTGAAGTGCTTAAATGACTCCTATTTTCACTTTCCTAATGCAACTCCTTAGCATTATTTTTATGAAAATTTAAATGCATGATGATTGTGAAAGTCAAGTATTTATAAGTATGATTGCATGAAACTTGAATAATCCCTTTGCTTGATCAATTGAGTGATTGGAGTATTTAATGCAATTTTATTAATTTGGATGCCTAACTTAATTTTAGGAAGTTGACATGGTAAAGAAAAGCCTTATTGGAAGATTCTTGAGTCTTGATTCTATTTTCTCATCATGTGTGTGTATTCACCCATTCTCTAGTTAATCTCTAGAACTTATCTAGGTTCTTTTTCAAAGCTACATTAATGCCTTGGATTTATAGCATGATAGGGGCATTCATTTCTAAACCCATTGACCCAAACATAAACCATTCATAATTGACCTTTATTTACCCCTTTGAACCCTTCACCTTCATTTCTATTTCATTACATAAATGTTATGTTTGCATCCTTTATCAAGTTCTTCCTAGTACTATGATTAAAAAAAATACTATTGTATATATGAAAGAAAAGTGCCATGTGAATAGTAAAAAAGAAATAAAAAATAGAAAAGAAGGAAAAAAAGAGAAAAAAGAGAAAAATTGTGAATAATAAAAAAAGAAAGGAAAAAAATGAAATAAAGAAATAAAAAAATAATGCACTATGGTGAAATATATGAATTAAGTCTAGTTATGTAGTACTAAGTGATCTAGCAATTTATTTGGTGCAAGCATTGTGTTTGTTATATTTTTCATCCATTTAGCCTTTTCAATAGTGCAACTTTAAGAAGTCCCCTTAACTATAGATTCATGGCAAAACTAGTGGTAGAGATTAGAGAAATTTCCTATGATTTGAGAGATGAGAGGAACACTTATCCCATTGAGAGCTCTATCATATTTATCTTTCTTGATTTTGTTATGTGTTCAAGTTGGTTTCTTTGCATTAAAGAATTCCATGACCTTTAATTGATTATGGATTGTGGTTATTCAATCTGTATGTAATTGCATTCTTGAATTACTTGATGATTACAACATTAGGCATATTTTTGGAAACATGGGTTTCATTTTGCCCAGGAGTGCAAAAGGCTAAGTGTGGGGAAATTGATAAATCCCTATTTTAATTATATATTTTTGTACTTTAATTGTGATTTTGTTATATTAATTAAGATTAATATGCCTTACTTGTGATAAAATTGAGATTAAGAGTAAATACGTTTAATTAGGATTAAAAAAAAGCAAAATTGTCAAAATAATTATAATTATTCTTAATTATTCATTCTTGAGAGGATTTAATATTGGCTTAAATTTTTTAATTGCAAGTGTTTGAAAAGTGGGATTTAAAAATTAAAAATGACAGTCTGGGGTTGAATTGTAGAAATGCTATTTTGGTACATGAATTTCTAAAATGTCAATTTAGTCCTCACAAAACTACAGCATTTTGCTTGCTTTGTCAATTAGGTCTAGGCTGATTCAAAAGCAACGAAAAGATGGAGAAATAAAGACGACAGAAAAAAGGGGTGATTAGAGCCGCCACACCTTCTCCTTACCTCCATCTTCGTCATTCACCATCTTTATCCTATCTCCACCATCGCCATTTCACCGTCATCACCATCATAAAAAAATCGTCACCTCTACTCTATCACCATTGTCGTTCTCCAATCGGCACCTAAACTCTACACTGCTGTCGACTACCATCATTTCCACCTCCTTGCTTCACTCCCATCCATTACTGTTTTTCCATAATCAGTCATCTCTGTTTTATGTAACACCTTAATTTCTAAAGCCTTCAGATTATTTTAAATATATAATGATTTTAAATTTGAGACTAAAACAATTTAAAGTCTCAATTTAAGACAGAGTTTAATCTTATATTTGTATATGATTTTCAAAAACTTTTTAAAATAAATATGTATGGTCTAAATTTTAGTTTATAAATTCATTATCTTTATCAGTTTCAAAATTATTTATTTAAAATACTGAGCATTTTCTATCCATAGCTTGCATCGTGATGGTTAACTTATGGGTTTCTGGATACCAATACGTTATCGAAAGTCTAGCGTACGGATTACAACTTATACAGTCTGCGTCACGAGTACTAGTACTACTATCGCTACTACTACTACTACTTATAAATATTTTACAGTCATCCAAAATAAAATGATAACCAAACAGTCCATAATTTATTTTCCTCTTTTTCGTCCGTCTATATTACCTTCTTGCCCTTAGAGCTGGACGCCTTTGCTGTATATCATTTGTTGAAAAAGGGGTGAGATTCAAAAGAATCTCAGTAGTACACAGATCACTCATATAATATGCAAATACTAAGCATGTAAAACAAATCATCAAATAGCATAACTTACAGAAATGCAGCACATAAAAGGGCCTAACCGGTCCCTTATCACATACTCACATCGCTTGAGATTCACAATCTGGCTGCCCATGGCCTCTGCCCCATACAAGCTACAGTCACGGGCTTTTTGTCTCAACTATGGTCATCACAACTACAAAATTATTTTCTGAACATATAAACTTTTAGGTACCAATTTATAAGTTCTTATTTTTCCTTTCCTTTTATGATGGCACAAGGAAGTGTAGTGACCCTTCCTATTGCAAAAATTACAATGCGTGAAAGGATTTGATGCATGTATAAAATGATGAAAATAATTCAAATACATTTTGCCTACTGTTTTCTTTCTTCCTTTCTTTTTGTCTGATTTAGGGTCATATCCAATACTAGATCAATCATTCATAAAATTTTGAGTTTCTAAAATGACATTTAACATCTCACTACCTTTAGTAAATCTTTCAAGACTTTTAGTGAGATCAACATTTTTCTTACTTAAAGAGGAATAGTTTTCACAATCTCTTTCAGGTAACTCTTTTGATAAGTAAAATATCTGCACATTTATTTTCCCTTATATGAAGCATTTTTTGGATGACATTTGAGCTTAATGTAATGAATTTGGGTGTAATTGATAAATAAATAATGATTTGACATAAAATAGAATTCATTGGAAAAATACTAAATTTTGACCATGTTTCAGTTTTTAGGCAATATCTGAAGCTATAGATGTCTAATTGTGATGTTCTTTATATGTATAGAAAGATGAGAACATTTCCTACAACTCTTATGTTGAGGTAAAAACCCAGTTCTGTCTTTAAGAGCTCCGAATTTTGCTTAGAAGTTGAGCACATGATTCTGTCCAGGTCTAACCTTTGTCCACTAATTTGACCATAACTGGAGCCACAAATGTTGAAATGAGGATCTCTTACATGCGTTTTCAAGCTAAGATCTAGATCTACAACTTTTATGTAGACAACAAAGTGAAATTCTAACGTTTTAATTGCCAAACATTAGCTGCAATCAATGAGCAAGGTGGTCACAAAGTCAATATTGGTGGCTTAGAGTCAAGATTCTTACCTAACATGTGGAAATTCTTACACCCAATTCATCTATAAATAGAGGAGTTGAAGGCACAAGGAAGGAGACCATCTTAAAGTTTAATTCATGCATTTTTATTGTTCTTACATACCTCCTACATGGAAGGTTTAGGTAGTCCTCCTTTTTGGATGGTATAGGTTGCCTCCTACATAGAAGGTTTTACCTCCTATATGGAAGGCTAGATTTTTCTATTTTCATGCATCTTGTAGTTGTATCTTTATGTTTTAGAATTTAATAATCATGTTTTCTGCAATATTTATGAAGTTTTCAATTTATTTTGGTTTTGTTTTTAATTTCATCATGAGCTAAATTTTCATTTTCCTAGGGTGATGACGTAGCTTACTAATGACGGATTGAATCTTAACTTATTAAATCTAGTTTTAATTTTTCCTTCATGATTGAGTTTTAATTATTGTTCTTAATGCTTTCAATTGATTGGCCACATTTTGGATGATCTCAATATGCATGTTGAGACCAGAAGGAGATGCATGTGTGTGGATCCTATAATTAAAACCATAACTTTCATATGAAATAGGAATATATTCATATGGGTTATGTAGTCTTAATTGAGTTCCATAAATCTTAATGCATGATTGATTGCTTAAATTCATATAGGAATATATTGGGTTAGCAATTAATTATAAAACTACTTGACCTTGGAAGATGCTAGTAATTAAAATAGGGAAACTCGACTATCAATCATGTGAAATAAATTGGACTAGAACAGATAAGTGATTCAATCTGAAGTTTGCTAAGTGAAATCTAATCCCTAGGGCCTTTTTTATATTTGTCTTTATAACAATTGCATTTCTATTTAATCATTTTTATCTTGCAATCTCAACCACTAACTAATCGATCGGCTAAATAGTATTAAAATTATCAATTTTGGTACTTAGTGATCAATCCTCGTGGAAATGATACTCTACTCACCTCTATATTACTTGTTTACGACAGTGTACACTTGCACTTCTAAATACATCATCCTACACTCGTAACATCTTTGAGTTTTTCTTCAAGAACTTTATTCTTCTCTTTGAAAGCAACTAGTTCTTTAACTACTTTGATAAACTCAAAATGTAAACCATTATTCTCATAAAGTAATTCATCATAGGTAGGATCAGAATCATTTATGTCTTTTTCTTTTATCTCTTCTTGTGTGACTAGACAAATATAGGCTACTTCTTCCCATCGGTATCTTCATCAGAAGAGTTGTCTCCCCATATAGCATATATAAATGCTTTCTTTTTGTTGAAGAACCTGCCTTTTCTCTTTTCTTTGTTCTTCTGAACCAGCTCTGAATATTCTGACTTGATATGTCCTGGCTTTCCATATTCATAATAGATAATATATTCCTTGGTCTCCCTTTTGCTGTTGGTTCCTCCTTTCTAAAGATTTCTAAATCCCTTATCTTTCTTGTAAAATTTCTTGAATCTTTTTATTATTAGGCCCATTTTGTCATTGTTGAAATATTTGTCATCTTCTTGATTTTCCTCCTTTATTATGTTTAGTGCGAGGCTTTTCATTTTCTTGTCATTGATCTCTTCAAGTTCTCACTTGAACTTTAATTTACTTTCATATTCAGAGAAACTTCTAAATAGAAAAGCTATTGATCTAATTGATTCTCCTTTTACTTACTCTATCGCCTGACTTTGGCCTCCCACTCTTTGGAAAGAATATTCAGTATTTTCCTTACTTGGGTATTATGATCATAGACTTTCCCAAGTGCTCTGAGTTGATTTATGAGATGAGTATACATGAGTTCAAACTCATCTATTGATTATCTTGACTTCATTCAAAGTAAGTTGAATTCAGTAACTAAAGTATTGATCTAATTTTCTTTTATGCCCATAGTTCCTTCGTGAACAATTTCCAGGGCTTGCCACATTTCCTTAGCCGTTGAAAGTATACAAATCCTAAAATACTGTTTTTAACTTAAAGCACTTTGAATCATCAGAATTACTTTACTATTGAGAGTCGCGAGCATTTTGTCATTATCATCATATTCAGCTGGTGACTTGGGAATTGTTTATGATTCTTTGGTTTTTACAAGTATGTAGTTCCTATTTTTTATCACCTCCTATAGTCCGTATTTTGTGGCCATCACAAATACTTTGAACTTTACTTTCTAAAAGGAAAAGTATTCTCCATTGAAACCTGGTGGTCTAGTGATTGAAGCTCATAAGCAAGTATTCTTTCACCCATGCTTGCCATTAGATCCTTCTTAGGCTTTTATACTTGAACAAAAAGACTTAAGTTTTGATACCAAATGTTAGTGCAAGCGTTTCACCTAAGAGGGGGTGAATTGGATGATAGATAAATATTAAAAAAACTATAAATAATAATCAGCTGAATTAAAAATGGATATAAGTGTAGGAAGGATATCACCGAAGTATACATCATAGTTTATATTGGTTCGGCCACAACCACTTTGACATACGTCCAGTCCTCATAGTCCCTCTAAGATTTTCACTTCCAAGATTCAGTGGGTTCTTGGCACCTCAGTAGTACACTGCAAGTTCCTTTACTGAACACTTGCTCCCCCTTACACAACATAATCTAATTCCTAACTTAAGGTATACCACAAACTTTAGTAATCTCATCAATGAATATTGAGTTTGTAATGAAACTCTCTCTCATAGAGTAAATATATAATCACTAGAGTACAAAATGTAAAAAGAATGGATAACAAAACAAATATGAATATCTCTTATAGATTAATCACTATATGTTATCGTTGTGTATTGTTGTTGTTCTGCTCTAAATTCTTTTGTATTGATAGTTGAATTGTAATAGTCGTTGTCAATAATTCAACTTATCCATTAGAGTCACGCAGCTTCTTTTGATCGTTCTTCATTTTTGAAAAATAGCCATTACAATAGGTGGACGTTATGTTCTTTGTAAAGTAACTTTTCTCTCTTAGCATGATCTCTTCATTGTTTTTCTATAAAAATACTTCAAGCACTAATACAATAAAGTATTAAACATAAAGACATTAAATCAATGATTAACAGATGATTGTCATGCATTATGGGATTCATCACTTAAGTGATCCAGGGTCATCACTAAAGGGATAACTCGAGTGATCCCTTCCAAATTCTAGCAGAGTGTTACTGAATCAAAGGCTTCTTTTCTTATCACATTACTTGAGTGGTCGCTCGAGTAATCCTGGGTCATTACTCAAGTGATCCTTCAAAATCTGGTAGAAAGTATTTAAGGCTTTTTCAACTACATCACTCAAGTGATTCAGGGTCATCACTCAAGTTATCACTGAGTGATCCCTTCCAAAAATAGGTAGAGAGCATCACTTGAGACAATACATCATTTCTCACTTCATCACTCCGGTCACTCAAGTGATGACTCTATATGCCTCAGAAAACTCTTTCTTTGTTCAAAAAACCTTTTGTTCAACATCAAATCATTTGTAATACCTTTTGTTATCATCAAAACGTAAGATCTAACATATTTTAAACTAGAAATTTACTTGAAAATGCATTTTTCAAAAGACAATATCAATCTCAAAAACTGAGAGTGCTAGAGGCAATACATCCATAGCCACAGCCCTAATCTATTCAGGGAATGACAATAGGAGACGTAAAACTCTCAGCCATACCAAGCTCTCGCTCTCTAACATCTTTTCCGACATAAAGGAGGAAAAAGCCTGTGTAAGAAAATAAGGAAAGGGATTCAACCCACTCAATTGGGCCATTTTCGGCGTCTAGCCCATAATGGCAATATAGTCCTAGGAGAATCAATATAACATATCTGAATCCTCTCTTAATCATCTTTTTCCTTTTTTCTCTTGAAATTCTTTCTCTACCCTTAGATAAAAAATGAATTGTGAGTTGTGCTCAACGTTTATAGACGTGTGCTATATAGAACTGAATAACACGAGCAATTAAGTTTGAAAAGGTCGAGACTACATTTTATTAATACTCAAGTTGGGTATATTGTACATGATGTGCACATGCTAGATATATAAAACCTAATAGTAGAAGATTAGAAAATGCGATATAGTAATGGAAAGGAAGGCGACGGCGGAGGGGGTGGAGTCGGGATGGTGATGGCCAAAAAGAGTTTCTTCAGAGTAGGAGAGGAACATCTGTGAAATTTACAATGAGAGGAGTTGGTACTGATGATGGTATGAGCAGTGGGTAGTCTCTTTCCTGTAGAGATAAACTGTTGAGCCTTAGGGAGTCAGGGTTTCTAGAACTGAATCTGTCAACCACTAAAGCTTTGAAGGGTTTGAAGGATTATTTTACCAAGGCTAGTGTTATGTAACCAATAGAATCATCTAGAGATGTGAACGATGATGTTGAGACGGAATCTGAAACGGATGAGGATAGGGTTCCATCATGGCAAAAAACTGGGAAATATCCATCTTTGATGATGACAGGGAAGAATATGCTATTAGTGTAACCCGTATATGAATTCACTTATTATGAAGCTATTAGGAAAGACTGTTATTGTCAGTTTCATGCGCCAGCGCATGGAACGTATGTGGTGTAAGGATCCCCGTGAACCCATTAAAGTGATTTCTTTGAATAATGGATACTTTATAGTTTCCTTCTCTACTGTGGAGGATCGTGATTTTGCTTTGCAGGAGGGACGCCGTGGATAATTGTGGACCACTATCTTATGGTTCAACGATGGAAGCCAAACTTTAATCCATGGAAGGCGGATCACCAAATATGTATTATGGCTTAGATTCATATTCTTGATTTTCCTGCAGAACTTTACTCAGTAGAATCTTTGAGGACTCTTGGGAACCTAGTTGGTCAAACCTTGAAAATTGATCATACAATTGCCTTCTCAGAGAAAGGAGGTTTTGCTCAAATATGTGTTCAACTGGATTTGCAGAAGCCCTTACTCCCGGCATTTGATCATTTTGGTGAGGATAAAAGAATTAAGTATAAAGGGTTACACCTAGTTTGTTTCCACTATGGAAGGTACGGTTATTATATAGGTCAATGCTCAGAGAAGAAGGTTGGAACGGAAAAGGAAAATGAGAGTGTTTAGAAGGGAAGCAAGCCAACTACGAGTACTGAGGCTACACTACAAATGAAAAAAACTGGATGAGGAACGATGAGCTCCAAAAAGGAAATTGTAATTGTTGCCACAGATCGTGGCTTAAAAAAGATGATTATAGGCCATTAATGCTTATCAAATAGGATTTTAGTCGGAAGATAATTAATGTAGAAAATAAGAGGATCTTATGACTGATAATTGTGAGAGGGAAAAATGAATTGAATTTATTAATGATGATATGATGTATATATATACAAAGAGATAAGAACAACTAGTGCCTAACAATATTCTGATATACATAACAATAACAAGATTCTGTTGTAACTTAATAACTAGAATGGTTATTATATCTATGTCACCCCTCCCCCCTGGCAAGCTGAAGCATGTATGTTTCACATGCCAAGCTTGAGAATCAGCTCCTGAAAATGAGTAGGATGTAATGGTTTGGTGAACACATAAACAAGTTGATCATCGGAACAGACATGAAAAAGTTTGATGATTTTAGCTTGAACCTTGTCACAAATAATATGACAATCCAACTCTATATGTTTGGTCCGTTTATGAAAAATGGGATTGGAGGCAATCTGAATGGCTAAGCGATTATCACAGTAAAGAAGAGTTGGATCTAAATGGGAAATATTAAAATCAAATAGCAGATAAATAAGCCATTGTAATTCACATGTAGTAGAAGCTATAACACGATATTCAGCCTCAAAAGATGATTTAGAAGCAGTGGCTTGTTTCTCAGCTTTCCAAGAAACAAGAGAAGAGCCAAGAAAAACAGCAAACCCGATGACAGAACGCCTTATGTCTGGGTAGCTAGCCTAATCAGAGTCACTGAAACTACGAAGTTTAAAATATGATGTGGCAAAAAAGAAAATACCAGCACATGGGGAGGATTTGATATAGCGAAGCACACGATAACTAGCCTGTAAGTAGAGATTAGTAGGGGCAGACATGTATTAGCTAAGTTGTTGAGTAACAAAACTCAAATCTGGGCGAGTTAAGGTGAGATACTGCAAACGCCTTATCAACCGACGGTATTGTTGTGGATTGGATAACAATGTACCCTTTTGTTTAGACAATTTCAAGTGAGGATCCATAGGAGAAGTTGATAGTTTGCAACCAAGATAACTAGTATCTTCTAAAAGTTCAAGAGCAAATTTGTGTTAGGATAAGAAAATGCCATCCTGATTTCTAGCAAGCTCAAGACCAAGAAAGTAACAAAGATCACCAAGATCCTTAATTGTAAAAGTAGTATCTAAACGCTTTTTAACACTAGTTATTTTAGGAAGATCATTACCAGCAAGAATCAGATCATCAACATAGACTAAGATGACAGTAAAAGAGGTTGCAGAGGCCTTATAAAATAAAGAATGATTAAATGCAAATTGTTTGTAAGCATATGAAAGCAAGGCAGTAGACAATTTAGAGTACCATTGGTGACTAGCTTGCTTAAGGCTATAAAGTGATTTCTGTAATTTACATACCATATGAGGTTGAGGAGGAGTGAAACCTTGAGGAAGATCCATGTATACCTCTTCATTGAGATCACCATGTAAAAAAGCATTGTTGACATCTAATTGGCGAAGATGCCAATGCTTGGCAGCAACAATAGAGAGTAAAAGTATGAGAGTAGTCATCTTGGCAACTGGAGAAAAGGTATCAAAATAGTCAAAACCTTCAGTTTGGGTGAATTCCTTGGCTACAAGCCTAGCTTTATGTCTTTCAATATCACCATTAGCCTTGAATTAATTTTTAAAAACCCATTTACACCCAATGGTCCTTTTACCCGGTGGTAAAGAAGTAAGAACCCAGGTCTGATTTTGCTTAAGGGCTTTAATTTCTGCAGCCATGGCATCTTTCTAATGGGAATGTTTTACAGCTTGATAATAATTTCTAGGATCAGGTTGAGAGGTAACAGCACAGAAAATTAACAATAAGAGGGAGCAAGAGAAGAATATGAACGAACAGAAGAAAGAGGATAAGGAGTGGAGCCAGTACGTGGTGATTGGTCAGCATAAAGAGAATGAGCACAATAATAGTCGCGTAGATATGAAGATGGATGGTGAGGTCGAGTAGAACAAATGGGTAGTTAGACAAAAGGAACAGGAGCAGGCTGAGATAAAGGAAAAACAAAAGGAATAGGAGAATTTGAGGTAGAAGATAGGAGGGGTAATTCATCAAGGAATTAAGGTAAGTCCTGTATAGTGGGATCAAGGGTAGGAGAAGCAGGGGAAGTGACACTGTCACTCTTAAAAGGAAACACAAGTTTATGAAAGACAACATCACGTGAAAAAAATTTTTGATTAAAAGTGAGATCTAATAAGGTAAAAGCCTTGGAACCAAAAGGAATGCCTAAAAACACACATTTTCTAGCTCTGGAAGCAAACTTAGATCGATTATGAGCTAAATTGAAAGCAAAACATAAAGAACCAAAGACTTTAAAATTGGAATAAGATGGAGGAGTATTAAAGAGCTTTTCAAAAGGAGTGAAATTCTGAAGAGTTGGGGAGAGAAGGTGGCTGATGATATAAGCAGCATGCGTGACAACAAATGACCAATAAGGCCAAGGTATGTTAGATTGATGAAGTAAGGCACGAGAAGTGTTCAAAATATGTTGATGCTTGCGTTCAACTATTCAATTTGGCTGAGGAGTAGCAACACAAGATATTTGATGTAAAACACCTTTAGATGCATAAAAATGAGGCATGAGAAACTCAGAATCATTGTCAGTTCTTAAAACTTTAATAGTAGTGGAAAATTGGTTTTCCACCAGAGCAAATAAATTTATCAAATGAGTATGGGCTTCAGATTTAGAAGATAACATAAATATCCAAGTATACCTAGAGTAATCATCTACCAAAGTCAGGAAAAAATGATGGCCATACACTGAAGGAACAGAAAATGGACATCATATGTTAGTGTGAAGTAAATCAAAGATTTTATTACTTGAACTTATGCTTACAGGAAAACAAAGTCGTTTTTGTTTTGTAAAGTGGCAAGTGTCACATGTGATAGTATGCGGTTTACAGGTAATATCAGACACAGATTTGTGTAAAAAATAAAATGTTGAATCTGAAATATAGCCCAAGTGAAGAGGCCAAAGAGTAAAATTGGATGCATAATTGGTGGTTGTGGCAAGAACCTGAGATGGATACGATGGAGAAGGCATATTTGCAGACAACACATAAAGCCCTTCAAAGTATTTAGTTGAACCAATCATCAGAGAAGGCTGGTGTAAGCTTATCTGACAAGAAGAAGAGTCAAAGGTAAGAAAACAATTAAGAGAAGCAGTTAAATGAGAAACAGATACAATGTTAAAAGAAAACTTAGGAATATGAAGAACATTGTACAAGACCACCAAAAGAGATAAAGTGATTGTTCCTAAAATACAAGTAACAGCAGGAGAACCATAAGGCAAATGAACAGAAATAGGTGATATAGAAGTGTAAGAAGAAAAAGAATCCAAGGAACAACATACAAGATCAATAGCTTCTGAATCAAGAATCCAGACAGTAGGGGTGTGAAAAGAGGTAAAACCACATATACTTGCAGTATGAGCAGAAGTGGAAAAATAATTAATATAAGAAGATTTTGGAGGGGAATTTAGTAATGACAGAAGACGTTGGTACTGAGACTTAGAAAGCTGAGGAAGAACTGAAGTTACAGAAGGAGTGGAAGATGCCTGAGCAGTAGAAGACTTGGCTTGAGCAACATCAGAAGTCTGAGCTGAAACTTGATTCACCACGGGAGTAGAACCAGAGGATCTAAACTTGAACCCAAGGGGAATCTGTGTTTACTATAACACTTGTCCTCAGTGTGACGAGGCTTACCGCAGAATGAACATTGTTTAGTACCAGTGGATTTTGAATTGAAAGAAGAATGTGAAGGACCCTTAGCTAGCAAAATAATTGGTTCAAGATAATGTAACTCACATTCTTGTTGAAGCACCAAAGAGAATACTTGATTAATTGGAGGTAAGGGTTCAAGAAGCACGATCTAAGATTTTACTGATGCATAGGAGTCATTTAGACCTTTCAGAAATCGAATCACATAATCTTCATCTTGGTGATGCATCATGCTAGAAGTATATCCACACAAACAAGCCTTCAAAGGATGAATACTACATAGTTCATCCCAAAGAGTTTTCAAACACGTATAATACTCACTGATGGTAAGTCTTCCTTGTTTGAGAGTGTAAATTGCTTCTTGAAGATCAACAATACGGAAGATGTCAGCCTAAGAAAATCTGGAATGAAGATCATTCCAAGTATTGGAAGCATGATCAAACCATAGAACGCTCTTTACAATCATCGGACATAGAGATTTAGAAATCCAACTTTGCACGAGATTGTTATAGCGCTCCCAAGCTGAGAAGAGAGGATCAAAAGGAGACAGCGGAGTGATCGTGCCATCGACAAATTTCAACTTGTTCTTGGTTAACAGAGCTAAACACATGGCCCATGCCCAACTTTGGTAATTGCTCCCGTCAAGAGGCAAAGCAACAAAAATCAACGTCGGATTTTCATTGGAATGGATGTAGTATGGGCTGAATTGATCGAAAACTAGATCGACGGCCATGGAAGAAGAAAATAGGGTTCAGAGAGAAAAGCTGTCAAAGAAAGTAAAGGGAATGGCACGAAGGAAAGAAGGCCAAAAAAGGTGAGGGCAAAAATGGAAAGTCAGAAAAGAAGAGGAATTAGAAAGGCTTTGATACCATATGACTGATAATTATGAGAGGGAAAAATGAATTGAATTTATTGATGATGATATGATGTGTATATATACAAAGAGATAAGAACAACTAGTGCCTAACAATATTCTGATATACATAACAATAACAAGATTATGTTGTAACTTAATAACTAGAATGGTTATTATATCTATGTCATATCTCGTCAAAATTGGAAACAAAAAATTAAGAGGCTAAAAATCATGGTGCTGATCGTAAGGATCTCCAAAAGGCGAGTTTATCGTGGAATGATAACGATAAGGAAAGGGCATTATCCAAACAGGGAAATATGGAGAGGATAATTGAAGAGGATAGCCAAAGTTCTGGGATGGTTTCAAGTAATGGGCAAGAAAAGGGTTGGGTGACAATTGGCCAAAAGCGAAAGTCTAGTGCGAGGTTAAGGAAGCGAGGGAAAAAAAATAGTAAAGGTCTGAAGGTACATACACGTCAACATGAGACTGGGTCGGGTGTTATTGATAAAGTAATTGCTACTTTAGAATCAAACCCTTTTTCAGTGTTGCAACCTGGTTTAATAGAGGAAAGTGGGTCCATGGAGCGTGTGCATGAGATGGGGCTTAACCCACCATAAGTTACAAAAGTTGAGGGTGAGTCTTCTATGACTAGTGGTGGGGCCCAAATATAGTGATTTTGGAAGAAGGTGCCACGGGTATAAGTGGGCTTGAGTATGGTCATCAACTTGTCCAATTGTGAAGTGCCAAAACCATATCATGGGTGAGGAATTAACAGATACTACGGGGATTGAGTCCTCAACAACAACCTTGGTTTCTCCATGAATTTCTATTTTGGAATGTAAGAGGTACAGGTTCACGTACGTTCTCGAATCTCATTCATCAATTAACTAAATTTCATAACTTGGATTTTGTTGCATTGTTTGAGATAAGGAGTAGCAGCAATAAAGCCTCTCAGATAGCTAGCAAACTTGGTTTCCAAAATATGGAGTTGATAGATGCTGATGGTTTTAAAGGCGGAATTTGGTGCATGTGGTCGAATAAACTCAGAAGTGTGGAAGTAGTGGATAAATCTTCACAGTTTATGCACTTCATGGCGAAGACCATAACCAGCATCGTTGGGAGGTGACTGCAGTATATGCTAGCCCTACCCTGTCCCTTAGACGAGAATTATGGAGACAGTTACGTAGTTTCTATAGGCAAATTCAGTATCCTTGGTGCCTAGGGGGTGACTTCAATGCTACTCTCCTTCATAATGAACGAAGATCGAGCACTTCGATTAATGGGCCTGATAAAGATTTTTTCGGGTTTGTTACTGAGTTGGAGTTGAATGGTATGGGTTTTATTGGTCCACCGTTTACTTGACATCGAACAGCGACGGAGAGTAGGATTGATCATGTTCTTTGTTATAATCTATGGTTAGATGCAGTTCCTAACGCCACAGTGACCCATATGCCATGGTACAAATCGGATCATTGACCGCTTCTCCTCGATTATGAAGGTATGATGCATGTTAATCGTATTGCTAAACCTTTTCGATTTCTGGCAGCATGGGTTCTTCATGACAAGTTCTCTAGTTTTGTTAAGAACAACTGGCTTCCGACCAGATCCTGGGGAGTGAATATTGAAAGCTTTACAGAGGTGTGTGTGGATTGGAACAGGCATGTTTTTGGTCAGACAAATAAAAGAAAGAAGCAAATTATTGGCAGATTGAATGGAATTGCGAGGGTTGAGGATAATCGTGATTTAACTCTGGAACTAATTGAGCTTCAGGGGCAGCTATGGAAAGAGCTAGAAGAAGTGATGTTGCAAGACTTGCTTAGTTAGGCTCAAAAAGCTTGTTGTGATTGGTTTATCCATGGTGATCGTAACACTCGATTCTTTCATGGCAGAGCAAATAGTCGACCGAAAAGCAATTATGTGGGTGTACTTCGAGGAGATGATGGGGAGTGGGTTTTTTATTTGAACTGTATTAAAGCACAAGAGGTACGCTTTTTCTCTTCTTTATTTACTGACGATGGTAGAGAAAGAGAGGTGATCAATTGTTAAATTACTTACCGTGACATTTCTGAGGAGGAGCGTCATTACATAGGTAGGGATGTCGTCCTAGCAGCAGAAATAAAAGAGGCTCTATTCAGTATGGGGGCTCTCAAGGCTCCAAGACCTAATGACCTTAATGCTTTATTTTATCGAAGTCGATGGAAGCACGTTGAACAATTGATGTATGAGGTAATTTGTAGCCTTTGGCGGGACCATGTGAATATTAAGAAAATTAATATAACCCGTATTGCCCTGATTCCAAAGAAGGATCACCCAGAGCAGCTTGAGGAGTTAAGACCAATTAGTCTGTGCAATGTTATTTTTAAAATTATCATCAAAATAATTCCAGATAGATTGAAAGATATCATGTCAAATGTGATTAGCCCAAACCAATGTAGTTTTGTACCAGGAAGACGTATTTCCGATAATATTATTATAGCACGAGAAGTTATTCATTCTATGAGGAAGATGCAAGGAAAGAATGGATTTATGGCAATTAAGATCGATTTAGAGAAGACATACAAGTTCACTGGGGTTTCCTTTGTTCTTACCTCGCTGATTTGTGCTTCCTAGTCATATTATTGACCTTATTGTGAGTTGTGTTAATTCCTCAACCATGGATTTACTTTGGAATGGTGAAATAGCTAGCTCAATTGCACCAACAAGATGAGTTAGGCAAGGAGATCCTCTTTCCCCCTACCTATTTGTAATATGCATGGAGCGCTTGGCCCACATTATTCAAGAGCAAATGGAAGATGGAGTATGACGCCCTATTCGCCTATGTAAGAATGGCCCTCCTATTTCCCACTTATTTTGCTGACAATATTATTTTGTTTGTGGAAGCCAATTTGCAGCAAGCAAAGGTGGTCAGGAAGTGCCTTGATCAATATTGTAATGGCCCTGACCTTCAAGTGAATACTAACAAGAAGTGTGTTTTCTTCTCAAAAAATGTTCATCATACGCGGCGTACTGAGCTGAGTATGTAATGTATTGTTAAGTATCCTGGGGTTCCTTTGCACCATCAGAGGGTAACCAAAGAAAATTTCCATGAGATAGTGGACAAAGTTTGAAAGTGGCTGTCCAACTGGAAAATTAACTCGCTCTCCTTGGCGAGACGAACAACTCTGGTGGCTTCTGTCACATCTACTATTCCAGGATATACCATGTAAACATCATCCCTCCCCGTGGCAACCTATGAACTTCTAGAGAAGAGTAATAGACAATTTGTCTGGGGCTCTGTAATATCCCAAATTTTGAGACTAGAGGCATAAGATTAAGCCTGGATTAAGTGGACTGCTAGACCCCGGTTTAGCAAATGTCCCTATGAGGCATGTTTAAATTCCCCAAAATTCTTTTATATCATTGGATATTAAATAAATTATATTGGTGAGCTAAAGAGCTCGGGGAATAACAAAACGAAGTGATTGGAAGTCACACAATAGAGTAAAGTGGAACACAAAGTAATTTTGCTACCGGTGAAATTTCCGGTGTGGCAGTAGTGATTGTGTGACCTTTTTCGATGGGTAAATGATGGTAACAAGTTATGAAACTTTCCAGAATAAAAGTAGACTTATCAAGATTTAATTGAATAGGTCATATAAGTCATTTGGAGTTGTACACAAAGAGAAATGAATTTTTGAAGTTAGCCCAGCGAAATTAATTATTTTCTAGGAAAACATTTAAAGATTAAAATTCTGGGAAGTGTGAGCTTCCAATTGGCCAAATTTTATATTTTTCCTTAAAACTAGACTTAATAAGGGTTGCATAGCCTTTGGAATCACTCCAATTGGACATTTGTACAATTAGATATGAATTTTCAAATTTAATGAAAATTCTGCAGAATTTGGTATTATATGCGAAAATTCAAATTTTGGGCGAATCAGAGAGTGACACGTGGCAGATGAAATATCTGATTCATATATCCATTAATTCATCATCATCTTCAGCTGATTTTCACGGAAAAAATCTGAAAGAAAGAGAGAGAAGGAAATGGAGAAAGAAGAGAAATAAAATTCTTTTCTCCGAAACACTGCCGAAACGGCATCCTCTCTCAAAGTACCCTTCAGATAAATTTCTCTACTCATCGAGATCTTCATTCCTACAGTTTCAGATTTTCATTTGGAGGTGGTTGGCGCCGTCTCACCGGCCGGGGTGTTGCCGGAATTCCAAACCGTTTGTGGAAACGAGTATAGGTAAGCGTAAGCTTCCTTTTTAACCGATTGGTTTGTCGTTTGGATGAGTATAGAGGAAGTTGGGTACTATTCATGCTGATTTAAATTAGTATTTTAAATGGCTAAACGATGTCTAATAGATGTATAAATAGCTAATCACTTGATTAAGAGTAGTAAGGAAGTGATTAAGCAAGAGAAATCGAAGAAACAACAAACTCTTTCTGAGAATCCAATTTCCTTCTGTTTCTGCCCTGTATTGTTTCGTGTAGGAGGAGTTGGAATTTGATGATTTTGATGCTTCCATTGGATTTAGGAGGCAAAATTGTGTAGGTATAAAAGTGTTCATGAATTTTGGATACTTATACATGAATTTAGAAGTTTTAGAAGTTAAAGGGTAAATGTTGTGTATTCCGTTTTCTGGAGGCAGTGTTATGGTGACGTATTTTTGAGTGGTCAAATGTTATCCAATGACCATGAAACTCTCCAGTTTGAAAGTATACACATAGAACTTTAATTGGATAGGTCATAATGATCAATTATATTTTTTTGTATTTAGATATGAATTTTTGAATGTCTGCCCTGTTTTCTGGAAGAACATCTGAAACAGTCGGTGTTTGGAAAATTTTTGGGAATGGTGTAGTGGTGGCGTTTAAAATCGAATATTTTTATGTAAAACTAAACTTAAATGGCTTCAAATAGAGCTTTGAACCACCTCAATTGGAGTTCTATAGAATTAATTATGATTTTCCAAAGTTTGGTCAAAAATGCTAGTAGATTGAGTACCATGCGAATTTAAGTAAGAAATTGGCCAAATATAATTGGAACGAACTCCAAGGGTGAAAGTAAGCCTATAGGGCTAATGTGGGCCATTGGGTATTCACTTTTCATGGCTCTAATGATGTTATCACTTGCCTAAAGCCATGAAGTGATAAAGAAGGAGCAATGGTTGGCGGATCAAGGGACAAGAAGAGAAGGACATAAAGTCCACCAGGTAGTGAACTTACCTTTTCTGTATGTATGTGATATGTATGTCTTGCATTGATTATGTGACTGTTTTGCCTATTTGTGTGGAACATGTATGATTGGTTGAAGCTCTGTTATATTTGTGTAATGGCCATATGTATGTCATAACATCGAGCATGCATCATATCATTATGTTGGCATGAAATAGTGTAGGCAAGCATGTCATGCATTCATATATATCTGGCATGCATAGTGGTAATGTTTGCTACTGAGATTCTCTCGAATCTCACTCCTCCCAAACAACCATTCAGACATGTGAGCATTGAAAACGTGCTGAGATCAGAAAAGATGTATGCACGAAGAGAAATGTTGCTGGTTGTTTGAAGGTCTGTAAATATTGTGTAAACCCCTGGTGGGGAAACTTTTGTATTATAATCAAGTAATATTGTATTAATATTATCATTATATTCATGCTATTCCTATGTGCCCACTGAACTACGCATTGTTACTCTGAGTAAGCTCAATAATAAGGGATATATGAGGCGGGTCGTTACAGGCTCGATGGTAGAAAAGTGGCAGACTCACTTGGTCTCTTGGGACACTGTTGCAAAACTAAGAAAGGTGGTGGCTTAGGTTTGAAGCATTTGAGGCACCAAAACCAAGTTTACATGATAAAGCTTGGTTGGAAACTCATGCATCATCGTGATGATTTGTGGGTAAAAGTGATCCGTAGTAAATATAAATGTGGAGGTGATTTACTCCCAGTAATTGATCCTGAGTAATACTTGGATTGGGATTAGGAATTTCTAGTACTAATATAAAAGAGGGATTTAGTAATACATATCTTGTAACACTTCTTTAAAGAAGTATTACAGATAATTTTTTTTAAAAAAAAATATTTAGAAACGGTGGCACTTGCTATTATAAGTGATATAATTAGTGTTAGGTTTGTATAACACTTACCTAAACAAACACTATACAAGGCTTTTATTTTTTAAAATAAAATAAATAAATAAAAGGCCAGCTATGGGGCTTGCTTAGGCAAGCCCCATAGCTGACCTTATTTTTAAAACAAAAATATAAAGGCCATGCTACACCTTGTATAGCATTTGCTTGGTCAAGCGCTATATAAGGCCCCACAGCCTTAAAAGGCGTTTGCACTTTCAAGGCCACAATGGTCTTGGAAGGCGCCTGCCAAGGTCATCCCCTTAAGCTTTGTATGGCGTTTGTTTGAGCAAGCGGCATACAAGGCTTTTCTTTTTTAAAAATTAAAAAAAAATTGCTCAATTCATCATATATCTTCTTTTTTGTGCTCCCTCCAGCTTCCTATTTTCCAGAATTGTATCACAAATCTCTACTATATTGGTCCACTATCTTGTCTTATCCTTTCAGTCCCCACTTTATTAGTCCACCACATTTCCTTGTTCATTCTCCCTTCTTCCTATATAATACTTTGTCACCAATCCTTCTCTCTATTTTGAAGTTGTAGTGACGTCATAGTCCCTACTCCCTCCTCTATTTTACAAAGGTAAGTAGAAATTTCCTTAGGCCCCCACCCACTTTTGTTGTTTCTTGTCTCCTACTCGTGCACATTTCTTCAACATTTGATCCCCACTTCCGTTGCAATACAAAGCTTGGTCTCCCACGTTTTTTTCATTCTTGTCTCAGCCTCCTACAGAGGCTCCTTAGCTAGTAAGTCTTTTTTTTTTAATACAAAAGCTTAAGTTCGTACAATTTATTCTTTCTTTTTTTAAGTTAAAATATGTCATGAGTCTTATATGTGCTTATAATTTTTTTCAGATATTTGCTTGAAATTTCAACTCTGGTTTATTATAATTTTTTGGTTTTAATGACATTGTTTGTTTTATGCAAAGGAACTTGTACCACGATGTGTTACTGGGCACCGATAGGGAGCATAATTTCATATTTGTCAGCCCACACCTCCTTGGCTAGCATAAGGGGGAGATTATATTTGAACTGTAAATATAGAGTGCTTCACTAGGAAAAGAAAACAATTATGTAAAATTATTTTTTTAAAAAAAATGATTTCCTATTGCTCTTCTTTAGAAAAGTGCTATAGGAAGCCTGACGCTTCTCAAGTACCATAGCATTCATAAAAATAAGTGTCACTTATAGCATTCATAAAAATAAATGTCACTTATTATGTTTTTTGTAATTGTGTGGAACCATGTTTTCGATGGTAGTGAAATTGATCATTCTTCGGGTCGGGTGAGATGGCGACGTGACAGAAGTGGTGATTTCACGGTTCGGTCAGCTTACAAAGCTCCTGTTAATGAGCCTGAAGATGGTAACACAATGTGGCAAAGGGTGTGACAAGTTAACACTCTCCAACGCTGCAGGACGTTTATGTGGCTAGCTCTTCATAATAAATTGCTTACTAATACGGAGCGAGCGAGTAGGGGCATGTGTGACGATACTACATGTACATGGTGTAAGAACCATGAGGAGAGTTTGCTCCACGTGTTGCGTCACTGTCATGAAACGCAATCTTTATGGTGTGAGTTGGCTCCGGCTTCACTGTAATACCTTATTTTTTAAAATTTTTAGATTAATTTAAATATATAATGGTTTTAAACCTGAGACCATAATAATTTAAAGTCTTAATTTAAGACAGAGTTTAATCTTATATTTGTATAGGATTTCAAAAACTTTTTAAAATAAATATGTATGGTCAAAATTTTAGTTTGTAAATTCATTATCTTTATCAGTTTCAAAATCATTTATTTAAAATACAGAGCATTTTCTATCCATAGCTCGCATCGTGATGGTTAACTTATGGGTTTCTGGATACTAATACGTTATCGAAAGTCTAGCGTACGGATGACAACTTATACAGTCTGCGTCACGAGTACTAGTACTACTATCGCTACTACTACTACTACTTATAAATATTTTACAGTCATCCAAAATAAAATGATAATCAAACAGTCCATAATTTATTTGCCTCTTCTTCGTCCGTCTATATTACCTTCTTGCCCTTAGAGCTGGACGTCTTTGCTGTATATCATTTGTTGAAAAAGGGGTGAGATTCAAAAAAATTTCAGTAGTAAACAGATCACTCATATAATATGCAAATATTAAGCATGTAAAACAAATCATCAAACAGCACAACTTACAGAAATGCAGCATATAAAAGGGCCTAATCAATCCCCTATCACAGACTCACAGCGCTTGAGATTCATAATCTGGCTGTCCAGGGCCACCACCCCATACAAGGTACAGTCATGGGCTTTCTGTCACAAGCCTACTTGGCTCAAAACGCCCCCGGGTAACTCCCGGTGCAACTTGTACTTACGGGTCTTACTGCCTATGGACTATCTGTCCCACACATATACAGATGATATGGTACACATACATGACATCACATATGATATAAGAGATAAGGTCCTACCTGACAGTCTTTCCAAATTTGGTTCCTGTCTCAGTCTCTTAGGTGTATCGGGCAAATGTCAAATCCTATAATTTATAATTTACGGACAGACGAATTATTACTTATTCCAAAATAATTTAAGACACTTTGGTAGGTTATCATTATAGCTAATACCTTAAATCCAATAGGTATTTAATGAACTCATACCAACTTCAGTATTTAACTTGACCCTTAGAGTCCCAATTATTTCAAAAATACCCTTATTTTATTTTTGCACTATTACTCAATTCTGTCAGAATTTTCCATAATCTTTGAAAATTCATATCTTGGCCTAAAAATATCCAATTAATGTGGTTCCAAATTCTATATGTCATTTATGAAGTATATTTTAATATAAAAATACTTTTAACTACCACCTATCTATAAATAATTCTCATTTTTAAATTTTTCTCGTACGGCCAGAAAATCTTTCCAATTGCAATAGCTTAACTTCTAAAATTCATAACTAAATATCTAGAACTCCAAATGGGATGTTTCAAAATCATATATGATCATATTTAAGTATATATTTAGGACAAAATATTACCATTTAGATATTATAGCCAAAAAATTTCCATAATTTCGTCAAACCCCATCTGTACCAGAAAACGTTCCAGATTCATCATCTAACTTTAAAAATTCATATCTCACTATTTATAAACCCAAATGATACATATTATATATCAAATTAAATATTAAGATGTCTACTTTACTTCTGAAAACTTTCATAATTTTCGGACCAGGTTTGATTACCGAAATTTATTTTACAACCAATATGATTTCAAAGAAATTAACCGAACAACAACTCCCCTTATTTTCTAAAAATTCTAGACTTATATATAATCATCCAAAAATCATAATCTCATGTATTACCATATAATTTTTCGTATAGAATTCATTGGAAACCTCAAATTTATCAAATTCTCATTCCTTTCTTATGCACTATTTTGGCCAAAACAAGACCTCACAAGACAATGATTCATTATACTATATTCTTATGTTTCCCAAACTACCCAAAAATAGCCTCAAATCAACTAGAAAGAGTTAAGAATATGTAAAGAAAACTCACCTATATTAGGATACGAAGTTGTATGTAGAATTTGTAATCACTTCTTCCTTCCTCTGGTAGCACCGATCACTCTTACGTATCTCTCTTTCTCTATTATATGTCTCTTGCTCTCTCTCTTTTTCACTCACTCTCTCTTTTCTTTCTTTTTGGATGTTGGTTGATGAGAATTGAGAAATATGTGAAGTGTGTGTTGTGTGTTTTGGATGATTAAGAGAGTGAGAGAGATGATGTTGTTTTTTAGTAATAAAAAATGTGTATGTGTGTGCCATGTGGGTAGTGTGTGTGTGTGTTATTTAATTAGATAATTGTGTGTGTGTGCATGGTGTGTGTGTGCATGGGAAGAGGGTGTGTGTGTTTTGTTTTAATATAATATATATAGGTATATTTTTATCCTATTAATTACACACACTATGTATTAATTTTTCTCTTTGTCTAATTTAAGATTCCTTATATTTCATAGGTTTCATAATTTGATTTTCAATTCCCAAGATTAATCTCTAGCACCATTTAATTTTCTTTTTGAGAATTTAACCATTTAATAAATTTTGGGATGTTGCATTCCCAGAGGGCCTTTTTCAACTTGGATCTTCATAATTGGCTCCAATCAAATATTCGTCGCCAGAGGGATAGACTTCAAGAAGGATGGAGTGCCATGTTTACCACTGTTATCTGGTTACTGTGGCGTAGACGAAATGAAAGGGTGTTTGATGGCAAGTTTCAGAGTAAGTAATGAGAGTCTAAAACTCCAAGCCACGTCTATTCAGTCTTGTGTAACAACTGCAAGGTGTAGCTTGAAAGGGGTGAATCTTAGTGGCCAAAGAGTTGTTGATCGCCAAGAATTTTGGGAACCACCTCCGCATGGTTGGTTTAAATTGAATACTGATGGTGCTTTCTCAGCATCCAATGGAGTTGGGTGTGGAGGGGCCTTGCGCAATGAGAATGGCGTCTTCATTGTTGGGTTTATGTTCCATACTCCGGGGGGCCACAGCTTGACAGCGGAGATATGGGCAGTCTTGCCTGGTCTAAAGTTTGCATGGGATAAAGGCATCAAACAGTTGAAGATTGAAATGGACTCGACCGAAGTTGTACAGCTTTTAAAAACAGAAGTTAGTACTTGCCATCCGGATTACGCCCTGGCAACGGAAGCGCAATCAATGTTATGTAGAGATTGGGAAGTAACTTTGACTCACGTCTCTCAAAATGCAAATAACGTAGCGGACTGGCTAGCTAAACAAGCATAAAATGCTCTGCATGGTTTTCACCACTTTCTCAGTAGTCTTGTTTCTTTGTTGGAGGCAGATCATCCAAGTTGTCTTGACACTGGCTAACCTTCCTTGAAGGGTTCCTCTAATGTAATTTAAAAAAAAAAAAGAATTGCTTAAATGTAGGATCTTGTAAATATTATTATAATATTAGTAAAATATAAATAAATAAATAAATTTAACAGTTACGATTTGATTTGGACCATTCATATCTGTAGTATAAACAAATTTTAATATATAAATTTTATAATAATAATTTTATAACATCTTGCATTTCGACCATATATTTTTTTCAAACAAAGGATGAAAAAAAAAGGATTCTGAAAAGAAAAGAAGAAAAAATATTATGAGAGAATCTAAATCCAAATCCTGTATGTTGGCGATTCTATCTAGTGAAAAAATAAGATTTATTGTTGTTTTCAATTGCTTCCACAAAACTAGAGAACACAACTTAATCCTTCAGAAGTTAGGTTCTTGTTTGCATTTTGTCTATTATAATTGTTTTCCCAAAGATAATCATATATAAAAAGGAGAGAGTCGGCCATTGGAGAATATTTTTATTATAACTTTCGTTCATGCATTAAATTTAAAAATAAATTTTATAATAACAAGTATAGTACTTGTGAGTATAATCTATTCCAAGAACTTAAGAAGGGGAATATTTCAAAATTTAGCAAGATTAATAAGTCACAATTAACAAAAATGCGTGCCCCAAATAACTTTAGTCATATTTTTCTTTGAAAAAATGATTGTTTTTAAGCTAAAGTCTAATTATTATTTTTTTTAAAGAAAAATCAGATCCATTGACTAGTAGCTATGTATTTTATTTTCATATTCTTAAATTCAATATTTGTAAATCGATGGAGATGATTAATGAATAAGCACGCTACGCTCAAATGAAATAGCTAGCCTAGGTAGAAAAATTGTTTGTCTAGTTGTTTCGTTTATAAATATGTCGTACAAACATAGAAAGTAGTAACGCACACAATAAAGCAGCTATCGCAATGTCACAGTAAGATTAACAATTGTGGTACATTATAGAGGTGTGTGGGGGCCCCACGCACGTGAATTAAATATTAAAAAAAAAGCAGCAGCAGCAAAAGGGTAATATTTCATATAGCACAATGTAAATAAATAAGACAACTTTAAATTATTAATAACTTATGTAAACAGCCAAATTTAAATGATAATTAAAAAATTAACAGTATGCAAACTCAACAATGAAGTCATAATCAGGAAGAAGAGACCTATAATTACCAACATAACAGTGGAACCAAGAATAATTGTACACCATTACTTATCCAACCTCGTCTCTTTCATACTTCCCCCGACATTTATTCACTTTGGCCCTTTATATCCTAATTATAAAGTTAAGATTGCCCAGGAGAGTTTAAGAATGGATTTGATCCAAATTCACACAATCATAAAAATAAACACCTTCAATCTTAGGGGCATGAGGTAGATTTGAAAGTGCAGTAAGATGTTTTGAATCCCACCGAATGATTTCTTTCATATATGAAAAATGCCAGTGAAATAAATCATTGTTAAATAAATTGCATAACTATATGTATTTACAATTTAAAAACGGAATACCCTCACACCAATTAATAAAAATGCGATATTAAGTCAATCCATTTAGACGATGGATTGCATTTCCAGCAAAAAGTCCACCGTCAATTTTTTTTTTTTTAAAAAAGGTAAATCAAATATTTGCACTGCGAATTATTTAGTTAAATTGATATCTACCTAATTTCCGTTCCAAGACTGTAGAATAGTACTATCAGGTTGTTTTTGACATTAGGTGTTTTTGTTATTTACTTTTCTTTAAAATTAATTATAAACTAGATCTGCTTAACTTACAAGAAATTTGAGATTATAATATCTAAAAATTAATTCATTTGATTCATCGTAGAATGATACTCTATTTATCACTTTATTACTAGATACGACCCGTATACTTGTGGAGTGATACAAGGTAATATTTTTCTATTTTAACACTTTCTAGGTAATCTTTACAACAACAACAACAACAACAACAAAGTCTTTATCTCACTGGGTGAGGTCGGCTACATGAATCACACATTGTCATTGTGCTCTGTCATAAACCATAGATTTTGATATATTATTAACTAAAAGGTCTCTCTCTATGACCTCATTAAGCGTTCATTTAGGCCTTCCTCGACCTCGTGTAAGCGAGCTCCATACTACTTGATCAACCTTCTCACCGGAGCACTTAATGGCCTTCGCTGAACATATCCAAACCACCTCAAACGATTTTCTACTATTTTTGCTTCAATAGGGGCCACTCCAACTCGTTCGCGTATATGAGTATTACGAACCTTGTCTTTTCTTGTATGGCCACACATTCATCTCAATATCCTCATCTCAACTACCACCATTTTATGTTCATGTTGTCCCTTTAAAGCCCAACATTCACTACCATAAAGTATTGCTAGTCTTATAGCAGTGCGATAGAACTTTCCTTTTACCTTATTAGGTACTTTACGATCACAAATAACTCCAGTAGCTTTTCTCCATTTATACCATCCGGCTTGAATTCTATGATTGACATCCCCATTAATTTCACCATCTTCATGTATAATTGATCTCAAATATCTAAATTTTGTCACTTGTGGGATAACTTGCCCTCCCAATTTGACTTCCACTTCTCGTCGGCCTTGTCTCTTATCAAACTTGCAATGCATATATTCAGTTTTGCTTCTACTAAGACGAAAACCCCTCAATTCCAAAGTCTGTCTCCATATCTCAAGCTTGGAGTTAATTTCTTCCCTGGAGTCAGCTAACAGAACCATATCATCCGCAAAAAGCATGTATTTAGGGATCTCCTCTTTTATAGGCTCAATTAACACATCTATCACTAGATTGAACAAATAAGGACTCAAGGCTGATCCCTGATGTAGTCCAATCGTTATAGGAAAGTACTTTGTAACACCTCCAGGCGTTCTAACATTGGTTGTAACCCCCTCATACATGTCTTAAATGGCTTGGATATATGCAACCTTTACCCCCTTCTTCTCCAAGGCTTTCCAAAGTAAATCTCTTGGTACCCGGTCATACACTTTTTCCAAATCAATAAAGACCATATGCAAATCTCTTCCTTTACTTCTATATTTTCCATAAGGCCCCTTAATAAATAAATCGCTTATGTTGTAGACCTTCCTGGCATGAATCCAAATTGGTTTTCAGCAATATCAGTCTCCAACCTCAACCTGTGTTCAATTACTTTTTCCCACAATTTCATTGTATGACTCATTAACTTAATTCCTCTATAGTTCGCACAATTCTAAATATCCCCTTTATTCTTATAAATAGGAACTAAAGTACTTTTTCTTCACTCGTCCGACATTTTCTTGGTTCGTAAGATCTCATTAAATAATTTTGTTAGCCACAACATACCCTCTTCACCGAAACATTTTCAAACTTCAATAGGAATATTATCATGTCCGAATGCTTTACCATTATCCATTTTCTTAAGAGCTTCCGTAACCTCGCCAATTCGAATCCTATGATAAAATGACAAGTTGATGTCTCCTTTTCGAGTTGCCAAATCTTCAAAGTCACAATGCGGCCCTCCCCCACCATCATTGAATAGCTTATAAAAGTAGGCTTCCTACTTATCCTTAATATGTCCATCAGTAACTAAAACTTTTTCTTCGTCGTCCTTTATACACCTCACTTGGTCCAAGTCTCTCGATTTTCTCTCCTTGTTCTTTGCAATCTTGTAAATCTTACGCTCTCCTACCTTTGTCCTTAACTCCTTATAAAACTTCTCATATGATTTATTAAGAGCTTCACTCACGGCCTTTTTAGTCTCCTTTTTAGCCATGCGATACATTTCCCAATTTTCAACATTATTACATATGTGTATGGTTTTAAAACAATCTTTCTTATGGTTAGTTTTTTCTTGAACACTTGTATCCCACCACCAAGTTTCCTTATCTTGTCGATCAAGACCTTTTGATTCTCCCAAAGTGGCTTTAGCAACCTGCTGAACCTTTTTAGACATATCTCCCACATGACATTAGTATTACTTTATAACACCCACTCCCTTTCTTCTAAGAGAATTCTCTTAAAAATCTCCATTTTCTTCTCTTTCAATTACCACCACCTGACCCTTAAGTTTAAAACTTGCCAGCGCTTTTGTTTCAGGCAAAAAAAAAACAAATTGTTTCTAGGTAATCTTTGAGCCCAAAAAAAAAAATTTGGGGTGATATTGTTTCTCAATGAAACCTAGCAAACCGCATACCTTAAACCAATAAAAACAAATGGGACTAATTTAAATAATAAATTTTTATGAGCCGAAAAATTTAAATAATATTTAAATTTCCGAGCAATCTGTATATTCAACAGCTAACTTGTAATCATTAGAATGAAAAGTACTAACATAACATTGCAACAAAAAAGTACGAGGAGATTGAAAGGTACGCTGTGGTTTCAAGTCCAGGTTAGTATAACGTACACCGTAAGTATGACCATCAGGCGAAGCATCAGATGGTGGAATGTCGTCGAGAGAGAGTATTAAGTCCAAGTGAGGCTGAATCCTTCTGCAAGAATAATGAGAGTGAAAGTGACTTGAGGATTGAAACTTGAGCAATGCTGCAACCTGCATTCCTAATAATATCACTCTTCTGTATTGTTAATTCCGTTAATAATAACCGGCGAGTGATGCTATTGGGAACTAATGTAAATGAAAATGCACTTTTACTATCACAATATTCCATTATTAACCCATCATCCTCATCCTCTTCTTCAACTAAAAATTGATCAGCATTAGCCATTTGATCTCTTTGGTTAGTATTAATCAATTGTCTTGTCAAGGCCCCCACTACACCCCTCTCCGCTCCTCTATCAGTACCCTCACCTGCACAAAAATTGGAAGGTCATCACGGCCCCAACCTTCACTTTTCTCATAATGGTGAGCATAACCAGGATCATAAGCATAATGTTGCTTGAAATCATTTCCAAACTCAAATGGTTTCTCAAACCAATCAAGTCTGCTAACAAATGGAAGCAAAGAAGCCAAACTTTGTATCCCCAATCTCAATTCTACTTTCTCTGTCAATGGCATTATCATATGTTTGAATTGAACTCAGATATGATCTTGTCAGATACCAAGAGCTTCATTATCACTTTATTGAATGATAGCTTGCAAAGATCCAAATAATTGTACACAATCACTAACCCTGAACTTGTCCTTTTAATACTTCCCCCTATGTTTATTTGCATTGGTCCACTATTCTTTCTAGGGAAAGTTGCAAAATGAATTTGAGCCATATTTGCACAACCCTCAAGAAATATACATTTAATCTCAGGGGCATGAAGGGGATCTGGCAGTGCAATGAGATGTTTTGCATACAATAGATGAATTTCCTTTAGATTTGGGAAATGCTTAAAAATAAAGAAGCAGTGTTAATTAAACAAATTAGATTACTACACGTCCGTACAAGTTGATGGAGAGTTTCTCTCAGAAATTAAAACTGTCACATCACAAAGGGAATATGTCCATGCATTTAGAATATGAATTGGATTCTTGACAAATGGTTCAAGTACACTCCTTTTGTTTGAATGTAGAAGCTAGTTTATGATGCAACAAATTAAATATTATATTTAAAATCCGAGATAGTACTATTTAATAATCAATTTAAAGGTGGTAGAGCAAACATTGGCATTCTAAATTATACTGTCAATATTTGATATGAGATTATAAAATTAAATCACCCCCAAAATAGAATTATGATAAATGAAAAATCATATGTATCAAATATCAATTCCAAAGTTATTGGACATTACCATTAGGCATTTCAAGTGTAACAAGATTCTCAATAGAAAAATGTAGTGGCGCATATGGTAGTGAATACTCTTCCCAATTAAAAAACCTTAAAAGATAATCCAAATCTTTATAAGTATTTAACTTTGAAGGGTTTCTCTTACTCAAGGAACAAAAAACTGGACCGGTCAATGAACCGGTCACGGCACTAGTTCAAGGGTCAGTGGTTCAACCGGGGTTAGACCGGTAGTCGAACCGGTGGTCGAACCGGTCATGCTAAAATATTATAATTTAATTGACAATAATAAAATAACCATAATTCAATTTCATAATTCAAAAGTCATTACTGACAATTAGTTCTTCAAAGTTGAATCAAAATCCATAACTAACATCAAAATATAGTTAAAATATTACAATGTCAATTAGCATTCATCAAACAACCAAGAGGCAGGAACCAACATCAGAATAGTCAAAAGATACCGAATTAAATCATTAAACTCTATAACTCATCAAGGGGATCTATTGGAGATGAGTCATTAGGAGGTGGATTGGGTAGAGGGTAAGAGGTAACAATATCATCATGCAAAGCTGGGGGATCAGGAACATCCATATCTTCGTCACCTACGCATATACACGACAATAATATCAATGATTATATGTAACATATAATTATATGGATGAATAATAAATTAGTAAGAGAATATTAATAGCACATATAAACCTTCATTAACCCTATCCACAGTAGAAGAATGTGCAATGTCTTCACTACCAAGAAGTCCTTCAAGATTTTCTACATCTTCATTATTAAATTCTGGAATGGGATCTTCTTCAGTCATCCAAAAATCCACCTCATCAATAGACTCATAGTCAATAGGATCATAACTTGTCTGCTTTTTCTTCAATTCAGCCCTTCAAATTTCAATGACATATAATTTCAATTAAAACTTTTAAACACATCTATTTTATAGTGAAGAACAAAAATTTTTATAATATTTAAAGTTACCTATGCTTTAATCGCAAGTTATAATTAGTGTAAACTAAATCATTCAGCCTTTGATGCTCCAATCTATTTCTTCTTTTTGTATGGATGCGCTCAAATAAACTCCAATTTCTTTCGCAACCAGAAGAAGTAGATGTTTGGCTAAGAATACGAATTGCAACATGTTGCAATTCTGGTACTGAATAGCCATAATACATCCACCATTCATCTACAAAATAAAACATGTACAAAATATTAATTGCAATCAATTAATATGTTAACTAAACCCTAAACAATAAAGATAAATACTTAGTTACTTACAAGGATCTAGTCTTTGAGCTCTCTTTTTACATGTCTCTCGGCTGAAAGATTATTTTCCTTCAAAATACAATGTGACTTGTTTCATTATCTTGAAGCAATTAATATTTTCATCTGAGTTAGCTTCTACCACATCAATCAAAGCTTGCATTAGCCCTCCCTTATGAACAAAGTTTGGACCATATACGAAAGCTAGGTTCAACAAATAGGAAGCTGCATGGAGATCATTCTTCAAATGTTTATCCCATCTCATTTTAATGATACTTGTGTAAGGCTTGTAGAGATCTTTATTCCTCTTGAACATCTCCTTAATTCCACTTTTTGCCCTTTGCATGCCTTCATAAACATATGGCAGTGAATGCTTCTCATCTGAGTCAACAATTCTCAACAATTTTATTAGAGGAGTGGCAATCTTCACAATTTGGTAGCATTCATTCCAAAACCGGCTATCTAATATGATTGCACTAAAAAAATTTTCCGGAGTAGTCCTAGATAGTTTATGGTCCACAAAGTGTTTATCAACAACAAGGGCATGCAAGTCATGCTTGTGCATATATATGTTATGCAATGTAATAAAGGTAGTGGCAAATCTTGTAGACCAGGACGCACAATTTCTTTCCAACCTGGCCTTTTCTTCAGCCAAGACAAGAATATCATGTGATTGTAAGCAAACACTGTTATCTTTGATGCCTTTGCTGCAATGTCTGACACATGAGGCATGCTTGAAATGTCTTTCAATATAAGATTTAAACAATGAGCAGCACAAGGAGACCAATAAATATTTTTATATTTCTCCTTGATCAACCTTCCACATGCCACGTAATTGGCAGTATTGTCAGTCACCACATGAACAATATTGTTGGAATCGACCCACTCAATCACTTCACAAAACAAAGTAAATAAAGTCTTTGCATCTTTGACTAAATTTGATGTATCAACAGGCTTAACAAACACCATTCCATGGGTAGAATAAACTAAAAAATTTATCAAGGTCCGTTGCCTCACATCAGTCCATCCATCAACCATAAGTGTGCAACCTTTTTTCTGCCATATCTCTCTATGCCCGTCAACAAGTAACTGACATTCCTTTTTCCATTCTCTCAACAAGTTGGTTTTAAAGTCATAAACACTATGGACTTTAAACTCAAGCCCTATAGAACACATTTCATCCACAACTTTTTGAAATAAAGGGCACTCTATTTCTTTAAATGGAAACAGTTCACTATGGCCCATTCAACAATAAGCATCTTCACATTGTGTTTTGCTTCTTTCGATGCTAAGACACTCTTTATGGTTGGTTGAGCTCCAGGGTTTGTCCTAGGAGGAAAATATTTATCTATTACACTAGGATGTTTTCTCTTCTTAGTTTCACTATTAACCTCCTCTTCTTCAACTCCCTCTTCTCTTATATCCTTAATTTCCTTTTTCTTTGCATGTTCTTTCAAAGACTCTTCCATTCGATGACGCACATCAACTAAGACTTTTTTACAAGAAGCAATTTGACCTACAACACCAGCTAGATGTTGCTTCAGCCTGTTTATGCCACCTCCTCTATAGCTATTTACCACAGTGAAGACATGTGTATACATTTTGTGTCCCTTCTTTCTTATAGGCAACATGTGCCCATGATGGGTCAGTTTTGCCACGTAATGAGGTAGTGGAAGTAGGATTATCAATAGGATTGGAATTGACATTGGAAGAGAGAGTAGGAGGGGTGACATTCTCATTTCCGGAGCTCGACATATCCATCCTTGATTCCTTGGAGAAAGTGAAGTGTGAAGATTAAAGAAGGACTCTGGTTGGAATACAATAATCAATATACTTATAGTGTACAACATAGACATCATTTATGTTGAAGCATCATTTATGATAGAAAAAAACATAGGCATCATTTATGAAATTCATGTGTAAGTTACAACTACAATGTTGTGAAAGCTACAGAAATTTTAAGCAAATAGAAAGGTTGCCTCTCTTAATATGACAGCCAAGCATCTTCTGCCCCTTTACCATCACACTCTAATACACAATTAAATGCCAACAGATTTCATTCTTAAGAGTTCATACAATATAGAAAACTGTTAAATTAGAATCAAACCAAATAATAATGAAATAAATCAAAAAAATAAATAATTCATAAAATCACTATTAAATGTATTTAATTACAAAAATTGTAATGTATAACTAATTTTAAGTAAATAAACACATATATAAAATCTATGATAGATGTTAACTTTAAAAAAGAAGAAGAAGAAGAAGAAGAAGAAACATACGGATTTAAACTTCTGTATTAAAAAAAAGACTTACAAGCTAGGGATCTCCTGTATAAGGTTAAGACAAGAAGGAAAAAACATGTAGGAGATCAAGCTTTGTACTACAATGAAGTGGAGGGACTAAAGAAACTTCTACTTACTGTTGTAAAAGAGAGGAGGAAGTAGTGTAGATAATGGCACCGCAACTTCAAAACAAAGAGAAGGAGTGCGAATCGTATTATATAGAAAGAGGGAAGTGGGAAGAATGATAGGGAAAGGTGGTGAGTGGGGACAAAGGGATAAGGAATGAGAGCCAATAGAGTAGAGATTTGGGATAAGATTCTGGAAAATAGAGAATTAAGGACGTGCAAAGAAAAACATATATGATGGCCTAGGCAAATTTTTTTAAAAATTTTCTTTATTAAATTAATGAAGTTAAATGAGTTAGTTTATGACATGTTCTAAAACACCCTAATTATCTCTCTTAATTCTCTTTCCCTCTTCTCCTTAATTATTGTTAAGGGAGTATCAATAGCGTTAAATTAAAAAAAGATTAACAAATATAAAAATCATGTCTTATATTTAGTATCAAGATCAACGACCAAATATATCTTATACTAAGGACATAAGGAGTATGAGCATATATGAGAAAATATATATAATACTCGAAAGTGTCTAATAAAAAGTGAGGGAAAAATTTCATGAAAGGTGTATTCTAAAGCCCTGTTTACTACAAAGCATTGGGGGTACGGATTGGGCTAAGAATTGGGCCAAATTGCATTAGATTGTTTGGTGTGAGGGACTCGAGATAACCATAAATTAGGAGTACCACAAAAGTGAGATTGCTGCAAACCCATATCCCCTGGTATTGGGGGAGCAATGCTGAGATCAGAATATTTTAGGTCAAAATTGTCTCTATTTATAATAATTTTTAGTTTAAAGTAACCTCATCCTATATTTCTCACATTGCCACTCGATCTCTCTCACTTCTTCATGCTCGTCTTCTCCCCCAACTTCGATCACCTTCTCCGTCTCCAGTCATCTTTACTTTCCTCTCCAATATTCGGTCTTTGCCAATGGCGACCACGGTCCCTTGTCTCCCCCCTTCTAATATTTTCTTCTTCTATATTGATATGAGATTATGCTTCTTTTAATTCTTGTTCAATGTGCTTTTCTCAATATTCAATTTTCACATATTTGAAATCTCAACCTTACTTATTAAATATTGTTGATATTTGATAGGGATATTATATAAGATATAATATTTATTCATGTCGTATCTATATCAGAAATATGAATCTAAGACGCTATGATCATATTTGAATACATAGGATTAGATTAAATCTATAGCAAATATCATCAAATATAAAAGTATTTTTATTTTCCTACACAAATTTAGAATTTCATCTATCTTTTTATGACACGATCAATCCATCATTTTGTAAGTTAGTTTTTAAAAATAGATCTTAAAAGAATACTAAACTACTCAAATGTTAAAATGACTAGTTACAAAGAAGATGGGGTATTAAAGATGGGGCATTGGGTTTATGGTTAAATAAGGATATTATTGTGCTTTCATAATTTATGGTTGATTGTGAAATAAAATTAATGAGTGTAATCCCATCAAATATTACTCACTATCAAAAGTAATTTACCAGTCTCAATCCACAATCCCAATCTCACTCTCACTCTCATTCCCAGTGTCACTCTGAATCATGGTTATTAAACCCGGACCAGACCGGCCGGTCCGGCCCAAAAACCGGCGACCCGGGCAGGAAACCGGTCCGGTCCGAGTAGTGAACCGGTCTACCTTTTTTTTTATAAAATCGATTTTTTAAATTTTTTTATAATTTCATATTAATAAGCCTGAAATTTTCATTTTCTCACCGGTTTGGTCCCGGGTTAGCTTCGGTTTAACTCCGGTCTGACCCACTAACCCTTAACCCAGTACCCCGACCGGTTCCCTGACCGGTCCCGGTTTAATAACCTTGCTCTGAATCCATTGAAACTCAAACCCATGTATCAAATAGGTCCTAATAGAGGTTAGAGGGGGTACATCCCTTTGTGGTCAATACGTCGAGTCATCCCTCGATTTGCCACTTTTGCCATGATCCTTTGTTGTAGTTGTATTGCACTAGCTCTTTGCTTTTAAAAAAAGCTTAGAATCTAAATCTACTTATTTATGTGTCATAATTTGGGTGTTTGCTTGTTTGGATTTTTTTTTCAAAATAAAAATACATAAGGAGGCAAAAGCCTAAATTAGAAATAACGAGTATACACAAATTAAGAGATAACAGAATAGTTTCCAATGCAAATGATTAAATGAAATACTTTAGAAAAACTAATAAACATTTTGTACAAATAACTAATTTAACTAATGCATTTAATATTTCTGATCTCTATGAAATAATTGCCTAGTTGATATATTTTGGATCTAGTAAATATTTGTTAATTTGGAGGCTATGTTGTGGTGCACGTGAAGAACGCTATGTCTACCATAACAACAAAAGATTGGAAATTTCCTATAAAATAAAAGGTAAAGAAATAAGAACACAGCAACTATTAATGCAACTTCAAATTTGTTGACAAGAAACATCAAATAAATAAGTAATGTTGTTGGGTGGACTTAGTTGCCGTGGATCATTTGCACCTTTGTCTCACTTTGGAAATTTTATGAATAGATAAAAGGAGAGAAAGAGAAGAGAAAGGGAAAAGGAAAAGAAAAAAGAAACACATGTAATGAACCCAACTGAAGTAGGCTTGGGGAATAAGAAAATAAGCCCAAATCCAACCCAAGTAAGGCGTAGTTTACGTGTGAGAAAGAAGAATTAGAAGCTGAGGGAAATGGAAGAATGATTATATAAGGACAAAAATCATTATGGGAACGGTATAGAATGAATCGGGATCATTTCTCTCTTTTGACAGTCTCTCTCCTTCCTCTGGTGTGATTTCTTTCTGTTATTTTCTTTGTTGCATTTCTTATGATTAGGATTATGGATTATGGACCTCTAAGTCTTTTGGCAGAATTTTAAGATTGTAAGCTCTTGCATCTGTGATTTAATATATCAGTATCTTATTTCTAGAGCTATACTTTATCCATTACATTTTGGTGCTTTCATTAATTCATGGCGGACAATACTCGCCTTAAGGAATTACAAGCTGAACAGAAGGGAACAAATGAATTTTTGGAGGAGGCTCGTGGTCGTTTCCTTTCACATGACAAGCAGATTGACGAGATTGGTAGTGCACTTCATTCTCTTGTTAAGTCCGTCAACACCATTAATTTACGTCTTAATAAGTTCCAACCTCCTCCAGTTTCTGGCAATTCTTCGGGTGTTTTATTGTCTCCACCTCATATCTCACAGACCCTTTTTATGAAGTCAGTGAAGATTGATTTTCCCAGATTTGACGGAATGGACGCTCTCAACTGGATTTTTAAGGCTGAACAATATTTTTGCTATTACGATATTTTAAATCCATAACGACTGGTGATTGCTTTGGTGCATTTTAACGGTGATGTTTTATCGTGGTTTCAAATGATGGAGAAAGCAGGGCACATCCCGCATTGGTTTGTGTTGTCCAAAGCCATTGAAGCTTATTTTGGACCATCACCATTTGATTGTGCTCGCTCGCAACTTTTTAAACTCACTCAGATGACTGTCGGTGGTGTTCTTGATGATTACAATTTCAAGTTTCTTGCACTAGCTAATCGTACTGATGATATTCCTGAATCGACTCTAGTCGACTGCTATTTAGGTGGTTTGCAACCGGATCTTAAACATGACATCCTTGTTCAACGTCCTACTACTGTCTTAAGTGCTATGACGTTTGCTCGCCTTTTCACCAACACAACCAGTTCTAGTTCGGTTGGTACTAAGACCGATTCGGGTCTTATTTTCCGGAGCAAACAAGCTTCCCCTACTCAGATCAAGTCACTCATTCTGTCTAACCCGAGTTCTACTGGGATTGCATTTTCTTCCACCATAGGAGGTAAGTCCAACCTTCCGCCTTTATTACCAACACCATCTACTCCAGCGATTAAGCGCTTGACTCCGGCTGAGATACAAGTTAGACGAGATAAAGGTTTGTGTTATACTTGTGATGCAAAATTTTCACCCTCTCATCGGTGCCCCAATAAGCAAATGATGATGCTTATATGTGATGACGATACTGATCCGAGTAGTATGGAAGAAGAAGTGGTCCCCACCAATATCGATGTTACTTCCGAGGCCACTCTTCACCATTTGTCTTTGCATGCTATGCGAGCCACCATGGTGCTGCTACCATCCGTTTTATAGGGGATATTCTTGGTACGACGGTCCAGATATTACTAGATGGAAAAAGTTCTGACAACTTTCTTCACCCTCATATCGTCAAACACCTAACCCTTCCTACTAAACGTACCAATGATGTTAGAGTATTAGGGGGTATTGGCCCTATTTTACGCACTAACACTACTAGAAAAAACACTTTTAACGTCCCTTATTTGGGACTTTTAACGTCTTTTTATGGGGGGACGCGTATGTCAGCGACGTAATAAATTTAGACTTTATACGTCCTTTGTAAAGGGATGAGTAAAGCTCTGGGTTTAGGCGTCCCTTTTGCTAAAAGGGACGCCTAAAGTCCCCGTTTAGAATTTTTTAAAAAAAATTAGGGACTTAAGGCGTCCCTTTTGCCAAAAGCGACGCCTAAAGTCCAAAATGAAGAAACAAGCATGAAAATAACTCCCCTTGTATTTTGCAAACTCAAACAAATGCACTGGAGTCACAGCAGCGATGCTCCTTCCTCCTCCTTGCTCTCTCTTTCTCTTTCTCTCTCGCTGGTTCAAGAGTTCACCGGAAGTGGGGGCCGGAGTTTTCACCGGAAAATTCAGAGTCAAGATGGAATCACGTGACATGGCGGAGTTATGGCTGCTAGACGCTATAAAGTTGATCTCCGATCTGTTTGGTTGACATTCCTGATTGGTTGAGGTACTGGGAGTTGCCGGCGGTGATTATGGTGGTTAAGGGGGGTCCGGTGGAAGAAGCAGTGAAGGTGGTGATGAATGGTAGAGGATCGATGGTGTTGATAGTGAAGGTGATAGTTCTCGGTAGAAGAGGGTGAAGTGATAGTGGTGTTGTTGATGGTCAAAGTAGATGGAAAAAGAACTCACCGGAATATGGGGGCCGGAAATGTGAACGATGACAGTAGAAGAACAAAGAATGAAGACTATCAGACATGAAGGAGTTAACGGTTGTTAAAGCAAGTTGAGGTGAGAAAGAATAAAGCAAGGATGATGGTGGTGAGCTACGGTGAAAAGGGAAATGGTGGTGAAAAGTTAAGATGGTGGTTGTAACGTTGAAGGAGAAAGATAGAAAAGGCAGTAGGTGATGGTGGTAAATGACGGAGGAAATGGTGGTGATATGTAGGAGATAGAGAGGGGTCAGTGGTGATGCTGCCAATGATGATGAAAAGCAAAACAGAGGAAGACAGTTGCAATGGTGGTAACTTCCTCTCCATCAACATTATCCACATGACACAACTCTCTCTGGCTACGAAAATAAGAAGGCTTGAGATTTACTTCCTTTCACCAACCACTCCCACTACTTGTTGCTGCGTTAGTTGCAGTTCAAATGGGTCCTTTTATATTAATTGGCAGCCGAAAGTAATATTCCTGCTTTGTCTTTTCATCAGTGTATCTTTAGGCGTCCCTTCTCAAGAAGGGACGCCTAATATAGGGTGCATGCCAGCCACGTGGCTGGCATGCACCTTTTAGGCGTCCCTTCTTGAGAAGGGACGCCTAATGTCTAAAGATAAAAAAGTTTCTCTTTATTTACATAAATGTCACTGCGTACAGTTTTTACTTCCCTTTTCAAAGAAGGGACATCTTTATGTGACGTTAAATCCCTATTCTGTAGTAGTGTAATGAGATCGTTACGAAGGTACCTGTTCGAATTTGTGACCATACTCTACAACTATCATTTCTTGTTTTACCCATAATAAGTATTGATATGATTATAGGGGCCGATTGGCTCGAAACTCTGGGACCACATGTCGTAGATTATAGTACCTCTACTGTGCGATTCCTCCAAAATGATCAGTTCATTACTTTGAAGGGATATCAGGGCTCTGCTTCAACTCAAGCTACATGCCACCATCTCCTTTGTCTTCAGCATATAGATTCGGTGGCTCAAATTTTTTTGTTGGAGACTGTGGATTCAGTGCCACAGTCACCATCATTCTTACTCAATGTTCCTCATGATTTACTTCAAATTATTAGTTGCTATGACTTTGTTTTCAACATACCACATGGTTTACCACCAGTTAGGGGTCATGAACACCGTATTGAGTTACAACCACACACTAGTTCGGTCAAAGTTCATCCCTATCGTTACCCAGTAAGTCAGAAGGATGAAAATGAGTGGATTGTTTCTGAGCTTCTAGTTGAGGGATTAATCCAGCCCAGCTTGAGTCCATTCTCAGCACCAGTATTGTTGGTTAAAAAGAAGGGTGGCACCTGGTGTTTCTGTGTTGATTACAAAGCATTAAATATTGTTACTATTTGTGATTCATTTTCGATGCCGACTGTCGATGAACTTCTTGATGAGCTTCACGGCTCTGTTTTCTATTCTAAGTTAGATCTTCATTCCGGATGTCATTAATTCTTATGCGAGCAAATGATACGGATAAAACAGCATTTTATACCTACTTAGGTCTTTATGAGTGGTTGGTAATGCCTTTTGGACTCATAAATGCATCGGCAACCTTTCAGGCACTCATGAACTTAGTCTTTCAGCCATTTTTATGGAAGTTTGGTCTCATCTTTTTAGATGATATTTTAGTCTACAGTGCTACATAGGAATTGCACCTCTAACACGTGTCCTTGGTTTTGGAAAATCTACATAGACATCAGCTTTTTGCTAAAATTCCAAATGTTCCTTTGGTCAGCGTCGCATAGAATACCTGGGCCATATCATATCTACCGCTAATGTGGAAATAGATCCCTCCAAGGTTCATGCAATCCTTAATTGGCCAGTTCCACAGAACACCAAGCAACTGAAAGGCTTCCTGGGCTTGAGTGGATATTACAGACTCTTTATAAAACAATATGCAAATATTGCCGGCCCACTGACTCAGTTGTTGAGTAGAGACGCTTTTGTTTGGTCTCAGGTGGCTTAAAATGCATTTGACAGCCTTAAGCAAGCACTAGTGACAGCACCTGTACTCACCTTGCTAAATTTTTCCAAACCATTTATTTTGGAAACTGATGCCTCCAGCATTGGCATCGGTGCTGTATTGAGCCAGGAGAATCATCCCATTGCATTCTTCTTCAAGAAATTGTCTCCACGCTTACAATCTCAGTCCGTTTATGTTCACGAACTCTATGCCATTACCGAAGCTGTGTCTAAGTTTCGCCATTATCTGTTTAGCAATCACTTTATCATTCAAACAGATCATGCAAGCTTGAAACATCTCAATGAGCAGACTATTCATACGCCAGAACAAGAAGCTTGTTTACCTAAGTTGATGGGATATCGGTTCACCATTGAGTATAAACCTGGGAAAAGTAATCAGGCTGCCGATGCTTTATCTCGTACTTTGTGTATGGCCTTGACTATGCTTACTCAGTCATTTATGGATTGGGTATATGAACAGGTTTGTTCCTCATCTTTCATTTTGGAATTAAAGACATCTGTGATGGCTGATCCTTTGTCCTTTCCACATTATCAAGTTAAACATCAAGATGTATACTGGAAAAACAGATTGGTTATTCCTCACACACATGCCGAGCTTGTTCAGCAAATTCTTCAGGAATTTCATTCATCTGTTGTGGGTGGTCACACCGGTTTTCTCCTTACCTTGCATCACATCGCTCATCTATTTTTTTGGCCCACAATGATAAAGGATATCCAGCTTTTTGTCTGTAATTGCTTCATTTGTCAACAAGCTAAAGTGTCTCACTTACATCCTTCAGGTCTTTTAAATCCTTTACCGATTCCAGAGCAAATTTGGGAGGATATTGCAATGGATTTTATTATTGGATTGCCACTTATTCGCGGTTATTCTGTCATCCTTATGGTAATTGATCGTCTTTCTAAGTATGCTCATTTTGTTCCATTGCATGCACATTTTTCAAGCCAAACGGTGGCCGAAGTTTTTCTTCGAAATGTTGTGCGTTCCCATGGCATACCTCGAACCATCATTTCAGATAGAGACAAAACATTTACTAGCTCTTTTTGGCGTCATTTGATGAAATTGCAGGGTACTCAATTATGTCTCAGTTCTGCATATCATCCACAAACCGACGGTCAATCAGAGGCTTTAAATAAATGTCTTGAAATGTACCTCCGTTGTTATTTTTTTAAGTATCCTTGACGTTAGTTATCTTATTTACCTTGGGCAGAATTTTCCTACAATTCTTCATTCCATATAGCAATCGGCATGGTTCCTTTTAAAGTGGTTTATGGCAGAGATCCTCCTCCTATTTTACAGCACTCTTCTCTCGAAGGCACTTCCGCTGATCTTCATGTGCAATTACAACAAAGAGATAAGTTGATCTATTTATTAAAAATGAATTTACAGAAAGCTCAGACACCCATGAAGCATTACGCTGACAAACATCGCACTGATGTTGAATTTGCTGTCAATGACTGGATTTTGGTAAAACTTCATCCGTACCGTCAGCACTCAGTTCAGCTTCGCAAATATGATGTATCTTTGTAATATGAATCTTTATGAATTGGGGATTTAGGGTGAAATTGAAGAGGAAACAGAGAGATTTCGAAGAACAGGAAAGAGTAGGAAGTCAGAATAGAGGAGAGAGAAGTAGAAGAGGGAGAAACAGGTTTGCTAAATGATACATTCGATTTAGGAAAATGTCAAAAGTCATCTGTACAATGATTGGACTCCCATATATATAGGTAATAGCATACTAATCCCTCAACTAAACAGATTAAACACTACCACTAATCATGGCTAAGACCATGTTTGGCTAAACTCCACTCTCCTAACTAACTAACACAACTAATATTTGAATTAAACCAAATTACAATATCACATCAAAATACCACAAGCTCTCAATGCAATATTTTGGTCCATTTCAAATAATTGAACACATTGGCAAAGTCGCATATCGCCTTGCTCTACCTGATCATTATCGGATCCACCCTGTCTTCCATGTCTCTGTTCTGAAGCAATTTCATGGTAACCAACATACTGATCCATATTTGCCTTTACCTTTGCTTTCGGTCCCAGAAGGCCCATAGTGTTCTCCAACTGGGATTCTTGATCAACTAACTATTACTCATCAAGGACAAGAGATGTTTCAATACTTGGTCAAATGGGATGGTACTCCTACTCCTACGTGGGAATTTTCTGATACACTTCACTCATTATACCCAGACCTGAACCTTGAGGACAAGGTTTACTTTCATGCGGGAGGTATTGTAATGAACCCAACTGAAGAGGGCTTGGGGAATAAGAAAATAAGCCCAAATCCAACCCAAGTAAGGCGTAGTTTACGTGTGAGAAAGAAGCATTGGAAGCTGAGGGAAATGGAAGAATGATTATATAAGGACAAAAATCATTATGGGAACGGTATGGAATGAATCGGGATCATTTATCTCCCCCTCCAACTAGCAAAAGCCCAAATTAATTGTATATAATACACAAAAGCAAATACAAGGATGTAACACAGCAATCCCCAAAAGTGACAGACGCGGGACTACTTGTTGACCACAAAAAGGCTGAAACAAGAGATAAGTATGAAAGGCTAGTTTGAAGGAGAAAGCAAGTCAGCAAATTCTGAAGCTTCCATTTTTTAGACGTTAATTAGCTAATTGTGACCTGCTGCTTTTGTTTCCCTCTACATCCTAATTATTTCTTTCGCCCCACTTTCCAAATATTTTTGTTTGATCTCTTTATTATTGGCCGCAACTCTAGATTATCATACAATTCAATATAGATCTTCCAAGTCTTCTATACCAACATACAGATTCGGTCAACACATCACTTGCAAATAAGAGAATTGATTCAAACTGTGCTTAAGGACACTGTCCTTAAGATTAAATGAATCCTTCTTGCAAAGATAGAGTGAGCAAAACTAAAGAAGATAATAGAACTCATACCAAAAAAATCCAGCAAGATTTTTGTAGAATGTTTTCTTAAAAAAAAATACTGAAAATTTATATAAAAAAGAAGCAAGTAGAAGGAAAAAAATAGAGAGAGAAAAATATAAGTAGTATTAACCTCGATGTGAAGAGAAGATAGTTGGCATAGATTGCAAGAAATGTCAGTTTTGGGATCTGTAAACTTCCTCCAATCCTGTTCAAACAAATCTACAGTTGGCTCTCAACCTGCAGAGTTTATATATATATAAATTCAATTTGCAAGCTATCTGAAACGTGAAAATGTGATTTTTTTTGCTTCATCCTTCCTCTTCCAGCTATCTGTAACTAAGTCCTTGGCTTTCAGCTTACCAAGAAATGATGCGGCTTGGTTCTTCATTAACGCAATAAAGAGATCAAACAAAAATGTTTTTGAAAGTGGGATGAAAAAATAACGTGGATGTGGAGGAAAGCGAAAGAGAAAACTCACAAGCAAAGGTCTTAAAAATGGCAGCTTAAGAATTTTCTGAGACTTGCTTTCTCTTCAAACAACCACTTCATATTTATGTCTTGTTTCAGCCTTTGGTCAACCAGTGAAGTCAAGTGGTCTCGTTTTTGTCACTTCGGTGGATTGCCAGCTTTGCCGCTTTACAATTAAATATAGAAATCCTAACAGAGTCATCGTATCATATTTATTATAATTAAATAATTTATTTTACCTTTATAATCTTTTTAAATTAATTAAATATATATTATATTAAAAAACAAAAGATGGTATGATTTGGATGAAACATTTTATTATAAAGAGTCTGAAAAAAAAATTTTATATGCCAATGAGCCTTGTCTCACATAGCACTCACATCTCCTTTTAGAGGAGGGGCCACATGTTCAAATACGTCTAGTCTATTAAACTCACATTAAGTTATAGTTTAATTCCTTAACTTTACAAACACATATTTGGTTCCTTAATGCTAATATTGTTAAATCAATTTAAGGGTAAATGGCAATTAAAACATGCTAACTCAAATCATTTTAATCATAATTAACATCCACTTAATCTACATTTTATTATTTTAATAAAATTTTAATGTATTTCTTCATTCTATTTACTAAAATAAATTGAAGGATATTTGGTGAGAAAGGGTTGAAGAAGCTAGTTTGTCCGGACGGAGAGATGAGAAGACGCAAGAAAAGAATACAGTGACTTGTTAAATAAAGTGACATGGTTGCTTGGTCATGGCCATGGAAATATCAATAGAGGGGTCCGCATTCCTGCTTGGTCATGTACTAAAAAAAAATTGTTAATGTATTGCATATGAATGTGTCAAATATGAACAAAGTCTAACATTATTTTGGGGAGAGAGAGAATACAAGTACATATATGTAACATCTTAAAATTTATTAAAAGGTTAAATTTCTAAAAAGATAATTAAATGGTGCTAGAGATTAATCTTGGGAATTGAAAGCCAAATTATGAAACCTATGAAATATATAGGATCTTAAATTAGACAAAGTGAAAAATTATGGTATTGTGTGTGTAATTAATAGAATAAGAAAATACCTATATATATATAATATTAAAATACACACATTTCCCTTGCTTTACATACTCCTCACGCATCACTCATGACACTTGTCAAACTCCTTTATCTCACCACTTTCATTAATTTAATGATAAAATATTAATTATTACACCATGTGGTTCACACAACCTAACACCCAAATGCAATAATAATTAATATAACACTCACACTATCTCATCTTACCCAATCGGCTAGCAACTAAGAATGAAAGAAAAGAGAGAGTGAGAGGGAAAGAGAGAGTGAGTGATAGAGAGAGCAAGAGAAACATAAGAGTGATCGGTGCTACAAGAGGAAGGAAGATGCTACAAATCTCACACACAATTCCATAACTTGATATAGGTGAGTTTCCTTCCCATATGCTTAACTCTTTCTAATTGATTTGAGGCTATTTTTGGGTAATTTGGGGAGCATAAGAACCTAGTATAATGAATTGTTGTCTTGTGAGGTTTTATTTTGACCAAAATAGTGCATGAGGAAGGAATGAGAATTTGAAAAATTTGAGGTTTCAAATGAATCCTATACGAAAAATTATGTGGGAATACATGTGATTGTGATTTTTGGATGATTATATATAAGTCTAGAATTTTTAGAAAATAAGAGGAGTTGTTGTTCGGTTGTTTCTCTGAAATCATATTGGTTGTAAAATAAATTTTGGTAACCAAACCTGGTCCAAAAATTATGAAAGTTTCCAGAAAGACAGAAGACATCTTAAGCTTTAATTTGATATATAATATATATCATTTAGGTTTATAAATAGTGAGATATGAATTTTTAAAGTTAGATGATGAATCTCGAACGTTTTATGGTACAGACGAGGTTTGACGAAATTCTGGAAATTTTGTGGCTATAATTTATAAATTATAATATTTTTACCTGCAAATATACTTAAATAGGATCATATAGGATTTTTAACCATCCCATTTGGAGTTCTATATATTTAGTTATGAATTTTAGAAGTTAAGCTATTGAAACTGGGAAGATTTTCTGGCAGTGCGAGAAAACTTTAAAACTGAGAATTATTCATGGATAGGTGGTAGTTAAACGTATTTTTATATTAAAATATATTTCATAATTGACACATAGAATTTGGAACCACCTTAATTGGATATTTCTAGGCTAAGATATGAATTTTCAAAGATTATTGAAAATTCTGACAGAATTGAGTAATAGTGAAAAAATAAAAAGTAAGGGTATTTTTGAAATAATTGGGACTATAAGGGTCAAATTAAATACTTAGAGTTGGTATGAGTCAATTAAATACCTATTGGATTTGAGGTATTAACTATAATGATAACCTACCAAAGTGTCTTAAATTATTTTGGAATAAGTAATAATTCGCCCGTCCGTAAATTATAAATTATAGGATTTGACATTTGTCCGGGACGCCTAAGAGACTGAGAACAGGAACCAAATTTGGAAAGACTGTCAGGTAGTACCTTATCTCTTATATCATATGTGATGTCATGTATGTGTACCATATCATCTATATATATGTGCGGGACAGATAGTCCATAAGCGGTAAGACCCGTAAGTACAAGTTACACCGGGAGTTACCCGGGGGCATCTTAAGCCAGGTAGGTTTGAGGCAGAAAGCCCGTGACTGTACCTTGTATGGGGCAGAGGCCCTGGGCAGCCAGATTGTGAATCTCAAGCACTGTGAGTATGAGATAAGGGACCGGTTAAGCCCTTTTATGTGATGCATTTCTGTAAGTTGTGTTGTTTGATGATTTGTTTTACATGCTTAGTATTTGCATATTATATGAGTGATCTGTGTACTACTGAGATTCTTTTGAATCTCACCCCTTTTTCAACAAATGATATACAGCAAAGGCGTCCAGCTCTAAGGGCAAGAAGGTAATATAGACGGACGAAGAAGAGAAAAATAAATTATGGACTATTTGGTTATCATTTTATTTTGGATGACTGTAAAATATTTATAAGTAGTAGTAGTAGCAATAGTAGTACTGGTACTCGCGACGCAGACTGTATAAGTTGTAATCCGTACGCTAGACTTTCGATAACACACTGATATCCCAAAGCCAATAAGTTAACTACCACTATGCAAGTTATGGATAGAAAATGCTCTGCATTTTAAATAAATGATTTTGAAACTGATAAAGATAATGAATTTACAAATTAAAATTTAGACCATACATAAAATGCTCATTTAAATGGAAAGCATATATAAATGCTTATTAAAATTATACCTTTACCCTAAAATAAATAAATGAGATATTTTTATGCATATATTTTTAAATGGAAAGCTTATGATGAAAATAGATTATCTGTATATTGTTTTTGAAACTCCTTACCTCCTCGATCATGCGTGACTCTTGGGTCAACTCTCAACAAGACAAGTCAAGTGAAGTGATGCAGTGCTCATCACGTGTGAATTTGTTGCATTGTTGCTTCATTGTATTTGTCCCGCACGGACCCCTTTGCTTTTGCTTTTGGGAAAAAATTAAATTTAGGAGGGCCTATTTATTTGTATGCATCCAGTATCATCATCATTTGGCCATTTGCTTGTATTTTAGACTTAAAAGACTGTTTTAGAAAATGAGCTAGGAGTATTAACTGTACTTATTTGTATGCTCCAGTATCTATTTTAGATTCTAATAAACGAATTTAATTTGTTTATATTATGTGCCAGCAGACCCAACTAGGTGTAAGGCCTTAATTAAGCCATAAAAGTCACAGGAAATTAATAAAGAAATAGATAGGTTGAAATATTACATTGATCCGACATAAGGTAGGTTTTTTTTTTATATATTTATCTTTTTTTTTCATTATCAGATATGTCCTTATGGTTAACAAGTTAAGTCATCCCTGACCTTAAGGGTTATTGTCATGTTTTTGTTGTTTTATTTATTTCCACGTTGACCTATTAATTGTTTTATTTATCCTGCACCCCCACATGATTTTTGGTCATGGGAGCAAATCAAGGAAGAAAAATAAAGTGTGAGGCTATTTAGTGTAATGCCACAATAAGATGAACAAATTGTACATTAGGCCACGCACACGACAATATTCCATTCTTAACTCTTCTTTTATCATCATTAATCACTTCTCTTTGACTATCATCAATCATACTATCATTTCGTCACTCGAAGTTTTGTAAGAAAGGTTTTTACGCATATGAAAAAATGATTCGTTGAAAAGAAAGAAAGATTGAAACTGAACAGAAATAGAATGGAAATTAAAATAAGGAGGGAAAGTTAAATAATGAAAATAACATCACTATATATAAACGAAATTGCTATTGCTCCTGTATTTGAGCTTTAGACTCATGTTGGGGAGTGATTACAAAAAATCTTCCACATTAAAAAAATAAAGCCCAACAGACGTATAACCAACACTACAGTTGATCCCGCGACAATCATCATATCCGGTGAAGAAATCACAACCATCTTCTTGGACAGTGAAAGCGGGTGGCGGAATGGGGAGGGAGACTGTTAGATGTAAGAGAGTATCGCAGGAAGCATGAGAGAGTGATGAAAGTGAATTGAGGATTAATGAATCTTCAACCATAATATCACTCTTTCTTAATGTCAGTTCCCTCAACAATGACCAGCGAGTGATGCTGTTGGGAACTCTGGTGAATATTGTAGCATTACTACCTCCGCAATAATATTCCCTCATTAATTCCTCCTCCTCCTCTTTCTCTTCCTCTCCAGCTTCCGTTGACGTTCGATGATATTGATGATCATTAATCATTAAAGTCCGAGGCCCCACCACATGCCTTTCTCCTTTCCTCCACACCATCATTGTAGCGTTATTTTTCTTCTCAAAATAACAACAATCATAGTCATAGTCATAATGTTGCCTGAAATCATGCCCATACTCAATTGGATCCTCTAATAATTGAAATACCCTCACAAATGGAAGTAAATATCTCACTTCTGCTTTCTCTTTCTCTGCCAATGGCATCTTCACATGTTTTACTTCAACACCGCATATGATGTCGCCACATACCATCACCTTCATTCTCACTTTATGAAATGACAACAACTCATGATCCAAATAATTGTACTCTGTTACTAACCCAGACCTTGTCCCTTTCATACTTCCCCCAATATTTATTCGCCTTGGCCCATCACCTTCTACAAATAAAGAGTAAAGATTGCCCGGGACAGTTGAAGAATGGATTTGATTCAAATTCACACAACCCATAACATTCACATATACAATCTTAGGGGCATGAGAGAGATTTGGGAGTGCAGTTAGATGTTTTGAATCCCTCAGAAAGATTTCCTCTAGATTTGGAAAATACTGAAAAAAACAAAGCATTGTTAAATAAATTGCATAAGTGTATGTATTAACAATTGACAAAAGGATTGCCCTCATGCCAATTAATAAAAATGCCATATTATAAAGATAATAAGTCAATGCATTTAGACAATAAATTGCATTTCCAGCAAAATGGACAACTACTACTCCACCATCAATTTAAAAAAAAAGTAAAGTCAATATTTGCATTCCGAATTATTTGGTCAATGTTCAATGCCAAAAATGATACATACCTGATCTTCGTCCCAAAGCTGTCGGATATTACTATTAGGCATTTCAAGCTTAATCAGATTCTCGGAGCAAAAATGTAATGGCACATGTGGAAATGGATATTCTTCCCAACTAAAAAACCTCAGTTCTTCACAAAGATAATCCAAATCATCACAAATAGTCAACTTTGAAGGATTTCTCTTATCAGACTTGTAAACTTTAAGGAATATTAAATTATGCATCTTCTGAAAATCACCAGCCCTCCATGCAGTCCTCCTCCTTATCTTGCTCAAGTCCAATGACAAGCATCGAATTGCCTCTATTCCCTAGGAATAGCAAATCAATGGAAACACAATTATCATTGCCTTAAAAAATGAACCAAAAATACTTTAGTGCAAGCAAATATATCTGATCTCTATTTATAAAAATATATAAATTAATTACCTGTATGCATGCGTAGATCTTTACTTAATATAACTATAAAAGCAAATATCCATTTAAAACACTAGGCGTGATAAAACTTTTAATCAGAAAAGCATGGACTAAAGCCGAAAGAGATGACCAGTTACAAGACATCAAACATTGATGTCATTGAATGATATGAAGCCTGCAGAAACCATATAGACCACGTTATAGCCCTCGCATTAATATTTGATTTGTTTTCAAATTTCAAATAATTTGTACTTCTAATAACATTAACTTCTTTGCTATTGTAAAAACATGCACGCGCCTACGTCTCACAATAGTCCTAATTTATATTTCAAGTTTAGGTAGATGAATACATTAAATTACACCCCCAATGAAACTTTAGAACATTTAAATCGAGAAAGAGTTTCTTATAGGAATAATCAAATTAAAGAAAATAAAACAAAGGAACTTCATGATATATACATATATGTTGACACTGACTGCCAAGGACGAATAAATAACCTGAAGACGAACAAATATCACTAGGAATCAATCTGACAATTAAGATGATAAAGAAAATAAGATAAAATAATAATAGTAAACAGAATAAATCATCACCTGGCCACGGATGAAAAATTCATTAATGTCCTCATGCCTCCATAGTCGAATAGGAGTTTTAGCACCAGAGAATATCTGTCCTCCAGTAATTTCAAGGCCCATTTTCATTACAAGATTGTGCATCTCAATATATCCAGTATGATTGTTAAATGAAATGAGGGATTTCTCTCTCAAAACATTAATTTCAATATACACAGAAGAGCCATATATTTGTTTTATATGGTTCACAGAAACATAAACTCTAAAATTGACTAAGAATGCCAGTTCAAGAAACAAATTCTGCTGTTTCTCGTCAAGTCCATCAAAACTCAACTTCAAAACATCAACAATATCCTTGGGCAGAGCTTCATTTAGTTTCTCCAAAGCACTTTCCCACTCTTCTTTTCCTCTGCCATAGAGAAAGCAACCCAACACTACCAAGGCTAATGGATTTCCCTGACAATAGTCCACTACTAATTTTGATAACTCCATGTAACCTTTAGATGGCTCATGTTGCTTGAATGCTTTCAAACTAAAGAGATGAAAGGCATCATCGAAATTCAATCTTGGAACATGATAGGGTGAAAATTTCAAAGCATTCTTTAGCACTTGCTTGTTTCTTGACGTTATAATAATCCTACTTCCTTCCCCAAACCAATCACACACTTTGCTTAAATCTTCAGCTATTACTGAATTTTCCACATCATCAAGTATAAGAAGAACTTTTTTGCACCGAAGCCTACTTCTCACATAATTGGATTTTATATCATAGATGTTGATGTCCTCATCTTTTAATATGTCTTTGAGGCAGATTTGTTGTAACTCATAGAAGCCAATTCTTGCTAATCGCTCATTGACCTTTTCAATAAAGGAGAGAGCATCAAATTGAGCTCTCAACTCTTGAAATATAGCTTCAGCAAGAGTTGTCTTACCAGCACCACCCATTCCCCATATTCCCACAATTCGAGCCTCAGTTAGAAGTTTTCCAATATTTTCAATATGACAAGAAATGCCAACCAACCCTTCATGATGAGATGATGACATATATTTCAACTTTCTCAAAATGTCCTTGACAATCTCTTCAACAAGTTTGGATTCAGGTCTAGCACAAATATTAATCAAAAGAAAAGGCATATTTAATATACATAGAAAATAAAAAATTAAAAACAAAAACAACAATAATAATCTTGCTAGAATGGTTAAAGATCAATTAAATAAATCCCCAAAACCAACAACAAAGGGAGTGAAGCTACCTGGTATTCTTGGAATCCCATCCGGCGAGACTTGTAGATTGGATTAAAGCATTTCTCCACTTCTGCAATTTTTCTTGATTGTCTTTAAATCTTCGCTTCAATACATCAAATCCATTTCCAAAACTCCCTTCTTGTTTGCGTATGTTTGAAGGATCCACATTGTAGAAAATAGGTATCACAATCCTTCCAAATTTTTCCTTGGATTCCAATATGTGAACAAGTTCATCCATACACCATGTTGAAGAAGCATAATCCTTTGAGAAAATAATCACAGATATTTTTGATTCCTCTATTGTTCTCAAAAGCACTGGTGAGATTTGTTCTCCTTTGTTCAGTTCATCATCCATAAAAGTGTGGATGCCTGCATTGCGAAGTTCTTTATAAAGATAACTTGCAAAAGTCTGGCGAGTGTCTTCCCCTCTAAAACTAAGGAACACATCATACTTTGTAGCACGAGGAGAACCTGTTTGACTTAAACTCCTATCATCATTATAACTACAAACAGAAACGAAACGTCAACAAATATTGGGTTATATGATCAAATCAAACAAGAAAATAAAGAGTATGATGTTACTGAGAGGAAGCTAGCTACCTATCATCCACAGCAACAACTTGATTACCATTAAGCGAATGAGAGATAAATCTGATAGCTTTGTGAATTGATACTCCCAATAGGATCAATGAAGCTACTCTGAGCATTATCAAAGCCATGGTTTTGATAGCAATTTCTCGGTTCAACCTTCAGCAACATGAAACTAAGGCTTAGATCTACGACGATAAGGTAGCTAGGAACGAGATTCCAAACTATAAGAAAAATGAAATTAACAAAAAAATTTCCTTTGAGAAGAATACCCCGAAAATTATTGGGAAAATGCTTGCAAGTGGGAGAGAAAAATAAAAGAATTAATCGATAGTATTAAAAATGTCAGCCTGAAGCACTGTAGACTTCCTCCTCTTCAAACAAGTTCTTCAGATATATCCACAAGAAAACGTTCTTTCTTCAAACACGCCATAAATCAATTTAATAGGGTGAGGAACATCTATAAATTGTGCTCTCTCTTCTTTGAACTATATTAATTGTCACTTGAGACTCCATATTAATTCTATTGTAAGAATAGTCTTGGCGCATCTGAAAATATTGAGTAGTTGAAAAGAAAGCAAGCCTAAAACTGAACAGAAATAGAATCAATCCTCTACTTTTAACAAGAAGATAGAGATTAAATTCAATTGGGTGGGAAATTAACGCATTCCCTTTCTGTTTTTTCACCTTTTTCCTGAAAATACTATGAAGTTAAGACAATAAAAATTGCTAATTCAAATTCAAATTCAACCACCATTTATCTTCATATATTTTCTAAAAAAAATGAAAATTGATATGTAATTTCCCGAATTTTTGTTTATCTCAATTTTTGTTATTTAAATAGAGCTTCCATATTAATTCGTCAGATAGAATTTTGTAAGAATATCTTTGGTGCGTCAGAAAATATTGAGTAGTGGAAAAGAAAGCAAGCCTGAAGCTCCTCTGTTTTTAACAAACAACGGGACAAAGATTAAATTCAATTGGGTGGGAATTACCGCATTCCCTTTCCATTTTTTCACCTTTTTCTTGAAAATACTATAAAGTTAAACCAATAGAATTGCTAATTCAAATTCAACAACCATTTATCTTCATATTTTTTCCGAGAAAAAAAATGAAAACTTCAGTACAAAGGAAAAGATCTCGAGCCATAAAAGCGCAACAATTGAAAAGGTTACAGTAAATTCATTGAAAAATTTTATATACATATAATTAAAAGATGAAATATCTTGTGAGATAGGTGTGATACTTTACTATGGGTACTGTAAAGATGAAATTCAATGGCGGTCCTCCAAAATCGCAACCCCCAGCTAGAGAGCGTGGGGAAAAAAATCAAAACATCGATATAATAATAGATCTAGTAGGTCTTCAAATTCAGAGAAAAAGAACAAGCACTGTACTTTTCGAATAAAATAAATAAATCAGCCGTTTACTTAAGAAATTTTGAATAAAATAAATGAAGAGTGTAGTCAATAGATCAAGCCCACCCATATCTTTGAAGGTGCAGGGCCTTTGTTTTTCAGGAGTTAAAGCATAAAACAAATTCAAATGTTTAAGATTCATAACATGTACGACAGTAAGGTAGCTAGATTAAACCAACAGCTAGCACAAGGAGAAGAAAACAGCAAATATTTGAATAATTGTTGATCGTCTATATATAAAAGCCACAAAGGATTGAAGTCCAGCCATACCATTGAAGTTAAAGTATAAAAAATTCCAAATGTTTGAGTATCATGAGATCTACGACAGTATGGTAGCTCAGTAAGGAGATTGAATATAATCAATAGCTACCACTAGGAGAAGAAAACAGCAAATATTTTGCAGAAATGTTCTGTGAAAAATGAAGGGAAAACAAGTAAAAGAGAAGAAATAATTAATAACCTGGATCCAAAAAAATAGCTCCCACAAGCAATGGTCTTAAAAGTGGAAGCTTCAGAATTTGCTTTCTCTTAAAACAAGCTCTTCAGACACACAGATGAAGAAATGTTTTACTCACGTTTTAATATATATTGTTTAAGTCTCTTATTCCCCTTTCTGGGAAGCTCGCGTTCAGTGCTTTGCTTTATCGTACATCTGGGACGGCTTTAGAAAAAGTTGCCCTCAGAGGCCCAGATTTCAAATTGAATGATAGCATGGAGGAAAAGGTGCCCTCATAAGCTTTAGTTGTTTTCTTAATTCTTAAATAAATTATTATAAAATATTTATATATGTTAATATTTAAATTAATTTATCTAATATATAAAATAATATATGATATAATTATATGTAAAATATATTTTGATAAAATAATTTATTTAACTTCTTTAATCTAATAAAAATAATTAACTGACTTTTATAATACAAATCCGATGAAGTAATTTACAAGAATAATAATAAATCAAGTCTTTTTTTTTTTACTTAAAAAAAGTCATGTATTTCTGCAAGTGCTGTACTTGTAATTTTTTATGTTTTCCCCCCTTCATATTTCTGTTGTCGACCTTTTTTTTTTTCCTCTTAGCTCTGTTTTCCCTACAGAATGGAAAATGGATCGAAAGACCAACGGAGGAAATGACATGTGAGTTAAAATAAAAAGGATGGACTTTCCTACAGTAGATTTTACAAAAAAAAATTAAGCATAAAAAAAAAATTTTTTTACCGGAAGCATAAATAAAAAAGTAAATGTAGTGAATATCTTTTTTTTGTTTTTTAAAGTGCATGAAAATTTCCATACTTCATACATAATACTTTTCTAGTCTTTTAATATAAGACATATAATTATTTTTTGATATTTAATATAAGATATAATTAATTTTTTAGAGAAATTAAAGAAAATAAATTAAATAATTAATCATAACATATGTCGTGTATAGATTATATATCAGTTTATAAGACTGATAAATTAATTTAGTATAAAAAGATAAATATGAATATTTTAAAATAATTTTTTAAATTTCTTTAAAAAAATTATCTATATCTTATATGTCTTATATTAAGATAAACAGGATTATTAAAAATAAGCTAGTGACTTATGAATAGCATGGAAGTTTTCTTTATCAGTGAAAAAACGCAGATTTAATGCTACTTGTAATTTCAAATCTTCCTAGCTCCTTAATTAAAATAAATAAACGAGATATCCTTATGCATAGAAGCCTCTTACCCTTCTCTATCCTTATTTATGACTTATAGTGTGTTTGGCAAATTCTCAAAACTATGGTTTGGCATCAAAACCATGGTTTTGAGAAAAATTAGCCAAACACTTTCTTTTTTTGGAAACCATAGTTTTAGGAAAAACTTCTTTTTGTTGCTTCTTATCCAAAACCATGATTTTTTTTTTGTTTTAAAAAATGTCCAAAAATATTTTTTAAGTAGCATGTAGTATCCTAAAATAATTTTTAGTGCTTTTAATCCTTTAAAATATTTTTTTAGTTGTACCCAGTGTGTTTACAGACTAATTGCAATTTTACCTTTAATTTATTTTTTCAGCTCTAAAAATTATTTTAAAGTATTTTTTTTAATTGTACCTAGTGTCATCCACTCTAAAATATTTTTTCAGGAGCACCTAATATTTTAAAGTAATTTTTGAAGCTAAAAAAATAAATTAAGGGTAAAATTGAAATTAGTCTACAAACATATTGGGTACAACTGAAAAAATATTTTAAAGAGTTAAAAGCACTAAAAATTATTTTAGAATACTGCATGTTACTTAAAAAATATTTTTTGATACTACATACATCCAAGAAAATATTTCAAAATATTAGATACCATTTTTTTAGACAAAAAAAAAAGTTCAGCTCCTTAAAACAACACCAAAACGGTGTAGTTTTAAGAAAATGACTAGCAGCTTTTTTCCTATAATCTATTCTTCTCATAATCTATTTCGATGTTTTGAATTATTGACAAACTAAATGTTAATGTATCTGTTTCATGATGAATTTGAGGTTTCTAGACATGTTGTTACAACTAATATATCACTTGTTAGTAAAAGAAAGATAATCGAAAGGAGAAAGGCAAAAACAGATTGTATTATAAGCACTGAAAAATAGGCTCATTATCTTATTTTTAGATGTTAACAATTGAATTATGAACTTTCAATGTATAATTTATTAATATATATATATATATATATACCAAAACTAGACAGATGAGATGTACGAAAGCATAATCAGAATATAAGGAACAAATTATGGGTTTGACCGAATATGATCCGGGTTATGGAAGGATCTATGCCTTCTTTCATGCATAGAATATATTACAGGGTATCAACACAAGGATCCCTAACCTTCTTCCTTATATATATATATATATATATATTTCTATGTATGTATGTACAATTCATTTTTTTTTGTCATAATTTATAATTTTTCGGATAAATTTAAAGAGTTTTTGGTATTTATTGTTCAATTTTATGTTAAATAATACCTAAAATATAATATAATATTTTATATCTAATTATTATAAATTATTTTTTACAATTTATTATATAATACACACACACACATTAATTATAAATTTTTCAGATAATTTTATGTCATTTTTTGTATTTATTATGAAATTTACTACTATATAATACATAAAATATAATCTTATCATTTCTATGTAATTATCACAAAAGTTAATGTCCTTTCCAGTAATTTAACCATAAAAAAAGATATTCTAATTATAATATTCAAACACTCTCATTTTATCAAAATCATTTTTTTCATAATCTATTCTGACAGAATCTATTCTCAAAAATTATTTTTTTCATTTTTTCTCCATCAGATATTGTCAAAAGTTAATTCTAAAGAGTCGACTATTAACTCCCAATAAGTCAAGTCATATTCAAATATGCCCCTTTGCTTTTGGATAATAATAATAATAATAATAAATAACTTCAGGAGGGCCCACTTATTTGAATGTATCTGGCATCATCATTATTTGGAAACAGCTATAGCTTATGAAGAAAAAGTGAAAAAAAGTGATTTTTGAGAATAGATTATGGAGAATAGATTATGAGAAAAAAGTGATTTTGATAAAATGAGAGTGTTTGGATATTATGATCAGAATAGCTTTTTTTCATGGTCAAATTACTAAAAAGGACATTAACTTTTGTGATAATTACATATAAAGGATAATATTATATTTTATATATTATATAGTAGTAAATTTCATAATAAATACAAAAAATGGCATAAAATTATCTAAAAAATTTATAATATGTATGTATGTATGTATTATAATAAATTGTAAAAAATAATTTATAATAATTAGATATAAAATATTAGATTATATTTTAGGTATTATTTAATATAAAATTGAACAATAAATATCAAAAACTCTTTAAATTTGTCCGAAAAAATTATAAATTGTGAAAAAAAATTAATTGTACATACATATATAGATATATATATATATATATATATATATATATATATTAATAAATTGTACATTGAAAGTTCATAATTCAATAGTTAACATCAAAAAATAATATAAAGAGCCGCTCTTTCAATGCAGTTAATACAATCTGTTTTTGTCTTTCTCCTTTAAATTGTATTTCTTTTACTAACAAGTGATATATTAGTCATAACATGTCTAGAAACCTCAAATTTATCATGAAACAAATACATTAACATTTAATAGTTTGTCAATAATTCAAAACATCAAAATAGATTATGAGAAGAATAGATTATGGGAAAAAAGCTGCTAGTCATTTTCTTAAAACTACACCGTTTTGGTGTTGTTTTAAGGAGCTGAACTTGTTTTTTTGTCTAAAAAAATATTATCTAATATTTTGAAATATTTTCTTGGACGTATGTAGTATCAAAAAATATTTTTTAAGTAACATGCAGTATTCTAAAATAATTTTTAGTGCTTTTAACTCTTTAAGATATTTTTCAGTTGTACTCAATATGTTTGCAGACTAATTACAATTTTACCCTTAATTTATTTTTTCAGCTTCAAAAATTACTTTAAAATATTAGGTGCTCCTGAAAAAATATTTTAGAGTAGATGACAGTGGGTACAACTGAAAAAATACTTTAAAGTAATTTTTAGAGCTGAAAAAATAAATTAAGGGTAAAATTGCAATCAGTCTGCAAACACACTGGGTATAACTGAAAAAATATTTTAAATGATTAAAAACACTAAAAATTATTTTAGGATATTATATGCTACTTAAAAAATATTTTTAGATATTTTTTAAAACCAAAAAAGCATGGTTTTGGATAAAAAGCAACAAAAAGAAGCTTTTCCCAAAACCATAGTTTTGGAATAAAACCATGGTTTCCTAAAAATATGAGTGTTTGGCTAATTTTTCTCAAAACCATGGTTTTAAGGATTTTCCAAACACACTATTGAAGTCAAGTCAAGTCGTCACGCGTTTATGGCTTTGGTGTATTGCCGTGTTGCTGGTATTTTCTCCGAACCATCCCTTTGCTTCAGGGGGAAATTTCAATCTCAAGGGTCCAATTGTTCATGTATCATAATGGATTAAGGTATATTGCCCTGCAAGTTTGTTTTAGCAATGTTGTGAAGGGATGTTTGGATGAGTATTGGATTATTTTATAAATATTTTTTATATAAATCGAGATAAAACTCCTCTTAAATATTTATCTCATATATCATAAATCACAATTGAAAAGCACTTTTGAAGGTTTCAATCACTATTATAAACACACACTGAAAGTTTACAAATTGTGATAATTTTACGTTCACTGTTATCTAGATTAAATCTAACTATTGATTGATCAAATATATTGAACTGATATTCTTTATAACATCCAAACCATTTTTGCTTTAGATTTTAATGCAAAGTTATTTTGGAAGCACTCAAGAACTATATTATTCCGAAAGTTTTCAAATTATAATAATTTCACCCTAATCATTATCTAAGTCTACTTGTCGTTAGCTAAATATGCTTATCTTACAAGTTTATGAGTCATCCATTTCATTTTTTTCAAGGTAGATTTATAATTAAAAAAATTTACTTAACATTTAGAATGGTTAGGGTACCGTTGCTATAAGTTGGAAACTTCCAAGGCCGTATTGAACTAAAAACATTTTTGGGGCAACATTGCTCCTGAATGAAAAACTTTAGAACAAAATTGTAACTTAACAAAAATGATGTGAGCGACATTTATACTTGTCAGCTTAACATATTTAGTCAACTGACGATTAAACTTAATTAAAATAATGATCAAGGTGAAATTGTTATGATTTAGAAACATCTAAAGCGACATAGCTCCAAATAAACTTTGAGGGCAAAATTAAGATTTTTTGACATTTTCTAGAACAAAAATAAACTTTAACCCTATCATAATTTGGATTTTTACTTGTTTGGATTTTTTTTAATTGATAAAGAGGGAAAAGCCTAAATTAGAAATAACTAGTGGAAATGAAATCAATCAATTAGGCCATTTTAGAGGATCCATATCATGGGGTCCACTTGTAAGCATGTTATGTTGCCAACTAAAAGGCTCGTTTGGATTAGCTTATGGAAGCTCCATAAATGTTTATGAATCGTGATTCATGGAATACGAAGTAACTTTTACGGTCTACGAAGTGCTTTTACGGTCTTCGAGGTAAATATATGGAGGAGATTTATCTCTATTTACGTGAATCGGGCTATAAGCTCGATTTGTCTATAGTAATCTTGTTCCCAAAAAAAGAATTTATCACTACTACAAAAAATATAATAAGTGACGCTTATTTTTAATAATAATATGGTACTTAGGAAACGTCATAGCTTCTAGCGCCACAAAAAAAAGTTATGGTGTTACTTGAATCTATGGAAGCTCTATAGCTTACTTATTCTTTTTAAAAAAAAAATAGTTTCCTATGGCGCTTTCACCATAGGAAGTCATTATGGCGCTTCCTCAGAAAAGCGTCATAGGAAGTCTTTTTTAAAAAAAATAAATAAATCTGCGTAATTGTTTCCTTTTTTTAGTGAAACCTTCTATATTTATAGTTAAAATCCACAGCAAAATAAACAAAACCAAATTAGAATCAAACCAACCAGAATGAAATAACTTGAAACAAATAATTAATTCATAAAATCACTACAAATGTATTTAATTACAATAATTATAATGTATAACTAGTTTTAAGTGAATAAACACACATATAAAATTCATGACAGATGTTAACTTTAATAAAAAATAAGAAAACGTATGGACTTAAGCCTCTGTATTAAAAAAAGACTTACAAGCTAGGGATCTTCTGTATAAGATCGAGATAAGAAGGAGAAAAATAAGTAGGAGACCAAACTTTGTATTGCAACGGAAGTGGGGGACCAATGAAACTTCTACTTGATGTAATAAAAAAGAGGAGGGAATAGTGGGGACAATGGCACCGCAACTTCAAAATAAAGAGGAGTGCAGACCGTATTATATAGGAAGAAGTGAATGGGAAGAATGATAAGGATAGCTTATGAGTGGGGATAAAGGGATAAAGAGTGGGAACCAATAGAATAGAGATTTGGGACAAGATTCTGGGAGATAGGGAACTGAAGGCGTACGAAGAAGAACATATACGGTGGAGTAGGAAATTTTTTTAAAAAATTTACTTAATTAGATTAATGAAGTTAGATAAGTTAGTTTATGACATATTCTAAAACAACCTAGTTATCTCTCTTAATTCTCTCTCTTCCTCTTTCCCTTGATTATTGTTGAGAGAGCATCAATATGAATAATTTAGAAAAAAGATTGGTAAATATGAAAACTATATCTTATATTTAGGATTAAGATCAACTACCCAAATATGTCTTATACTAAAGACATGAGTATGAGCATATATGAGAAAATATATACAATACTTGAAAGTGTCTTATAAAAACCATAAATAAAAATTCATGAAAGGTGTATTCTAAAACTCTGTTTGGCATAATAAAGCTTTGGGGATAGAGATTGGGTCAAGGATTGGGCCAAATTGCATTATATTGTTTGATATAGAGGACTAGAGATAACCATGGATTAAGAGTATCACAAAAGTAGGATTGCTGCAAACCCACATCCCCTGGTATTAGAGGAGCAGTACTGAGATCAGAAGATTTTAGGTCAAAATTGTCTCTATTTATAATAATTTTTAAACTAAAGTAACCCCATCATGTATTTCTCACATTGTCGCTCGATCTCTCTCACTTCTTCATGCTCGTCTTCTCCCCCCATCTCCCCCAACTCCAGTCACCTTCTTCGTCTCCAATCATCTTCACTTTCCTCTTTGATATCTGGTCTTTGCCACCAATGACCACCGTCCCTTGTCTCTCCCCTTCTTTCTAATATTTTCTTCTTCTACATTGACAAATATTATGCTTTTTTTTTTAATTCTTGTTCAATATGCTTTTCTCAATATTCAATTTTCACACATTTGAAATCTCAACCTTACTTATTAAATATTATTGATATTTGATAGGGATATTATTATTATACTAATATTTACTCATATCACATCTATCTTAGAAATATGAATCTAAGATGCTATGATCATATTTAAATAGATAGGATTAGATTAAATCTATACCAAATATCATCAAATATAAAAGTATTTTTGTTTTCCTATACAAATTTAGAATTTTCTCTATCTTTTTATGACATTATCAATCCATCATTTTGTAATTTAGTTTAAAAAAAATCTAAAAGAATATTAAACTGCTCAAATGTTAGAATGACTAATTACGGAAAAGATAGGGCATCATGTTTAAGGTTAAATAAGGATATTATTATACTTTCATAATTTATGGCTGATTATGAAATAAAATTAATAAGTGTAATTCCATCAAATATTACTCGCTATAAAATGTAATTTACCAATCTCAATCCCCAATTTCAATTCCAATTCCAATTCCAATCCCACTCTCATTCTCAATCTCAATCTCATTCCCAGTGCCACTCTCAATCCTTTGAATCCTTTAAAACTCAAACCCATATATCAAATGGGGCCTAATAGCAGTTAGAGGGGTTACATCACTTTATGGTCAACAAGTCGAGTCATCCCTCTATTTGTCACTTTTACAAATTGCCATGGTGCTTCATTGTAGTTGTACCCACTGTTTACAGAGCCGGACGGTCGGACCGGTTGGACCGTCGGCCGGTCACTGAAGCGGGTCGGATTGATATGTTGGACCGTAATTTAACCGTTTTTGAGCCGGAAACCGGACCGATTTTTCAAAAACCGTCCAGTCCAATAAAAAATACGAAAAAAAAAAATTCTGCAAATTTTTTTAAAAAAATTTGATGCTGCAAAAAAAATTTTAAAAATGGCATATAAATTTTAGACATATTACTTTTTTTTATTTATATTATATGTTACTAATTTTAATAATTTGGTTTATTACAAATAATTTTATAAAGATGCTTTTGAAGAAAAAGCCAATGAGGTTCATCCACAAGCTAAGGATGAAATTGAAAGTACTAAAATTAGAGTTGAATGTCTTAATTTTGGATCATTTCTTCAAGAAGATGATAACATTTACCACTCTAGTCTTATTTATAGGTCACTTTTAACTAAATCTCACATACAAAAGAGATATAGTTAACTCAATGATTATGGGGTAAATTTACAACTATGCCCTCATTTATGAATGAGTACTTTTTAACTCTTTTTTCTCTATCTATCTTTAAATTATTTATTCATTTGTATAATAAATAGGGGTAAAATTGTCATAATCTCATTTATTACACTGAAACTGAACTTATAAATAGAACCAATTTTTTTGGTAAGGACTTATAAATAGAATCAGAGTGGTATGATCTAAATGCATTTCAAGATATTTATGCTTAAATCAATCAAGAGCCATCAATATTTAACAAGTCATAAAATCATTATAGTTAGTATATTTTGTTAGGTTGATGATTGACTTAATATTCTTCTTTAAATGGTATTTTGTGACTTTATTAACTTCCTATGAAATTAGATTAAAGATTAATTGTAATATATATATATATATAACTTTTAAATTTAATTATTACATCACCGGTCCGACCGAACGGTTCGACCGTTTCAACCGATTGAACCATGACCCGCTTACCTTTCCAGCTCGACGTCCGGTTCAGCTTTTAAAATATTGGTTGTACCGCACTAGCCCTTTACTTTTAGAAAAAGCTTAGAATCTAAAGGGTCCACTTATTTGAGTGTCATAATTTGGGTGTTTGCCTGTTTGGATTTTTTTTAATAAAAATATATAAAGAGGCAAGAGCCTAAATTAGAAATAACGAATATAAACATATTAAGAGATAACAGAATAATTTTCAATGTAAGTGATTAAATAAAATACTTTAGAAAAACTAACAAATATTTTATATAAATAACTAATTTAACTAATACCTGTAATCTTTCCAATCTCTATGAAACAATTGTCTAGTTGCTATATTTTGGATGTAGTAAGTATTTGTTAATGTGGAGGCTATGGTGGGGTGCGCATGAAGAACATTATGTCTACCACAAGGGTAGAAGATTGGAAATTTTCTGTAAAAGAAAAGGTAAAGAAATAAAAGCACAACAACCATTAATGCAACTTCAAATTTGTTGATAAGAAACATCAAATAAATAAGTTAAGTTATTGGGTGGACTTAGTTGCCGTGGATCATTCGCAATTTTGTCTCTATTTGAAAATTTTATGAACAGATTAAAGGATGGAAAGGGAAGAGAAAGAGAAAAGGAAAAGAAAACACCATCACCCTTAGGGGTGGAAACAGGCCAGACGGCCTGTCAGGGGCCTGCGGCCTGGCCTATTTTCGGCCTGATTAGACCTGACCTGTCAGGCTAAAAGACCAGACTCAGGCTTGTTTTGAGGCCTGTTTTCTTAAAAAGGTCAAGCACAGGCTTACTGACAGGCCTGTTAGGCCTGTCAGGCCGGCCTGAGCCTGTAAAATATTTTAAAAATATATATATTCCCACATATCTCACATCCTAACTCTAAATCTCATAATTCCCATTACCAAATCCCATCTCAAGTGGATCAATAATTTATGTATTTGGATCATTAATTTATGTAATTGGGCCTGTTTTTGGCCTGTTTGAAATAGGCCTGTTTTCGGCCTCTTTAAAGCAGGCTTGTTGTGAAGCATGTGGCCTGTTAGATCTTTTAAGTCCTCTGTATTGACATGCAGATCCTGTCAACATATCACTTGCAAATAAGAGAGTTGATTCGAGCTGTGCCCAAGAACACTGTTCTTAACAGTTATTTGGTAACTATCAGAGAAGCGACACTCCCTAAGATTAAACGAACTCTTCCTATAAAAATAGGGTGAGCAAAACTATGGAAGACAATAGAACTTAGCAAGGTAAAACATAAGAGGAGGAAAGATAAGTTGCTTGAAAGCTCAGAGCCAGATACTCAAAACTTCGGTCTCATGTGCTTTTATCGGAAGCAGATCATCATAACATTGGGCACACTTAAAATTTTTAATGACAATTAACTCATCAATTAATGTACCTAAATACAATTAAATGAGCGGTTACATAGTCATTAATACAGTTAATAATTATTAAAGATATCGGTTAAACACTGAAAACTCATAATGATTATCAGAGTGATGGATCAATTAGATGGATATTTCCTATAAAGAGTGCACAGTACTGCATTTAACTCGCACACAAGGGAGGGGGAAATTGCTGGATTTAGACTTTATTTTCCAATGGCTCATTACCATTCAAGTAAGCATATTCCTCCTCTTGGCCCATTTACTAGCCCAATATCACTTGTTATTACTTGGACCCCACAATCCCATGTAATATAGGACTCTTCCTTTGACACACACACACACACACTATACTTACAACAATCCCCCACATGTGTCAAAGGAAGTACCATTAGCTGAGCTTCACACATGAGTATAACCATTGTATCTAGTAGTCTTCTAAACTATGAACCAGGCCTAGACCAATAATACTTAGTACACAAATATGTCAGTAAAGCATGCTTCTATGAACCAACAAATCTTGGATGTGCACTTGAGGTATTAAGAGTCAGATATATAATGACATGCCTCATATATCCCTTATTTCTGACCTTACTCAGAGTAGCAATGTGTAGTTCAGTGGGCACACAGGAATAGCATGAATATACTGATAATATTAATACAATATTGCTTGATTATAATACAAAATTTTCCCCACCAGGGGTTTACACAATATTTACAGACCTTAATAACTAAAAGGCCTTCAAACAACCAGCAACATTCCTCTTCGTGCATACCTCTTTTCTAATCTCAGCACGTTTCCAATGCTCATCTGTCTGAATGGTTGGTTGGGAGGAGTGAGATTCGATAGAATCTCAGTAGCAAACATTACCACTATGCATGCCAGATATATATGAATGCATGACATGCTTGCCTACACTATTTCATGCCAACATAATGACATACTGCATGCTCGATGTTATGACATACATATGTCCATTGCACAAATGTAACAGAGCTTCATCCATTCATACATGTTCCACACAAATAGGCAAAGCAGTCACATAATCAATGCAATACATACATATCACATACATGCAGAAAAGGTAAGTTCACTACCTCTCAGACTTTATGTCCTTCTCTTCTTGTCCCTTGATCCGCCAACCATTGCTCCTTCTTTATCACTTCATGGCTCTAGGCAAGTGATAACATCATTAGAGCCATGAAAAGTAAATGCTCAATGGCCCACATTAGCCCTAAAGGCTTACTTTCACCCTTGGAGTTCATTCCAATTATATTTGGCCAATTTCTTACTTAAATTCACATGGTACTCAAACTACCAGCATTTTTTACCAAACTTTGGAAAATCATAACTAATTCTATAGAACTCCAATTGACGTGGTTCAAATCTATATTTGATCTTATTTAAGTATAATTTCAATAAAAAATATCACTTTCTGGAAACTACCAACACAAAATCCCCAAAAATTTTCCAAACATCAACTATTCCAGATTTAGTTTCAGAAATAAGGTCAAATTTTAAGAATTCACCATTAATTCTAGGAAACTCCAAATTGAGTGGTTCAAAATTATATGTAAATATATTTAATTCTAGTTTCACATAGAAATACTAAATTCCAGCTATCACAACCAAAAATTTCCCAGAATTTCTCCAAACTCAACATGTCCAAATCATATTCCAGAAACAGGGCATGAGTTCAAAAATTCATATCTAAATCCAAAAAACTCCAATTGAGCGGGTTCTAAGTCCTCATTGACCCTTGTTAAGTTTAGTTTAAAGTAAAAATATAGCCATTAGCTATATATACACAAATTAGTACAATATATTAACTTTCTACACATTATCCCAGAAACTTCCAGTTTTGCATGCTCAAACTTTGAGAATGTAGAACTTCTAGCACATATATCCAATTGATCATTATGACCTATCCAATTAAAGGTCTATGTGTCTACTTTAAAATTAGATAGTTTCATGGTCATTGGATAACATTTGACCACTCAAAAACACGTCACCATAACACTACCTCCAGAAAACGGAATACACATCATTTACCCTTTAACTTCTAAAACTTCTAAATTCATGTACAAGTATCCAAAATTCATGAACACTTGCATACCCACACAATTTTGCCTCCTAAATCCCATTGAAGCATCAAAATCATCAAATTCCAACTCCTCCTACACAAAACAATTGAGGGCATAAACAGAAAAGGAAATTAGATTCTCAGAAAGAGTTTGTTGTTTCTTCGATTTCTCTTGCCTAATCACTTCATTGCGACTCCTAATCAAATAATTAGCTATTTACACACTCATTACACATGATTAGAATCAATTTAGGCATTAGGACCCCTTAGGGTTTCATCATCCATATTCCACAAATCATCCCAATCAAAGCCAACAACAACAACAACAACCACAACAAAGGCACAAGAAGCATATTTGGAAGTGTACCTCTTGATTTCTTGTTGTTTCTCTCTCTAAAACGTCTGGCCTCTCTCTCTCTTCTCTTAAGATTTTGCCTTCAATCCATGGATTTGATGAAGTAAAAGAGATTAGGAGAGGCTAGAGAGTGATTAGGAAGTTTAAACCTTAAGATTACAACTTCCTTACCTTAGATTTTGAAGAACCCTAGCTCTTCTTTGCTTCCATATTCTCGTTCAGCTCTCTCTCCCTCTGTTTTGTTCTATTTGCACGAAAGAATGGAGATGGAAAGATGATAATTGATGATTAAAGGAAGTGTTAAAATGGCTTGCCACGTGTCAGCACCTCATTGGCCCAAATAAATGAATTTTCGCACAAAATCCCAAATTCTGCAGATTTTTCATTAACTTTGAAAATTCATATCTAATTGTACAAATGTCCATTGGAGTGATTCCAAAGGCTTTGCGACCCTTATTGAGTATGGTTTTAAGGAGAAATATAATATTTGGCCAATTAGAAGCTCACTCTTCCCAAAATTTTAATATTTGGATGTTGCCCCAAAAAATAGTTATTTTCGCTAGGCTAACTTCAAAAATTTATTTATCTCTGTGTACAACTCCAAATGACTCATATGACCTATCAAATTGAAGCTTGATAAGTCTACTTTTATTCTAGAAAGTTTCATAATTTTTCACCATCATTTACCCATCGAAACATGTCATACAATCATTACTGTCATACCGGGAATTTCACCGGTAGTAAAATTACTTTGTGTTCCACTTTACTATATTGTGTGTGACTTCCAATCACTTCGTTTTGTTATTCCCCGAGCTCTTTAGCTCACCAATATAAATTCTTTTAATATCCAATGATATAAAGGAATTTTGGGGGAATTTAAACATACATCATAGTGACATTTGCTAAACCGAGGTTTAGCAATCCACTTGATCCAGGCTTAATCTTATGTCTCTAGTCCCAAAATTCGGGATATTACATTATACCCCCATATTTCTGCTGTTAACATCAGTTTTACGCGTTAAAACGACCATGTGCTTACCTGGTGCAAAACGAATACTTTAGAGATTTCGTTGCGATCTCATAGGAGCTAACTTACCCCACATTTGTAGAGATAATTTCATGAAATGTGTTTGCAATGAGTATATCATCCTATAAGATTATGAGATTATTAAAAGCTTTCACTCAGCCTAACCAAAAAGCATTCTAACACTTTCAAAGACCATAAGAAGGGACTAACAATTTATCAGTGCTAGCAGAACTAACAAACGACTTATTTTTACCTATATGTAATTTTCCGTATTTTTTATTATGTCAATTTCTTATATCTAAATAGAGCTTGCAGTAATCGGTCAATTGGGGTTTTGTAAGAATAGCTTTTGTGCATCTAAAAATATTGAGGAGTTGAAAAGAAAGCAAGTATGAAGCTAAACAGAAATAGAATCAAACCTATGGATTGTTAACTTAAATATCCATATTAGTGCTCTGATTTTTTAATAACAGAACAGAGATAAATACAATCGGGTAAGAAATTAACACATTCCCTTTCACTACTTGCCACTATTTTTTCACCTTTTTCCAGGAAAAATAAAGTTAAAAAAATAAAATTCCTAATTCATATTTAAACACCATTTATCTTCATATATTTTCAAAAAAAATGAAAATTTCAGTGCAAGGGAAAATATCACAAGATCACAAACCATAAAGGGGCAACAATTGAAAAGATTACAATAAATTCAATGAAAATTACATACATACATACATATACATATACATATACATATATTAAAAGTTGAAATACCTTGTGAGATAGGAGCAATTGTGAGATACTTTACTGTAATCTTTATCTTCATATTGGACACCATAAATAAATAAATAATAGGAAATGGCGGTCCTCCTAAAATGCAACCCCCGGTCAGAGAGCATATGAGGGGAAATCAAAACATAGATATAATAATGGATCCAGTTGTTCTTCATATTAAAAAAAAAAAGTGAAAGAAAGAACAAGTACTTTGCTTTTTGAATAAAAATATAAAATAAATGAAGAGTTTAGTAAATAGATAAAGCCCACCCATAACTTTGAAGGTCTTGGGACTCTATTTTTCATAAGTTAAAAGACAAAAAGTTTTAAATGTTGAAGTTTATTAAGGACCAGAGGCAGCTTTTTTTTTTTTTTTAGGAGTATACAACATACATATACATAATATCTGGTATTCAGATCTCACGTGTTTAAGTTTCATTAGATCTACCATTGAAAGTGGATAACCATAAGACCGGTTCAAAAAAAATTTCAGAGGAAAAAAATCCAGCAAGATTTTTGCAGAATTTTTTCTTAAAAAAATACTGAAAATTCAGGTAAAAAATGCTTTGCAAAACAATAAATGGATGGGAAGAAGCAAGTGGAAGAGAAAAAAAAAACAGAGAGAAAATTTAAGTAGTATTAACCTGGATGTGAAGAGAATATAGTTCGCACAGATTGCAAGAAATGTCAGTTTTCAGATTCAAACAAAAATGTTTTAAAGTGAGACAAAAAAAATAACCTGGATGTGGAGGAAAGTGAAAGAGAAAACTCACAAGCAAAGGTATTAAAAATAGCAGCTTAAGAATCTACTGAGACTTGCTTTCTCTTCAAACAAGCTCTTCATATTTATGTCCTGTTTCAGCCTTTGTGGTTAACCAGTGAAGTCAAGTGGTCCCGAGTCTGTCACTTCAGTGGATTGCCGCATTGCAATTAAATATAGGAATTATAAGAGAATACTCATATCACATTTATTTTAATTAAATAATTTATTTTGTTTTTATAATTTTTTAAATTAATTAAATATATATTATATTAAAAAACAAAGATGATATGCTTTGAATGAAATATCTTATAATAAAGAGCTTGAAAAAAGTCCTTATATGTCAATAAACCTTGTCTCACATGGCACTCACCTCTGCTTTTAGAGGAGGGACACATATTCAAATACATCTAGTCCATTAAACTTATATCAAGTTACAGTTTAATTCCATAACTTTATAAACTTATTTTTGGTTCCTTAATGCTAATATTGTTAATTCAATATAATGGTAAACGACAATTAAAACATATCAACTTAAATTATTTTAATCATAATTAATATCCATTTAATCTACATTTTATTATTTTAATAAAATTTTAATGTATTTCTTCATCCTATTTACTAAAATAAATTGAAGGATAGGATGAAAAAGGGTCCAAGAAGCTGGTTGTCCAAATGGAGAGATAAGAAGACGCAAGAAAAGAATACAATGACGTGTTAAATAAAGTGACGTGGTTGTTTTGTCATGGCCATGGAAATATGAAGAGGGGTCCGCATTCCTTGGGAAATGCTCATCATCTTAATTTCGTGGGAAACCTATTTTTTTAATTGATTTATGTATTTTTATTTATTTAGATTAAATTGTATGTTCCATTTTAAAATATTTTTGTCACATGATATCTTAAATTAATTAATTTTTAATTCTGTATTCAGAAATATTTTTCCTACAATACCAAGATCCTAAAATATTTTTCCAGTAATAATCAATATCTAAAATATTTTTTTAACACTCAATATCTTAGAGTAATTAATTTTTAATACATAGAGTATTTTTTTCAAAAAAAAAATAAAGAAACCCCAAATTTGAGTGATGAGCATTCCCCTGCTCATCTTTTTTATCAACAAAGAATGTGAAACCGTTATTGTAAGACCAACAATTATATATGATTTTCTTAAAGTGCTCTCTTAATTATTATCTCATATTGATGAAAACTCCTTTAATAATATGTACCATCAATAGAAAAAATTTATGAAAAAATTTATCAGTTTAAAAAATAAATAAAATTGAAATATTACATTTAGAACTAAACTAACTGCTACTCAACTAATTTCTTTTAGGACGGATGGAGTATTAAAAATAGTTTTAAATTATTATATACTTCAAATTAGTGCTTACTTCTTTAAGAGAAACAAAATACAAAGCTTTTGCAAGCTCAATAGCGGATTATGAGCCACTCGAAAATCACTTTATGTCTTAGAAAATTAGCAGCGTAATGCTCTCTTACTTTTTCTACTATCAGTGTATGAGCCAATTAAGTGATTAATGAATAAAATGGATGTACACACATATATATGCATACAGTTTTTTTTTTATGCTTGATGTCCCATAAAACGCCAATTTATAATGATCAAGTGGAGGAATGGTTTCCCATTCAATCCAAATCCAATTCAAATATATCCCCAATAGAATCTTGCATAAGCATTTTGCTAGCTCTATGTATGTGTGTGTATTATGTAACATTTTTCAAGAACATTTATAATAAGTGTCTAAATCATTGTTTAGAAAAACTAAACCGGACCGGATGGTCAGACTGTTGGCCGGCATTGAGGCGAGCTAGATATATATATTGGATCGTTTTTCTGATGGAGCCGTTTTGGACCATCATTTAACCGTTTTTGAATCGAAAACCGGACCAATTTTTCAAAAACTACCTGGTCTAATAAAAAATGTGATTTTTTTTTGCTGCAATTTTTTTAAAAAAAAATTGATGCTGCAAAAAAAATTTTAAATATGGCATATAAATTTTAGACATATTATTTTATTTTATTTATATTATATGTTACTAATTTTAATAATTTAGTTTGTTACAAACTATTTTATAAAGATGTTTTTGAAAAAAAAGCCAATGAGGTTCATCCTAGTTAAGGATGAAATTGGAAGTATTGAAATTAGAGTTAAATGTCTTGACTTTAGATCATTTCCTCAAGAAGGTGATAACATTTACTACTCTAGTCCTATTTATAAGTCTCTTTTTAACCAAATCTCACATACCAAGAAAAAATAATTAACTCAATGATTATAGGGTAAATTTAGAACTATGCCTTTATTTATGAATGAGTAATTTTTAACTCTTTTTTCTTTACTTATCTTTAAATTATTTCTTCATTTGTACAATAAATAGGGTTAAAATTGTCATAATCTCATCTATTACACTGAAACTAAACTTATAAATAGAACAAAAATTTTTGGTCAAAAAGGACTTATAAATAGGATCAGAGTGGTATAATCTAAATGCATTTCAAGAAACTTATGCTTAAATCAATCAAGAGCCATCAATATTTGACAAGTCATAAAATCATTATTGTTAGTATATTTTGTTAAGTTGATGATTGACTTAATGTTCTTCTTTAAATGGTATTTTGTGACTTTATTAACTTCCTATGAAATTAGACTAAAGATTAATTGTAATATATATATATATATATATATATATATATATATATATATATATATATATTAAAATTTAATTATTACATTACCGGTTCGATCGAACAGTTCAAACGTTTCGACCGGTTGAACCATGACCCGCTTACATTTCCGGCTCAACGTTCGGTCCGATTTTTAAAACATTAGTCTAAATATAAGTCACTTGTAGGGAAAAAAATTTATTCAAAATATAAGTTATTTATAGTATAATTAACGATATTTTATCAATTTTACCCTATTTAATTTCTATTGAAAAGAGAGAAAGAGGAAAGAGAGGAGTGTGAAAATCATTTAGAGAGTAGAAAAAGACAAAAAAAAAATGTAATAATGGGCCTTTCTTGGTTTTAGTCTATTTGAGCATTGGTTGTACCGTTTGAGATAGGAGTGAAAATAGACCAGACTTCTATCAAATGGCTTACAATTTGGTCTAGTTAAGACCTAAATGTGTAAATAGGTCATGCCTATTTCATTAAAGCCTGACCTGTTTACATATTAAAAAAATATAATTACATTTATATTAATTTTATTTAAAGATAGATTTAGTCAATTATTATACTACCGTTTAGGGTTTTTCTATACATTCAACCAAACCTAGCGACTTGCTCACTCTCACCGTCGCCACATTATCGCAACCAAGAATGCCTTCACCTGTTCAATCCATTCTCCGTTCTCTTCGTCGCAACACAGACTCAAAGCTCGTCATCTTTTGCTAGTCGTAATTTATTAGTTTAAGTTGATTCATTGTTTTGATGTCCGATAGATTTATCAAAACTTGAATTTTGATGATATGAAGGTTATGGATCCGATGGTTTTGATTCATTTCGCTTGACACCTCGTGTTGCAATCAAAAACATATATCGATAGAATGATTCCGTATTTCTTTTATTTTATTTGTTAGACCTGGTGTATTTATTTTAAATTCATTCTTTAGTAGCTACACAAAAGAGATTATATGAGAGTATTGTATACTGTTTGATTTTCTTTACTAATTTATTAGTGTTAATTTTGTTATGTTGTATTGTTGCGTTCTTTTATATATATTAGTAATTGGCTCTTGCATATAATTTAGATTTTAAATAATAACTCATTAATTAATTTTTATTTAGATTCATTAATCATTAAATTATATGAATTAAATAAAATTAATAATATTGTATCCTTTAATTAAATAAGCTTCAAGCCTATTTAAAACCTATAATGTGTAGGTTTCTAAACATATTCAAAGTCTACTTAGCCCAACTTAAAAGACTTACATGTTAAAAAGACATTTAAAAAGGTTTTAGGTCTACGGCCTTTCAAAGGCTTAGGCCTAACTCTAAAAGAAGCTTATATATAGATTTAGGCTTTAAGTCCCCATTACTGGCTCGAGCCTATATAGTCAAAATCTGGTCTTACCTAACCTATTTCTGCCTTTGGTATGAGTTTGCGCCAAGCACAGCCAATCATCCCAGCAATAGCTATAAGTGAATGTATACAATTTTATTAATTTAATGTATTTTTTTAGCATAAAAGATGGAGTACACTGATTTATATTTAGACATAAAGAGGTATTGAACCATCATAGTGTGTGTATTATTTTAAAGATTTATTACCCATTTGGTTGAACCCATCACATCCCAAAAATTCACTCTCATGGAAATGCAATCTTAATTATAAGGATAGTTTGGTATGTATTTGGAAGAATGTGCAATGAATTGTTTTTAATAAATATTAAAAGTTAATATAATAAAAAGATTCTTTTAAGCTTGCAAATTTCGTAAAAAAAATGTGCTTTTGGTAGAGAAAATTAATAAAAGCGATTTGGTAAAGAAAATAAAATCAAATTGAAGAAGAAAATGAATTAAAAAAAAATTTAGACATAAAATATTTTTAAATAAAAATCAGAAAAAGATAAAGCTTTAAGTTGCTTCCAATATCTTAAAATATTTTTTTAATAACATTTTTTGACCTGATTTAATAGCATTCAACGTTTACAACTAATTGTTTTTTTTTTTTAATATTCAGTACCCAGAGGCCAAAAGCATAATGCCGCAATTGACTTGAAGACGCACATAGTGGAGAGAAGCCGAGAAACCACTTCCCATGTTATCATCTGTTTTTCTTTGTTTCAAAAGCCTTAGCACTTATTATGTCATGATTAATTGATTTCACTCAAAAACAAAATAAACTAGTATTCATAGAATTACTTTGATACTTTAATGTTGGCAAAAAAGAAGATTACTTTAATAAGATGGAGTTCTTTAACTACGCATATAATTAACATTAATCTGTGGAGTGGCCGCTAATAAACAGAAATGATTGCAAATGAAACGTCTTGTATTTATTATACTTCTAGTTTTAGACCAAAATGCTTCGCGTGATGCTAATATGGAACTATTAACCACATAAAAGGCAAGGGTCAAAACTTCAATTTTTCTTAAAAAAGTTATAAACCCAATCCCCCCCCCCAAAAAAAAGGTTTCTATTTTAATTCACTTCTTTATTATATATATAATTAAAATGGCAGAATTATTACTAACTTTTAATATTATCTTCATTTAGAATCAATATATCTTAATACTCGTTTCTTTTTTATATGATCTTTATCTACAATGCAATTAATATATGTGTGTGTGCTTTTAGAAATATCCAAATTAATAACACTATTGTGCATTTTATTGAATAAAGTTTAGGTAGATGAATAAATTACACCCTAATGTAACTTTAATAGTTTAAATCGGGAAAATTTTTTAAATAGGAGTAATCTAATTAAATAAATAAAACAGAGGAACTTCAAAATATAAATGTTGACGCCTATCGGCCAAGCCAAAGATTTTAAGGATTGATGCGCTAATAATAAACAGAATAAATCATTACCTTGTCAAAAATGAAAAAAAAAATCACAAATGTCATCGTGCCTCCGTATAGTCAAACGTGAATATTAGAACTAGGAGATAAATGTTTTCTTGCAATTTCAAAACCCATTTTTCTCACAAGATCGTGCATCTCAATATTACCATTTTTAGAAATTAGAATGAGTAATCTCTCACTAAGAACACTCATCTTAATATGCACAAAAGAGCCATATAGTTGTTTTATTAGGTTTTAGGTCCAAAGGCTATAAACCCTTTCCTTGATTATGAATATTAGGTCAAGAAACACATTCTGTTATTCTTCATCAAGTCCATCAAAACTTAGGTGAGAGAGGAGGGAGGAGTGATGGCTGACCAACGATGGAGGGAGGAGCAACAGACCAAACGACAACAAGCGACGGAGGAAGCAGTCACTAGTGGAAACACTTAACACAAGTAGGGGGTCACGACGGAGGGGGAAGAGGGTTGCAAGATGAAGGGAGGGGCTATATGTGGTGGTTAGAATGAGTAAGGGAGGAGAAGGGACCGACTTTAAGACCAATGAGAACTATAGTCATGTAATTATAGTTATGAGAAAGGTATAAGGGTTTTTTTTTACTAAAAAACCCTTTTATGTCCCTATCAAAAATAAGGGACGACAAAAGCTAGTTTGACATCCCATATTAATGAAGGACAAACATTTGTTTATGTAAAAAAGACACTCAATATATTAAAATTGATGTACAGAATTATAAAAATGGCACCGCTTTTATTTTTTACTTCCATTTTTGAAAATCTATATCTTGTAATAGTAGTAATCCGAGTCACATCTAAGGACGATGTCTTTAAAAGCTATTTCATAACCATCGGCTGATAGGAAGCGACACTCCTCATGATAAAACATATTCTTCCTACAAGCATAGGGTGAACAAAACAGCAAATATAGAAGCAGCTAGTAGGTATACAGGGTTTATATGGTAAGCCATTTCCATAAAATATATTTTAGATTTTTCCAAAAAAACAAAAATCACTTGTGCGCAAAAGGCAAATTATAGGATTTCCACTACGTTGACCTTTTAATGGCCCGTTGTTATGCTCACAATGCCACTTATCCTCTTAACCTATTTACTAGCTCAAACTCATAAGATGTAATATATACACTTGTATTCTCTCTTTCTCCCAAATAATATAAGACTTTATTCTTATTTGACACACCCACATACAATACATTAACTCTAACAATTTTTTTTTGGTGCAAATTGAATTTTAAAAGTAGTCGAATATATAGGTAATACTGTATTATAGATTATTAAAGAAGGAATCTTTTAGAAAAATCATTCTACATTTTTTACAAATAATCAGCTTATTTAAATTTTTTTTTTCAATTTATATGAATTAGTTAACTAACTTCTACATTTAAAATTAAAGGAAGTAATGGTATAAAAAAAATTAGAGGAAGTAATGTGTAAAGTATTGATGGGAAGTCAAGTCATAATGTGCCTTGACTTTAAAGAGTAGTTTTCATGTTAAGTGATTTTGGAAGTAGTGTCTGTTTATTAGGTATTTATTGAGTAATTTAAATTCAGCTAAAGTTGAAGTTAAATGATATATACTCCCTCATGTCACCTTTTCTAAGTTGATCTTTTATCTAAGCATTAATTTTTTTAAAGTATCCTTACTTTAAAATTTCTTAACTTTGAACTAAAAAAATCTCCTACCCAAATATATAATTAACCTCTTGCAGTTAATGAAATCCAGTTAACTAAATAATCCCCAGATTTTTTAGAGAGAAAACTATGTCATGGTATATTCTATTTTTTAATAATCCGCTTGCTCGATCCTAACGATCTGTAGTTTTACCAGCATTATTTTCTTGGAATTTTTACAGTTTTGTTTCTTTCACAGAAAAATTCTGCAAGTTTTCTCTTATAGTGTTGAATTTGTCCTACCGTTCATTATCTACTTCCACTTGTTTATCTATTGAAACATAAACAGTTTATTAAATTCACAAATTAACTAATTAAATATATCATTTTTTTTATTTCTAACTTACAAACTTATATCAACTTATTTTTAAATTTATATTAACTATAAATTTAGTTGAACTTGCGAATCTATTGACCAAGTTTACGATTTTTGAGTTCCTAACCTATAAAATCATTTCAATTTCCTCTTAAACTTATGATAGCATTTTGGATTTGATCATATTCATTGACTTCAGACATAAACTTCATATAATTTTTTTTATTGAGCATGATAAATTATAAATATTAATAGATTCAGTTTCAATTATTTGAAGTGAAAATATATTTAAATCAAATTGTTATTATTATTTAATGATAAAAATAAACTATTATGAATTTATTATTCAAATTCACAATCTTAGTTTACATTCCTATCATAGGTTTACTTAAACTCTCAAGTTAAGATAAAAATATAAAACATTATGTTGCATTGAATATTAATTCAGCCTTTTTTTTTATATGTAATTCACGGATGGCCTCCTCATTTGGTAGGGCAAACATCCTTTCATTTTAAAGAATTAGTAGGGATTCATCATCATATTCATAAAATTGAAGATAGCCATACCAGTAAGTAAATTACATTGTGGGAAATATGAGGTATGAGTGGTATAAGTACCACTCTTGCTAGAGCTATATTTCACAAGTTGAAAGTATAGTTTGAATCTTTTTTCTTTGCAAAAAATATAAGAGAACAACTAGCAAAAATTGGATTGGATTGGATGAGTTATAAGCAAAGTTTCTTTAGGGTATGTTTGGCAAGAGGGAAATGGAAGGGAGGGGAGCGGAGGGAAAATTTTTATGAGTTATATTTTAAAAAATCGGAGAAGTGGGGTTATAAAATTTTAATAAAGATAAGATGTAAAATAAAAAAGTAAGAAAAATTAATTAAAAACTCCCTATCACACTTCTTCAATTTTTTTAAATCCAAGTCATAAAAATTTTCCCCTCCCTCTCCTTTCTTTCAAATCCCTCATATCAAACAGACCCTTAGGGAAGGGAGGGGAGGAAAAATTTTTATGAGTTAGATTTTAAAATATTGGAAAAGTGGGGTTATAAAATTTTAATAAAGATGAGATGTAAAATAAAAATGTAAGAAAAATTAACTAAAAACTTCCAACCCCACTTCTTTTATTTTTTTAAATCCAAGTCATAAAATTTTTTTCTTCCCTTATTTACCTTCTAAATCTCTCATATCAAACAGCCCTTTAAAGAATGATGGATGATATCAGCCTTTACAATTTTAAATCTACTTTTTGTGAAAAAGTAGGTTTCATTGTAAAAAAAGTTCTTATGATACTTTGTCATGTCCCTTATGCTCCAGGATTTGCTGTTTTCTGTTCAAGAATTATTTCAAGTCTGGTAGTTCAAGACTTTTTTTCTTCTAATAATGGGATTTCAATAGTTTTTAATTGTGCGCAGGCTAACTTGACTTTCTATACACACACATATTTGTTTTTAATCCTGGGAATCTATCCTCTCACGCGACTTCTTCATAATTTAAAATAGGTCATTGTCCTTACTAATTACATTATTTCGTCAATAATTCACCTAATTAATATTTTACTGTATTTTTTGGTAGGTAACTTCGTAGTTCGTACTCAATGTCTTGATGTGATATCCATTAATATTGTGGTGGTTTGTAACTGTTATGTATTAGAGAGGGTGTTTGGAATAGCGATTGAAAATTTTAAAAATGTTTTTAAATCGTGATTTACGGTCTACGAGGTAAATATATAGAGGAGTTTTGTCTCGATTTACGTGAATTAGACTTATACATAAGAATAAGCTAAATCAAACATCCTCTTAAAAGTAACTTTTCAATCGTAATTTACTGTATACAAAATAAGTATATGAGAGGAGTGTTATCTCAACTTATATGTATAAATATTTATAAACTTTTTAAAAACTCTTCCAAACAAGCTTATTAAAGGAACTGTACGTCGTTTTCTAATTCACCAATCCCTACAATAATATGATAAAACTTCTCTTTTACATTGATTATTAGGTATTTTTCTTTCACTGGTAATTTCATTAGCTTTTATCCATTAAAATTTAAACTACTATTTAGGATCACTAATACATTCTAGATTATTTAAATCTCTCGACTTTCCCTCTTTATTGTTTACATTCCTGTTAAATGTCTGAATATTGTAACACAAAGAAACTTATGTTAGAAGATTATTCCTGATGTAAATTTCAACTATATAATACTTGAGTTTAGATAAGTAACGTTGGATCTAAATAGGGAGTAGTTGTTATAAAAAAAACTAAAATTGACTTTTATAAATTTTCAGCGAGCATGCTCCATTTCTACCATCAAAGTCAAAGTATTGTATTGTAACTTAAAAAAACGTATTAATTACACTGATTGACCCACACATAAAAAAAGAAGGGTTAAAGCCTATTTTTATTCTGGAAGTATTGATTTAGGGGTAATTTTATCTCCAAAATTTTAAATATGGGGTAATTTTACCCTGACCATTATTATAGTTAAGTTGACTGTTAGTTGACCAAATTTAAGGGTAAATTTGCTTTAAAGTGAAAGCTTCCAGAACAAATTTACCTCTGAGATAACGATAAATTTGCTCTAAAAATTTCAACTGAGGAGAAAATTTGCCTCAAAATTTAGTTAGTTAATAGTCAAACTTAACTAAGATAACAGTCAGAGTGAAATTATCCCACATTTAAAATTTTCAGGATAAAATTACCTCTAAACCAATACTTTCAGAATAAAAATAACCTTTAACCATAAAAAAAAACATAAAGAAGTCCATCTCCCTAGAAACGCCGCACTTTTTTGTGGGCCAACAGAGAAAAACTGTGATTACAAATCTTCAAAACAATTAAAATGTTCAAAAAAAATTTACATGCTCCTTTTTTTTTATAAGAAATCAATATTAATTCTCTCCATATAAAAAAATTAATTATAAACTTTTAACTATGTAATAGATAGAATTTTTAAATAATACGTACTTTAAAAAAATTAACTAAATTGGCTTATTCATTAATGAGATTATATACTAATAGGGTTTAAATCTAACGGAAGGGGATAGTCTCTCATAACATTTTTATTAGGAGATGTGCCTATATTTAATGCCTGATATTGCCTCCAACAAGATTGCCTTTAATAAAAGGATATATGTACTTAGGAAAAAAAAATACTAATGAGATTATATCACTTTTTATAACAGAAAATTTATAATACATGTTTTAGTATTTTAGATAAAGATTAATTATTTCTTATCCATAGGAACAAATTAGCTACATTTCAAAGTTCTCTTACAACTATGACAGGGAAATTATTATTATTATTATTCCAACGGGATAGATAATTTTTTTTCCAGAAAAAATAATATTATAAAACTTAAATATAATAAGTCCAGTACATCCCATAAAAGAAAAAACAAAAATATACTAAGAAAAACAAACAAAGATTAAGCAAGAAATTAAACTAGCCATGATCATCATAAACTTCTCCAGTGTCCTTCTCTATCAACTTTCTCAAATAATTAGGAGGTCTTCAAATCCAATCCACACGACCCGACCTCTTAACTTAAGCTTTAACGACCCAGTCTGCCACCAGATTTGTTTCCCTCTTGATACACTCTAGTACGCAGCTCGTCATAGCTCTTTATCTTCCATACCAGGACTTTCATTCTCCACCTCCTTCCATCAATTAGCATCCCAATATTCCTGAAGCAGAATACTTATTTGCCAATGATAGGCCACTCCCTCTAAAAGAAAGCTCCAGTAAAGCTATCGGGTCGCCCAATTCGAACACAACTCTTTTGACTTCATCATCTAATATTTCTCCCATGAGAATTCTATTACCAGCATTTGTTACCACTGCATCCATATATCCTAATATTTCATCCAAGTTCTGCTAACCCTCTGAGTTGAAAAAGCTTGAATAAAAGTCTTTAAAACATTTTTCATTTTCCCCTTCCTCTCCTCTATCCATGTATCATCCTCTTTCCTTAACCTTGGAACTTTATTTCCACATCTGCGTTGGATTGTAGTTAAATGGAAAAGGCTAGTATTTTAGCCATTGGATGCTATATTTTTAGGCCCAATATAACTCCTCTTGCTTCCATATAACATTCAACCTCTGCTTCAAGTTACCCAGCTCCTTAGCAAAATCCTCATTCCATTCCCGATTCAAGCAATTATTAATCTCATCCACAAGCACATTAATTGTCCTCATCCTATTGCCAAATACCTTTTTACTCCATTGGGTCAACAACACACTCCACTCATTCAAATTCTTTGCAAAATCCTTTCGTACAATATCATCACCACCCCCCTTCCAATTTTTCTTCACTAATTCTTCAAACTCAAGATGATTAATCTACCTTAGATAAAATCTAAACAACATTGGCGCTAGATGTTAGTTTCCTTACGTTCATACTCAAATAAAATGAGACAATGATTGGAACCAATAGCGTTCAAAATATGAGCTAACCTCTTTTGAAATTTCAACCTCCAACAACAGTTTTCAATCACCCTATTGAGATTTTCTCTAATAAATTCCTCCCCATTGCGATTATGCATCTACGTGAATTTTCCCCCTTTCATCTCCCCCTCTAGTAAATCACAGTCCATCATGAAGGAACAAAATGTCCAGATCTCTTTCAGCATTAGTTCTTCCACCTTCCTTATCAGAATGATACAATAACTCATTAAAATCACCGATTATCACCCACTGAGACTCAGAATCAGGTTGAAGAGACCTTAAATTATTCCATCACCTTCTCTTCTGATAGCGAAATTATTAAAACTTACTCCCTCTATCCCTTATTATAACGCACTAATTACCAAATATTTTTTATCCTTTTTATAAAATGTTTGTTTGTTTTCAAAGAGCATTGCATAATTTTTCAATGTATAATATAGTGTAGGGAGAGATAGTAATACTCCCCAATCCTTGTTATAAGACATATTTTGATGTTTTATTTTGGTCTTAAATATAAGATAAAATTTTCATATTTGTTAATATTTTTCTAATTTACCCCTATTAATGCTCACTCAACAATAATCAAGGAAGGAAATGAATAAGGGAATTAAGGGAAGTGACTACGGTGTTTTAAAAAATATGTGTCATATTAACTGACTGAACCAACTTCTTTAAATTAGGTAAATGTATTTTATATTAAGGATTAGAGGAGTAATTAATAAGATATTAAAATTTAGTTCAATTAGTAGGGATAATATTGGAAATTATTTAAATTTTAGGACAAATTTAATGACTTTAATTGTTTTTATTGATTTGTAAAAATTGTTAGTTGATGCCTTATAATAAAAATAAGAGAGATGACTATTTGTTATTGTTCTAAAACTTGGAATGGATCGGACCGGCTGGTTTGAACAAAAAACTGGAGAATTGTCTGTAAACCAGTCCGGTTTGTTTTTTTAATTAATTTTTTTAAAAAAAAAATTTATATTAATAAACTTAAAATCTTCAATTTCTCTTTATACTGAATTAGCTTCGATTTGACTTCAGTTTGACCAATCAACTTTTTACCCAATATCTTAACTAATTAAGTGGCCAGTTTGAATTTAATTGTCTTGATATTTGTGGCTAGTTTAAAATATTTTTTTCCCAAAATTTTTTAAAAGTATGATGTGAACTCAGGCTAATAATTACTATTTCAATTAGTGTGGATGGAATCAATAGTTAGGAAGCATAAAGTAGAGTTTAGAATTGAACTAGGCCAATAATTAAGCTAAGTTCGCTAGAGTCTATTTTCTCGGTACCCGTTCGTCAAACCCCCTGGGCCCCACTCCTCAATCACGCGTGCTCTAATCCAACGGTCACCATCACATCCGCGATACACGGAAGGGCATTCTCAGAGACGTGGCCTTATCCTATCCAACGGCTCACATCGTCCTGGTTTGACTCATCACTCTCTCTCTCTCTCTCTGTCTTAATCTGGCACACATCTCTATAACCACCATGAAAAAAGTTTTATGCATCGACCTGAACCCCTCTCTCTCTCACACTGTGTTGCTTTCCTTTCTCTCTCTAGAGCTTCGTCTCTCAATAAAAATCTAGTGGAATTTCTGTATCTGATCTTCCTTAGCCTGGGTTTGTGCCTGATCTTCCTCACCGTCAGTAAGTTCGTGTCTCTGTGACTCAGTTTGTTACGCATTTTCTCATTAAAATTCGTTAGAATTTATGAATCTTTGAAAGCTGTCTTTATGTGATTAGCGCATGTTGGGAGTTTAGCTTTGAAGATCCATGCTTGTTTCGAAGTTTTTATTTTCCATGATTTGTTTTTCAGAGCACTTAATCTTCTGTTTGGGAAAGTCGCAGCATTTAGTTAGTGGTGACTAGGGTTTTTAATCTGAAATTTGTTGACTGATATGGTCTTGGGTCAAATTGGTAAGAAAATTTTTGGGACATGACTCCATACTCGGTTAAAATATTGTTTTCATTAACGGGTTTGAATTTCTAATCACGAGTATCGTGTCCGAGATTGCATTTACCTTGTTGAGGAGGGCTCTGTTTTTTTTACTTAATAGTACCTGCTAATTCTAAACTGGGATGATTATTGTACCTTTTCTTTAAAAAAAAAATCTTGTTAGTGCATTTTCTTGCAGCTAAGATTGGTAGTGAAGTACATTTCATTTGTTCTACATAGTAGTGGTTTTTGTAGTTTGATCAAGTCTTCTCTGTACTTTCAGGAGAGAGGCTTGGTTTTTATTCTGATATTCTGGATTGGGCCTCAAGATGCCGTGGACATCCTTATACAATAGGAATTGTGTTAGCTTGGTGGTGTTCTTTCATGTGATTCTGTAATTTAATTAATTCAGGTCAGAGAAATTGTCCCCAATTATTTGCTGCTGTAGTTATTTTTAATTATTACAATTTTTGGCTATCACTTGATTTAGCTCCAATCATATGTTCAAGATGTAAACTTAACCAGAGTGGATTCTGTGGCCTTGAAACTATATTTTGATGCCAATTGTTTGAAATTTGGAATCACAAAACTTCTTGAGATTTTGACGGGAACATTCCATGGATCCTTTGGGCTGTTATCACAAAGTTCATGAAATGATGGGGGCTTGTTTCACACAGTCTGACCATTTTATGTCTTCTTCCTGTGTTGCATATTGTTTTCTCATCCCCTCTGAAGTTTTGTATGGTTTCTTTCTGCTGTAGGCAAAGTCTCATTGGATTGTGAAGGAGCTCCTTCTTAGCGTTTTTTTCTTTTTTAAAATTGTGGGGGAGGATTGAGAATGTATGTTGCAGTAACAAGAAGGAGAAACGGAGCTGTGACTGAAGTTGGGCAGATTAAAATGAATGTTGGATTCATCGCACACTACCAATTAACCCAAGTTTGCCAGGTGAATAATTCATCCACTTCCTTTTATTGGGTTTCCAGAGGGGAATGGATTTTGCAAAGTTTGTGTAGCCGATGACTTTCTGTATATCAGAATTTGTAGTGGGAAATTTCTTAGCTACTGACATTAAATAGTGAGGTAGAGAGTATCTATGTTTCAAATTTTTAAAACTTTAAAGGCTGAGCAAGCTTGGATATCTCTGTCTTATAATGGTTTTAGAAAGTAATGTGTGATGTTTGGATTAGGTTCTGAAACATATAGCTTCATGCCAAAGTTTAAGTTTATTCTAGTTGGGGAAATCGAGCTGTATTTAGTTTGAACTTTGAACACTAAAGTTCAATTCTCAAACCTGTCTAAGATAAACCCCACTGGTTTTACTAGTTGTTTCTGCAACTGTGTGACCACTTTTTTTGTCTTTTTTTTTTGGTTGCATATTGATGTTACATAACCTTTTCTTTGCAGGCTGAGTATTTCCGTCAGTTGCTAAAACCTGTTACGTAGTCTAGAATCAAGCGACGTTGGTTTAGGGGGTGCTTTCGTTGTATTGGCATCATTTATTATAGGCTGCAGAAGAGATAAGCGTTGATTGGAGGAAGCGGCCATCTTTTGTTAAAAATGCACTCAGCTTAGTACCTACTTTCTTTTCTCCTTTAGCAGCTTCTGTCCAGCCTTAAGATAGAATAATTGTCAGTTGTAAAAGCCAAGGCAGAATTACTTGCTGGGAGTTTACTGATTGGGAACCGAACTTTACCATGCAGAATCACGAATATTTTTACTCTGAGAAGTTTGCACTCCCTTTGGCACCTGAAGCAGCTGACACTTATTTGCATGCTCCTCTTGTTTCTGCCCTTGATGCTGTTTTACCTTCCAGTGCCAGGCCGATAACTCCCTTCGAAAGAGTTGAACTGCAACCCTCTGAGGTTTGCCCCAAGAATTTCATTATCTTTGATAAGACTGATAACCAAAGCAGAATTATGTTCCATCCTGCAATGGCCAACAAATTTAGTGGTCCTGGCTTGAATGTTCATGCTACCTATAATCGAGACTCTGAGAAGAACAAAGCTAATCCTGTGGAAGGAGAATTATCATCTCCTTTTGAAGAGGATTCTAAGGACATCGATGCGTTGTTGAGCTTGGAAGGGGAGGAGCTCGAAGACCATGATGAGGAAGAGCTCAGCACTGCAAGGACTAACGAAAATTATGACAGTATCTGTGACACTTGCTCCAGTTATGGCTCAAAATCCAAGAAGAGGTCTTCATCATCTGTCCGTAAGTCTTCTAAGACCCATGGTAACTGCAGCAACCCGGAAATTAAACAATGGGAAATGAAGAGAATGATTAGGGTACTGAGAGGGATTGTGCCCGGCGGTGGTGACCAAATGGATTCTGTCACTGTTTTAGATGAAGCAGTAAGATACCTCAAGTCCCTCAAGGTGGAGGCTGAGAAACTTGGAGATGCACTCTAAAAATGGAAGCTGGACGCCTCGGTTCTATTCCTGTGGCGATAATCGAAATCTATCGACCACCCTCTATGAGTAGCACTCCTTCCAGTCCCTCTCCTTTCTTGTTCCTACTTGTGGTAAGAAATCTTGGAAAGTGATGAAGTGACAACTGGCATTTCACATATTCAGGTCATGTAAGACAAAAAAGTACATTCATTATTGTACTCTTAGTTGCTGTTTGGCATTGACTCTGTTGCTTTGCTTCTGTTTAGATTGAGGAATGACTGTAGTTCTTACCCCTAGAGAGAATTATGTTCAGGTCTGCTCAAGTGAAAAAAAGAAAAAATAGTCTCATATTCTAAGAAAGTGAATTGATAATTCTAAGGGCACAATTAACAACTCCATGAGAATAATTTTTTCATTTTTTTTCTTGGACGGACCAGAATATAATTCTCTCAAAAAAATTATGGCATGATTTTTATTATCAATGTTGTCTCCGTATTTACTGTGTGAGATTAATCATTAAACGGGTCTCTTTTCATTTGCATTTGTTCTCTTTATGCATGGTGGACCTACCATGTTACCCAATTACAATGCATGGAACCTGAGTCTCGCATCATGATTATGGGATTTATGTTGTGCGCGCGCGTATTGGGTTCTTGAACCTCATGAGGTAGCTTTTGGAGATAAGGTCTCTCAGAGAGATACATATGATACTTTTTGTGCAGTACATTCCTGGTTTCTTCTACAATTTCATTTTCTGGTGGATTGATATTCTGCAAACATGTTGTTTGAATATCAACTGCTATCATCATGTTCAAGCAAATGCATGTAACACGTGCACTTGTAAACTTCCTTATTGAAATTGTCAGTGTGTATTTGAGTTTACGTTGAAACTATCATCAAAACTATGGTTTGAATGGAAGCAGACCTGTTTCCACAAAAGCCATTATTTTAATCTACAGTCATCCGTCTGTAAGAGCAGCGGCTTTAAAGAAACCCGGAAACTTTTGACACTATCCAGTCTTTGAAGAAAGCCAATTTGTGCAGATGTTTAGTATGTTCAGTTGTCTATACTTGAGCTAATGAGGTCACAACTGGGTCTCTTGGAATTGCTGTACCAAAAAAGAAGGGAGCTATTTGCATCGTCATAATAACTGAACTTGACGAAAACTGCGAGTGAAATTATAGACATGTCTGTCTGCATATGAACATTTGACTTTGTTGTAGTTATGTACCAGGAATTTTAACATGAGGAATCTGATATCCAATTTTGCAAATTGATGATAGAAAAGAATTGGTTTGAGGCAAAGTGGAGATCATTGTCATGCATGCAATGTGCGTCACGGTCCCCTCAATGTTGCAAATAGTCAAAGTGGAGCACCATCCGTTCACTGAAATTTCTCTCTCACAGCTTGAATTTTGTTTTTGACTTTTTTCTTATCAAAGCCATCCCCAAGCCAATTTGCAAAGAGTTTCTATCGGTCTCAACAAGTGCGTTTTCTAAAATTGAAACTTATATTTCCCTTTTCATAGAGATGAAATTGTTTCCTACTTCAATCAACAATTTATTGGTCTCCAAACTTAAATTCTTATTTTCAGTGTTGTTAATTTTATAGGACTTTCGCCCTTCTAATTCTGTCCCGGAGAGAAATAACAATATAAAAACTTATTTTCAAATGTAAATAAAAAATTTATAATTTTGCTTATTGTAACAATTACTAAGCATTGGAAATAATACTTTGCTCGTTGTAGTATGGAGAAGTTAAATTTTCCAATGTCCATATCCGATCCTTAATATAAGATCCAGTTAATTTTTTTTATAAAAATTAAGAAACATGAATAAATTATTTTAAAATATTTATATTTAACATTTTTATATTAAACTAATTTACCTAATTTATAAACTAATATATAATTTAATAATATACAACATATTCTATTATTAAATTACTTATTTAGTTTCCTTAATCTCAAAAAAAAAAAATTTAAAACTTATATTAAAGACCAAGGAGTATATAGGACCAAAGGGACCAAACCCCTCATGGTAACACGCATATATGATATACCTGTTCAATATTTTGGGTTCACTTTCTATAATCCACAAATTTTATTAAACAGAAAACCAAAGCAAACTTCATTTATAATCAGTTTTGTTTACTCACAAGACACACTAAGTTAGAATTAATCGTTTAAATGATGCAATTTGGACCAAGGCAAGATGAACCAGCTTATTCCACACATATTATGCCCACAGACAAGAAAGTTAGCAACACGAACAAAATACCAATCATTAATAGCACAAAAATCCCAGACATCCCAAAATTTGTTTAGCGGGGAACAAGTTTTATGAATTAATTAATTTTCTGCTATTTACATTTAGAGTGCCAATACTGTTGTGTAAAAAGGAAACTTTTAGAAAGCATACAACCACTCGCAACATTTTTGTCTCTACTGTGGTTAGGATTTACATATTCTGAAGCAATTCCAACAAGCCCTCCAAACTTGGGCAGAATGAAGATACACTCACAAATGCCAAGTGGCCAAAACGAGATTATATTGGACTCACTCTCAATGCCTGCATCAATGGCAAAGATCAAGTGACTATAAGGTTTTTTGAAGTTATTTGAAAGCCAACTAATGTCAGAAGAGCAAAGATGAGAAGAAAACAGATGCAGAGAAAAGCTCAAATCAACCCAATGGAACCAACTCCCACACAATAAGGTAAAAGAAGATTACTATCCACGTCAGCAAAAGAAATTTTCTAGAATTTAATCTTAGGATACAAGTTGTGAACAAAAATTTGATTTTCACTTGATATTTGTCTTCACTAGGCCTTTCCTTGTATGCAAAACAAATGGCCACTAACTGTACTGTATTAGTCACAAGGTGATATTCTCCATTAGATATACTACAAATGAAATGAAAGCATGTCAAATGATCATGTTTCCCAATTTGAAACTTAATTGAACAGGCCACACAGAAAATTATATTTTCAGGAATAGGGCATGACAATTGCTATATCAAATGAATTTTGTATTAAGAGACATTAGGCAAAGTCCAAGTGTAAAATTGAAAATTTGAGAACATTAGATCTGCAAAATGCAAAATCATAGGGGCTGTTTTATTTTATTTTTAAAAACTGTTTTTTTGTTTTTAAAAACAATAAAATATATTTGGTAAAATGTTTTCAAAAAATTGTTTTTAAAAATAAAAAAACAAAAAGTTGTTTTTAAAAACTAAAAAACAAAAACAGTTTTTAGTTGTTTTCCTATTTTTTTATTTTTTGAGGCTACTATTTATCTACTACTATTGATACTACACTACCAATGATGACCATCACCACATCACCACCAACGACCGCACCTCTACGTCACTTCAAAAACAAATTTTTCAACACAATCTATCCAAACAGATTTTAATAATTTTTTATTTTTAAAACTTATTTCCAAAAATTGTTTTATAAAACTATTTGTGAGAACAAAAAACAGAAAACAGAATCAAACAAGCCCATAGTTTCCCTTGCAGGTTTTGCACAGTTCTTTTGTACCATAATTTCCAGACTGCCAAATTTCTATGCTCAAGAAAAAAAGAACCCACAAGAGTCGAGACAAGCTAATGGAGGATGGAGAAAAAAAAGAAAAATAATGTCAATTATCTGTAAATTAAGAATGATGAACAAAAGGAACTTAGATTTGATAAATTTAATTCTTTGCTAGTATTTTATTTGATTATTTGTTTTATTTAACTACTTAAAGCTAAAGGGATTGCAAATAAGTTCATTCACATCAGTAATTGTTTACTGCATAAATGGAGCAGCTTAAAAATGAGAGATAAAGTGATGTAGGGACCTGATTCTGCATGCTTGTTGCAGTAGTCCACCGCTGAGGATTTTGAACTATAACTGGATTATCACCAACAAAAGCTAATGTACTTGGTTCTTCCACTGTGCTAGAAGTTTCTGCAGGCGGTGATTCTCTCATTACCCACAGTAACATTGCTGAAGGTATTGATGAACCTGAAGATGCAGTGTGAAGATATGAGAGCAGCCTGTTAATACTTTAAACTAATATTAAATCCCTCATAAAACCATTAGAGTAAGCAACTATATTTTTCACACTATAGCAAAATTCCTTATAGAAGGGTAAACCCAGGTTCAGCTATAGAGAGAAGGCTTTTAATGTCAAAAATTCAAGCTGCTACTTGTTTTTTTTAACCCTGAATTTTAGCTAAATACTAAATCAACGATAAATTGGAATGAATATAAAATTCCGTTAAGTATCAGAACTGAGAATCAAGGAAAATATTAGAAGCACATACCTACAAAATAATACAAAATGAGTAAAAGAATGGTGCAAACATCATACACATGCAGCGGATGCCAATGATACAACATCTGCATTAATGATGAGAAGGAAAGTTGAGGAAATCTTAATTACATCTTAGCTCAAGAAATGGAGCACAAAATAATTCAAGCAGAAAGGTAAGCCATACATACAGGAATATCAGTGAAGAGAGCGTCCAAGGCACTTGATGTGAAGCATAGTACACAGGTCACAGTTAAACAGGCAACCTGCAAAAAATGTATATATTGACGGCTTAACCTTCAAGATTTTATACATAGAAATATCCATCTTTATAGGAATATGGTAAGTGCACATCAGTTTGTGCATGTGTGCGTGAGCAGAAAAAATAGTATGTTAAGAGAACAATTGGACTAATTCATATTTCTCATACTTGGCAGATTACATATATATATACATAGGATAGAATGGAGTATTGAAATACGTCCCGACATAACACAGAACAATCAAGGAAAATAATCAAGACTAATTATACTAATTGCTGCCTATAATGGTGGATCTTGACTTTCTCTCGAGTTTCAGTGGATCTACAGTATGCATCTGACAAAAAGGCCAAGCTAAAGTTCTTGCAGCCAAGATGGCATGCATGCATGATGCACCTAGAGGTCCAAGCGGATGAAACATGGGAATCTAGGTAGGGATCATGGAACAACATATAAGTATCATTGCATGATGCCATTTGATTATCTAACAATTTACACGTCCATTTATTAAGCATCCAGGGAATACACAAGCACGTCAACAGTTCACCATATGTTATTCTATTCGGCAGAATGTGGCAACCAAAGGTAACAGACTTATCATCCATTTTCCATTTCAATTTCAAAAGGAAAAGCTGGGGGTGGTATGATATTCAGAAGGAAAAGGAAAGATAGTACCCTATTCTTTTGGGCGGTAGAAATATACCTTGTACATTTCAGATGAAGGTTGCTCAGCTCGTACTCTGCTCATCTTCAAGCATAATAGGATTCCTGTTCAAAAAAGACAATGAAACTTCAGAAAAACTATGTCCACAAAAGAAGGCATAACTTTCATTAGAAGTACAACCAAAAAGTAGCTTTCACTAGGAGTTTTTAATTTTAAGCCTACCAGGGGATATTAGAGGAAGAAGGAATCCATCCAAATAGCTCCATCAAGCAAGAATAGTAGTGAAATTTGATTCCCACACACGCGCACAAATACATGAATATCCAAGGGAAGAGTAATCGAGGTTACATTTTTTTTACATGCATGTTCAAAATGATCTCTCCAATAATTATCACCATCTACAAACATTGAGAAAAAGTATTACACCCTCCCACCCTAAATTTAGAAGCTAGTTGAGTTGCTTTGATCTTTAAATATCAGGTCTTAATCTCCAACGTGTATTATTTTTTTCCCAAACTACCCCATTAATTGCACGTATTAACATGTGCAATCAATGGGGGTGGTTTCCAACATAAATGATTAAGTGGGGATATTTTCAGGAAATCAACACACTTTTTATGCAGAACGGACCCTGAATTCTAGCATAACTCTGGGAGAGCAATTTTTTCCCAATTAAAAGGCCATTTGATGCTCAGGTTTGTCTGACATTGATTTTTGTTAGACTAATGAATTCTAGCAGCTGTAAGCAAAAACGTGAAATGCATTTTATTGAACCACATTCCCATGGCTGAATTGAAATAAACTAGCCAGAGATAAAGTTTTACTATTTGGAAAGTAACACTTTGCCAAAAATACTTTTATGTCTCAATGAAAGGTTGAAACTTAAAGTTTGGTTAAGGAAGAAATTAGCAGAATAATCATCCTTACCAAGCAGTTGGAACTGATTTTAGCATCCATTAGTTTGTAGGATGAGAATTCAGCTCATCTTATTCTTGCACACAAGTCTATTTAAGTTGTTAGATGCTCTGAACTACAGGTGTCACGGTTTCTTGTTATCTTTCATAGCTTTAAGGTGGTCTAATTCCCACGTTCTTACTATTAGCTAACATAGCCAACCACACCAGAAAACTTGTATAATGTCGCAAAATTAATTTTGAATTATATGAGAAGTTAAGAAGATTCTGCAATCTGTCTAGTTAGACAGAAAAACCTCGCTTGTCAAGGGATATATTTGCTTTTACATCTAGAACAGGACGGTCGTGTATATGATTTCAGTGGTACAAAAATGGCATTTTTAAGGGAATAACAACTTCTGACATGCAAAGACACTGAAAAGTTTTTTTTACGCCATTAATTTCTTTTTTAACCGAGTCTATTTAGAAAATGATCAGTTTCAGTGAGAACAAGGTTTCATTTCACTATATATCTATTATACAAGCTACTTGCATTAGTTATACTATTCTATAGAAATTATAATTATAAGTTCATAATTTTGATTATCATTATGGTTGTAGAAGTAATAATGAATAATAATCGAATCAGCAATAAGCACAAAATGCACAGTACATGAGATGTTAGTAGTAGAAGGCAAGAAACACATTAACCACAGAATCTAATCAATCATCTAATTTGACAACAAACATGCCTTTTAAATCTGCTGAAGATTTAAACCAGTTTCAAAAACTGCCAACTGCTCATGCAGGCATGAGAATAAATAATAAAAGTTCAATTTGATAAAACTCCGAATGGAAAACAAAAGAATTAGTAGAAGCTCACCATAGCATGTTAAAGCTGCTCCTAACAAAAGCATTCCAACAGCAAAAAGATCTACATACACCTGCAACATATTTTAAGTCACTAGATCATAATTAACATTTTTCGTCACTCAACAATGTTCTTCAAAATATTAGGACAGATTCTAATAATTCTGGCCAATTAAGGCATGACCATTATTTATGACTAGCTCATAAGTTAGCGCTAGGGCTGGTTTTAAAACCAAAACTAATAGGTAACTATCTGAGTTTACAAATATATATTCGTCCCATTCACTTTTGTACAAACATCATTTTCTTTTTTGCTACAAGAGGATTTATACCCTTAATCTCTACTCACAGTCACACCACACGCTACCCTTGCTGAGCTAGCCCTAGGTAGCTATCATATCATGCATTTAAAGAGCCAGGTAAACTTCATCTTTATCCCATAATCATATGCTACAAATCTGCTCCTTCCTTCTTTACCGAGGACAAACTACCTCAATGTATTTCATTAAAAAGAGAAAGATTCTTCTACAGAGGACACAGCCACTTTCTGTTCACGTGATGCAGTCTCTCTAAAGCACAAAGGACCAAAGCTAAGATCTGCCAAATGATCACCTTTTTCTATATTTTGACAACAGAAGAATACAAGAATTGACTTCTAAAAGATCTTCAGAATTAAAAATTATAATTATAATGATATAAAAGGTTCTTTTAACAAGCAGAGTAAAGTCAGGCCCCCCAGGTCCCCCCCCCCCCCCCAAAAAAAAAAAAAACCAAACACAACAGAAGAAATTAACAAATTCAAAACCAATATTGCTATTCATAGGAAAAGCAGCCACAATAAGAGGACAAAGCCAATACCAACTTGATATATAAAGCATTTAAAGAGCACAGCATGGCATGAAAAACATAAAGAAAAGCCACAATTGCTGTGTCCATACCCGAGTAGCTACCGCTGAATCAATGGGATTCTTCCCTAATCCAATCCACACAATTACAGCAAATGCCAGCATGATGACAAAAACTAGAAGTGTAACCTGGTGAATCATGTCCAAGTGATATATTTGAAAAAATTACATTCCAATGTGAATAATTAAATGACCATAAAAAAGGGGGCAACATGACACAACAGAGAAAGAAACTACATGATCATATACAGGAGAAACATTCAGTATTGCCCATACCAAAAGTACAATCTTCTGCCGATTACCAAGTCGAGACAACCGAAGGGGAAACCATTTTCTATGACTTGCTATGCCCGCTGAATTTGCCTCGTTAAAGGACTTTCTTAGTAAAGCTTCCTCACAAAAGCTACCTTCATAATCGTCATCATCATCTGGCTGATGGCAAAGATCAACCCTGTAAAATGAAACCCCAGAGCAATGCAGAAAGTTGCATTATGGTCAGGAGAAAGGAAAAGATATAAAATGAAACAGTTATACATATATAGCATCTGCAATTTCATGCTGACGATTGCAAATAACTTTAAGAGTGAGAAGATCATATGTTATGTCTGTGCATATGAAAACACATAAGAATTGGTAGGGAGATTCTAATAGAAACAAAACATTGTAGGCACTACCAGTGCATGAAGTATCCTCAAGTCAATCCACAATTTAATTTCAAAATGTGGCTTCAATGAGATAAGTTTAAGATCATGATGAGAACAAAATTTATAGCAGAAGTATGAAACCAACAGCAGTACATGACCCCATTTTTAATGTACTAACGGTGCAAGCAAAATGATAGAAACAGAAGGATGCTGCCTGAGTAGAAACTTAGGATGTAAGAAAAGCAAGGGGGTCTGATATAGGATACGCCTACAAAAGATTGTAGACCACAATTCTTCATCCCAAAAGTCTCTCAACTATGAAAACAATATAACAGTTCAAGTCTTGTTATTTATCACTCTCAAAAACACATGTAACTTTGACAGTCCTTCACATCTCTGAGCAATCTGATTCACAACCAGATATGATCAGAATCATAAGCTACTCTTTTAAGACAACATACGCATGCCATTATCCCTCTATTCAAAGAAGGGCATGTTTATCTGTGGACAATATTCTTAGATTGAAGAAAAGATCAAAACATGGGAATGCAAAGGAAAAGGAAATACGAGAAATAATCAGACAGGTAGAAACTCCGCCTATGTTTATAGCCGGTCCCAAGCCCGGGTAAAAGAGGAGGGTTGTGTTAGGCCCCGACAGCCAACGTAAAACCCTGTCGAATCTTTATGAACATGGATCAACGAAGAAATTGTGCTAATGCTAGGTCGTTGCCTGTAAGTAACGCGTTGTATGGCTCGAGTACAGTGAGAAGTGAGCGAGAGCCGCTGCATCGTCGCCCGGATGTAGTGTTAAATGAGCAAGGGTTACCGCTTTCTTCTGAACGGAGGCGGCTAAAGAAGCTAGTTCATGAAAACAGGATCAGATTTGGCACTTGGAACATTGGGACTTTGAGCGGCAAATCGTGGGAGGTGGTGGGAGTAATGAAGGATCGTAAGATTAATATCCTGTGTCTCCAGGAAACTAAATGGTCACGAGAAAGGTCTAGAGAAATTAATGGTTTTAAGCTCTGGTACACAGGAAAGGTCAATGGACGGAATGGTATTGGTATCATTGCTGACAAGGAATGGAGGAAGAATGTGGTGGACGTTAAGAGGATTGAGGACAGAATTATTTCCTTAAGAATGATTGTTGGAAAGGATACTATTAACATTATCAGTGCGTATGCACCTCAAGTAGGGGCAGAAGTACATCTTAAGGAAAAATTCTGGGAAGATTTGGAGGGACTAATTCAAAGTATCCCACTAACTGAAAAGATTTTTATTGGAGGTGATCTTAATGGACATGTTGGTAAGGAGGCAGGACCTCATGCAAGAGCGCATGGTGGTTTTGGATTTGGGTTACTCAATAATGAAGGTCAATCTATTATTGATTTCTCCCTCGCATATGATCTCAAGATTGTCAACACTTGTTTTAAGAAGCGAGAGGAGCATTTAATAACATACAAGAGTGGAGCCGCAAGGTCACAGATCGACTTCTTCTTGGTAAGGAATTCTGATAGACGATTATGTACTAACTGTAAAGTGATCCCTGGGGATGGCGTGACAGCACAACATAGGGTTCTGGTCCTTGATGTGAATATTAAGTATGTAAAACAAAAACGCCAGCAAGTTTTAAACCCAAGGGTCAGTGGTGGCAATTGAAAGGGGAAAAAAATGAGATTTTTAAGAGAACTCTCTTGGAAGAGGGGAAGTGGGAGTTGCAAAGAAATCCTAATATCATGTGGGAGAATATGTCTAAAAAGGTCCAGCAGGTTGGTAAAGCAATTCTAGGAGAATCAAAAGGTCTTGGTCGGCAAGATAAGGAGACTTGGTGGTGGGATGAGACTGTTCAAGAGAAAACCAAGCATAAGAAAGATTGTTTTAAAGCCATACACTTATGTAATAATGCTGAAAATTGGAAAAAATATCGTATGGCTAAAAAAGAGACTAAAAAGGCAGTGAGTGAAGCTCGTAATAAAGCATATGAAGAGTTTTATAAGGAGTTAGGGACAAAGGCAGGAGAACGTAAGATTTACAAGATTGCAAAGAACAAGGAGAGAAAATCAAGAGACTTGGACCAAGTGAGGTGTATAAAGGATGAAGAAGGAAAAGTTTTGGTTACTGATGGAGATATTAAGGATAGGTGGGAAGCCTACTTTTATAAGTTGTTTAATGATGGTGGAGAAGGGTCGCATTGTGACTTGGAAGATTTGACAACTCGAGAAGGTGACCTCAATTTTTCATTTTATCACAGGATTCGAATTGGCGAGGTTAAAGAAGCTCTTAAGAAGATGGAAACTAGTAAAGTTGTCGAACCTGATGGTATTCTAATTGAAGTTTGGAAATGTTTGGGCGAGGAGGGTGTGCCGTGGCTCACAAAATTATTTAATGAGATCTTACGAACCAAGAAAATGCTAGATGAGTGGAGGAAAAGTACTTTGGTTCCTATTTATAAGAATAAAGGGGATATTCAGAATTACGCAAACTATAGAGGAATTAAGCTAATGAGTCATACAATGAAATTGTGGGAAAAAGTGATTGAATATAGGTTGAGGTTGGAGACTGATGTTGCTGAAAACCAATTTGGATTCATGTCAGGAAGGTCTACAACAGAAGTGATTTATTTATTAAGGGGGATAATGGAAAAGTATAGGAGTAAAGGAAGAGATTTACACATGGTCTTCATTGATTTGGAGAAAGCTTATGACCGGGTGTCAAGAGATGTGCTTTGGAAAGCCTTGGAAAAGAAGGGGGTGAGGATTGCATATATTAAAGCCATTCAAGATATGTATGCGGGGGTTACAACCAATGTTAGAACGTCTGGAGGTGTTACAAAGGACTTCCCTATAAGGATTGGACTACATCAAGGATCAGCTTTAAGTCCTTATTTGTTTAACCTAGTGATAGACGTCCTAATTGAACCTATAAAAGAGGAGATCCCTAAATGCATGCTTTTTGCGGATGATATAGTGTTGTTGGCTGAATCTAGGGAAGAAATTAGCTCCAAACTTGAGATATGGAGGCGGACTTTGGAATTGAGAGGTTTTCGTCTTAGTAGGAGCAAAACTGAATATATGCATTACAAATTTGATAAGAGACAAAGTCAAAGTGAAGTGGAAGTTAAATTGGGTGGGCAAGTCATCCCACAAGTGACAAAATTTAGATATTTGGGATCAATTATACAACAAGATGGTGAGGTGGATGGAGACGTCAATCACAGAATTCAAGCCGGATGGTATAAATGGAGAAAAGTTACGGGAGTTATTTGTGATCTAAGGTACCTAATAAGGTAAAAGGAAAATTCTACCGCACTGCTATAAGACCAGCAATGCTATATGGTAGTGAATGTTGGGCTTTAAAGGGATATCATGAACATAAAATAGGGGTAGCTGAGATGAGGATGTTAAGATGGATGTGTGGCCATACAAGAAATGACAAGATTCGTAACACTCATATACGTGATCGTGTTGGAGTGGCCCCTATTGACGAAAAAATGGTAGAAAATCGTTTGAGATGGTTTGGACATATTCAGCGAAGGCCATTGAGTGCTCCGGTGAGAAGGGTTGATCAAGCAGTATGGAGTCCTGTCAAACGAGGTCGAGGAAGACCGAAACGAACGCTTAATGAGGTCATTGAGAGAGACCTTTTAATTAATAATATATCGAAATCTATGGTCTTTGATAGAGCACAATGGCGTCGTGCGATCCATGTAGCCGACCCCACCTAGTGGGATAAAGGCTTTGTTGTTGTTGTAATCAGACAGGTAGACCGACAGAGGGACAAAAGAAAGAAATATCAATTGAGAATAATGAAAATGACTGCAAGAACTTAACATAGCATATAATTCACCAGGAAACACTGCAAGTAACTTGAAAATTCATATTTCTATAAACCAAACATCAAGAATCTTGAAAATAAATCAGATAATTCATATTTCTATAAACCAAACATCAAGGATCTTGAAAATAAATCAGATAACATACCAGAAGGATAAAAGTAGAAGAAATGCTGCAAAGAAAAGTATTTTAGGCAAAGCTGCAAGACAACACATCAACAGTTTAATCATTTTTGTTAAAGCTCAGACCTCATCACATATTTTTAGTTGGTAACAAAAGGAGGTATACCCAAAAAAATAAAACCGCAAGAGTGTGACCAGCATGTCCATCCATAGCAAGTAGCAAGAAGTGTCAATGCAAGATAAAAGAAGAAACCTGAAATATGAAATCCCAAATTGAACAGACCACATGGAACCAAGTACAGAAAGCATCCTAAAACACCAATTAATGCCCATATTTTATGTGTTTGGAGATGATTATGTCAAGAAATCAATTGATTAGCATATAGTGACTGCAAGACACTAAAGGTTCAACACTCTAGAATGCAATGAAGAATGACCGTGCATAAAAATTAAAAAGTAACTCATAGTTCATGTTAAAAGTCAGAAGCAATTCAGTGATTAGCATGAGATTATTGACTTCTTCCTATCTCTCCTTCAATCACTCTCTGTTTGCCTCTCCGTCTATCTCTCCGCCAGTTTCCCAGCATCTCTCTCACTCTGTTTTTCTATATATACACTGTAATCCTTCTCATTTTATAAGAATCAATGAAATATAGAAGAGTTCAGATTCTTCAATTTACCAGGATGGCCAACAAGCTAAGGTCAAGCCTGACCTGGCCTAAGAACATACCTGTGCTATACCATCTAAAATTTAAATAAATTATTTATTGATAAGCATAAAATTAAATAGTTACAATTTCTTGTAAAAATCATAACGTGCACTTCTTAACAAAACAGTAAAGGAATAACCTAATTTCATATTCCTATGTTTCAAGCAGTGGATTAACCTGTCTTATAAAATGCTATTCAACAGTGTGCCTTCCATTAAATTTTAAAGTAGTGTGGGTCCACCCTCAGATGGATAAAGCCCTTTTCTCTTAAGTGGCTCCTCGTTATAAACTGGTTTTAAAGCCTAATAACAAGCTAAGGCATGCGTGAACTAACTTCATGTAATCAAGTCAGGAACAAGACATTCAAATAGGTTTAACCTTACTTTAAAGCAGACTGAAAGCCTTTATCTTTAACACCTATGACAATGAAAACACAATTATCTACCACTTCAATTTCATAATAAAAATATTACTCTAAATTTTTAAGTCAATTTTCCTTGGATTAATTCCTTCAACAAAACCATGTACATGCCCTGACTTTTATTGTGTCTTCTAGAGAGAGAAATGTGGCTTTTTGGGGTGGTAAGGAGTATATCATTCTTGTTTGTGTGCCTGGTCTGTAATATGTATATTCTAATCTTTCTACATATAGATCGAAGCTTCAGGAGAAAAACATAGCAGCAGGTCAAATTTGACCTTGCTCAGAAAGTGAAAAAAAGACTTGGTAGTAAGCCCAAAATTATACCGTCAAGGCAATCCAGACAAAATTGAACCAAAGAAATACGTTTTTTTTTTCTAATGATACAACATGCCTATTGTCAAATTAATACATGATGCGTGCACCCAACCTTGCTCACCAGTCACCACAACTCAATAAGGATTATGAAGCTGAGTCAAGAAATGCAGTTAGTTCAAACAAACCATAAAGAATGTGGAAATGGCATCAAAAAAGAAATCAAAACCTACAAGAAATATTCCATGCTAGATAAATTAACAGTTCAAGTAATCATTGAAAGCAAAATAGAACAAACCCAAACTGGAAGTGCCAATCATTAGATGAAACACCTGCAGCACATCATATTTACATCTCATGAGAAGCTGATATATATATATATATATATATATAGAGAGAGAGAGAGAGAGAAAGCAGTTAGAGTAGTTGCGGGCAGTATGCCTAGTGAGATACATGGAAGCTCATACCATAAACAGACATTCGTAAAGAAACCATAAAGAACAACTACAAGAAGTATCATGTTTTGAAAAACGATTGACAAAACATACATCAGTCTCACTCCCCATGTCCGCCCATCTCCCATTAGTAAAACAGTGCTAAAATTAAGTACACCATTGACACAAGGACATCATATCTGTGTTGTCTGTAATCAGAATCTCTTGTATTGTTCATTATTAATATTTTCACATTTTTATCTAACTCTCCAACACACACACCCACACCCACACCCACACCAGCAAAATTACAAAAGAAAGATAGAGTGTCTAATGTACAAGGGTGGCAATTAGTTATATCCAGAAAATAAAATGATAGTTACTAATGTATACTAATCTAGTAGTCATTAAATATTAACTAACAGATATGTGCAGACAGATTGATGATCTAGAATAGCCATATTAGTTCAATATCGCACAATTCAAACACAACAATAACACAATCCCCCATCCGGTACAATTTACAGCCAATAGTTTATATTTTATTGGGTTAATTGCTGCTGAAATCGACAGCCACTGAGATCTTCACAATTCATTATAAAGGGACTATTTCTAACAGCTATGCTGTATGCCATAACTGTAGACAACAACTATGACCAACAAGAAGGAACAATTCACAAAGTACAACCTCAACAAGTTCATCCAATTAGAAAAGAGCATATCAACATTGCTACCCGACATGGAAAACATGTGACATCAGAGCCAAATCATGTTGACAAAGAACAGATTGGAAAATGCCCTTACTTTTTGCCGACTCCAGCCAACTTGTGAATTCCTCTGGTGGATTCTTATTAACTGTAACACCAAGAGAAAACAACTGACAATCACTACAGGGAAATAACTTTCACATGGCATGCATCAATGACAAAAGATCTAATATTTTCTGAAAAGTATCCCAATCGTCTATAATGGATGGTGATCAGTTCAACTGTAAGAATCAACTAGGATGTAACTAAAATAAACAGCGCCTGATGCCACTGAGCTTCCCAATTGCCCTAACAGAAACCGTTATTTAGTATACAAAGCACAATGCTTGCAATTATATCCCAATTCAAATGGGTGTGTGACTTCTTAGAATTGACAATGGAGGAAGTCGATTGAACATTGACAATAATTACAAAAGTAGCCTTCCAACTACTTGTGAAAAATTTATAATGGGTCAAAAGAAATCCAATGCCATAATCATCGAGCTAAGAAAGAACCCGATTATAAGAAAAGTACAATGTAAGAAGGAGAGTTTCAACATGCACACTGAAAATTTTCAATTGATTCGGGCATACATCATCAAAAGCAATTCTATCTCCAAAAGTCAACACATTTCCCGTTCCAGACAATCCATAGGTTACTCGAACCCACATAAACGAAGAGAACTACCACTGGACACATCCCATTTTACAATTCTTCATGTTTCTATATACAATCTTCTCCAATTAGATGTAAATGAAAAGTGAAAGCGGAAATGCATGAACTAATCTCATAGCAAAACCCACAAATCCAAAAGGGTAACAAACCTGAAAATATGCAAAGAAAGCAATAATGCCGTCAACAAGAGCAAGACCCACAATGACACCCACCAAGACTCGTGGAAAACAATACCCATCTTCTCTCATTTGAAACATCCTCATCCAAAGCCGTCCCTCTCTGTCCCTACCAAAGAGAAACAGCGAGTACGACCAATGTTTGCAGCTCCAAACAGTGAAACCCACAAGACGAATACCAAATTTTCTGAAGGGTGTAGTTCATGGGGAGATCAACGGGACTTTTTTCGCCACGGCTTCAGGTGATTTCCCAAGGAGCAAGAGCGAGAGAGACAGATAGATAGCTCTGTTTTTTTTTTTCCCCCCACATGGGTCGGTTTAGCTATTTTTGAAGGCGGCATTCTGGGTAAATAAGGAGAAAGAAGAAGGTCAGTGACGTAATTTGGGGTGACGATTATGTTTATGTGGAGAAAAGATCCGCTCCAATGCGAATTGAAATCACACGGGTGTTGGCCTTTAGTCTTTAAAAAGATGAAAGATTCCACAGATCCCTCTTTGACTTTGCGGTTTGACTGACCATAAAGCCTAAAAATCACATGCATTAATTTAGTTTTACATTTTATTGTGTGTTAATTATACATATATCCTCTCTATTTTAAAAATATACACATAAATTTAAATTATTAACTGTAAAAAATATTTTAAAAAGATTCTAAAAATATATTTTATAGTTAAAATGTATATAAAAATAAAATTTGTTTACTAATTTACCCTTTATACAAAATCCCAAATTTTAATTGACAGCTTATAAGTATCACAAACTTCTAAAAAATTTGAATAATTTTTTTAAATGTACATAGAAAAAATAAAATTATAAATTTAAAGCACTTATACAATCTCTTAAATATATATAATTTATTATATTTGATAGAAAAATGTGTTTGATATATATTTTTAGTCATTTGAGAAAATAAAAATAAATAAATTTCAATAAATATGGTGAAAAATTAAAATTATAGATTTTATAATATCAAAATTAATAAATTTTTGACATATTAGAAATTTAAAAATCTATTAGAATAAAATTTGGTGGTATAATTTTTTTCTTGGCCCATATATATGTGTGTGTGTGTGTTTAAATAATTTTGATGTTAAACAGAAGCATTTTGGTACAAAAGTTTAAAAGTCAAGCTTAACAATCAAGTAATGATTTGGGTAGATGAAAATAAAATCTTAAAATATAAGGGGATGTTTGTGTAACATAAATTTTACTCCCTCTGGTTATATTTATAAGTAACTTTCTCTTTGATTACAAAAAATGAACTGGTAGTTAAAAGCAATAAGTGTATTAAAAATGCTATTTTTTTTCATATATGCCCTTATTTATGAAAACATATAGATAATGTATAAAAAGTAAGACATATAGTAAAATATGTTTTCCCAATGCTTTGTTAACTTAATTCATCTAGTGAGTTTTCTCTCTCTCTCTTGAATATAACTCTTGGTGTGTGTGTGATAATTAATTATAAATAATATGCATTTAATAAGGGTAAAATAGGAAAAAGAAACTTACATTTTCAGACACAAAGTAAAAGTTTCTTATAAAAGGGAGCAGCCTCATGAGAGAGAAAGTTGCTTATAAATAAGACTGGATGAAGTAATTTTTAAGGGAGGTCAATATAGGTTTACAAAATAGAGTGGAGGTAGTGGTTAGAGTATTTTATTCTTAGTTTTAACTTTTAGGCCTTGTTTGATACGAAGCATTAGGGGATAGGAACTGGAATTGGATTAGGGATTGGGCTAGAATATATCATTTAGTATGATAAACTATAAATAATCAGGGATTGAGAGTATCAGGAAAGTGTGATTGTTGTAAAGCCACCTCCCCCTGGTATTGTGTTTTCAATTCCTGAATTGCAAAATTATAGAGATAAAAATATCCTTAATTAAAATATTTTTCAGACAAAAATAACCCCTCGATTTTAACTTAGAATCCATCCCTCTTACATAATCACCTTCTCTTTTTTTTTCCTCACCAACATCTGTTTGTTGAGATTCTTTAACGCTAGATCATGCGAAAATTTCAATATCTATTTTTTCAATGATATCTTAAAAAATATGAGTAAATTTATAAAATTCAAATATTATAGCAGAAACTCTTCAAGTAAATAAAATGCATTTAAAAGAGGAAAAAAAGTTTCATTTTAAAGAACAAGTTAAAATTTTGAAAGAAAACAAATACAATACAATAACTATAAACATTTCTCATATAACCTTGAAATAAGATCATCAACAACAGTTCATTACCTCTTAGTGCAAACTTGGAAAATGATTATAGATAAATCGATATCGCAACTCTTTATCCTGGAAAATAGCAGTACATTATTAGTACCACCTATCAAAGTCGGAGACCCATCTGTGACGGATGTCAAATTTCAGAAACCATCTATGACGGACGGTGAAGGCAGAGTTTGCATTTAAGCTAGAGTGTAGACTAAGTTTAGGATTTAGAGTATGAGTATTTATGTCTTCTCATAATTATCGACTATTTATTAAATAAGATTAATGAAATTATTTCTTCCAACTATTACTTCATACTAAACATATTTTTAAAGCATCAATCATAATCTCAGTCCTAATCTCAATCTCAATCCATCAAAATTCAGTGTCATATACCAAATAGGACCTTAATGTCTTAATAGTCGTTTACATCATCAACATATAAATAAGTTATTGCATGCTTCAGTTTACTAATTTAGGCAAAGTAAGGAAATTAAATAAATTAACTAATTATAATGGCTTTGTTTGGTTCAGTGATTTCCTGGGCCAATCGCACGATTAAAGGTCAAAACGTGTGATTGCCTGCTTACGATCAAATTGGAAACGTTTGGTTGAGCGATTGACAAATTAGACTTTTCCATCATTCGCACGATTACATATAAGCCACAATTTAGAGCTTTTATTGTCTTCAATAAGCCTAATTATTGCTCACTTTTTCTTTCTCTCTCTTTCCCCCCTCACTGTCTTCTCTTCTTGTCCAAGAACAGAGCACCATATCCTCCATAGATGCTCCGTCGTGCTGTGGATTGCAGCTAGTTTTGGTAGTCAAGTGTGGTTTCAGGTGTGGTTTTGAGCAACGTCTTCTGGGCTGTCATCCGGTGATAGTGTGTGTATGGTGTGGTTTCGGAAGGTCTTGACTGAGGGGGTGGCTAATTGGTGCATGCAAGACCATATGAGCTTACCTGGCGTTGAAGTATTTAGCAGTGATCATGCAGGTAAGCGAAGGCCAGTTTTCCGGCAGAGGACAACGAAGGTGAGGAGGCCAAAATCACAACTTTTGATATTTGATTGAAAAAAAGAATCATATATAAAACTAATCGCATAGCACATAAATAAATAAAAAATCACACATCACAGGGACCATTACTGATTTTTAAGTAATGATAAAGAAGATGGTGGCGAGCTTCCTTATGGCTTCCCGGGACTAGGAATGATATAAATATGAAAAAGGAGAGATGAAGCAAATTCCAAAACCAGTGAATATGACCACCATCTATCCACTCTCTGTATTGGGTCTGCGATTTTGGTTTAGATCTTTTTCTTCTTTTTTATTTATTTTTAAATTATTTATCCAGCTGTTCAACTTATTAAGGTAAATGAATCATATTTGTGACTCAATTAGAGAATGTATTATACGGGACAACTGTTTGATCTGATTAGTTCTGTTATCTTTTATTATATCAAAAACTTTAACTTTGTATCATTTCTAATTTATTTGCATTTTCAAAATTAATTTCTTCACTTTTCAAAAATTTTACAATTTTTTCTCTTAAATATCACAAAAGTCACTTATGAAAAAGTAAAATCAAACACCCTTCATTTTCATAAAAAGCATTTATCCAATCGATAATCCAAACATAAATCACTTATACAAAACTGACTTTTACCCAATCTGGCTTTTCTATAAATCAGCTTACAAATAAGTCACTTTTCTCATCACTATTCCAAACACACTTAATGTATATTATATAATCTCTTAAAAATGTTTATGTGTATATCATTACATTATATATAAAATTATATCAAGATTTTAAAATCCAAACAAAACTGGAAGGCCCGACCAGCTTAAGTGTCGGGCGGATACGATAACTGTTTGTCTTTATGAAAAAAGTCGTTTTTGACAACAGCTCATTTTGGACTAGAGAAAATTCGCTTTTAAGCTGGAATCCATAACGGTTGCCATATAACCAGACAACTACACTTAGAGTGAGAAATGGGAGGAGAAAAATAGGAAAAAAAATAAAGATGAAAGAGATTAATGAGGATTCACTATCGTATGTTGTGTGTAGTACGTTGCTAAGTTTTACTCTAATTCCTCATGCTCATGCTCGTGCATCTGTCATCTGGTATGGATCTTGGTTTGATGGATGAAGTTAAAATGCAGAGAAAGAAGATGAAATGGTGCCGGCAAAGCGAAATAAATATGATTTATTGGTGAGTTTCAATTTTTTTTTATCTAAATTGTGCATGTTTGATATTATTTATAAAAGGTTTATAAGTATTTATATATATAAATCGAGATAACACCCTTCTTATATATTTATCTCATATATTATAAATTATGATTAAAAAATTATTTTTAAAAATTCAAATAACTGTTCCAACCAAAAATAAACAAAGCTGTCTAATGATGAGGACGCGAGAAAGGAATTAACTTTCGTTCATAAATGTTGTCAGGGAGCACGTGATTGAGTGGGGAGAAGAGGCGCCACATTTTTATTTTAACGTCCAAATTTCAAATAAATTATTACAATGAATATTGAATAGGTTAATGGTAAGTGTTTGGCTCTGACTGAGTGACGGGAACCGGGAGAAAAATTTCAAATATTTGTTATATACTTTTAAGTAAAAACGTATTTAATAAACTATCATATAATAAACTGTTATTTGTATATATTTATAGCACATATTGTCAGTGTGTATGTATTATTTTTCAATTTAATATTATTAATATTAATATAAATTTTAAATTATCTAATAATTTTACATTTATATCATTATATACATATGTAATAATTTTTATTTAAATTATTATGCGGCAGTTTGACCAAACGATCTAATCGAACGGATCGTATGAACCATGATATGTTAGTCTTTATGGCTTAATGTCCGATCCAACTTTTAAAACATTGTATTACATATCATTTTATAAGTTAAATAAATTAATTTAAAGAAAAAAATGATAAATATAAATAATTTAAAAAAATTCATTTAACTTCATTAATATCAAATTTATTAATTAGGTCTTATATTAAAAATTAGAAGTAATATTAATTTATTTTAAATTTAAACGTGAATTTAATACTATACAATAGTGTGGGTCTCCGATTCATCGTCAAGTTCAATGTCATTTTTTAATAAAATTCGAGAAAATTGTATTATGATGTTAAATTTTAGTCCCTCTTATCACAAATATAAGATAGATTTTAATTTTTTTAAGAGATTAATGAAACTAAGTAAAATCATTTGATTATAAATTAGTTTATAAGTTAAGCAAAATGATTTGGAGAAAAAAAATAAATATAAATATTTTAAAATAATTTAATTATTTTTTTAATATTATAAATAAAAATCAATTTTATCTTATATTTAAGATTAAAAAAAATAATATTTTTTCAGCACGTCAACTAAAAATTAGTGTCATTCACTCAGATCTAGTTTAGAGGATTGTCCTGTGGAATATCCCTGTATCATTAATTTTAAATATTTTATATATATTTGTTTGTTTGTGTATTTAAAATGAACAGCTGAGTTTGAATTCAGATTAATGGCAAGTATGTTGAATAATTTTGACCTAAATAAGACATTTTTTATATATGTCCGGGGCACATGACTATTGTCTGTACTCTTTAGTTCAATCCATTTTAATTAGTTTAAGCTCATTTTCAATTCTTGAAGCTTTTCACCTCTTTTGTAACAAAAAATATTGATAAAAATAAAAAAATATATAATTATGATTATAATACTATAATATATGTATAAAAGTCATACTTTAATTTATCAACAAGATTTCTACAGCCAAGAAAAAATAAAATACTCAAAATCATTACATACATTTTCCCGTGCATCATACAAAGATATCAAAAAAATGATTAATCTAATTTTTAAAAGGGTTGTACTTGTAAAACAAATGAAAATGCATTGATTGCTCTTATTAAAAGGATCATTAATTGCAACTTGTGGATATTTTTATGATCATTGGTTGGATGAAGACTTAATTTGTGATGATGATTTTAATTATTTAAGCTCGACCATTAATGGACTTTTAAAAAAATAAACCTCCAAATAAATTAATTTGCTTAATAAAAAAGAGTTGTCTTTATAGTAACAGTTTTTTTGGCGCATTATATTAGCGATGCTTTTTTATTATTATTATTATTAAGTATTTATTTTCAAGAATATTGTTTTGTTATCGCACTAATCTTGATTTATAATAGTAGTATTAAATTAGAGCAGCGACATTGCGGTGTTGACATATGCTTTATAAAATTATGATGCCAGCATGGAATATTTTTAGTAAAGGTGCCATAAAGGTAAATTGCACAGCAGAATTAAAAATTGTACCCCTGGAAAATATCACAGAGCAATTAAAATTTATAATAATATAATTTTTATCAGATATAGATGTAAAATCACACCGAAAGGAATCACCAAAAGTTAAAAGAGAGAAGTCAAGATCCTTAATTATAGGTAGAAATTAGGATAATTTTTCTTGCTTATTTTTTCTTTGATTGAACAATATTATGTCGGGACTCATGTGTGTGTGTAGTTTGCCAGTATGAAGATATATGAAAGAAATCCAATTATTATCTTCATGGTATCAAAGCGGTAGGAGAGAATAGTTTAGACGAATTAGGAATTGAAACTTGTACCCAGTTTCCTTAGCACGTCCTCTGCATCCTCCGTTTGTCAGGACTAGGATCGGTGCAATCCGTTTCTATAAGAACCAGCTCCAACATACTCTGCATTCTCTGTCTCTGTTAGAACCAGCACTGGCCTCTGCGATCCTCCGCTTTTCGACGTTGCCTAACGGTGCGTGTCTCGGTCTCGGCCCCTCCTTGATTCTCCGCTTCTCGATGTTGTCCAACAATGTGTCTCAATCTCAGTCTTGGCCTTCACTCATCACCGTCGACCCACTCTCACGTTGACATCTCCGACGTTTTCTTTCTCTATCTCTAGCGCTCTCAACCTCAATATCGGGGCTCTCAGTCTCAGTCTCCCAGTTCAACATTGCCACATTCTTGTCAACTCTCGGTACCAGACAGATTTCGTCCGTACGGGTATAGCTCCGCTATTTAATTAATCGAGGATCATTCTATCATTTTGGAAATTTAGAGGACCAATATGTCTTTTTCAATATTTGGAGGACCATCTGTCATTTTTGGAAATTTGAAGGACTGAACAGGTATTTATGAAATTTGAAGAACCAATCTATCTATTTCAATATTCGGAGGACCAACCTGCCTTTGTTTGAACTAGTTCGATTGCTCTATTTAATTCTATCAATATATCTACAATGTCTGATGCTTCTTCCTCTGTGCCACAATCTGGTTCTAATAACATCTCCATTGTACTTCTTGTCTCTGAGAAACTTACTAGTGACAATTATCGGGAATGGTCTCAATACATGACTCTTGCCCTTGATGGATGGGATAAACTTGAATATATAACTAGTGAAGCTAAAAGGCCCCCAACATCAAAAACCAAGAAGTTTCGTAAATGGAAGTCTGAGAATGTATTGGTATCCTCTTGGTTGATCAATGCAATGTCATCCTCCATTAAGAAGAGCTTCATGTATCTTCCTTCAGCCTAGGAAATTTAGGAAACCCTTCGTGAGACATACAGTCTTGTGGGAAATAGGTCCTACATATTTGATGTCAAACCCCTTAATAATTGACATTTATCAAAGTGTTAACGCGCAGCTCAATGGACATACATAATTAGTACAATATATTGATATAATATTCTTGATACATTACAGAAAATCTCCAAAGGGTTTGTATAATACAAGTTTCCAAATTCTAAATACAATAAAGAACTAATAGATAATCAACAAAAAATCTCTTGATCTACATCGGACCTTCAATTACCGGTATCCGCTACTTTGCCCTTTAAGTCACTTCCTCTAGCTGAATAGATTTTGAATTTTGGAAAAGGTGAGATTCATATGAATCTCAGTAGTAACAAAATATGAATAATATAAAATGTGAAAAGTAAATATGTAAGGCAGCATTTATCATGATGCAACAATCAAAATGCCAACACATGTCTAACAATGCTCAGGAATCAAATGATGATTTTGTCCGAATCAAAATAATCATTTGTTCCTGACTTGCACCAATCATAACTCCTACATAGGAATCCACCTATGTAATGTGATCACATAATCTTTCAGGCTATGCAGTACACACGTAAGCACAGCCAAGCTATACAGCATACATGTAAATATAGCCACATAGGTTATGCAGTACACAGGTAAGCATAACCACCACTACCGGTATATCATATTGAACAGAACATGACAAACAATGCATATTGACATTCACATAGAATATGAGAGATAGAGTTAGTAATTGAACTCCTTTCCAAAGCCTAGTTATTACAAATCCTTTAACTTTCCGTTTAGCTCAGGCAATTATCGAATCCTAAAAATTCCCAAATTGACAACAAATGAGTTATTACTCATTTATATCTTATTTTAAACTTACAAGTTGGTTATCATTACTCAAGGTGCCAAATTACCAAAATGCCCTTTGGGAATTCGGTCTAATTTCCTTTATTCCCGGTATAATTGTACTTTTCCATGATTTTGACCCAGGTTATCTCTATACAACTTCATGTGTAGATCTTCCAGAAGTTTCCAGCATTTTCAGTCAACTTTAAAAATTCATAACTAAATCTAGAAGATTCCAAATTAAGTGGTTTCAATTCCTATGTGAAACCTTTTTAGTCCTATTTTAGGGAAAAATATCACAAAGTACCAGGAGTATACACAAAATTCTAGAGAATTTTCCTAAGCTAGTCTGTCCCAGATTCATGGCCAAAATTTGAAAAATCATATCTTTCAATCTACTTATCCAAATGGCTTATAATACCTATCGAATTAAATATCAGGATATCTAATTTCATCCTATAGAATTTTATAAAGTTTGGACAATGTTTGGTTATTCAAAAACACGCCACAACAATCTAGCACAAATTGGAAGAATACAATTTTCATGTTTTAGCCTTTAAACATCTTTTTTTTTTGGATATAATCGGGACACCTCAGGTAGCACCTATGGGATTATTACACCCATTACAATCCTGACAAAGAATCATCTGTAAGTCCTCAGAAGGCTGATAAATTTCATAAAATCCCCATCTTGACTCAATACCTTTTTTTGCTAGGTAATCCGCCGCAGAATTACAAAGTCTCGGCACGTAAGTAACCTTCGTCACCCAATCCATATGAAGCATGTTTTTAACTTCAGTAAGGATGCCAGAATCACGATGATTAATGCTTTGTTCATACGTAATCAACTCAAGACACTCAGTAGAATCCATTTCTAACCATACTTTCCTGAAACCCATCGCCCATGCTGTTTTAAGCCCCAAAAGGCAAGCCCAGATTTCCGCAGACAGCTCATCCCCATGTTCAATGGGATGTATGAACCCTTTAAGGAATGTTCCACAAGCATTACGAATAGTCCCCCCATAGGCACACTTATTCTCAGCTCTAGAGTAAGCATCATCAACATTCACCTTCACCCACCCCTCCTCTGGTGGATGCCAAATCTCTCGTCTAGACACCAAAGTAACACCTTTAAGTCTTGTCCCTACTAGGCGGTCGTTAGTCGAATTAAAGCATTCCATCATGGCACTTGTACTGGCAAGAATACTGCTGTTCAGGGTACAAATCTTTTTGAACACAAACAGATTCCTCCGTTTCCATATCCACTAGCACATAATAACGAACCTAGCTGCCCACTCCTTACTTGCTTCTTGTTGACCTCTAACATTCCACCAAAACCAGTCTGACGGGGTCATACTACAAAATAGGCGCCACTTGTCTGGGGGCACCACCTTCCTCCATAATGATCTTGAGTGTGTACAATCCCGAAAGACATGAATGGTATCCTCAGAACCTACTCCACATAGGGGCAACTCGGATCCATCGTTATGCCTCGTCTCATTCAATTTACATTTGTGAGTAGATATTGACGAGAAACTAGCCAAATGAACGTCTTACACCTTTGTGGCGCTCGAACCTTCCACAAACAAGCCCAGTCCCTCCCCTGCTCCGTTACATCCCCTGAAAGCACTCTATATGCAGATTTCACTGAAAATTCTCCATGCCTCTCCCACTTCCATTTAACGTTATTAGCTTCATTCTCAATTTCGATCCCCCCCAAATACTTTATCCCATGTTTTCTTAATTTCCGTCCACACATTAGAACCAGGCCTTTTCTGCTCAATACGAGGAAGAAGATCCTCCTCGCATTTGTACTTATCCCGTACAACCTTGACCAAAAGGTCATCTCTATGCGTCACGAGCCTCCAACCCAATTTCATGAGGAAAGCTTGATTCTGGTACTTAGCATGCCTCAGCCTTAGGCCACCCTTCCGTTTATCCTTACACACCTCATCCCAAGCTACTAGCGGCATTCTACGACTACTCGCTATGCTCCCCCATAAGAACGATTTATTTTGCTTATCCAGAGTTTCACAAACAGAACTAGGTAAGTGAGATGTTTGCATTGTATATGCCGGGATGGCTAAAGATACTGAGGAAATAAGTGTCGCCCTACCAGCTAAAGAGAATGAGCTAGCTTTCCACCTATTCAACCTTTCCTTCACCTTATCAATTACCACTTGAAATGATTCCTTCCCAACCCTCTTGTGATGAAGTTTCACCCCAAGATATTTCCCAAGATCAGCCTCTGAGTGTACCCAATGACCGTACTAAGCTCCGTGCACCTGTTGTGATTTATGTTCTTAGAAAAGAAGACCCGGGTCTTAGAAGCATTTACCTTGAGACCTGAAAATTCACAGAAATGTGACATACAATCCCGCACCATCTCTGCTTATTGAAGAGAAGCTTCAGTAAACAAAATAATGTTATCCGCAAAGAACAGATGGGATATCGGCGGTCCCTTCTTCGTGAGACAAATAGGCTTCCATTCTCGTGCCTCCATTCGTTCTTGAATCATGTGAGCTAACTTTTTAATACAGATAACAAATAAGTAGGGCGAAAGAGGATCTCCCTATCGTACTCCACGTGATGTATTGAAACACTTTGCCTTAGTTCCATTCCATAAGAGTTGGATACTCGCAGTACTAACACATTGCTCTACGACCCGGATAAGATTAATATGAAGATCAAGTTCTTGTAAACACTTAAGAAGGAACTTCCAATTAACCCTATCATACGCCTTTTCCAAATCTATTTTAATCGCCATATATCCCTTCTTCCCTCTCATTGTTCTCATAGAATGAATCACCTCCTGGGCCACAATAATATTATCTGAACTATATCAACCAGGCATAAAGCTACACTGATTCGGAGATATGACATGAGCCATAAAGCATTTCATTCTATTGGCCACTAATTTTGTAACTAGCTTATATATGACATTACATAAGCTAATTGGTCTAAGATCTCAAAACGTTGCAGGGTGATCAGTTTTTGGGATTAAGACGATTAGTGTCCCATTAACCTCATAAATCCTCTTAGGATAAAGGAATACCTGCTTCATAAAGTGAACAACAGACTCCTTAACTGTCTCCCATTGGTGTTGGAAGAACATAGCGTGGAACCCGTCCGGCCCTGGTGATTTGAGAGCCCCCATACTAAACAAAGCTTCACGAATCTTCGCTTCTTCAACTACCCTTTTACACATACGTTCATGTACCTCCGTGAGCCTTGGGTAAGAAATGCAACAATTAAGGTTCGAACGCTCCCTTACCTCCTCCTGGAATAGATTTGAGAAGTACTCTATCGCGTGAGTTTTTATACATTCCTACCCAAAGCACCATTCTCCCTCATTAATACAAATGGCATCAATTCTATTACGTTTCCTTCGACTGTTAGCTTGAGCATGAAACAACCTAGTGTTCCGATCACCATCAATCGACCAATTAATCCTAGCTTTTTGGGCCCCTAACAAAGCTTCCTGTGTTAACGTTTCATCCAGCTCTAACCAAAGGTTCTTCTGTAGCTCTTCAAGGAAGTGGATATTTTCACTTCTGGTGATTACATGATTAATTCCATCCAGCCTACGAATCAGGTGGTTCTTCCGCCTCTGGATATGGCCAAAGACATCCCTATTCCAACGTCGGCAAGCGTGGGTGAAGCTTTCAATGTTTACGCTCCAATCCTTTGAACAACTCCACTCCTCCTTAACTAGATCATTGAATGTCTCATGAAGGACCCATGAAGCAATAAAATGAAACAGCTTCAGAGCCGGCTCTTTTGTTGGAACCCCCTCCATTCTTAATAGTAAAGGTCTATGATCAGACTTATATTATGGCAAATGCAGTAACTTGGCATCCATGAATCGAGCACACCAATCATCATTTGTAAATATCCTATCCAACCGAGCTTCTGTACCGCCTCTTTTCCAAGTAAAGGCCGGTCCATCAAACCTCAAGTCCACCAAGTTCATGTCCTCAGCCCATCTACAAAACTCATGATCTGAAGATAGCTTTGAAACTGCACATGACCTCCTTTCTGTTGCAAGAAGTGTTACGTTAAAATCTCCTCCAATACACCACAACCCCTGGATAAAGTCTTTGATCCGAAAAAGATCCGTCCATAGTTTACGACGGTACAAACGGTTTGGACTCGCATACACCACTGTGAGGTACCACTGTTGCCTTTTAACATCCTCGATTAATAAGTGCATATATTGTTTCTGCTGCTCTACTACCTTGACCTTAAGTGATCCTTCCTCCCAGAGACACCATATCCCTCCATTGTAACCTTATGCAGCAACAAATGTATACTTACTGAACCCCAGAGTACGGATTCACTGTTCCGTCTTCATAATATCCGAGCGTGTTTCCAAAAGAGCCAGAAAATCTAACTTAAAATGTTTTTTAAGTTTACGTAAAAAGCTTGGAAATGACTTTGAGCCTATACCCCATGAGTTCCATATCATAAAATTCATTAAGATAGTTGGGAGGTTGTGGGGGCCAAACCACTTCCTGAGACTATCATTTTTCCCTATTTCGTCTTCCCTACCATCCAACCCCATATTATCATCCACCATTACATCAGTAGCTACACCTTCTGTGTCATAAATTGCATTAACGGGACCCTCATTACTGTGAGAAATAGACGTCGTCTTGTCTCCCAGTCACGTTGTTATAAACTTCTCCATGTATGGAAATCACATTATTCTCGTGGAGAGAGGAAAGTGCACCCTTTATTCTATCACTTGGAAAATCATGGAAATAAGACAAATCATTATTCAATTCCATAAGGTGGGGCCCACGGTTTACTACTTCCTTTTGTTGTGCACTATTTACGCTATCAAGAGGCAATTCGTTGAGAAAGGAAAAAGCATTAGACAATTCCATGCCGTGGGGCCCATGATTGACTACTTGCTTTTGTTTTATTTTTTGCCTTTCACCCATTCGATTTCCCTTCTCGAAAAGCATGGCCTTCTCTTCCTTCTTCCTTTTAGATCCTACCACCACCCACTCTGACTTAATCTTCGGTGACCCCATACCTAAACCCACTGATTTCTCCCTAGTCTCATTTAAAAAAGCTGATCCCCGTGATTCCTCCAGATTTTTCCCAATCTTCATAACACCTTGCGCAATCACCGTCCCCCCACTCTTCACGCCCCCTCTTCTTGACAAGCTTTGAATTCCTTTCCGCAAGTCTCGCCGTAAAATCATCTGGGGTCCCAAATGTACACACCCACCGGAAAAGCCATTGTCGGTGGCCGGATGTAACTCTTCCTTCCCACGGACAGAACCAGTGGCCACCGTCACCGTCTTTGGGTCACCTATACCTTGCTCCTTATCACCATTTACTTCATCCGACGTACGCGTTACACCTGCAGCCCCCACACTCTGTTTCTGGTCCCCATTATATCCCGTCGCAGCCTCCGTCATGTGAGCACTCTCTCCTTCCTTCCGGTGAGGACACTCCTCCCGTTCATGTCCATAGAGTCCACACCCAAAGCAAACCAGGTGCAAGCCCTCATACACTAATTGCTTATCCTCTCTAAACGCTGGCAACAAAGGTTTCTGCAGATTTACTTCTACACAAATCCGAGCAAACTCACCTTTGTCATAAATAGACGTTGATCGGTCAATTTTAATTATCTTCCCTATCATATTCCCAATAATACCCAGCGATTCCACTATGCAAAACTCCATCGGCAAATCCGGAATCCGCACCCATACTGCTATCCTTCGCTGACAGTTTGCTTTCCATGGATTGAAGTTTGGCCTCTATCGTTGTACTAGAAGGTAGTGATCGTCAATCATCCATGGTCCTTTATAGTACGCATAATCTCTATCCTCTATACTAGAGAAAGACACAATGTAGTACTCATTACTCAAGGGGACAAACTTCAACAGCTACTGCGGCTTCCACATTCGTCTCACTCGATCAATAAGCACATGCTTCAGAATCGATAACCCCAACACCTTAATAATAAGCGAGTTCATCCAAGGCCTACACCATGCTATATATTGTTCAGAAGTTACCAATAAAATTGGGTATCTGCTCGTCAGACTGTCCCCCATAGTTTCTTCCCTCATAGTCTCGTCAACACCACTCTCAGCCTCCGTCTTTGTGTATTTTCTAGCAAAGAAACCTTTCCATCCACATACAATGTCGTCTTCCTCTACATGGCTGACCAGATATCCCAAACCTCCCGGAGACAGCAACTTCTCCTTATACGATAAAGAGATTGGCCTCCGAGTAACCTGCACCCTCCCCGTCTCCTGAGATGCTTTCTTATTCTGCCCTCCCCCAGTACTACCAAACACAAACGTCTCCTCCCCAAGATGCATCTCCCTCCCACGACTCTTTCTACTTGTAATCATATGATTAATCACTTTAACACAATTTGTACATGCTTAATGTTAATTTGAGCAGCATATCCCCTTAGAAATTGAATATCCTAATTTACAAAATTTATCACAAACAGTCAAATATCCAGCCAGACAAAAACCACAACTTAGTTTTCAGCAATAATTTCAAGATTTCCTCAACTTACCTTACTTCTTCTTCCTCTTTAATCGTCACCTTCCTTCTCTTTTCCTTGAGTTTTGCTTGTTGAATAACTATCCCAAGATGACATGGAGGTTAAGAAGGGATTTAAAGAACTAGAGAACAAGAATAAATAGAAATTTCTACCTACTTACCTTGATCTTGCATCTTGGACCTTGTTCTTCTTCCCTTGCTCTTCCTTTCCTTCAACCTCTCTTCTCTCTTTTTTTCTTCTCTTTTAGCTGAAATTGGTCTTAAAAAAAGGAGGAAAGAATGATTCTAGAGTTCTCGTATCTATCCTTGAATAATACTCCCTCCAGTCCTATTTATAAGCAACTTTCTCTCTCATAGGGCTAGTCCCTTTTATAAGCAACTTTCACTTTGTGTCTGAAAATATAAACTCATTTTTTTATTTTACCTTTATTAAATATATATTATTTATAATTAATTATCACATACACCAAGAGTTATATTCAGGAGAGAGAGATAACTTACTAAGTGAATAAAGCATTGGGAAACGTATTTTATTATCTTTCATATTTTTTATACATTCTCCCTCTATTTTCATAAATAGGGGCATATATGAAAAAACATGATATTTTTGACACACTTATTACTTTTAACTACCAATTCGTTTTGCGCAATCAAAGAGAAAATTGCTTATAAATAAGACCGGATGAAGTATTATTTTATTTTATTTTATCACATGTTTTATTTTTTTTATTTCTTTATTCCTTGATTTTTCTCTTCTCCTCCTTTCTCCTTCTTCCACTTGTTCTTTTCTTTAGTAAAAATATTTTCCTTCTTATCCTTCTTCCCAATCTGCCCTCTTCCTTAATCATTAAGGGAAGATTGTTGAATTGATTTTTATATAGCTAAAATGACCATTTTACCCTTACCTCTTTCTAATTTCGCATGTGTTAGAAAAATTGGCAGAATTGTTATCAAACTTTGAAAATTTATATCTAATTGTATAGATATCCAATTGGGATGGTTTTAAAGGCTATGTGACCCTTATTAAGTCTAGTTTCAAGAAAAAATATAGCCTTTAGCCAACTAGAAGCTCAACATTTTCAGAAAATCCATTTTTGGAGGCTGCCACAGAAAATTTCCAGTTTCACTAGGTAAACTTTAAAAAATACATATCTCCTTGTGTACAACTTCATATGACCTATCAAATTAAATCATTATTAGTCTACTTTCAATCTATAAATTTTCAAAATTTTTGAACATCATTTACCTATTTAAAATTGTCACACAACATGACTACCTCGCAGGGAAACTTACAGGTAGCATCCCTAACTTGTGTACCAAATAACTGTGTTGTGTGTGACCTATAATTACCTTGTTTTTGTCACTTAATATGTTATTTAATTTACCATTTTATCTCCTTTAATACTACCAAGGTATAAAGGAATTTTAGTGACTAAAATTTGGGATGTTACATTTGATGTTAAGAAAAAGCTATGGTAGCTGAAATAAGACCACATGTCACTTGATGATTATTATCTTGAAAAATCAGCACTTTGGCAAGAGTTTGACACTTTCAAAAATAAAACTCATCATTATACGGATGATGCTAAAGAAAATCGTAAAGAGAAAGATGAGGAGAGAGCATATGAGTTGCTGGCTGGTCTTAATGTAATTTATGATGATATTCAAGCTCGGATTCTCAGTTATAAACTGATTAACTCTATCGTGAAAGTTATCAAAATTCTAGGACCACTAAAATATGTAATATAGTAGTGCAACCTAGGTCGATTCTCTTGAGGAGCTAGAAATCCTTAAATTTCAATTGTAAAAGCACTTAAACAAATTAAGAAAAGCTCTTTGCAGTAATCTTTGCTAAAACTATCAATACTTCTATTGTAACTATTTATGAATTTTTAGAGTCGAAGAAACAAGAAATGACAGTGAGAAAAGATTTATGATGTTGTAGATATCTAGTTTCAAATGATCTTCCCTAAGAGTCTTTCCTAACCTTCATTGTCACTAACTGAATGAATTAATACGAGAGCAATTCAGATTCTGACTTCAAAAAGAACCGAGAATGAAATCGCTTAAAACTCCTAAATGAACATTAAGAAATATTCATTATTTATTAATCAACTCGGTAATAACAATTGCTTCAAACGAATCAAAGATCATCACCAAGTCTACTTTCAGTCAGAGAGTATTAAACACTTAAGCAATTTCATCTTTACAGTTCGATTTAACAATCACAGTGTAGTTCAGAATCTATAGAATCATCGATTAAAGTCCACAATCTCTAAATAGGACAGAATGAATTCTAATCTTAGATACAATTATTGAATCTACTCCCTTATAGACAGATGACTCAGGCTCTGGCTCCTCTCTTAGGGAAGAAAGAAAATCTAGCTGCTCATGAGTTGGGAATCAGCTTCAACGAACGGAAAAAACGCTTCGGCCATCACCGGATCTCTTGAATAATCAGCAGAATCGGTCAAAGAAAGAGCTCTAATTTTGGCGGACCGTTTTCCGCTTGCTAGAGAGTTCCCCAGAAGATATCCCTGCTCTCTCCGTTTTCAGCCCACGTGATCCCTCATCAAGTTGTTTTTCCCCAACTTGTTGCATTCCAGCTGCTTATTATTTTTCATTTCCATGTGGCCCCCACGTGAAGACTTCATTCCAATTGACTAAACACTCCATTCTCTTCACACATCTGACTTGTTTTCTTTTATTTTTTTCAATGATTAAAGATTTCCATTTCTCCACTTTACCCCTACATATAACAAAAATTTCAAGTAGCATCATATGTTCCCAAATTACCACAAAATATATATTTTTAGCTCATAAAAATATCTAACAGCAATAAAATCCCATAAAAAAATGTAGTAATAGAATGGGTTTATCATAAACCCTTCCTTACCTTCTGTCCATGAAGTCTACACCATTTTATCTAATAAAGAGGATAGGCGCAAATCAATGCTTCAGAATTCTAATAATTCTTCTGTTACTTCTACACCTCCTGAGGCCTCAGTATTTGCCACTCGATCCTGTGGAATAAAAAGGTTCTAAAGGCTGCCTATTATGTAATCATTGTAAGAAAAAAAGGGCACACAAAAGACACCTATTGGGACCTCTATGGTAAACCTGCTGACTGGAAGCCAAAGAAAGGAAAAGGGAGAGGTTATGTGGCTGAAGCTTCCAAAGAATCATCCCAGAGTGACCAGCGGAACAAAATCATGGAAATGCTAGCCACACTACAGAATATGAACAACCTACTGCCACAGTAGTCAGGAGAGGTAATTTCTTTCAAGCCTTAGCTATGATAAAAGGACTATGTACAGGAAATTATTAGATTGTTGACTCAGGTTCCTTGAATCATATGACTGACAATAAGGCTCTCTTTTCATCCTATATTCCTATCACCAAGGGAATGACTGTGCGGATTGCTGATGACTCTGAGTCTGTGTAACTGGAATTGGTTCTGTCAAAATCTCTACTGCATTTACTCTTCACTCTGTATGACTTGTCTCAAAGTTGAAGTGTAATTTATTATCAGTGAGAAAATTAGCTAATGATGAATGATATCAGGCTAACTTCTTTACTTCTTACTGTTTCTTTTAGGATCTGCTGACGAGGACGATGATTAGGAGTATGAAAGAGTTTGATGGTCTCTATTACCTTGATGAAAGTGATAGTTGTAGGATTAACTCTTGCAATACAATGTCTCTCCCTAGAACTAGTGACTTAGAGTTATGGCACAAACGTTTAGGTCATCCAAATTTCAATTACATGTTTCAAATGTTTCTATCTCTCATTTCTAATAAAATTTCCTCTGATTTTCATTATGATTCAGATAAAAAGGCTAAACATCATCACACTTCATGTCCAAAAATCTCATACCAAGCATCAAAACCTTTTTCCACAATTCACAGTGACTTATAGGGACCATCACGCACACCAAACAAATCAAAATCTAAATGGTTCATCACATTCATCAATGACCATACACATGTCAGTTAGGTATACCTGTTGAAGGATAAAACAGAGGTGTATCAAACATTTCTTAACTTCTACAATATGATCCAAACCTAGTTTCAAACCTAAATCCAGATCCTACACACCAATAACGGGTTTGAATATTTTAGTCAGGCCTTATCCACCTTCCTAATCGAAAATGGCATCATTCACAAAAGTACTTGTCCCATACACTCCAACAGAATGGCATTGCTGAACGGAAAAATCGCCATATTCTCGAGACTACTAAAGCCACCATGTTTAGTAGTAATGTTCCTAAATATCATTGGGATGATGTTGTCCTTACTGCTACATTCCTCATTAACCAAATGCCAAGCTGACCACTATCTTACAAAACACCACTTTAACTCCTACACAAATACTATAACCTCTCATACCTAAAAAACACTCTGCCACTTCGGGTGTTTAAATGCACATTATATATCCACCTCCATCATACCAACAAACTTGACCCTAAGGCTCTTCACTGTATCTTCCTTGGCTACTCTCATTCCCAAAAAGGATACAAGTGTTATGTCCCAGTCTCCAAACGTTTGTTTGTCACATGTGATGTCACCTTCCATGAAAATACTCCTTATTATGCCTTGTCTGTAATTCAAGAGGAGAGAGATAGTAAATTTCAGACAAAAGAAGATAACCGAATAGTCACGGTTTGTACTCCTATCATCTAAACATTACCTACCCCTGATAATCCTAATACCACTGATACTTCTGATAATCCTAATAACTTTGATACCCCCTGATAATGTGCTGATTCTAAGGGGAGACACAAACAGGTGGGGTAATATATACATACGACGACATAAAAGTGGTAATGAGCCACATCCTATTAGCACTCGCCAGGAGTCAGAATCGGAGGCTGGTTCAGGAGAAACGGTGGTAATAAAGGATTTTGACCTTGATTTTCCCATTACAGTACGAAAGAAGCCCAGATCATGCACTCGACATCCCATTGAGAGGTTTGTCTCCTATTAGGCCCTTTTATCTAAATACAAGGCATTGATATCTTATCTTGATAGTATCAAGGTACTAGACACGATTGATGAGGCTATGACTGTACCTGGGTGGAGGCAAGCTATATTAGATAAAATGGAGGCTCTCAAGCGAAATAAGACATGGGAAGTAGTAGATCTACCTCGAGGGAAAATACATGTTGGGTGCAAATGGGTATTCACTCTCAAGTATAAAGTATATGGAACTTTTGAGAAAACAAAGCTAGACTGATGGAAAAGGCTTCACGCAAGTATATGGGGAAGATTGCACCAAAACATTTGCACCAATAACCAAGTTGAATACAATCAGAATCCTCTTATCTATTGCAGTCAATTTAAATTGGGATTTGCACTAACTTGATGTAAAGAATGCCTTCTTTAATGGAGAACTCAAGGAAGATGTGTATATGAAATTACCTCCAAGGTTCCTAGGGAAGAAAGTTAATCAAGTTTTCAAGCTCGAGAGGTCATTATATGGATTGAAATAATCCCTGCATACTTGGTTTGATAGATTCACTTAAGTACTTAAGAGACATGGATAAACTCAAGGACAGAGTGATCATACCTTGTTCTTTAAAAATCATAAGGGCAATATGGTTATTCTAACAGTATATGTTGATGATATAGTCCTTACTGGAGATGATGAGCTAGAGATCAATCAAATCAAGGGAGCTCTTACACGAGAATTCCAAGTTAAAGATCTTGGAGAGATGAAGTACTTTTTTGGGATGGAAGTTGCTCGATCTAAGGGAAAAATATATATTTCCAAAAGGAAGTATGTACTAAACCTTCTAAAGGAAACATGGATGATAGGTTGCAGACCTAGTGACACACCTATACAAGTTGATAAAATAGATGAAGAAGCATATCTCGGAAAGGCTGTGGACATGGGGAACTATCAACGGATGGTAGGCAAACAATATACCTATCTCATACCAAACCAAACATAGCATTTGCTATCAGTATGGTCAGCCAGCATTCTCATGTTCCTAAATAGAAACACTTGAACGAAGTCTAAAGGATCCTTCGTTATTTGAATACATCTCTGGGACGTGGCTTACTGTTTAAGAAAATTGCCAAATGGATTGTAGAGTTATTTACAAATGTTGACTGGGCAGGTGATTGAGATGATAGGAAATCCACATTTAGATATTGCACATATGTGTGAGGTAACCTAGTCACATGGAGAAGTAAAAAATAAAGTGTAGTTGTGAGAAGCAGTGCTGAAGCTGAATATAGGGCTATAGCATTGGGAATCTGTGAAGGCATATGGATAAGTGTGTTCTTGAAGACATAAGGAAGTCTATAATTCTACCAATCAAGGTCTATTGTGATAACATGATTGCGATTAACATTACTCATAATCCTGTTCAGCACGATAGAACCAAACATGTCGAGATAGACAGACATTTTATAAAGGGAAAAAGTTGATAAGGGTATCATTGATATAAGGTATATACCCTATAAAGAACAAACCTCATACATCCTCACTAAATGACTACCTAAGGAAAAATTTGAGTATCTGATTGGCAAGTTGAACTTGTTTGATATCTACAATCCAACTTGAAGATGAGTGTAGAATCACACTGAAAGGAATCACCAAACGTTGAAAGAGAGAAGTCAAGATCCCTAATTTTAGGCAAAAATTAGGATAATTTGCCTTACTTATTTTTTCTTTGATTGAACAGTATTATGTCGAGACTCATCTATATGTATGTGTGTGTGTGTGTGTGTGTGTGTGTGTGTAGTCTGATCCCCAATTTTAGGCAAAAATTAGGATAATTTGCCTTACTTATTTTTTCTTTGATTGAACAGTATTATGTCGAGACTCATCTATATGTATATATATATGTGTGTGTGTGTGTGTAGTCTGCCAATATGAAGATATATGTAGAATCACACTGAAAGGAATCACCTCACTAAAGGACGACCTAAGGAAAAATTTGAGTATCTGATTGGCAAGTTGAACTTGATTGATATCTACAGTCCAACTTGAAGATGAGTGTAGAATCACACTGAAAGGAATCACCAAAAGTTGAAAGAGGGAAGTCAAGATCCCCAATTTTAGGTAAGAATTAGGATAATTTGCCTTACTTATTTTTTCCTTGATTGAACAGTATTATGTCGAGACTCATATATATATATATATATAGTCTGCCAATATGAAGATATATGAATAAAATCCAATTATTCTCTTCAATAAATTTTAACGTGATAATTCAATTGTTTTTTTTTTAGTTTTAAAACCTGTGACATTTCTTTATAAAACTGTTGTACTAATATAATATTTAATCCTTATAATTTATCCTTATTTTGATTAAATCCCTATAATTTCAAATTATAAATTTTGACTCCTCAAGTTTTCGTCTAAAATATTAATCCTTATATTTTAATAAAAACATGAATTATTTTGCCCTTTAAAATACCAAAACCAAAAAGTGAGCTGAAAGCTTCTTCTATATGCTCACTAAGGTTGGTACAAGGAAAACTAGGGACTCCCTCATATCCTAAAGATAAAATTCAATTGACTTTTTTTAGAAATTAAGAAAGTTAATTAAATTACTTTAAAATATTATATTTATCATTTTTTCTTTAGACTACTTTTTTTAACTTATAAACTGATATATAATTTAATCATACACAATATATAATATGACTAAGTAATTTATTTAACTTCTTTAATCTTTCCAAAAACAGTTAACTAAATCTTATATTTAAGACAAGAGGTAATAACATAACCAATATATGTGAATCCCTATTGAGAGAGATTACCACATTTGGTGGCCATAGTATTTTGAACATGATTGTTTCAAATAGGAAATAGGAAGATAGTTGTGCCCCCGCAAACTAATATTTGCAATTGTAATCAACACACAAAAAAATATGGTACAGTGAGTAGTAATTATTCACAATGACGTACTACAATTAGATGTACAAATTCTAGCCCAAGCAGCTCCAATTATACAGAATCATCCTTTTTCATAGGCGATGGTTACACATCATCAAACTCTGATTCTCCATCAGTTTCTTCGTACTCTCCACTTTCCTGCCAAGTATCATCAGAAAATCATATACATGTAAATAAATCCCCTTCAATCATCATGCAAACAAGTCTCAGTTCAATGGCCACAGATTCTTTACCATTTTCTTGTTATATTCGATCATTGCTCTATCAAATTCTGCTCGTTTCTCTGTGGCTATATCGTAGTATTGAACCTTCTCCTGTAACATAACAGTGTCATAAAACGGGTGAATTCTGCTTACTTTTTATGAGTCAAGACCCTGATAATTAAAATTGATATTAGACAAGAACTCCTATCAGAGGATACAGTATTATGCTACTTCCGCATCATACTACCAAATTCCCGAATTGAATATCATCCTAGGAACAAATAATTTGTTCTTTGCATGGTTTTGTTAAATTTATATTTGTCCACATTTAGACATGTCAAGATCAGGCACAATGAAGTTCCACAACTTCATACCCAAATAATGATGCTCCTGAAATTTTGGAACTTCAATATATTTTTTCGATGAATTGGAACTTCGATATATGATTGACTCCGGTTCAACCTTCCAACACCAATAATCATAATGATGCTCTTGATTGTTGAGGCTAAATAAGAAAAAGAAAGGCTACAAATACATACCTCATAAGTCATTGTTTTCCACTTCTCTCCACAAGCCTTGCCGATCTGAAATGAAGAAAGAAGGGAAAACAGAGTTAGGTTACTCTTAGAAAATAAGACGAGGTATAAAAAAAACAGTCCAGTAGCCTTTTGCACAGCATAGTATTGAACTTTCTTGCAAACTGTTGAATAATTGACAGCTTATTGAAAAAAGGAATTGGTTGGTTTTGAAATTTATTAGATTCTAAAGACAGTATAAAGTCTTTACACAAACAGTAGTGCTATTATCTCGCTTCACAATTAAAGATATAAATCAAATTAAACAAGCGGCTGCATTAATACAAAATGAATTCTATACTTACATCACGCATTGACTTGACATCTGGATTCCGCTCTTGAAATTCTTTACGGAAATCTTCCCTTGAAAAATGAAAAAGGAAAAAAAAAAATTAACACAGTAGTAGTAAAGGATTATAATGCACTTAATTAATGAGATGGAAGTACCAGATAGTGGTTCAATATAACCACTACGGCACCATGCTGGGTTAATAAGCAATGACACAATGCTATAAACAGGGGACTGAATCTAACCAACCAGAATCTTGACTCCAATTGCAATGTCTGCTCCTATTTAAAAGCATTCAACTCCCCAGTCTTTTAACCCTATTGTAACAAGCCCCCTTTCAGCATGTTGTTTATATAATACCTATCCATTCATTTAATAACCTTTTTGTTATTCTCTTCACCTTCCACAACTCCCCGTGTCGATGGTTTAGTGCTTGTTTGTTTTAGTTTTTTAGAAATGCTTCTACGATTAGGAGGTAAATATGTGAGAAAAGTTTTGTCCTGACTTGCGGAAAATGGCTTCTGAAACCATGTCTTGGGGATAGGCACTTAATCCTGATGGAGACTTAATAATACTTAACTATAGGGAAATTAGCATCTCTTCTCTGTTTAGGGGTAAGAGGAAATACAAAAGTATCCCCAGTTACCGCCTAATTAGAGAGGTCAGGACTCTACCCACAATCAAGCCAAAACTTTGCCCAACTCCAACTGATACTATTCTCTCCACAAAAGCCTCACGCCCCTGCCACTCACTCTCCTCTTCAGCCTTGGACACAAGTTAGTTAACTCCTTTATCAGTACCATTTTGTCCATATGTCATGTCATTTTCCTTTTCCTAGTACAGCCCCATTTCTTCTCTACAGGCCCTTCCTCACTCCTCCTTTTGTAGGCCAGGCCCATTTCTCTCTGGACCTATCAAATCCCAATTCATTCAAACCACTCATTTTGAAATGGGAATAAGCAATCAGAAGAATTTCCAACGAACCTTGAATTGAATGACAGGAAAGGGTGAATTTTCTGGTGGGGGGATTTTGCCAGGCGTTGGAAGATGGATTAAAAGTTGACAACTAGGTTGTGCATGCATACACCAAAAGGTCGCCTAAAAGGCTAAAATCAGAAGACTGTTGATAGTCAATTAAGTTAAATTAATTGTGAAATTAGAAGCTAAGGTTTCAACTATTAATCATTGAAGACGTTGGAAATGACAGCATTGAAGAAGATAATGATAATTAAGGAGGATAGACAAAAGTGTGTGGAGGGAAAACTTTCTGAGGAAAAAGGATAAATATACATTTGCATTACGAAAGTAAAACTTTGAGTTACAGGTACTTATGCCCACTCTTCTCTAGAGTATGTAAGAACAGGACATAGAATGTGCAATACAATTAAGGTTTCACTTGACAAGGCAGAAAGAATGCAGGCATGTAGGTTCTGTGATATATGATTATTGAGCCTATTTATGTGTAAATTGATGGTGTAGAATAAAATGGTTGGGAAAAATAAAGAGGACGCCAGAAGAGGTACTAAATAATAGCAAGGTGTTAAACTGGTTTTATATAGCCAGAATTTTCTAAGTTAGACGATAGGGGCTTATCACAATGGGTTTGATAGATCAGGAAATCAATAGCTGTCTGAAGTTAGAGGTGGACGTTGCAATTGGGTGCAAATATTCAGGTAGATAAGCGCAAATTTCTCATGTAAATAAGGCAACAATCAACAAAACAAGCTATAAGCAAGGAAAACCAATAATGCATGCTTAACAAAAACCAAAAATGGGTAACTCAGAAGTAATATGGAATTAGCTGTTGATATTTATCACAATTCATAGTTGAGGAATGACAAAGAAAAGAATGAAAAATATAATCCACAAAATACAAAAAGGGCCGTCGCTAGAGGATCCGTGTTAACAAGACATGTAGTGCGTAATAAAGTGAATTATTTGTATGGAAAATTCTAAATTATTTTTCATGGTCATTTTGTATCTAGCATTGTTCTAGTCCCACACATAACATAAACTCCATCCGGTCCTAAATGTAAGAACTAATTGTGGAGAATGCTTTGGTCCTAAATGTAAGACGTCAATTTCAATTGTCTCCCAAATTTATTGCTTTTCTCCTAAGCTACCCCTATTAATTGCACACATTAATATGCATGTGCAATCAATTACAGTAGTTGCCAATGTAAATTCTTATAGAGTAGAATATTTTAGGGAAATCAATATAGATTTTTTACAAATAACTAACTTAACTAATTTCCTTAATCTATTAGGATTAGTTATCAAGCTCTTGCATATAGAACTAGAATGAGTATCATAAATCCATGAATTTTAATAGAATTCCACATTCCCCAATTATAAACAGTACCTATAAGAAAATAACATGAACTGCTGTAAGCTATTCATTATAACCTGAACCACAAACAATCCTTGGCATCTCAATATTTCAAAGATTCAAAATACACAGTAAGGGTGTTTCCGTTGCTATGTATATAAATTACAAGGCAGCATACTCTCGTTAAGTCTTACAATGAAAAGAGCCAGCAACAGGATCATACAATAAAACCATGTGCGACTCCTGAGAGCTAACACCTCATTGTCTCTCATAAGCAGCTAATAATTACCGGCATATATAAAGAGAAGAAGTATCAAATAGCCTTACAAGAAGTAGAAGAAAGCAGTTGGGGGTTTCTTTGGTTTCTTAGCATCAAGTTTTTTGTTATTCTTCTTTTGCTTTGCTTTGGATTTCTTCCCCGACTTAGTCAGCTGGGAAGATCTCTTCATCCCCTCATTTAATTTTACCCTCAACACTATCCTGCTGAAAATTCCAAAGCAACAGTATATACAGTCATGGACAAAGTTTCAGAAGATATTTAAAAGAACAAAATTTTGTTGTGTACAAGCCAAAACGGAGGAGAAAAACTAGAGTGCCTGACCAAGTTGAAATTCACGCAGCTACTTCACTTGGTTTGAGACCACAGAATTCATCACATAAAAATTTTACAGCAGATTACCACCCAATTTTTTATCATCAACTATACCCTTCGTTTCTCTAACAATTAAATTTTAAGTAATCTCTATAGGGAGCAAAATTTTTACAAAGACAGAATTAAACCCAAACAACAAAATTCATTTTCCCAGTATTGAAACAAAAGACAAACTGGTAAATCCAAAAACTTAGTCCCAGGTCCCAACCTTCTTTAATAATCCATTTAGCCATTTCCCCAGTTCAATTGTTATCAATTAAATGCATATTCAAATGTTTAAGAGGGAACCAAAATTTTTCAACCATTGAATCATGAGGCGAATAGGTGAAACCCAACACTCAATTGAAACAAGTTACGTTGACAAAATAAAATAAAGCAAACCTAAAATATAGTCGAAGTTGCTGGATTCCGTTGGAAACCAGATAAAAAATCAATGGCACTCCAAAATAGTGACGAGAGTCAAGGAACGAAGCGAGAGAAATGATGCACAAGCGACTAAAAAAAGAGTACAGTGAAATGCTTACCCGTCAGAAGAAGTTCTTGTAGAGTGTTCATGAGAAGCAGAAGCAGTGGGTGATGAGAGAGACCTCTTTCGCGACCGCGTAGCTTCCTTCGCCATGTGTGTTCCTCGTCGAGAGAAGCTACACGTGCCGCTCGGGGTGGTCCGTTGGTGTCTACCACAAAGGCCAAAGCTCGATAACTCCGGTTTGATAGAGCTAGTTGGGTTGGATCGACCCGCTTCTACACCGGTCGGCTAGAGTCAAGTTTCAATGGTTAATTTTAATAGCTATTGAACACATAAGAGTGAGTCCCTTGCAAAGGACATCTGACAACCACTAAGCGCTTAATTAATTCAATGTGGGTTGTTTCGGTTTAATCAGCAGTCTCATATTTTGATCAAGGTTTTGAAATCCAGACTGATCATTAAATGGGTCGAGATACTGAGTTAAGGGTTAGTGGGTCAGATTGTAGTTAAACCGAAGCTAAATCGGTGAGAAATTGAATATTTTAGGCTTATTTATATAAAATTCTAAAAAAAATTAAAAAAAATTACTTTTTTTAAAATAAAAAAATGTCAAACCGGACCGGTCACCAAACCAACGCGGTTTGGCCGCCGGGTCGCTGGTTCTCTGGCCAAACCTGCTGGGCCGGTCCGATTCAGGTTCACAAACCTGGATTTTAATTCTAAAAGCATGTTTGGGATCACGATTGGTAATCTCAAAAGCGTTTATACACGTAAGTTGAGACAACACTCATCTTACATACTTACCTCGTATACCATAAATCACAATTGAAAAACTTATTTTTAAAAGATTTAATCGTTATTCTAAATAAAAACTATATAACTGAGAATTACTTAAAATAAGTGAGGTTCCCCATTGTAGCCTGTAGGCCTATTCCTGTATGCTGAATACAGATGAATTAATAAAAAAACATGAGAGGGGGAGACAATTACCGAGTCTTCAAGCTAACTTACATATAAAAAAAATCATATGGAGATAAACTTGTGCCGAGTTTAGTCTCCTCAATGTAATTGAGTGGCATGCCAATTCAAAGACCATATAAATGTGAATATAATGGTCACTTATTGTTGATGGAATCATTTGCTTTTATATTTTATTATTGTAAACTAGGTTAATAATATTCTTAGTTCTTATAGTTTGATTGAATTTTAATTTTGACCCATATAATTTCAAATCGTGGTTTTACTGTCTATATAATTTTAGAAGAACTTAGTCTGAGTTTAATGACTTTAACTTATAAAAAACAAAATCAAAACATGTTAAAAGTATAAGAACCAAAATAAAAATTCAATCAAATTGTATAATGTTAACCCTTGCAATGTTCATACGGAACAAGTTGTAAAACAACATTTCACATGGATATAGTTTGAATTGCTTATATTCTTCACCTGCTATATTTTTCAACATGTGCCAATAAAGATGTGTGGCTAGAGTGCATGCATGATCTTTTTTTACAATTCAAAAAAAAAACCTTCAAAATATTAAAATCTCAAATCAATTTTGTTTTCTACAATACATTAGGTATTAAATAGTACACTTAATTAGCAATTCATAACTAATTTTAATAGGAAATCAGTTGTTGAGATTTTCAAATTTCAATGATATTTCTCCAAATTTTTTCTTTTTTGTGCTCTGTTCATAAAAGCATGTGCTCTTAACCTTCGTTAGGTTTGAAGCATGTCTCATGTACTATTCTTTTTAATTTTTAATATAAAATATATTTAGAGATGATATGAACTGCAATAAGAACTATGAAGACCACGAAGGCTGGTGGGAACTTTTTCATGTTGGACCTGTTTGCGTTGACATTCAAAAATCATGTTTACGTAAGTGAAGATAAAACTTTTCCTACATACTTATCTCGTACCCTAGAAATTATGTAGAAAAAACAATTTCTAAGAGTAATAAAAGTTGAAAGGATAGTATACTAAAGTCACTCATACAACGTGGCTTAGATTTTCGTTTTTAGCCACATGCAGTGATAAGGACTGCGATGACGATGAAGGCTGGAAGGAACTTTGGTGGAATGACGAAATGGATTGTTGCCAAAATTGTGTACTTATCACGCTAATTTATGCCATTTTTTTTAGTAATTTACATATTAAGAAGTGATTCTAACAACAATCACCTAAGAGGCTAAGAAACACTTAAACAATAGAAACACAATAGAATATGAATGTTCTTGCCTCGAAAAATAAAAGAATTTCACTTGCAATTTGAAGTGTCATGTGGTATCTAAAAGCAACAGAAGCGTATTGCAAAAATACAGCTTTGTTTTTTGCATGTGTAAGTGCTTCCTCATTCAGGTTCAAGCTTAATAACTACCTCAATGAGAAGTGAGGGAAAGCTCAAGGGAAGAAGATCTTTCAATCTTGTACATAAATTTTTAGAACCAACAGAAAAATCAGATCAATTAGGCCAAGCACTTTATTCATAAGTCACTACACCAAAGTGGTCCTCACGCTATCAGATTTCTAAAACCACAAAACTATGGGTTTCCCTTTTTTAGTAATTACCGACTAAGAATTCAGAGAAGCAGCCTCAGAAATGAATAAAGGACAAAATCTCAATCAATTAAGACTCATTCTATATGAAGTGTGGAAAAGCTGAACAACTCAAGGCTTGAAGGCAGAGAAGGCCACGACAGAATTGTGTCCACCAAATCCAAAGGAATTTGAAATGCCTGAAATAAAATAAATAGCCATTATATTTACAAATACAGACCCTAATCCTTGGACAAAGGTACTAAATTAACAGTTTAATCATCTTTAGTTTTCAGTCCTAGAAAATCAACAAATGACCATTTAGTCTCCAAAAATAACAGAAGTGTAAGAATTTATGATTTTCAGGGATTAGCTCGTATAACTATTTTTTAAGGACCTAAGCCAGAGCGGCTAAACAATTTAGAGAAATCTCAGTTCAGTATCTAAGAAAATATCAGGGTAGTAAAACATTTGGAAGCTCACCAACATTCACTTCATGTTGCTGCTTTATGTTTGCAACTGTATCAAAATCAACTGAAGGCTCAGGGTTCTGCACTCAAGAACAAACACATATTATAACTGCTTCACTAACACTCAAATCATTTCATTCTGGCTATGAAACAGAATAATTTTGTAGGGTTCACACACACACAATCAAATGGAAAGATCTCATATTTTGATTACTATCTGCAAATGCGACCAAACGATTTTGAAATTGAAATAATTTCCAAAGCACCACAAACCATCCTGTCCTACCCAATTACCCAACAAAAGAAAAGCAACACCACGCACACACCATTTGACATCTTGGTATCGTAATGATAGCCATAGGAACAAGAAAAGCTTGTTACTTGCATACTACGGGATCAAATAAAATGCATGAGACCCAAAAAAATCAGTTGCTCGTCACAGTTTGACAAATTCCATGTAAATTAGTGCCATATAATAGCAATGAGTTCTCAAGAGCATGAAAAATTTTTGTAAACTAGTAATTTCTAAATACTAAATTGTCTAATGAACTCCTCAGGAAGAAAAACTTCGCTAATGCATCCACTTCCTAGACAAGTTCCCCACTACCATGAATAAAAGGAAAAAAACAAGAAAATGTTGAAACTGACAAGATACAATAATTTATCATCATGAGCACTCATGCTCTATCTGTTGTCCCTAACAACACACAATCATAACCATTGAAAAAAACATACAAATTGATTGATTGAAGGATGTAGCCATCCAGTTGTTATGGCTTTCACTGTGGCGATGGCTTCCAGACCCCCAGCTGCACCCAGGCAGTGCCCTATCATTGACTGATTCAAAAAGAATATATTCATCAGTATATGGGCAGGAAATTAGTCAAATATAACCTGCTATAATCTGAAAGACAGAAATTTTCACCAGCATGATCTAAAGAGTGGGGTAATACCTTTGTGGCATTAATTTTGATCTCTGATGTGTTCTTGAAAACCTTTTTGATAGCATTAATCTCTGCCAGGTCACCAGCAAGAGTAGAAGTTGCATGAGCATTTATGTAGTTGACCTGGAAAAAGAAATCAAATAACATTGTTTTAGTTGGCTAATTTACAGTATCAAAAATGAATAATAAGAGTATATAAACAGGTATGTATAGTAAGATTAATCTCACAAACTGTTTCGATGGGATAATGACAATCTCAGTCTGAACTTAGACATTAATAGCAGTTCCTACAAATGAATTCTAATTTACTATATAGTTTGGAAAAACGTTAAGAAAAAGCCTTCATATGCAATGATAGACTTTCTAAAATTGACTAGTCGGGAACATCCAAGATCCCCTTACTTTCTTGTTGCGAATAAAATACGTTCAAGTATTACTGCATCCCCTCCTTTCATCTGTTTTCAATGTTAGCACAACTGTTCTGAGTTCTTGGCATCATTTTTTTAATCATTCAGCATCCATTACAGCACAACTAGAGCCACAAATTCATCGTGCACCAAAAATTCTAGGATAACAAGCACCTAACTTCTCCAGTGCAGTAATTTGGAGCCTCTTTGTAAGCAAATCTTGGAGGCCTACTCTATATTATACTACACAGTAACACCTTTCTAAAAATTGTCTAAATTCATTTATATTTTATGATAGGATTCCTGATCATATTCCTAGAAACCAATAAAATGCATCCAGTAAGCATGTAGAGTGACAGAAAAGCAAAGCAAGCTAACTGAAGAGCAAATGTAGAGGGCAAAAAGAATTTCAGCAAATAGCCTTTAGGCAAAGAGAGACAACCCATGTATTAAGTGATCATTATTCAGCATATCCTTTTTAACACCGAAAAAGTTGGAAAGAAAGAAGATTAAAAGCTGGCATAAGGAAAAGAAAAAGATAGTACCTCCTCAGGTGAAACACCAGCATCTTCAAGGCTACTCTGGATACATGTAGATACACCAAGTCCATCGGCTCTAGGATCAGTCATATGATAAGCATCACAGTTAACAGCACCTCCCAAGTATTCAGCAATAATAGGTGCACCTCGCTTCATTGCGTGTTCCAGACTCTCCATTACCTGTCAAAAAAGTTTTATCCTTGTCGTAGAGCAGCATAACCACACTAGAAGACCATTTTTCACAATTTTACCATCCATACTTAGTCCCATGATGGTCTTATTTTGCCTAGGAAGCATTAGAGCCAATAAAATTGGCCATAAACACTAACCTTGACAGATGATAAGAATCATTTTAGCCAGAAACCATGAATTTGCTGCCTATCCATATCAAATACAGTCCATGATGGTCTTATTTTGCCTAGGAAGCATTAAAGCCAATAAAATTGGCCATAAACACTAACCTTGACAGATGCTAAGTATCATTTTAGCAGGAAAGCATGAATTCGTTGCCTATCCATATCATATACAGATTTCCTGATAGTTCAGCTTTACTATACCAGAAGGTCACAAAACTCAATAGTCCAAGTCAATTTTCCATATTATCAATACAAGCAAACACTAAACACCAATACATAAATTTAATTCTCCGCACATAATTAGAATTTAGGATAAGAATAAATGCTAGCTTACCAATATTCCAGAACCTTCACCCATCACAAAGCCATCTCGTTCCTTGTCCCAGGGCCTTGAAGCAGTTTTTGGGTCATCATTTCTCTGGGACAGAGCCCTGCATGCAACAAAACCCCCTAAACCAATGGGAATGATGGCAGCTTCAGTCCCACCTGCTATCATCAAATCAGCCTCTCCCCTACGTATGTGGTTAGCAGCAGCATAAAAGCAATAATTGGAGGTAGCACATGCGGTTGAAATAGAATAATTTGGACCCATAAATCCAAGATCGATTGCAAGCAAGGCTGAACCCATATTAGTAATTGCATAAGGAATAAAAAATGGAGTTATTTTGCGGTGTCCTTTCTCTATAAGATTCTGAACACCATCAGAAAAGACTGTAAGACCACCCATTCCTGATCCAACAAGCACACCGGCCCGTTCCTTGTCAATCTGCACAGAGAATCAGAACTCAACAATTTAAGTTCTTCATGAATATATTACTCAGCTTAAACCAAAGAAAGGTAGGGCTAAAAAAGTTGAGGCACAGCTTTAATGCCTAATACAACTTTGTGTTCAGTAGCACATTCTACAGAGAGTCAGAATAACGTATCGTGCATGTAATAATTAAAGATTCAAATAGGTTGCCTTTCAATGTGATAATAAGGTTAAATAAATTAAAAAAAAGAAGGACCGGTGTTGGTTGTTCTAAAGATATGAAATAAGAAAAAAGGATGAATTACACTTATGAAGGCCTGCACACTGTGTGCATAGAATCTAAAGAGTTCTACAAATCAAACATGCTTCAAACTGAGATTTGATAGATCTATGTTGGGGAGGTGCAAACCAACAAACAAATCGACAGATCAAAGGATTTAGCAGTAATTTAAATGATATCCAGGCTCGTTTATGTGCAAATTCACCCCTGCACCTACGTATTCATTGTGACAAATTGAAGTTGTTCGGTTTATTCTAAATGTTGGAGAAGCTTTTTTCCCCCCTTTTTTCTCTTTCTCCCCTATTTCTATTAATTAGAAACTAATGCAGCAGCTAACTGCCACGGACCAAATTCAAAATTCTTGCTCGCAGCTGTTCTAAGACGATTATGTCAGAAGATAACAAAATTACGAAACCAGAATCCTAGCGCAAGAGCAGTAAAACATTTGAAAAAACAAACAAACAAAAAGCTTCAGATCGACGACTCAGTAAGTAATTGCTAATTTTTAGTGCATTGAACAAGAGAATTTTAACCGAACCAACAATAAAGAGCATTAAGCCAAAAATTTAATCCACTCAGCTATACCACATAAGTGAGAAGTGTAGATAAACCCATGTATCAATAATTAATAATAAAGTTAAAAATACCTTTGAAAGTTTATCTCCCCCAAGGTCGGCATCCTCGAGAGCCTTCTTGCCAGCAAGAATGCAGTAGCGAAGGCAATCATCAAGACGCCTATCATTCTTGCCATCAATGTACCCTTCGGAGCTGAAGCCTCGGATCTGCCCAGCGAACCTGGTGGGAAACTTGGAGGCATCGAATCTGTCGATTGGTCCAATCCCACTCTCACCCGCAAGAAGCTTGTCATAGTAAGTATCGACGTCGTTGCCAAACACAGAGGCAAGGCCCATTCCGGTTATCACTATCCGCTTCTTCGGGTCCTTCTCTCTCTCAGGGGCGGAAACATTGGGGGATACGGTGGCCGAGATGAAGGAGACCTTGTTGGATCTTCTTGCAGTGACATTGGACGATTTGCGTAGTGGGTCCAATGGAGAAACTCGAAGAGTTGGGGATTGAAGCGCTTGCATAGTGTTGCAGCGGCGGCAACAACGGCGGAAGGAGAGGATTAGCTTGACGTTGATAACTATGAGGAAAAAGAGAGCCCCCCCTCGGTTTCTCCGGAAAAGCAAGCCAAGCTATTTGGGAACCTCTATGGATCCCAGCAACATTTTATATGTGATTGGTGTGACGATGTGTGGCCGTTTGCTCATAGCGAGCTCGCTAGTGAGAACAACGAGGCAAACGGAGAAACCAAACCAAGTTTGAGGAGATTATTACACAAGTAACTTTTTTTTTAATCATATTCACCGCCAAAAACATATATTTTTATTTAAGATATACTTAGATAAAGTTGTCTATATCTATTATATTAAGTTCTTTAATTATATATATAATTATATATTATATTATTTTCTTATAGCTTAATAATTAAATGATAATAATTTAAAAATAAGACATATTGTCACATTGGTATATATTGAACTTTATCTAAATATTTTCCTTTTTATTATTAAATTAATTAAATTATTTTTTTCGATAAACAAAATTAGTTTTTGTTGGCCACTTGCTTGTCATAAACTGAATTAATTGAATTCTATGCATTTGCATGACTTAGAATAAGTTCTACAAGACTAATTTTTTTATAATTAATAATGTTGATAGTCTAGATGTAATGAAATGAAGGATGTTGGCAAAAATAAAATGTAATAAAGGAAAATTTAGAAAGAAAATAGAGAAATAATTATTGAAGTCATGTTTTTTTAAGATGTATACATTGATAAACGATTCTAATTTTTGTGTGCTTTTCAACCATGATAATAAAGTAAAACAAATAAAGAATTATGTGCTTCTTTGAATTGTAACTTCATTTAAACCAAAATGAAAATTTATGTGCGTTGCATCGGTAAACGATCCTAATTTTTCCAAAATATTATTCATAAAAGTACGAAAAATGAAAGAATCATTTAAAGGTAGAATTTTTATAAAAATAATAATGAACATTATTGGTATTCCTGATATACTATTCATAATATTAAAATTATAATAAATATTTTTAAATTTTATAATGATAACTTAAATTTATCATGATTTTTAAAGAAAGAATTCTGATAACATTTGAAAAATTACAGAATGCTATTACTATAATTTAAGGAATTGTAAAATCATTCGTTATCGATGACATGTAGCTTGTGAGCTCGCCATTTTTCCAACAAAATCATAAATATTATTAACTTTAAAATGAAAGCCAATATAAAAGCTTTTAATTTTCTTTTTCTTTGTTGTTCGCCAAAACACAACAACCTAAAGAGACGGCAGTCAGAGGCTAAAAATGGTGACCAACCCAAAAAAAAGAACTAACACACACATTATTTTTTATCATTAAAACCCAATAAGGCTCCAACCCCACATAGATTAAGACCTGCCCATCACAGATTAGTTGCCGCCAAAATCAGTTCCTCAGCTCCCCACAGTGCACCTTAACCATTTTTAATATAAGGTTTATTTAACTAATTTAAATAGATAAAATAAATTAATTATTCATTCAAAATGTAAATTGCCTTTTCTAAAATAGGAGTATTATTTTAAATCATTTTTATTGAAATTGTCCTAATGATGCAAACTCCATTAATATGTGTAATCAATGAGATAGTTTAGAAAAAAATTATAAATATTAGGAGCAAAGTGAATTGATATCTTATATATTTAAAACTAAATACAAGCCCAAACTAACTTTTATATTAAAGAATGAAAGTAGTGATTTGTGAAAAATATGATGGCTATAGATACACCTAAATTATTAAAGTCTATATTATAAACATGGTACTTCCTTCGGTCCTTAATATAAGAGCCTGTTAACTTTTTTGAAGATATTAAAGAAGTCGAATAAGTTACTTTATCATAACATTTATTGTGAATTATTAGAATATATATCAATTTATCAGTTGGATAAATTAATTTAAAAAAATGATAAATATAAATATTTTAATATAAATTATTTAGTTTCATTAATTTCTCTAAGGGCCTGTTTGGTAGGAGGGGAATGGAGGGGAGGAAACATTTTTATGAGTTAGATTTTAAAAAATCGGATTAATGGGGTTATAAAATTTTAATAAAGATAAGATGTAAAATAAATAAAAAATTAACTAAAAGCTTTCAACCCCACTTCAATTTTTTTAAATCCAAATCATAAAAATTTTCCCTCCCCTCCATTTCCCTCCAAATTCCTCATACCAAACAGCTCATAAAAAAGGTCAACTAACTCTTATATCAAGGATAGGAGGTGGTACTCCTTGATTCAAAATATAAAACATTATTAACTAATTTATACGAATTAAGAAATGTTATTTAAGTTATTTTATATATCTTAAATGGATAAAATTAACATATTTTTCACCCTTACTAAATAATGTAATCGGGAAATAATAAAATTACTTTTCAGATATACTTTTATTATCCCCCGCGCCGGAACTCAATTCATGTCCTAGTGGCAGTATTTTGTAATAAATGGTATAAGTAGAAAACAATCAATTACCCTATCAACTTTCTATATTTTGGACCAAAATTTTTGTCAGCAGAGATTACGTGATAATATTCCCATATTCATATTGATTCATTATTAATGGCACAAAAATACTGATTCATTATTATTAACCAAACTGTGAATGCATTTGGGTTTAAGATTAATGGAGTGTGGGGCTGTTTGGAAGTTGGAAGTGGGATAGCCCAATAAATAGCGATTGATTTTAGTTCTAATTTTAGTTGTAGTGAGCATTCAAGTTTGACAAAGAAGTTTTGCTTCCCAGTCCCACCTATCCCTCTCACAACAATGTCCTCGTAATGTGTCCCAAAATATCAAATACCCACCTTTGCAGCAAGATTCAGTGAGGGTTTGGTATACTCTTAAATTATAATTTTATAAATTATTTTTTATAAATTAAGATAAAACTATTCTTACCTACTTATATCATAAATCATAAAAATTTATTTTTTAAAAATTAATCCAAACATATTATTTTAAAAAAAATTACACTAAAGTATAAATAAGATAAAATATAATCCAAAGTTCTCTTAAAAATCTCTAAAATTACAAAAAAATTCTATTTCAATTGTGAAAAAAACTGAAACACCCCTCTCCCTGTCTTCTCTCCAATCGTCACCACAAAAAAAAAAAAAAAAAGAACAACTCCTCTTCATTTTTTTCTCTCATGATCCTTCTTTAACTTGCCTAAACTTGGTTTCCCAATTTGGGGTTGCCGTTTTATCGTTATTTTCCAGCACCGGCGGCCCCACCTGCAGCTCCTGCAATTCAAGCCGGATGATCACCGGCCCCACCATACCAAGTCGACGCGTCGCAGACAATAATATTGCCGACCTTGAGAATCAGCCTGGCTACTATTCGATTACTCAGACGTTGTTGTTGTTGTTGTTGAGGACGACGACCACAACGACTCTAATGAATCTACAGCCGGCGGCGGAGGCGGGTACCACCACCACCACTACTTCTATCCCTCCCAAAGGCCCCCACGTCTTTAGGCTCATCCTGCTTCTAACACGAATGCTCTTGTCGTCGATGAGATCGGGGAAGAAAAATACAAGTCGGAAAATTTTATGGATGTTGATGTTAGTTATGATGATTTTCTTGAAGGCTGGGTTTATAGGAGTTGCCTTGTTGGAGGCTAATAGGAGGAGTATAGAAAACAATGGTCCATTGATGATGCAGAGGTTCAAGCAGGATTATTGGGCTTCTGCTCACAGGGCCGTCAACGAGAGAGAAACCAACTTTTCCAAGCATGTCCCAGAGAGTTGCTCGTAAGTGATCTTGGATTTGTTTTTCCCGTCTTGTTTTGATTACTAGATCCTCTGTTTCACATCAATTAGCTTTCTAAATTTAGAATAACTGCACAGACTAGAAGCATAGGCTTCGTTCGGTCTGTTTTTTTTTTTTTTAAGGGGCGTTGGTTTTGATTTTGACGGAGATAATTGGGCTATCGATGAGGGAGAAAATAATTGGACTTTGAATTTGTACACCTTTTTTAAAAATTCATTAAGGGTATTTCTGTCTTTTTACAATTGAAATATATTGCCCAAAAATCTCATAAGACTTTACTGTAATTTAGAGATTTCAGGACTTTTGGGTTGTATTTTGTTTTATTTGGGACTTTAGAGCAATTTTTTATTATTTTTTATTTAGTTTCACATTCAAAACTATCCAAATAATAATTTTAGCACAACTACACATTTTATTCTTGAACTTTATACAAAATTTTAATTTATTCATTTAATTTCATAAATTATCTATTTTTTTTTCATTTCAATCTCCACCAGTATTCGACACTTCTAATAACAGACTAGGTTCGTAATAATGTAAGCTTACAGTAAGAAAAATCTCACTACTTTCAAATAATTATTATGACACTATACCAATTGCTTCCTTCCATGAAATTTTTTTTTATATTGCACCACAATCTGATCTTAATTGAAATTTTGGATTCAGGAACTTCCATTTTGCAAAAAATCACTCCCTTGGTTGATACTCCATAGCTTTGCTCCTCACTTCTTTATTGAATACTCTATTTTTTTTTTTATCACCTAGTTTTCCCCAAAAAGATAAGTGTGATAAAGCAAGTAGAAATTTGGTTTCATCTAGACCTCCCTTATAAGTAATACACTATTTCTTGCGTCCCAACTAAAAAAAGAGCAAATAACCACAATAACTCATTGTAAAATCTATGTGTTCGCGATTTTTTCCATTCTAATTAAATTTTCAGTGTATGACTTTTTTTATGAATTCTATTATCAGGTATATCCGAGCAACTAATTAATCTAACATTTTTTAATGAATGTCCAGGTGGGTATGTTCCAACAAGAGTTTTCTTCGTATATACCCAGAGATCCAACTTATATCAATTGGTTAAGTGGTCAAGATATCTACCACTAATGCCAACCCTAATTGGTTGTGCTCATTATTTTTGACATTAACCCCCGCCAACCATCTCTTGAAGCACCTAATAAAATCACATTATTCTTGCATACCTTCTATGTTGATCCCAAGAGGAGAAGCAAAATCAAAGAGCTCTTGTCCAACCACATTGTTGAAAAAAGATTATCAATTTGTCTCCCTTTCAAAACCACACATGCATGGAGCAGTTAAAATTTCATTCTATATGATGATCCTTATGCAATGCACAGAGCCAATCTGGATGTTTGAATTCAAAATCTTCCAAGCACGGATCAATACCTTGAAATGAACCGATGTCTTCCCAAAAACCTCTCAAATGTGATATATATGTAGATGCTTAAAAAACAAAAATTCAGTATTCAACCATGGAATTGGAAAGTTGAGGTCGTATTATTATTCATATTTTATACAGAAAATTTTTAATTAGAAACAAGAATATAAATCAAAAGCTTCTTTCCAATTTTTTTTTAAGTTACTTTCATTTTAATATTAGATTCATAATTATATATTTCAGTTAAGCTTAATGAAAATGTTGAATCATAAGATAATAAACCAGTTATAAATCAAATAGGACAAAATAAAACCATGAACTTTTGCAGTAATTTTTTTATTAACAAATTTGAATAATTGACTTCTATTTACATCCCATCTTGTTTTTCTTCAACCGGCCCATATGAAAAAAATTTTGTAAACATTACTATGAGGTTTTAAGGAAGAGACTTAATAACCAAAAAGTCTCAAATGACAAGTGATTGACATAAATTTGTTGTTATAATTGGATGCTAGCTCTAAGTGCTTGTTTGGAAAATCTAGAAAAGCAATTTTTTAAGCCTTTTTTTTTTTGCCAGTCAAGAGAAAACTCCTATCATATACTTATCTTATAAATCATAAAAAGACTTTTAAAAGAACTAAAACAAACTGGTAGTTAGTTGTTAACGCATTTTTGGATGATTAAATCCCTTTCAAGGGACTTTATAGTAATTCTCCCAATTTTTCACTACTATAAAAAACACAATATGTTGCACTTATTTTAAAAAATACTATGGCGTTTGGGAAGCATCATAGCTTCCAACATCATTAAAAAATAGCTATGAAATTTTCTTGAATAAATGAAAATGTCATAGCTTGTTTTCTGTATTTTTTTTAAATAGTTTCCTATGGCGCTTCCCTTGGAAGGGCCATAAGAGATCGGCCAAGAAAGCGCCATAGGAGGTCCCCACCTCCTATGACACTTCCTTTAGAAGCATCATAGGAAGTCTTCTTGTTTTTTTGTTTAAATAATTGTTTGTAATTATTTCATTTTTCTAATGAAAACTCTATATTTATAGTCCAAATTTATAGCAATTTACAATATAATCCATAGCAAAATGAAATAACACAGCAAAATGAAGTAACTCAAAAAAAATAACTAATTCATAAAATACTACAAAATGTATTTAATTATAACAATTGTAATATATAACTAGTTTTAAATGAATAAACAAAACAATAATAGGCACGAAACAACCTACATACATAATATTATTATATTTGTAGAATGATCTATCACCAAACTTGTAGGTATCTTTTGCAATATTGTGTTTTCATCTATCAAGCATAACAGAATTCTAGCATTTAAGTTGCTTCAACTTGAGTCATACATGTTACTTCTATGGAGAATTAAACTAGTATTATTATATTTGTAAGCTCAAAAATTTTTAAAAAACTTACATTGTATAGGAAATTTAATAAGACAAAGTTGAAACTTTAAATAGATACCTAAAAAATTATGAGTACATATATAAGATTCATAACAGATTTTAACTAAAAAAACAGAATAAGAAAACGTAGACCAAATATTAAAAAAAAACTTACAAGCTAGAGAGCTTTTGTAGGAGGCCAAGACAAGAAAAAAAAATATGTGGGAGAGGAAGCTTTGTACAGTAATGAAAGTATCGACCAAATGTTGAAGAAATGTGCATGAGGAGAAGACCAAAAATAAAAACAAAAAGTGGGGGAACTAAGGAAGCTTATACTTGCTGTCGTCAAAGAGAAAAGGGAGTGGGGATCTTAGATAAGTAAAGGTGGTGGACCAATAGAGGTCTGTTTGAAAACTCATTTGACAAGAAAAAAAGCTCATTTACCCTTGAAAAGCCCAGTTGGCTTATTGTATGGCTGTGTTTGGAAACACATTGGTGGCATGTAAACGCGAGGTGAGACAAAAAAGCCCAGTAGATTTGCTAAAAGAGTGTTTGGGTTTACTGTTATCATCACTGGGATTTTTTTATAAATGTAGCTTTTTTGAGAAACCCAAAATGCCAGCTTCTCTCCTTACCACACCGTGAATTCAGTCCCTGCGTGAAGTCAAATCTCAGCTCACTATCTCCATTTTCTTCTCACAGCTCGCAGCTTCCTCATCAGTTTCGGTGCTGCTACTCTGTGGTCGGCACTCCCTTGAACTGTGACGATGGCTTCAGTGGATCACTGGTGAGAAGCGTGGCGGTTGGAGGGTAGCGTGACGGTGTCTCTCCAACTGTTATTTGGTCATTGGCGGAAAATTTCCTACCTCTTGTACTGGTAAGTGGTAACGGCGTGGTTTCCTCCTTACATGTCGGTGGTTTTAGTCATTTAAGGTTAAATCTAGTCAGATTGCGTCGGGTATTCGTGGCGGCGATGTGTTGGTTGTCGGATCTGTGTGTTCTTGGAGTTTTCACCGTCGCCATCTGTTGGGATTACCGTGTGTTGGTTAGATCCAGCATTGGGTGACCTGATCTCTGCTCGTCAGATATTTTTGACTAGCCAGAAAAATTCAAACTCGCTGGACCTGTGGTCTTCAGGTGGGTCCATTGTTTGATTTTTTTGGATTTCGGTGGTTTTTGTCCACCACTGGTGTTACATGTGTCATTCCTCCCATTTGGTATCACCTAAATGTTCCCTTGCCCTGAGGCTACCGTTGCACAGTGCCATGGTGGCCGGAGTTACTGTAGCTACAGAAAACTAATATGTGTTGCTCTTGTTTTGCCCATAACTCTCTGTTTCAGTTGATTTTTTCTATCTCTATTTGTCTTCTTCCTTTTAGTGCAACTCTTTTCTTCATCTTGGTTTGCCCAAAATGTGTCTGAAAGAAGCATTATCATCGTGTTCCTGCTTTATATGTCTCACATTGCAAATGGTTATTGTAGCCGATAACTGATGAATCAATATTCACTGAACTGGTCAAAGATGTGTTTTTTTTACCCTGTTTTTCTTTTCTCATCCATTTCCCTGTTACGAATTTAATTTCCTCTGGATGTATTGTAGTTGCCGAAAATGATGCTCTGGTGTTGTTGTTTTTGATATCACTCTGGTTGTGGTCTTCTTTTCGTTGTAACTTTATTCACACCAATGGAAGGGGAAATCTATCTAACCATGTGTGTGTCATGTTAATTATACACTTAACATAGTTTACTCCTAATTAATATTAATATTATAGCAACAATGATAATGCCCGTATGAAAGGGATAATATACATTAATAAAAGATCATAGGCTTGATTCATTGTTTCAAATGTCAGACCATTTTATATGTCTCTTTATTTAAAAAATTTATATGGTATATATATTTATATTTCTATTTTATGTGATGGAATTTTATACTCATTTGAATTTAAAATTTAATTATTTCATATGCACTCCATCCGGTCCATTTGAAATTGAGTATGTATTAAACTTGGTTATATATGTACATTCATCAAAATATATATGTTTTGTGATTATAGATATGTTTTTGAGGTTTAAGTTATTATGTCATTAATTGTGATTAAAATTTAATTGAATAGTTAATATATATTTGTCTTGACTTGTTAATAGTTGACATAGAAGTATGAACAAGGACAAAAGTAAGGCAACGTGGGATGTAAGTACCACAGGGGTTTTCATACACGAATGCCTTGAGCAAATATACAAGAAAGAACGACTAGGATCGTCATTTACAAAGGATGGGTGGAAGAACATTATACACGCATTTAATGACAAAACAGGACGATCATATGACAAGAAGCAATTAAAAAATAGGCTAGATAGTCTAAGGAAAGAATAGAAGGTGTGGGATAAGTTATTCTCCAAAGAGACGGGTATATCTTTTAACACTGCGAAGAATAGGGTGGAAGCAGACGATGAGTGGTGGGAAAGAAAAATAACGATACTAACTCCTTCTTATCATTGTTATTATTATTGTTGTTGTTGTTGTTGATGATGTTGTTGTTGTTGTTGTGGTTGTTGTTAAAATAATTGTCATTATTCTATGCATACAGGAGAATAGAGACTACGCCAAGTATAGATACAAATGCCTCATGTTTGCAAAAGAATTGGAGATACTTTTTAAGGATGTTATGGCATCGGGCAACATAATGTTCACCCCGTCTTCTACACTGTGGATATCACTAGCTGATGATGACGACGACGACGTCTACCGACCCACAATGGACCTAGAAGAAGGTTCAGGAGATAGTGAGGAAGATCTTGTACCTCCTACTACTGGAGTTAGTGTGGGGGTGACAGCGGGTTTGGAAGGAATTACGTTGACAGCAAACACTCTACCTAGTGCTTCGGGAGGCAGTGGGAAGAGAAAAAGAGCTGAAAGGTCGGGCAAATTAAAAAAGAAAAAAACCACAACCACTCAAGCAATTATAGATGCAGTTAGTAGGATAGCTGACGCATCTAAAGATAAAACAGATGCTCTGAAAAAGATCGTAACAAATGATCTACAAGTGAGCGACATTGTCAAAGAATTACTGAGGATTCCAGAAGTTGCAAGTGATAGGGACTTTCGTCGTCGATGTTGTAACATGATGATACACCAAATTGCTCGTGACATGTATGTTGGGCTGAAAGAAGATAAAGAGGCTTTGCTAGACTGGTTGCGCGAACATGCTTACAATACCCTTGAATTTCAGAAACCCCTGGCTCGCTGAACTCTACTTTATGTCACTTTTTAAAACTTTGTTATGTATAATTAAAACCTACCGTTAGGCCATTTTATGGAAATTTTGAATGTTACTAACCTGAAGTATATGATGATGATTTACAATTTGCATATTGTTATAATTGTATTTGATTTCATTCAATCCTGCTACTTACACAGGTTATATCGTTCATGGCAAGTTCGAGTCGTGAGGATATTCCCGAGGGAACGGAGGAAGTAGGATCATCTCATGCAGATAGAAGGTCCCAAGTCATTTCCCTTTTAAATCAAGAAATGACAGAGTATGAGCAGGTAGCTGCCTTGATGGCTCAATATGTCGCGCCTTATGTTTGCAAAGAACCCTGCAGAACTAGTAAGCAAACAGGTGCAAAGTGGGTGCAAGAGGTATTGGAAGGCAATGATAGAATTTTCGTGAGAATTTCTGAGTAGAAAAGTATATCTTCCATCTCTTGTGCTCTAAATTGATAGAACATGGGTTACAGAGGATTAGGTACGTTTGAATCGAAGAAATGGTAGCCATGTTCCTATATACAATTAGACATACACAATGAAATAGAATCATACAAGAACAATTTCAACATTCTGGAGAAACTGTCCACAGGATCTTCCATAGGGTTTTAGCGGCATGTGTGAACCTGTTCACAAAAATTATCAAACCACTTGATCTTGAGATCCTTGATTGTCACCCAAAAATCTTAAATGCTCGCCAATATTACCCATATTTCAAGGATGAAATAGGAGCAATTGATGGAACTCATATCAGGTGTGTGGTCAACGAGTCTGAAAAAGATAAATATATCGACAGAAAGGGATACCTGACACAGAATATCATGGATGTATGTGATTGGGATATGTGCTTTACTTTTGTGTTGGCATGGTGAGAGGGAACTGCACATGATGCTCGTGTCTTCCAAACTATTATTTCTACTCCAGCTATGAATTTCCCACATCCACCTGAAGGTATTTCTTCAACACCTGAACTTACATTGTGTGTTTGTTTTTTTTATTGTTTTTGTCACATTCGCTATCATTTTATAGTGTTAAATAGTATTATGTATTTATTAGAAAAATATTATTTGGTCGACGCTGGCTACCCAACACGAATTGGATATCTTGGTTTGTATAGACGTCAGCGTTATCACATTCCAGATTTTAGGTGACACCAGGGATACACAACTCCAAACAAGATGTTCAACTATTATCATTCAAGCTTGAGGACCACTATCGAAAGGACGTTTGGAGTATGGAAGAATAAATTTCATCTCTTGGGGGAAATGAAGTCATTTAGCTTTAAAATACAAGTCCACATTGTTTGTGCAATAATGGCTATACGTAATCTTATCCGCAGAAATTCTCAAACAGATGTGGATTTTCAACAAGCTGAAACACAGAATGGACTTATTGAAGATCATAATGATCTAGTTGATGTAGCATCCACATCAACTATCCGTAGATTATCTTCAACACACATGATGTTCGTGACACGAGCAGAGACCAACTTGTTGGGAGTAGATAATCCAATTATGATACACTTCATATATGACATCCATATTGAAATATATATTTCTCCTATTAAGCATTTGAGTGTATTTTTCTTTTTCTTCAATAGTAATTGAACTTTTTTATTTTATAAAATTTTATTTACATCAATTGTAACAATTTATATATATATGTGTGTGTGTGTGTGTGTGTGTGTGTGGTATTCAATAAGGTTCATGTCATTTTCAACAATTTTTCACTTAAACGGGCTTTTCAAACGTTAAACCAAACAAATTTAAGGTTAGAAAAAAGCCACTTCTGTCACCGCTAATCCAAACACAAATCACATTTACAATCTAACTTTTTTTTCAAAACTCACTTCTGCAAAAGTCAAATTGAAAAAAAAGCCACTTCTCAACCGCTAATCTAAACATGCACAACTGTTTGGGAATCCATTTTGATCATCTGGGCTTTAGGGTTAAAAGCGGCTTTTATAATAAGCTGCTAGAGGCAGCTTCTTTACGGCTTTTCATCAACTTGAACGTTACTCAACGTTCTCTGTACAAGTTGTGAATGTACCAGGTCAAAAAAAAAAGTCGTGAATGTATAATTCTCTCCTTTGAATGCTTGTTGTTTAGATTATTGGCTCCTTTCACTTTTTTGTTTTATTTTTTCCTTACATTTTTTATTCACCATATGGCAGATAGAGGCAACTAAGTAGTTTCTTCCAAGCAATTCAAAGGATGTTCTTCTTGATTCCTCTACTTCAAAAGTAAGTATATTTAATTTCATATGTTTTTTAAAATAGATGACATAAATGAAGAAGCAATGTTATTCTCAATAATTACATTTTTATTTAAAAAAAATTATTTTCATTTTTTAACATCAATTATAATAATATATATACAAACAATATATATGTAGTATTCAGAAAGGTTCATGCCCTTTTCAGTCATTTTCCATCCAAACGGTCTTTTCAAACGTTAATCCAAACAGGTTCAAAGTAAAAAAAAAAAGTCTCTTTCCTCACCGTCAATTTAAACACAAATAACATTTACAAAGTGACTTTTTTTTCAATCTAATTTCTGCAAAAGCCAAATTAAAAAAAAACAACTTTTCTACTATTAATCCAAACACATACAGAGTAGGGGACTAATAGAGTTCTGGAAAATGGAGAGTTGGAAAGTACATGAAAAGATGATAATGGTAGGGGTTGAATAACATTTATAGCACCTTGTATGACACTTGCTATACAAGGTGAGGGGGAATTGCAAGTGGCATTACTTCCCTATTTAAAAAATAATAATGATAAGTCATTGTTTCTTTTTCATTTTAAAAAAATTCAAATACTTCAAAAAAATTTAATAAAAAGCGCCTTCCAAGGCAAAGCACTCTTCTTAGCTTCCAGACAAGAACTACTACTTTTTCCTGGCCCTTTAATCGCATGCGTGTTTAGCTGTTAGCATTAATGGACCTCATGAATGAGTTTGGATGGAATGATGTTCAGGGCATGTTATGGAAACTGTCGATGATCTCATAATGGCACGTGAGAAGGTACTCCGGTTTTTATAAGTTGCAACTTAAAATGGCATGTCAAAACATAGTTGGCAAAATAACATGACATAATAAATATTATAGGGTTATATGTCTCTTTTACCTTAAAAGTATTGGTCGGAGGTAATTTTACTCTGAAAGTTTCATCTAAGGCAAAATTTGTAAATGTGAGGCAATTTCATCCAAACCATAATCATAATTAAATTGACTATTAGTTGACCAAATTTAAGAGTAAATTTGTTCCAAAGTGAAAACTTTTAGAGCAAATTTGCCCCTGAGATAACGACAAAATTCCCCTAAAATTTTCAACTTAAGAGTAAATTTGTCTTGTGTAAGTTTTCACTTAAAAGCAAATTTGTCCCAAAATTTAGTCAACTAACGGTCAAACTTAAGTGGGATAATGGTTAGGGCGAAATTGCCTCACATTCGAAACTTTCAAGGCAAAATTGCCCTAGATAAAACTTCCAAGGTAAAATTGCTCTTGAGCCTATACTTCTAAAACAAAAATAGCCTTTAACCCAATATTATATAAAGCTACATAATCAAAGATGTGCTTTTGTCTAAAATTATTGTGAATTTTTTAATTCTTTTGAAGCTATGCATCTTGGCTTTGGAAGTATAACTGATAATTTGGGTCGGCCCATTAGCCCGTTAAAATAATCGAGCTCGGGTTGAGAAATTAGAGCCCGTTTATTTTTCAGGCTAAACGGGCCGGCTCGTTTAATAATTTTTTTAAAAAACATTCTTCTTTTCATATAGTCAAATCTCAATGTTTTCAGTTTTTAGTGATGTTGTGTTTAACTACTTTATCATTTTTTTATTTGACGCTTTTTTTCATATTATATTTATATATTTTACTATTATTAAATTTAAACAAAATATGTTTATATGTTTTTGTGATTTTTGAGTAGATGAAAAAAAAGGAAAATAAGAATTAAATTAGTTTCCTATCACAAATACATAAAAAGAAAATAAGTGTGATGTGAGTGAGTAAATGAAAAAAAGGAGTGAAAATAAAAAAATAATAATATTTTTTTTAAAAAAAAAAGACGGGCTGACAGCTCGGACTGACATTTTTCCAGCCCATTTGTATTTGGGCTAAACGGGCCGTTAGCCTGAATGAGCTAGCCTGTTGGGCTTGGGCTAACCTGTTTACCATCTCTATTTAGAAGGCACTTTACAATAAAGCGTCTTCTAAGACACTTTTTATTTAATTGTTTGAATTTTTTTCTTTAAATATAAAAGAAAAAATGACCATTACATTGCAAATGTTAAGGTTTCCTTTAGTCTAACTTTTTTTTTTAAATGAAAGGGAAGCAATGACTTACTTTTTTTTTTAAATGGCGCTTTAAAGCCACCTATATTTGGATGGAAGACGCTTCCCTTGTTAGTACAATGCCTTGGAAGACGCTTGTTTGTGAAGCGCCATGCAAGTTACTTTTTTTTTTAAAAAAAATATTGCTAGCTATAAGTAAGTTTTATAGTTGACACTTTATTTTTTTTAAAAAAAAAATAAAGACCTTGTGTGGTGCTTGTTTAGGCAAGTGCTTCATAAGCTTAATATTAGCTATGACGCTTATAATAGTAAGCGTTACAGCTTCTAAATATTTTTTTTTAAAAATAGTTATTTGAAGAAGCGCCACAAAAGGGGCGCCACTAAATCTTTCTTTTATAGTAGTGTTTTTTTTTAATCCAAGATATCAACCCCATTTGTTTTACTCTTAATTATATAATTTAAAGCAAATTCTACCTCATTTGCTGGATAGACTATTTGATATGAGTGTATTTGGATTAGCTTTTGAAAAATATATTACAGAAATTAAAAAAGTGATTAAAAGAATAAATTTTGAGTAAAATTGATTTGGTGAAAAATGTAATATTAATTAATAAAATTGAAAATGATTACTGCTTGTTTGGATAAAAAAAATAGAAAAGCACTTTTGTGCTTGAAAACCACAATTTGATGATGTGGTGGCCAAGTAATCGGAAAAGATATTTTATTTGGCCCAAAATTTAGTTTTGTAAAAGCAAAAAAAATTTCTTTTTTCTCTTTCCCCATTTCAAACTTGTGCTGATAGCTTTCCAAGAAGATTGCCAATAGTGTTGGCTGCTGGTAGGGTTCTCGCTACCAGTGGCTACTGGTAGCTACCGGAGCTTATGGTCGTACTATTAATGTCATTATGTGAACATTGTGTATAAATAGTATGTTTGGAATAGCGATTGAAAGTATTATAAATGATTTTTAATCGTGATTTACAGAATATGATGTGGCTTTTACGATTTACGAGGTAAATATATGAAAGAATTTTGCCTCAATTTATATAAATGGGCTTAAACAATCACATAAACCAAATCAAACAAATACTGATCAAATATAGGTGTAACACGCACGCATGGATATATATAAATGAAGTTTGTACAAAATAATTCCATATGATACATCATGATAAATTGTCAACGTCACCAAAAGAACCTTAACCGAAAAAGAAACTCACCATCAAACAAAAAAAGAAAACGAAAAGAAAAGAAAAGAAAAGAGGTAATCTAGCCATCCATTCCTTCTTCTTCGTACATTGTCTCAGAGACAGCATCAATCTGCTCAATAATGGAGACGCAAACTTGGAAATGGAATGATCAGATAAATCTGTTTTAAACACTAATGCCTTTCTTTCTCTTTGCCACTAACCGGCCACTTGAGCTTCGCAAGTTCAATTTTTGACTTTGCCTTAAGATGCCTCAACAAGTGCTTCATCTCTCATTTGATGAGCACCTCAATTTTTCTCCCTCTTTCACTCAGGAAATTCAAATGTGTTATTTCCTATGTTATTAAATTCAGACCGAAAGGTTGGGCCTAGAAACTTGAGAATCAGTTCTGTCCGAAGTAGTGAACCAGTTTTCTTTCGATAAAATTCAATTTATTTTTAAATTTTTTTTATAATTTTATATTAATAAGCCTGAAATTTTCATTTTTTCATCGGTTTGATTTCGGATTAGTTCTGGTCTGATCCACTGACCCTTAACCCAATACTTCGATTGGTTGAATAACGAATTTCAATTTAATAACGTTGGTTTTTTTCCATTACATGATAGTGTGATACACGTTATTGTGTGGGACATCACCATCATCCCCATCAATATTCATATTCTGGGCCCCAGTGAACTCTCTTCCTCGGCTTCTTAGGATTGCTATTGTAGTTAGTTATAAAGAAGAGATTTCATCAAACTAACGTAGCAACAAGTAATGATCCCATCTAAGAAGTTTCAGGGAGAAGAAACACAACCAGATTAGCTATGGATCGTTTGACAGAAAAATCACACAAGCGAGATCCATATCAGTAAACCTATTGTCCAATCAAGCAATCAGAACAGAAGAAATCAGTAAAAAATTGTTCGTCACCATAATGAACTATTGTTATCCTCCGTAATTGTTCATCACTGCATCAGCAAAACGCGAAGCAGGGGATTTGCAATCACAATATTAAACAGCAAGAAGAGAAGCTAATCCCAAAAGAATCTATGCGCATCGAAAGAGAATTAAATGAACTATGCACTCGTTTCACTGAATTCAAACCTGAAAGTGAAACCAAGCAACTGCTTCACATTCCTCCATACTTTGTGAGTTTTACTACAAGAGTTGCCCAGGAGAAGTGAGCGACATCGAAGCCCGTGCGTGAGAAAGACAGAGTTGGCCAACAAGATACGGAGGGTTTTATGGTTTCTCCGCCGTCTAGATACTATTTCGCCGCCGCACGCGCCAGAATGGGGTCCGTTGGGTCTGTAGTCATCGGCGAGGGCAAATTAGTAAAAGAAATACAAAGTAGTTTTTATTTATAATGTATTTGGATTAATTTTTAGAGAATAATTTTGAAGAAAAAAAATAAAAGTGATTTTAGAGAATAAATTTTAAGTATAATAGATTTTAAAAAAAATGATTTTAATAAAATGATAATGTTTGAGTATGATTATTAGAATTACTCTTTCATTGTTAAATTACTAAAAATGACATTACCTTTTGTGATAATTGTATATAAATGATAAAATGATATTTATATATTTTTAACAATTAAATTTCATAATAAATATAAAAAATAAAATAAAATTTTGTATAAAATTAAAATTATAACATTTGTCAAGTATGTAACATGAAAAAAAAAGATCAAACATATATATATATATATATATATATAAATTAATCACTTATAAATAGTATTTAGAAATAGAAGAAAAAGAAAGAGATTGTGAAAAGTAAACAAAAAAAAAACTTTTTTATAAATTTTGGTTTTGGATCTAAAATCATTGTTTAGGATAAAAAAATGATTTTAGAGTTTTTTGGATGTTAACGAAAAAAGTGTTTTTGGTGTCAAACCATGGTTAAAAAAAATAGTCAAACACTAATAAAAAACTAGGGTTATTAAACCCGGACCGGACCGGCCGGTCTGGCCCGGAAATCGGCGGCCCGGGCAGGAAACCGGTCCGGTCCGGGTAGTGAACCGGTCCCCCTTTTTTTTATAAAATCAGTTTTTTTTTATTTTTTTTATAATTTCATATTAATAAGTCTAAAATCTTTATTTTCTCACCTGTTTGGTCCCGAGTTAGCTCCGGTTTGACTCCGGTTTGACCCACTAACCCTTAACCTAATACCCCGACCGATTCCGGTTTAATAACCTTGTAAAAAACTGAGAATCTCGTTTTATCTTAAAACCATGGTTTCAGAATTTCTTTTTTGTTTTTTCAAGTTGGTGGGTCTCACCCCCTGTCTCTCATTTGTCCTTTTACATGTTGATAGGACCAGTGTTGGTTTTGTCCCCTTTTTATTCTTCCTTTTTTATGTTTGTGGGACCCACACCCCTCTCTCTCATTTATCCTTTTTTTTTCTTTTTGAATTTCAAAATTCTCTCTTTCATTTGTCTTTTCTTTTTCCTTTTTAGAATTTCAAAATTTTAATGCTCTCTCATATCCTTAATATAAAACCTATTTATTTAATTTGATTATATTAAAAAATTATTTAAATTAATTAATATCACATATAGACAAATTTATTTCATTTTGGTATTTATTAAGAAATTTAATGTTAAATATTTGGTTAAGGTGTAAATTTAAGAATCAAACTTTTTCTTAGGAGCGTCTGATACAAATAAGTTTTGAAATGAGCAAAAATAATAATGAATAATTAAAAAGGATGCAAATTTAACAAAATCTTTAAACTTGAAATAACGTCGTTAGGATTTTTTTTCTCTTGTAATTTAACGCTAAATTTAACTGTTTTGTTAAATTTGCACTTTTTTTAATTGTTCATTGTTACGTTATTTGTGCACATTCCAAAATTTATTTGTGTCAGACACCCCTCACGAAAAACTTGGATGTTAAATTTGCACCTTAACCCTTAAATAATACATAAAATCTAATCTTATTATTTATATATAATTATCACAAAAGTTAATGTCATTTTTTTGATAAATTAACTACTAAAAAAAGTGATTCTCAACACAATATTCAAACACTCTCATTTCATCAAAATCATTTTTTCCTATAATTTATTCTGCTCAGAATCTATTAAACAATTATTTTTTTCATTTTTTCTCAAAAAGTTATTCTCAAAAGTTAAATCCAAACACACTCATGTGTTTGTGTAATTTTTTCCCAAACTATGTGCTTGTTTGAAATAATGATTAGAGTCTTTAAAAGCAGCTTTTCAATCGTGATTTACGATATGCGAGGCAATTATGTGAGAGAAGTATTGTCTCAACTTACATGCATAAACACTTTTAGAATCCTCAATCGTAATCTCAAACATGCTAAGTTTTACCCAAAAAGAGCTTTTACAAAGTCATCCAAACATGCATTTAAATTTACGGCATTGCCATTGCTAGTTCACGGAACTCTTTGCTTATTTTTTAGAGTGGTATGTGGAAAAATACATATATATTTTTGGGAAAATTCCATTAAAATACCATATAAATTTGCTTAAACTAGAAACGTCTACTAAAGATAGAAAATGACAGAGAGGTACCTAAGTAGGAATATGGGTTTTAAGTATTTGAACAAAAGACCAAACTACCATTCCCTTTACTTTTCTCTCTCCACTCCATTCTCTTTTCTTCTTCTTCGTCTTCGTCATTTTTCGTTCAACTCCACATAATTAAAGAAGAAGAAGAGTGAGCTTTCATTTTTCGTTCAGATCGCGTTCTCTCTCCACTCCAACAGAGAAAGAGAAATAGAGGATAGAGACGACACACCGAAGATCTTTTTGTCCTTACTTTGGTTGTCGTCGAAGGTTGAAGAAACCAGTTTCTAACGAGCTTTTTCTATTTCTAGCGAAATTCTGCAGTTTCCGGCAAGTTCACGAGTTTTTCGGCAAGTTATGAATTTTCCAACGAGTAGTAATGAGATTGACAAAATAAGTAATGAGTTTGACAAAAACGTTAGACATGATTCATCAACATTTAGGCCTTTGAGAAAATTTGTAAAGGTATTCACAAGAGCAATAATGAGTTTGACAATATTCCTAATGGCTTTCACAAGAGTATTTCTTTATGGAAAAAACGTTAGACATGATTCACCAACTTTTATGGTCTTTGACAAAATTCGTAATGAGATTCACAAGAGCAATAATGAGTTTGATAAGATTCGTAATAGTTTTCACAATAGCGTTCTCATCACAAATTTTGGTGAAATGTCACAAATGTTAGTGAATATTGACTTGTATGTTTTCATCAGCAAACTCTTGTCAAAACTATTACAATTCTTATCAAAACTATTACTAAACTTGTCAATTCCATTATGAATTTTGGTGAAATGTCACAAATGTTGGTGAATTCTAATTTGCATATTTTCATCAGCAAATTCTTTTTGTCAAAACCATTATCATTCTTGTCAAAACAATTACTAAACTTGTCAATCCCATTATAAGTTTAGTAATGGTTTTGTCAATCTCATTATTTATTTTGTCAGTCTCATTACTCATTTTGTCAATCTTATTACTCATTTTGTCATTTTCATTATTCAGTTAGTGTCAATCCTTTTATATATTGTCAGTACTTACGGATTTTATCAAACCATTACTAAACTTGTCAATTCCATTACTCATATTGTCAATCTCATTATTATTTATCATCTTCTACTATTCACCTTTTTCTTCCTCAACCTCCTAGCTTTCTCCAATATCCTCAATCAAACTCTTCCCTGAGCTGCATAAATCTTTTCTCTTAACACTATCTCTCATAAACCACAACACCCAACCAATTCCTTCATATGCTTTAAATGCTTCTCATTTTTGTTTTGGAGAGACAAACAACACACACATATAAAGGATGTCATGGATGGAAAGAAGAATGTCATCTTCTTTAGTGAGAATGTGAGGTTCAAGCTTTCCAACTGCTAGACGAAAATGTCGGGAAGAGAAAGAAAGGGTAAGGAGAGAGAAAGAATGTGAGGGACATTTTGGTAAAAAATTCAAACTTCAAAAACCCAAATTCCTCCCCAATTACCTATCTATCATTTTCATATGTTATTAGAATTTTTAGGGTTTTGAAAGTTCACAAGGTATTTAAATAAAATTTTTCCTTATTTTTTTTGAGATAAAAACTAGGGAAAATTCCAAATAAATACCAAATAAACTTGCAAAATCCCAAAATGTCTATTAACACTTCAAAAATACTTACAGGTACCAAGTACCAAAGTGGAATTTTAAAGTTTTGACACTTTTACCATTTTTCCCTTCACTTAAAAAAATATCTCTTACCAGAGCACCACCGCCGGCCGGGACCCTCCGGCCGTTAGAGCTCCGACTGCCAGCCTGGTGGGACCCACTGGCCAGAGGTTTTTTGGGGGAGAGGAGGGCTTTTTTTGTGTGTAAAAAGTGGATGAAGTGCAATGGGTGGGGTTCGAACCCACCCCACCCCAATACTTGGCCACCAGAGCTTTTTTGACATGTAGGTGCATTAATATATATATGTATAATATAAATGAAGACATGCTTTAACAAAAACAGCAATGGAAATAACAAAACTCGTAATAGGTTTAACAAAAAAAATAATGGAAATAACAACTAGCGTATGACCTCCTTACCAAATGTGTGAAAATATTTGTCGAGACGGGGGATCTCACCAATTCACTAATAGGAATGATTAAACCCATGACGGTTTTTACAAAATGATATGCATTGTTCACCTTTTCACACATTTGACAAATTTAGTAATGGAAATAACAAAACTCGTAATGGTTTTCACAAAACGGATAATGGGAATAACTAAACATATAATGGTTTTGACAAAATGACATGCATTGCTCATATCTTCACACATTTGACAAATTTACTAATGAGAATTACTAAAACCGTAATGGTTTTTATAAAATGATATGCATTGCTCACCTCTTCACACATTTGACAAATTCAATAATAGAAATGACAAAACTCGTAATGGTTTTAACAAAACAGATAATGGAAATGACTAAACCTATAATGGTTTTGATAAAATGACATGCGTTGCTCATATCTTCACACATTTAACAAATTTATTAATGAGAATTATTAAAACTGTAATGGTTTTCACAAAATTTACACTAGTTTTCATTTCCATTATCTGTTTTGTTAAAACCATTACGAGTTTTGTTATTTCCATTATTGAATTTTTCAAATGTGTGAAGAGGTGAGCAATGAATATCATTTGTGAAAATTATTACGATTTTAGTAATTCTCATTAGTAAATTTGTCAAATATGTGAAGATATGAGCAATGCATGTCATTTTGTCAAAACCATAATGTGTTTAGTTATTCTCATTATCTGTTTTGTGAAAACCATTACGAGTTTTGTTATTTCCATTACTGAATTTGTCAAATGTGTGAAGAGGTGAGCAATGTATATCATTTTGTAAAATCCGCCATGGGTTTAATCATTCCTATTAGTGGATTGGTGAGATCCCTCATCTAGACAAATAGTTTCACACATTTGGTGAGGAGGTCATGCGCTAGTTGTTATTTCCATTATATTTTTTGTTAAACTCATTACGAGTTTTGTTATTTCCATTACTGTTTTTGTTAAAACATGTCTTCATTTATATTATACATACATACATACATACATACATATATATATATATATATATATTAATACATCTGCATGTCAAAAAAGCCCTGGCCACCAGACCTCTTTGGTATTGGGTTGGGGTGGGTTCGAACCCCACCCCTTGCACTTCATCCACTTTTTACAAAAAAAAACCCTCTTCTCCCACAAAAAACTTCCGACCAGTGGGTCCCACCAAACTAGCAGCCGGAGGGTCCCGGTTGGTGATTGCGGCGGCCGGGGTGGTGCTCCGGTAAAGGATATTTTTTTGATATATTTTTAGGTGAAGGACAAAATGGTAAAAGTGTCAAAACTTTAAAATTCCACTTTGGTACTTGGTACATTTAAGTCTTTTTGAAATATTAATAGACATTTTAAGGTTTTACAAATTTATTTGATATTTATTTAGAATTTTCTCTAAAAACTATCCGTTCGCTTTAAAAAAAAGTGCAAAAATACCGCCAATTTCTCTTACATTGAGGGGTGGTTTGACTAAAAAGGTTAACGTGAGACTGATGTGGCAGGGGATGGAAAAATAAAAACAAAAATAATCCACAGGAAGGGGTGTCCGGACTCCCACTGTTCAGCTCCATCCACCAATGCTTCTTTTGCCCTTTCCTCCATCACCGCCAAGTACTTCGCCAGTCCTTCATTCCTCGTCTGCTTCGACAGTCACATGTGAAGATCTCCCTCCCCAGAAACTTAAAAGCATCAAAGGCACACGTGATGCCCAAGGTTAGACAAACTTCATAGAAAACAAAACAAATCATAAATTATAGTATTACCTCTCGTCATTGCTAGAAGGAGAGCTGCAAAAGAAAGTAGAACTCGCTCGTCAATATCTCCGAGCTTCATAGCTTTCGTGATTTCGGTAATAGGTCAGTCACTCACTCGTTAAAGGGCTCGACTGATTAACAACATTAGTAATTATAAAACTACAAAAAAGCTAGTATGACTTATTTTAAGTCATGCAAATGCATAGAATCCACTTTAATTGTTTTGAAGAAAAAATGTTTGTTGATGGTGATGAATATGAAAAACATGTTAGTTGTGTAGTAATCTCCCCTAGATTGGTTTGGTTTCTCCGTTTGCCTTCTCATTTACACTTACACTAGCTATCCAGCTCACTATGAGTACACTGACACTGGCACTCACCGGCATATCAATTACACATAAAGCATTGCTGGAATCAAGTTTGAGGTACCGAAACAGCTTGGCTTGCTTTTACCGAGAAACTGAGGTGGGTCTCTCTTACTCCTTACAGTTACCAACGTCAAGATAATACTCTCCCTCCGCCGCCGCCGCCGCAACACCATGCATGCGCTTCAATCTCCAACTCTTTTAGTTTGTCCATTGGACACACTTCGCAAATCGTCCAATGGCACTGCAGGAAGATCCAACAAGGTGTCCTACATCTTGGCCACTGTATCCCCCATTGTTTCTGCCCCAAAGAGAGAGAAGGACCCGAAGAAGCGGATTGTGATCACCGGAATGGGCCTTGCCTCTGTGTTTGGCAACGACGTCGATACTTACTATGACATGCTTCTTGCCGGTGAGAGTGGGATTGGCCCAATCGATCGATTCGATGCCTCCAAGTTTCCCACCAGGTTTGCTGGGCAGATCCGAGGCTTCAGCTCCGAAGGGTACATTGATGGCAAGAATGATAGGCGTCTTGATGATTGCCTTCGCTACTGCATTGTTGCAGGCAAGAAGGCTCTCGAGGTTGCCGACCTTAGCCTTTCTAAGGTGTTTTTAACTTAATTATTGCTTATTGATATATGGGTTTATCTACACTGCTCAATTCTGTGGTATAGCTTAATGGATTATATTTCTGGCTTAATGCACTTTGTTGTTGGTTCAGTTGAAAATCTTATGTTCAATGCACTTAAACGAGCCTGGATATCATGTTAATTACTGCTATAGCCTTTTCATCTGTCGATTTGTTTGTTGGTTTGCACCTCCCTATCTAAGAGCTATCAAATCTCAGGCCTTTATAAGTGTGATTCATTTTTCTTTCATTTCATATCTCTGGAACGACCCACATGGGTTCTTCTTTTTTGTAATATTTAACCATATTATCACATTGATAGGAAACCCTGTTTGATTCTTTAATTATTACATGCACGATACGTAGAATGTGCTACAGAACACAAACTTGTATCAGGGATTAATGCTGTGCCTTGACTTTTTTACCCCTACGCTTTTGGGTTTAAGCTGAGTAATGAATTGATGAGAAACTTAAACTGCTGAGTTGTGATTCTTTCTGCAGATTGACAAGGAACGGGCTGGTGTGCTTGTCGGATCAGGAATAGGCGGTCTTGGAGTCATTTCTAATGGTGTTCAGGATCTTATGGAGAAAGGATGCCGCAAAGTAACACCTTTTGCAATTCCTTATTCAATCACTAATACGGGTTCAGCTTTGCTTGCAATTGATCTTGGATTCATGGGCCCAAATTACTCTATTTCAACTGCTTGTGCTACCTCCAATTATTGCTTTTATGCAGCTGCTAATCACATACGTAGGGGAGAGGCTGATCTGATGATAGCAGGTGGGACTGAAGCTGCCATTATTCCCATTGGGTTAGGGGGTCTTGTTGCATGCAGGGCTCTGTCCCAGAGAAATGATGACCCAAAAACTGCTTCAAGGCCCTGGGACAAAGAACGAGATGGCTTTGTAATGGGTGAAGGTGCTGGAATATTGGTAAGCTAACATTATTATGTGCAGAGAATCAAATGTTGCTTTTATTGATCATATAGAAACACTGACTTAGACTATCGAGTTTTGTGACCTGGTATTGTAAAGCTGAATTATCAGGAAATCTGTATTTGATATGGATAGGCAACGAATTCACGTTTTCCCGCTAAAATGACACTTGTCATCTGCCAATGTTTGCGTTGATGGCCAATTCTATTGGTTCGTTATCTTTCTAGGCAGAATAACTCTTAAGACCATCACAGGACTTCAGTATATATGGTAAACTTGTGAAAAAACGGTCTCCTTGTGTGGTTATGTGATATATAATTGTAAATAATCAACCTGTTATGGAATACACAGGGTAGTTCTGTTTCTCTTCTTCTGATTCTCCTCTTCTTCCTCTCTTCTTTCTCATATTTTCTTTACACCCACATAACATTATGCTGCTCTACTAGCTAATTTCTGAGAATTTGTTTTGACAGCTAATGGAGAGTCTGGAACACGCAATGAAGCGAGGGGCACCTATTATTGCTGAATACTTGGGAGGTGCTGTTAATCGTGATGCTTATCATATGATTAACCCTAGAGCTGATGGACTTGGTTTATCTTCATGTATCCGGAATAGCCTTGAAGATGCTGGTGTTTCTCCTGAGGAGGTACTATCTTTCTTTTTTTATTCTTTTACCATTTTTTAGTTCTGCTTTTACTTTTCTGAGTGCCTGATATTAATTGCTCAGGCTCTCAACCTTACCTCGTGGGATACTTACGAGTAAATTTGTCCTTGGTTTTTATGTTCTCTTTGCCTAGAAAGAAGGAACCTCCAAAAAAACAAAGTACTTAAATCTTTAGTCACAATAAAGTTTATTCAGTCAAGTTCAGAAACTACATTAACTGAGGTTTTACATTGCTTGAGGTTTTAGTCTTCTTCCCTTTAAAACAAAGGGGAAGAGAGTATCACAATTTTCTTAACACAAGGATCCATGTGCCAGACCAGTCAACTTTAGAAAGTTTATCATTGCATATGAAGACTTTTCTTAACGTTTTTTCAAACTATGGAATAAATTAGAATTCATTTATGGGAACTGCTATTACTGTCTAAGTTGAGATTTAGATTGTCGTTTATCCTATCCAAACAGCTTCTGAGATTAAACATACTATCTGGTGTATACACGCACATACCTGTTGATACTCGTTATTCATGTTTTAATACTGTAAATTAGCCAAATAAAAGCATGTTATTATTATTTTTTTTCCCCCAGGTCAACTACATAAATGCTCATGCAACTTCTACTCTTGCTGGTGACTTGGCAGAGATTAATGCAATAAAAAATGTTTTCAAGAACACATCAGAGATCAAAATTAATGCCACCAAGGTATTATCCCACTCTTTAGATCGTGTTTCAGATTATAGCAGGTTTTATTTGACTAATTTGCTTCCCAGATACTGATGAATATATATTTATATTGAATCAGTCAATGATAGGGAATTGCCTTGGTGAAGCTGGGGGTTTGGAAGCCATCGCCACTGTGAAAGCCATAACAACTGGATGGCTACATCCTTCGATCAATCAATTTGTATGTTTCACTTTGATGCTTTTTTCAATGGTTATGAACTTATGATTGTGTGTTGTTAGGGCCAAAAGATAGAGCATGAGTGCTCAGAATGATAAATTATTATATTTTGTCAGTTTCAGCATTTTCTTTTTTTAGGAAGTTAATGCATTAGCCAAGTTTTTGTTCCTGAGGAGTTTTGGAATCTTTATTGTTATATTATTCTAACATAAACAACTTGGCATCTTATTTGATTCAGCAATACCAGTATGTGAATATCAAGTTTGTGTTGTTTCTCTGACCATCATTATAATTACAAATATGGAAAATGGTGTGTGTGAGTGGTGTGTTGTTTCTTTTGCTTGGTAATTGAAGAAGACAGGATGGTCTGTGGTGCTGTGGAAATTATTTCAATTTCAAAATCTTATGGTCACTCTTGCAGATAGTAATCAAAATATGAGATCTTAGCCTTTCTAAAGTGTGAACCCTACAAAAATATTCTGTTTTATTGCCATAATTAAATGATTTTCAGTGTTAGTGAAGCAGCTATACCACGTGTTTGTTCTTGAGTGCAGAACCCTGAGCCTTCAGTTGATTTTGATACAGTTGCAAATGTAAAGCAGCAACATGAAGTTAATGTTGGTGAGCTTCCAAATCTTTCACTACCTTGATGTTTTTTGTAAATCTAATGGCGATTTTTTATTATTATTTCAGGTATTTCAAATTCATTTGGATTTGGTGGACACAATTCTGCGGTGGCCTTTTCTGCTTTCAAGCCTTGAGGTTTTCAGCTTGTCCACAATTCATATAAAATGTGATGTACTAATTGTAAATGATATAAGAATAGTTAGCATGATGAACAGTTAAAAGGTACTCCATCGATCTCTATTTATAAGATTCTATTAAATGAATTGCGTTGTTTAAGAAAATTTGTTAAAAGTAATAAATATATAGAAAATATATTTATTATTTCAAAGGTTAAGGTGCAAAAATGCACATGTGATTTTTTTTAAAGTATGCTCAACACTAAATATTTTTTTAGGGATAAAAATGACTATGTGGTTTTAAAATAGATATAAAATTACCCATTGACTATTAGTTTGACTTTTTTTATACTGAAAGTGATGACGTGGATGTGAAAGTGATGACATGGATGTTGGAGAGACAAGTGGAAGTAAAAGTTGCTAACTGGACAACAAATTAAAGTGAAAATCAAATTTATCTGGAAAATTATATATTATGATACAAAATTGTAATATAATATATGTATTATAATGATTTTAACTTAGTAATATTCGGAATTGGAGATTTATTGAAATATAATCTAGGGCTGGGGGGAAATCGGAAAGTTAGAACGATGAATGAAAATAGAGACGCGGACCTCAATAGATAATTTTTTTGGTAAATTTGATTTTCACTTTAATTCCTTACTCTGTCAGCAATTTTTACTTCCATTTGCCTCTCCTACATTCACATCATCCTCCAACTCATTACTTTCAGTATAAAAAAGTCAAAATTAACAGTAAACCACATAATCACTTTTGACCGGTTATAAAACATTTGGTGGTAAGTGTATTTTGAAGATCACATGTATTTTTATACTTTAATTTTATTTCTTCAAATATGTCTTATTTATAAATGGGTAAACTATGATCTTATAAATAAGGATGGATCGAGTATTACGATAATTTTAATAGCTAGCTGTGATAGTCTAGAGCGTGTATAAGGAAATTGTCATTTGGAGGATTATGCTCATTGTGAATAATTCAAATGTACCACTCAGATCAGTCTCTTGCCTCTCTTTCTCTCTCATCTTCCCTCTCCTTTTTCCTCTCTCTCTACAACTACCTAACAAAACGAGTCTCTCGTCACTTCAAATTGCGCTTCGAGGTCATAAAAATTCATGTTCTATTGTTGTAATCAGTGTTTCTTGAGCCCGGCTTCTCTCCTTGACTCCCTCCTTCCTTTGCCCAAAATTATCCCGGGGGGGTGGGGTTTTTTTTTTGTTTAACATAATATTTAATATCTGAAATATTTTTTTAATACACTATCTTAAAATAATTTTTCTATCTAGTATCATAAAAGATTTTTTTAATTGCAATGAGCTGTATAAATTTAAGATAAAAAATGTTGATAAAAAAAGTATTTCAGGGGATTAGATGCAAAAAAAAAAATTATTTTATGATACTAGGTATCATTGGAAAAATTATTTATGGTGTTGAGTGTGTTAAAAATTAATTTATGATACTGGATGTTACCAAAAAAATAACTTTAGATATAGTTTGCTAGACAACAATTACTACTGAAAAATTATTTAAGGTGTTGAGTGAGTTAAAAATTAATTTATGATACTATGTATTACTAAAAAAAATATTTCAGAGTGTAGTTTGCTAGATAGTAGTTGCTACTGAAAAAATATTTGAGGGTTATCAGTGTAAGAAATATTATTTTAGAATACTGGATGGTACTGAAAAAATATTGAGAAAATAGTTCAAAAATAGCTCATGGAAAATTTATTTGTCAAATTGGACCATATTTGAGGATGCTAATTTTTTTTTTAATAAAAAAGGACCCAACTCCTTTTTTTAAAAAAAAAAAACCAAAACGGCATAATTTTGGGAAAGAGAGAAGAAATGGACGGGAAAGTGACGAAGAGAAGCCAAACTCATGTTTCTTAGCTTTAGCCGCCTTAGTTCCATGTATAGTGTATTAGCATGGAAATTTAACGTATAATTGAGCTTATTTTATAAGTCCGATTTATGTAAATCGAGATAAATTTCTTTCACATATTTACCTCGTATACCGTAAAAGTAACCTCGTAAATCATAAAAGTTACTTCGTATTCCGTGAATCATGATTTATAAGCACTTATGGAGCTTTCATAAGCTAATCCAAACGAACCTTATATGTCTATCTATCATTGAATACTTGTGATAAATCAATTTTTTAGGATGCTTGGATTAAAGTTTAAAAAGCTTGTTTACGTAAGTCAAGATAAAACTCTTCTCACGTATTTACCTTATATATTAATATAAAATATTTTTGTTAGAAAAAAAAAGGAGTGAATTCTACACACTTGAAAAACCAGCACCAAACAAAAAAGCGGAGGAAATGGAAGACAGGCAGAGAGAGTAGAAATTGGACAGTTTGGATGATGGGACCCACGCATGAAAGTGAAAGTGACGAGAAGCTATCAAAAAGCACCGAAAAGAAGCTTACGATGAAATCATGGTTTTGGCCAGCAAAAGAGATTATAGAAAAAATTGGGGTGTTTGACAAATTTTGGACAAAACCATGGTTTCATAGAAAAACTTTTTTTTGAAGTTTACCAAACACACACTGAATGTAGTATAAAACTATTTTCCAATGTGCAAAAAATACAATTAACTATTTTAAATACAAAAGTAGACATTATGAATTTTTTGTAGCAAAAATAGTAACATGTATCTATTTTTACACTTCAAAATATTAACGGTTAGATAACGAAATTGTTATTTTTACTAAAAAAATTCATAATGCTTACTTTTGTATTCAAAATAGTTAATTGTGTTAGGTGCTTATTGAGAAATAGTTTTTTACTGAATCTATACTTTAATCCTTTAATCAAAGGAGAGATTGCTAGAGTAGTTAAAAAAAGAAGAAATTTTATCAAACTAAGGGTCAGTTTGATATCATGAAGTGGGAGGGTAGAAACTAGAAATGGAAGTAAAATATAGTATTTGTATATTTTGGTATAATAGAAATCACTTTTTGATGAACCATTGATGGAAGCGACTTCCTTCTCTAACCCCATGGAACTGGTTTCCAGCCTCACTTCGATCAGAATATTTCAAACCTTACCCTTCTTCTCTTCCTTCTTTCTCCACTAGCAACGATGGGCCTCCTCGGTGACGGCGATGGTGGCCTTCCACCAGCAACGTTGGTGATAGTCATCCACCAATACTGGTGATGGCAAACCCTCTGGTAGATGTGATGAAGCAATAACAACAGCTGACCTTTTCCTTCATCTCCTTTTGTCTTCGACTTCTTCTCGTTTGAATGGCTCAGTGACCCTTCTCCACCAGTGACTGTGACGGCAATGGCGGCGGCGACGTCTTGTTTCCACTAGCAATGACGATGGCAATTACTGCTTAGACGAAGGACGGTGAATGACACTGCGAAGGAGGATAGTAGCCTTCTTTGTCTTCTCCTTCTCCCTCTTCAAATTTGCAACGGCGAATGATGGAAGATGATAACCGTTTTTGTCTTCCCCTTCTCCCTCTTCAGATCTACTACTGTGAAGATGGACAAAGGATGACGACATTTTTTGACTTCTCCTCCTTCTTCTTTGTCTTCAGATCTGCAATTATAGGAGGGGGACGTTGTTCTTTTTATTTTCAAGGTCACTTTGTTTAATTCAGATTTGATGCTTTATATGTTTTGCACTTTTTAGATCTATGGATTGATTGATTGATTTTGATTCCAGTATTTGAGTTTGAATTCAAGATTTAGTTTGATGGCATAGAAATGATTCCTTATGATGATAGTTTAGTGGTGATAGTTTAGTGGTGATGACTTTTTTTATAAAAAAAAAATTTAAAAAGGTTATTTTAGTCTTTTTATAAAAAATATACATATTTATTAAAAATTAAACCTCACTTTCGTGTAGAAGTTCCGTCTTTCTTTACTTCTTTTTCAATTGTATTTCTATTTTCATTTCTGCCCCCATCAAAAACTCACCTGATACCAAACGGCCATAAATGTAGGAACAAGCAATGATCCGATCTAAGTAAGAAGTTTCAGGGAGAAGAAACACAACCAAATTAGCTATGGATCGTTGACAAAAATCACACAAGCGAGATCCATATTAGTAAACCTATTGTCCAATCAAACAATCAGAACAGAAGAAAGTTGTTCATCACCATAATTAACTATTGTTATCTTTGGTAAATTGTTCACCAATGCATCAGCAAAATACGTAACCAAATCTGAGACAACGATGTGAGGTTATTATGATTCCAAATAATGAAGATTTGCCCAGACGAAGTGAACGACATCGAAGCCCGTTCGTGGGAGAGACAGAGTTGGCCGGCAATATACGGTGGGTTTTATGGCTTCTCCGCCGTCTACATACTACGTCGCCACCGTCACGCCCCAGAATGCGGCTCCCTTCAGTCTGTAGTTGTCGGCGAGGGCAAATCGGTAAAAGAAATGCAAAGTAGTGTTTCCTTAAATTTACGGCTTTGCCATTCTCGGAAATCTTCGCTTATTTTTTAAATATAAAAAAAATATATATATCAATTAAAAACCACGGAGAGAGACTCTTTTTTCCCGCCACAACGCGGGGAAAGGGCCCCCGTTTTCCCGCCAAAAGAATGCCGCAATAGAAAAAAGGGCCATCTTCCGTTTCACTGTCACACTCTCGTTTGGAGTCGGAGGCAAGCAGAAGGTGAAGAAATGGATATTAGCGAAGAAGTCAGGGCGGCTCACAAACGAGAATTCGCCGATTTCCTGGATCAGGATGTATGTAGATTTCTGTTTTTTTTTTTTCAATCCGTGTGTGTTTCTGTGTCTATGCAATTTTCGGTTCTAAGAAGGGGCTATTTTTCACGAGGCCAGGTTGGGAAAGGGATTTACATGGACGAGATCAAAGCAATGATCAACCACAAGCGTCGTCGCCTCATCGTCAATATCTCTGATCTTCATAGCTTTCGAGATTTGGGTAATAGGTCAGTCACTCGTTTGGTTCCCATGAAAGTGACAGAAATTTGATAGGGTATATGTAATTACTAATTAGACTGAAGTTTTGCTCAAAGCTCCTAGTTTTTTTTTCCCGGAGAAATGGCTTATTTATACTTTATCGGAGATAAAGGGCTCAACTGAGATCGAGTCTTATTATTTTATTCCATTTTCATCACACATGAATGAATTAATGTTCAACTTCCTTCTCATCTATCCTGACCTGGCAATTTTATGAAGTACAAGTGGGTCTGGGGTGAAAGGCCAATATGAAAAGGGATTGAATACGTCTAAATAGAAAGTTGCTATCGGCTTCTTATTTTTGGGTGTTATTACGAAAAATTTATACACACGCACACACAACTGAGTGAGTATATGCTCTTCAAGTTTAACTAATATATTAGTCTTTCCCTTGATTCAGGATTCTCAGGAACCCTAGTGAGTACATACAATCATTCTGTGATGCCGTAACGGATGCTGCACGTGCTATTGACCCCAAGTATTTGAAGGAAGGAGAGCAAGTGCTTGTAGGGTTTGAAGGCCCCTTTGTTTCCCGTCGTGTCACCCCAAGGGAGCTTATGTCTGCATTCATAGGTTCTATGGTTTGCGTTGAGGGCATTGTCACTAAATGTACGCTTTTCTTTTATTTTTCTACACTTGAATTTTTTTTAAACAGTTCTGAATATATCTACGCTTGAATGAATGACTGAAAACTTTGCATTTTGCATTTTGTGACGACTATGGACAAGTAATTTAAACTGGAGTTCCTACTATTGTCACCGTAATCTTTGTTTAAGATCCAAGAAAATTGTAATTTTTCCCTCTGGATTTTTTCTCCTATGGCTGAGTGGTAGGCTACACGCGATTTAAAAGTGGCTTTGATATAACAATGTTTTTTTTTTTGGTTTGGTTGCTCTTGCTTTTGAGTTACAATGCTATATAGGCCCGTTTCAGTCTAGGATTTAGTCCTTTGACCTTGCAACTTTCATGATGGTGAGAGACGCTTGAGCTTTTTTAACAAAAATATAGCTTTTATCCAGTCTAATTATCGAAAGAGTAAGAAATTTCGACTAGGTGCTTGAGTTACAAATTATTGTATAGTGCTAAGTGAGGAGGGTAATGTGAACATGATTTTCTGATGGATAATTATTATTTAGTGCCTTTTCACATTTTAAATGTTAAATATGAACAATTCTAAGCAATTGGCTTATTTATAGGTTCGCTTGTTAGGCCAAAGGTGGTTAAAAGTGTTCACTTCTGCCCCACGACGAAAAAATTCACCTCTCGCGAATATCGTGATATTACTTCCAATATGGGTTTGCCCACTGGCTCTGTTTATCCCACAAGGGTAATCTCAAGCTGCCTTTGGCCTCTAGCATTATATTTAATCATTATAAGATGAACTTTCCTGATTGAAGGTTTTATCATAGGATGAAAGTGGCAACTTACTGGTGACTGAGTATGGATTGTGCAAATATAAAGATCATCAAACCTTATCCATGCAAGAAGTTCCTGAGAATTCTGCACCTGGTCAGCTTCCAAGAACAGTAGATATTATAGTAGAGGATGACCTTGTTGACTCTTGCAAACCTGGGGATCGTGTGGCTATTGTGGGGATATACAAGGCCCTTGCAGGAAAAAGTAAAGGCAGTGTGAATGGAGTATTCAGGTAGCTTCAGTCTGTTCTCTTACTATATTGTTTCCTTCACATTCACAAAATTTTGACTGATTAATGTTGTCATACAGGACTGTGCTCATAGGCAACAATGTCTCTCTTCTTAACAAAGAGGCTAATGCACCAATCTACAGTGCTGAAGATCTAAAAAACATAAAGAAGATTGCCGAGAGAGATGATGCATTTGACCTTCTCGGTAATTCACTTGCACCTTCTATTTATGGGCATTCCTGGATAAAGAAAGCCGTGATTTTGTTGATGCTTGGGGGAGTTGAAAAGAACTTAAAGAATGGTACCCATTTGCGAGGGTTAGTTGTTTCTCTTCATATTTTTGTCGTCTCTTTTTCTCATAGATGGCCTTATTGATTGCTGAAGTTCAGTGCATTGTTATTCCTATTTGCTTGTCCACACGGACATTCTCTCATGCTAAATTGATATTTTATGGAATTAATCATATTGCTCTCTCCATTCTCTACTTTCAGTGACATTAACATGATGATGGTTGGAGATCCGTCTGTTGCCAAGTCTCAACTCTTAAGAGCAATTATGAATATTGCTCCCTTGGCCATATCTACTACAGGTCGGGGTTCCTCTGGGGTTGGTTTAACAGCAGCAGTTACTTCCGATCAAGAAACAGGTGAAGCATTCTTCATGGGATATGTGGCATTTTACCATTGCATGTCATTTAAGGAAAATAATAATTTCTTGTCATCAGGGGAAAGAAGGCTAGAAGCTGGAGCAATGGTTCTGGCTGATCGAGGTGTTGTCTGCATTGATGAGTTTGACAAAATGAATGATCAAGATCGGGTTGCTATACATGAAGTTATGGAACAACAAACTGTAACTATAGCCAAAGCTGGTATCCACGCATCTCTTAATGCTCGATGCAGTGTGGTGGCTGCTGCAAATCCCATATATGGAACTGTAAGTGGTACTCATATAGTTTGATTTGCAGTTTTATGTATAAAAATTTGCTCATTCAAGCTGAAGCTTTCGTCTTTTACTGGCTTTCTGGCAGTATGACCGATCATTGACTCCAACGAAAAATATTGGACTCCCAGACTCCTTGCTTTCCCGATTTGATCTTCTGTTTATTGTCTTGGATCAAATGGATCCTGATATTGATCGCCATATCTCAGAGCATGTCTTGCGTATGCATAGATACCGTTCTGCTATTAATGGAGGTAGACAAATGGTTTTCAAATGTTACAGATATATTTCCTCTGGAAAAAAATTCATTTCAATTAATTTACTGATGCAGGTGAGGCTGCATTTGATGGTGCCCCAAGATATGGAAGAGAAGATGATGCTGATGCCAACTCAGCTGTCTTTGTCAAATATAACCGGATGCTACATGGAAAGAAAACAGATAAAAGCCGAAAGCGAGATGTGCTCACTATCAACTTTCTTAAAAAGTATATTCATTATGCTAAACATAGGATTCAACCTGAACTTACTGATGAGGTGAAGTGCATGTGCTGTTTTTTTTTTTTCCATAGTTATTCCCTTTTACTCTGATTTTATATTGATTTTCTTGAACTCATTTGATTTCATCAATTAATCTGGTAATTTATGAAATGAGTCCACTATATCTTTGCTGTCCACAGCTGAAGGGTTCTTATGGCATCTCATTTTTCTTACAATGGATTGTTTTCTTGTCTTCAATCCATACCATCTAATACCAGCAATTATGTTCACAGGCATCTGACCACATTGCTACAGCTTATGCAGAGCTCAGAAATTCTGGTTCAAATGCTACGGTTAGCATTAAAAGCTGCCATTTAGATGAAGGAAAACCAGTAACTGTACAAATTGTTTTAAATCTATAATTGATGTGATGCTGGCTTTGTGCAGACTGGAGGAACTCTACCTATCACAGCTAGAACTTTGGAAACCATTATACGTCTCTCAACGGCTCATGCCAAATTGAAGTTGAGCAGACAGGTACTGAATTTGGTAAACATTATGCATTTTCCAGTTTATTTACGAGATCATGAAATACATGCCAAGTCTCCATCCCTTCTCCAGAGCTGTCTCACGGGGGTAAATTTTGGAAGAACATAAGAACATGCCCACAGGCCATGTCATTTAGACATCCTGGTCTTTATTTTATAATCCTTGGCCTCCTTGAAAACAACTTTTTCCTCTTTCTGTTGTATTCATGAAATTACTCTTCATTCATGATTGAGTGCCCACCTTTATTGACAGGTTTTAAAGTCTGATGTTGAAGCTGCCCTGAAAGTTCTTAACTTTGCAATATATCACAAAGAACTAACCGAAATGGAGGAGCGTGAGCAAGAAAGGGAGAGAGAAATGGAGAGGAAACGCAGGGCTGAGGAGCATCCTGGTGAAAATGAGGAACCTAGTCGACGTCCTAAAAATAGAAGAGCGTAAGTGTTTGTCTACACTGTCTGGGAAAGCTAGGTGTACTAAATGCACAACTTGGAAAGCATCTTTTAATCTTGATTATATTACATTTGATTTTACAAGAAGCCATTTTTCTCTATTTTTCACATCTGAATCTAATTCAGCATCCTTCTAGCATTATAGTGAACTATTCTACTTACACTTGGAAACTGGATTTAATGATACGTTGGAGTTGAAAATTTTGAAAAATTAATTGGTCATAAGTTGACTCGACCGTTTTCTTCTTTAAAGCTCCACGGCTGAAGCCATGGAAGTTGATCAGACTTCGGCAGCCCAATCTACTACCGATCTCACACCTGAAAGGTGACTCACCAAGCACTAGACTACTACATGATGGTTTTATTTATGCAACATCAGTTTACCTTCTAATGTTCAATATTTTCTGTCACCATGCAGAATCGAAGCATTCAATTCTTTGTTTGGTCAGCATATGCGTGCCAATCGCTTGGATCTCATAACCATTTCAGATATAGAGAATGTTGTCAACCAAGGGGCAGAATCCAGTTACAGCAGAGAAGATATATTAGTCCTGTTGGAGGTAACCATCCTCAAATGAATGTGTGGTGCCATATTTTTATCCTCGACTCTGATAAAATCAAATCTGTTGTCTTTCTGAAATTTCAGAAGCTGCAAGATGACAATAGAGTGATGATAGCTGATGGAGTGGTGCATATGATATCATAGAAGCACGAATGGATGCAGATATTTTAGGATATTAGAGGTTGAAGGTACATGATTTCGCAAATTTTATAACCATTCTATCTGTCGTTGAAATGCAGTACAGTAAAATTTCATAGAATTGTAAACATGAAACTCTGAATTCAGCATCCTCATCCTGGCAAGAATTTCAATTCACTTAGATTCTCTAGTGGGGTTTAACTAAGTCGATGTCTCCCTTATCATTCTGGGTTTGATTCTTCCATGATTTTAATTTCAGACACGGCCTAAGGACACTTGTGACCTGACACTTGAAAAAAAATGATTAAAAAAATCATAATTATTTTTGCTTGTAATAATTCGTCCAAATCTTGTAGTCTTCAAGTTAATTTTCAGTTTAATGAACTATGGAGAATGAATTTCAGGGAGCAGAATCTCACCCTCCAGAGTTAAATCAACTACTTGCTGGGAGATCCTTGGGCAAAGTTGACATAACAGAATTCTCCTGTCAGAGGAACGTTAATGTCTCCCTAAGTTTTATTGTTGTCTATACTGTAATGCCAACCATATCATGTATTTCAGTGATAACAGATTTTCACGTTAGATTATTGGGAAATTTGTTCACTAAATACAATGAACTTCTATAAGCTCACCCAATGTTTGCCATCTGAAGTCTCAAGAATGTACCGTGTCTTTGTTAGTGGACACCCAATTCATTTATGTCTGAACAGTGAATATTTCACTTTTGAGCATTAAATCTTCAAGGAACTGTGAAACGTCCCGCATATAAATGCAAGTCAGTATTTTTCTGACCAAGTTCACAAAACATATCAATCCTTGTGGTTCTCAGAAGTTGCAAGATGACACTAAATGAGGAATTAGCCTATTCTGTTAAACTAAGAGGTTGTTTGGAATAGCTTATGAAAATTCTATAAGTGTTTATGAATTGTAATTCACAGAATACGAAGTAACTTTTATGGTCTACGAGGTGTTTTTACGGTCTACAAAGTGTTTTCACGGTCTACGAGATAAATATGTGGAGGAGATTTATCTCGATTTATGTGAATCGGACTTATATAATAAACCCGATTCAGAAATATGATAACAAACAACCTCTATGTCTCTCTAAAAGTAACTTTTGCTTCGAGAAGTCAGCTTAGGCCATTTATTTTCATTTTGGATAGTTTTTAAAAACAGAAGATTCACGTTCAATGTAAAACTACCCGCCCACGTGATTTCATTTTTAGTTATTTCACCTTTAAGCTCATATTTCAAATATCATTCAAACAAATTTCAATTACATATTCTTGTAGTTACATTATTATACATGCAAGCAAGCATAAGATTCACTCATGTGCCGAATTTGCATGTTAATATGTATTATTATCGTTATTAATGTGTAAGGTTCTATATTTTTGGGTTTAGAATGATTTAACATAAACCGATTAGATATTTACTTCAACAAGCATGATGTTTCATAATGGAAACAAGTATTTGCTAACTAAAAAACAAGAGATACATTATAATTTTAAGTATTTACTCACCATAAAACGAGATACATTATAATTTCAATTTGAGAAAAAGTAAATAAATTAAATGAGAAGAAGCATTATTTAAATCAAACATTATTAAATGAATGGGTTAACCATATTTTTAGTCCTTATAATTTGAGTCAACTTTGGTCTTAGTCCCTATATTTTATTTCTCTGGATATTAGCCCTTATAATTTTATTCTACTAAAAGTTTAGTCTTTCTGTATGATGATGTGGCAAATAGAGCTGACGAGGCCACTAACACTGTTAAACATGTGGAGATGAAAAAACACATGGAAAAATAGTTGACTGGGCCTTTTTTTAAAAGACCCAATAGCTTGACAACCTAACAGGGCAGCGTAACTGAATCGCTGGGGCACACTGGAGGGAAGGGACATCAATTTGCAATGGCTACGTGATAAATCTGAGGTGGTAAATGAAAAAGCATTTTAGGGATTACAATTCACTTATTATTCTAGTGCTTCGTGTTTTCCAATAATTTTTCATTAAAAAAAGACACAATCAGCTATTTTGCTCATGTGTTGTACTATCTCAGCGTATATTAATGATGCTCGTGTCCATGTCAGCTTCGTCTTCCATATTATCACACAGATGGACCAATCTTTTAACCGAATAAAATTATAAGGACTAATCTTAAAAAAAACAAAGTATAGGAATTAAAATTAAAGTTGACTCAAACTATAAGACTAAAATTATGATTATCCCTAAATAAATCAAATATAGTCTGAGTAATTACTGATTTTTATCTTCCAAAATAAAGTAGTACTGATTTTTTATATGAAAAATATGGGGAGTTTATCGTCTTCCCGCTCTTCGATTTAAATTTGCGTCGTCTCCATTTCGTTCTTCTTTCGCTTTACTTGATTTGTTGTTCTGCTCCACGAATCCCATCTTCGATTAGTTGTTCTGATTTCCTTAGTCGCCGTTAGTTTCCACTTGATAAATTCTCTGAAACTGCAATCTGTTCATCTTTTTTATTTTTTCCCCCACTTCAATTGTAGAATTACCAAACACAGAAATGGTTTCCCGAAATCAACCCAAAGAAGACAACCCTAAGAAGCAATGGTCCTTGAGAGACTTCGAGATCGGAAAACCTCTTGGAAAGGGAAAATTCGGTAGAGTCTACGTCGCTCGAGAAGTGAAGGTACTCAATTTACCGAATCTAATTTTTGCCTGGCTTGTTCGGAATTTGTGTGGTGAAATTTCGCTTAAGATTCAAGAAATTGATATTAAAATATTTGGCTCCACATTGTTTAATACCGGTTCAATTTATCTCTCTTGTTTAATTTTATAAATATCTGATTTTCTGTTTCTCTGCGATTCTGTGTGGGTTGAAGTTTTGATGTTGAATGTTCATTTTTATGGTGGACCAAAGGTGATAGCCTTTGTATCTCTTTTTCTGTCCGATGGTTTGGTGATTTCTTACTTCGATTCCTTAATGTGTTCATTTCTCTTGTTTGCTGGTGCTGAATCTACATGTGATATTCAATTATCTCCTTCTTTTAATTGATTTGGAATTACCAATACAGGGCTAGATGGCTATTTATGGATTTTTTTTAATCGTGTTATTCCTTTCAGAGCAAATATATTGTGGCGCTTAAGATTATCTTTAAGGAACAAATAGAAAAGTACAGAATTCATCATCAACTGAGGAGAGAGATGGAGATTCAGACTAGTCTTCAGCACCCCAACATTCTGCGTCTCTACGGTTGGTTTCATGATGCTGAACGGGTTTTCTTGATACTTGAGTATGCTCATAATGGAGAACTTTACAAGGAGCTTAGAAAAAAAGGTCATCTCAGTGAGAAGCAAGCAGCCACGGTAATAATTTTGTCACATTTTACTTTCTGCACATCGCCCTGCCTGCATCTTCTATTATTCTGACTTATTGATTCGCTTTGGAGCCTTAGCTTTGATACGGCCTCATTTAGAAGGAAGCCTCACCGTCCTGTATTTGGAGAATGTATATCTATCCTTCAAGGCATCACTCTACAGTATTTAGTTTCGAGAAAGCTGAGTTAGATCATAGGAAGAAATGGTTTGCTGTGTGAGTTTATTGATGAAGTAACTGAAAGAAATTGAATGGACTGTGCATTTTTTGACATGTTTACAAGTTTCAAGCTGTGGTGTTTATGCTGATAGTAGCTATTAAATGAATAAAGCTACTATGGAAAATTTTCAAAAAGGAGAAGGATTTGGCAAGAATGAATTAGAAATTCACAAAAAAAAAGAAAAAAAGAAATCCTTCTTCACTTATTATCTGTACATCTTATAAGAAGATATTGTATTGTACTCCCTGTACTGTTAAATTGACTTTTAACATTTTTGTCATAATTTTAGTATATTTTGAGCCTCACAAAGGCGTTGGCATATTGTCATGAGAAGAATGTCATTCATAGGGATATAAAGCCCGAGAATTTGTTACTTGACCATGAGGTACGTCAAATTAGACTCGTATATCTTTACCACTTTGTTTCTTCCTCCTCCTCCTCCTCCTCGCTACTTTCTCGGCTAGCAATGTGGTTTTTTTCTTAATTATTAACAAATTACAGCAACTCGTCCAGAATTAGATATTTCAATAGAATCCCAAGCATGTAAAGTTTGCAATTTCTTTCAAAAGTACATTTGCATCTCTGCCCTCATTAGGGTTTCTGTTGAAAATTCATTTTCTTTTCCTGAAATTTGACATGTGCATGAAAGTATATATAGTTATCTTTTGTCTACTGCTTTTGCTTGCACAATCCCTTTCCCTTTATTCTCTTCAACCAGACAAAGATTGTAACCAGTAAAAAGAAAATCAGAGAGCATTTGATTCTCAAAATTTTGATTTCTTCTGCAGAGATAAGATGAAACCTTTCAGTAACTAGTTGGTTTCTGTTTATAATATTAGTGCCCTTTCAAGGGTACCAGCTGAATGACCATGGTTTAATTGCAGGGTCGCCTTAAAATTGCAGACTTTGGTTGGTCTGTACAGTCAAGAAGTAAGAGACATACCATGTGTGGAACACTTGATTATCTAGCACCAGAAATGGTAGAAAACAAAGAACATGATTTTTCTGTTGATAACTGGACTTTGGGCATACTTTGTTATGAATTCCTCTACGGTTCTCCCCCATTTGAGGCCGAGAGTCAAGTTGACACTTTCAAGAGGTAATGAAATGCATGTGTCGCATTTTGTGCGGTAATAATAGATGTTATTGTTTCCTATACACGACGACATAGACACCTGTTTGGTGTGACCATATTAGTGTCTATGCCTCAAAAAACTATTATAATGAGTATGCATTTAACATTATGTAGGATAATGAAGATTGACCTAAATTTCCCCTCTACTCCTACTGTTTCTTCAGAAGCCAAAAATTTGATTAGCCGGGTATTTTCATATTCTTAATCATATTCATATCCAAGCAAAAGCAATTCTTTTCAGTGAAGAAATTGAATTCCCATTTTCTGAATGCAATTTGGAAACTGATGCAGCTCTTGGTGAAAGATTCCACAAGAAGACTATCACTTCAAAAGATTATGGAGCATCCTTGGATACTCAAGAATGCTGATCCTATGGGTATCTGCAATAAATAGACATATCTGATGTAAAATGCAAGCAAATTGACTATATTTTGTCATGTCTCTGATGAAATACGAAGGTTAAGAATTGTACTAAATGTAATAGGTGAAACTGGATGCAAGGAAACACAATGTTGTCGTCTAAGATTCCTTCACTATGTATTGCTTAAGAATTTTAGATACACCTGTTTGAAGTTATAAACTCTGATTCTTCTTTGCATAGAGCCAACTGCCTATTGTTACAAACTAAAACCCATCTCTTTCACGTGAGCTTTGCAAATATGGGTGTGAATGTAGGTTTTTTTTTGGGTAACACTGAATGTAGAAAATTATCACACACACATGCACACACAAACAGGTTCACAAGAATTTTGTAAACGAGTTGGTTTATTGATTGGAGAAACATTCTGGATACCCATCCATGTTGTATCACTAAGTCATTCTTGTTCAGGAAATTCCATGTCTCAGTATCGGTCTCAATTTAGTCCTTAAAAATTTCCATTAAATACTTATGCTATTATTATGCACACAGCTTTTTAAATACATTTTCTTTAGTTTTCATCTCATCAATTGTGGAACTGGAAAGACATTCAAATTACTTCCTCTGTTTAAAATTATTAGACATTACACATAAAGCATTCCCTTAGTGGCAAAGGAATCCCATTATATAGGGTGGGTGGCAAGTCCGACCCCTACAAGGTCAGTTTGCCCTTCTTTCTAACTCACCCAAAAAAAAAAAAAAAAAATCCAGACATTTTCCTACTCTTTATTGTTTAAAATTATAATGCATTTTAGGGGTTGTTTGGTATGAGGGATTTAGAGGGGAAGGGAAGGAGAATTTACATGATTTAGATTTAAAAAAAATTGAAGTGGGGTTGAAAGTTTTTTACTAAATTTTCTTACTTTTTTATTTTACATCTTATCTTTATTAAAATTTTATAACCCTATTTCTCCAATTTTTTAAAATCTAACTCATAAAATTTTTTCCTCCCCTCCATTTCCCTCCTGCCAAACAAACCCTTAGTGTCTTTAAGGAATAACTAATGAGGTTTTCCAAAAATGTCGTTAACAAATATTTTAAATTAGAAATTAACACAGTAACTTAGCTGCAAATAAATATGAAAATATCATTAATTTAAAATATTTATTAAGGACATTTTTGGAGAACTCAAGTTTAATCCCAGTTATAATTTTAAATTGTTAATGTTATCCTTCGTAATTAAAGGGGAAAAAAAAGGTGATATGGCATGTTCTTGAGCCGCTGATCATGTGGACTGGTATTGGCGTTTGGCAACAGTGTCTAAAGAGGAAAAAAATAAAACAAGCAAGCTTGGAACCACGTGGCAATTCTGGTGACTTAACAGTACAACAAAAGTAACATAATTGGCCATAATTGGTAACTAACGTAATGGTACAAAGTAAAAGTTCTCATGTACTGCCATGAAAATGGAAATCTGACACATATGTACAATTTGACCGATTGATACGTACTATCCTTCTTAGTCCTTACCCCAACCTATCAAAAAGATCAAATGGCCATGCTTACTGGTCCTACTCCAAGACGTTCAGCAAGAATGTTAGAGCGCTTATGAAACTAATTATTATCAACTGAAATGAGATCTTAAGTATCATCAGAGGATGATAAATCTCGCAATGATCTTGCTTGTGTCTCCAATAACACCTTCCTCTAGCATATACCTCAAACCTAGCGCATGGACATCAAAGTACGAACTCGTTTTTCCCTGTCTGCCTTCTTAGCACTTGGTGTTCTCTTTAGTTTCTGCAATTCCTCTCTCACAACCTTCTCAACCAAATCAATGGAGTTAAGGAGCTTCTTCTGGGGTGTTAGAAATTCTGATCCTTCATCAGACTGATTCGTTATATTAAGTAAAACTTTTGGCAACTTACTACCCGTCGGTGTCCTGAGCTTGAGACCTATGGTTGGATTTGGAGATCTTGCAGGAGATTGATCTGCCTGAGATGGACCCATAGGTTGCTGGCCTTGGTTTTCTCCTAAGTGAACTCCCCTCCTTTCAATTGCCTAAAGCAGAGATCCATGTCAGTTTAACATATATCAGATAGGATTAGAATTTGTTTCGGACGTAACAAAAGCAAAAACATGAAACTTGAAGCAATTGGAACCACACAGTATGCTGCATGACAATTGGTTCATCTGGACCAAATGTAGCCTCAGATAAAATATAAGATGGTTAAGGATCTATTGGTAATTAACTGGACATATGTAAAGATGACAGTTATGTGATAAAAATGACCAAAAGGAATATTAAGGCTAAGTTTAAGTTTTTTTTTTTTTTTGTCCCATCTTAACTCTAATTCCTCAGGCAACACTAGTTTAGTGTATGACTGAATGATTTAATTGACTAAATAACCACAATGTCATTTTGAAGAAAGCATTCTAAAACAATATTCTTCAATTCTTGTATTGTTTTAGTGTATTCATTTGTGTGTCCATGTGGATTAAATTCGTAAGAACAAGTCAGCCGACTGAAATTCAAAGAATAATTAAACATCTACTTGATTATCATTCTCACCCAAATTATTTTCCAGCTCCCCAACACATGGCAACAATATTCGCCATTGATTCAGAGGATAAACTTCACGCTTAGAAGGAGGCTGATGTCAGATCATTAAGAAAGCCTTGAAAACAAGCAGAATTTCGGAACTTCTTTACATTCTTTCTTGATGCCTATTGCGAGTTAAGTCGGACAACAGTAAGATTTCCTTTCAAAATTAATTATCGAACAAACATGGATCTGAATAAGGATGATGGATATTTTCTACCATGGCAATAAACCTGAAAAGCATATATATATATATATATATATATATATATATATATAGGATGAACAGAAAATAAGGTGCGTATTACCCTCACAACCGCAGTGACATCACGAAGAGGAGTTCTTGGATACCAAGAAGGTAGCGCGCTCCGCAATAGTCGGACCCTTCCCCGCCGGTCAGTCCAAGAAGGACTGTTCCGGTCAACAATAGGTGATCCGTTTCTCTGATTGCCAAAACCGCCGATCAACCTCCCCCCAGCTCGCGTGCCTCCTAGCCCGGCGGCTTGTCCGGAGCCCGTCCAGACAGCATTCACTCGACTAGGCGTGGATCCAAATAAAGCCGAATCCAACTCATCATCTAATATGCCAATGGCTCCAGATCGCCGGCGAGTGAATGCCGCCGCTATGTCCACCGGCTGTAGCCGTCTGTCTCGTGATTCCGGCATACCTACCCTGCATATATATTATTGGATCGAATCAATAGGGTCGGAAAAATCTAAGTCTAAAGAGAAGGACGGTAATCACATTATCCAGCAACGTTATATACAGAAGGATCCAAGGAAGGCCATGCGAGAAGAGTAGAGATAAAGAGAAGGAAATAGAGATTTACCTTAGAATGAAAGGGTTTTTTCTGATGGGCTCTGCGCGTGAAAGAATAGAAACGAAGTGCGAGGAGTGGACTCAAAGCGGCGGATTTTTTTCAAATGAAAAATGGGCGGTTTTATAGAAATTGCAATTTGGAATCTCAAAACGGCTCGCTTTCATTTTGAATTGTGCTTAGGAAGAATCTTCCCCCCCCCCCTCCCCCCGAAAAAAAAAAACAATTATTGAAGAATATGGTTGACGATCTGTTAACTGATGAGCATTGCGGAAAATTGGGATGTTATGATAAGAATCTTGTTGAGGTTGAGGGTCTGATAAGTGATAACTGATGAATTGGGTAAAATAATAACGAAGTTGTCAGAAGTGGGATTTGAACCCACGCCCTCGTTAGAGGACCAGAACTTGAGTCTGGCGCCTTAGACCACTCGGCCATCCTGACACTGGATGTCAATCTTTCTTGATACATATAAATTTTAGTATATTTCACGCATTTCAGATTGCCTAAACAAAATCCTTAGCCTCTCTTTGGACATATTTATCTGATTTAATTAAACTAAAAAAATTAGTTAAATTAGTTTATATGAATTTTATTTTTTAAGATACCCTAATATCTTCCTTAATTCTCTCATTCCCTCTCATTCTTGATTATTATTGAGAGAGTATCAATAAAAATAAAATAGAAAAAGATTAACAAATATAAAAAATATTGAATGGAAAAGATTGGAAATGCCTCGTTTCAATGTTTCATACCATGATGGAAAAACTAGTTTAATGAAAAGAAAAAACTATTCATAAAAATAGTTTGTGTAATTACGTGATAACAAATTATTACTGTTCGAATCCCCGGCACTAACAACTCAACTTTTTGTCTATAAAAAAAGTGTCCTGAATTTCATGAATTCATTGTCCTAACCATAATTTTATCCGGGGAATAACTAAACAACTTCACATCTCAGTCATTGGCTCATTGCCACCACTTTCACAATTTTGCAATATCGCTGCCTGATAACTCCAGGAAATTGAAAACCAAAGCAACCAATTAAAATGATCTCAGAAGGTAGGAACTTTTATTCCAAAAGCTTACCCACTGAATTTATCTTCTGCAATCTTCATATTTTCAATGTGTACGTATGTAGTTATTTATTTCAGGGTTAAAGGGCATTTTTGCCCCGAAAGTATTGATTCAGGAGCAATGTCGTCCCGAAAATTTCATTTGGGTCAATTTTGCCCCGACCGTTATCCCAGTTAAGTTTGACCGTTAGTTGACCAAATTGAGGGGCAAATTTGATCATAAGTGAAAACTTTTAAAACAAATTTGGTCATAAGTTGAAACTTTCAGGTAGAGCTGGGAAAACGGGCCAAGCTTGTTAGCCGGCCTATTTAGGCCTTAAATTTATAAGGGCCGGGCTTAAGATTTTTGTCTCAAAAGTGAAAGTAGACCTAAAATGATCGGCCCTGTAGGGTCGAGTGCCTAAACGGGCCGACCCTGTAAGGCTGAGGGCCTAAAATTGCCCTGGAAGTAGAACTGGAAAAAAGGGTTGGCCCGGCTCTACAGGGCCGAAGCTATTTTAATAATTTTTACTATTTTTTTAGTTTTTTTAAAAATTAAATTAATAGAAGTACTACTTTAAAACATAAATATTATTAAAATTAGGATGTAAACTGTACGCATTAGCGATGTCCAAAAAGTTTGGTGGTCTAGGTAGATCGACCCGACCGATAGAAAGAAAAGAAAATGGTCTGAAACACTTTAAATAGACCATACCAGACTGATTTGATCGAGCCGGACTGGACATCGGGCCAAGGGCTCAGACCCCTTGGTCTGGTCCAGTTTGACTCGAATTTTTTTTATATCCTGTATATATTTCTTTTAATATCCAATTACCCAGTGACCAGTGTCCTTGTTCTAGTCGGCTGTCGGTCATTCCAATTGGCAATTAGGTTAGCCGGTTAGGTTAGGCAATTGGCCATTATAGACTCTTACTCCCTCACCTCGGCACCTCGCGTCCTTGCTTACGGACCGTCTCTCCATCTTTACACTCAGCTCACTCCTTCACATTCTCACACTCACAGTCACAATCATCTCGAGAGTTATCGGATACAGGCGTGACGCCTCTCCTTCTCTCCTCACAATTGCTTTAAAAATTAAAAAAATAGTAAAAATTATTAAAATAGCTTTGACCCTGCAAGGCTAGGCCGACCCTTTTTCCTAGCTCTACTTCCAGGGCAATTTTAGGCCATCAGCCCTACAGGGTTAGCTTTTTTAGGCTCGCTTTCACTTTTAAGACAAAAATTTTAAGTCTGACTCTTACAAATTCAAGGCCTAAATAGGCCAGCCTGATAGACTCGGCCCATTTTCACGAGTCCACCTGAAAGTTTCAATTTAGGACCAAATTTGCTCTAAAAGTTTTCACTTAGGAGCAAATTTGCCCCTCAATTTGATTAACTAAGGTCAAACTTAACTGGGATAACGATCAGGGCAAAATTGCCCCTGAGCTAATACTTCCGAAGCAAAAATACCCTTTATTTTAATCCTTCAAGAAAGAACATTGATTCTTTATGGTACTCATCATCCAAGTTTGTGAACCCGAACCGGACCGGCCGGTCTAGCCTGGAAACCGACAGCCAAACCGGGCCGGTTTGGCATTTAAAAAAAGAAAATCAATTTTTTTAATTTTTCTTTAAGATTTTATATAAATAAGCATAAAATATTCAATTTCTCACCGGTTTGGCTCCGATTTAGCTCTGATTTGACTCTGATATGACCCGTTGACCCATAACTTAATACCCGATCGGTTTAGTGACCGGTTTGGATTTCAGAACCTTGCTCATCATAACTGAATCATTCACACTCATCCCACCATAAACAAACAGAAACGATCTGAGGTGCAGCTTATAACCCCAAAACCATATTTCTGAGCTGTAACTTTTAACCCAGAAACATATCTGGGCATATATTGACAAGAATTGATTTATATCGTATAGATTATCCTTGCAAAATATGGAAGCATGGAAAAGAATTCATGTCAAATTTTTTATTTTTTATTTTTGCCACAGAAAAATTCATGTCAAATTACATTATGTACAAGGGCAAAAAGGATTTTTCCATAAGCTCATCCTCTTCTTTTTTCTTTGCGTTTTTCAGGCCAAGATCTTTCATTACAATACATGCAGCCAGATACACCAACGCTGCACCATCAATGAATTTCGATGCTACTTTTTCTTCTTTTTCTTTTCCCTGCATCACATTTAAGATGTGCACAAGATCACGCCTTTCGGCTCCTCAAGCTTCTATTCAAGATAGCCTGCTAGTTTCACGCACATTGGCCTTCTTAAAGCCGGGCAGAAAAGGCTAAGTGGGCATCATGTGAGCTTGTTCTGAGATTCAGATCCACTGGCTGCAGCTTTCATCTGCTCCAGCTTCTTCCGAAGATAGGCCTGCTTTAGCTTCTCCCGATGAGCAGCTACCTGCTCCTGCCTCCGCAATTTTATATCAGAGGCCTTTTCTCTTGCTCGATTAGCTTCTTCATGTACTTCCCTGAAAACCATAATTCAAAAGGAACTTATAGAATCAGCGATGATTAGGCATTAATTACAATTTTATCCATGACAAACGAGGAGACAAAGTGAGAAATTATCAAAAACCACGTCAATGAGAAAACAGTCTATAACAGCAACACAAAGAACGCAAGGATTGTTCCTTTTTTAGTGCTCAAGAATTTAAAAATATGCATTACCCAAGCTAAGACTGCTCACCAAGCCTACTTGCCCTGCCTCCTATGGTCTTTTTCTCATTATACTTAATTTATTCAAGAAGTCCAACCTCGAAATACTTGTCCTGCGGAAGTAGTAAAATCTTTCCACAACAATTTATGCCACCACTTGCTATGAGCTAAATACATATGTTCAAAGAAAAATAACGGTAAGTGGTGACATTGCAGGAACAAGAACAGGAGGAAAGTAAAAGAATCTACACATTCTACTCAATAAGCAAAAATCAATCTGAATTCAGTAGAGCCATGACAATAGACACGAATCCTATCGGAACTTTTGATATGTAGTCCCTGATCAGGACCATCAAAAGACTAAACTTGCCATTGTTATATTCCAACTATTTCCATATGGATCAAGAACCTTTAAGCTAAAACAGTACGTGAAAAGCATTGATCTCATACCTAATAAAGCGCTTGTGCTCAACACTGTCAACTGGTCCAGCTGCTCGGGCAGAAGGTTTGGGGTTAAACAGCAAAGAAGCATCGGTATCACCATCTTCATTTTCTTGTGGCAATGTCTGAGAGACACCATGGCTTTGGGGTGGTTGTGACTCGTCCACATACCCCTTTCGAAAAAAATCCACACAATACTTTTCTTTATCCTCTTCGTCAGACAATTCTCCCTTCACCAACTTATCGTATAACTCAGCCTTTCTCTCTAATGCTGCATAGCTAACTGATCCGTCTTCAACTGCTTTTAGCTCAAGTTTGTCTCTGCATTATGGTATAAAAGAAGTTTCAGCATAATTAGAACAAGATGAATAGATCCATCCTGAAATGTTTACGTAATTAAGATAACACAAATAACTAAGCATCAAACGGAACTTTGTTGCCTCAACAATTATCATCAATCTTTTCACCCTTTCCCTCCTTCATCTATAATCTAGCACGTTCAACACATTTCAGAAGAAAATACATCTTATGGGTCCAACTAATCCTACTTGTCAAAATTGATACATAAATTTTAGAAGCCACATTCAACTGCTTTTAAGTTAAAATTAATTGCAAAGAACCAACATGATTTTGACTGCAAAATGCTTGAATCCATTCAATTTTAGTTCTAAAAACTCTTTCCTAGTTTCAGAAATATCAACCGACACAAAATGTCTTCAAATTTAGTCGAAATTGAGATCCAGAGACGTTTTGTTATGTTTTGATAGTAAGTAAATGAGATGTTTCCTCAACATATTATCAATAGCAAAAAGAACAGAGGCAATTTTCCGAACCCAATCCAATACAAATAAGTGTTAGCAGTAGCACAGGGAATATCATAAAAGAACAATAAAAAAGATATTATGCAAAGAAAATCATACTTGAGATCACGGGCATCGACCCCAGAGTTCTTGGCGGACAAAGCATCTTTACGAACAATCTTTGACTTTGCGCGTTGGTATTCAACCTCCGGGCCGGCTAATTCCCGAGACTTCTTGGACTCTTCCTGAGACCTGTAGAGCTGAGCCTTCAATTCCATGATCGAAGATGCCCCAACGCCCGCGATTGCACGGTGCTTCTTGGGCATTATCGACGATTCCGTTAGCCATCCCAGCGATTCCACCACCATCCTCTTCTTACTCTCCTCTTCCCCCATCGAGAAATTGGAGCAAAACAACACAATAATCAAATCCGGCGCTGAGTATGGAATTATAGATATAGAGGAAAACCTCGGATTGTATGATCGAATCGGAATTACGACCGGATGAATCCAGGAAAGTAGGTTTTCGACGGGTTCATCGCCTAGGCGGTTTGTTCGATGGGTCTAATGGGTCGGGCCTAAAAAATACACCAATATCCGTTTCCTCTTCCCCCCCCCCTCCCCCGTTGAGATGGCCGTTCAAGAAATAGTTTTTGAAAATTACTTATTAGCACATTTTCCCAATACTCCCTTGATTCAAATTAGTGCCGAACATGAGTTTTTGAAAATTGATTTGTGTGATCAAAATGTTAATGTCTTTTTTTTAGGGTAAAGATGCAACAATATTTTGTATAAGAGGCAACTAGCATCATAAAGTTTTCAGTGGGGCTAAAACACACACAAACATTGAAAAGTGGAGCAATTTTACAACAGTCTTCTTATCTGTTAATGTTGACCAAACTGAAAAATGAGAGAAAAAAACGTTTGACCTGAAATAATGACATGGCAATGTATGAATTGGTGACATGGAATGGTCTCTTTATATTTGCCAACCTCAGCTGGTCTTAATTAAAAAACACTTGAATTAAAAAAAAAAGCTTAACGATATGAGGAAAGGAAAAAACAAGAATATGAAAAAAAAAGTGTTTGCGAATTGGATATGTCGTTCTCGTGAGGAAGAAGCTGATAATGAGGGATGTGGTAGGGTTTTTGATTGTCAATCCGAGAGAGTGAAAAGTGAGGTTGAAATCGAGGAAGGGAGAGAAGTCGAGATTCTTCTAGGATGTTGTGGTGTGGAAGGGAGGAATCTATGGAAGAAGCGACAAGTGCGAATCTATGCTGGTAAGTGTCGATTAAGGCAAAAAGTTGTTGGTTTCTGCTAGGTACAGTGGAATGGCATGAAAGCCCCTAACTTATTTATGTATTTGCTTATTACAAAGTAGATGGAAAAAATTTATGCTATTGAAGGGAGAGATACAACCAAAACGGATCGACATAGGGAGGGGGAAAAAGAGGCCAATACGGGTCTAAATATAGAGGAACATAAGAAGGAGATATTGGAACAGAGGTATGAAAAGTTATTGAAGAAGGTAAATTCTATCTACTTTATGCGTAGCAATAGTTAGGATACAACTGAGGGAAATGTTGCTGAAAGCATTATACCTGTAAATGACAGAGGGGTTTTGGGGAATGTTGCTGAAGGAGTTGCAGTTGATAATGAAGGGAAAGAGAGAGTTGTAAAAGAAGTAATTGATGTAATAGAGGGGGTAGAGGACATAGTTGATGCTGACGGACTTAATGAAATAATTAAACTTGGTAACACAGAAAACATTGATGTTCTTGTTTGAGAGAAGGGGAAAGCATTAGTTTGTGAGGATGATAGTGAAGATGAGAGCTATATTGTAGAAAGTAGAAGCTCAGATACTGAAGAGAGTGTGAAGGATGAACTTGAATTGACTGAAGAGTTGGATGCAAGTGAGGATGATGAGTAAGATTTGGGCCTATAAAGTGATGGGCCTAATGAGTCTGATAGTAGGCCCTTTTTTATGGTGGGTATGACATTTGCGAATAAAGTAAAGCTTAGGAGGGCTATCGATAGGTATGCTATTGAAAAGGGGGATAATGTGAAAATAGTGAGAAGTGAGAAGAGGTTAGTCATAACTATTTGTGAATAGGGCTGCCCATTCATATTATATGCATCCAAAGATGGGTTAAATGTAAGGTACAAGGTGAAGACGTTGTGGTACGAGCATAGTTGTGCTAGGGTCTATAAGAACCAAAGGGCTACCGTGAGGTGGCTAGTTAAACACTTTAAGGAAAAAATCCAAGAGAAGCCGGAGTACAGTGTCAATGACATGAAAAGGGATGTTGAGCATGAGCTCATGGTGCATGTCAATATTTACAAGTACAAGAGGGCAAAGAGGAGGATAATACAAGACATGGATGGGAGCTTCCAAGATGAGTTTGGTAGGTTGGAAGCATACTGCAATGAGCTAAGGATATCGAATCCAGGGTCAAATGTCAATGTAGAGATAAGTAAAGAGGCATTGGAGCTGGGACGAAGAGTTTTCAATAGGATGTACCTATGTTTCAATGCTTCAACTGCATACTACAAAAAAACTGTAATTTAGTAGCGATTACAAATGTGTAGTTGTACCGCTATAAAAGCCATTAATAGTGGTTGAAAAAATCGCTACAAAATTCACTGTTGCAGAGAAATTTGTAGCGCTTATACTAAATCGCTACTCATGTAAACAAATCGCTACTAACTTTGTAGCGATTAATAGAAACCGCTAGAAGAGGCTCATGTTGATAACACAATATATGTATATATTGTAGCGGTTAAAAAATTGCTACAAATGTTTGGCAGCAAAGCGGGAAATTAAAAATAAAAATTTGGCTCTAATTTTGTAGCAGTTCCAAAACCGCTACTAAGTGAAAATTTGAATTTAAAAAAAGCTGGCGCCCAAACTTTGTAGCGGTTACAAAACCGCTATAAATATATGAAATTTCAAAAATAACGCCAAAAAATTGAATCCAATTTGTGTTTTAAATTTGTAATTGTTTTAAAACCGTTACAAATTGTTGAGAAAATTAAATACACACACACACACAATAATATGAGTCCATTATATTATGTTAAATAATTTATTATTGCATCAAATTAAATAATAGTAATTATTATTTGAGATTAATGATTAAATTGATTTAGATAAGTATAAAGTTTATATATGTAATATTAAAAATGTGTAGGTAATAAGGACTTACTATGTTATTTACTAGAAGCTGATCATTATAGAAGGAATATTGAATATATTAAGGAAAAATGGTTAAATTCCTGGAGAAAAAGGAAAAATAATTAAAATAAGTATTATAAGAAGGAAAAAAAATTTAAAATAAGAGAATTAAAATAATTTTTACCTTATTTAATGACCTTGCACAGTTCTTGAAAAAAAAACTCAGATGAGAAAAAACAAGAGAGAAGTAGGGTGGAAAGAATTAGAGGAGTGTTTGAAATAAGGTGTGGTGAGGGTATTTATAAGGATCTACGTAACGCTTATAGCAGTTGATGTGACATTATTTATAGCGGTTTGTTTCTTTGTAGTGGCTTTTTCAATTTTATAGCGATTTATCATGTTGCAGCGGTTATTTAGCCTTTGTAGCAGTTATAAAATCGCTATAAAGTTTGGTATCAGTTTTTTTAATATAAATTAAGATTTACAAGAACAAAAGAAAATTTTTTTAATCATTTTTCCATCGTCATCCCTACAAAAATTTTGTCGAGAAAATGTTAGTATGGTATTATTTTGTAGAAAAATTAAATTTAAATGATGTGAATTTATAAAAATGCACTGAACTATATGTAAATTGTCATCGCCATTAGGTAAGAAGTTTTCAAAATTGGTGAGCTGGAATAGCTCACTCTCGTAGGTGATGTTATCCACATCACCCATGTCGTAAAGGTCTTGAGACTTTAAGTGAACCACCATATTCCAATCCTCGTGCCTCTTGTCCCTGACATAATAAACCTAGTGTGCCTCTACGGCGAGAATATACGGCTCATCATTTTCATATTGACTTGTGTGAATTAGCAGGGAGAAATTTACCTATGTGATGCCTAAGTTGTCAGTTGTGAGTCCCCAGGAAGTAGTGGTATTTGCTCACAAACACTTAAACAGCATCACGGTGAAACGACCTTGGTAATTTAGTTCAACGACATTAAGAAGCTTTCCATAGTAAGGGGCGCCTCCGAACTGCATGTTGGCGTCACTGCTACTCGCATAACTCCTTATCCCAAAGGTACCATAAACACCCGAATTTTGAGTTTGCAATCATTGATCTAGTGAAACTGTGCAAAACTTGAAACCATCAACATTGTATAATGTAAACCTTTTTACATGGTCAAGAGGGCCAATTGTGAGAGCTCTGAAATCTAGTGAATATGGGTTGTGGTCATTTAGTATTCTGCGCGCAAACTAGCTTGAGAATTCTCTATGGACCTTTTTGTCAACTTCAGAGGATGTTTATGCTCGAATCCTAAGTTGACGCTTCACATGACTTCTGAATTCCCTGCAATTAATCATAGGAAGACGATCATGAAATGTAAGGATAAATATAGAATAACATGAGTGTCCAATTCTTACTGAAGGAAGGGTTCAACTTGAGTTTGCAATTAATCAAGACATGTATATGTGCTTGCAACTTCTCAGTTTTCGTTAGTTTGAAGTTCTCAATTCCTCTAACTGGTTTACCAATATGAGGAATTAACAACTCATGATGTTGGCGCAAGTACAGGACAATCGTCTATATGAGGAGGTCAGTTGAAAGCAGTCTCAATGTCATCAAGGTATCTTGAACAGAAATACATGACCTCATCCCTTATATAACCTTCAGTTATAGAACCTTCTGGTCACACCTTATTCCTTACATCAGATTTCAATTTCCCAAGAAACCTAAAAGTAAAGAAGGAAAAATGATATTAAATGTTGAAATGGACGACTAGCAAACATAGGAACTAATAATGACTCACATATGTAAAATGAGTACCTCTCAATAGGATATATCCATCGATATTGAATTAGGCCAGCGATCTTTGTTTCATGAACAAGGTGGACTGTAAGGTGAACCTTCACAGTGAAAAAGGACGGAGGAAAAATAATCTCCAAATGACAAAGCGTAAAAATGATTTTGGACTACAGCTAATCGAGCTCCTCAACGATCAAAACCTTAGAATACAACTTACGAAAGAAAGAACAAAGCTCCACCAAAACGATAGACATATCTGGAGGAAGTGCATTCTTTATAGCCAGCGGAAGTAACTGTTGTATAAGAGCATGTGAGTTATGACTCTTTAGGCTAGTAACCTTTTGGGCCTGCATGTCAATACATTATGAAATGTGGCTTGAATATCCATCAGGAACTTTTTTTTGTTCAACATCATGATGAAGACTTCCTTGTTTGGTTTTGTGAGGGTGAATTTTGCCGGTTGAAATTTATTATGCTCATCTGGCCACGCGTCTTCACGAACTCCCATGGCAAGTAAATCTTTCCTCGTTTGAAGATGATCTTTTGACTTGCCGGGTTCGTTAAGCAGCGTGTATAGCATATTGTCGTATACATTTTTTTCAATGTACATGATATTAAAACTGTGGCGAAGTAAATTGGATTTCCAATATAGAAGAGTAAAGAAAATGCTTATCTTCCTTTATTGTTGAGGCGTAAAAGCAGAAGTCTTGCCCGTCTTTCACCCTACTTTTGTTGCATTATCGCTTTTCCCGAACTCGAATTCAACATCCTCAAGCTGGTGTAAGATATCTGTATTAGATAAAGTCTGAGGAGGTCCTCTTTTTTCTGGTTTCCCATTAAAATGATTCTGTTGCAATCTAAACCTATGCTTTCCATCGAGAAACCTCTGATGGCCCATGAAGCACCACTTTCAATATCTGGGGAAAGCGCACTGCGTCAGAGTCAAAATAACAAGTTGGACATGTCGACCTAGTATTCACATTCCACCCGTATAACGTTCCCCGGCCAGGAAAGTCATTAATCGTCCACATCAAGGATGCACGCAAGTTGAACAATGTTATTATCAGTGCCTCTTTGCTTGGAATGATCATAAACAAGATGAAAGAGCTTTGTTTCATACACATGTAGGGGGTAAGTTGTAGGGAACTAAGCTACCCGCCAAATACCGTAACTTGTACTAAGATTCCTAAATGGATTGAAACCATCTGCCACTAAAGCAAGCCAGACATTTCTGGGGTCATCCTTGAAATATGGAAAGTATTTGTCAAACATTTTTCATGTGTTTGCATCCCGAAGATGTCTTAATTTACCATCTTCATTCTTATCAACCTCATGCCACCTCATATGATCCGCTGTTTTGGAAGTCATAAACAATTTTTGTAACCGTGGCTTCAAAAGAAAGTATTTGAGAATCTTTGTAGGTTTGTTCTTCTGTTTTTTCCCCTTCTGAATTATCTTGTACCTCGATATATGACATGGCTTAAAAGTCTTCCTACTAGCATCATCTCCCTAAAATAGCATACAATCATTGGGGCATGTATCGATTTTTTGGTAGTTCAAGTCCAATCTGTTAATAATCTTCTCGGCCTCATAGAACGTTGTAGGAATCTCCGTGTTGGGGAGCACATCTTCTAATAATTCTAGCAACATCGACATTCCTTTATTTTTGATTCCACACAAGTACTTGATATGATACAACTTAATCAAGAAAGATAGTTTAGAGTATTTTCGACAAACTTGATATAAATGTCGATTTGCTTCATCCATAAGGCTGAAAAAAATCTCGAGCTGCTTCTTTCCTCAAGAACACAGGGTCTGAACCTTGTAGCTCTTCGTTGAAGTTGTCATCTTAAAAACCAAATGCATCACGCACAGCCTCATTACCAGGATCATCTTCATCTACTTATACTCCTACTTGTGAACTTTGAGGAAGAGGATCATCATATCTTATAACGGCCTTCTCACCGTGAACTCTTCATAACGTATAGTCTTTCAGGAAAGATTTCACAAGCAAATGCTCCTTAAAAACTTGTCGTGTATGCCACTTCTTGAACTTGCATTTCCAACACGGTCATGCGATCTTACCATTGTAAAGTTCTTTCATTAAAACAATAATTAACCAAAGGTTTAACAAAATCATTTGGCAAAACATTCTCATATACCCAGTTGGGCTTTGAACTTCACCAGATTCAACATAATTATTTACTAATTAGTTCAAACTCTTTAACTGCATAATATGTCATCACATTAAAATATCCATATCATGCCAAATTATGGATCCACAAGTTCAAAACAAGTCATAAGGCCTTTAAGCCATCCAACATCATCAGAGAGGAATTAAAAATATGTAGTTAATGTATCAAATCTCCAAAATATATCAAAGTATGCAGATGAGCCCTAACATGTCAATATACAATAATCTAACATATATTAAAAAGATGGAAGCACTACTTTTAATAGAAGTAGCTTAAGCTTCTGGAGTCTTCCCTGATGGACTCGCACGACAACTATCACCTAGAAAAAATGTTAAATTAACGGGGTGAGACAAAAGCCTTAATAACCAGCAACCCATCTCATCGGACACCTCAGTAACGTGTCAAGTGGGACGGTTATAAAAACATAACATTATTAAAATATCACTTGTCCATATGTATACATAATAATTCACAATATCATAATCTCATTCTCATATTTATCACATATGTATACAAGATTCAAAATATCAAAATTTATTCTCTGTCTTCCCTTATTTCGTCTCCGCCTTATTTCCTCTGATTGAACACATGGGCTAGTACTCACCCATATGATTGGTAGCTTAACTCAACAAGCTCACCGATCAAGTGAAATAGACCGGCCAAAGTCCACAGAGCACAAGACAGGACCTTGAGTTCCCCCTCTAAATACATTAGTGGAATGTCAATGCCTTACTAAACACAAATGGGCCAAAGGACTAGCCAGTGTACACCTGGAAGTCCACCACCTTATTTCCTCTTTTGTACAAGAATTCACCCTTTTTCTTCTTTAAGTAACCTCCCATTAAATCCACATCCACCATCCCCTCTCATACCAATATAACATGTCATTATCAATTCATAATTATCAAAGAATCTTTCCAATCTCATAAATAAATACCAATCATATAATATAATATTACTAGTCATTTTCTCGATAAAAATAAGTCACACAAGACAATTTCATTAGCAACATATTTTTCCAAAATCCATATCACATATCAATAGCCAAGTTTATAAATCTATATAATTAAAAATCTCTTACAGACATCATACAAGCATGCACAATAAGAGGAAATTGGTTACCTATCGCCAAAGCTAATTATTACCACACTGCTCCTAATCTAAGAGCTCAAACACAAGCTAAAATCAATCTACCACAATCAATTTACTACCCATTAATAACCCTCCAAAACTCCACATAATCAAAATTATAACTTGTATACAGATTTTAATCATAATATATTATAAAAACTGAAAATAACAGTTTGGGTTTAAATTTTAAAAATGACAATTTAGTCCTCCTAATTTCATAAATGTGTTGCTTTCAAACAGTCAAAGGAGACAAAGTGCCCGTTTGGTTCACGGAATTGGAAGTAATGTAATGTAATGATGATTACATAATTTGTTTGGTTTGTTATTAAGGAAAGATTATGCATATGCATAAAAACATTTGATTGGATTACATCGAATATGACAATATATGGAAATAATATAGTAAGGGACAAAATTACCCCTTTTTACACATATAATAATGTACACATTGTGTTCATGATAATTTTTTTCATTTTGTACATTGTACACGAAAGGTTCATAGTAATTTTTTAATATTTAATGGTGGAAATATTATGTATTATATAGATTGGATTCATATTAATTTTTTAATATTTAATGATAAGAATATTATTTAATGAGATATTTTAATATTTTATTCACGGTGGAATGTAATTTTAAAAATTTTTCAATTGAAAATATTTCTTAAATTTCTATATTATTAATTATTTTTGTGATATTTAATGGTGATAATTAAAATTATTTAATATTTAACCACATTTATGAGAGAGCACTTTGGTCAATTTAAAAAATTATAATTGCAATAATGTCATTTTCACAAGATTATAGTGATGTCTACATCCTCATTCATCAATCATAGTAGTGTAATTCTGATTACATCAAATGATATAATCAGAATTACAAAATGTAATCTTCTTTATATTAAATAAGTATAACCAATTAACGCTGTAATCACACTATTATATCAGGATTACATATAATCCTCCCTCATGTAATCGAACCAAACGGACTAAAATATATGACAGTTATGCAATGGGTGGGATTGACTATGCCTAAACTAACGAACGCTATCTCAGACTTAACGGCTGTGGTAAAATTGCCTTACTTTTCAATGTTTATGTGTGTTTTAGCCCCACTAAAAACTTTATAGTACTAGTTGCCTATGGCGCAAAACATTATTATTAAAATTACACATTTACCCTCTCTTTTTTATTACCTGAAAATGTTATTGCTGGTAACCTTAATGTATGTAAATGAAACAATGGAATAAATTTTTTTTAATAAGTAATGCATTGTGCTCTCTCTTTCTCCCCCTCTCAGTGTAGGGAAATAATTTCTCTCTTTTAAAGTTGTCATTTATATTTTTAGTGCATCAGAATTGTCATTTATTAGCATAGTTTTCAAAGTTTGTTACACCCTACTTCCTTAATCGATATTTACTTGTTCCTCATTAGGTAAAACCCACACGGATTAAGAAGAAAACAAAACCTACATACTCTAAGATTTTTTCTTCTTCTAATTTTACCTTCTTATTTTCAATCTTAAATACCCCCTTTAAGGCCCTTTGTTTAATCGGAGTGTTATTGAAAACTTGTAATTAATATATCTTGAACTTGAAATTTAAAAGAGGACATATATTTAGAAATCAAATGAAAATTTAAAAAAAGATATATAAGTGAATAGCTATGGAAGAAGTAGAAGTGATGATTTGCTTATTTCTTTGATGTTATATCTCTTTTTACGGAATTACTTTATTAATTAGGATATGTTTAATTGAATGCACTAATTTAGATCAAAGTATTGAGAATTACAATCTTATAAATATGAAAATTATAAGCAGATACATTAACATAGCTCCATATGCTTTTTTTTTTAACTACATGACTATATATCTGAATTATATTCAAATATTGTCGATTTCAATTGGGGATAATTTTCTTAAAAGTGTTTGAGACCTTATACTTCAATAGTCAAAGTCCCTGCTACTCAGAGTGACACTTGTTGTTATGGTTCTAGATGCTTTCTTAATACATGAGTTGAGAAACCTTATTGATATTAATATCATCAAAATCAAAAACCTTCATCATTAGTAGTTTTTTTTTTGGCCAAAAAGAAACTACTAGTCATCAAATCCATTTGAATATTTAATATTGAACTTGATTTATTTAAACCATAATGAAATGTACACAAAGTAACATCACAATCACCTATGCCAGTAACACTTATAATATTCATCATGATACAAATTCAAAAAGAATATATACATTAAGAAAAACAAGAAGCATGGGAAAAAGTAGAAGCATAAACCAACAAGGCTTCTCTTTTCCATATGAATGCACTCCATCAAAGTTTGCCTTTCATAAAGATGACTTCCACTAGTGACTAGTCCAAAAGAAAACACCCACAAGATAAAGTAAAAATGACCAATCCCAAATATTTTGACAAGAAAGAATATTAAGCAAATCAAGTCAAGATACAAATAAACGTACAAGTATGCCAAAAGTAGATGTCACTAAAAAAAATATCACCTAACACACTTCTATATTTATTTGTGACCAACTTAACATGTTTATCTTAGGGTCAGGGTCTTAATACCTATCATCTATGAATGATATAAAAATTCTAACAAGCTAGTCACACTATTACCCATAGTCTGTAAATAGTGTGATTCATTTCTCAAGCCGCATCTATATAATACACAAGATCCACACTAGTATGTCCTAAAAATAGGAGAAAAGAATGACTATGAGTCAAATAAGCTTGCAAGTGCATTAGATTTTGCAGGTGATGAGATTGGAATCAAATCTTTGTGGTGGGTATGACTTTGAGGATTAATAATATTATTGAAGGAGACAATGGATAATGAAGAAGAATGATGATGAGGAGTGGTAGTAGTGGGTATAATGAGAGTTTGCTTTTTCAAGTAAACCAATTTGTCTTGGAGGAGAAAAAGCAAAGCAAAGAAAGAGACTTGAAGTGTGAAAAGGATAGTCCAAAGGTTGGTGCTTTTCGAGGTTCTCTTATGGTAAGCTCTTAAGCCAGTGTATATGTTGATGATCCCCACAATTGAAATTGTGGTTCCCACTATCCAATGCATTATGTACCAATATCTCCTCTCTTTCGTTCCCCTGCAAACAAACATTAACATTCTTGGTCATAAAGGTATATGATCACATCAATTACTAAATCAATATTCAATGTAATAGCTACATGAAATTTCATTGTTGATGAGAAGTTGTGCATAGTACCACATGGATGATGAGATAGTATGTCATGTGGGCTGTTTGACGATCAAACTTAACAATGAAAGACAATATGGCAAAATTGTTATGTTTCGTAAACTTTCTAGACAGTAATACTACTAGAAAAAACTTCTAGATACCCATTATTTCTTTACGAAAACTTTTGGAGTAAAATCAATCCTTAATCCATATAAAATATGGAAAGCGTACAAAAGTGACATTTTTTATAGTCGTAAAAGTACAATTTATCTAAAGCTACCTGCAAATATATATATGAGATGTATAGATATTTTTTTAGAGTAAATTTTATCCTAATTTTAGTAATAAAAAAATTACACTATATTTAATACTCCATCTTGATCTCCTAAATCTAAAAACCTAGATAATTAATTTATAGATATTAAAAAATTAGTTAAGTTAGTTATTTATAATGTATGTTAGTTTTCTAAAAATACCATATTTAATCATTTGCATTAGAACTACGAACCTCTTAATGGAAACCCTTTAATATGTGCAACCAACCAATTGAGATAATTTAGAAACAAAAATTATAAATTTAGGAGACAAAGTGGATTAAGGGTCTTATATTTAGGACTAAAGTAAACCCTTAACTAACTCATACATTTTAGAAGTTGAGGGAGTACATACAATAAAATCTATGGGTTTGTGTGTGTGTCAACAATAAAATCAATCATTATTAATATATTTTATATGTTGAATTGAATATAATGAATGAAACCTGTGAGGCCTGAAAAAGCCAAGGAAGGCTTGAAGCAAGATAGCAGCATAAAGTGCAAGGCCAAGTCTTTGATGGAAGTTATCAAATGAATTCTCAAACTTCTTCAAAGACATGGCTGCTCCAACCGTTGTCAGTAGCACTGAAACCATCTGTTTCATCGTATATAAATTATAGGAGAAAAAACAAGTATTATTAATTGTTTGACAAGTAGATATATAATTCTCTACAGCATATATATCAAGTTTTTTTTGGGTAAAATAATAAATTACTTAACAAGAAGAGAATTATCTGTATTAATTTAGAAATTCATGAAATGATTCCTTGATGAGCCAAGTTTTGAAAGGGGAAAAAAGAGAAGTACAGTAAAATATTCTTCCACGTAGTTAATCTTGAGATTTATTATATGTCTTCCGATCCTTGTCGAATTGGTTAATTAGGTCAAAAGGATATATAATATATTTAACTAAATATATATATAAACCAACGTAATTATTTCAAATCTGAAGTGTCAAAGAAAAGAAAAAGATATGGACACCGTCCAACTCAGTGGACTCTGCTTATGTTTAAAACAAAGATCAACACTTGAATGATTACAAGAGCTAACTTCCAAGAATCATATTCTTACAAAAGATTTACTACAGAAATTCCTAATAATCTTTTTCTTTAAACATTGTTTATTAATTAATTAGTAATTAATGAAATGAATAAGTTTTCACAAAAAGAAGAATCTTGTAGGAACCTGAAAAGCAACGTGGAGATAGAAAAGAAGTGAAGCTTTCTTTGATGATGATGAGGAAGGTGGTGGTTGTGTAATGGAGATTCTGATAATAAGAATGCCAAGAGGCATGAACAATCCCATTGAAGCCCACAGTAACACTCCATGAACTGCAATATCAGATATCTTCCCACTGCTCACCTGCTCAATATAATGTAACAAACACATATTATTCTAACAATTTAATTAAATTATCTTTACATTTAACTATTAAGACTTATATAAATGAACTCTTCAGAATATCAGCTTTTTTTTTCTGCTAGCGTTATCACTTCCCCTCCTTAAATACATGGATATAAATAATTCGACACTAACAAAATACAAAATACAAAAAAAAAAAAAACAAGTTTGTTCATAAGGAAACTATAACATAAAGCAAGTTTTTCTTGAGATAGATCTTAGTGTAAAACAAGCATAGCGGGATGAAATCGACCTTCAAATCACATGACAGTAATTTTAGGCTTAGCCTTTTGTCAAACAATTAGAATGAAAGAAAGAAAAAGAAGTATAAGAAGAAGGAAGGAGAAGAGAAGCAACAAGAAGATTCTATTAATAGATGAAGAGAAATATGTAAAGAAAATTGCAAAAGAAGAGACATTAAGCTAAGTACCTTGGGAAGAATGTGGTCGTCAATATTAGTGATGTTGTGAGTTGCGAAGTGATTAGTAAAGCCGTGAGGAAGGTGAGGGCTGCAGAAAGTGAAAGGGAGAAGATAAAGGGAAACAATGAGGACCAAAATGCAGAAAGGGGTAGTGGAAGAAGATATAAGCATATTTCTTGAAAACCCTAAAGCCACTATATGAGATCTTGGAGTAGTTAATTACATGCCATAGCTATAGGGGATATGATTGTTCTTGGCTTAATTGGGATCATATATATGCCAATGAGGGATTTTAAATTAATAATTAATAATATATATATATATATATATAATGTGTCAATGAGCTAGGGGCATCTGCTTGTTCACTTACGAAGCTTTTCTAAAAGGGGATCCAATAATTGTGCATACTGATTAAAATCCCAGTGTGCATATGGTATGTAAATGTGATGCATGTTTTCAAAACAATATGTGAGTCTCAAGTATTGTCAACAACGAACACTTAGGTCAAGGAAGAGATGTATACTCAGTTGTTCTTAAGTACTACACCTGATCATAAATGTAAAAGTTAGATAATTAATTTGTGAATATTATAAAAATTAGTTAAGTTAATTATTTATAATAAATGTTAGTTTTTCTAAAATACTCTCTTTAATCATTACCCTATTAATGAAATCGATCCCCTTTTATTATATACAATCAATTGGGATGGCTTGAAAAAAAATTATAAATGGGGAATTAATTACTATGATATTCCAAAGAAATGATTTAATCACTTAATTAAAATCTTATAACAAGTGAGAAGTGAATAATAATTAGTTCCAGTTTAAAAAATTATAATACAATAGATTTATACTACTAATTTGTCATTGAGACTTTTAATTATTAAATCCTTACTTGAGATCTCATAATAATTCTCTCATTTATAAATTTAAGAGGCAAAATGAACTAAAGTCGTATATTTAAGATCAAAACAAATCCCTCAATTAGCTCCCGCATTAAGATGAAAGTAGTTTGTGTTTGAGTCTTGTGAGTGAAAACAATTAAATCATGTTTGGAGAGAATTTTGCATCTGGAGTCTGACGTAACTTGAATTTGAATTATTCAATTGGTTTTTCAAAGTGCACTATTTTTGAGTCTTTTCTAATGCAACAAGTATTTATATTAATATTGTTAATCTTCTAAAAATCCATCTTAGATTTAAAGATGTATTATATATGAGAGAGAATAGTGGAAGACATAATGATAAAAGTGGTTCACTTTTTTTCACTCTATAGTCTTTAATTTTTCTTTCCTCAACTCTGATTAATTAATTAAATAATCAAAATTAAGAGTTCATCAATGAAAGACCCTGCAGGCCATGTGTAGTTAAAATGGAATTTGTATATATCTTACTTTTCAATTGGACACAAATCACCCAATTATTTCACGCAAAATTTAAAAAAAAAACACTTCAAGTATTTTAAGACAAAACATTTAGCATATTTTAACCAATATACTACTATATATCCTGCATTTTCCCATTATATTCCCGCAATTTCTTCTCTTGACGATGATGGGTCAAATTAGTAAAGAAAAACATTTAAAATTTAATATTTGGTATTATTCATTAATCCTAATTCAAAGTCATGTCAAGCCATAATCCATATAGAGAAAAAATTATCTCTTCATGATCATTGCAATTGCAATAACCACAGTTTCAAGATCTTATTTGAAACGAGTCATCATCACTTTTTCACTAATTACTATACTCATCAATTAATATATTACTATATTAATTAACCATGCTTAAATCAATCCAAACACTTGATAAAAAAATATATTAAGCACTTTGAACCCTTAGTCATAATTAAGTACTCAAACTTTTAAAAAGATGAAATCCCACAAACTATATAAATTAAAATTATCCAGGTCTAAAAATTAAATTAACATATAAGAGTCATAATTGAACAATGACTAAACACCAACACCCACTTACAGGGAAGTCATGATGACTTAATGTGTCCTAATTTCATAGGAAAAAAATGAGCATGACCAATTAGAGCAGTGGTTGCTCCTAACTGAACCTCTCTTTTAAAAGAGTTACTTTAGTTTACCAAAAAAAAAAAAGAAGAAGAAGAAGAATTATTTTAGGCATCGATATATGTCCCTCACTACAAGACACTGTCAACATGTAACTTTTGAAATTAGGTGAATGAGAATATAGCGATTGAGACACTACATGTACCATCTTCTTTTTCAAACTGATTCTTTTCAACACAATTTTTTTTTTCTTTTATGCTTTCTCTTTGAAAGCTATAAAGTCAATAATCACATAACAGAAAAGGCTTTACCTATGCTTTTTTATTTTAATTTGTTTATTATAAAAATTTATCTAAAGTTTTTATTTCTATAAAGCAAAATAACTGCTATCCGTATAACTAACCTCATATAATGGGATAAGAGTATAAGGATTATTTGTTGTTGTTTGTTGTTGATAATATAATTATGTGTTAATTCCTTGTGAATATTGTTACTTCTTATTGATTTTATATCATTATATACACACCTTCTATAATTATACAATGAAGATGTAATTTTATTATATGATTATACGATTTAGTTAATTAAATTTTATATTTTCATATTTTAATTAAAGAATTTGATTGCAAGAATACAAATAATTAAATTTATTATAAATGACTTGCAACGATTTGCAACCATTAACGAATAAATAAAATTCATTCGGTGGTTTAATTAGTGGTTTAAGTTCAAATGGTCAAAAAAAGTAATTAAATAAGTCATTCCTTAAAACAAATCTTGATCGTTGATTTAAGGAATTAACACTATTGTTAAATCTTATAATTTGATCAAATTTTAGTCTTGATCTATGTAGTTTTATAAAGATTTAATTTGATTTTAACTAATAGTCCTTATATTTTTAATAATTTTTAATTTTAGTTTCTATAATTAAACCCAAATCAAATCCTCTTAAAGTTATAGGTATTAAAACTGACAATTTGAAACTATAGAAACTAAAACTAAAATCATGTCCAACTATAAGGGTCAACAATAATATTAACTCTTGATTTAATAATAAAAACATCATATAAATTATTTATCCAAAATAACACAATATCCTCTAATCAAAATAAATTGTAAAAATAAGCTATTAACTAATTTATCCTAATGATTATAAAATTTAAACTTTTGGCTTATATGTTTAATTAATGCTGAAGAAGACAAATTGGGGTAATCAAATATGATTACTACTGTGCAAAAAAGGGATCCAACCAGTTAGTTAGACCGGTTGAATAAGTGACGGGTTAGTGGTCCAATCTGGTATAAGCATCAGCTCGTGAACCGGTAAAAATTATTGGTTGGACTGGTCGCATTTTTTACTTTTTTATTTCTGTGAAATACATTTTTTTATTCTTTTAACTATTATCTCGCGCTATTTTTTAAGGAAAAATGAAAGTTTGAAGACCAAAATAGAGAGAAAAATACGTAAATAAAAAACAAATCTAAAAGAAAGAAGATTTTGAGAGGATATAATAATTAATTAATTATAGGAAAGGATATATCATTACATAAGTATAGGCACCATAATTAATACTAATAGATTTTAAGTATTTTTTTTTCAAAAATCTTCACTTTTATATATATATATATATATTTTATCACTAATAAATTATATTATTTTAATATGATCAAACTAATTACTGATTAGACCCGATTAACCATTAACATTTAAACATCTCCCGTGAGCGGGGTGTTCCCATTTTTTTGTTGCTTGATAATTACCGTTGGCATTATTGTCAAAGACATGGCACTAAGTCAATGTCATCATAATTAACCCTTATCCTTTCTATCAGCGAATTGCAATCATTTCATACACACCTTTTAATGCACAACACTCAATATTGATGAGAATTATTTTTATTTTTTAACCTTTTGGCAAGCATTAGTAGTTTTTATGACGTGATCAACCCCTCACTAATTATTCATCATGAGTGAATCAACAAGTGCTTAGCACGGAAACGGTAATAGGTAGGATGTTTAGTTTTATGTTTATACATAAATCCGATTTTTATAAATTGGGATAAAAAAATTTTATATATTTATCTCGTAGACTGTAAAAGCTAATTTATAGATCATAAAAGCTATCTAGTATACCGTAAATCACGATTGAAAAGCACGATTAGAAGTTTTAACCGCTATTCCAAACATCCTACACGAGTGTAAGAATAACTTTAATTAAAAGTAATTCATTGTTAAGTATGATTTTAAAAAAATTATAAATTTAAGAGATAAAATACATTTCAATTTTAGAATAAAACAAACTCATGAACTCCTATGTGTTTGTGTTTTTAAGACCAAAAGGAGTAGTATTAATTGTTTACACCCCACTTACTATAAAACTTCCTCTAACTAATAAGTAAGAGCTTATGTTGATGGTAAAATTAAGATTTATAATAAATAACTAATTTTAATTTGTGCTAATAAAAAGAAGTGAAGTAATATGGAGACCCAAACATATGAGAAAGCAAGACTCATGGTCAGAGACACCAGCTCATGCACAGCATGAATTAAGACCAGTAAGTGACGTCAAATAAAAACATACCCTTATTGGTATTCACAAGTCAAAGACTTTTCCAGATTACAATAATAAATTAATAATAACTTATAACACTCCGTAAAAATCGCTCATCAAATCGAATGCATTGATATCATAATGTCGGAGTCACATCTGTGTGTCTCTAATCATGTACTACTTGCTCAAATAAATTAAGAAAAAAAAAGGGGAAAAAACCAAATATATAACAATTAAGTTTTATCCTACTTTAAGTTTTGTGGGCTGCATTGATCACATTATACCATTGAATTCGATCAAAAATCAAATCTCTTGATGAATTATTAATTAAGAAGTCTAACTCAATCATCATTAAGGCCTTTTTCTACCTATTATTATTAGGTTTCAAACAACTTAATCTATCATTTTCATTGGTATATATAATGATGACCTTCTCTATGTATACTCAAATTACCTCAAAACGATTTTTCACAATTTTTATTTTAATAGGTTTCACTTCAATCATTCCTCATGTAAGTTTACTATTAATTTTATTTTTCTTTATATGACTACATACTCATCTCAACATCATCATCTCAATTACCCCGACTTTATGTGTAGTATTAAAAAATTATTATTGTTTAAATTTATAAAAATTATATGTACCACATAATTCGTACGTAAAACATCAACTCACAATTCTGGTCTTTTAAGACCCTATCTTTACCATAACACATTGCCCACCAATTCCGAGTACACTATTGTTTGGCGAGGTAATTCTCAGTCAACATAAAGTTGCTGACGGTTGCAATTGGAAACAGAATAGGCAAAATTAAATATGGGGTTTGGTTCGTTTTGTAAACAGGTCAAAAGTTTGAATCTTATACCTCCACTTGGTTTGTTTATGTCGAGATTTTTGTGTGATTCATTAGCTATTAGAGATCATTTCTCTTCTTTTGTATTCTTTTTTTTTTTTAATGGAAACTGGAATTCATTGAAACGTCTAATAAAGCATTATAGATATTGGGAAGAAGATACCTCGATCATTCTTCATTTCCAAGTAAATGCTTCCTACCGTTTTAGCTCTGCTGACAATGAGGCGAGATAGCATCTATTTTTCGATTGCCATTGGGCTTGTGCTATTTGGTTTGCCCTTCCGTTTGGTCTTTCATTCTGATCATGTTCCGGAATCACTGGAACAAGATAACGTGACAAACTATTTGTTGGGTTCTTTATTGTACTCCTTCTGGTTACCTAATTTGATTAGGTGATATAATATATTTTTGGGTTAATACCATCTTTGATTCTTCAAGTTAATTATCATTTTGGTTTTGATCCCTCTATGAAGAAAATGGTTCAGGTTTTTATTGAGTCATACGGATCAATGTTTTAAATGAAATAAAATCTAAGAGATCAAAATTTATGGTTTGAAACTTGAGATACTAAAACTAAAATTATGGTAAACTTGAGAGACAAAAATTATATTAAACATATATTTTTTATAAAACACCCTAATCATCTTCCTTAATTACATTCTTCCCTCTTCTCCTTGATTACTGTTGAGAAAGTAACAATAAGGATAAATTAACAAAAAAATTGACAAATATAATAAATAAATGTTACATTTCAGACCAATATTAACTCCCCAATTATATTCTACAAGAAGGGAATCAAAGATTAGAGTAATGAAGTTCAACCACACTCGATTATACATATGATTGTTAGGGTCTGTTTGGTTCGATGGAGGGAAGTTGAGGTGGGGGATTTTCATATTACCTCATTTGGATTGATGAGAGTGGAGGGGATGGATTTTAATATTACCTTGTTTGGTTTGAGAGGGGAGAAGCAGGAAAATATTTTAACTTGGACAATTTTACCCTTATAATTATAATTACATAATTATAATTTTATAATTATAATATTTGTAGGTTTAAGGGATTATATTTATAATTATATTTGTATTTATAAATATTATAATATTCAAATATATTTATTAATGTTTTATAAAATATTATTATAATAATAAATATTATTATAAAATTGTTTAAAATGATCAAGACTTAGCATAATGCTCCTCTCCAAATTCCCTCAATTTGGGGGGGTTGAAATTTTCACTCACCTCCCTCCAACATTTCTAATGCCAATTAAGGGGAGGGGAGCAAAATCCCTTTTCTCCATTCCCCTCAAACCAAATAGATCATTATAGAGCTTAACTTCTCAATCTGTTACAAGTTGAGGCACTCAAAGGAAGATTAATTTATCTTTTCTTTTGGCTCATAGTTTAAGTAATTCAAACATGCCTAGTGATTGGTCTCTCTGTTTGATTTGAGAGGAACAGAGGGGAGGGCTTGATTGGCATTGGAAATGGTGGAAGGTGGGGAGGGAAATTTTTTTAAAATTTTCCCTCACCTTCCCTCTAAACCATCCCCCAAATTGGGGGATTTGGAGGGGAGGGGCAACATGATGCTAAATCTTGACCATTTTACCCATACTACAAATTATATATTAAAAACATATTTAATATATTTTGATCATTTTAAACAATTTTATACTAATATTTTACAAAACATTAATAAATACATTTAAATATTATAATATTTATAAATACAAATATTATAATTATAAAGATAAAATTGTCCAAGTTCAAATATTTTCCCTCTCTTCAAAGTTCCATTTATTTTCACGGTACATTGTTAGAAGGTTCTCAGCTACAATGTTAAGAGGACAGGAAAAATGGGCTTCCATCTTCTATTATCTTCGGCTAATGTTGCTACTAATCCAGAACCTGAGCACAATTTCAAACCCCTTTCAGTATCAAATTCTTACTCATCAATTATTTTTCCACCAAAACTAGTACGCCAAACCTCGTTACCATTTAATTTCTCCATCGATGGACGAAAAACAGCACAAAATTAACAGTAATATAAATGTGTTCATTCCTACCAAAATATCATAAATATATAAGCTCAGATCCAATAGAAGCATTAAAACACAAAAAGCTTGATCCCAATGACAATGTTCTAAGACTCTCAGAAACAAAATATCAGCTAACCAAGAAGCCGATGGAACGTTACTACTACAAACACATTACATAAACAAGTTAGGCTTTTTGGCTTTGAATGTTGTTTTCAGCTTCCTGGTGGGTGGCCTGACTTTCCTGTAAACCAATGGGAACTTGATCTTTGAGTTGTGGAATTGCTTGCTGCTCTCCCTCTTGCAAAGCTTGGCTGGGATGGTGGCCGTCTTGATGATCTGAATGCAAGGGAATCGGACCCTGTGACGGGAGGCCATCTCATTGTACATCTGCTCAACAGCACCGTTTAGAGTGGTATCACGGTACTCTTTGTACATGTTGTGATACCCAGTCCTACTCTGATAACGCAGCCAAATGCCATAGTTCTTGATCTTTGTTGGGTTCTTCTCAAAAATCTGTACATGCATGGCAACAATAAGCCTCAGAATATGACAGAAATAAAACGGAAGCAACAATGTTTTATTAAATGGGTACATATCATGACATTTGCCTACGATGAATTAGTTGTTTAAATAGATGCATCACATTGTGAAAAATAGAGGATAGCTTACTTCTAGAAATTAAAATTGCATTATAAGGTCAACTGAATATATGGATCCCTAGGCCCAAATCCAGTAATTTCTCAACAAGAAATACAAAGGGACCAGGCAGTATAAGAAATAAGCTGAGCTCGAACTTTCAACAGCTAGAAAATATTTTCTCATTATCCAGGTATAATCATGAATAAAATATGTCTACCTATTACTGTAATTCTCACCAATAATTGGATACTCTCCACTGATATTAGCAATCAATCCAGTAATTTATACAGCTCCAGACAATAGTAACAGTGGGAATTGTTACATTTTCAGACGAGTTGCCTTTTGAACATTTCTTCTGATGGTAACTACCACCTAAATGACTAGGCTATCAGCTGAAAGTTCCATGATATGAAAGCACTTGAAAGCTTCTTCAATTAAAGGGATGCACTACAAGTTCAAGGGTTCACCCACTAATATCCTAGGGCGTATTTATCTTAGTCACAGGTCAACTATCGCAACATTAAAGACCCACACCACAGACAGCGGTGAAGTATTCTATAGAATTAAAATTAGAAAGTTGTGTAATGAGGATTGAAGTTAAAAAATTCTACAATGCAATAACCAATAACAGTTTCTAATAGTTAGGCCAATGTTGCCAAACATTAATTCAGTAAAGGAGACCACAATAGCAAAACTCAACAAGATACATTTGCTAGGAACATGAAAGAATTAACTAGATGATACTTATTAGGATCATATTTCCATGTCTTTAAGCTTCTCAAATTGTGTTTCGAATTAACAAGGAATCATTATTGTCAGAATTTAGAACGGATACATAAAACACTCTGATAAACAAGCTCAATAGTAAAAAAACGCACCTCATTGATAGCAAGCACTTGACCATTGCTTTTCTTAACCTTCTTCAGTTTCCTCAAAAAATACCTGAATCAAACCAATCAGCCGAGTTAAGACAAATATTACCAGCCTCGACCTCTGGGATAAAGAATGCTAGAGTAATAAATCGAATAAAACTTTTCTCAAACCAAAAGACCTCAAAAGAATAGTACAAACGAAAATTTCCAGTCAGAAATATGTAATGATCAAATGAAATCATATTACCAAAACTTCGACTTGGCGCGAACTTCGTTCGTAGCCCAGAGTTTCATTCGGTAAATCTTTGGGTGTTCATCGGCTTCCGTGGGCAGAGCTCTCCCAACGACCTGGTACTGGTGGAACTGCAAGAGCAACCAGAGAAACATCAAATCAGCTGAAAAGATAACATTTATTTGGTTGCAATGAAAACAGAGGAAAATACGAGAAAATTGAATATCCAACCAAAACACCAGATCAAAAATTCAAACAAAAAAGAAACAAATTTCAGCCCCACTTAGTTACAAATCCAAGGCATTGAATAAAGAAACGAGACACAAATACTCACCCTGAACGCAACCATTTCCGATAGAAGATGAACACAGGAAGGACTCTGACGCCTGTCTCCCTCTCTCACTGCCGTAAGACCACAGAAAGTAGGGTTTTCGTTTTAGTTATATACGATGAAGGAAACCCTAGTTCCGGATTAAGAGTTCCGGTGTTGAGAGGCCTATGGAATTAAAATGTTCCTCCCTCCGATAGGCCTCATGAAATATTTCCAAGTCTTGGGAAAAAAACAAAAGCCTCTTAGCTTTTGAAACTTCTATCGTTGTCCCAAAAAAAAAAAACACACACACTATTCTTCGTGAACATTTTCTACTGTTTATGGCCCAAACCAAAGTTTGAATTTAATATAAAAATAACTCATTTCGATAAAAAAATTGCATAAGAAAAATTATATTAGTATACTTTATAAATAAAACTTTTTTCTCGTTTTGAATTAGTTTAGTGATGATATTAATAGATATAATTTTTTTAAAGTAGGCTCATTAAAAATACCAATTCAGATTTTTTATATTTAATATATAGATATATTTACGCACGCACAGATATACCTATAAAATATTTAAAAATTGAATGTGAATCCCCTTTTTTTTTGTATTACTATTTGTCTATTTCTCCAAATGAATAAATTTATATGTTACTAACAGAGAATTTGATTAGGGGTTTGTTTGGCAGGAGGGATTTGAAGGGAAGGGGAAATTTATATAAGTTGGATTTAAAAAAATTGGAGAAGTATGATTATAAAACTTAAATATGAAGAAGATATAAAATAAAAGAGTAAGAAAAATTAAATAAAAATTTTAACCCCACTTCCCTCATTTTTTTAAAAAAAAATCAACTTAAAAAAAATCCTTCACTCACTCGAACACCAAACAAGCCATAGAAGAGAGTGCCAGCCATTTATTATTCATCAGAACTATTTTTTTTTTTAATTCATGATGTGTGATTATTCATTCGTTTTGGATTTGTACGCATTTTCGGGAAGTTAAAACCAATTAAAATAAATCACTTTTCCCTACCATATTTTCCTTTTGAAAAAAGATGAAAGCATTTTTAAAGTTTTTATGAGAAACAGAGAACTATATTAGGGTTGGTCTAAGATGCTATATTACATCGCACTAAATGTTGACACGTGCCAATATTGTGTTGGCAGAAAAAAAAAACCACTATATTAGAGGCTACTTAGTTTGAGGGTAATGAAGGAAAGGGGGGATTTTGTTCCTCTCATTTGATATGACAAACAAAATTTCGGAGAGATTTTTTTGGGGAAGAGGCAATATTTTACGTTGACCTAACCATTTTATCAATACTTATTTTTATTATTCCTAAAGTACCATACCTCTTTTCTTCTCTCCTTTGAACGCAGCTCTCTCCTTTTTCACTCCCCCACACACCAAGCTTGCCAGCGCAGAGCGTCCACCACCCTACAACTTGCCAGAATCAAGGACATTGCAAGGAAGCTATCTTTCTCCGGTGTAAAGGTACAAGAATATTTCGTTATAACTAAGACATACAAATAGACAACGTTAGGCTGATGATGAGGAAAAGGATGGCGACTTTGAAGACAAAAGAGCAAACTGGGGAAGTGTGAAGCCATGTGTGGGTGGGTTTTGAAATTCAAAATTTGAAGAAGATAATGATGCAGCATCTCGAACTCATAGCTTGCTGGAGAAGATGATATAGCGATTATATATTTAATTATTATGTATATATTATTATATCTATTATAAGACCACAGAAAGTAGAATTCACCTTCCGTTTTGTGCCTCCTGGATACTTCATGTTAAATTTGGTGATTTTATGAAAACTTCCTAGCATGAGGAGGGGGCACTTACTTGATAACATCTCCCACTTTACATCTGATATCAAGGCTTGGAGTCATGAAGTTTTTTGTCATATAGGCTGCCGCCGATGCCACCTCCCGAATAGATTGGAAGGTTTGAATAATACTATCCTTACTTTTTTGAATGAGCGCTCCCTTAACTTATTGCCCTAACGACTCTGGAAAGAACTTGAGGAGATTCTAAATCAGGAAGACATTCTATGGGTTTAAAAAGCTAAGTGCAATTGGTATATGTTAGGGGATCATAACTCTAAATGCTTTCATGCTAAAGCAAATGCGAAGAGAAAAAGGAACAAAATTGAAGCTTTGCTGGACGATAATAATTCCTGGCAGTATGACAATGAAGGTATTAAGAACATTGCATTAAATTATTATACTAACCTTTTTTGTAATACTGAGCCTAGGTCGTCTGCTATAAGCTAGGAATTTTCTTATCCTGCGATTGATGAAGAACTCTTAGACTTCATGGCTAGAGAAGTTACATAAGCAGAGATTAAACAGACTATCTTTAGTATGGGTGCTCTTAAATCTTCGGGTTCTAATGGTCTAAATGTTCTTTTCTTCCAGAGCCAATGGAATCATGTCGGCAAGTCTGTGTGTAATTTCATTCAGGAGGCATTCAGGGACCCATCCATTATCGATGATATTAATGGGACTCTTATTGTCCTTATTCCTAAGAAAGACCATCCTGAATGGATTCAAGAATTTCGCCCTATTAGCTTGTGTAATGTTGTTTATAAAATTATTACAAAAATTGTGGCAAACAAGATAAAAGGGTATTCTTCCTGACATTATCTCTCCCAACCAATGTGGATTTGTGCCAAGTAGACTGGGATCGGATAATATAATTATTACTCAGGAGGTTATTCACTCAATGCGTAATATGCAGAAAATTAAGGGATTCATGGCCAACAAAATTGACCTTGAGAAAGCCTATGATAGACTCAATTGGGGGATTCATTATTGATTGTCTTAAGGAGATGCGCTTGCCCTCTTACCTTCTTAGGGTGGTTCGTCGTTGTATATCCTTTGTGGCTATGCAAATTCTTTGGGAAGATAGTAAAACACAAGAGTTTTTCCCCTAGCTTGGAGTTCGATAAGGTGATCCTATTTCTCCTTATCTTTTCGTTATTTGTATTGAGAAATTGGCTCACTTGATACAGGAAGAGCTTTATAGTGGGAAATGAAAACCTATTCATCTTAGGAAAGATAGGCCCTTTGTTTCTCATCTTTTCTTTGCTAACAATTTAATCTTATTTGTTGAGGCAAATATGGAGCAAGTTGAGGTAGTGAAAGCTTGCCTTGACAAATTTTGTAGCGTTTCGGGGCAGAAAGTAAGTTTAACTAAAACCCAGGTGTTCTTCTCCAAGAATGTGAATCATAATAGGCGGACTCAACTCAGCAACACTTTAGGTTTTGCTAGTACATCGAATCTTGGGAAATATTTGGAGACACCATTGCATCATGATAGAGTCAAGGGTGATACTTACCAGTACGTAGTCGACAAAGTGAAATCAAGATTGAGTAATTGGAAGGCTCATGCTATTTCTTTAGCAGGGTGTCACACTCTTATCTCTTCAGTGGTGCAATCTATTCCATTATACCCAATGCAAACATGTCCGCTTCCTATTGCTATTTGTGATGAAATTGACAAAGAGGCCCGTGGCTTTCTCTGCGGTTCTACTTCTGAGCAAAGGTGTAACATCCCAAAATTTATTAAAAGGTTAAATTCCCAAAAATAAAATTTAAATGGTACTAGAGATTAATCTTGGGAATTGAAAGCTTATTTTCCTAAAAATTCAAGGAATAACAATTAATGGTCATAATTTGGCTTAGGACTCTGAGAAATTATTTTAAAGCTAAGGATTAATTTATGAGAGTTGGATAGTAAGCTAAATTATGGAATCCATAAAATTTAAGGAATCTTAAGTTAGACAAAGGGAAAAATTACGGCATTGTGTGTGTAATTAATAGGATAAAAATATACCTATATATATAATATTAAAACACACACCCTTTTTCCCTTGCTTCACATGAGACACACACACACACATTCAATTAATTAAATAAAACACTCCCTCTCCATGTTTCATTCATTTCTCACATACACACACAATCACTTATTAATTAATTAAACACCCATGTGTCACACACACACACACTTTCATTTTTTTAAACCACCCTTTCACCTCTTCATCACTTCACTTTCGGAAGCCAAGGAAAAGAAAAGAGAGAGAGAGAGACATATAATAGAAAAAGAGAGACATAAGAGTGATTGGTGTCATTGGAGGAAGGAAGAAGTGACTACAAATTTCACATACAACTCCATATCCTAATATAGGTGAGTTCCCTTTTCATATTTTTAACTCTTTCTAGTTAATTTGAAGCTATTTTTGGGTAATTTGGGAAGCATAAGAACCTAGTATAATGAATTGTTGTCTTGTGAGGTTTTGTTTTGGGAAAAATAGTACATAAGGAAGGAATTAGAATTTGATAAATTTGAGGTTTCCAATGAATTCTACACAAAAAATTATATAGAAATACATGAGATTATGATTTTTGGATGATTATATATAAGTCTAGAATTTTTAGAAAATAAGAGGAGTTGTTGTTCGGTTAGTTTCTCTGAAATCATATTGGTTGTAAAATAAATTTAGGTAACCAAACCTGGTCCTAAAATTATGAAAGTTTACAGAAGGAGAGTATACATCTTAAGCTTTAATTTGATATATAATATGTATCATTTGGGTTTATAAATAGTGAGATATGAATTTTTAAAGTTAGATGATGAATCTGGAACGTTTTATGGTACAAACGAGGTTTGAAGAAATTCTGGAAATATTGTACCTATAATTTATAAATGGTTATATTTTTTCCTGATAATATATTTAAATATGATCATATAGGATTTTGAACCATACCATTTGGAGTTCTAGATATTTAGTTATGAATTTTAGAATTTAAGCTATTGAAACTGGAAAGATTTTCTGGCAGTGCGAGACAAATTTAAAACTGGGAATTATTCATGAATAGGTGGTAGTTAAAAGTATTTTTATATTAAAATAGATTTTATAAGTGACACATAGAATTTGAAACTACCTTAATTGGATATTTCTAGGCCAAGATATGAATTTTCAAAGATTATTGAAAATTCTGACAGAATTGAGTTATAGTGAAAAAATAAAAAGTAAGGGTATTTTTGAAATAATTGGGACTCTAAGGGTCAAATTAAATACTTAGATTGGTATGAGTCCATTAAATACCTATTGGAATTAAGGTATTAGCTATAATGATAACCTACCAAAATGTCTTAAATTATTTTAGAATAAGTAATAATTCGTTCGTCCGTAAATTATAAATTATAGGATTTGACATTTGCCCGGGACGCCTAAGAGACTGAGAACAGGAACCAAATTTGGAAAGACTATCAGGTAGTACCTTATCTCTTATATCATATGTGATGCCATGTATGTGTACCATATCATCTGTATATGTGTGGGACAGATAGTCCATAGGCGGTAAGACCCGTAAGTACAAGTTACACCGGGAGTTACCCGGGGGCGTCTTGAGTCAGGTAGGCTTGAGGCAGAAAGCCCGTGACTGTACCTTGTATGGGGAAGAGGCCCTGGGCAGCCAGATTGTGAATCTCAAGCGCTGTGAGTCTGTGATAAGGGACCGGTTAGGCCCTTTTATGTGCTGCATTTCTGTAAGTTGTGCTGTTTGATGATTTGTTTTACATGCTTAGTTTTTGCATATTATATGAGTGATCTATCTACTACTGAGATTCTTTTGAATCTCACCCCTTTTTCAACAAATGATATACAGCAAAGGCGTCCAGCTCTAAGGGCAAGAAGGTAATATAGACGGACGAAGAAGAGGAAAATAAAGTATGGACTGTTGGTTATCATTTTATTTTGAATGACTGTAAAATATTTATAAGTAGTTGTAGTAGCGATAGTAGTACTAGTACTCGCGATGCAGACTGTATACGTTGTAATCCGTACGCTAGACTTTCGATAACGTATTGGTATCCAGAAACCAATAAGTTAACCATTACGACGCGAACTATAGATAGAAAATGTCTGTATTTTAAATAAAAGATTTTTAAACTGATAAAGATAATGAATTTACAAACTAAAATTTAGACCATACATATTTATTTTAAAACGTTTTTGAAAATCCTATACAAATATAAGATTAAACTTTGTCTTAAATTGAGAATTTAAATTGTTTTGGTCTCAGGTTTGAAACCATTATATATTTAAATTAATCTAAAGGCTTTAGAAATTAAGGTGTTACAAAAGGAAAGTGCATTTAGTTGCATAGGATACTGTATGTCAAGAAAAGAGGTGAGGGGACTTGGACTACAACACTCCCAACTCCAAAATAAAGCTTTCATGATCAAATCTGGGTGGGGTCTAATAAAGAATCCCGAGTCTCTTTGGGTGTGAGTTGTTCGAAATAAATATTACTATGGAGATGATCTTTTACCTAATATTAATACTAGGTGCCCTGGGTCTCGGTTGTAGGTGGGAATCTGGGACAACTGGAGTAAGGTACCGGAAGGAGCAGAACGAGTAAGGAGGCCCAATGGAGATGAAACAATGAGATAGAAGTTAGAGAAGCATGATAACTTTTCTCTCAAGTCTGCTTATAATATGCTGCAGGGTAATGACCCTATTAAGTCTCAAATATGGAGTAGAGTATGGAAGCTGACTGTTCCACAAAGATATAGGATTTTTATGTGGTTGACTCTTCACAACAAGCTCCTGACCAATGATGAATTGGGGAGGAGAGGCATATCTATCTCAGCTGGCTGTAGTTGGTGCAATCAAAACCCTGAGTCTTGTTTGCATGTGCTACAGGATTGCCCGGAGGTCCAAAAGGTATGGGAATCTATTTTAAGGCCAAGCAGTAAGCATTATTTCTTTCACTGTAATATTTGGGAATGGTGTACCATGAATCTCTCAAAGAATATGGGGATTGGTAAGAAATCGTGGAAGGAATTATTTGTATTGATTTGTTGGCTCTTGTGGAGACATCACAATGAATGTATCTTTAACCGAAATGTTTCCTCGTCTGGAAATGTTGTTGGGAGAGCCAAGGCCACTCTTTTAAGTTACATGTCAGCCATGGTAAAGATGCAAAATTTGCGGATTTAAGGCACCCAAGCTGCTGTAGAACCTACACATGATTTAATGGAAGAGGGCTCTATTTATGTCTTAGTAGATGAAGCGTATTCCTTCACTAGTATGTTAGCAGCTTGTGGGGGGATCATCAAGGACCATAAGGGTAAGCCAATTGAATCTTTTATGTTTCATATAGGACGAGGGGATCCCTTGAGTACAGAATTGTGGGCATGCCTAATGGGATTATGAAGAGCTTAGGATTGCGGGTTTAGAAATATAATAATCAAAAGCGATTGTTCTCAAGCAGTTGAGTTGATTCAGCAAGGTTATGTTGAGCTTCATGCTAATGAGAATATTATTGTTGAAATTAACAGTATGTTGCAGCTAGAATGGATCATGAGGATTGTCTCATGTGATCGAATGGTGACTCATGAGGCTGATGAACTTGCAAAAGGGGCTTTAGCATGTTCACTTGGACTTTATTTTGTGCTGCTCGCGGATGAGTTTCCTAATGCTTGTCCAGTAGAGTAGTTGTTTTCTTTTCCATTGCATAAAAAAAAGTATAATTAAATATTTAGATATATTACATATATGCTATTATCTATAAATAATTATGTATTATAATATATTCATTTAATTTAGATAATTATAAAATTATAATTTAATAATTTTATTTATATAAAATGTCATGCATGATTATTTTTTATTTTTTATTAAACATTCTACCTTCTATCATATTTAAAAAAAATTAAATAAAATAAGGATAAAATTGTCTATATAAAATTATTTTCCCTCCCCTCCCTTCATAAACAAAACAAAGAAATATTAAAATCCATTTCCTCCACTCCCTGTCGACCAATCCAAATAAATTAACATTAAAATCACTTCACTCCTTTCATTAAGGGTCTGTTTGGTATGAGGGGAGAGAGGGGAGGGAAATGGGTGGATTTTGCTCCCCTTCCTTTGTTTGGATAACTAAAAATTTTAAAAGGGGAGGAGGAATTTTCTAAAATTCCCCTTCCCCTCCCCTCCAAAATTGGGGGGATTTGGAGGGAAAGATTAATGTTTGAGCTTAAATTGACTAATATGCTCACACCATTTTAAAATATTCCCACAATACCCTTCTCATTATTTAATTATAAAATTATAATTTTATATAGTAAATGTCATTTATAATTATATTTATTTAATCTTTATAATTATAAAATTATAATTTTATGTATTAAATTCCTTATATAATTATATTTTATTAAATATGTTATAAAGTTATTAATTACAAATTAAATTAAATAAGAGCAAAGTTGTCCATATAAAAATATTTTTCTTCCCCTCCCCTCCTATACCAAACATGATATTATTAAAATCCCTCTCCTCTCCTCTCTTTTTATCAACTCAAACAAGGTAAAAGAAAATTCCTCTCAAACCCTCCCCTCCCCTCCATCGAGCCAAACATAGCCTAAATGTTGACACGTGCCAAAGTAATCCAATCAACCGAAATTGTCATATCCACCTATAAGTATTGAGTAATTGCATGTTCAGTAATCAGTTCCATAATTTTGTCATACTTACAATATCCCCCAAATATGAGTTCGGCTTGCATCCGCTGCATGACTGAATCACTGCGCATCCGCTGCAAAAAAACGGTGTCATTTTGGCGTTAAATCTGGGCCGTCCGTATTTAACAATTATATGGACGGTGATGAAAGGTTAATAAATGAAACGACGTCGTTTTACCTGGGTGATCTGGTCCATTTAATTTTTCACTCCATCTCAGTCGTCCATTTATTCCCATCACATACCCCTTTTTGCTGCAGCGGACACATGCTTTTTCAGTCATTTTGGCGCCCTGTTCGTGTTCTTCGGCAGGGAAGGAAAGGGAAATTGGCTTGCGTGGGTGGAGTGCTGTGCTATTGGAGGATAATGTAATATATTATATTATTAGAGAAGATAATCAATAAGTATTAGTATGTGGGAATTTGATATTAAAGATTGGTGAGTAAAATAATAATCTTTTATATTTATAATTTATAATCTAGTTTTTACATTTATGATTTATAATCAAACTTGATAATCTTTATGATTATTGATATTGGATGTTTTTTTATCTATATATGTTGTATATATAATATGTTATTTTATTAGTTTGGGTGATGTAACTTTCTTTTATATACTAGTTATAATTTTGATTAATACATTGAGAAAAGTGAGTATTGATTCAAGCCCTATTTATTATTTTTTAATATATAATTTTTATTTAGGGTTAAGGTGTAGAAGTAGCAATGAATTTTCCAAAGTGCACCAAACACAACTAACTATTTCAGGATGCAAAAGTAGACATTATGAATTTTTGGGATGCAAAAGTAGACATTATTAATTTTTTTTGAAGCAAAAATAGCAATTTTTGCATCCAAAATAGATAATTTTGTGCTCTTGTATTGCTCTATAAACAAATGACTTTTCTTCACTTTGTTTCATAACAGATTACAATGAGCTTCTTTCACCAAAATAGAGAGCAAAAGTAGACATTATTAATTTTTTTTGAAGCAAAAATAGCAATTTTTGCATCCAAAATAGATAACAAAATAGATAATTTTGTGCTCTTGTATTGCTCTATAAACAAATGACTTTTCTTCACTTTGTTTCATAACAGATTACAATAAGCTTCTTTCACCAAAATAGAGAGCAATACAAGAGCACAAAATAATGAATTTGCTTGACTAGAATAGAGAGCAGACCAAAGGAACACTATGATGAGCTTCTTTGACAAAAAAGAACGGAGCCCAAATGAAGCCAAAAGCTATACAATGGAGTAGAGACTTCATGTAGGAGGATTTAAGACAATCATTGAACCTATATTTTATAACACAATGTAACCTTGTAATATCAATGAATATATAGTTAGATAGTGATATGTAAAAATATCCATTGGCTTTGCAAATTGAATGCTGATTTTTGACTAAGTCCAGCTTTTTCAGCAAAAATTATCTATTTTGTTATTTATTTTGGATGCAAAAATTGCTATTTTTGCTTCAAAAAAATTAATAATGTCTACTTTTGCATCCCAAAAATTCATAATGTTTACTTTTACATCCTGAAATAGTTAGTTGTGTTTGGTGCACTTTGAAAAATAATCCATTGCTACTTCTACACCTTAACCCTAAATAAAAATTATATATTAAAAAATAATAAATAGGGCTTGAATCAATACTCACTTTTCTCAATGTATTAATCAAAATTATAACTAGTATATAAAAGAAAGTTACATCACCCAAACTAATAAAATAACATATTATATATACAACATATATAGATAAAAAACATTCAATATCAATAATCATAAAGATTATCAAGTTTGATTATAAATCATAAATGTAAAAACTAGATTATAAATTATAAATATAAAATATTATTATTTTACTCACCAATCTTTAATATCAAATTCCCACATACTAATACTTATTGATTATCTTCTCTAATAATATAATATATTGCATTATCCTTCGATAGCACAGCATCCTACCCACGCAAGCCAATTTCCCTTTCCTTCCCTGCCGAAGAACACGAACAGGGTGCCAAAATGACTGAAAAAGCATGTGTCCGCTGCAGCAAAAAGGGGTCTGTGATGGGAATAAATGGACGACTGAGATGGAGTGAAAAATTCAACGGACAAAGATCACCCAGGTAAAACGACGTCGTTTCATTTATTAGCCTTTCATCACCGTCCATATAATTGTTAAATACGGACGGCCCAGATTTAAAGCCAAAATGACACCGTTTTTCTGCAGCGGTCGCGCAGCGATTCAGTCATGCAACGGATGCAAGCCGAACTCCCCAAATCTATAACACTTCATAGGAAAATTTCCTCACAAGCATAATTTAAAATAGTCAGCATATATTCTCTTTCTGTTTCGGAAACCTTAACATCTGCTAATAAGTAGAAATGCATTCTTGTAGCCATTTACAACAAAAATAGGAAATTGCAAAAACATAACAATATATAGGTGAAGTTCAGAACAGAGAGAAAGCGTCAAGCAGATTTGAAGAGGTCAAAATGTACAAATGAGTTCTTTGGCGCAGTATGCTTTCACCAATCATGAGCTTTATTTGTAACACCAAAAGTCACGACTATAATAGCAATGATTGACTGCAAATTAATAATTAAGAAACACAGGTTAAGTGGGAAGAGGCAATGATATAGAACCATTTTCTAAATTGTCAGAGAAATAAGGGAAAATAATCACTATGAGGTTTCAAGAAAGAAACGTAATCACTAAAAAATCCTACAATAAATGAAAGACAAAGACATGTTATCATTTTCTGTATTAGAACTTATTATCATATGCTGCTCACTTGTTATAGAACTTTCTAGTGATTACATTCTTTCCTTGAGACCTTATAGTGATTAAATGAAAAACAAAATAATTTGTGAAATGTTATAGACACTTACAGCAACTGTGCATGCAACTAATCCAGGCTTTTCTCGGTAATCCATCTGTACACACAGTAGCACAAGAGTTGCAGCATACCAGGGAATGCCACCAAGAAAAAATCCCGCTATAAACCTTGCAATACAAATTCAATTATGGTCGTCAATACATCTGGTATCCTAGCTGAATAGACAAACTTCTTGAATTCCTAATGTCAAACACTGGGAAAAGAATAATCAGAGACTGTGTCTTCTCATTACCCTAGATCCCACAACAGCATTTGAGTCTGATTATATTCCGGTCCCTTACAATTTTTGTGCTTAGTGTAACTTTAGAAGTTTCCCCCCTTATTTGATGAATGCAAAATCCTTACATGATGATATAGAAGTGACTCGTTGTTTCAATGAGCTATAAATAATCATACAGAAAGTTTGCATTAGGTTTCTTTCACTCGATAATCACTGCATATACAGGGTTATAGATGGAAGACATCGTGTAGTTTTAGAGCATGCGTGACCCTTAATATTTAATTATAGATGCCTAAAAAGGAATTAAATAATGGAGTGTCATTAAACTCACAAGAACCAACCAAGACCAAGTCCACAACAAGGAAGACGATGTTCTCTCATGGGCCTTCCTTCAGCAACGGCATAACCTTCAGAGCATCATAAAGTAGTTATGATGTGAACATAGAAGACAAAAACAATAAATATTGATAAATCTTCCCATGCATAACGTAAGCGATCTCAGATTCTGAGATGCCAAAAACAATATTGGAAAGGTTATAGAAGCATTTAGGAATACCACATTATATCATGAAGGAGCAATAATTTTTTTCCCGAATGATATATATATATATATATATATAGAAACACTGACCTTCAACCCAAATAGGGAAAGATAGAATAAACACGGACTCTAGATAATTTTACATGGAGTCAGAAATTTATGCATCTCATGAAATTTGGCAATAGCGCTTTGAACACAGATATGTCAAAATGACAAAGGAACACATAATAGCATGAAATAGCAGCTTATTGTTTTCTATTTTAAAAGCTATAGTAATGTATTATGTATCCTAGCAGCTTATATCTTCATAAACCTTTCCAGCAATGTTTTGAAAACAAGACCACAACAACCATATGGACCATTTGATTTGGGAACTAGCTAATCACACAGTCCAAATAACCTCTAAAAACCATTATAATAGTCGGAAATTTTCAAAATAGTGAAAGCATCTATCAGGCTATTTGCAGGTTAGAACGCCGTTTCTAAGACATGTCCATAATACCAAGGTTATTGCAGCATACAATTTTATATGGCAGTTCACATACGTCAACCTTCTGGCCTCTACAACAAAGAACTTACTTCTTACTCATATGGCCCAACTTATATTGATATGAATATCTGATATTTTGTTCACAGTCGTAGCTCTTAGTGCACAGTCACCTTCTTCCATCCCAATAAATAGTTTACCAAAAAAATTTATTAGCCTACTTTAAACGGAGCTTTCCTTATGATCTGAGTCGTAATGTTATGCCTTTGCCTTCATGCAATTTCAGGCTTTAACATTTAATTGTCAAGACAGAAACGGAAACCTCTGCTCCTATGAATCGACTACAAATCAATACCATTGAAGTTTAATAATCTTAACGAATTTCTTAAATTAAAATTATCAGACTTGTCAGTTGTGACAGAGAATTTTGGATAATCAAATCATTCTCTAGCTGTTCCTGCACTCATTAAAGTGGAAGAAATAATAAAACCGATACTTGAGCAAAAATCAGGTTAGAAGGTCTTCATGGATAATAAAATGTAGCATATGTATTGACCAATATCTTCCATTTCGGTGCTCTTTTTCTGATATCACAAAGTGTTATTTCACAGTACTCATAAGCCTCGGCATCTCCCACAGCTGCTAAGCATAAAAAAGGTTTACCTGCCAATATTCTTTTCCATTTAAAAGCCATGATTTAGAAAAAGGCACAAGATGATAGATTATTTAAACTTCCGAGCCCCAATAATTCATAACCATAGCCTTAAAGCAATAGTATGTATTAAGAAATAAAACGGTCACAGAGAAAAATTTAAAACCCCGTCAAATAGTACTAGAACCGATTTGCCTACAAAATGCAACAGAACAACACCTCAACCCAAACATTACTCCCCAGACAGATTACAGCAGATATCAAACTGCATCAAAATTTCATTATAATTGAATTCAGATCAACCATGGATGAGCAACTTCTCCAGATACCAAATCAAAACTACTGAATTTGGGAAAACAACTTCAAATACCCAATGAGAAAACCAAGTTGGCCGTATCTAAATAGCCAATCCCCATAGAAGCATTCGCACTCAATTTAATCCGTAATTAATAACAGAAGCATTATTTAAGCCCATAAATTCTAAAGCAATCGACGTTGCATGCAAATATATATATATATATATATATATATATATATATATATATATATATGTATGTATGTATGTATATGTATATGTGTATGTATGTATGTATCAACGCGTACCTGGAACGGTCTGATATCCTTGGAAATAATTACCACCATAAGCTGCCGGAGGCGGAACGGGCTGAGGAAATCCTACAACCGGCTGAGGCTGCGGCGGTGGAGGTCGAGCAGTCGGATAGTAGTTGGCGACGCCTTGAAAGGTGCCATAGTAAGGCTGATTGGGGGCATCGGCGACGACACCCCTGTTTTTCCCTTCCTCGCTCATGATTCAATCGGAGAATTGCGCGAGAACGACGAAATTGGAGCACCACCGTCTTCCGCCGCCTAATTGCCCAGAACAGAGCTCCTTCAGACGCTTGTTTTGTGCGGAAAAGTTTCCGTCTTTGGTGGTGAATAATGAATTAATGATTATGTTGTTCTCTCCTTTCTACCTTGTTTGGATTCTTCCCTTATTTTTTTTTTAATAATTATTAAAGTTTTTAAAAACAGCTTTTCAATAATGATTTATGACATATAAGATAAATATGTGAGAATAATTTTATTTCGACTTACGTAAATAAATATTTTTGGAGATCCCAAAGGTCATAGCAAAGAAGCACAAACTGTTAGACCCAAAATTATATGATTTTCTTTAAAAATATCTTAATATTATACCTATCGAATCAAAATTAGTGTGTGTTTGGATTAACTTTTAGATAATAGTTTTTACTATTTATGAGATAAGTACAGTAGTTTATTCTTAATTTATAAAAAAAAAATTTAAAACTACAGTTTCAGTGTCCTTATAATATAAGCTTAAAACCAAAATCCATTAGTATAAGATTAATATTGGTTTATGATTAAATTCATATACCACGTGCATTGTTCTCACATGGTGCATAGTAGCTTGTTCGTCTCACACATTTGTAGGGCATTTAGCATTTACTCTGGCCCAATAAAGACTCCACTTGGAGAACATCACACACACCTTTTTCATTTCTTAATAGATGTTTGAAATAATGATTTACGCTATACGAAATAAATATATGAAAAAAAATTTATCTTAATTTATATAAAATAATTCACTTATCATCCAAACATCCTTTTAATAGCTTATAGCCTTACTAACAAGCTTGAGGTGTTAAATGGCCTTGTCCTAATTAGAAGAAAAAACAAATTCAAATCATAAAAAGCATTCTTATTAAAAAAAGTGAACACATTTTGCGTTCAAAGTTTTAAAAAGGAAACCCTTCATATTATCAAAAACAAAAAAGCTCATAGCCTTTTATTCAAGTGATACTAAGAGCCCGTTTGGATTAACGATGTCATAAATGATTTTTTTTCAATATGAATTTTGCAAACTTAAGATAGAATAAAAATTAAATTGTAATTGTGATCTGTGTTTGGATTGACAATAATATAAGTTTTTTTTTTTTCTAAAAACAGCTTCTAAGAGAAGTAGCTTTTTTTTTTTTAAAAAAAAGGCCATATGTAAAAAAGCTTTCTCAGGCAGAGAATTTTGCTTCCAACTGAGTTCCCCCCCCCCCGGTCCTAACTCTTTTCCAAACGGACCCTCAATTATTGAGTTGGAGCAGTCCGGTTATAAAGGCAAACCCTATTAAGCATTTGTAATCTATGAGTTCAATCGATGAACTCAATGATGCTGTAAAGAAGGTTTTGGGAGGCATCATGCATTATATGCTCTTGTGAGCTTAGTAAGAAGGCTATGAGAAGTGTGCATTGCATATGTGTGTCCTTTCATGTATTACTATTAAGCCCATTTCACTGTCCTATGATCATTTCTTGTTAATTTGGGTAAACCTGATTGGTTGTCATGAGGACAATATTATAGGCACTTCTCAATAAGTTTATTTAATGTCTTGAACAGGTCAAGTTATGGGATGTTATTTCTCAATTATATTATACTTATTTATGATGCATCCAACACTTAAATCATAAAAAAGATTTAACTAGAAAGTGCTTTTTTGAATTTGTGTTATAAAAGTGCGTTTATGTAGATCGATGCAAAACTCTTCCATATACTTACTTCGTACATCATAAATCATGTTAGAAAATCAGCTTTTACCGTTAATCCAAACAGACATAAAATAAATACTACCTCGCAATGATAGTCATTTTGATCATGATAATACTATTTGAAAAAGAAGTATGGTAAGCTACTTTCTTTAACCATGGTATATCCAATGAATTAATACGTTTAATCTTTAACGTCGTGATTAAATACTAACTAATTAATTAAACTCTATTTTTTTGCTAAAGAGATTCAGTTATTCTATACTAGGGAAGAGTTAAAAAGGGTTATAAAATTGTTCAAGTATTATGATCATGAAAATGTAGTGTTGTATAACTTAAATGATACTCATTATGTTATATCCAATTGGAGACTTAATATATATGTTAAATGTAAGATTTATTTTTTTTATTGTCAATTTTTTTTAATTTATCATTATTAACACTCTCTTGATAGTAATCAAATAAGAGAGATTAAGGAAAATGATAAAGGTATTTTGGAAAAAAAATCATGCCATATTAACAACTTTAATTAATTTTTTTATCCAATCAAATTAAGTAACTAGATTTTATTTTAAGAATTAGAAAAAATAAAAGAGGTCGAAAAGAGGAACGCAAAGTTTATACAAATCAAGGTATGAATGATCAAAACAATTAAAAATCAAATAAGAGTTCATTTCAAAAGTTGAAGTAAAATTTTGAAGTTATCAACGTATAACCAGGACAAACCCACATGATTGATGGATGAATAAATAAAATAACTTCAAGAATTTCAGAGCAAAAAAAATGAAATAAAAATATGTAGTTTAGTATCACCATGAATAGGGGAAAATTACATATTTTTAAGATAGAAAACGAAATAAAGTTTATATATTTTTAATATACTTTGAGATAGCTGAAAGTTATCCTCTTTTAATTTTAATATTTTGAAATTTAAACCGTACATACTAAGTTAAGAGGTAAAGGAAGAATGAAGTGGAAAATTTAAAAATATATAAAACCTCAAAAGCTAAAATCCATGGATCTTACACGATCTAAAATTTACATTTTCAACCATAAATTCAAAAAATCATATACTTTTTTAAAGTTTTAAATATAAATAATACATGCAAAGGTAAAATCTTCATTTTTCAGTAAAGAAATGAAAGGAGAATTGAATAAATGAGTATCTTTCAAAGAAAATGTCCTGTATTAACTACAAAAATTGTCAGATTACAATCATAATGGAATGACCCCCATTCAGTGCCAAAAAATAGAAGCCCAATTGTAAGATGGGCTGCAAAAACCTAAAATTATGGCCATATATAAGATGAGACGACTTCCGTTCTTACCCTAGCGAGGGTTTTCGAGTCGTCGGAGCACTCAAACACAGAAGCCGCAAGCTCGACCCTTGTGTTCTACCTCGGTGCCCACAATCATGGTTAGGAATTGTGTTCAAATCTTTCGATGTGTTATATCTAGTATGATTTTATTTTTTCTGTGTATATGTCTGATGTGTTACATCTACTTTGTTTTCTCCTGGAAATCTCTGAATTATAACAACTTATTCCCTTTGTGTCGAACTTTCTGTGTTAGTATTTATGAGATTTAGATTATTATGATTAATAATAAGTGTGGTTATGAAATTTAGTTGCCTTTGGTCCGTAAGAGTTGTCATTTCTGCGATTTCTCATGCAGTTTAGTGTCATAATTCCGTTGGCATCTTCTGGGTTTATTTTTAACTGACCTGATACTGATGGGGAAACTGTCTGCCGCGTTGGCGGTGTTCTCATTGTGGGAGTATCTAAGGCCTTGTCCAGAACATAAGATTTAAGTGATATATTGTATTTTGACTAACTTTAGAGTAATGTCATTCATTTTGAAAGAAGATGGACCTCTTTGTTATTTGCTAGCTACCTATATGAGGTTACTTGTTAGATTAGTATAAAATTAATTTTGTTGGGGCTCATAAAGAAAATTAAGTCTGCTGGGAGATGTTTGTTAGGCTTTTAGCTTGTTATGTTATCCCTCTGCGGAATTTTTTTCCTTGCATTGATGTATATTTTTATCTTTCTGCATGTTTTCAGTTCTAATTCTATTGTGTGATTGGTGTTTCCGCAGTCAAGGAGTAGAAAGACTAGAGAGCCAAAGGAAGAAACTGTTACTCTTGGCCCAACTGTCAGAGAGGGCGAACATGTCTTCGGAGTGGCCCATATCTATGCATCATTTAATGATACATTCATTGTCAGCACATGAAGTGTATATTCTTTCATATAAATTTCCATCTTCAAAATTCTCAGTATAATTGTATCGTTTGTTTTGTCGCAGCACGTGACTGATTTGTCTGGAAGGGAAACCCTTGTTCGCATAACAGGTAAGAGTTTTTCTCTTTGTTGCTTAGTTTAATAGGTTAAATTTTGCTTTGGCGTGCATTTCCTTTTCTGTTAATTCATCTAGACTTTGTGCTGCAAATTAGCTGTATTCTGATTTGATGAAACTGTTTACGTAATTATAGAACACTCTCAAAAGCTATGTTATCAGATAATGCTCTGATCAGTTTAAGAAAGTTAAATGTCAACTTAGGGATGTTGAGATTGTGTTTTCTAATGCTACCTGCTTCTTATCTTCAGGTGGAATGAAGGTGAAGGCTGACAGAGATGAGTCTTCCCCCTATGCTGCTATGCTTGCAGCACAGGATGTATCTGCTAGATGCAAGGTCATAAATTTCATTATAAAATAGCTCTTTAAATTAACCTCATTTGATTCAACTTTTTCTATGTATGTTGATTTTATTGTGAATTGTGTATGTTTACCCTCTTGCATCTGTAACCTAGCACTATTTATGGGATTTTAGTATTACATAGGTGTTCAATTAACTTGTAGTTAAAGTGTGCTGAATCATATCTTTTAGTAACTTAGATGTCTGTTATGTTTTGTTAAGTAGTCAGAGGTTGTCAATTGACTTCTAGAGTTATGGAACAGGAGCTGGGCATAACTGCTCTTCATATTAAGCTTCGTGCCACTGGTGGAAACAAGACGAAAACACCAGGTCCTGGTGCTCAGTCTGCTCTCCGTGCCCTTGCTCGTTCAGGAATGAAAATTGGTCGGATAGGTAATGCACTCTTTGAAGAATTGATTTACTTGTTTGAAGATATTATTTTGTTTTATGTTTTCGTTTTTGTTTACTTTTCCTACAATCTTCTGTAGCTAATTGCTAAAGAATGAATTACTAATTATAGTGCTTTGGTCAAAAAAAGAATTTGGATGTTATGTGATCGTGCATACTGTTTGAGTGGTTGATTCAAACAAACTGAGGGAGTGAATCTTGTTTCCTCCCTTTACACCAGTTTTTAGTTTTACTGTTAAAACGCTTTTGTGACTTCCGAGGATTTGAATTCTGTTATAAGTTAATAACTGAACTTTTAATAGATGCAATGCCATGGTGGGCTTGTACTGGAAAAGTTGAAGCTTGTTGTTTGTGGAGTGATTGAAAGCTTCACTTTAGTTTTGGAAGCTCCAATTGGAAACCAAACCTGCGCTAAGTTGACGTGTGAAATCTTGTTCGTTTATTCCATTGTGTCAGTAAAGTTACCTGAATAATGTAGGATTTGGTTTGCCATGTGTTGAAAGTGCCATTTGCATTATACCCTAATATCATTCAACTGCAATACATTTGTTTATGTATGATGTGTGATTTTGCAGAGGATGTGACTCCAATCCCATCAGACAGCACCAGGAGAAAGGGTGGTAGAAGAGGAAGAAGGCTTTAAGCTTGCAATTGTATCTGTGCTGGGAGTTGCATTTTGTTGTGGCTTTTCTCTTTGCCCCCTACCAAGACAATGTGTTGTGGCATATTTGACATTTAGCTTAAGTCGGATGTCAATTTTGGAACTATAAATTATATTTCTTGACTCGCTGTTTTTGCTTAGCTTTTGTCCGATTTCTTTAAGTTTTAAATTTAGATTGTAGAATATTTATGAAGTTGAGTTCATCCAAGGTTTTATTGCCCCATCGCTACATTTTTATTTTTTTGAATAATAGTAGCAGAAATCCATAAACTCTTGAAAGAGTTGCAATAACAAGCCAAACAACGTAAGCTCCTTCAACCCTTGGTGAAAAGGTGGAAGTTGATAAAGGATCGAAAAATTGCCTTGAGGGTGTGGGATCGGTTGGCCATGAGGTCAGCTAAAATATTTTGTTCCCTCGTCGTAAGATGGTCTAAGTGTGGAATTTTTTATGAATAAGTGGAATCTTTTATGAATAAAATATTAATTTTTGGTGGTTTGATGTATGGTTGGGCCTTGGAGCTTTGATGGGCAGCCGGTGATTGTTGTTTCATCTTGTTCTTAATATAAGATATATCTATCTAATTTAATTATGAAAATAGTTATCAGTTTAATTAACATGACAAATATCTTTAAAACAACGGTAAGGGATATACTATAAGAAATTTGATAAATATAAAAATTATGTATTATATTTAGGATTAAAATTAGCTTCTCAACATGTCTAAGGGGTTGCAATTAGGTTGGTTATGATTGGTGCAAGAGTTGTAAATTTGCAGCTAAAACCGTAGACCCACCGATCTTAACCATCTCAAACAACTCCACAACTTAGAGCTTGACGCTAGGAGAGTGATATGTTGAATGTGAAGTAATGTTACTGTGAAATGTACACCTACTCAAGAGGTCCTTGTCTGCACAGCCTCTAAATAGACGAGTGAGCATCAACATAATCATTTGTATATACTACATCGAATATCATATTATATAAACTAAGAGTATTGAGAGGTCCAAATGTCCCAACACACATGGCCCATGAGATTTAAATTCTCTCCCACCTTCGTGCTTTAAATTCCATTTCACCCAATCCACTCTTTGCTTGGATGAGAAACTTCTCCACATTGAAGGAGTAATAAGTAATAACCACAGAAATCCAACCGTCCTACAAATGCCTCCATGAACTTTGACTTGTGTCGTGTGCGCTCTATCATGTATGAGAATAGCCACATAAAATATTCTTTATTTTTTTTGGTACCTATCACCTTTCTATTGAGTACCTGCAAAAAGAAATCGATAGGTGATACAATCAACAATGTGACCTTGGAACCATGTTCCTACTTTATCTCTGTCCCATCCAAAAAAAAAATTCAAGAAAATATTTAAGTAAAAAATATTACTTTTCTTACAAAATTATTTGTTTTGATGGCGTGGGTCATGAGAGGATGAATTGAATTAGTGAAGTGTGAAAAGAATCTAAATATTGTGAATATATTTTCAGAGTAATTAGTTATGAGAACTAAGACTTGGAAATGAAAACAGAATCTGTTTGTCAAAAAAAAGAAATGAGAACAAAATTTAAACTGTAGCTTAATGTTGGTGCCGTCATGAAGGCAAATGAATACTTGACTTTAGAATTTGATCTTTTTTTACCATAAAACTTTAGAATTTGATCTTAAACCTCTCACCTTTCATATCTTCGATTTCATACTTGCAATTTCCCAACCATAACAAGGAGGGCCTATGGAATAATTGACAAGTTTATAATAAAAAAATAATAATAATTTATTTTTGGTAATTACTCCTATCTTTGTAATTTACAAACAGGTAGGATGCGACTACTATTCTTCAATAACCTTTCAAAGAACTGAATGAATCGATATCGGTTTTTAAAAAATTGATTCTGGTTTACTCAACTTATTAGCTGCGATTTCAACACATGGATTAGGCAAATTGAGAAATGATTATAGTAATACAATTCTCTTTTAATCTAAGCATTGTCTATTTTTTTATTTAAATAATAAATCTGATGTACTTATTTTTCGGCAAGACGAGTCCGATTATTTTATATATCAAATGACCTGTGTGATATGCTACGGGACAATAATTCTTGCTTGATATTACAGAAAATGAAAAATAAAAAAACGAGTCATGTGCGTGAATGTGGCAAAAGGTGATATCAAAGTTATCGAACATGTGCCAACGCAAGATATGAGACCTTATCCAGAATCGATCCCAACCCTGCACCCACAGGATTAAAAAAAAAAGAAGAAGAAGAAGGTTATCGAACATGTAACTAGAATCATTCACTTTTTATTATAATAAATAAACATGGATGGAATTAAATGTTCACTTGTACTATTATTCTTTTATACCAACTTATGTTTTTTATCGGACAATTTTTTTTTTTTTGGCTTTCATGATGCTTGTAAATATGTTCATACATTTTAATAAGAATGTATGTGATACAATTTATATTGTATTATAGTATTAGTTTATATATGTAATTAAGTCTTGTGGAGTTTGTCGAACAAATTAATATGGAGCATAGTTAAAAAAAATTCCAAACCTAGCCAAATCATTGATCTTATAAATATAGTATTTCTTAATTTAGTCTTGAGAAAACGATCTTATATATTCAATTTCTCTTGCATGAATATCATTTATCGATTCATCACAACAAACCATAATATGGTTAGCTTCATTTCATTAAACATAAATCAATTAAAATTTTTTTATAAGTATTATTTTATTTGTAAAAAGTTAAGTTGAAAATTATTCATACCAAAAAAAAAAACTTAAATTGCGAATACACACACGTATTATGTTAAAATAATTAATTATATCATATCAACCTAAAATTTAAGTCTAAATTAATATTCATATAAAATTAATATCAAATCATATCATACTATTTATAAGTTATAGATGATATAATTTGTTTCTTAAAATTCATGACATACAATTATTCATCCCCCTAACGAGATGTAAATTCAATGAAAAAAAAAATAAAATTTATTATGGTGGATTTGAAAGTAGATCAAAATACAAATATAAATGTAATTAAACATATTTTCCATATGTTATATAAATCTGATAAATGAATTAAACTGTATGAGTAATTTGTTAATACTACAACTTTTTTATAAATTTTATACATGATATATTGATTTTATATGTAATTATTGATGTATGGGGACAGTTAATTTATTAAAGATAAGAAAGATGACTCATATCGATCTGGATGACAGTATTATTATTTAAAGAATAAACATATTTACTTTTGCGCAACTCATGATCAACTAATTCATGAATTAACAATTATAATGGTAAGCTAGGGTTGCTATTTTTTGTGTATTCTTTGTGCCAATTTTTTTTTTTTTGGCTCTGATATAGTAGTATTTATATAACCTAAACTCTCAACCATCAAACAAGAATAAGGGAAAAAGAAAGGACCAAACATATATCAAGTTATTTAGGTGAAGTATGTTACAAATTTTATATCATGCCAAGAAAAAAAAGAAACTCATGATTATCAAAAATAAGATATTGTTTAATTTATTAATCTCACAAAACGGATTAAATGATTAGAGAGATTAACTTTAATTAAGGCTTGAGCAGTGTTATATAATGTACTCGTTTACAATAAAAAAAATAATGGAGATAACATATATAGAATATGAACATGATAAGATGATAATGAGAAGATGGGCGGGCAAATAATAATACTAATAAGAGAAAATTACAGTCAGTTTTTAAATAAGAGGCAAAATAAAAAAATGGTTTTAAAAATTTATCAATAGAGTTCTAGACTTGTCAATAATCTGTTCCTGAAGTTGTCAATTAGACCATTTTTTTATTTTAAGATTTTAAGTTATCATTTTTTAATTTTTTTCTTTTACTTAGGATCTAACTGTAATTTTCTCTAATAATAATATGAAGATTTATGGCAGGAAAGTAGAAAATTGTCTAATTAAGCAACAATATATTTAAAAAAGTGTTTAGTTACTTTAAACCAAAAAAAAGAAAAAAAAGGTAAGCTATCATCGTAAGATCATTATCATTTGATCATCACTCACGCCAATAATTGATTCTATCATACAATAGCCAACCAAATGCTATAAATACTGCTTTCTGGTTGCCGTCCTCTATAAAGTGATGTCTCCACACACACACACGTTTTCCTAATTTTATTTATCAACTATTTTTAACATATTTAATTCAGATGAAAAAAAACATTAAATATTATTAATTCTGCCTTAAAATTTGGACAAGAAAATAACACTTAAATTTTAAAGCCACAAATCAATTTTGTATATATATATTAACTATAAGAATAAAGCAATTAATAACTTGTTTTAGTAAGAAATATTGATTTGAGTGATATTTTCTTGTTTTTATTCCTAAAATTTAACAATGTTTTGACTTTACCCTTATTTAATATAGGGTTAAAGTACAAAAATACGCATAAGATTTTTTCAAAAGTGTACATAACACCAAATATTTTTTTAAGGGCAAACATAACTATAAATATCCAAAATAGATGCAAAAATACACGTTGACCGTTCGTTTGAATTTTTTAAGTGTTAAGGTACAAAAATACATATAACATTTTTCTAAAGTGCACCGGACACAAATATTTTTTTGAGGGGAAAAAGTAACCATGAACTTCCAACATATGTATAATAATATAAATAAACCGTTTTGTTTGAATTTTTTGAGTGAAAATGGTGACATGGATGATTAAAAAACAACATGAAGAGAAATACTTAGATATTCTAAGAGTTCCCCGTCATTTTAACTATGTTCAATGAAAACATAACAACTCAGTTTATTTTTATCCTAGTTTGCTAGTGATTGTTCTGAAAAAAATTAAATTTTACCATGTTTTTAAGAAAAATATTAGTTGATTATTTTTTTAAATAAATATTTTTTTCTTAAAAATAAGATAAAATTTGAATTTTTTTAGATAAGTCATTAGGTAGCTAAGATTAAAATAATATAAGTTATTATATTTTCATTGTACATAATTCATATGAAATGATACTGTTGGAGTATGTAAGTATTTCTCCAATTTAAAATAATAATTTGCTGAATGGGTAAGGAAATTAATTTTCATTTAACACTTTATCTCCACCTTATCACTTCTTTTAGAAGAGATGGGGAGAGGAGAGGGAGGGTTAGGTAGAGGTAAAGTGATAAGGTGAAGATAAAGGGTTATGTGAAAATAAATTTCCCTTACATAATCAATAAATTATTATTTTAAATTATTTCTTAATCATCCATATCATCTTTCATGTCACTATTTTCAGTCAAAAACTCAAACAAACAGTCAACTAATGGTTAATGTATATTCATGCATATATTCTGAAAGTTCATAGTTATTTTTATCCTTAAAAAAATATTTTTGACATACACATGCACTTTTAGGAAAGTCTCATGTGTATTTTTACACTTTAACCCTTAAGAAATTCAAACAAATAGTCAATGTGTATTCAAACAAATAGTCAATGTGTATTCTTGCACATATTTCAGAAGTTCATAATTACTTTTACTAGTCAAAACAACATTTAATGTTGGGTGCACTTTTAGAAAAATCTCATGTGAATTTTTACACCTACAATATATCTCAATTAAAACCAAGTTAACATAATAGATGAATGATATAATTATACATTCATATGAACAACTTAATAATGTAACCTATGAATAAGACCAACCTAACCATTCTCTCAGTGCCTTATAAATAAGATCAAAAGTGTGTGTGTTTTAGCCTGTTTCTATTTATACGGTTGAGGGTGAAAAATTCTCAGACTTTTTACGCATTTTGTTAGTTTTTTATTATTAATTTTTTTAACAACAAATAAATTTTATTTTCACCCCTCATTAAATGTTGATGTATGTTATTTAGTTTTTTAAAAATATATAATTAATAGGGATAAATCTAAAAATTACTAAAATTTTAGATAGAATGAGTGAGTTATAATAAGAACTGGAGTGGGGTGTGTTTTAAATTAAGAAAATTTGATTCACATTATATTTTACATCATCCTTATTACTTGAAAAATCTCCAATTGTTTAGCACTAATTATATATTGTTTGTTATAGCAATGATATTATTTGTTGATTTAAAAAATTTGTAATCAATAGTAGTTGGATTGAGTTTAAAAAAATCTCATGAGGGAAAAAAATCAGGTGATAGATAATCATTAAAAAAATTATTTTATTTCATAATTTTATTTTTTTTATATTTATAAAATCCAATGCGCATGCATACATATACACACATATAATGAGGTACGGGTATTGTATGTTGCCATATTCCCCCCATTCTTGTTCGCACGGTTCCTTCAAACGAAGGGTGTAAAATAATCTGAGCCACGTTCACAAATGTCATTCTTAAAAGTTACTTTCTTCCGTTTTATTTATAAGTAATTTTTTTTATAAGATTGACCCATTTTATAAGTAATTTTTATTTTATTTTTAAAAATATAAACTCATTTTTTTATTTTATCCTTATTAAATATATTATTTATAATTAATAATCACACATACTAAGAGTTATATTTAAGAGGGAGAGAGAATTCAAAGCATTGCGAAAACACATTTTATTATCTCTCATACTTTTTATACATTCTCTATCTATTTTATAAATATAGGTATATATAAAAAATATGGTATTTTTGACACAGTTATTAATTTTAATTATCAGTTTATTTATATAATAAAAAAAATTCTTATAAATATGATGGGAGGGAGTATTTCATGGACATTGTCATTAACTTTAATAATGCTCGAGAGTGTAACGAATCTCGATGCCATTAAAGTATGATACCGCAACAGGATTATTAAACTTATTAATTTAATAATGCTTGAGAGTAGGTGATTAATTATTTGTTTAAAATAGTGATTGAACCTCTTAAAAATAGTTTTTCAATCCTGATTTATGATATATGAAATAAATATGTAAGAAGAAATTTATCTTATTTACGTAAATAAATATTTTTAAGAGACTCAAGAACCATCTCAAACATGCTCAAAATACTACATGAATATTCATTTTGGTGTGGTCTCATCATTGCCTCCACCAATGTTAAAGTAATTTTTGGTATATGCAATATTTTAAAGTATTTTTTTTAAGTAGTATACACAATCCTAAAGTAAATTTTTTTTGAGAGAATTGCTTAAAAATACATTGGGACTAAATTAATTGTCAAATGCTATCATGGAAGATCTATTGTATAAGATGGAAGATATTTTGCACATAATAGAATATGTTTGCATGTTCGTAAGAAAGATTTATGCACACACGAAAGATCACGAAAGATTGGTTGCACACAACGAAAAATATATTGCACACGACGAAATATTATTTGCACGCGTGATAATATTTGACAATTAATTTACTTCCAAAGTTTTTAAGCCATTCTCCTTTATTTATTTATTTTTACAATTTCACTCTTAAAGTATTTTTTTCAACTATAACGAGCACCATCTATAAATCTAAGTTATCAAGCACTACTGGAAAAAATATATTATGATATACTAGATGCATGAAAATTTCTTTAGAGTGCTATGTGCTATATATATATATATAAATTTCGGGTGGATATGTGAAAAAATAGTTTAGGATACTAAATGTTAGTTAAGAAAATACTTCAAAATGTTGGAGGCTAATTAAACCTTTTTTTAAAAAAAAAAAAATCAGCCAGAGGATTTTCTCATTATCTCAAAGTTAATTGCGTTTAGAAGGTTTTAGAAGATGAGGGTTAACTCAACTAGAATATGCTAAGATTACATTCAAAATATTTATTTATTTGTCACAATAAAGTTCAACGAAGCACTTGATCAAAAAGAAAAAAAGAAAAAGGAGTATTTTGTAATAAGATTATATTCACACACAATAATAGGGGACCAATTGTCTGCTATCAATCCATCGCTTCAAGCCAAATCCTTCACACCCTGCTTGTGAATGCATTAATAGAATCTTCATGCATTTCAACCCCACATTCATAAAATCTAGTTGTATTTCTAACATATATTATTTAAATCTTTTAATGTATCTTAAATTAATAGAATGTATCTATTTTATCCTTATAAAAAATACGATTTTCAAATATGCATTTAATATATATTACTTCATTTTCTCTCATACAACGGGTAAATGTTGAAAACAATCACCAGCTACTCTATCAATTTCTTATATTTTGGACTAAATTTTACTTCTAAAAGGCTTCTTATATTATAAATAGGAAGGAGTAATTAAAAATAATTATCACATTTAACGTGTTTTTTTTTAAGTAGAGCTAGTAATTTTGGTAAACCAAGCTTATTCGAGTTGATTCGGATAAACTCAAACTTTTAAAAAAGTCCAAATAACAAAGCCTAACTCTAAGAATTGGTCCAAAATGTTGAAGGCTTTATTTTAATTTATAACTATAATAATTAAAATTTATTTTTAAAATATGATTATATTAGATAAATATTTATTTAAAAAATAATCACTAATTAATTTCGTGATACTTTAAAACAGCATTCCAAAGTGACAAAGAGAAGCCATAATAATTAATCAACATATGGATTACATAAAAATATAGAATTAGTTAATAATGTGAACAAAATAAAGTCTTGTTCGGTCATGAGACTGAATTATAAAAGGGGAAAACCTATTTTTATACTCAATTTTGAAAATTTTAGGCCTAATTTTGATTAGAGAACTTGATGAAATGGATATAAAAGACTTGATGAAAGTATGATTTTTTTTTAAAACACCTTAGTCATCTTTCTTAATTTCTGATTTTCTCTCCATCTTGATTATTATTAATGAAACATTAATAGGGGTAAATTAAGAAAAGATTGACAAATTTAAAAAAATATTTCTTATATTTGAAACCAAGATCAATTTCTCATACATGTTTTATATTAAGGATAGGAGGGAGTATATATATTTTTATATAATTATCTAATTTCATTTTAATTTCTTAAGTTATAAAATGTATTATTAGTTCTTCAATCTTAACATTGTTTGTTTCATCTAGAGAAAAATGTTGATTACACATAATTATTGTTTAAGTTTGATGAGTCAGCATTTTTTATTAGATGAAATTAACAGTGTTATGATTTATTTAGGGAAAATCTCATATAAATCTATTTAAAATAGAAAAATTCTAAAGCAGGTGGATAAATTCAGAAAATTCTTAATTAAGTCATTAACCCAATTTAAGATTTTAAAATGTAGGTAAAATGACTTTTATGTCCTCTCCTCTTTACTCTTTAACTTATGTGTGTGTGTATCAACATTAATATTTAATAAAAAAATAAGATTCATCTATATTTTAAATATATTAATTATCATCATAAGGAAAAACATATATTATGTTTTAAAACAAGTTCATTTATTAAAATGAACAATTTTGTTCCTAAAAATAACTAGAAAAAAAAAAGACAAAAACAGAACTTTGAAATTGTAAAATTTTAAATCAGAGATTTTTAGAAAAATGAGTTGTGAATTGTTTATCAAATTTTATCATTTCCTTATCAACTTTTGGTAAAAAACCTAATTTAATATTTTACAATTTTAAATTTATTTTTCTATCTTTTTTCCAAAAAAAAAACTATAATATATGTCACTATAAAAATATTTTTTTAATAAATATATTAAGTATAAATTTTACTATATTTGTTTCATATCTACACATTTTTTTGAAAGTTCTAATATGTAAAGAATTTTATGAAATTTTAAGTGTATTTAAATTATTTTTTTCTAAAATATCCTTAAAAATATATCAAATTTTACATGTCAGGAAAATTAAAAATCATTTAATTGATATCAATGGCTGGCATGTGTTACTTTTTTTATTTTTTGCTGAAATTATTCTTGATGATCATTTTAGAGCACAAAAAAATCTTTTGATTTAACAAATCATATTTTATTTAGTTATATATCAATGTTGTTATATAGAAAAAATAAATTCATAGAGCAATAAAACTATTTTAAAAGGTGAGAGAAGAGAGGAAATGACATTAAAATCATTTTACCCAAATTTTGAAATCCTAAATTAAGTAAATGACTCAATTAAAGATTTATCAAATTTACCAACTTTAATTATAATTTTCCTATTTTATGTAGCTTTATATGAAAATTTCCGATTTATTTATTTGTTTACCAAATGCAGGAATAAAACTGTGACGTCATTCTAAAGTGCGTCCTTTAAATTATATATAAATAAATTTTAGACACCCCTATTCATAGTGGACATTATTTTTATTGAACGAAATATAAATAAGAGAAATTACCCGCAAAGAAAGATATAAATAAGAGAAATCACCGCAAAGAAAAATAATATTCTACTCCTAATATCAAATATGGAAAACAAATTAAGAAAAATATCTCTACGCATGCATCTACAGTCGGTGGAATTTAACCGTATAGAAAAATTATAAATCTCTTACTAACTTAACCTTAAAAAAAAGAAGAAAAAAAAAAGAAACCTATCACTGTTAAGAAAGCTATCGAAAATGAAAATAAAAATCTGAATAAAAAAAAATCCTAATAAGGCAGATTTTGTTTGATTTGGATCCACATGAATAGTCACAAAAAGCAAGAAAGAAACACATCGATATGTACAGTGTTCACACGAGGTTTCTAGTACACATGGGTGGAAAATAATTTTAAATTGTAGCCACAAATTAATAGTGGGGACTCAATAAAATAAAGCCAGACCTTCCAACACGGCAAGCAATGCAAACAAAGGAAAAACGGTAAAAAGATATTTAAATATTATTTAAAATTTAAAATATTAAATAAATAATTTCTTAAAAAATTGTGTTGTCAATTGTTATATTTTTTTTATCAATCTCATTACTCTTATAATCAATAAAAATATTTTAAGATTTTAAAGTTCAACTGGTATTTAAATATTTTTTCCTTATATTTCTTTTATCTAGATTATTAAGCCAACGTTTTGATAATTTATTATTTATTTATTTTATTTCCCATTTGAATGCCGCCAAGAAATTAAAGCAGGCACACTAAAAAACTAATCACAAGAAAACAAGTTGGTAAAAAAAAAAAAAATCAAGTAAACTAATCTCAAGAAAACAAGTCTAGGGTTTATAGTATGCGACAACTGAGTTAGTAAGTTGAGTGAAAAGCATCTTAATACTTTTTTTTAAAATTTATATTGGAAAAATATCAAAAATTAGTCCATTCACAAGGGCTGCGGAATTGAAACTCACCATATTGTGGATATGTTACTTGATGTAAGCATATTTCTTTCTCAAAAACACCAGAGAATTAAGGTGATTTAATCAAATCTGGAATGTAAATTAACGGTATCATCGAAAAAAAGGAAAGTAAATTAACGATTTTGGTTATAGATAATCTTGAAAAAATATACTCTCACTGGTTAGCTAATAAGTTTAGATAAATTCAAAGTTTTTAACTATTTTTAAGGAAAAAAATAATATCTATTACTTAATAAAGGATGAAAGACACTTAAAAGTACTTAATTAAAAAAATACAGAAACCTGATTCATAACTAGAGAAATGGTATTGTTTTTTTGGTCCAAAGTATTATTATTTTTTTACTTTTAGTCATATGTGTGATTTAGTGACAAAAATGGAACGATTCCTTTGTCTTGAAAAGACTTCTCATTAGTTGTTATATCCTGTTTATATTCCAAAGATGTCATGAAAACGAAAGTCGAGACACGCAAGTGCGATTTTATAGTGGAGCCTAGCTTAACAATACCCATTTTAGATTGTTTGGTTTAGTTTTTTATTTATTTTATAAAGTGTAATTTATGTAAGTTGAGATAAAATTTTTTTTATATATTTATATTATATATCGTAAATTACGACTGAAAAATATTTTTAAAGGTTTCAATCATTATCCCAAATACCTAATGAATAAAAAAAAGAGTAAAAAACCCATAAAAACTTGGGAAAATGTTTAAAAAATACATTTTAAGTAAATTAATTGTTAAATGATACCAATGTACAAGCAAGCATCCATCATGTGCAATCAACATCCACATGTGCAAAAAGCATTCCTGCGAAAGTGCAAACATCATCGCTTGTGTGCAAAATATCATCCTTCATGTGTAATATATCATCCATTCGTGTGCAATATACCACTCACCGTATGCAATTGTAGCAATGAGCAATTAATTTGCTTGCAAGGTTTTTTTAGCAATTCTCCCTAAAAACTTCTCCTAAGATACAATAAAAACTATTTCAACTAATTTATCAGAATAAAAAAAATTAGTAGTTAATTCATTAAATTTAAAAAAAATTCCAACTTTATTTATATGAAATAAGATTTTGAAGGATAATGAAAAATACAATGAGATATATTTAAACATTAACTATATAAGTAAAATTAATAAATTAAAATTAATTACTCTCAAAATTGCAACTTATATGGTGGACTAACATAAAATTAGTCAAACAGTATAAAACTTCGAATTTCTTGAGATCTTAAATTCAAGTCCATACAAAATATTTATGTTAGAAGGAACACCACAAACCTCAAACACATTACATTAAATACTTGATAATGATATTAAAAAAAAAAAAAAGGATTGAGGAGCGTGTACATGTGTATGTATATGCTTTCGCCACAAGAGAATCCAACCCCATCACTCCTCTAACCCTCTCTGCTCTCTCTGGCTCTCTGACCAGCTGGAGTTCAAGTGTTCAACACCTCCCTCAGCCCCCAATCCCGCCATCTTTCTTCTGCTTCTCAATTTTCTCTCTCTCTCTCTCTGGATCTGCAAATTCCCAATTTCCAACCCCATTTCCTCTCCCTCCACTTTCAATTTTACCTATCTTATATTTGTCCCCCTACTCCTCTACAAATTTTGACCTAGTCATTATTCATCACTTGACATTTTTGACCTTGGTCGGTTGTTCTTCTACTTGTTCTCTTCACAGCACCCCATTTTGAGTTTTCCCACCTAATTCATTCTTTGAAGTTTGAACTGTCCTCTCCTTTCTCTCACTCTCTGCATTAAATTCTCTCCTCCCAAACATTCCCTCTACCCCGGCCGGAAAATGACTATCTCACTCCTCAACTTCACTCAGCTAGCTCCCTACTTCATCTCTTTCATCTTGTTTCTCCTTCTCTTAGAACAGATCTCGTATCTGAGAAAGAAGCGATTCGTACCTGGGCCTTCTCTGGTTATTCCCATCGTGGGCAACGCAACCTCATTGGTCTGCAACCCCACCAAGTTCTGGGAAGTCCAATCGGATTTCGCTAAGTCGTCCAATATGGGGTTCTCCGTTAACTACATCATCGGAAAGTTCATCCTCTTCATCCGCGACTCCGAGTTGTCTCACAAGGTGTTTGCTAACGTCCGACCCGATGCGTTTCACTTGGTGGGTCACCCGTTCGGCAAGAAGCTCTTCGGCGAACACAATCTCATCTACATGATGGGCCAAGAGCACAAAGATCTCCGCCGCCGGATCGCACCGAATTTCACCCCTAGGGCTTTGTCCACTTACACTGAGTTGCAGCAGATTATTATCCTCAAGCATCTCCAGATGTGGGAGAAGCTCTCGTCGGAGAATGTACCGAACTCCATGCCGCTTCGGGTTCTAGCCCGAGATATGAATCTGGAAACTTCTCAGACGGTGTTCGTGGGCCCCTATTTGGGACTGGAGGCTCGAGAGAGGTTTAAGCACGATTACTTTTACTTCAATGTTGGGCTCATGAAACTCCCTTTCGATTTTCCCGGGTCGGCGTTCAGAAACGCCCGGCTCGCCGTTGACCGGCTGATCAAAACCCTAGGGACGTGCACAGGGCACAGCAAGGAGAGGATGGAGAAAGGCGAAGAGCCTTCATGCTTGATCGATTACTGGATGCAGGACACACTAAGGGAGATCGCCGAGACAAAAGCCGCCGGCAATCCTCCGCCGCCATACTCCAGCGACACCGAGATTGGTGGATACCTATTCGATTTTCTCTTCGCCGCACAAGATGCTTCCACCTCTTCACTTCTCTGGGCGGTGACGCTGCTCGATTCGCATCCCGACGTTTTGTCGAAAGTTAGGGAGGAAGTCGCCGGAATTTGGACTCCAGAGAGTGATACTCTGATAACGGCGGAGCAGTTGAGGGAGATGAAGTACACACAAGCTGTAGCGCGTGAGGTTGTGAGATACAGGCCGCCGGCGACGCTGGTGCCGCACATTGCGGGGGAGGATTTCCCGTTGACGGAGAGCTACACGATCCCCAAAGGGTGCATTGTGTTCCCCTCCGCATTTGAGTCTTCGTTCCAGGGCTTCACCGAACCGGATCGGTTCGACCCCGACCGGTTCTCGGAGGAGAGGCTAGAGGACCAGGTTTTCAAAAGGAACTTTCTGGCCTTCGGGGCTGGGCCCCACCAGTGTGTGGGCCAGAGATACGCGCTCAATCACTTGGTTCTGTTCATAGCGTTGTTTGCATCGTTGATGGATTTCAAGAGGCACAGATCGGACGGCTGCGATGAGATCACGTACGTTCCTACCATTTGCCCGAAGGACGATTGCAAGGTTTACCTGAAGAGGCGATGCACACGATATCCCTCCTTCCCACAGATCGGATCGCTGTAATGACGAAAGTACCCTCTGTTCTGTTCTGCGAAGTTTCTTATTTTTTATTTTTTTAAAACAACTTTTATTCTAGTTTTTCTTTTATTATTATTATTATTATTTGCTTTTCGTTACTTTATGCTTTACAGCCTGTCAGTAAGACCGTAAGAGGGAGAGGGTGGTGTCTGTTTGTTTTTATTAATTCATTTGTTTGAATCTGGGTGTTGGAAGAATGGGACCGTTAGTTATTTTTATTTTCTGTTTCGTTGTTGTCTTTTAAAAGTCTGAGGTATTGTTGTAAGAGTGAACGTGATGTAAGGGATCATTGGTTAGTTGGTGGTCATTGGCAATTCAATAAAAAGTTAAAAGCAAACATGTTGAGATATGGCTGCTTTCAACTTTTGGGTATCCCGGCAATATAGTCACTTTGATTGAGATTTTTTAAACTAGGCAAAATTAAAATATTTCTCGTATTAAATAAATTTGGCTGGTTCAAAATTTGATGATATCATATTAAAATGTAACTCCTCTGTGCATATGACCTATTCTTTAGTGTAATTTTGCATTACAAATTAAGTTTTACATTTAGGACATTTGATGATAGCATGTGGCTCTTATTTAAATACAACTCTCTTAAACACTTTATTTAAGCATTTGTTTGATTGAAGTGAGCACTTTACATGCTAATATTCTTTTTGGTTAAGAAAATAGTAAAAAGAAAAATTGGGCAAAAGTTTCTCATTGAAGATTTCATTAGTGAGAAGAATTTGACAAGTTTTTATACTCCAAATTTCGGCTAGTTTAAGTCATTCCTAATAATTTGTTTTTGGAAAGACTCTCGATAAAATTTTTAACGGGAGACTATTTCAAAATTTCCCCTAAAAAATAGAGCAATTAATATTCTATTTAAATCTTTAAATGATAGTAATTTTTAGGAAAAATCTTAGAAAAATACTTTCAAATTTAAAAATATCAAATCAGTGATTTTTTACTACAATAAGTTGATTTGTCAATTGCTAATTAATTGTAACTAATATCTAAACCATTATAAAAAAATGACTTGGAATTTTGATGTTTCGAGGGTTTTTTCTTTAAAAAAATTTCCTGATTTTTTTAATGAAGTGGAAATGCCCTTTTCAGATATCCAAATCCGTGTTCGATCCGGCCAGTGTGTAATCAAAAAAAGAAATACTATATATGGAAGTGAGCTTTTGTACTTTATTGTTATGGCGGGAAAGGTGGGGGCTCTTGTGAAGTACATGGAAAAAGAAATACAAGCCCAGCCGCCTTGTTGTTGTGGCCTTGCCGACAATAATAAAAACGAAAAAAGAAAAATGTATTTATAAGTACTTTTTCCATGTTTCGTAATACGATCTTGAGTTTAAGTGCTTGTTTTGTAGGGCGATCTTGAATCGGGCTTATTATATAAGCCCGATTTATGTAAATCGAAACAAATCTCTTCCACATATTTATCTCATAGACCGTGAAAGCACCTCGTAGACCGTAAAAACTACCTCGTAGACCGTAAAAGTTACTTCGTATTCCGTGAATTACAATTTATAAGCACTTATAAAATTTTCAACCGCTATTTCAAACAAGCTCTAAAAATTGAAACCACGTTAATTTTTCTCAATTATTTAAAGTTGCCACGAGCTACTCGCGTCCGATTATTTGTTTTAAGCTTTGACGAAGTGCTGGATTGACTGAGGAGCACATGCTCTCATCTGGATGCTTTTGAGTAATTTTAGGGCAAGAAATATAAAAATCATCCATTCTTCTTAGATGACTTAACTGCCCTCATTGAAATTAATTGAGACGGTCTTGATTGTTGTTATCTGTTGTTACTTGTTAAATTGTTATCATTTATATTAAACAAAAAATTTAATTGAAATTAGTCCTTAGTAGTTGTTATATACTCACTTAATCTGTTTTATAAAAACTCAAAATTTAAATTATTTTGATTATTTTTATAAGAGTCAATAAGAGTTCCTTAGCATTTAATGATTTTTATTTTATTTTGTCCCTCATTAATTATATATATTGTATTAATTAAAATGTTGGTAAAACTTATAATCACTTTATCTCTCTCTTACTTGCCCCTTGTAAATAAGGCATACATGAAAAAGAAAGTTTGTATCATGCATATTATTTTTTAACTAATTTTAAACGTTTTTTTAAACTGCATAATTAAATTATTAAAATTTTATAAATAAGATCGGAGGGAGTATTACTCCCACTCCTAAATGTAGGACCTAGGATAAGTCCTATATTTAAGACCTGATGAGTAATAAATTAAAGTTGTGACTCCTTCCTTCCGTCCCCTCTTATGAGCTTTAAATTTGTGAATAATAGTCACAAAATATAAGTTTTATTTTAGATTTATCTAAACATTGAGTAGGTTTTCCCCAACTTTACCCCTTAATTGTATTTATTATTCCCTTTCACACCTATCTTCTTTACAAAAAAGGATGTAGATGGAAAAAATGCACATTTATTACTTCTAACTAATTTTAATTATTTTTTTAATTAACGTGAATTGATTATTTGAAGGTTATGATAAAGGACTGAAAGAGTAATTGTAAAACTATTATTATCATTTGGTTTATTTTTATTAAGGATATTTATATATTTCACTATAAATTTAATATTGAACTAATTTCCAAGGACTTCGCGGTAATTAGGTTATTTTAGGATCCAAAATAAAATTGGGAAAATCCCCAAAAAATACTTCACACGTTTCTAAAATCCCAAGGGCCACTTTGAACATAAAAAATACAAATAAGGGAGAGGATAGAAATATAAGATTTTAAAGTGTTGGTGTTTTTATAAAATTTCCCTCACTGACTACACTAGTTAAAAATAGTAATAAATAACGTTATTGAAATAGTAAATACCTTTATAAATATTATCATTTACGTTATAGGTGTAATCCGTGATTACAAGTAAAAATATAATGTTTTAATTACTGATTATACTTGTAATGAGAATAACAACATTTATAAAGGTGTTTACTATTTCAACAACGCTATGAATTGTTACTTTTAACAAGTATAATCTGGGAGGCACAATTTATAAAAGTATCATCACTTCAAAATCTCTATTTGTACTTTTTTTTTCTTATTTGTTCTTTTGCTTATTTGCTTGACTCTTTGGGGATTTTGAAGTTTGTGAGGTGTTTTATTGGGATTTTTTCATTTAAATTTGCAGATTGGGGAAAAAATTTATGCATTTCTTCCTTGTTAGAATTAAATTATTATTTTATACATAATTATATCATCATGGTTCACACAATAATAAATGGATGTTTAAGTTTGGGGCTTCACGTGGGTCTTTCAAAATCAGGGACCACATTTCCCCACGTTAGAATCAACCAAAGAACATGTAGCGGGGTCCTAGACGCACAAGGTAGCTCATCATTTCTTTTTTTTTTTTTTTTTTTGGTCCCACCATGCATAATTTGGAAAAAATAGCATCCAGCAGCCCGGACCACATTTCCCCACATTAGAATCAACCAAAGAACATGTGGCGGGGTCCTTACGCACAAGATAGCTCATCATTTCACAGTTCCCGCCATGCATAATTTGAAAAAAAAAAAAAAAGCATCCGGGAGCACAATGATGTTATTTCTCAGAAGAATTCATCACCATAATCTTATTTATAAAGTATCCATCACTCGTATTATCTTCTTGATGCATCCAGTATATGTTATATTTCAATTACATCCACCACTCTAATCTTATTTCTGGGTATCTTATTTCTGGAATATCATAGTACTTGATACGTTATAAGTAAAATTAGGGTACTGGATACAGTTAAAAAATAATATCAAGATGCTGGATACGACTTTACCATTTGAAAAATGAGATTTACACTTCATAATTGCTAATACCACCACTTTTGAATTTCATTATATATATATATTGATATGTTTTGATTGTATTAATTAATTATTGATAGATTGAGAAAAATATAGTCTTTAATTCTTAAAAGTATAGTCAACTTGGTCAAAATCTGTCACTTTCCTTTCGGGTTAAGGTATAAATTGTTGGAGTTGTTATTTAGTCAAAATTTCTCCTATCAGCAAACCTTCTTGTCATATCAATAATGTCATTGTAACATAAGCCACACGCTATCTCTCAATATTTTAACTAAAGCTAATCATAATCTTAAGAACTAATTTCCTTATTAAGAAACTAGAATAATCCTGATAAAGGTTGACTACAAATTTAGAGAACAAATCAATAATTGATAATATTGATATACGTAGATAAATAATTGGGACATTACACCAGACTTTGAGGTGATTGTTCAATATTTTTATTCTTTAAATTGCACTATAATTACAACAGTAATATATCAACTCAATTCCATGATTTTATCACATACTGCAAGTAGCAATGCGGGAGCCAGATTTGAATTTCTACCCGCAAAAGTTGATTTTAGTTAGTGTGTTTGGAAAACCACCAAACCGTGGTTTCAAACCACGGTTTGCGTAAATCGAGGCAAAACTCTTCTCACATAATTACCTCGTAAATCATAAAAGCTATTCTTAAAAGCTAATCCAAACATACACGATCATTTTGAAATATATTACTTTTATTGGTTTCAATTAATCCACATTTTTAATGATTTAATACATTTAGATTTATGTGCCTCCTTTTTTCCACATTTTTTATCATAAAGATCATAACCGAAATATGATAATTACATAATATTCTCTTGTTTTTTTATTACATCAAATGGGTGTGAATCCCAGATACTATCCACGCTTTATCTTACATGAGCTGGCTTCAAATTCAGATGGTGATAAATATATAGTTCTATAACGTGACAAGTTTATGCTTTCTTATAACAAAAAAGAAGCTCAAGGCAGCAGTGAAGCTTGTTAAATTGAAAGTGAAAATATGGCTTCTCTTGTGGCAAAATTTTTTGCTTAAATGAAACCTCTTACAGAATTCAGCGACTCCCCAAAATTTAATGATTTTGCTAATGATTTTGTAAGACAAAGTAACTATGAAATTGACTATTAGAAAAAAAAAGGGCAAAAAAAGAACAAAGTAACTATAGAGCTTGGGCCAACCTTTTCCTATGTGTGAGCAATGAATAAAAGAATGCAGTAGTAAGCAGAGATGAGCATATAACCTTCCAAGGATGTTAGGCTGAAACAAGACCAACATAGCCAGCAAGCAAAGCTAATAGAGATGAGACAATATATGCACCTGCTACAATAGTCGGTTCCCTGAAGCCAGATAGTTGGAGATGATGATGGATGGGGGCCATACGAAAGAAGCGGCACCTTACTTGCTGCAAGCCTTTTGTTATACTGAAGTAGATTGCCTGATAGATTTATTGAAAAGAAAATGAAAAACAATCTCATTGGAGTTACAATGTGATATCATCATAAATTCCAGGTTTCAGCAGCATTACCCAAAATTAAAATAACAATGGGTGACACAGATATGTGTAGAAGCGGCAAATAAATGTAAAGGGGGTAAACTTAATACTACTTTTGGTCCTTAATATAAGATTTAGTTTGTAATGCAAAACTAAATCTTCTATTAAGAACCGGAGGTAGTATGTAACAGAAGTGGGAAATGTCTTGGAGGCCGAGCAACAAGTGATTCAACAACAAAATCATGGGCCGAACCTGAATCACAACTGATGATGCTTCAACAACAAAAACTCCAGAAGAAATGAGTAGTGGAAAGAACATTCCAGTACATGCAGCCATTGAAGCTAATGCACCACCAAGTGCCAAAGAGCCAACATCGCCCATATAAACAGATGCTTTGTATCTGTTGTGGAGGAGAAACCCAACACAAGATCCAGCCATTGAAGCTCCAAATATGGCAAGATCTGGTTTAACATGTTTGTAAATCAATAATAAATACATCAAACAAAAGGCTAGGTTATAATAACTTCCTAATATACTGTAACCAAAACTTCAGATGATGAACAATGATTTCTTTTAGTGTCCTATAAAAATGGAGGGAAAATTCATTTACCCTCTCCCCAGTCTTAAAGAAGTGACTATGATTTTCTCTCCAGATCAGAGAGAACAGGCATGCAGTACTACTATAATGTCATAAATGACAGAATTATATTATATTAAATTAAATCTAGATGATAAACAGAGTTCCACAGCTGATGAAGGTGCACAGAATAACAATAAACAGATGTTTACTTGGGATGGTTTAGCGAGGCATGAAAAAACCAACCCATAAAGATAACAATTCGGGTCTCAACTATGTTAAAATGTCTTTGCTCAAAAAAAAAAAAAAAAAAAAAACTATGTTAAAATGTCAAATATTTCTTATAGCATAAGCATGATGGACTTGTTTGAAGAATGGAACCAGAATGATAATTAAGGAGTGCCACACACATTCCACTAACCAGAACATACTGGAAGCACAGCAATCGACATTCCAATGAAGGCCAATGCAGCAAGACCACTGGCTAGTCCATCAAGACCACAGGTTATTTCAACCCCATGTCCCATGGAAACAAAAGAAAATGAAGTCAACAGCTGATAATATCGTCCCAAGTACATAAGGCCAAGTGGTAGAGGAACCAGCATCTTCCTGCATTTAAGTAAAAAAAGGCAGAGCAAAGAGGGAGATGAGTTATATTGAAATCACAAAGGTGGCATATTGTTCAACCAAATAAATGGCTTCTTTTTTTCTAGCCACATAAAATTTCCCTAAAAATTACTAATACAGTACTTGAGTACATAATAAGCAGGCTACATTTCTGTTCAAGCAGTCAGCTTTGAATTTCTAAAAGGATATATTTCACTTTTACGCAATGAACTAAAGCAACTGTGAGAGCATATGATATGCAGTGATTATAAACTAAACATTTTCCTAGCTTCATGAGGAATAAAACCAAGTGATGTTATAGCATAGCTAGATTCTATAGCATCAAAAACCTAAATCATAATTGATGGGCCCACCAACCTTTGGGGCCAAGTATACAGAAGAAGGTCCAAAGGGAATAGCAGCCAAGGAGTAGTAGGCCTAGCCCATAGAAGACTCAAGACAGCATGCAGAGGTGGGAGGGCAGAGTGGGGAGAAGGAGAAATAACGGATCCTCTGACAATTTCAGAGTAGTGGGTGTGCGTAAAAGGGTGTCAGGGATGTTTTGGGAGGTAGGCTAGTAGTATTGGCTGTGAGGAGAGGACCTGGTCCCTCATATGTGAGTGCTTTTCTTTCATGTTCTGGTCTGCGAACCAACTTCATTTCCTTTGTTGTGTGAGTTCTGAGATTATAGAGTGGCAAACAGTAGCAAGAGAGTGATTGGTGATTGTATTCCTCTACATTTTCTCCACGTAATAGAGGAGATACATATATTTTCTTCTATTTTAGCTGTTTTCATTTGCAGGTTCTACGATAATATATGACAAATTTATAAAACATGACATGTCACTCAGGCAAGGAGCACCCAGACCTGTCAGGTCAATGCAAACAAAAAGATATTCTTCATATGCATTTTTTTTAAATTCTTGGAAGAATTCAAAAGCACTAAAGGGACCAAAATTCTAGGCAACTGCCTGTAAAATTTCTTGTTACGGGGACAGATATGTTAGTTACCATCAGAAAAATGTTGTCAGATTAGTACAAGAAGATATACATGCCATAGGGTGATGATATACTAGAGGTATCCAACCAAGCTGAGAATGACGTTCCAACAGCAACCTGTGTGGTTTACAAATAATGTAGACTTGATTAAAGACTGTTTAAATATAATTCAAGTCAATAAAATGAGACACAACAAATTAAAAGATCCAAAAAAATGAGTTTAATGAAGTGGTCACCTCCAAAAGAACTTTCGCCCATCCAGGCAAACCTCTCTTCTGTTTTGTAGTGAGGCTTAATATATCATCAAGTAAACCAATCGCAGCAAATGCCATGGTTGCACCAGCTGCCCCAGTCACTTCCACAGAGGAGAAACCACCAACAGCTCTAGTAACAAATATTCCTATCGGTACAAATAGCAAACCACCCAATGTGGGCACACTCTTTTTTAATAGATGGCTAACAGGGCCTTCTTTCTTAAATACTTGGATAAATTCAAAAATTTGAAAAAATGGGACGCAAATATAGCCGACAAAAGCCACCAACAAGGCTGATATAAGAAACGGGCGGGTCATGTAAAAGGGGGCCAAGGGAAGTCTAACAATTCTCCAAGCACACCAATCAATGTATAGAAGCAGCACTGTCATGAAGATTATGAGGCTTAAACTAATGAAAATGCCAAGTCTTCTCCTGCAAGATATGTAAAAAAATAATCACGCTAAAAGAAACTTCATATAGCAATTAAGTAGGACAAGTAATGTAAATGTCAGTAGAGTTGACAAGATAATCAATTACAACTGAAGTTGGCAGTATAGCAGCATCAAAAGCAACTTATAAAACATTCTGAAAAAATAATTGGCGACGCAGGAACAAAGACAAATGGCACTGCCAGCACAGTGTGGCGCATTTGGCACGGTGTGAGGCCTTTGTGCCTCCTTATCCGGGATCAATCCCGGCCCGCACCGAGTGGGGGTTGCTACTCCAAAAAAAAACGACAAATGGCACTGACTAAAAAAGTAACGGGGATACACGCACATAATAAAGCAGTTACAGTATTAGCAAAGTTTTAGACAACAATTGGGGACAAAATAGAGATATTATTGTAGTTAGATCCAGTGCACTATAATGCAGAAATACAGTTTCATTGAGAAAATAAGGGGGGAAAACTTGGGGAGAAATGGGAGGGACACTAAACAACATATAATTCAAAGATTCAATTACATTGCCGTTAATATTGATGTCTTTGCTCGTTTCTATTTTGATACTTTTCTAAATTCTTAGCTTCCCAAACTCTTAAAAGCACTTAACACTCACCATCAAGGGGCAGCTTACAAAGCTAGAGGCATGTTAGAAATAAAACCCAATTAATGAGAAAATAACATCTAAAGACACATAGGCATTACACAGCAACCTATAAGGTTGCAATAGTTACACTTACGCCAAACACCCACGATCAACAAAGAATTACTTATCATTAACAAGGTGCAGCTGAAGGAAAATCACATCCAATATATGATGGGTTTATAAGACCAAGAAACAAATAATATGAAATTTCCTCATTACTCATGGAAGAAGTAATTCTTTCGGCCTCAAAGTGTAGACCAAGATATTTCTAAAATGCAGATCTCCTCACATTTACATTAATTCCCTTTCTCAACATTTCTACCATATATCATCTCTTCAATCTTTTCTTTTACTGTGGTTAAGTGATAAAGTCTCCATTTTGAGTAATATATTCTCTTGTTATCTATTCATAAATTAGAAGTTATAAAAATAATATAAACCAACAAAATTTTTGTTCGTTTGAGGTTTTCCACATCTTTGATGCCTTGTAGTCTTCAAATCCTCATCAAGTGCCTTCAATAAAATTCCTGTGACATATCATATCATAAACTATAGCATTATAGTAAGGTCACACGGTTTCTAGCAAAAACACTGCAACAACCCTGACCTCCTTAATCTATCATTAATAATTGACCATTGAAACTAAATAATTTTATTTCAAAACAAAACAGAGACAAGAACACTCGCTAAAGTTCTGCATACTTGCCTATGTCTCCTGTGTCCCCTCCCAAGAGTCGCAAGTCGATGAGCAGTCACTGTTAAAGCATCCTTATTTGAAACAGAAATGGAAGGTAAATCAACATCATTCAATGAAGGAAGCACTATTTCTCCATCACTATCCTCACCATCGCTGGATGAGAGGAAATATCCAGAAGAGTTCTCATCAGGATCCAATTCATCAAGCAATGGCAGGTCAAATGAACCCTATAAAGCATAATCAATGTCACGACTCGTGATATTATATTAGTCTAGCTAAATTGCAAAATAAATTGTAAAACCTGAAAGGATTTATTTTGTTGCATATGTGATGCATTCCCCTTCCCATTGTAAACCCTGAATGGGGGTAGAATGTTATGCAGGCAAAAATGCACAGACGGAGATAAAGGTTGAGGAACACAGATGGCTTCAAATAAGCATGATCTAGATAGTTTCTCCTTTCCCTTTGGAATTGGCCCAACATAATGTCATAAATTGAAAATCAAGAGCTTCAAACTACATATAAACTGAACTTGACATGTGATTAAAATGGTACTCGGGACAAACCATCATAGTTTTTATTTAAGACTTAATATCTGCATTTTCGGTGGAAAAGACAGAACAAACATGGGTCAAGGTAGTAGAAATAGGGAGGCAATTATGCTTATAATTGTAGAGAAGAATATCTGCTATCCTGCGCATATTTTTTAAGAACAATTAGCAAGTAGTGCCAAACATATTTATAATCATAAATATAAAGGCATAGTGCGATTATGCTAATAATTGTAGAGAAGAATATCTGCTATCCTGCGCATATTTTTTAAGAACAATTAGCAAGTAGTGTCAAATATATTTATAATCATAAATATAAAGGCATAGTTTTTTTTTTTTTTTTTGAAAAACAAATCTTGGCTTTAGAGTAATGGTAACATACCTCATCAAAGGCTCTAGTAAGAACATTATATCGACCACAGCAGCTATATTGTTGAATAATCAATCGATTTAACTACAAAAAATAAAGCAGGCCTTAAATGATTAGTACTGGATGCATAATAATTTCAGAAATTTAAATTTAAAGGTGAAAGCATGGTAAGAAGTTAACTGGTTTCAAATTTGGGAAGGCATCTAGTAAAAAAGGCTAGAATAAACATCACAATATTAACCACAGGACCTATGTTTCTGAATAATAGAGAGACCACGGGGGGAGGAGAAAAGATAAAGGTCAGAAAATATATGAGATGCCATTGATTTAATCAAAACTGACCTAGGACTTTGTATAGAGCTCAAGAGGTAATAAGCTAGCTAAAAAATAAATTAAACAAAAGATAATTACAGTGGAAACAAAAGAACAACAAAAAAGATAAATAACCAGAATACCTGATAATTAAAGTGTTTCAAAATAAAATAAATTTAACTTCCCAATACATTTCCTACGTTTAAAGTAAGTATTTCACTACTTTTCATCAAAAGTCCTGAGCGATGTAGAATTCTCAATTTAAGATTCTGTTTTTTACCATATAGTGCCTTAGGTATTGAGTACCAAGCTTTCAAATTAAAATATATAACAGGAACTCAAACCACACAAAATTGTCTCTTCAAAAATGATGAGCCACGTGTGAGGCCTCAAATAAGGAAATTAATAACCAAGGCTTAAAACTTACGACTAAGGTTTTTCCTGGTCCAATATTCCTGCAGGAAGAAGGTAAAAACAAGATTGTTTATTCATTGTTCAACGTCTTCAATCTACAATCAGAGATCTATTAGAATTCAAAGGCCACTCCGAGAATTCCCTTCAATGAGTAGTTTCAAATATTTATGAATGCTGATTGATATTAATCAAAATTATTACTATGAGCAACTATGCTGCATATCACACAACCTCCTTGAAGTTAAGTTGTTCTCACGTTTATATGTAAGGGATCTAGAGCTCTTTCTTTATAATACTTCGAGGGCTCAAGATCACAGGCTTACACATTCGAGTAAATAAACTGTTTTAAACTTCCCTCTTTATGATTGTTGTCTAAACCAAATTATTAGCTTCGCCAACAGCGGTGATAACCACATAGTTTATTGTCAGGCGGGAAAAAAAAAAGATAACGAATTAAACAAAACAACATTAGAAAAAGCATTACAGCATAAAAGGAAGTCGGAAGTAGGGAGATCAGCACGAAAATATACCCGAGGGGAACATGATTCGGAACAGCGGTAACGAATGAACGAAGAAGATCGACCTTGAGCAGATATAGCGCGAGAGAAGTGTTTGTGAGATGCGTGGAGGAGATGGTGGCGGCTGAGGAAACGGGAATGAGAATACATCGCCGCCACGGAATCGCCGAGAATAAGATCTCAGAAGAGTTGGTGAAATGAAATTGAAGAAGAAGGAGACGGCCAAGCCATTGAAGAAAAAGGAGCGAAAAGGCATATTCGAGGGAAAGAGGCTACACACACACACACACACACGGTAAGCATAGTGGGGAAGGAATGTGCACTGCGGAGATTACGAACGTCGAAAAATGCCGAAATGAAGATCGTTTTCTTTAAATTGAGACACTTGCCATTGTTCACTTTGAAACCATCGCAGACGTTTTGCTCATCAAGACGCGCCTCCTGGAGGAGAATCATGTCACGCGCTCTTATATTTTATCAAATTAAAATATAATTTTAATAATAAAATTTTGTCTGATGGACATCTGACACAAATAAATTTTAAAAGAAAAAAATAATAAATAATTAAAAAGGGTATAAATTTAACAAAATCGTTAAATTTAACTTAACACCGTTAATGTTTTCTTCTCTTGTAATTTAACACCGTTAAGTTAAATTTAACGGTTTTGTTAAATTTATATCATTTTTAATTATTTATTATTATTTTTATCCCTTTCAAAATTTATTTATGCTAAATATCCCTTAGGTAAATTTTTGTTGCTAAAATTGCACCTTAACCTTATTTTATCTCGTATGAATTAATGCTTGGGTGATATTGAAGCACAGCGCCTCATGTAAAGTTTATCTAATTTGATTAAATTAAAAATATAAGTTAATATAATAAATATTTTTTTAAAATAAAAATTCTAATTATCTTTTTAAATTTCATGGTCCCATTTTCTCATTGATTATTGTTAAGAGAGTATTAATAGGAGTAAATTAGGAAAATATTAATAACTATGAAAACTATATTTTATGTTTAGGATCATAATCAACTCCTTAAATATGTCTTATATTAAAAATATGAGGAAATAGTAAGGAAATTTAAATAATAATAATAGAAAATTAGGTTTCACATCTTTATATCTCAAATAGTTAAATAAAATATTAGTCACCGAATTTACTTTAGCTTAGTGAACGCTAGTGGAATTAATACACCAGTGGCACTTGGTTTTGTAAGATTTATACTTCGACATCATACTCACTTATTTTAATTAATTTATTTTGTCAACTAAATTGTATCTTGCTTATATTCTTCGTATTTCAAAGGTTTTGTGTTGAGGTCGTTATCATTGGATTTTTCTGAAAAAGGCTTAGAAGTCATGTTCATTAAAAGTCAACTTCAATAATATCAGCTTTAGTGTGTGTTTGGCAAGTAAAATTTTCAACCCAAACCATGATTTTATAAAAAATTTGTCAAACATAAGAAAAAGTGCAAAAAGTGCTTTTTTACTAAAATCATGATTTTGGAGAAGTTATTATTTTTCACTTTTATGTGTGGGTCCCACTTAAATTTCTCTCTCCTCCTTCCCTCTCTCTCTCTTTTTTTTTGTCCCTTCCGTGTCTTTGTTCCTCCCCTTGGCTGTTGCTATTTGGGTTATTGGGGGTGGGTTTTCTTTTCTTTTTTTAAAATTACTGTTTCCTATTAAAATAAATTATGTCAAAATTTATTACTCTAGTTTTAAATTTAATAATATAAATTAATTACTTTTTTACATATTGAAAAATTAATTAAATAATTTTAAAATACTTATATTTTAATTTTTTCCCCAAACTAATTAGTTTGACTAATAAACTGATATATAATTTAAGGATACATAACATATGATATGATCAAGGGTCTGTAATTTAAGGATACATAAAGTGATATATAAGGGATCAAATTTAGTATTACACGCAAGAGCATTAGTTATGTAGTGTTTTGTCGTACTTTATTATTTTATTAAGTAAACTGTAATTTTATCTCTATTTTGACGGACTGAATTATTAACAAATAATAACTAAATGTTAATATATCATTTCCATATTGAGCTCGAGGTATCTAGAATTGTTGTTAGCACTAATGCATCACTTGTTAGCTAAAGAAAGATAATGTCTAAAGGAGAACATTAAAAATAGATTGTATTAACTGCATTGAAAAAATTGCTCCTTGTATTAATTTTAGGTATTAAATAATTAATCGTGAACTTTAAATGTAAAATTTATTAATATATATATTTGAATGTATGTATGTCTCATTTTTTTCACAATTTATAATTTCTTTGGTTTTTGTTATTCAATTATTTGTTAAATAATATCTAAAATATAATCTTATCCTATATATTTAATTATTATAAATGATTTTAAATTATACAATTTATATATATATCTTTGATTTTTTGATGTTGGATAATTGATTAATGTTGTAATTTTTAAAATTTATGTGATGTTATGTTTTTTTATATTTATTAAGAAATTTACTATTAAATAAAACATAAAATATAATCTTATCAATTATATGTAATTATCACATAAGCTAATGTCCTTTTCAGTAATTTTACCATGAAAAAAGTTATTCTGATCATAATATCCAAACACTCTTATTTTATTAAAATCACTTTTGTTCCATAATCTATTCTCCACAATCTATTCTCTGAAATCACTTTTTTTCATTTTTTCTTCATAAGCTATTCTCAAAAGCTGATTCCAAACACACCCTTAGTCTTTTAAATTTAGGCTCATTTTGATTTTGATTCTTCAAATTTTAAGTCATTAGTTTTACTTCCTATAGGGTAAAACAATTCAAGTTTTTTTTTAGCTATAGGGACCAATGTTTTAAACAAAATAAAATTTAAAGGATCAAAACCTATAATTTAAAATTTGAAGGATCAAAACCAAAATGAAGGAAAACTTGAAAAACTAAAAATTATATTAACCTTTTTTTATGAATTTTATTAGGTATGCAACATATTTTCTTACTTGCAAGGTAATTAAACCCGGGCTAACTAGTGAATCGATTGGAGTATTGGGTCAAAGGTCAGTGGGTTAGACCAAAGCTAAACCGGGGCAAAACCAGTAGGAAATGAACTTGAACGATAATATTTTTTTAAATAGTTTTGGAATTTGATAATTTTTTAGAATCAAATGATAATATTTTTACTTGATTCTTTCTGTATTAGAAAGTAGACATCTTAAGCTTTCCATAGAGTCTTAATTTGTAATTTTTAAAAATATGTAGAATTATATATGAATTTTTAAAATCAGAAAAATCTTAATAAATATTGAACTGGTCGAACCGGACCAGTTAGATGACCGATTTGATGGTTCCATGATTGAACCGGCCGATCCGATCCAATTTTAATCACATTGCTTATGTGAATGGTATGATAAATAATTTATACCTCATATCTTAAATATAAAATCTAATTGATTTTTTTGAGAAATTAAATTAAATTACTTTAAAATATTTATATTTATCATCTTCCTTCAAATTAATTTATCTAACTTATAAAATGATGTATAATTTATTCATTCACATATGATCAAGTAACTTATTCAACTTTTTTAACCTCTTCAAACAAAAGTCAACCAACTCTTATATTTAAAACTGGAGGTAGTACTATTTATAACTTATCAATATTATATATATATATATATTTATTTACAAATGCTCATGTTGAAAGACTTTTTTATTGTTAAAAATAGACAATAGAAAAAAAATTACAAAATTGACTTTAAAAAATATAGGGACCATTTTTAGATTTTATCAAACTCAGAGTCTGTTTGGATTTAACTTTTGAGAATAGCTTATGAAAAAAAATGATTTTGATAAAATGAGAGTGTTTAGGTATTGTGTTGAAAATCACTTTTTTAATTGTCAAATTACTAAAAAGGACATTAGCTTTTGTGATAATTAAATATAAAGGATAAGATTTTATTTTAAATATTTTTAACATTAAATTTCATAATAAATACCAAAGATTAAATAAATTTGTCTACAAAATTAAAATTATAACATTAGACAATTATATAACATCATAAAAAATAGCTCAAACATATATGTATTAATAAATTATATAGACTAAAAGCATTTATATATAGTAATTATCCAAAATAATATTATATTTTACATTGAAATTATTACTCCCTCCGGTCTTAAATATAAGATACAGTTGATTTTTTTTAGAAAGATCAAAAAAATTACTTGATCATATAATATATTGTGTATCATTAAATTACATATTAGTTTATTAGTCAAACTAATTAGTTCGGGGGAAAAAATTAAAATATAAATATTCTAAAATGATTTAATTAGTTTTTTTAATCTTTTGAAAAAAGTTAACTTTATCTTATATTTAAGATCAGAGAAAGTAATAAATTTTGACATAATTGTTTTTTAATAAGAATAGTGATTGTGAAAAAAAAACCCACATAATACCCAAATAGCAACAGAGATTTGGAAAAAAAAAAAACAAAGGGAAGAGGATGTGGAAGGAAGAAGAAAGAGAAGAAAGGAAAGAGAGAAAAGAAGACGGGATCCACATATTAAAAAGTGAGAAATGAATAGGTTCTCCAAAATCATGATTTTGGCAACAAAAAAAAACATTTTTGGCCTTTTTACTAGTGTTTGCAAATTTTTTTCAAAACTATGATTTGAGTTCAAAGCACTTTTTTTATTTTATTTGTCAAACACCGACTCAGAAGTATAAAACCAAACTGAAACTAAGAACCAAATTGTGAAAACAGATGAGCCAAGCGCCCAAGCGTGCATTCAAGTTTGAAGATAAAAGCTGTTCTTCATTTGCGAAGAAGCGAAAATATCATTCCAGCCAATAAAGAATACAGAATGTACAAGACAAACCAGCAAGCCTTGGGAAATAAATAACAAAGTATGATCACAGCCTTTTAATTTGGAAAACATGGGAAGGAATGTTTTCACTAGAATGATTTCATCAACCACTAAGTCACCACACGACTGATCATAAGGATATTCTGTACAAAGATTTCTCCAAAGAAATAATAAAATAAAAGGCCTTATCTTTCATCAAACTAACGAATCTTTGGCCAAAACAAAAGAACACCTGAATTTGGCCAAATGCATGCAAGCAAGTAGCCACACTGACTCCCAATATAAAGCCACCAAAACTATCAGTAGAAACAAACATCCCTTGGACGTTGACTCCTGCAGATACTGATATAACAATACAAATGGCATATACGTGCCAAACAAAATCCTTAAACATCTAGCGCCAAAGCTTGTCCTAGCTACGTAACATATCGACATGGATCTGTGATACAACACGATAAACAAGTGAGGGTATCAATATAATTAAGTGGTGAGTCGTGTTTAGAATTGGCATTGAATTCGTGTTGGCATCTCCCATCTTAATACATCTTAATTTGGAGAGGATCCCAGAACCCTCCCTCGGCCCATTGTGAATCCTCTAGTGCCATCGGGCATTTTCGGTCCTGGAGGCGGCTTTGGTGCTTCAGTGGTATGATGAGAAGAGGACGTGCTGCCATGGCCTGAGGGAAGCAATGGTTAAAATTGTTAGGTTCAGTCCCAACGGAACAAGTTATCAGCAAGAGAGGCTTCAGCTTTGATAGAAGTTTAACCAAATAACAAACTAATTATAGAGGAAGAAGGAGCTAGTAAAAAGTTTCCAAAAAAGTTAGGACATACCCATTCCATGCATGCCTCGATAATTATGTTTTCTTGAGCGCCCCCGATTTCTATTTCTCTGCCCGCCTTTATCTTTCGACAGATGTTCTCCATCCTGCAATGAAAAGAAGCCAACATAAGCAAATCTAAACTGGTGGTCGTATTATCAGTTTGTGTTGTGGGTCCATCAATGATTGCAAAACGAAGTGCCAGATTGGGAGAGCTTAAAACAAAAAAACACTTTTAGCCTATATTTTGGATGAGGAGAAAAAGTGGCCCACCCGGGGGATACTTTGAAAGAAAACTTTCATAAATGGTAAAAAGATTTACTATTTTTGGGAGTTTTGCCTCTTAGTCCCCCCAGCCGCGGCCCCCCGAGAGGGGGAGGGGAAAGCTTTACAAGACAAAACTTTTCTAACATATTTACTTCATAACACAAAATCACTTTAAAAAAAATAAACAAAACAAACCACCAAGCGCAAAAAAGAGGATATTGCAGTAGGTTGGTCGCACTGTCTAGAATTCAAAAAGATTAGGGAGGCAAAATCCCGATTGCACAGAAGGGGTCAATAATAATAAATGACAGGTGCTTGTTTGAAGGAACTTGTAACTTCATTAGAACTAAATGCTTTTTATTGAAAAAAGAACCCATTTAAGGTTAATTGTATTATGACTTCACTTAGTCGATATCTAGCAAAAGGATGCAGCCAAAGTGGGGGCAAAAATGCTTGTACGAATGCATACCTCTTCATCATGTGTATCCTCATTATGATCATTAGAGATATGATGCTCCCCATCACCTGTTAACTCAGATGCACGGCGAGTGCTAGTGCTATTCTTCTCGGAATCAGACCCCTTCCAAGCTTGCTTTTTGTGTCCATGCTTATTCTACATAATTTAATCACCATCAAGAACTTTTACTTTCAAAGGAAGAAATGAAATTTGGGACTAACCGTTTTCTTAAGAACTTTAACCCGCATGCCATTTCTCCAGTCCTGTTCATCATTTAAAGTAGCCGCCTAATTTAAGAGAGCACAAACAATATGTTAATCACGTGGGCAACAAAGACCATATGATATCATAAATATAATATATAAACTTAAAACTCACAGCCTTCTCAGCAGCCTCAATAGTCTCATATTCCACAAGAGCATGTAACTACACATGTAGAATGATGTTGTAAGTGAAGTAAGTATTTAAATAAATAAGCATATACCAATTCCAATAGAAGAGCAGAATATAAAAGGGATGATATAATGCCTAAAGGCTAAAATGATTTTACGGATAGTTTTAAAAAAGAACAGATAAGAAAGGTGGCCCATTTGAAAATTTGAGATACTTTCCACAAAAACTGAAACAACCTAATAACTGAAATTGCTAAGCATCTAGCAATAAATTAACGCATTATTCAATTTGTAAGTTGTTGTCCTGCTCATACATCAGTATTATCAAAGCTAAATAGGAGAAAATATTAAAAAAAGAATCGAAATTTGATATATCTACAAGTAAAACGTAAATGACACTTCAATGTTGCAACTCATGCAGCAATTTTCCTCCAGTATGGTTTCAAGGATATTAAAATTTATCATAGTACCAAAATATATAAAGACGACGCAACAAGTATTGTAAATCAAGGAATAATTCACAACTTGAATATTCACTTTTTTCAGTATAAACTTATAATTTAGAGTTAAGAATGCTTAAGTCCTAAACATTAAGGATTATTAATCTCCATATCCTGAAGCAGTATTAAAAATATGTTTCTTTCACCTCTGCCAATAATTAAGACAATGGGGACTGCTAACTTTCTCGATTTTGTAAAGATAAAACTCAGGGCAAACGCTACCAGAAGGCCAAAAAAAAAAAAAAAAGAAAGAAAAAAAGACCTAGTCTATAGCAAACCCTTAACCTAGGACTGGCTACCAAGGACGTGGTTGGCACACCATAATCTTTTATGCAAATGACATTCCTTAACATCTTAGATACCTAAATGAGATATAAATTATAGCAGTGACATCCAGGATGCCTGCAGACATGCGATTCCCATTAAATACATGCAGTTCAAACAAAGTGAGAATTTGAGATGCCTGAATAAGAGGCTTCATCAACTTTAGTAAGTTACCATCGTGCTTTCATTAAGAACGTGAAATTTCTAGTTCAATTGTGGACCTTACATACCTTAATCCTCTTCTATCTTATGTTCGACCTAATTTCCCAAAGACAGAGAAATAATATCTAACAAAACATTTAAAACTTTCATAGGAAGATCAGGAAAGAATTTTACAGCGGCCGGACTTTTGAAAATAAATCATTTACATTGTTCAAATAAGATTAGTAAAGTGATTGATCTCCTAGTTGAATGAAGCAAACAGAAACCATACTGTTAACCTCAAAGCAAAGTCATCGAATATTCTGGATCAATCATCCTATATCAGTTCCACAACTTGAAAGGGTGATCCTGTCCCTGAGTTGAAATGAATTTGAAATCTTTTGTTTTTTGTTGGGCAAGGGTGTCTACAATATTTCCTTCAGTTTATAACTTCTAGTTTCCTTCCTAAAATGATTTACAGCAATTCCAAGTACGCTGACAAAACACCTCCAGCGGAACTCCCAACTCATTCTTCCAGAACTATCACTTGATTCACTCTTATCTGAATTTCCAGCAAGCTGACCTCAAACTTCTCTCAAATCTCGCTAAGATGTTTTCCTCCCTTTGAGAGAAACCACCGCCTCTTCTGAGAAAGCTTATTAAATTGTCAGTTCTTTCTAATAACATATAACTCCTATCTTCTACACAGAGAAGAGATATTTATCTCACTTTGCTAGATTTAAAGAAAAATAATAATAACATCTTACACCAAATAGGTCATCTAAGTATTTCAACATTTTATAACATGAACCCGGCTTGCTTCAGTTCTTCAAGAGGACTAGTAATTTCTAAAACGCCATGCATATCTAACTCTATTTCCGAAGAAGCCAAATCTATTTTCCCAAGAGGAATGAAAATCAATACATCCCCTATTCCTCTTGGTAAGGATGTGATATTCAGAAATTTTCTTTTTCCACACCTCTGGACCTTCCAACATTTTGTGTTGGCAAGTTGAGCTGGACCCAACCAAGCTAGTCACCTAACCTACAAAAACGCTTCATGTAACTAATTTTGAAATCTTTCTAGAAGTTTTACTCATTAACATCTGCTCCCAACACAGCTCAAATATTCAAAACAAGAGTTTAAGCATACACAAGACCTGATTCCCTACCTTGCGACTAATCATCTGCTGCTTCCTAGACCTTTGAGACCCTTCAATAGCACATGGATCATGGATGCTCATCTTTTTTATACTGCATTTCAGAAGACACAAAAATCTTGAGCAACTGAAAACCACCATGATAACAAGATTATAGCATAAATTGAGGAAGAAATCATACTTTCCGGCTTCACTAAAAATACGCCGAATGTTTTCTTCTGAGCGGTCCTCTGGCAAATTCTCTACCAGAACAGTAAAACACTAGAACCCAAGAATAAGATTCTATAAAACAAAGAATAGTATTATAATAAATAACGATTTAGTGCTCCTTGAAGTAAAAACCTTGGGGTCTCTAACTTTATGTAGTTGAAATGGATTGAGCCGCTTAACACTTTTCTCATCACCACTCACAACCTGCATTCACAACAAGAGACAATTTCCCACAAAACTTCAAATATAGAATTCCAATGCAGTTTGCAAAGACAAAAGAGTGAAAGAGGATTATTACAAGTAGGGAAGATTCCTTTAGCGCAACAACTATTAATGAATGATCTCGCGTAAGCCTCTTCATTTTTTTAAAGGAAGCAATGACTGATATAGGAACTGCATGATCAATGTAAGAATTGCACGATAAAATAAAAATATACATTCAAAGAGCTACAAACAAATAAAGGTGATCATTCATGCATTAAATTGAGTATCAGACAAACTAAACAATTAAAAAAAGCTGAGAAAGTAATCGATGTTTCCATAATCATTAAGGCCAAAAGGAAAGCAAAGAAATATCCTTCCCTTGTATTCACATCACTTAACCAGTTAATAATAACTGAAAGCATATAATGTAAGTAGAACAGAAGATAGACATACATTTACTAAGACAGTGCTAAAAAACTACATCCCATCAGGCTCAGGCCTCATCAAGATAATAAAGATGAAAAGTATTCCTACCAACAAAAGTCCTGAATCTCATATAACAGAACAGGTCAAGCATCATATTAAGCTCAAGCATCAAACTAGCCAAATCAAATTTACCAAATCTCCTGTGAAAAACATTTAGGACTTGATATAAAGTTTGTTTTTCAGTTTTACATGTTAAAATTGATTTCACTAGTCAAAATAATAAAATCTAAAGGATAACTGAAAACTAAAGAACACTACTTTAAGTTGACTATAATTATATTGATTATGAACTCTAAATAGACTAGTTTGACTTGAGATTGGGTTTACTTGGTGATTAGTGCATTGTAATTCTTCCTATTTCAACTAGTTAGATTACTTGAAAAATACATCAAGGTTTATAATCCTGACATAATTTGAATTGGATGAGCTTCACAAAAAACGAGATCACAGCACTTCCAAGTTCCTGCAATAGTTGTGAGTAATTTACTACATATAATAAATTATCTACTTGAATCTAAATTCTCTCACCTGCCACCCTCTATCTTCCAAAAAATATTACTCTTTTATCCTACATGACGGACTTTAACCAAAAAAGGCTAACACGGCCCTAGTCCTTCCCACACATCAAGAAAATCTATGAAAGGAATCGTCTTTCACTATACAAGAACTAACCTATTTCCTTATGCATTTGTTTTTTCAGAATTAAAATTTGCTCCTTATTTAATTGGTTTTATTTTAAATTTGGTTATGCTTTTGTATTTAAAAATAGCCTTTTCATTCATTATTCATTATTAGTAATGTTCTCTTGGCAAATCAACTATCCCTCCCCCTCTACCCCTCTCTACATCTCCCTCATTCTCTTCATACTTTTTCTCTATTCTTTGCTACTAGTTCTACATCAGAGAGAGATTTTATCTGTGCACTTCAAGACTCAACCTTTTGTAGAATGTTTGATCATGAATAAATTCAGAAAGATCCGTCTTGCACTGACAAGATAGTTTTAACTTCTTTTTCATTTTAACTACTTAATCCCCTAATGTAAAGCAGAAACTCTTGTTATATAATAACAACTACAGATGCAATTGAAATTCTCAAATTAACTTTACCACAGGAGTAACTGGTTCAACACTTAGTGTAAGGAATCTGATTAGCAAAAAAAAAAAAAAATCAGGGGTTTCAAAGAGAGATGAACACCCAATGATTGACTTCAATATGGACCTTCCACAAGACGTTAGCCACTTCATTATAACTAACATGTACTATTTTATGAAGGAACCAGTATATATATATTGCACTTGGAAAAGAGAACCTCAAAAAAGGAAGAACTTTTAAGGGGACGAAAAGCATGATGAACATTATAAGTTAATAAGTCAGGCAATATATGTCATAAATCTAGAGAAACCGAATTATACCAAATCCTTCCTTGTTCTTTCTGAGGAAATCAATCAGGAACTTGTCAGTTGGCAGATTTTCATCACTGAAATAATACTCTACCTGAATATCCACATACATGTTCAGCAAGTAAGATCATAGTGATAAGGTAATAACTAAAACAAGGCTAATTGAAGTGGAGATGACATCAATGATAGAAACAAAAATAAATAGTTGAGAAGTATAACAATATGTGATTCCTTTGGATGCAAAGGCCCTAACTCAAGTGCTTAAATAAATGACTTAGATTTAGAGGTCCGCAATAATATTTTTTCATAGAATTGGTTCAAATCTTGTCTTGTCAAGTCATCTGGTTACTGAGCAGAAAATTCATTCAAAAGAAGAAGTGATTATTCAAGCTTTTATATGGTCTCTTGATTATCGAAAAGCCTGATCTTTTACTTTCTTCCTTCTTTATTTACCATCTCCCTCTTGACTCAGAAATCAGGATCCCATAATGATCCTCCTTTTTGTCGGTTATTTAAAAAGAAAACACTAGATTACATTATAAGTTAGTTAAACAAGAAAAAAGATGCAATGATTGTAGAAATAAACTGTATACACCATTCAGCTCAATCAAACTCACATTTCTCCAAGAAATTCCGCAACAATCAAACAGCACAAAGCGAATTTCACACTAAAGGCCAATAACTTAGAAGATGCCAAGCAGTTTATTGAAAATAGGCTAGCTAAAAATTCAAAAAAGAAACAGATAGTCTTGCCTGCTTAATGATTTTGAGCTTGAGATCATCCGCGGAGGTAACGGTCTCAGCCCTGTGATCCTCGTGGTCTTGGTCGTGCTCATGCTCTTGATCTTGATCTTCGTCCGACACCACTGGAGAAAGATTTTCAAGCTCGGCGCAATCATCCACGGGATCGGAACCACCGTCATCGTGCTGCAGAGGCGGCGAAAGGTAGGAGTCGGAGGCAGTGGAACTGACCCTCTCTTCTTCGCCTTCCATTTTTGACAATAGTGAGGGGGGAGAGAGGGGAGAGACTCCGGAGAAAGGGAACGAAGAAAGGAATTTACCCGCCCTTTCTGTCTCCTCTGAGACGTTTCACCTCGTTGGATCCTTTTATAGTTAGGCGTGCCCTTCTTGACGTTTCCTTTCCTTCACTCCCACGCACGATTTGCTCAAAAAATTGTATTTGGCAGACATTTAAAATAGGCTTGAACATACAATAAAAGGGTAAAAAGAAAGCCAACTAAGTTCATATGAAATCATGAAACTCTTAATAAGTTCCCTAATTTTACAAAATCCCAACTCAGTCTAAAAAGCAGTCATTTAAAATTTTAGAATTTGGTAAATTGAATCATCTAATCTATCCCTCACGGAGGAAGGAGTCAGCCTCCATTCAGCCAAAAATCTTGTCATGAAAATTCAAATAAGCGCCTTTGAAATGATTTGAGATTTATTTTTTGGGAAAGTAACGAACTGATTTAAATTTTTACTCCATCCGATCTTATTTATAAACAATTTTCTTTTTGATTGTGCAAAACGAACTGGTAGTTAAAAATAATAGATGTGTCAAAAATGCCATGTTTTTTTTATAGATGCCCCTATTTATAAAAATAGAACAAATATATATAAAAAATATGAGAGATAATAAAATATATTTCTCAATGCTTTGTTGACTTCATTCACTTAGTGAGTTTTTCTCACTCTCCTAAATATAACTTTTGATGTGTGTGATAATTAATTATAAGTAATATGTATTTAATAAGGGTAAAATAGGAAAAATGAGTTTATATTTTTAGACACAAAATGAAAGTTGCTTATAAAAGGATCAGTCCATGAGAGAAAAAGTTACTTATAAATAGAAGTGGAGAGAGTACAATTTTTGGGGGTATTCAATTGGTTTTTTCTCCATAAAAAGTTACATAAAGAAGAAAATGCAAATATTAGAATCAGAACCCAGGAAGAAGTTCATGCAAGCCAAGTGAAAAATAAAAGGATACAGAACAAGGGAAGATAAGGACGAAGGGAAGAGCTGAGGAAATGAAGAGTAGAAGGATGGATGGAAGTGGATCAGAATGAGAGTTCTCCAAAATCATATAGAGAATCGTTGATGGGGAATGTGAATCAGAAGACATGTTGGTGGGAATGGGCGAAGAATGAGGAAGATGATGATGTTGCGAGCTATGGCTCTAGAACTGGTTTTAAGGAAGTGATGGATCCTCATGAAGGAATCACAGTAGAAATGTCAAACCCCTTGTATCAGAACTGGTTTTGGGTTCTGCTCTTGGTAAGGCGATTCGTCTTGATGTTCATACTGCTCAGCAGGCTAGAGACACATTTGCAAGGATGTGTGTGGAATTGGATTTGACAAAGCCTCTAGTTCCGGAGTTCGATATAGAAGGGGAAAGAGTGACTGTTGCGTATGAAAGTATGGGACTCTTGTGCACAAGTTGTGGCAGATTTGGGCGTGGAAAGCAGATATGTGAAGAATTTCAAAAGAAGCATGAAGAGGGTGGTTTGGATGGAATGGAAGTTGGGAAAGATTGGAGAGGGTAAAAGAGATTAGATAGGTGCTTAGTGAACTTGTATTGATAGAGGGAGAATCCGTTTTTAATTCAGCTTGAAAGGCAATTGGAGGATGACTAGATTGAAACTCTAAAACGGTTTCAAAAGTCCCATGCTGAAATACCAGATATTGTCATGCTAAGACAACAATAAGGAGAATTAGGAATATAATTAAAATGTTGAAAAATGGAAGTGGTTAGTGTATTTGATTAGGGGTGGGGGGATTATAGCCTAAGACTCTAAAAACGCACGGCCGTATCAAATAATACAGAACTTAGATTGCACAGGGGATTGAAATACGAGATATTGTCATACTAAGACAGTAATAAGAAGTAGGAATAGAATTAAGCTCCTATTTAAGATCACGCTTGATGATTCCTAAAGGTGCTTATACAAGTAAGTCAAGAAACACTACTATCACATACTTACCTCGTATACTATAAATCACAATTAAAAAGCTGCTTTTAAAGGTTTCAATCGCTTTTCCAAACAGGCATTAAAATGTTGAAAAATGGAAGTGGTGAGTGTATTTGATAGGGGGAAAATTATAGCTTAAGACTCTAAAAGCACACGAGCCATATCAAATAATAAAGAATAAGTAAAGTATCATTCTCACGAGCATTTGATACTTAAACCCGGTTGGGCATCGATTTCACACTTTTGTTTAATTTGAGCAAACCAAATTAAATTCAAATGAGTGAAAAGAAAATTAAAATAAAAATAAAAAAAATTAACTACCAAAATTATCAAACAAGTAATCAGAGTCACTAATCCCTTATTAGTTTTATAAACCTTGCTTGTTTTCACTAATTAATTAGTTTCAATGTCAATTCTGTTAATCTAGAGTATTAATAGATGTAAATATCTCCCAATCACTTGCATCCATCTTTCAAGTTAAAATTATTATTCTTAACATAGTTACCCAAGAGACAATAATAATTCAATTTAATTGTAATATGATTATATGGGTTCAATAGGTATATTCTTATCCTATTGGAAAATTAACATAAATTCTAATCCCACATTACTCAATCATATAGTCCAATTAAGTGGACCATAACAAAGGCCCCAAAAGATTTTCACATTTTGATAGAAACTCACTCTTTATATGCGGTAAAGTGACATCTAATACCATTATTTATGTGCATCTAGTAGCTCGATATATTTTTCATGATACGTTAATGGCCACTTGTGTTATTTTACAATTACATCCAACACTCTAAATCTTATTTATGGTTTAGAATGCTAGATATACAAGATTAAAGTGCTAAAAGCACCAAAAAATAAACATCAGAGTGTTTGGTGCACCGTAAATAAGATAAAGATGCTAAATATAACTAAGAAATAACATTAGGATGCTAAATGCTATCTTACCGTTTTTTTAACAACATCATCAGAATTTACTTTAGAGTTAGGTCTAAGAAAGAGATAGAGAGGAAAAGTGGTAGAAGGACTGAAAAAAAACCGAACCGGACCGGCAGGTGATCTGGTCCGGTTGATGAAATAAACTGGTGAACCGATAAAACCGGTGGTTCGACTGGTCCACCCGGTTTGCCTTTTTTATTTCTCTAACTATTATTTTGCATTATTTTTAAGGAAAAAATGAAAGTTTGAAGACCAAGATGAAGAGAAAAGTAGGTAAGGAAAGAACAAATCTAAAAAAAAAGATTTTGAGAGGATATAATAATTAATTAATTAATTATAGGAAATGAGATGTCATTACATAAATATAGGCATCATAACTAATACTAATAGATTTTAAGCATTTTTTGTCTAAAGATCTTTATTTTTATCTATGGAAATTTAAAAATATATTAATATATATATATATTGTCATTAATAGATTATAATATTTTAATATGACCGGTTTGACCACCGATCCGCCCCGGTTGAACCATTGACCCTTGAACCAGTGTTGTGACCAGTTCATTGCCCAATCCAGTTTTTTGTTCCTTAGGTAGAAGTGTAATTGTGAGCCATGGGTCATAGTAACTCACAATTTTTTAAGGGTCTATTTAGTAAGAGAAAAATGAATGGAAGGAAAATTTTTAATGAGTTCAATTTTAAAAAAATTGGATAATAGAGATTAAAATTTTTTAATTAATTTTTCTTAAAATTTTATAATCACGCCTCTCCATTTTTTTTAATTGGATTCATTAGAATTTTTCAACACATCCTTTTTTCTCATACCAAACAAATCCTATAGGGTAGTGCTGTGCTGATTGAAAGTTCAGAGCACGTCACTCTTCGGGAGCTTTGAAGCAATCTTCCTCCTCTTCCTTTCATATGCTTTTCAGCTGAGTTATGTTTTAAATCTGGTAATTTGCTACATGTGTTCATCCTACCAGGTTCGTTGAATAGTGGTCTCGGATACAACTCATACTAGTTTCTTTTCCCCTCTTAATCTTTGCTACCAACGTCTCCTTCACTTGTACTTGTATGTTTGGATGGAGAGAAATTTTTTTTTTAAAAAAAAATAGATGGAAAAGAACATTAAATTTGAAAATTTCTATAAATGGTAAAAAAATTTACTATTTTTTAGAGTTTTATCTCATAGTTTTCTTTCTTCTAATTCTCTCTCCATCTAAACATAAAATAATCTTATATGTGAGGTACTAGTTGTGGTATATTGTCACGCTGATCTGGGGAGAAGCAATCCCAAACTGTGAACAAAGTTTGCGATTCCATGGATAGTGCCACTCTTTCAATCAATTTCAATTGTGGATTTGTCCTATTTAGTATTTTTTCTTTTAGAAGAAAAATATAATATATACTTCTTTTAATTTTTTTTATAAATAATTTTTTTATATAAACAATTTTTTTCTTTTTTTTACTTCTATTAAATACATATTTTTATATTAATTATCCCTCACTCACTAATAATTCTTTTCCATTTACTCATTTATTACACATTCTCTCTCATATTTTATACTCATGCTCTTTTCTATACTTTTTTCATAAATAGAGGTATATTTAAAAAAATATATAATATTTTTAATATAATTATTATTTTTAACTAATTTTAATCGTTAATTTATTTTATATAATAAGAATAAAAATGACTTATAAAAAAGAGCTAATAGAGTATTCTATTAAAAGCTGAAAATCTTTTTGACCAGCAAGTTTGTTTCTCAAAGTAAAATCTAAAAAGCATGTATTAAAATAAAAAAAATGAATAATTAAATTCAGTATATTATATAAAAATAATGGAACACTACAATTTTTATTACTTAATTCTTTTTTTTTTTAACCATATACCATACCATGTTAATATTTTTTTCCTTTTCAGCCATGCTAATATATTACTATACTATTAAAAATAACTTACTTATTGCTCTTAAAGTAATTTGAATAATTCCATTGGTATAATGCACGTGGGCTTGCGTACATTAGTTGATTACATATCTCAAGGCGTTAATGATTCGGAATGCTTTATTGCGAATCCAGATGGATTCCGTGGAGGAGTGAAATCTTAGGAAGCTGGGATATTTTTGGACTTGGGAAATCTCCATTCACTTTTTTTTTTATGGGTACAATCTTCACTCATTTTAAAGACGTCACAATCTCCTGTGATTAGGTCAAAATATTTTTATTGTAATAAATATTAATTATATGAATATTTATTAATTTATATAATTTATATTCAGACTAATTTATTCTTTCGGTCAATTTGATTTAAAAGATCAGATGACATTGTTCATTACCGATTGAGGTACTATTCATTACTATAGCAAGCTGTTCATCAATGATTGTAATATTGTTCATTATTGTAGCAGTTACTGTTTGTTATTGTAACATACACGTTTTTATGCTTATAAATAGAGCATTGGGGTCAAGTATTAAGTACGTACAAGTGAATGAAAATTTCTTTCTTCTTTATCTCTTGTTTCCTCTTATCATCGATATTTTTATAACACGTTATCAACATGAAGGTATATCTTCTCATCGTTTCTTTGACTATTTCATCAACCTTGTTTTACATTATCTTTATTTGATAGATTTGGGATAATATGAGACACCATATGGAATTAGAGAGATACTTTTATCGATTATTATAAACATTGGGGTTTCATGGTTAAGATTAGAGATTGCTATTGTTCTTATATCTTATATATATCCTTTACAAGTTCCTTTATATTATTATTATTATGGCCATAAGCCATACACATCTTATTCCTAAAATTATATAACCAGAAGTCATATTGTTTTAATTTTTTATTTTGATATGATATGATATGACCAGAAGCCATATCCATATGATTCCCTATTATATGGCTAAAAGCCATATTTCCTTGATTTTCTTATTTCTAAATTATATGGTTGGAAGCCATATTTCTTTGACTTCTATTTTGAGATTATATGGCTAGAAGTCATATAACTTTTATCTTCTATCTTATTATATGGCCGGACGTCATATTCAAGTTTTATTATCTTAAAGATAAATGGCCAGAAGCCATATAGATTTAATTTCTCATCATTAGATTAATTAGTTTGAAGCCATGAGAACTAAATAGCCTGAAGCCATAAAGTTTTAATTTTTATTGTAATATCTTACTTTATGAATTATTTATTGTCTTTACGAATTTCCTGTTATTATTTTGCATTTTTATATTTCATATTTTATGAATACCCTTTTATTGCACTAGTCTAAACTATATTAAATCTTGTGAAATATAAATTTATGGCTTTTGTCATTATCGAGAAGAACTATTTATCTTGAATACCTGACTAATTATTTTTCTATACCACTATTTGCATGAAGGCCTCTGAATTGGATATTTGGCTGTGAAAGACCCACTTGTTCTTTGGAACAATTTAAAAGAAAAGTATAACCACCAAAAGATGGTAATCCTTATAAAAGCTTGTTATAAATGGATACATTTAATTTGCTCCTGCAGTAGCAATATCGTGAAAGAGGTTTAAGAAATATGTTGAATTAATTTCTTGCATCTATGTAGCCAAACGAAATAGTGAGCCTTTGATGAAAAACTATGAATTATGTCTAACAGGATCGACTTTATTCTCATAAGTGAATGGAGTAATGAATGAATCTAATTGTGGTCATGGACGAGGCTATAGTCGTAGGTGTGGCTATGGTCGAAACCGTGGTGGTTCAAATTCCAACTAGAAGTGGGGAAAGATTGATAAGAATCATAAAAGGAAAAATAGTAGGCATAATAAAAAAAATGCTAAAAATCCTTATTATCGATGTGGTGGTAAGGGTCATTAGTCTCGTATCTATCGTACACCAAGACACCTGATTGAACTTTACCAATAATCAATTAAAAATAATGGTAAATGATCAAAGATTGAAGTAAATCATGTTGATAATGCTGAAAATTCTAAGTATAAATATATGAATATTACCCATTTAGATGTTGCTGATTTCTTAGCATAATTTATCTTTGTCTATGTGAAGTGCTATATTTTAGTGTGTTTAAAGTTGCTTCTATCAAATGTATTTCTCTTAATTATGTTTTTATGTCTCTTTTAATGAAGAATGAATCTTATTGGCATCGATTCTGAAGATTTATGTCTCGTTGATAGCATAACAACTACCACGATACTCAAAAATGATAAATATTTTTCTTCCTTAATAATGTAAAATGCCAACATTCAGACTATATGTGGTAGTATAAATTTGAATGAAGGCTACGGAAGAACTAATATTTTGTTACCTAAAGGAATACAATTATGTATTAATAATGCATTTTATTCTATCAAGTCTAAAAGAAGCTTGTTGAGTTTCAAAGACATCTGCAGAAATGTATATCATCTAAAAACAACAACTAAAAATAATTAAGAATATCTTGTTATCACAAATATAGTTTGTGGTAGAAAATGCATATTTGAAAATTTTCCTAATTTTTCTTCTAATTTGTATTATACATTTATAAGCACAATTGAAACACATGTTATTAAGAATCAGAAGTTCACCAATGCAGATTAGAAGTCTGCCAATGCAAACCAGCAGTTGCCAATGTAAATCAGAAGTTTACTAATGAATTTAATGTTTGGTATGATCGGTTAGGCCATCCTGGTTTAATTATGATGCGACAAATAATTGAAAATTCATGTGGACATACCTTGAAATGTAAACAAATACCACAATGCCATGATTTCTCATATGCTGCATGTTCCAAGGGAAATTTAATTATTCACCCTTTACCAATTAAAGTAGAAAGTGAGTTTTTCACATTTCTAGAACAGATATAGGGAGATATTGTGTGGGACAATATACCCACCATGTGGACTATTTAGGTATTATATTGTTTTAATTGATACATCAACTAAATGGTCACATGTGTTCTTATTATCTTTTCGCAACATGGCGTTTACGAGATTATTTGCTCAATTGATTAGATTAAGAGCATATTACCCTAATTATTCCATCAAGAAAATACGTCTTGATAATACTGGTGAATTTACTTCACAAGCTTTTAATGAATATTGTATGTTACTTAGAATTGATGTTGAACATCCTGTAGTTCATGTTCATACCCAAAATAGACTTGCAGAATCATTGGTTAAAATGTCGCAACTAATTGCAAGACCTTTACTTATAAGATCTAATCTCTCAATTTCTGCTTGGGGCAATGCCATTTTGCATGCAGCAATGTTAATCAGCATTAGGCCAACAAATTACCTAAAATTTTCCCCCTACAAATGGTTTTTGGTCAGGAACCTAATATTTCCCATATAAGGACTTTTGGGTTTGCAATATATGTGCTAGTAGCACCACTACAACATACCAAAATGGATCCTCAAAGAAGAATGTAAATATATATTGGGTATAAATCTCCTTCAATCATAAAATATTTAGAACCATCTATAGGAGATTTATTTACGGCTCGGTTTTCCAATTGTCATTTTAATTAATCACTTTTCTCAATATTAAGGGAGAAAACAAGCATCTAGTAAAGAAATTAGGTGAAATGAATTATCATTTGTTCATTTTGATCCTCATATAAAACAGTGTGAACTAGAAGTTCAAAAGATAATTTATTTATAGAATTTTACTATTCAAATGCCAGAAGCATTTACTGACCCAAAGAAAGTAACAAAGTTACATGTCTCAACTGCTAATACTCCTATTAAAATTAATGTCCCTGAAAGACAACCTACTATGAATAAATCTAAAGCACGTCTGAAGTGTAGTAGGCCCATTGGTTCCAAAGATAAAAATTCTTAAAAGAGAAAAAGAGTAAAGAATATAAATGGTCAAATTGAAGATAATCAAGAAAAGCTAATAACTCTAGAAGAGCTATCTCTTAAAGAGTTCTTATCTCCAGTAGAAATATCTTTAAGAGAATGCTGTAGTCCCAAAAGAGACCCAGGTACATAACATATGTGAAAATAATGAGATCTCAATAAATTATGTTCTGAATGGAACCCGATGGGATCAAAATGAAGTCAACGTTAATGACATCTTTGCTTATCATATAGCATATGATGTAATGAATGATAATAAGGATCATGAGCTAAAATCCATTAGCGAGTGCCAAGAAGGAAAATATTGACCATTATGGAAAGATGCCATTAATGAAGAATTAAAATAATTAAAAAATGAAAAATATTTGGACTTGTAGTCTTTACACCTGAAGATGTAAAATTAGTTGGATGCAAATGAGTCTTTGTACGAAAGAGAAATGAAAAGAGCGAAATAACAGGATATAAGGCACGTCTTGTAGCCCAATTCTTTACACAAAGACTTGGCATTGATTTTGAAGAAACGTATTCACCAATAGTGAATGTGACTACATTTTTTTATTTGATTAGCCTAGTAGTAAATGAAAGACTTGATTTGCATCTAATGGATGTCATGACTGCCTATTTATATGGCTCACTTGAGAATGATATTTATATGAAAGTCCTTGGAGGACTTAAGGTGCCAGAAGCATCCAATTCAACTTCTCGAGAACAATACTTAATTAAGTTAAATAAATCCTTGTATGACTTGAAGCATTCATGGCGTATGTAATATAATCGTCTTAGTGAATATATGTTGAAAGAATGATACAAAAATGATCTGATATGCCCATGCATCTTTATGAAAAGATCTAGAAGTGAATTTGCTATAATTGCTATAATCTAGAAGTGAAAATATTTGATATGCCCATGCATCATTGGAACTCCTGAAGAGCTTCAAAAGACAATGTTTGAAGAAAGAATTTGAAATGAAGGACTTGGGAAGAACAAAATTCTGTTTTGGATTACATATTGAGTACCTTAAGAATGAGATCTTTATATATCAAAAAATTTATATAAGGAAGGTCCTAGAGCGATTTTATATGGATAAATCTCATCCATTATATACCCCAATGATTGTAAGGTCTTTGGAAGCATATAAAAATCCATTCAGACCTTGAATAATTACCGAAGAAGGTGATGAAAAACTAATTAGTTCAGAAATCCATACCTCAGTGCTATTGGAGCACTAATGTATTTTGCTAATCACACATGTCCTGATATATTATTTGCTGTTAATTTATTAGCAAGATATAGTTTTTCACCAACACGACGGTATTGAAATGGAGTAAAACACATTTTTCATTACTTCAGAGGCACTATGGACATAGGTTATACTACTTAAATGTATCTAAGCATGAACTGGTAGGTTATGCAGATGATGGATTTTTATATGATTCATACGATGGTAAATCACAAACAGACTATCTATTTTCATGTGGAAGTACAACTATTTCATAACGATCTATGAAAAATATTATATCAGCTACATTATCTAACCATGCAGAAATTCTAGCAATACATGAAACAAGTCGAGAATGTGTATGATTAATGTCAGTACTACATCATATGCAAATAACTTGTCATTTATCTTTAAGCAAAATGGCACTAACAGTTCTATATGAGGATAATACTGCATATATCACCCAACTTAATGAAGGCTATATCAAGGGAGATATGACGAAACATATTTTACCAAAATTCTTTTTCACTCGTGACCTTCAAAAGGCTGATGAAATATATATCCAGTAAATCTGTTCAAGTGAAAATCTAGCAGATTTATTCACCAAGTCGCTTCCCGGTACAATCTTTGAAAAGTTTGTTTATGACATTGGCTTTCGGAGACTTAGAGATATCAACGGATGTTATCAAAAGGATACGCGTTGTACTCTTTTTTCTTTATCTAGGTTTTGTCCCACTAGGTTTTTCTAGAAATGTTTTAATGAGGCAGTACTAAACAGTGTATCAATAAATGATGTATTCTTTTCTTTGACTATGTTTTTATCTCATTGAGTTTTTCCTAATTAAAGTTTTTAATAAGGCACATTCATAATGGACATCTAAAGGGAATGTTATGAATATTAATTATGTGGATGCCTATTAACTCATATCCAAACCAACTTGCTCTTCCAGTTAACTTGATCTATAAGATTAGGCAGCACTGTTCATCACTGATTGAGGTTACTGTTCATTACTGTAGCAGTAATATTCATCAATGATTGCAATTACTGTTCATATTGTTCATTACTGTAGCATACGCGGAGTTACTGTAACATACATATTTTTGTGCCTATAAATAGAGCCCTTAGGCCAAATATTAATTACATATAAGTAAATAAAAATCTCTCTCTTATCATTGATATTTTTATAACCTTTATTATTTATTGTCTTGTTTATTTTTTTGGTATGCCTGATACCTTTTTCCTTTCATGATGGTGTGTGCGCAGTGGAAATGACTGAGGGCTTATTTGTTGTGCTAAAAAAATGCTACCTCTTGTCCTAAATACATAAAATTGATTTTTTAAGAGATATTAAAAAAATAATTAAATTACTTTAAAATATTTATATTTATCATTTTTTTTCAAACTATTTTTCTTAACTTATAAACTGATATATAATTTAAAAATACATAATGTATAATATGATTAAGTAACTTACTTTAGATTTTTTAATTTCTCTAAAAAAAAGTCAACTCTCTCTAATATTTAAGACATGAAAGAGTAGTACTTGTGTACATTACAAAATGAAACTATTCTCACACATTTATCTCATAAGAAACAAAATCACTCAAAATAAATAGAACCAAAACTAGAATATTCTTTCAAAACTAGTAAGAACAAAGACCAATGCCACTTTATATGCTAACTTGTTTAGTTAAATCAAGCTGTTGTTATGATGACAACTTTTTGTTTTGATTGATTTTTGAGATCCCAGAGGTGCATTGTTTTTTTTTTTTTTATTTAATCAAGAATTTTCTATTCAGACTCAGCGCAAATGGCTTTTCCTCCACAGCCTTCTCTCAAAACACATGTTATCAAGGGAAATAAATGAAAAGGGAAAGCTAGGAAAGGGCTCAGCTATTTTTTTTTTTTTCCCTTTCTGAAAAAAGAAAAGGCTATGGCAGTACCATACAATAAGGAAAAAGGGCCTAGGAAATAATCACAAGATCGTATGCAAGAAAGCCCAACACATTCGCATACAACATTCTTGGAGTATGATTTTGCCAATTAACCCCAGGCAAGCAGAGATATCATGACCTAATAAATAAACCAAACCAAATTTAAAGCACCAACCAAAGCAAGCCCAAAATGATAAGACCAAGCCCATTAAGCCCAATTCTTGTGGCTCCAGAAAACCAGATCCTCACATCATCCACAACAGGGCCACAAAGAGAGCTCAAATCATCACTTCTGGTGTTGTAGTACACACTATAGAATGCAATTCTGGTCCTCTCAGCCTTGGCAGTGAAATTAAGGCTAGAACTCTGGAAACTAGAATTTGAGTTTGGTGTATAGTGAATGTTCTGAGATTGGTCACCTGCAAAGGCCATCACAGCAAGAGGTTGCTTGCACTTGTCATCTGCATGACCTAATGAGAAGGTCAAGGTGTATGGCTTGTCTGGTTTGGTGTCCACCATTTGGGAGATTATGCCTTCTTTTCCTGAGAGCAATTCTATGGCTCTCCTGCCTCCTGGCACCGCATAGTGGTCCGAGTCGATGTACCGGACCGCCCGGTTTGACTCCACGGTCCAGCCGGGCAGCGATGAGGTTTCTTCGTCCAGGTTGGTGGGAAGGAGAACGCCCAGTGAAGTGTTCCTGAACATCCATGGCCCTTCTTCAAAATCTCCATTGATTACTGCGTTTTCTGCAAGGTGAAATAGTACAAAGCTGAAGTTACTCATACCATACGGCATTGACCAATTATTAATGAATTCACAGCAAAGGTTTTTTTTGACATTGGAGACAACTGTCATTGTAAATGCTCCAAATTCACGCCAACTTAGTACTCACTCCGGGCAGAATCGACTTTTTCTTCAAGGCTTTAAAAGAAAATTAAATAAGTAATTTAATTATATTATAAGTTAATTATATATTAGATAAAATAGTTTTTTAAAATAATTTAATGAACATTTTAAATATCTTCAAAAAATTAAACTATGTTTTATATTTATAATGGGGCTATCATTTTGTTTGTTTGAAATAACGATTAAAACCTTTAAAAACAGTTTTTCAATCATTGTTTACTGTATATAAGGTAAGTATGTAAGAAAAGATTTACCTTAATTTACATAGACACTTTTAGGATCCAAAAGTGATTCTAAAGAAGCATTCTGTCTTATATTAATAATAGAAAAAAATAATTAAAAAATAAAAATTTGTGAGTGTTTGGAATAATGATTAAAATATTTAAAAATATTTTTTAATAATGATTTACAGTATATAAGATAAGTATATAAAAAATTTTTTATCTCAACTTACATTAAAAAAAAAACTTATAAAATAATTTTAAACTCCTCAACACATCCCTTAAAATTAATGAATTACCTTTGGGATTATCGGGAGTGAAGAGCTTCTTGATGGCAATGTTATCAATGATGGGCCCACAAGTGGGGTCATCCTCCATACCGGGATTCTTAAACACCAACCTAACCTTCTCGTCCTCCGCGCTAAACGCGCAAGCGAATGGGTTCCACCCCTGCACGCTGTACATAGTTTGCAGGTCTATGCTCTGTGATGCTGGAGCCACCGACACGTTCAACGACTCCATCTGAGCGCACGTGCGAGCCGCGCCGAACGTTATGGAGTAAACGGACCCTTTCTCCACCGTGATCTCCTGGCTGATCTCGGCGTCGTTTCCTAGCCTCACCGCGTGTCTCCCCTGTGGTACAATGAGGATCATCCCACCCTGTTTTTGCCCTGACTCTACTAGTTCAACGGTGCCTTTTGATTGCCAGCTTGGGATCTCTGTGGGGCTCTCCACCATGGATTCCCCTGGGAAGCCGTTTGCTGGGGATGCTTCAAAGTCTCCGTTGGGTACAAGGCCTGTTATTAATTTTCATGAAATGATTAGAGTTAGTTCAGCAGAACTCCCACAAAGGTACAAATTTTCCATTACTCTGCTCTCTACATGATAAGGTATACTGAGTTAAGTATGACATTCACAATGCTGGGAATGGACAACACTCTGCTTTTTGTTCATGAGCAAAAATGTATAAATCTTCTATTGCATGGCAAGATAAATTCTAATGAACTAGCTAGAATATGGAAAATTTAACCAAAGGAAATTTATCTTACAATGTGCTGAAAAATTTGGACACTTCTAATTTCTCAACTAGTTTAAGAAAAACAATTAATCCACTGATAATAATTTTAAAATGTGCAGGTTTATTAACTTTTGAAAGCTAAATGAAGTTATTGTATTCCAGGTTATATCAAAGTTCATGTCCCTATCTATCCATATGAATTTGAATATCCTTTCAAATGAGGGTTAAAATTTTCGACTGATTCATAACGGGCCTTTCTTTTCTTGCAACTAAAAGCATAGCACAACAAAGATGAAACATATATAATGCAGAATATGTCAAGGTTCTAGATCAGAAGTCAAAACATAGAAGCAAGAATGTACTGAGTAATTAAGTGATGGGGCACATTTCATTTTCAAAAAATTATTCAACAGACAAGAGGGCCACTAAAATCATTGTTCAGCAACTGGTCCCAACAAAATAACCATCCACATGCCAAATTCATCTACTAACTAGCAAGTAGAGCCGGTAATACAAGTCCAACCCGCGGGTTAGAACAGGGTTTTCCCAACCCGTAAAAATACGGGCCGCACAGGCCCGCACCGCATAACCTGCGGCGCGGGCTGGCCCGCAAAAAAAAAAAAATATAATAATCTCATAAAACTTATAAATTGTCTACTCCGATCTTAGTACCTCTCAATCCAAATAGAAAAAATCTTAGCATTTTTCCTTCTTCTTTAAACAAAATTATTATATCTTGGTTATTTGAGGATAATTTGATTTTTTTTGTATAAACTTTAACAGATTTGATAACTTTATTCTTTGAATTATGGATTATATTTTTAAAATTTTATAAGAAAAATGATTGATGGTAAGAAAATAAATTTAATAACTCATATATATGTATCTTATATTTTCGATTTTCTAAAAAAATTTTTAAAAAAAAAATGAAAAAAAATTGTGGGCCCGCGGGCTGGCCGGCAACCTGCACCCTGCGGGTTAGGGTTGGCATTTTGCCAGCTCGCAAAAGTGCGGGCTGCACGGGCCCGCATCGTGTAGCCCGCGGGTTGGCCCGTTTTACCAACTCTACTAGCAAGCCTGTGTTGATTGGATTCAATACTATTCACAACCCTTGTGTTATATTTTCTTAGTTTAAATTAAATTTTATGTTGAAAGCTAAATAACTTTTTTATTTTACATTTACTTTCTTTCAAAGGAGAAAACAAGTTATGATAAATTAATATCTAAATTTCATCTAACGATTTAGATGCAGACGAATATTCTCTACTCAAATTTGAAGTTTGAAAATTTGAAAATATCCATTGCCGAAAAGTATCCTGTAAACCTCTGGCAAATTTAAGTGCAAGATTAAAGTCTCTATCCTATAGCAAGTTTGGAAACTCTATTAACAATCGGACTTATTTTATAAGTTTGATTTACGTAAATCGAGATAAATCTCCTCCACATATTTACCTCGTAGACCGTAAAAGCATCTCGTAAACCGTAAAAGTAACTTCGTAAACCGTAAAAGTTACTTTGTATTCTGTGAATCACGATTTATAAGCACTTATATAGCTTCCATAAATTAATCCAAACTAGCCTTTGAATCTTTTTCCTTCTTGGCAATAACTGCTAATTATAAAGAGCTGTACAGCCCTATCCCAACTATGGTGTTTAAATGCGAGAAAGGTACTAATATACTATTCTATGTGAACTACAAGAAGATCCCAATTTGCACTATGATATTTTGAAAATCTAAACAAGAAATATTCCTTTTGGGTGAAAACTAAATAAGAAGGATGTTTTCTAGTAAAGCTTCATTATATAATCAGGATCAAAGCAATTTCGCATCAAATATAATTAACTAAATGATAAGGTGACCCACACGAAGCTTCAAAATCAGGACACAGCCATCCAGTACTGCAAGGGAAGATATCCCCAAGGCTAAACGACAATTTGTGACGTCGACGGGAACCAATAAAACTGTGGTCCCATCCCTGCATGAACCAGACCGCGTGGGTCCCCTACCCTTGCCCCCTCCCAGTCCTCCCTATTTTGACTGAGGTAAAGACCTTAAAAAAGCAAAAACGTGTTTTCTTAGAAGAGCTACCTAGGGAACCAGAATGTGAGCAAAACGACAACAACGTTACTAAAAAATATTGGGATTTATTACTTGTTAGTTATTAGGGGCTCGCATTGTCGCATCCGTTCCGTAAGGCCTAAAAAAGGCCCTTGCCCAAGGTCATTTCCCATCCCATGGATAATGAGAGAAGTCCCTCGTATAATGGGGTGCCGTTGGGGTTTATGATTATAAAGGAGTGTTTGGCCAACCACTGTCTCAGAGACCCTTCTCAGTAACAGAGTGAAGAAAAATTTACTCTCACATACTTATTTCATAAATCTTAAAACCTTATAAATCATGAAAATTATTCATCAAAAACTAAACCAAACATATAGACACACTATTTTAAATGATTTTATACAGTGAAAAAATGAATGCAACAAGCAAAGTAATTACTCATATTTCAATTCAATTAACATTAACATTATTATTATAAAATATAAAAATATTTATTTTTTCCCGTATTTTATAAAGATACAAAAAACTATTATGATGTATAATACGGTAGTAATAATTCATAGAAAAATACAATAGTAACAATTCGGTGGAGAATAAAGATAAAGATTCGTTTAATAGTATAAAGAATATAATGAAATAACGAGCACTAATCACATCGTTAAAGAACTTTTACAGCCAAATGGGCCCTTAGCATTATAAAGAGAAAATAATGTGGTAAAATAAGGAGGAACGGTGGGGCTTCTAGGTTGAACATAATGACTATCACCTAGAAGATGCCAAAATGGTGAAGCAGTTCAATGTTCATGTCACGGTTCAACTAGGATGGGGTCCCCTCAATGTATGGCTTTCTAATTTCTAAGAAGTCATCAACTCAAAGTCTCAAAGTTCAAGACCAGAGCCTATTAAGAAATACACCACTGCTTCTCGATCTTCAAATATTCCCTCAATTAATGATCGTTTAGTCATCTGGTAAAGGGAGACCCAGAATCTAAGCCTTGAAGTTTAAAATTAGCGCATATAGCTCTTGAATCATGTTGTGAACCAAGGACCAGCTACCTAATGTCATCAAATTACTCACGAGAAATTATACTCAAGGAATTTTACTACTTACTAAGAAATTGATCGATGATTTTGTTTCAGTTCATTTTCCAGGAGACATTTCACAAACACTAGAAATACACAGCTAAAAATTAAGGTCTCGAAGGACACAGAAGATTGAACAGTAGTCTTGACACCAGAGTAGAAAGCTACAGAAAAGAATGAAACACCACAAAAATACAAGAAATGGTGACCACATTGAAGAAGCATATTCTCTAAGAACCAAAGAGAGAAACCAGAAATTGTATCGTTGTACAGAATCTGATATTCAGATCTTACTCTCAAGAGAACCGAATTGAAAACAAACAAACAAAAAACGAGACGGCAGGGCTTCTGAAATAAGAGATGGGGGAAAAACGGAGACTATGAAAATCGCTACACCAAAATTGAGGCAGAGCGGAGAAGGAAAAGGACATTACCGTCTTCGGCCGTCGTGGTGGCACTGATAACCAATTGAGGAAGGAGAAGCAGCAAGAATGTGCAGGCCGATTTCATTCTCGTGGAGCTCCGAGCCATCAGAACTCTCTCTCTCTCTCTCTCTCTCTCTCTCTCGGGGCGCTGTTGCTACTTGCTCCAATGCTCTGTGGTTGAGTAGCGCAGACCAAGAGGCTGAGAGCACAGTGAGCCTTTTATAAAAGATTTGAGAGATTCCAGTACCACGCCTTTTTTGCTCCTTGTTGTATTTTTTAATTTGAAATCAGTGTCCGAACAGCTTTATTTAATTACTATCCTCTTTAGGAATATAAAGATACGACACTGAAAAGTTTTATGTTTTAAAGTAACAAGAATATAGTTTTTATTATGTAAATTTTTTAATTTAAACGTTTTCTAACTTTTAGGAAATTTATAAACTAAACTTATCATTCAATTTAAAGGGAATTGGAAAAAATTACTATCTTTCTTTTCAGGTCTGTTTGAGTTCACGTTTAAAAAATTTATTTATGTAAATTGAGACAAAACTCATTTTTTATACTTACCTTATAAATCGTAATCATATTAAAAAAAAATTTCTATCGTTAATCCAAATATGCACAAATCTTCTACTACCACTACTTCTAAAGTGGATTTTTCATCTTTGATTTTTCTAAGAAAAATTATATTCACTCAGGGTTAAGAGTTAGATAACAGTGATTAAAAAATTGAGTTAAATTATTTATTTATATAATCTGATATATATTTATAAATTAAAAAAATTAATTTTGATTTAAAAATGATAAATATAAATATTTTAAAATAATTTATTTAATTTTTTAAAAAATGGATTGGACCATATACTAGAAAGAATAAGAAGTATTATTTAAAAAGTGCTTTTCATATTTTATTATCTTGTATTGATATTGATTTTCTTACACTTTCCCTCTTCTGAACCGTGGGAAATGTTTGACCAAAACTCTGAAGCTGGTAACCTTAGCCTCTCTTTGGTATTGATGAACATGATATGACTACATGAGCTGAATTATGGTGGGGGTACATGCATAAAGAAGAGTTAGATTTTTTTTTTTTTTTTGGGGGTCATAGTTGAGGCATCCGATGCCTTTTACAAAATATTCAGCCAATCAACTTTATATTTAAGGAAGTTTTAATAGAGATATTTGGTGGCATCCGGATGAAAGGGTTAGGATGTGCCAATAATTTTGAATATTTAATAAAAAATTCCTTATTATAAAAATTAAATGTTAGATGAAATTGTGTCATAAAAATTTGCTAAGAAAATTAATTGAATATTTATTTATTATTATTTTTTCTCACAAGGGAAATTCGAAAAACGAGTATAATGTAGTACAGTAATAAATTTAGAGGGCTATAATGCGTGTAGCGAGAAGCGCGCCTGATGGCGGGCCCCGCCGAAGTCGTAATTCAAGGAAGTTGTTGGGCTGCTGCTGGGCCCTGTTTAATTCCCCACGCAAGGTCTAACAAAAAGGGTAAAGATCAAATTTTGTCTTGAAATTTATTCATATTAGGACAATTTAACCCCTCTGAAATTTAAAATTTGTCATCATGATATCTCAATTAATTTTAACATTAGTTAATCAAATATACTGATTAACAGTTCATATATTATCATATCATTTTTGTTAAGATATTTTTAAAATAAATTTACACATTAATAAAAATAACTTAGATAACATGTAAACTATTAAATTAACATATTTAATCAACTAATAATCAAAGTTAATTAAAAATTTCGTAACAAAATTGGCCGTTAACCAAAAAAAATCTAACTCTCTCTCTCTCTCTCTCTCCGCATATTGGATAAACACTGTTCCAGGGCAACTATTTTTCTTTTTTATTTTTATGATTTTATTCACAATTAAAATGACAGGAGTTGAAACTATCTGGCCAAAAAAATATGAGTCATCAACCTCGAGTCAGCCTCAATGGAAGGCAGCTTAACTGGCAATCTCTCATCCATCATTCTCTCTGCACTTGATATCGCTGAGAATCATATCTTGATCGGCATTTGGAGGAGCAAAATTTACTTGAGGATCTGCACGGAATTTTCCGACAGCTTAGGTTTTCACGGTTGTAGAATTATAAGGATATTTGAATGAGTTTAAAATTATTTTATAAGCATTTTTTACGTAAGTCGAGACAAAACTCCCCATATACTTACCTCGTATACTATAAATTATAATTGAAAAGTGTTTTTGAAGGTTCTAATCGCTATTTCTAACAACCACATAATTAAAACACCATCGGGATTGCACACTTTTTTGTTTTTTGCTTTGTGTATATGTCTATTCTTATTAGACAATAATATTCTATACAATATTAGATACTACTACATATATGTATATGGATATCTCTCTCAATAGAATTCCGACTCCCATATTATGAAGAACCAACCCTTCAGCAAATTATAGACTTTCATTGACTCACATTGTTCTTGAGAGGAGGCCCAAATGATTTCAGTATGGGCCAATGTTTTAAAAACTTCTTGTATATCGGCAAAGTTAAGACAAGCCTCAAGCATAGTCCAAGAAGCATGTAAGAGGTTCTGCTGATAAATGCAGGTACTTGCAAAAGCATAATATTAGAGAAAATAAATATTACTTTGCCCAAAAATATATGCACAAGATGTTCTGCCAAGCGAGAGTTGATAGGATGTCCCACACTTTATATACTCCTCTAACTAGTGCGTTTATAGGGTTGAGAGAAGAAATTTTTTTAATCCTATTTATATAAAATTTTATTATTCATTTATTAATATATTGAATTTATTATCAATGTGTATAAATATAGACTCCTTTGGGCTCTGGTCCTATTTATAAGATAGAAAGAGAACATTTTCATATGAATATTTAACTTTATCCTTTATTTATTATTGCATTGATTTTATTATTATGGGGTATATATAATAAATATTAAATTAGGGTAAAATTAGAAAGTTATTGAATTTTATGAAAGATTTAACGAAATTTAAAGTTTTTCTTGGTTAGTGCAAATTATGTTGGAAATGCCTTATAAATAGGACTATATTAGTATTAAATAGGGGTAAAGTTGGAAAATTGTTGAATTTTAAGGTGGAGTTAATGAAGTTTAAGATTTTTAATCTACATACCACTCTAATCCTATTTATAAAATCAATTTTAACCAAAAATTTCGGTCATTATTATAAATATAATTTTCAGGGTAATAAATGTATTTATTACATTTCCCCCTATTAATTACAATAAACAAAAAAGAATTGATTCATATTGATTTTTAGAACCAATAATAGATAAAGGCAAAATTAAAAATTTAGCTCATATATTAATGAGTTAACTATCTCTCTTTGGTATGTGAGAGTTAGTTAATTTAAACTTATACTCCCTCCAGTCCGATTTATAAGCAACTTTCTCCTTGATTGTGCAAAACGAACTGGTAGTTAAAAATAATAAGTGTGTCAAAAATGCCATATATTTTTTTCATATATGCCCCTATTTATGAATTCAGAGAGAGAATGTATAGAAAATATGAGAGATGATAAAATATATTTTCTCAATACTTTGTTGACTTCATTCACCTAGCTAGTGAATTCTTTTTCTCTCTTTCTCTCTCCTGAATATAATTCTTGGTGTTTGTGATAATTAATTATAAATAATATGTATTTAATAAAGGTAAACTAGAAAAAATAAACTTATATTTTCAGGCACAAAATAAAAGTTATTTATAAAAGGGACCGACCCCATGAAAAAGAAAATTGTTTATAAATATGACCGGAAAGAGTAAATAGGATCAGAGTGGTAGAATATACCGGAAGTGAGTTTTATATATATACAACCAATGGGAAGAGATGTGCTTGGTTGGTGTATTAAAGATTCAAAATCAAATGGCGCTATCATTATTTTTTCTTTAAACTTCCCAAGATCTATCATCGAATTGGGTGATATCTTTGTAGAGTTTTATTGCAACATTTAATTTTCTTTAATTTTGATGAACCTGAAGGATCCATGAGACAAGGGGGGATGCATATAAGCATCAATTAAACAACATGACTAAACCTTTATCGATATCAAAAGTTGGATAATATAATAAGAAACTCATGATTGTTGGCGAAAAAGTTAAAAAGAAAAAAAAAACTCATTATTAAAATAGCCTAACAAATTTCGCTGCCACATACGTACATATATGAATCTCATTCAGGGTATCATTAATCAGTTTCTAACTTGTCTTATGGGATTATATTCTTTTATATATGCAAGATTGGTGCTTTGGGACATTTCGCTGTATTAATATTATAGCTTGTTATAAATACCACAATACATATTATGTTACCATCATCTTCGTTACATGTTTTATTAGTTGACAGAGATTTCATTTCTTAACGACAAGAACCATTTTTTTACTTCACATTCCTAACAGTTTTGCCTTTTTGATCATGGGAAGTGTAGAGTCACGTGAGGATCTTTGTGATGAAGATTCTTCAGAGTCACGTTTGGATCTTTCTGAAGATTTTTCAGGTTTACAATGCCAAACTCAATTGGCAAAACAAAATCAGGTGCGTGTACGTGTAGCTCAAACCCAGAAAAGACAGGCATTATTATTATTTTGAGTTGTTTGTTTTTTCCTCAGTTTAATCTGTTGCTAGATTCTTTTTATAATCAATAATCCTACGTTTTCTATTGAATTATTATTACTGAGTGGATTAAGGAAAATCTTGACATGAAAATGAAAGCCAATATTGGTGGTGAAAGCGTTTTTCAGATCAGCTTCCCAACACGGCAAGGAATCACCACTCGAGAAGCCAAGGTATTATATATTTTTTACCCTTTTCTGATGTCTCATATATATAGAAAATAATTGGGAATCTCATTGTTAAAATCTATAGTTGACTTATTTTTAGGAGATTAAGAAAATTAATTATATTTCTTTAAATTATTTATATTTAATTATTATTATTTTTCTCCAAATTAATTTGTTTGACTTATAAATTGATATAGAATTTAATTATACACAACATATAATATAATTAAGTTATTTATTTTGCTTCTTTAATCTCTCTAAAAAATTCTAAAAAATCAAGTATAAGTATTATATTTAGGACTGAAGGTAGTGTGTGTGTTGTATATATATTTTGTGGGATAACTATATGTCTAATTTGTAATATTAACGATTAGGAGAAGAAAAATCATTAAAAAAAATAAGTAAATTTTACGAGTGAAAAATTATTATTATTATTATTATTGCAAATTTGAACAATTATTTAAGTTTTTCTCAATAACAAAGAATAAATGAATTAGTAGATAGAGAAGGGAACTATCGACCATTCCCATAAGAACCAATTTCGGTTAGACTTAGTTTGTTTACCTAGGTACATGATCTCGTTGTCCTGTGATCTGTTGCCAACTTTTTTTTTTATTTTTTTTGGGAAGTGTACTCATAATCCACTTTAGACTTGAGATTAATCTATTCCGATACTTGTTGTAATGCTTATTTTTGAATGGCAAATAAAAAAAAGGAAGGCTTATTTTTGTATTAAAAAAATCTGACAATTATGAAAATGAGGGAAAAAATCAAAACACTTAAAATTCTAAACGTAGTTGGGAGGAAGATAAATTCATTTAATTTCTTAATGAATCAAGATTGAATTAACGTGTGAATGAATACCACAAATTAAGAGCCACTACTGTAACCATTAATTAGAGTATTATATTGAATGAACAGCATATCAATTATAGATTAATATAAATGGTCCACCACATTCTCTATCAATTAGAGATTAATATAACGAACACTATACAGAAACCTCCTTCATTCTCATGTAACTAAATATCCCATATTTGATATTATTGGCCAATCCAGGTTTTAAGCCACCTTGAAGGAAGTGTTTCTGAGTTAAATTTTTTATTCTTGAGAGGAATAAAAAAAAAATCTTCACTACCTTTTTCTCTCCATGAATTTAATCTAAACTATATATACTCTAGCCTTAAATATAAGACAAACTAGTTTGTAGTGTAAATTTACACTACAAGTTATATCATACATCTAAAATCTATATATATAGTAGTATGGAATTATTATATTTATGGTTAATTTCTTTATTAAATCGCATTTTTCTAATAGGAAATGTAAAACTAGGAAAATGTGACTACACATAGGCATCACGTTTCATAAATCTCTTTCTCCCTCCCTAATTATATGATCATTTACATTCAGTTTGCGAATGGAAAAGAATCAGATAATTATATATATATATATATATATATATATATATATATATTCCATCTGTGTTATTCAAATTTGAGACTTTTTGTTCAATTGGTTGGTACTCATTTAGAATTTTCGACAATTTCATTATTTGTTTTTTGGGGTACAATATTATACAAACTTGTTTCAAATTGTATTAAAGTCTATATATAATCTCTTTTAGTAAAAAAAAAAAAGATTTAATTAACAACCGTACGTTAGCTCCCACTAAATAGGCATCAGATCCAATTGGATATACAGTGAGGTTTGAGGAACATCCAATAATTTTGGGAATATTATATAATGTAGGATTAGTCATTTGCCACTTGTTAGGGTAATGATGAAAATCCCTTGTCTGGCAACGCAGTCAACAAACTTACGACCAGCAATAATAATATCATCACTTTTGTGGCACTAAGGAAGTTTTCCTTTTTGGTCGTTTCCTTGTTCCCATAACTTTTTTTGTTTTCGCCAACCCTTGTTCCCATAACTAGTTATTACTTATTATTATTATTAGAAATATAATCTTAGAACAAAATTCTGTAACAAGGGTTCATTCAGCCTACTAGGTTCTGAATGTCTGATACATTTTGTGGTAGCTACTTGTCCAATACTCTATTTAGTTGTTAATATAAGACCCAGTTGATTTTTAAAAAAATATTAAATAAGTTAAATAAGTTATTTTAAAATATTTATATTTATCGTTTTTCTTCAAACTAATTTGTCTAATATATAAACTAATATAATATAATCTAATGATACACGACATATGTTATGATTAATTAAGCTATTTAGCTTCATCAATCTCTTAAAAAAAAATAACTATGTCTTATATTAAAGATTGGAGGTAGCAGAACTTATCCATGCTCCAACATCTAAATAATCAAACGTTAAAAGTATTCGGAAATGAGTTGTCAGTATTTAAAAGTTTTTTGGGATTTAATATCACCCTACAAATATTAAAAAAAATGAGCAATGTCATTCTACCCGTTAAAAATTATTAACGGTTAAAATTAGTTTTTAATTGTTAGTGTTAATTTTTTAACTATTAAGGTAACATTACTCATTTTTCAACACTTTTAAAATTAGATTAAGCTAAAAATATTCTTGAAACTCACGACTATTTCACGAATACTTTTAGAACAAAAATAATCTTTAACTCAATAATCAAGGATGGAGATTTGATAATCACATTCCCTTCTTTCATATCTTTATAAACATATGGGTCCTTAATTAATTAGGTACACCATATATAGCTTCAATTCAACAGCAAGAACCCTAGCTGCTTCTATTTAATTTACATCCATCCCTTAAATATGCCAACTCCATATATTATAGACTATCCATATGCCATACATATAAATGAAGGTGCATGGGACGCGAATCTCTTAAATAAATTCATATTTAAGGATATATGCAATACTGAAGAGGTACATATTTTATATTTATAACATTGTCTGATATCTGACTTTATGGAATCAAATTTAAACGATGAATTTTATATATATTCATTCTAATCTTTTTTTTTTTTGCTGCATCTCTGCAACATTCTTTATTCTCTCAATAATCTCATGATTTTTACACATTATAGTAGTGTTATTAAATATTAGAAAAATAGATACAGTCTTTAAAAAAATTTAGATTACTCCATTGGGTTCTTTTTGTAAGGAACATTCTTTTTTATAAAGAACAAATCTTGTTTACTTGAAATTTTAAACTAGTCTTTCTATTTCTACCCCATTAAATTTATGTTACTAATTATCTCTCTACAATAAATTTTCACCTATTATCTCTTATATATACTCTTCCTAAATAAGAGTATATAATTAGAAAGAAATATGTGTAAATTATCGCTTTTAACTAATATTTTGAATCACGTGATTTTAATAATTATTTCTCATAATAAATACTGGAGGGAGCAATATCTATAATACATACTAGCTCATGGGATTTTTTATGAATTTGTTACCATGAAAAAAAAAAGGTATCTAACTTAACTAATCATGATGTGAATCCAAATAGGCGGTTCGTTTTGAGAACCTTAAATCTGTGGTTGTATAAGCTCCTCCTAGACATGATGTTATGTTTGTTGCGTTCCCATTAATCTATTAACCTATGGTTGGGAATACTTGTCACCAACCAATCCAATGGTTGCATATATTTTCTATATTTTATATTGATGATATTAATTAATTTATGCATAATTATATATCGGAGGACTTAAAATATAAAAAATTATAATTTGAAGTGAGAAAATATTAAAGAATCATATTTAATCATTTTTAAAATATGTTTAGGAATGAAAAGGCTATGAAACAATACCAACTGTACAAAACAAACTAAAGAAAAGTGGTCTAGGCACTCTCAAAGTCCAACTTCATTTAGGGTTAGACGATTTTGAGTAGGTATAGCCCGCCAATAAATTAGTGTATTTATCTTATACTATTCTTTAAGATTAAACGAACTCTTCTCATAAAAAGTGAGAGAACGACACAACAACAGAGAATGCGAAGAACTCATAAGTGATCAAGTCTAATTTATGTATGCTCAAGTTAAGGGGGATAAATCGGCAAATTTCAACTACATTAGCCAGCGTGAACCTATGGTTGTGTGCATGAGCTCACACTTATTCTTGATTTATTTTTTATTAGCTCAAGCTCACATTTTCACATGTACTACACGCTTAAGGCTCTCTTTAAACTTGAGTAATAATATGATACTTGTTTTGCCGCACACAATTAAATTCCGACAATACTAGTGGTAAATAATGCACTCCTCTCAACTAAATTTAGGCCAGGCATTATTTGTGGGAATTCTACTTCTATATATATATATATATTACTGAGACGCCACTACCACTTAGCACGCAAAGGACCAACTCGCGTGGATGCAGGGATGGTTCCCATTTAGCAAACAAGCATTGCCATCAAAATAACACCATCATTATGAGATGGATCTCCATGTGAAATATTCTATCTGGTCATAAATATAAGATATAATTAATTTTTTAGTAATATTAAAAAAATTAATTAAATTACTTTAAAATATTTATATTTTTCATTTTTTCTCTAAACTATATATTTTGCTTAACTTATAAATTGATATATATAATCTAAGGATATATAGTATGTGATATGATTTAATAACTTATTGCTCGTTTGAGTTGGCTTTTGAAAAGCACGTTCACTTAAATTGAGACAAAACTCATCTCATATACTTACCTCGTACATTGTAAATCATGTTGGAAAATCATTTTTTACCGTTAATCCAAACAGGCACTTAACTTCCTTAATCTCTAAAAAAAAAAACTCTGTCTTATATTTATGATCGGACGAAGTATATATATTTAGTGTATGTGTGTGTGTCTATATATATATATATATATATATATATATATATATATATATATATATATATATATGCACTAGCTAGCTAGTCAATATTTGCATTATTATCGCGCATAATGCCTATGGCATCTCTCTTTCTTTATATTCAAGTTACATATGGTTATATTCTAACTAACATTTCCTCAACCGTCCTCACACAAAATGTGGTCAAAGATATGTTTGATTGTTTGAGATTTGTGAGTAATTGAGCTACCTATAAATTGTATGCTTTATATATATATATATATCATTTGATCCTAAATTCAGGAGCTAGTTAAAAGGTTTTCCCCCTAATTGTAAGACACCATCATTTATTCACTTTGTCACCCAAAATTATAATTATTTTCTCAAACTATCGCTATAGTGATCATATATTAAGGAGGTTTCTATTCAGGGGCATGTTACAGTACGGGTGACTAAGTGTCCGTTTGGTTCACGGAATTATAAGTAAAGTAATAAAATGTAATGGAATATAATGTAATGATAATTACATAATTTGTTTGGTTCATCATTAGGGAAAGATGATGTATATACATAAAAACGTTTTGTTGGATTACATCGAATATAAGAATATATGGGAATAATATAGCAAGTAACAAAATTACCCCTTTCTACACATATTATAATACACACGTTGGGTTCATGATAAATTTTTTTATTCCGTGCAGTGTATACACTGAGTTCATAGTAATTTTTAATGGTGGAAATATTATACAGTGTATAGATTGGATTCATGTTACTTTTTTAATATTTAATGACATATTTTAATATTTTTTTAATGGTGGAATATAATTTTTTTAAATTTTTGAATGGGGGAATATTTATTAAAATTTTATATTATTAATTATTTTTTTAAAATATAATTCTGGTAATTAAAATTATTCAATATTTAACCGCATTTATAGATGGGCACTTTGGTCAATTTAAAAAATTATAATGACAATATTATCATTTTCACTATATTACAAGATGTCTGCATCATCATTCATTAATTCTAACAGTGTAATCCTGATTACATCAAATGATGTAATCAAGATTATAAAATGTAATTCTCTTTACATTACATAAGTATAACCAAACGCTATAATCACATTATTACATCAGGATTACATGTAATTCTCTCTCATGTAATTGAATCAACGAGCTATAAAGGGAATAATTTAAGGAAACCAACATAAATATATTACATATAACTAGATTGACTTATATTCTTAATCCTCACATAGTTATTTACCTCATATATTTAATGATGGAGCTTACGGAGTATTGAATATATATATATATATATATATATATATATATATATCAATTTCTTAATTAGTGTGTTTAGTTTTAAGCCATCAAACCTATGAATGTTTAAATCAATTTTATGATTTACGAGATAAAAATTATTTTTACATATTTACTTTATAAAGTGTAAAATCAATTCTCCTAAGGGGCACGTACATGAAACCAAACACGATAATCTTTTGATTGATTCGTTTGTTGCTTTCATGAAAGGGATAGAGATAATGGTGAGATGAACCCTAGGCTATGCTAGAAAGCCACAATATGAAAGTGCATTATGTAATTATAATTATGGGAGAGATATTTGGTAAAAGTTGTGGGGGAGGCAAATGATAGTGGAAACACGCAATAATTATATCATCTCCTATTACCTTCTCCATCAACTACCTCAATTATATGCCCACATTTTGCTTTCACTCTTGGCCCCTATTTGCTTTTGGGTCCTTTTTATTTTGTGGTGTATATATATGGATGATCCTTACCTTTTTGAATTCATGAGCCAGGCAAAGCTGCGCTATGAAAATTTTTTTGCACATGTGACATGTTTAATATTCACTGCAAAAATTATTCTTTTAATAAGTTTTCAATTTACAAGGGTGCAAGAACTTTCTCATCAATTATTATTCCATCCAATTCTTAATATAGGATATATTTAAAGAGTTGATTTTGATCCTAAATACATAACATATTTATCATATTTGTCGATTAATCTTTTCTTAATCTACCTTATTCATGCTATCCCTCAACAATTATTAAGGAAGAGAGCGAACGAAAGAATTAAAGAAGATTATTAGAATGTTTTAAAAAATACATGTCATATTAACTAATTTTCTTAATTTAATCAAATTATATAAGTATGTCTTATATTAAAGAGCGGAGAAAGTATTATTTATGAACACATAAATTCATGAATAAGTTTCTTATGACTTCAATGTCATTAGAAGCTTTTCGTGTTATACTATTCAATGAGAAAAAGAAAGTCACGAGAAGTCCTTCTCAAATCATTCCAGAAGAAAGTTCTTTTTTTTTTTATTTCAGATTTTCTTGCACTTAAGTTTTTTGTAAGAAATGTTATTAGAAAATATATTCTTACATAATTGTGCCCTATTTCTCATGGATTTTATCTGTAAAAATTCTGCTATTTAGTGTGGTGATTGTAACTTTTATTTGCAAGTCGATAAATGGTGGATTGGCCAAAATTTAGTAGCTCATTTAATTTAAGCAGTTTATATTATATTTTTTAATGATTCATTGAATGAAAATTAAACATAAACCGTATAAATCAATATAAATTTTTTTGGGTTAAAAATTAAGTCAATTCAAGTCCAACATATGGAAGGCAATCAGGAGGGGCAAAAAAAAAAAAAAAAACCAACCTACTACATCTTATCTTTAACATAAGAGCTAGTTTTGAATTTGATTTGGTTCTCAATATAAGATCTGAATATATTTTGTCTCTCAAATTTATAATTTTTTTTTCTGAAGTAGCATATTGATTGTACACATTAAGGAAATTTTATTAAATGGTAGTTACGATGAAAGATGATATTTTAGAAAAATTAACTTATATTTGTTATAAATAACTAACATAATTAATTTATTTAATCTACCTAAATTAATCAACTAACTTTTATATTTATGACTAAAGGTAGTAATATATAGGTAATAATCCATACGGGGCATTATATTTGGCTCGTTTGGAATATCGATTGGAGTCTTCAAAAATAGCTTTTTAATTGTGATTTACGGTATACGAAGTAAGTATGTAAGAAGAGTATTATCTTGACTTACATTCATAAACACTTATAAGTCACTCATTCACTGAACCAAGCATACTAATTGTTTCACTATTTCACTATTAGGTACAGGAGCACCAACGTAACGTCCTCTTTTTGGCATGTTCCCCCTCCAACGGTCTCACTTGATAACTTCCTTACATTTTCAATTTTGGCTTTATTAATTAGTTTTTGTTTTTATTTTTTCCCTTTTAGCTTATGATGATAAAAGTGTATGTGTATTGTATTATCAAACATTTGTCACCCTCTACTCAAACATTGAACATTGAAGTTACTTGACCTTCATGGGTTTGCCTACTCCATATAATTGTAAATATAACCAAAATAGGAGGAAGATTATCTACAATCCTTACAATTCATATGTATATTATATTACCTTATATTCTTAATGTAAAACCTAGTTTGTAATACAATTTCACTACAAACTATATATCTTATACTATCTTTGATTCTTATAAAGACTGGACACATGTAATATTGAGGACTAGAGGTAGTATAAAGAAAGTTAGATTCTTTGGAGTAAAGGCTTTATTATATTTTTGAATTAATGATAGAAGCTACTATTTTAATGTGATTTACGGTGTATAAGGTAAGTACGTGATACAGGTTTTGTCTCGACTTACGTGAACATACTTTTCTAACACTAATTCACAAAGGCCCTTAATTATATTGTTAGCAATTAAAGTAGAGAGAGGTATAAATTAGAATTTTTAGTTAAAATTAGGTAATGTTTTTATGATTATCCTCAGTATTAAATTTTTTAGTTAAAATTAGGTAATGTTTTTATGATTATCCTCAATATTAAAATTCTTAGTTAAAATTAGGTAATATTTATAATATAGTATCTGGTAGAGAGGATAAATCTCATAAACCATTAGAAGAAAATTCAGAAAAATGAGGACCCAAACCCACTTGTTTTCTGCAGGACCACAAATTCTCATACCAATATATACCAAAGAGCTGCTAGAAGAGAAATTTGTGGATGCATTTTCAGCCTCTTGCAAAGTTCAATTTGATGAGCTTTCTTGGGGTAATGTATAAACATTGAAGTTGACATTGATATGGAACAACAAAACATGACAACATAATCAACAATATACAGAATTTCAATATAATTTGGAATTTGGAATGCTTTCATGTATAGATGTTTTGGGAAAGTCATTATCCGTGAAGGTTTTCAGGCGCACCTAAAATCAAACCAACTCACTGAACTTATCCATATAAAACTGAAGCACCGATACGAATTATAATCATGTTACACATCATATTCACCTCATAGAGGAAAGCAAAACACTGATTTGGGAGGGATCAGTTTTCTAAAAAGAGGAGAAGTCATTCGTGAGTTGGGTACCGACAGTTACATAGATTCAATTTTAAATCGTTAAGAGAAATTATCTTAGTTTTCCTATCCTTATTCTTATCAGAGTCTCATTTGTATTGGGATTGAATCCTAGTCCATCAAGATTAGGTATACCCCAACTATTGAGTTCCACGAAATAATTTATATCCACATAAAAAAAAAAGTGTTAGATTGGTCCATATATGATGTTGTGTGTGTGCCTTCTTTTGTAAGCATCCATGCTTGACATCCTTGGACCTTTCTATATGAATTTATCTAGTTTTTCATGAGATGTGGGGCTCCTAATAGTTGCCACCAATTTAATAATTCATTTTTATTCTGCCCCACTTTCTTGTTTTGATTAGTTAGGTGGCTTCCTTTATCTTTGTATATAGTGTGTGAAAAGTAAGTCGTATCATTCGCAACTTACAAAATAGCAGTTTCTCGTTATTTCATTAAATCTCAGTTAAATCCTCGTTATGCCCATGTTTCTTTTTCAAGCATTTTCTTGGATTTCCAAATCATCAAACCTACTGTATAAATCCATATTTGAAGTTTTCTTGGGGAAAAATTGCTTCGGTACAAAATTTATTGTCTAAAGGTATCTAAAGACACAGGTCTTTCAATAAAATCTCTCGTTACTCATCTTCAAATGTTTTTCATTTTGCACATAATTGAAGGTATGTCTTACATAATTGAAGAAGAGTTGCACCTACTGAAAGTAAGTTATACCTAAGTTCTTAAACAAATTTCAGGTACCTTTAGGAAATAAATTTTACAATGAAGGGTTTTTCAGCAATTTTCACGTTTTTTTATCAACTTGAATCTCATCCAGCTGCAAAGTATTGAAGAAATAAAATTCTAAATGCATAAAGATGGTTTAGTAAACAATGGAACAGTGCACATGACTTTGGGTTCTGATGAATCATTATAGCCCACTTAACGTGCGAAGGTATTAATACCAGAAGAATTGCAAACTCTTGGAAAAATGAAGATGATAATACGGATGTCCTGCAAGAGGATTGAGAATATGAATAATAAAAGATAAAAAAAAGGAAAAAAAAGGGACGAAATATTAATGAAAAAATTAAGATTAACATAGATCTTGACCAGAAAAATTCAAAAGTATTATGCCACAGTTGACAGTACCTCTCAATAGAGATTCTGTAAGCAATGATTATCATAATCAACTAAATCATACGTGGGCCCAACCAAATTAGAAATAAGAATATAAAGAATTAATGTCGGCCGACTCAAATCTAGTGTGTGTGTGTGTGAGAGAGATATATATATATTTTTTATGGAGGAAGTAAGCTTCATACTTATGGTTCTAATTGCGTTGCATAAATGAACATCCTATATCTTCATGTTAATCATGAAGATCAAAGAGAGGTGGAACATTAATTTTTCAGTCCTTATAGTTTTAATTGGGTTGTAATTCAGTCTTTACACTTTATTTCAATGCAATTCATTTCCTATAGTTTTGATTTAATTGTAACTCAATTTTTGAACTTTGACCAACTGCAATTTAATACTTATAGTTTTAACCATTTTATAATTTAGTTCTTATGTTCTAAAATAAGGGTAGGGGGTTTATATTATAAAATGGTTAAAATTATAGAAATTGAGTTACAATAAGTCAAAGTTCAGGAATTGAATATTACAATCTAGTCTAAACCATAAAAATCAAAAGACTAATTTTCTATTAGTTTAAACGTGTTACAACCTCTATAACAAAACCTTATTAGTGGTCCACGTGTCATCCATATATTGAACCTCTACCTACTCTAAAAATGGTTGCTGCTCCATTTTCGGATTTGAAATGGAAATACTAACATATATCATCACTATGAAATCTGTACCTGCAAAACATGGTCTATATATACTGATGCTGCAACTTCCATTAATGTCCAACCAAAACACCATTCATATGCTTCTTCTTCTTCTTCTCCTCTTCTTCATGTCCTTTCTCAAATAACTTGCTTCTTTGATTCAACGGCCCCATCATTTTCAACCCTTTATTTGGCACAAGCTGAATATCTTCCTGCTTATTCCCTACCAATATATATATTCCCAGTACCATAGAAGAAGAGAAACCTAAACCATTATAATTTATAACTGCTTCTGCTGTCTTGAGAGATGCAAACTCAGAATATGTCATTTTCTTGTGCAAAGAACTTCTTTCAGAGGTTCTGGTTAGATGAAATCAATATGGGAAGTTATTCTCATAGCAACTTTCTGAGTAATGATCTTCTTCCATCTCTTGGATCCCAAATGGTGCAGGAAATCAAGCTCCGAAGATTCATAATCTCCCCTTTCGACCCGAGATATAGGTGATGACTCTTTAGAGCTTAGACAGAGACTATATATATATATATTTGTGTATGATAGTGAATATTCTTATGATACCGAGACTTCTGCTTCTCATGCACATTATTTACAGGGCTTGGGAGATGACACTGGTGGTTTTAGTCATTTACTCAGCCTGGATATGTCCCTTTGAGTTTGCCTTTCTGTCTACAAAGAAAGATGCATTGTTCGTCATCGACAACGTTGTTGACGGCTTCTTTGCCATTGACATCATGCTCACATTCTTTGTTGCATATTTAGATAGTCAATCTCACCTCCTTGTTGATGATCCCTGGAAAATTGCAATCAGGTAAATACACAGCTCATTTGGATCCTTCTTCCATAGAAAGTAGAAAATAAGAACAAGAACAATGGCAATAAGATTCCTCTTCAAGCTTCTTGTTAATGCTTGTTATCCCATAAAAAGAGAAATCCAATCGTACAAGTAATAATGAATTGTAGTGTTCTTTTGGTTTAGACAGAGTTCCAAGTAAACTTCTCATAATAGAGAAGACCATATAATTCAATTATTTTTTGAGACATGCATGTTACTTAAACATTATTACAGGAACGTGAACTTCAAAAACACTTATTGATATAACTTCAAACTCACAGGTACATATCTACCTGGTTTATTTTTGATGTCTGCTCAACAGCACCATTTCAGAGCATCAGCCTTCTCTTTACAAGCCATAGCAATGAGCTTGGCTTTGACCTGCTAAACATGCTTCGGTTATGGCGTCTAAGACGGGTCAGCTCGCTGTTTGCAAGGTTCATCATCATACTCAACTTAATGCTTCTGGTGATTTGGTCTACTGCAACATCTCAAAATTCCAGACATAAGAATATCACAGTTCTTACTTGCTCCTTTACTTTTCTTTTCAGACTTGAGAAAGACATCCGCTTTAACTATTTCTGGACCAGGTGCATAAAACTCATTGCTGTAAGCCACTAAAGCTCATATCTTTCATTTCCAGATTCAATTGATTGAAATAAACATGTTTCCCTATAAATTGCACAGACTTTGAAGAATGAGTCACACTATTCATAATGTTCATATAAACTTTTTTATAGGGTTAAGGTGCAAAATTGTCCCAAAAGTTTTCGCTGAGAAGCAATGTTACCCTGAAAGTTTTTTTAGGTTCAATATCACCTCAGAAGTATTAAAATAGAGCAATGTTGCCCTTTATTGTTAAAAACTTAACGGTCAGCGTTAGTTTTTTAACAGTATAGGGTAATATTGCTACGTTTTGAAACTCCCAGGACAACATTAAACCTGAAAAAACTTCTAAGGCATATTTGCATATTAACCCTTCATTATATGTATTGATTGACTTACTGATTATTGGCTCCACCAAATTTCAGGTAACATTGTTTGCTGTTCACTGTGCCGGATGCTCTTGCTATCTAATTGCAGAAAAGTATCCTGATTCCAGAAGGACCTGGATTGGTGCAACGCACCCAAACTTCAAAGAAGAAGGTCTTTGGGACAGATATGTGACTGCAATATACTGGTCCATTGTAACACTTACCACTACTGGCTATGGGGATTTACATGCTCAAAATCCTGGGGAGATGCTGTTTGATACTGTGTTCATGCTGTTCAATTTAGGATTAACATCATATATCATTGGAAACATGACAAACCTTGTTGTTCACTGGACCAGCCACACCAAAACTTTTGTTAGTGCTCTTACCTTATATGCCTCTTCTACTGCTCAATTTATCACTCATCTACAACTACTGAGAATTTTAGATTTTTCTAGTACAAGTTCTATAGCAATCATCATTATGCTCCTTTTGTACTTAATGTAAGATCTATCTACCTAATTTGCTTAGATTATGGAAATTAGTTTAGTTAGTTAATATAACATTTTTTTTTTTAAACACAGTAATCATCTTCCTTAATTTCCTCTATCTCTTTCTTGCTTGATTAGTGTTAAGGGAGTATCAATAGGGGTAAATTAGGAAAAGATTGACAAATATGAGAAATAAGTTTTACATTTAGAACCAAAATCAACTCCCTAATTAGCTCCTACATTAAGGACCAGAGGAGTACTAGATATTATTTGAAACTTAGGAAGAATAGATATTACTTGAAACTTAGGGAAAACATGCACTTCAGAAAATGAGCCTGGTATGTGTATTGGACACTGATATTAGACAGTTACCTGACACATTTTTTCTCTTTGGCCTTAGCTTTAGAAGCATCAGAGTTTATAAGTAACATTCATTTCAAATAAGAGGAACTTCCTTCTAACAACTAACAAAAGCTTGCTTTGGGTGCCACAGAGAGATACGATAAGAGCAGCATCAGAGTTTGCATCAAGGAATCATCTGCCGCATCACCTACAAGATCAAATGTTGTCACACTTATGTCTGAGGTTTAAAACAGAAGGATTGAAGCAACAAGAAACATTAAATGGTCTGCCTAAGGCAATTCGTTCGAGCATCGCAAATCATCTCTTCTTTCCTATAGTGAAGGAGGTCTACCTATTCCATGGAGTTTCCCATGACTTCCTTTTCCAACTGGTAAGTATTATCTGTATTTATCATCATCCTCTTTTTCCACCTTTCATCTTCAGCTTAGAGGAAAATGTAGCATCCCTAGTTACCAAGTCTGACGAAGTAACTATAATAACAGGCCTCAGAAATCGAAGCTGAGTATTTTCCACCCAAGGAAGACGTGATCCTGCAAAATGAGGTTCCTACAGATCTTTTCGTGCTAGTTTCAGGGGCAGTGGTGAGTTAACAAAACTACGAATAGTTTCCCATATTTGGCATAACAGTAGAAAGCTATTACTTTAGACAGTATTTTACAAATGTTGAAGATGGTAATGTAGCAAAGGTTTTAGCTACTAATAAAATTTCCTATTCAAATGACCGTTTGTTGCAGGATCTTGTTCGGCACATGGATGGGTATGATCAAGTATGTTACATCAATCAAACATTTTTATTTTCACTAGAGTACTATATGACACAAATCTGACTTACTGTTCACATGAACAACTCAGGTTGTGGGGAAGGCAGTTTTGGGAGAAACATTTGGAGAGATTGGGATATTTACCCATAGACCACAACCATTCACTATTCGCACTACAGAGCTTTCTCAAATCCTACGACTCAACAAAACTTCGTTAATGAAGGCTGTTCAAGCGCATCCACAAGATTCAAACAGTATAATGGATAACCTTGTTAAGGTAAATAGGAAATAAGACAGCCTCATAAAGAGATTATCTATATGTATGTATGTATAAGAGATGCATTATTCTAAAAATCAGCAAAAGCAATGATAAAATTAACAAACTACAAAATTGTCCTAACTACTTGTTATTTATACTGACAGAGATTGGGGGGACAAGAAGGCTTGAGCTTTGAGTATCCAAATGTAGAACCTGGATCGGTCCTTCATGAAATATTAGATGGAATAAGAGCAAGAGAAAGCCTTTCTCATGCATGCTCAAAAAATTCATATGAGGATTCATTAGTCCAAGAAGGAAGGCATAGAAACTTCACGGACTCAGAGATTACATTGCATAAGGTGACAAGTGGATACGTAGAAAGAGATATTCATGCTGCTACATTCAAAGGGCAACCAGAGATGGTTGACATACTGCTCGAAAGAGATGCAAATGCAAAGCACCCGAATTTCATGTGTCAGAAATCAAATACTCAGGTAGAAGAACAGCAAGATCACAAGAACACTTCTAACCTTTTCATAAATTGTGGAGATAGGAAGAGATCAGATGAATATAGAATAAACTTTGAGGAGCCAGATATATTGAACCATGTTAGGAATGACACAACCAGAAACAGAAAACATGGTGATCCCATATCATTTAACTACCCATTAGAGAATGTATATAAAAACTCTTATTTGAGTAATCCTAACTGTCCAAGCAATAGAGAAGTAGCTAGATTCAACAAGAAGAGAGTCACGATTCACTTGATAGGCCAAAGCAGCAGTACTTCACGAGGACAGTACGGGAAGTTGATTGTTCTACCTGATTCAATAGAAGAGCTGCTCAAGATTGCTGGTAAGCTTTGACCTTGAAAGGAATACTATTTTGAACCTAAAATTGAGAGTAACAATAATCAGTTTTCTGAAAAATATAGGCGCATACAAAAAAAAGGGACTGTTTTTCCTCTCTATTCTCCCTTTTTCTGAAAAAAAGGAGATCAAACTTCTGAACCTATGGCAACACAAGCGAAATATCTTGGGGCTAATAAAAAGAATTTCTACTTTGCTTAGTTTCTCACTCTAACTATTATAAACTTGTGAAACTGCAGAAGAAAAGTTTGCAGGATCAAAACCTACAAGAGTTATTAATACAGAGAAAGCAGAGATAGATGACATAAGCGTAGTTCGAGATGGCAATCACCTCTTTTTACATTGCAGCAACAGTGAAAATTTGCAGTCATTATGTTACCTATCGTAGGTCAAAATGTAGATATGAAGAAAGCATGTAAATTACATGCAGGTAACAATATAATCGAATAGTGATTGCAATATTAGCAAGCCAGAAAATCATCGGAAAATCAGATAATATAATTACAAAAGTTGCTCTTTGTTAGTGATCATTGAAACAAAATTTTAGAGTCTCATAAATACAAGATCGGAAAAAAAAAAATAAAGTCCAATGACCAAAGTGTCCGAAGCTGTAACTTAGTTGCAAGATTCAGACAATATTTGCCACATTCTGTGTTCCTTGATATTCCAGCGAATCAATGCCTTTTATAACAATAAGTGCTCTTGCTCCTTGAAAGGATTCACGATTAACTTCAAAGAAGCTTCTCTCTTTGTGCCACTTCATTCTTGGTGGCTACAAGCTTTCTGTCGATTGAATGCCGTTTCTGGCCCCAAAAAAACGCATCATTTCTTCAAATTGATTGGTATAAGATGTGCTTCTGTGTTAAAAACAAATTTATCCAATGGAACAACAGAGGTATCTCCAAACAGCAAGTACAAATACTTCAGCGTTTCTCCCAGAAAGAAAGTTTCCATTTTGTCTCTTCTGCTAGGAGGGACAGAAGTTACATCGTCCAGAGAAGTGTATCCGCCAGTCTCAACCCTTGTGTATTTCTCGAAAGCTTTGAATATCTGCCAACCCCATTCACGATATCTGTAACACAATAATTTGGGTCATCAAAAGAACATAAAGAAAGAAATATTAAAGCTGTGCTCTGGGTTTATTGGGTATAGTCCCAGGAAATTAAGCTATAATTAAACCAATACACAAGGGTGAACAGAAGCATACTTTGGATCTTCTGTAATACGGTATAAAACAAATAATGATTCCACAGTCTCAGGTCGCAAAAGATTATGCCGATCGGCTGGTTTTATTATAATATCGTTAACATATTCTGAGCTCTTATTCCCTCCATCAAGACCTTGTTCAGAAAATTCCTGCATAATCAGTCAAATCATCACTTAGCGACAAAAAATACGTATTCTATTTTCGTAGAAAGCACCATCAAGCAGAGGAAAAAATGTATAAGCTGCTCTGCTACCATTGCTTTCATTTTGCAATCAACAAATTGAAAATATGTTGTAAAAGACGTACTAACCTCAGTATGAAAGTAAGCAATTTCTGGAGCCAAACCAGTAGAAGTTACTGAGTACATTTCAAAGCATGTTTTAGCTAGGTCTTCTGCAAGCTTCAAATTTTCAATGTCTTCGAAGCTCAGCGCATTGTTTAGCATGGCCTTTTCCTTTGTAAGACCTTTAGTGGCACCAAGTGCTAGAGTACCAGGTAAAAAACACACCTGCACAGGCAGCAATTATCTTAGCATCGATGTTAGGTGGTAAAGGTCAACAGAAACATCACCCCATTAGTTGTTTGTTTATAGTGTAAAATTAAATTTTAGAAAAATAGATAAGAAGTTCATAAATGACATTTAGTAGTTCTTTTTTTAAAAAAAAAAATTGAGGGCAGCAGAGAAGTACAAGTCATTATTGTGACCGGACTAAAAAATTTGAAAACTCTGTTTCCCGATAATAACTTTAAGTGACAAACTAATCCATTGTTCAGAAATGCCAGTAAGAATAATATATTACAGATGGAAAAATAAGTTATAATTTTAAGAAGCCCTTTTGTACTCTTTCTACAAGATTTAAAAAATTTAAAAAAAAAAAAAAACGCCCAGCAACTAAGGGACTAAATGAACTTCAAGCAATGTCAAACATAAAAAGAGGGACTCAGTGCATACCAGGTGATCCATTTTTGGACTGAAACCACCATTTAATCCGTTAGGCAATTCTCCAACAAAAACTAATCCATTTGGAATGGATTTTCTAACAAGAAGATGCCTAACACCCTTCATTGCTTCCACATACATTTTATACAGGTACGAAGTATTACTCTCACGACCAGCTCCAGACTGAAGCCACACTTTGATTAAGTACTCATAATAACTATCACCACGAGATCCCAGTCTGATGTTTTCTCCACTAAATTGGCCAGAATGGGGGCTGCATTAGGTTTATAGACAAAACCAAATGTTTAGAAGAAAATCATTAAAAATAAAGAAGAAAAATCCACAATGGCTTGAGCATGTTTGAAAATACAGGTAAAAAAATAAGACATTGAATACAAAAAATAATTGAGAACTTCAAACAAGAAGTTGTGGTTGAAGAGAGTGAGGCATGTACACTACATAAATATAATACATTTCCATACCTAATGTAGATAGGAACCAATCCTTCAACCTTGGGGAGAGTCTTCATGTGATCCAATGTTTTCATAGCCTCCACACTGTATTTCTGATCACCAGATACTGAACTGAGATAATTGAATTCAAGTTGTACAGTGGAAACTTCAGAAGTACTGCTCAGTCCGCCAGGAGCTGGATGGGCTGAGGAGTCACGCAGAATAACATCAGACAATGGAATAGAAGTTGGGCTGGATGTAAAAGCAGAGAGCAGACGATCAGCCAAATTCTTGGCAATTTCTAGGTAAACATCTGGTTCAGGTCCGGCATTTGTTAAGTTCATTCCTTTCTCCCCACCTCTAAGATGATATGCACTTAAAAGCCCTCCCAAAACGCGAATTGTAGTTTCAAACAAATTTACTTGGCCCTTCTCACTGATTCGTTTAGCAAGGTGTGCTTCAACCCAGGATCCTGCTTCAGCAATGACTTCATCAATACCCATTATCATGGCTGTATCAAGGGCATCAACCACTGTAGCACCTAATCCTCCTAATCCATCAACTCCATGATGGCTGAGTGGCATAAGTTCATCAAAACCCATAGCATAACTTTTATAGCCGGACCATGCATGAATAAAAGCATCCTTGACTTTTTGTTGCCTACTGGTCCACACTGATCCAACATCTTGATTTACATGACCAATATTACTACTGCTACCTTTAGAATCAGGCGGTAATCTAGGAGGAAGCCTTGGAGGCCGTCTCAAGAGGCTTTTTAGTGTGATTCCACCCTTGGTGATGAGGTTATTTTCACTTTTTCCATCGCCAATTGCTTGATTATCAGAAACAATAGGACCAGGGCTTGAATGGGTTAGCATAACATATGCTAAACCAAATACCAGCAGTAAAAGGAGGAACTTTCCCGTGCTACAGCTAGTACAATCACGCTTTAAATTGCTAGTGGCCAAGCTCTGAGTAAAGGCCTGGAAAATCAAGACACAGTAAATCCCTTTTCCTTTAAATACTATGGCACAGAAAATCATTAATTTAAAAGTAGTGAGATTATGTTCATAGAACAGCTGAAAATTAAATGTTGTATGTCAGAAAAAGTGCAAAAATAAATGGACATTAAAAAAAGATGACAAATTAATAAGTATTGCTTAGTTTTCTTTTTATTGTTGAGAATTTTAAACAGGAACTTTACATGTGTTACATCTATTTCTACCATGCATGATCAATTATTCTAGAAACTAAATTATAAGGTCAAAGGTTCATTTCAATAAAGTGGAAAAGTTACCATTTCAATTACGTTAAGTAGATACCAAGTCATGAATATGAAATATATATTTGATCACATTTCACATTCTAAAGAGGTAAAATAATAATCCTTGTAAAGTTTGAAAAACAGTTCACATAATCTCAAAGTCTTATCATTCTTACCATTTATGCAGCAAATATAGGGTTTGCAACAACGATTACCTCCAATATTTTATGATCTATTTTTTAATTACCGCATGCCAATAGAAGTATAGAACTATGACAGAAAACTATACTTATTCATTGACATTTCTGCTCCTCATGCCAGATATAACTTTCACAGAACATTTAACATTATATCCAAGACACATCTTGATGGTGTATAAGAATTAATATATTTTGAGGACACCTAGCTTACTTTTATATTTTATTTTATTTATTGTGCTATAGCTTGCAAGTGGTATTTTTTTTTTTTATGCTTTATGTTTTAGCCTTATTATATAATATTCTGGGTGTTTCCATCCTAGAGAGGAAACCTTATGAAATTATTTTGTTTCCCTTCATTTGTCACGTGAAGGAAATCTCATTTTATAAATAGCAGCTAGGCAGCACTTGTACTCAGACTTGGATGATAATGAAATGGATTTTGATATGGTTTAGCTACGCTCTATTTCCCTCGTTTTCTGTCTCTTCCCCCTTTCTTCCTATCCCCCTCAAGTACTTCACATTCCTCCTCCTTTAGGTCTCATCCCCCTATTCATTTCTCAGCTTAATCTCCCTCCTACATTCTGTCTATCCTCTCCCCCATAATCACTGTTCTGTTTCCCCCTTTTTCTTTCTGTGTTTCTATCTTTCTCTCCCATATCACTCTGTTCACATCTGTGCAAGTGTGTGTGAGTGGATATTGCATCACATCTTCATTGACCAAACAATGCAAATCAGAATCAGAAGTTACCCACAAAAGATCAAATTAAACAAACTAATATTTAGATTAAAAAAAAGGATGCACTATGCCAAGTTTTAGATGGATTTACGCATTTAAGCAACCTTAGTCCAATAAGTGTTCCTAAAAGCTCTAGAAAATAGAAACTTAACTAGAGTAAGCCAATTTGAACCTAGCCTAATTGAACAAAATAATCTTTGATTCCATAGGTTATATTTCATTACATTTGGCACCAAAGTTTCTTATGTATCAACTAAAACAACGACAAGTCTAGAAAGCAAAACAAATCAGGGCTATATAGAATAAGGAACATAAGATACAAGACGCTTCCTTGTCAGTAACTTAAATGCATGCCTTCGCCCTCCTAGGCAGGCACCAATAATTAGATTTTCAATAAGGCCAGCAAGCTTAAGCTAGTGGGCATCGATCAGTCACAAGTTTCAAGTAACTCAGCTGAGCTTAAAATACATAATTTTGCGTACCAAAATCACGATATTGACAAAAGTTCTGCATTAATACAATGAGTCTCTAACCAGGTTTCATTGCAAAACTTGAAAAACTATTGTCCACCCACCCAGATTGACATCAATCGAAATTCTATTGCCGCAAATTACACAAATACCACCAATACAGAATCCAACCATAATCTATATAACTATCATCAATAAAATTCTGGGCCCCTTTCGAATGTAACATAACTAACTTTCCAGATGATTTACCAGCTAAGATCTAATATCCGGGAAGTACCTTAATGAATGAACGGTGGCGAAACTTGGCGTTGTCATAGTCAACATCTTTATTCGTGTAGGGAAGTCTCTTCGACATGCCCGATCCGATCATTGAGCTGGGCTCGGCTTCAGTGATTCAGCGAATCAACCCTGAAGCTTTCGGAAATGGATCGAAATCTGAAGGGGAGTTGGAGAGTGAATCAAACGAGAAAGTGAAGAGAATTGTGGGCGGAGAATGCGATCGTGCAGAATAGTACAGAGCATTGACGGGCCTGAGAAGTATATTAGAGAGAGAGAGAGTGTGTCCTCTGGCTGGGTTCGTTGCTGCGAAGTAATGCGAGAGGGGACCTTCAACTTCAAGACTAACGGTTTGGCCAAAAAAAAAAAAAAAAAAAGAAGCTCAAGACTAACGCGTCTTCTGATTCGTTTTTTCATTGGTTGAAACGCGTGTCATGATTCCCAACACCACAACTGTGGGATACAATTAACTAGGGGTGGGGGTGGGCAGGAGTGGGCAGGGCGAGGCTCTTGCCCGATGCCCAGCTCGATAGATGAATGGGCTGTATTTTACAGCCCGATGTCCAGCCCAGCCCGGTAAAAGCCCTAACCATTTTGGGTTGGGCAAAGGCGGGTTGGGCAGGGCAGGCTTCGCCCTGTCCAATATTTAGTTTCATAAAAGAAGAAAAATCATAAGCTAGGGTAAAAGCTGCAACCTGGAAGTGTCGAGTTGGTTCATGATTGAGGAGATGAGAACTGATCTTTGTAGTTAGGGTAAAAGGCAAGTCACCAATATGAGAGACAAAGTGAGTGAGAACTGAGAAACATAAGTACAAAACTGAGAAACAGAAATACCGAAATGGGTTAATCATTAATGCCTTGCCTTTTTTACCAAAAAAAATTAATGTCTTGCCTAGTTGCCTTATATCATGGTGTGCATTGAGTAAATGTTGTGCTATGGCTAATAAAACATATATGACACATTATTCAAAGAAAAAAACACTATGACACATATATGAATATATAATTATATGTTGGTGATATATATATATATATCGGGCAGAGCCAAATGGGCAAGGCGGCATACCCTGCCCGATGCCCGGCCCTGCCCGAAAAAATGCCCAACCCGATTGTGCTTAGTTTTTTTTGGGCTACTTTTTTTGGGCTGGGCAGGGCCATTTTTCTCTGGGCTCAGGTGGGCGCACGGGGCACCTGGGCCTCATACCCACCCCTACAATTAACCATGCTTGAATTTCTTACATTTTACTTTTAATCTGTAATGAAATACTTCTATTCGTCCTTACACCAACTAACAGGTTTTTTTGATTTTTTTTATAAAGTATTTATAAATTTTTAAGGAATATTAAATTTATTTTTTCATATATACCTATAATTAATAAAGATAATAGAAAAGGGTAATAATAAATATGATTTTTGAGTTTAGTATAGTTGATAGAAATAATATTAGATAAATTATGTCTATAGTCACAATGCGAAGATTTCTTGTTTAATATCACAATTGACTTTAACCCAATAATACCTAGGAAAATCCTATGCGAAAATTTCCTGTTTAATATTGGACCTTGATCCCAAAACAAAAAAATGGATGACAAAAACCAAACCTAATCACAGACAGGCTTTGTTGCCTGCTTGGCAAAAGAACCTCCAAACTAAAGAATCATTCTACCATGAGGTGAAAAAAACAGGACGTTGAAAAGTGGGCTTTAAATTTGAAGCCGTAGTCGAATTTAAACCTTTTAGGCTTTGTATCAAAAAATAAAACCTTTTTAGGTCTTTTCACAAAAGGCCCAAATATAAAATGGGCTTAAATCTATCTCATCGTTAATGCTTTTTCTTACTCTTTGTGTGCGTTGTTAGCTTATTGGTTCTAAACAATTCTTTTAGGTCATGAATTGAAGTGTGTAGTATTTTAAAATGACATCTTCCTGAACAAAATCTCCTTAATTCAATCTAATGAGGCTTTTAGCTCCTCATTTCTTTCTCCCTTATTTCTTAATACTAAGCTATTTTTTTTTATGAATAACTCAATACTCCTAATTATAAGATAATATTTAGAAGTTGGTCTTGATCCTAAATATAAGACATAGTTTATATATTTGTCAATATTTTCTTAATTTAATTCTATTAATGCTTCCTCAACAATAATAAAGGAAAAGAGAAAACGATGGAATTAAGGAAGATGCTTAGAATGTTTTGAAAAATACATATCATATTAACTAACATAACCAACTTTCTTAATCTAATCAAATTAAGTAAATATGTCTTATATTAAGGATCAGAGGAATACATGATATTAGGAACTATTTTGGGTTCAAGTTGGATCGGTTCCTAATCCTTCCTTTAAACCTAATTAAGGCCTAACTCGAGCTTTGTTGAGAGAAAAACAAAACCAATGACGCGGACAAAACCTTGTGCTCTATGTAGGTTATTTATAGTTTCTTTCCAGGTTTAATGTCCTAACTATCTGATATACTACTTGATAATATTCTCTCTAATCTCTATTATTAAAAGGGAATAGAGACGAAAGGAATGCTAGAAGCTGCTTGTTTATTCATGTGACTAGAGTTACAATATATACAGAGTGTCGTTCCTTAATGTGTGGATCGTATCTTCAGGTATCGCTGATATGGTTATAAAAAATAATATAATAAATAAATATAAGCTTCCTAGAATATTTCAACGCTAGTATCTCGCATGCAATGCAGTTGATATCGTAACTGACGACAACAACAAGCAAGATAGCAAGATTTCTACACTCCCCCTCAAGTTGGTGCAAGGAGATTGACAATGCCTAACTTACTCATGAATTTCTGAAACACGTCCTTGCTGAGAGGTTTCGTGAAAATGTCTGCGAGCTATGCCTTGGTGGATATTAGTGGGCTTGATCTTGTTGCTTTGCACTCGGTCTCTGACAAAATAGTAGTCCATTTCCACATGTTTAGTATGTTCATGGAAGACAGGGTTAGCAGCAATGTGAAGAGCTGTTTGGCTGTCATAGAAGAGAGTGGTGGCCATCGATTGTGTCACACCAAGTTCTTGTAGTAACTACCGTAACCATATCAGTTCACTTACCGTGCTTGCCATTACTCGATATTAGCCCCTTCACGGTCCAACTCACTCCCAGGAAACTCGAAGGTATATTCTTTATCTCAATATATCTCTCATGATAACTTTTCTCCCTCTCATAAAGCCTTCTTAGTGGCTATTACAACCACGGATAAGCCAAAACATTTTTCAGAGGCTATGAAGCATGAGTGTTGGCACAAGGCCATGAGGGAGGAAATTGATACCCTAGAAAGAAATGGCATGTGGACTCTTGAGATGTTGCCAACAAGAAAGAGGGTGATAGACTCAAAATGGGTCTACAAGAACAAGTTCAATTCAGACGGGACATTTGAGCGATGTAGGGCCAGACTAGTCGCAAAGGGTTTTACATAGGTAGAAGGAGTAGACTACCATGAAACTTTCGCCCATGTGGCAAAGCTTGTCACTGTAGATTGCTTGCCATAACGTCTAGAAGAGGGTGGGGCATGCACCAACTCGACGTCAACAATGCTTTTCTACAGGGGGAGTTGAATGAGGAGGTTTACATGAAGATACCTCAAGGTTTTGCCAAGAGAGGTTATACAAGAGTGTGTCGTCTCTGAAAATCACTCTATAGGCTGAAACAAGCATCACGCAATTGGTACAAAAAATTCACCACATTGCTACTACAAGCCGGGTTTAAACAGTCTCTTGCTAACCACTCCTTGTTTATTTGTCATACCACAAATTTGTTTGTTGCTATCCTCATATACATGGATGACATCATAGTAACGGGAAATGACGAAGAAACCATAGCAACAATCAAATGACATTTGCATACCAAATTTAGCATCAAGGATCTTTGCCCACTCAAGTATTTCCTTGGGATTGAAGTAACAACAACAAACACAGGGATCGTCTTAAGCCAACTAAAGCAAGCTATATTATTTTTTCCTCATAGTTCAATAAAAAGCACTTTCTATTTTGAACTCATACACTGAGATATCTGGGGGCCATATAAGACTCCATCCTTATATGGTGCTCAATATTTTCTAACTATTGTCGACGACTATAGTAGAACAACGTAAGTCTATTTAATGCGACACAAGTCAAAAGTTAGCCGAATGCTACCGATGTTCTTGAACATGGTAGAAACTGAATTTGAGCGACCCATGAAACGCATAAGAGCGGACAATGGTAGCGAATTTCAATCATATATCTTGCAAAATCTATATAGAGAAAGAGGAGTTGAGCTGCAAACCACATGCCCATATGCACCTCAGTAGAATGGTGTTGTTGAGTGAAAACACAGGCATATACTCGAGGTCGCTTGTGCCCTCAAATTTAATGCCTAGATGCCAAAGTATTTTTGGGGCGAGTGTGTGCTTGCAGCAATCCATATTATCAATAGAATTCCATGTAAAGCCATTGGCAACCGAACGCCATATTCAATTCTCATTGGGAACAAACTAAGCTATGCTCACCTACGTACGCATTCTTGGATGTTTAGCATACTATAAAGATCTCACCAATATAGACAAGTTTGAGCTGAGGGGGAGACGTGGCGTATTTGTTGGGTATCCTTCGTGGAAAAAGGGATATAAGATATATGACTTGGAAAAGAAGAAGGTAATCACTTCCAAGGACGTCGTATTCTTTGAACAGGAATTTCATTTCTCGACAGTTAAGCCTTATAACGACGTAAAGACATACGTCAAACCCTTTATCATATGGAACACGATGACGAGGGTCCTATAGTGCCATCTACAATTATAGTACTCTATGTTTTCTAAACGAATTTTTTTGTTCAATTGTATAAATCACTTATGCCCCATTTGGTATACTAGAAATGAGGATGGAGAAGGAGAAGTGAAAGTCGAAGTCGATTTCACAAGTTGGGCTGTTTGGTACGTAGGAGCCCACTTCCACATAGCAGTCACTTCCATAAAAAATGATAGAAGTGAGTTATTATACCTTGTTTAGTATGATAGAATTAAGAGGAGGGAAGTGGAAGTGGCATTGGAACTCAACTTTTTGTATATTTGGTGCAATGGAGGTGACTTCCTCATGGAACCCACTCCCATAAAAAATATTGGAAGTGAGTTCTATCACTTACCCCATGAAAAGTGGATTCCAATTTCAGTTCTATGTCCCATTTCCCCTTCTACTCTTTTTCCTTCCTTTTACAAGCAACCACCATCCTCCTCGAAGGCAAAAAAAAAAAAAACCACCATCCTCCTCGAGCGGAACAGTCCTCTATGGTGATAACAATAACATATGACGATCCTCCACCAGCAATGGTCTTCGTCTTCTTATTCAACCTCTGCTATCCCTCCCACTTCAATCTGCCACAACCTCCCTCTTCGATGTAAGTTGAATATGTGAGTCCCATAACCAGATTTGGAATTCTTTCTCCACAACGACCTTCATAAAATTGTTTAACGACATTCTCCAACATATTAGAAGCAATAGATTCTTCCACACAACCATGACCATCAATGATGGCATAACCGATAGCGACCATGGTTCAATTCGTCTTCTCCATTATAAATCTTTGGCTTTAGCTTCTTTGCTTTGTCATCTTCTCTGACCTCAATTTGGCGAACCATAGCTCTCATGAAGCCACTACTCAGCGATCTCAATGACAATGGTGACAATGACATCAATCGGCAACTCAACTACTCCTCTTCGATATGTGACCCATTGACCCCTTCTCCCTCTTAGAGTGTGTTTAGATTTAGCTTTTGAGAATAGCTTCTGGAGAAAAAATGAAAAAAAAAGTGCTTTTTTTAACAGATTATGTGAAGAATAGATTATAGGGAAAAATGATTTTGATAAAATGAGGGTGTTTGGGTATTGGGTTAAGAATCATTTTTTTTAATGGTCAAATTACTAAAAAAGACATTAGTTTTTATGATAATTACATATAAAAAGATAAGATTTTATTTTAAATATTTTTAACATTAAATTTCATAATAATACCTGAAATTAAATAAATTTGTCTAAAAAATTAAAATTATAACATTGGGCAATTATATAACATCATAAAAAATAGCTCAAACATATATGTATTAATAAGTTATATAAAACATTTATATATAGTAATTATTCAAAATAATACTATATTTTAGATTGAAATAAATAATCCCTCTAGTCTTAAATATAAAATAGAATTGATTTTTTTAAAGATTAAGGAAGCTAAATAAGTTACTTAATCGTATCATATATTGTGTATCCTTAAATTACATATAAGTTTATTATTCAAATTAATTAGTTGGGGTGAAAAATTAAAATATAAATACTTTAAAATAATTTAATTAGTTTTTTTATCTCTTGAAGAAATTTAACTTTATCTTATATTTAAGATTAGAGAGAATAATAAATTCTGACATGAATAGTTATTCTTTTAAAAAAACCACACAATATTTTTTTTGCAATATGTATTTGGAAAAAAATGGGAACATGAGGACGAAAATAGAAGAAATGAAAGAAGGAAAATGAAGAGAGAGAAAATGAGGTGAGACCCACATATAAAAAGTAGGAAATATTAGCTTCTCCAAAACCATAGTTTTGACAAAAAAAGTGTTTTTAACTTTTTTATTAGTGTTTGGTTGTTTTTTACTCAAACCATGATTTAAAGTTGAAACCATGGTTTGGTTTTAACATCCAAACACACTCTTAGTCCTCCCCTCCTTCTTTGATTTTTATATTGACTATTGATGAATTTTGATTGATTATTTTTTGGTCAACGATCTCCTTCTACTTGATGTTTGAACAATTTCCGGTGACAGTGGTGGTCAAATGAAGGTGGGGGATGTTGGTTTTGTTGGTTGTGGATGCTTAAGGAAAATTTTCTTAATGGAGGGCATTTTTGTATTTTCATATCATAAATATATATTTTTTAATTCAAAATTATATCACACTTCCATCTTCAAACAAAACATGTTTAAAAGCCCAATTTCATTTATAGTTCCACTTAAAATTTTCATAAAAACTCTTCTATAGTATCAAACAGGGCATTAAGATAGACCCATGGAATTCATCTCACTTCCATGGAAGTGAAATTTATGGACCACTATACCCTTATATATTTTATTAATTGACAACTTTATCCTTCTTGTGTTATTACTTTACTCCCTTTTCCTTGTCCTTCTTGCATTACTGCCTTTGTAATAATTAATACTTAAATGTTGCTTTTCTCATTTCTCTCTCTCCTTAATAGAAGTAAAGTTAAAATTTTTTATCAATTTTCTGGTTCATGTAAATTAGTTAAAAGTGCTAATATAGAGACGAGGGGGACAATTTTGCTACACCATAAAGTTCTAGTTTCTTGTGTAGGGAGTTAATGATAATAATTTGTAGTGTTTTGTGATCTAATAAAAGTATATTATAAAAAAGGTATAACAAATACTTCTCCAATATTTAATATAAGACATATTTACTTAATTTGATTAGATTAAAAAAATTAATTAAATTAATTACTATGACATATATTTTCTAAAACACTATAGTCATCTTCCTTAATTTTCTTATTTATTTCCTTCTTTGATTATTGTTGAGAAAGTATTTATGGAGGTAAATTAAAAAAAAATTGATATGTTTTATATTTAAAACCAATATCAACTCTCTAAATATATCTTATATTAATAATAGGAGGGAATACCACTTAAACTCAAGGAGAGACTACAAGCTTGCATAAGAAGTTGGGATAGTAATAAAAATAGAATATACATTTAATGCAACGAACTGATATATATAATCATATAAAAACACTTGGAGTTAAAAAAGAAAAAAACTTTGGAATTGTCCATATCTCTGTCATCTGAAGATGAAGCCTTGTAGATGGTGATGGATGTTAATTTGAATTTAGCATTGGTTGGATAGAAGAGTTCAGCAACCTACTTGACCGTTGCATGGATACAGAACTTCCTCAAGACCCAAAGATTTGGGTTCTAGCAATGAAAACCGAAAACTATTTTCATCCATTACATGCAAAATATTGCAATGAATGAATTTTCCATTGTATTTTCAATCGACATCATTGTAATCCCTCTTGGGTTACACTCTATCGATCAGCCTTTGTTCATATACCTAACTATTGTCTACTTCTCATTCTAGCACCTTCCTACTTCTTTCCTTCTTCCTCTTCATTCACCTCACCAGCGAAAGCGGAAACGGAAAACGTCTTTGATAAGCCAGAGGGATTGGCAAATGTAATCTTACCGGAATCGTCACCGTCGATCGAGATATCGGCGATCGTGATCCAGATGAACAGCTCCTTGGTCTTCACTCCGGTCACCCGCCGCATCCGGTGCTCCTCCATGAACGCTGTCACCTCCGGTTCGTACGAAACGACGCGTCCGATGCGGTTGAACCGGTGCTCCTTCTTCCGCCTCTGCTTCAGCCACACGAATCCCGTGACGCGGTTGTGCCCTACCTCCTCGATATCGTCCAAGGGAAGCAAGCCTTCCGGGAGGCAGAATTCACCAAGAAGCTCGCGCGATTTCTTCTTGCAGATGGATTCGCCATGGTAGATCTCAGCTTGATCTCTGTGACGCGCTATGTATTGGCTCGCCATTTCGAATTTGAATTCTGCAAAATGAGAACGAAAATGCGATTTGGGCGTGGAAATGAATGAATGATTGATTGAGGAATTTCAGTTAGGGTTTCGGGAATTTTGGGAGGTGAGCTAAGAATAGTGAATAGCCAGACGAAGATTGCGAATTGGATAAAATGTCGAACGCCGAAGTGAGGATGCGAACACGGTTTGACTATTTTTGGAACGATGGTGATTATAGGGAAAGTCGGCACATTGATGATGAAAAACCAGGCAACAATTCTTCCTAATAAGGTACAGATTTTTTCCCCCGTTTTTTTGGCCGTGGAGACTTAGAGCTTGAAGAATGCTATTATTTTGAAACAGAATTTGAACATGACTTACTTGCAGGTAAACTTGGAATGGTCATTGTGTCATGACTTGATTGAATTGAAGATTACTTTCTGGACTGGAAATCTGGAATGTGCATGTTTGCAAGAGCTTTTACGGTTTGGTTATCTAATAAATTTAGAGAACCAGAAAGCAGGGAATTTATGATGGATTTACGATGAAAAATGTGAATTCCATAAAAAAAAAAAATTGTAACCATGAAATTTTGTGACAAAGCAATGTGCATTAAGTATGTTGCAAAAGCTCTCGAATTAGTTATAATGAATTTGTAAATTTCTTTTTATTCTTTTCATAGTGGATAAGAGTGTGTGCCTTTGAAATGGTGATAATTTAGAAATGGGTCGAGAATCATGAGGTTTTGATGAGAGACCTACTAACAGTGGCTTGCGTTATGTTACTTGTAAGCATGCTTCAATAAGAGCTTGTTTGGAATAGTGGTTGAAAATTTTATAAGTGCTTATGAATTGTAATTCACGGAATACGAAGTAACTTTTACGGTCTACGAGGTGCTTTTACGGTCTACGAGGTGCTTTCACGGTCTACAAGATAAATATGTGGAAAAGATTTGTCTCGATTTACGTAAATCGGGCTTAGCCCAATTCAAATAAGTGATAAAAAATAAGCACTAATTTGATTCGATATAACATCACCCAAAACTCTTTTTCAAAACAACATTTCTCAAATCTTTTTTAAATTATGGGTTAACACTAACTTTTATGAAAGGAGCAATGTCCTCTCTCGCCCTGTTCAAAATGTAAACAGTTAACATTAATTTTTTACGTCAAAATTAGTTTAACAATTAGGACAGTTTTTGCTCTTTTTTTAAATAAAAACTTACGCGGAGATTAACTCTTAAATTATTGGTTATTGATCACCCTAGGGTAGAAACCATTTTTTCTTGAATTTATCCAACTGTACAATTAAATGAAAAAAAAAGAATCAACAATGGTTGAATTAAATAAAATATTTTATTATCCCTTCAACAAGGTTGGGATTTGAATTTTATAAATAGAAAAAATCACAACGAGCAAATATTTCAAGGTGCCAAATATTTTAAAGATTTAAGATATAAAAAATATCTATAAGTTTGTTGGTTGGGCTTATGCTTATTCATAAGTCCGATTCACATAAATCGAGATAAATGTACATCTAACATCATATATTTTTTTAAAATATAAAATTACCTATAAACTTTTATAAATAGAAAAAAATATCATATGTGTTAAAACATATTTAGATTAATTTATAAATATTTTTTACATAAATCAAAATAAAACTTATCCAAGATATTGTAAATCACAATTCGTCCAATCGCTCCTCAATTACTTGATTAACACTAATGTCTATTACTGTTTTTTGGTTTGGCGGACCCCACAATATTGCCCAGTTGGCCTCTAGGACCCCTCACCTATACACCACTCGATCACAAGATCCCAACTCTCTCTCTCTCTCTGTTTTTTTTAATAGCCCAAAATACCAACTCATATTAATTTAATGCTAGGTGTGAAGTTCTCTCCCCCTGTCAAATTTATTATTTTAAATGATTATTGAATAAAATAACTTGTCCAGCTCAGCCCCAATTTGCTTCTCTCCTTCCCCGCTCAACATTTGTGCCTTTCCTTCAAATACTATATGGCATCGTGAACCTTCTCGGTTTCTCTCATGGCAACAGCTACATCGAAGGCTTGATTTACTTCTCGAGCATGTAGGAATTGAAATTGAGGCCGACTTTCTTCCCTCCGAATCCTTGACGGCTGCGTTGGAGAGATGCTGATGCATAGGAATAAATTTTGTATTTGTTATATTTTCTTTTTTTTCCAGCTAAGATATTATTATGCCATGTGTAGATCCACATCAGCATTTCTCAGTCAAAAACGTTGATATAATTAACAACCCATTCATTTTTGCATCGTTTGTAATCTTGATAGACATTTTTACATCTAAGTATATGATGCTAAATACATATTTAAAAAACGTATATTAGCATTTTTACCTCTTAACTCTATTTTAAAATTAGAGACATGGAAAAATATTTCGGGTGCTTAGATGAAATTTAACACTTCAGTCAAGAAAAAGGTTGGGTTTATATAATTAATAATATAAATTTATTACCAGCGCGAAGCATGAAGGCACGAATCATATAATAAAATAATTCACTATTAATTCTATCCTCGCTTTACAACAAAAACCATCAAATAGGAAAAGGAATCCCGCAAAGAGAATATAAAGAAGAGAATAAATACAAAAAGAGCCAAAATACCAGAAAGTTCCTGCTAACCTGTCCCAAGCTGTCAGCTTTAATAATTCTTTGCGAAATCAGAGAGCGATTCTTCCCTCCTTATCTTCTTTCTTTTTCTAAAGTATCAGCCTCCACCCTATAATTTAACACTTTGTCAAAAGACAAAATCAATAAAACATATTTGGATGATGATTGGTGATTTTAAAAATATTTATATATATAGGTTGAGATAATATTCCTCTCCTCTCATATACTGTAAATCACAATTGAAAACTGCTTTTGAAGGTTCTAATTAATATTCTAAACAAGCACTAATTAGACTCTAAAAATTTCTTCCTTGTATCTTTCCCTCTACTCTGTACAAACAAATAACAAGAATATTATTATTCTGTTATTAACTTTTAAAGGGTGAGCTTTGAATTGAAAGCTGCCATATAACAGAGAGTTTACCTGTTCAAATTTTAGAAATAATCTAAGATTGAGTATATCTGATCGTCTCTAGACCCCATCTGGTAGGAACCTTCTATACTGAGCCGTCCTCCTTTACCTTCTAGGTATCTCCAGGGATTTATCACCCCACATAGTGATTAGATAGTTAGAGCATCCACCGCCAGAGGTTCTATTTTCAAATAACAAATCTGACTCTGCTCTGTTGATTCTTTTGTTAGTGCTGGGAATTTTGGTGGCAGAGTTGGTCACTTGAATGTGCTTCAGATTGTGTCTGAATTCTATGGCCAACTGTTCAAAAACTTGTACCTCAAACATGTTCACTCTCATTTTGGGTCTCATTTTGTCTCTCACAAAGGCAAATGCTAATTGGTCCCTTGGGTTAAATGCCTCCAACTCATTGAACATTAGGCAAGAGAATAGGTTACTGCTCATCCCATGCTTCCTCAGTATCAGAGCACTGTCTGGAACATCTGCCTCACAGCCAATAAAAGAAAAGGTTTTAAAGCTTTGTTACAAATACAAGACATGCTATTATATTATACAATGTGAAGTTATCACATTCTTTTTTCTTACATGTGTTAGCATAAAATAAGATTAAGAATATTCCATACAATATGGCATAGGTATGTGTGAGTTTGACTTTGGTAAAACCATCAAGACGACTCTGTTTTCAAGCTTTGTTACAAATAACAAGACATATTATTCTACAATGTGATGTTATATAGGTATTGTTCTTTTTTCCTAAATGAGTTAGCATAAAACAAGATTAGAAATATTCTATACAATATATGTTATTCTAGAATATTGTTTATGCTTCCTCCCTCTGCAATGGACATGGGAAGTTTGTGTAGTGTTTATAAGGAAATTAAAGTATTATGTCACATTTGATAGGAAGATCATATGTATGCATTGGCCTCATTACTGTGTCAATGAAAAATAAATTAAGAAACAAAAAAAAGATGGGAATGGAAGAAGATATAAAACAAAAAAGGTGCACATGCAGAGGCAATTAAAATGGATCCTAACAATGCACCTCTGAGACTGAAAAAAGGAGAAATTGAACGTCGCATGTGACGAAATGTTTTAACAACTGTGCTACTGTGACTTAATTAAATGCCAATATATAATCCAAGGCTCTTTGGTTTAGGACCACCCACTAACTAAAAAGGTAATGGCACAACTACTTTGGGACCATGAATATGATCTACGCATTTATTGTGATATGATTTTTGATATTTGATGCAAACCTTCTTCCTACTTTAATTCTAATTTTTTCCTTCTACAGTGAAAGAAGAAATTAAACCGCATATATTATACTTATAGTTAGGTCTATGACTCAATTCATACCCTTCACTGAAAAACATTTTGATTTTTGAATAATAACAAGCTTATAGGGATAAACTTAGTTACAGCTACGAATTAGACCTTCCTTAGACGAGCCTTCTCTATAATGGACACTTTCACTACTTTTATATACATTTTGTCAACGGCTTAATAATAAGCTTTCCACGTTCCTTGAAACAATCATTTACTCATCTACATGCTTAATTAGGCTGGAACTTAGTCATTGCATAAAGTAAGCGCATTATGCATCACCCCACTAAAATAATCACTAATAAACTTTTTTGCCCAAATAGATAAACTTGGTCCAAATAGATTACTTAAATCTGTTACTGTAACAGAATGTCTTATACTTTTATTTAAAAAAAAATTGATGACAAACATATCTCAGTTTAAAGTTTTTAACTTAGCGTTGCATTAGGAGGAATTGAAACTAAACTAAATTTATGGTATGGTACATAACAATGTTTTAATAAAATGGTTAAATTCTAAATTTGTCTTGAAAGATTTCGCTGAGGAACAATATTATCATGAAAGTTTTTTTTTAGATTTAATGTTATAGCGAAAGTGTTAAACTAGAGCCATGTTACCCTTTGTTGTTAAAAAGTTAATAGTCAGCTAATTTTTTAGTATTCAGTATTATTTTTTTAATAATGTGAGGTGATATTAATACGTTTTTAACTTTTGGACAACACATCAAGAAACATATGCATCATAGCTACTCAAAACTCAAAGTTCTAAAATTAAAAGTCAAAAAGCATACCTGAGGAATAAGGAAGCTTTCTGGGATTCCATGGCTGTAATCCGTTTTCACAGTAAGTATCCATTTGAATCTTCAAGGCATTAACATCCCACCATTTCTTCCACCTAGCAGTAGCCATTGCTTCTTCAATGGTGTGAATATAATATGGATGTTTTGATACAGCCATATCAGCATTCTCATTTATAACAAGCGAATGAATCAACAACAAAGGATCAACCACTAATTGTAGTTTTGCATCAATCCAAATGCTGAATTTGGAATTTGGGAACAATCTATGGACTAAGAATTTGGGTATAACCCCATTCATTGCTGGGTTCTGATACAAGTTTTGGCTTGAAACCTTCACAATCCTCCATACACCTATCTTGTATTCACTGGATTTTGTTGAATTTAACAGTCCATGGTGTTTAAGACCCTTGAGTGTGACATCATCTATGAATATGAAGAAACATGTATAGTCCATTGTTTTTGATCCAAGGCCTTTTGGCTGCCGGATTTTGTCGTGGTCATTGAAGATTGCTGATACTACAACTACTCCATCACATTTTTCCATGGCAATTCGATCTGAATAAAGAAACTAGAACGTCAATGTTCAATTTAGAAGCAAATTAACTTCATGACCTACACATTGAAAGTGAATTCTGGAAAAAATGAATTTCATATTAGCAAGGTTCCAAAGCAATTCAAGCATAATTCCGCCTAACAAACCAATACAGGGTTGATCTAGCGGTGCTAAATCCCTCTGGGTCTCTCGTCCGACGGAAGGGACAGCCACAAACCCAAATCAGATAGCGGAGAATGGTGTTTGAAGGACTATAGTCAACTGAACATCAAAATTCAGGCACTCTGAAACGAAGAACTGAGGTTTAACGAGGAACTTACCAGAATCACTTACTGGAAAATCTTTCAGAAAACCACAGGGAATTTCGGTATCATCGCTTTGGTGATCGAAATAAGAAAACCTCTCATGTGAACTAAAATTCCCTCCAAAACTATCTGCATTACCCAGCATATACCTCAGAACTCGCGAGGAAGACAGAGAGTTCTTGCGGTAATTCTCAATAATCTTCAAAACATCCCAGTAATCTGAATTCAAAAAACCAGAATCCACCATTTCAATAACAAAATAAAAAAAATAAAAATATGAATCCAACAAGATATCAAGGTTCATACCAGAAAACTTAATCGGAGAAGAACAGGTAGAACGGGTCGTTGGAATCGCGTACTTGTGCTCTCCATAAGAAGAAGGGTAGGAATAGAGAGAAGACAAGATAGGATCAGAGGAATAAGACGAAGACGACGACGTGAAGAAGCATTGTTTGGATTGAGAAAAAGTGAAGTAAAGAGAGGCAAAGAGATAAAGCAGAGAGAAACAGAGGAGCTTTGATTGGAAGATGAAGAAGAGAGGTTTGAAGGAGGAGGTGGGTGAAATTGGGTTGCCCATATTGAAGCAATTGAATTTCTGGTGGGAATGCTGAATTGGATTTGATTTTCATATCTGAATTTTGCATAAAAGTGGTTGATGATGACGATTCTTTGATCTTGATTGATGGTGAAAAAAGGGCAGAGAGATTGTTGAAGGAAGCTTTCTGTTACTCGTGAATTTTTTCACAATGCGGATTGTCACGAAAACGAATGTGGGACCCCCATGTAAACCTAATGCCAAACCGAACTTTTGGACTCTTCTGGAATTTCGTGAGTGAAAAAAAAAGGAAAATGTTACTATTAACTACTCCGTCAAATCCTTCTCGTAATAAACAACTGTTAAAATCACACCGGTTTAAAATAGGGAAAATTATACTGTAGTGTTATGTGATTAAAAATATATAAAAATGGTTTTTTAAAATTGTAAAATAAAAAATTAGTTTTAAAGAGTTGTTAATGGATCCCCTTAAATTGTCAACTCTTTAAGAGGCTCTATTAACAACTCCTTGGGACCAATTTTTTATTTTACGATTTTGAAGTATCATTTCTTTATTTTCTTTTTAGTTTGGAACCTCAATATAATTTTTTTAAAAAATATTAATTGAAAATGATAAATATATAATTTTTATATCTTTTTATTTATTAATTATGCCCTTATTAAGGAAGAGTGTGTGTAAGAAACAATGGTGAAAATTTATTGTAGAGAGATGAAAAGTGATATATATTTGATGAGGTAAAAAATGATTTTTTTTAATTTGAGATAAAGTTGATTTATTATTTATATTAAGTACTACATTTATGACAGAGAATATTTCTTATAAAAAAGACTAGACGGAATATTTATTTATTTTTTATCTTTTAAAATTTCTCATTTTGATTTTAGTTCCTTAGATTTTAGTCCATAGGCATATAATTTGAAACTTGACACATTAAAGATTATATGAACTTTTTATTTTTTCTATAAATGAATTTAATTGAGTTGAACCCTCGAAAGCTGCATTGGTTATAGAATATTCACAAAAAAAAAAAAAATTTGTGGATTATCAACAAAATTTTATTATTATTTATTTGATTAAGGGTATTTAAGGCTTAGAGCATTTTTTTTTTTGTATTTAGAAAGTGTGTTTTAAAAGATTTGAATTTACAACTTGTTGTAGGACAAAAATTCCTTATTGACAGTGATATTAAACCAACCATAAATTAATTTGGTTAAGAATATTAGTCTTGTGTTACCAACAAACAAACATTGGTTTTAATTAAAGAGCTATGATTTGCTCAAAAAATAAAAATAAAATAAAATAAACGGCTATAATTGCATAAATGTAAAATCTGGAGATTAAATCCAAGTAAATGGAGAAAAACATTTTTGAAAAATATAGCTCCTTCCACCCACATAGAAAAATAGAACTAACTTGTAAATAATTGCAATCGATTTCTAAATTCTAAGTTTCATTAATTGTAGACCTAATTGATTGCTTCTAATTACGAAAATCAATCATTCAAACCGTATTCTAGGTTGGAAACTACAACGAGGGTCTCAATCTCGACACTTCCCTCATAGTTAATTTATTCATGAAACCGATCAATTTTGAATTTCATATAAATACGAAAGATATGCTCTAAATTATTAATATAACATATAGCATCAAGCAAATGTGATAAAATGACAATATAATAAGCATTTCATAAGCAGCAGTACAATACACCTCAAATGAAAACAAAAGTAAGTATAAAACAGAGTCAAATATCTTTATTTACAAACAAACAAATAGACCAGCATTAAAATGGATTCGCGTCCAAACAATATAATCGGGATTTTTTTTTTGTATTTTTCAATTTTTTAGAAATATGTGCTTTCACTGCTGTTTTGTGTTGGTAATTTCGTTTTCAAGATTTTGGACTCTTTGTTTGAAGTTCTGGAAATCAGAAATTCTGTGAAGTCTTCCAGCTGGCAGAGTGCCCTCCCCAACAATTGATATAAGTGAATCCCTCATATCGACAAAATCATCCCAATAATTTGCTGCTTCTCCCCACTTTCCCAGCATTCCATGTATTATTGCCTGTAATTCAGTTGTTTTTTTAATGTAAAAAAAAAAGGTAAATAACATTTCCTAATTCCTACACTCACATTACATGAAGCCTAAGAAATAAGTCGTGTTATTTATTAACTGTAAATAATTTATAGGAGAATTCTAAAAAAATACCATTTAAACTTCAAAATCCCAAATAGGTGATTTAACAATAAAATAATTTGTTAATTGCATTACCATTCTTGTTAATCCCATTACCGAACTTGTTAACGGGATTTTGAAGTTTAAATGATATTTTTTTGGCATTCTCCCATAATTTAATTAGTTTATTCTTAAAAATGACCCGGTCTATATTAGGTGTCAAGTTTTTAGTCATCAATTCGAATTCCTTCTGTTTTTTATATTCCTATATACCATTTTTAATTTGATACCTATACTTTTCCTCAATTTTTAATTTGATACATACATACATATTATCCCTTTATTGAATCCTTTAATTTTATTTTTTTAGCAGCATTAGCGCAGCCTCTATGATTAACTATGCTTTGTTCTCATTGTTAGCCATGTACACGAGCTAATGGGGCTAACATCAAAGTTACAGGAGCTACCAAAGAGAGGAAAAAGTCTATAGGTACCAAATTAAGAATTGGAAAAAAATCTGCAAAATATATTTTTTTCTTATGATTTTTACTTAAGGAACACTCTTCTAGTAACTCTTTAGATCATTTCTCTCCAGGATTAATCTATTTATAACACACACACACACATATATATTATAAATTTATAACAGATTGTATAGTATACAAGTAGTACTGAACAATATGGTCTTATTTGTTATTCAGGATTGAGAGATTGGGACTGTGACTGGATTAGAGATTAAGCCAAATTGTATTATTTAATACGTATGATTAATGATGACGTAGGATAAACAATATCACATGTGGGATTGGATCAAAGCTACGTCCCATGATATTGCTTTTTCAATTTTGGGATCACAAATAATTTTAGAGATAAAATTGTTTATAATAATTTTCTGTCTAAAATATCCTTTCCATCCCCACGTCTTCTTCCTTTGTCTTAGTTGCCATCCACTTCATAAGTGTTATATATGTATAAAGATTTTGAAGAGATGAATAAAGTTGAAGTGTACCTTGAAGAGTGGAGGTCGAGCATCAAATTGAATTCGTTGATAGTCCAAGCATTCACATTTCAAAGCTTCTTCAAGATTTCCCTAGACTCATACATTCCATCAGTATATTAGAGGAAATTAGTTTCTCCTCATAAATTAATAAAGAAATTGAATATTATAATTGTAAATGACTATCATTAAAATGTAAGGGAGATTAATAATTATTATTATTATTGGAGTACCTGGTAGATAAGCAATTCGACAAGGGCCAATTCAATCTCATGAAGGAAAAAAGATTTATCAGAATGTTGAACATGTGCTGACTTCAGTATTCTCAATCCTTCATCCCTTCCTACTTTCTCCAGATTCTCCACCACCCTCTATTAATTCCATGCACATATATTCACATTCTCAAATCACACCATTCATTAATCTTATTTCTTTCAGAGAAAAAGGGAGGAAATTATTTTGTAGGAGAGCAAACTAAGAAGTTATATAAAGTGTAACGACTGGATATTTTTTTAGTTGGATTTAAAAAAAATAAGGGACTTGCGGTTAACAACTTTCAATTAATTTTTCTTATTATTTTATCTTTTATATTTTCTATAATAAAATTTTGTAACCCCACTTTTCCAATTTTCTTAAATCCAACTCATCAAAATGTTCTCTCCCTTCCAAATCCCTCATACCAAACAGACCCTAAGGAAGCTAAATAAGTTACTTAATTATAGCATATATTATGTATTATTAGATTATATATTAGTTTATAAGTTAGAAAAATTAGTTTTGAGAAATCAATAAATATAAATATTTTAAAATAATTTATTTAGCTTCCTTAATCTCTCCCTTAAAAAAATCAACTGAATCTTATGTGACATCATGTCCTTGAGATAAAAGCTAGTTGACTTTTTTTAAGAAATTAAGGAAGTAAAAATAAGTTCCACTAAAGTATTTATATATATTGTTATATAATATAATGATACACAACATATATTATGATTAAATAACTTATTTAATTTTCTTAATACTTCAATGAAAAAGTTAACTAGCTTTTATGTTAGAAGCTAGTATATATATATATAGTCAAGGTGCCAAAGCCCAAACCTGAATGTTGTGTAAATCAAGCTGTTGCTCATCCACGTCCAGCAAAGCCTTAAGGTCAGTTATTTGATCGGAAGAACGTGGAATAATGGCCAAAGCTGCCTTGTGATCGTTCAATCTCCTCCAAGCAAGATCTCCACCGTACAGTTCTGCAAGTGACTTTGAACTCAGAAGCATTCTCTTTTCCTTTGATCTCCATTCACGCTTCACCAACAACACGTACGCACAAACACACCCAATTATCACTGTTGATATTATTATTATTGCAGTGCTCGGAGATATCCCAAACTTTGAACTTAAATATTCTCCAAACTTTTCTGTAATAATCTCATGTTCCATTGTTCTCTCTCTCAAGATCAAGAAGAAGAAGAAGTAGTAGTTAATGGCGTACGTGGGGATGATGGTTTTATTATATTTTCAAGTAGTGTGAACTTTATTTATAGTTGAACATAGTTATGGGTGCATATAGTTTCTTATCGTAAAGGAATTAGATTTTTTAGATGGAGCATTCTTGATATTATTCTTGGCTTGGCAGATAGGTCAATTAAAGAAGAACAAATATTCAGCGTCAAGAATTTATCCTTTATCTCAACCAAGAAATGAAAAAGCACACACTATGCATTATATTGAGTGAAAGTTGATACATGCCTTCATTCTTGATGTTTCATTCTTTTTATTCTTGACCCCAATTCATTAAAAAAAGAATTAGCTTATATAGACCCACATACATATCACATACATACATGTTGCTATTTATTAGAGAAAAATAAATGAAATATATATTCTACAGTAATAGTCATACTAGTTTAATTATCATCTCCTTCTCATTATTTATCATTTCTATTCTTAGTTCTTGTAGAAGAGATTAGTCCTTTATAATATTATAAATTAAGGTTTGAATTTTTATCGAGAAAGATATAATACACATATTTAATGTTTAATAATATCTCAAATATGATTGTTATACTATGCACGAATTTATGTCCAACAGTGTCTTAGATAAAATGATACTTATGTAGCAACGGATGGAAAAAAGAAGATTATAATGCAAAAGAGAGATTCCCACTTAGTTTTTTATTGACTTGTGATTCAAAGTGCAAAATAATAAATGGTTCACGTGTCCCCACAAAATTAACATATCTTTCTTTAAGTTTGTGTTATCTGCGGTTTTTTTTTTTCCATATTTAAAAGTTTACACTAAACCCTCTCAATTTTTATGTTTATACAAACACTTTTCTTTCTGTTATTTTACTAACAGAATTTAATATGATAAGACGTTCTTACACACACACACACACACCCCTAAATTTTAAGAAGATTTCATTCATTTACAGTGTTATATGTTAAATTATTTAAAAATTGTTTATTCTTTTAAAATATTTTCAAAATAAAAAAAAATTTGTAAACGAGTTCGATGAAAAACTAATTATGAAGTATTAAAATTTTCTTAAAGATGTCTGATCCCTCCATCTTCAACTAGAAAAAAAAAACTTGTTTAATTTTGTGCCTGATAGTTTTAAAGAAATTTTAAAAAACAAAAGGCTATGATAACTCAATCAAAAAGTATATTGGTTTCTATATATGCATGATGCAAAAATAAAATTCTAATCCTTTAGCTATCATACATTTAATATTCGCTCTCATTTTTAATATAACAGCTAAATAAGACACACTGCGCATGCACACATTTAATATTTACTCTCATTTTTAATATAAGAGCTAAACAAGACACACACATTTAGAAAATTAGTTAAGTTAGTTATTTATAATAAATGCGCATTTGTTTCTTTTGAATACCCTTTCTAATTATGTGTGTATATATTAAAAAATTAGTTAAGTTAGTTATTTATAATAAATATATGTTTGTTTCTTTTGAATATCCTTTCTAATTATGTGCATTATATTGTAACTACTTCTTAATTGAAATCAATAGGAACACATATGTAGGAGAACAAATTATAAATTTAGGAGACAATAAAGTAAATTGAGGTATTAAATTTAGGATTCAAGCAAACAATTTATCTAACCTTTATATTTAGGATAAGAGTTAGTATTACACATTGATTGATGAGGCTCTTCACAAGATTATCAACAATATTTTTAAATAACAATTATAGTAATTGTCTCAACCGAGTCACTGATAATCACAATCTGATGAAATCCTTCCTTCTAACAGATTCTAATGCCTTGCGAAATTCAACCGGTAATATATAGTTTTTTTTTAATTTAATGTTCATTATATTTATATGTCTGCATGCTCATACGTTTATACTTGCGTATGTAGCCTAACTGATACCAAGCATATATGAAGTTTATGACGGGCGCATGAATTATGATAAAAAAAATTCAGATAATATTGATATATCTAAGTCAACGAACTATTTAATTATAAATTAACCATGATATAAAAATGCGATGAAATTAATAAAAATTTTATAAATATTTCAATCAGTGAAGTACTTAATAATTTAAAAAAAAATTGTAAGGAAAAAAAGATGAATGTAAAATAGAGTCATATATCTTTATTAGAATAAACAAACAGAAACACATTGAAATGAGTATGGTGTATACATACATATATGCTTCCAAATATTTTTTATCCTCTTTTTTTGCCCTTCCCTTTTTAAATAGTTGCTTAGCTTCAGTGAGACATCATAGTATTATGTATACATTCAAGGATTTTTCTTGGCGATTTCATTGCGAAGATTGTTGACTGTTTCTTTGAACATTTGGAAATTAGTAATTTCATCCACAAGGCCCTCCAGCCCTCGTACGTTTGACATAGATTTGCTCCTCACATTTACGAATTCATTCCAAAATCTTTCAGCCTTTTCCCACTCATTTCTCATTCCATATATAATTGCCTGTCAATTTTTCCAATCATCCCAATAAAAAAGAAACGATCATAAGTTTCAATAAATAGATAATATGAAATAAAAATGGGTGAAAAGTCATTGTTTAAAAATTTTATTGGTAATAAGGACCTAACTCAAATACCAGCACTTTTAATGTATGAAATTCTATGGAGAGTACTGGTATTTTCTTCGTATAAAAGCATCCCATGTTATTTGGATAAATAAAATTTTTAAACGAAGACTTTTTACAGATTGAGCAAGTCGGTGAGAAGTTAAAATAACATCTATCGTATATTATAAAGCAAGACTAAAAGAATATAAATTAATGAAGTTGAAGTACCTTGAAGAGTGGAGGTCTAGCGTCAAGTGGCTTTTGTGGACTGTTCAAGCATTGAAATTGCAAGGCTTCATCAGGTCTTCCCTGCAAGCAGATGGATTATTAGATATAAATCAAAAGGGAATAATAATTTGTGATGATCATGAATAGTCAATAAATAAAGTAATTTGAATAGGTTTTTTTTTAAAAAAGTAAAATTAAAATTAAAAATATTGGTACCTTATAGATGAGCATCTCGACAAGTAACATTTGAATCTCATAAAAGTCAGGAGATTTGGAAGCTTCGGCTTTTCTTATTTTGGCTGCTTCGCTTAGTAACTTGACTCCTTCATCTCCCATTCCAGCCATATCCATCCTTGCTATCACACTCTTCCATTCACAATATTCACAACTTCAAATAATCCTCAATGCCATAATTAACTATTCATTATGAATTACTATAACACAAATTATTCATTTTCCTACACGAGTTCATTTAATTTTATGTTTTTAACCAAGTAGCAATGATGATGCGAGATCAGTCTCTTGTTATTGTAGCAGTACGTTGTTGTAAGATGTGAATCTTTCTCAGATACTAAATACAAAATCTAGTTAACTAATTCACGTATAGATTGAAAAAGTTGGCTAAGTAAGTTATTTGTTATTATTGTGTATAAAATATGTGTTACTTTTGTTCAAATATTCCTATTTTAATGAGAGTATTAAGTATGAAAGACAGAATTTTATTTATTTATTTATTTTTTTGCCAACGAAAGTCAAAGAATTAAAGTATGATGGAAAAACAAGACAAATAATTAAAGTAAGAGAAAGTATGAAATTAATAAGAGTAATCTGGAAAAAAGTTATTAAGTAATGAAGAAAAGAAGATTGAGATGGCCAAAGTGATATTCTCAACTAAGTTTTATATTTATTTGGATGGGCCTAGATATGTACGCCTATATTATAGATTTTCTGAAGAGGTTTTAATATTGGTAACGAGTCTCTCCTCATACATATCATTAATGATTAAATTAATCTTTAATTAGGTGCTCAAAGAACTCAACTAAATACTAATTATATTTAGTCTTATAATTAACTAAATTTTATATTTAAGATGGGAGAAAACAAGGAAGTAGTGGGTTGTAGAAAGAACATGTGTGGGCCTCATATGTAGAGCCAATGAATCAATTTTATGTGTCTACCACTCTGTATTGGTCCCCCGCAAGTCATTTTCTCGTTAAATGATTTTCAGTATTTAACTACACTATATATATATGTGTGTGTGTAAAAATATTCAAGACTCAATAATTTAGACAATTAGAAAGTTTAATAAAAAGGACTAAAAACATTTTAGAAGACGTGTTAGGACAAACCTGGAGCCTGTTCAAGTCAAGGCGTTGTTCCCCAAGCAGATCCTTCAAAACAAGATCAAGGTGTTGAGTTGTAGTAGAAGCAGTATTAGTAATAGCCTTATTATTGTTATTGAAGTCTTTAAGTCTCTTCAAAGCAACATCACCACTGTACACCCTTGCAAGTGAAGACTTTTTATCAACAATTTCTTTATGAAGATGCTTCACTCTCTCTGTGAAGTTCTCAAAATCCTTAATCTCAGGGCTAAGTTCCTCCTGCCCCACCATTGTCATTATTTCTTCCCTCAGATTTACAAATTTGTTCCAAAAACTTTCTGCTTTTCTCCACTCCTCACGCATTCCATATATTATTGCCTGTACAAATTTTCCCAGCTTAAGTCCACAAGACAAGAATACATCTTTAGTCATCTAACTTTATATAAGGTTTCAGTTCAGTCTCTCAATTTTTTTTTTTTAAAAAAATAGTGTTTTCAGTGTTCTTAATTTCTTATAACCCTAACATTGATGGTCTCAAATGATAATTTTTTTTTTGTAACAATCATTGTTTTTTAACAAATTAAACACTAATAATATTAGTCTCAAATGATAATTTTTGGTTGTTGATAGAAAACAATAACATTGTGTGATTCATGTAGCTGACCCCAACTAGTGAGATCAGACTTATTGTTATTGTATTGTTTTTTTAAATTAAATATAATGATGTTAGCATTTGAAAATGTTTTGTTATCATTTAAAATTCCAGTGTCAGCATTTTTTGTTAATTACGTTAAAACTAAAGAACTTGAAAAATATTTTATAAAATTAAAAGACTACAATAAAACATAAAACCATTGTGCGAAATTAAAGGACAAAAATGCACTTTTGTCAATAAATAAATAAAATTTTTCAGTGTATATATATAAGTAGGTTTTCTAAGATATGAATTAAGGAAGAACGATAATTAAATACTACTTGAACTTTAAAATTTTAAATCAGTGATTTTTTTTAAAAACCTGAATTATCAATTCCTATACTCTTTTTGTCAATCTCATTACTCTTATTGTCAATAAAACCAATTTAAAATTTTAAAATTAAATGGTATTTAAATATTTTTTCCCCATAAATTAGACTGTTTATGATTTGGAATAACATTTTTTGTTATATCTACTGTCATTGTACTGTTTAAAAGACCAGGCTAGCTAGTACTCTCTTCTTGGAACATGTTTTCATATAAAAGCTATATCATATGGACGCGTGTGTTTGCAGTTTTCACCAAGTGTCACACTATTAATTTGAGAAATTACAACAGTAAAGATTGAGATTAAAAGAGTGTGCTTAAAAAAAAAGATTAAAAGAGAAAATCAATAGAAGTTTGGAAAAATGATTAAAAAATATCATTTAAACAAATTAATTGCTAAATGGTATCAATGTGCAAGCAAGTATCCATTATGTGCAATCAACATCTATATGTGTAAAAATCATCCCTGCGAAAGTGTAAACACCATCCCTTGTGTGTAACATATCATCCGCCCGTGTGCAACATACCACTCACCGTGTGCAATGATAGCAATGAGCAATTAATTTGCTTGCAAGGTTTTTTTTAGCAATTCTCCCAAAAAATTTTGTTTAAGTAAAAATTATTAATATTATTAACACGTAAAGATTGTACCTTGTAGAGGGGACGTCGAGCATCAAGTGCCATCATTTTTTGCTGGTTCAAGCATTCACAACCCTTGGCTTCGTCATGTTTTCCCTGCAAACGTCAGAAGTATATGATTAGTCAATATAGAAAGAAATATTATTAGAAAAATTAAAAAGAAAATGAAAAATAGAGGTGTGTGCGCGTGCGTGCATGGAGAGATGGAATTAATTAATAAATAGGATACCATGTAGATGAGCAATTCGGCAAGTAACATGTCAATCTCGTAAACATGATGAGATTTGTCCCTTTGAGCATTCTTCAATTTTGCTTCTTTAAGTAACCTCACTCCTTCTTCTTCCTTTCCCGCCATCTCCAGCCTCGCCGTCACACTCTTCCATTATTATTCACAATTTCAAATCGATCCTCAATACCATTATAATATAGGAGAATTGTTAAAAAAAACCTTGTAAGCAAATTAATTGCTTATTACTACCATTGCACACTGTGTGTGGTATGTTGCACATGGGCGAATGAGATGTTGCACACAAAGGATGATATTTTGCACATAAGGAATGATGTTTGTACTTTCACAGGGATACTTTTTACACATGTGGATGCTGATTGCATATGATGGATGTTTGTTTGCACATTTGTACCATTTAACAATTAATTTACTTAACATATATTTTTTTAACCATTTTCCCTTATATATATATATATATATATATATATATATATATATATATATATATATATATTTACAGAAAAAAAACCTTCATTTTCAAGACAACTCATGTGTCTGCGTGTGTTGGGACAAGTCCCTCTGCGCTGCACGTATCAATTGCATGTGCAGAACTAGTAATTTGGGTTAAACCTAATTAATGAACTGACTCATTTAAGCCTGCTACACTTGGGTTGGGTTTGAAGAACATATAAGATTACTTAGGTTGATTGGGTTTATTATGAGATATTTGGACCAATTCAAAAAAGACCGGCCTGACATCACACACACTTAGAGTTTATTTAGAATGACGATTGAATATTTTAAAAGTAATTTTTCAATCAGTATGCAAGGTAAGTATGTAAGAGGAATTTGAGCTCAATTGTTATAAACTTGGTTATGATAAACAACTCCAATATTTAATTAGCTTGTTTCGCAAGCCCATCCGAATGCCCAACTTTAGTTCCCTCACACAGAGAGAGGGAGAGGGAGAGGGAGAGGGAGGGAGGGGGGGGGGAGAGAGAGATTTTACGATTGGTTTATCTTGTCCCTTTTATTTGAAGAAGTAAAGAGAGATATTAACCACCCACAAATCCCATATGCACAACGAAGATATGGTGCATAACAAGAAATTAAGAGAAGTAATTAGTCAATCAAATATAAATAATAATTTATCCAAACCTGGAGCTTCTTCAGGTCAAGATGTTCTTCCTCAAGAAGACCCTTCAAAACAAGATCACTGCGTTCAAGAATGTAGGGTATGGCCACAGCTGCATTATAGTCATCAAGTCTTCTCAATGCAAGATCTCCACCATACAGCCTCGCAATTGACTTTGACCTTTCAAGTATCTTAGGCCTTGGCTTTGGCTTTTGATCTTGCTTTTTTCCCCAGCGACGCTTCACAAACATGTACAAGCAAACACAGCCCAGAATCACCGATATCGCCGTGCTCGGAGATATCCCATAATTTGCACTCAAATATGCTCCAAACTTGCCCATCTTTTCGTATATTTGACCTTCATATCCATTCAACATGTTCACCACCTTGTCTATTATCGTCAGATGCTCCATTCTCTAATGTATATATCTCTCTTTTACACTGACAAGAAGAAGAAGATATAGTTAGTTACATGAAAGATTATATGGTTGATTAGGTGCAAGCGCAAGCTCTGGTATATATATGCGTGGGAACTTAGTTAAGATAAAGTTATTGGTGGTAGTTTCTGGTAAGGAAACCTCGGAGCTAGGATGGAGAATAATTCAGATGTATTCTTATCTTGGGAGATAGGTAAAGAAGAAAATCAATAATGAATATTATATTTAGCCTACATCTCACTCATGATGGAAAGAAGTGTACCTTTCAAAGAATTGATACTAACCCTTCTTGCAAAGAATACCTTCATTCTCCATGTTTCATTCTTATATTCTTTTGCCGGCACTATTTTAGTAGAAGAAAATTTAGGTGAGTTAGTCATGAGGCTCATCATGGTCAGAATAAATTGACTATATCAACAAAGTCTTTGTATTAACGGTGAGATTTGAATTTGCAATCTTATAAATTATGAGTCAATTCCTTACCAATTAAAATAATTTTTGTTGACTCTTATATAGGCATTTTTATTATGATTTTGTTCACATAATATATTCATAGGTGAAGGTGTTAAAATAGCTTTGAACTTATACCAAAAGATAAAAGTACAAAAATAACAATAAAATTTTTTTAAATGTAAAAGTAACCATAAATATTATTAAATAGGGTAAAAGTGACTATGACGTTAATAATCACAAATGTCAATTACTATGAGCCTTTTAATGAAGGGTTAAGGTGCTAAAATAGTCATTAACTTATACCAAAAGTGCAAAATTAACCATACCTTTTTTGGGTGTAAAAGTAATTAAAATGTGACTTCTTGAACATTAATTCACATGTTTTTATTTGAATTTTGTATTATGAGTGCTTTATCAATTTTGGGATTAAAGTGATAAAATTAAAAAAAATTATGAATTAATGTTAAAAAATTATCCTTTTTTAATTTTAACGAGAATGATGAATCAAAAGAAACTTGTCATCCCAACTCCAAAAACTGGAATTTCCAACACAAATAATTGGCTTTAAATGTACCATCATTGCAAATATTGAAACAATCTCATAACCAACACTGAGAAGATTTTGAGGGAGGAGATTTGAGAGGAAAATTAAGAGGCAATAGAAGATCACATATGTTATATGTATATAGTAGGGTTGGGAAAATCTATGTTACCCCTAATTATCTCATGATTAAAATCCACTTGGATTCAAGTTGTCACCAAAAAAAAACTTATTTCAAGAAGTCATCTTTTAATTACTTTTGTATCTAAAAAAATTATGATTATTTTTACACCTTTGAAATAAATTAATGGCTATTTAGCATCTTTACTCTTCATTAAAAAGCTCACAGTAATAAATATTTGAGATTATTAATGTCATGACCACTTTTACTTTCTTTTATAATGTTCATAGTTATTTTTGTACTAAAAAAGATTATAATTACTTTTACACTTTTAGTATAAGTTAATGGTTATTTTAACACCTTAACCCATATTCATAAAGGAAAAAATCACAAATGAAATATCATGGGGATGATAATCCTTTTTTAAGGAGTCAGGAGACATAATTTTATACTTTGTAAAAAAATAAATGAAAATGTAGAGGTCAATTAGAGCTGAAAACGCAAAAAAGGTCCGAATATTATCACATTAATGGCCTATATATGTGTGACGATTTTAATTAAGCTGACAACATAAAATTTAAGCGTAATTATTTATTTTAAGCCCATTAATTCCAATGTCAGTATTATATATAATATAAATTAAAGTTAATTTAATTATTATTATTTTAATTATTTAATTAAATATTAATGATGAGATGAAGCAATGCTCAACTCTTGTTTAGCAGCCGAGTATGCAATTAGCTTTCCTCAATTAAAAATTTTATCTGATTGGCAGGCAATGGTCTCACCAAAATTAGGACTACAAATGGTCTAAATTTCCCTAATCAATTAGAATTAAAAATGTCAAATTGCTTTCTTATTTCAATTAAAGAACTAGAATTTCCCTAACGAACCCATGCGTTCATTATTAACACTGCATCTGTGCTCCATTTTTTGTTTAACTCTCTATTTTCTCTATTCCTTTGCATTTAATAACGAATGATAATGAAGGGGTGACTACAGCTACGAGACGCATCCTGGCAGTTTTCGTAGATGGGTTACTAACTATGATATGACAGACATGGATTTTAATGGTCCTCGTCCAAAGACTTGCTAGCAACGTCAAAGAATGGAACAAGAACGAGATATCCTTCTGATCCTGCAACTTGAACAGGAGAAGGACAGTTTATTGTTGGTTTTAAGAGGAGCAGCAGTAATTGTATAGAGAGAAAAAGAATAGAACGAGAGAGCTCAAGTGCACAGAGAAGGATTCTGCTTTTAATTTTATTTCTGATGCTTTCCACTAAGGTAAATAACATCTGAATTTATAGAATTTTTCTGCAACAATAAACCAGAAAATAAAATAAAATATAAATAAATAACATTTATTTCCTAGATTTTAGGAAACTAAGGCTTAACATCACATTCCCTATTTTTCAAGTAACTTCTTTGCTGTTCCCTTAATCTTCAGTGGAAATCTATTGCATCATACTCTGAATTAGTCTTTCAACACTCCCCCTTGATTCGAAGTCGCATACTCCAAATTAACCTTCTGAGATACATGTGTCTTTTACCAAATAATGCCTTAGTGAAGATATCTGAAACTTGACTTTGCGCTGCAAAACCTTAAAATGACTTCTTCTTTTGCAACTAATTCTTGAATAAAATGATGCCTCAACTTAATATGCTTTGTTCTTCCATGTAGTGCTGGATTTTTTGCCATGATAATAGTTGATTTATTATCACAATAGAGCTTTGTTCCTTCATGCTACTTCTGCTATGCATCTTCTAAAATTCTTCTAAGCCAAATACATTGGCAAGCTGCAGCAGCAGCTGCAATATACTCAGCCTCTGCTGTTGACAATGCAACAGTGGCTTGTTTCTTGGACATCCATGTGATTGCTTCTGTCCCTAAGCCAGAAATATTTCCAGAAGTGCTTTTCCTATCGTCTAGTGAAATTGTCCGTGTTGAAGCATTACAGAAAAAGAATGGTGAGTGGGTATATGAGCAATCCAAAATTATGCAAGTGGGCCCGCCATTCTATGGAGATTTATATCAGAGTAACAACCAACATGGGTTGAATATAAGCTTTAGGAAGAGCTACCCAGAAGTAAATGAAGGCGTAACGGAAGGGCTAGGGAATGCTTTAAGCCCGATTGAGGTGAAACAAGCTCTTTTTGACATGGGGGCTCTTGAAGCTCCAGACCTGATGGATTGAATCCTCTCTTCTACCAGAGTCAGTGGGAGATAGTTGGTAACTCCATAGTAGAGATGATCTCTTCCCTATTCAAACGTCCTGAAGGCGTTAAGTAGGTTAATGGAATGAATATTGTTCTTATTCCTAAAGTGGATCACCCAGAAACAATCCGTGATTTTTGTCCCATTAGTCTTTGTAATGTGATTTAAAAAATTCTTACGAAGGTGATTTCGAATAGACTACGAAGAGTAATGCCTCAAGTGGTTGCACCAAACCATAGCTTTGTTCCGGGTAGACAGAGAATGGATAATATTATTTTGGCACAAGAGATAATTCACTCCATGGAGAATAAGAAAGGGAAGAAAGGGTTTATGGCACTCAAGATTGATCTTGAAAAAACATATGATAGGGTGAATTGGAATTTTCTTTAAGGGAGCTTAATTTGCCTGATAAACTAGTAAGGGTGGTGGAGTGCTGTGTGCGATCCCCGTTAACGCAACAGCAACAGTTATGGAACGGTATTAAGGGGAACCAACTCCCTGCTTATCCAAAGGATGAGTAGAGAGAGCTACTTCCATTTGAACCGTTCAGATTTAATTTTTTTTAAAAAAATTAATGGGTAGAGAATCTAAAATAAAGATAATCTATTAACTAATATTTTTTTAAAAAATGATTTTTTAATTTAAAAATCATCAATTTTAAAAAAATTAAATCTGGACCGTCTGTAATACCCCTTAATATTCAGATATTCACTATATAATAAATGCATAGTTCAGATGGCATACAAAAATAGTGAAACTATACTGATAATAAGTACTTACTGATATTATAGAAAATCCTCATACAGGTTGAAAAATATATACAGAGTACAAAAGAAAAAAAATTCCACAACTAAAGATAATCAGATGTAACTCCTGGCTAGAACCAGACCTCAATCATCGGTAATTACAGTTTTGCCCTTAGAGTCGCTACCTTCTGCTGGAATATTTTTATATGTTGAAAAAGGGTGAGATTCAAATGAATCTCAGTAGTAATGTACAATCAGTCATATAAAATGCGATAAATAAATATGCAATGCACCATGATATGTAAAATGCTAACTCGTGTTGTATGCATACTGTCCAAGGCCAAACGACTGTTTGCAACCCCGGCTAAACTCGTGTCCATGATCAAACGATATGTTTAGACCCTGGCTTATTCGCGTATTGTGCCACAGGCACTGTCATGTTACAGAAAATGGAATACACAACATATAAATAATCACATAGTGTATGAAAAAAAGAATTACTACCTGGGTCATTTTTCAGTCTAACTGTTTATCCAAAACTTTTTCTTCGGCTCGGGCTTTTACCAGTTCCTATAAATTAAAATTAACAAGTAATTGGTTATTACTTGTATTACTACTATCTTTAATCATATTCTGCTGATTATCTCAGTTTCAGTGGTTTATACACTATATAATTTTGCATAGTGCAATTTTACTATTCTTCAGCAAATTGGCAGATTTTTCAGTTAACTTTGAAAAATCATAACTAATTCTAGAAAAATTGATATTGACTGGGTCCAAAGCCTACATGAAGCTCTTGAAATATATTTTCATGGAAAAATATCAAAATCTACCCAGTTTTACCATATTACTCCCAGAATTTCCCAAAATACCCATATTCGAGATTACTCTCCAGAAACAGAGTACAACTTTGAAAATCCATATCTCCTAATGTACTTGTCCCAAAATTGTATTCTGCCCATGAAATTAAAGCTCTGAATGTCTACTTTATATCTGGAAATTTTCATAATTTTTGGTCAAGGTTTGATTTTCCAAACTTTCGACAAAACTAATTTGTTTTCCAGAAACCCAGTTTGAGACCAACTAATTTCAAAAATTCATATCTCTCAACATACTAATCCAAATAACACAAACTATATATCAAATTAAATCTTAGAATATGAAATTTAATTCTGGAAAGTTTCATGTCTATTAGAAAAGATTACATTTCTTAAAAACATGATGAAACCGACGGCCAAAATCTGGACTTCTAGGATTGCACCTGTTTCTAAACTCAGTTTTCAAAAATCATAACTCTCTCTACAGATATCTAAATGATGCATTCGACTACTCATTTTAAAGCTTGTTATGTATAATACCTCTCTGTAAAGTTTAGTAAATAATAGATGTGATTTGGTTGGTCATAAAGCCACATGAAACTGACTGACTCTGAAAAACGTCAGTTTTGATAGTCTAACTTTAAAAATTAATAACTTATTCGTTTTGACACCAAATTGAGCTCTTCTTGATTCTAGTTCATATTAAACATCCTAAAATTTCCATTACAAAAAGAATTAGATGAAAAATCCATCTGTAGCCTCCGTTTGAGCTTCTGCAACTTTCCGGTAGAAACTCTGTTTTCCGGCGACCAAAACAGAGTTGATAAAATTGATATGTAGCCATGCTTTTGGACTCGAATCTCAAAGATTTTGACTCTACATACTCCTAAACATGTTCCTTGGGTTTGGGGATGTGTTTTCAGAAGAAAAGAGATCAAAAATCCCATGTAAAATGGTTACATGATTGCTGGTTTTGGAACTGATCGGTAACAACAATTTTTCCGGCGAATTTTCTTACTTCCAGCCACCCAAACCAGCAGAAAACAGCCTCTAATCTAATGGAAATTGTTAGAAATATGTGAAGAGAACTCACCTATATCAGATTATAGGCTTGCATGTAGGATTTGAAGCTTCTTCTTTCTTCCTCCGATCAACTCTCTCACTCACGTCTCTCTCTATCTTTTTTTTTTGTTTCTTTGTTTTTCTTTTATGTGTTTCTTCTTTTATGTTTCAGTTGCTGTATGAACGTTGAATGGAGAGGGAAGAGAGTATTATATTTACTGATTAATTAGGTGATAAGGGTGTGTGTACGCTGGTCGAATGAGAAGAGAATGAAGAGTAGGTGAGTGTTGTTTTGGTGAGAGTGTAGGTGTGAGTGTTTGTATGGTACGTGCGTCTTCATGCATAAAAAAAAAAGAATGCCACCTGCTATGTGTGTTTGCATTGTCTCTTGTGTTGGTAAGCTTTTAAATATATATATATATATATATATATATATATATATATATATATATATATATATATATATATATTTATCCCATTAATTACACACACTATGCCTTAATTTTTCCCTTTGTCAAATTTAAGATTCCTTAAATTTTGTAAGTTCTAAAATTGAGTTTACTATCTAGTTTCCATAAATTAATCCTTACATTAAATTTTGGGATGTTACACCTTTCAGATCGAATATAGACCTATCTGAACGGTCCAGATCATAGTAGCTATCTCTGCTCATCATTTTGATGATCAGAGAAACCAGGTCCGTATTAAAGGTGTTTCTTTTGAGCCTTCAAGGGCTCTAAGGCAAGGAGTTCCTTTATCCCCGTATCTCCTTCTGCTTGTGATTAAAATATTTACTCATCTGATCCAAGATGTTTGTGGATAAAGAATCCTGGAAGCCATTCCGGTTGAAAGGATCATGTACAGCGGTGCCGCATTTATTCTTTGCTAATGATCTTATTCTGTTTACAGAAGCTAGTATGGATCAAGCAAGCGTGCTTAAAGCTTGTTTGAATGATTTTTACGAAGCCTCTAGTGAGAACGTGAACAATGCAAAATCCTGAATATTCTTCTCCAAAAAATTGAATCACACCCGAGTTCAGGAGATTGGCAGCTTCCTGGGCTTCACGCTTACTGTAGACCTGGGTAAATACCTCGGGGGTGTAGCTGTGTCATAAAAGGGCTTCCAAACAGACCTATCAAGGCATTTTAGACAAGATGGACGGCTGTCTATCAAGTTGGAAAGCAAGATCTCTCTCATTAGCAGCTAGGCATACATTGGTCTCATCGATTGTGTCATGAATCCCTATCTACACGATGCAGTCAGCTCCTCTACCCACTGCAACTGTACAGAGTTAGATAGGCGCTGTCGACGATTGATGCATAGACCAGGAAGGATCATTTAGTGGCGTTGAAGGATGTTTGTAGGCAAAACCCAGATACCCTGAGGGTTAAGATCCTTAGGGAGAAATACAAGTGTGGGAATGATCTTGTTCCTATTATTGATAAATGACGCACTAGTTCTAAAGCATGGCACGGGATTAAAAACACATGGGAGAAAGTGAGAGATGGGTTGAAGGGGAGGATTGGTAGTGGCAACCTTGTTCATTTCTGGTGGGATTCATGGACTCCTGGTAGGGGTAAGCTCCTTCATTTAACCTTACAGGAATTCCCTCTAAACATGCTAGACATTACTGTTGCAAACGTGATAGACGAGCTGGGTAGATGGAGGAGGGTTCAGTTGTTTGCGCCTTATCTCCCTTCCGAAGTGGTGCAAGAAATTATTGATACTTATATGGTAGGGGATGGTGGGGATCAGGTAACCTGGTGAATGGACACAGTCTAGAAATTTCACTAGTAAATCGGCTTACCAGAGCACTGTAGGTGAAGGAGATGCTTCTCCCAAACGGCTCTGGAGAAGTATATGGTTGTTGAATGCTCCGCAACGTTGCAAGTTCTTCTTGTGGCTTGCCGCCCACAATTGCTTCTTAGTTAATGAGGTTTGATTTGCTAGGGGGTTTTGCGATCTCAGCTGAATGTAGCTTTCGTAGGAAGTTTGAGTGCGTATGGTTCTAAGAGTATATGTGATTCACTTCTTTAAACAGCAAGATGTTACTCAAGGGATTTCAAAGTCTCTAATGTGGAGTGGAAAGTTTGGTTCTCATTGGCCTACAGGCAGTTGTGGTTGACAAGAAATTCTTAAGTTTTTAATTAATAATAAGAAAGAAATGTCATCGTCAATCATCGCCAAAGCCAGTGCATGTGCGAAGTGGGCTACTAACGTCTCTTCTGAACTTAGTAGAAAGATCATATCAATTTGTTCAAATAGCAGCCTCCGGAGGATGGGTTCACAAAGGTAAATGTGGACAGTGCCCACATTAATGCAACGGGACTCTCTGCATGTGGCGGGGTTCTGCTGAATCATAACGGGGAGTATTGAAGACTACTGCCAAGCATTTGATTCAACAATATAACTTGTTACGTACTATCAATGGCCTTATAACTTAATGATATAAAACCTCCTATAGGAGATCACGGGAGTCGAACTTGATTATAATCGTAGACCATTAGTGCATGCCTTCTAAATTTATAAAAAAAAAATAAAAAATCTAACTTCTTACTTATTCCATGCAATATACGATAGGAGGGCCAATTGATCTAGTTCTTCTCTATGTATTTGTGTGGATGAATGAAATAATGATGTATGGGTTCATATTTAATAATTAATAATTAATTAGCACCTACGAATTGGCCACCCACTACATCAAGGGTAATAAACTATATACTTCATTCAATTTAAATCATACAAATGAGATGAAATAATTAAATTGAAGACAATAGAAGGAGTACCTTTCTTCATTTAAATAACTAACTAACTAGATATACATTGAGATGGGCACGTATAGTAAATGTGCTTCTTATTAAACACTGTAGATAGCATCCCCCCCCCCCAAAATAAATATTTGCTTCACTGTGACATAATGGCATTAATTAATTAGGATTTTCTGGTAACTGTAATATTTTTCTTTTCCTCAATTTCATTTTGAAGATGTTGGACTTTGCGTTTGAAGGCAGTGAAATCTGTAATATCAGGAAAAGGTTCGCCTTGCCCCACCCCACCCAAAATTTCTTGCCTCAGGTATATGAATTTATTCCAAAAATGTTCAGCCTTTTCCCAATTTTGTTGCATTCCATATATAATTGCCTGCCAATTTTTCCAATCACAAATAAGTAATAAATAAATAAATATAAACATTTCATTGTGTATTTACAGAGTCTAAGGAATGAATCAAACTCTTTCATTGTAAATATCATGTGAAGATGGATAAGAAGTTCTATTATGTACGCAGCAGCGTCTTATATATTTTCTATTTAATATAGATAATGTCTAAAATTTAAAAGGGAGTGAGTCAATTTCAAGAAATTATTGTCTGTTTTATTCTTAATTTTATAGTATGTTTGAAATTAAAAATAACATTTCACTCATGATGAAACGTTAATGTATTTTTTACGCGGTCTATCAAAGCATGAGATTACATATGCACATAAAAACTTATGATGAAAAGTTAAAAAAGTTATGTTCAATTATCTCAAATTAAAAATAGAAGTCCTTTTGCTTTCAGAGATAACTTAGGTACTTCATTGCGCTTATAAACCTAAGATCCTTTTTTCCCCAATCAAATTAAGACTCTGTATAACTTTTTAAAAAAAAATAATTCATGGTTTATACTTTGATTAACTAATGTTATTAACACTTACGATTTTTGGTGTCTCACATTGTTTACTTGTTGTGAAAATAGCTTTGTTATAATTCAAAGTTACTTGAAATTTTAAAATTTAAAAATCATATGGAGTCATTAATTGGAGTACCTTGAAAAGTGGACGTCGAGCATCAAGTTCTATTACTTTTTGATGTTTCAAGCATTCACATTTCTGAGCTTCATCATGTAGTCCCTGCAAGCGTCAAAATATATAATGGGAAGTTAATTAATTGTCCTCATGAATTAATCAATAAAAAAAAATAAATCAAATTAAAAAATATATAGTTGTAGTAGATATGAAATATTAATAGGATATTTTACCATGTAGATGAGCAATTCGGCAAGTAACATGTCAAGCTCATAAACATGATGAGATTTGTCCAAATCATCATTCTTCTTTTTTGCTTCTTTAAGTATTCTCACTCCTTCTTCTTCATGTCCAGCCATCTCCAGCCTTGCCGTCACAATCTTCCATTCAAAATTCAAGACACAATAAGTTCATTTTAACAAAGCTGCAAAATGCATGCATCTCCATGCCTACCTATATTTGATAAGGGTAGTAGGAGAGAATAATAATTAATATGATATTTAAGTTTGATGTAGTTGATAAGGATAATATTAAAAATTACTTAAATTTTAGGATAACTTTAATACTTTTTGCTGTTTTTATTGGTTTGTGAAAATTTATGCCTTATAATAAGGATTAAATGGAGCATCACCTGCAAATCCCCCGTGTGTATTGAGTTTCAGTGCTCATTAAGAATAATGAAGACCAAAATTTAAACCATCTAGATCAAATGTTATCCGATCTAGATTTAAGTTTTTCTAATTTGTTTAAAAAATATTCTAATAATATATACAAAAATAAAATAAAGATAATATCTCAACTAACATATTTTTTAGAAAAAAATGATATTTTTATTTAAAAATCATATGTTAAAAATTTTTATTCTAGAGTGTTGAACGGTGTAGATCTCATGGCACGCTCATCTGATGATGATGAGCACTGAAACCGCTTTCTTCTAGTAGGAAAAACAAAGAAACATCACATGTACGTGCACAAAACAAGTAGTGAATTAAAATTAATGAATTAAATAATAATTGTGCCAAAAACCTGAAGCTTCTTCAAGTCAAGATGTTCTTCCTCAAGCAAACCCTTGAGAACAAGATCACTGTGTTCAAGAGCATAAGGTATGGCCTCAGCTTCGTGATACTCATCAAGTCTCCTCAATGCAAGATCTCCACCGTACAGCCTTGCTATTGACTTTGACCTTCCAAGTATCTTTGGCTTTGGCTTTGGCTTTGCCTTTTCGTGCTTTTTTTGCCACCGACGCTTCACAAACAGGAACAAACAAACACATCCCAGAATCAGTGATATCGCAGTGCTTGGAGATATCCCATACTCTGATTTCAAATATGCTCCAAATTTGGCCATTTCTTCATATAGACGATCTCCACATGCACTCAACATGTTCACCACCTTTTCTTTTATCAAATGTTCCATTCTCTGATCTGACATCTACGAAAAGATTATGTATTATATGCAGATTTAGAAGATGATATAGTTGGATGATGAATTTGAAGTTTACGTATGTGAAAATGTTATATATATTGGAACTTAGTTATGGTGGTAAAATTATTGTATATGGTTTCTCTCGTAGAGAAAACTTGTAGGGTGGAGAATTCTATTATTCATAGCTTGGCAGATGGGTAAGGAAGAACAAATATTCAGATTCAAGAATTAATGAAGTGTACCTCTCAAAGAACTGATGCTAACTCCCCTCTCAAAGGAATATATATAATATAACAAATTAGATGATGATACCTTCATTCTGGATGTTTCATTCTTAATTATTGTTATTCTTACGTCGGCAGTTTTTATATTCAAGAACTTAAATTTCAACTTTAGGGAAAAAGTGAAAAACTTATAAATAAATAAAAAAAGCAGCTAACCATATGTGCGCGCTGTGTAAACCCTTTTTTTTTTTTCATGTTAAGCATAGGTATCCTTCTATTAGAAGCATTCTTATTTAAGGCATTATCAGACACTAAAAACGGGCACATCTTCCAATGGGCCATGGGTATAAAACTATTTTTGCTGTACCTTCGCATGCGTGTGGGTAGAGCCGGTAATGCGGGCCAATCCGTGGGCCGCACGGTGCGGGCTGACAAAATGCCAACCCTAACCCATAGTGTGCAGGTTGCGGGCTAGCATTTTTTTTTAAAAAAATAATTTTTATATTTTCTTAAGACGTCCGAAAATACGATATACATATATGTGAGTTATTAAATTTATCTTCCTAACAACAATTATTCCCCTTCTATAAACATTTAAAAATATAATCCATAATTCAAGAGATAAAGTTATTAAATCTATCAAAGTTTATACATAAAAAACATAAAATTATCCTCAAACAACAAATATATAATAATTTTGTTTAAAAAAGAAGTGAAAAGGTTAAGATTTTTTCTATTTGGATTGAGAGGTACCAAAATGGGAAGGGACAAATTATAGGTTTTGTAAAATTATTATATATATAAAAAAAATATTTTGCGGGCCAACCCGCGGGCTGGCCCGCATCAAACCGCAGGCCACGCGGTGCGCGCCTGTGTGGCCCGCATTTTTACGGGTTGTGATTTTCCCAACCCTAACCCTGTCCTAACTCGCGGGTTGGGCCAGTATTATCGGCTCTACGTGTGGAGGGTCAAACTGTAAATTACCCAATGAAGCTTGTGGGAAAAAAAGCGGTTACGATTTTATAGTTGGGCTTAGTTGTAAGCCCAACTAAGCCCATCCCAGTATGGGCTTGGAGTTAAATCCCATTTTTTAACGAGAATTTTGATGCAATGGTTTTTTTTCCCACCTGGCCAGATTGGTTTTAGTCTATATTAAGCTTACTCTTTTTAATTTTGAAAAATGAATCTTAGGCCCAGTTTGGTATATGGCACTGAATTTTGATGGATTAGGATTGGGACTGAAACTGTGATTGGGACTGGGATTGATGCTTTAAAATTATGTTTGGTACAAAGTAATAGTTGGAGGGAATAATTTCATTAATCTTGTTTAATAAATAGCCACTAATTATGTCATTAGCGAGAAAAAAAATAGAGAGAGTGATTATGCAAGGTTTTGAAACTCGGACTAGTCATTGAACCAGTCAGGGTATTGGGTATTGAGTTAAGGGTCAGTGGGTCAGATCGGAGTCAAATCGGAGCTAAATTGGAGCCAAACCGGTGAAAAATTGAATATTTCAGGGTTATTAATATGAAATTCTAAAAGAAAATTAAAAAAATTGATTTTTTTTTAAAAAATAGTGGATTTGACCGATTTTCGGACATGACTGGTTTTACAGCGATTGGCCGGTTCCTGGTCTGAACCGGCTGGTCCGGTATGGGTTTAAAAACCCTGTAATTATGTGAGAGGGATGGATTCTTGGTTAAAATCAAGGGTTATTTTTGTCCAAAAAATATTTTAATTAAGGATATTTTTGTCTCTACAATTTTGCAGTCCAGGGATTGAAATCATAATACTAGGGGGAAGGTGACTTTACAGTAATCCTACTTTCGTGATACTCACAATCCCTAGTTATCTGTAATCCCTCATATCAAACAATATATTTTGACTCAATTCCTGATTCAATCTCAGTCCCTACCCCACAACACCTCATACCAAACAGGACCTTAGAGTACTTACATAATTCATGTATATTACCACCTAGATAAATTTGTGCATATTTGCTTGAATGTAATTTGTGCATATGTTGTGCAGCTTTAAGTGATTGTAGCTCATGCTAGCTAGGGGGTTTCGGACCACTTGGACCATCGGTAGGGGTTGGAGCCAGCAATGACTTATTTTCCTAAATTTAATTTAATTTGCATGATAATAGTTGTTCATACCAACCTTTAATTATATTGATTTTTTTTACTGTTAGTAAAAATGTGAATTGTTTTAATCCCATTGACTAATAACTGCACATTGTGATATGATAACAACAGAGAAGTTGTTTGACTTTTTTCTTGTAAGATAAGAGGGAAGTTGAATCAAATCAATATTAAATAGGAACATCTCACATTGAATTGAATTCAATTTGAATGCCAAAAAGAATGAGATAGAGAGAGAAAGTCAAAGAAAGATTAAGCCTGTCACGGTTCTGGTCATGCGTTTGTGTACTATGATTATTCTATGAATTTTTTTATTTAGGGGTGATTGTTGGTTGATTCTTTTGGTGGCTGGTGGTGTTAGTGTGTTACTTTAGCAGCGGATGGTGTTCCCCGGTGTTGTTCTTTTAGGAGAGAATGCTCTTTCTTTTTTAAGGATAAGGGCATTTTGATCTTTTAATACGGAATTACACATATTAAATAAAAATATATCTCACTCTCATCTATATATCAAACATGTTTTATAATCCAATTCCACCTGTACCTCCATTTTACTTTCACTTTTATAAAAACTCTATCATGGTACTAAAACTAACCTCTTTCATTGTATCAAACAAGCTATTATGTATTTTATGAGTATCATGTCATCTAAATCATATTCAATAAAAATATAACAATTCATATTATTTTAATCCTAGTTAAAAGGTGTCTCATTTAAAAAAAAATCATATTTTAATTTATTTGCAAGAAAAATACACATCTTAATTAAAAAAAACTAAAAATAAATTATGAACTCATATTTTTCTTAAAAACAAATAAAAATAAATTTTTTTTCTCCATGAATCACCTACTAACTAAAGGTGTCTCATTATCTCTGTGCCATTCACTTCTTCGGTCAAGACCTTCACTTTCGAGTAAGGGATGTCTGAGGATTTTGTGTTCTGACATCTCCTCTGCTTCTTTGTTCAACATATGCTCTGTTTTTGCTCTCTCTCTCTCTCTCTCTCTCTATGCTCTGTTTCTTCTCTCTGTTTTGCATTCAGTTTAGCCGAGATGCTTGTATTGTATATATCTTCTCTCTGCTTGTTATTCTATATTATCTGCTTTTACAGACACACATACATACATTTGCATTGAAGATGAGATTCTGCTATTACACCTTCTCTGCTACATTTTCCTAGGTGATGTTCTTTATGCTATTTTTGATTTTGTTTTGTTTTGTTTTTTTTAACAGTTTAGATGAGGCTCTGATTCTCTGAGAAGACTTGTTTCCGCATATTCTCTCTCTTCTTTAGGGTTTAAAGTCTGTTTGATTTGATGGAGGGAGACAGAGGGGAGGGGAGGGGATGTAAGAGATTTTTATATTACTATGTTTAGAGTGATAAGAGGGGAGGGAATATATTTTAATTTGGATAATTTTACCCTTTTATTTAATTTTTAAAAAATTATATACAATGTTTAATAAAATATATTATAAATATAAAATTATAATTTAATAATTATAAAAATTAAATAAATAAAACTATAATTATACTAATAAATATCCAAAATTATATTATATGGTTTTACTTATCATATATATACAAATGGTCAAGGGTATTTTTGTCCAATAAAAAAAAATTAACCTCCCCTCCAAATCCCTCAAATTTGGGAAGGAGATGTTTTGAGGGGAGGGAGGGGAAAATTTTAAAAAATTTATCTTCCCCTCTATCTTGCCAATCAAGGGAAGGGGGCCAAAATCACTCTCCTCCCCTCCATTCCCCTCTTCTTAAACCAAACAAACCCTTAGGCTATGTTTGACTCGATGAGGGGAGGGGAGGGGAGGGTTTGAGAGTGATTTTCTTTTACCTTGTTTGGATTGACAAAAAGAGAGGGGAGGGGAGGGATTTTAATAATATCATGTTTGGTATAGGAGGGGAGGGGAGGAGAAATATTTTTATATGAACAACTTTGCTCTTATTTAATTTAATTTGTAATTAATAACTTTCTAACATATTTAATAAAATATAAATATATAAGGAATTTAATACATAAAATTATAATTTTATAATTATAAAAATTAAATAAATATAATTATAAATGTAATTTACTATATAAAATTATAATTTTATAATTAAATAATGAGAAGGGTATTGTGAGAATATTTTAAAATGGTATGGACATATTAATCAATTTAAACTCAAACATTAACATTTCCTTCTAAATCCCTCCAATTTAGGAGGGGAGGGAAGGGAGAATTTTAGAAAATTTTCTCTCCCCTCCTAAAATTTTTAGTTATCCAAACAAGGGGAGGGGAGCAAAATCCACCCATTTCCCTCCCCTCCCCTCATACCAAACAGACCCTTAGATTATATTTGGCTCGATAGAGGGGAGGAGAGGGGAGGGTTTGAGAGGGAATTTCTTTTACCTTATTTGGATTGACAAAAAAAGAGGGGAGGGGAGGGATTTTAACATTACCTTGTTTGGTATAGGAGGGGAAGGGAGGGGAAACATTTTTATATGGATAACTTTACCCTTATTCATTTAATTTGCATTTTATAACTTTAGAACATATTTAATAAAATATAATCATAAATGGTATTCAATACATAAAATTATAATTTTATAATTATAAAAATTAAATAAATATAATTATAAAATGTGTGACAGTTTTGGGTAAAGAATGGAAAGGGCACTGTGGGAATATTATAAAATAGTAGGGACATATTAATCAATGTATATATAAACATTAATTTTTCCTTCTAAATTCCCCCAATTTTGGAGGGGAGGGAAGAGAAAATCTTAAAAAAATTTCTCTCCCTTCCTAAAATTTTTAACAATCTAAATAAAAAGAAGGGAGTAAAATCCCCCCTCCCCTCACCTCATCTCATACTAAACAGGCCCTTAATCTTTATTATTAACTGAAGGTTATGTTTTTTCTTTTTTGATGTGCTTAGCTTTAAGTTGGGAAATTTTTTTTTTTGGAAGAAATATTGAGGCTCTCTTGTTCTCCATATTCTTGTATTTTTCTGTTAATCTGTACATTCCTTGATTGATAAAATAAAAACTTGTTTCAACTTTCACCCACTAACCACTGACAAATATATCCAAGTAATCCACATCCGATTGAGAAAGAACCAAACCTTGGTTAGAGGGTCCCCATTATTAGGAGTTCTTATTAAACCGTTTTATTCTAATTTCCCCTTATAATTATAATCAAACTAAAACATTTTTTTTAATAGAATCTCTTTATTATAATAAATTTTTATAAATAGTGATTATAATATTGTGTGTGTGTGTGTGTGATTCTTGTTTTTTTTTAATACTTTTTCTTCTCTTCTTTTTTTGTGTTGTTTTTCCATTCCTTCCCTAGTGTTTAGCATATGGTCTCTGCAGTATAGGGCCTGTTTGTGAATTCATTAGGAGGGGAAAAAAGCTCATTTAGAGGGTAAAAACTCATTTAATATCTGCAGACCTATTTGGGAATACGGTAGCATTCACTGAACTTAAAAAAAAGCTGTTTTTACTAAAAGCTCATTGAAGTAGTTTTTAGCTTTTGTCATTTGATTTTAAAAAAAAACAACTTCTTTCACGGCTAATCCAAATATAAATTACATTTATAATATGATTTTTTTTAATCTAATTTCTGCAAAAGCCACATTAAAAAAAAAAAAATTTCTCCACTGTTAATCCAAACAGTCACATATAAGTTTAAGCATTATACCGCCTTTGTTTTTCTCTTATAGCTAGTAGTATCTGATTTTCATTTCAAAAATAGAAGTGCTCCGCCTCTGTATTTCGTTTGGAAGAGTGAATTTTTTTTTTCGGTTGATTTAAAATTTCACTGCCTTTTAAAGAAAAACCTTGCATAATATTTAAAAAAAAAATCAGGCATCCTCTTCTGTCTTTATTGAGGTTTACTTACATATAACACATTTATAACTTTTGGTTTATATTGATTAGGATTGAGTTTGACATTCCTTTCCTGAGTGCTTATGCGATCTACTTTTGGTTTATGAACACCCACATGTTACCTGATAGAAATTGTTTTTTTGTTTCTTGTTATGCAAATGCAGAAAAAGTGTATAATTATACCCAACAAAACTAGACAGAAATGGCAGAGCCAGTTCAAACGTTACCTCAGTCTGATTCAGAAAGAAGAACAATTGCATTGGCATCTTCGGATGATATCATAGAGTAACAAATCTCCATACAAATGGCAAAGCAAACAGAAAATTCCACTCATCTGGATTCAGAAGTAACCAAAGCTTCAGAAACATCATTGGGGGATCTCATAGAACAAGGCTCGGGAAACTTTGGGAGGACACAATTCCTACAATCTTTTGTAACTAGAGCACAAGTAAAGTGCTGAAACATTGTGACTGCTTTCATCTTTGTTATTGTATTTCTTTTGTTGTTCATGCTTTAGTAGCTTGCTCCAACATGTAATTGAACTTTTTGTTGGATGATTGGATTTTGTGATTGCGCAGGGAGCGGCTTCCCTCCTCTACTTTTTATATCCGCTGCTGTCTGCTGCTATGAAAATAATGACGTTTTGTAAAGATCCGCCTCATATATCACTTATTACTGACCTTACTCAGAGCAGCAATGTGTAGTTCAGTAGGCACACAGGAATAACATGAATATACTGATAATATTAATACAATATTGCTTGATTATAATACAAAAGTTTCCCCACCAGGGGTTTACATAATATTTACAGACCTTAATAACTAAAAGGCCTTCAAACAACTAGCAACATTCCTCTTCGTGTATACCTCTTTTTTGATTTCAGCACGTTTCCAATGTTCATCTGTCTAAATAATTGGTTGGGAGGAGTGAGATTCGAGAGAATCTCAGTAGCAAACATTACCACTATGCATGCCAGATATATATGAATGCATGACATGTTTGCCTACACTATTTCATGCCAACATAATGACATATTGCATGCTCGATGTTATGACATACATATGGTCATTGCATAAATATAACATAGCTTCAACTAATCATACATGTTCCACACCAATAGGCAAAACAGTCACATAATTAATGCAAGACATACATATCACATACATGCAGAAAATGTAAGTTCACTACCTCTCGGACTTTATGTCATTCTCTTGTCCTTTGATCCTCTAACCATTGCTTCTTCTTTGTTACTTCATGGCCCTATATAACAGGTCACATAATTAGAGCCATGATTCAAAGCTCTATTTGACTCTCTTAAAATCTACTTTCAGTAAAAATCATTACTCTTTCAGTAACCATGCCCACAAGTTCAGATTTCATGATTACTCTTCACTATCCTAAGACAGCTTTCAGAATCATGTCCAAATGTCAAAAACCATATATAATTCAAAAAAACTCCAAATGGACTGATTTCAAAGCCTAAATGAAGCTCTTTCAATGTATATTTAAGAAAAAATAGTTAGGTTTTCCCAATATAAACCAATTATTCCCAGAAATTTGTCCTAAGCCACTGTTTCATATTGCTTTCCAGATTACAGGGCTTAACTCCAAAAATTCACCATTAATTCTATAAAATTCCAAATTGAGTGGTTCCAAATTATTTGGAAATATATTTCATTATAGTTTTACATAAAAATATTAAATTCTAGCTATTATAGCTAAAAAAATTCCCAGAATTTCTCCAAACTCAACCTGTCCAAATCACATTTCAGAAACAGGACAGAAGTTCAAAACTTCATATCTAAATCCAAAAAAATCCAATTGAGGTGATTATAATTCCTAATTGACCCTTATTAAGTCTAATTTAAGGGAAAAATAAGCCCATAATATAAATATACTCACACAATTACATACTTCAATTCGTTTGAACACTGCTCCAGAATTTCCCAGATTCACATGATCAGAGTTTGAAAAATCATAACTCTTAGCCTACTTATCCAAAAATTAAAAAATACCTATAAAATTAAAGATCGACATGTTTAATATAAGCCTGAAAAATTTCAGAATTTTTGAACAAGATTTATGCTTTGAAACATCATGCCCAACACTTACTGCCACACATGGCAAATTAAGCAACATTCACACATATGTTTCATAATTTCCCAAATTCATATACAAGCATCCAAAATTCATGAACACTTGCATACCTACACAATTTTGCCTCCTAAATCCAATGGAAGCATCAAAATTATCAAATTTTCACTCCTTCTATACGAAACAGTACAGGGCAGAAACAGAACAGGAAATTAGATTCTCAGAAAGAGTTTGTTGTTTCTTCGATTTCTCTTGTCTAATCACTTTCTTGCTATTCCTAATCAAATAATTAGCTATTTACACACTCATTACACATAATTAGAAGAAATTTGGGCATTAGGACCCTTTAGAGTTTCATCATCCAATCTTCACAAAACAATCAATTTCAAGCAAATAATAACAACAAGAACAACAACAAAGGCAAAAGAAGCATATTTGGAAGTTTACCTCTTGATTTCTTGTTGTTTCTCTCTCTAAAATGACTGGCCTCTCTCTCTCTTCTCTTGAGATTTTTCCTTCAATCCATGGATTTGATAAAGTAGAAGAAATTAGGAGAGGCTAGAGAGTGATTAGGAAGTTAAACCTTAAGATTACAACTTCCTTACTTTAGATTTTGAAGAACCCTAGCTCTTCTTTGCTTCCATATTCTCGTTCAGCTCTCTCTCCCTCTGTTCTGTTCTGTTTGCACGAAAGAATGGAGATGGAAAGATGAAGATTAATGGTTAATGAAGTAGTCAAAGTTGGCTTTACATGTGGCAAGTTTTCATTGGTCAACATTTTTCCTTTTCTTTTCCTCTTGCTTTAATATCACCGTATACATATATATTCCTCTTGCTATCTCCACCGAAAATTGCATGAGAAATGAGAGGAATAATATTGATATTGAATTATCTCATAATACCATATTGTAATTTGTTGACCAAAGTCTTTGATTTTATGACTATTTGACTTTTCTTGATAATAATTCACCAAAATTGGCTCATTAATTACCAAGTAGTCATTTCTCTCTTTTTAAATTCCCATTTAGCTAAAATTATTTGGGAATATTAGGGAAAATATTTTTCTCTTGATTTATGGAAAAATTACCATTTTGCCCTTCGTTTTACGATTTACCGAAATAAATTATTTCTGGATTCTTTTCCTTGATTTGGCTGAATTACGTATAACCAGCGATTGGAATATTTTAGTAAGATTATGTACACCATAATTCACTATTTTATTTCACTAATCATCCCATCACTCTTGGGACTATTCCCAAACTGGGGCTAGTCGTCTGTTTAATATAGGCTTATCCTCAAGTTCTAGCCCAAAATTTAGGATATTACACATTTTATTCAATTAAGGGACACTCACACAGTTGTCAGGGAGGGTGATTGTACAAGCTACATAATTAATCTAATTACTCAACAAATCTATTTTGGTTCTATGAGATAATTGTTTGTAGGGTGTATGTGTAAACTTAGTAATCAATTATTTTTTATGGGCACCCAACAAAATTAACTATTTTTGGGTGTAAAAATAGACACAAATAATTTATATGTAAGCAGATATAACAATGCCGTTAAAGAGACTTAACATCTATTACTTTTTGTACTGTGGATCCTACCAGTGTTCTCACTCTCTATTATTTTAATAATTTTTAAAAGAATTAAGATGTAAATTTAGTAATGAACAAATTTTTTATAGGCACCCAACACAATTATTTTTCATAAGAATATTTACATTAATTCTCTTTCTTTATTTTCTTCATAAAAAAATTTATAAAAAAAATAAAAAGATTTAAAAAAATACATTGAGTTAAAATGACTTTTATTGCACCCTATTGAGTCAAAAGAAAATTACGTTCTGGGAAGACAAATATAAGTATTGGGGATGTCAAATTCACAGTTTACATTTCTTTTTTTTTTTTGTATGGTTTTATTAAGCCCATACCATTTTAGGCTTAGTATTAAGTTCATGCCATTCTGGGCTTGGAGACAAATCTCATTAAAGAAAATAGTTCAAATGAACTAACATTAGACACAAGTGGTAAAGCTTTTGTGTTTTTTTAAACACTCTAATTCCGAATTTTATCATTGGATCAGTATGTATGGAGAAAATTTATTTGGGGGTTGCCCCTATTTTGAATCCAACAGTATCCGAGAGATTAGTCATTAGGCTTACTCTGGTGGATACTCTATATAGCCAAAAAAAAAACAGTTCAAATGAGTTTTTTTTACAAGAATTTAGATAAATTAATTTTTTTTGCCACCTAGATAAACTAGTTTTAGTTTATCATAAGTGGGTTCAACTCACTCATTTCAAGTACATATATATTAAGCTTACTCTTTCTTAAATAAGTTTGTACATATTTGTTTGTGCGTAATATTCGCGTATATCTTGTGCAAATCTAAGTGCATATAGCACAAATTGCGCACGAATGACGCACAAGCAAATATGCACAACAAGTGCCCGAATTATGCACAAAGTATGCGTGAATTGTAAATAATTATAGTTAAAGGTATTAATCACTAAAGCAATACATATTTAGTGTTTTTTTATCAGCGGCCATGGACGTTACCATTGGAACACTAATGAATGGCCAAAGAATAGAGGAATTAACCTACAAAACCCAATTCGGCTACCAGCGGATGTTGCGTCTATATACTAGTGTAAGTTTTTATAATTGTTTTTATTTTTTTCCAATATCAATAATATATAAACATTTATAAATTACACATAATTTATATTCATCAATTGATTTTTACAACAAAGGCATGTAATATTGTGGTATTTACCTTTTCAAGAATATTGACACAAGCTTCAATATCTATTTTAATACATATAGACGATATTTATGGATCAATAAATACCTTCACTAACAATTTTTTCACAATAATTGCATAATACTTTTTTTTATTCCTATAAAAACTAAGTAGAGATTATAATGGTGGAGGAAAAGAATTTGAAAATAATGTTACTCCAACTTTAATTAATTGAAGATCCTTGTTAAATATGTAATTATATTTTTATTTGATTATTTTATATATGAAGTCCATAGAAATTTCTATGTTAGTAACAATAAAGTATGAATACTAATGGATTTAATTTCACTTATCTAGATATGAAATATATTATAACCAAAATTTTTCATTTTTTTTATTTAAATTATTATATGGGTTGAGTTTACTTAAACTCGTGTTTGCCATCAATGGCCATGGACGTCACCATCGGAACCCCCAAAAAAATAGAGGAATTAACCTACAAAACCCAATTCAGCTGCGAGTGGATATTACAGCTATGCTAGAGAAAGTATAAGGGAGACAGTTAAACAAGTTTATGAGTTCGCAACCACTTGGAGTTGCGTTTGAGCACAAAGAATAAGGGAGACAATTAAGTATTAATAAATTAATTAACTACTCTAATTAAAGACGTAGTAGTTCGCTTAAAGTAAATTAATATTTATGAAAGTAATTACTATTCTAACTGGCCCCCCCCCCCAACCCAATGCTTTCTTTTATGTACAGTGTGTCATTGTCTTGTGAAAATGGCTGAACATGTGCTCTTTTAGGTCCTATTTATAAGTAACTTTTTTTTATAGAGCTTGTTTCTTTTATAAACAACTTTCACTTTGTGTCTAAAAATATAACTCTTTTTTCCTATTTTACCCTTATTAAATACATATTTATAATTAATTATCACACATACCAAGAGTTATATTTAAGAGAGAAAGAGAGAACTCACTAGGTGAATAAAGTTAACAAAACATTGGGAAAACGTATTTTACTATCTCTCATATTTTTTATACATTCTCTTTCTGTTTTCATAAATAGGGGCATATGTGAAAAAAAAAACATGGTATTTTTGACACATTTATTGTTTTTAACTATAAGCTCGTTTTGCGCAATCAAGAAGAAAATTGCTTATGAATATATCTGGAAGGAGTATTTAAAGTCCTAAAAAGACTTCTATTTCTAATTCAGGATAATTATACATTATTTTTTAAAACAAAAGCAAAGAGAGGGAATTGCGTGAGGATTGAGAATGCATCTTGCTTGTGCATAATTCATACATAATTCGTGCTATATGCACTTATATTTGGATTTATAATTCGTACATATTTTGTACATTAAGTTAATATGTTATGTAGTGTGTAGATTGAGAAACTCTGTAGAGATAAGATTTTAATTAAATATACTTTTCCCATAAATAAGTCTATTAATATCCATTAAATATATCTGATTAAACATTTTAGTATTTACAAATTTTACCTTATAATACATTAACACTTTTAAGTCTATTAATGTCTATTAAATACTCTATATTAAGTGTGTAAGAAACATAATATAAAAATAATAAAACACTGTACATGCATGATTTAATAACTTCATCTGTGGCAATACCCATGAGGAAGTCGAAAATCATCTTATTTAATTTCCACTATTTTTTTTTCACTAAGCACATATCTCCTCTTATTAGAGGCAATTATATTTAAAGTTCAGAGACTAAATGTGCCCTTCCCATCAAGTTTATTGTGCCACATATATAATCCTCGCAGATATAATATTTTTGTGTAGCATTTTGTTTTAGCTCTTACAGATATCATATATTTTTGTATAACCTCGGTCTTCAGACTTTCCTTCTTTTGCTCTGTTATACCGCTGAGATTACTTCTACCTTCTATTGTTCTATCACCTTGAATTTAACAGCAGGAAGCATCCATTTAATTTTTAGGAAGTGTCGATTCATTCTCTGCTGATAATAAAAGGAATAACTTTTAAAGATAGTGTTTTTAAACGCGATTTGGACTCCTAACCATTTTTTCGTGCTGCTTTCTTACCTCTTAAAGGCGTATATTGACAAAATCCCAAGAAAAGAGCTGTAGCATAGAAGAATGAGATAATTTTTTTTCTTTAAGTTTAATTATTACAAGAAACCACTAGCAGAGTTTATTTATGAACTAGCAACCTAAAAGCAAATGGCTCAAAACAGTGACACTAATAAATAAATGTATCTGACAAAATTTTAGTAAAGACAACCGAAAAGGAAAGAAATGAGAGCTCCAAAATCGGAGTTAGCCAGTGAACATAATTGTATAATAATCCATATTAGTATTTGTTTCAAAATAAAAGGTGGAAAGGTAACAAAAACAAGCACCAACATGTCTTGAGGTATAGCTACTTATAAGAATAGAGGCGTAACAGAAGATAGGTAGGTGGAAAATTTCAAAAATATGAGAGATGCAGAGAGAGGAGAGAAGGACAGAGAGTAGAAACAGAAAGAAGATGAAACTAATAGAATATTCATGAAGCACTAATCTGATTTGGCATATCCGTTCTCTGCCATTTTCTCTTATTTATACATGATGATAATCACAATATTATGACAAAATTGGCTTATTCTTTAGGGTTAAGGTGCAAATTTATCAATGAAGTTTTACCGAAGGAGCACCTGGCACATTTATCTTTTGTTGGGTGCAAAAATACCAACGAACAATTAAAAAGGGTGCAAATTTACTAATGCTGTTAAATTTAACCTAACGGCGTTAAATCATAAGAGAAGAAAACCCCTAACGGCGTTAGGTCAAATTTAACGGCATTGATAAATTTGCACCCTTTTTCATTGTTCGTTGGTATTTTTGCACCCAACAAAAGATAAATGTGCCAGTCTGTAACATCCCAAAATTTATTCAAAGGCTAAGGATTAATTTATGGGAGTTAGATAGTAAGCCAAATTATGGAAGCTATGAAATTTAAGGAATCTTAAATTAAACAAAGGGAAAAATAAAGACCTAGTGTGTGTAATTAATAGGATAAAAATATACCTATATATATAATAATAATTAAAACACACACACCCTCTTCCCACACATCACACGCAATACACACACACACAATTCATATAATTAAATAACACACACACTACCCACATGGCACACACATACACATTTTTAATTAAAAAAAAACACACCCTCTCTCTCACTCTCTTAATCACACGGAAGCGCACACACACACTTCTCATTCTCTTCAGCCAAAATCCAAAAAGAAAGAAAAGAGAGAGTGAGTGAAAAAGAGAGAGAGCAAGAGACACATAATAGAAAAAGAGAGATATGTAAGAGTGATCGGTGCTACTAGAGGAAGGAAGAAGTGATTACAAATTCTACATACAACTCCATATCCTAATATAGGTGAGTTTCCTTCCCATATTCTTAACTCTTTCTAGTTGATTTGAGATTATTTTTGGGTAATTTGGGAAGCATAAGAACCTAGTATAATGAATTGTTGTCTTGTGAGGTTTTGTTTTAGGCAAAATAGTACATAAGGAAAGAATGAGAATTTGATAAATTTGAGGTTTCCAATGAATTCTATACGAAAAATTATATGGGAATACATGAGATTATGATTTTTGGATGATTATATATAAGTCTAGAATTTTTAGAAAATAAGAAGAGTTGTTGTTCGGTTAGTTTCTCTGAAATCATATTGGTTGTAAAATAAATTTCGGTAACCAAACCTGGTCAGAAAATTATGAAAGTTTCCAGAAGGAAAGTAGACATCTTAAGATTTAATTTGATATATAATATGTATCATTTGGGTTTATAAATAGTGAGATATGAATTTTTAAAGTTAGATGATGAATCTGGAACGTTTTATGGTACAAACGAGGTTTGACGAAATTCTGGGAATTTTGTAGCTATAATTTATGAATGGTAATATTTTTCCCTGAAAATATATTTAAATATTATCATATAAGATTTTGAACCATCCCATTTGGAGTTCTAGATATTTAGTTATGAATTTTAGAAGTTAAGCTACTGAAACTGGAAAGATTTTCTGGCAGTGCGAAACAAATTTAAAACTGGGAATTATTCATGGATAGGTGGTAGTTAAAAGTATTTTTATATTAAAATAGACTTCATAAGTGACACATAGAATTTGGAACCACCTTAATTGGATATTTCTAGGCCAAGATATGAATTTTCAAAGATTATTGAAAATTCTGACAGAATTGAGTTATAGTGAAAAAAAATAAAAAGTAAGGGTATTTTTAAAATAATTGGGACTCTAAAGGTCAAATTAAATACTTAGATTGGTATGAGTCCATTAAATACCTATTGGAATTAAGGTATTAGCTATAATGATAACCTACCAAGGTGTATTAAATTATTTTGGAATAAGTAATAATTCGTCCGTCCGTAAATTATAAATTATAGGATTTGACATTTGCCCGGGATGCCTAAGAGACTGAGAACAGGAACCAAATTTGGAAAGACTGTCAGGTAGTACCTTATCTCTTATATCATATGTGATGTCATGTATGTGTACCATATCATCTGTATATGTGTGGGACAGATAGTCCATAGGCGGTAAGACCCGTAAGTACAAGTTACACCGGGAGTTACCCGGGGGCGTCTTAAGCCAGGTAGGTTTGAGGCAGAAAGCCCGTGACTGTACCTTGTATGGGGCAGAGGCCCTGGGCAGCCAGATTGTGAATCTCAAGCGCTGTAAGTATGAGATAAGGGACCAGTTAGGCCCTTTTATGTGCTGCATTTCTGTAAGTTGTGCTGTTTGATGATTTGTTTTACATGCTTAGTATTTGCATATTATATGAGTGATCTGTGTACTACTGAGATTCTTTTGAATCTCACCCCTTTTTCAACAAATGATATACAGCAAAGGCATCCAGCTCTAATGGCAAGAAGGTAATATAGACGGACGAAGAAGAGGCAAATAAATTATGGACTGTTGGTTATCATTTTATTTTGGATGACTGTAAAATATTTATAAGTAGTTGTAGTAGCGATAGTAGTACTAGTACTCGCGATGAAGACTGTATACGTTGTAATCCGTATGCTAGACTTTCAATAACGTACTGGTATCCAGAAACCCATAAGTTAACCATCACGATGCGAACTATAGATAGAAAATGCCCTATATTTTAAATAAAATATTTTTAAACTGATAAAGATAATGAATTTACAAACTAAAATTTAGACCATACATATTTATTTTAAAAAGTTTTTAAAAATTTTATACAAATATAAGATTAAACTCTGTCTTAAATTGAGAATTTAAATTGTTTTGGTCTCAGGTTTGAAACCATTATATATTTAAATTAATCTAAAGGCTTTAGAAATTAAGGTGTTACATTTTTGGTATCAGAGCAGAGGTTCTGGCACTTGGCTAGTGTACTTTGCTGCTGTGAATAGGTATGTAGATACGTTACTAGTGATTCCGTAGCTAGAATGAATTGTGGGTTAGAGATGAACCCAAAGAAATATAATTTTTCCCAACCACTAACTAGGTAGACCGGTTTGGAAGATATGTTATGTATACCCAGTAGAGAAGGATATGATGACCTTTAAAGGGTTTGATGTCGAGCTAGTATGTGACCCGGATTCTGATGGAATTTTATTATTAAGCGTGCTTAGGTGAGAGAAATTTTAGAGTGAAATATGGTGATAATTTGGGATGCCATGAAAATGTTAGATTGAATACATTGAATATTTATGATAGGTTTGAATCCGATCTAAGCTGAAATAGTGTTTAGGTCAACATATGGCTCAAGTTACACTATGGTTCCAATATATGAAAGTATGACCCTGTGAACTTTGTGAACCTGGTAAATAATGCTGAATTATTAGCAATACTTTGGGGGAATGTTTGAGGATATTACTTGAATGTTGTAAGAATAGAATAGAAGGAATGAATCATGATGATCTTAGCATGTTATTGGGTATGGCTGAGTTTTTAGGATTAGGAACCTAAAAGTTTAGTGGACATATAGAGGATGAATACCAACTGAATTGTAACCTAAGAATCAAGTAATAGTTGAATTGATTCTTTAGGCATTTGAATTATGGAATTAAGGTATTAGAATATGGTAAAAATAAGAATAAGGTTTCTAAAGGTTGCTAGCTACTAATCTAGCATAGGAAAAGATCTTCATCAAAGAATATTTCCTTTCAAAGAATGAATGAGAATTCATTCTATAATGAAATAGAGTAATAGAAAGAATGAGAATAGCCACAAGTTATGGTCTCATAATTAAGACAGAGAATAGTATATGCTTATAGCTAACGGATTCCCTGAAAGATGTGGTAAATTTGATTTGTTTACCGCTCCACAAATTGGAAGTTATCCTAGGCATTGACTGGATAATGGCAAACAACATTTTACTGGACTGTGGTAACAAGAGAATTGAATATCTTGAATCACATAAAGGCAATGATGCTAGCATTAACCTGAATTTTCTCTCCGTAGCTGAAGCTGAGAAGTGTTTGAGAAAAGGGTGTCAGGGGTATCTGATATTATTCTCAGTTCAGGCAGAATCAGATGTAATGATTGAGAGTATATCTGTAGTGAATGAATTTCCTGAGGTATTTCCAGAAGACATTAGTGGATTACCTCCAGAAAGGGAAGTTGAGTTCACCATTGAGATTATGCCAGGTACCGGATCTATTTCCAAAGCTCCTTACCGAATGGCACCAAATGAAATGGCAGAACTGAAGAAGCAAATTGAAGAATTACTAGAGAAAGGGTTTATACGACCTAGTGTTTCACTATAGGGAGCTCCAGTATTGTTTGTTAAGAAGAAGGATGGGAGCCTACGTTTATATATTGATTATCGAGAGCTGAATAAGGTGACCATCAAGAACAAATATCTACTCCCCAGGATTGATGATCTTCTTGATCAACTATTTGGTTCTAGCATATTCTCAAAGATTGATCTGAGATCAGGCTATCATCAGCTGTGAGTAAGAGCTGAGGATGTGCCGAAGACAGCTTTTAGAACCAGATATGGACACTATGAGTTCTTGGTGATGCCCTTTGGACTAACCAATGCACCTGCCGTGTTTATGGACTACATGAACCGAATTTTTCGTCAATATCTGGATCAGTTCGTGGTAGAATTCATTGACGACATCCTAATATACTCTAAGAGTAAAGAGGAACATGAATAGCATTTGAGAATAGTGCTGAGAATTCTGAGAGAAAAGCAACTCTTTGCTAAGATGAGTAAATGTGAATTCTGGCTTTCAAAAGTTAAATTTATGAGCCATGTAATTTCACAAGAAGGAGTCTCTGTGGATCCTAGTAAGGAGGAGGCAGTACTAAACTGGAAGAGGCCAGAAACTGTAATAGAGATGTGCAGTTTTCTGGGTCTTGCTGGTTATTACCAGAGATTTATTCAAAATTTCTCCAGGGTCGCCATGCCGTTGACAAAGCTCACGAGAAAGAATCAAACATATGTGTGGGATTCCAAATGTGAGAGGAGCTTCATGGAGCTGAAGGAGAGGTTGACATCCGCACCAGTACTGATTATTCCAGATCCCAGTGAGCCCTATGTGGTTTACAGTGAGGCTAGTAAGCAGGGATTGGGATGTGTCCTTATGCAGCAGGGCAGAGTGGTGGCGTATGCCTCTCGACAGCTGAAGCCTCACGAGAAGAACTATCCCACTCATGATTTGGAGCTTGCGGCAATCGTGTTTGCATTGAAAATATGGCGACACTACCTGTATGGTAGTACTGTAGAGTTGTACTGTGACCACAAGAGCCTCAAGTATCTACATGATAAAAAAAATTGAATATGAGACAACATCGCTGGATGGAGTTGTTAAAAGATTATAATCTAGAGATTAAATATCATCCAGGAAAGGCAAATGTTGTTGCTGATGCCTTGAGTAGAAAAGCGGTGCAAGTAACAGTCATGATGGTCCGAGAACAGAAATTGTTAGAGGAATTCAGGGATCTAAACTTAACAAATCAAGTATTCCTGAATGCATACAAACCGAATGAAGTACTCCTAGCTAATTTTAGTGTTAGCCAGGAAGAAAGCAATCTGAGAACAGAAATTGAAGAAGCTCAAATGCAAGATGAACGAGCCCAGTTGATCTGAGGGATGATTGAAAAAGGTGAAACCCAGGATCATGATCTTTCTCCAAGTGAATTGGTCAGATACAAGCAGCGAATATATGTACCACTAAAGGTTGATCTGAGGCGGAAAATCCTGGATGAGGCATACAAGAGTCGTTACACTCTTCACCCAGGAATGATTAAGATGTATCATAATTTGAAGTCCATGTATTGGTGGCCAGGATTAAAAAGCGATGTGACCAAATATGTGGCCCGATGTCTCACTTGTCAGAAGGTGAAGATTGAACATCAGAGACCACCAAGACTTCTACAGAGTCCAGAAATTCCAGAATGGAAGTGGGAAAATGTCACCATGGATCTAGTGATGGGTTTACCTAAAATTAGAAAATACGATGCACATTTGGGTAATTGTCGACCGTTTCACCAAGACGGCACATTTCATACCCATTAATGCCAGATATTCCCCAGAGAAGTTAGCATAAATATATATACGGGAGATAATCAGACTCCATGGTACACCGAAGAGCATTATCTTCGATCGAGATCCCAGATTCACATCAAGATTCTAGAAAGCTCTACATGAAACTCTAGGTACGAAGCTGAAATTCAGTATGGCCTATCATCCACAGACGGATGGACAGTCAGAGAGAACCATACAGACGCTGGAAGATATGTTAAGAGCATGTGTATTAGATTTCAAGGGAAGTTGGGATAATTTCCTTCCACTCGCTGAATTCGCTTACAATAATAGCTATCATGCGAGTATTCAAATGGCTACTTATGAAGCATTGTATGGTAGGAAGTACCAACCAGACCCTGAACATATTATGGAATATGAAGATGTGGATATGCGAGATGATCTCATATATGAGGCTGAGCTAGAACAAATCATTGACATACAAGAAAAACAACTCAGACATCGAAGCATACCATTCGTGAAGGTGGTTTGGAAGGGACTGTCTCCAAGGGAAGCAACTTGAGAAGTAGAAGAAGACCTGAAGAAATGTTACCCGGAGTTTATATCTCAAGAAGTGTAACAAATTTCGAGGACGAAACTTATTTTACGGGGGGAGAATTGTAACATCCCAAAATTTATTCAAAGGCTAAGGATTAATTTATGGGAGTTAGATAGTAAGCCAAATTATGGAAGCTATGAAATTTAAGGAATCTTAAATTAAACAAAGGGAAAAATAAAGACCTAGTGTGTGTAATTAATAGGATAAAAATATACCTATATATATAATAATAATTAAAACACACACACCCTCTTCCCACACATCACACGCAATACACACACACACAATTCATATAATTAAATAACACACACACTACCCACATGGCACACACATACACATTTTTAATTAAAAAAAAACACACCCTCTCTCTCACTCTCTTAATCACACGGAAGCGCACACACACACTTCTCATTCTCTTCAGCCAAAATCCAAAAAGAAAGAAAAGAGAGAGTGAGTGAAAAAGAGAGAGAGCAATAGACACATAATAGAAAAAGAGAGATACGTAAGAGTGATCGGTGCTACTAGAGGAAGGAAGAAGTGATTACAAATTCTACATACAACTCCATATCCTAATATAGGTGAGTTTCCTTCCCATATTCTTAACTCTTTCTAGTTGATTTGAGATTATTTTTGGGTAATTTGGGAAGCATAAGAACCTAGTATAATGAATTGTTGTCTTATGAGGTTTTGTTTTAGGCAAAATAGTACATAAGGAAAGAATGAGAATTTGATAAATTTGAGGTTTCCAATGAATTCTATACGAAAAATTATATGGGAATACATGAGATTATGATTTTTGGATGATTATATATAAGTCTAGAATTTTTAGAAAATAAGAAGAGTTGTTGTTCGGTTAGTTTCTCTGAAATCATATTGGTTGTAAAATAAATTTCGGTAACCAAACCTGGTCAGAAAATTATGAAAGTTTCCAGAAGGAAAGTAGACATCTTAAGATTTAATTTGATATATAATATGTATCATTTGGGTTTATAAATAGTAAGATATGAATTTTTAAAGTTAGATGATGAATCTGGAACGTTTTATGGTACAAACGAGGTTTGACGAAATTCTGGGAATTTTGTAGCTATAATTTATGAATGGTAATATTTTTCTCTGAAAATATATTTAAATATTATCATATAAGATTTTGAACCATCCCATTTGGAGTTCTAGATATTTAGTTATGAATTTTAGAAGTTAAGCTACTGAAACTGGAAAGATTTTCTGGCAGTGCAAAACAAATTTAAAACTGGGAATTATTCATGGATAGGTGGTAGTTAAAAGTATTTTTATATTAAAATAGACTTCATAAGTGACACATAGAATTTGGAACCACCTTAATTGGATATTTCTAGGCCAAGATATGAATTTTCAAAGATTATTGAAAATTCTGACAGAATTGAGTTATAGTGAAAAAAAAATAAAAAGTAAGGGTATTTTTGAAATAATTAGGACTCTAAGGGTCAAATTAAATACTTAGATTGGTATGAGTCCATTAAATACCTATTGGAATTAAGGTATTAGCTATAATGATAACCTACCAAGGTGTATTAAATTATTTTGGAATAAGTAATAATTCATCCGTCCGTAAATTATAAATTATAGGATTTGACATTTGCCCGGGATGCCTAAGAGACTGAGAACAGGAACCAAATTTGGAAAGACTGTCAGGTAGTACCTTATCTCTTATATCATATGTGATGTCATGTATGTGTACCATATCATCTGTATATGTGTGGGACAGATAGTCCATAGGCGGTAAGACCCGTAAGTACAAGTTACACCGGGAGTTACCCGGGGGCGTCTTAAGCCAGGTAGGTTTGAGGCAGAAAGCCCGTGACTGTACCTTGTATGGGGCAGAGGCCCTGGGCAGCCAGATTGTGAATCTCAAGCGCTGTAAGTATGAGATAAGGGACCAGTTAGGCCCTTTTATGTGCTGCATTTCTGTAAGTTGTGCTGTTTGATGATTTGTTTTACATGCTTAGTATTTGCATATTATATGAGTGATCTGTGTACTACTGAGATTCTTTTGAATCTCACCCCTTTTTCAACAAATGATATACAGCAAAGGCATCCAGCTCTAAGGGCAAGAAGGTAATATAGACGGACGAAGAAGAGGCAAATAAATTATGGACTGTTGGTTATCATTTTATTTTGGATGACTGTAAAATATTTATAAGTAGTTGTAGTAGCGATAGTAGTACTAGTACTCGCGATGCAGACTGTATACGTTGTAATCCGTACGCTAGACTTTCGATAACGTACTAGTATCCAGAAACCCATAAGTTAACCATCACGATGCGAACTATAGATAGAAAATGCCCTATATTTTAAATAAAATATTTTTAAACTGATAAAGATAATGAATTTACAAACTAAAATTTAGACCATACATATTTATTTTAAAAAATTTTTGAAAATTTTATACAAATATAAGATTAAACTCTGTCTTAAATTGGGAATTTAAATTGTTTTGGTCTCAGGTTTGAAACCATTATATATTTAAATTAATCTAAAGGCTTTAGAAATTAAGGTGTTACACAGTCGCTCCTTCGGTAAAACTTCATTGGTAAATTTGCACCTTAACCCTATTCTTTAGTATATTGTAAAGACTAAAATGCCCCAGCTTATCATATGGAAACTCAAAGATACCCCAAAAAGTTAATGCCTCGTATTAGCTACGTAAATTAAATAGAGAGATCAAAGAAAGGAAAAAGAAAAGATCATATTTATTGTTATCAAACTCGGATTTTATAAATTTATCATTTTTATATTTTTATTTTACAAAATCAAGTTAAATCACTGATAAATTCATGTTAGTTGTAAACTTAAATAAATTTGTGAGTTTACACACGGACTTTACTTTTTTTTACGTTTCTAACTTATAAAATCATGTTAAATCATTCTTAAACTCATGCTAACTTTTTTGATTTAATCATACTTATTAGTTTTATATATGAATTTTATATAAATTTCTTTGTCAAATATGATAAATTATGAATGTTGATATATTTAATTTTAATTATTTAGGTTTAAAATACATATTAAATTAAATTGTGTTCATTTAATATATTTTAATTATGTAATTATAAATTATAAATACCTATTTAATGATAAAAGTAAACTCTTACAAGTTTACAATTCGAGTTTACAATACAAGTTTACGTCATTATCACGAGTTTGTTTAAACTCTTGAATTTGATAACTTGATGCTACTTCTGCTAGTCCTTAATGTAAGACCTAATTAGAAAGCTAATGTTAGTTCTAAATATAAAATCTATTTCACATTTTCCCCCCTCAAATTAATATGATTGATATTCCCTCAACAATAATCAAGGAATGGAGGAAATTAAGAAAGATGACTATGTTATTTTAAAAAAATATATATCATATTAACTAATTTAACTAACATCCTTGATATACACAAATTAGTTAATTATATATATCTTACATTAAATATCACATTAAACGCATTATTAACTTGTGGTCCATTTGAATTTTTCTTCCTTAAGGCCCGTTTGGAATAAAGAAAGGGTTGGAAAGGAATGGAATGGAAAGAAAAAGACTAGAGAGGAATAGAAAATATTTTGCCTTCGACGTATTTGTTTTGTACTGGAACATAAAATGTATTGATAAGAAAATTTTTTATTTAGTTGGAAGAAAATGAGATAGGAAAATAGGGCAAAAGACCATTTTGCCCTTATTATTATTATTATTATTATTATTATTATTATTATTCTCCAACCTTTTCACTAAATCGCATCATCACCATTGTCGACTTTTTCTTCATCCGCATCATCACCATTGTCGACTTCCTCCTCTTCTGTCACTGACGGATCTACAATAACGGTGGCAAAGAGGCCACTGTTGGCTTCTTCTTCCTCCTCCGTCACCCTTTCCGCATCATCACCACCGTTGACTTCCTCCTCCTCCGTCATTAACAGATCTACAATGACGATGACAAAGAGGCTACCATAAGCTTCTTCATGCTCTGCCATCAACCACCATGATTCCGACGTCACTCTCTTCCTCTCCCTCGGCATTGAAGAGGGGTAAGTTGGTCTTCTTCTATTTTCTTAGCTCGTCGGAAAATGGGTTCCTACCAAAATAGGTAGGAACTGATTTTCCCATGTATAAGGGAGATATCTCGATGTCGGAAAACATTTTCCTGAGAAAATGTGAACCAAACAACCGCTGGCGGACATAAAATGCCCATTTTCTATTTCCTTGCTCTGATTTGCACTGAACCAAATGGGACCTTATGCTTTTGCCAGCTTTAATTTGGGGTATTACATCCCACCAGAAAACCACATCAGCATTTATGATCCATGAGCAATGAATAAGAGTTCTTTTGTGTCAAACCCCTTAACAATTTGATATTCACAGAGTATTAAGTGCATAGTTCATAGGCATACAAAAAATAGCAGAAATATACTGATAACAAGTGATTGTATGCATTACAGGAAATCCTATAGAATTTGAAAAATATATACAAAGTCCAAAAGAAATAAAATTTAGAACTAAAGATAACCAATTGCGCTCAGACTAGAATCAGACCTTCAATCGCCGATATTTACGATTTTGCCCTTAGAGCCGCTGCGTTCTGCTGGAGTATTTTTAAATATTGAACAAGGGTGAGATTCGAATGAATATTAGTAGTAACATAGAATCAATCATATAAAATGAGATAAATAAATATGCAATACACCATGATATATAAAATGTTAACTCGTGTTGTATGCATACTGTCTAAGGCCAAACGATTGTTTGCAACCCTGGCTTAACTCGTGTCTATGGTCAAATGACATGTTTAGACCCTGGTTTATGCACGTGTTGTGCCCCAGGCACTGTCATGTTACAGGAAATAGCATACACAACATATAAATAATCACATAGTATATGAGAGAAAGAGTTACTATTTGGATCCTTTTTCAGTCCAACTGTTTATCCAAAACTTTTTCTCCGGCTCGAGCTATTACCAATTCCTATAAATTAAAATTAATAAGTAATTGGTTATTACTTGTAGTACTACTACCTTTAATTATATTCTGTTGGTTATCTCAGTTTCATTGGCTTCTACACAGTACAATTTTGCATAGTGCAATTTTTCTATTTTTTAGAAAATTGGCAGATTTTTCAATCAACTTTGAAAAATCATAACTAATTCTAGAAAATTCCAAATTGACTAGGTATAAATTCTAAATGAAGCTCTTGAAATATATTTTCATGGGAAAATATCAAAATTTGCTTAGTTTTACAATATTGCTCCCAGAATTTCACGAAATACAACTGTTCTAGATTACTCTTTAAAAACAGAGAACAACTTTGAAAATCCATATCTCCTAATGTACTTGTCCAAAAATTACAAACTACCTATCCATTTAAAGCTATGAATGTCTACTTTGAATATGAAAAGTTTCATAATTTTTGGTTAAAGTTTGAGTTTCCAAAATGTCGACACAACCAATCTGACTTCTAGAAACATATTCTCACAGCAACTAACTTCATAGGAAAAAGAATCAGACAAAAAAACTATCTATAGCCTTTGTTTAAGCTTCTGCAACTTTTCGATAGAAACTCTGTTTTCCAACGAGTAAAATAGAGTTGAGAAAACTAACATGCAACCATGGTTTTGCACCCTAATCTCAAAGATTTCGACTCTACATACTCCTAAACATGTTCCTTGTGTTTGGGGATGTGTTTATAGAAGCAAAGAGACCAAAAATCCCACATAAAATTGGCACACAATTACTAGTTTTTGTAACAGAAACTTTCAGGCGAATTTCATCACTTTCAGCAGAACAACAACCAGAAAAACCACCAAAAACAGCCTCTAATCCAATGGAAATGCAAGATAAGGATGAATGCAACTCACCTATACCAAAATATGTGGTTGTTTGTGGCAATCCAACCTTTCTTCTTGTTTGTTTCCGTTGAAGAATTTCAGCTTTCACTCACATCTCACTCTCTTCCTCTATTCTGTTTCTTTGTGTTTCTTTTATGTTTACCTCTCTCTTTCTCTAGCTGTTTGGTCGAATAGAGAACTGATGGTGAAGTGAATGGGAAGGTGAATGAGTGTTTTAAATGAATGGGCAAATGAGTGTGTGTGTGTGTGTCGTCCCAATGAGAGAGGAGTACGTGGTTGCTTTTCTAAAGGAGGTTGTGTGTGTGAGTCTATGTATGGAACATGTGTTTCTTAATGATGGATGAAAATTATAATGCAAGGTGGGGGATGAACGTGTGTTGCCAAGAATGGGTGTGTGTGTCAGTGAGTTTGGGTGTGTGTGTTTTAATATATATAGGTATATTTTTATCCTATTAATTACACACATTAAGCCTTAATTTTTTCCTTTGTCTAATTTCATATTCTATAAATTTCATAAGTTCAATAATTTGGCTTATTATTTAACACCCACAAATTAATCCTTTTATTAAATTTTAGGGTGTTACATTTTGTGTTTTTGAGTGCATGAATAAGAGTTATTTGGTGCGCAATAAATCATGTTTTATTGACATATCTAATTCTCTAAAATGTTTTGGGTGGCAATTTAATAATGCGAAATTAATTGTGAAATTTATAACAAATATATTTACATTCTTGTCAAACATAAAAGGCTGTACATGCATGGATCAAATACATTGTTGTCAAACTCACGAATTAACTCTCCAAATTTATTGTTTTTACGTTTTTATCTTGCAAAATCTATCGAATCACTCTTTAACTCATGATACTTGTAAAATTAGTCAAATTTGTAAGTTCACGTATTAAATTTACAGTTTTTATTTTCTACCTTATAAAATCGTGTTAACTCTTAAATTCTTATTAACTTTTTTGATTTGATCATATTCGGTGGCTTTATTTATAAATTTTTTAAACAGTTATTTGTTGAGTATGATAAATTATAAATGAGGATTTAATTTCAATTATTTAGATTTAAAATATATTTAAATCAAATATTTAAATTTTTTATATTTTAATTATTTAATCATATACTATTAATACCTATTTATTAATAAAAGTAAATTCTTACAAATTTATATCACGAGTCAACGGCATGATTTTACATTATTGTTATGAATTTGTTTAAATTTGTGAATTTGACAACCTTAATCCTATCCCTATGACTATATTAGAGAAACATGTATATTTGAAATGTCTAAATTAGCTAGTTATATTTGCTGATAAAAGAATTTAAGTAATTATATTATTATTTTACATCATACAAATTACGCAAGTTGCTATTGAATTAAAAATACACACACACAAAAAACCATCTCATCTATAAAATTTTTTTTAAAAAAATATAAAAATCATTTTACACCCACGTCAATTCAGGAAAAAAAAAAAGAAAGATCTAAACTTAATTTTGAAGGGTGGACACTTTCGAGATTATAATAATCTATTGTTAGGAGGCATCAATTAATATTATATGGATTAATATATGTGCAAGTTTGCTTCCCGAAAAAGTCTTGTGTACTGTAAAATCAAATGGCCACACTGAGGTGGCTGTATTTGATTACATTTAATTTTCCTTTTTTAAGAAGAGAGTTTCAAACTTGATCGGTGACCATTTTATCTTTATGAGTTATTAGCAACCACTTACATTTGAGTTTGGGCAGACAGGAATTATGTGGATGGAAAAAAATGATTATCATAAAAAGGAGGCTATATATTCTATTTAAGCTCAACAATTCATATAATTCATTATTATTATCATTTTAAATAATGCAGCCCTTTCAAATATTTAATTTATATTAATAGTTTATGGTCATATTGCTAAAACAGCTAATAAGTGTGGATAATGTGTCGGCACTAATGGGAGCATCTTTTTTAATGAGAATTTAAATATTAGTTTGTCATATGAGAAGTTAGATGTCAAACCCCTTAACAATTCGATATTTGCATAATAATAAATGCATAGTTCAAACGGCATACAAAAATAGCGGAAATATACTGATTATAAGTGCTTGTTTACATTACAGAAATCTTCATAGGATTTGAAAAATATATACAGAGTTCAAAAGAGATAAAATTTAAAACTAAAGATAACCAACTGCAGTCTCATTTTAATCGCCGATATTTACGGTTTTGCCCTTAGAGCCGCTACCTTCTGCTAGAATATTTTTAAATGTTGAAAAATGGTGAGATTTGAATGAATCTCAATAGTAATATACAATCAATCATATAAATATGCAATACGTCATGATATGTAAAATGCTAATTCGTGTTTTATACATACTGTCCAAGGCCAAACGATATGTTTGGATCCCTAGCTTAACTCATGTCCATAGTCAAATGGCATGTTTAGACCCTGGCTTATTCGTGTATTGTGCCACATGCACTGTCATGTTACAGAAAATGACATGCACAACATATAAATAATCACATAGTGTATGAATGAAAGAATTACTACCTAGGTCTTTTTTCGGTCCAACTGTTTATCCAAAACTTTTTCTCCAGCTTGGGCTATTACCAATTCCTATAAATTAAAATTAACAATTAATTAGTTATTACTTGCATTACTATTGCTTTTAATCATATTCTGAAGGTTATCTTAGTTTCAGCGGCTTCTACACTGTATAATTTTACATAGTGCAATTTTTCTATTTTTCAGAAAATTGGCAGATTTTTTGGTCAACTTTGAAAAATCATAACTAATTCTAAAAAATTCCAAATTGGCTGATTTTAAAGCCTAAATGAAGGTCTTGAAATATATTTTCATGGAAAAATATCAAAATCTAACCAGTTTCACCATATTGCTCCCAAAATTTCAAGAAATTTCACTGTTCTAGATTACTCTCCAGAAACAAAGCACAACTTTGAAAATTCATATCTCCTAATGTACTTGTCCAAAAATTACAAAATACCTATCCATTTAAAGCTATTAATTTCTTCTTTAAATTTGGAAAGTTTCATAATTTTGGTCAAGGTTTGAGTTTCCAAAATTTTGACAAAACCAATCTTCCTTTTAGAAATATATTCTGACAGCAACTAACTTCAAAAATTTATATTTCTCAATATACTAATCCAAATAACACAAAATATATATAAAATTAAATATTAGAATATTTAATTTATCTATGAAAATTTTCATGGCCATTGAAAAAGATTACACTACTCAAAACCACCACGAAACCAACTGCCAGAATCTGGACTTCCAGAATTTCATCTGTTTCTATATTTTAAAAATCATAAATCCCTCTAAAAATATCCAAATAGTGCATTCTATGACCATTTTTTAAAGCTTGTTATGTGTACTATATCCATGTAAAATTTCATAATTATTAGATAAGATTCACATGGTCAAAGCACAACACGAATGAGACTGACTTCTAAAAATGTCAGTTTTGATAGTTTGACTTCAAAATTCAATAACTCATTCGTTTTCACTCCAAATTGTGCCCTTCTTGATTATATTTCATACTAAAAATCCTAAAATTTTCATATAAAAAAGAATCAGACCAAAAGTCCATCTATAGGCTCTGTTTGAGCTTCTGCAACTTTCTTGCAAAAACTCTGTTTTCTGGCGAGCAAAACAGAGTTGATAAAATTGTCATGCAACCACGATTTTGGACTCAAATCTCAAAGATTTTGACTCTACATACTCCTAAACATATTCCTTGGATTTGGGGACATGTTTACAAAAGCAAGGAGATCAGAAATATCACCCAAAATGGATAAACAATAACTGGTTTTGAAACTGATCGGTGACAGAAATATTTCCGGTGAAGTTTCTTACTTCCAGCAACAAAACAACCCAGAAAATCCATTAAAAACAGCCTCAAATCGAATGGAAAAACAAGATAAGGATGTATGGAACTTACCTATATTTGTTTATGGTGTTGTATGTGAAGTTTTGAAGCTCCTTGTTTCTCTTCTTCTTTTGTTTTGCTCTCTCTTTCACTCACGTATCTCTCTTCCTCTGTTTTTTTTTTTCTGTTTCATTTCTTTCATTTCTGTTTCTTCAGCTGCTTAGTTGCTTGAAGAACTGATGATAACATGAATGGAGAGGGAAGATAGTGTTTTATTTATTGGTTAATTGGGTGATGGACGTATATGTGTGTTGGCCAAATGAGAAGAGAGAAATGATAAGGGTGTAGGTGTGAGTATATGTGTGATACATGTGTTTGTTATGATGGAAGGGAATCATAATGCATGGATGGGGTTGGACGTGAGCTCTTATAGAATGACAAGTGTGGGTGTGGGTGTCTCTTAGTGTCGGTAAGTTTTTTATATACATATAGGTATATTTTTATCCTATTAATTACACATATTAGTCTCTAATTTTTCCCTTTGTCTAATTTAAGATTCCTTAAATTTTGTAGGTTCCATAATTTGACTTACTATCTAGTTTCCATAAATTAATCCTTGTATTAAATTTTGGGATGCTACATTAGATACTTTTACGTTAGACTCAACCTTACCATGCTAATCATGTTTTATAATTGTCAGATTTGATTTTCTCAAATATTTGTGTGGCGATTTAGTAATGCAAAATTAAGAAACTTATAACAGATATATTTGCAATTTTTGAAGTCGATATTTTTATGAATAAAAAGGAAAAATATTATACATACATAGATATAAGTTATATCTACATTTAGAGAAGCGTGAATCTTTGAAATGTTTTAATTACTTATATTTTCTGATAAAAGAATTCATAAGTAATTACACTGTCATTTGACATCATACAAATTATGCAAGTTGCTATTCTATTAAAAAAACTAGGAAAAAAATTAAAATACCGTCTCATCTATAAAATCATTTTTTAAAAAAAATATAACAATCATTTTACTCCCACATCAATTCATGAAAAACAAGATCTAAACTTAATTTCAAAGAACATACACTTTCAAAATTATAATCATCTATAGCTGGAAACCTGAAAAAAGTGTTCAACTTTTGAGTACGCGGTTACGTTAAAAACTTGTTGAAAGAATTTTGATGCCTTTGGAATCCTACTCGGCTCGATTTAAATTAATTAGAATCCAATCCAGCCTCCAGCGGATACTAAGTGGCTTAGTAAAAGTGAAAAAATAATAATAAAAAGAAAAAAAAAAAACCTATACATATAAGCTGCCATCCTTTTAAGCTAGCTTAACATCAGGTGGTATCAAACCGACTCACCATTTTTTACAGGTTTTAAAATAGAAACATGTTAATTCAAACAATTAAAAGATTAGAGAAGACACTGATAACAATGCACCAAAGGAATATATTTTAGGGAGAATTTTAGTTATCCTATGGATGAGACTTTATTTTAGTAAAAAAAAAAAAACTGAAACTTCACTGCACTCCTTTGAATTAAAATAAAATTAAGTTTTGTGAAAAAAAAGATAATATGCCCTTCCTTTATTTTTTTTAAAAAAGTATTTTACAAGATAAATAAATACATTTATAAAATAAATAAAGGGATTAAAAAAACCATTGAATAATAAGAAATTTATTAATCCTAACTTTATTATTTATTTTTTGTAAGGATGAATAAATAAACATGGAGATTGGCTAACCATCCCGGCTAGCTCCCATTTTAATTCATCTATACAAGAAAGTTTTTTTACTAGCAAAGGGTAAACTACAAGAAACTTATATGTTTAAGAGTTTGAAAAGATAAATATGAAACATAAGTTATCAAAGTACACACCAATACTATTACACTCGGAAATTAGCGAACCGGTTCTTAAGCCAGTTTGGGCAAGTGTCCAACTAAAGGTTAGGGTGACCAGGAGTGAATTGGGTAACTCGAGGCAATCCAGATGAGTTGATGGGTTGATCCAAGTTACCTTTAAAAAAATTTATCATGCTTTTTTAAGACACAAATTGTATAGGGATATATTGGTCGAAATTAATAATAATTTTTGGTGTTAATGACTATTATTTTTGTTATTAAAGGATTCTATATAGAAATATTTTGTTATCAATTATCTATTTTAATATTTTATTAACAATAATATTTAGGGTCCGTTTGGTTCGATCCCATTACACCCTGCAGTGCAGTGTAATGCGATTCAATGGTAATGCAATGCAATATTGATTACAGGGCTAGTGTTTGGTTTGATTTTTAAGTAAGGTGCAATGAATTATTATTTTAACAATTATTTAAAATTAATATATTACACAAAGTCTATTTTACCCTTACTATAATCTTTCTAAAAAGAAAGTTAAGAGTCAGGTGAAGGAAGAGGAGGAGGTAGTGGTGGCGGTGCCGGGTGGTGGGTGGCTGCAGCGACAGAGGAGGAGGAGGTAGTACGGCGGCGGTGGCAGAGGAGGAGGTAGTGGTGGTGGCAGGTGGCGGCGGCGACGGAAGAGGAGGAGGAGGAGGTAGTGGCAGTGGCGGAGGAGGAGGAGGTAGTGGTAGTGGGAACAGAGAAGGAAGAGGTAGTGGCGGGTGGCGGCGGAGAAGGAGAAGGTAGTGGCAGCGGCAAGTGTTGGCGAGGGAGGAGGAGGAGGTAGTAGTGGCGGGGCCGAGCGGCGGCAGCGGCAGAGGAGAAGGAGGTGGTGGCGGTGGTTGCAGCGACAGAGGAGGAGGAGGTAGTAGCGGAGGTGCCGGGTGGCATCAGCGGTAGAGGAGGAGAAGGAGGTGGTGGCGGTGGTGGAGGAGGAGGTGGTGGTGGCAACGGTAGAAGAGGAGGAGGTGGCGGCTGTGGTGAAGGAGGAGGTGGCGGCGGCGGCAGGTGGCGGCAACGACAGAGGAGGAGGAGGTGGCGGCGGTGGCGGTGGCAGTGTGGCGGCAACGGAAGAGGAGGAGGAGGAGGTGGCAGCGGTGGTAAAGGAGGAGGTGGCAGCGGTGGTGGAGGAGGAGGCGGCGGTAGCAGTTGTGGCGATGTGGCTAAGTGAAAATATATAAGTAAAATAAAGAGAAGTAAAACTAAATGGTAAATTAGAATTTTCTAACTATGCAATGGGATGATAATGAAGATTCATAGGGGGGAGGTATGAATGAGGATTACCAATTTTTTGGTAATCATCATTACCATGGTAAACCCTATTACCATGCTAAAGAACTACCAAACACTCTTCTCATGGTAATGCAATCATGATTATCATTGCATGCATGCAATGTGGTTGAACCAAACGGGCTCTTAGTGATTATTTATTCTAGTATTATTAGATGATATTTTGATACTATGATGTTAATATATTAAAGAAATTATAAAAAATATTGGATAAGAATATGATTATTTTGTAAGTGGTTATTCAAGGTTTTGAATTGATATTTAATATTTTTATGGTATGATAAGAATTTGAATTATTATTATTTTTTTATTTTCCACCAGTTTAGTTCTTGGGTTACCTTCAAACTATCCCAATAACCCTTAACCTACCATCTCAACCGATTACGGCCTAATAACTTTGGTTGGGTCCCACAATATTCTACAGTACATTGACATTCTCTCTCTGGTATATTGATAAAATCATAAAATGACAATTTTGTAACACTAATAATGGAGACGATCAACATATGTGTGTTTGTACCTACGGAGCTAGAGCTGTTGGATCGGTGCTTAAGACGGGTATAAAACTTTTCAACTGTATAGTTAAAGAAGTTTTATACTTATCTTTATCTTAGACATTTTCAGGTGAAGTTCACAGCTGAAGAGCTTCGTCGCATTATGGACTTTAAGCATAACATTTGTAATATGTCTGTTATTGCTCATGTTGATCACGGTATGAACTGATATGCACAGCTTTTGTTTGGATAAGCCGATAAAGCAAGTAGTAACTGAGGAAGGTGAAGTAAAGCACGAGGAAGAAAGTAGTAATAACGACAGGTGAGGAGTGGTTAGAAGCAAAGCAAGAGCAACAGAGCATAAAAACCAGATAGAAATAAAGGTAAAAAATGCAATATCTTAAAAATTTAATATACGGATTAATTTATAGAAATTAGATAATAAACCAAATTATGGAACCTACTAAATTTAAGAAATTTTAAATTAGATAAGGGAAAAAAATTAAGGTCTAATGTGTGTAATTAATAGGATAAAAATATACCTATATGTGTATAAAAACACACACACCCATACTTGGCAGCACGCATACAGCTCCACCTTGCATTACAATTCCCTCCTATTATTAGCAAACACACGTCCCATACATACAATCACATACACTCACCTCTCTATGCATATCACTTTTAGAAGCAAAACCACACATGTACACAACTACCTATTATTCATTTTTCAATCTTCATTTGACAGCGCACACACACACAACCCCCACCCTTGCATTATGATTCATTTCCATAATTAACAAACACATGTACCACACACATACTCACACCTATACCCTCATCATTTCTCTCTTCTCATTTGGCCAACACAAATATATGTCCAACACTTAATTAACCAATAAATAAAACACTCTCTTTCCTTTCCATTCACTTCATCATCAGTTCTTTGTTCAACCAAACAGCTGGAGAAATAGAGAAAGAAAACAGAGAAACAAAGAAACGAAATAGAAAAACAGAGAGATAGACGAAGGAAGAAAAGAAACAAGAAAGCTTCAAACTTTCCATACAGCATTATAAACGTATTTAGGTAAGTCTTCTCTATTTTTACCTTAGATTTCTATAGGATTTCACTAGTTTTGCTGGGTTGTTTTGCTGTTGGAATCAAGAGAAGTCACCAAAAACGTTTTGTCACCGTAAAATATCAAAACCAGTGATTGCGTGTCAATTTTATGTGGGATTTTTTGTTGGAAATTGTGCCCTAAGGACCAATCATTGTACCTTAAACATTATTGTTATTTAAGAATTTCTCCTTATTGTTATCATATCATTTGCATGTTTATTATGATAATTGTATCATTGGATGAACTATAAAGATTATCCTAAATGTCCCTGGTCAATTATCTATACGTGAGCAAAGATGAAATAAGACCAGTATGACTTTGATGAGGTATAGAGATACAAATCAAAGTCTTAGGCACTTGTAGGAGTATAAGGTGTTGAACCGACCCGCTATGAGAAAGTTGCATAGATTAAGTCATAAGCTTATCTCATACATATAATCATGTCACAGTGCCCTCTGACCTGAGATCATCATAGATTCCTGCATGAAACTTGCTAAGTTTTGACCTAGTCAAAAGTCACCTTTGACCAGGTGATGATAAAGGCTACAATCGGGCTTAGGAGTTTTCATGAAGAGGAATGTGAGTGGTCAAGATGGAATTTGTCCCTCACATTAGTGAGAGATATTACTGGGCCCCTCGATGAGTGAGTCTGAGAAATGTATGACCATACTGTAATGGGAAGGAGTTTCCATTTCTAATTTCAGGCTACTCAGGAATCGGGAAAGTGATGGTCAGGAACAGGAGGATGACGTTGTCCATGCCTCATCCTTGACCAAAATATCGTGTGACAAAAAGGGACGTGACATGGTTGTATAAAAGGTTGCATCGTATCATCGATCCTCATGTGAATTGGGTAGTCGCAATGTCTTACTAGAGGCCGCTTGCGACTTGTGGGCTAGAATAGTTTTTGGCCCACTGCCAACTTCATGTGGGCCTACAGGGTCGCACACAAGAATAGCCCAACACGAGCTATGATGTCCAGATTCATTGAATCTAAGATGTGTCTAAGATTCAATGAATACAATATTTGACCTAGGGTGGATGAATTATATATATATATATACATATATATATATATACATACATATATATATAAATTCAAAAAAAAAAAAAATAATATATATAGATTATAATATTATTATAAGATGTTAGTTTTATATTTAATTTATTTGATAAATTAAATAATTAAAACTAATACAGATATCATATCTTAGATTTAATTTATAAAGATAAATTAAATCTATTGGCTCTTTAATTAGATTAAATGAATATGATAAATTAAATCTGTTTGACAGATTTAATCAAGTCAGATTTATTTGATTTGATTTGAATTTCAAATTAATTAAGATTAATTTTGAGATTCCAATACGGCCTACATCAGATATAAAATTCGAAGGCCTAGAGAACCCTAGGATGTACGGAGAACTTGGAGAGCCGCGAGAAACCTTAGAGAGGCATCTTGGAGGCGCTAGCACGCTGCCGCATTGGGTCTTGTTCGTGTGGATACTGGTAGAGGGAGGCGACCAGAGGTGTTGACTCCTAGAGATCGAAAGCACGAAAAACATAAAGGTACTATTCTAACTACTCGATTTAGACGTCTTTGATAGATCCGTGATTGGGATTCGAGGTTTTTAAACGGTTAATTTTTTCGCTGTGTGTACGAATCCCAACATTTTTAGCCTCTTTGCTTATGTAATCACGTCCTCAAACACAAGAAACATGTTTAAGAGTATGTAGAGTCGAAATCTTTGAGATTGGAGTGAAAAATCATGGTTGCATGTGAGTTTTCTCAACTCTGTTTTACTCGCCGGAAAATAAAGTTTCTGCCAGAAAGTTCTAAAAGCTTAAACGGAGGCTATAGATGGATTTTTTGTCTGGTTCTTTTTCCTATAGAAATTTTAGGATGTATAGTATGAAATAGAATGAATAAGAGCACAATTTGGAGTCAAAATGAATAAGTTATTAGTTTTTGAAGTTATACTATCAAAATTGACATTTCTCAGAGTCAATCAGATTCGTGTAGCATTACGAATAAACAAATCATATTCAATATTTATGAAACTTTACAGGGAGGTATTAGACATCTCAATATTTAAAATTAGTGGTATAACGCATCATTTGGATATCTATAGAGGGAGTTATGATTTTTGAAAGTTTGGTTTAGAAACTGGTGCAATATGGAAGTCCAGATTGTAGCAGTTGGTTTCGTGGTATTTTTTAGCAATGAAATCTTTTCTAATGGCCATGAAAATTTTTATAAATAGAGTACATATTTTAAGATTTAATTTAATATATAATTTTTAATATTTGGATTAGTATACTTAGAGATATGAATTTTTGAAATTAGTTACTGCCAGACTATGTTTCTGGATATCAGATTGGTTTTCATGTGATTTTGGAAAACCAAATCTTCACCAATAATTACGAAACTTTCCATATCTAAAGAAGACATTTAGAGTTTTAATTTGATATATGGATCACAATTTTTGGACGAGTACATTAGGAGTTATGTATTTTCAAATTTGTACTCTATTTCTGGAGAGTAATCTAGAATAGTTGTATTTCGTGAATTTCTGGGAGCAATATGGTAAAACTGGGTAGATTTTGATATTTTTTTTCATGAAAATATATTTCAAGAGCTTCATTTAGTCTTTGGACCCAGTCAATTTGGATTTTTTAAGAATTAATTATGATTTTTCAAAGTTAACTGAAAAATCTGCCAATTTGCTGAAAAATAGTAAAATTGCATTATGCAAAATTGTATTGTGTAGAAGCCACTGAAATTGAGATAGCCAGCATAATATGATTAAAGGCACTAGTAATACAAGTAATAACAAATTACTTGTTAACTTTAATTTATAGGGATTGGTAATAGCCCGAGCAGAAGAAAATTTTTTGGATAAACAGCCGGACTGAAAAATGACCCAGGTAGTAATTCTTTCTTGCAAGTATTATGTGATTATCTATATGTTGAATACGTCATTTTTTGTAATATGAGCTAGTGTTTTGGATACACCAATTTGCCAAGTTGTGGTCAAGGACCTAACAAGGGCGCCGAGTAGACCAAGGTGCAAACATGTTGTTTGACCTTGGGCAAATGCACATATATTTTTAATCATCTTACATGATATGACATTGCATATTTATTTTCGTATTCTATATGTCATATTATATGTTACTACTGAGATTCATTTGAATCTCACCCTTTTTCAATATATAAAAATATTTCAGCAGAAGGTAGCGGCTCTAAGGGCAAAACTGTAATTACTGGTGACTGAGGTCCGATTCAAGTGAGATTGCAATTGGTTATCTTTAGTTTTAAATTTTATTTCTTTTGAACTCTGTATATATTTTTCAAATCCTATGAAGATTTATGTAATGTAAATAAGTTCTTATAATCAGTATATTTCCGTTATTTCTGTATACCGTCTAAACTATACATTTATTATTATGCAAATATCAAATTGTTAAGAAGTTTGACAAAAAAAAATTGTTAGTTGAAATGAAAAACGGTGTCATCCTTTATAAAAAAGAATACATGTTGGAATCTTAATAAACAAACTTGTTAAGAAGACTTTAACGTTGATGATCCGGGCTTGATAGAAATTTAGCTTAAGTCCAAAGTGACTTGGGGATATTAAAAAAAGATGGTAGAAAGAAGCCACTCTTTCTCACTCGAACCCAACAAGTGGGAACCACTCAAAACGCCATTTGCTTCAAAATGGAAGAAGTAGAGTAAATGGTCATACTAAAAATACTCGGGTATTAATGTTTGATGCCTCAGCAAACCGAGGGAACTAAATGTCATATTAGAATTTATTTTTTCCAAAAAAGAAAACCAATTTATCTAAATTCCCATTTCAACTATTTTTTCTAATGGGTATCAACTCCAAGCCCACCTTGTTAGGGGCTTACAACTAAGCCCAACTATGAAGAATTGCCATTTTTTCTCTCCCAAAACAATTGTAATTACACACACATACATGCGAAGGTATTGCCAAAACGGTGAGCGAGAGAGAGAGAGAGAGAGAGAGAGAGAGCGAACAAAATATAGTGTTGAGAATTAAAACATGGGTTCAGATTTTCTTTTACACTGTATAATTGAATTGGAAGATATGCTGAGCGGAAATTTTTAGTTATTTTCCCCAAAGTTCAAATCTTAGTTCTTTAATTGAATTATAAAAGTAACCTTTTTTTATTAGATATTGATCCTTTACTTTATTACCAAATCACAAATAAAAATATATGCCCACATGAGAATGAAATCAACATTGAGAATGAAGATATCATCGTCTTACTTGTTGTGTATATATTTATATATTCCTTTGAGGGGAGAGGTATTAGCATCAATTCTTTGGAAAGCACAATTCATTAATTAATTCTTGACATAGAATATTTGTTCTTCCTTACCCATCTTCTAAGCTATAAATACCAGAAATATTATCCATCCTACAAGCTTTCTCTACGAGATATAACTAACTTCAACCATGCATAACATTTTCGCCAACTATATATATATATATATATATATATATATTCAACAATAAATATCTTCTTCAAAATCTGCATATCTTCTCTTCGTCAGTACTGTGAACATGTTGAATAATAATGCATGTGAAGAAGGTATGTACGAATAGAAGAGTTCAAAGTATGGGATATCTCGGAGCATTGCAATTTCATTGATTCTGGGCTGTGTTTTCTTGTACATGTTCATGTCCATGTTCCTGAAGCAAATGCTTAGGCCCAGGTCTGTTCTGAAAATGCCCGCTGAGTCAACTAAAGGGATGTATGGTGGTGACCTTGCGTGGAAGAGACTTAACTATGTGCTCAGACTTCCCCCTCAAATTAATGAAGTCAATTCGAGATTTGGCTTTATTCTCCACCACAACTTATAGTACTTGATTTCCGATGTGTGTGTGTATGCCTTCGGTCTGTATGAACTCATGAACGCAAAGTCCATTGCCTTGTATATATACATACTTCCATTAATAATATATTCTAACTATCATGTCTAATAAATAATTATATAATGTTTTTATAGCAGTAGATGCTAGGGCCTAGGGCAAGTGAGAGAGGACAATTCCAAGTGGCATGTGGGTATTGTTGTCAAACTCATGAGTTGACTTTCTAAATTTACTGATTTTATATTATAAAATCGTTTCGAGTCACTATTAAACTCATACTAGTTGTAAACTCAGTTAAACTTGTGAGTTGACTCTCTAAATGTACTAATTTTATATTTTTTACTTACAAAATCGTGTTAACTTTTTTTATTTGATCATGCTTAGTGGTTTTATATATAAATTTTAAATAAATTTCTTTATTAAGTAAGATAAATTATGAATATTGATGAATTTAATTTTAATTATTTAGATTTAAAATATATTTAAATCAAATTTTTGTTATTTTTATATTTTAATTATTTAATTATACATTATTAATATTTATTTGTTAATAAAAGTATACTCTTATGAGTTTATAATTCAAGTTCTAAATACAAATTTACATTACTAGTATGAATTTGTTAAAACCCATAAATTTAACAATTTTTCATATGGGTAAATAAAGGTACTGGAAATCAGATTTGTTACTAAAGTGGTTAGTGGACATAGTGGGCCAATGATTAGTGATTTAAAACATATCAAGAACATGCTTTTTAACTCAAACCTCCCATTTTCATTACTTACAGCAGGAAGAAACTTTGAAATTTAACTTTTCCTATATTGCTGTCTAAATTATTAATTGGGGATATCCAAAATTATAATTGAATCAAACTCTTGGCAAGAAAAATCTCCAATCTTAAAGGTGATGATTTGGTGTTGATCATTATTGCATGGACAAAAAAGTCAAATGTTAGTTCTGTATTAATAAATTGTCAGAGATACAAAATTAAATTCAACATCATCCATATATGACTTGGTATAATTATCTAAAGATCAACATTAAAAAAAAATTATCTAAAGATAACCATGCTCGTACTCATCTCTTTATCCGTCGATAAACAACAACGCTAAGTGTACTGAATTATTATCGGACTACATATAAATGCGAAAATTCTATCACAATAATGCGCATTGCTTAAGTCAGTTAAGTGTACTGAATTATTATCGATACTTACAAGATAAATTTCAAAGCTTGAGTTTGAGATCACTTAATAGGAAATTTAATTAAATACATAATTCATTTTCAAAAATAAAAAATCTGTGGTGGAGAGAAAATATTTTCCTTTCCATTTTTTATGCAGCTCTAACAATTACGTTTTGGATATGATTGATTACACAATAATAAAGAGAAATGATTGATTAAGCAATCATATTAGAAATTGATTTCAATTCTTTTCTAAATTAAATCACATTATAAGTAATTTGGAAAGAATGGGTATTGAAGAAACTATCAAATTAAATTAAAAATAATTATTGATTCATTCTCTATCAAAGCTTTTGATTTATAGCATGCGCATAATTTGTGCATATCTCGAGCGTATTTGTGCATAACTTTTTTACTCACTAATATATAGAGGGATCATCGACTTTTGTCTCCATTAGCCACTACTCGCCTTCTGCCACCCAAAAAATTCTGAAAAATAAAATAATATTTTTTTTTAGGCCCAGGATATTCACCGTCAATAACAATGAGTAACCTCCTCACATTGAGTGAATAAAATAAGGCTTTGATTGAACATGATCATTCAACTTCCACACACACTGATTAAACGGATTCATTATTGCTCTGGACGTACACCCCTGCGTGGAATTTGGAAGTTGAATTAATATGTGGCCCATACCAATGTGGGCTTGGAGTCAAGGCCCATAACATAAAATAATTAAAATATGGCTTTTTTCCTACCAAAAGCTTAAATAAATTGATTTTTAAGGCATGAGACTCTTGAGTAAGTCCAATCCCAATCACTTCAAGCTACATTAAGCTTATTCAGGTTAACTTTTAGGAAAATTCTAGAAAAATACTGTCAAAATTGAGAAAGGACAAAAAGGTATGGTAAATTTCTAAAATATCAAATCAGAGCAAGAGTAGAAATCTGTGATTTGAAATTTTATGCAAAAGGCAATAATGCTCTCAGTGATATTTGAAAAAAAAACAAAGGGAAGGCCAAAATTGTGGGTTGGCGGAAGAGTGGCTGAGAAACAGAGGAAAAACCTAGGAAGGGAAGGGGCGAAGGGCTACTCGGCACGGCGATTGGAAGAGAAGGACGGCGTGACGGAGTGAAGAAGAGGAAGGGAATGAAGATCTCTTGATTGAGCTTTGATAGCGTGCTACAGAGTTGGAAGGTGGTTTGACAATAGTCGGTGTGTCGAGAGACGATTAGCGCCAGTATGTTCCCATGTTTCTTTTTCTAAAGTTTTAGCGTTTTGGTTGCATAAAATCGATTCATGTGGCTGAAAGAAACAGGTGAAACTTGAGTTGAATGTAATGAGAATTACACCTTAGATTCAACGGCGTGCTGCGAAGTTGAAACTGGAGTAATGATCAGTTTGTACGATGAAAATGTTCCTTGATAACAAGTTGGAGGATTAATAACAACACCTCCCTATCTAATAATAACACCACCGTTTAAATTAACGACTTTACTTTCTTGTTTATTAACTTCTAAGGCAAAAGAAGGAAAGTAACAAGTTGGAGGGCAAATAACAATACCACGTTCTACATTAACGCTTCACTTTCTTGTTTAACAACTTTGGATGCAAAAAGGGGAAAGTAACAAGGTGGAGGGTCAATAAAACACATCCCTTTCTATTAACAGCACAAACTTATACTTTAACGACTTTACTTTCTTGTTTATCAACTTTTGAGGCAAAAGGGGGGAAGTAACAAGGTGGAGGGCCAATAAAACACATCCCTCTCTATTAACAGCACAAACTTATACTTTAACGACTTTACTTTCTTGTTTAACAACTTCTTATAGAAAGGTACCAAATTTATAAGTTGGGGACACAAATAATAACACCTCTCCCTTTATTAAAAACACTATGTTCTACATTAACTAATGTCAATGTTTTCATTAACTACTTCGGAGGCATAAATTTGAAAGTAAGAAGTTGGAATGATGATAATAACACCAGTGTCTATATTAATAAAACACTATTCAACATTAACGATATGAGCTTCTGCTTTCAAAACTTGCTATTAGACAATCCACCATATGCCCAGCGAAAAGTGAGAAATTAACAATATGGAAGGCTTATAACAACACATGTCTGTAACACCTCAAACCAAATAACAAAATACTTAACCAAAGTATTTGACATATCGTCAATAAGGATATTCAACATCTAAATCATCAAAATATAAAATCAGTTCAAATAAAACCCACATCACATTGTTAAATCAAGTTCTCAAAATATTTCAGCAAAACAAAATAAAATGCGGAAGTTTAGGGTCATGGAAAATAAACAACAACATAACATATGTTTTAGGAGCACAAGAAAGCCTTCAAGGCTCACTCCATAGGTGCCTTCCTTTGCTCCCTATTAGAACAATCACCTGAAAAATGTTAATGTAAGGAATGAGATTTCACGTCTCAGTAACTACTGAAAGTTTCTACCATATATAACAAACCACATATGATAAAAATGAGTTCATTATGTATATATTTGTATGTACCGTAATCCTCATACAAGAAAATTACTAATTTGATTATCATCATGTCAATCTGTATTTTTATCACAACAAGTAATATATAATTATGCAAAATGCAACCTCCCTTATATCACCGTCCATCCTTATTTCTCTGAATGGAGTCATAGGCTAACACAAAATCCAACAGAAACTCACCCATTTAACTGGATTGTCCCAAGCTCACCAGTTTTTAAGATGCACCCGGCCAAAGGTGTAGAGCTTAAGTCTGGACTTTTGCTTCCCTCGTTAAAAGAACACAATTAAGGAGGTGTCATATGTCTCACAGCTCCAATGCAATCTTGACCAAATGAGAACATGGAAGAAGGGGCCCTGACAAGTACCATCCACTGTGCACTAAGTGATGGCATATCACGTGGTAAAAGATCTCAACATACAAGTTCTTCCTTACTCCAGTCCACCATAAATGCAACCGCCATGACAGTTATATTTAATCATCAATAAATATAAATAAAAGGCAAGGTACAATAAATCATACTTCTATTCATATTAAATATCATCAATATTCAAACATACCTAAAAAGAACCAATAATCCAACAATACATTAATTAAAATTAAAATTATTAATTACTTGAATAAAAATGAGTTATAAAGAAATTTGATTATAACAATATTTATTTGAGAATTTATAATACATACACATATACATATAATTCAGTCTATTTTTAATAAAATATATTTATTCACAATCATACATAATTTACAAGTATATGGGAAAATATTCAGAGTTACATGTTATTCTCTAGCTTATAGGTTATCACACAAGAGTTACTTCAAAACTCTTAATGAGCGTCTACAATACCAAACATAAATACCTATTAATATATTGCTCATAACTATTCTAGGATTACTTTAACACTACACTAAAGCCTTAAATTGGACTTGACAGAGACAACAAACCCAAAAAATAATATGAAATAACGAGATGTAAGAAAATAAAGTAAAAGAGGTGTAACATCAAGGTCTTAAAGATTATATTTATATAATATTACACCAAACAAGGTCTTGAAGAGAGAAAATGATAGAAAAATATATTCACACACTCATGAACATTAGAAGGTGGGAGGAAAATAGAAAAAGGAAAAATAAATAAACAAATAAATTAAAAGACTAGGATACGTTGAAAAATGAAATCAAAGAAAAAGAAAAGGAAAAGGAAAACACATTTATCTATATAGGTACGTATGTGATCACGTGAAGGAGAGAGGAAGCATTTAATGCATGTGAAGGAGAGAGGATTGGTAACAATTCAATGGGTGTGTGTATATATATATATGTGTGTAAAAATAATAATAATAAATAAAATAAAATGTAAACAGATTCATCGTTGGGGAAGGATAAGTAAAAATGAGAAATTCCTTATAAAAGCACAGGAATCACTATAAAAAAAAATGTCAATTTTTGACGGAAAACAATTCGGTCATAAAAGTCATCCAAAAATTGTCAGAAATTCTGTTACAAATTTTCTGACGGAATTTGCGACAAAAATTTTTTAAAAAAAAAATCAGAATTTGCGACGGAAATTTCCCACGAAAAAATTCTATCAGAAATCAGAATTTCCGAAGGAATTTGTGACGAAAATTTTTCGTCTGAAATTTCCGTCTCAAATTTTGTCGGAAATAGGTATTAATTAATTTTTTTATTATGATTTATTTAAATAATAATTAATCTATTTATTATGTATTAATTCTCATTTTCCCTACATTTCTTCTTCTTACTAATTTTCAAGTTTATGACTTTCTTGAGAAATATTTATTTGGTTGGTAGGAAAAGCGGAAATAAAAAAGGTTTATGCTAACCAACGTTTTTGAGAAATGGTCAGTCCTTGAAGTTGCATTGCAGATTTTAAAATCTATCAATGAGCTTTTAAAAGAGTTTCAGAAATCTGACTTGATAATTCTTGAAGCTGGATTATAGATCTATAAGTTAGCTTCACCGTTTTAATCCTTATACCTAATTTTTCTTAATCTTCTTGATTGAGAGCATAAAATGATATAATCAGCGCATCTGAAAAAAAGAAAGAGAGGGAATTCACATTTATTAAGAGTTTAAATTTTAATTATTATAAGAATTATATGAAAAATTGAATTCGTATAATATACAATGCATTTTGTACCAAAATATTCAAAGGATTGAGTTTTAAAAAAATTCTATCAATACGTAATTTTTTATTTTTAGCATCTTAGAAAAACAATTAATTAGTATTCTATAATTTAAAATAGATCCCATTGAAATTTGTAAGCGTATTGACTTCATTAATAATTAAGAGATCAAAATAAAAACTTACGTAAAATTAGAAAGATTAAGTAGATTTTCTTTTTTTAAAATAAGACTAACATATAGCCATTACTGTTAGAATAACCAAATATTAATTAGTTGTGTGGTATGAATTGAGTCTAGGAGAATCATAACAAGCTCTAAATGAGAATTTCATCGCAAAACCTAACGTAACGTTTTTGGCCAAATATGATTGCTTTATGATTTTATGCTTCTATATATCAACATTAATATATGTTAAATCAAATGATTTTTTTTGTTTTCTAAGAGAATAATCAAAAAATAATTCAAGCATGCCATGCCATGATAATATTATTGAAATAAAACTCATTTTTACCAATATTAGCTTAAACTAGAATGATTTTTCTTAACACATAAATGTGATTTTTTAGAAAATAATTTAGTTAATATTTCAATTTTTAAGTTTTTTATTATTTAATATGAATTAGTAATATTAATTACTATTTTTTGACAAGCAGTGTGTAAATTACTATATATTAATTATATTATAAATTTAAATTTAAATTATTATTAAATTATAATATAATTTTCAGCAAAAAAATTATTAAATTATAATATAAATAAAAAATTATTAATTCATATTTATTATTGAAATTAATATATATATATATATATATATATATATATATATATATATATATATTCTATCATATATTATATACAAATACAAATTTTATAAATACAATAAAAATAAAATATATAATAAAATGAATAAAAAAGATATTAATAATGAAAATTTAGATATAATATTTAAGTAACAAAAATAAGAAAACTAAATTGTAATGTTTAATTATATATATATATATATATATATATATATGATTTTACATTTAAATTACACAGGTTCTTCTTAGCTCAACTGGCACACGCGTGAGAGGTCATGGCTTTGAATCTCAACTTGGTCACAAAATGCAACCAATTTGTGCTATCGACACGTGGCGGGTGACGGAGGGCGACACGTGGCACAGACGGTGGGTGACATGTGGCAGTTGACCGGGACATAGGTGGTCGGTGGTGGCAGTTGCCGGCGTGGTGGCTGTGGGCGGAGATTTCTGTTGAAAAATAGCGTAAGGAAATTTGCCACGGAATTTGTGACGGAACAAATTCCGTCTCAAATTGCGAGGGAATTTTCCACGGAAATTCATATTCCGTAGCAATCAATTTGTGACGGCACTTTTTGCGACGGAATTTTTTCCGTCGGAAATTCCGTCGCAAAAAACCTTTGTTCCGTCGTAAAATCTGTCAGAAATTACATGTTTTTTTGTAGTGAATCTAGATGGAGTTATATATATATATGTGCGCGCGCGCGCATGTGAACCTGTGCGCACACCATAAGAAAGAAAGAGATGAAGAAAGAATGTAGGATTAGACAAGTTGTATTGAAGGGAAAAAATTGCAGATGAACAATAGAGCGGTAATATGTGGGTCAAGAAACATATTTCATTTCCAGATCTACAGTAACCTATAGTAGCTTTTCGGTGGTGAGAGAAAACAAAAAAAATGAAGAAGTTGACAAGCTTAGACAAAGGAAAGAACAAAAAATAAGTGATAAGGTGAAAATACATTACATTAGAAATATGGGAGGATGAACAAGAAGAGAAAAAGGAAGAAACGAAGAACCTGATGGGTGTTTGAAAGCTGCAGTGCTTAGGGATTTATGTGGGATAGGGTATCTATAGGAGAGATGTTAGGGTTACTCCTTTTAAAATAATATTTATTTTGAAAAAATAATAAAATAAAAATGTTAGTAATATTCTGACAGAATTTTTTCATATTATTTATTCTAATATTATGAGAATATATACCAATATATTTAAAATAATTATTTAAAGGATTTTCATTTGTATTTTATTTTTGTCTTCAATTAAATATTTTGAACTTAATGCTTCTTTTAAATTATGAACTTATTATATACTCTCTGTTTAAATAAAACGTAAGCTACAACTAACTCTAAATGTTATAATTGAGGATGTTGCAATGTCTCTATATTAACAACATAATATTCAACATTAACGACATGACTTTCTGTTTTCACAACTTGCTATATTCATCAGATGCTGTGTGACGACAGTCTGCATAATTACTTTCACTAATAACCTGAAACCAAAAAAGTGTGATGGAGACTTTTTTACACATTCACATATTTAATGACAAGGGAACATTAATAGTGCAATAACACATAATGTTTCCTTGTCACAAACATTGCAGTACATAAGACATTGTGAATACAGTAAGTACAAAATGGATTAGGCATATGAAAGCAACCCATCTTCCAAAAAATTATGAGTGGGTTAACAGTAACTTGACAACTACATGTATATTACTTTCAAAAGTGTAAGTTCAAAAGATTGCAGGTCCATCATCCTACATCTACTATTAACAACAACACAATTTATTTTAACATCTCAATCTTCTCTAATAACAACACCCCTCCCATATCATCACTTTGCGTCTACTATTAACACCAACACAATATATTTTCACATCTTCATCTTCACTAATAACAACACTATTCCCCTACCTTACTATCGACGGCCGGCCAAAGTTTATATTGACGCAACGTTCAACCCTTAATTAGTCATGAACAACAAAAAAGGAACAATCTTTAAAAATAATGTAACCAAACACAATGAAAATCAATGACACAACCTTCAACATTGTCCAATTACCTTAAAGCCATACATTTTCTCCATCTTCACCTATCAACCCCCTTACTCTAAAACAAAACCTCCGATATAATGGACCACAATCATAAACTACAACCAATTTTCCATATACATTGAAGAATCACAACACAAAAATTATTTTTGTCTCAAATTTCCTTACTTGTGGCTCACCTTTCCTTTCCGTCACTTTTCCTCTTTCGGTATCGTCACTTTTTTGGATCAGTTTCACTCTCTTTCCTCCCACTTGTGCGCCCTCTGTATTTCTTTTCCCTGCCACTTAACTGAGGGCATGATTTTCTTTCATTCAAGATTTTAAATTCCAGATTCCTACTCTTGCTCTGATTTGGGATTTCAGGAATTCACCACACCTTTTTGTTCTTTCTCAATTTTGACTGTATTTTTCTAGAATTTTCTTTTAATTTTTTTCAAAAAAAAAACTCATAGTTCAAGGAGTGCTTGTAAAAACTACATGCCAATAATTCATTACGTATCGGTAGGAAATAAAGCAACACTTTTATAAGGTATAGGTGAAATTCTTACCAACGAAATAAATACTTGTCGGTGAATTTTCTTTTTCTTCCAAACTGGGGGAAAAGGAAGTGAAGAATATTATTTGGAAAAATTCTTCAATAGATGCTATTTTATATCCTTTTTATATGTGAAATATCACAAAAGTAATTAACTTGAAAGCTGAAAGGTTTTGTTATTTCATTTCATGAACAAACATGATGGGCGAATAATTCCCTTTCAAGAGTGCAATTAAGTTGGTGATGATAGGGACTTGGGCACATGCGTTTAATTTGACATTAGTGAAGAGATATATCATATTTGGAATATAATTAATTTACACTTTATGCTTAAAACTTAATTTAGATTATATATAATTAATAAGCATCATATTAATATATAAAGAGTAAATTAAGGCATTAATTCCACTACAGCTTTAAGTGATCGTAGCTCATGACAACTAGAGGATTCTTGATAGATACAATATATACAACACAAACGACCTCATCATTTTCTATTTTTGCTCTCGTACACATAAACTAATTATTGTTCATGTTTGTTATTGTTGCCATAAATTAATAGATTCCTCCCCTATATTGTAGATATATTATTTTTAGAGTTTGTCAGCTTTTGTTAAAGCCTGAATTCTAAACTTGTTCTCTTTAACATTTACCAAGATATAGTAGAGTTGTGAATTAGGGGTTGGTGATAGGGTTTTAACTTTAAAGTTTGATTGGGAAATTAAGGGTCAGCTAGGTCTAACTGATGAGATCATATAGCCTTAAAAGGTTCGTTTTACTGGTAAGCTTTAAATGTATGTTCAGTTTAATATAGTAATACCATGTACTTAGGGTCTTGCACACATATTAACTTATCAATCAATATATATTATCCAAAAATCCTCTAGGAAGTGGTTTAATCAATCAGCAAATTATGGCTTGTGGATAATGATTTGAAACAATATTAGCTTCCCTCTTAATAGCTTAATTCGTTCAGGATTCATGGAAATAATACTTAATATAATATTATATATACAAGTCTAAAAGAAAAAAAAATCATCTCAAAACGGGTCAAGCACACTTTTCTTGTAAGACTCTCTGATTTGGGAGCCATAACAATGCACTTTTGTTCAAGAGCTGACGTTTTCCTACTCCGTGCTGCTTCCCTCGGCTTCTTGCTAGTCAGAAAACTTTGCAGATAGCGACCTCTCCATGAAGATCAGCCTCTAAAAAAAAAGTACAAATATTACTCATATAAGGGTGTGTTTGGATTATTTTTTTAGAGAATAACTTCTAGAGATAAAGTAAAAAAATGATTTTAAAAAATATATTTTGAAAAATAGCTTCTAAAAAGTAGAAAAATAGATGCTGGAAAAAAGAGAGTGCTTAGCTGGTTTACAACAAAACCATGGTTAGTTTTGGTGGAAAAATTTATTATGAGAAAAATGAGAGAGAGTGAGTTGTTTTACTTGAAACCATGGTTTTGAAAATCATCCAAACACACACTAATGTCCCGTTTGGTACGTTGGAAGAGTTTTTGATGGAACTGTAAGTGGAAATAGAAGTGAAAGTGGAGGTGAAAGTGGTTTTAAAGTGCGTTTGGTATGGTCATGGAAGTGATATATAAATTTTAATTGAAATTTATATTGAGAATAGGAAAATACCAAAATACCCTTAATAAAAAAATTCCCTTCCATAAACCAACAAAAACAAAGGCCACCAGCCAAAAAGGCATTCATGACAACATTTCACCAAAAATTGACCACCACTGTTGCTAGAGAAATCATATACAAACTCAATCATAAATTAATCTTAACAATATAAAGTTTACAGGGATTGAAGTTTGAGGAAGAGTTGTTGATAGAGGGAGCGACAAGCATTATTGTTCTCCTTGCCATCGTCGTCGTGTTTTGCAGAATCACCATCCGCCATATCACAAAGAAGATATGAGCTTCCAAAATGACGCCGCGACACTGGGAAAACACTGTGCACAACTGATATGAAAGTCGAGCTCATGAGATCGAAAGAGCAACGCCATCCTTCCTCCTCCATTACCGTCATCGTTGCCCTCACGTCATCCGCTGTCCTACCTCGTCATTGCCGTGAGAGAGGGATATGAAGGTTGTGGTGGTAGGGTGTAGATGATGGCAGTGTTGGGTGCCAGCAACGATGACAACATTGGGTGCCAGCGACTGTGACAGCGATGGGTACCAGAGATGTGACGGTGATGGGTGCCGGAGATGGTGATTGTGAAGGCGGTGTAAAGGCTGGACGGAAGGGATGAGTGTGTTTATGGGTAAAATGGTCAGGAGAGTCATTTTTCATAGAGGAAGTGAGATTGGAAGTGAGTTCCATCATTTTTTATGGAGTTGGGTTCCATGGGGAAGTGTGATCTATTGTACCAAACAACCTTATTTTTCAATTTCACTTCTAATTCCACTTTTCTGGCCCCAATTCAATGCTACCAAACAAGGCATAAGTTTAAAGAAAAAACTCATCCCAAAAGGTTAATATATTGAATGGAAGAGCCTTTTAAACTTATAAATCCAATTTCTTCTGTGAGTCTCTTCGATATTAAATTCATAACACAATCTATCAATCCTCAAAATAAGAACCGATTTAATGAGCTACCACTCATTAATTAACAGCGTCCTCCCAAAGTGGCAAATTAATTATCCTTCTAGGCTCGTGCATGTATTGTCGATTTTTAAATTGTTTTAACCATGCGAACAGATAATCAATATTCCCATTTGCAACGTTGAGTGTGTTTGATTTATCATGTTAAATTTAAATATCATCAAAACCATGGCAAAACCAAACACACGTGTAAAGTTGGCTTCTAGTGAAAACCGTACATTAATTAATTAATTTATATATAGGAAAATATATAGTTGATGAACGATAAATATCGATGCAGTTCAACACTACAATCTGACGTTTCATACAATTTACAGACTCACTCCGCCATCTAATAATATATTGTAAGAGATTTTAGAGGGAATTAATTATTATCTGTCGTCTAAACAAAAAAAACGTTTAATCTTATATAAAGGCCTCTTTAAATTGGTAACACTGGTTAATTTATTGCATTGATAGAATATGATATCATATTATTAATAAATTTCTTGAACTTTTACTATTATTATATATTACTCTCTTTGCTTCAAAATACAAGAGCTAGACAAGTAACTTACAAATATTAAATAAATAATTAGATTAGTTATTTGTAATAAATATGTGAGTTCCTAAAAGACTCTATTTAATTATCATCTACATTGATCAAAATATCTTTTAATATAGCAATCAATAGGGATATGTTAGATTTTTTTTTAATAAATTTGGGAGATGAAGTAAATTAAGGTCTTCTATATTTAATAAATAAATATATTATGATACGAAAACTCTTGGATACTAATTTTAGCCTTAAGGGAGACTTTTAGTGTCAGTTATGTTACAGGATACCCCAATCTTTTGATGTTGAGTTATATATAAATATAACAATTGAAATCTATATATGCATATAATGTCTATGATGTGTCGCTTTTGATCAGTAAAATAAGATCCTAGCTAGCTAACGGCATAATGATTACGGGATTTAGTGAAAGATATTGAAATCGCGCATGGCAAATTGGTGTTGTGTGGATCTATATATCAGTGGACCCCACACTTGATCTTCTTTGAAAGGTGAAAGCCGCAGAGAGACCCAAAAACACAACTCAAAGTTGGAAGAAACTGAAGCATCCATGTCAATGATGTGTTTAATCTTATGAAGCATCCATATCATTTTCCATCCTAACTATCTTCCACATATACTTCGTTAACCTGTGTATCTGCAACATCTAGTCAATACATAAAGAAAGCATTCGCATCTCTGGTTGAACCACCTAATTCTTGCAGTTTAAGAACTTGATGTTGGCCGGTCCCTTCTTGCTAAGATGGATGGTTGTGCTCTTGTGATTATAGTTGCTTCGATTATGATGCTGATAATATTTTGAACATGTAATCACTTATTCATTCTTAAATGATAATATTTTTGGTGTTGTAATTGAAATGTTAATTAGTCCATTCACTTTATTGATTTATCTTAACTTATTTTTCAATTTACAAATTTTTGGTAATGATGACGCCTACTTAGACGAAGACATTAATTTGATCTGGGACCTTTTAACTGGATATCTTCTTTAACACATAGATGAGTAAAGTTTATTTGATAAATAGTTTATTTTAGATAGTAGTCGTTTAGGCAAGTTTTGGACACTTTATGGTGATTATCGTACATAGTAGTAGTAGTTAACACTTTGATTAGTTAGTGCTGGATGTTTCAATACTATTTGTAAGGACATTTTGATTTATGAAAAAGTGTTAGATGATATTTATGTACAGGGTTTTATTGCTGGGTAGTAAAAAATATAAAGCAATTTTTTAAAAAAAAAACTTTCAGCATCCTTTGTTGAAAAACAGACGCCGTAAGTTGCATACTTATGACGTCCCTTTTGGAAAATGGGAGGAATCTCTTTTCTAAGGGATGTTATTCTCATATTTTACTATGTCGCTCACATTGGTGTCTCTTGGAAAGAGACATACAAAGGGCCAGAAAACCAAGGTTCTGAAACATGGATTGGTCATTGAATCGGTCGGGGTACTAGGTCAAGGGTCAGTAGGTCAGATCAGAGTTAAACCGAAGCTAAACCGGGGCCAAACCGGTAAGAAATTGAATATTTTAAACTTATTAATATGAAATTCTAAAGAAAAATTTTAAAAAATTGATTTTCTTTTAAAAAAAAGTATTGAACCGGGATGGTCATCGGACCCTGTCGGTTTAGTGGCCGGTTGGCTGATTCTCGAGCCGGATCAGCCATTCCGGTCCAGGTTCCAAAACATGGTCGAAAACAGACGATAAAAGTGTTTTTGGTAGTAGTGACAAATTCTAGTACACGAGATGATAGTATGTTTTTACTGCTTATTATTATTAAGACTTTGTGATAATTAGATAGCCTTTTGAAACTTTATTGTGGTTCGTCTAAGATTAATTATATGATTAAGAGTGAAGGATGCTTCATTAAGCAATGTGCATGAAGTGATGTGGTCCGTTGCGTTGTAAAGCTCACAAACTGCGCTCTCACAGTAATGTCTCCATCACTTTCTTTGCTTTCTCATTTCTCACAGACATCATGTTTCCCACAACCTGCTTTCCCATTTATGTATCAACCTCACTGCTCCTCCCTCTAATCATCATCCTACTCAAAATATTAGTACCAGCAAACCAAACGTCATATTACCATTTATCAGATATATAAATATCTATGTGTGTATTTATATTTGATATCCTTTTGGGCCACTCTAACACATTTTCTAGATCCTATATAACCAGAAATCCTTGCAGCCGACTAGTTTAGATTGAGATTTTGTAACCAAAATGCTTTTCCCAAAGGTCGTGTTTAACAAGGTGAGATGCGATTTCAATTCGTCCACTTTGTAGTCTAATTGATTCACCACTAAACTAAGTATTCTTGAGTCATATATATGCATATATTATAAAGTTTTTTAACAAAATATATATTATAAATTTTAACTTGTATAAATTTCAAAGAGTTAGATAACTTCTATGTTTGACTAAAAAAATAACTTCCATATAATTAAGTTTGGGGCTTTATAACCTAGTGGCATGAATGTTTTTCACTAAATGAGAAGTTGGTTCAATTATAACATCATATAATTAGTGCATGTTCCTTTAAATAAAAATAATAACGCCCATATAGTGTGTGTCTGAAGAAAAATTGAATATTCGGGGCCATGTCCCTACATCTTCCCTCCATCCATCACTATATGCATAATAACATTCTTTCTATTTTTAATATAAAAGATATTTGGAGGGTTGGATTTGATCCACTAATACAAAAATCGAGATATATGACAGTTATTAACTATCATATATAACGGTTACGAAGGGCGTTATAAAAAAACTTGACGCAGTACATTATGATTCTGAACTGTTATTTATTCTGGACCTATTATAACGGTTATAATATAACACTCGTTATGTATTAAGGTTTGGTGATGTCATGATTTTGTCATTGCTGTGATAATAATTAATGGGCACACGTAAACAACCGTCATAATATATGGTAATGCTTGCATGATATATAACGGTCTTATTTTACAATCGTTATTTATTCAGTAACATACATAACGGTTTGTATAAAAGAACCGTGAATTTCAATAAAATTTAATAACGGTCTCACGTAGGTAATTGTTATGTATCAAGTACATAAATAATGGTTTATAGATAAAAACCATGAACATTTATAATACATGACAGTTTTTATACAATAACCATGATGTATGGATCTAAGACTCTTCAAGTGAGAGTTTCTAAGCTAATTGACTTCCTCTATATATGTAGTAGAACAACAGTACCTTTCACATCGAGTTTCTATGCAATTTGGGATGTATCAAGACATTTCAGGCATTGTGTGTAGAATCAATGGCATTTATTGAAGTATATAAGTGATAATGTAACTATATGTTGACCTATATATAATTGTGTCTCCTAACAAGAATTAACCCTTGAAAGCAAAGGACTCTGGGAAAAAAATATATACCCCTATCAAAAAGAGCAGAGGAGGGGATATGCAAACACTTAGTTTAAGGGTTTGCATCTTGCACCCTTTCTAATATGGGTATTTGTTTTTTACTCTATATTCCTTTGCTTTTCATGCTTAATTGCTCAAGAGACACAATGTATAGGTGAACAATATATATATATATATATATATATATATATATATATATCAAGCGTGCGATTGATTCTAGCAACAAAACCCAGAAAATCTTGAGCCATCCAAATTGTAGTGATACTTGATGTGAGAAGTACTACTCTAGTATATATATATATATAGAGAGAGAGATGAGATAAAGTAGGCTCAGAAAATTTCACATTGAAGAGTCTAGGACTGATCACAATTTTGAATTTCATAGCATTTAATTTTGTGCCACCTGCTTAATAGAAAGACAAGAGATGAACCTTTAGTCAGAGCAATAATAGGATGTTCGAAAAAACATAACTTCACAACAATAAATTCAATATGTCACCTAAACTTGTTTATTCACATAGCTTGTTTGTGTATGACTCTCGGTATATCTAAACTAGTTTATTCTCAGAGCTTATTCACGTATGACTCTCATCAATACACATGAACTAGTTTATTCTTAACACCTTAAACTTTTTGAAGTAACTTTCGAAGATATGGATACTTCTTAAAAAGGAGATGTATTTTCTTAGGGATCATATCTCTAGAAGTTACTTCAAAAACAATCAATAAAGTAGAAAGCTTTAGTCAAAGCAATGGGTTGATAACTTCATGTAGTACGAAATGAACCTTCGATCAAAGCAATAATAGATTTTCCAAAAAAAATTATAACTTTACAAAAGCAAGTTAATGTCAACTTAAATGCTTTATTGCATCATGACTTCACAAAGACACCTTAATCGAATAAGGAGAACAGAGCACCAAAGGAATACAACCTAGCTAGCTATAGGGCTTATGAACGATGAAAACACAAGTTAGGGCAAGTGCTTGGCAGTCATTGAGACAAGTGTGAAGGTATTAACTAGGATGACTATCACTAAGAAGTAAGACAAAGCCTTTTTATCGTGGGGCTTATTGAAAACGTCTCTCAACGGCCTAAAAAGATAACAAGAGTACTAGGATTACGATGTTGGAGGGTTTTGTTAGAACAAACTAAGTGTCAAGTGTGTTATGTTTCAGACGCTTAAATAGAAGAGGAAGGGTAGGATTTTTTGGGTTGTTGTGCTGAAGACTTTACGTAACAGTTGTATCAATAAAACTATTATTTATTTTTTATATTTATTACAGTTCTTTGTTAATAACCATGAGTTATGTTATTGTTTTAACACATACATATATCACGATTTAGTACCTAGGTAGATTCCTAGGCTTGCTTTGCTAGGTAGATTCCTAGGCAGATTCCTACACTACTTAAAATTGGTCTAGTCCAAGACCAGTTGAACTATAAAGCGAGTTAATTGAATATGAATCTCACCATATTCAAAAATATTTTTGAAGATAGATATCCTAGCCGCAAAATCTCAATTTAAATTAATTAATTATTTAACTACCTAATAATAAAATTTAAAAAAAGTGTCAAACACCAGTGGTGTTATAATATATATATATATATATATATATATATATATATTTCCCTATACTCCTAGAAAACTCTCACATGGATAATGATTCTGTATAGGTTTCATGTGCCATGTATACCAGAAAGGAGAATCATTCTGTATAATGCTGACAAGTCCCACTCCAGTTTCATAATATATCTGTCAATGCATGAGCAAACACCATTCATTGAATTCTCTCCCCACCTTTATAATTTTATTGTTAATTTATAGTTTAATTTCTTTACTATTTTTAAGATTATTGTGTTCTCATCATTGTTCATGAACTCGGACCGGTTGGTCTAACCTAAAAACCGGCGAACCGACTGGTAAATAGGTTTGGTCCGGCATCCGGTCCGGTTCACTATTTTTTTTAAAAAAAATTATTTAGGATTTATTATTAATAACTCTAAAATCTTTAATTTCTTATCGGTTTGCCTCCGAGTTAACTTCAGTTTGGCCCCGATCTAATCTACTGATCATTAACCCAATACCCTGACCAGTTCAGTACCCGGTCCGGGTTCATGAACCTTGGTTATCATCAATACCTCAATGAATATTTGCAATCTCAAGCATAGGTTATAAAATCAAGATTTAATTATGCCAGAAAAAAATGAAACGTATAATATAAAATTTTTTATAAATGTTAGGAGGTAATTAAAAATTTGAAATCAAGCTGAGGGCCATGCTTAATATATTTCTTTCAGGCAGTTTGATATGAAAAATAAAATGAAAATGGTTTTTTGTTTGAAAATAATTTTTTCCTTTGTTTAAATAATTTATTATTACTCCTAATTAAATTTAAACGGTTTTTTTTGGAATATAAAAGAATCTGATTATATCTCTAGAAAAAAAATAAATGATAGTTTTTAAAAAAATTATCAACCATATATAACTTACTTTTATATTTTCAATACAAATTTAACTTTAAAAACTTTTAGAAAGAAACCAAAGAACTCAAGTCCTTAATCTATCAGATGCAATTCGTCTTCAAAAATGCACTTCTTGTGTGTGACATATTTTTAGTTATATGCAAATATCTTTCGTTTTGCATATAATTGAAGATACATATGTTATACACGACCAAGAAAGAGTTGACACTTGGATCTTTAAATGAATTTTGAGCATATTTGAATAATAAATTTTGCGTTGGGGAATTTTTCAGCTATTTTTTCAAACTTTCTTTTATCATTATTTCATATAAATTATATCAGTGCTTTCCCAAAGTTTTGAATCTGTCCTATATAACTAGCTAGAAGCATGACCACCCATTGAGACTGGAGGCAAACTTAATTTGTGCCGAACACTCAAATTGTAATTATTAATCCAGGTTTTTTTTACATAACATGTACACTTGAATCAATATATAAACATATAAAGATTTTATAATAAATCACACATTATTCATAAAGCCATACGCGATGTGTTATTTTCAGATTTCACGTGATAGGTACACAAGAAAATCTATTATATTTATACGTAAAAAGAGTAGAAAAAAGTCAAGAGAGGAAATAGTGGGTCCATATGATACAAACCCTAACCCTATATTTATATGGAGGAAAAAAGTAAAAGAAAGGGAAAACCAGAGAAGAAAGAATATATAAAGAAAAAAATTATTTATTTGAATATCAGAAGATAAAGTAAAAAGAAAAGAACAGATAAAAAATGGATATACTGTAACACCCCAAAATTTATTCAAAGGTTAAGGATTAATTTATGGGAGTTTGATAATAAACTAAATTATGGAAGCTATGAAATTTAAGGAATCTTAAATTAGACAAAGGGAAAAATAAAGACCTAGTGTGTGTAATTAATAGGATAAAAATATACATATATATATAATAATAATAATTAAAACACACACCATTTTCCCACACATCACACGCCATGCACACACACACACAATCATATAATTAAATAACACACACACACTACCCACATGGCGCACACACACACGTTTTTAATTATTAAAAAAACAACATCCTCTCTCTCACTCTCTTAATCACACGGAAGCACACACAAACACTCCTCATTTTCCATTTTTCATCAGCCAACATCCAAAAAGAAAGAAAAGAGAGAGTGAGTGAAAAAGAGAGAGAGCAAGAGACACATAATAGAGAAAGAGAGATACGTAAGAGTGATCGGTGCTACTAGAGAAAGGAAGAAATGATTACAAATTCTACATACAACTCCATATCCTAATATAGGTGAGTTTCCTTCCCATATTCTTAACTCTTTCTAGTTGATTTGAGATTATTTTTGGGTAATTTGGGAAGCATAAGAACCTAGTATAATGAATTGTTATCTTGTGAGGTTTTGTTTTGGGCTAAATAGTGCATAAGGAAGAAATGAGAATTTGACAAATTTGAGGTTTCCAATGAATTCTATACGAAAAATTATATGGGAATACATGTGATTGTGATTTTTGGATGATTATATATAAGTCTAGAATTTTTAGAAAATAAGAGGAGTTGATGTTCGATTAGTTTCTCTGAAATCATATTAGTTGTAAAATAAATTTCGATAACCAAACCTGGTCCGGAAATTATGAAAGTTTTCATAAGGAAAGTAGACATCTTAATATTTAATTGGATATATAATATGTATCATTTGGGTTTATAAATAGTGAGATATGAATTTTTAAAGTTAGATTATGAATCTGGAACGTTTTATGGTACAGACGAGGTTTGACGAAATTCTGAAAATTTTGTGGCTATAATTTATAAATGGTAATATTTTTCCCTGCAAATATACTTAAATATGATCATATAGGATTTTGAATCATCCCATTTGGAGTTCTATATAGTTAGTTATGAATTTTAGAAGTTAAGCTACTGCAATTGGAAAGATTTTTTGGCAGTGCGAGAAAACTTTAATATTGGGAATTATTCATGGATAGGTGGTAGCTAAACGTATTTTTCTATTAAAATAGACTTCATAAGTGACACATAGAATTTGGAACCACCTTAATTGGATATTCCAAGGTCAAGATATGAATTTTCAAAGATTATTGAAAGTTCTAACAAAATTGAGTAATAGTGCAAAAATAAAAAGTAAGGGTATTTTTGAAATAATTGGGACTCTAAGGGTCAAGTTAAATACTTAGAGTTGGTATGAGTCCATTAAATACCTATTGGATTTAAGGTATTAGTTATAATGATAACCTACCAAAGTGTCTTAAATTATTTTGGAATAAGTAATAATTCGTCCGTCCGTAAATTATAAATTATAGGATTTAACAATTTGCTCGGGACGCCTAAGACACTGAGAACATGAACCAAATTTGGAAAGACTGTCAGGTAGTACTTTATCTTTTATATCATATGTGATGCCATGTATATGTACCATATCATCTGTATATATGTGCGGGACAGATAGTCCATAGGCGGTAAGACCCGTAAGTACAAGTTACACCGGGAGTTACCCGGGGGCGTCTTAAACCAGGTAGGTTTGAGGCAGAAAGCCCGTGACTGTACCTTGTATGGGGCAGAGGCCCTGGGCAGCCAGATTGTGAATCTTAAGCGCTGTGAGTCTGTGATAAGGGACTAGTTATGCCCTTTTATGTGCTGCATTTCTGTAAGTTGTGTTGTTTGATGATTTGTTTTACATGCTTAGTATTTGCATATTATATGAGTGATCTGTGTACTATTGAGATTCTTTTGAATCTCACCCCTTTTTCAACAAATGATATACAACAAAGGCGTCCAGCTCTAAGGGCAATAAGGTAATATAGACGGACGAAGAAGAGACAAATAAATTATGGACTATTTGGTTATCATTTTATTTTAGATGACTGTAAAATATTTATAAGTAGTAGTAGCGATAGTAGTATTAGTACTCGCGACGCAGACTGTATAAGTTGTAATCCGTACGCTAGACTTTTGATAACGTATTGGTATCCAGAAACCTATAAGTTAACCATCACGACGCGAGCTATGGATAGAAAATGCTCTGTATTTTAAATAAATGATTTTGAAACTGATAAAGATAATGGATTTACAAACTAAAATTTAGACTATATATATATATTTTAAAAAGTTTTTTAAAAATTCTATACAAATATAAGATTAAACTCTGTCTTAAATTGAGACTTTAAATTATTTTGGTCTCAGATTTGAAACCATTATATATTTAAACTAATCTAAAAATTTTAGAAATTAAGGTGTTACACATATGACTCATGTTTTCTCCCGAAATTTTTTCACTTCATTCCATTGTATTTTTTTAATTGAATATCCAAACATAATTAGAGAAAAGATTTCTCCTCACTATTTTCTTTCCTCTCATTTTATCTCCTCATCCAAATAATTAAATGGCTTCGATTTTAAAAACTCTTGTTGTCTCCGATGTGTGGCTGATGGATATTTGTCCTTAATATCAGTGTTACGTCCAATAATAAGACTCTTGCCTCCCCCACATGAGTTTTGTACCTCTTTCGTGTCGCTCATATGGCACTTGTACTCAATCAATGGTATTAGTACCTATTTGTACTTTTCATCACAATCTTTAATCCTGATAAAAAGTTCTTGTGGCTAGCTAATTATCTTGGAATTATTTATATAGATATATACAACATATCAATATAAAATTTCAAGGCGTGTGTGTGTGTGTTTTTCTTAACTCTTGGCCGTCAGATTTAATTCTAATTTTTGCACAGCATATTATCAATAAAGGAAAACATGATATTCCTCTAAGAAAGAAATGATATTGAATAATTTTACAATTATATAATTCATTATTATATAATCAAAATAAAAATTCTAACAATTAATTTGGCTTATAGCATTTATGTGCAATTTACTTAACCACCTCCAATGAAAAATAATTAGTACCGGGATGCATAGAATTAACTAAAATAAATATATGATACATAATTATCGATCTTCATCAATATATATTTTGTCTAATTCATAAGGAGCTGTGCAGCAATATTATATATAGAAAGATTTTTTGCGGACTGGAAATATTATATATAGAAAGTTATGTTATTCAGTAATCACAAATAGTGTAGCTTAATTACCCTAGGGCGTGTTTGGTACGGCAGACTTAGAGAGAAGGAGGGATTTTTATGATTTGAATTTAAAAAAGAAATTAAAAAAATGAGATTAAAAATTTTTAATTAATTTTTTATACTCTATTATATTACATTTTTTATATTAAAACTTTATAATATCACCTCTTTAATTTCTTAAAATTCAACTCATAAAATTTCTATTTTCCCTCCATTTCCCTCCCATCCTCTCATACCAAGCAGCTCCTTAGATTTTTTTTTGTGTCCGTACAGGCCCCATATAGTCTTCCGTACAATAAAAAAAAATGTCTTCGCTGTAGTTCTTTTTTTCCTTTCCTCCATCGTATCTTTAATATAATATATATTTAGTGAGTTGATATTTTTTTAAATGTAAAATATATTTTTTATATTTATTAATATTTTATTAATTTAACTTTGTTGATATTTCCTTAACAATAATTAAGGAGGACGTGAAATAGGAAAATTAAGAAAAATGATTTGAGTACTTTAGAAAATATATATCATATTAATTAATTTAACTAACTACTTTAATCTAATCAAATTAGATAAATATGTTTTATATTAAGGAGAAAATGGAGTACTTTAATTTATAGATGGTTTAAACCAGCACTAAGTTTTATCAGTGGTTTTGAAAATAATTGCTTAAAAAAATATCGTGGGAAAAGATAATCTAGCTTTTATAACATTCAAATTATATGAGGGCACGCGTGCGTGAGAGAATATTGAAGGCGAAAAAATTGACAACAAAAATCGAATGGTATTAGATAGAGGACCGATTAATTATGGGTGTTTGATGGAAACAGACACTAAACAATGAAAAGTCTACACCAAATTTGATTACTTGCTGCAACTAGTCAAAAAATGGTTACTTTCCTAGCTTAGACTATTACATTCTTAATTATCATATCATCTCCTTTTCAAATTATTCCAAATTCAAGTTTCTTGTAGTTAACCTCACATGTTTAAAAAATAATTAAAATTTTAAGTTTAGGATTAATTTAAATTTCACACTAAACTGAATAAACCAATCACTTGATTAACATATCATACACATATATAGAAGAAAAAGCAAACATAACAAGAAAATATTATACTCTCTCGGGTCCTTAATGTAAGAGTCAGTTGACTCTTTTTGGAGAGATTAAGGAAATTAAATAAATTACTTAATTATAGTATATGTTATGATTATTAGATTATATATAAGTTTTTAAGTCAGGAAAATTAGTTTAGAGAAAAACAATAGATATAAATAATTTAATGTAACTTATTTAACTTTACAAACTCGATGAAAAAAAATCAACTGACTTTTATATTAAGAATTATAGACAATATAATATCATAATATCTATAAGGATTATATGGCTCAATAAACTTAATTGGGAGGGTGCATAATCCTAAACAGTATAGAAACAAGATGAAAGTCATCCAGTATTGCCATCAATCAAGCTACTAAATCATAAATGTACTGGGTTTATAAATTTTATATTATATTTCATATATATATTATTGTGATATCACACACATGCATGCATCAAAGTGTACTTTCTGTAACTGAAAAAAAAAAAAACTATGTGCTACATCTCATAATCTCGACCTTGGAAGTAAAATCTTTTTTATATATCCACCACTGACTTCTTCTTTGAAATTAATTATGAGAGGACCATAATTCAAAACACGTGAAGCACGCCAAAAAGAGGATTAATTAATAATTATCATCATGCGTCACCATCATCACCACAATTAAATTATTGAATCATACATATTTTATATAGTATTATTATAGTATTTTTTTTGGGTTGTATTCGGGGTTTTTAAACCTGGATCAGACCGGAAACTAGCCAGGCCGGTAAACTAGTTCGATCTACTATTTTTTTAATTTTTTTAGAATTTCATATTAATAAGCTTAAAATATTTAATTTCTTATCGATTTGGCCCCGGTTTAACTCTAATTTGATTCCGATCTGACCTTTGATCTAATACCCTGACCGGTTCAATGACCGATCCAATTTCAACCTTAGTAATATTATTAAGATGTTGCACAAACAAGTAAAGCAGCTATATGTACTATAAGATATAGAATCTGGACTTGAAAAGAAAAGAAAGATTTTCCTTCCATCACCGACTCTTGATTCTGGAAATGAATTATTTAATTAAATTCTTTAATAAGTTATCTCAAGATTTGAAATATCTTGTATACCTTCCCCTTAACCCAGAATTCGGTTCTCTAGGTGAGGGGAGGGTTAGGGGTGGAAAAAATGTGTTTGGTTGGAGAGAGGAGAGGAGAGGAGAGGTTAAAAATTTTGTCTTCTTTTGCTCCCCTCTCTTCCCTCCAAAATTGGAGGTTTTTGGAGGGAAGAGAAAAAATTGTCTCACTTTGACCAAAATGCCCATACTTATTTTTTAATATTCCAAATTTACCCCTCTTATTTAAAATTAATGAGATAATATGTAAAAATCAATAAAATATCTCTTAAAATGTATACAATTTTTTTTATCATATATACTTGAGGTAATAGGTTTTTTAAGATTTACAAATTAAAAAAATAAAAGAAGAAGAAAAATATATAAATAAAGAAAAAAGGGTATATTTGTCAATTTATAATTAACTCACATCACCTACCCTTCTGAACCAAACAAGAAATTAAACCTCACATCCCCTCCCCTCCCCCTTCTTGAACCAAACAAAACTTATAACCTCCCCTAACATAACTTAAATTAACCTCACCTAACCTAATCTTCATTGAACCAAACACACCCTAAAGCAAATATGCATTATTGTGATAGCAACTTCGCATTTAGATAGTCAAATGAAATAATATATATCTTCTACAACACAATCAAACTATAATAAAGATTCATCATAGATACCTAGAAACCCTATAGTTTTACTTTTTTATTCTTCCTTCTTTATATTGCTGTCAACTTTCTTCAATTTCTTCATCATTATGATAACGAGTAAGAAAATAATCTGTGTACTTGTTTACATGTTTAGAAACATTTCTATGCATAACAAAGAGAATCATCAGGCTTATATAGAAACGTTGGTTGCGTTATGAATGACATTTTTCTATTTTTTTACGTTTAGTATTTAATTGTGGGTCTGTTTGATGCCCCACCTATATACTACTATGTTGCTGAAAAGGATGACAGTAGATAGACATAGACTCTCATATATATATATATATATATATATATATGAAAGTTATCAAAATAAATTCATAGTCTTAATTTTATTTAAATTTGACTCTTGAACTAATTTGATTAACGTTATTTTTTATCATGCAATAAAGAGATGAGTACGGGAGCATGGTTATCATTTAGATGAAATTTACATAATTGTAGTATGATATGGATTTTTTTTCCAGTAGTATATATGATATGGATTTTATATGGGACAATTTATTAATAAAACAAAATTAGCATTCGACTTTTTTGTCCATGCAATGATCAACACCAAGATTGGAGGTTTTTTTTAACCAAGTTTTTTATTATATAATTTTATATTTCCACACTATAATTTAGATAACAGTATGTGAAAATATAAAATAAAGTCTCTCATTTGCCTGCAGTAAGTAATGAAAATTGGGACGGGTGAGTAATTAGAGTAAAAAGTATGTTCTTATAATGTAAGGCTGATGAATGAGTATATATGTGTGTATTATTTGGTTAAGGATATAATTCTTTTTTAGGTTTAGAGCGTCAAAGGTTTTCAACTTTTTGAATAAGTGTGATTTTTAGTTTTCAAACTTGCTTTGTGTTCTTTTTTTAACAGGGTGAGTTTGTTTACCACCTCAACTAATAGCTTATTGACAGTCTTTATAGGATTTTCCTTATTTTTATTTCTACCAAGAGGGCACCAAGTATCTAGAAGTTAGATTGGATTCTAATTAATTCAAATCGTGCCAAGTAGGGTTACAAAGATGACAACTTGATCTTTTAATAAGTTTGTAATAGCAGCATGCTCAAAAGTCGAACTCCCCCCCCCTAGATGTTTAGCTATATATAATTAGATTTTTTTTTATTAAGAAAAGGTTTAAATGAACTAAGTCTTGGGAGTTCACCAGGTCAGAATATTGTCTGTAGGCTCACAAAATGTTTATACAGGTATTTGCAGATTACTCACCAACAATATCTTTACATCGGTAACAGGGTTTAAACTTACAACATGTGGATTCCGAGCAAACTCCTTATTAACTAGACCAATTTTTATTGGCAGCTATAGATAATTATAATATTGAAAGTGTACGCACTTCAGAAGTTTAGATCCTGTCTATTTTTCTGAATTGATGTATGTGTAAATTGATTATTATGAGGCTATTTGGAATAGCTTATGAAAATTTCATAAGTGCTTATGAATTGTAATTTACGGTCTACGAGATAGCTTTTACAGTCTACAAGGTGCTTTTACGGTCTATGAGATAAATATGTGGAGGAGATTAGTCTCGATTTACGTGAATCGGGCTTATTATATAAGCCCGATTCAGATAAGTGATAACAAACAAGCTCTATATTTTGTTAAAAAATGTTTTTTTTTTGGTTTGATGAGATTGTATTTTTAATTTTTGTGTGGTTTTTTTTTTTTTGCAATAGCAACTTGCACAATGTATACAATGACTTATGAATTCTTTTATTAGAAAATATAACTAATTAATTAATACATTCCAAATATACACGTTTCTCTAAATGTAGTATAGTCTTCTTCCTTTTTATTCATAAAAATATCGACACCCAAGATTGTAAATATATATTTGTCATAAATTTATTAATTTTTCATTATTAAATTGCCACCCAAAATATTTTAGAAAATTTATGAGTCATGCCAATAAAACATGTTTCGTATGATTTTTAAATCGATATATAACAAGTCTGTATAAATACACAAATTAATTCTTTCAGCCATACGATTACTAACTAATACTAATCATGGTTATAAAATCCAGACCAAACCAGTCAGGTTAGCATGGAAACCGGTGACCCAACCATGTAACCATTCCAGGCAGGTTTATAAATTGACACTGTAGCAACCCGGGCTAGCTCAACTTGAGTATGAATTGTAGACGGCAATTTCAGTCAAAATTAATGATAATTTTTGTATTAATGACAATTAGTTTAGTGATTAAAGAATTGTAGATATGAATACTTTATTATCATTTATCTATTTTGATAATTTGATTGGGAGAATATTTAGTGATTATTGATTATAGTGTTATTGAATGGTGGATTGATACTATGATATCAATATGTCCAAGAAATTGTTAAGAATGTTGGATAAATATATGCTTATTTTATTAGTGATTCAAGGTACATTGAATTGATTTTGAATGATATAATATTATGATGAGAATTTAAGTTATTTTTTTATTTTTTTATTTTTCACTGGTCTGACCCTTAGGCTGACTCCAATCTGACCCACTGACTCTTGATCCAGTAAGGTTCGAGTTTAATAATTTTGATACTAACTATTAATATAAATTATAATATTTGAAAAATCTGCAATATTTATAATAATAATGCATAATATTAATATCAACATAATATGGTACTGTAAGAACAACCTAGCTAATTTGGAATTATACATAAAATACTAGCTTCACTAAAAACCCAGCTATTCCAGGTTCCAACTACAAACATGTGTTTAAATAATATATCAAATTAAGTGTCATGGGTTCCTGATAAGAATCAATAATATTCAATGATAACACTGATCAAAAATAATATTTCATTGATAAAATTATTTTTTCATAAAAATGAAATTGAATGGAGATAATGATACTAACAATTTGATGTATTTAGTAACAAATTTAAAACGTTTGAAATCTTTGAAATTACTACTATTTTGGAAGGTACAGCCATAAGGTATATTATTCGGGATAATACAGCTCGTTAGTTCCCTATGTATAGTCCTATTCGTTTTTCCCCCCAACCTATATATAGTCCTGTTCTATCTAATACCTTTTAATTTCATTTTATTGGAATTTATTAATATTTCAGCCAGGATGTATTTACACATGTACGAGAAACATTAGGATTTGAATCTAATTATTTAAAAGTTAAACAATTAACTGTACAATGAAATTCAATTCATTGTCGTTGTAGGATATACGTGTCGCATTCTTGCCAGTTAGATTAATGTTTTCGTGGCCTAATCATGAGTATAATTCTAACTAAAAAAAAAATTAATATATACTCTGTATAGTATTAAAAATGAAATTCAGAAAGATAATTCCAATTTAAAGAAGCTGTATATATAGCCATGTGGAAAATAGTTAGATTATCTTGAGTTGAAATACTTTTGTAATTTTTTATCTTCAGATGATCAAAATAGTAAAAACTCTAAAAATAAATTGAATTTGAATTTTCTGTGATTATAAAGTTATTGTATATTATAATATATTAAAGAAAATAATTGTAAAAAAAAAAAAAAGGCAACGAAGTCTTGCATGATATCAAACACGTCTTTCCATACATATAACACTGCCTGTCCATTTTGGGAGAGTGATCTAAAATAAGTATTGTTCACACCTATAGTTAGACTTACTAATTTTTTATATTTTATATTAAGATATTGACATCAATTTATTTAGAAAAAATTACATTCAGGTTTTAAGTAAGAGGTAAAATGAAAAAATAATCTCATTAACAACTCCAGGAATGAATCATTGACAAGTTCAGGGGTTCTATTGACAAGTTCTTAAGATTATTTTTTTATTTTGAGATTTTAAGGAACTATCTTTTTATTTGTTCTCTTGTTTGAGGCCTGGCTGTAATTTTTCCATTTATTTATTACTCTTACTCTCTCAGCTTTTTTAAGATAATCATTTTTTCTATCCACATAATTCCTTCATGCTCAAACCCAGATCCAAGGTGGTGCTAACTCAAACTTTTTTAAGTGTAACAGAAACTTACTATGATAAAAAAGAGAATCATCAGGCTTATATAGAAACCTTGGTTGCGTTATGAATAACATTTTTCTATTTTTGGACGTTTAATAAATTGTCGGTCAGTTGGATTCCACCTACTATGTTGCTGAAAAGGATGAGAAAAGATAGGCTCCCAATGTCTATGGAAGTTATCAAGATAAATAATTTGACTCTTGAGCAAATAATTTGATTAGCGTTGTTTTTTATCATCCAAAAAAATTTATCAGTACCAGCATGAGCTTAGTTCTCATCCACTTCCTCTTCATTATTAAACTTAGAACGATACAAATTTGATGTTTTGTAAAATTATTAATAAAATGTTAAATTATTAAAAAAATTAAAAAATAAATTTAAACTGCTAAATTTTAGTGATGACATTTTAAAGCTGAAATAAAAAATATTTAACAAAATAATTTCATAAAACATTTAATATAGACCGCTCAAATTTCAATCTAATGACAGATGAATAATGGAGACGAAGTGAATGGGAATGGTAAAAAAAAGAAGCTAGTTCCGTACGAGTGGGTTATCTTTTAGATGATATTAAGATAATATAGGTATGATATATGGATGATTTAGAGTTTAATTTTCTATCTGCCAATTTATTTATAATACAAAATTAACATTTGACTTTTTTGTCCATGCAATGATCAACACCAAGATTGTAGTTTTTTTTTTTGTGGAAAATCAATAGCAGGTCCAAGGACTAAAAAAACCATTAAAAAATCTCAATCCAAATTCCTAAATAAATAAAAAGTCTCTAGGGGCTTTTGTGTGATTAATTGGCATGTGAAATAACTAAATTGCCCTTAGTAATTTATAAGTGCATGAGTCATTTTCACAACTGCATTTTCATAACCAGAGGAGTTTATCAGTTTCACATGTCTCAGCTTTAACAACTGCTTATTTGGTTGTTAACAACTTGTCTATGAGTTATTTTCACAACTGCATTTTCATACCCGGAGGAGTTTATTAGTTTCACAGGTCCCAGCTTTAACAACTGCTTTATTTGGTTGTTAACAATTTCTTCTGCCATTTTTATAAGTCCGTGAGTCATTTTCATACCCGGAGGAGTTTATCAGTTTTACAGGTCTCAGCTTTGACAATTGCTTATTTGGTTTTTAACAACTTCTTTTGCCATTTTGTAGGCCATGGATCATTTTCACAACTTCATTTTCATATCCGGAGGAGTTTATCAGTTTTACAGGTCTCAGCTGTCATAACTGCTTTATTTAGTTTTTAACAACTTCTTCTACATATTTTGACAAGTCCATGAGTCATTTTGACAACATCATTTTCATTCACAGAGGTATTCACAAATTTCACAAGTATCTAATTTGACAATTACTTATCATAATTTTAACAACTTCTTGTGCTTATTTTGACAAGTGCATGAGTCATTTTGATAACTTAATTTTAATACCCGATCTAGTTTATAAATTTCACATGTCCCAGCAGTCACAACTACTTATTATAATTTTAACAACTTCATGTGCCTATTTTGTCCACTTAATTAGAAATAGAATAGATTATTCCTCGAACTACTTGTCATCTTTCATGACAATCTACAACATAGACTTTATATTAACAACTACAACTGTACGTATTAACAACATTTTTTATATATCATATCAGCATTTTGTAATCAAACAAACCATCATCACATTCAACCATTCCCTCTTAAATCAGAATAATCTATCTATTATCTTGCCCAAAAACAAAGCAATCCCTCTGTTACATTGCCAAAAAACATAGCACAGATTCTGTATTAACAACTGCAACAACAATATTAACAACTACAATTGCACCTATTAACAACACATTTTTTTATATTATATTAGTATTTTGTCAGCAAACAAACCACTATCGCATTCAACCATTCCCACTTAAAACAGAGCAATCCCTCTGTACCTTGTCCAAGAATAGAGCACAATTTTATTTACATAACTCAACCATAGTGAAACCCCAACTTCAATGGGCAAAATCATATATTTAGCAAAATTTTAGCATTACTTAGCTACCTCCTAGCACATAGTCTACTATTGAGCTCAAGCTATAACCTTTGATCAACCCCTCAACTTCAATGCAACCAACATACATAGCCAAAAAAAAAAAAAATCAAAATCAATGTTCACGTTTTCTAATAGATGAAGCTGAAAAGTCTAACATTTACCCAGGATATGAATACCACACTTAATCCCTTCAACATTGCAGCTGCAACCACTGTAGGTTTCCTCCATTTTCTCTTTCTCATTGATGAGAAAAAATGCGCCACCCCTCCTTCTCTTGTGCCTTTCCTTTTTTATTTATTGGGGGTAAGTTAATCATTTCACATTACCAATTAATCATACAAAAGTCCATAAGGACTTTTTTTATTTGGGAATTTAGAATGAGACTTTTTTTGTGGTTTTTTTGGTCCTTGGGAGCTATCAGTGATTTCCCCCCTTTTTTTTGTTTAATTCTATATTTTTGGATTGTCACGCTTAATAATTTAGAGATAACAATATGGGAAAACGTAGAAGTCTCTCATTTACCTGCAGTAGCAAATAATGAAAATTGGGAGGAATGAGTAATTAGAGTAAAACGTATTAGCATTGTCTGTCCATTTTTGGAGCCTAAAATGAGAAGAACTGTTCACACTTTAAGAAAAGTGAAACTTGTTAATTTTTCCTATTTTATATTAACGTATTTGATGTGTTATTGTTTATGGATTTGCTCATTATATTCATACACACTCACACACATAACACATAATAATATAAAATGAGAAGACCATGACAAAATAAAGAAATATATAAATAAACAAAATAAGAAGTATTGTTTATTACATATTTTTTTTAGGGTACATGTTGGTAAAATCATTTTCATGTTTACCATTTTCATGTTTTTAATTTACAAAATTATGTTGATTCGTTCTTAAACTTGTGTTAGTTATAAACTCTATTAAATTTGTGATTCCACTTATGGAGTTTACCATTTTTAGGTTTCTAGTTTATAAAATCATGTTAAACCGCAACTTGTGTTAATATTTTTTATTTGATCAAGTTAAATGGCTTTATATATGAATTTCATAGAGATTGCTTTATTAAAGATGATAAATTATGAATGTGGATGGATTTAATTTTAATTATTTGATTCAAAATATTTGTAAATCAAATTATTGTCCTTTTATATTTAAATTATTAAATTATACAATATTAATACACATTTATCAATAAAACTAAATTTTTATTAGCTTACTATTTGAGTTCATGATATGAATATACGTCATTATCACAAACTTGTTTAAACTCTTGTTTATTAGAACTCAGCAAGAAACAAAAGATTTTTTCTTTTCAAAATGGAGTGACGATGGTGAGAGGTATTTTAATAAATAATGAATTGATGCATTAAACTTTTTTTTTTTACAGACCTATACACAATATTTACTAATTACTTTCCCCTCATAAACTTTTAATTGTCTCCCTTGTTCTTTCTCCTTTTTTTTTTTTTTTCTTTTTTATGCATCCGGTGTCCCAAGTTAATCCCTTGTCATAAGGAATCTCATGAATCCAGGTTAATTCGTGGTAACGTCCCAGATTCGTGGCATAACTGAGTTCCCAAATCTTATATTGGAGACCCATAATTAAACTAGAACTGCCCCTTCCACTTCATTAACTGTTTGGTGGTTATTTTGCCTTTTTAATTACACACATCGCAACAGACGTTACAGAGTCATGTGGCTCCCTATTTATACCCCTTCATGCACTCTCAATCCTTACCCAACTCTCTCTCTCTCTCTCACAAAAATCTTCATAGCCTTCTTCTTCTTCTTCCTCCTTCTCCTCCTCTGTTTTGTGTTGTTACTTCTGCAAAACCATGGTGGTTCTCTCTCGGTCCTCGATAAGCCAGTTCATTCTCCCAAACTCATGCATGCCCACCAACACACCAAATTCCCTCAATGAAATCCCAGAAATTGACCTCTCTGAGCCTCACGCCAAGACCCTCATCGTCCAAGCCAGCCAAGACTATGGCTTCTTCAAGCTCATAAACCATGGCATCTCAATCGACCTCATTGCCGACCTCGAAGCCCATGCCCTGAATTTCTTCGCCCTTCCTCAGGATCACAAAAACAGAGCAGGCCCTCCCGACCCTTTCGGCTACGGCAGCAAGCATATCGGGCCCCACGGAGACCTCGGTTGGATCGAGTATCTTCTTCTCAACCTCAACCGTGAAGTCGTCTCTCCCAAATCTCTCTCCATTTTCCAGGAAAGCCCAGAAACTTTCTGGTAAAAAAAAAAAAAAAGATTCCCCTGTTTCTATTCTCTGTTTTTTTCTGAATAAAAAACCTCACAAGATTGTGAATTTTTCAGGTCTTCTGTGGAGGAATACATATCTGCAACGAAGAAACTGAGCTGTGAAGTTCTGGAATTAATGGCGGAAGGGCTGGGGATAGAAGAGAAAAACACGTTCAGCAAGCTTCTGAGAGACGAAAGGAGTGACTGTCTCTTCAGGCTGAACTATTATCCGCCATGTGAGGACATTGATGAAAAGCTTTTAGGTTTTGGAGAACACACAGACCCACAAATGATCTCTGTTCTGAGATCAAACAACACTTCTGGTCTTCAAATCTGTCTGAAAGATGGCTCCTGGGTTTCAGTCCCACCCGATAACACTTCCTTCTTCGTCAATGTCGGTGACACCCTCCAGGTACCTACCTACCTAGCTATCCTTCCATTATATTATTCTTCTTCTAGTAATGGACAATGTAACTCATATATATATATATATATATATATATATATATATATATATATATATGTTTATATGTGTGAAGGTGATGACGAATGGGAGGTTTAAGAGCGTGAGGCATAGAGTGGTACCAGACACAAGCAAGTCGAGGTTGTCGATGATATATTTTGCTGGGACAGCTTTTAATGAAAAGATAAGGCCTTTGCCTTGTCTTATGACCAACCAAGAACAGAGCTTGTACAAGGAACTCACATGGTTCGAGTTCAAGAATGCTGCTTTCAAACAGAGGATTTATCTCTTCCTCAAATCTCCACCCTCCTATGTTAATTAACTTCTATATATATATATATATATGGAGAGGGAGAGAGAGTACTAGTTTGAGTGAATGTGTTAATGTACATAACTACTTATGGGTGTGAGGAATAGGTTGTTGGGTTACTATCTTAATTAGGCGTGGTTTTTATTATTTATTTATTTCTTTTAATCTCTCTCTGTCAAGTGAATCATATGTGTGTAATGGTGACTATCTTTCTACGTGATGAATGCAAACTCTCTAGCGTGATTATTATATATTATTGTAATGCCTTTTATTAATTACTATTTAATTTGATACATACAATTAGTGTTGTTTTGGTGTTTCAAGTTTCAACTTCATTTTTTTCAACAAAAACAAGGTTGTATTATTTGACTTGAAATTTTTTTTAAAAAAATGACAGGACAAAATGCAAGTAACTAATTTGGTTGGAATATCCTCTTCAATTAAGAAATTAAATTAATGAGACCAATACGCATGAATATAATATCCGCTTCAAGTAAGAAATTAAATTAATGAGACCAATAGGCATATATGCTTATTGGTCTCATCAATTTCTTAATTCCCACTAAATTGTATTTTATCCTGTCACTTTTTTTTTATTTCAAGTCAAATAATACAACTTTGTTTTTGTTCACTAAAAATAATATATATGCCGCTTTTATATATATATATATATATATATATATATATATATATATATATCTGTGTGTGTGTAGAGAGAGAGAGAGGCTAGTTTGAGTGAATGTGTTAGCTGTGTCTATGTGTTTGGATGACTTTGTAAAAGTAATTTTTTTTTGTTTACAAAACCATGGTTTGGGAGAAAATTACCTAAGCACATGAAAAAACTCCAAAATCATTTTTTCCCAAACCATAGTTTTAGATCCAAAACCATGATTTATGAAAAAACTATTTTTTTTTTCACTTTTCTAATCTCTTTCCTTTTCTTTCTAATTAATATTTATAAATGATTTTTTATTATACAATATATACACACACACACACACACATGTATATATGTTTGATCTAATTTTTTTCATGTTACACAAATGTTATAATTTTAATTTTGTACAAACATTTATTTTATTTTTGATATTTATTATGAAATTTAAATGTTAAAAATATATAAAATATCATCTTATCCTTTATATTCAATTATCAAAAAAGATAATGTCTTTTTTAATAATTTAACAATGAAAAAGTGATTCTAATAATAATACCTAAACATTATCTTAATGTACTTAACTACTTATGGGTGTGAGGAATAGGTTGTTGGGATACTATCTTAAGCGGCGGCGGCGGCGTCGTCCTCGTCATCGTCGTCTTTCTTTCTCTAAAGTGAATCATATATGTGTAATGGCGTGACTATCTTTTTCTATTTGATGAATGCAAATATCTCTAGCGTTATTATTATATTTTTACAATGTCTTTTTATTAATTAATATTAAATTTGATACATACAATTAGTGTTGTTTTGGTGTTTCTAGTTTCAACTTTTTTTTTTAAATTTTGCCAACAAAAAAAAAGTTGTGTTATTTGACTTGATATAGAAAAATGACAGGACAAAATGCAAGTAATTAATTAGGTTAGAATAACCACTTCAATTAAGAAATTAATGAGACCAATACGCATTATTATTATCATCCGTATTATGGTCTCATTAATTTCTTAATTATCACCAAATTAATTACTTGCATTTTGTCCATTTATTTTTTTATTATTTCAAGTCAAATAATACCATTTTGCTATTGTTCGGAAAAATAGTACAGCTTTATTTGGCGCTCCTGACGTGCCCTATAACCCTGGCCAAGATGAAAAGTGAACAGAAACAAAAAGAGTTTGATATTATTTTTTATGTTTTTTTATGTTACACCCCTATATTTTTCTTTAGGGCTGTTCAACGTTTTCTTGTCCCAGTTATCTTGTCCCGATTCTGGGCAAACCAGAACAGGAAAATCCCCGTCTCCAAAATTTTGGGACAGGAAAATCTGGGATTAAAAAAAAAAATTCATCGGTATTGGGATTTCTCAATTCCGTCCCATTTTGAATATATATATTAAAATTACCAAATTTAAACATGTCACATGAAGAGTAAGCATCATCCAACTAATCAAATGGTGTTGTTTTGTTCAAGAAGTATAGTATGATGTTATTCTAAATGCCTCATCAAACTATGGTATCTGATGTTGATTAAACAGATTTGTTCAAGAAGGGTATTAATATTCTTCTTCTTGCTTATAGAAGTTGCGAAAGTATATTAATATTCATATGATTAAACAGATTGAGTTGTAAAGAATAATATTTATACGGTGCTGTTTAATATTCATCAAGCTATGGTGTTGTTTTGTTCAAGATGTATCTTCTTGATTAAACGAATTTGTTCTAGAAGTATATTAATATTCATCTGATGCTGCAAAAGTTTTGGACACTGGACAATTATCTAATTATTAATATCTTTCAGACATTAGTCTTCTCAATGTATGGTTCCTTCTGCAATTTTGTTCTCTGTTTTGCTTATAGAAGTGCAATTTTGTTCTCTGTTTTGCTTATAGAAGTGTTTGTTTTAGATTGGTTGAAAAGAAAGGAAAAAAAGTCAACTTTTTGGAAAATCCCAATCGGGATGAAAAATTTTTAGAATTGGGATTGGAAATAATTTCCTTTCCTGAGCCCTTTTTTGGGACGGCATCAAGAATATGGTTTCCCAATCCTGGCCCGTCTTAAGAACACTTTACTATCATAGTTATATTTGCTGATAAAAGAATTCATGAGTAATTACGCTATCATTGTACATCATACAAATTATGCTAGTTGCTATTCTATTAAAAACTAGACAAAAATTAAAAATATAAAATCATCTATAAAACCTTTTTTTAAACAAAATATAAAAATCATTTCACACCCCATCAATTCAGAAAAAAAAATTAAGATCTAAAATTAATCTTAAAGGGCATTTACTTTCAAAATTTGAAAAAAAAAATTCAACTTTTGAGTATGCCCCTGCCTAAAAATTTGTTGAAAGAATTTTGACGCCTTTGTAGTCCTGCTCGGTTCAATTTAAATTAATTAGAATTCAATCTAGCTCCCAGATACTTAGGTAGCTTAGTAAAAGTAAAAAAGAAAAAAGAAAAAAGAAAAACAAGAAAGAAACCTATACACTTAAGCTGTCATCCATTAACCTTCCAGATAAGAACATACTGTATGTGTGTATGTCTATATATATATATATATATATATATATATATATATATATATATATATATGTCTTTTCTCATCCTTTTAAACTAGCTTAGCGTTGTAGTAGGTGGAATCAAACCGACCCACCATTTATTAAAGGTCTAAAAATAGCAAAATGTTAATTCAAACAATTAAAAGATTGGAGAAGAAACTGAAAAAAGTGTACCAGAGGAATATATTTTATTGGTAATCCGTGTACACCTTATATATATAGGGTTGAGTCTCTTGATCTAATTACTTCAACTAATACCACTTGTGTCTATAATAGTGTTTACAGCTGTAACTCAATTGCTTAATTAACAACTCATAAGTGGTTAAAATAGGATGTGTACGTACACTAATACAACCAAGGTTGCCATATAATCCTCATGATTCTCTTTGTTGTGCATAGTAATGTTTCAAAACATGTAAAAAAGTGCATAAATTATTGTCTTACTTTTTATTATAATTATGAAGAAATTGAAGAAAGTTGACAGCAATATAAAGAAGGGGAAAAAGTAAAATTATAGGGTTTCTAGGTATTTATGTATTATTCATTCAGTAATTTAATTAATTGTGATGACGGTGATATAAATGATGATAACTAATCCTCTTTTTGGCGTGCTTATTGTGTTTTGCATCATGGTCCCCTCGTTATTGATTCCAAAGAAGAAGTTAGTGGTAGAGAGAAAATAATTTACTTTTAGACGAGATTATGAGATATAGTGTAAACCTCCTTTACTTTGATAACTCTAGATACTATTATTAGAGTACTTTACTTTTATACTTTTAAATTATGAAATTTTTTTATAATTATCTAATTTCAGTTCTTTTAACGCGTTAGGCGTTAGTCGTTTCATTGCGTACAACGAGTCAGTCATAATTATTACTATAGATACTAATTTTACTATGATTATGCTTAAACATATATATATACAAGATATGTAGCCACATTAGGCTATCCAAACTTAAGTCATAAAACTTAGTTACAGATAATAAACAAAATTCTTAATTCCTTTGTCTCCGCCTTCTCATTAGTCAGAGCTTACCTCTTTGCACATCAAGCCGCAAGCCTTTGCTGTACAGTTAAATTTTTGGAAAGGGTGAGATTCGAAATAATCTCAGTAGCAACAATCATTCAATCATATAAAATGCAAAATTTCAAAGCATGTAACAGAAACCATCTCATCACAAAGAAAATCACTATAGCATTCAGCAAGATAACATATAGCATCACATCAAACACGGGACCACTGGTCCCACACCAAGGCGCTTGGTCTCATAGTCTTACTGTCACATGGGTGTCCACTCGTCATATTCTGAATGCTCATTTCATAAACATGGTAAAATATACACGTAGAGCATCACATAGTATATGAGAGAAAGATTTACTACTTGATTGCCTTTCTTGCAATTTACCTTTCCAAACTAGTTTCTTCTCTGGACTTGGGCAAATATTGAATCCTATAATTTAGAATTCATAAATAGATAGGTCATTACTTATTCCAATTCTATTGACATAATAAAAATTATGTTATTCTTGACCCATCTCAAATTCTTGTCCTTTATTTAACTTTTGTTGGCTATATTTAATACTCTTTTGTGCTTTGTCTAGTGTATATCTAATTTAAGACATGTTATATGTCTTCCACCCTTGTGATTTAAGTATTCAATGTGGTCAAATTGATCTTTAAAACATGTCTCTAATCCTCATTTATCTCCTAATCACAATTTCTTAAAAAACTGGAAATTTCCAGATTTAATCCAATATGCCAGTTTTTATTAGGCAACTTTGAAAATTCATAACTTAATCTAGAAAATTCCAAATGATGTGGTTTAAACTTATATGTGAAGTTCTTGAAGTCGTCTGTAAAAGAAAAGTACTTACCAGTGTTAACTCATAGACTTAGTCTCCCAAATTTAATGTCAAAACTGACTATCAAAAAAGAGAATCAGAATTTCCCAGATTTTCTACCCAAACTTTAAAAATTCATAAATTCCAAATTAACACGTTCAATTCCCAAGTTCTAATACTCAATGGAAATATACAAGTGTCTAATTTAAGTAAAAAATAATCACAGGGCCAAATTACTGGATTTATTTTATGAAATTCGCTCCTCTTTCCACAGCCAGACCTAGACTTCCAGAATTTCCCTTGTTTCTAGACCTATATTTCAAAAATCATAAATTTATCTATAGGTATCCAAATGATGCATTCTAAGACTTATTTTAAATCTATGAATGTATAATAGTTCCATGTAAAATTTCATAAACATTGGATGAGGTTTGTCTAGTCAAAACGCAACAAGAAACTGACTATCTTTCAAAAATGTCAGTTTTGACAGTCTGAGTTCAAAACTCAAGAACTTATTTATTTTCAATCTAAATTGTATTCTTATTGATTCCATGACCTACTACACATCCTAAAAGTTTTATAACAAAAAGAACCAGACAAAAACTCCACCTATAGTCTCTGTTTAAGCTTAAACTTTCCAGCAGAAACTCTATATTCCGGCGAACAGAACAGGGTGAAAAAAAAACTAATATGCAGCCATGGATTTGCACTCTAATCTTAAAGATTTTGACTTTACATACTCCTACACAAATGCCCTATTTTTGGTGACACATTTACAAAACCAAAGAAATAAAAATATCCCACCTAAAATCGACATACAATCACTGGATTTAAAACTTATTGGTGACAAAACTTTTTGGTGATCTTTCTCACTTCTAGCAATCAAATAGCCCAAAAAACCACCTAAATCCTATGGGAAAACCAAGGTAAAGGTAAAGGATACTTACCTAAACATGTTTATGGTATTGCATGTAGGATTTGAAGCTTCTTCTTCCTTCCTCCGGTGGCACCGATCACTCTCTCTTCTTGGCTCTGACTTTCACTCTCTCTTTCTATATTGGGTTTCTCTTGCTCTCTCTCTTTCGCTCACTCTTTTGTTTTTCTTTTTTGGACAAAAGTGAAGTGAATGGAGAGGTGAGAGAGTGTTTTAAGTAAATGGGCAAGTGTGTGTGTGAGTGGCTGATTGGTTTATCCAATATGTGTTGTCTACAAGTGTATGCGTTGTCCAATTTTAAGTGAAGTGTGTGTGTGTGTGTCTGTTCAAGAAGGCTCCATGTGTGCCAAATGAAGAGAAGAATGAGTGATTAATTGTTAGTGTGTGTCGGTAAGTTTATATATATATATATATATATATATATATATATATATATATATATATATGTATGTATATATATATATATATGTATATTTTTATCTTATTAATTACACACACTAAGCCTTAATTTTTTCCTTTGTCTAAAATTATAACCTCTAACTATTTTTCTCTCAAATTTTCGGAAAAATAGGCCTTTAAATCTCAAAATTAACTTTAATACCATGTAAATTTTTGTTGTTGGAAAATTTAACCTTTTATTAAATTTTGGGATATTACATATGGTATATAGTTTTTTTTAAAGAAAAAATTTATGAGATTATGTGTGTATAATATATAGTGAAAATTGCTAATAAATCCTTATTTGATATTTTTTTTGTTGGGTGCTTGGAAGGATCTAAGTTTAATTTAAGGACCTTGGTCCTTTAAGACTTATATGAATGAGAATAAAATAACTAAAATGCCTATATTACTCTACCACACCACTTAGATGTTTTCACACTCTCTTCCTTTATATCACAGCTCACTCTCCATCTTCCACAAATCGTCAATCACTGGTTGCTGTTCACCTTCCTCTCTCACATTAATGGTTGTCTTTCACTCATTATCTTACTCACACTGCCTTCTCCTTGCTCGTCTTGCTTACACTACAAAAAATTTGACTTTTAATGGCGACAAAAGTCACCGTTGAAAGTCAAAAAGTCGCCACTGAAGGTTTTCAATGGCGACATTTTATCGCCGCCCAGTCGTTACTGATACGACTCTCGCTGATACAATCAGCGGCGACAAAATTTGTCGCCGCTGAAAGTATAGTTTCAGCGGCGACATTTGTCGCCGCTGAAAGGTAGCTTTTGTGGCGACAATCAATGTTGCCACTGAAAGTCACCCTTTAGCGGCGACTTTAGTGTCGTCGCTGAATGTTAGCTTTAGTGGCAACATATAATGTTGCCACCAAAAGTCAACTTTGTCGCCGCTGAAAGTGCATTAATTTTTTTTTAAAAAAAATTCCATGTCAGCTATACACTTGTCATCTCACCTTCCACCTACCTTGTCCACTTGTCATCTGCCACCATCCACATCACCTGCCACGTCACTCGCCCTTTCACAACGTGCCACATCACCCACCAATATTTTTCTCCCACAAGTGCTTCAGCTAGGTTTGAACTTGGGACCTCCTTGTCAAAGAGGGAAGCTCCTAACCATGTGAGTTAGGATGAATTGGCATCCTTTATTGCAAAAATTTTATATATATATAAAACATCTCTCACACACACATGTATTATTTATAATATATTAAATCTTTACTAATATTTTTTTTTGATAAATTTTATTAATATTAATACAAATATATATAATATTAATATATGTGTGTGCATTAATTTATATATTAATATAATACCTAAAACATTTTTTTAAATTAAAATATGGACATAAATAATATAATATAATTAATATAATATATTTTTCATTTAAAATGTTCTATTAATATATTAATAAATGATAAATGGTTTGAAATATAATTTTTATGAATAAATAATAAAATATATTTACATGTATAAATAGCTCAAGAAAGAAAGTTAATTATATACATTAAATTACACACACACATATTTCTCACTTGGAATTCTTTTTCATTTTAAAATAATTATTTAATTATTTTTGAAAGATTATTGCTAAATTTTTATAATATTTTTTTTGTTTTTTTATTATAAATATTTTTTATTATTTTTCACTTTCCCTCTCTCCCTATCATACAAACTATAAAAAGGTTGCCTTAGAGAAAAACATGTTTGCTCTATTTTTTTATAAGAAATTACATCAATAAACATATCTATTGCATAAATATAATAAGTTTTTTAAAAAACTAAAATTTTGAAAAAATTATAAATAAGACTTTCAGCAGCGACCCTAAAGTTGCCACTGAAACACTGTTTCGGCGGCGACACAAGAGAGTCGCCGCTGAAAGTTATACCTTTAGTGGCGACAAAATATGTTGCCGCTAAAAGTCTATACTTTCAGTGGCGACACTATTTTCGCCGCTGAAAGTTATACCTTCAGCGGCGACAATATAATGTCGCCACCGATTGTAACACTTTCAGCGGCGACAAAAGTGTCGCGGCTGAAAGTCTTTACTTTTAGCGGCAACATTAAAAGTCGCCGCCAAATGTCGTCGCTAAAAGTCATTTTTTTGTAGTGTTATGATTGACGTCAACGACGATGACCTCCTTTAACAATTGAGATGTCAACCTCCTTTGAAAATAGATTCCAACGGGAGGACGAAAGTTTTTGTGGCCTTCAATCTAATCTGGAATTTTTTTTAACCATCTCCTTCATTTCTTCTTCTCCTCTGCAACCTTTTCTCACTACCCTCAATTTGTTGTTGTCTCTCATGAAACCCTGTTTGACCAACTAATTTATAAATCTAGATCTCTGAGTTTGATTTCTAGAGCTATAGGTGTGAGTGACCAGAAGTTTTAAGAAAGAGAAAACTTGGAAAGTTTATTGGCATAATAGGGAAAGATGGTTTGCACAAGGGAAGATCATTTGCACTAGCATAATTTGCATATTTTTGCTTAATTTTGGAACACATGGGAAGACATTTGCACACAGGGAAAATGGATTGCATACAATGGAAGTTAGGTTGCACATAAGAAAGGTTGTTTGTACACAATGGATGATCGTTAATAGGGGAAGATGGTTTGCACAAAGGAAAATCATTTGTACTAGCATAATTTGCACAGTTTGGCTTTATTTTGGGACACATGGGTAGACATTTACATATGGAGAAGATGGATTTCATACAACGGAAGTTAAGTTGCACATTGGGAAGATGAATTTCACATAGAAAAGATATATTGCACATAAGGAAGATTGCTTGCACACAAGAGAAGACCGTTTGCATAAAACATAATTTGCACATTATGGCTTAATTTAATTTTGAGACACAAGGGAAGACATTGGCAAATGGGGGAATATGAATTGCAAATAATGGAAGTTAAGTTGCACATAGAGAAGATAAATTGCATGTAGGAAATATATATCGCATATAGGGAAGATTGTTTGTACAAAACATAATTTGCATATTCTGACCTAATTTTAGGATAGAAGGGAAGACACGGGGAAGATGGTTTGCATATAACGAATGTTAAGCTGCATATATCGCACAAGGGAAGGAGTATTGCAAATGGGGAAGATGAATTAATGGTAGGAAATATATTATTTTTTTCTTATATAATAATTTGCATATTTTGGCTTAATTTTGTAACACAAGGGAATATATTTTGCACATAGACAAAATGAATTGCATGTAGGGAAGGTTTTTACTGAAATGGCAATTTAGTCATTTAATCCTTATATCTATCCACCTTAAAGGACCAAGATCTTTTAAGAAACTTCAGGTACCACTGGATAATAAACTTCTCAAGCAGGTCTTTTTAAATAATCACTATTACAAAATATAAATTTAGCAACACTAATCTTATGATACTTCTTCAAACAAGTGTTGGAGGAGACTTCTATTTTTTTTAAAGAAAAAATATATGTGGCAGTTATGACGTTTAACCAGGAAAGTGTTATAGCTACCCAATACCTTGTATGACGCTTGCCTGGGAAGCGCCATACAAGGGGTTATTTAAGGAAAAAAAATAGACCCCTTGTATGGCGCTTCCCCAAGAAGCGCATACAAGGGGTTATACTTTATAAAAAGAATAGACCCCTTGTATGGAACTTGCCCAAGAAGTGTCATACAAGGGGTTATTGGATAGCTATGACGCTTTCCTGATCAAACACTATAGCTGCCACATGTATTTCAAAAATAAATAAATAAAAGTATTCTCTGGTGACCCTTTTTCCTTATCCTTTTTCATTGGGGCCTTCGCTCCTGACCTTAACCCTAAACTCAATCCTCCTCCTCTACAAAAAACAAAGAGAAATGTCCTAGGAACACCAGGTTCGTAACATAATGTGCTCAATTTCTTCTTCGGTGATTTTAATTTCTCTCTAGATTTTAATTTTGTATTGTGACTTGCACGTACAGATCTAGATGCGGAAGTCATCGCTCTGTCCCCCAAGTCTCTCATGCCTCCCAAATCTCAGAAGCTTTTTTCTTCTTATTGTCTCCTCCTATAGAAGCTTCCTTGTAAGTATTTTTTTCTTTTTTTTAATATAGAAGCTTTCGTCGATTGGCACTATAGTTTCCTTTTTTTTTAAGTTAAAAATCTATCATAAATCTTAACTTATAGTTTTATGTGTACTTATAATTTTTTTTAGGTATTTTCTTGAAATTACAACTCTCTCTTGTTAAGCGTAACTTCCTATACATTGTAAGTTTTTTAATTTTTGAGCTTACTAGTTTAATTTTCTCAATATAGTTATTTTTTTGAAGTTATTTCATTCTGATTTGGTTTTGTTCATTTTGCTGTGAATTTATACAGTAATATACAAAGTTCATTAGGAAAAAAAATTGCGTAAAATTATTTTTTTAAAAAAAAATTCCTATGGCGCTTCTTGAGAAAGTGCCATAGAAGCGGGCACCTCCTATGGCCCTTCCTTAGGAAGCGCCATAGGAAGTCACCCCACACACTTCCTATGACATTTTTCTGGGGAAGCGCCATAGGAAACTATTTTTTTTAAAAAAAAATAGAAACAAGCTATGACACTTCCATATATTCAAGAAGCGTCATAGTTTGTTTATGTTTTTTTTATATAGATTCCTAGGAAAATGCCATAGGAAGTGCGTGGATTCAAGAAGCGACATAGTTTTTTTTTATGGCACTGGAAGCTATGGTGCTTCCCAAGCGTTATAATATTCTTAAAAATAAACTCCATATATTATGTTTTTTGTAGTAGTGAATTTTCCCTAATATATATCCCAAAATATAACACACACATGTGTGTGTGAGTGAGTGAGTGCGTGGGAAATATAATACTACATATGGTCTTTAATATAAGAGCTAGTTGAATGATTTGGGTATATTAAAGAAATTACTTATATTAGTTATTTGCAACAAGCATATGTTGGTTTTTCTGAAATATTATCTTTTATCATAACTACCGTTGGATAAAAACTTCTTAATGTGTACAATTCAATAAGGATAATTTACTGTTAAAAAAGGGATACTTTGAAAAAAAATTATAAATTTGGGAGATAAATTGAATTGAGGTCTAATATTTAAAACAAAAAATAATCGCCTACTAAATCTTAATTATATTAAAAATAAGAGGTAGCATAAAATTAATAAACCTTGTATATGCATTATTTCATAACTTCATCAATGGCATTACTGATGACGAGGACAACGATCATTTGTGCGTCTCCCAGCAAGTTTCTCTTTTACTAATGGGAAAGGAATAACTTTTGTTTGTTTCTCTTTTATGCTTAGACATGTAAATCAAGTCATTTGTTTGTTTCTCTTTTATGCTTAGACACGTTAATTAAGTCATTGGTCTCTTTGTGCATCTCGCAGCATGTTTCTCTTTTACTAATGGGAAGGAATAATAATAACTTTAACAGAGTGTTTGGATGGGGGTAAAATCTGGGGAGGAGAAAAGTAGGGGGAAATAGGAGGGAAAATTGATTTTTCCCTGTTTGGATTAGAGGAGAAAATAGGAGGAGGAGAAAAGTGGGAAGAAAAAAAGGTATGGCCCCTTGGTTTTTTCTCTCAAAATTTTCTCCCCAAAGTTGGAGAGATTTGGAGAGAAAATAACTTTTTACGGAACTGCTCCGAGCACTGTCTCGTGATCACTCTCACTCCGATGGTTCTTTCCTCTTCACTCGCTCCTTCCTTTTGAGGGTCTGTTTGGTTTGAGTGGAGGAGAGGAGCATGGAGAGGAGGGGAGGGATTTTGATTTCCTCTACTTGATTGGTAAGATAGAGGGGAGGGGAAATTTTTTTAAATTTTTCCGTTCCTCCCCTCAAAACCTCTCCTCTCCAAATTGGAGGGATTTGGAAGGGAGGTTAAAATATTTTTTTTTATTGGACAAAAATACCCTTGGCCATTTATATATATATGATAAGTAAAATCATGTAATATAATTTTAAATATTTATTAGTATGATTATAGTTATATTTATTCAATTTTTATAATTATTAAATTATAATTTTATATTTATAATATATTTTCTTAAACATTGTACATAATTTTAAAAAAATTAAATAAAAGGGTAAAATTTTCCAAATTAAAATATTTTCCCTCCCCTACCCTCCCAAATCAAATAAGGTAACATTAAAATCCCTTCCCTCCACTCCCCCCGTCAAACCAAACAAACTCTGAGTGTCTAGGTCAAGCTGAGATGGCCACAGCCTCCGATGACGATGGTTCAATCTCCCCGGCTGGAAATAAAGCCTTGATAAGTAAGGTTATGTTCTTGATTTCTTCTCTTTTCCCTCTACTTCATAATCTTCAATATTGAATTGATCTTCAAGATTCTGTTTCGACATAATCAGTTTGATGTGTCAAGTGTGTGATCTGTGATTGCAGAGGAAAATCTTTTCTCCTCCACTTTCTTAGCCTGTACAATTGATATGTTTATATATGTATCTATAATTTTCTTCTTAATGATCACTTATATTTATCTTAATTAGTATTTTAATTTGAATTCATTCAATTTATATTAAACGTAATTTTTTATATCATTTTTCTTTTTTTATATAATAATTTTAATAATAATAATAATAATAATAAATAAAATAAAAGGTTTGAGTTTTTAAAAATAAATTTTGATTTTGATTTTAACAAATTAGGATATTGAGATATTATTAACATTGGGATATGTTTATTTTTATTTTAACTCTTTTTTATTATTTTAGTTTGTGTGGAAACATATTTAGTTTAATGTTATGATTTTTACAAAAAACAAAAAAAATAATTTCATTTTAAATTGAATTTAATTTTTAATTTGACGATGTTGATTTTTTTATTTGAATTTATTTTTCATCACATTACTTGAAAAAATTGATTAAAAATTAAATAAGGGTATTATTGTCATGATAAGTATAATGTATTTTCTCTCCCCTCTCTTTTCTTCCCTCTATCCAAACACAAGGAGGGATAATGTTCTCCCCTCCATTTTCTCCTCCCCAACTTTTCTCTCCATCGAAACACAATTATACTACACTACTAAAAAGGTGGTATAAGAGAAAGTGACTAATAGGAAAAGTAATGAATTCTAGATGTTTACACACACTGGAAAACTAATTAATATGGTTATATACGTTAGGTATGAGAACGAGAGGGAGGGAGAGTGCCTGTTTCTTTAAATTAATATAGAGGTTTAGTGTGGAGGAGAATTTCAAAATTATAATAATCTATAGCTAGAAATCTGGAAAAATATTTGAAATGTGTTTTTTTTGTCTTCTGATTTATGGAGAGGAATTAAACCATTTATTGTCGAGTGCCCGTAATTAAGGCCTTGTTCGCTCATGTGTGTAATTAACACTTTACACTTGAAACTTAATTAACATGAAAATTAATCAACATCACATATATATAATAAAATACTATACAAAGAGAAAACTAAAGGCATTAATCACTGAAACAATATGCCTTTGGGATTTGTTATCAGCGGCCACGGACAGCCGTCACCACCACCACCGGAATGCCAATGAGTGGCCGAAGAACACAGGAATTAATCTACAAAACCCAATTATGATCCTAAGAGCTTGGTGAAAGAGATTGATATATTACTACACAAAGGAAATTGACTTAGTTTAGCTTTTAAATGCGGGATGAAGAAATATTATAGAAGAAAATATGTTACATAAAATAAATTTAGATTCTCAATTCCCAAATTCAAATAAATGTTGAACTGGGTATGAGATTAACCCACCATTGATAATCACCAAAACTTTTGGTGCCAGGAGCAATAATGAGAGGCTCCACACCAGGCCCATAAATTGTCGTGCAAGGAGAAATTGGTCGTTTATAGCCATAATACTATACAATGGTTCTACGACGCACCTGAAAATTCGCAATCTTGTAATTAGTTCTGCGTTATGTCTTGTAGGGTTTGTTCAGATAAAGATTAAAAAAAATAGAAAAAGAAAGGAAGGAGAAACATACAGAGCCGCCCAATTGACATGGGAGGCCAAGGAGTGACGGTGAGCTTGAACGGCGGCGTCAACATCGTCGTTGGTGCCTGAACTTGATGCCGATGGAGTGGCCGTTGGAGAGAGATGAGAGAGAGAGAGTGTGTGTGTGGAAATATGAATGAAAATTGAGGAGCTATGCAACATTATATATAGACCGAGACACACCAAAAATGCATTATGAATAATACTCTACATTAATTCTTGGGGGTGTACATATTTTTATAAATAATACATATATGATTTTCTAAAATGTTTTGGGTGCCAATTTAACTAATATTGCATAATTAAGAAATTTATAACAAATAATATATTTACATTATTGGGAAAAAGAAAACACACACCTTCAATACTGACCGGTCCTTTTCACTATAGCATGAAATTTGAATTGTTTTGCTCATTTTTATAAGATCTTATATTTAGGGTTGTTTGAGTATTTAATGTTATTATTTTTTTTCATAATTAATTCTAATTCTTTCTCCTCATCTTTTTCCCATAATACATTCTTTTTCATACTTTCTTACATTACTACTCCATGTCTCTCTTACTTGCCCTCTTATAAATAAAGGCATGTTTGAAAAAAAAATACTTAATTTTCTACATATTTATTATTTTCAACTAATTTTAATTATTTTTTTAAACCCCATAATTCAGTTATTGAACGCATCATTAACTTGTGGTCCATTCTCATTATTCCTACTTATCCCCAGAACTGTTTTCCTTTTAACGGCAATTGTTTTGGGGGGGGGGGTTGTTCTGTTCGTGTGCGATAATGTTGCATTGCGTTTCACTTCATATTTTCCAATTTTATATGACCACTAAAAAGGTAAAAGATTAGCAATAAATTTATTTTATGGATTAAATGAAATGGACCAGTAATACCTGCAAATTAAGGAAAGGCTGAGAATGAATGATCATGTTCAATAATTAAAGTCTTGTTATTAATGAAAAAGCTGCATTATTTAACATAGGATTATGGTGTAACTAGCATTCTAAAGTATTTTTCCATGTGCGTCTAGTGACTTAAATGATTTTGTCGTGCACAGAGCAACTTAAAGTATTTTTCTGGTGCACCTAACACTCTGAAATATTTTTTTTCAAGTGCGTCTAGTATCATAACCTATTTTTTTGGTGCATCAAATAACCTAAAATATTTTTTTAGGTGTATTCAATACCCTCAATTATCTAAATTATTAAGTTTAAAATTGCAAAAAAAAAGTATTTTAGGGTGATGGACATACCTGAAAAAGAATACTTCAGGGTGCTAGGCAATGTTATCAAACTCATGAGTTTAAGTACACTTGTGACAATAACATAAATTCGGATCATAAACTCATAAGAGTTTACTTTTATTATTAAACAGGGTTAAAAGTATGAGGTGTTGGGATACACCACAAAATATTTTAAGGTGCTGGTTTCACCTTAACCCTTGAGGATGATGATGGTGGTGGTGCATTATATTAATTGTTGAGCTTAAATAGAATATATAGCCTTTTAGATAATTATTTTTCCCATCCACATAACTCCTTTCTGCTCAAATCATGTTCTTAATAAACACAAAGTGAAATGATTAAATAACAATTCAATCCATGTAAGGATGACTTGACTTTCTCCTCTCTCTTTTTTTCTGTAGGGTGATTCGTTTTTATTTTAAATATGTGCATATTTGGATATGTCGTCCTAATAGTAAGTTCCATTAGTACTTGTCACTGGATGTAGTAGAATTGTTGTAAATAGAAATGCTATAATTATGAGTATTGACTTTATCTGTGGAGCTAATTGGAACCAAAACAGAGAGGAACTAATGAGGAAAATAGCGTTTAATTTGGCTCATATAAACTTAACTTTTAATTAAACATAGAATTGAAATTTCCAATTAAATCTAGCTAAAATAACAAAATTCAATTCCAAACCTGCACTTTTAATTAACAATATGTTAATATAAAATAATGTCTTCATCCTTGGTATAATATCCACTTTACAGTTTAATTTCTTAAATTAAAATTAGTCTTATAATAAAAATCAGATGGTCTATAAAAGATTAATATATCTCACTATGGTTAAGGTGTGAACAATACACTTCTTTTAGACTCCAAAAAATGGAAAAGCAATAGTACCTTTAATCCTTAATACTCCCTTCCTAAATATAAGCTTCAAAGTTGAGAATAGATATGTCCCAACATATAAGCTTCATTTCAGTTTTGTCTCAACATTTATTGTTTTTTTTTTCAATTTTACCATTGTTGATTGTGTTAGATTCCATGTTTTGATGATAACAAATCATGTTTTGGAAGCTCATGGAATAATTAGCAGCAAAGCAATCCATTCTGGTGATCTGTGAAAGATCACTCGAGTGGTTAAATGAATCACTCGAGTGATTGTGGATCACTCGAGTGCTTCTGCTAATCACTCGAGTGATATTCAAGATCACTCGAGTGATCGCTGAAATCACTCGAGTGATTGCAGAAATTACAGATCACTCGAGTGATATGGGAAATCACTCGAGTGATCCGCAATTTCACTTCCAGTGATCGCGAAATCACTGCAAGAAAAATTCACTGTTTTGAAAATCACTTCCAGTGATTCTGAATCACTCGAGTGATAAGCCAAATCACTTCCAGTGATTGTGAATCACTCGAGTGATCTGACTAACACTTCCAGTGATCTTGTTTTCACTTCCAGAAATTCTCACGGATTTGCTATTCACTTCCAGTGATTCTCATTCACTCGAGTGATGCGCCAAATCACTTCCAGTGATTGTGAATCACTCGAGTGATGAAGCAAATCACTTCCAGTGATTAGGATTTCACTTCAAGAAAAATCTACTGTTTTACAAATCACTTCCAGTGAAGCTGAGATCACTCGAGTGATCAGCCAAAATTCTCAAAATCACTTCCAGTGATCCTCAATCACTCGAGTGATGTTGGATTTTCGCTGAATCACTTCCAGTGAATTGGAAATCACTGCAAGAAGATTTCACTGTTCACCAAATCACTTCCAGTGATCATAAATCACTCGAGTGATATTTGCCAAATTCCAAAATCACTTCCAGTGAATCAGCAATCACTGTCAGAAATATTCAAAGATTTCAAAATCATTTCCAAACACATTATATTCACTACCAATGATATTGCATCTTCTCATATGAGGATTTATTGATCAAGTATACATCTTTCTACATTAACCTTGATCCAATTGCTTTTAACTTCATTAACGGCAAATGATTTTGCTAGTAAAATTTTATTATTACTGTAGCTTTCAAAATCATGATATAATACTCAGTTGGGAAAATAGGATCACTCTCTATGGTTTCACTGTCTCTTTTATAAAACACCTCCAGTGATCCATATTAATTTGTTGAGATACAAATATTGCTTAACGGTCATATTCGTGAGTGTGTTACAGCTGTACTCCACTATCGCACTTAACATGTAACTGATCACTCCACTCAAACGACAACTATTCATGGTAGCAGCAGAAATTCAAAAGTAACGGAAGACAAATGCTGTTACATTTGTCAGAAGCATCTTTGAATTAACGGGCAAATTTACAACGTCTTCAAAGTGGTTCTATTATATATGTCCAGCCATTTTGAAAAACATAATAACGAAGAAATACGCCTGAACTTTCCACAAGTGATATCTTCTCAAAAAGGCTTTAACACTTCATCTGTACTTCAGTTTTTTTCTACATACTCTGAAAGAGAGATTGTCAGTCATACTAAATCATTCTCAATTGTATTAGCTTAAGGTTGAGGAACCTTAAGTAGGGATTTGAAATTACCTTGTGTAAGGGGGAGCAAGTGTCTGAAGGAACTTGCTGTTTGTACTGAGGTGCCAAGAACCCACTGAATCTTGGAGGATATAGTGAAAGGCTCAGAAGGACTTCTGAGGACTGGACGTAGGTCAAGTGTTTGAGACCGAACCAGTATAAATCCCTGTGTCAACTTTGGTGATATCTCTTCTTTCATTAACTGTGCTTTAAGTTTTGTATATTGATTTTAGATTTGCAAATTATTTTGTAATCACCCAATTCACCCCCCTCTTGGGTGAAAAGCTTGCTCTAACATTTGGTATCAAAGCACAGGTCTTCTATTTCAGGCTTAACAACCTTAGAAGGATCCGATGGCAAGCATGGGTGAAGCAATCCTTCCTGACGGAGCTTCTATCACTAGACCACCTGGTTTCAATGGTGAACACTTTTCCTTCTGGAAAGCTAAGTTCCGTGTGTTCGTAATGGCTACAGAATACGGACTATGGGATGTGATTGAGACTGGGAACTACGTACCTACAAAGACTGAAGAATCTCAAAAAGTTCTTAAATCACCAGCAGAATTTGATGACAATGACAAAAGACTAGTGACTCTCAACAGCAAAGCAATTCTAATGATTCAGAGTGCACTAAGTCAAAAAGAATACTTCAGAATCTGTACACTTCAGACTGCTAAAGAAATGTGGCAAGCGCTTGAAGTAGCTCATGAAGGAACATCTGGAATTAAAGAAAACCGCATCAATACTCTAACTACAGAGTTTGATTTGCTTCGTATGAAAGAAGGTGAGTCAATAGCTGAATTTGAACTTAGATATACTCACATTGTTAATCAACTTGCAGCACTTGGAAAATTCTATGATCAGAATGTCCAAGTAAGAAAAATACTAAATATACTCTCCAAAGAATGGGAAGCGAAAGTCACAGCAATAGAGGAGGCCAAAGGAGAATCAATGCAATCTGTAGCTTCTTTGTTTGGAAGTCTTTCAGAATATGAAAGTAAACTAAAATTCAAACGAGAATTGGAAGAAGTTGGCGACAGAAGGAGGAAAGGTCTTGCATTAAGTGCAACAAAAGCGAAGACAGAAAACCAAGAAGAAGAAGAGGAGATCGATGATGATGAAATGGGCCTGATGATCAGAAGATTCAAGAAATTTTATAAAGGCCAAGGATTCATAAACTTTCAAAGAGGTGGAACAAGTGGCAGAAGAGACTCCAAGGAAATCATCTGCTATGAATGTGGTAAACCGGGACATATCAAATCAGAATGTCCTGAGCTAGTACAGAAAAATAAAGAAAAGAGAAACTTCAAATCCTTCAACCGGAAGAAGGCATTCGTTTCTGCAATATGGGGAGATAGCTCCTCAGAAGAAGAAAGCGATGATGAGGAGACAGCCAATATATGTCTGGTTGCTCAAAAAGAAACAGACGAGGAGGTAATGAATTCTGATCCTACGTATGATGAATTACAAAATGAATATGATGCTTTACATTCTGAATTCATCAAAATAGTTAATACCTTGATTACTTGCAAAAAGAGAAACAAAATTCTTGAAGAAGAAATTAAAAACCCTTTGGATAGAGATTGCGAAAAATGTTTGTCCCTTGAAAAGAAAAATATTGATCTTACCAAAACTCTTGAGAAGTTTACAAAAGGCAGTGAAATGCTAAATGTCATTTTAAAAGCACAACGTCATGTGAATGATAAATCTGGTATAGGATATGATCCGAACCTCGACAAAAGAAAGGGTAAGAAGAAAACAGGAAGCAAATCCTATCTAAGTTATTTCACACGTTCTGTGCACACATCTAATCCTTTTGCTTACTGTAATTACTGCAATAGAAAAGGACATTACACTTCTTCATGTTTTCATAAAAAGAAAGGAATCATAGGAACCTATAAATGGATACCTAAGAAGAAACATGAACTAGAAGTTATCTGTACTAACCCAAAAGGACCCAAAAGGATATGGGTACCTAGAACTTAATTATCCTTAATTGCAGGTTTGTCTCAGAACATCCAAATCAAACAAATGGTATATAGATAGCGGATGTTCAAGACATATGACTGGGGATCCTGAGAACTTCACCACGTTAGTACCTAAGGAAGGTGGCAAGGTGAAATTTGGAGGAAATCAAACTGGAAGGATAGCAGGACTTGGAGAAGTCAAAGACAAAATCAAAGACGTATACTACGTTGAAGGCTTATGTCACAATCTACTAAGTGTAAGTCAAAGCACGGATAAAGACAACTGGGTGATATTTGATTCAGAAGAATGCCTGATAGTCAGCAAGGAGGATCTACAAATTGAAAAGAAAAAGTTGAAAACCAAACTTAAAGCAAAAAGGGAAGGTAATTGCTATACTCTTGATATGAATGAAAATATTTCTGAAAGTTGTCTTCTGAGTACTACTGATGAGAGTTGGCTTTGGCATAAGCGACTTGCCCATGTTAATATGCATCAATTGCAAAAGTTACTCAAAAAGGGTTTGGTAATTGGGCTACCTAATGTCAATTTCAAAAATGATTTAGTCTGTGATGCTTGTCAAAAAGGTAAGCAAACTAAAACTTCTTTTAAATCAAAAACTGAAATTACCACTAATAGACCACTTCAACTATTGCATATGGATCTGATTGGTCCAGCAAGAGTTAAGAGTCTCGGTGGAAACTTGTATACATTTGTTATTGTTGATGATTTCTCTAGATTTACCTGGAATATATTTCTATCATCAAAAGATGAAACCTTTTACAAATTTATTACCTTTGCCAAGAAAGTGCAAAATGAGAAAGGTATGTCAATTGCAGGAATCAGGACAGATCATGGTGGAGAATTTGATAATCAAGCATTTGCAGAATACTGTGATACAAATGGCATTGATCACAATTTTTCAGCACCAAGAACTCCTCAACAAAATGGTGTAGTAGAAAGAAAGAATAGAGTTCTTACAGACATGACTAGAGCAATGCTCAACGAAAAGAACGTGTCTCAAGTCTTCTGGGCAGATGCAATGAGCACTGCATGCTACATCTCAAATAGAGCATATGTCAGAACCAAGCTTGGAAAAACACCATATGAACTTTACAAGGGACGGAAACCAAACCTTGCTCATCTACACATATTTGGCTGTAAGTGCTTTATTCATAACAACGGTAAGGATAATCTTGGAAAATTTGATTCTAAGGCTGATGAGGGACTTTTCTTAGGATATTCAAATCATAGTAAAGCATTTAGAGTTTTTAATAAACGAACATGTGTTGTAGAAGAATCAATTCATGTTGTATTCGATGAATATGTATCCTCTAGTAAAGACTTTGATGATGAGATATCTAAAAACCAACCTCCCATTAACTCTTCACATCTTGAAGATGACGATTGTGAAAAAGAAGTTGAACTGAGTAATTCAGATCAACCTCGTGCCTGGAAATATGTCAAGAGTCATCCTCTAGATCAAGTAATAGGTGAAGTTAATGAAGGTGTCAAAACTAGAAACAAGGTTTTAAACGAAGTAAGTTTTTCTGCATTCATTTCTCAATTAGAACCTTCTAACATTGAAGAAGCCCTATCAGATAATGATTGGGTATTAGCAATGCAAGAAGAGTTAAACCAATTTGACAGAAATCAAGTTTGGGATTTGGTGCCCCGGCCTAAAGACCACTCGGTTATTGGCACTAAATGGGTATTCAAGAACAAACTTGATGAATCCGCAGCCATTATCAGAAACAAGGCAAGATTGGTTGCCAAAGGCTATAATCAGGAAGAAGGAATTGATTATGAGGAAACATATGCTCCAGTAGCAAGATTGGAAGCCATACGAGTACTCTTAGCTTTTGCTTGCATCAAAGGATTTAAACTATTTCAAATGGATGTGAAAAGTGCTTTCTTAAATGGATACATCAAGGAGGAAGTTTATGTGGAACAACCTCCAGGCTTTGAAGATGTATCCAAACCAAATCATGTTTTCAGACTCAAAAAGGCATTATATGGTTTGAAACAAGCACCTAGAGCCTGGTACGAAAGATTAAGCAAATTTCTCATCGAATTTGGTTTTACTCGAGGAAAAGTCGATACAACATTATTTATAAAACGAAAACTAAGTGATATTTTGGTAGTTCAAATATATGTTGATGATATTATATTCGGAGCTACTAATGATTCCTTGTGTAAAGAGTTCTCTAAGATAATGCAGGGAGAATTTGAAATGTCACTGATGGGGGAATTGACATTCTTTCTGGGTTTACAAATTAAACAAAGAAAGAATGGAATATTCATATCACAAACCAAATATCTTCAAGAATTGCTTAAGAGGTTTGGATTGGATGAAGTTAATGGAACAGATACACCTATGAGCTCAACCGTACTAATGGATGCTGATGAAAAAGGAGTCGATTTCAACATAACTCAATATCGAGGAATGATAGGATCATTACTCTATCTCACAGCCAGCAGACCTGATATTCAGTTCAGTGTTGGTCTATGCGCAAGATTTCAGTCATGTCCCAAAGTGTCACATGCTGAATTAGTGAAACGAATTTTCAGATATCTGGCAGGCACAAAAGAGTTGGGTATATGGTATCCCAAGAGAGGTAATGAATATTTAGTTGCATATTCTGACTCTGATCATGGTGGCTATAAAACAGATAGGAAGAGCACAAGTGGACAATGTCAATTTCTTGGAGGCGCAGTCGTTTCTTGGTTCAGCAAGAAACAAACTACAGTATCCTTGTCTTCAACAGAAGCAGAATACATAGCAGCCTCAAGTTGTTGTGCACAAGTACTATGGCTAAAACAACAACTTCAGGATCTTGGCATATACCTTAAAGAAATTCCTATTTACTGTGACAACACCAGTACAATAAGCTTGGCGAAAAATCATGTACAGCATTCAAGGACCAAGCATATTGATGTGAGACATCACTTCATTAGAGATCATATTCAGAAAAGAGATGTCAAGGTGTTATTCATTCCTACTCATTTGCAATTAGCTGATATTTTCACCAAACCTCTTGCCCGAGAACAATTCATGCACATACGAAGGGAATTGGGAATGGTAAATCCCAATGAATTGTAAGTTGTTCAATCTTTATAAATGTTGATTTCATAATTGTTTTGATGATCCCATTACTAATTTAAGCATCGGAGTTTCTACAAAGTTGTTTTGCAGGATGCTCTGTAATATCCTCAAGTAACAGGGACAAACAGAGAAGGAAGACAATGGAGTAAGTGAAAAGTGAAACACTGCAATCACAGGTAAAATTAGATAATTAAATTGATAAATTTGTCACTAGTAAGTTACATGAGCATTTCCATTATTAATTTAGGAGTTACAGCATGATATCTGTTTTTGTGAAGTGTTTTTGTACTTCACTCGAGTGATTTTTATATTTCACTCGAGTGAAAACCAAAATCACTCGAGTGAATGTTAAAAATCACTCGAGTGAATGTCAAACAACTCTGATATATCAGTTCCTCTCTCTCTCTCGCGACTGCTCACCTTCTACCGTCACCTCCATTCGCTGAAAACGCTTGAACCCAGTAACCGCAACCCTCTTTACTACTCTTAACCGACAAATCCCCTCAAAAGCCAGCCCATTTTAGTTTAAATCCTTCCTCCGACAGTCTCGTCTCTCATTTCCGACAGTCTCATCATTTCGCTGTTCACTCCCGACTATCCCCATTTCACTTTTCTCTCGCCTTTTGCTTCCGACAGCCTACCCAGCGTCCAATTTCTGTCTAGCCGCCGTCAAAACCTTCGCCTCCACCAAGTGTCGGTACCCATGGCAAGAACAAAAAGGCCCGGGCAATCTCCACCACCTCCACCTCCGTCTAAGAAGGCGAAAGCCCCCGCTGAACCAGAACCCAATCCACCCAGACCAAAATCCAAGGGGATTCGGATTGAGGAACCCACGGGAATGGCTACCCGTTCACATACCAGCGTGAAAGGGAAAGGGAAAGAAAAATCTGATGCCCAGCGAGAAGCAGATGTCCAAGAATCAACTTTGCAAAGAAAAATCACACGGGCAACGAATATCTTGGCAGCCTCTGTGCCTCAGAAGTCACGGTATGCAAGTCAAGCCACTGGTAGTCGACAGTCTGGCTCCCTGGCTGAAGAACATACTGAGCTCCTTGAACCCCCTTCTGGATTTAACACTGGTAACCTCAGTCTCTTGAACTCCATTGTGTTTGCCTCACACTTTGCTAAAAGAACCTTCTGTCCTGTTGTGTGGGTTGACTTGGAGGAACTAAAACAGAAATTTCATATTGATCTAACCCCATATTTGAAACAATATGAACCTTGGCTGAGATTGAGAATGTCATACAATCCTTTGGTTGTCAAATATTTTTATTGTAACATGAAGACTGCTGATGTAAAGGATGACCAAGGAAACATCATTGCTGAGAGAATTGAAACAAGTATTAGAGATCAGAAAATTCTTCTGTCTGGAGATCTTATCAACACCTATCTAGAGATAGAGGATGTTCCTATGAGGCCTCCACGTGTGTTTAATATTCATGAATTAGTTGATATCTTCAGACCAGGACAACCTGGAGTACCTCTACCCACTTCCCCAGCCTCTCTTTCCAATGATCAGAGAGCCTTGTTCTATATTTACTCCCGAAGTATGGTTAACAAGGCAAAGAACTTCACTCATATCACGGGAAAAGATCTTCAGATGATGGCATCCCTCATGACAAGGGAAAGAAGAAATGTGGGGGAACTCATCTTTCAAGAAATGAAGAGGTTCAGGTTCAACTCATCCAGGTCTACTACCATTCCCTATCCTCAGCTTGTGTCTTACATCCTTTCCCTGCACAATATTTGGCATTTGACACCTGACGGAGATATTGTGAGGATTCCCAAGTTTGGGAAAATTCACCTCACTAGGATGGGAATTACCATTCCTGATGGAGCATCATCACAGCCTCAGAGACGCCATTCACCTCCTCCTGAGGCCAGCCAGAGAGAACCCCAGAGGATGGACCCTTCACCTTCCAAGATGGATGAGGCACAGTCCTCTAGAGCAGTCTCCCATGGTCCTTCTTTTACTCAGGCTGCTATTCAGACATATATCCAGGAGGTCATTCAGTCTGCAGTCACTCAGTTGAAGAACTCTAATGCTCAACTGATTGATCAAGTGAATAATCAAGTGACAATCTTAGTGGCAGCAGTGGATCACAATTCCAATCTCCTTTTTGAGCGCCTGACTGAGCAGTCACAGAGAATTCAGAGGATTGAGGATGCTCTCAGGACTCACCTTCATATCCCCTTCCCTGATATACCACCTGCCTCCTCTCAACCTCCTCCATCAGATTCTTCAGTTCCAGAGATTTCACTTTCTGATCCTCCCATCATTCCTCCCATCATTCCTTCAGACACTCCTCCAGCACCTCCCACAATCTTTATTTCTGATCCTATTTCTGCTGGTGATATTCCACACCCTGACCCCATTCTCCAGACTCCATCATCTTCCTCACATCACACTGCTTCCAGTTCTCACACTGAGGAAATCATAGCTGAGGAAGCCACCACAGAGGTCACAGGACCAAACAACTCCACTTCCACCACTCCTATTGAGCCATCTTCTACCACATTTTCCTTCCAATCTCCTCCACAACTTTCCATTATTCCATATGTTCCACCTACCTCTTTCTTTGCATCTGCATCCACTCAAGCCTCAACACCGTCTACCTTTCCTTTAGATGATGCCAAAAAGGGGGAGAAGAGCTGATATGATAGATATGATATATTTTCTTTTGATGCATATGTGTTTTAGTTTGTAATTACAAGTTATGTATTTTACCTTTCCTGGACTTTGTCACTGTGTATCTTGTGTAATCTGACTTGACTTTAATCTAATGGAAATATGAGTTTATGATATGATCCTATGAAATTTTTAATGTATCTGTGTTTATGATTGCAGTAGCCAACATGATCTCATGGAAATCCTAGTGTATTACAGCCGCCAAAATGATTTCAAAAAAAAAAAAATTCTCTGTGCATTTTCTGTTTACAATGTTTTTTTGAACTTGAAACTTACATCTTTTATCTTCCAAAAGGTCAAAAACTCATAATCTCTTAAACAAACTCATCTTAGCAATTGTAAATCAAAATTAGTGCAAAAGATTTCAAAAAGATCAAGCAAAGTGTATTAGAAAATCAAAATTTTAAACTTGATCATATGATATGTTTTGTCATCATCAAAAAGGGGGAGAATGTTAGATTCCATGTTTTGATGATAACAAATCATGTTTTGGAAGCTCATGGAATAATTAGCAGCAAAGCAATCCATTCTGGTGATCTGTGAAAGATCACTCGAGTGGTTAAATGAATCACTCGAGTGATTGTGGATCACTCGAGTGATTCTGCTAATCACTCGAGTGATATTCAAGATCACTCGAGTGATCGCTGAAATCACTCGAGTGATTGCAGAAATTACAGATCACTCGAGTGATATGGGAAATCACTCGAGTGATCCGCAATTTCACTTCCAGTGATCGCGAAATCACTGCAAGAAAAATTCACTGTTTTGAAAATCACTTCCAGTGATTCTGAATCACTCGAGTGATAAGCCAAATCACTTCCAGTGATTGTGAATCACTCGAGTGATCTGACTAACACTTCCAGTGATCTTGTTTTCACTTCCAGAAATTCTCACGGATTTGCTATTCACTTCCAGTGATTCTCATTCACTCGAGTGATGCGCCAAATCACTTCCAGTGATTGTGAATCACTCGAGTGATGAAGCAAATCACTTCCAGTGATTAGGATTTCACTTCAAGAAAAATCTACTGTTTTACAAATCACTTCCAGTGAAGCTGAGATCACTCGAGTGATCAGCCAAAATTCTCAAAATCACTTCCAGTGATCCTCAATCACTCGAGTGATGTTGGATTTTCGCTGAATCACTTCCAGTGAATTGGAAATCACTGCAAGAAGATTTCACTGTTCACCAAATCACTTCCAGTGATCATAAATCACTCGAGTGATATTTGCCAAATTCCAAAATCACTTCCAGTGAATCAACAATCACTGTCAGAAATATTCAAAGATTTCAAAATCATTTCCAAACACATTATATTCACTACCAATGATATTGCATCTTCTCATATGAGGATTTATTGATCAAGTATACATCTTTCTACATTAACCTTGATCCAATTGCTTTTAACTTCATCAACGGCAAATGATTTTGCTAGTAAAATTTTATTATTACTGTAGCTTTCAAAATCATGATATAATACTCAGTTGGGAAAATAGGATCACTCTCTATGGTTTCACTGTCTCTTTTATAAAACACCTCCAGTGATCCATATTAATTTGTTGAGATACAAATATTGCTTAACGGTCATATTCGTGAGTGTGTTACAGCTGTACTCCACTATCGCACTTAACATGTAACTGATCACTCCACTCAAACGACAACTATTCATGGTAGCAGCAGAAATTCAAAAGTAACGGAAGACAAATGCTGTTACATTTGTCAGAAGCATCTTTGAATTAACGGGCAAATTTACAACGTCTTCAAAGTGGTTCTATTATATATGTCCAGCCATTTTGAAAAACATAATAACGAAGAAATACGCCTGAACTTTCCACAAGTGATATCTTCTCAAAAAGGCTTTAACACTTCATCTGTACTTCAGTTTTTATCTACATACTCTGAAAGAGAGATTGTCAGTCATACTAAATCATTCTCAATTGTATTAGCTTAAGGTTGAGGAACCTTAAGTAGGGATTTGAAATTACCTTGTGTAAGGGGGAGCAAGTGTCTGAAGGAACTTGCTGTTTGTACTGAGGTGCCAAGAACCCACTGAATCTTGGAGGATATAGTGAAAGGCTCAGAAGGACTTCTGAGGACTGGACGTAGGTCAAGTGTTTGAGACCGAACCAGTATAAATCCCTGTGTCAACTTTGGTGATATCTCTTCTTTCATTAACTGTGCTTTAAGTTTTGTATATTGATTTTAGATTTGCAAATTATTTTGTAATCACCCAATTCACCCCCCTCTTGGGTGAAAAGCTTGCTCTAACAGATTGTACATTTATATTGCATTTTTTTTACCAGTGACTATATGAATGATATGGCATTAATTAAGAGGGTGGATAAGAATTACATTAATTACGAGGGAGGGTATAGTTGGAAAAAATATTACTTATATGTTTATTGCTTTTAATTACTTCCTTAATAAAAAAAAGTTATTTGAAATTTATATTTAGAGACCAATGGATGAAAAACATGCAATTAGATTTAATTACTTACATATTAAGATGAATGGATGAAAAACAATTAGATTTAAAGGAGAAGAATATAAATTAGTGAACAAAATTGACATAGCTAATTCAAAGGGTAAATATATATGAGAGCAAGGGATTATTAGGTAAAGTCTAAACTTTCAAATCCAGAAGCAAACATAAGTTTAGAAAATGGGGCTGTTTGATTTTGTTTTTAAAAACTATTTTTTAAAAAAAATAAAAAAATAAAATATGTTTGGTAAATTGTTTTTAAAAATAAAAAAAAGTTGTTTTTAAAAACTAAAAAACTAAAACAATTTTTAGTTGTTTTCTTGTTTTATTTTTTTATTGTTTATTTTTTGAGACCGTTACTTATCCACTATCGATACTACACTACCAGTCATGACCACCACTACCACATCACCACCGATAACCGCATCGCCACGTCACTTCGAAAACAGATTTTTCAAAACAACTATTCAAACTGCTTTATAAAACTGCTTCTGAAAACAAAACAAAAACTGAGAATAGAATCAAACTTATAAGTATTATTTTATTTTGGCAAAAGGACTTTATGTACCTCCTAAAAATAATCACAAATTACTAAATGTTGTTTAATGTATAATGCGACCTATTGTCTGTTAAGTTCTTCAAGATTTATTATTCCCCACATTCCCATCAATATATCTTTATAGATTAATTACATGTCATGACACTTTTATCTAAAAAATTATATTAAGCATATTTATATGATGTTTTTTAAATAAATATAAATCATATACTTTAATCTATATTTTTTAAATAAATTTATTATTAAAAATAAAATTAATAAATACTAGAGGTAGAAAACATAATGTAAAAATTATTAATAAATTTTTTAAAAATTTTATAATTAGATTAAAATAAAAATAAATTATTTCATAAATGTATCAATTAATACATATGACCTATACTTGATTTTATTTTTTAATTACTTCATACACTAACACACACACACAAAAACACTTAATAAATTTAATAAATATAAAAAAATTAATACATTTTAATTAATAATAGGATATTAATTATATTTTTATTTTGATTTATTCAAAAATAATTGTAAGGTATTATATCAGTACATATATATACACGTTAATATTTTTATATTTACAAATATTATATGTGTGTATGTTATAAATAATATATAGATATGATATTTAAAATAAAAAATAATTATAATATTTAACAATATAAGTAATATTTCATAATATATATTTATTTGTGTTTGTGTTGTTATATATATATATATATATATATATATATATATATATATATATATATTATTTTGCAATAATAATCAACAGGTTCTTTCTAGCTTAGTAGCAAAAGGCATAGATACAAAAAAGGGTAGTCTTGGGTTCAAGCCTTGAAGGGACCATAAATAAATAGATTTTCACACAAATGTTGCGCAACAAGGTGGCGTGGTGCATAGGGAGGTGGTAAGGGACAAGGTGACATGTGGGCCTCGGTGATGACATGGACAACGGCGGGCCAGTGATGATGTGGATGGCCAGTGACAGGTTGCCGCCTGTGTATTTTTTAAAAAAAATAACTGACACTTTCAGCGATGACAATTGAAACTTTTAGCCATAGTCGCAACAACGACAACTTTTTGTCACCATTGAAAACCTTCAACGGCTACTGGAAGTGGTTTTTTTTTTTTAGTGTAATGACACATGTGTCTATAATGGTGTTTACAACTGTAACCCAACTTCAAAGGTTGCAATATAAGCCTAATGATTCTCTTTGTTATGCACAAAAATGTTTCTAAACGACGTGTAAAGAAGTACATTTATTTGCTTACTTAAACGATGAAGAAATTGAAGAAAGTAGACAACAATATAAAGAAAAGGGGAAAAAGGGTAAACTTATAGGGTTTCAAGGTATCTCCATATGCATGATTGTGTGTTTCAAATATGTCATGTGACTATGTAAATGTGAGGTTGTTATATCACAATATAATGCGTATATATTTGCATTGAAGTACTAAATTTTTTGTTAGGGTTAATTTGCGTTGAGCGTTCTAGATGTACTAATAAACCCTAAACCCGCATCTTAAAGTAAATTGTGGTGCATCTAGCTTATTAACATATTGTTTTAGATGTATTTAGCCCTATAAAGTATTTTGTGACATAATTTTACCCTTAAAATATTAACTTTTTAAGAAGAAATTTTGCTCATATAATATTTTTTAGGAGCAATTTAAATCTCGCTATAAACTCCAAAAAGTCCTTTAAGTGAATACTTTAGGATGGTGGATGATGAACTGCAAAATACTTTAGGACACTAGATACAATTGAAAAAGATATTTCAAGTTACTTGATGCATCACAAATTATTTTAGGATACTGGCTGGATATACCTGGGAAAATGCTTTAGAGTGCTAAACCCACCCTAACCCTATTAGTTAAGGAAAAGGTACGTACAATATAAATTTTAAAGCTTGAAATCACTTATTAAGCATTTTCATGAATAATTCATTTTCAAAAATCAAAAGTCCGTGGTGGAGAGAAAATCTTTTCCTTTTTCAAGTTCAGATTCTGTAAGTTATAGTGCAAAATAGTTGCTTTGCTTGTTCGTGTAATAATATATATAAAAAACAAAATACTATAAAATAAAATATGTATGGATAGAAATAGAATATAAAGTTACAAAAGTATTAATATATGTATGATTCACTCAGTAATTTAATTAATAGTGATCATGGTGATACGCATGATGATAATTAATCATCATTTTGACGTGCTTATGGTGTTTTGCATTATGGTCCCCTCATAATTAATTGATTCAAAGAAGTTAGTGGTGGAATATTGTATTAAATTAATAAACCCTGTAAATGCGTGATTTAATAACTTCATATTGATTTGATAAAAAAAAACATTCGGTCTTAAATATATGACTCAATTGACTTTTTTTTAGAAATATTAATAAAACTAAATAAATTATTTAAAATAATTATATTTATTATTTTTTTCTCTAAACTATTTTATCTAATTTATAAAATAATATATAATATAATAATTATATATATATATATATATATATATATATATATATATATATATATAAAGTAATTTATTTAGTTTTCTTAATCTTTCTAAAAACATTTAACTATGTCTTATATTTATGATCATAAAGAGTAGCTTCATATCGATAGCAATACTGATGACGAGGACGACGATCATCTTTTTAATTTATTATGTTTTCGATTATGCCCCTCCAGAAAGTTTATTGAGCAGGATATATAACAGTTACAGATATCATATTTTTGTATAATACTTTCTTTTTCTGTTTGTTTCTCTTTTATATGCTTAGACATGTTAATTAAGTCATTGGTTAGTATGAACTTTATTAATCCCAAACTTTTCTTTATTATTTCTTGTTTATAAGGATGTATCCCTAGCTTCCATTGTAACTCATTTTTATAAAGAAGTCTTTTTACTGGCAAAAAGGGTAAACATATACAAAGTACAAGAAACTTGAATTTGGAATAATTAGGGAAAAAAAGATTATATATGATGATTGAGAATGTCGTAATCTAAGCTAGATTACCTTTTCCACGACATTTTTTGAGCAACAATTTTCAAAACCACTAATAAAGTTTAGTGTTGGTTTAACACGCCTTTAAAGCAGCTAAAACCCATTATTTTCGTATTGTATAGGGTTTTGTAGTTATGCAAGTCTAAAGTAAGCTACACTATCTTCAAATTTAAATTAAGTACAAATATAAGTAAATAAATAAATAACATTTTGGGGGGGGGGTGTGTTTATAAAGCAATGGAGGTTGCTTTCATGAGTTCATAATGACGCGTTTTATGATACCAGGAGGGAACGTACATAAAATTAATGAGATACTTATAGATTATATATCAATATAGCCCTTGACAACAGAATTTGAATTCATGACTCTGGGAGTTATGAGCCAACTCCTTAATATCTAGATTAACCTTTGTGAGCAATCAACTTTTTGTTTTAAATAGAAACAAGGCATATATGATAGTTGTTTCTTATAAAAAGTAGCTGAGGGATTAGTTCTAAACATAAGCATGATTGATTTTGGATGAGTCTGGATTAGAATGTGACTAAGATTTAGTCTATGCCATTTGTGTCATTTGAATATCATTAATATTCTATTTTCTCTGATTCATCGCTACAATAGATCAACGTAGAGTATATGATCACTTATTAATTAGCGACAAATTCGGTCACAAATACGCTGTCTTTTTTTTTTTTTTTTTTTTTTTTGCAGTAGGGATGGTTGAAGAGATTATGTGTTTGATAAGAAACAACTACATTTATGTTTAAAAAAAGTCCATCTAAAAAATTCTCCACACTCAACCTCTACCATACATTCATCATATTAATTTACAGAAACACTCTCTCTCACTCACACACACTCCCACCCAACTAACATAACCATATACTCCCTCCAGTCCTAAATATAAAAAGTAGTTGACTTTTTTAGAAATATTAAAAAAATTAATTAAATTACTTTGAAGTATTTATATTTATCATTTTTTCTCCAAACTATTTTCTCTCATCCTTTTATCCATCGACTCTCTCCTTCCTCCCTTTATCATCTTATTGTCTTACACGAATATTGAAGCACCGTTGACCAAGGCTAAGTAAATATGTCTTATATTAAGGACCGAAGGAGTATATATATATTTGGATGATCTAGAATTTAATTTTTTCCTTACAATTTATTGATACAAAATTAGCATTTGAATTTTTTGTCCATGCAATAATGATGAACATGAGTTGAGGTAGTCTTTGATTAAGACAATGACTTAATAGCAATCCATTTCTTTGAAATAAAAAATATAACCAACAAAGGAAGGACTAGTTTCACTATATGTAGCTTATTTTCTATGAAGAAGGAAGATCGGGGTATAGGTTGGCACAGAGGGATCAAGAGAATTTTCACCAACAACTGAAAGCCAGTCAAAGATTGGGATAGTTTTGCGATTCCATGTAGAGTGGACATTGGAGTAGACAACGATAAACGATTGTTGAGATATATATTCCTCCACTGCGCACCTGAAAATTCACAACGTCTTGTAGGGTTTATTCAAATAAAGAGAGGAAAAAATAACATAATAGAGGGAAAATCTTTTTCTTTTCAAGTTCATATTATGTAAGTTATAGCACAAAATAATTGCTTTACTTGTTTGTGTAATTCCATAATATATATATATATATATATATATATATAAAGCTGCTACTTTAACATAATATGAAATATGCATCGACAGAAATAGAATATAAAGTTAAAAAATATTAATATACATGATTCATTCCATTCAATAATATAATTAAATGTGATTATGGTTATATGCATGTTAATAATTAATCCTCTTTATGAGGCGTTGCATATTGTGTTTTGCATTATGGTCCCCTCATAAATGATTTCAAATAAGTTAGTGGTGGAGAGAAAATATTTTTCTTTCAGGACGTAAGAGATTATGTTAGGGAGAATTGCTAAAAACTACCTTGCAAGTAAATTAATTGCTAATTGCTACCATTGCACATAGTGGGTGATAAGTTGCACACGGGTGGATGATATTTTGCACACGAGGGATGGTGTTTACACATTCGTAGGGATGAATTTTGTACATATGGATGATGCTTGCACATAAGGGGTGCTTGTTTGCACCCGTGATACCAATCAGTAAATAATTTCCTTACAAGGTTTTTTTGAGCCATTTTCCCATTATGTTATGACATAAAGTACACTTTGATGCATGCAAGTGTGCAATATATATATGTGTAGTGTGTGTGTGTGTGAACAACACCGCCAGCAGAAATCAGCAATCAAGAAGGGCCAGAGAAGCAGTACTTCGTTGAAGCTCGCAAACCTATCTTCCCTATCTTCACTTGTAACGGCGTTTCATCATCTCCACCTTCACTTAACGTAGCCATTAATTTTCACCACTGAGGTCTCATCCCTACGGTTGTGACCAGCATTTTACATGAAAGAAGAAATGGGTTCTGAGAATTCACCATTACTAGTTCGCTCTCTCCTGTTAGACTTGACTCATCGATCAAAGCAGAGAATCCTGAAACAAAGAGTCCATCCGCGGGGACTTGATCTTGTGACCTGCATGTAGATCTTTTTCTTCTTGGTACTTTATATATAACACTTATAGATATAATATTTTTGTATAGTACTTTCTTTTCCTATTTGTTTCTCTATTATGCTTAGACATGTTAAATGTTAATCTAGTCATTGGTTAGTATGAAATTTATTAATTCTAAACTTTTCTTTCTTACGACCTCTGACTCTTAATATAAGATATAGTTAACTTTTTTAAAAAGATTAAAGAAACTATATAAATTACTTTAAGATATTTATATTCATCTTTTTTATACCAAACTAATTTTTTTACTTATAAATTAATATATAATCAAATGATATACGGCATATTCTATGATTAATTAACTAACTTATTTAGCTTCCTTAATTTCTCTAAAAAAAATCAATTAGGTCTTATATTAAAGACCGGAGGGACTATTTCTTTTTTATAAGGATATATCCCTAGTAATTGGCTAATTAGTAATCCTGGCTAGCTTCCATTTTACACTAATTTTCATAGGGAAGTTTCTATTACTGGAAAAAGGGTAAATTACAAGAAACTTGAATTTAGAATAATTAGAAAAGAAAAGATAATAAGAACCCACTGTTTTTGTATTGTATAGGGTTTGTAGTTATGCAAAGTCTAAAGTAAGCTACACTATCTTAAACTTAAAGCAATTTATTTGTGCTCGTGAATCACTAAATTAAAAAAAAATAGAAAAATAAATAAAATAGTAATTAGTTATTGAGGTATTATAGGATTTCAGATCATAGAATTATGAACAATATGCATACCTGACAGGTAATTCATATACTCATAATTTGGAGAAAAAAAAAACAATAACCTGAGAAGTGGCAGAGGCTAAAGGAGAAGCCACACCTCCATATGTCTGAGAAAGTTGAGAGCAGAGCCATTGTTCGAGCTCTATTGACGGATGTGGAGGGTGTCGAGGGGGTAACCGGAGATTATTCCGGCAATGCCTCTAAATCCTTCAGTGACGAACTCTCTACACAGAGATCCATTATCTTCTCTCTCATTCCTCAACTCTCTACACTACAGTTGGTGGAGTTGTTTGAGGACTATGAGAGAGAGAGAGAGAGAGAGAAGAAAATGAATTTCTGGCTAATGAAATTCTGATGCAGAGTTTTTGTCACCAGAAGATTTGGAGGCATTGCCGGAATAATCTCTGGCTAACCTCGGACACCCTCCACATCCGTCAATAGAGCCCCAACAAAAGGCTCGACGTACGTACTTTCCAAAGATTTGGATGAGACGACGCCATGGTTGACGAGCTTGAAGGAAGCCAAACTGTTGGCCTGAGGGTCAGAGAGGTCAATTTCTGGGATTTCATTGGGTACGTCAAGCATGCATGAATAATTTGGGAGCAAGAATTGGTTCATTGAGGAATATAATGGGATAGAACCACCATGGCTGTTGCAGAAGCAAACACAGAAACAGAGGAGTAGGAGGAAGAAGAAGACGAAGAAGGCTAAAAATGAAAGGTTAATAACCCTGGCTATGGTTGAAGTGTAAACAATACTTCTCATTTTAGACTCCAAAAATGAAAAAGCAGTACTATTTCCTAATATAAAATCTCTTTAATGGTACAATTTATATTATAAATGAGATCTTATATTAAAGTTCAAGGCTTCCCTATGGTTTCACTGTCTCTTCTGCAATAATCAATGGATAATTACTAGGAGGTCTCAAAAAAGAATTAATTACTAAAAAGTCTCAATCACAAATAAACATTATAAATTTGTTATCATTTTTAATATTAGAATTTATCATTATATGCTCTTAAATTGTTATCGGGCTTTTGAGTCATTAGATCCTTCTTTTGAACCTTATAATAATTGACCCAATAATCAAAGCTAGTACAGCAGAAATCTCATCTGCCACAAGGCCAAAAATAAAAGGTGGCAAGGTAACTAAACAAGAACCAACATATAGACCAGACGTACAGTTACGTAAATTAAATAAAGAGATCAAGTAAGGAAAAAAGAAAACCCACCATAAACGCATCATGAACCATAAGTGATGTAACACCCTAAATTTTGAGATAAGAGGATTGAGAATAAGTTTGACTCAAGTAAACTACTAAGCCCTAGTTTAGTAAGTATCCCAGTAAGGAATAATTTTATTCCCTAAAATTAAATGGAATTGAATGGAAAATTAGAGAGCATAGGAAGTGATAAAATAAAGCAATTAGAGTCACACGTAGCACAATTATGTGGAAGCACAAATTATAACAAATGAGATTTGCAACCAGTGAATTTCCCTGTGCGGCAGTCTTTTTGTGTGACATTGTTAAATAGATAAATGATGTCCAAAAATCATGAAACTTTTCAGAATAAAAGTAGACTTATCAATCTTTAATTTTATGGGTCATATAAGTCATTTGGAGCCGTACACAAAGAGATATGTATTTTTGAATTTAACCCAGTAAAATTGACGATTTTCAAAAACAATAATTCTGGGAATGTTGAGCTTCCAATTGGCTAAATGCTATATTTTTTCCTTAAAAATAGACTTAATAAGAGTCACATAGCCTTTGGAAACACCCCAATTGGATATCTATACAATTATATATGAATTTTTAAAGTTTGATGAAAATTCTGCTCAGTTTTTCAGCTAATGGTCATTTGATTGGGATGAATATTGGCTGAAGTAGGGAGCAAGAAAGGGAAATTAATTTTCTTGGTTAATATTTAATTCAAGAAGAAAATTCTTGACCAATCACAAAAAAACATATGTTAAAGCAAATTTTTTATAAAAGCCATTACCTTCTCTCCCTTCCATCTTCATTACGTCCAACTAAATCAAGAGACAAGGAAGAAGCAAAAGTCAAATATGTCATGCTAATTGGCATATATTAATTCAAGAGGAGGAAATTGTTGTCCAAGTAAAATAGGCACATGCAAATTTAAGTATTAAATTATAAAATCCAAAAAGCAAGAAGATAGATGTAAGAAGCAATTAAACATTTCCTCTTCCCTTGTCATGTCGGTCAATAAAGGAAATTGGAAGAGAAATAAATATATGGCTATACTAAAGCAAGAGGAGAAAAAAAAAGGAACCAATAAAAAGTTAGCACATATGTAAAGCAAAGTGAGATATATTACAAAAAGCTATTTCCTCCTTCTTCCAATCTTCATTTCGTCCAAACTGAACCAAGAAAAAAGAGAGAGAGAATTCAAAGAGCCAAGAACATAAGAAGAAGGGTCTTAGAGTTCCAAGTGCAAAATTAAAGGTAAAAAGCTTGAAAACTTGATGTTTATGCTTTTTAATCTCACTACAACCTCTCCTAACCTCTTCTCCTCCATGAAATCCATGTTTTTCAAGAATAATCAAAAGAGATGAGAGAGTGAACAGTGACATTTTAATCTCACTACAACTAGTTGTTGTTGTTGTGGTTGTTTTCCTTGATTTTATAAATTTGGGAAGCTCAAACCCTAAGGGGTTATGCTGCCCAATTTTCTAATAATCATGGGGGAAAGGTGTTTAAGTGATTAAACAAGTAATTAGAGGTGTAAAGAATGAGATTTATGGATTGAAATCAAGAAAACACATTTTCCTTCACATTTAGTGATTTTCAGCCAGGGACATTTTCGTCCTGTTTGGTCTGGAATTTTATCAATTTGATGGTTCTATTGAGTTTAGAAGGGAAAATTGTGTAGGGTTCATGTAGACTGCGAAGTGAGAAAAGCCATAGAATGTGAAATGATCAAACTACCCTTAAAATTCTAAGTTAGGGGCTGCCAAGGGTAATTTCGTAATTTGGGCCTGATTTTGACTAATCTAAGGTCAAAAATGGATTCTACATGATAAATTGTGTAGGATTAGCCCGGGTCATGATTTTTAGAATAGTAAAATATTACCGGGTACAAAGGGGTGTAGACCGAGTTTCCAGGGGTATTTTTGTAATTTTACAGTTTTGAGTCAAGATAACCAACACAATGAGTTTAGCATGAGTTATGAATAAATAATAACTCATTTATCCTAAATTTAATATTTTAGGATATACCTATAGTCTGAGCCGAAGACGGAGCTGGACTGATTGACAAGCAAGGAAAGGGGGTGTTCCAGGTAATAACTTCTTGCATATCTTATGTGATTATTTATATGTTTAAAGTCATTTTCTGTAACATGAGCTAATGTCCTAGACACACCAATTTGCCAAGTTGTGGTCAAGGACCCAACAAGGGCACTAAGTCGACCAAGGGCAAACATATAGTTTGACCTTGAGCAAGTGTACACATAGTTTCGATTATCTTACATGACATGGCATAGCATATCTATTTTCGCATTCTATATGTTTGAAAGCATGTTACTACTGATATTCCCCGAATCTCACCCTTTCCATAAACATTTAAAGTTTCCAGTAGCAGACAGTGGCTCAAAGAGTATAGTCGTAATTACTGGTAACGGAAGGTTCCGAGCTAATACAAGAGGAGGCGTTGGTTATCTGAAGACCTTTATATTTGTTAAGGTCTGTAGTATTCTGTATACCCCTATTGGGAATTCTGTATGTAATCAAGCAATATTGTTTTAATATATCAGTATATTTATGCTATTTCTATAGGCCCACTAAGCTACGCAATTGCTACTCTAAGTAATATCAATAATAAGACGGGGTCTTACATTAAATACCATCGATCAGTTAATAAAATCAGTACTAAATATATATCCAATTACAACATAATATACAGAGAAACTAAAACAAGTAGACAATAAATTTGTAAGACAAAATGTGCCTAAGTATTTAGCTAGGTGGTATTTGGCTGACCACGTATTGACACTATTCCTCAATGATCTCATCCACTTGATAGTTAGTCAACTGGTTACACTGTTTATCTTCATAATGCTACATAAATATCACGCACATAACAAATTAAAACCACTATAAAACAATTAACTTAGACACTCCAACTTTGGTTTTTATTAGTAAGATATTTATTTGATGGTTGTTGGTTTGGAATTGTAAAATATTTTGATATCCTTCACGGTTTTTTGAAAGAACTATGGTATAATGTCTTAATAAATTACGATTATTAATGAATAACCATGAAGTCTTGGGTGGATTGTTAAAAAAAATTGGGGCTCATTTTCAATTAACCTCTATGCATATTACGTACATATACAAATACATGTAAATGTAGAAACCAAAACAGAGATTTATTCTAGTAATCAAAATGATTAATCTATAGGTAAAACAGAAGCCAAAAGAGAGATCCATTCCAATAATGAAATAATATATGGAGGAAACAAAACACAAACCAATAGCAAAAGAGAAACCAAAACAAAATTTGAAATAGTTAAACTAAGAACGTAACCTAACATATACTTTAAAAAATGGCTATCTCAATTAAATTCAAAAAATAGTATAAGCTATATATAATTAAGTAGAAGTACTTACTTTTAGGGGAACATGATTTAGATCATGAGTAACTACATCTTTCATATATTTCATGACGTAGTAACCACAATCATTATTATTTAATTGGAATGGGCACTGCAACAATACAAAATAATAGTTAAGCTAAACGATAGAGTATAAGCCGCTGGAGGAAGATAAGTGCAGTATCCTTACTCAATCGGTGCCAACTTTTCTCTGATGCCCAATTTGACCAAATCCAACCTCGCATTAACATTGTCCTTGCTTTTTCCTTGCATATTAAGTAACGTGCCAATTAGATTATCACATATATATTTTCTATGTGCATCACGACAAGAAAATGTCTCACATATAAAGACTTCCAATATGGAAGTTCAAAGAAAATAAACTTCTTCTTCCAGCCGCTTGTCCCGATTTTTTTTGCAAAAAGCTTGCCGAAATTGTTATCCAAATGTCTAACCTTCTCAAATACCTGAGTACCGGTCAACATCTTTGGTGGGCTACCTTCTTCTGAATCACCATTGAAAGCCTTTTTCCACTTCCTCCAACGATGTTTTGATGGTAAGAATCTTCGATATCCCATGTAGACATTTTTCTTACAGTGATCTATTCGCACTGAATGAGTGTCATATTCACATATAGAGCACGCACAATATCCTTTAACTCTATATCCGGACAAATTACCATAAGCAGGGAAATCATTTATTGTGCCAAACTTCATGGCTTTTAAAGTGAAACTTTCTTCCATGTGCTCATCATACACATTAACGTCTTCCTCCCAAAGCAACTTCAAGTTATCAATTAAAGGAGCCAAGTATACATCTATATCATTCCCAGGTTGCCTTGGCCCAGAAATTAACATGGACAACATCATAAACTTATGTTTCATAATCAAGTGTGGAGGAATGTTATAAATCATCAATATCACCGGCCACGTACTGTATGTACTACTTTGAACCCCATGGGGATTGATTCTATCAGTTGAAAGTGTAAGGCGCAAGTTCTTTTCTTCACATGCGAAGTCAGGGTGGTCATTATCAACTTTTTTCCATTGAGGGGAATTTGTAGGATGCCTAAGGTCTATGTCTTCAATCCATTCATCTGCATGGGCGTCAACAGCTTAGCAATCTTCACATTATTGTATATTTACTTAAATCTCAGAATCATGGGAAAATATCATACAACCTTCGACGGACTTTTCCCTTTCTTCCATATCGAGATGCATTGTATTTAGGGCACTTATCTAACATTGTATACTGATTACGAAATAATATGCAATCTTTAGGGCATGCATGGATCTTCTCAAAACCCATTCCAGTTGTTGAACAAAGTATTCGCTTTGCCTTGTATGTCTTGGTAGGAAGTACATTTTCTTCTGGGAGCATATCTTGCACAAGTTCAAGAAGTGCAGTGAAACCATAATCGCTCAATCCATAGCACGCTTTAAAATTGTACAATTTCAACAATGCTAGCAATTTTGTATATTTAGTGCTACCGGGATATAATGGTTTCTTTGCATCACCTTTCAGCTTCTCAAATTCTTTAGGACAATTATGAAGCACCCCTTCGACCGCATTTAGCATTTCTTGAAGGCCATCGTCCTCATCACGCATGTTTGGGTCAAACTCATCATTCAAAACACTGGTTGTGCTATGCACCCAATCACTACTTGCATCATTCGTCTCACCATGTCTTGTTCATCGTGTGTATGATTGATCAATTCCATGACAGACTAAATGATCTAGCAAATCAGGTGGACTAATCTGCTTTCCATAGCAACAAGATAAGCAAGGACACAAGATTTTGTTAGACTCATTTGTGTGCTCTCTTGCAAATCTAATAAATTATTTCACACCATCTATATATTCTCTTGAGCGCCGATTGAAAGACATCCATTTTCTATCCATCTATACCTTAAATATATTTTTCTAAGTGGTTAGTTGCTTGTCTAATGTAGTTAGTTATTAATTACTTTTATCTTTTCCTATTTAATTCAAAAAAATTGACATCATAACATCCTAAAATTAAATTTGAAGTTTTCCAAAAAATAAACACATTCTATAAGTCATAAATAATCAATTAATTTTTAATCCAGCAGCATCATATTTATAATTAAGAGATTAAAAGTATATATACTTGGTATGAACTTGAAAGGACTACTACAAATACACTTTAACCAAAATTAAATTACATCCAATCAATTCAAACCTTATAATAACTACAAAGAACAGAGGTTTAAAAAATAAGCAGCACAACATATATGAAAACAGAGGTTCTTCAACAATGTTAATTTGCAACTATTTTAATTTGCATTTCCTCTCTCTCTCTTGTCTCACCATCCACCTATCATATCCTCACCATTAATTTTTCTCTCCTTCAACAATCTCAACATTCTCTCTTTCATCACTCATATTTTACCTTTTTCTCAGCAAAAAAGTTATTTATTAAAGAACTCCAGTATTTAAGTTGTTCATGTATGAGTTATACATATTTTTTAAACGATTCAGATTTAAGACAAATTTCAACTAAAAAGGAAAAAAAACACACATTTGGGCGAAAAAGGTACTTACAGGAGAAAAAAGACTGTACGAGGCGATAAAAGTTGAAAATAACACGTGGGACCGGAGAAGCTTTGAATTGTAACCGAAGTGGCGACCAAATATTAAACAAATCAGATGTGCACAGAGAAATCAGAGGAGACAAGAATAAAGAAAGTAAAAGGTAGGGGACCAAAGAAGCTTCTGTTTTTTGCACAGTCAAATAGAATATAATGGAGATGTGGGAGAAAGTGAAAAAATGACACTCCCGCGCGTAAAAATGAATTTATATAGCCTTGTAAGGCATTTTTCAAAGAAAACGCCATCCAATGTATTATTAAAAAAAAAGGTAGCACATCATAAAGGAAATTTGTATAAAAAGCATGCTATTAAACGGCATTTTATTTTAAAGCGCCGTCCAAAAGCACACTTTTAAAAAAATAAAATAACATAAAAAGCATAACTAATAACTTCATCCAGAATAGAACATTGAATAATAAATTAGTAATAATCTTTCAAATTGGCCAAACCAAACTAATATAACCTCGGCGTGTAATATTGTAAGTGGGAGTATATTTATATCAAAGAAGAGCCAAAACATGAAAAAATTAAACAGATCAAAATGATTTTTCCAACATTTTGGGAAAAAGAAAGACAAATAAAAGAAAATAATCTAGTAAGTAATGAAAAGAGAAATTATAAGGAAGCTTACCTGCAGGTGGAGAAGAGAGCTAGCTTTTAAAACGAACTGAAATCTTTCCTCAAGTCTACAAAATGAATATGGCAAGCAAAATGAAGATATAGAACAAAAGCACTGACAGAAAAAGAAAAGTAGAAAAGATAAGAAGAACAAAAAAAATGGCCAACAGTAAGTGTAAGAAAAGAAGAAAGGGAAAAAAATTGGACCTTGGCCGGCCCTTCCATTGGAAGCGCCGACCAAGGTTAGCCAAGGAAATGATCTTGGCCGGCCCTTCAGAAGAAGCGCTGGCCAAGGTGCTCTTCCCTTGGCCAACAACTAGCTTCACGTGAAGCTTGTTGTTTAATGTCAAAAGGAATATATTCCTTTTGTTTCTTTTTGGCAGCCTTATGCCAAAGGATTTTTTTTAATACATAAAGGTTTGTGTATGTGTGTGTATAGACCAATTATTTTTTTGCTAAGGCCAACTTGTATACTGGGAATCCAACTTAAAATTTTATTTAGGTATGTTTTTTTCATATACTTTTGTTAATTTATTTTTTAAATATTTATTAGCATTAAAAATAAAGAAGTTTGGGGAAGTTTATTTAATTTGTGTGCTAATGATTACCTATATATATCTAAACATTCAGAATAATTTTAAATTATTACACCATTTATGACGCTTTCCTTTAAAACGTCATAGTTGATTTACTTGATATAAAAAAAAAGAAAAAAGAAAAAAAAGGCCTTATATGACTTTTTTTCAGGAAGAGCCTTAGCATCTCAACTCTAACTTACGACGCTTATAATAGAAAATGCCGTAGGTTATTATTTCTTTTTTTAGAAAAAAATAAAACAGTTACTTATGGTGTTGTTTTTTTAAAAAACGTCATTAAATGTGTGCCACTAAAAGCCTCTTTTATAATAGTGAAGCATTGTGTCACAAGCTTACTGAACTGACATTATAAAGAATGGTATTTTTTTTCAGGTAAGCATGCAAAATGACATATAATGAAATGTCATCATCTTTGGATGTAATTATGCAAACTGTCATCAGATAGCATCTGATAAATATAGCAATTTGGGAAAGCAGAAAGTCATGTCGTTAATGTTGAATATTATGTTGTTAATATTGAGGCAGGTGTTGTTATTAGGCATCAAACTCATTACTTGCCCAATTTTGTCCTACGAAGATGTTAAAAAAGGAAGTGAAGTCGTTAATGTAGAATATGGTGTTGTTAATAAAGGGAAATGTGTTATTTTTTGGCATCCAACTTGTTACTTTCCCATTTTCTTCATACGAATATGTTAAACAAGGAAGTGAAGTCGTGAATATAGAATCTAGAGTTGTTAATAAAGGGAGAGGTTTTGTTTTTGGGCATCCAATTTGTTACTTTCCCAATTTTTTCTTACGAAAATGTTAATCAAAAAAGTGAAGTCGTTAATGTAGAATCTAGTATTATGAATAAAATGAGAGGTGTTGTTTTTGGGCATCCAACTTGTTACTTTCCCGAACTTGTAAATTTGGCCCCTCTCCATATGAAGTTGTTAAACAAGAAAGGCACATCGTTAATGTACAAGCTAGTGTTGTTAATAGGAGAGGTGTTGTTATTGGATATCCAAGTTGTTACTATCCCCTTTTGCCTCCGAAGTTGTTAAGTAAGAAAGGAAAGTCGTTAATTTAGTGGTAGATGTTATTAATGGAAGGGAAGTGTTTTTCTCAGTTAACACCTTCCAACTCCGAAGCATGTCGTGTAACACCCCATTTCTAATCACCAATATTCCTCCTATGTAATGAATACATGTAATGGAACAAAATGGTGAATTGTGGTGTGTAACAATTTACGGAAAATTTCAATTGTCGGTTACACATAACACGGCCAAGCAAGGACACAAAGGAGCAACTAATGTTCACTTAAAGGCCTAATATTGTAACCAAAATTTGAGTATAAAATGACACAAATAATGGCTTCCTTCAAGTGTCAAAAATTATGCTAAACCAAAGGAATGAGCAAGAAATGATTTATTTCGGTAAATCATAAAATGTAGGGGTAAAATGGTAATTTTTCCACAAAGTGGGAAATAATTATTTTCCTCTAATATTTATAATAATTTGAGTTAAATGGGAATTAAAAAGAGAGAAATGGTTATTTGATCATTAATAAGCCTATTTTGGCAAATTATTACCAAGTAGGGTCAAATAGTCAAAAAAAGTTAAAGACTTTGGTCAACAAGTTACAAGAGGGTATGATGAGATAATTCAACATCAATATATACTCCCTCATTTTCTATGATTTTCGGTGGAATGAAGAGCATGAAAGGAAATTGATATGTGGTGAGGATTAATTAGGAAAGAAAAAAAAAACAAAACACATGGACCAATTAGGATTTGCCATGAGTAAAGCCACTTTGTCAACTCATTTAGACATCATCTTTTTCAATTCATCATTCTCATTCCCGTGGAGATTGAATCAGAAATTAGAAAGGGAAGAGAGATGAGATGGATGGCCAAGATTGAATGGGATAAAAGTCAAGCTCTTGACCAATAAGGAATTGCCACAAGAAAATCCATTTGATGATTCATTTAATCATCAATTCTCCATCTTCTTCATCCATTATTCCCGTGCAATTGATCAAAACAGAAAAAAAAGAAACAAGGCTGAACGTGCAAGAGCAAGAAGCAAGAGAAGAGCTAGGGTTATCCAAAAATCAAGGTAAGAACCATAAATACTTGAAGATTTTGCTTGCAAATCATGTAGGAACCTCTACTAATCTCTTCTCCTCTTTGAATACCATGATTATCAAGGTTAATCAGAGGTTTGGAGAGAGAGGGCTGAGACATTTTAGAGAGAGAAATCACAAGAAATTAAGAGGTAATCACCAAAACTTAATCCTCTTGTCTTAGTTGAAGTTGTTGTTGTTGTTGGTGGTGGTATTTGCTATGTTTTCTCTTGTTTTGTAATTATGGGCTGAAGCATAATCATGGGGAAATGCTGCCCAAATTCTCTCTAAATATGCCTATTTGGTGTTTAAATAGCTAATCATGTGATTAGAAGTAGAAAGAAAGTGATTAAGCAAGAGAAAACAAGGAAACAACAAGTTACTCCTTAAAACCTTAATTTTCTGTTCTGTGGGTGACGTGAATATGGAGTAGGAATTTGGTAATTTTGATGATTCAATTGGCTTTAGAAGGCAAAATTGTGTAGGTGTTCAAGTGTTTATGATTTTTGGATGGTTGTATGCCAATTTGGGAATTATTGAAGTTGGTATGTACATATGTTGGTTCTGCCCTGTCTGGAGCAGTGGCAGTGTGCGTGGTATTTCATTAACCAAATCTTTTCCAAAACTTCTGAAACTTTCCAGAATTGAAGTAGAGATATAGAGCTTTAATTTGATAGGTATTTTGTAATTTTTGGACAAGTATATTGGGAGATATGAATTTTTGAAGTTATGCCCTGTTTTCTGGAATGCTATCTGGATCAGTGATGTTTGATGAATTACTGGGAATTATATGATTAGAGTGATAAAACCTAACTATTTTTCCTCAAACTTAAATTTAAAGATATTCGTTTTGGCTTTGGAATCAGTCAAATTTGATTTTTCTAGAATTAATTATAAATTTCCAAAGTTGGCTGACCAAGTTGTCAGTTTTTGGAAAACAGTGAAATTGCATTGTACAGAGTTGTATTGTGCAGAACCTGTTGTAACTACATCAAATAACAGTAGCATACCATTTAAAGGTGATAATAATACAAGTAATAACCAAGTACTTGTAACTTTAATGATGATAGGAATTGGATATAGCCCGAGCCAAAATCCAAAAGTAGGACAAACGTGCGAGTTGAGTTTGGAAAAGATTCAGGTAGTAACTTCTTCTTGCACATCTTATGTGATTATTTATATGTTTAAAGTCATTCTCTGTAACATGAGCTAGTGTCCTAGACACTCCAATTTGCCAAGTTGTGGTCAGGGACCCAACAGGGGCGCTAAGTCGACTAAGGGCAAACATGTAGTTTGACCTTAGGCAAGTGTACACATATTGTTTGATCATCTTACATGGCATGACATTGCATATCTATTTTCACATTCTATATGTTTGTAAGCATGTTACTACTGAGATTCCCTCGAATCTCATTCTTTTTCCAAAATACAAAACCTTACAGCTGAAGCAAGTGGCTCGAAAGGCAAGACGGTGGCTCCTGGTGATTAGGGACCCGGAGCTCTCTGTTGCTGCAAATGTTTATTTATGGTTACACTTTTTGCTGCTTAGGAACGCTTTGTACATTTGTGTATATTTTCAAACCCTACGGGGATTCTCCTGTAATGTAAACTTGTACTTAATATCAGTATTATTTCTGCTGTTTCTGTATGCCTTGTGAACTTTATGCTTGTCACTCTGTGAATATCGAAATGTTAAGGGGTTTGACATGTCGACAAGGCTTCATCAAGCGACCGTCGTTCCCTTCCAATCGTCTTGCCGAGCCTTTCGCCCCCTTCCCTCCTCAGTTAGTCGTTTCTCAGTTATAACCTTCCAACTCCGAAGCACGCCACCGAGGCTCCGTCAAGCAACTGTCGTTCTCTTCCAATCGCCGCTCCGAGATATTTGCCCCCTTCCCCTCCTAGGTTAGTCCTTTCTCAGTTACCACCTTCCAACTCTAAAGCTCGTTGCCGAAGCTCCGTCAAGCGACCATCGTTCCTTTCCAATCGCTGCACCGAGCCCTTCACCCCCTTCCCTCTATTCTTTGTTTTTTAAACTAAATTAAGAGTATTTGCATCTTTGCCTCAAGATTTCAAATCCCATATTCCTACAGCTGCTCTGATATGAGATTTCTTGAATTAACCATACCATTTTGTCCTTTCCTAATTTTAACTGTATTTTTCTAGAATTTTCCCCAAAAAAATTATTTCATTGATGATGATTGAGGTTTAAATTGTCAATCATCATTAAAAAAGAAAATAAAAAAAATTAAATTAAAAAATGCATTAATGAGACAAAACCCTAAGTGATGCCTATTTAATTAAGTCTTATTTTATCTCCTCTCATGGCAGCAAGGGTTCATGAATGGGTAGAGATTCCTAAGATAGAGTGAAATCCATTATTATGTCTTTCTCATGACCCCAAGGAAATGTTATGTTTGATTGTTGTCACATATGTGAATATTGACACCAATTGCCAAAGGGAAAATCTAATGAGTTAGATTGATTATTTTGCTATTTGATATTTGACTTTCATTTTCCTTCTTCCATGCATTGCACCCAATTGTATCCTTTGTAATAATTTTTGCACAAAATCAATCATGCACATGCTTCTTCTATTATACCTTGATCCATGTTTAAACGATGTGTTTGTCTCCGCATTTCCATTTTACATGAATATGCTTTCATGAATGTGCACTAATAATAAACTCTTGCCTAAGAGTATTCTCACAGTGATTGTCCAAATGATATGTAAGCATGCTTTCTTGTGTGTGCGTCAATAATAAGCTTTTTCCTCTGATGAATAATGGTTTCACCCCACATCCAATCTCACCTAAGCTCTTTTTTTGTTTCGATCCTTGCAAACTTTTTGTGTGGTTGTTTCTAATCGATGGTTTTAAGGTGTGCCTATATATAATCATTCTTATTCCCTTGCTCTTCATATGCTTAATAGATGTCAAACCCCTTAACATTTCGATATTCACAGAGTGACAAGCATAAAGTTCCACAAGGCATACAGAAACAACGGAAATAATACTGATATTAAGTACAAGTTTACATTACAGGAGAATCCCTGTAGGGTTTGAAAATATACACAAAGGTACAAAGCGTTCATAAGCAGCAAAAAGTATAAGCATAAATAACTATTGCAGCAACAGAGAGCTCCGGGTCCCTAATCACCAGGAGCCACCGTCTTGCCTTTCGAGCCACTTGCTTCAGCTGTAAGGTTTTGTATTTTGGAAAAAGAATGAGATTCGAGGGAATCTCAGTAGTAACATGCTTACAAACATATAGAATATGAAAATAGATATGCAATGTCATGTCATATAAGATGATCAAACGATATGTGTACACTTGCCCAAGGTCAAACTACATGTTTGCCCTTGGTCGACTTAGCGCCCCTGTTGGGTCCCTGACCACAACTTGAAAAATTGGTGTGTCTAGGACACTAGCTCATGTTACAGAGAATGACTTTAAACATATAAATAATCACATAAGATATGCAAGAAGAAGTTACTACCTGAATCTTTTCCAAACTCACACGTTTGTCCTACTTTTGGATTTTGGCTCGGGCTATATCCAATTTCTATCATCATTAAAGTTACAAGTAATTGGTTATTACTTGTAGCATTATCTCCTTTAAATGGTATGCTACTGGTTATTTAATGCAGTTACAACAGGTTCTGCACAATACAACTATATACAATGCAATTTCATTGTTTTCCAAAAACTAACAACTTGGTCAACCAACTTTGGAAATTTATAATTAATTCTAAAAAAATATAATTTGATTTATTCCAAATCCAAAACGAATATATTTAAATTTAATTTTGAGGAAAAATAGTTAGGTTTTCTTAATGTAACCATATAATTCCCAGTAATTCATCAAACACCACTGATCCAGATAGCATTCCAGAAAACAGGGCATAACTTCAAAAATTCATATCTCCCAATATACTTGTCCAAAAATTACAAAATACCTATCAAATTAAAGCTCTATATCTCTAATTTAATTTTGGAAAATTTCAGAAGTTTTGGACAAGTTTTGGTTAATGAAACATCACGTACACTGCCACTGCTCCAAACAGGGCAGAACCAACATATGAACATACAAACTTCAAGAATTTCCAAATTGGCATACAACCATCCAAAAATCATGAACACTTGAATAACTACACAATTTTTTCTTCTAAAGCCAATGGAATCATCAAAATTATCAAATTCCTACTCCATCCTCACATCACCCACAGAACAAAAAGTTAGGGTTTTAAGGAGCAACTTGTTGTTTCTTTGTTTTCTCTTACTTAATCACTTTCTTTATACTTCTAATCATATTATTAGCTATTTAAACACTAAATGGGCATATTTAGAGGGAATTTGAGCAACATTTCCCCATGAGTATGCTTCAGCCCATAATTGAAAAACAAGAGAAAACATAACAAATACCACCAACAACAACACCAACAACTTGATACAAGACAAGAGGATTAAGTTTTGGTGATTACCTCTTGATTTCTTGGCTTTCTCTCTCTAAAATTTAACTGTTCACCTTCTATTTTCTCCTGATTTTTCTTGAAAATTATAGATTTAATGGGTTAGAAGAGGTTATAGAGAGATTAGGAGGCTTAAACTTCAAGATTACAACTTCCTTACCTTAGATTTTGGAAAACCCTAAGCTTTTCCTTGCTCTTGAGCTCCCTCCATCCCAGCTGCTCTCTCTCTCTCTCTTATGTTCAGTTTTTGCACGAGAAATGAAGAGGAAAGATGAAGAATTAGATGATATAGCCAAGAAGTCAAATGCTTAACACATGCTTGCTTTTGATTGGTCCATGTGTAAATTCTTTTGTTCAAGATTTCCATTTCCTTTCATGCTCTTCATTCCACCGAAAATCATAGAAAATGAGGGAGTATATATTGATGTTGAATTATCTCATTATACCATCTTGTAATTTGTTGACCAAAGTCTTTAACTTTTTGACTATTTAACCTTACTTGGTAATAATTTGCCAAAATAGGCTTATTAATGATCAAGTAGTCATTTCTATCTTTTTAATTCCCATTTAACTCAAATTATTGGGAATATTATGGGAAAATAATTATTTCCCACTTTGTGGCAAAATTACCGTTTTGCCCCTACATTTTATGATTTACCGAAATAAATCATTTCTTGCTCATTCCTTTGGTTTAGCCTAATTTTTGACACTTGAATGAAGTCATTATTTGTGTCATTTTATACTCAAATTTTGGTTACAAAATTAGGCCTTTAAGTGGACATTATTTGCTTCTTTGTGTCCTTACTTGGCCTAGTTGTGTATAACCGACAATTGAAATTTTCCGCAAATTGTTGCACACCACAATTCACCATTTTGTTCCATTACATGTATCCATTACATAGGAGGAATATTGGTGATTAGAAATGGGGTGTTACAATAGATATAGGCAATGTGATTGTATTTGCCTCTTGTACATTATGTGGTTATATCACTTCGTCTCTTGTTGTAGTGGGATTCAAAGCATTAAAGGCAAGGTAATTAAACCCGACCGGTCACTGAACTGACCAGGGTACTGGGTTAAGGGTTAGTAGATCAGACTGGAGTCAAACCGAAACCTATGAGAAATTGAAAATTTTAGAATTATTAATATGAAATTTTAAAAAATAAAAAAATCAGACCGGATTGGACCGGTCTACCAGCTGGTTTCCAGTTTAGGTTTGATTACATTGATTAAAGGTACAAATTCTCACCATTAACTTCCTTGCCATCTTATACTTTCTGCAATGAATGATATGATGAGAACGCAAATGTTTATTGGCTTGATGATTGAATGAAGGTTCTCATTTTTAAGGAAAATTTTTTGTAAATATTAAATTTTGAAAAATCCTCTTTTTAAGAAAATAAACAAAACTGATTTCAAACGATTTTTATGTCGTGAGAGGTTTTTGGAACCTCCGCAAGTATAAAAATGATTAATTTTCTATGTGAGATTATTGGAACCTCCACAAGAAGTTTAATCCAAAATCTTTTTCAAATAAAAAAAAGAAATTTTTGTAAAAAAATAAAAAAAAACACAAACAAACAAAAATCATTTTCTCAAAAAAAATTAAATAAAAATTTTCTTAAAAAACACTAACAAACTGACACGCATTTCTATCCCAAACTACGTGGTCTTTGATCCCTCTAAAAGGTACAAAGGCCCTAGGTCTTGTTCCTTGGTTAAATCCAACCATTGTAAATAAACAAAATTCCCTTTTATTATTCTTTTATTCTTTTGTAAATATTTTCTTAATTTATTTTTATTTTTTGGGGTAATTAGGATATATTTTTTAAAGACCATCCTATTTTTTAAATGATTGACTTAGGGTAACTGTTTTTATAAACGAGTGTTGTGGGATGCCTAACACCTTCTCCACATATAACTAACTCCCAAATACGATCTGGTTTTTATAGACCATTTTTCATATTTTTTTTATGTTTCCAAAATTACCCTTTTTAAAAACTTTGGTAGGGGCCCCGTATGTTCTAAATTTTAGGCACTACATATATAAATGCAAAAATTATATCACAATAATGCGCATTGCTGAAGTGTACTGAATTATTATGGGTTAAGGGGAAGGCACATGCGAGATAAATTTCAAAGCTTGAGATAACTTATTAGGCAATTTAATTAAATATTTAATTCATTTTCAGAAATAAAAAATCTGTGGTGGAGGGAAAATATTTTTTCCTTTTCAAGTTCAAATTCTACAAGGAATTATAGTACAAAATAATTTCTTTACTTGTTTGTGTAATGTCATAATATATATATATATATATATATATATATATATAACCAAATAATACTATAATATAAAATTTGAGGAAAATCCTATATAAAGTTGTTTGAAATAGAGAAATTCTAAATCAGATTGTTAAATTCAATAAATCCCTAATTAAGTTAGTGACCCAATGTAGGATTTTAAAATATGAATAAAATGACTTTATTGCATTCTTCTCTTCTCTATCATATTTTCTCTCTTAAAAGAGTTTTGTCATTTTGCAAGACTGAAACTTAGTTTTTAAGTAAGAAGGCAAAAAAAAGCTTAGTTTTTAAATAAATGTGTGTGTGTGTATTAGAATTAATATATAGTAAAATAAAATATGATTTGTGTAAATCAAAGGAATTTTCTGAAAGAATTATCATGAATAATTCAAGCCAAAGAATAAAAATATAAATATAACCCCAATATCAATTAAATGATTTTTATTTAAATATTGTCAATAAAAAAATTTATTTGTGGGAGAACTACACTTAAATTTGTTTTTTTAATAAAAATATAACCAAACTTCATTAATCACACAATTCTCACGTGTCATATGTGTGATATTTAGTTTTTTTTTTACTTTAATGAAACTTTTTTTAAAATTCCATTAATGAAAATATTTGATATATGATATCACATAAGTAAGATTTTTGTATTAATATAGTTTAATTTTCTTCTCATTTGAAAAAATCCAAGTCAAAAATAAAATTTTCTATTGTCGATATTTAGCTAAAAATCATTTAATTGTTTTTGGGTCAGCTTACATTTCTTTCAGCTTGAATTATTCTTGATAATTTTTCCAAACTACAAACAAATTCTATGATTTAGAGGAGTTTTATCTCGACTTGCAAAAAATGTATTTGAAATCGCGGCTTGGGTGTTCTCAAACACTCACTTAAGCGAATCATATTTTGTTTTAGTATACATTATTGTTATTTTATTTATATATATACACTTATTAAAAAAATAAGTTAGAAACCACTAACACCCTTTTAAGATGAGAAAGGAGACAAGAAGAGGGTAATAAAGTTATTTAATCTATATTTTAAAATCCTAAATTGGGTCGATAACTTAATTATAGATTTATTGAATTTATCAACTTGATTTAGAATTTCTCTATTTCAAGTAGCTTTATATTGAATTTCCCCTAAAATTTGTTTGGATAGAAATAGAATACAAAGATAAAAAAATATTATTATATGTATGATTCATTCAATAATTTAATTAGTTTTGATGATGGTGATATGCATGATGATAATTAATCTCTTTTTTGGTGTGCTTAATGTGTTTTTCATTATGGTCCCCTCATAATTGATTTCAAACAAGTCTGTGGACTGTGGTGGAGAGAAAAGATTTTACGACGGGTTTCTGAGATGACTCATTTAACAAAAGTGATCAGAATGTTCAAATTGCCATTTCCCATTTTTATCAACCTATTCGGTTTTTAAACATTACATTTAATTAGCATTACTTTTGTGATTTTGCTTTATGACCATCCATAAATGAAAATTATTTTATTTTATTTCCTTTTCATGTAGTTCTTTGCTCTTTACAAACTTAGCGCAAAATAATATGTATAATGCCTATTGTTTTCTTGTCCACAAGTTCTTATTTTCATTTTTTCATGCAGCTCCAACAATTACGTTTTGGACATGTTTGATTACACAATAATAAAGGGAAATGATTGATTAATCAATCATATTAGAAATTGATTTCAATTCTTTTCTAAATTAAATCCTATTAGTAAGTACTTTGCAAAGAATGGGTATTGAAAAAACAATGAAATCATTTTCAATCATGATAACTTAATCAATCAATTTTAAATAAACATAAATAAAGGTAATTAGAAAATAATTAGTAGTAAAGTGTTTTTATTGTATGATGATAATGGACCCAAACCTGAAACTTGTTTCAATGAACTAGGTATTACAAGAGTAAAATTGATTGATTGATTCATTTTCTCTCTCAAAGCTTCTGATTTATAGTATGTGCATAATTCATGCACATCTTGTACGTATTTGTGCATAACTTTTTTACTCACTAATATATAAAGGGATCATGGACTTTTGTCTCCGTTAGCCGCCACTCGCCTTCTTCTACCACCCAAAAAATTAGTCTGAAAAATAAAATAAGACTTTTTTTTTTAGGTTTAGGGTATCCATCACCCATAATAATGACTAATCCCCTCACATCGAGTGAATAAAATAAGCTTTGATTGAACATGATCATTCAACTTCCACGCGCACTGATTACACGGATTCATTATTGCTCTGGACGTAGGATACGCCCTTGCATGGAATTTGAAAGTTGAACTAATATGTTGCCCATACCAAAGTGGGCCTGGAGTCAAGGCCCATAATATAAAATAATTAAAATATGGCTTTTTTCCTACCAAAACTTAGATAAATTGATTTTACGGCATGAGACTCTTAAGTAAGCCCAATTCCAATCACTTCAAGTTACATTAAGCTTACTCAGTTTAATTTTTTCACAAAAAAAAAAAACTCTTAGTTCAAGGAGTGCTTGTAAAAAGCACATGCCAGTTATTCATTAATGAAATTCTCGTATCAGTAGGAAATAAAGCAACACTTTTATAAGGTATAAGTGAAATTCTTACCGACTAAATTAAATACATGTGGGCGAATTTTCTTTTTCTTCCAAAATGGGGGAGAAGGAAGTGAAGAATATTCTTGGAAGAATTCTTCAATTGATGCTATTTTATATCCTTTTTATATGTGAAATATCATAAAAGTAATTAACTTGAAAGCCGAAAGGTTTTGTTATTCCATTTCATGAACAAACATGATGGACGAATAATTCCCTTTTAAGAGTGGAATTAAATTGGTGATGATAGGGACTTGGACCCCATGCGTTTAATTTGACATTAGCGAACAGATATATGGAATATCATTATTTTTATTTTTATTTTTTGACCTGAAATGGAATATCATTAATTTACACTTTATGCTTAAAACTTAGTTTAGATTATATATAATTAATCAGCATCATATTCATATATGAAGAGAAAATTAAGGCATTAATTCCACTAAAGTACAGCTTTAAGTGATTGTAACTCATGCCAGCTAGAGGATTCCTGATAGATACAATGTATACAACACAAACGACCTCATCATTTTCTATTTTTGCTCTCCTACACATAAATTAATTATTGTTCATATTTGTTATTGTTGCCATAAATTAATAGATTGCTCCCCTATATTGTAGATACATTTTTTTTTAAAGTTTGTCAGCTTTTATTAAAGACTGAATTATCAACTTGTTCTCTTTAACATTTACCAAGATATAGTAGAGTTGTGAATTATTAGAATTATGATCTATTTTCAATGCCCTTAAACTATATATATTTAGGGGTTGGTGATAGGGTTTCAACTTTAAAGTTTGATAGGGAAATTAAGGGTCAGCTAGGTCAAACTGATGGAGCTATATTGCCTGAAAAGGTTCATTTAACTGATAGTTCAGTTTAATATAGTGATACAATGTATTTAGAGTCTTGCACACATATTAATTTATCAATCAATATATATTATTCAAAAATCCTCTAGGAAGACGTTTAATCAATCAGCAAATTATGGCTTGTGGATAATGATTTGAAACAATATTAGCTTGACCTCTTGATATATAGCTTAATTCGTTCAGGATTCATGGAAATAATACTTTATATATTGTTATAAATACAAGTCTAAAAGAAAAAAACATCTCAAAACGAGTAAAGCACGCTTTTCTTGTAAGGCTCTCTGATTTAGGAGCCATAACAATGCACTTCTGTTCAAGAGCTGACGTTTTCCCACTCTGTGCTACTTCCTTTGGCCTCTTGCTAGTTAGAAAACTTTGTGGATAGCAATCTCCGTGAAGATTGACCTCTAAAAAAAAGTACAAATATTATTTATATAAGAGTATGTTTGGATTAGTTTTTAGAGAATAGTTTCTGGAAAAAAGTTTAAAAAAATAATTTTAGAAAATAGATTTTAAAGATTAGCTTCTAAAAAAGTAGAAAAAAAAACAGTTTCTGAAAAACCATTATTTTTAACCTCCAAACCATGGTTTTCTGGCTAAAAATAGATGCTGGAGAAAAGAGATTCCTTAGCTGATTTATAACCAAACCCTGGTTAGTTTTGGTGGAAAAACTTGTTATGAGAAAAATGAGTGTTTGAGTTGTTTTTCTTGAAACGGTGGTTTTGGAAATCATCCAAACACACACTAATTAATGTTAAACTCATAACTCAATCTATCAATCCTCTATAAGAACTGATTTAACGAGCCACCACTCGCTAATAGCGTCCGCCGAAAGTGGCAAATTAATTATATATCCTTCTAGCCTCGTGCACGTATTGTTGATTTTCAATTTTTTTTAAACTATGCGAACACATAATCAATATTCTCATTTGCAACGTTGAGTGTGTTTGATTTATCATGTTAAATTTAAATATAATCAAAGCCATGGCAAAACCAAACACACATGTAAAGTAGGCTTCTAGTGAAAATCATACATTAATTAATTGATTTACAGGAATATATAGTTGATGAACGATGAATATCGATGCAGTTCAACACTACATGACACTTCATACAATTTACGGAATGCTCCACCATCTAATAATATATTGTATGAGATTTTAGAGGGAATTGTAATATGTCGTCTAGATAAAAAAAAAGGTTAAATCTTATATAAAGGCCTCTTTAACTTGGTAACAATGGTTAATAATAAATTTCTTAAACTTTAATATTGTTATATATTACTCTCTCTGGGTTTGGGGAGGGTTACATGTGCGTTAGTTGCTAAAAGACTCTATTTAATTATCATTCGTCTTGATAAAAACATCCTTTAATATGGCAATCAATAAGGATATGTTAGAATTTTTTTTATAAATTTAGGAGATGAAGTAAATTAAGGTCTCCTATATTTAAAACCAGAATAAGTAAATATATTATGATACAACAACTCTTGCATACTATTTTTTTTTTTTTTGTCATTCCTCATGTACCCATTGTATTTTCTCCATAGGATTTAAACTTACAGTTTTAATTTAAGAAAAGTCTTAAGAGATATGTTTGGTCTCAGTTAGATTATTGGATACTCCAATCTTATAAGGTTGAATTACATATAAATATAATAATTGAAATAGTCATATGCACATGATGTCTATGATGTGTCACTTTTGATTAGTAAGAGAAGATCCTAGCTAGCTAACGGCATAATGATTACGGGATTTAGTGAAAGATATCGAAATCGCGCATGGCAAATTGGTGTTGTGTGGATGTATATATCAGTGGACCCCACACATGATCTTCTTTGAAAGGTGGAAGCTGCAGAGAGACCCAAAAACACAAAACTCAAAGTTGGAAGAAACTGAAGCATCCATGTCAATGATGTGTTTAAACTTATGTAAGCCGTTCATATTAAAAGAGTGTCATGGACAACAACCAAACATAGGTCTTGATGTTACCAAGACTAAGTGAGTGGCCCGAGTAAGAGGGACTTGATTTTCTTTGAACTTCAAATTTTGTAAATAAAAAAGAAAAAAATAAATGATACATTAGAGTTATTTATAAGTTTGCATGAGTACTACCTGTCTTAAATATTAATGTAGGAATTAAATAACTAATTTATAGATATTAAAGAGATTAATTAAGTTAATTATTTATAAAAGATGTGTATTTTTTTTATAAAATATACCCACTATTCATTTCCATTTAAAACTACCCTTATTGATAAAATGACCTTTAATACATGTAATTAATATGATAGTTTATGAAAAAATTATAAATTATAAGAAACCTGTAGATTGAGGTCTTATAATTCAACACTAAAGTAAACCTTCCAACTAACTCCTATATTTAAGATTAGAAAAGTATAAAAGATTAATTTTTAAATAAGTGATTGTGAGTTTGATATCTTTGCATAGGAATATGAAGCAAATTTAGTTGAGGGGACTTTGCCCTATGTTCTCTCATAAATAGAAGTAGGAAAGATTAAGGAGGGAATTATACTCTAAATCACTTAAAAGTCTAAAAAAACCTCACACAATAACACATTTTAGTATAAAAAATAATAATAAATTTTTACTCCTTATTTGTCATTAAGACTTGTTTTTAATTAAATCTTTTTGTTGGAACCTCATCATGATTCTCCCAAGATTAATTAAGCAAAGTCCATGAAGTGATGTGGTCCGTTGCAGTGTAAAGCTCACAAATTGCGCTCTCACGGTAATGTCTCCATCACTTTCTTCGCTTTCTCATTTCTCACAGACATGATGTTTCCCACAACCTCACTGCTCTTCCCTCTAATCATCCTACTCAAAATCATAGTACCATCAAACCAAACGTCATATTACCATTAATCAGAAATGTGTGTGTGTATAAAATAACCTTTTGGTCACTTGGCATCCAGCACATTTTATAGATCTTATAACTAAATATCCGAGTAACTTGTAAATATATATGTGTGGGTGTATCAAAAAAATAAGTTTCACATTATTTGGGAATAAGAGATTATAGCTATGGATAGTATCACTTTCTCTTTGCTGGTGGTCAAGAATAACTCTTAAAAATAATGTCTTTGAGTGTGCCTTGAATTATTTGAGTGTTCATTCCAAAAAGTTACTTGTGGTGGCTCATGTTCGTGTTTTCCAACATAACTAACTAATTCGGATCAAGACTTAACTTTTTGATCAGAATGTCTCTACCTAACTATCAATTCCACTAATACTTTCGACTTGGACTCTTTAATTTTTTTTCCTTATAGTATTAAACTCTTTAAATTCTAATTAGGTTTAACGTTCATGGATTTTCTACCACCTATGCCAATCTAAATTAATAATAATATGATATAAGAGGTTTAATTTCTTTAAATAATAAAATTATAGATTTGAATCTTATTATGAAATAGGGCCCTGGTCAAAAATCTTATGAAATAGGGATGGAAATTTTATTAACTACCTTAAATAATTGAAGCGATAATGTCACTGAAATGATGGATCAGAGATTTAAAGAGTGGAAGTTTGTGGACCTTGAAATGTGAGCGTGTGTAAGCTTTGTAGAGAGATTGCTTTTTGCTGAAACAAAGGACTGAACTGCTTCTGAAGTACTGGAGATATTTGGTACAAGGAATCATTATTGTACCCTCTAGAATCTCTTCAATTAATTATTATTTATATATTTACTTACACCTTTTCTAATTCAATACCTTTAATCATCATCATCATCTTCATCTACCTTCTTTTCCAACATGTTCAAAAACCTGAAATACTCACCCCAACGCCATTTTTATTTTTTTGAATTGATTATTTTAAACTTTAATTTATCTTTTCTTACTAAAAAATAAAAAAAAATTGATTAATAAAGATACAATAATTATTCTATACTTCCCACACAGTTGACAAAGCAACCCGAATGTAGAATCCGGCTTGGTGCTAACTCAAACTCATTAAATTTGGATGGTTTAGATTTAATATTTTTATTTTTTTAAAATAATTATTTTATTGAGTATAAAATATAAAATAAAGATAATATATTAACTATCATTTTAACAGTTGAAAATATTATATATGAATGATCTAGATCTGATATAAAGTTCACATTCTACATTATTTTCTTTTGCCAGCTGGACTTATGAATATATGGGTGCAGAAAGTTTGAGTTGCTACCCCAATTATAATTATAATTAGTGTAAATAATCTATTTTTTTAATATATATGTGCATTTTTACGTCTTCAGCCTCCCTATTTACATAACTGGAAACAGCCAGAAACTAGAAACAGCACAAATAATCATACAACAATTAATCCTTCAGAGCTATTTCCATTTAAACAATGCTAATTATCATAATTAAATTACAAGAAAACTACACAAGCTTATTGTACAAGACTAACCAATAAGCTAATTCATATTCGTTGTGCAAAATTAAAGAATAGTACTTGTCTAGCTACTTGATATAGTGATGTTGAAAACTGCTAATTTTAAATTCCTTCCTTTCATTATTGCTATTGATTAAATGTGAATGGACTTGACTTGTGTAAAGAAGGGAAAAACCTCCACATCAGATTAGAGTTCGGCTAAAAAAAATATTTACAAGTAAAATGACTCATAAATTTATTGCCTTAAGATTTTTCGGTTAATATGTGATGTTAAATTCAACTAATAGTTCCTCTGATCTCATATATATATACATATATATATTCCCATCATCTTCTTTAACTCAACTCTACGTCTCTACCTGTTTCTATCTAATTATAATTTTGTTCTAATCCTAACTTATCCTTGACCCCAACAGTCGTGCATTTAGCCTTTTTTTTTTTTTTTTGGGTCCTTTCTTCGCACGAGAAATCCTAAAATTTTAAGATATTAGGGTTAACAAGTGATATACACAAACTTGACCCAGTTTCACAATTTTAAGAAAAAGCTGACACGAACATGATGTTCCTGAAATATAAATTCAAGTTGATGTGGAAGCCAACCATGACATGTCTTTCACCATTACTTTGAACGTACAGTACTACTGGAAGCTTTTATTATGATTTAGTACCACCTAGGCTTGCCTTGCTAGGTACATTCCTAGGCAGATTTCTATGTATTCTTCATGATTTAGTAGGACCAGTTAGACCACAAAGTAGAACGTAGTTCGTATCTCATCTTATTTAAAAAAACTCAAAAGGGAGTTATCATAGTCACTTAGTTTTAATCCTGATTGACCAGTTGATTGGATAGCTTGTAATAGGATGTAGAAAAAGCACTAGACACCAGGTGGCTCAAAATATTGTAAAACACACACACACACGGTAATATCCTAAAAATTCACTTAAGGGTTAAAGGTTAAAAAGAGAAAAAAAATTTACATGGTTTTAAATTTAATTTTTGGAAGAAGGGAAGACTTGGATGATTATGGTCATTTTTCCTAACCACATAAGTTAAGACCTAATGGCAATTTATTCAATATTTCCTTGTACAAGGGCAAAAAGGAGATTTAAAATATGATCTCAAGGATAGATTTGAGAAACAAAAATAAAGGGTTAAGATTTAATATTAAAAAGTAAAGAAAATATTAAAAAAAATAACAACAACAACAAATAAGAATGTATGATTTGATTAATAATAATTCCCTCTTCCTTTATCTAAGGAGTTAGCCAAGCACAAAGAAATGGAACAAGAAGGGAGACAAGGAAAATTCAATCAAGTTGCAAGCACCCACCTAACCATACAATTCCAAAACATTCAACCACTCACCATTATCTTGTCCTATAGCTAACCTAACATCACAATAATTTAGTAATTAATCACTCACTCACCTCTCCAAGTAATCAAGCGTATAGCAGCTGAAGATAAGTGAGAGCAATTAAAACAGAAAAGAAAATAGAGAAAGAGAGAGAGAAGGTGATGGCTTAGGAAGAACAAAGGAACAAGAAGTAGAGGTAACAACTTCTCTCTTGATTTTCAACCTTTTACTCACCTTTCTAGCTCTTGGAGTGAGAGCTACATTTCTATAGTTTAAGTTTCTTGAGAGGTGGTGTTTGGAGCTGCCTAAGTGGTGTGAAAGTTAGAGAAGTCAAGTTAGAGTGATAGCAAAATCAAGAGGTAAGTATAAGCTTTGATTTGAAACAAGTATTTTGGATTTTGGCTAAGTTTTTATGAAGATGTTGTGCTACCCTATTTTTGTAAAAATATAATCTTAAGAGTTTAATGATGTAAGCACATGAAAAATAATGTTAAGAGAGGTTTAAGCATAGTAGGAAAGAAATCTAGCAAATTTTATGAAAGGAAATTACAAAATCACTATTTTTCACTATGATATATTTCAGCTTGGATGGTTCATAGAGAAGAAATTGGTTATTATCAAATTTGAGGTTAAATATGCAATTCTACACAAAAATTTGTATGGGAATACATGTGGTTGTGATTTTTGAATGATTGTGTATAAGTTTGGAATTTTTAGAAATTAAGAGGAGATGTTGTTTTGTTAGTTTCTCTGAAATCAGTTTTGTTGTAAAATAATTTTCGTTTGTCAAAACTGGTCCAAAATTCATGAACATTTTTAGAATTTAAATAAACATGATAGGCTTTAAATTTATAAATAATATGTTCCATTTGGGTATGTAAATTGTGAGATATGAATTTTTGAACTTAGATGTTGAATCTGGAACGTTTCTTGGTACATATAGTGTTTGAAGAAATTCTGGAAATTCTGTTGGTTTTATTTCTAGATGATAATATTTTTCCATGAAAATAGACGTAAAGAGGGTTACATAGGATTTTGAACCATTCCATTTGGAGTTCTAGAGATTTAGTTATGAATTTTAGAAGTTAAGGTATCAAATCTAGAATGATTTTCTGGCAGTATAGGAAAACTTAACACTGGGAATGATTCGTGGATATGTGGCAATGGGAAGTATTTTTACCTTAAAATATACTTAATAAGTTATACATAGAATTTAGAATCACTTAATTAGATATTTCTAGGTCAAGATATGAATTTTCAAAGATTATTAAAAATTCTGTCAGAATTGAGTAATAGTGCATAAATAAAAAGTTAGGGTATTTTTAAAATAATTGGGATTCTAAGGGTCAAGTTAAATACTTAGAGTTGGTATGCGCCCATTAAATACCCAATGGGCCTAATGTATTAACTATAATGATAATCTACCAAAGTATCTTGAAATACTAAATATTTGGAACAAGTAATAATTCGCTCGTCCGTTAATAATAAATTATAGGATTTGACATTTTCCCGGGACACCCAAGAGATTGAGAATAGGAACAAAATTTGGAAAGACCGTCAGGTAGTACCTTATCTCTTATATCATATGCGATGCTTTGTATGTGTACTATATCATCTCTATATGTATGGGACAGATAGTCCATAGGCCGTAAGACCCGTAAGTACAAGTTGCACCAGGAGTTACCCAGGGGCGTCTTGAGCCAGGTAGGCGTGAGACAGAAAGCCCGTGACTGCATCTTGTATGGGGCAGAGGCCCTGGGCAGCCAGATTGTGAATCTCAAGCGCTGTGAGTCTATGATAAGGGACTGATTAGGCCTTTTTTATTTGCTGCATTCCTGTAAGTTGTACTGTTCGATGATTTGTTTTACATGCTTAGTATTTTTTCATATTATATGAGTGATCTGTGTACTACTGAGATTCTTTTGAATATCACCTCTTTTTCAACAAATGACATACAACAAAGGTGTAATACCTTAATTTCCAAAGCCTCTAGATGAGTTTGAATGTATAATGATTTCAAATCTAAGACCATAACAATTAAAAGTTTCAAAATTTTAAGGCAGAGTTCAACTTATATTTGTGTAGAGTTTTCAAAAACTTTTTGGAATAAATATGTGTAGTCTCATTCTAGTTTGTTAATTCATTATTCTTATCAGTTTCAAAATCATTTATTTAAAATGCAGAGCATTTTCTATCCATAGCTCGCATAGTGGTAGTTAACTTATGGGCTTTTGGATAGCAGTGCGTTATCGAAAGTCTAGCGTACTGATTATAACTTATACAGTTTGCGTCGTGGGTACTAGTACTACTATCGCTACTACTACTACTTATAAATATTTTACAGTCATCCAAAATAAAATGATAATCAAACAGTCCATAATTAATTCGCATTTTCTTCGTCCGTCTATATTACCTTCTTGCCCTTGGAGCTGGACGTCTTTGTTGTATATCATTTGTTGAAAAACGGGTGAGATTCAAAAGAATCTCAGTAGTACACAGATCACTCATATAATATGTAAAAATACTAAGCATGTAAAACAAATAATCAAACAGTACAACTTACAGGAATGCAACAAATAAAAAAGGCCTAATCAGTCCCATATCATAGACTCACAGCACTTGAGATTCACAATCTGACTGCCCAGGGCCTCTGCCCCATACAAGATGTAGTCACGGGCTTTCTGTCTCAAGCCTACCTGGCTCAAGACGCTCCCGGGTAACTCCCGGTGCAACTTGTACTTACGGGTCTTACTGCCTATAGACTATCTATCCCATACATATAGAGATTATATGGTACACATACAAAGCATCACATATGATATAAGATATAAGATACTACCTGACAATCTTTCCAAATTTGGTTCTTGTTCTTAGTCTCTTGGGCGTCTCGGGCAAATGTCAAATCCTATAATTTATTATTCACTGACGGGCGACTTATCACTGGCTCCAGATATTTAGTATTTCAAGATACTTTGGTAGGTTATCATTATAGTTAATACATTAGGACCATTGGGTATTTAATGGACTCATACTAACTCTAAGTATTTAACTTGACTCATAGAGTCCTAATTATTACAAAAATACCCTTACTTATTATTTTTGCAATATTACTCAAATCTGACAGAATTTTCAATAATCTTTAAAAATTCATATCTTTACCTAGGAATATCCAATTAAGGTGGTTCTAAATTCTATGTGTCAATGAATAAGTCTATTTTAAGATAAAAATATGTTCCACTAACACTTATCCATGAATCATTCTCAGTTTTAACGTTTTTCCATACTGCCAAAAAATCTTTCCTGTTTTAATAGTTTAACTTTTAAAATTCATAACTAAATCTGTAGAACTCTAAATGGAATGTTTCAAAATCAAATATGATCCTATTTAAGTCTATTGTCAGGGAAAAATATTACAATATAGAAATTACATCCATAAAATTTCCAAAATTTTGTCAAACCCCATCTATGTCAGAGAACGTTCCAGATTCATCATCTAAATTTAAAAATGCATATCTCACTATTTACCAACACAAATAATACATACTATATATCAATTTACAGCTTATCATGTCTATTTTAATTCTAAAAATTTTCATAATTTTTGGACTAGGCTTGGATAACGAAATTTATTTTACAACCAAACTGATTCCAGAGAAACTAACCAAACAATATTTCCTCTTAATTTCTAAAATTCTAGACTTACAACAATCATCCAAAACAACCTCAAATCAACTAGAAAGAGTTAAAAATATGTGAAGGGAACTCACCTATATTAGAATATGGAGTTGTATATGGGATTTGTAGCCTCTTCTTCCTTCCTCTACTGGCACCAATCACTCTTATGTATCTCTCTTTCTCTATTATATTTCTCTTGCTCTCTCTTTCACTCACTCTCTCTTTTCTTTTTTTTTGGATGCTGGCCGATTGAAAATTGGGAAATATGTAAAGTGTGTGTGTTGTCGTGTGTGTTTATGAGAGTGAGAGAGTATTGTTTTATTAATTAAATAAATATGTGTGTGACATGCGTGTCTTATTTTAATGTTTTTGTGTGTGTGTACGTGAGTCTCATGTGAAGCAAGGGAAAATGGTGTGTGTGTTTTAATATTATATATATATATATATATATATATATAGGTATATTTTTATTCTATTAATTACACACACAATACCGTAATTTTTCGCTTTGTCTAATTTAAGATCTCATATATTTCATAGGTTTCATAATTTGGCTTTCAATTCCCAAGATTAATCTCTAGCACCATTTAATTTTGTTTTGGGAATTTAACCTTTTAATAAATTTTGGGATGTTACAAAAGGCGTCCAGCTCCAAGGGCAAGAAGGTAATACAGACTGATGAAGAAAAGACGGATTAATTTATGGACTGTTTGGTTATCATTTTATTTTGAATAACTGTAAAATATTTATAACTACTATAAGTAGCGATAGTAGTACTAGTACTTGCGACATAGACAATATAAGTTGTAATTAGTACGCTAGACTTTCGATAATGCGCTAGTATCCAAAAGCAATAATTGAACTAGAATCAGGTAACCAACCACCAAAAGCCTATAAGTTAACAACCACTACATGGGTTATTAATAAAGAATGCTCTACATTTTGAAGAAATGATTTTAAAACTGACGAGGATAATGAATTTACAAACTAGAATGAGACCATACATATTTATTCTAAAAAGTTTTTTGAAAACCTACACAAATACAAGATTGAACCCTACTTTAAAGTTGGAATTTTAAAATTGTTATGGTCTTAGATTTGAAATCATTATACATTAAACTCATCTAAAGACTTAGAAAATTAAAGTGTCACACACACACACACACACACACACACACACACACACACATATATATATATATATATATTCCTGTACTTTGAGTAAACTCTCACATAGATAATGATTCTGTATAGATTTCATGTGCCATAAACATACACCAGAAAAGAGAATCATTCATAAAATTACAATCAAATGTCACACAGACAAGTCCCACTTCAGTTTCAATATATATATATATATATATATATCGGTGCATCCACCATTCGATGTCTTCTCCCTCTGATTTTAGTCTCTTCGTTAGCTTGGTTGGTCATGTCGCCTTCCCTGCTATGGCCTTTATAATTTATAGTTTAATCTCTTTACTATTTTTAAGATTCTTATCATAAAGACCCCAATAATGGCCAATAGCTATAGATGAAGCAAATTAATTACTCATTGTCTAGAATATAAGTCACCTCATGTTTAATCAATGCTCTTTTTTCTATTTTACCCTGTAATTAATACCCACTTTCTAATTTTACCCCACTCATTATTTCTCTCTAAAATAACACTTCCAATATAGTTAAACACATTTCTTAATAAGGGTAAATAGAAAAAAGTTTCATTTTAAGACATATTAAATGATTTAACTATCATTTCTTGTTTTTCGTAATATAATTAAAATACCCTATATTATAGACCAGATAGAGTATAATATATAATTCAATATAGTATGCTTTGAGTTCTCTCAGATGAAATCTTTGGAGAGAAGTTTATATATATATATCAAAATTTAGGATGTAGCCCGGTGTAAATTTTTGAAAAATGAAAACATCAAACATAAATTATTCAAACATTTTAAAGGATAGCTTAATTAGTTTACTCTAAATAACATAATAAAATGAGCACAAGACAATTCCCTCTATGCTACAAATTTACACGTCCAAATTTTATTTTCAGACATTTTAGGAAAGAATTTAAATTGTTTTTTTTTAATTGGATAATATTGATGGCATTATAGTGTTTTAATTGTTTGTATCTTCCATTTCCATGTTTGATCTTTCTTACAAAACTGGAGAAGATGAGTATAGCAGGCTTTTCATTTCGATCAGGACCAAACCCAACTTGGGTTTTCCCTCTCTCCCTCTAATTTTGACCTACTCATTATATCATCCTCTCTTTTTAAAATAACACTTTTAATATAATTAAACACATTTTTCAAAAAAGATAAATAAAAAAATTGCATTTTAAAATATATTAAATAATTTAACTATATTTTTTATTTTTCATAATATAGTTAACATATTCTATATTATAAACCCGATTGAGTATAATATATAATCCAATATAGTACGCTTGGAGTTCTCTCAGATGAAATCTTTGGAGAGAAGTTTGCCGTATTTTTGATAATTCTACCAAGTCACGACTCACGTGTATTACGGAAACAAATGGCTTGAAATTTGAAAACTCTTTATCGTCTCCGATGTCCTTAACTTTGTGTACCGTCCAATAATTAGACTCTTGTCACCCCCCACATGAGTTTTGTACCTTTTTCTTGTCTTTCTTATTGCACTTGTACTCAATCAATCGTACTCCCTGGATCTTTAATATAATACTATATTTGATCTTTAATATAAGATTTAATTAATTTTTTTTAGATATTAGAAAAATTAAATAAATTATTTTAAAATATTTTTATTTATCTTTTTTATATAAAACTAATTTGTTAAACTTATAAATTGATATATAATCAAATGATACATTATATATGCTATGATTAACTAATTTATTGATGTGTGCTCTTGTCGCTAAAGCAATCAATTAATAACTAGGACAACCGACTAATACAATATAGTGGTAACCTAGGTTATTCTCCCAAAGAGCAATCTAAGGGTTTTATCTAGAATTGAATTTAGATGATGAAAAATGTAATGGAATAAACCTAAACTAAAATGCAAGACTCTACTATCTAAATGAAAAATGTAAAATGCCTCTAAAACCTATATGATAATAAAATTAACCTAAATGAATGTAAATATAATTTTTTGGGGGGGTTTTCTTATGAAAAGGGGAATTAAAATCCTAAGGAAAAGAAATAAACTAATATCTAAGAAAATCAAATAAGAAAAAATAACAAAGATTTTCTTTAAATACAGTGGAGGAAACAACTTAAGATTTACATGAAGTTAGTTTTCTTAATCCAGATTAATTAATTAGACTAAAGGGAGATTGATAAAAGAGAGTCATTAATAAAATTAATCACTAATTGAAGCATGGAAAACCCTCAAGCTCAATAGCACTTACTCTACTAGAAAACTCATAATGAAAATTAAACCCATTAAAAACCAGTCAAAATTAATTTTAAAATAAATTTGAAAATCATGTTTACAATTATCTAATTAAACAACTAGACAATTAGCTAACACAATTAAGCAATGAAGAGGATAAAATAAATTGACAATTAAATTAATAATAAAAACTCAATTAATAATTCAATTAACAATCTAAAGGTTTGTAAACAAAAATTCCAACAAATGTCTCAAGCACAAAACATTCCAAAATATCAATTTAATCCAAATTAAGTAATATGTCTACAATATAAAACTAGATTGTTCTCAATTAATACAACTCAAAATCATTTAAAACTAAATAATCTCAAGTCTTGAAACAAATCGATAAAAGGAAAGACATTCCCTTGTAGTTTTCATGTGTAAGTCCTAGGCTCTAGCTTCCTTCATGCTCCTCCCAAGTTGTCTCCCAAGCTAGCTCAAGCTTCCAAGATCATCTTTCTAACTCCATAGAGAAGTGTGAGTGTGGGCTCTTAATGGAGAGTGTGAATGATTATGTGGTTGTTGGGTATTTTTTATAAGAGAATGAGAAAGCTTAGGGTACAAGATTTGAATCCATTAGAATTGAATTGGCCCATTCAAACTCATCCATTAGATCTTCTTTAAACTTCCAAAAAATAATTTTGCACCATAGGATTTCCTAATATATTGTTATTTAACATGCAAGAATTAAATGAGATCGTGATCTATCATATATTTGAAAATATTTTTTAATCACAAGATAACAATAACAATCTTAACAAATTAAGCTAAATAATCTCATAATTTATTCATATTTATATTATTTTCTAAGATTGGCTAACAATCCAAATATTATCTAATAAATCTAAATTAGCCTAAAATAGTCACCAAAATAAATGAATGACATATAATATATAAATTTTGGATTTATCACTTATATAGCTTTCTTAGTTTCTTAAAAAAAAACAATTTGATATTATATTAAGGACCAGAGGGATACCTATTTATATAATTTATTAAACAAGTTAGTTAAATTACTTAATATGACATGTATTTTCTAAAATATCCTAATCATGTCATTTAATTCCCTTATTTCTTCTTTTTCTTAATTATTATTGAGAGAGCATCAATAGAGATAAATTAAAAAAAGACCGATAAATATGTCTTACTTAGAGACAAGAGGAGTATAACATATTGTCAGTAAAGGTTCCACTAAAAAAGGAAACGATATTGAATCTTTTTACAATTATATGATTATTATAATATGAAAATTATAACAACTCATATTACTTATAAATAAAGGATAATGCGATTTATTTTTTAAAGTAGTTTATGTTTAATATACTTAACCACCTCTAATAAATAATAGCATTAGGCATAAAGTTAACTCATACTTTTTTAAATATAATATATTGTTATCAAAATCAATATATAATTAGTCTAATTCATAAGGAGTTGTGCTGTAATATTATATATAGAAAATTATATTATTCAGAAATCAGAAGTAGCGTTGCTTTATTAGACTTTGTGTTCGTACAGGCCCCATACAGTCTTCCATACAATACAAAAATAACAAGTCTTCGCTGTAGTTTTTTCTTCTTCTTACTTTATAGATGGTTTAAACCAGCACTAAGCTTTATTAGTGGTTTTGAAAATAATTGCGAAAATAATATCGTGGGAAAAAGATAACCTAACTTTTATAACATTCAAATTACATGAGTGTGTGCGTGCACGCGTGAGTGAAAATCTTGAAGGCGAAAAAATTGACAACAAAAATTGAAAAGTAGATATATAGGGACCGATTAATAATTATGGGTGTTTTGATGTAAGCAGACACTAAGCAATGAAGTCTACGTCAAATTTGATTACTTTAATTTACTTACAACTAGTCAAAAATGGTTACTTTCCTAGCTTAGATAATGACATCCTTAATTATCATCTCTTTTTCTAATTATTTTATTGTGATTAACCCATTTTTTCAATAAAGTCTTTTTTATTAATTAAATGGGAGCTAGGCAGTGAGCCCTAGGACCCAACTCACTTAAACTTTTATATTAAAAAAAAAAGGAGCTAGCCAAGATAGTTAGCCAATCTCACATGTTTATTAGGGACATCCTTAGAAATGAATTAATAAGTTAAATTTTTGGATTAATTAATAAATTTCATGCTAACAGGCCCTTTTTCTTATACGAATTACTGAATAAACCAATAACTTCATTAACATAGTAAGCATATTATAAAAAGAAAAAAGCAAACAGAAAAAGAAAATATTATATATCTGTAAGAATTATACGGCTCAATAAACTTAATTGGGAGGGTGCATAATCCAAAACAGTACAGAAACAAGATGAAAGTCATCCTTGTCATCAGTATTGCCATCAATCAAGTTATTAAATCATACATGTACAGGGTTTATAAATTTGATATTACACACATGCATGCATCAAAGTGTACTTTCTGTAACTGAAAAAAAAAACTATGTGCTATATCTCATAATCTCGACCTTGAAAGTAAAATCTTTTTTATATATGCACCACTGACTTCTTCTTTGAAGTTAATTATGAAAGGACCATAATGCCAAACACATTAAGCACGCCAAAAAGGGGATTAATTAATAAGTATCATCATGCGTCACCATCATCACCACAATTAAATTATTGAATCATACATATTTGTATAGTATTATTATAGTATTTTTTTTGGGTTATATTATTATGATGTTACACAAACAAGTAAACAGCTATATGTACTATGAGTTACAGAATCTGGACTTGAAAGGATAAAAGAAAGATTTTCCTTCCATCACCGACTCTTGATTTTGGAAATGAATTATTTAATCAAATTCCTTAATAAGTTATCTCAAGATTTGAAATATCTTGTATACCTTCCCCTTAACCCAGAATTCAGTACTCTAGTCTAAAGCAAATATGCATTATTGTGATAGCAACTTCGCATTTAGATAGTCACATGAAATAATATATATATCTTCTACAACACAATCAAACTAAAGATTCATCATAGATAGATACCTAGAAACCCTATAGTTCTACTTTTTTATTCTTCCTTCTTTATATTGCTGTCAAATTTCTTCAATTTCTTCATCATTATGATAACGAGTAAGAAAATAATTTGTGTACTTGTTTACATATTTAGAAACATTTCTATGCATAACAAAGAGAATCATCAGGCTTATATAGAAACGTTGGTTGCGTTATGAATAACATTCTTCTATTTTTGACGTTTACTAATTAATTGTGGGTCTGTTTGATGCCATCTATATACTACTATGTTGCTGAAAAGGATGAGAGTAGATAGACATAGACTCTCATATATATATATATATATATATATATATGAAAGTTATCAAAATAAATTAATGGTTTTAATTTTATTTAAATTTGACTCTTGAGCTAATTTGATTAGCGTTATTGTTTATTATCATGCAATAAAGAGATGAGTACGAGCATGGTTATCTTTTATATGAAATTTACATAATTGCAGTATGATATGGATTTTTTTTTTTTTTGCCAGTAGTATGATATGGATTTTATATATGACAATTTATTAATAATGCAAAATTAGCATTTAACTATTTTGTCCATACATTGATCAACACCAAGATTGGAGTTCTTTTTTTTTTTACCAAGTGTTCGATTATATAATTTTGGATTTCCATAATTAATAATCTAGATAACAATATGTGAAAATATAAAAGTCTCTCATACCTGCAGTAAGTAATGAAAATGGGGACGGGTGAGTAATTAGAGTACAAAGTACGTTCTTATTATGTAAGGCTGATGAATGGATCGATGTGGCTATTATTTGAAAGGCCCTAATCCTTTTTTAGGTTTACAGTGTAAAAGATTTTCTTTTTTTTTAATAAATGTGTTTTTTAATATTTAAATTTATATATTCCTTCTTACGTGGTGGGTCTATTTATTATCTTAATCAACAGTTTGTTGGTAATTTATATATATATATATATATATATATATATATATATAGTATTAGTAGGGTTTTTCTTGTTTTTATTTTCACTAGGAAGCCACCCAGTATTTGGAAGTTATTGGATTTTAATTAATTCAAGTGAGTAGGGTTACAGAGGCGACAATTCAAATTTAATTATTTTTTTATTTTTTTTTATGGACAATATATGAACTGTCAATTCAGTATATTTAATCAACTAACGGTCAAACTTAACTAGGATAACGGGTAAGGCAAAATTACTTCAGATTTGACACTTTCAGGATAAATTTACCCCTTCGTGACAACTTTCAAGGTAAAATAGCCCTTTAACCATTTTTTCAATAGCAACTTGCATAATGTATATAATGGATTATGAATTCTTTTATCAGCAAATATAACTAATTAATACATTTTAAATATACATGTTTCTCGAAGTGTAGTATAGCCTTTTTCCTTTTTATTCATAAAAATATCGATACCCAAGATTGTAAATATATATTTGTCATAAATTTCTTAATTTTTCATTATTACATTGCCACCCAAAATATTTTAGAAAATTTATGAGTCATGACAATAAAACATGATTCGTATGATTTTTATGTCGATAACAAGTCTGTATGGATACACACAAGTTAATTCTTTCAGCCATATGATTATCAACTAGTTTTAACTATTAATATAAAGATAATATTTGAAAAATCTGCAATATTTATTATTATAATAATAATAATGCATAATATTAATATCAACATAATATGGGATTATGAGTAATTTGGAATTATACATAAAATACTAGCTTCACTAAAAACCCAGCTATTCCAACTACAAACATGGGTTTAAATAATATATCAAATTAAGAGTCATGGGGACCTGATAAGAATCAATAGTATTCAATGATAACACTGATCAAAAAATAATATGTGATTGATAAAGTTATTGTTTTCATAAAAATGAAATTGAATGGAGATAATGATATTAACAATTTGATATATTTAGTAACCAATTTAAAACATATGAAATCTTTGAAATTACTATTTTGGAAGGTACAGCCATAAGGTATTCTGGATAATACAGCTCATTAGTTCCCTATATATAGTCCCATCCGTTTTCCCCCCAACCCATATATAGTCCTATTCTATCTAATACCTATCAATTTCATTTTATTGGAATTTATTAATATTTCAGCCGGTTAGAATTCGATGGATTATAGTATAGAGAAAATAATACCTTTTGAATATTATTAAATCTTTAATACAAGCAATTGAGTAAGGACCTTTATATAGACAAATCTAGCTAGACTAATCCTAAAATCTAATATAAATAAATCTAATTAAATATTAATATCAAATATCAACCTATGATATATAATATCTCAATATGAGAATATATCTTAGGTAAAAAAAAAGAGAATATATCAAATATTAATATAAGATATAATAATATCTTAACACCCCTTCAAACTCAAGATCATCTTGAAGTTTATCAACTAAAAAATGGAAGTGACAATCGAAAGAAGCAGCTACAGCAGCAGGTGGACTAAAAATAACATCTTAGAGCAAGCATCAACGGAACAGAAATGATGTAGAGCTGATCTGGACAGAATCAGACGGTCTTCAAGTCTGGGCAAAACTAAATGGTCAAAAAGTATAGGCGGAACCAAATGGTCAAAAGATCTGGACAAAGCTGTAGGATGAAACCATACACTCTCCAGGAAACGGAAGATCTGAACGGAACTAGATAGTCAAGAGATTTGGACAAAGCTTTGAGATGGAACCATACACTCTCCAGGTGTAACACCTTAATTTTTAAAGCCTTTAGATTAGTTTAAATATATAATGGTTTCAAACCTGAGACCAAAATAATTTAAAGTCCTAATTTATTACAGAGTTTTATCTTATATTTGTATAGGATTTTCAAAAACTTTTTAAAATAAATATGTATGGTCTAAATTTTAATTTGTAAATTCATTATCTTTAGCAGTTTCAAAATCATTTATTTAAAATACAGAGCATTTTCTATTCATAGCTCGCGTTGTGATGGTTAACTTATTGGTTTCTGGATACCAATACGTTATCGAAAGTCTAGCGTACGGATTACAACTTATACAGTCTGCGTCGCGAGTACCAGTACTACTATCGCTACTACTACTACTACTTATAAATATTTTACAGTCATCCAAAATAAAATGATAACCAAACAGTCCATAATTTATTTGTCTCTTCTTCGTCCGTCTATATTACCTTATTGCCCTTAGAGCTGGACGCCTTTGCTGTATATTATTTGTTGAAAAAGGGGTGAGATTCAAAAGAATCTCAGTAGTACAAAGATCACTCATATAATATGCAAATACTAAGCATGTAAAACAAATCATCAAACAGCACAACTTACAGAAATGCAGCACATAAAAGGGCCTAACCGGTCCCTTATCACAGACTCACAGCGCTTGAGATTCATAATCTGGCTGCCCAGGGCCACCGCCCCATACAAGGTACAGTCACGGACTTTCTGTCTCAAACCTACCTGGCTTAAGACGCCCCCGGGTAACTCCCGGTGTAACTTGTACTTACGGGTCTTACCACCTATGGACTATCTGTCCCATACATATACAGATGATATGGTACACATACATGGTATCACATATGATATAAGAGATAAGGTACTACCTGACAGTCTTTCCAAATTTGGTTCCTGTTCTCAGTCTCTAAGGCGTCCCGGGCAAATGTCAAACCCTATAATTTATAATTTACGGACGGACGAATTATTACTTATTCCAAAATAATTTAAGACACCTTGGTAGGTTATCATTATAGCTAATACCTTAATTCCAATAGGTATTTAATGGACTCATACCAATCTAAGTATTTAATTTGACCCTTAGAATTCCAATTATTTCAAAAATACCCTTACTTTTTATTTTTTTTCACTATAACTCAATTCTGTCAGAATTTTCAATAATCTTTGAAAATTCATATCTTGGCCTAGAAATATCCAATTAAGGTGGTTCCAAATTATATGTGCCACTTATGAAGTCTATTTTAATATAAAAATACTTTTAACTACCACCTATCCATGAATAATTCCCAGTTTTAAATTTGTTTCGCACTGCCAGAAAATCTTTCCAGTTTCAGTAGCTTAACTTCTAAAATTCATAACTAAATATCTAGAACTCCAAATGGGATGGTTCAAAATCTTATATGATCATATTTAAATATATATTCAGGAAAAATTTTACCATTCATAAATTATAGCTACAAAATTCCCAGAATTTCGTCAAACCTCGTTTGTACCATAAAACGTTCCAGATTCATCATCTAACTTTAAAAATTCATATCTCACTATTTATAAACCCAAATGATACATATTATATATCAAATTAAAGCTTAAGATGTCTACTTTCCTTCTGAAACTTTCATAATTTTCGGACTAGGTTTGGTTACCGAAATTTATTTTACAACCAATATGATTTCAGAGAAACTAACCGAACAACAACTCCTCTTATTTTCTAAAAATTCTAGACTTATATATAATCATCCAAAAATCAAAATCACATGTATTCCCACATAATTTTTCGTGTAGAATTGATTGGAAACCTCAAATTTGACAAATTCTCATTCCTTCTTCATGCACTATTTTTCCCAAAACAAAACCTTACAAGTCAACAATTCATTATACTAGGTTCTTATGCTTCCCAAATTACCCAAAAATAGTCTTAAATAAACTAGAAAGAGTTAAGAATATGGGAAGGAAACTCACCTATATTAGGATATGGATTTGTATGTAGAATTTGTAATCACTTCTTCCTTCCTCTGGTAGCACTGATCCTCTTACTTATCTCTCTTTCTCTATTATATGTCTCTTACTCTCTCTCTTTTTCACTCACTCTCTCTTTTCTTTTCTTTTTTTGGATAATGACTGAAGAGAATGAGAAGTGTGTGTGTGCGCTTCCGTGTGATTAAGAGAGTGAGAGAGAGGGTGTGTTTTTTTTAATTAAAAATGTGTATGTGTGTGACATGTGGGTAGTGTGTGTGTTATTTAATTATATGAATTGTGTGTGTGTGTATTGCGTGTGATGTGTGGGAAGAGGGTGTGTGTGTTTTAATTATTATTATATATATAGATATATTTTTATCCTATTAATTACACACACTAGGTCTTTATTTTTCCCTTTGTCTAATTTAAGATTCCTTATATTTCATAGGTTTCATAATTTGGCTTACTATCTAACTCCCATAAATTAATCCTTAGCCTTTGAATAAATTTTGGGATGTTACACCAGGGAATGTGTTTAAAGATCTGGACAAAGATCTGGGATGGAATCAGATACTCTTTAGGAACGGATTTGGAATGGGACCAAATAGTCTACGAAGGAAAGAACACATGCATATCGGTGCCCACCATGCACCAGATGGAGGCAAGTGACCGGAGTGGAGAACTCTTTCATAGGATGAGACAATTGAGAGAGCGACCGCCAGAGAATTTTTGGTTTGAGGATAAGACAATCTAGCCAATAAGAGGAAGTTTCATGAGTGTTCTATTTGTGGTGCTGAGCTTGCTTCAAGTTAGGCTTTAAGTGGCCACATTAGAAGGAACAAAGAAGGAATGACAACGAGATTAGGTCCTCCTCCTCAACATTTAAGGAAATAAAACAACTAAATAGTAGATCTGCCACTACAGGCCAGAAGAAATAGATGTTCTCCATTCTTCTTGTTCTTCTTTATCTTATTCTTTGGCTTCATCATCATCATCGCCATTAGCTCTTATACCATGTTAGAATTTGAAGGATTATAGTATAGAGAAAATAAAAGCCTCTGAATATTATTAAATCCTTAATACAAACAAATGAGCAAGAGCTTTATATAGGCTAACCTAACTAGACTAATCCTAAAATCTAAAAATATTATTATATCTTATATTAATATCTTAACACATCCAGGATGTATTTACACTTACATATGTACAAGAAACATTAGGATTTGAATATAATTATTTAAAAGTTAAACAGTTAATTGTACAATGAAATTCAATTCATTGTCGTTGTAGGATATGAGTTGCATTCTTGCCTATTAGATTCACACTAGTACAAATTAACCTTTTTAGACCGCATCATTTAGACCGGTTATTGCGGATAAGGTCTAAAAAAAATGACCGGTGGCAGTTTCGTAATTATAAAGAATTTTTTAGACCAGTTCTTAAAATAACCGGTCTAAAAGATATTATTTAGACCGGTTATAACTAATAACCGGTCTTAAAAGTAAAAAATATGTAATTTTTTTAATTCCGCATCTTTTAGACCGGTTGTCACTAATAATCGGTCTAAAAGATAAAAAATTTTAGATCGGTTGTTATTAACAACGGTCTAAAAGATGCGGAATTAAAAAAATTAAATTTTTTTTACTTTTAAGACCGGTTGTTAATAATAACCGGTCTAAAAGACGCGAAATTAAAAAAATTAAATAGTTTTTATTTTTAAAAAAGGTGAACTTTTTAAGACCGGTTTTATTAAATAACCGGTCTTAAAAGTCCGCCATAATATTTAAAATCCTTTCTCACGGCTTTAGCTGGCGCCTAATTTCAAATTTGAAATCTGATATTTATCAAGCTTTTTGTAAACCCCCCTATGTCGCGGCAACTCCTCCTTCCCACATCGCTCCTCTATCCTTAACCATCTCCGCCGTCAAACGCAGAGGTACGGTGAAATCCATTACCGTAAGGCTCAAATTTTATTCCCTCCAATTGGTTTAAGGTAAGTGTTTTACTTAACTAGTTTTATACATACTTCATATTAGCTACCGTCATATACTTTAGATCGATTTCTATTACAAAATTTTATACTCATATTTGCTGCAGGCTTACGATTGCGACATTTGAGAGAGTTTACAAATTGGATTCTTCATTAGTAAGGGCCGAGGTTAGTATTTTCTTCTGTCATTTTCCCTGTTTCTAAATATTTATTCTCCGACAAAATTTCTTAAATACAAAGTTATCTTCCAACTTATGATCTAATTACTTTATTTTCTAACTCATTTTCTGATATTATTTCATATTATTGAGCCATTCGCAACTCATTATGTATTTGCTTTGGGTGTTGCAGGATTCCTAAGATATGTTCATTGGGTTCTTCATGTATGACTTCACCATGATATATTCGTGACAAGTAATTATAAGTATGGCCTTAAAAACATGCTTTTAGAATATGTACAAATTAAGTATAATAACGTAATTAATGGACTAAAAAATTTAAAAAAGACACTTTTTAGACCGGTTATTTAAATAACCGGTCTTAAAAATACTTTTAAGACCGGTTATTTAAATAACGGTCTTAAAGACCGGTTCTCCACATAACCGGTCTAAAAACTCATATTTTTTAGACCGGTTGTTCCAACAACCGGTCTAAAAAGTGTTTTTTAGACCGGTTGCATAACCGGTCTAAAAAGTATCATATTTTTTAGACCGGCTGTATCAAGACCTCATCTAAAACCGGTCTAAAAAATCATTTTTACCCGGTCTAAAAAATCATTTTTCTACCCGTGTCACTACTATAAGATATAGATTCTATTACCCAAAAAACGTCTGTTTTTAAAAAATGGAAGTAAAAAATAAAGACAGTGACATTTTTGTAATACTGGATGAGAACTGAGTAGTTTTAGGGGTTCCAAATTCAAATTGGGACGCCTAAAGTGTCCTTTTAGGTGTCCCAAAAAAAAGGGACGCCTAAAGTGTGCTTTTGACATCTCTTTTTTTTTGGACACCTAAAATCACACTTTAGACTCCCAAAGGGATGCCTAAAGTTAAAAAAAAATTAAAGGTAATGCATGTCAGCCAAACTTACATCACTCTTTCCAAAGTCATGTCTATCCCCGCAAGTTAGCTTCCTCTGTTCAAAACTCTCATTCTCTCTTGAAACTCCTCCTTCCACCATCACTCTCTTAAAGCTCCTCCTTCCATCATCACTCCCTCTCACTCCCTCTTACTACTATCACTCTTTCTTGAAGGTCGTCATCCTCTCTCTCCACTACCATCCTCCACCGTCCTTCTCTCTCTCTCTCTACTGTTGAAACTCGTCTCCATTGTCCCTCCTCGATCTTTGACGCCGTTAATTCATCCTTCCTCCCTCTCCCGCCATTGGCCTTCCTCCTCCCTCTCTCACTTTCGCCAAAAGGTATGATTAATTATTTTTGTTTTTTATGGATTAAGTTCTGAATTGAGATTATTGTAGATGCATTTTGTTGGTGCTGACATTTAGATTTATCATCGTTGTAGATGCATTTTGATTTCTCATCCTTCACTAATATTAATCTTTTTTTGGATTTTGAGTTTCCTTTCTGGCATTTTGTGATAAATTGATGATAACTTATAAGTTTATTTTTATTAGTTAGTAGTTGTGTGACAACTTTTTAACCCTTTGTGGTAATTATTGTACATTGTATTAGTAGAAGGCAATACTTTAATTAGCTAGTACTGGATGTTCCCTTACAATTTATAAGAACATTTTAGTTTATGAAGAATTGTTCAATCATGTTTCTTTAGGTTTTAATTGTTGGGTAGTGAAAAATATAAACGATTTTTTTTAAAAAAAGAACCTTTAGACGTCATTTTTTTTAAAAAATGGCTTCTAAACCCACTTAGGGAGTCCCTTTTTTTAAAAAAGGGGACGCCGTATGTGGGTCACCTACGGCATCCCATTTTTAAAAAGGGACATCGTAAATGACTTACAACATCCTTTTTTAAACGGATGTTGTATCCTGACTTTTCTACGTTCATGGCATAGGTGTCCCCCTATTTTCAAGCGTTAAAAGGGCTGAAAAACGGACGTTAAAAGCGTTTTCTGTAATAGTGATATTAATGTTTTCGTGGCCTAATTATGAGTATAATTCTAACCTAAAAAAATTAATATATACACTATATAGTATTAAAAATGAAATTCAGAAAGATAATTCCAATTTAAAGAAGCTGTATATGGAGCCATGGTTAGATTATCTCGAGTTGAAATATTTTCGCAATTTTTTATCTTCAGATGATCAAAATAGTAAAAACTCTAAAAAATAAATTAAATTTGAATTTGAATTTTCTGTGATTATAAAGTTATTGTATATTATAATATATTAAAGAAAATAATTGTAAAAAAAGGTCAACGAAGTCTTGCATGATATTAAACACATCTTTTCATACATCTGCTTGTCCATTTTTTGAGAGTGACCTAAAATAAGAAGTATTGTTCACACCTATACTTAGACTTACTAATTTTTTATATTTTATATTAACATATTGATATCGATTTATTTATTACTTACACATATATATAGCCTTTTTAAGATAATATTTTTCCCCTTTCATACAATTCCTACCTGCTAAAATCCAGATCCAAGTTGTTGCTAACTCAAACTTTTTTAAGTGAAACAGAGAAACTTACTATTCATAGCAATGAGTATCATCAGGCTTGGTGGATTTATAAATAACATTTTCTATTTTTAGATGTTTAATAAATCGTCGGTCTGTTGGATTCTACCTACGATGTTGCTGAAAAGGATGAGAAAATATAGACTCCCAGTGTCTATTAAAGTTATCAAGATAAATAGTTTGACTCTTTGACAAATAATTTGATTAGCATTGTTGTTTATAAAACCTTAAATCTGGGTAATGAAGAGCAAGTGGATAGGAACGATAAAGGAGAGAAGCTAATCCATACTAGCATGGGTATCTTTTTTATGGTATCTAAATAATATAGTTATGATATATGGGTAATTTAGAATTTAATTTTATATATTACAATTTATTTATAATACAAAATTAGCATTTGACTTTTGTGTCCCCTGCAATGATGAACACCAAGTTTGTAGTTTTTTTACCAAGTGTTTATTTCTATATTTTTGGACTGTCACACGTAATAATTTAGAGATAACAATATGGGAAAACATAAAAGTCTCTCATTTACCTGCAGTAGCAAGTAATGAAAATTGGGAGGAATAAGTAATTAGAGTAAAACGTACATATATAGCATTGTCTGTCCATTTTTGGCATTTTTGGAGTCTGAAATGAGAAGCACTGTTCGCACTTTGAGAAAAGTGAAACTTATTAGTTTTTTTCTATTTTATATTAACATATTGATATGATTAGTTTTTTCTATTTTATATTAACATATTGATATGTTATTGTTGATCGATTTGCTTATTATATATATATATATATATATATATATATATATATATATATATATATTGCCAGAAAGCTTACATATATATACATACATAACACATCGAAGAACATGGCAAATAAATAAATAAATAAAATGAGAAGTATTGTTTATTTCATACATACATACATACATACATACATACATACATACATATATATATACATACATACATATATATATATATTCTATTTTAGGCTACAAGATGTTGGTAAAATCATTGTTGTCAAATTAGTGAATTGACTCTCTAAATTTATAATTTTCGCACTTATAACTTACAAAATCACATTCACTCGCTTTTAAACTCGTATTAGTTATAAACTTAGTTTAACTTGCGAGTTCACATATGTAGGGTTATAGCTAGTTTTATAAAATTTTGTTAATTCACAACTTATGCTAACATTCTCCATTTGATCAAGTTCAATGGCTTCATATAAATTTTATTAATTTTTTGTTGTTGAGGATGATAACTTATAAATATAGATGAATTTAATTTCAGTTATTTGAATTTAAAATATTCATAAATTAAATTATTGATTTTTTTATATTTTAATTATTTAATGATACAATATCAATACTTACTTATTGATAACAGTAATCTCTTACAACAAAACAAAAGATTTTTTTTCTCAAAATGGCGTGACGATAAAAAATATTTATAAACAATAAATTGATGCATTGAAGAGGTACCCTCTAAAAACATTATACCACTTCAAATAAATTAAAAAATCATAACCATACATAAATCTTATATATTCGGAGACTAAGTAAACTCCATAATTTATAAGGACAAGATTTTTCAAACACACATCTCTTCGTGAAAAAATATTCCAACAATGCTAGAGGGACACAACTCTACACAATATTTACCGCACACACTATCATTGACGCATAATTCCTTTCCGCTCAAACTTTTAATTGCTTCCCTCGTTCTTTCTCCTTTACCTTGGCCCCTGTTTATTACACACATCACAACAGACGTTGCAAACCCATGTGGCTTTCTATTTATACCCCCTCCATGCATTCTCATTCCTCACCCAACTCTCTCTCTCTCTCAACTATCTTCATAGATTTCTTCTTCTTCTTGTTCCTCCTTTATTTTCAGTGTTGTTGCTTCTGCAACACCATGGTAGTTCTATCTCGCTCCTCGATTAGACAGTTCATTCTCCCAAACCCATGGATGCCCACCAACAACACACCAAGTTTCCTCAATGAAATCCCAGAAATTGACCTCTCTGACCCTCACGCCAAGACCCTCATCGTCCAAGCCAGCCAAGACTTTGGCTTCTTCAAGCTCATCAACCATGGAATCTCATTAGACCTCATCGCCGACCTCGAAGCTCAGGCTCTGAATTTCTTCGCCCTTCCTCAGGATCACAAAAACAGAGCAGGCCCTCCCGACCCTTTCGGCTACGGCAGCAAGCATATCGGGCCCCACGGAGACCTCGGTTGGATCGAGTATCTTCTTCTCAACCTCAACCGTGAAGTCGTCTCTCCCAAATCTCTCTCCATTTTCCAGGAAAGCCCAGAAACTTTCCGGTAAAAAAAAAAAAAGATTCCCCTGTTTCTATTCTCTGTTTTATTCTGAATAAAAAACCTCACAAGATTGTGAATTTTTCAGGTCTGCTGTGGAGGAATACATATCTGCAACGAAGAAACTGAGCTGTCAAGTTCTGGAATTAATGGCGGAAGGGCTGGGGATAGAAGAGAAAAACACGTTCAGCAAGCTTCTGAGAGACGAAAGGAGTGACTGTCTCTTCAGGCTGAACTATTATCCGCCATGTGAGGACATTGATGAAAAGCTTTTAGGTTTTGGAGAACACACAGACCCACAAATGATCTCTGTTCTGAGATCAAACAACACTTCTGGTCTTCAAATCTGTCTGAAAGATGGCTCCTGGGTTTCAGTCCCACCCGATAACACTTCCTTCTTCGTCAATGTCGGTGACACCCTCCAGGTACCTACCTACCTAGCTATCCTTCCATTATATTATTCTTCTTCTAGTAATGGACAATGTAACTCATATATATATATATATATATATGTTTATATGTGTGAAGGTGATGACGAATGGGAGGTTTAAGAGCGTGAGGCATAGAGTGGTACCAGACACAAGCAAGTCGAGGTTGTCGATGATATATTTTGCTGGGACAGCTTTTAATGAAAAGATAAGGCCTTTGCCTTGTCTTATGACCAACCAAGAACAGAGCTTGTACAAGGAACTCACATGGTTCGAGTTCAAGAATGCTGCTTTCAAACACAGGCTTTCCCATAATAGGATTTCTCTCTTCCTCAAATCTCCACACACCTATGTTAGTTAACTTCTATAGTATATAGAGAGTGAAAGAAGCTAGTTTGAGTGAATGTGTTAATGTACTTAACTACTTATGGATGTGAGGAATAGGTTGTTGTGTTACTATCTTAACCGTTGTTTTTATTATTATCTTTATTTATATCTTTTAATTTCTTTCTCTCAATGAATCATGTATGTAATTGTGTGACGATCTTTTTCTATGTGATGAATGCAAATCTCTCTATAATTGCTATTATTTTATTGCAATGTCTTTTTATTAATTAGTAGCATTTAATTTGATGTTGTTTTGGAGTTTCAAGTTTCAATTTTTTATTTTTTATTTGCCAACAAAAGAAAAGTTGTATTATTTGACTTGAAATAAAAAAAATGACAGGACAAAATGCAAGTAACTAATTTGGTGGGAATAATCACTTTAATTAAGAAATTAATGAGACCAATACGCATAATATAGTGTTGGAAGAGAAAGAGGAACTTGACAGAGAATTTAGTGTTGGAAGAGAAAGAGGACGAGATGAAAGATGATGGTAGTAAAGGGGGAAGGAAGATGGTGGTCGGAGATGGTCGACGGTGGTTCTGCTGGCGGATATATCATAATATAATTATGTGTATTGGTCTCATTAATTTCTTAATTCCCACTAAATTACTTACTTGCATTTTGTCCTGTCATTTTTTTATTTAAAGCCAATAATACAACTTTGTTTTTGTTGGCTAAAAATAATACCGCTTTGTTCCTGGGAAAAAAATAATACAGCTTTGTTTGGCGCTGCTGACGCGCACATAACCTTGGCCAAGATGAAAAGTGAAAAGAAACAAGTAGAGTTATAATTCTTTTTTATGCTTTTTATGTTACCAGTTGCGATAGTTATTCTTTATACAAAGACATCTCATCAGGATCGGGGGAGCATAAGTAAGTATGTTCTTCAATTCTTTTTATAAGACTTGTTTTTTTGGATGACATATAAGACTTTTTTTTTAATTATTCTTACAACAAGAATTTTGACAAAAAATTATGAGATATAAATGACCCATTTCGAAAAATACATTTTCTTTTCCACTCTATTGCACCCATCTCATTTCAACTTGATGAAGCATAATTTTAGAAAAATTAATATTTTTACACTTTTTTAACCAGTCTCGACTAATTTCTTTCATCTATATAAAAACGATTTAATAAGCCTTTATTTATGATAAAGATAAAAAGAGTATCTTCGGGTACAATGAAGAGAATAACTGATAAATTCTACTGCAAAAATAGTATTAAATTTTGTTGATGACCTTTTAGTAAAATAATGATAACGTGATTAGAAGAATTATTAATTTTTGAGATTTGGGGCTATATGTAATTGAGTCTGAGTATGTAGAGGAAAATACATAAATAAGATACACACACACAGACAAAATAAATATATGGGTCTATTTTCTTATTTTCAAAAAAAAAATTTATAACAGAAACATAAGAATAAATCATAAGTTGTTTCTGTTCTCCTCTACTATCATTGACTATTGTTGACCATTATTAACTACAGCTAATAATAGTTTACCACTTCGTACTCAAAATCTAACACGTGATTTCAAAACAAATTTATTCAAATATATTCATTTATATCTCATCAATAGTCAAACTTACTCTAAAAAAGTAGTTACACAAAACTATTTTAAAAACGTAAATCAGCATCAAACAAGCTTATAATATTATACTTATAGTTTGTTCACACTCCTTTCCCTTTTCATTGAAATTAAACTAGACATTATTTTGTGTGCATTAAATAGAATTGAAGTAAATTATACTCCCTACTAAATATAAGAACTAGTCAGTTAGATAACTAATTTATAAAAATTTAAAAAATTAATTAAGTTAGTTATTAGTAAAAACTAACATTAGAAACCTCTTCCTAACCAACGTTAAAAGCTTTTCCTACAATAGGGTGGGGCCAAAGCAAACTCATATCTACTATAATTCTTAGATTTAGGTGCGGAGATAGTATTATTTATAATAATTCAATTAAAATATATGTTGTTATAAATCTTATATTATATATTTCTTAAAAAATAAATTTATTATGTTAGCATTGGGATAGGGATAAGAAGATATATGTAACTTCTGAAGTGGTCTCTGTCCTAAAAAATGGAAGATTCTTGGAGACAATGAGAGAGAGAAATGTACTTGAGTTTAGTGGAATGTCTATAGTCCCAAGAGTCAAGTCGCTGTCGTGGGGATAAATCCTCACAATTGACGTTATAATCCAAATAAAACTATATAGCATCAAAGAACGACGGACAAAAACACAAGAAGAATGTTTTACTGTTTAATGCTTTAATTTTTAGATTAATATAACTTTTGGCCCCTGAAGTTTGGTTAGATTTTGGTTTTAGTCTCTTAAGTTTGAAATCGGTGGTTTTAGTCTCTGAAATTTAGCCTGATTTTACTTTTGGTCCTTCAAGTTTATTCCATTTTGGTTTTAATCCCTCAAGTTTTGGGTTACATATCAAGTCCTTTTCAAACTTGAGGGACTAAAACCAAAATCGGGCCAAACTTCAGGGATCAAAACCATTGATTTCAAACTTAAGGGACCAAAATCACTGATTTCAAACTTGAGGGACCAAAACCAAACTTCATGGACCAAAAGTTATATTAATCCTTAATTTTTTCACATTAAATTTTCAATAAGTTTTCCCTATATATTTTGTTTAAAAATATTTTATTCAATAATTTATTTGACTTCATTAACTAGAATCCAAACACGTTTGTGGTCGCCCAACCAAATTCATATCATTATATTCTTCAATGCTCCCAACGTGCCTTACCAATTCATCTTCTTTCCAATTCTAACTGTTTGTCCTAATTTGTGCCTCCAATGCACCCAAATCTTCTTGTTTTAACTTATATGGGGATGTAATTTATATAATCTATCTTTGTTTAATTTTCTTGCATACAAATCATTCGACGTAGAAATATTACCAACTGCGATCTTATTTGAATAGGATCTATTCTATAAGCCCGTACCTCTCTATACTTGAATTGAGTTTCAAAGAGACAAGAAATATTATCAACTAATTAATACAAATTAAGTCAGGTAGCTAGATCTCAGATTCTCTTTCACACACACATGTATTGTAGTTTTCTTTCCATCCACAAAACTTGAGCTTTTGATCGATACACGAATATTGAGATTTTTTTTCCCTATCATTTAATCTAACTATTATTATTGTACAATGTGTGTTTTAATTTAATAGCTAACCTAAATGAGAAAATGAGTTTTTGGTTGACCTATTTTGCGATTAATTTGAATTAATCAGATGTTGGTTTATATTTCTCCTTCCTTTTTTATGCAAATTCATTGCCTTCTTCTTTCTAAATTAAATTTGCTTGGTTAAATAAAAGTCTCCGAAGCTCTTTCTTCAAACCCTTCTTACTTTCCCACATCTTCATCCTGACTCTTAATTTCGATTAGTTATACGTAATAACTTTCAATTAGTTATATGTAATAACTAGCCTTGATGCAATAGTAAGATTGGTATTATATGACTTGAACAACAAGGGTTCAAATTATGTAAACAATCACACACACACACACACACATATATATATATATATTCATATTCAGACCCCATTTGATGGAAATCTTGTTAATTGTGCTGCGCTTTTTCACATAATAAATAGCTAATTAAATGTTGCCTATTATACATAGTGCGAGCTGTATTATTTAATTACTCCATCTGATTCTTAATATAAAATATATTTAGTGAGTTGATCTTGGTTCTAAATACAAGATATATTTTTCATATTTGTCAATATTTTCTAATTTATCCCTATTGATGCTCTATCAACAATAATTAAAGAGTTGAGGGAATTAAGGAATGTGATTATGGTGTTTTAAGAAATACATATCATATTAACTAACTTACTTAACTTCTATATATAATCTAATCAAATTAGGTAAATAGGTCATATATTAAGAACAATTGGGAGTATAACATACAAATAACATGATTTGGTAAGAGTTTTCATATTTTATACATGCACCCATAATAATTAATTGATTTATTTAAGTTAGTTAACAAAGCATAACATATAATATTGATAATTATACGTCATGCACGATAAAAAAAAAAATATTCAAAGCATATAGCCACATTGACAAATTTCTACGACTCAGTTATGAGATGGTAGAACATTTTTAAGAGACACATTGATAAAATTGAAGTGGTCCATGGTGTGACCTGCTTTCTGAGACAAATCAGAAACATACATTTGACATTCTTCCCCCCCACGATGCATTGAATCTGATTCTTATCATTCTTTCTTCATAACTTCTCAAAGTGTTTCTCTGTTTCGGCTTTGAAACTTTTTATGAATGTGTGATGTGATAGTCTTCTTATATTATTTATAAACAAACATATGCTACCTTTATTAGCAACTATATTATTACTACTACTACACTACTCTCCATTGATGTGATATTTCGTTAAATTTATTTTGTGCTAATGAAAAAGAGAGTATTAATTTTAATAGCCCTTCATGATTGCGTTTGCCAATACGTTTTTATTCACATCGACAATCTATATGATAATATGGATGATTCGTGTATTATTATAGAGTGGCATGCTTTTAATAAATAATATTATATGTATACAAGTCAATGTAACTTTTTGGTATTTAAATATTTAGTGCGGCATGTGATTTTTCAATGAGTCATATCGATTGGTATAAATATAGTATTATTCTTGTGTTGAGAAATCAATTAATTAGGCACTATACGATTACATAGGAAATTTTAAACCAAAAAAAAAAATCCCTTAGAATGTGAAAGCAATAGTACAAGTTTAGCATATTCCTCCCTTGAGTTCTAAGTTTTTAGTTAGAGAATCATAAGTAAAAATAGTTTCACATTCATGTGCGATCCCCACCTAATTTAAAATATATATATATATCGGTACTTGAAGAAAACATCAATTTAGCAAGGTGTAACCATTAAGGTTGTCAAACTCGTGAGTTTAAGCAAGCTTGAAATATTGACGTAAACTCGTAAGAATTTACTTTTATTACTAAATAGATATTAATAGTGTATAATTAAATAAATAAAATATAAAAATGACAAAAATTTGATTTAAATATATTTTAAATCCAAATAATTGAAATGAAATCCATCAATATTAATAATATATCATACTTAACAAAGAAGTTTATATATAAAGCCATTGAGTATAATTAAGTCAAAAAGATTAATACAAGTTTAAGAGTAAGGGCCTGTTTGGGAACCCATTAGGAAGGAAAAAAAGCTTATTTGGAGGGCAAAAGCCCATTTGACATATGCAAATCTATTTGGGAACACGGTAGCATTCACTGGGCTTAAAAAAAGTTGTTTTTCTTAGAAACTCATTGAAGTAGCTTCTGGCTTTTTTTTCACTAGGTTTAAAAAAAAGACACTTCTCTCACCATCAATCCAAACACAAATCACATTTACAATATAAATTTTTTTCAATCTGACTTCTGCAAAAGCCATGTTAGAAAAAAAAAAGTCAATTCTCTACTACTAATCCAAACAGGCACTAAGTTAATACTATTTTGTAAGTTAGAAACGTAAAAACAGTAAACTCGGTATATAAACTCATAAGTATAATTGATTAAATTGGCACGAGCTTACTTGCGACTTAACTCGATTATGTAAGTTATAAATTTAAAAACGGAAAATTCAGAGAGTCAACTTGTGAGTTTGACAACAATGGTAACCATGCTTCTCACTTTCTATTGTCTTATTGTAATATAATAAATATATAATCAAATTTTATGACACATTATTATATTATGTAGTACTATAAATATTGCATCTTATTTTTATATTACGGAACTGGAATAGAATGAAATGATAGAGAGCGTCGCTCAAGAAGAAGTTACAAATACAAATTTGGTAAGAAGCTAATAACAATTATGCTCCGTTTGGTATAGTAGAAGAGTTTTTGATAGAATTAGAAGCGAAAATAGAAGTGGAAAAGGAGGTGGAAGTAAGATTTAAAGTGTGTTTGATATGACATAGAAAGTAAGATATATTTTTTAATTGGATTATGTATTAATAATAGACAAATACTAAAACACCCTCAGGAAAAAAAAATCTCTCCCACAAAAAACAAACCTATAGAACATTCCACCTGCCAAAAATATATCTGCAACAAATGGTCATCAAAACGTGCTCTTCGGGAAAAAAAATCAGAACTTTACCACCACCCTTGCTGGAGAAATCAAATCAAACTCAATCCAGAAAAATCGATCTAAACAATAGAGTATAGCACCATAACAAATGGTCATTGGAATTTGTCCACCATCGATGAGGATGAAGAAGAGCTTTGAAACTTATCAACCACTACTATAGAAAACACTTTTAATATCTGTTTTTAAGTCTTTTCTATGTCCCTTTTTAGGGAGACGTCTATATGAGCGACGTAGTAAAATCTGGCAGCAACGTCCGTTAAAAAAGGGACGTCGTAAGAGACTTACAGCGTCCTTTTTCTAAACTAGACTCCGTAAGTTGGTTCACAATGTTTTTAAAGCATGAACAATGATTGTGAATAGTGGCATCTCTCTTTTCTTCTTCTTTTTCTGTCCCGTCACTCCTGTAGCTCTTTAGGTTTCCAGCAGCTTGCTTTTTCTCCTTTTTCCTTAGGTCACAAATTCCTTTTTTTTTCTCCCTAAGATGGTGTCAATTCCTTTCTTTTTGTCAAACTTCTGAATTTATAAATCCATTCTCTTCATCTCCACATGCACTTTATTAGATCTGATTGTGAAAAAAGAAAGGAAATTAAATAATAATAATAATAAACAGAGAGAAGAGTTAGATCCAAATGCAAAGAGAATGTAAACAGAAGCTAGCATGTTAGATATGAGAAGTGATGAAGAGAGAGATTACTGTCGTAGGTAAGGGCAGGGGCAGGAGTGGTGAATTGACCATGAACAGAGGAGGGCATGACGAGAGCGGGGAGGAAGGCGAGAACGCAGAAGGAAGAACTGTAACATCCCAAAATTTAATGTAAGGATTAATTTATGGAAACTAGATAGTAAGCTCAATTTTGGAACCTACAAAATTTAAGGAAACTTAAATTTGACAAAGGGAAAAATTAGGACTTAGTGTGTGTAATAAATAGGATAAAAATATACCTATATGTATATATAAAACTTACCAACACACACTCAATCACTCTCCTCTTCATTTGGCACTGCACACGTACTCCTCTTCTTTCTCTCCTCATTCGTACAACACAACACACACATGGTTCATACACAAGCACACACCTACGTACTCCTCCTCTTTCCATTCTCATTCATGCAACGTCTCACACACACATTCATCACTTTTCCTTTTTTCATTCTCATACGTACAACACACAAACACACCTCACTGTAAATAAATCACTCTCTCTTGCCTCTCCATTCGCTTCATCATCAGTTCATTCATGCAACAAGTCCAGCTGAAGAAACAGAAAAGAAAAACAGAAACAGAAACACAGAAAACAGAGAGAGAGACGAAGGAAGAAGAAGCTTCAAATCTCACACACAACATCATAAACGTGTTTAGGTAAGTTTCTTATACTTTAACCTTGGATTTCCATTGGATTTGTGGCTGTTTTCTAGGTTGTTTTGCTGCTGGAAGTGATGAAATACATCGAAAATGTTTCTGTCATCAATCAGTTTTAAAACCAACAATTTTGTGTCCGTTTTTCATGAGATTTTCGATTCCTTTTCTTCTGTAAACACGTCCCCAAACCCAAAGAACGTGTTTAGGAGTATGTAGAGTCAAAATCTTTGAGATTGGAGTCCAAAATCATGGTTGCATGTGAGTTTTATCAACTCTGTTTTGGTCGCCGGAAAACAGAGTTTCTACTGGAAACTTTCAGAAGCTCAAACGGAGGATACAGATGAATTTTTCATCTGATTCTTTTTTATATGGAAATTTTAGTATGTTTAGTATGACATAGAATCAAGAAGAGCTCAATTTGGTGTCAAAACGAATAAGTTATTAATTTTTGAAGTTAGACATTCAAAACTGATGTTTATCAGAGTCAGTCAAATTCATATGGCTTTATGACTAACCAAATCACATCCATTATTTACAAAACTTTATAGGGAGGTAGTAGACATAACAATATTTAAAAGGAGTGGTAGAATGCATCATTTGGATATCTTTAGAGGAAGTTATGATTTTTGAAAGATGGGTTTAGAAACAGGTGCAATCCTGGACATCTAGATTCTAGTAGTTGATTTCGTGGTGTTTTTGAATTATGTAATCTTTCCCAATGGACATAAAAATTTCTAGAATTCAATTAAATAGTCTTATCTTTAATTGGATATATAGTTTGTGTTAATTGGATTAGTATACTAAGAGATATGAATTTTTGAAGTCAGTTGCTCTCAAATTGTGTTTCTGGAAAATAGATTATTTGTGTCGAACGTTTGGAAAATCAAACCTTGACAAAAAATTATGAAACTTTCCATATTTAAAGTATACATTCATATCTTTAATTTAACGGATAGAACATAATTTTTAGACAAGTATATTAGGGGATATAGATTTTCAAAGTCATGCTATGTTTCTGGAGATTAATCTGGAATAAGAGTATTTCGGGAAATTCTGGGAGTAATATGGTAAAACTGGGTATATTTTTATATTTTTCTATGAAAATGTATTTCAAGAACTTCATGTAGGCTTTGGACCCAGTCAATTTTGATTTTTCTAGAATTAGTTATGATTTTTCAAAGTCAACTGAAAAATCTGCTAATTTGCTGAAGAATAGTAAAATTGTACTATGCAAAATTATATAGTGTATAAGCCACTGAAACTGAGATAATCAACAGAATATGATTAAATATAGTAGTAATACAAGTAATAACCAATTACTTGTTAATTTTAATTTATAGGAACTGGTAAAAGCCTGAGCCGAAGAAAAAGTTTTGGATAAACAGTTGGACTGAAAAAGGACCCAAGTAGTAATTCTTTCTTTCATGCACTATGTGATTATTTATATGTTGTGTATTCCATTTTCTGTAACATGACAGTACCTGGGGCACAACACGCGAATAAGCCAGGTCTAAACATGTCGTTTGACCATGGACACGAGTTAAGCCAGGGATCCAAACATGTCGTTTGACCTTGGACAGTATGCATACAACACGAGTTAGCATTTTACATATCATGGTGCATTGCATATTTATTTATCGCATTTTATATGATTGATTGTACATTACTACTGAGATTCATTCGAATCTCACCCTTTTTCAACATCTAAAAATATTCCAGCAGAGGACAGCGGCTCTAAGGGCAAAATCGTAATTACTGGCGATTGAAGGTCCGGTCCTAGCCAGGAGTTACATCTAATTATCTTTAGTTGTTGAATTTATTTCTTTTGTACTCTGTATATATTTTTCAACCTATATGAGGATTTTCTGTAATATCATAAGTACTTATTATCAGTATAGTTTCACTATTTCTGTATGCCATCTGAACTACGCATTTATTATATAGCGAATATCAGAATATTAAGGGGTTTGACAAGAACTGGAGAAGCCATTTGAATCGATGGAGTGTTGATCTCTCTCTGCAACTGCTCTCAGAGAAACTAAGAAATGTTGTGCGTGGGGGGAGGGGGAGAGGAAGGGAAGAGCAAGGAGGGCGGTGTGTGTTGCAATGGATTAGAGGAGGAACAAGCTAAGAAACAATATAAATATAAGTGGGCTAACAAGGCAGAAAAATTTTTCCTAGCAGAATGAAAAGCGAGGTACACACACGAGTTCAAAGAAGGCAACTTTTCTGCGTCCCCAATGTAAATAAGGACGCCAAAAGTTAGCCTTTGGCATCCCTAACAGTGGACCTTTGACGTCCATTCTTAGAATTGGGACGTCTAATCTGTTAAAATTGAGGCACATAATTACAAAAATGTCACTTTCTTTATTTTTTTACTTTCCTTTTTGAAAAATGGACGTCCTTTGGGGTAGTAAAATCTATCTTTTAGTTGTGCACCACCAATGAGGATGAAGAAGAGCTTTGGCCAGATCCCTCATCGCAACTTATTAGATCTGAAACGTGACCTCTACCTCATAAACTCTCCCTTATTGCCACAGATCTGAAGCCGTCGCCTCCTCCTCTCAGATCTAAAGATCGTCCTCGTCGAGATTGAAGATATGGGTTTGGAGATCGAAGCTTACAGCTGTGGATGGTAATAGGGTGACGATAGGAGCCAATGGCAACCTCGTCATCTTTTGTTGCCCTCGCCGCTGCAAGAGAGGGAGGGTGAGGTTGTGAGTTGGACTGTAGCAGAAGAAGAGTCAAGAGAAAGACATAGGCACGGCGGGGTAAGTTTGTCAATTGATAAAATATACAGGGGTACAATGGTTATGAAATATCACTTCCATGGAATCTATCTCAATTCCATAGGTATACCCAAGGAACTCATTTCCATCATTTTTTTATGGAAGTGACGTTAGATATACCAAACAATCCAATTTTATGATTCCACTTCCACTTCTCTAGCCTCAATTCCAGTATACCAAACAAGGAATTATGATACTCCTCTTCTTCTATCTATAAGTCATCCAGAGAGAGAGTATTTTTATTTGTGAGTCACACAATTTTTTTAGGGCTAAGATGTAATTCTAGCAACAAAATTTTTCGTCATGAGCTTCTAGCACCACTAAATGTTTGTTTGGAATAGGGATTGAAGCCTTCAAAAGTAACTTTCAATCGTGATTTACGGTATACAAAGTAAGTATGTAAGAAGAGTTTTATCTCGATTTACGTGGATAAGCACTTTAGGGGATCACAAACGTGATCCCAAACAAGTACTTAAGTTCTGAATGGTATAAAAGTAGACACAATCTTTTAAAAACATAGCAATTTTAGCAATTCCGTTAAATTAGTCCAAAAGTCTATTTCTTTTTTTATGCAGGACCCACTTGTTCTCTCTTTAGCTTTATAACAGACATTTGGGTTAATTTAAAAGAATTGCTAAAATTACACCTTTTAAAAAGTTGTGTTTGTTTTTACACTTTAACCCTTTTTTTTATAAATTATGAGTCGCATAATTTAATTTTGTATAGGAATGCACAATTTTATTCTTTATTTATTATTATATAAACTTTGTTCTCATTCAGTATATTGTATATATTAAATAGAAGTAACGTTTGAAAGTTAAATTTTAAGGTAAAATTAATGATGTTTATGATTTTTCTTGGTTCCATTAAGAATATTGAAAATGACTTATAAATAGATAGATCAAGAAGAATACATACACACATATATATACATATAAGTAGAATGGATACCACATTTTAATCCAAAATTTTAGCTTAACCTTAAAGTTTGATCTAAGTCATTTTACTTAATATTTTGGCAAAACATGCACTACCTCCAGTCCTAAATATAAGATTCGGTTAATTTTTTTTAGAGAGACTAAAGAAGTTAAACAAATTATTTTAGAGTATTTATATTTATCATTCTTTCTTTAAATTAATTCAAGTGACTTACTAATGTATAATTCAATTATATATAACATATAAAATTATTAAATAATTCATTTAACTTCCTTAATTTTTTTAAAAAAATTAACTGAGTTTTATATTTAAAACGAGAGATAATATAAAAAATGAGGGCTTCTAACCTCAAACCACAGTTACAGTCACACACACCAATTGAAACTCGTTCACTAATTACCTTACTCCACACACTCAATATGTATGTCCTCTTTATCCCTCAAAAAAACGTGCTATATCCTGCAACTCTAAGAGCTAAGAACGACACAACAGAAACATCCACTTTGCAAATTAAGAATGTGTGTGTGTACGCACAAATTATTTCGGCCATGTGCGTTTGTACACTAATTCAAAATCCATGTTACGAGCAAGAATTCTTGGTCTGTGGGGCTGTGACAATATTTCTAGTATTTTTTTTAAGTGATATTTGTAATACCTACTTTTTTATACCATTAATAGGTATTCAGTTCTTTTTCTGATTCCTGTTATTAGATATCTGAGCAAGTGACTACTCCAATTTTAGGAATCGTATGTGGCTTCCTCTTCCAATAGAGGTGTTTCTTATAGAACTCGAACTTAAAACTTAGAGAGATCTCGCAGGTTACAAACCCTAAAAGCTTATCATTTTCATAAATAATATTTTACCCTCTACCATATATAAAAAATAAAATAATACTCATAATAAACTATTATGGAGGAAATGATAAAATTTCTTATCGCACGACCATAAAAACTTCCCATTTTCAAACATCATATATCTTGCTACTCCCCCATTTTAATTAGAGGAGCATACACTAATGGCCTAATATTAAAAGTAGGATTAACCCCACAACCTCCAATTTATTATAATGGAGTTGTTATACCATTAAATTATAAGGCCATTCATCCCCTCCGCTCTTGATCAGTTCTGTATGTTCCTACGGGGCTTTAACCAGCTAGCTTACTCCTGAAGCTACGTACATATCCGACCCTAAATCATCTTTTACCAATTTTATCTTATTTTTAACCTACTTAAACTTATTTAAACTTAATTATTTTTTCTTAATCCAGCCAGCCTATCACAATCCCCTTATGTTTATGTACCTCAATCAATATGACTAGACTACTCTAAACCTCAAATCATTAATGAAATCACTTCTTAATGACTCTCAAATCCTAAATAAGACTAAAATTGAGATGTCACTATATCATTACCATATGTGGGTATAGTGTAAAATAACAACTGGGCTAATTAACTTTTTGGCATTTGGATAATATATAAGATTACAAACAATGAGTGTACATGTGGGTTTGAAAGTAATTAAGCAGCGGATCTCATCACTAATGAATTGGCACGTGATTCATGACTTAATGTCTAATGACTCGCTATATATGTATTTATGTATTAAAATAAAGAGATAAAGTGTAAATTTAGCAATAAAGTTTTACTCAAAGGGCGTCCAGTACAAATAAGTTTTAGAAATGACAAAAATAATAATGAACAATTAAAATAGTGTAAATTTAACAAAACCGTTAAATTTGACCTAACGCCGTTAGAAGCTTTTTTCTCTTATAATTTAACGTCGTTAGATCAAATTTAACGGTTTTGTTAAATTTGCACCCTTTTTAATTATTCATTATTATTTTTGCCCCTTCCAAAACTTATCTATGCTGAATGCCCCTTGGATAAAATTTTGTTGCTAAATTACACCTTAACCCTAAAATAAATGATGGGATGCTTCATTGTGTGAATGCACGTACCTTTTTTTAAGTTTAATTTACACATAAGAATATAATATATCATGTGGTATTGACCGTTTTCTCAAGAAAATTATTTATTATAATGATATTTCTAATAGATATGCGACCATGCAATGTATTTGCATCTCTCTAGCCATAAGCCACTACTTTAGCTTTCCTTTTTTTTAGAAATTTTTTGTTATGTTTGTAAAAGACAAAAAATGAAAATAGTTTGGATTTGCCTTGGGCCATCTAAATTATTTCACCCCCCCAAAAAAAACTAAATAATCACTCATTATTCTTGGTTGCGTTGGTTATTATCTTAGCACTTCAAAATGTATAATTTAAAAATTCACCTTAACATCCAATGTTGAAATACACACATGTATGTATATATATGAAAATTAATTTTAGTTTTATTCATTTTTTGTTTGTGTGATGCATATTTAAAGTACTAAAAAGCATACAATAGGTTAATCAAAATTGAAACAATAAAAAGTTCAGCGACAAAGACTAATTTTTTTCTTGAAAATAGAAAATCATAATTAACGATCAAATTGAAAAAGAAAAAAAATTAAAATTATGAGGATCAAATTAAAATTAATAAAGTTGATTATGAAACAGGGACAAATATAGAAAGAAATGAAATGATTGAACCTCTCTAACTTTAATGGGGATCCTAGAGGATGACGCATGCAATTAGGGATAGTGCCATACTGCCATTATAAGCTTGAAAAATTGAAGGGTTTTTTTTATTTATTTTCAAAGACGAATAATTATTATATCTTTAGAAGCATAATAATTATTACGAGCAACGTAGGTTTTCACACACACAAGTGTACGTAGGCCAAGCATTATATTATATGCTTAGCTTTATAAAGCAATAATGTTAGGTTACTTGGTACAATTAGCTTTATAAAGCAATAATGTTAGGTTACTTGGTACAAAGTCAGGAATTTGATTTTCCCTAATAATAATAATAATGTCTACTCACACTACTACGCACGAAATGAGAGCCACACACTTACACTTTGAAAACATCGTTATCCTTCTTTTTAATTGGTTGCTATGTTCATTGAACGTTCTATCACTCCCTCTAGAAAACCCTTAAACGTAAGCCATTACATATTCCGAACCCGAAAATAATGTAGTTGCTTTAAATATTCGTTGAGAGAATTTTGAAGCCCTTATGGTCCTTTTTAAGAGAAATACTTGCATACTATTTTAAGGGTGTTATCTCATATGTACTCTTAACTAATTAAAATACAATAATTCATCTCATTTTAATTTTATATGGCAAATGAGTCCTATTAAGGAATTTAAATTTTATGATTTTAGAGATCACGAGAAGGAATTGCTCCCCCTCTAAATTAAGAAGTTTATATTTTAAAAAAAATCATAAAATTTAAATTTTTTTTGATAACTCACTTACTATGTAAGATTATAATAAGATAAGTTATTATATTTTAATTAATCAGAATATAGATAAGGTGAGGGTCTAAAGCCTATAAGCATTTCTTCCTTTTTAGATAATCGATCTAAATCCGTCAGCTTATGTAACTTTTGAATATCGGTAATTCAATACAAACGAAATAAAAATAACATATTTTCAACTTAAACAATTCAAGCTCGTACACATAAATATAATCATCCGTATTTGTCTTTGATTAGGACTTGGCCGATTCGGGCAAAAAAATAAAAAAATAAAAAAAAGGATTAGGACTTGCCCAATTATTTTTCCTACTTTAAACCCTACTTGAATAGTCGTTTTCGGGTTTTATCTATTTGATAACCAAAAGACAATTATATCCAAGGTTTTTCTTTTTCTTTCTATTACCATATTATAATAATCTTTTTTAAGACAAAATATCGCTATTCATGACACACGTGCACATAAGAAAGATTAAGTAGTTACACATGACATGATGTACATACTTACATAATATATAGTTGGGCTAAATGGCTATTTTACCCTGTAAGTTGATAAGGTAAGACAATTTTACTTTGAAAGTTTTTCAGGGTAAAATGTTGTCCCAAAATTTTTTAAATTGTAACAATTTTATTCTAACTGTTATCCCAGTTGAGCTTGACCATTAATTAACCAAATATACTGAGTCAGTAGTATAGTCCACATATCATCCACGTCATTTTTGTTAAAATGCAATTTTGTCTTGAAAGCTTTTACTTAGGAGCAATACTGCCCTGAAAGTTTCCAAATCATAATAATGTCATCTTGACAATTATCTAGGTTAAGTTTGATTGTTAGTTGATCAAATACATACATACATACATACATACATACATACATACATACATACATACATACATACATACATACATACATGTTGAGATGACAACGTGAACAATATTAAAGAAGAAGTTATATATGGAAGAGGAGCTCACATTCATCAGAGAGTAATGAAGAAAAAGATTCAATCACATTCACTAAGAATAAGGCCATTGAAAACTCTCTACCGCCGTATCCCAGCAATGTCGAGAAAGACAAGTATCTCTTTGATTTTCTCTTTATTGCACATGATATTTTCACCTCTTTGATTGTCTCTAATCCTTTAGACAGGATACACTTTAAAGAAAAGTTACTTATTTTTAAATCTAATTTTGAAAAAAAATGAAGAGAGTAACGCATGAACTTGTCAAATAAACATATTTATTGGTCAAATGACGGGTAAATTTAACCTAGATAATAGCTAGGGAAAATTGCTATGATTTAGAAATATATGTGGCAATATTACTCCTAAGTGAAAACTTTGATGTCAAATTTGCATATAAACCCAAAACAAAAAGAACGGGATGACACGTAGACTATCAGTTCAGTATATTTGGTCAACTATATGTCAAACCTAATTGGGATAATGTCTAGAGCAAAATTGCTTTGATTTGGAAACTTTCTGGACAACATTACAACCCAAAAAACTTCTTGAGCAAAATTGCTACCTTATTAATTTCCGAAGTAAAATAACCATTTAACCCAATATATAGGATTCACAATACTTATATTCCAAAAAAAAATACTTATACATTTTTTTTACCTATATAAAATGAGTCGTGAACGGTGACGTGTAGTCCATTGACAGTTTAACCACACCACTATACATATGTAAAATGAAAGGAATCTTATTTTCTAAATGTTTCGTTTTATATGGTTAATTAATCTTATAGGCTAATTTTTTCTTATGAAGTATATGAATGGACGAACTCATCAAGTAGAAAAAAAACAAACAGATGAGATTTTTCATTGGTTCGACGCATTATATATCAATGCTGTGATAATGGAAATTAAAGTGTTTACAGGTTATATATGGGGCGGTATTCCTTAGTTATAATAATATACTATTTCATATTTAATAATTATTACATGAGAGCATAATATTTTCAAAACTATAAGATCACTACTTATGAGTAGAGGGTGAAAATTATATTCACAATTGATATGTGAAATCACACTGCAGAATTATTTCATGTGATGTTCGGCGCGTGGGTCTACTTTCTTAATCCGCCACAAAGCGACATGATAAGCTCAGCTCGTATGAGAAATAACAAGATTTAGGCCCATTAAAGTTGGCAAAAAAAGGCCCATTAAATTTATGATAAAGAATGGCTTATTCAAAATAAGCCTGGCCTATTTATTTATTTTTTTTGTCCTTCAAAACTAAGAAAGCCATTCTCTACTAGAGTAAACCCATTTTTGAGGATCCAAGCCCAAAAAGCACTTGTTCTTATCCTCAACTTTTTTGTTTTCTTAACATACTTGCTCAATAATCCCTATCATCTCATTTTCCTCCAATTCTTCTCCTTCATATTCAACGATTCAAACCCCAAAAATCCTTTCTACCTAGTATTTTTTGCAGCATATTTTTGTTATAAATGTTGTAGTTAGCATGACATACATACTTAATGTTCTTATTTAAATATAATATTTTAAAGAGTATCGGAAATATAACTCTAATATAAATAATATTTTTGTCATCGTTTATATATGAAATGGTTAAAATATACTCTTGGTATTTTAAATTTAGATGATATTTCATCTCTTAGTCATTTATCTTTAAAAAGTGTGTTTCTAATCATTTTAAGTTAACAGCATTAACTTTATTGACGGAAAATGTTAACTCAAAAAATTTAAATGTTAGCATGTCCTTTTAGAAGATTTTGTTAAAATTAACATATAAAAACAATTATATTACAGATTTAAAATTTGGATATGTAAGCATTTTAAATTTACACATTCATTATTTTTCGTTAGTAGAGTTAACAATGTTAACTAAAAAACTAAAATAAAAATTTATCTAAATTTAAAATGTCAAAAATATACTTTAACATATATAAAACTATACCATCATATAACCATAAAATAAGACATACTTTAAAAAACAAAAACAAAAGGACTTAACTGTTAGCATATGGACTAGAATTGCTTCATTTCACTTTATTTTTACAATTAAGGATGTTTGGAACTACCTCGTATATTATAAATCACGATTAAAAAATATTTATGGAGGTTCGAATCTCTATTTCAAATACACCATAAGCTTCTATTTTTTTTTTTTTTTTTGGGTTCAAAGATAAGCTTCTACTTTTGCCCAACTTAACGGAGCAATAAAAAGATAAGGCTCTGTTTGATTTGTAAAAGATTGGGAACAAGAAAATGACAGTAGAAAAAAGAGAAGGGATGTAAATAAACTTTAAAAAGCATATTTGATATAATAAAATTATTAAATGAAATCCATGGATAGATTTTATTATGGAAGAAAAAAGGTTTAAAAATATTACAAGACAATAATGCCTTTACGCAAAATAAATTAATAAAACGAATTAATATAATTGATTGTAACCCAAACAAAACACAATGTCGTCTGGTAGAAGAAGCAGATCCATTTTTCTTCGTCGAAGAACAAGCATTCTACACTTGGTAGAGCTCGCCGTCGGACGCAGTCCACAGTTGTCAGCCCTGCCTGGTTGTTCTCCGGAAAGTATTGAACAAGGTCCGAACCCAAGGGCTTTGTCTTCTCCCAAAATCCGGTGAGATTGTTTTGTTCCGTCCGGCTTTGGTACTAGATTTGAATTTGTTCCCCCCATCATCTGTTTCCAGCGTGGTTTTCAAACTTGTTTCGGACGCCGTTCCATCATTTCCTGCTTTTTTTTTGTTAATATTTTCATTTTAATTTGGCTTTGAATCTGGTCATGCAATCGCTTGAATGCTGACGCTTCTGAATCTGGAAATAGTTACAGATTGAGTTTAATTTTTTTTCTAACTATGATTGCTAGCTTTTGCTTGTATGGTGTGTAATTGGCTATAATACTTCTGCTCCCTTCCTTTTGATTACTAGCGACTTATATGCTTTGGATTGTGTTGTTGTGCAATGCTGGATTTGTTGTGTATTGGCATTCTGATTATTAATCTCTCCATATTATCATCAATGTAGAAAATTCTCAAAGTATTTGTGATACATGATCTGGCAAATGACTTAGCTCGATTTGTGTCTCACAATGTTGTAGCTTGAGTTTCAATTATTTCCTGCTGCTCACTAGTCTGTAAATTTAGAAGTTAACGACAGAAACAATAAATTGCGCTCCTTGCCCTAGGCTACACTTTTCATGATCATAAATTGCATGAAGAAATTGGAAGATCATAAATTGGATCTGTTAAATTATCAGTGTACATGAGTAGCTTTGCAATATCTTGAATCAATTTGTGTATATATGCTTTTGATTGTAAATTGAGATTCAATTTTGACCATATATGAAGGTTACTTTTGAATTTGATTATGAGATCCTATGCTGATTTGGGGTCTGTATGAGTTTTCTTGTGAACAAAAATTTTACATCTTACTCTAGGGTCACTTTTTAGGGATGCTTAGCTAGTTATGAACCACTAATGACCCAATCAATACCCTGAAGGGCTGAACTTTTAAAAAATTTTGAATAACTGAAGGTACTTATCTTTATAAAGAATGGGATTTTCTGAAAAACTTGAACATCCATAACTAATTTATTCTGAGTCTAAATTCAGTGGTTAAAGATCTATCCTTTGCCTTCTCGGAGACTTTTTAATACAGAAATAAGACCCAGGTTCAATACTGTTCATTGATTTAAAACACCCACTAACGAAACCGAAAACCTTCAACTAACTCTCCAGGCCATAAGGTCTTATTTCATATGATCATAGCTTTCAATCTAATTAATCAAAAGTATCTACCTACCTGTCATCTTAAATAGATATTGTATTTTACTTTTTTAGTAAGCATTGAGCTATATAATTCATTGAGAAAATACACTTTCTTGTAGATGATGCGGCTAAAATCAACTTCATTTGGTGCTGGATTGGTGTAGAGTCACCAAGCCAAGATGGCAATCGTTACTAAGATAAAATGGGTCATTCTTACTGTAATCACTTTATCTGTGGCATCTATTATCATTCATCTTTCCTTGGCAAAGTTTTGGACTGTTAGCATATTGCAATATGGAACAATGACTGGTCTTCCTGAAGATTTTGCTTCAAAATTGGGGAGACAGGTGATTTTTGATATATGCATGATCTATGTTGAAAGTTCACGCATTCTTGGCGATAATTTGACTGGGATTGTATAGGTTATAAAGAATAAGAAGCTATGGGGGGCCGTAGAGTCTTTGGAAACTTTGCAGCCTTATGTCAACCCTAGAAGCAGCTATCCTGGTAATACTATTGCTCAAGATTCTTTGCACGTCATTAGAGAGACGTTGTATGTATGAAATGTGCAACATAATTTGTAGTTGAGTGGGTTGTCACATAGATTTGTTGAAGGTTATACCTTTTATATTATTATGCCTTTTTCCTACTTGCAAATATAAATTGCCAATTGAAAAATGAAGTTACATTCTCAAATATTTAGGTGCACATGCTGCTTAGTAAATAGATTATTGGAAAATATACTTCATCATTCAATTCCTTTTTTTATTGTGAATATAACTGTAGAAGTACAGAAATTGATGCATACTTGCAATTGTATATTGAGGCTTCTCAGGTGGTAAAAGAATAAGTTGTGATAATATTATCTAATGGTTTTTCATCTTTGACAATATGTCATGCATAATTGTTCTTCCTGTCATGATGACATAATATTTCTGTCTTCAATTTCATGCATTATATTTTTGTTTTGAAGTGATTGTTCCTTTACTTCACAGTTCCAAAGGAGCGGAACAATGGTTTCATCTATGCAAAAGTTTTTGGTGGGTTTGCACAGATAAGATCTTCGGTATGATTCATCATATGCTTTGATTTTTTTAAAATGTTTTTATTTGATACCAAGTCTAGAAACTTTGTTGATTTTCCAGATCGGTGATCTAGTCGCAATATCCAGGCTTTTAAATGCTACCCTTGTCATCCCAGAAATTCAACAAAGTATTCGCTCAAAAGGCATTAGGTATGGGTTCCAATGTTTCAGGAGTAATTTGTGTGCATTTTTATGTTATCGAATATTCTCTTGCCCTTTTGCTTTAATTATATGCATATATGTATTTATGTATGCTTTTAACATTTCATTCAGCTCAAAGTTCAAGAGTTTTTCCTATATCTATAACGAGGAGCAGTTCATAGCATACCTGAAAAATGATATAATCATCGTGAAGACTCTGCCTGAAAATTTAAAGGAGAGGAGGAGAAGAAATGGATTTCCAATGTTTAAGCTCAAAAGTTCAACTTCTCCAAACTTTTACATAGAAGAAGTTTTACCAAAGCTAAAGAAATCAAAGGTTATTGGTTTTATTATTTCCACTGGTGGCTGTCTGCAGGTATTTCATTTTCTGAAATCACCAATTTATGTTTAAACCATAGTTGCTGTCTTGTTTATGCGGTTGCTTATTTCAATAAGAACCTGTCTTTTGCTTTCTTTTTCTTTCTTCCCTTTTTTTGAACATCAGTACCAAATATTTCTATTTGGCAGCAACTAAGTCAGATTTTGCATCTTTGGATTCCCTTTAGATCTTGAAAGTCTTGCACAAACCTTTACTTGAGTCTAGGGATTATTATGGTTTGTCCTATTTTTGGTGTGCTTAATTGCTTATTACTCACTTCTTTACTAATAGACTAACAAGCATGTCATGTGATTACTGATTGACAAATTGATAGACAAAGTGATTAATTTCAACTAATATAATTTTCTTGATGCTTAATATCATGATGTCAAGGCTTTCACTAATTCACTCCTTATGTGGACTAAAAAAGTTTCTGGTTGCAAGTAGAATTTCCCCCTACATTTTGACCTCTGAAAATACTGAAGGAAAAGAAAGTTATAAAAGTTGCTATTCAAGTGACTCGCCTTTTTAAGCAATGGCTAACCTCTCCTTGCTATTTTCACTCCATTCAGATGCTACATGAGAATGTGTTTTCTAAATTTCAAAGGCATCTTCTTTTGCGTGCTTTAGATAGTAGAATTTTTATTGTCATGCTTTTTACCTGTGACTATATTTCGTTGACCTAGATACTATAGTTTGCCTGAGACCAATTTGCATCTTCTTTTGCAGTCAATTCTTCCACCTAGCTTGTCAGAGATTCAGAGGCTAAGATGCAGGGTTGCCTTCCATGCACTCCAATTTCGGCCTGAAATTAAAGATGTTGGCCAACAAATGGTTAACAAGTAGGCATGTCTTTCAGTTGACAAATTAATGGGCATTTGCTATATTAACATGTAAAAGTAGAAGCCTCCTTTTTTATCTGTGCTCGAATCATTGTCCTTCTTTTTTTGCTTTTATAATTCTGATGCTTTGTGTTTGTATGATCCCAAACAATAGAGGATGTTGTCGCTAATAATTATAGGGCTTTCTTAGCACTAGTGTGTCACATTGGGTTGTTATATGGTTCTCATGCCATCCCATATATCATAAATCTTTACTTCATTAATGTCTAAGAGTCTTGTACTGTCTTTTGAAGGTTAAGAGCATTGGGGCATCCCTTCTTAGTGTTCCATCCTGGTTTACTGAGAGACATCTTGGCCTATCATGGCTGTGCAGAACTTTTTCAGGTTTTTTCTTTTCCTTTTTCATGTTCTCTCTTTCATATGGCCTAGGAATGATGGGGCTATATTTCTACAATGATATTACTACAGTGCATGTGCTTGTTACAAGTTTTAGAGGGCATTACTACTATGACATTTCATGAGTTCGATCATACATGCTTAGCTTCTTCCCTTGTTTTCTGATTATCTACGTTCTCTATTGTAGGATGTACACACTGAACTCATACAGTACCGAAGGGCTCAGATGATAAAAGATAGAATCGTTAATGAGGAATTGAATATTGATTCACACTTGCAAAGGGATAAAGGCTTATGTCCTCTCACGCCTGAAGAGGTATTGTAAACTTGCTAATCATCTTAAAATTCTTTGTTGTAGTTGCACTTTCAGGGGGTGGTCTCCTTGACAAATGTAGAAGTTAAGATATATCAAAATGCATATATTTTCTTTTTCTTTTTTTTTGGCCAACCCAAATGCATAATCTAAATTGAGGCCAAGTCTATTGCCCAATCAAGTATATGCACAATTCATTTGAAGTCTCTGTTTCCAGTCCATCATGTAATATGTAATGACAAGACTGGGAAACAGAAAAGGTTAGGGAGTTAGCTTCCTCTTTTTTTTTTTTTTTGTATTTTTGCTTTTACATATTTTGTGAAGAATGGAAACGTGTACTGAAAATTATGTGGGGAATAGAATTATGTTCCTTCTATCTCCCTGATTCATGTACTTCTATATGTCCAATTTTGTTAAAACTCCTGCAGAAGTTACTTATTCCTTTCTCAGCAATTTTACTGTCACAAGTAAAGTATAATTAATCCTGTTTTTAAAAATAAGTCTCTGTTTTTTGTGGATACCAACATATTGTCTTTTGGCATTTCATAATGGTGCTATTGGGATGTTGATTTGCTGTTTTTGTTACAACTTTTGTAGGTTGGCATTCTCCTTCGAGTAATGGGTTACCCATCCAAAACTATTGTTTATTTAGCTGGCTCAGAAACATTTGGAGGTCAACGTGTTTTAATTCCTCTACGAGCCATGTTCACCAACTTAGTGGATCGAACTTCCTTGTGCAGTGAGAAAGATTTGTCTGACTTGGTTGGACCAGAAGCACCTCTTCCTCTGAATGTTTTCCAGCCACCTCCTGTAAAAAGTGCCGAAAAACTTAAAGAAGAATGGAAGAAGGCAGGTCCTCGGCCCCGGCCTCTTCCTCCTCCTCCAGACAGACCTATTTACCAACATGAAAAAGAAGGCTGGTATAGCTGGATTACTGAGACTCCAACAGAGCCCGATCCTTCACCTATGGATCTGAGGATGCAAGCACACAGATTAATTTGGGATGCGCTTGATTACATCATTTCTTTAGAAGCAGATGCTTTCTTTCCAGGATTTAACAATGATGGCAGTGGATGGCCAGATTTTTCAAGCCTTGTCATGGGACATCGATTGTATGAGTCTGCTTCTTCTAGAACATACCGACCAGACAGGTAAATTGTGCTTGGAAGTTGGAATTAAATTTATGATGTCTCCTCCAGAAAGGAAGCAAAATTGACTAGGTCTGCTAATGGAACAAGTTATGTAACATTGGCATAACCCTAGTACCCTTCCTTTTTATTCCACCTGCACGGTAGCATGCTCTCTAGAGATTGTGGAATGTCATGTGTTGAGCACATATATAGCACTAACACTAGTCCAAATTTTCTATAACCTGTTTTATGATTTCTATGCTTAAAGTCCACATGTATGCTCATCTTGCACTCGCTATTTATACTAAATACGCAAGTGCCTCTCTCTGATCAATTATTCTCCTTTTCAAAGTAGTTGTCTGGCATTTTCTTGAACTTTTGTCAATTGATGGACTAAAAATTCCTTGCATATCTACACAAGTGAAGAGAATGACAAGTGTTTGCCTGCTTCCTACTTGCGTCTTTAGATTGTGCTCTTCTTCTTTGGACATGATATAGACGTTATTTTCTTAAACAGTTGTTGAAATTTCCTTGTTAATCTGATCCAGTATTAGATATCTGTTGTTTCATATCATCTTGGTATCTTTCCCAGGAAAATTTTGGCGGAACTCTTCCACATCACCCGTGACAATATCTACCATCCCAAACATAATTGGACCCTTTTAGTGCAACAACACCTAAACAACAGCTTGGGCGAAGAAGGCCTCATAAGGCAATCTCTCCGTTCAAAACCAGCAATGTTTCTCTCACATCCTCTTCCAGAATGCTCTTGTAGAGTAACGTCTTCTGCCACGCCTGCTAGTCGTGTCAAAAGTAAGGACGACCGATTCCTATTCGGAGATGAAGAAGAGTGCCCTAAGTGGATGAAGCATGCTAGTCAAACAAGTTCAGGTACAGAAGGGGTTACAGTGGAGGACAATGGATTACCAGATTATGAAAGTAATGATTTTGTTGAGGAATCTGATAAAAATGGCAAAACCAATCTCACTCTGATCTGGGAGCAAGACGAGGAAATGGATCCAAATGACTAAAAAAAGGGGGTGAGCATATCGGATCTGTCTAAAGTCTGAACAGCATTCATTTTTTCTGCCGGGTTTCAAATGAAGAGGTATAGGATATAACATGCGTAGATCATATAGGTGTCCAAAAAATTCAATCTTTGTCCTGAGTAAAATGATCATTCAAATTTTATCCTTTCATTTCTTTTCTATTTATTTCTCCATAGATGTACAAAAGAACCAATACCCCCCCACCTTCTACGCTTCTTTTTCATACCTAGCAATTCCGACTGCAATTTTGTTGTTATATACACAGTTACGGAAAAGAAACAAGATAAGATGAAATTAGCTCGTGGCTTAGAGCTCCTTTAAATTTGCTTTAGATTTTTGTTTATTTTAAAATTGCCTTGCTTTAATGGAGTAGCACAAATATGGTATTACAAAGCAGTTAACTAATTATTTAATTGACAACGGCACTTTTTATTGATGTAATTGTATTTGTCAATATTTAAATGTTTTCTATGGACAGAGTACTAGTGTGCATGTGATTTTGCGATTAACATAATTTTAACTATTCATTCTATTAATTTTGATTCGGTTGGCTTTTTTTTTTTTTGGATAAATTTATGAAGAGTAAAATCACAATGAAAAAGGCATTTTTTATCAAATAAATATAAGTAAAATAAAGAAATAATAATAATTTAAAATTTATAAAGTTATTAAATATTTGGTTTTCTGTAGAGAATTGTCCAAGGATCGGATTCAAGGATCTTTTATTTTTAAATATTATTAATGAAATACAATACTCATTGTATCAAAGAACAAAAAATCGGACCGGGCAATAAACCGGTCACGACACAGGTTTAAGGGTCAATGGTTCAACCTGGGTCGGAACGGTGGTCGAACCAGTCATATTAAAATTTTATAATTTATTAGTGGAAATATATATATATATATATATATATATATATATATATATATATATATTAATATATTTTTAAACTTCTATAGATAAAAATGAAGATTTTTAGAAAAAAATGCTTAAAATTTATTAGTATTAGTTATGGTGCTTGTACTTATGCAATAATATCTCATTTTCTATAATTAATTAATTATTATATCCCCAAAATCTTCTTTTTTTTTAAATTTTTTTTACTTACTTTTTTCTTCATTTTGGTCTTCAAACTTTCATTTTTTCCTAAAAAATATCGCGAGATAGTAGTTAGAGGAATAAAAAATGTATTTAAAAAAAAGAGGGACCGGTTCGACCACCGATTTTGACCGGTCCACCGGTTTTTCACCCCAACCAAACCGGACCACCGACCGGTTCACCGGTTTTCCGGTCTTACTGGCTGGTCCGGTCCGGTTTTGCATTGTATCACTTATAAATTTGCTTTGTTTTAGTAGTGTTAAATAAATTTAGTCCTTCAATATAATTGAATAATTCTCCCATATTTTTTATAGATTCATTATAGGTTTATTAGTATAAAAGTTAACAAAGGGGTTTACTTTAATTCTAAATATAAGATGTCAATTTATTTTGTCTTCCAAATTTTTAAATTTCAAGCATGTTGCTAAGAATTAGAAATATGTGACAAAAATATTTTTTTGATAAAATAATGGGAAAATCCCAAAAAAATTATTACTTGAATTTCAAAATCTCAAATTGATTTTGTTGATGATAAGAGTAATGAGATTGACAAATCAAATTTTTTTTCAAATAACTGATTTAGGATTTTGAAGTTTAAGTGGTATTTTCTTAGAATTTTCCCTAAAAAAATCAATTATATTAAGAAAAAATGATAATTACATAAATACAAGCACATTTTAAACAGTAACACACAATCTACATCAACTGTCATCAGATACCAACATATTAAACAGTACAGAAGATATAACATATAAAACATAGTGTAAAAGATATAATATATAAAATCTAGATACGACAATTATAACACTCTAGTTAACTTAATCATGGAGCCATAAACACAAAATTGAATCTCTATCAGCAGAATAAGAGTAAGTGACACACAATATGAAAAGATCCTTGTATTGCAATGCCACATAATGAGAAAACCATCAATATGGACTTGATGAAGAAGCTTGTGCCACTAAGGTCACTCTTGATAGAGCTGGGAATCAGGGCTGACCCTTGACGGGTCAGGGTGTAAAAGGGTCGGCCCTACAGGACCCGAAGAAAGAAAAATTGATGTTTTTCAAAGCCCGGCCCGAAAGTATCAAGGCCAAGGCCGGCCCGCAGGGCCAGAAGTCATTTTTACAAAATTTAACTATACGTCTACACGCATCATGCAATAAAATAAATACAGTTATTAATTCATAATCAAAGGTAAAAAATAGTGTTCAAGTAATTCATAGTCTCATACAAAGCATAAGAAGGCAAAAAGCTAAACACTCTAAGCAACATGATTATGAAAACTATCATTTTCATCTTCTTCGCTACTATCATCAATTTCAAGGAATTTTGATTGTACTTTACTTTAAGTAGTAGACTCTGTTTAAGGGGTAAAAATATTAAGAATTAGTAAATTACCACCATATGTAAATTTAGCAATTTTTAAGGTTCCTAGGGAGGAGTCAGCAAGGGCATGAGTATGAAGGGTAGTAAAATTAAAACAAAAAACAAAGCTAAAGGGCCTAACGGGCCGGCCCTCGGCCCTACAGGGCCTTCGACCCTCCAGGGCTGGCCCTTTTAGGCCCAACTTCCTTTTGAAGCTCCATTTTTCAAGCTCGGCCCGTGATTTAAAAGAGCTTAAAAGGGCCAGCTCGACAGGCTCGGCCCGATTTCTCAGCTATAACTCTTGAATTAAAAGACATGGACATCTGCCCAAATTGGTTTTGCAAGAGATGGGCACAAATCCAACTGAGTTACAAGCCCCATATTAATATTTAATAGAGAAAATGCTAAATTTCGCTACAAAACTTGATCATGGTAATGTCTTGGAGTCTAAGACTCTAAACCCTGCAAGAAACAATAACCAGTGGCACATAAAGTAGTTAAAGATGATTGCTCAATCCTTGGAAACATCACAGTATTACTATAGTGGTCACTCACTAACTTCATTGAATCCTCCAATAGGTTATCTTATAGAGTATCCTACCAAAGCCTAAGATATGCATCTCACAAATGACCTTAATCTTGCTAGCAACCATTCTCATCTTGCATCAAGTGCTTGATACTTCTTCTATCTGGGAACCCGTAAACACCCTTATTAATCTTGTCACTTTCAACCACAATTCCACTTGGCACCTCTGAAAAGGCATGGATTTTATTAGAAATGGCATTCTCAAAAGCATTTGCCACCTTGGAATATACTTTAACCTTTTTTGTGATGCAGGTCATTAGAGGTTGGCTGTTCTCAACACTTGCGCTTTCAGTCTTGTATCCTGAACCTTTTATAATAACTTCATCAACCATAACAAATTGTTCTACTTTCCTTTTGTATGTGCACCTTATCACTTATGACATTGTGAATTAACAAACCTTGGCTTATAAACTCGAACTCGGATCCATTCACATGAACTGTAGAAGTAAGTGTCATGCCAGAGAAACTATTATACCACCTCCCGTCTAAAATACAAGAGCTATTTTAGAAGTGAATTTTGGTTTCAAATATAAGACACTTTTTTTTTCATTTTATTTCTCATACTTATTATTTTTTTCTACACTAATTTCCTTAACTTATAAACTTATATGTAATAAAATGATATATATAAATATTTTAGAGAAACTATGTGACAAATATTATAATTAAGTAATTTATTTAGCTTTCTTAATCTCCTTAAATCAGTCAACTAGTTCTTATATTAAAGACCGGAGGAGTATTTAACACTCACTGATTTAGTACTCACAGCAGAAATTAAAACTGGGCTAAAAGTTTCAAGCAACTATATATATAAACAGTTTCAAGCAACGTGCCCAATACCTAAAGAAGAGGAGCACATTCTACATACTTGTTCTAGAACAAGTGATACCTTCAAATTTAGACCATCAAGCAGTTGAAAGCTATTAAAATTGATGGATTTGAGACCGAAGTTTGAGAGGGAAACTGTTGTTCCCAAGTACTTATAAAGTAGAAAATTCAATAAGAATATGTATAACTAAGATGGCGTAATTTGTAAACACATAACAATTATGTATACTATATAAAAACTCACAAGACTGCCAAAAATAATAATGAACTTTGAAACAATTCGAGCCCAACGTACGTTGTCTCCTTAAGAAAATTTGTTCCCTCTATACGGATGTCCAAGGTTTTCAAACAATTGTCTCCCAGGATAGAACAGATTGCGTCTTCAGAATGATGACACTTATCAATCAGAAGCTCGAACAAACACAATGAGATTGCTTCCAGAATCGCACAGGTTGAGATGATTGCAGAATGCACTATGCATTAATGAGAAGAGAGGACTGTTTCAAAATTGAGAGTGATTTTTCCTGTCACTAGCACGTCCTATTTATAGCTGACGAAAATTGATCAGATGGACTCGACTCTTGCGGCGAACCGGTGCGTCGTGCGAACAGACATACCAGAATGGAGCAAACAGAAGCGAATGGTGACTCTTTGCTGGAAAACTGGTGCGTCGTATGAACAGATATATTAGAACAAAGCCGGCGGACGCACCAAAACAGAAGCAGCAGTTCGGTCACAGCGTTTCGCTACAGCCGCACTGTTGGAAGAATCATGGAGGGGTAAAAAAGGAATTAAACAAAAGTTTAGGGATTGTTCGGACAAACTAAAAAATTATTTAATAAAAAATTATTTTTAAATCTCACACACGCGCGGACCGGACCGGACCTATGGCGACGGCGCGAGCGCGCGTGTGGTGGACCAAGGCCCATGTATGTTGTAACACCTTATTTTCTAAAGCCTTTAGATTAGTTTAAATATATAATGGTTTCAAATCTGAGACCAAAACAATTTAAAGTCCAAATTTAAGACAGATTTTAATCTTATATTTGTATAGGATTTTCAAAAAACTTTTTAAAATAAATATGTATGGTCTAAATTTTAATTTGTAAATTCATTATCTTTATCAGTTTCAAAATCATTTATTTAAAATACATATCATTTTCTATCCATAGCTCGCGTCGTGATGGTTAACTTATTGGTTTCTGGATACCAATACGTTATCAAAAGTCTAGCGTACGGATTACAACTTATACAGTCTGCGTCGCGAGTACTAGTACTACTATCGCTACTACTACTACTACTTATAAATATTTTACAGTCATCCAAAATAAAATGATAACCAACAGTCCATAATTTATTTGTCTCTTCTTCGTCCATCTATATTACCTTCTTGCCCTTAGAGCTGGACGCCTTTGCTGTATGTCATTTGTTGAAAAAGGGGTGAGATTCAAAAGAATCTCAGTAGTACACAGATCACTCATATAATATGCAAATACTAAGCATGTAAAACAAATCATCAAACAGCACAACTTACAGAAATGCAGCACATAAAAGGGCCTAACCGGTCCCTTATCACAGACTCACAGCGCTTGAGATTCACAATCTGGCTGCCCAGGGCCTCTGCCCCATACAAGGTACAGTCACGGGCTTTCTGCCTCAAACCTATCTGGCTTAAGACGCCCCCGGGTAACTCCCGGTGCAACTTGTACTTACGGGTCTTACCGCCTATGGACTATCTGTCCCATACATATACAGATGATATGGTACACATACATGGCATCACATATGATATAAGAGATAAGGTACTACCTGACAGTCTTTCCAAATTTGGTTCATGTTCTCAGTCTCTTAGGCGTCCCGGGCAAATGTCAAATCCTATAATTTATAATTTACGGACGGACGAATTATTACTTATTCCAAAATAATTTAAGACACCTTGGTAGGTTATCATTATAGCTAATACCTTAAATCCAATAGTTATTTAATGGACTCATACCAACTCTAGTATTTAACTTGACCCTTAGAGTCCTAATTATTTCAAAAATACCCTTACTTTTTATTTTTCACTATTACTCAATTTTGTCAGAATTTTCAATAATCTTTGAAAATTCATATCTTGGCCTAGAAATATCCAATTAAGGTGGTTCCAAATTCTATGTGTCACTTATAAAGTCTATTTTAATATAAAAATACTTTTAACTACCACCTATCCATGAATAATTCCCAGTTTTAAATTTTTCTCGCACTGCCAGAAAATATTTCCAGTTTCAATAGCTTAACTTCTAAAATTCATAACTAAATATCTAGAACTCCAAATGGTATGGTTCAAAATCCTATATGATCATATTTAAATATATTATCAAGGAAAAATATAACCATTTAGATATTATAGTCACAAAATTTCCATAATTTCGTCAAACCCCATCTGTACCAGAAAACGTTCCAGATTCATCATCTAACTTTAAAAATTCATATCTCACTATTTATAAACCCAAATGATACATATTATATATCAAATTAAAGCTTAAGATGTCTACTTTCCTTCTGGAAACTTTCATAATTTTCGGACTAGGTTTTGTTACCGAAATTTATTTTACAACCAATATGATTTCAGAGAAACTAACCGAACAACAACTCCTCTTATTTTCTAAAAATTCTAGACTTATATATAATCATCCAAAAATCAAAACCATATGTATTCCCACATAATTTTTCGTGTAGAATTGATTGGAAACCTCAAATTTGACAAATTCTCATTCCTTCTTCATGCACTATTTTTCCCAAAAACAAAACCTCACAAGTCAACAATTTATTATACTAGGTTCTTATGCTTCCCAAATTACCCAAAAATAGTCTTAAATCAACTAGAAAGAGTTAAGAATATGGGAAGAAAACTCACCTATATTAGGATATGGAGTTGTATGTAGAATTTGTAATCACTTCTTCCTTCCTCTTGTAGCACCGATCACTCTTATGTTTCTCTTACTTTCTCTCTATCACTCACTCTCTCTTTTCCTATATTTTTCTGTTTCTTTTGAATGTGTTGAATGAATGCAAAATGGAAAATGAGGAGTGTGTGGGTGTATTTCCGTGTGTGTATGAGAGAGTTAGAGAGTATTGTTTTATTAATTAAATAAGTGTGCATGTGTCATGTGTCTTATTTTAATATTTTGGTGTGTGTGTGCGTGAGACATGAGAGAAGCAAGGAAAAAGAGTGTGTGTTTTGTTTTACTATAATATATATAGGTATATTTTTATCCTATTAATTACACACACTATGCATTAATTTTTCTCTTTGTCTAATTTAAGATTCCTTATATTTCATAGGTTTCATAATTTGTCTTTCAATTCCCAAGATTAATCTCTAGCACCATTTAATTTTCTTTTTGGGAATTTAACCTTTTAATAAATTTTGGGATGTTACATATGTCCTTACTCCTCCATAAAAGTGGATTGGCCCAAGGGCCCATTTTAGAGGTGAGAAGTTGAGTCTTATATACACTCTTATTTCTCTTGATTTTTCCAATGTGAAACTTTTATCTACACACTATTTTCTCCTTCCTTTCCCCTCTTCTCTTCCAACCTACTTCTTATTCATAACACATGGAATTTAAGTTTAAAATTCCAACAATCCCCCACATGGATAAGAAGTTAGTCCATAACGACCAAATGCAAATGAATATGTATGCAAAGTGCGATTCCTCTACGAGAAGCAACTGCATCGAGATAGGTAGGGATCACCTGTGAACCTTCTCTAGTAAAAACCTATAGGATATACTCGGTCAATCGGTGGACGTGTTGTCTTGAACCGTCAACCTTTAATGTATACTAAGACAATAAGACTCACATAATTGTTTCTCTAGCATCATTGGTCCTCATGTTGTGCCCATTTTGGCCCTGGACACCTGTCTGGTTCTGCAAGTGTTCTAGAGAATTGGTCGTTTTAAATTCTCGTAGAAGCGGCCCCACTTCACACTCACATAGGTGATTCCTTGCGATGTAAGTCAATATACATCATCTGAACACATCAGATTAAGAAACCATTAAAAGCCTAAATGCTTACCCTAATATATATGCACTGTCTTGTCATAGGAATGAGTATGAGTTTAAAACTCCATAGTGTTTACAGTCGATCATCACTTAGTAGTCTCTTTGAACCTAGTTTGTGGGATCTCCACTCATCTAAGTAGAGTTACCGCAATAATCAACAATTTATCAACCTTAAACCCATTCCTTTTGACAAATTTCTAATCAACTCTCTAGGAATTCCTTTAGTCAATGGATCCGCTATATTCTCTTTTGATTTCACATAATCAATCGAGATGATTCCATTAGAGAGTAATTGTCTAACGGTATCATGTCTTCGACATATATGTCTAGACTTACCATTATACATGACATTCTTGGCCCTACCAATAGCTACTTGACTATCACTGTGTATACACACTGCCAGTACCGGCTTTGGCCAACTAGGAATGTCCTCAAGAAAATTACAAATCTACTCGGCTTCCTCACCAGCTTTATCTAAAGTAATAAATTCTGCTTCCATAGTTGATCTTGCAATGCAAGTCTGTTTGGATGACTTCCAAGACACATCACCCCCACCAAGGGTGAAAACATATCCACTCGTAGATCTTGTTTCATTAGAGCTGGTAATCCAATTTGCATCACAATACCCTTCTAGCACTTCAGGATACTTCTTGTAATGCAAAGCAAAGTTTTGAGTGTGCTTCAAGTAACCCAAAACTCTTACCAAAGCTTTCCAATGATACTCATTTGGATTACTAGTAAAGCGACTCAACATGTTTACAACGTAGGCAATATCAGGTCTAGTGCAGTTCATGACATACATAAAACTTCCTAATACTTGAGCATACTCTTTTTGTTTTACAGCTTTGCTAGTATTTCTCAACAAACGAAAACTAGGGTCTATAGGGTTCTTCACAGAAACTATGTTTAAACTCTTGAATTTCTCTAGAATTTTATTAATATAATGTGCTTGTGACAAAGCCAACCCTTCATATGTTCTATGGATTTTAATTCCCAAAATAACATCTGCTAGACCCATATCTTTCATGTCGAACTTACTTGTAAGTAATCGCTTAGTAGCTTTAATCATTTGATTATTACTACATATTATCAACATGTCATCTACATAAAGACAGACTATTGCAAACCCATTTTCAGTATTTCGAATATAGACACATTTGTCACATTCATTAATGCTAAAGCCATTTGATAACATAACTTCATCGAATTTTGCATGCCATTGTTTCGGGGCTTGCTTAAGTCCATAAAGAGACTTTATCAATCGACATACTTTCCGTTCTTGTCCTGAGACAACAAATCACTCAGGTTGTTCTATATAGATTTATTCTTCTAAGACACCATTCAAGAAGGCTGTCTTCACATCCATTTGATGTATTTCCAACCCATTCAATGCTGCTAATGCGATTAACATCCTAATGGATGTAATCATTGTAACAGATGAATAGGTATCAAAGTAGTCTAGGCCTTCACGTTGTTTGTAGCCTTTTACTACCAACCTAGCTTTGTACTTATCAATAGTGTCATCTGCTTTCATCTTCTTTTTGAAGACCCACTTAGTTCCTAGAGGCTTATTGCCAGGAGGAAGGTCAACCAATTCCCAGGTATGGTTTGACAGAATGGATTCAACTTTACTATTGATATCCTCTTCCCAGAATGGTGCTTCAAGAGAGCGCATAGCCTATTTATATGTTTGATGCTCATTTTCTAACAAAAAAGTCAGAAAATCAGGCCCAAAGGATGTGGCGATCCTTTGCCTTTTACTACGTCTAGGTTCCTCTTCAACAGAACCCTCATTAGTCGTAGCATCCCATAGTATCACAGTATTATTATTATTACGACCACTTGTGTCAAACCCCTTAATATTCTGATATTCGCTATATAATAAATGTGTCGTTCAGATGGCAAACAGAAATAGTGAAACTATACTGATAATAAGTACTTACTGATAATACAGAAAATCCTCATCTAGGTTGAAAAATACATACAGAGTACAAAAGAAATAAATTCCACAACTAAAGATAATCAGATGTAACTCCCGACTATGACTGGACCTTCCTCTGCCAGTAATTACGGTTTTGCCCTTAGAGCCGCTGTCCTTTGCTGGAATATTTTTAGATGTTGAAAAAGGGTGAGATTCGAATGAATCTCAGTAGTAATATACAATCAGTCATATAAAATGCGATAAATAAATATGCAATGCACCATGATATGTAAAATGCTAACTCATGTTGTATGCATACTGTCCAAGGCCAAACGACGGTTTGCAACCCCGGCTAAACTCGTGTCCATGGTCAAACGATATGTTTAGACCCTGGCTTATTCGCGTGTTGTGCCACAGGCACTGTCATGTTACAGAAAATGGAATACACAACATATAAATAATCACATAGTGCATGAGAGAAAGAATTACTACTTGGGTCCTTTTCCAGTCCAACTGTTTATCCAAAACTTTTTCTTCGGCTCGGGCTTTTACCAGTTCCTATATATTAAAATTAACAAGTAATTGGTTATTACTTGTATTACTACTATCTTTAATCATATTCTTCTGATTATCTCAGTTTCAGTGGCTTATACACTATATAATTTTACATAGTGTAATTTTACTATTCTTCAACAAATTGACAGATTTTTCAGTTAACTTTGAAAAATCATAACTAATTCTAGACAAATCGAAATGGACTGGGTCCAAAGCCTACATGAAGCTATTGAAATATATTTGCATGGAAAAATATCAAAATCTACCCAGATTTACCATATTACTCCCAGAATTTCCCGAAATACCCCTATTCCAGATTAGTCTCCAGAAACATAGCATGACTTTGAAAATCTATATCTCCTAATATACTTGTCCAAAAATTATGTTCTACCCTTCAAATTAAAGATATGGATGTCTAATTTAAATCTGGAAAGTTTCATAATTTTTTGGCAAGTTTTGATTTTCCAAACGTTTGACACAAACAAACTGTTTTCCAGAAACACAGTTTGAGAGCAACTGACTTCAAAAATTCATATCTCTTAGTATACTAATCCAATTAACACAAACTATATACCAAATTAAAGCTAAGACTATGTACTTAAATTATGGAAATTTTCATGGCCATTGGAAAATATTAAACAATTCAAAAACACCACGAAATCAACTACTAGAATCTGGACGTTCAGGATTGCACCTGTTTCTAAGCCCATCTTTCAAAAATCATAACTCTCTCTAAAGATATCCAAATGATGCATTATACCACTACTTTTAAATCTTGTTATGTCTACTATCTCCCTGTACATTTTCGTAAATAATGGATGTGATTTGGTTGGTCATAAAGCCACACGAAACTGACTGACTCTGATGAACATCAGTTTTGGACAGTCTAACTTCAAAAATTGATAACTTATTCGTTTTGACACCAAATTGAGCTCTTCTTGATTCTATGTCATAATACACATCCTAAAATTTCCATATAAAAAAGAACCAGATGAAAAATCCATCTGTAGCCTCCGTTTGAGCTTCTGAAAGTTTCTGATATAACCTCTGTTTTCCGACGACCAAAACAGAGTTGATAAAACTCACATGCAACCATGAGTTTTGGACTCTAATCTCAAAGATTTTGACTCTAAATACTCCTAAATATGTTCCTTGAGTTTTGGGACGTGATTACAGAAGAAAAGGAATCGAAAATCTCATGCAAAACGAACACAAACTTGCTGGTTTTGAAACTGAACGGTAACAAAACGTTTTTGGTGACTTCTCTTGATTCCAGCAGCAAAACAACCCAGAAAACAACCACAAATCCAATGGAAATCCAAGGTTAAAGTAGAAGAAACTTACCTAAACATGTTTATGATGTTGTGTGTGAGATTTGGAGCTTGTTCTTCCATCGTTTCTCTCTCTGTTTTCTGTGTTTCTGTGCTGCTGTTTCTGTTTCGTTTCTGTTTTTCTTTTCTCTATGTTTGCTTCTGTTTTCTGTTTTGAGAGGTGTCAAGCTGAGACAATAATGATGAAAGGAGGGATTTTGTGAGCTGTACGTGTGTGCTGTATGCTTGGTCAAATGGGAAGAGAAGGAGTAGGTAAGTGTCATTGTATTGAAGGTGTATGTGTAGATATGTGTGTGGTACATGTGTGTGTTTGTTGTGATGGGAAGGAGTGACAATGCATGGATGGTTTTATACGTGTGTGTGCTGTCAACAAGTTTATATATATATGTATAGGTATATTTTTATCCTATTAATTACACACACTGGGTCATAATTTTTCCCTTTGTCAAATTTAAGTTTCCTTAAATTTTGTAGGTTCCATAAATTGGCTTACTATCTAATTTCCATAATTTAATCCTTGCATTAAATTTTTGGGATGTTACAATTCTCCCCCCGTAAAATTAATTTCGTCCTCGAAATTTGTTACATATATGAAGACATAAATTCCGGGTAATGTCTCTTTATGTCTTCTTCAACTTCCCAAGTTGCTTCTCTCGGAGATAACCCCTTCCATACCACTTTGATGAATGAAATACTCCTATGTCTTAGTTGTTTCTCCTGTCGATCATTAATTCGGTCTGGTGTGACCTCAAACGTCAAATCATCTCGCATGTCAACCTCTTCATATTCAATCACATGTTCTGGATCATGTTGATATTTCTTCAGCTGTGAGACGTGGAAGACATCATGTAGTCTACTCAAACTTGGGGGTAAAGCTATTTGATACGCTACTGGCCCAATCTTTGACAAGATCTCGAAAGGACCAATATATCTTGGGCTAAGCTTTTTCACCTTTAACGCCCTACCAATACCAGTAGTAGGTGAAACCTTCATGAATACATGGTCTCCAACATGAAACTCAAGAGGTTTTCGCCTTTTGTCAGCATAGCTCTTCTGTCGACTTTGTGCAGCTAGTAACCTCTGCTTAATCAACTTTATTTGCTCTGTTGTTTGATCAACAATATATGGCCCGTACATCTGCCTCTCGGATAACTCTGCCCAGCATAAGGGTGATTGGCACTTCCTTCCATACAACGCTTCGTAGGGAGCCATTTAAATGCTCGAATGATAACTGTTATTGTATGCGAATTCCGCCAAAGGAAGGAATTGGTCCCAACTACCTTTGAAATCAATCACGCATGCTATGAGCATATCTTCTAATGTCTGAATTGTTCTCTCAGTTTGTCCATCTGTCTGAGGATGATAGGCCGTATTGAATCGGAGCTTAGTACCCAAAGCCTCGTGTACCGCCTTCCAAAATTTGGAAGTGAACCGAGGATCTCTGTCAGATATATTGTTCTTTGGTGTACCATGTAAACGCACTATCTCCTTAATATAAATATCTGCAAGTTTATCGGGAGAGTAGTGTATGCTGATTGGGAGAAAATGAGCTGTCTTCGTGAATCGATCTACAATCACCCAGATGGCATCATGGTTTCAGACTTTTGGTAGTCCTGTCACGAAATCCATAGTAATGCTCTCCCATTTCTACTCAGGAATTGCAGGGTTTTGCAGTAGTCCTGAAGGTCGTTGGTGCTCAGCTTTGACTTTCTGACATGTAAGGCAACAAGCAACAAACCTTGTTACATCCTTTTTCATGCCTGGCCACCAATATGTGGATTTCAAATTGTGGTACATCTTAGTTGCTCTTGGATGTAAAGTATATTTACTCATGTGTGCCTCTTCTAGGATTTGTCGTTTCAACTCAAATTGTGGTGGAACATATATTCGCTTCTTGTATCTGACTAACCCACTTGATGACAAGTCATGTTCCTGAGTTTCTCTGTTTGTAATTCTGTCTCTAATAGACTGTACGTGTTTATCCTGTATCTGAGCTTCTTTTATAATTGCTCTTAGATAATTCTCTGTCTGACTGACATTACTGCTGTTAATCATGATCTGGTTAGACAGATTAAGATCCCTAAAATCTTCAATCAGCCTTTGCTCATGAATCATAAGGGCTGCTACCTGTATTGTTTTACGGCTCAATGCATCTGCTACTACATTAGCCTTGCCTGGATGATACTTGATCTCTAGATTATAGTCTTTAAGTAACTCCATCCACCTGCGTTGCCGCATATTGAGCTCTTTCTGATCGTATAAATACTTTAAGCTCTTGTGGTCACAGTACAACTCTACAGTCACCCCATAGAGATAGTGTTTCCAGATTTTTAGTACAAATACAATTGCCGCTAACTCAAGATCATGTGTAGGATATTTTTGTTCGTGAGGCTACAGCTGACGAGATGCGTATGCCACTACTCGGCCTTGTTGCATCAGAACACATCCCAATCCATGCCCACAGGCATCTGTATAGACAACAAAGGTCAACTGTGGATCTGGGATTGTTAGCACTGGTGCTGTTTTTAATTTCTGTTCAGCTCTATGAAGCTCTTCTCACAACTGTTGTCCCACACAAAAGGTTGAGTTTTTCGTGTTAACTTTGTCAATGGCAAAGCTATTCTAGAGAAATTCTGTATGAATCGCCTATAATAACCTGTAAGATCCAGAAAAATTGTGTATCTCAAATACTGTTTCTGGCCTCTTCCAGTTCGGTACTGCTTCTACCTTGTTTGAATCTACTGAGACACCTTGCTGTAAGATCATATAGCTCAAAAATTTAACTTCTGATAACCACAACCTACATTTGCTCAACTTGGCATGGAGTTGCTTACTCTTCAACATGTTCGTCACTGTTCTATATAGCAAAAAGTGCTTGTTGGATCTTACTGCCCAGGGATACTGCCCCATGCAAACATGTACCTTGGGTCTTATTGCCTTTGTTTTCTGTTTTGCATACTCTGATTTCTTAACAATTTGCTAAACTGAGGAATACAAGTTCAACAAGTTTTATTATCTCAAGACATATAGTCCGCTAATGATTCTAAGTCTCATTACCTTATTGGGACTCTGCCTGTTATATTTAGCCTTACGGCTTATGCTGTTCTGTTTTCACAACTCTAAATATTTTGATATTACTGCCCAATACAATTGTGTACGCTGGGCTTACTATTTCGATGTCTGTCTACACCTCTATCTATCTATAACCAGATCTGTCTATAAATATGTCCATCTGCTCGGGGTTCAGGGTCAAAGGACTATTTGACCATTACTTCCTGTACGGTGTGCATTATTCAGGATCAAGGCAATGATTTTGTTCCGGACCAAAATGATTGCTTTATCCCTATTTGTCACATCGTGGTATCTTTACTTACCATATAAATGTTCTAGAGCAGGTATCAACCTATCTGTAATTGTCTCATACTCTCAAATAAAATTAACTGTTGCTAGCTTTACAACATGAGTGGGGTAGTTGATTCTAGAATTGTTAACATCATACTGTTTGAGAGGTACTTACCACCATTATGCCCTACTGCTCTAGGGCTCATCCCTATCTCTATTTAGATGGGTCATCAAAACTCATACAGATTGTGTGACTATAAGCTACATAAGTGGTGTCACTGTATACCATACTGGTCATGTTCCTGCAAACCACATAGGTTTACATGGGTAATATCACTGTACATCACTCAGGATGTAACATTGTTGGCCACACCGCCTCAGCCGCATGTTTTACGCACCGCCTCCCAACCATAGGGTTACTTGTGCTTTTCACCAGTGCAACCAGAACTCTCATCTGGCCATGTCAGGGGTGCATTCTGATCATGGGGTTGAATAACATGCTCTGATAAGGCTGCCTCATTGCTGCATTATTGGGACCACATAGTCATACGGTATACCACATGTGTTGTGTCACTGTCGACCTCACAGGTCATATTGTAATGTGGGATGATAATCACTGGTGCAACTGACAACCTCTCTTGCAACTTTCAAGAATTGTGAATAGGTTCACTATGCTTCTACTGTGCCACTCTAATATTCTATTTCGTCATAACATAAGGGTATATCGGTCATTTCACAACATATTGGGTAGACAGGTACTCCTGTAATAACATATAATAGAGGTTTACAATAGATAGGGAAAACGTGTAACAATATACAGCCTCTGAGCTACTGTATAACATGTTCTTGCTCTTTTACGTTATATAACATGTTCATGTAACTTCCCAGGGGGTCACCCATCTCGATATTTTCCTGGGTTGAGCACGCTTAACTTTTATGTACTCGTGTAAAAATACAAATACCAGCTCGAAATACTTTCGACCACCGGTACCCCGTACCTGCCCTTATCTTAAAAGCCATGTTTACTGCCTTCGAGCATTAAAGTATTGTGTAGGGATTGCATATCAGTGCCGATACATGCACTCGGACTCATACACTGTGATTTGCTCTGTGAGATCCACCAAGTTTTCTGTAGCTTATCTGTCTGACACTAGTCAGCCTATTGGTGATTCTAGTCTAGGTTAAGGCCCACACTCTGGCCTTACCCAACGGATCCAGGTCATCCTTATACTACCCTCTAGGTATTTACTGTTTCTCTAAGGCTTGACTGTGAACCAGCCGAAGTAATTCACTTCGTTGTTCATGTCACTGTATAATCAAACATATCAGTATACTATTCTGTTGCCAGAATTGCGCACACTGTGTCCAGAACCACTGCTTTGATACCAAAATTGTCAAACCCCTTAATATTCTGATATTCGCTATATAATAAATGTGTCGTTCAGATGGCAAACAGAAATAGTGAAACTATACTGATAATAAGTACTTACTGATAATACAGAAAATCCTCATCTAGGTTGAAAAATACATACAGAGTACAAAAGAAATAAATTCCACAACTAAAGATAATCAGATGTAACTCCCGACTATGACTGGACCTTCCTCTGCCAGTAATTACGGTTTTGCCCTTAGAGCCGCTGTCCTTTGCTGGAATATTTTTAGATGTTGAAAAAGGGTGAGATTCGAATGAATCTCAGTAGTAATATACAATCAGTCATATAAAATGCGATAAATAAATATGCAATGCACCATGATATGTAAAATGCTAACTCATGTTGTATGCATACTGTCCAAGGCCAAACGACGGTTTGCAACCCCGGCTAAACTCGTGTCCATGGTCAAACGATATGTTTAGACCCTGGCTTATTCGCGTGTTGTGCCACAGGCACTGTCATGTTACAGAAAATGGAATACACAACATATAAATAATCACATAGTGCATGAGAGAAAGAATTACTACTTGGGTCCTTTTCCAGTCCAACTGTTTATCCAAAACTTTTTCTTCGGCTCGGGCTTTTACCAGTTCCTATATATTAAAATTAACAAGTAATTGGTTATTACTTGTATTACTACTATCTTTAATCATATTCTTCTGATTATCTCAGTTTCAGTGGCTTATACATTATATAATTTTACATAGTGTAATTTTACTATTCTTCAACAAATTGACAGATTTTTCAGTTAACTTTGAAAAATCATAACTAATTCTAGACAAATCGAAATGGACTGGGTCCAAAGCCTACATGAAGCTATTGAAATATATTTGCATGGAAAAATATCAAAATCTACCCAGATTTACCATATTACTCCCAGAATTTCCCGAAATACCCCTATTCCAGATTAGTCTCCAGAAACATAGCATGACTTTGAAAATCTATATCTCCTAATATACTTGTCCAAAAATTATGTTCTACCCTTCAAATTAAAGATATGGATGTCTAATTTAAATCTGGAAAGTTTCATAATTTTTTGGCAAGTTTTGATTTTCCAAACGTTTGACACAAACAAACTGTTTTCCAGAAACACAGTTTGAGAGCAACTGACTTCAAAAATTCATATCTCTTAGTATACTAATCCAATTAACACAAACTATATACCAAATTAAATCTAAGACTATGTACTTAAATTATGGAAATTTTCATGGCCATTGGAAAATATTAAACAATTCAAAAACACCACGAAATCAACTACTAGAATCTGGACGTTCAGGATTGCACCTGTTTCTAAGCCCATCTTTCAAAAATCATAACTCTCTCTAAAGATATCCAAATGATGCATTATACCACTAATTTTAAAGCTTGTTATGTCTACTATCTCCCTGTACATTTTCGTAAATAATGGATGTGATTTGGTTGGTCATAAAGCCACACGAAACTGACTGACTCTGATGAACATCAGTTTTGGACAGTCTAACTTCAAAAATTGATAACTTATTCGTTTTGACACCAAATTGAGCTCTTCTTGATTCTATTTCATACTACACATCCTAAAATTTCCATATCAAAAAGAACCAGATGAAAAATCCATCTGTAGCCTCCGTTTGAGCTTCTGAAAGTTTCTGATATAACCTCTGTTTTCCGACGACCAAAACAGAGTTGATAAAACTCACATGCAACCATGAGTTTTGGACTCTAATCTCAAAGATTTTGACTCTAAATACTCCTAAATATGTTCCTTGAGTTTTGGGACGTGATTACAGAAGAAAAGGAATCGAAAATCTCATGCAAAACGAACACAAACTTGCTGGTTTTGAAACTGAACGGTAACAAAACGTTTTTGGTGACTTCTCTTGATTCCAGCAGCAAAACAACCCAGAAAACAACCACAAATCCAATGGAAATCCAAGGTTAAAGTAGAAGAAACTTACCTAAACATGTTTATGATGTTGTGTGTGAGATTTGGAGCTTGTTCTTCCATCGTTTCTCTCTCTGTTTTCTGTGTTTCTGTGCTGCTGTTTCTGTTTCGTTTCTGTTTTTCTTTTCTCTATGTTTGCTTCTGTTTTCTGTTTTGAGAGGTGTCAAGCTGAGACAATAATGATGAAAGGAGGGATTTTGTGAGCTGTACGTGTGTGCTGTATGCTTGGTCAAATGGGAAGAGAAGGAGTAGGTAAGTGTCATTGTATTGAAGGTGTATGTGTAGATATGTGTGTGGTACATGTGTGTGTTTGTTGTGATGGGAAGGAGTGACAATGCATGGATGGTTTTATACGTGTGTGTGCTGTCAACAAGTTTATATATATATGTATAGGTATATTTTTATCCTATTAATTACACACACTGGGTCATAATTTTTCCCTTTGTCAAATTTAAGTTTCCTTAAATTTTGTAGGTTCCATAAATTGGCTTACTATCTAATTTCCATAATTTAATCCTTGCATTAAATTTTTGGGATGTTACAACTTGCCTCATTTCCCTTATTATACGGAAATACATTCTCAAAGAATGTAGCATCTCTTGACTCAATAACTATATTAACACAGACATCTGATACATCGGACTTATAAACCAAAAACCGATATGCCCTACTATTAAGTGCATAGCCAATGAACACACAGTCTACTGTCTTAGGTCCAATTCTCAACCTTTTTGGTTTAGGAATTGCAACCTTAGCCAAGCACCCCCACACTTTCAAATATTTCAAGGAAGGCTTCTTTCCTTTCCATATTTCATAAGGTATGCTTTGTATCCTTTTCTGGGGCACTTTGTTAATAAGAAAATTAGCCGTTAAAATGGCTTCCCCCCCATAAATTATGTGGTAAACCGAACGTAATCAACATTGCATTCATCATTTCTTTCAATGTCCAATTTTTCCTTTTTGCAATCTCATTTGATTGCGGAGCATAAGGAGCATTCGTCTGGTATATAATACCATATTCTATACAGAATTCTTTGAAAGAGCCATCATATTCTCCCCCACGATCGCTCCTTACTACTTTAATTTTCTGATTAAGTTGAGTTTCAACTTCATTTTTATATTGTTAAAAAGCAATAATAGCCTCGTCTTTACTATTAAGCAAATACACATAACAATATCTACTGCAATCATCAATAAATGTAGTAAAATATTTTTTATTACCCCTAGATAGTACAGATTTCATATCACATATATCAGTATGTATTAAATCTAATAATTCAGTTGATCTTTCAACAGGAGGAAATTGTAACTTAGAAAATTTTGATTCAATGCATACTTGACATTTATCATGATTTGAACAATCAACTTTAGGCAATAAGTCTAAATGAATTAAACTTTTAATTGATCTAAAATTAACATGTCCTAATCTTTGATGCCATAAATTAGAAGACTCAAGCACATAAACAGAAGCAGTATTATTATTGATAACACCATCATTGGTTACAGTCATTACATTAAGTTTGAATAGGCCCTCACTAAGGTAACATTTTCCTACATACATATCATTCTTAGAAAGTACAAACTTATCAGAAACAAATACAAGCTTAAAACCATTCTTGATTAAGAGGGATCCAGACACTCAATTCTTGCGAATATTAGGCACATGAAGCACATCATTAAGTGTCACGACTTTTTCAAAAGTCATCTTTAAGGCCACCTTCCCAACACCTTCCACCTTTGAAGTAGAAGAATTACCCATGTAAAGTTGTTCATCTTTCTTCGCAGGGGTGTAAGAAGAGAACATCCATCTGTTGGCAAACACATGCCTAGTGGCACCAGTGTCCACTCACCACTCCTTGGTATTTCCAACCAAGTTACATTGCATCACAACAGCCGAAAGATTCATGTTTTCAATCATATCAGTAGTAGTTTCAACAATGTTGGCTTGAGTGTTCTTCTTCTTTTTGTGGTCATTTGCCTTCTTACAATCCTTAGCACAATGGCCAGGCTTCCCATAGTTATAACAATTGCCTTTGAATTTCTGGCATTTGCTTTGGGCTTGCTTCGATGATCCCTCATTAGAACGTTTTCGTTTCTTGGGCTTTGGACCATCTTCAACAATATTAGCCTTTGAAACTACAGGATTGCTGCCAAATTTCTTTTCAGAAATCTTGTTATCTTCTTCTATTCTCAATCTTATGATTAAATCTTCAAGTGACATCTCCTTACGCTTATGTTTGAGATAATTCTTGAAATCCCTCTAAGATGGTGGCAATTTTTCTATAAATGCAGCAACTTGGAAAGACTTACTAAGAGACATCCCTTCGGCGTGAATTTCATACACAATCAATTGAAGTTCTTCAACTTGACTTACCACAGATTTAGAGTCAAGCATTTTGAAATCTAAAAATCTGCTAACTATAAATTTCTTTAAACCAGCATCTTCAGTTTTGTACTTCTTGTCTAGACTTTCTCATAATTCCTTTGTTGTCTCCAAAGTACTATATACAGTATATAACGTATTATCTAGACCATTGAGAATATAATTTCTGTATAGGAAATCAGAATGCTTCCAAGCATCAATTGCAACAACCTTTTCCTTGTCTAATGGCTGTCCTTCTTCCAATTTCGGAGCTTCTTCAGTAATAAACCGTGCCAAGTTCAAGGTAGTTAAGTAGAAAAACATTTTCTGTTGCCATCTCTTGAAATCATTCCCATTGAACTTTTCTGGTTTCTCACCATGCATTGGAGCAGAACCAATTGGGTTCATCAAGTTTGTACTCGAACTTGCCATTTCTGTTACTCAAACAGAAACTTTGATTAATAACACAGATTAATCTAAGAACAATATAATAATCAAAATTAAAGATACTAAACACAGATTCAACACAATCAAGTGAAAAGCTACAATCACGTTTCTACCAGTACATGAAACCAACTTTGTTGATTATATCAATTGGCCAGGTAAGTGTGAATGAAGTGAGAGTCTCTCCATGCTATTGCAACGGTGACAAATTAAATAACCACTAAATTAAGTAACTTTCCTAGACACCAATGATATGAATTAACTTTAGCTGATTCCAATGCCAATAGAACAAACCAATAATAATTGTCTTAAGATTGTTGTTCCCAAGTACTTATAAAGTAGAAAATTCAATAAGAATCTGTATAACTAAGATGGCGTAATTTGTAAACACATAACAATTATGTATACTATATAAAAACTCACAAGACTGCCAAAAATAATAATGAACTTTGAAAAAATCCGAGCCCAACGTACGTTGTCTCCTTAAGAAAATTTGTTCCCTCTATACGGATGCCCAAGGTTCTCGAACAATTGTCTCCCAGGATAGAACGGATTGCGTCTTCAGAATGATGGCACTTATCAATCAGAAGCTCGAACGAACACAATGAGATTGCTTCCAGAATCGCACAGGTTGAGATGATTGCAGAATGCAGTATGCAGTAATGAGAAGAGAGGACTGTTTCAAAATTGAGAGTGATTTTTCCTGTCACTAGCACGTTCTATTTATAGCTGACAGAAATTGATCAGATGAACTCGACTCTTGCGGCGAACCGGTGCATCGTGCGAACAGACATACCAGAACGGAGCGAACAGAAGCGAATGGTGACTCTTTGCTGGAAAACTGATGCGTCGTATGAACAGATATATTAGAACAAAGCCGGCGGACGCACCAAAACAGAAGCACCAGTTTGGTCACAGCGTTTCGCTACAGGCGCACTGTTGGGAGAATCACGGAGGGGTAAAAAAGGAATTAAACAAAAGTTTAGGGATTGTTCGGACAAACTTTTTAAATCCCACAAGCGCGCGGACCGGACCGGCTGCGGCGATCGAGCCAGTTGGACGGCAGCCCCGCGCGCGCGCATGTGGTGGACCAAGGCCCATGTACGTCCTCACTCCTCCATAAAAGTAGATTGGCCAAATGGCCCATTTTAGATATGAGAAGTTGAGTCATATATACACTTTTATTTCTCTTGATTTGTTCAATGTGAGACTTTTATCCACACACTATTTTCTCCTTCCTTTTCCCTCTTCTCTTCCAACCTATTTCTTATTCATAACCTATAGAATTTAAGTTTAAAATTCCAACAGAAACTTGAATACGTAAACAATAGCAACATAATCAATGAAAGTTTCCAATTCGCTTACCAATAAAATGTGCTGTCTCGAGATTATGACACTGTAAGGGTAAACCATGAATTTTATTTTATTTTATTTTATTTTTACTAAAGGCAAACCATAAATTTAAGTACAAACGGAGATTGAAAAAAAAAAAGATATAAATAACAACTCATAATCCATCCCTTGAATTATAGGTAAGAGAGCAAACACATACTTAAACTGGTTCGCATATATTTTTCCCACCAATCTGATTCCCATATCTTTATGTATTCGTAGTATTAAAAAATTTTAATGAATTGAACCATTCATGAGTGTGAGATTTATTTTTTAGACTCCAGACCAAGCATAAGATTCCCAACATTTTTTATCAAGTTTTTGAAAAAAAAAAACGAAACTATTATTATTCTTTTTTACCTGAGACGAAACTATTCATTAATAACTAAGAAAATATCATAGATGTTGCATTGTTTCCGTTTTTCATTAGGGAAAATTGAGGGAAATCGCCTAACTGGTCTAGATCTAAATCTTCCAATTGAATGCTTTTGTCCTTTAAGTCAATTATTCAGCATTCAATTTAAATATTAGTTCAATTTTAATTTAATAAAGTGGAAATCACAGGGATCCAACGAGGATCTCACCTTTTTTTTGGGGGGGGGGGGGAGTTCGTTGCTTGCTCGCATGCGTGTGGTCAAGTGTGATGTGTTCATTTGGCCAAAAAAAAAAGTGTGATGTGTTAATACTTAATTACAATTTAATTTAATTTCTCAATTATTTTGTGAGACACGTGCTATATATTCTTCATTTCTCGTTTCTTCCCGGTTCTCATTTCAGTTCACAGAGTAGCTCCTGGTGAATTGATGCTTCAACGCTGATCACTCTCTCTCTCTCTGCGGCTTCTCCTGCATCTCAGGAAATGGCCGACGAATCCAATACCACCTGCTGGTCTTTCCTGGTTTGGACTTTTCCTCTCCCTTTTCAAATTCGTTTCGCGTGAAAATTTCACACACAAACTAGTCAGTCGTCACATTCAAAGCACGCATTGCTTTCGATTTGAACTTGTTCCTTCTTTGTTGCAACGTTTTGACTACGTTTTCCCGATCTAGTAGTACGATTAATGTTCAGAAACTTGAATGCAGCTGAGCTTGGATCAATTTTTTTCTTATTGCATTTTCTTGTCATGCAAATGTAAACGGTGTTGCCGATTGGAATTGTTTTCGTTCATTTTATTTATTATCATCATGAATTTTCTGGAGCATTTTTCATTGACGGATTTGTTTGACTTTTTTCTTATATTTGTTTAATCTATATTTCCAGCTACGTGTCGATCGGATTTTGCAACTAGCTAATCTTGAGCAGTTGAACTGTAGGGTTGGATTGTGCCGATTGTTCTGCATTTATTTATTTTATTATGTATTTTGTATCTTTAGGACTTTCGACAGTTTCATGGTGCCAAGTTTAATGAGAACAAGTTGTTGGAGAACGGCGAGAGGGGAGATATGCCGGTCAATAACGGAAATTCGTCCGGCGTTATGTCTAATGGCAACAATCATACCAAAAGGACTAGGGAGACGACTATCTTTGAACAGTTTCAAAGCCAGGTATCTAATTAATGTATTCTGACAGTGACACTGACATTGTATCTAATGAATGTCCAATATGTGTCAAACATATACGGCTCTTTTCTTTATGCTGTGCCAACTCTTCGTAGGTGTTTGATGCTGTGATACAACACATTTTCTGTGTACTTCTCATTGACGTCTTTGAATATTACTGTATGTTCTTGTTTAAGCTCTACTTTCTGTGTTTTAGGGGCAGAATTCATCTCTTTCGAATGGATTTTCATCAAATCATCTGGATGAAAGGCCGTATGATTCTCTCATCCATTATTTTATATATTTTTGTGCTGTGTTATGCACATGTACTTATTTAATGCATATAAGAATTATTCAAGTTAGGAAGGGGAAAAAAGAACTGTTCTAGGTTACTTGAAACTTGAGTCATGTTGCAAATTAAGATTGACATTGGATGTCACGAAATAAATACGAAGACACTTTCTGTTGAATTTTTCATTAGCTGTTGATTGACTGTGTAACTACTGGTACTGCTGTACTTTAATTATTATTGTGCATGCCCTCGAAGTCTATATTAATGACAAATCTTACTTGGGCAAGGCTCAGAGCTCAACATGTTCTAAATTTGCTAGCCTTTGCACCAAATATGATTTGGAACAGCATTCATGAGTCTCATAGAATTCTTAAAAAAAGAAAAGAAAAAAATCAATATTACATACAATGATTTTTAAAACATTTCTACAAAAGCCAATATTACAGGTAGTAATGAGAGTGAGATATCTTTCAAACAATCTACTTAGTTTTGTAGTTTAGGTGTTTTTGCTGTGATTGAAAATGTGTATGATCGATTAACGGGAATGTTCTGTGTCACTTGCATAATGAAACTACAGGTTATCATCTGTAATTCTGTGATGGTTTATAATAATTCAAAGATAGTTAGAGTCCTTGATGCTCAAAATTAATCCAAGACTTAAAGTAGGTTCAGTTAGGATTAAAGAAGTTTTAATTCTTTTTTTTTTTTGGCTGAAGTTTGAGCATGCCACACGTCTTAGGTTTGCGCCAAAAATAAAAGGAATAAAAAGAAGATGAAGTTTTTCAACCTAAAAAGAACAAGATGATGAAATCATGCACTTAATTTATGTTACAACATAATCAGAAGCTGATATGAATCTTTGGTCTTTCATCACGACTGTTACTATTGGGAGTATCATCTTTCAAGTTACTTGAGGTGCCATAGATGCTAGCATTCAATGCCTCTACTGATAAGTGTCACTTGACATTTTCAGGCAAAAGCCCTTACTTCCACCTTTTGAATCAGCTGATATGCGTGCTTTAGGAGAGAGTTTATGCAGGTAAATTTTCTCTTCCCTCTCCCTCTTTCAAAACAAAAATAAATTCCACTGAGGAAATTACATTTCTGTTGATCGAGATTATCATGTATTATTTTAATTTTTCAAGATCTATTTGCATTTATGTATAACACATCATACCATCTGTAGGGATATTATTCGTGGGAGCCCGGATGTTAAGTGGGAAAGCATCAAGGGATTAGAGAATGCCAAACGTTTACTGAAGGAGGCTGTTGTGATGCCAATTAAGTACCCCAAGTAAGTGCCATTATCGAATAAATGATAGGGTTAACATATGCATCAATGCATGTGCATATGTATAGTATGTGTGCATGTATATTATAACTGTTCATTTTTCTCCTTTTGGAAACTGACCTCTTATGAAGAAACTCTTGTATATCAGTGATTCAATATATGATAATGTTACAGATATGATCATCATGATGGATGATTTAAGTCATGTTCATCATAGAACATGGATATTTTAGTTTTACACTTTGACTTTCTTAGTTGACGGTGATGATAATACAAACATTAAGGTTCATTTTGTGCTAACCTAGGTGCGTGTAAAATAATGTATCATCTTACTGTTCGAATGGATTTCTTTTTAAAGCCCAAAACTGCTTTTGGTATCATAAAAGTAATTCAATTTCAAGAAAAAGACGACAATAGCCTCTTTTTTGCTTGTGTTTCAACTTCCACAATATTTAGCTTTTCTGATTTTTTTTTTTTGGTTGCAAAAACACTAGAAATGCTAGAAATAACTATTATTACATTGGCATTTGATTATAGTTCACAAAAATGCTAAACCAATGGATTTAATTAACCATCAGTATGTGCAAAAACATAAAAATGTTAAGATGTAAACATATGAAATTTGTTTCTCATTGTCAAAATGTTCTTCCTCCTTTATGTAGGTACTTCACTGGTTTACTATCACCGTGGAAAGGGATTCTTTTGTTTGGCCCTCCTGGGACTGGAAAGGTCTGTGCCATACTTAAATATGCGGAGACTTATGTCTCAATTCTCTGTGTCTGTCTGGCTAAAATTGTTAGGGAATGTATTATGATGTGAACTTTTTTGCAATGAGTTTCATTCTCTGGTAGGAAAAAACAATAATAGTTGAGGAAAGATAAATTTTTATAACTCAGTGCTGATTCTTTCATTTTGTATTATGAATTATTAAATAGAAATTTTGGTTTGAATATTGCAGACAATGCTTGCAAAGGCAGTTGCAACAGAGTGCAAGACTACATTTTTCAATATTTCTGCATCATCTGTTGTCAGCAAATGGCGAGGCATGCTTTAATAATTTTTCTTCTCTTTTTTTTTTTTTTATGGGATGGTACTAAAAAGTTTTCAGTTTAACCATAACTACAATCGCAAGGAAGTGACTTCAGCTTATTGCTGATGCATGAGAGTAAAATTTTGGAGATGGTATAAGTAACAACTGTTCAAAGATCAAGACTCATCCTCAGGCTCCTTACACACACATTCACATATGCACACACAGCAAAATGATTTTGGAGGTTAATGTTGAATTGAATTTGACTAAACTGAAATATTCACGTCGTCAACACCTCTGTCTCAGGGGAGGGGGGAGGGGGGAGTGAGGTGACTGAACATAATTTGTATGAGGTATCAATTAAACACATCTTTGTTTTTCTTCCATGTTGCCCATTAAGTGATGAAATCTTTCTGCAAGTATATGGTCTATTGCCTAGTTTCTCCATTGCTGATTTATCTTACTGTCAGCAATTTTACTTGAAAGTTCAAAGTAACTGTTATTTTTGCTTTGCTACATTATGATTTGCTAGAGATCAACTGTCTATTTATAAAGTTTATCTTGCATTGCAGGTGATTCAGAGAAGTTGGTGAGGGTGTTGTTTGAGTTAGCTCGGCACCATGCACCCTCAACAATATTTCTTGATGAAATTGATGCAATCATTAGTCAACGTGGTGAAGCACGCAGTGAGCATGAAGCAAGTAGACGACTTAAAACTGAGCTACTCATACAGGTGATGCATGTTTTCATATTGAACGTGCTTTTATCATCAAGTTATTAACTTATAATTGTGGAAAGGCTGGTCATTTAATGCTTTCATTTTTATGAAGTGCTGATTACTTATGACCCCCATGAACCCTCAACAAACTATGTTTGACAACTCTTTTGACATGGTTTCATCTATTAAATGCTGGAACTTAATGCGCCAATTTCTTGTGATGAAGTTTTTTAGTAAATTGACTTTATTGTGCTGTAATACAACCTTGGAAAGTTAGCAGTTGTATATTATTATTTGTTTTTTTTTAAAAAAAGCATTCATTAGATTTGCCAGGAAGGTACAACCTTGGAAAGTTAGCAGTTGCATATTATTATTTGTTTGTTTTTTAAAAAGCATTCATTAGATTTGCCAGGAAGGTATTGATTATAATTTTTTCATCACGAAAATCCTCAAGAATCCAAGAAAGTTGTACCCTTGAAAGTTTTTTCATGATTCCTTAGTCCTGCTTTGGCACCCCCTTTTTTTATTGCCACATACAGGCGTATGAATAATGTGCCTGCGACAATTTGTGAGTAATTTTTAGGACTTTCAGTCACTTTAGGACTTGGTCTTTGCCTGATAATATTCTGATGGACTTCAGATGGACGGTTTGACAAAAACCAATGAACTTGTTTTTGTTTTGGCGGCAACAAATCTTCCATGGGAATTGGATGCAGCCATGCTCCGACGTCTTGAGAAGCGTGTATCCTTTGAATATATAATTGCTATTTGGATTTTGATCTATATGCAACATATTATGGGTTAATAGTCAAGAAACATAAATAATACATTCATCATGGAACACATACACAGCTAGCACTAACAGTCACATCCTTGTAATCATATACAATACATTTATTCCAGCATTCTTATATTTTTAAAGTAAGGGCATACAAAAGCCTGGTTGGTTTCTTAAAAAGCCTATCCCATGATCAAGTCTAATGTACATCAGAGTTCCAACAAGGTTCAATCATTCCAGTCCTGGCTCAGCAACTTAATCTAGTTCATTATATATATATATATATATTGATGATGCCAAATTACAATTAATATTGCGCCTAATAATTCTGGTGATTCTAGTCCAAAAGTTGTCCCTTGACAATGATCGAAGATCCTCGTACCACTTCCAGAATCAGAAGCAAGAAGAGCAATGGTTGAGGAACTCCTTCCAGCACATGATGGTGGGGAGCAGATCCCCTATGATTTCTTGGTGGAGCAAACAGAAGGATTTTCAGGCTCAGATATTCGTTTACTGTGTAAAGAGGCAGCAATGCAGCCCTTGAGACGCCTGATGTCACAACTTGAACAGAGACAGGAGGTGGTGCCTGAAGAAGGTATGCAATCTACAAAATTTAGCCTCAATACGATTATTTGCTAAAATTTGTCCTCACCATAAACACTATACATAAGGTCGTAAAATGCTTGGTTAAGTTGAGCAATGATCAGCGACTGTTTCATGTATTTACCATTTCACTTGTCAACTCTTAACAATCTATAAACCCTTTCATCCACTTGAAATCTAAGTTTATGGGAGAAAAGAACCGTAATTACTGTTTGGTATGTGTTTCTGGAAACATTTTCTATTTTCTAAAATAAATAAAAAAGATTGAAATGCTGTTATGAATGCTATATCTCGAAAACATTTCTTCCTTGTTTTTCGTTATTGAAAAATAGAATCCACTATAATACAGTTGTAATAATTTTCTGTATTATAGTTGTCACATCTCTAATTAGATAGATTCATTCGTGAAATTTTGATGATTATCAAACTGCTGCTCTCTATTCATATCGTTTATATACTCAAATCTAATCAAGTGAATGTTTGAAATGCAGAGTTGCCAAAGGTGGGGCCAATCAGAAGGGAAGATATAATGGTAGCTTTGAATAATACACGACCATCTGCTCATCTGCAGGCTCCCAAATATGAGAAGTTCAATAATGATTACGGTAGTCAAATTCTTCATTGAAAATATGTAGCTTTGCTTAGCTACGGTAAAGTTGGTAGTAAGCTCCTCCAATTGTACTGCATGGTCTTACCTCACCAGCCAGGTTTCTTTGAGAGCCTTTGGGTTTTACTGTTTTCATGAATTGAATTGCCAATACATGCACACCTTTTCAAAGGTGGAAACTGAAAAAGTGCACTAATTCAAGTGTTGGAATATCGAACAAAAAGGTGATAAGGTAGATGGATATGTCATGCACGGTGTCGTTATTTTTCTTGAGATAATGATGATAAAATTGACGACAGTATTCGTTGCTCAGTATCACGCTATTACTAAAACCATTGAGATATACAGTACAATATATATATATAAGCGTAGAATCAAAAAATTCATAAATTCATAAATATATATAATGCCAATAACTATGGCGGGAGTATTTTATGTTAAATTGGGTAATTGAGAAATTAGAAAAATCTAAAAAAAAGACCTCAAAAATTTGAAAATCCTAAAGATTGAGTTTCTTAAATTTTTTATCAAATATTATCTATTATAAGAAACATACTTCATTTAGGATTTTAAAATTTGAGGTCTTTTCCTGAAATTTTCTTTTTAAAATATTGAAAAAATCATATCTAGATATACTTGGAGAAAAAAGGTAATTTTTTATATAAAGGTTAAGGTAGGAAAATAACTTCTAACTTTAATAAAAATGCAACAGTAACTATAAACTATTTTTTACAAAAATTAAATAACTAAATTTTTAAAATTATGACAAAAATACTAAAATACCCCCACTTAATTAAAAAAATATGACTGCTGTACAATCTAGTGATTTTTTAGCTCATTCCTTCCCTCTAACTGTTGCTTTCCCCTTGTCTCTCTCATTCTCGTATTCTCCGCTCTTCATCTTCATCATCACACCACCACCATCACTAGATTTTTTATTTCAAAGATGTTCATGGCATCTAACCCCCGGTAAAAGGACCGCAAATGAACCCAAGTATTCTAATAATCAGAGATGAATGAAGGATTAAAACAGATTTTTTTTTCCCCAACATCAAACTCAGTAACATAAGCTTTAACATCCCACCTACAGATAGCATCAAACCAAAGCCCAATAAACAAAATAAAACATAGACGACGACTCTATTCATTCTGGCCACCCAACATACGACTCTTCCTATGAAAGACTTGAGTTCAATCAAGACACTCAAAAAAAGAATTACATCCATATTCCCTCTCTCAATTGTAACCCTTAAGAGGATCAGCTGTTTTGCCAGATCTTGCATCGGTCCATGCTTTTGCAATTGTTCTCTTCATTTCCTCATCTCCTTCCTCATACATATTCTGCAATGCTCAACAATATTGAATCAGCTCAACATCATGTGCTCGGATACTAGCAATACTATCTAACTAATTCTTACACTTCATGCGTTCAAAAAATCAAAAAGAGAAACTTACACCTCATTTTTATACCAATAATTTTTTTTTCTTTATCTCTAATGTGCTATATGTATTTCTACAAACAGCTACACCTCTGGAAATCAAGTTTCTTACCATTATATCAACATTGTCAGTCTAACTTCCTAATTTTTAAGATTAACATGAAAATCTCATAATGCATCAAATAGTAGTGGTGAGAAACCCGACCTCTTAAAAGAAAAATCTCTCATTAATAGACAGAAATAAAGAATTAACAATAACATCCTTAACAGACTAGAGAGAAATCTGACCTTCATTATGTCCATGATTCCAGCCATGGGGTCTTTCTCTTTATCCAAATTAGGTTTCATCTGAAGCATTGGAAAATGAAAATAAAAACAATTAGCATAACATACTGCAAAGTAGAGGAAAAAGAACCATCATCTCACGCACAACATTTCATTACCTTGTCTTCTTTGAAGTGAAGATCTAGCCAGTTTCCTTTGGAAGCCTTGACCAATGTGATAATTACCCTTGTAGGCTTGACCAACACCTTGCATTTCTCAGGTACTATCTCATTGTGCAGTTTTGGTATAGCACATCGGTAGTTCTTGCCCTGGATATCGTGAAATTTTACATCAAAGGACATTGGTTTGAACTCCGTCTCAATCTTATTCTCCTCAACTCCCTCTAGAGACACATATATCTGCAACGGAAGATTAGACAAAAGAAAGAAAAATTAGTCATCAAGGAAAGTAAAGATTATAAGAAAGAAAAATTAGTCATCAAGGAAAGTGAAGATTATAATTTGTCAATATGTTAGCCAACCAACAAGTAGCCGCAACAAGGAATTTGCAACCTTCATAACCACTAATTTACTTCAAATTGAAAAATTCAATGCAATGCAACTAAAATGATAATGTCATTGTTTATTAATGCCAAACAAATGAATGTTCTATCATGAGAATCCTGATCTGGAGAATGGCTCCTAAAATCATTACCCTACGGGTGTCTTAGACTAATAATAATAATAATAATAAAGTATCATTTGTTCTTACCTTGACTTTTTCATTATCTTGATCCCAACTGAATGAACTAAGTGTGGAATACTTGAGCGCTGGAACAGACGGCATCTTAGTTCCAGTTGAAACTGGAGCTGGAATCTGCGGCGGTGGCACAGAAGATGTCCCCTTCGATAACTGCCAATTAAATCAACAAAAATAAACATTAGGCGTGCAAAAAATTAACCAGGAACTAAAACTCCAAAACATTCTCATATGCATCAATCACTACCCTTAAGCCCTACTAGTCTGATTACCAGAAGCACCTTATCCACAGACTCAAACGATTACTGTCTACATGAAAAATGCCACAAGCACACTAACTGTTATGAAGACAATTAAGAACTTCCAAAATCAACATTAAGGAATCAAGTTGTCAACAACAAAATCTGAGAAGCTTATTACAATAATAGCACTTAAGTTATAAACAAATATACATAATTTCAGTCCTTCCTATTCCATCAATTTGAATTGCAGGAGAGATCTTCTCAAAAGTGGTTTTTTTTTTTTGGCAAACACTTCTCAGAAGTGAATTATAAGCATCCAAAAGGGCTTTATAACAAAATAATAAACAAAAAATGGAATAGCACTACTTTCAGTTCTCAAGCAAGATTGTGGCCAACTTCAAGATCTCAAAGCATTTCTAAAATCTCATTTCTACGGCGCAGTAAGTACAAAGTGAGTACAGCAGGTGATCTAGCTTCCACATATAATATATATGGACTAAATCAAAGCCCTACTTGATTAGTAGGCTATTAAAAGTTAAAACATCCAGACTCACTTTACCATCAATGTGAATTAGTATTTAGGACGTTGTATCCAAATTATGCTGCTATGTGGTATGGCTAACGGAACAGCAACGGAATTTTAAGTATACTCAAATGAAAGGAATCTTTGAAAGATCAGGAAGATTACTTTCATTTCGTGTGTCCTTATGGCTTGACAAATCTCTCATTTATAAACTGTTTCTCACAACTTCGGATTAAGAGAGTGAAATGTAACAGATGATTCTATAGAAGAATTTTAGACACGAGCGAGCACAGCAAACTCGATAAACACATAAAACTTGACACAAACAGCAAAACCACATGCCAAGTTTTTATTTGTATATCAATATCCCTAATTTACTATCGTAATTCCGAACTCATGGGTAGCTAAAAATGACAGGAAGATGAAAATCTGTCAGATTTTCTCTTTCTAAGAATGGCAATCATTTCTCACTACCAGGCTACCACACACTCTTATTCGAACAGTCTCCACGCCAAAATCAAATTATTTACAAAAGAAAAATTAAGAGTGGAAAAATAATAAAAAACATAGTCGAAAATCAAAATTGAATGATAAATTGTATCTTAATAAACAAAAAAATACCTTTTCCAGGTTGTTAATCTCGGACGAGAGGAGAGAGATGATTCGAGGCCGTTTTGCGATGCTCTGCAAGTGACGAAGTTCTTCCAAATCCAACGCAAAATCTTCAGCCATTGCTTTAGCTAACGAAGTGGAGAAGACGAAGGCGAAGAAACTGAACAAACGTAGTGTTAAGTCCCGTGATGTTGATTTGAAGGAGTTTTTATACACAGCGTGTGGAACTGGAAAAGGCTAGAAGCTCCTAATAAATACAAGGGAGTAATAATCAGAAGACGGTGGGAGCGCCCTTATTAGGGTTTTCTACTTTTTCTCCTTAAGTAACAGAGAAGAAGATTCTAGAGAGAGAATGAAGGATTATGAAATTGAAATACTGTACTACTATATTCTTTTCTTGTAACGTTGGTCATTAGGGTGAAACACGTGTCAATAGTTGCTTTAGCCTTTTAGGCCTGTCAGAGAATGGTAATGAAGATGCCACACCAAGTCTCACCCATTCTTGTTAGATAGATGATATATGAGATAAATATGTGAGAGTGGTTTTATCTCGATTTATATAAATGATGGTTTGAAACCATGGTTTTATATGTTTACAACCGGGAGCAGCTCCCCTCCTCTACTTTTTATATTCGCTGCCGTCCGCTGCAATAAAAATGATGACATTTCATTCAATTAAGGGACACTCACAATTGCTAAGGAGGGTGATTGTACAAGCCACATAATTAATCTAATTACTCAACAAATCTATTTTGCTTTTATGAGATAATTATTTGTAGGGTGTATGTGTAAATTTAGTAATCAATTATTTTTTATGGGCACCCAATATAATTAATTATTTTTGGATGTAAAAATAGACACAAATAATTTATATGTGAGCAAATATAACAACACCGTTAAAGAGACTTAACATCTGTTACTTTTTGTACTGTGGATTCTACCATTGTTCTCACTCTCTATTATTTTAATAATTTTTGAAAGGATTAAGGTGTAAATTTGGTAATAAACGAATTTCTTATGGGCACTCAACATAATTATTTTTTATATAAGAGCATTTACAAGACAAATAAATGGATCTAAAAGAATTTAGGGAGTTAAAAAATTTTAGTCATTGACATATTTATCTTATAAATACTTATATTTTTCTTTCCAAAACGTAATTTTCTTTTGACCCAATAGGGTGCAGTAAAAGTCAATTTAACTCAATGTATTCTTTTAAATCAATTATTTTTCATATAAGAGTATTTACAAGATAAATAAATGGATCTAAAAGAATTTAGGGAGTTAAAAAATTTTAGTCATTGACATATTTGTCTTATAAATACTTATATTTGTCTTTCCAAAACATAATTTTTTTTTGACCCAATAAGATGCAGTAAAAGTCAATTTAACTCAATGTATTCTTTTAAATCCCTTTATTTTTTTTATAAATGTTTTTATGAAGAAAATAAAGAAAGAGCATTAATGTAAATATTCTTATGTAAATGCTCATATTTATCTTGTAAATGCTCTTATGAAAAATAATTGTGTTGGGTGCCTATAAGAAATTCGTTTATTACTAAATTTACACCTTAATCCTTTTAAAAATTATTAAAATAATATAGAGTGAGAACACTGGTAGAATCTACAGTACAAAAAGTAACAGATGTTAAGTCTCTTTAACGGTGTTGTTATATTTGCTCACATATAAATTATTTGTGTCTATTTTTACATCCAAAAATAATTAATTGTGCTGGGTGCCCATAAAAAATAATTGATTATTAAATTTACACATACACCCTACAAATAATTATCTCATAGAAGCAAAATAGATTTGTTGAGTAATTAGATTAATTATGTGGCTTGTACAATCACCCTCCTTAGTAATTGTGAGTGTCCCTTAATTGAATGAAACGTCATCATTTTCATTGCAGCGGACGGCAACGGATATAAAAAGTAGAGGAGGGAAGCTGCTCCCTTTACAACCACACACTAAGATTGATAGGGCAACTGATTATTGGACATCTATTTTGTTAGGCCCATTAGAACTTCTATATGCTTTTTTATTGAAACAACTTCTTTATTCCCCAGGATAAAAAATAAGTTTCACTAATCATATCATAATTATAATATTCGTTTGGAGTTAGCGGTAGTAGTTATTTATTTTTATAACGTGATTTATGATATATGAGATAAGTATATGAAAAAAATTATGTCTTAACTTACTTAAACGTGCTTCTCAAACGCTAGCTCAAACAAGCCTATAATCATAATTTATACAAGTGTTTATTGAATATATATATATATATATATATATATATATATATATATATATAGAAAAAAAGACATTTAAATACCATTTCAACTTTCAAAACTAAAAAAAAAAACTCATTATATATATATATAAAGAAAAAAGACATTTAAATACCATTCCAACTTCCAAAACATTGAAAAACTCATTAAAACTTGCAAAGGACAGAGAAAGGATGAGGTGAGAATATGAGTTTTTCATGTTTTGGCTTAAAGACCAAAATGCCCTTGAGACTCACTTAAAGACCAATTGAGTAATGTGATTAACTAAAACTGTAATGTTTTTGACCAAATCAATAACTAATGACAAAATGTGTGACACGATTGGTAAGAGTTTTGGGCTATAACTAATTGGGTAATGAGATTAACTAAAACATTAATGATTTTAACAAAATTCGTAATGGTTTTAACAAAATTAATAAGTATTGATAAAATGTTTGAAAGGATTGACCTAAGAGATTTGAGCTATGACTAATTGAATAATAGAATTGACTAAAATATTAATGATTTTGACAAAAATTGTAATGGTTTCGACAAAATTGTTAAATATTGACAAAATGAGTAAAAGTGTTAACTAATTTTGTTAATGATATTGATAAATTTAGTAATGATATTTTGTCAAAACCATTTACGATTTTTGTCGAAAACATTATTGTTTTAGTTAATCGCATTACTCAATTGGTTTTTAAGTGAGTCTTAAGAGCATTTTGGTCTTTAAGCCAAAACATGAAAAACTCACCCCATCTCTTCTCTGTCATTTACAAGTTTTAATGGGTTTTGGAAGTTAAAGTGGTATTTAAATGCTTTTTTCCCTAATATATATTGGTATATCAATAAAATGCTTATTTCTTAAAAAGTTGTTTGAATTTGGTCAGTTAATTACTCAATTCAATTAATTGTTTCTTAATTTTTTTAATCATATTTTTTAAATTTAATACATCATGTCTTGTTAAAATTTATAATTACATTATTATTAATTCATTGATACTATATATGTGAGGAATATGCCATTTGTCTATACATTTTGATCTTGAGATAGATCAGTTTCTGTTACTGATGAAGGATTCAGCTTCTGTTACTGAAAGGGTACTCTTATTTGCATACCCAAAAGATACAAAAGATACTAATCCTACCTCACCATATATATATATATATATATATATATAGGATTAGGAGGTGGTGACTTTATGAGTTTAGGGAATTGTGAGTATAGTTGGCATCTTTAAAATGTGTTTGTAATGACTTTGAAATGCACAAACAACATGTTTTAAAAGAATTGAATTTTAATGTCATTTTCTGTTTGTTCCACCTTAATAATATCCAATTCTACTTCATGAAAGATATTTTTGAAAACAAAAGTCATTGCAAGCCTTGATCAAAATTTTGTTTCTTGATTGGCCTTCCTACCACAAACAGACTGAGATGGTGGTTTGCTTCTCTCTTGAGCTCGGGTCACCAGAATGTTTTGAAGCTGCTTTTGGAGCTGTGCTTCAATCTGGTGATTAGAAGCCAATCTTCTATCCAAATTTTCCTTTGCAGCTACAAGTTCTGACCCTCTCATTTCAGCAGCAGATATCTCAGAATCACATGAATTTCTATCTTTCCTCTTAAGTTCCAAGAAAGATGACCTCAGCTGAAAAGTAAAAGAGAGAGGGTGTGATGAGAAGCTTGATTTAGTAAACATTAACAGGGAAACCCCATGAATCAACATATTCACTCTCTTAAAATTCTCACATTATTGTTGCTAATCTCATGAAAATTTTGATTGAAAAGGAAAGACTTGGTCTGGTTTAACTTAAACAACTTTAACCTTTATTTACGAGCCAACTGACGGCAGAAGAAAACATTTCAAGCATGAGAGATTCTCTTAGGAAAGGTGATAACCAGCATGATTCAGTCTAGGCCATTTAAGATGTATGTTTACATGAGACTATTACAGAGTCAGCAGTTTCAAACTTCCAATGCTATGCAGCAAAAATTCACAGTCGATGTAATAGGGGAGAAAAAATTGATGACTGCTTGTAGAAGGATATGCAAGGTAGCACATTCAGAGTGGAAAGTGGAAAATAATCTATGTCGTGGAGTGGGCAGTTCAAGGAACAAATCCAATTTTTGTCTGGCTCAAGTTCAGAAAGCCCAAATTATAGCTAAGTTAAAATCACAAAAAGGATGCCATCATTTGACAAGGCATAATATCCTTGTGATAAAATATTAATTAAACAGCTCAACACAATCCCTCGTGAGGGTTAAGAAAAATAAAAACAAAGCAAAGCAAGATAAAACGGATAAAATACAAAAGACAGTTAATTATGGATCCACGGAATGCTTAAGTTGCAGGCTTTAGGTCTGTAACCTCCACCGTAGTTTCATAGAGTAGGAAATTTTCATTTTGTTCACACCTCAGAAAAATAATTATTCAGTTTACTTTTTTTTTTTGGACGAATTATTCAGTTTACTGAACAAGAGTAATTTTAGCTCTGGGTATCAGAAATGTAACATAAATTCAATTATGCACATAGACATAAAATAACTAAGACACTATTGAAAGCTCTTACACATACACACGTGGGCGTACATACTCACATATGAAGCAGACATTAGAGTTGTCTAAAAATTTCCAGCCATCCGTAGGGAAGACAGGCAAATTTCGTGAATAGGGAGCCAAGATTTAAGCAAGTTGTGGTTGGCTCAAAAAGAAAACAAGCAAGTTTTGGAAGCCAGAGGTTGGTGAATTCTATTTTATGAAGGATGAAACAATACAATTAGAACTTTTGCATGACACAGCACCCATATTATCCACTACTTCCAGTTCTATTAAGTTGTACAAAATGAATATCCATTTTTCTTTAAATTATTTGTCAAGGATTCGAAATCTAAGTTGAAGCCATGTGTTGTGGCTTAAAAGCATTACCAGGTGAAAATCATGAGTTGTTCTATAGGAATTAGGATTGAAGTCAAATTTCATTATCCTACGTAATGGACTGTTTATAGACTAATGATAGCTTACTACAGTTCACTAACTGTCATGAATATTAACATTAATTTTTTTTTTCTAAGAGTTGATTTCCATTTACCTCGTTTACTCTCTGTCTCAAATTCTCTACTTCTATTCGACATTCCACCACAAATCTATCTGCATTGTCCTTGAATTCCTTCATTTCTATCCTCTTCATTTCATAAAAGCTATCTTTGTTCCTCTACAACTCCTCAAGCTCCTCTATTTCACTCTGCAAAGACCTAAAACACACCTAACTCCAATCAAATAATTATACTCAGACAATACAAATATCACACCTCAATGCTCTTTAATTCAACTCATTTCAAAAGCTCCAGTTTCCAATTTCCCTTCAAGGTTCTTAATTTCGGACTTGAGAGCCAGAATCTTGTAGTTCCTCAATGCTACTTTATTATCAAGCAGGAAGCGCCTCTGCTCCATGGACCTGATATTTGCTAGCCTTGAAGCAAGAACCTGTGACTTCCTGGCCTGCAATCCTTCTCAGCCTGCAAAGCAAATTTACTTATTGTAAGTTTCCATAGAGGAAACATGGAAGTTTTGCTGTTTATCTTCCTTGTTTAAGTTCAGGTAAAACTTTTCAGAAATTATCACTGGCAAAAATAAGAAAACAGGTGAAATTTTGTTTTCATAATACCTAATCACGCATAAAAACGGTATCCCTAAGTTCTTTCCTCTTCCATTATGAATAACAACAAAGATTATTACACATATATAGAAAATGAATCCAAATCTTGCGCCGGAAAACTCAAATCTATGCCTAACTCTAGTCAAAATTCTCGTTCTCTCGGTGGATTTTCTCGGCAATCAAGCACCAGAAGATTTCACATAGTTCATCAGGGGTGATACAGCAGAAAAAATCACGATGATTCTACACATACAGTCGGATCTTATGTTATTTTCTTGTGCGAGTATAAAAATGAGGGATTGAAATGAACCTGAAGCAGAGACAGACGTTGGATTCTAGTGTTCTCCATATCTTGAAGTCGTTCGTGGAATGCGGAGGGAAGGGCCATTGCTGAGCGGAGAGAGTTTTCGAAATGCGATCACAGATTTGAGCTATGTGGTTTGAATCTCGCGCCATTTATACCGTCACTGTCACTGATTTTGTATGAACCATGCATATAAAACCAAATCAAATGGTAAACAAGTTTCTTAATTAGTGGGTGATTAGTTTTTGGAGAATAGTTTTTATAATTTATGAGTTAATTATGTGAGAAGATTTTTGTCTCAATTTTTGAAAAATAACTTATGAAACCATGGTTTTAAAGATTCATAAACACTCACTAAGATTATTATCTATCAATGCCTTAAACAGATTGCTTCTATAAGAAGATACGTGTATTTAAGAAAAAAAAAATTGAGAAGATCACACAAAAGGTTAAAAAAAGGAATGTAATGACAAAAAAAAAGTTCTAATAATAAGTAAGTATAATCATGGATATGTTTTCATTATCTACTTTAAATTTTGTCATTTTATATTACTCACTTGACATTGTTTAGTTATTACTCATATTCTTTTCATGATCTCATTGTGATTTTTTCTGTAAAATTGGTGTTGTAATAAATAAATGATCTTAACTAATAACCATTGAACACTTTCATTCACAATTCGTCTTGACACCTCTGAAAAGGCGTGTGTTTTATTGTAAATGGCATTCTCAAAAGCATTTGACATCTTAGAATAGACTTTAACCCTTTTTATGAAGCAAGTCGTTAGAGGTTGGCTGCTCGCAACACTTGCACTTTCCATAAGTGCAGTCTTCCTTTAAGCAAACATCAATGGAGCTGAAAGTTGGAAACAATTATACAGTCTCAAGCAACATGCCCAATAGTCTGACAAGAGGAGCATATTCTACCTACTTTTTCCAAAACAAGTGATATATGCGGTAAGAATTTCGAGTCTACCTAAAATCCAAAAAACTTGTTAAAGTACCTATACGAAATTGAAGTACCAATATGGACCCCTATTATGTTACACATCATATTCACCATAGACAGAAGAAAAATAAGAGAATATATTATAGGGTACATACCATACAAACTATAATAGTTGGGAATATCACAATCACCCACCCAAGTTTTTATTCTTATTTATATTTTTACTCCAATGCAATTAGGTTTAGCCTATAATCTACCAAGGTGAACTGGGTGTATTCTAATACCTTAAATTTTTACCATCAAGTTGTTGAAAGCCATTAAGATTGATAGATCTTAGACCAAATTCGGAGAGGCAAACTTGAAGACGTAAACCATAACAATTTATACCATCAAGTCCATATTATGACACTACAAGGGCAAGTCATGAATTTGAATCCAAAGGGAGAAGTGACAAAAATATTCTGTCCTTGGAAAATGAAGGATATAAATGACAACTTATAATCCATCCCTTCAATTATAGGTTAGAGAGCAAACACATCCGGTTATCACATAAACTGGTTTGGGTATATTTTGCCCACCAATCTGATTCCCATATCTTTATGTATACATAATATTAAAAAAAAATTAATAAATTGAACCATTCACGAGTGTGAGGTTTATTTTTGATGAAGTTATTGAAAAAAAGACGAAACTATTAAATAATAACTAAGAAAATATCATTGACATTAGACATTGTATTGTTTCCGTTTTTATCAGGTAAAATTTGGGGGGGGGGGGATTATCGCCTAACCAACCTAGATCTAACTCTTCCAATCGAATGCTTTTGTCCTTTAAGTCAGTTATTCTGGTTTCAATTTAAATATTAGTTTAATTTTAATTAAATAAAGTGGGAATCACAAGCGATCCAACGAGGATAACCCTTTTTAAGTTCGTTGCTAAGTTGCTTGCTTGCATTCGTGTGGGTCAAGTGCGATGTGTTAATTAAAATTTAATTTAATTTAGTATCTTAATTATTTTGTGAGACACGTGATATATATATTCTTCACTCCTCGTTTCCACCCGGTTCTCATTTCAGTTGCAGAGTAGCGCCTGGTGAATTGCTACTTCAACACTGATAGCGCTCTCTCTCGCACTCTCTCTCACATATTTCCTTCATCTCAGGAAATGGCCGACGAATCCAATACCACCTGCTGGTCTTTCCTGGTTTGGACTTTTCCTCTCCTTTTTCAAATTCGTTTAGCGAGAAAATTTCACACACAAACTCGTTAGTCGTCACATTCTACGCACGCGTATCTCTCGATTTGAACTTGTTGCTTCTTTGTTGCAACCTTTCGACTACGTTTTCCCGATCTAGGAGTACGATTAATGTTCAGAAACTTGAATGCAGCTAAGCTTGGATCAAATTTTTTTCTTATTGCATTTTCTTGTCATGCAAATGGAAACGTTCTTGTCGATTGGAATTGTTTTCGTTCATTTATTTATTATCATCTTGACTTTTCTGGAGCATTTTTCATTGACGGATTTGTTTGACTTTTTTTCTTGTATTTATTTAATCTTTATATATTTCCGGCTATGTGTCGATCGGATTTTGCAACTTACTAATCTTGAGCAGTTGAACTATAGGGTTGGACTGTGCCGATTGTTCTCCATTTATTTATTTTATTAATTATTTTGTATCTTTAGGACTTTCGACAGTTTTATGGTGCCAAGTATAATGAGAAGAAATTGTTGGAGAATGGCGAGAGGGGAGATATGCCTGCCAATAACGGAAATTCGTCCGGCGTTATGTCTAATGGCAACAATCATGCCAAAAGGCCTAGGGAGACGACTATCTTTGAACAGTTTCAAAGCCAGGTATCTGATGAATATATACTGACACTGACAGTGGCATTGTATCTAATGAATGTCCAATATGTGTCAATCATATACGGCTCTTTTCTTTATGTAGTGTCAACGCTTCGTAGGTGTTTGATGCTGTGATACAACACATTTTCTGTGTACTTCTCATTGACGTCTTTAAATATTACTGTCTGTTCTTGTTTAAGCTCTACTTTCTGTGTTTTAGGGGCAGAATTCATCTCTTTCGAATGGATTTTCATCAAATCATCTGGATGAAAGGCCGTATGCTTCTCTCATCCATTACTTAATATCTAGTCACGAAGTAAATATGAAGATACTTTATATTGATTTTTCATTAGTTGTTGATTGACTGTGTTACTACTGGTACTGCTGTACTTTAATTATCATTGTGTATGCCCTCAAAGTCTATGTTAATGACAGAGCTTACTTTGGCAAGCCTCTGAGCCCAGCATGTTCTAAATTTGCTAGTCTTTACACCACATATGATTGGGAATAGCATTCATGAGTCTCATAGAATTCTTAAAAAAAAAAAAAAAAATCAACATTAGATACATTGATTTTTTAAACATTTCTACAAAAGGCATATCACGGAAGTAATGAGAGTGAGATATCTCTCAAGTAATCTACTTAGTTTTGTAGTATCTCTCAAACAATCTACTTAGTTTTGTAATTTAGGTGTTCTTGCTGTGATTGAAAATTTGTATGATCGGTTAACTGAAATGTTCTGTGTCATTTGCATAATGGAACTACTAGTTATCATCTGTAATTTTGTGATGGTTTATAATGAGTTAAAGATAGTTAGATTCCTTGATGCTCAAAATCAATCTAAGACCTAAAGTAGGTTCAGTTAGGATTAAAGGGGTTTTAATTCTTTTTTGTAAATTTGCTGAAGTTTGAGCATGCTGCACATGTCTTGGGTTTGCACCAAAATAAAAGGAATAAACAGGATAAAACTTTTCTACCAAAAGAAAAAAGAAGATAATGAAATCGTGCACTTTATTCATGTTACAGCATAATCAGAAGCTGATACGAACCTTTGGTCTTTCATCATGACTGTTACTATTGGGAGTATCACCTTTCAAGTTACTTGAGGTACTATGGATGCTAGCATTCAATGCCTCTACTGATATGTGTTACTTGACATTTTCAGGCAAAAGCCCTTACTTCCACCTTTTGAATCAGCTGATATGCGTGCTTTAGGAGAGAGTTTATGCAGGTAAATTTTCTCTTCCCTCTCCCTCTTGCAATACTAAAATAAATTCAGCCAAGGAAATTACATTTCTGTTGACCAAGATTGTCATGTATTATTTTAATTTTTCAAGATTTATTTACATTTTTGCATAACATCTCACATCATATCATCTGTAGGGATATTATTCGTGGAAGCCCGAATGTTAAGTGGGAAAGTATCAAGGGTTTAGAGAATGCCAAACGTTTACTGAAAGAGGCTGTTGTGATGCCAATTAAGTACCCCAAGTAAGTGCCATTATCGAATACATGATAGGGTTAGCATATGCATATGTATATGTCTGTGTGCATGTATATTATAACTGTTAATTTTTCTCTTTTAGGAAACCGACCTCTTGTGAAGATACTCTTGTATATCTGTGATTCAGTATATGGTATTGTTACAGATATGATCATCATGATGGATGATTTAAGTCATTTTCGTCATAGAACATGGATATTTTAGTTTTACATTTTAACTTTCTGAGTTGACAATGATGATAATACAAACATTAAGGTTTATTTTGTGCTAATCTCGGTGCGTGTAAAATAATGTATCATCTTGCTGTTTGAATCGATTTCTTTTTAAAGCCCAAAACGTCTTTTGGTTTCATAAAACTCCAAGTAATTCAATTTCAAGAAAAAGATGATAATAGCCTCTGTTTTGCATGTTTTTAACTTCTACAATATTTAGCTTTTCCGATTTTTTTTTTGGGGTGCAAAAACCCTAGAAATTCTAGAAATAACTATTTTTACATTGGTATTTGATTATAGTTCACAAAAATGCTAAACTAATGGTTTAAATTAACCATCAGTATCTGCAAAAACATAAAAATGCTATGATGTAAACGTATGAAATTTGTTTCTCATAGTCAAAGTGTTCTTTTTCCTTTGTGTAGGTATTTCACTGGTTTACTATCACCGTGGAAAGGGATTCTTTTGTTTGGCCCTCCTGGGACTGGAAAGGTTTGTGCAATAATTTAAATATGCGGAGGCTTATGTATCACTTCCCAGTGTCTGGCTAAAACTGTTAGGGAATATATTATGATGTGTACTTTTTTGCAATGAGTTTCATGTTCCAGCAGGAAAAAAAATAATAGTTGAGACGGAAAGATAAATTTTTATAATTCAAAGCACTGATTCTTTCATTTTGTATTATGAATTACTGAATAGAAATTTTGGTTTGAATACTGCAGACAATGCTTGCAAAGGCAGTTGCAACAGAGTGCAAGACTACATTTTTTAATATTTCAGCATCATCTGTTGTCAGCAAATGGCGAGGCATGCTTTAATAATTTTTCTTTTTTTTTTCCTATTTTTAAGGGATGGTACTAAAAAGTTCTCAGGTTAACCACAACTACAATTGCAAGGAAATGACTGAAGATGATTTGTATGACGTATCAATTAAAAACATCTGTTTTTCTTCCATGTTGCCCATTAAGTGATGAAATCTTTCTGCAAGTATATGGTTTCTTGCCTAGTTTTTCCATTGCTGATTTATCTTACTGTCACCAATTTTACTTGAAAGTTCAAAGCAACTGTTATTTTTGCTTTGCTACATTATGATTTGCTAGAGATCAACTGTCTATTTATAAAGTTTATCTTGCATTGCAGGTGATTCAGAGAAGTTGGTGAGGGTGTTGTTTGAGTTAGCTCGGCACCATGCACCCTCAACAATATTTCTTGATGAGATTGATGCAATCATTAGTCAACGTGGTGAAGCACGCAGTGAGCATGAAGCAAGTAGACGGCTTAAGACTGAGCTACTCATACAGGTGATGCATGTTTTCATATTGAACATGCTTTTATCATCATCAAGTTATTAACTTGTAAATGTGGAAAGGCTGATCAATTAATGCTTTCATTTTTATGAAGTTCTGATTGCTTATGACCACTATGAACCCTCAACAAACTATGTTTGAAAACTCTTTTGGCATGGTTTCATCTATTAAATGCTGGAGCTTTATGCGATGATTTCTTGTGATGAAGTTTCTAGTAAATTGACTTTATTGTGCTGTAATACAACCTTGGAAAGTTAGCAGTTAAATATTATTATTTGTTTGCTTTTAAAAAGCATTTATGAGATTTACCAAGAAGGTACTGATTAGAATTTTTTCATCTCGAAGATCCTCAAGAATCCAAGAAATTTGCACCCATAAAAGTTGTTTCATGATTTCTTAGTCCTGCTTTAGCACCCCTTTTTTATTGCCACATACAGGCATATGAATAATGTACTTGCAACAATTTCTGAGTAATTCTTAGGACTTTCAGTCACTTTGGGACTTAGTCTTTGCCTGATAATATTCTGATGGACTTCAGATGGACGGTTTGACAAAAACCAATGAACTTGTTTTTGTTTTGACGGCAACAAATCTTCCCTGGGAATTGGATGCAGCCATGCTCCGACGTCTTGAGAAGCGTGTATCCTTCAAATATATAATTGCTTTTTGGGTTTTGATCTATATCCAACATATTATGGGTTAATAGTCAAGAAGCATAAATAATTACATTCATCATGGAACACATACGCAGCTAGCACCAACAGTCATATCCTTGTAATTGTACACAATACATTTAGTCCAGCATTCTTATATTTTCAAAATAAGCGCATACAAAAGCCTGGTTGGTCTATTAAAAAGCCTACCCCGCTTCAATCATTCTAGTCCTGCCTCAGCATTTTTATCTAGTTCATTTCATATATATATATATATATATATATATATATATATGATGCCAAATTAGAATTAATCTTGGGACTAAATATTCTGGTGATTCTAGTCCAAAGGTTGTCCCTTGACAATGATCAAAGATCCTCGTACCACTCCCAGAACCAGAAGCAAGAAGAGCAATGGTTGAGGAACTCCTTCCACAACATGATGGTGGGGAGCAGATCTGCTATGATTTCTTGGTGGAGCAAACAGAAGGATTTTCAGGCTCAGATATTCGTTTACTGTGTAAAGAGGCAGCGATGCAGCCCTTGAGACGCCTGATGTCACAACTTGAGCAGAGACAAGAGGTGGTGCCTGAAGAAGGTATGCAATCTACGAAATTTAGCCTCAATAAGATTATTTGGTAAAATTTGTCCACACCATAAACGCTATACATAAGGTGGTAAAATGCTTGGTTAAGTTGAGCAAAGATGCGGCCCCAACAAAAAAAAAAAATGAAAGGTTGAGCAATGGTCAGTGACTGTTTCATGTATTCACAATTTCACTTGTCAACTCTTAATAATCTATAAACCCTTTCATCCATTTGAAATTTATGCTTATCTGAGAAAAGAACCATGTGGTATGGGTTTCTGGAAACAGTTTTCTATTTTTCAAAGTAAATAAAGACTGAAATGCTGTTTTTGAATGCTATATTTTGAAAACAATTTTGTTCCTATTTTTCGTTACAGAAAATAGAATCAAGTATAACACGTATTTTAATCAATTTTTGTATTATAACTGTCACAAATCTCTAATTAGATAGATTCATTCATTTGATTATCATCAAACTGCTGCTCTATGTATCGTTTGTATATTCTGAGTCTAATTAATGTTAATATTCAAAAAAATTTGTATCAATAAATTTACAGCAGTGCATGCTGAACAAAGTTTGGACATGGAAGCATAAGCATTAATCCTGTGAAACTTAAGGACAACTGTTTGTTGGAGTTGGTTTCTCAAATATGATCCATCCACGCTGGAAGATGTGTTGGCTATTTTTTTAGTACTTGTGATTAATTTTCACTCACCATAAACTAACTGAATGTTTGAAATGCAGAGCTGCCAAAGGTGGGGCCAATCAGAACAGAAGATATAGAGGTAGCTTTGAAGAATACACGACCATCTGCTCATCTGCAGGCTCCCAAATATGAGAAGTTCAATAATGATTATGGCAGTCAAATTCTTCATTGAAAATATGTAGCTTTGCTTAGCTACGGTAAAGTTGGTAGTGAGCTCTTCCAATTGTACTGCATGTTCTTACCTCACCACCCAGGTTTCTTTGAGCGCCTTGGGTTTTACTGCTTTCATAAATTGAATTGCCAATACATGCACATCCCCCTTCAAAGGTGTAAACTGAAAAGTGCACTGATTCTAGTGTCTGAATATCGAACACAAAGGTGATAACGTAGATATGTCATGTATGGTGTCATGATTTTTCTTGAGATAATGATGATAAGTGCTTGTGCACGTAAGATGAGACAACATTCATCTCACATACTTACCTCATATGCTGTAAATCACGATTGAAAAGTTATTTTTGAAAACTTCAATCGCTGTTTCAAACGAGTACAGTATTCATTGCTTGCTTCTATTGTGAACACCCGTCTCATGCTTTTATTTTTCTTTGGCAATTATTTAGTATTACCAGGTCAGTACTTTCCCCCCCCTTGTCATTCACCTGTTTGTATCACTCTATTACTAAAACCATCTTGAGATATACAGTACACACACATATATATAGTATTTTAAGGGGTATCTTTAATATTTGAATTTGTTTTTTCCTTGCCAGCAAATTTGAAGCTTTTCCAGAATCAAGAAATTCACAAATATATAGGGATAGTATTTTATGTTAAATTGAGCGTTTGAACTATTTTATTTACATTAATGAAGTTAATTAAATTAGTATTTTTACCAAACCAAAGCCCAATAATCAAAACCCAACATACGACTCTTCCAATGAAAGACTTTAGTTCAATCAAGACACTCAAAAAAAGAGTTACATTCGTATTCTCTTTCTCTCAGTCGTAACCCTTAGAGGTGAAACAAAATATGAAAAAGAGTGACGGCTGAAAAAAAGTCGGTGGTCGGCAGAGAAGGAAGGTGGCTGGGGGAGTAGGTAGAGAGACAAAAGGTTTGGTGAGGGAGTTGATGTGGCAGTGTTATTTGAATTTACATTATTTTTTCTTATTTTTAATAAGAGTTTTAGTAGTATAAATAGGTGCATTAATATCATTGTAAGACATATATGAGTTTGAATAAACATTTGAGTTTGGTTCCTATACCATTTTTGGTACCAGAGCTTGGTTCCAAAAGGCTAGAGAGCGAGAGAGTGAGGAGTGGGTTAGAAACAAAAACGTTGAGAAAACGGGGGTGTTGAAATTTCACCTTCGGAGCATTTTTTGAAGAAACCGACCTCACCATCGTGTTCAGAAGGCTGGAAAACCTCAGGAAAGTGCCGGACATCGTCGAAAACGGGCTCCACGCACTGCCTCGAGCATTGCCGGAATAGTGCTTACGGCCGCCGGAATAATGTTCGTCGTCGCCGGAAAGTCGCTGGAATCCAGAGATTGAAGACGATGACGTCAGCTGACACGTCATCCTGACATGTCCAGTCAGCGACAAATCAGCCAACCGTTGACTGCCACATGTCGGACTTGCCAAGTCATTAGGTCCAGTCAGCTAAACTTTCCAAAATTACAATTTTGCCCACGAATTTTGGTTAAAATTATAGTTTCTGACCCAAAATTTTCAGAAATTGTATGTTTGGCCTAAAATTTTGCAAAAATTACATTTTTACCTTTCATTCCCAAAAACACTAATCCTATCCCTATACCTTTCCACCTTATACGTAATAATTGTGTACCTTAAGCCCTAAGTTTACAAATATTGCCCCAAAATGCCTCCAAGACGCAGGAATACGCACGAGATTGAGATGGAAGAAATGAGACAACGGCTACAGGATCTAGAAGCTACTGTAGAAATGCAGCAAGCTTTGCTAGAAACCAGCAGAGAACCCCCAGAAGGCGATTTGGATAGCAATAGTTCGACATCCACTGATTATCGCCGCCGTCTGCGACAACCATCATTCCGCCCTAATGACATTAAAGTGGATGTACCCGAATTTGAAGGAAGGCTCCAGCCAGAAGAATTCATTGATTGGCTTCAAACTGTTGAACGAGTTTTCGAATACAAGGAGATTCCTGATAAGCATAAGGTTAAAATTGTCGCCATCAAGCTGAAGAAACATGCGTCCATATGGTGGGAAAATCTCAAGAAAAGGCATGAAAAAGAAGGAAAAGGCAAGATCAGAACGTGGGACAAGATGCAACGAGAGCTCTCACGTAAGTTTCTCCCTGAAAATTATTATCAATATAACTTTCTTCAATTACATAATCTCCGCCAAAAGGTTATGTCTGTGGAAGAATATACCAGGGAATTTGAAAATCTCATGATAAAGTGCGATATCCAAGAGAAAGAGGAGCATACAATAGCCCGTTATCTTGAAGGGTTGAATACCAATATTGCCCATCCAGTACAGCTCTAACAATACTGGACCCTAAACGATGTCATCCGTCTAGCTATCTGTATCGAGAGGCAGTTACCTAAAAGGTTTCCGTATGAGCTCACAGGTCGACGCCGGGAGCGCGCTACCAGTCACAATCACGGTGACAACGTGTCCGCGGGTATATCCTCATCCCGGGCTTGGGCCGCCGTCGCAATCCACATCGGTTTACGCTCCGAGCCGATCGGCGGACCGACTTGTACCGTTCCACATCCGACCGGGGTGCATCACCAGCGCCCATCCACTTCTCTCCCAACAATTTCAGCACTCTTTGACTCTCTTTTCAAAGTCCTTTTCATCTTTCCCTCGTGGTACTTGTTCGCTATCAGTCTTGCCACGTCATCAATAAGCATAGGAAAAGAAACTAACGAGGATTCCCCTAGTAACGGCGAGCGAACCGGGAACAGCCCACCATGAGAATCGGTCGCCCCCGACGTCTGAATTGTAGTCTGGAGAAGTGTCCTCAGCGGCGGACCGAGCCCAAGTCCCCTGGAAAGGGGTGCCGGAGAGGGTGAGAGCCCCATCGTGCCCGGACCCTGTCGCACCACGAGGTGCTATCGGCGAGTCAGATTGTTTGGGAATGCAGCCCCAATCGGGCGGTAAATTATATCCAAGGCTAAATACTGGCGAAAGACTAACCGAACCGTCTAATAGCTGGTTCCCTCCGAAGTTTCCCTCAGGATAGCTTAAAATGGTATAGGAACCAAACTCAAATGTTTATTTAAACTCAGATATGTCTTACAATGATATTAATGCACCTATTTATACTACTAAAACTCTTATTAAAAATAAAGAAAAATAATGCAAAGTCAAATAACACTGTCACATCAACTCCTTCACCAACCCTTTTGTCTCTCCACCTACTCCCTCAGCCACCTTCTTTCTCTGCCGACCACCGACTTTTTTTCAGTCGTCACTCTGTTTCATATTCTATTTCATTCTCCCGAGGTTGGACAGGACTCGTCCTCGAGTCAGAATCAATGTCATTGTCAATATAGGAAGATAAGTCAGCAGCGTTTAAGGTAACAGAGATTCCATAAGCACCTAGTAGTTCGACTTTGTAGACATCATGGTTGATATTCTCCACTATTTTCAACGGACCTTCAACTTGTTGATATAATTTGGCATTTAGATGCTTAAGGAATCGCAAATGAATCCAAACTAAATCTCCCACATTAAAGATTCGTTGCTTTTGAATATTGTGCCTTTGTGACTTGGGCTTCTGTTTCTGAATTCGATCACAGACCTGCTCATATAGTTTCTTAATTTCTTTAGCTCATTGGTCTGCATCTGTGCTGTAATATTGCTTGTCAGGTGGCAACCGAGATGGTATCTCTTCATATGAAAATTTGGATAGTAAGGGCATAACTCCCAACGATGGGGTGAACTTGCTATTCATATCGAGCGAGCATCATAATAGAACTCAACATCCGGGGTTCGGATTTCGTCACCATTAATTGTAACTTCTCGATTAAAGACACCAGTGGCTTGAATTTATCGGGTGGTAAGGGTGCGAGCTGAATTTTCTCACCATCCTTCTGGAAGGAATATGTGTTTGTGTAACCAACATACAGAGCACGTCGATCATATTGCCAAGGCCTCCCCAGAAGAAGATGACAGGCATCCATAGGAACAACATCACACCAAGCTTCATCATGATACCTTTTACCCATATAAAAATCAACAAGGCATCGTTTAGAAACTTTTACCTCATTTCCTTCGTTAAGCCATTAAAGCTTGCAAGGGCACAGATGGTTGAGAGTTGACAGTTGCAACTCTTCTACCATGTAGTTAGAGACAACATTTTCACAGCTTCCGTTGTCAATGATGACGTCACAGACTTTTCCTTGAGAAGTACAACGAGTATAAAAAATATTGTGACGTAGCCAAGGCTCTTCTTTTATTGTTGCTGTATGCAAGCTTCTTCTAATCACAAGCATCGAAAGCAACAAATCTTTAATGTGGGAGATTTAGTTTGGATTCATTTTTGATTCCTTAAGCATCTAAATGCCAAATTATATCAACAAGTTGAAGGTCCGTTGAAAATAGTGGAGAATATCAACCATGATGTCTACAAAGTCGAACTACCAGATGCTTCTGGAATCTTTGCTACCTTAAACGCTGCTGACTTATCTTCCTATATTGACAATGACATTGATTCTAACTCGAGGACGAATCCTGTCCAACCCCGGGAGAATGAAACAGAATATGAAATAGAGTGACGGCTGAAAAAAAGTCGGTAGTCAGCAGAGAAGGAAGGTGGCTGGGGGAGTAGGTGGAGAGACAAAAGGCTTGGTGAGGGAGTTGATGTGGCAGTGTTATTTGACTTTGCATTATTTTTCCTTATTTTTAATAAGAGTTCTAGTAGTATAAATAGGTGCATTAATATCATTGTAAGACATATCTGAATTTAAATAAACATTTGAGTTTGGTTCCTATACCAAGAGGGTCAGCTGTTTTTCCAGATCTTGCATCAGTCCATGCTTTTGCAATTGTTCTCTTCATTTCCTCATCTCCTTCCTCACACATATTCTGCAATGCTCAACAATACTGAATCAGCTCAACATCATGTGCTCGGATACTAGCAATACTATCTAACTAATTCTTACACTTCATCATTGAAAAATCCAAAGACAAACTTACACCTCATTTCTATACCAATCATCTTCTTTTACATGTGCTATATGTATTTCAACAAAGAGTTATGTCTCCGGAAATCAAGTTTCTTACCATTATATAAACATTATCAGTCTAATTTCTAATTATTAAGATTAACACGTGAATCTCATTATGCATCAAATAGTAATGCTGAGAAGACCAGACCTAAGAAAAATATCTCATTAATAACAACAAAATAAGAATTAACAATAACATCCTTAGCAGACTAGAGAGAAATCTGACCTTCATTAGGTCCATGATTCCAGCCATAGGGTCTCTCTCTTTATCCTAATTAGGTTTCATCTGTAGCTTTGGAAAATAAAAATAATTAGCATAACATATTGCAAAGTACAGGAAAAAGAACCATCATCTCTCACTCACATTTCATTACCTCGTCTTCTTTGAAGTGAAGATCTAGCCAGTTTCCTTTGGAAGCCTTGACCAATGTGATGATCACCCTTGTAGGCTTGACCAACACTATGCATTTCTCAGGTACTATCTCATTGTGCAGTTTTGGTATAGCACATCGGTAGTTCATGCCCTGGATATCGTGGAATTTTACATCAAAGGACATTGGTTTGAACTCCGTCTCAATCTTATTCTCCTCAACTCCCTCTAGAGACACAAATATCTGCAACGGGAGATTAGACAAAAGAAAGAAAAATTAGTCATCAAGGAAAGCAAGATTATAATTTGCCAATATGTTAGCCAATCAACAAGTAGCCGCAACAAGGAATTTACAACCTTCATAACCACTAATTTACTTCAAATTGAAAAATTCAATGAAATGCAACTAAAATGATAATGTTATTGCTTATTAATGCCAAACAAATTAATGTTCTATCATGAGAATCCTGATCTGGAGAATGGCTCCTAAAATCATTACCCTACGGGTGGCTTAGACTAATAATAATAATAATAATAATAAAGCATCATTTGTTCTTACCTTGACTTTTTCATTATCTTGATCCCAACTGAATGAACTAAGTGTGGAATACTTGAGCGCTGGAACGGACGGCACCTTAGTTCCAGTTGAAATTGGAGCTGGAATCTGTGGCGGCAGTGCAGACGATGTCCCCTTTGATAACTGCCAATTAAATCAACAAAAATAAACATTAGGCACTACATGCAAAAAATTAACCAGGAACTAAAACTCCAAAACATTCTCATATGCATCAATCACTACCCTTAAGCCCTACTAGTCTGATCACCAGAAGCACCTTATCCACAGACTCAAACGATTACTGTCTACATGAAAAATGCCACAAGCAAACTAACTGTTATGAATAAACTTAAGAACCTCCAAAATCAACATTAAGGAATCAAGTTGTCAACCACAAAATCTGAGAAGCTTATTACAATAATAGTATCAGAAGATACTATCACTTAAGTTATAAACAAATATACATAAGTTCAGTCCTTCCTATTCCATCAATTTGAATTGCAGGAGAGATCTTCTCAAAAGTTTTTTTTTTGAGCTTGGGTCACCAGAATGTTTTGAAGCTGCTTTTGGAGCTGTTCTTTAATTTGGTGATTAGAAGCCAATCTTCTATCCAAATTTTCCTTTGCAGCTACAAGTTCTGACTTTCTCATTTCAGCAGCAGATATCTCAGAATCACATGAATTTCTATTGTTCCTCTTAAGTTCCAGGAAAGATGACCTCAGCTGAAAAGTGAAAGAGAGAGGGTGAGATGAGAAGCTTGATGTAGTAAACATTAACCGGGAAACCCCATGAATCAACATATTCACTCTCTTAAAATTCTCACATTCTTGTTGCTAATCTCATGAAAATTTTGATTGAAAAGGAAATACTTGGTCTGGTTTAACTTAAATAACTTTAAGCTTTATTTACCAGCCAACTGCATAAGAACACATTTCAAGCATGAGAGATTCTCTGTAGGAAAGGTGATAACCAGCATGATTCAGCCTAGGCCATTCAAGATATATGTTTACATGAGACTATTACAGAGTCAGCAGTTTCAAACTTCCTATGCTATGCAGCAAAAATTCACTGTCGATGTAATAGGGGAGAAAAAATTGATGACTGCTTGTAGAAGTATATGCAAGGTAGCACATTCAGAGTGGAAAAGTGGAAAATAATCTATGTCGTGGGGTGGGCAGTTCAAGGAGCAAAACCAATTTTTGTCTAGCTCAAGGTCAGAAAGCCCAAATTACAGCTAAGTTAAAATCACAAAAAGCATGCCATCATTTGACAATGCATAATATCCATGTAATAAAATATTAAGTAAACAGCCCAACACTATCCCTCGTGAGGGTTAAGAAAAACAAAAACAAAGCAAAGCAAGATAAAAAAGATCAAATACAAAAGACAGTTAATTATGGATCCACGGAATGCTTAAACTGCAGTCCTCAGGTCTGTAACCTCCACCGTTTCATAGAGTAGGCCATTTTCATTTTGGTCTGAGCTTAGAAAAATAATTGTTCAGATTATTGAACAAGAGTAATTTTAGCTTTGGGTATCAGAAATGTAAGATAACTGAAATTCTGCTGATAGACATAAAATAACCAAGACATTATTGAAAGCTCTCACACATAGACATGAGGGCGTACATACCCACATATGAAACAAACATTAGAGTTGTCTAAAAATTTGCAGCCATCTGTAGGGAAGACAGGCAAATTTCGTACGAGCCAAGATTTAAGCAAGTTATGGTTGGCACAAAAAGAAAACAAGCAAGTTTTGGAAGCCAAATGTTGGTGAATTCTATTTTATGAAGGATGAAACAATACAATTAGAACTTTTGCATGACACAGCACCCATATTATCCACTACTTCCAGTTCTATTAAGTTATACAAAATGAATATCCAGTTTTCTTTAAATTATTGGTCAAGGACTCGAAATCTAAGTTGAATCCATGTGTTGTGGCTTGAAAGCATTTCCAGGAGAAAAGCATGAGTTGTTCTATGGGAATTAGAATTGAAGTCAAATTTCATTATCCTACATAATGAACTATTTATAGACGAATGATCGCTTACTTGAGAACAGTTCACTAATTGTCGTGAATAGTAGCACTAATTTTTTCTAAGAAGAGTTTATTTCCATTTACCTCATTTACTCTCTGTCTCAAATTCTCTACTTCTATTCGACATTCCACCACAAATCTCTCTGCATTGTCCTTGAATTCCTTCATTTCTATCCTCGTCGTTTCATAAAAGCTATCTTTGTTCTTCTCCAACTCCTCAAGCTCCTCTATTTCACTCTGCAAAGACCTAAAATATACCTACATCTAATCAAATAGTTATACTCAGACAATACAAATATCACACCTCAATGCTCTTTAATTTACCTCATTTCAGAAGCTCCAGTTTCCAATCTCCCTTCGAGGTTCTCAATTTCGGACTTGAGAGCCAGAATCTTGTAGTTCCTTAATGCTACTTTATTATCGAGCAAGAAGCACCTCTGCTCCATGGACCTGATATTTGCTAGCCTTGAAGCAAGAACCTGTGACTTCCTGGCCTGCAACTCCTTTTCAGCCTGCAGACAAATTTACTTATTGTAAGTTTCCATAGAGGAAACCTGAAAGTTTTGCTGTTTGTCTTCCTTGATTAAGTTCAGGTAAAACTTTTCAGAAATTCTCACTAGTAAAAATAAGAAAACCGGTGAAATTTTGGTTTCCAAATATCTAATCACGCATAAGAACGGTGTCCCTAAAGTTCTTTCCTCTTCGATTATGAATAGCAACCAGGATTATTACACATACAAAGAAAATGAATCCAAATCTATCGCCGGAAAACATAAATCTATGTCTATCTCTAGCCGAAAAGGGGGGAAAAGTGTGAATTATCAATTTATATTCTCGTTCTCTCGGTGGATTTTCTCGGCAACCAGGAAGCAAAAGATTTCACACAGTTCATCGAGGGAGATACAGCAGAAAAAATCACTAAGATTCTACACATACAGTCGTATCTTGTATATTTTTCTTGTGTGAATATAAAAATTAGGGATTGAAATGAACCTGAAGCAGAGACAGACGTTGGTTTCTAGTGTTCTCCATATCTTGAAGTCGTTCGTGGAATGCGGAGGGAAGTGCCATTGCTGAGCAGAGAGTTTTCGAAATGCGATCACAGTTTTGGGCCATGTGGTTTGAATCTCGCGCCATATATACCGTCACTGTCACTAATCATACATGAACCATGTATATCGCAAAATCAGAGAGCAGTCATGTTAAAGGTCTCATTTAATTATGAGTCTGTTGGGAACTCTTTTTTTTTAATTTAGTTTTTATAGAAGCCTAATTAAAAAAAAACTAGATTTAAAATGTGATTTGTGTTTGGATTGACGGTGAGAGAAGTGATTTTTTTTTAACATTGAACCTGTTTGGATTAATATTTGAAAAACCCGTTTAAATAGGAAATGACTAAAAAAATGTATAAACCTTGTTGGATACTACATATATATTGTTATAATTGATGTTAAAAAATATAAATATATTTTTTTAAAATAAAAAACTCAATGAAAAAGTTCAAAAGCCCATTGATAGAAGCTCAAAAGCTAAAAAAATGAGCTTAAGGAAAAAAGCTCTTTTTTATTAAAAGTCCATTATAAGCTAATGATTTTACAAACACTTATCATGTGCTCTAATGAGCTTTTGATGTCCAAATGGGCTTTTTTCCTTATCTAATATGTTTCCAAACACACCTTATAAAACCAAGATATAAAATTGAGAAGATCACCGCAAGGTTTAAAGAAATAGAAGAATGTAATGACCAACAAAGTTCAACTCACCGTTCCTTTGCATTATATATAAGAGTATTTGGAGAGTTAATTTTGATTCTAAATATTATGTAAGATATAGTTTTTAAATTTGTCAATATTTTTATAATTTACACTTATTGATACTCCCTCAGCAATAATCAAAGGGGGAAGAAAAAAAGGAATAAAGAAAGATGACTAAAGTATTTTAGAATATATATGACATATTGAATAATCTAACTAACTTCATTAATCTAATCAAATTATATATATCTTATATTAAGGACTAGAAGGAGTAACACCTCATGTCATTAATATAAGAGTTAGATGACTTTTTTGGAGAGATTAAGGAAAATAATTAGGTTACATTAAAATAATTATATTTATCATTTTCTCTAAACTAATTTGCTTAACTTATAAATTAATATATAATGTAATGATACATAACATATGAATAAAATAGTTTATTTAACTTCTCTCGTCTCTATAAAAATAAAAAAATAAAAATAAAAAGCCAATTGTCTCTCAGAGGAAATAATGATTATGGATTTATTATCATTTTGCGCATTAAAACTTGTTATTTTATTTTACTCATTTTTTACAAAATTTTTTAGTGATTAGGTTATTTTCTTAATCACGTTGTGATTTTTCCTAGAAAGTTGGTTTTGTAATAAATAAATGATCTTACTTATTTTCTAATTGGAGTTTAGGCTTGATGGTGTGAGCATTTTAGTTTCATCAATCAAAGTAGCAAGCTCAAAATGGTCCATTGAACTCAAAATGGGGAAAAGTTCTGGGCCATTTCCTTTCTATGATGGTTAATATGTATGGCCTCAATTGAATAGCTTGACATGAATTAGTTGTTTTTCATTTGCTTTTTTTCCCCTAACGGTTGTTTTTTATTTGCTAACCATGTTCTTCTCGACCCAATAATATTTGTGCTTTTGTAACGTCATTTAAAATAGATTATCTATGATTTATACACAGGGATATTTCATTTATTTGTAGGTTAATGCCTTTTTTATTTAAATAATATTACTCTTTTTAAAGTTATGTATAACTATTTTTTATATATTTTAATTCAATTATATTATTTTAATTATAATTGGGTTAACTTTAGTTTCAATCACGATTATACCACTAACCTTTAAATCATTGTCTTTAACAGGTTTAATAACTTCTAGTTTTTAGTGCTTTACCCATAGGACCCATTCTCATCTGCCATGGATCTCTCAACTCCCAAATTAACGATCAAGTTTCACGAAAAGTGTCAAGACATGAGTTGAAAAGTATTCTAGATAAAAGGATAACCTTGAAAATAAGAAAAGTGTAAAAAAAAAAAAACAGAGGATTCAACATTATTATGCAGCTAGCATAGGTAGATATAGGTATGTTTAGATAATCTCTATAAGTGATTTTTTATCGTGATTTACGGAATACGAGGTAGCTTTTACGGTCTACGAAATAAATATGTGGAAGAGTTTTATCTTAATTTACGTGAATCAGACTTATAAAATAAGTCAAACTTAACCAAACAATGCTATAGATAGATAGATAGACATACGTAGAGGTGTTGAATCAAAATGTGAAAGGTACTTGACAAGTGCAGGTTATAAATGATGAACAAACATAATTCTTCACTGTTGCTCCCTGACATTTGAGCAAGGCCATGTTAAAGTCGGCTTTAAAAGCCTAAGATTCTCAATTCAAGGGGAGGGAGACACACAGGCACAAATAATGGAAAACATATCACCAACAACATGTAGAAAATGGACAAAGACTCTCTCTTGCCTTGTGTGATGAACAGTACCTTCATTATTTTGCTTTGAATTGATGGCTTACTGACATAACATAGCAGATGGGCTGTGTTCTCATGTACTGGCATAGTTCTAAAAACATTGAAAGGGCCATCCTTTGAGAATCCATTTCACACTAAGGAGTTAAATCATCTTTCGACTTTTTCAGATTTTAGTATTTTGACCGGATTTAATGCATTCATGTTGGTACATACATCATATAGTTGGGATTTAAGTATTCTGATTGGACTTAATACATCAATGCTTGTCATGGTCTTGAAAACTGAATCTGACATTGAATTAGCCGAAGCAATAATACAAGGGGTTAGTGGTATAACTGAGGCCGGACATATCACAATTAGAATATATATATATAACCATAAAAACCATATACCATCTAATAAAACAAAGCTATTACTATCTAAATCTGATGGATTACTATTTTTTTTAAATTCAAAACAACATCATTTCAAGTTTAGTAAATAGAAAATTATATAAAATCCCACCGGCTTGTACCATATTAATCCTAAACAATTTGTTGCTCGTTTGGATTAGCTTATGGAAGCTTTATAAGTGCTTATAAATCGTGATTCACGGAATACAAAGTAACTTTTACGGTTTATGAAGTAGCTTTTATAATTTACGAGGTATTTTTACGGTCTACGAGGTAAATATGTAGAAGAGATTTATCTCAATTTATGTAAATCAGACTTATAAAATAAATCGGAATGTAAATTGAGTTTCTAAATATCTGCTTGGTCTTGGGTTACTCTTCCCTCAAGGTAACTGATTACCTAGGCCATCTAAGTGGGACAGGTCATTGGATTGCATATCAGGCTGACCAGGCCTAGTTTTCACACCAAAAGTATGATTGCACATAGTTTGAATTTAAGTATTAATTATTAGGCTATGAGAGAAAGGTTGCTCTAATCTTGATTGGAAAATAAAGATTTTAATTAACTGACATCGAATGCTTTTCTAGCAATGGACCTATTAACAACTACTAAATATGGTATAGCCTTGAATATGTTAATATATTTTTTATATGCTTAATTTTATTCAAAGTATGAAAATTAAATGTATAAGGCTGTTTTAAACATAATTAGAGATGGGGATTAATTAGAATCGGTTTGGCTTACATGGGCGGCAAGGCCGAGTTATAGACAAAATCCCTCTTAGGGTTGAGACTATCTTATTGGAATCCTACTATTTTAGGATTATGATTTTGACTTTAAATGCATTGTTCATTGATAAGTAAAATATTTGTATATTTATTTTTCATTATATGATGATTTTATGGATGATATTTGAGTTTAATGTAATCAATTTAAGTGTAATTAATAAAAAAAATAATGATTTTCTTGCAGCTACAGACAGTACCATATTAAAAAAATTAAAGAAGGCATTTTAAGGGAATTTTTTATTGTTCATATGGTATTGTAGCATATACGGAACTGTAGAAAAATACGGGAAGTGTAGAAAGATACGGACACTGTAGCAGCTGACTGTTCACACGCGGGATTCACGATAGCATCTACTGTTCAGAGTGCGGTCAGGTGCAAAAATGTGTTTTCCTGTAGTAAAATACTGTAGCGGGTTACTGTTCAAAACGTGTTTTGCTGTAACAAATTCACTGTAGCAGTCCGAAAATGAAGCCTATAAATAGAGCTTCTTGGCACCCTAAGTGTGTGTTTGGAAACTCTCTAAACCATGGTTTGCGTAAATCGAGATAAAACTCTTCTCACAAACTTATTTTGTAAATCGTAAAAGCTATTCTCAAAAGCTAATTCAAATACACACTAAAATGAAGATAAAAGAAGAGAGAGAGCGCTTCTATTTTAGAGAGAGTTGTTATTTTTAGACTTTATTTCTTGCAGTTTTTTTACTTCTTGCATGCCTCCTACATGGATGGTTTTACCTTCTATATGGAAGGCCTAGGTAGTCTTCATTTATGGATGGTATAGGTTGCCACCTACATGAAATGTTTTACCTCCTATATGGTAGGCACTAATGACGGATTGAATCTTAACTTATTAAATCTAGTTTTAATTTTTCCTTCATGATTGAGTTTTAATTATTGTTCTTACTGCTTTCAATTGATTGACCACCTTTTAGATGATTTTAATATGCATGTTGAGACCGGAAGGAGATGCATGTATGTGAATCATATAATTAAAACCATCATTTGCATATGAAATAGAAATATATTCATATGGGTTGTGCAGTCTTAATGAGTTTCATAAATCTTAATGCATGATTAATTGCTTAAATTCATATAGGAATATATTGGGTTAGTAATTAATTATAGAATTACTTGACCTTGGAAGATGCTAGTAATTAAATTAGGGAAACTCAACTATCAATCATGTGGAATAAATTGGACTAGAATAGATAAGTGATTCAATCCAGAATTTATTAAGTGAAATCTAATCCCTAAAGCTTTTTATCATATTTGTCTTCATATCACTTGTATTCATAGTTCATCATTTTTATCTTACAATCTCAATCACAACTAATCAACTGACTAAATAGTATTAAGATTACCAATTTGGTACTTAGTAATCAATCCTCGTGGGAACGATACTCTACTCACTTCTATGTTACTTGTTTACGACAGTGTACACTTGCACTTTCTAAATGCATCATCCTACACTCGTAACATTCATCCAAATAATAAATTAGGTTAGTGCATGTTTGGATTAGCGGTAAAAAAGTGACTTTTTTCTAATGTGGCTTTTGCAAAAGTCATATTCAAAAAAAAGTTAAATTGTAAATGTGATGTGTTTGGATTAGCGGTGGGAGAAATGACTTTTTTTAACATTGAACCTGTTTGGATTGGCTTTTGAAAAGCTCGTTTAGATGTAAATTGACTGAAAATGGCATGAACCTAATTGAATACTACATATATACATATATTGTCGTATGATTGTCCTGTTTTTTCATTAAATGCGCGCAGAATGAACTTCCATCCATCCTTTGTGAATGAAGATCCTTAACGTTCTTTATTATATATTTGTTCAAGACATTCTTGTATGAAAATTCTCGTGGTATCGACATCACACGTTGCCTTACTTTTGTCCTTCTTCATACTTATATGTCAACTATGAACAAGTTTAGAGAAACAAATTTTAAGAAATAGAAGAATTAAAGTCTATAATCAACCTTGGCAAAATAATCAAACATTTATTTAATGAATGTAAGAAGTAATAAATCTATAACACCATTGCCACAAAAAAATTTGAAAATACAATAGCCACTGAATAAAGGGAAAACCAATGGCTTACTTGACACTGCTCTAACAATGGCTTACTTCATTCAGAAAGCATCCAAACCAGTGCCAATTAACTAACCATCAACAAACATATCAATTATAAAAAAGAATATACCCTTAAATCTGATGTAAGAAAAATAAATATAAATAAGTTCTCCAAATTTTTAATAGTTTCAAGCTTGACCTATAAATGAAATATTTAGCAAAACTTAAGTCTATAAACTCCATCGAGCCCAGACGTAGTATATATATTATATAGTTTTAATTTAAAGACTTTTCAAAAATTGAAAATAAAAATAATTTTCCCCCAAATCCTACAGTTATAAAGGGAATAAACAAAACTAAAGACAATGAGTGATTTATATATTTCTAAACTTGCAACCGGCGGTCCGAGGAAAGACATGTGAAACCAGAAACCAGAAGAAAAAAAACCAAAAACTTCAAACAGAAACAAGAAGCATTCAGTATACATGTACTTGAAAAAAAAAAACTTCGTCCTGGTGAGGAAAAATAGAGCATATAACCAGTGTTTTTGCAGAAACCAGAAACCAAGAAAAACAGAGTATACAAACAGTGTTTTTGCAAAAAAAACTTGAAAACAGAAACCAGAAGCTTGAACAAAAACATGAAACGGTTGCCATTGTTGTTGCTTCTTGTAAAACAAAAACCAGAAGCATGAGGAAAAATAGAGTATATAACCAGTGTAGCCTAAAAACCACTAAAAAGAAAAAAAGAAAATAACGGACTCACCTCATGGCGACAACTCCGGTGAGTTTGTACTTTTCCAGCCACCCCACAATATCCGAACACCACAGATCATCTCAATCAACCACATATCTTCCCAACATAAGACAACCCCAACAGCTCGCGACGGTGAAGACGCCAAGAACATACAAGAGCTGCTCGCGAATGTCGCCAACGACCAGAAGGAAGAAGACACGAGAACGTTGTCAGATAGGTTCAACCAATTCGACATTCAACAGATCAACATGTGATCTTTCGCTAACTTATAGATCTGAAGCCACGACTGGAACGGAACTTGGGTTAGAGGAATGAATGCTCTCCATTACTAGTGAGTGTGGGCGAGAGGAATGAAGGCTCTACAACCATCTAATGAATGTTATCAACGGTCGAACACAATGAATGCACACTTTGCCGCTTAGAAGAGTTGCTTCTACAGAATGTGGCGTTCATCCTTGACGCGCAGTGAGGTTCAACGCTTACCCAAACGTACCTGTGATTCTGCCACCGTGACTTTTGGGATGAACATGCGGTAATAGCCACAGTGACGCTTCTCCAAACAGACCCTTAATGTGTTAAAATAACCTCCAACTTTTATCAAAAAGTACAACAGTAATCATAAACAATTTTTTAAAATAAAAATAACTATAAACTTTCAAAATTGAAGCAAAATCGTTAAACCGAACTAACTTCCATCAATTATAATAGGAAAAATTAATCTTCTAACTCTTAAAGTTTTGACTAATTTATAACTCCGTCCCTGAACATTTGACTCGCTTGCTACTTAGTCCCTAATGTTTATGAGTGATTTGCGGCAAACAAATGTTAAAATACTATTAAAAATTGTTTATGTGGATTTTACATAAATTAGAAAAAATAAAAATAGTATCCTCATCCCCACCAACTCACATCCATCTCCGCCTCTATTTTCCAGAAACCTCGCTAGGCATCCGTGACTTCCATGATAGATCCTTCTGAAGCAACAGAGGGCAATGAACGACTCAAAATAGAGAACAAGTTAAAGTCGCGTATGATGCTTTTAATTCTGATAAATCTCCCAAGTATGAAAGAAAAAGCCATTGTGGAAAAAGAGGTTTCTTAACTTTTGAATGATAAATGATAAATAACATACCTGACGCACAATCTCTCCTTGGGTGATCAAAATAGATTATGAGATTAGAAAAAGTCGAAGCATGCCTACTTCACAACATACCTGACGCACAATCTCTCCTTTTAATAACAAACGGAACTATAAATCCTTTGCATGATAATCATAATTTTGAAGGCTCTTTAATATAAAAAAATCAATATCACCTTATGCTTGAAAGGAGTTTCTGAAGGAACTGTCATAGATGCCATGGATGCCCAGATAGGCTTTTTGAAAACAAAGATGAGGGATGCAAGTTGGTGGAAAAGGCGACGCTCTTTTTCAGTTTTTTAATTTATTAAAATCCATCTAAGCAATTTTTAACAGTAGTTTAATATTTTTTGGCGATATAGGATAACTCGGAAACATTAGGGACTAAGTTGCAAGTGAGTTAAAAATTCAGAAACTGAGTTATAAATGAGTCAAACCTTCAAGGACTAAAAGATTAATTTTTCTGATTATAATAGATCGAAGTTAGTTGGGTTTAATGGTTTTGCTTCAACTTTAAAAGCTTATAGTTATTTTTATTTTAAAAAATAGTTTATAGTTACTATTACACTTTTGAAAAAAATTAAAGGCTATGTTATAGCGCTTTAATCCTCATATATATTTATATATAGAGCAATGTTTTTTTCACTACATGTATAGTGACGATTTTATTCCGCCAACCTCAAACCCATTATGTGTGTATTTAAAGAAGAAAAATAATTGCCTAGCAAGACTCAAGTGTTGGAAGCTGTTATATGGTTTTTTTTTTTGGCCGAGCTAAATTAGAAGTTGACTTTATATTTTTATTATAGGATTCGGTTTAAACGGACTCATTGATGTGATTTAATACACACACATGTTGCAAAAAATATATATATTTATATGAAAAAGGATAAAGTAAATATAACATGTTATTACTTTAAATTTTATTAATTATGTTATAAGATACTAAGCATATTTGATAAACTGCATGCTTCTGAGGATTTAAAACCATTTTCTAAAGGGAATGACATGAAATTCTAAGGAACCAAGATTTTCTCATCATTCATCTTTGCACAACCAGAATGTGGCGTACATCATGAAGCTCTATTGGGGATTGTTAACAAACCCTAAGGCCCTTTGGGTTAAATGCCTGAAAGTGAAGTATGGTTGTAGAGATAGTCCATATCCCATGGTATACCACAAACAGAACTCATCTCGAGTCTGGCGTAGTATTACTATGATGTGGGAGAGGTTCTACAAAGAAGTGGGTAGGAAATTGAATAATGGTAGGACCAATAATGCATGGTGGGATTTATGGTCATTTATTGATGTGCTCCTCATCCATCTGGTTGACATGAACTTACATCTTATAAACCCTTGTGCTAAGGTTAGAGATATTGTGTTGCCAGACGGAAGATGGAATTTACAAGAGTGGAGCAAGTTTCTTCCCCAGTGGGTGATTAACATCATTTCATAAGTTAGACCACCGTGTAGGAGTGAGGCTGATGCTTTTAACTGGAGAAATACTTCAGATGGAAATTTTAGTGTCAAAGCTGCTTACAAGTTACTTTCCAGGTAGAGGGAACATAAAGTTGATTTTCCATGGAAGAAGGTGTGGAAACTCCTAGTGCCGGAAAAAGTGAAAATTTTCTTATGGCAAGTCATTCATGAGCGACTTCCTACGAACCATCCCAGAGCTCAGAGAGGATTAACACAGTGTGAGGAGTGTCCTTTTCAGTATCAGAAATTCAAAAATATTCTCCATATTCTGCGAGATTGTGAGTTGTCAAAGAAGTGTGGTTATATTTTATTCATCCTAACGCACACTTTTATTTTTTCCAATCTGATTTGCAGGGTTGGCTTAAGGAAAATATGTCTCGAAATATGGGCTTGGTTTGTTTTCGACGATGGCCTTGGACGAGAATTTTCAGTTTTATTTGCTGGTTATTATGGAAGAACAGATGTAAGGGAGTCATGGATGGATCTCGCATGCAAGCAAAAGACATTATCCATCAAGGGTTTTTTCATCTCTTAGATAGTAGATTATACGGTGGATTCAAGAACCATCTTTTCAAGAGCGAGGAGGAGACCAATGCAAGATGGCAACCACCGCTAGCAGGGTACCTCAGACTGGATACGAACGGTTCTACTTTATCACATGGATCGGCGGCGTGTGGAGGATTATTACGGGATGAGAACGGCAATTGGGTTGTTGGCTTTCAACGTCACTTAGATAGCTCCCCATCAACAGGAGCTGAACTTTTAGGCATACTGACCGGGTTACAATTATGTAAGCAGTTCCAATTTCTGAAGGTACATGTCTACACAGATTCATTGGAAGCCTATCAACTTATGATAAGGGATGGAGGTTATTATCACCCTATGGATATGGAGATTGGGAAGGTTCGAGACCTATTATGCTCAAAGTGGGATGTTGTGCTTCACTATGCACCAAGACAGGCTATTCGGTGTGCCGATTATTTAGCCAGAGACGCATAACGCCTAATAGGAGGAATGCTTGTTCTGCCAATGATGCACCCAGGATGTCAACAGCAGCTGAGAGAAGACATCATCTATAGTTAGAAAACACCACTTTTCTAGAATAGTTTTTTTACCAAGTTTGCTTGGCCTTTTGTAATTAAAAAAAATTACATTTACAAAGCAAACTCTCGTTTAGGACTTGATAATTCTTGAATCTGACCTAATAATACTCATATAGGATAATTGTATTTTGAAAAAAAAAATCCAAAAAAGACATGATGAATGAAGGCCAATTCATGTGGATGCAATGTATCTTTCTCTTTTCTCTTTTAGATGAAAAATATATACCCGAGAGGGTCACAATGAATATTGCTAGGTTGTCATGGATTATTTGTTTGGTTTTTTTTTTTTTTGAAGATTCTTGAAATTTTAAAAAATAAAAAAATAAAACATTGGGAAAGTCCCAAAAACAGACCTCCAAATTTTGAAATCTTAAATCAGTAATTTTCCACAAAATCAAGTTATGTATTTCTTGTTAAATATAATCAATTCCTTATCAATTGTAATATTAAATATAATTAGGCATTTTAAAATTTTGGAGGTATTTTTTTAAGATTTTCTCTATTTATAAACATTAAATTTATTGGAATGGTTCAAATCAACTGGCAACACTACATGGACTAATGAAAATTACATAATAATAGTTGATAAAATTTTTGGTCAATCTTTATATTAGCCGTGGGAACTTTGGCACTAGTATAAACGTTAACTGTTGTTTAGTATGTGTTTGGATTAGTTTTTGGAGAATAGTTTTTACGATTTAAGAAGTAAGTATGTGAGAAGAGTTTTTTCTCGATTTATAAAAAATAGTTTCTAAAACCATGATTTTAGAAACTACCAAACATTTACTAAATCTAATATGCATGACAAATAAGGTGTACGAAACACCTTTTGAACATGAGGTCTCAGTAGAATGAGTTATAACCGCTTAAACATAATATCTCAAGTTTAAATATGCAAAAAACACTTTTAGAAAAGTTATTCCTATCCATTAAGTCTGACAATATAATATTTAAATATAACCCAGTTAGTTATGCAACATACAAATAAGATGGATGAAAGGACTTGAACCGCCAAAGCAATGGAGAGTAACTAAAAATTGAAAAGCAGAGAAAATTTTGAATAAATGGGGTGAGACAGAGGACAAAGTCATGGTGGGTGGTGGATGATTTGAAAGTTGTGTTGTTTGTTATGCCAAACACACAGGAAATAAAGGAAGAAGGTGAGTAGGGAAGCGAGGACGTGAGGCCTTCATGTGCACCACGTTAGCCCATCTGTCATCATGTCAAATACCAACTGATAAGCCTCACAGCTTTGATTGTCCCCTAATCTTACCAATAAAAAAAATTATATATGCTTTCACCTGAAAGTGAAGGCTTTTTTTAATGACTCGTGTCTTTAGACAATTGCGATTTTTTTTAGTGGTATGTAACATATTTTTAATTATATATAAATGTTTTTTATTTTACATATAATTAAAAATAAGTTGTATACGGTTGAAGAAAAATAACATTAGATAGAGATATGTAGCACTTGGGTGGTTAAAAATTTTTCAGGTATATTTGGGCAATAAATTTGATAATGAGAATTTTTTTTTTTTGGAAATTTTTCCATTAAATTAACAAAATTTAAGTGAGATGCATAGAAAATATTTATAAGAATATTTTGTATATCAATATATTGAGGAACAATATAAAGTGTCATATTTGTAAAAAGTGTACTTTCTATGTAGGTTATTTAGTTGTAACGGGGGAATGAGGAGAGTGAGAGTTCTCAGACTTTATTATTCCCTTTTCAATTATGAAAATAATTTTAATATATTTTTGTTTACAATTATATTCATTATGTATCATACTATTATTAGCTGATGTTGAGAAAAGTAGAAATTTCCTTATTTTCTTAAAGAATTATCTTATATATGAGTAATATTATTGCATCCCAGTTAAGAATAATTCTTTTAATATAAGTCTTTTCCATCCTCAAAATCATAATATATATATATATATATATATATATATATATATATATATATATATATATATATATATATATTGCCATGTTTATTTCAATGAAAAAGAATGCACTTTCCTTCGAAAATGAGAAATCTAAGAATTGTTCTTATACGAATTAATAATGTATATCCAAAATAAAAAATTAAAAGGAGAGGGTAGATGTTATTATTGTGAAAATAAAAGAATGAGATATGATTGAGAGGTCACAAAATTAAAGAAGCTAAAAATAAGGAGGTGGCTAGGGTATGAAATAATTAATGGCGTCAAAGACACATGGGTGTTGCTGGATTGCCAACAAGTGAGTGAAAGTATAGTCACTTGCTTGTATGTTTTTTGTGTGGTCACATTCTCCTTTCTACTCTTTACTAAATAGTACTTCTCTTCTTCGTCATCTTCCACCATCTCTACAAAAACTTTTTGTTCCTCGTAATTCCTGTAAAATATTATACTCATGCATTTTATACAAAATATATAGCAGCCTAGTTTCAATACTTATTACAATTATATATGAATATATTGTTGTAATGAGACAGAATAGACAGTTAAATACTTAAACTCATTTTTGAATATATATATATTTTTTTGGCAATAAATATTTTCAATTTTTGACTTATAGCTTATGCAAGAATTAAAATGAGTTATATTATTTAGAACTAATAAATAATAAAGGGTTAAGGTGCAAATTTAACAACAATGTTTTATCAAAAGTGCATCTGACACAATTAAGTTTTGTTGGGTGCAAAATTACTCACAAACTTTTTAAAATAGAGTAAAATTACCAGAACCTTTAAGTAAGGTTAAACTTCCGATACTTTTCATACATGGGCCCCACTAAGCGAGCCAATTGAAATTTTCTCTCTCTTGCTCTCATTCTCTCACCCTTCCTCTGGTTCTCTCTATCCTCCCACAGTGAACTTAGAAAAATCCAATACCTCCATCCTCCGATCAGCCGGGTGCTGAGACTGCGGCACCACTTCTTGCAGAGGCATAAAAAGGCATCATGAGTGGCAAGTTTCGGCAAACTTGGAGTAGCTAACTGGTGGTGTGGACGTTGCTCTGACAAGTTCACTTGCGGCCCTCTCCGTTGCTAATCTGGTCTGCGTCCCGTCGAGAGCTTCGTGTTGATGCTTCATCACCTTGCCCAACTTGCCCTGCATTAATCAGGCTTTAGATTTAAGTAGGTAATTGATAAAATGTGCAGTTATTATATACACATATTGTGTCCTTTAAACATTGAATATGATGACAAAGGAAAACCATAAGGAAGTTGAAGTTTCATGAGAAGAAGTTATTGAAGAAGGTAAATTTTTTAAAGTTTCATGTTTACTGATTCAAGAGTCACACACTTGGCTGATCGGAGGTGACGGAGGTGACCATTTTTTTTTTGGACTTCTCTGGGTTCACTTCTCAGCGTGAAGTGTGAGTGAGAGGAGAGAGAGAGTAAGAGGAAAAGTGAGAGGATGAGAGGAAGAGAGAGAAGATTTCAACTGCCTTCATGAGCACACACATGAAAAGTAACAGAAGTTTGACCTTACTTAACGGTTGTGGTAATTTTGCTCCATTTTAAAAAGTTTGTGGGTAATTTTGCACCCAACAAAACTTAGTTGTGCCATATGCACTTTTAATAAAACATTGTTGTTAAATTTGCACCTACACCCAATAATAAATTTTTCAATGCTATTGAATTGCCTTTGATTGGGGTCATACCAAAAAATATTGTGGATGTGATATGGAGAGAGTTTGTTAGGAGCATGATATATAGGCACTGAATAATGAACTGAGAAGTGTGTAAAATATATGATTTAAAATATGGGTACATATGATATGAGAGAGACAATGTGGTGTGTTTTTAACTAATTGTTTGTTTGGAATAACGATTGAAGACTTCAAAAATAATTTTCAATCATGATTTACGGTATAGGAGATAAGTATATGAGAAGAGATTTGTCTCGATTTATGTAAATAATCACTTTTAAAAGACTCAAAAGCCATCCCAAATATGTTTTATATTTGTATAGATGAAGGAAAGAGAATAAATACCTAATTAATTTTGTTAAGCTCTGTCCCCCAGAGTTGAAGTCAGCAAATACACAAGTGCCCAGCAGATCAAGCTTTTGTAATCCTTCGCTGCTCCCTGTTTCCCACAAAGGTTATATATATATATATATATATATATATATATATATATATATATAAATAAATAAATAAATAAATACACACACATGTATATAGAGGTGTATGTGTCTTGTTTATAACTTGTTCAATACATTAACTAAAGATAGAAACTTCTCCTTCGAGTCCTCGTTTATGAACCACAATTTTTAAAATCACATAATTTAAGGTGTTAATTAAAAATAATAAAAGTATAAGACATATATTTTTCTTTTATACTTACCACTCTGATATTTTTTATAAGTCTAATTTATCTAATTTTTATATAAAAAAAAAGATAATTATCTCATTTTATATGTCCTAGATGGATATATTTTTTTAATTTTACCCTAATTTATAAATAATATTCTCCACCTTCTCTATCATCTTTTACTCTTTTTCTGAATTAACTCATTTTTTTATTATATTTAATAACAGTAAAATTATAACACTGATATTAATTATTTTTTATTAGACTTATAATAAAGATCAATCTTTTTTTAATTGAATTTATAAAAAGTACCAGATATATCAATCTATTACAGAGATAATGAGTGATTTATATTTAATAAATAAAAATAAAAATAATTTATTTCTTATATTAAAGGTCACTCCCACGAGAGATGCTGTTCTTTATTTTAAAAAAAGAAAAGGATGGAGGATTAAGAACGTTAATTAAAACTATAATTTATTCTCAAGCCTTCTGTTTGGCCTTTAGTTCTAGCTATAACAATCTGCAGCAATATGAAACTAATTACCTTCCGGGCGGAGGATTTTAAAGGAAGTGAAGGATCTGAAGACCCCGACGTCGCCGATGACGCCGATGATTTAATATTAGAAAGCCCTACATCGTAAACCATACTCTCATCCGGTTGAAACAGCCCATAATTCCTCTCCGACGTCGGTCCCGGCTTCAAATCCTCATTGAACAACGCAAACAGATACACCTCCAAGCTCATTTTCGGCCTCAGTGGCGTCCCTTCGTTCGCAATTTGCCTCCTCAACAAATTCCCATTATAGGTCGCCGCATTCTGTACGGTCGCTCCTATTTCATCGGAATCGCCCTTCGACGGCCATCCTGTCTCCGATACCTTCACTTCGATTCCATCGAAACCTAGTTTCTGAATCGCGAACACAACCGCGTCCACCATAGCGTATAGCATGTTATCGTAGTGTAAATTCGTGACTGGATCCACCATTCCTGGGCTGGGATTGAACAGAACGTATTCGAGTGGGATTTCAGATGGTTCGTCCTTGTAAGCGAAGAACGGGTAAGCATTGATCCAAAATGGTGTTTTCGTGCTTGACAAGAAGTTCAAGAATTGAGTCATGATTTCAGAGATTTCACTCTTGAAGCTACCGTTTGAAGGAGGATAGGATTGATCGAGAACTGCTTGTGAACTTGGGGTTGTAACCATGATGTTTGTGTTAATGCCTAGCTGAGAAATTGCATTGTGAATGTTAACCACAGCAGGAACTAGGTATTGGATAAGAGTTGGATCATCATCAGTGAAGACTTCGTTTCCTACATGGATTGCCGTGATTTTTGTTTCAGGAACAAACGGTTTGATTCGGCTCTTCACCCATTGAAGTGCTTCTTGGGGATCATCAAGCTGGTTGAGTATTTCGTTTTCTACAGTGACAATGAGCTCAATGTTGGAATTTGCAAAAGCTGACAGAACCTGAGGATTTGTGTCATAGATTCTTGCTTTTGTGAGCTTTAAGGATGTCAAGAGTTCCACCACTTTTTCTGGTGGTGGCAAGTTATCAGCCACTTGGCCATAGTTAATCCCAAAGGAATCCACTCCAAGTAAGAATCCTGTATCTGTGATTGAACAACAGTGTTAAAATCAGTTATTGCTACTACTACTTAACATGATTCCACAAACACACACACACACATCATATCATATGATATCATAGTATCAGATTCCTTCTTTTTATCCAGAACAAAGTAAGAAAAGCAAATATATATTATGTATGCAGAGGAAAACAGAACAAAAGGATATATACCTGAAGAGAGGAAAAGAGCAAGAAAAGCATAGCCAATAGCCATTCTTCTGATAAATGTTGCCATTGTAAGAGACTCTGAAATTGAAGAGTTCTTAAATGGAGGAGAGAAATATAGAGGATATTGTAGGCATGAATTCCTTTCTTTTCTTGTTAGAATAATTTGGTGGCAGAGAGAGGAAGAAGAAGTTGAAGGTAAACTAGTTTGGATTGTTCATGGCTTTATTTTTTTGTAGCTCTTGGCTTGGCTTGCACTAGTAGTATTGCTGCCTCTGCCTCTCGTGCTCTTTACTTCGTTGAAGTGGTTTTTAAATGGTTTTGAGACTTTAACGTTTGGTATGATAGAAGTGGGAGGGTGGGAAGTGGAAGTGGAGATGGAATTTATATTTTGTGTGTTTGGTAGGATTGAAGGCACTTATCTAGGGAAGTTACTTCCACCAAAAATGATGGAAGTGACTTCCATCACCGTACTCAAGGAATTGGTTCCACTTCCATAGAAGTTGAATTTTGTTGATTATTATGCCCTCTTATATTTTATCAAATTCTAAGTTTTGCCCCTCTGGGTTTGGAGATATGTGTTTGGAGGGCAATTTAGTATTTACATATTTTAAATACATATTTGAATTAAAAATTATATCTTACTTCCATAGTCATACCAAACACACTTTTAATCTCACTTCTACCTCTAGTTCCTTAAAATAGCATTCCTTTTTCTCACCCAGGTTCCAATTTTTGGTAGTTTCTTTTGACATAAATACCCCTTTTGTACCTCTTTCTTCGAGCAAAAGGAAGAGTAATCCCACTTTGGGAGGTTAAATATTATAGGCAAGTTAATGTGGCAAGATCCCAAAATTTGAGGCACGGTAAAATTTTTAGTTGACCTGATGATGAGAGATTCTGTATTGATATATAGTAATACAATTTTTGTTATATTAATTAATAATTATGTATATATACTGCTACATATACTTATTTAATACACTACTTATGGAGGCACCTAGGAGGCATGTAGTTATAAACTTATAATGCTTTTTGGGTAGGAAGACAGTGGGATTGCTGGAATTTACCCACTTGGAGATGCCTTCCCATAAGAAAAATTTTTGAGCAATAATATGATATAGATGGACCCTTTTCTTTGTACTAGGGAATCACATATTTTTGTAAACTATTTATGTAAATACTATCTTAAAATCTTCAGGTACTCATCATCAGGTTTTTTAAGTGAGATTTTATTTTTTTCAATACATAAAATATTTCTCAATTTAATTTTTCTATAAAAGTATATTTTCAACCAAACACATTTTCTCATTGCTGCACAGAAAGCAGGGGGGAAAAGAGAGAGAGAGAGAGAGATTATTTACTAATTGTGAATGACCTATATTCTTTTAGATTTAATATTTTTACTTTGTTATTGTTATACAATTAAGTATGTCTTGCTTCAATATTTCAAATGAGTATTCTTGCTTTTGTATAACAATGTTATTTTAATAGTGATTTTTATATTTCTTTGTGAGAACCGAACTAGAAAAACATTAAATGAAGGAATAAATTGAGAGATTTCACTTGTAAAATGACTGAATCAATAAAAGGAAATCCTATAACTAGCTAAATACAAATACGTCATTTACGGGAAACTAAAATAAAATTTTGTTTGGCAATGTTGTATAATATATCTTTTACTTCCTTTTTCTAAAGTAATAGATGCTTTGAAAACATCTCAAGATCTTTGAGAAAATTAGCTATAAATTAGAATATGTAATTAAATCACACAAAAAGACCCGTAGACAAGTTTTGACCGATTGTATATTCTTTTCCAGCTTGTTCTTCACGTTAATCTAGTTATGAGACCAAGATTTGATAAAAATTTGATTGAATTGAACATTTGGACCACTTTTTTTTGTATCACTTTCTAAATTTGAGGCCGTAATTATCAAATCTGAGACGAAACGGGTAGATTCTAAATCAAATGTTAGCGGATTTTAGATAAGTGTCTATGTTGTTTTGAGCTTTTTAATATAGGGTTAGTTGGTCGAGTGTGATTCCAAGAGTTAACTCTTGTCCTTGTAATTCAAAAAAAAAAAAATCAAATTAACGAGGCCGATCCCGCATTTAAAAAATCCTTTTTGACTTTTTTGATTTACTCAAATCACTTTAATATTTACATTAGTTTGACACTTTTGGAGGGCCCCAGAAATAATATTTCCTTTTGGTTGATTAAAAAGACCCTCCTTTAACTTACAATCCCGAATTCAACCATGATTTAATTTTTTTTATCCCCAAGTTGTGATAGGTTCCTGAAATTAGGGAAGTGAGGGGAGTCAATTACAGGAATCATAAAATTTTTATACTCCCTCTGCTCATATATATACTATATTACTCTTAATAATAAGACACTTCTAACATATTTTATAGAAATAAAAAAACATTAAACCTCATAATCTTTGTTTTAAAATTTAATATCTTTCCAACTGTACCCTTATTTAATATATGAATCATATTTATATCAATTTCCTTATCTCTATTACATCAATTTCTCCTATCACACATGATCACATATCTTTTTTTTATATACATAAGTTTATAATTAAATGATAATAATTCAAAAACAAAACACATGACCACATATAATTAAAAAATTTGACGAAATGGATATAAAAAAGTATTTCCAGAGGAAGGTGTCCGGGTCCTTTATATATGATACACTCAAAATGAAAACTAGAAGCGAAAATTTATGAAAAGCCTTTGTTTAAAAATTTTATTGACTAAAAAGATTTGAAATGTTTTTATGCACAGGATTTTTTACACAAAAAATACGGGTACAGCTATAATCGAATTCAAATTATTCTAACCAATAAAATTTTTTAAATAAAGATTTTTTTCTATTTAAAAGAAGAAGAAGAAACAGGTGAGTATTCGTGCATGCGGCTTCATGTCCAGAAGATGATAAAAGAATAAAAGAGAAAAGCAGAAATAATTAAGAAGAGAATCACTGTTTGGGGGACAATTATTAAGTTAAGATTAAGAGGCAAGAAGGCCTCAGATGGAAGCGAAAAGGAACCATGAAATATGAATTGTTACAAACAAGTGATGAGTTGTGGTTTTAAGACTACAGAATTCTGAAAAACTGAGACATTGAGAGCGCAGAGACACAGCGAGAAAACATCGCCGCCTGCATCTCCCATAATGCATCACCGCAACATGCATTGCCCCTCTCTCTTTCCTTCCTGTTTCAGGGTTTGTTTGTTTTTTTGGTTTTTTGGCGTCCACATTTATGAAGTCTTATCCTTACTATTTTGTTGACTTATTTAATTAATTTAATTAGATTAATAAAATTAGTTAATATGAGATTAATTTTCTAATACGTCATATTCATCATCTTCCTTAACTCTTTTCTCATTTTCTTTCTTCCATAATTATTGATGAGAGAAAATTTAAAAAAAATTGACAAATATAAAAAAATATTCTATTTAGAATTAATATTAAATTCCCAAATATATGAAAATGGGAGATTATGTCATCCCACAAATGAAAAAATTATGATATTTGAGATCAATTCTGCAAGAAGATTGAGATGTTAATTATAAAATTCAAACTGAGTGATTTAAATGGAGAAAAGATACCATAATTATTTGTGATAAAAAAGTACTTGATAAAGTAAAAAGGAAATTTGATCGTACTGCTATTCGACCAACAATATTTTATGGTAGTGAATGTTTTGAAGGGGTTATATGAGCAAAAAATGGGAGTTGCTGAAATGAGAATATTGAGATGGATGTGTGGTCATACAAAAAAAGATAAAATTCATAATGAAATTATACGAAGAAATGTTGGAGTGGCACCTCTTAAATAAAAAATGACAGAAAATCGTTTGAAGTTGTTTAAATATGTACAAAGAAGGCTATTGGATGCGCTAGTAAAGAGGGAAAATCAAGTTGTTTGGAGTCCAGTTAAAAAGAGTAGAGTAAGACTGAAGAGAACATTCAATGAGGTTATCGATCAAACTTTTTTAATTAATAATTTATCTTGAGAGTTGGTTTGTGCCAGAACGCAATAACATCGTTTGATCCATATAGCTATTTGACTTCACCTAGTGGGGTTAATTAAGGCTTTGTTGTTATTATTATCTTAACTTTCTAAATATATTTTTTATTAAACAGACGAGGAAATAAGTTTTATCATACTAAGTAATATTAACCACTACTACTTGTTGCTTCTCATAAAACGTGTATGAAGGTTAATTTATCCCAATCATTCCAATAGCTAAAACAAAAAAGTGTGTGCGAGAGTAAAACAGTTGGTTACAAGATATTAAATTTGAGTTTAAGTCAATTGAATATATCACCTTAATATTTTAAAATTTAAATGTAACCTTCTGTTTTTTTATTTTTTATTATTAACACCCTAACTATTATCTTTTTATCAAAAATTATTATATCATATTAACATACGCATATTTTTTCTTGATTCATGGTTCAACATTTATTTTTATATTTTTAAATATTATTTTTTTAATTTTTGGAGGAAAAAGAAAAGAAAAGGCATAGTGATATGCCCCATTTGATTTGAAAGGTAAGACTTATCACTGTTTTTATGTCGGTTTAATTTGTTGTCCAAATTGCACAGTTTGAAATTATTTTTACTGTGCAGTGGGAGGAGATCCATTCATTATTCTGGTCCTAAGTATAAACATTAGATAATTAATTTGCATAAATAAAGTAAACTAGTTGAATTAAGCATTTCAAGAAAATTGTGTTAATTTCCTACGAACTTCTTTGTTTTATGAAAAAACCTCATTAATATCTGAAATCAATAAAAAAAATTAGAAAAAAAATTATAAATTTAAGAGATGAAAATTGAATGATGTCCTAACATTTAAGATAAAAGTAAATATCTCTAGTGGCTCTTACATTTACTTAGACTAAAGAGATTGTGAAATTTTTAAAATGAGTTGTATTGTTTATAATTTATAGTTGGAATGATGTTTGGAATTTTGATATTTTAAAGACTACAACACTTAGGCCTAATCTAGCTAACTCAAAGTAGCTAGGCCATGCATGAGTCGAAATCAACACCCTTGCTGCAAGTTTCGTTGAAGCATGCATGGAGGAGAGAAAGAACGGGGCAACAAAGACTTATCCTTCCATTTGGTCTAGAGTGATATAAATATGAAGAGGTTAAGGCATGTTTTGAAAATCATATTGGACCGGTCAGTTTGAGTCGGAAACCGGCCAACTGGTGGTCCGATCGGTCCGATCCGATGGTTAACCCCCGGTTTGATAGGATTTTGTATGGTTCAATCGGTTTTTGAGCGGTTTAATCCATTTTTTTATTTTTTTTAATATTTTATTCAGAATTTCATATAAATAATCATGTAATCTTTAATTTCTCACTGTTCTAGTCCCGAGTTAGCATCAGTTTAACTCATATCTGACCCACTAACCTTGACCTAGTACCCCGACCAGTTCAGTCACCAGTCTGAGTTTCAGAACTTTGTCAAGGGTATGTTTGGGATTACAGTAACTCGATCCAAATTGGTTTTTTCAATTAAAAAATTATTTTTAAATATTTTAAAACTGACTTTTCAATATATTACTATTTTTTAATTGTTACACTAATTAATTTTTACTCCACTTTTGGTTTAATTTGCAAAAGTCCATTAAAATAAAAGTCTTTTTCTTTTTTCAATGTTAATCTGGGAAAACTTGGGGATGATATACGAGTCAGACAAGGCGACATGATCATAAATATAAATACGTGCTTACTTTTGAGTTTAGGCAACTTGTATATGGGTACAATATAATGTATAATTAACCCAAAGCTCGTATTATCATATCAATTATGTCTGCTTAGATTCAAATTAGATCAAATTCATTGGTTCATCGAGTTAATTGCTCAGCTGATTAAGTGTTATAAAAGTCTCTAAATTCTAATTGAGTGAGAAAAGGTGAGGAAAACAAAACGGAGTTTCATAGATATATCCATGATCAAGAAGAATAAAGCTTACATATATATATGATGGTGACCAAAAAGAAAAACTTACATATATGACTAAATTACTTTCTTGAGAAGAGGACAAAAAAAGAGGAAAATTGCTGATAAATCTGTCATTTTAGAATTTATTACCAAATGTATTTAAGAGTTGAGCCAAGGCGGAACATGTAACTGTTTTTTAGTTTTGTGCGACATATCTTTAATTATATGTAAAACTTAAACAAAAAAAATTGTGTCCGCCTAATATAAATTGCATTTGGGTTTTGAATAAATTTTGTTGTGGGGAATCCTTCATCAATTTTGTTCAAACAAAATTGTGCTAAATTCAAGATTGGAGGCAAATTGATCAAAGAACCCTTCTCGTAATTAATTTCTCTTAAAGAAACGCACTAAAGAAGCTTTGTTTTTGGAAAGTTAATATTTTGATAAGGAATAAATCAAGTGAGGGCAATGTCACTTATCAGTTATCTTTTCTTTTATTCTTCTGCTTTGTATTACTTTATGTTGGTTATATGTTGAACTGTTTTTTGTTTTGCATTACGTTCGATAATCTCTTTAATCACTTAATTAGTTTCTTATATTTATATATTTGGCTTGGGAATAGCATGTTTCTTATTTTAAACCCTTATACTCATAGAAATAATAATAATCCTTAATATCAGACATATTTAGGAAGTTTATCTTGATTTTAAATATAATATATAGTTTTCATATTTGTTAATATTTTTTTAATTTACCTCTATTAATACTCCATCAACAATAATCAAAGAGCAGAGAATGATGATATTAAGGAAGATTACTAAAGTGTTTTAGAAAATACATGTCAATATTACCTAATTTAATTAATTTTTTTGATCAATTAAATTAGATAAATATATCTTATATTTAGGATAGGAGGAATACTAGTTTGATTTTTAAATGTTAAGTTATTATGAAGGACTTGTCTAAATTTGAAATCATGAACACTAATTATACCACAAATAGTAGTTGTATAATGAAACTTAAGATCATATTATACAGTCATAAATAATTAGCAACTCTGGTTTTTGAAGCAAGATTGTCATTTTTTTTCTTGAAAATTAAGAATATATTCGAGATCTTTCCGGAGTCGCTTTTAGAAACATTGACTGTATGTATTGATAATTATACATTATTTTGTGTGGTTCTTCGGTACTGTGTAATCAACCAACCAAATGAATGTTAAAAAGAGAGAAGATATAAGAAGGATAATGCATGTGGTGGTAAAATTATCTCACTCATTAAGTTATTTATTGCTTTTTTATTTTCATCGATCTTAAACCATACTTAAAATTTTATCAATTAATATGGGGTGTGTCGGTTGACTTTGGAACTTGATCTAATAATAAAGATATTAAAGAACTGTTTGGTATAAGGGATTTGGTGTAGAAGGAAGGAAAAAATTTTATGAATTAAATTTTTTAAAAAAATTAGAGAAGTAGGGTTAAAATTTTTTATCTTACTATTTTATTTTGTATCTTATCTTTATTAAAATTTTATAAACCTACTTCTCCAATTTTTTTTTTAAATTCAGCTCATAAAAAATTTGTATTCCCTCCCTTCCCCTCCATTTCTCTCCTACCAAACAAACACTAAATAGAGATAATATAGAGAAATAGATTAATTGAGACATTCATTCATTTGGTGCATAGATGCCCACTTAGCTTGATTTGCCCAAAAAAAAATATTGATGACATATCAAATCATCATGACAAAATAGAACCAAACAAAATTAAAAGAATAAGGGAACAACTATACATATAATTACATTAAAAGTATATTTAATCAAAAGTAATACATGCTTTCCCTGATTCTTTGGGGGGAAAATGAAAAAGAAAACGATAAGTAAAGGAGGGGGCAAAAAAAAAAAAAGAATTTGGATAAGATTGAGGAACAAACGAGCTTGTTTTGTCTGGGCAAATAAAAACATATGGATATGGATATATAACTATATACTCAAAGTTGTTGACACTTAACAGCTATAAAAATGGGATATCAATATGCAAGTGGTTAGTCTTACCTTGTTAATTTGTTATATAGTACCATCTACCATTATGAAAAACATTGGCCAGGTCAAATGGGCCATTTGGGTCTGCCCACTTTTTGTGGAGTTCGAATCTTCTTAATTCTTCCAATATCAACAGGTAAAATGAGCCCACCTTATGTTAATTCTGCGTGTTTTTTTATTATTATTATTACTTTTAACCAATATATGATTTTAGAGTTTGTGGCTTTCCCTCTCAATAAAAGTGTCTTCTTTAAGACTTGAGTTTAAGACCTAAAGGAATTTAATGAGACCTTACTCCGTCAAACTAACTCTGTGTTAGTAATTCTACCTGTTTATCTGACTGAGTTAAATTTAAGTATTGTTAGGCTTAATTCAGGATAAATCTCCCATTTTTAAACCTTTTGTATTTTTAATAGATCAGGGCTGGTTTTTTCCAAATGAAAAATCCTTATATAATTGAGGAGCAAATTGATGAGCCAAATAGGCTTGGTTTATATATCAATAATATTATTAAAAAAAGGGGAAACTGTTGAATTAGAAATCCCTATTACAAAATTTTTCTTCCAAATATATCTTAAATTTGTTTTAGAACCCATGTGCAATCTATGTCTAATTATGTATAAAATAGAAGATATTTATGTATATCTTAAGATACATATTGTACATGGTTAAAGAAAAGCTGTACTCTATCAAGGATCTAAGTCCGTAGGTATATTTAGGGAATAAAGTTTATGATGGGAGATTTTTCGGCAATGTTTCCCGTTTAACCAAAAAAGAAAATAGTAGGGGATAGTTCTAGTGAAATGAGTCATGTTTGGTTAAGTATAAGACCTCGAATTCAATTCCATTTGAATGCAAAAAAACATAATGAGCTACATCTAATTGAGTCCATAATTGCTCAAATCTGGTCATAGCTATACATTTTAGAAGAATTAAAAGCATATTTTCGGAGAAAGGGAGATTTGTTTATTTAATCTAGAGAAAATAATAGTGAGGTCTTAAGTATCATAAAAAATTACAAAAAAATAAAAATAAAAATAAAAATCTTATAGCAAATTCCTCTTATAAAAAATGTCCCTAAAGGTTGCATTGTGATTAATTATAGATGTAAAATTACCGGATTACCTTTATTAATTAAAATAACATTGTTGGGTATTGACAACTTCATTAGCCTGTTCTGACAATTACATTTGCCTACTTTAACAAGTTTATTTTCTCACTTGGACAACTGCATACGCCCACTTTGACAAGTTTAAAATAGGTAGATGCAATTTTTAAAATTGGCACATAAGCTTGTGAAAATAGACATATTAATTTATCGTTTAGAACTTATCAAAATAGATAGATATAGTTGTCAAAATAGGCCCGACAGTGTGTTTTCAATTAATAAGGATAATCCAATAATTTTATATATAAAATTAATCACATTGCAAACCTTTCTGATAGGGGCTTTGCTATAAGGCTTTTTTATGACCCTTATGACCTCATTATGATTTTCCCTTTGATCTATAGGTTGGATTCAACGGGCCCTTTACCAGGGTGTAAAATCATTATAAGGGTGTCTATTCAAATCTTATTGCTTAAGTCAAAGCCTTATATAACATTGTAGATAATCTAGAAGTGTCCTTGAATTATAAGGCCTGCCATGCGATCCTAGTGGTTATCGATATCCTTTATGACTCATCACCTGATTTTTCTTTAAAAAAAAGGTAATAGAAAGCCTCACACAATGACTTTTTCTTTTAAAAAATAACCAATTAAACGTGAGTTATTCATTATTAATAAATTGTGTGTTCTTTTGGTGATGCTAGTTGGGGATTGCATCACCCCAAACTCAAAGGCAAAGCTTTAACGATGAAAAGTTTCATTTCAGCACATGAAGTGCCTAATTAAACATCCTTACAACCTTGCATTTATTAAAATTAATTGCACTAATTTTTTTTAATTTTATAATAAATTATAATAGCTACCCGTCTCCTTTCGGAGCTTACAACTTACAGGTTACAACCTAACAACCTTATATCCTCATGCAAAACGAGCGTAAAAATTTGAGTTAATCAATTCAGATAGTGAAATTTATTTTCTGTATGTGTTAGACGACTAATTTAAGACTTTAAATTAATTGAAAGTGGAATTTTTTTTACATTATTTGACTGTGCCATATTTGAGGATATATATCGTCAGGTTTAATTGATATAGCTTTTTTAAAGATGTTTTTTTTTTGTATTTACACAAATTTAAATTTGATAACTTATGTTTAAACAGTTAAAACCAACCCCTTCCACTTAGAAGTAGGATTTCAAAAGAGATACGGGGCTTGTTTTCTTTCAAGTCTTGCTTTTTGCCTTTAAACCTTTTTTTTATATTCTCACTTCAGTTTTAAATGTACGATCTAGACAACTAATTTATAAAAATTATTTAAATTTTTTCTTTGAAAAAAAATTGTATTGATTTCTCAAAAGTACTTCTTCTGATCTAAAATATGGTAAATCATTTTCTATAAGATTTTTTAGGTTTATGATATAAGTCACTTAGAGAGTAATTAATACTTATATGTCAATTTTGTCAATGCAGTTAATGTTTAAACACGATCCCTTATATTTTTCTCTCTTCTTCAAAACTTCATTTTATATGGGTAAAATTGAAAAATATTTTTAAATTTAAGACATATTTAATGAATTAACTGTCCCTTTTTAAATTTTGATGAGTTAATTGAAAATGAAAATAACTTATATTTTGAACCAGTGGGACCGTGGGAGTACATCTTTTAATTATATTTGCATTGAAAACTATTTCATTAATACTATAATGAAAATTAAAACCCCTTCAATATGTGCACTAAATAGAGATGATATAAAAAAGTAGAATTACTATAAATTTGAAACACAAAATGAATTACCCCTTTACCACCAAAGTAAAAGCTCAATCTCCTTAAGGTGAACTTATGGTAGCATTTTGAAAACATTCTCTTAGGCCCCGAAAATAAGTACTCATGTGCCCTTTTTGTTAAAAAAAATTATTGAACGCACATGCTTGTTACTACTCAGTAAAAACATAATTTAAGTTTTACAAACTTATATGCCCCCAACACATACGTTGACGCCTTTTTTTTTTTTTTGGTAAGCAAAAAATTTAGATGAATTGAGTCTTAAGAGCTCATCATCAGGAGTATGCCTCTAAATTTAAAGAACACTTATAAAAATATTTATAAATCATTTATCAACAAAGTTCTCATATGGTGGAATTTGAACTCGTAATCTTATAGTCATGAGTAAATCCTTCTACTAATTGAACTAACCTTTATTTGTACGGTGTTACGTTTTTGCTCAGGAAGAGAAAATTAAAGAATGAAGTTAAATACAATGAACAATGCTACGTATATTACTGAAGAGAAAATATCACTTGCACATATATATAAGCGTGCATGCACCTATGCAAATTCCAGTCATTTGGTTAGCTGGTCAACGCCCTTTTTCATTTGTGTGCCTTTTCATGTATCCAAATGGGATATGAAATCTATGAGGGGATTAAGATATATTAAAGGTGTTATGTTTTTGCAAAAAGATCATTCTTATTCATATGACTTTGTTAAGAGACAATACATATGGCTACATTGATTTAATTTGTTGTAAAGCATGGAACTTTTTATGTTGGTCATGACATAATACTCATGACAAAGGAATAATTATTAGATAATTAATTTGTAAAAATGAAGATAATAAGTTAAGTTAGTTATTCATGATAAGTATATGTTAGATTCCTTAAAATATCATTTTTAACCATTTGGATTTGAACTATCCTCGATAAAAATTTTCTTAATATGTACAAAGAATATTAATATTGGTTTAAAAAAATTATAAATTTTTAAGATAAAGTAGATTGAAGTCTTATATTTATAATCAAAATAAACTCTCGATCTAACTCTCCTATATTTATATTTAGGGGAGGAAAAAGAGTAATATATATGAAACTGTAATTTTAGCTAAAATGCATGTTATACTGGATAACACACACACAAATTACTATTTTGAACAGTACGTACGAGCCAACATGTTAATTTTTTTTGATTAAATGATGAGTTAGTTCCCAAATAAAAATTATGAAATTATAAATTATTTTTACATTTGAAAACAAACAAATTGAAGATATGTACAGTATAGCTTATATGCGACATTTATTATTTTTTTATATGTAATTATTTTGGGGATTAATGCATCAAAATATTCTAGGCTATCTTCGTGTCTATATAATATATATTATGTCAATAGATACAATAAAATTGATATGAGTATAAATTGCAAAATTAATAACAAGATGCATCAAACAATGTATATATAGTTATATACATGTCTTATTTTTTATGTTTCATTTTATTAAGGTCTTGTTTGATTTTATTCTTTATGTTCTTAGAACAACTATATATGTATTGTGTAGAGTAATTTTTTAGAAAAACTTTGAAATAAAAAATTTTAAAAAAATATGTTTGAAATATTATTTTGAAAAACATATTCAAAATGGTAAAATGGAGGGTGAAAAAATAATTTTTTTATATTTAGGTAATTACCCTGATGAAAATATAATGTTTTCTGCCGATTCTCTAAATTTGTAGATAACAAAGCAGAATAGAACATAAAAGGGATGTTCTTGCTTTTTTAGTTTCCTAGAAAAATTTTATTTTTTTTATTTTTTAGATCATGTAATAAAAAAAATTTCAAACAAGTTTTTTTCATAATAAAAAAATTATATTCTGAAAATAGAAAATCAGACCTGCTTTAGATTCGGATTTCTCTACTTTTAAATTTATTATAAAGATTGGCTTTTTGTTTGAATTATATGTAAATTTGTACCGGAAGTTTTTGCTGAGGAACGATATTGCCTTCAAAGTTTTTTTTTTCCAAGTTCAACATCATCCTGAAAGTTTCAAAACGTAGTAATGTTACCTCTCAGCTTTAAAAAACTAACGTTGACCGTTAAAAAATTAATATTAACCGTTCACTTTTTAATAAAAAAGTGTAATATTGCCGCATTTTAAAACTTATGAAGCGACATTAAACCTGAAAAAATTTAAAGGACAACATTTCTTCTCTGTTAAAATTTTTAAAACAAATTTACACGTTGACCTTTTTTTCTTTTAAAGTTTTGAATATTGACTGTAACAAAAAGCAAAGAATTAAATGAATTAACTGAGACTTTTAATCAATGATGATATAGCAGCTGCATGAACCGAGTGGGAAATTTTCAAGAGTTCAAAGATGCCACTTTGTATGTATAATTGTATATGATGATATGGTGAGGGTCAATTTTCACATTTATCACTTAACCCCCCCCCCCCCCCCCGCGGGGGACCTGTTCGGCTGTTTCAGGCCAAGATATTAAATTTTCTCCATATAAAACAAAGAATAGTGTATGCAGTCCATGTAGAAGCTTGAACCATTATTTCGATCTCCGTTGACGTTAGTATCTTGACACACACATCCATGTGAACCCGATACTGTTTTGATTAACATGTGCTAGGACTGTACTAAGGTTCAACGCCAATGAATTTCTTAGATGGTTTCCTTCAAAAACAGAATTAATTAAATTATAATTACCACTTCATTCACAATGAAGTGGAATTAAAATCATACGAATTTTCATGAAAAATAATGTGAGTAATAAATGCAGCAGGGGCGGGATTGAAAAATATTATAAACTCCACTCCTCATGTTCCAACTATTGCCGTTTTAGAAGAAATTATTGACCCATAATATGAGCCATTTGATTGGTTATAAATAATCTATTTTTTAAAATATTACCCATTTTACAATTTCCTAGAAGAATAAAGATTGGATCTAGTGGAGTGAACTAATCCCTCATAATGTGATGAATCAAAATTTAAATACTCACTCGAAGAGATGCCACATTTAACGATCAACAATATCTCAAATAAGATATTGCCTCAGGTAAGAGGGCACTTGAGCCTATTAAAAAAAAATCCAATGTAATATTTTCATATGTTCATAAATATAGACAAAGTTAAAAAAATATTTCATTTTCCCCACAAAGTTAATAAATGAGCCACCCCATAAAAGTTAATATGAATATGATAGGGAGCATCTTTATCTAAAACTCCATTCGGTCTTTTTTATAAGTAATTTTTTTTAGGCTAATCCTTAATATAAATATTTTTTTATGTCTCAAAATTGAAACTATTTTTTCCTTTTATATCATTATTAAGTATATATCGTTATATTAATTATCTCACACTCATCACTAATTCTCTTTTATTTGATCATTTATTACTCATTCTTTCTCATATTTTCTATTTTTATTTTTTACTCATTCTCTTTCTCATACTCTTATCATAAATAAATGTGTATTTTGAAAAGAAACCACATTTTTTGACATTTTTAATTATTTTTAATTAATATTAACTGTCAATTCATTTTACGCAATCAAAGAATAGTTGTTGCTTATCTTATTTTTGGCCATGCTACTGCCTTATAATTAAGAGCCAAGACCAATGGGATTGGGTAAAGAAAAAAGGTAATATCTCATAACATGTCAAATCAATATATTTAAATCTCTATTAAGAGAGGGAGGTATCCATGTTTAATATCCGACATATAATATCTCTATCATACAATAAACTTGTTTAGATTTTATAAGATTTATAAATATTTATACACATAAATTAAAATAATATCATTTCTTACATATTTATCTTCTATACCCTAAATCACAATTAAACATTTAAAACCAACACATCATCTGAGTAGCCGGGCAATAGGGAGGTGTGATCCAAGCGTGTGCGGCTAGAAATGAACCCCCAATTGAAAGTATAGAAAAGACAGCGAGTCTTCGTACGTGCTTATTACTGTCCCCACAATCAATAACTTCCCTATCATTAGGGTTCCTAACTCTTTTATTTTTCTCAATTCAAAATATATGCGCCTAAAGAGTTGCAAATTAAAGATTTTGAAAACAGATTAATATATTTGTGAAATACCAGCTAATTCTTACTTTTTTTTGTTTTATATTTTTACAGACACTTGCTCCATCTCTAGCTGCTATATATATTTTAAAGAAGTATTTCTTTTGACAATAAATATATAAACTCAAGGGAAAAATAAAGGAATGAAACCTTGTTTTATATTTATATATACTCACTGCGAAAACAAATGCAAAATTACAGAAATAATCAGAAAGAGAAAAAATTTAATGAAATTTTAGTATCTAAAACTACAACAATGGCAGCTCATCCATGAGAGGAAACTCAGACAACAATCTGTCGAAGTCTTTGAAGGATAAGTTGTTGACTTTCATGAAAGACAGAATATAATCATCTTCTTCTTCATATTTAATTTTCCCTTTCTTAGTATTCATCATGCCTTCTTCATCCTCCTCACCAGGTTTCACAGCAGCCACAACACCGCCATGAAAACGACGATCAACTTCATTATCATAACAATATTTTTTTCCCGCTTCTGCTTCAACATCACCATTAGTTCTTTCTGCTGCTGCTATGAGTGAAGAAGACGACGACGAGGACGACAAAAACCCGTTTCCGGCCGCCCAAACCGCCGGTGAGTCCTTCCCGGTGAAATTCTGAACCACAGCTCGGAAGTTGACGGCATCAGTTTCCACAAAGTGGGTATCAATCTGCACTATCCTTACACTGTTACTATACCTTCCCCTCTTCATCTCTCTCACCAAATCAAAGGTTTCCTCGGTGGGTGGGTGTCTGTGTGTGTGTCCCTCTCTGCGTACTATGAATGCTGAATAATGGAAGGGTATGATCAGTTAGGGTTTTGAAGTGTAGTGTATGTGTAATACATATGGAGAATAATATAGAGTGATGAAGATGAAGAAGATGAAGATGACGCAGATAATGATGATGAGGAGAAAAGTGAGAGAGAGGTTCGGTTATATAGGGAAGATGTGTGTGTGGGGTTATGAGAGAGACCAGCCATAAGAGAGAGCAAGTTGTGTGTGCGTGAGAGAGAGAGAGGGGCAGTCAGAGGAGACTTTTTGTTTTTGTTTTTGTTTTTGTTTTTTGTATGTAGGGTTTTAGGTGCGATGTAATGTTATGTGATGGAATTGAAAAGTCCTATGACTCCTGAGAGGGAATGGGTCTAAAGTCAATATTAGCCGCAACGACTTTGGGGGACCCTGTCAAATGTGAACCATAATAATCACTCGGGCGCCAAGCTTTGGTCTCCAAAAAAAAAAAATCCCGTGTATTTTTTAAGAAACATTTTTTTTTTACAGGGGTGGTTTTTAATATAAAAAATAATTTTTTTTGTCTAAAATTGTAAACTGATCTTTTTATTTTTTACCCCATTAAATATATATCACTCATTATTTCTTTACAATAAATTTTACTCATTATCTTTTATGTATTTTCTTTATAGATATGGATTTAATTAGAAATAATAGTACATATTTGATATTTATTATTTTTAACTAACTTTTTAAACCATGTGATTTTGATAGTTGTTTAGAAAAATAATTAGGAGCAATTGATTGTTATAAAAACATGGTTGGATGGGGAAGAAGGACTTAGGGTCCAATTGGTTCAAAGAAAATTTGGGAAGGAATCAGAAAATCTGAGATTTTTTGTTAGTTGTGGTTCACCATTTTCTTGGGAAGGCAAATTCCCGCGGCGGCCAATTTTCCAGCATCTATGGGAACTAATTTTTCAAGGTAATAAATCCTCAAATAACCCTCTCTCTTCTTTCTCCACCACTTTTCTCCAATATATTTGTCTTTTTATTGGGTCGATATTCTTCCTCTTCTAGTCGTTGCATATCTGTTTGTTGCAGGTGTGGCTTTTTCTCCAGTGGTTGTTGCCGATGGCTAGTTCGACTCATTGTTGGTTTGTATCTAGGTCACTCCAATGGATCTTTCCTTTTGTGGTTGTGGCTTACTCCTCCATGAATTTGATTTGGAGATTTTTTGCATTGTCGTTTTGATTTGTGTTGTTTTGATATGGAGGACTTCCTTAATTCTATGATTTTTTTCAATTGATTTAGTTTGTTGGAGCATATGTCGAAAGATAAGGATACGAGGAAGAGGAAGAAATTTTGTGCTCTCAATGAGGATAAATTGGATCTTTTCTTTTTTTAAATTCAATTTATTTTTATTTTTAATTTATCATTTTCCTTTTCTTTGTCTTGCATATCAAATATATTGGAGGTAAAATATTCTCCCTTCCTTTCCACTCTTTTTCTTTTAATTTCTTTCCATTCCCATAAATTCTTTGAATCAAATGGTCCTTAGTTAGGCCTAAGGGGAGTCCTGATTCTTGTTATGTCCTTGTTTTTGGAAGTTTACACTAATTCTCCTTTTTCCTCAAAATCCTAACTAATTCACTCATATTAATAAAAACAAATAAATTTTAATATTACTTTTATTAAATTAAATCGAATAAATACCATAATCCGTCTCATCCTTACTACAGGAGCTTCTAATAGGATTCTTTGGTGAAAAAATATTTATTTGCTAATTTTAGTAATGTAATTAATATTTAAATGTAACTCATCATATTTATCTCTCATTCAAAATCTCATTAATTAATTGGGATAAAGTTGAAAAAATTTATCTATTTAAATCAAATTTAATGAGTTAACTGTTATCCATTGGTATATATGAATTATTTGAAAGTATTCTATGATTTGGATCCCAAAAAAGAAAGAAAGGAAGGAAGGAAGTATTCCATGATAAAGAAACTAAAAAATATACCATGTAAAAATGACCAAATCAAAACCTTTTAGTATATGTCAATAGGGACTAAAGGGAGGAGCTTGCTACGAAAATTATGAAATATAAGAGCTAGTAGTTGGTTTCTTTAACCCTAAAGTATAACTTTTGCCTTATTAGCCAAAAAAAAAAAAAACACTTTTGCCTCGAATTTATAACTTTTACCCCTAAATTATTCCTATTCAGTGCGTATAATATAGGGGTTGCTATCTACAAGTAGTCCCAAAACAAATGATAATTAAAAATTTTATTCTAGAAAAATAACCAACATACTTTTTTTTATGAATAAGTAATTTAATTAACTAATTATTTTAATTTATATAAATTAGTTATATAACTCATAAGGATGTGAAATACTTCTACCGATTCTTAATATAAGATCTAATTTATATTTTGAGAGGTTAAGGAAGCTAAATAAATAAATAAATCATAACATATGTTGTATATTATTAAAATACATATTAGTTTAAAAGTCAGAAAAATTAATTTAGTATAAAAATAATAAATATAAATAATTTAAAATAATTAATTTAGCTTCATTGATCTCTTTAAAAAATTTAGATGGATATTATACTAAGGAAATAAGGTAGTATTAAGTTACTTCTTCGATCTTATGTATCAGGTAAAGATATAAGGTTTTATTTTCAAGTCAAGTAAATTTTTCACATAAATTTATGGTCTTACTTTTAATTTATTATTGTGTTGACTTTTTATTACTATTTTAGTCCTTTTTATTAGTCCACTTTAGAAAAAATGTTGGTCCTTATTACATGTACATCCATCTAGAGAGTAATTAATCACAGTACTACTTTGGTTAAAAAAAAAATCACGGTGCTTCAACTTAATTTGCCCCAATGAATTAAATGTAATGAAAAAAAATGAGTTAAATGATGTTAGAAAGAAAGAAATATGAGATAGAGTGAGTTAAAAATATCATTTATAAATGAGGGTAAAATTAAAAAAATGTATTAAATTATAATATATTTAATGAGTTAATTAATATTTTTTAGTAGTATATGAGAATTATATAAACTAGACTTATAAAAAGAACCAAAATAATATTGGGTAGAGACCTAAAGTGTATATTAAATAAGAATAAAATTTAAAAATTATTAAATTTTAAGATAAAATTAATAATAGGGGAAAAATTTATTCCAATAAAATATGAAAATGACCCATAAATAATGGCAGAATACTACAGTTCTAGCCCCTAAGCCCCTTTTCTCTGAGTTTCAAATAATTTTGTATTTCGATTATTGTACTCAACGATAAGATGACTTTTTCTCGGAAGGTCGTTGTAGAACAGATCATTTCTTTAGAAGAAATGAAATTTTTAGCTTATGCGTGAACTGAAAAAGTCCTTTTTATGCATGTGTTGTAAATGAATACATTTGTGCTTGTTTGTTTCAGTTTATTATCACGATTGAAAAGTATTTATAAATTTAGATATATAAATTAAGATAACTCTTATCATATAACTTACTTTATATTTAATAAATTATAATTAAAAAATACTTTTAAAACTTCCAACTATTCCAACACTTATATGAATTCAAAGACATCAATCACCCTTTACTTCACTAAAGTTGAGGTCATCTCACGGCGTTGTACGGCGTAATTTTAACCCACAAGATTCTCCCCCCATTTGATTTCAACAACACGCATCTAAACACTATTTTGGGTGGGCCCCTATCTAGCCACCATGTTTTTGACTTATAGCCTGTTGCCATTTCAATTATTTTTGCTACTACCTCACTAATTAAATTAGATTACTATTACAAACTGAAAGACTTCATACAATTGGAAGGAAGGAAGAAGGAGGACTTGCTTCAATTGAAGATAAATTTTTTGTAAGAATTATATTGAGGTACCAAGTAAAAAAAGAAATAAAAAAATAGTCTATTAAAATTATAAAACAAAAAAAATGATCTTAATGGATTTTCAATTGAGGTCCCTCAAGTTGTCAATTATCAGCACATGAGTTGTCAATGAGACCAATTTTTTATTTTATGATTTTGAGGGACCATTTTTTCATTTCTCTTTTTACCTGAGACCTCAATATAATTTTCCCAAAAATCTTTACTAGTACTCCTTAAGTCCTTAATATAATGTGAGTGTTTAAAATATCGATTGAAATTTTTAAAAGTATTTTTCAATCATGATTTACGGTATACGAGGTAAGTTTTACGATAAACGAAGTAAATATGTGAGAAGAGTTTTGTCTCGACTTATGTAAAAAAAAATACTTATAAAATAAGCTCAAACTATCCCAAATATGCCCAATAATTTATACAATATCACTTTAACTTTTTATGGGATCTCTGATTCATTTACCTTGCTACTCTGTAATTACTTCTCTTACAGAAATATTCTTTTTCCACAAAACACTTACTATTTGATATAAGGTCCCCATATATATAGAGAGAGAACTTTTTGCCGATTATTCTAGAATCATTGTAATTCAGTTTCACTTATATTTAGGGCATGCTTATAGGTTAAAGTGAAAGTATTATTTTCTCATAATATAACTCACCTCATTAAATTTATATGAATGTATAATTTTTTACTTAGCTTGTTTCCATTTCAATTATTTTTCTACTATCTTACTAATTAAATTAAATTACTATTAAAACTAAAAGACTTCATAAAATTGGAAGGAAGAGGGACTTGCTTCAATGAAGGGGAAAAAATTTACCAGTACTTTTTTAGGGAGTAATTTAACAATATCAATTTGATTTTTCAATTGATCTCGTATTTCTTATCTTTCTACTTTTAATACTTCTCTTGTAAGAGTATTCGTTTTCCACAAAACACTTACAATTTGATACAAGGTCTCATATATATATATAGGAAACTTTTGTGGTTTATTCTAGAATCATAGTGATTCAGTTTCAAGGACAAGTTTATAGCCTAAAGAGAGAGTACTCTTTTCTACTAATATAATTCACCTCATTTAATTTATTATATGAGTGGATAATTTTTGGCCATTTCAATTATTTTTCTACTATCTTACTAATTAAACTAAATTACTATTAAAAACTTAAAGACTTCATAAAACTGGAAGGAAGAAGGAGGACTTGCTTCAATGAAGGGGAACATTTATTTACTAGTACTCTATTAAGCAATAATTTATACAATATCACTTTGACTTTTCAACTCATCTCTCATTCCTTTATTTTACTACTCTTAATTACTTCTTTTATAGAAGTATTACTTTTCCATGAAACACTTACAATTTGATACAAGGTCACACACACACACAACATATAGAGAGAGAACTTTTGTGGATTTTTCTAGGATCATTGTGATTTAGTTTCACTTATAGGATAAAGAGAGAGTATTCTTTTCTAATAATATAATTCACCTCATTAAATTTAATATATGATTGTATAATTTTTGACTTAGCTTGTTGACATTTCAATTATTTTTCTACTATCTTGAAGGCAAGAAAAAATTTTATTTTTCTACTATCTTACTAATTAAATTAAAAACTGAATGACTTGGTAAAATTGGAAGAAAGAAGGAAGACTTGCTTCAATGAAGAAGAAAAAAAATTTACTAGTATTCCTTTAGGTAAAAATTTATACATTATCATTTTGATTTTTTAACCGATCTCTCATTCCTTTACCTTACTACTCTTAATTACCTCTCTCATAAGAGTATTCGATTTCCACAAAACACTTACAATTTGATACAAGGTCACACACGCACATCTAAGTGTGCATGTGTGTGTAGGGAATTTTTGTGAATCATTCTAGAATCATTTTGATTCAGTACTTGTTTGGATTAGCAATAAAAATTACTTTTTTAATGTAATTTATAATGTATGAAATAAGTATGTGAAAAGGACCGCGTGAACATGTTTTTTAAACGCTAACTTAAACAGGTCATCAATTTCACTTATATTGATGGCGTGTTTATAAGATATAGAGAGAGTATTATTTTCTAAGAATATAATTCACCTCAATAAATTTATTGTATGAATGCATAATTTTTGACTTAGCTTGTTGCCATTTCAATTATTTTTGTTACTATTTTACTAATTAAATTAAATTACTATTGAAAACTGAAAGGTTTCATAAAACTAGAAGGAAGAAGGAAGACCTGCTTCAATGAAGAATTTTTTTTTCTCCATTAGGCAATAATTTATACAATATAACTTTTACTTTTTAATTGATCTCTTATTCATTTACTTTACTACTCTTAATAACTTCTCTTATTGAAGTATTCATTTTCCACGAAAACACTTGCAATTTGATACAAGTTCACACACACACGCATATGGAAAAAAAATTAGACTATTCTAGAATCATTGTGATTCAGTTTCACTTATATTAACGGCATGTGTATAGGATAAAGAGAGAGCATTCTTTTCTAATAATATAATTCACTTCATTAAATTTATTATATGAATGTATAATTTTTTGAATTAACTTGTTGTCATTTCAATTATTTTTGCTACTATCTTACTAATTAAATAAATTACTACTCCCTTCGGTCCTAAATATAAGACCAAGTTAATTTTTTTAGAGATTTAGAAAGCAAAATAAGTTACTTAATCATATCATATATTGTGTATTATTATTTTATATATAAATTTATAAGTTAGGTAAAATAGTTTGAAGAAAATACGATAAATATAAACACTTTAAAATGATTTAAGTAGTTTTCTTAATATTTTAAAAAAATTCAACTAAATCTATATTTAGAATTGGATGTAGTATTAAAAACTAAAAGACTTCATAAAACTAGAAGGAAGAAGGAGGACTTGCTTGAATGAAGGGAAATTTTTTTACTAGTACTCCTTTAGGAAATTAAAAGTTAGGTTAAATAGTTTAAAAAAAATATGATAAATATAAATACTTTAAAGAGATTTATTTATTTTTTTAATATCTTGAAAAAGGTCAACTAATCTTTATTTTGAATTGGAGGTAGTATTAAAAATTGAAAGACTTCATAAAATTGGAAGGAAGAAGGAGGGCTTGTGATAACTCCTTATTTTTAATATATTTGATATATATTTTTGATATGATTGAGAAGTTATCAAAACTAATTTAAAGTGATTTTCTTAAGATTTTATAAGATGCCAATTGAATACATTGTTTAGGGGATTTTAAATTAAAATAGAAATAATTTAATTTAAGATGATGATAATAATAATAATGATTCACAAATTCTGATTGAGCTCCAAAATATTTTAAAAATTTTCACTTAAATCCCTCAATTTTTTTTGGTATAAAAATACTCACTTAGGTCCCAGGGAATTAGATTACTATTTGGCAGAGGGATCAGCTTACTGGGAAACAGAAAAGAATTGTACAAGAGACGAGAGGAGCGGCGGCATTGTGCTGGAGGAGAGAAAAGAAAAGGCTAGCAGCAAGGGGGCGGCTAGAAAAGAAGAAAGGGAGGTAGAGAACAGAAAGGAGCGGCAGCTACCGGGCAGGATCTTGACCATCGCAAATCAGAAAACCTGGCAGCAGAAGAAAAAGGCGGTTGGTTGAGGTCTTTCATCGTAAGCTCCGGCGTCACTATCGCCGGAGCTGATTGATTGAGAACCAGAAGGCAGCAATCACTGTTGTTGCTTTTTTTTTTCCGACCAGTGGGAGAGGAGAACAGAAGTCTGGAAAGGAAACAGAGCCGCTGGTTTTGAAAAGCTGAGGAGGGAGCGATGGGAGCTGGGAGGCGAGTATTCTCATTTCTCATCGCAGAGTAGAGGAGCTTTGACACCATTAATGATGGAGTGTAGCCAGTGACGTCCGAATCTGCTTCTACTCTTCTTTTCCTATGGCGGTGTTTGGTTTTAAGAGTTGCTCTGTTCTGATTATTTTTATTATTCTCTTCCTTCTTTCTATCATGATTTTGGATGCTAATTTTGTTGGTGCTGGTTTGATGATGTTTAAAGCCGTTTATTCTCTTTGAACCTAGAGTAGTTATGAACTAATTTTGTTTACTTAATCTTGTATTATTTGTCTATTTAGTGCTTGATCACCACTAAATATGAACTGAGGAATTTAGATTAGCTTTAGAAAAGAGATCTTAATTGGACTATAAGATTAAATAATGTGAGATTATAATTTATTCTAATTTGCCAATAGGATAGGAATATACCTATTGGACCTATATAATTATATTAGAGTGAAATTTGACATTTATTGCCTATTGAGTAAATTAATTAGGAATAACGATTTTAACTTCAGAGAGGGGTACAAGTAATTGGAAGATACTTATATCTATTCAAACTCTAGATTAACAATTTAACATTAAATGCATTTATTTGGGTAAATACATGCTCTCAGACTTAAAAAAGGGATTGACCACTCTAGGTTGTCTTCCTCTATTGAAATTTTATAAACATTAAATTTAGGATTTTTTTTTTGTTTAAATTGATTTTCAAATTAGTTTCTTTCTTGAGTTACTCAACTTAAATGAAAATGAGAATTTTAATGCCTAATTACTTATTATCTTAAATTTTTGTGAAGTGACCTTGATTTGTTATTATATTATTTTCACGACCCATACACTTACGATGCTTATTTAAAATTTAGTAGCATCGACATGCTTCAATGAAGGGAAATTTTTTTACTAATACTCCTTCAGGCAATTATGACTTTTCATCTGATCTCTCTGTCCCTTACCTTACTACTCTTGATTACTTCTCTTATAGGAGTAATCATTTTCCACGAAACACTTACAATTTGAAACAAGGTCACACGCACACAGAATTTTGTGTATTATTATAGAATCATTGTGATTCAGTTCCACTTATATTGAGGGCATGCATGTTTATAAGATATAGAGAGGGTATTCTTTGCTAAGAATATAATTCACCTCAATAAATTTATTGTATGTATGTATAATTTTTGACTTAGCTTGTTGCCATTTCAATTATTTTTGCTACTAGCTTACTAATTAAATTATATTACTATTGAAAACTAAAAGACTTTATAAAACTAGAAGGAAGAAGGAGGACTTGCTTCAATGAAGGAATTTTTTTTACTAATACTCCATTTGGCAATAATTTATTCAAAATCACTCTTACTTTTCAACTGGTCTCTCATTCTTTTACCTTACTACTCATAACCTTGTTTGTTTTAGCGATGACTTATCTTATAAGTGCTTATGCACATAAGTCGAAACAACCCTCCTCTCATATTACTTACCTCGTATTTCGTAAATCACGATTGAAAAGTTCGTTTAAAGATTTCAATCACTATTACAAACAAACACTACTACTTCTCTTATAGGAGTGTTCGTTTTCAACGAAACACTTATAATTTGATACAAGTTCCCATATATACATGCATAGGGAATTTTTGTAGATTATTCTAGAATCGTGTGATTCAGTTTCACTTATATTGAGTGCATATTTATATGTTAAAGTGAGAGTATTCTTTTCTAATAATATTATTCACCTCCTTAAATTTATTATATGGATATATACTTTCATCTTTAATTTATTGCTATGCATATTGAATTTTCTTATACTTTTAAGTGGCATAAGCATCTCTAAGGCTATGTTTGGCTCGATGGAGGGGAGGGGAGGGTTTGAGAGGGATTTTCTTTTACCTTATTTGGGTTGATAAAAAGAGAGGGGAGGGGAGGGATTTTAATAGTATTATGTTTGGTATAGGAGGGGAGGGGAGGAGAAATATTTTTATATGGATAATTTTGCTCTTATTTCATTTAATTTGTAATTAATAACTTTCTAACATATTTAATAAAGTATAATTATATAAGGAATTTAATACATAAAATTATAATTTTATAATTATAAAAATTAAATAAATATAATTATAAATGGCATTTACTATATAAAATTATAATTTTGTAATTAAATAATGAGAATGGTATTGTGAGAATATTTTAAAATAGTATGGACATATTAATCAATTTAAGCTCAAACATTAACTTTTCCCTCCAAATCCCCCCAATTTTGGAGGGGAGGAGAGGGAGAATTTTAGAAAATTCTCCCTCCCTTCCTAAAATTTTTAGTTATCCAAATAAGGGGAGGGGAGCAAAATCCCCCCATTTCCCTCCCCTCCCCTCATACCAAACCCCCCCCCCCCCTAAATGTCTAAAGAAAAACTTTGAAGAGAAGTTAGATGAAGAATCATCTTTATATTTGACCAAGTAATAAGTAGAAATACAATAAAGCAAGAGTGTGAAATCCTTCACCCCTCAAAGGAAAGAAAAGAGAACATCCATATGCTGAATCATAAGAGTTGTAGAAGCACACAAAAAAGGGGAAGTTGGAGAACACAAACATATGAAACCCATCATCCTCTCTGCAACAACCAAAGAAGGACCATGCAGAGATATTCAATACCTTGAGCATTTTACAGTTTCATACAGATTTCATTTCTTTCCACTTTCTATCTACTCCTCATTTAAATTGTTGAATTGAAATTTAAGTGGTTGAGGATCGATATTCTATAAAATAATTTTTAAATGATTTCTATTGACATTTTAAACTATCCTGATTAAAATTTAGTAGCTTTAAATTTATTTATTTAATAATTTAAAATTTTATTAATATTTTTATAAAATGTTAAAGTTAGACCACACAAATATCAACCTAACAATTGAGATGAGAAGTAGAGAAGGTGTGAGTGAGTGAAGGAGAAGAACAATGGAAATAATCCAAATTCATACAAGGTCCCATGTTGGTGGAAACTTTAACCACAATTAGAACTCTTGCTGCTCAATTCATTGCCGCTTACATTAAACTTTCTAAAATTTTAGACTCTAGTCAAAACATTAACTAAATATATATAATGTCCTGAAATTTCTAGAGAGGAAAAATAACCAGAAATATTTAGCTGTTTGAACAGAGAAGTCAGTGATATTATAACAGTGTGCAAGTCAATTTTACACGTTCAGGCCAATGGAGAAAAAAATGTAAACTTCACATATTAAAACTAAGGTTATTAAACCTGGATAGGTCAGCATACTGGATCAATGGTTAGTAAGTCAGAACGAAGTAAAACCGGGATCAAACTGGTGAGAAATTGAATTTTTTAGGTTTATTAATATGAAATTTTAAAAAAAATTAAAAAGTTGTAAAAAAAAACCCGAACATGACTGGTTTCCCTGACGGTTCATCGGTTCCTGGGCCGAACCGGCTGATCCGGTCCGAATTTAATAACAATGATTAAAACCATAAGATTCATTAATAAAACTGGATGTATATTCACATGTCCAAAAAAAAACAAAAGAAAAAAAGAAGAAGTGAGAAGATGATCAATAATCACCGTCACGTTTTATGTAGGGAAAAAAATGAAAACTCAAGCCCAATTTCTTAGCCCATTTGTAAGCATTTTAAGCCGTTCGAACAACTTAAAAATTACTTTGGGCTCAATAGTTGGCCCATCTAATTTTAAAAATTACTTTGGGCTCGATAATGTAGCGCTTTTCACATATTCATGCCACTAGATTTTAAGGTATAGTATTTAAAAGTGTGATTTTTTTTTTCTTTTTTAAATAAAAGGTATGTAGTATTTAATACTCCTACAATCCTTAATATGAGATATATTTAACTAATTTGATTAGATTAAGGAAGTTAATTGGTATGACATTTATTTTTTAAAACATATAGTCACATTTCTTAATTCTCTCATTCCTTATTCTCCTTGATTATTATTGAAATAACATCAATATGGGTAAATTAAAAAAATATTGATAAATATAAAAAATTTAAATTATATTTAGTACCAAGGTCTACTCCCCAGTCATATTTTATATTAAGGAAATGAGTAGTATTATCAATTACCAGCCATTTCAAAGTTGAAACTGGTTAAGCTTTAAATAGATAATGAAGTCCTCTGTTGGGTGTGTGTTCCAGGAAAAACATGCTGCTCATTCTGAGATGCATTTGAGCAAAATATGTGTTATGAAAAAAACAACACAGATGGGGAAAAAAACATAGGAGCATATCTATATAATATATCTAGGCTAGAATAAATGATTGTTTTGCATCAAAATTTCCCTGAATATATTAAATTGAATTGAAGTTTTATTTAGGTCTAGGAATCAATATTGGATAAGTAAATGGAAAATATCACGACTTTATGAATATTAATTGTTTTCCAACGAATATTATTAAAGAATTAAACATAAATGGAGGCTAATAATAATAAAAATGTTTCCTTCCTTTTTAGTGAAAAAGCTCCACAAAAAATATAATCAATCAATACAATGCAGTAAACTCTTTAATTAATGTCTTGACAGCTAAAAGTTATTTGGGTCTTGATGTTGATTTTTAACAAAGAAAATTATTTTGGTAAGCTTAAGGAAGCCATTTTTATGCAACTATTTATAAATATTTTCTAAGATTATATTTTTACCCTAACGATAAAACAAGGAAGCAAACAAGGGAAAATTTTTAGAAAAATGCAGGCAAAAATAGGAAAAGACAAAAAGGTGGGGTGAATTTGAAAAATCTCAAGTTAGTACATGTGTAAGAATCTGGATATGAAATGTGGGTACAATAACTAAAATGCCCTGATTTGATTTGAAAAACAAAACAGTCGAGGGAAGGTGAAATTGAATTGGCTGAATCTGAAAAACACGAAACCTAGGGGGCGAGGCAATGGGGTGTTGAGGCGGACGAAGGTGTGTTGACGGAGGTTGGCGGCGTGCTACGATGGCTTTGAAGGAGGTTGTCAGAGGTCTGGAACTGACAAACGAGAAACATAGTAGACGACGGGCTATGGACGGGAGCGGGGGTTTGTTGACAGAGGTTGGCGACGTGCTGCGGTGTGTTGGAAGGAGGTCGGCAGCGTGCTACGGCGTACTGAGAAACTACAGCATAGGACGACAATATCATCATACTTCTGTGCACATGTTGTGCCTTTTGTTGCCAATTTAAGATGACAGTCTATTGTACAAGTTGATCAGGCGCAATATGTTTGTTAGTCAACTCAGTTTAGTTCAGAGACTGATTGATGAAAACTTGACATTAACAACTTCTCTTTGTTTATTAACAACACAAGCTTCTCTATTGACAACTTTATATTTTATGTTTCAGAAGTTTCTATGCCAAGGTAGCGATATAGCAAAAAGTTCTGGGCCATTAACAATACCTCCCTGACCAATAACAATATATGTTACAAGTTTAGTGTTCAGGATAAAAAACAACACCACATTTAAGAAAAACATATGATCTTCTTAAATAACGATGTGACTTCCTTCATTAACATCTTCGTAGTAATAAAATGGGAGGTTCCTAATGTTCAGGGCTAAAAACAACACTACACTCACTATTAACAACTAGATCTACTTAAATAACAACTTGACTTCCTTAATTAACATCTTCATAGCAATAAAATGGGAAGTTCTTAATGTTCAAGGCAAAAAAAAAAAAAAACACTACACTCACCATTAACAATTATATTTACTTAAATAACGACTTAACTTTCTTCATTAACATCTTCGTAGTAACAAAATGGGAAGTTCCTAATGATTAGGGCCAAAATCAACACCACACTCATTATTAACAACTAGATCTCATTAATTAAAGACTTGATGTCCTTCATTAACATCTTCGTTGGAACAATATAGAAAACTCATAATGTTATGGGCCAAAAACAACACCACACTTATGATTAATAACTTTATCTTCCTAATTAACTACTGGACGCCCTTCATTAACATCTTCGTAGTATGGTCATAATCCTAATGTTGAGGGTGAAAAACAACATCACACACATGATTAATGACTATATCTTCTTAATTAACGACTTTTTGTGCTTCAATAACATCTTTATAGGAACGACATTGGAAACTCATAATTTTCAAGGCAAAAATCAACACCACACTCATGATTAACAACATGATTTTTTTAATTAACGACTTTATTTGGTTCATTAATATCTGTGACAGAACAACTCGAGCTTCTTAATTAATAACTTCATTTACTTGTTTAAAATGTTCATGGGAAAAAAATGTGAAAGTGATAAGTTGGATGCCCGATAACAACACGTTCCTCTTTATTAACAATTCAGTATTCAAAATTAATGTCATGTAGCCTAGCTTTAACACCTCCGTCAACAGATGCTCGCTTCCGTCTACAGCTTGTCGCCCCTTACGTTTCTCATTTGTCAGTTTCAGACCTTTGACAACCTCCTTTGAAGCCACTGTAGCACGCCGCTGACCTTCATTAACACACCTTCGTCCACCTCAACAACCCATCGCCCCACCCCCTAGATTTCACGTTTTTTAAGATTCGGCCAATTCAATTTTGCCTTCCTTCAACCATTTTGTTTTTCAAATCAAATATGGGCATTTTAGTCATTGTACCCGCATTTTATATCCCATATTCCTATATATATATATATATATGTACTGACACGAGATTTCTCAAATTCACCCCATTTTTTTGTCTTTTCTTATTTTTACCTACTTTTTTCTGAAATTTTCCCGCAAGTTAGCCAGAAATTAAAAAAAAAAAAGTTTTTAAAAAAACGAAAACAAAGAATTGAAATGGGGTCGCTCATGAATCGCACTGATTTGTACGCTTCTCCCATCTTCATCTTCTCCGTTTTCGCCTTCTCTTGTTCACTTACAATGCTCTTCTGATCACTTTCATGTCTCTCCCCACCAAACGCTCCATCACTGACAACAACGCTGCCTCCGTCGCCACTGCTACGAGCAGCTCCGCCGCCCGTTCACCTCCTATGAAGAAGGCCAAGAACGGCCTTCAACATCACCCTCAACAAGACTGCAATCTTAACCCATCTCACGACGTCGTTTTCGACCCCAAATCCATGGCTCTCGATGACGATCTCAAGACCGATGACCCCACTGCACTTCCGAACGCGCGTGGCGTCATGGCCGCCAATTTGTCCCGCAAAAAGGCCACCCCTCCTCAGCCCCCAAGGACTAAGAAGTTAGCTATCAAGTTGCACAAAGGTAAGGCTTCCATTTCTTCATTCTTTATATGCAACTGCTAGCAGTTTTTGTTCCAATTTCTATATTTGGTGCTAGTTGTAATTAGTAATGGTGTTGGGGGTTTAGAAATGGATTGAATAATAATGGGTTTTTGCTAGTCAAATTGTTATTGTGTTGAACTGTTGGATTTCTGTGTCATTGTAGTGGTTGGGAGTTTACTTAATCGAGTTTCAGCTGTTTGCTTAACATGATAGGGCTTGACTAATATACATGATTAATGTAATCTAAGCAATAAATTTGTCCTAATAGTTACTCTAGTTCCTGGTAATGGGAATCAGTTTTAGTCACATAATGTACTGTGTTTTAAACTTATGGGATACGGATGCTATCTTAATTCTTATTGACTTGAAGATCTTTCATACTGGTTTGATCTTTTAGTATGAAGCATTTGGTTCAACCTCTGTAGGTTTTTAAGCATAAATATTTGTTTTTTAATGCCAAACTGTAGTCTTATTCGGCAGGAAAGACAGACAGGGCCAACAGCAGCCATCTGTTTATGAATAACAAAATAATTTATTTTTTCTTTCACATGTATGCTATGTTGTACCCTTTTTTGGTAGATTTTATCATTTTCTGCCTTCAAAGATCAAAATATTTCATTCCTTGAGGCATTTTATATGAAGATTTACATTTTAGTTTACGATGTTATATATTTTTGTATTTTACAGTGAAATGGTTTTTGATGGATGCCACTGAAATATAATAAATCTTGTCTTTGCTGCCTTCTTACTCTTCACTCTCCTTCTTCTAATGTATGTCCCTTGAGGGTACATGTCTTGCTACAATAATAACAAGTTGGAATGGCTGTTGAAGAACGTATTAAACATAAGGTCAAATGTGTTGAATCTATTTTAAAAATATGAATTTATCACTTTTGTTTAGATTCTGTGTTCTTTCTGGCATCTTGTACTTATGTTTATGTTTTACCTGGCAATAAAACATGGCACCAAATACGATAAAAGAGTATTATAAACAATATTGACTATTGGTTTTATTATTAAGGCGACCCCAATATTTTTTTTAATGCTTTGTGTTTTCTTGTAAAGCTAAACCAACATTGCCCCCGGATTTTGAGGAGGTTACATGGGCAAAATTGAAGTCTGCTATATGTGCAATATTCTTGAAGCAACCTGATTCTTGTGATTTAGAGAACCTCTATCAGGTAACATTGTAAATGTATCTCTTATTCTGTTTGTTTTTCATTAGATTTTAACATTGCGTGTGAAAAATCATCTAGCATCACATCATCAAAGTTTCATTGTTAACTCAACATTTGTCCATAGGCTGTGAATGATCTTTGCCTGCATAAAATGGGGGGAAATCTTTATCAACGGATTGAAAAGGAGTGTGAAGCACACATCTCTGCAGCACTACAGTCTTTAGTTGGCCAAAGCCCAGATTTGGGTGTTTTTCTTTCTCTTGTTGAGAGATGTTGGCAGGATCTTTGTGATCAAATGTTAATGATACGTGGTATCGCCTTATATCTGGATAGGACGTATGTCAAACAAACAGCAAATGTACGGTCATTATGGGACATGGGCTTGCAACTTTTCTGCAAACATCTCTCACTATCTCCAGAAGTATTGCACAAGACTGTTACTGGCCTTCTACGAATGATTGAGCATGAAAGGTATATCAAGTTTTGCAATGTCAATTTTGTTTTGACTGATGTCTAGGTAATTCTTTTTTGCTCCATGCCAGCTTACATACATGCATCTGTATGTATGCCTGGATCACCCCCCTTCGGCCACCTATTGCTTTAATATATATATTATGATAAAATTACTGATAATCATTTGAACTCTCCATGAGGAAGCTATTAAAGAACATTTAAGGTCAGCACTAAACAATTCACATTCACACACACAAACACACACTGATGTTTTTACATTTCTTTAGTGCAGTGCAGTGGGATGGGATGGGTGGAATTACAATTGTAACATATCTCTGTATCTGAAACATAAGGACGGATCTTAAGTAGGCAGGTTTTGTTTGCTGAAATTGAGATTCTGAGGGAGAGCCCATTCCGTGTAAGGGAAGAATAATAGTTCAGGATGGCCTCTTTCTTATGACTTTCTCTACAATCTGAAATATCAGCTTTCCTGAGGAGCCTGGATTATATGATCTGGGACAGCGTAGAATGGGATTATTATTTTTTTGGACTATTTTGTTTGTTTGACAATCGAAAGATATTCTTGTTTCTGAAAGAAATAATCCTTGTTCTGCCCCAAAAATCATCTCCTACAAATCACCATGCTGTTCTAGTAGCTGTCCTATTTACCTGGATTAAAAATTTGAAATTATTTATTAATAGCGTTATTTCAGTACATATGTTAAATATGACTTGACATTAGGCTCTGCCTTGCCCAACTTCTTTCCCATTCAGTTTATTCTAAAATTTATTTATTGATTGATTTAACAGCTGTTATTAATCTCTTACAGTGTAACTAAATAAAGAAGATAAGCTAGTATTATTTTAACAATCCTTTTATTATCTTTCTTGTAATCACATTTGCAATATTTAAGAAGGAGGCCATGACCTCCTTCTGCTTGCTATGTTTTTTACAACTTCTGTTTTATGTTTGGCCTTCTCAGATTAGGTGAAGCAGTAGACCGGACGCTCCTCAACCATCTTCTGAAAATGTTTACTGCTTTGGGAATTTATGCAGAAAGCTTTGAGAAGCCATTCCTTGAGTGTACATCAGAGTTTTATGCCACCGAAGGCATGAAATACATGCAGCAATCAGATGTTCCCGATTATTTGAAGCATGTGGAGGTGCTTCATTCCTCTACTTATAGTATCTCCTCAGCATCTTCCATTGGCAATATTATATGCTTCAATATTTATTATGGGTTAAGGTGCAAATTTGCCTCGGAAGTTTCACTGAGGAGCAATTTTACCTTTTTTGGTTAAAAAGTTAACGGTCAATGTTAGTTTTTTAACGGTATGGGGCAACATTGTTACGTTTTGAAACTTCCGGAGTGACATTGAACCTAAACAAATTTCCAGGGCAACATTGCTCCTCAGTGAAAACTTTTGGAGCAAATTTGCACCTTAACCCATTTAATATTTAGGGCTCGTTTATTGAAGCTTTTTTAATTAAAAAATCACTTATTTTTGAAAAGAAGATACTTTCAACAAATTTTATGATGCTTGTTTTAGGCTTTCAAAAATAATCAAAATCTGGGGGAAAAAGCAGATTTCTGACTATTTTGAGAAGCTACTTTGAAGAGCTTCTAAAAATAATCAAATATGGTAAATGAGAGAGAATGTTCTTAAAAGTATAAAGATACACAGAGATATCATAAAATTTGAGAATCACTGACTAATAAATCATTTTCTAATGAACAAAGCTACACGTAGATATCATAAAACCTAAAAATCACTGCATAAGAAATCATTTTTTATGATTACAACCAAACTCAATAGTTTGTTTTTTTATAAAATCTCTACATAATAGATCGCTTAAAGTATCTAACTATCCAAAATCACTTATTTCTTAAGCTTGAACAAAGGCCCCTAACGAATGGATCATGCCATTATCTGTCAGAATTTTATTTCCATTAGGTTTTTCTTCCCACTTTCGGTTTCTTCCATGTTTTACAATGTGTATTTGTTGTTGTGATATTTGTATATATCATAGACAAGATTGCACGAAGAGCATGAAAGATGTTTGAAATATTTGGATGCAAGTACAAGGAGACCTTTGATAGCCACAGCAGAAAAGCAACTTCTTGAATGTCATATACCTGCCATACTTGATAAGGTGCTGATTAACTTCAGTTTTCAGAATTTCTTGGGTGAAATTTCTTTTATATGCTGCATTCATTATTTTGGTTATTCTAATATGTTATCATGATTGAGTTAATCAGGGTTTCATGTTGCTTATGGATGGAAATCGTATTGAGGACCTCCAGAGAATGTACTCACTATTCTCGAGGGTCAATGCCCTTGAGTCGCTTAGGCAGGCCCTGAGTTCATACATCAGGAGAACCGGGCAAGGAATTGTTATGGATGAGGAAAAAGACAAAGACATGGTTTCATCCCTTCTCGAGTTCAAGGCTTCTCTTGACAAAATATGGGAAGAAAGCTTTTTCAAGAATGAGGCATTCTCTAACACTATCAAAGAGTCATTTGAGCATCTTATCAATATACGTCAGGTGTGCTCCATTTATTTGCTATCTATTATTCCTGTTTTATTTGATTAATTTTCACAACGAAAATTCTGATTGCCAGAGATTGGAAATTTCTGTTAAGTTTGGGTTCAACTTTTATGGGTATTTCCTGTTTGGGTTAGCTTGTCCTTTTTGTTCCTCGTACTTAAAATTAAGACAATCGCTGCTAATGCTTAAAAAGTATGTTGTTCATATGTTTAGGGTGTATAGTTGATTGGTACTGAACAAGCTGATTCCAAGGAGAACTAATCATGGAAATTCTGATATGAAATATTAGTTGGAATATGTTTATTTTTTCATTCTTAAATAACATTGGCCCTTTTTTGATGTAATAAACATTTAAGGGCATGGTGGCTGGCATGTGGGCATAAAGTTTTATTTTTGTTGTCACGTTTTACATCATTACCATAGCTATTTTGCGGTCAAGTTTGGTTGGCATGTATCAAAATATTGTGTCTTTAGATGTTTGGTCTAGGCCCAAGCCTGACTTTACCTTGGCCCATTATTGAGGATTGGAACATGACCCAATCCTGTGTTCAAACCCTAGGCTTGACCTATGTAATTAGCACGTATAAAGGCTTTCTCATTTTAAATGAGAAAACAACTGATTTAGGCACAGCGTTATAAAAATGCTATATTGTTTATAGTCCAAGCAGCAACATTTTTTATCATGTTTATTGTCCATAGAAAAATCAAATTTAGTGGGTAAAAAATTAAAAGAGAAAATAGGTGATTTGGTAACTTAGGCCTAGGCTAGGTCATTCCTGGGGGCGGGAAAAAATAGTCTAGGCAGAAACTTATGCATGGGCTAGTTGCTAGGTTGGTTGATCCAGAAGTTTGAGCTATGAGCTGGCCTTACCCACATGTTTTATATTTTCTTATGTCATCTCAATATCTTCATAGGGTGAGCAAATATAATTCCTTGCAAAATACTTTCCATGCAAATGAAATCTATGTAGTTTATCATGCTACCATAGTTGCAAATTTTTGTGACCATGACAAGAAATCATTATTAGTTCATGTCTTTTGATGGACTTGGATTGGATGCCGATGCGATAACAAGAGAAGTAATGATGGCTGTTGGCTCTAAGTAATAATTTATAGACGGGTTGTTAATTACACATTCTGATAACCATGATCAACATATTTTCAGCTCCAAAACATCTCAAAATGTATATATTATGAATTTCCTTTGTAGATTTTGGAATCTATATAGTGTTTGCAAGTTCACCTCTTGTATGAGGAAACATAAATGATATTATGTTTAAAAAGTTTTTTTGGAGTAGACACAATTAAGAACATTATATAATACTAAATAGAGGTGTTTTAAAGATTTTTTTAACATACATATAGAACTCACCTATCTAGAATTAATTGCTAGTAAAAAATCCACCGTAGAGAAGCCTTCTTATAATTAGTTAAGATCACTAGGTAGTTGTCTCTGTAGTATTGAGAACATTAGATGGAAGTCTAATGATAGGAATATTTGAATGCCGTGGTTAGGTTCACTCCTTACCTTCCTGCTTTTTAACTTTGAAGTTCAACCGTTTTTTCCTCTTCTGACACAGGATGAGAGATTCTTTTATGGATTTTCCTAGTGGTTCTAAATTTCCCTGTTGATCATTCCCGTCTGTTATTGAAATTGTCTTCCTGTCAGTGGTGAGATTATGCTTTATCCATATTTATGAGCAATGGGCTTTTGCTCGATAGGTTTTTTCTGAATAGTGAAATTCACTTTTGTTCCCTCTGCTAGTTTAAGCTTTAAGGTCAAGTGATTATTAGACACATACGATTATTTTGGGCAATCAATTCACTGTGCTGTGCTACCATGACAGAATCGACCTGCAGAGTTGATTGCCAAGTTTTTGGATGAGAAGCTGCGTGCAGGTAACAAGGGTACTTCTGAAGAGGAATTGGAGGGTACACTAGATAAAGTCCTTGTATTATTCAGATTCATCCAGGTACATTAAATGTTTCCTTGTGGGAGTAACAAATAATTCCACCGCGATTCCTTCAATTTCCATTGGTGCTCCTGGCAATCTGGCATTATGTACTTTTGTTTTTCTTCGCTGTGCTGATACTGGGAAAGCCATTTGGCTTAATGGTTGTTTAAGGGCAAGGATGTGTTTGAAGCATTCTATAAGAAAGATCTTGCTAAAAGATTGCTTTTGGGAAAGAGTGCTTCTATTGATGCAGAGAAATCTATGATCTCAAAGGTTAAGTTTTCCTACTCTTTATTGACTTGTGAAGTTATAAAAAAAAAAAAAAAAGACACTCCGTCAACGGTTTTAGTAGTATTAACAGTAACAATTTTGTTTTTATGGATACAGTTGAAGACCGAGTGTGGCAGCCAGTTCACAAACAAATTGGAAGGAATGTTCAAGGTAACCATTTTTTAAGATCAGTATTAAATTTCTGAAAAATGATTCAACTTTGACTCCTATTGCATAGTTTAATCAATGACATTTTCGTAGGTTTCTTATTATTGTTGTCGCATTTAATTCTTTTTATAGGAAAGTTAGATGTGATGATCTGACTTTACATTTGCTACTGTTGTCCCAGTGTGAACTTCTGTGTTGCAAACTGTGTGGCATAACGGTAGAAAAATGTGTTATAGTGGGCTTATTTGTTCTCTTGTTTTTAATTGTGCAAGCTTTTCTACAGATATGCCAAAGGACTTTATAGGAATTTGATTGTGAAAGAACACATATTTGGGAATAATTATAAACTAAATTTGAGAAATAAACAAAGAGAAGAGTTACAGAATATATGTGGTTTGGCGTAAGCCTACATCCACAGGTGAAGGAAGAACAAAATCCACTAACTGAATGAAGACTGAAGAGCATATAATATGCGGTGAACAATAATCAAAGCCAAAAACCCAAATCAACAACCCTTTAAACACTCAGAAGAGTAGCTAACAAAATACAATTATATTTGTGTGTTGCTTTGTTGTTTTCGAGGGATACGTGAAATGGCTTCTTGAGGCCATATTTTTTGGGTGAAGAACTTGGCTACCAAAAGATCAATGGCCATGATAATTTTCTTGATACCCAAATAAATTGCTCTTGGCTCCAAGTAGGCAGGAAAGCCACTTCATATTACTTGTTGACTTTTGTCTCAAAAATTCTTAATTTTTCATGTACCATCTTTTCATAATAGAGTGCATCTATATTGTGATCTCATGCTTAATTTTTAATATTATAGTTCAGTCTTAACTAACGAATGAAAGATGTGTGCTATCTGATCTTCATGATGGACTATTGTATATTTACATCTTCTGACGGATATCCTAAACTTTATTCTTATTCAGGACATTGAATTATCAAAAGAAATAAATGAGTCCTTCAAACAGTCGTCCCAGGCTAGGACAAAACTTCCATCAGGGATTGAATTGAGTGTTCATGTCTTAACAACAGGGTAAGCCTTGGGATGTCTGTAATATTAAATAAATCTCTATGCACTTCATGTTTCAAGGAAGTGTAATTGTGATTGGATGAGTGCAGGTACTGGCCAACATATCCCCCCATGGATGTGAGACTCCCTCATGAATTGAATGTTTATCAGGTTTGGCACAAGCCACTAGTGATCCACTGTTTATGTTGGTTGTTGCCATCTTTTCTTAGTGACTTTCTTGACATGGTGCTTTCCTTTCTTCATTTTATTTTTTTTTTCTTTTAACAGGATATTTTCAAAGAGTTCTATCTAAGTAAATATAGTGGAAGGCGTCTTATGTGGCAAAATTCTTTAGGTCACTGTGTCTTAAAGGCGGAGTTTCCTAAAGGTAAAAAGGAGTTGGCTGTGTCCCTCTTTCAGGTTGGCATTTTAATGCTCTTCTATCTTCTTGAACAGACCTTTCTTGTCCATTTTGTTTTAGGTGGCTTCTTTCAAATTCTCTTATTTAAGCATGGCATGTGTGTATTTTTTTCACAACGCAGCACATCATGATTAGTTATTCTAGAAAAGTTCCTTTTACATTTTTTTAAGGTAGAACATAGAACTTGCTGCTTGATAACTAAAATATTTAATGGATGTTACCTAACTTGTCCTTTTTCATCCATAAATTCTGCGTGCCTGTCTGTGTTCAGTTCTAACATTCTGGTAAATTTTATGAGCTGTGCTCTAGACTGTTGTTCTGATGCTATTCAATGACGCTGAGAAATTAAGCTTCCAAGACATTAAAGATGCTACCGGTATCGAAGACAAGGAATTGAGGAGGACTCTGCAATCACTTGCATGTGGAAAAGTGCGGGTACTACAGAAGGTGTGACTAATTGCTTGAAACGCCAGCTAATAAAGTCAGGTTGTGATTATGATCTCTTGAAAAACTTTAATGCTGATTCCGTTTGATGAATCTGCAACAGTCGCCCAAAGGAAGAGACGTGGAGGACGATGACTCATTTATTTTCAATGACTCGTTTACTGCTCCTCTTTACCGTATAAAGGTGCAGCCACCATTGCTTCATGAATGATAGAAATATTGTGAATTGAATATCAAATTTTGGCCTTTTTTAACCTATCACTGAAGTCAACTTTATCTGGATTTAGGCTGTGATTGGAACTAGAGATTGAGCTCATAATAATGACAGAGGTTTCCGTTTTACAGGTAAATGCAATTCAGATGAAGGAGACAGTGGAGGAGAATACAAGTACCACTGAAAGAGTTTTCCAAGATCGTCAGTATCAGGTCAAAATTCTTTTGCTTTCTTTTTCCAATTTTTGAGAGGGTGAGCCGGCAATGGTAAGGGTGCTGCTATGTGACTTGGAGGTCACGGGTTTAAATCCTGAAAACTGCTTCTCTACTTGCGGGGATAAAGCTTTGTGCATCTATCCCTCCCCAAACCCCACCTAATAAAAGCCTTTAGGACCAGGCCGTCCTTTTTTCTCTTTCCAAATTTTCTTTCTTCATGATGATTTAGCATTTTTTTAATAATTTTGTGAGCTGTAAGATATTTACATGACTGGCTTGGTCTATTGCAGGTTGATGCTGCCATTGTGAGAATAATGAAGACCCGTAAAGTCCTAAGCCATACCCTTCTTATTACCGAACTCTTCCAACAGGTGAATTCCTTTTCCCTTTCTTTCACCTTAAACAAAATAATTTGTTGCACGAAATGTGAAGGAATAAAGTAAAAAAATGATAAACAGGCTGTAAAATTTATTCTAGACAAAGCTCACAGATCCGTAACCTTGATTTGGAATTTAAAAGGAAAAAAAAGACTGAGTTGTAACTTCAGAGAAGAAGAAAACTCACAGTTACCACTTACCACTGATCTCTTAAGCACTGATTTTTGAGATTTTTTTATACATTTCTAGTAAATGGCTACGTGCTCATGATACAATGTGACACTTAAAATAAAATTACACTTGTATAGTTACATATTTTTTCATGGATGTTTAATGTTATATCTTGCATTTGTATCGATGCCGCTGCTTCTAGCTGCTGATAATGTTGTAAAATGTGCTATACCTTGCCATAATTTTTGGAGAGAACACTGATTTTTAGGAATTAAACCTACTTTTTTTTTGGTGAACAGCTGAAATTTCCAATAAAACCAGTGGATTTGAAGAAAAGGATTGAAAGCCTCATTGACAGAGAGTACTTGGAGAGGGACAAAAACAACCCTCAAATATACAATTACCTTGCATAGTATGTTTCTCCATCGATTTTCACATCACATTTTCTTTTTCTAAAAGGGGGAAAAAAAAGACATGGGAGTGAGGTCCCATGCTTAATCCCCATGTCCTATGTACAGTAACTGTAGTTTTCCTCTTTCGCCCTCCTATCATTTATTGACAGCGGTACTGTAATTGTAAAGGCATAATTGTTGTCTGGAAGAATTTACCCCCCCTTGTAATCCTCTTAAAACACTACAGTGTCTTACACCCATATTTTGAAATTGGATCATCTGATTTTGAAGTCATTAATTAATAATTAATTGCTAGATGATTCCCTTTTGGTTCATTGCATTTCAAAAGTCAAAACCTATCCTTCTAGTCCTATTTTTTGGTAATTTTGTACCAGACAGACATGGAAGAAGGGAGTTTATGAGATGGGAAGTATGATGGCCCATCATTATTGGCTTTTGAATTTTCAGCGTATAGCCAATACGTCAAAGGAGGATAGTGATCATCCCACTGACATTGTTTAACCCGCTTGGTTTCTTTCAGGTTTTTTTTTTTTTTGAAAAAGAATTATAATAATCATTTTGAAGATTAGTGAAATTGGTGTGAACCATGCGATTGGCAATTTGTTTTTATTTCTTTTCTATTGAACCGTCGAAGTGGCTTTATTTTGAAACCATGATTGACTTGTTGGTTTGCGGATTTCTTTTTTTCTTTTTTGGGTTTTTAAACATATATCTTTTGGTACAATTAGAGTGTCTAGTCCAATTAAATAATGAAATTGCAGCATTGTGCGGTCAACACGAGATGACGTGCTCAATGTACTCCCTCCTATCCTTTATTATAGGATTTTTTTTTAGGGAGTTTGTCTTGGTTTCTTATATGAGACTTTTCTTAAGCATGGATTATTTTGTTTTGCAAGTTGTGATGGAAAGGTGATTTTATGCTGTAAGTGTTAAATCTGAAGTAATTCTGTCTATGCTATTGTCGTAGTTAAATTTAACTGCTAGTTGATCAAATATGTTGAGTTGATAATCTTGTTATCTATATTATTTTTGTTAAGGTGTAAATTTATCTTAAAAGTTTTCACTTAGGAGCAATGTTATCCTGAAAGTTTTCAAATAGGGTAAATTTGCGCTTTAACTAGGATAACGGTCAAAGTGAAATTACTCAAAATTTCACACTTCTAAAGTAAAATTACACTTTAACCGCATTTTCTTTTTTTAAAAAAATGTCTAGAACATTATTGTGTGTTTACGAACACTCTCTGGAGATATATTCATATATGAACCACTGCTTGAATTTGATCTAGCAAGATGATTCTATAAAAGATAAGTTAAAGATCTTGATTTTTTTTGGGGAGATTAAGGTAAATAAATTACTTTAAATTATTTATATTTATCATTTTTTTCCTCTAAATTAATTTGTTTAACTTATAAACTAATATATAATTTAATCATATATAATATATGATATAGTTAATTAATTTATTTACCTTCTTTAATCTCTCTAATAAAAAATCAACTTGCTTATATTTGGTACTGGAGGTTATACTTAAAACTAATCAATTCGATAGTTAATTTAAATTAAACTTTTAAGTCCAAATTGTAGATTTTTTGTCATCATATATAGCCCGTTCTAGAAAAACTCTATAACGTTTAATGAAATATATTTAACATACTTTGTCCACTTTTACATTCAATGTGTCTGTGTGTGTTTTAGAATGTTTTTTCATTTGACTTAATTATCATCGAATGATTAAACCTTAAATTATTCTTCAATCAAATTTTAGTTTAAAAAATTCAATTTTTTTTAATACGGTTAACAATTTGACTTTTTGTTCTTAACCTTTTCCTGCACCAACTAACCGAAAGTTACAAGTCGAAGTCCCCCGTTTGATTAATTATTCGATGTGACAAGAATCACAGGAATTCGTTTCCTTTGGGTCGGGGGATAGGGGCGGTTGTTAACCAAGATGCCGCCATCCACCTCTCCTTTGTTATCCTCTTCCTTTACCATTCGATTTGCCTCTAGCTCTTCTCCTTCTAATTCGATTTTTCTTCCTTCCCCCTTCAATTCGATTTCGTTTTTCTTAAGCCTCAGATTTGATCTCATCACCACTATGCTTGCTTCGCTGTCACTCTCGTTCGATGCTCTTTCTATTTTTTAATCCAGTAATAATTGTTTTTTACCCTCAGCTCATTTTACCCACGTTTTACAAATTTGTTTTTTTTTTGTCAACACTAAAATATTACAGTCATCAATTTCACCTGCCAACTCACCATCCACGTCACCACAATTAGTCAACAAACTCTCATTTCACGATCAATATTTCAATCTTAACAGATAGTGTGACTTTTGCACCTATTTGAGAACTACATAGTTACTTTTACACCTAAAAAAAACATTTGCTGTTGGCTGCACTTTTACAAAAATCACATATACATTTTTACACCTTAACCCTAAAAACAATTTTGTTCCGCTTCTCACTTTGACCAAAGAATTGCATCATTCTGAAGAAGAAACAAACAAACTAGCATTAGGTGCCCAACTTTTTTTTGGCGCAAACCCACTACTTGCTTAGGCTGCTTTTGTTTTGTCACTATTCTATAGTTGTGTGTGTGTGTGTTCGTTCTTGCTTTTTCCCACACACGCGCACAAAGGCACAATAAATACACAACACAAAATTGAGATGTTTTATTCTTATGGATTCCCAGCGTCTAGATTTCAAGACAGCCAAAATGCCTTTCTGCTCTATAAAACAAGGATATATTCAGACAGTACATATTTTAACCTGTGTTGTCTCAAGCCAAGGATATATATTTTAAGTTTTTAACCATTGAACATTCTTGGAGTTTATCAACCGTAGTTGCTTGTGGAAGCAAAGATTATTTTAAAGCCAAGCATTTATTCTAGCACCAAGTTTCTTAACAAGAAATATATTAGCAGCTAGTTTAACAGAAACTTGAAATTTCATATCCTATGGCTTGTGGTCATGGTGACTCAATCAACACCAATAGTTTGATTCAGAAATCAAACAATATTCACACAAGTCAATCATCTTATGAACAAAAGCAAAGATGAACAATAAGCATATTGTCAGCAAAGACCTAAATCAGAATACCAGTACTTTCTATATATAACGATTTATTATGTCCTTCTCACCAATAAAATTTTCACTAAAGGACATTTCCCCACTTTTCCCTTTTTTCCTTTTAAAATATTGGAGTAACAGAAATTGACAGCATGGTTATTATAAAAAAAGCTTTACTAATCTCTGGTTTGATCCCAACTTTCTATTGCCATATTTTGCAGGAGAAAATGCCCACAAGAGAGCATTTCTCTGCCTGTAATTATATGCCATGTAATATAGTTGTGTTCATAGCTTCACTTGGTGCCTCCTCGTTCTCAGGTTTATTTACATATCAACATTCTCAACAGACAGCAAAACCTTGAAGCTTAAACTTTATATTCTGTATATAATGATGTAGAGTTCATTTGAAGATAAAATTCCACTCATTAACCACCTATGCCCATCTCACCATGCAGCCCAACCAGAGCTCAACATTTTCATCACAGATGCTACCCAAAGAGATCCACCGGCCTAAATATTGAATGCTATAAGTAAACCAATTGAATAGGGGAAAAAATAACCATAATTCAGATAGCTGCCAAGTTGCCCCATTCATCAATTTATTTAATCTCTAAAGTTCATGGGTCATAAAAAAATACACTCTGATGTTCCCAAAGTCTAGGCAACCCTTGGACCAAGTACTCCTAAAGGTAACTGAAACAAAGGGGCACAGGCCACAGATACATCATTTTGACCATGCAGACAGTTAGCAAGATTCAACAAGACAAGAGGCCTTATTCCACATTTCTACTAAATGAGGCCAGTTACATGAATTGCGCGACCAAGGTCCAAATCTAAAAATAGATCATTCAACACATTTTAGCATCAATCTACATAGGGCTTTTCTATTACTGTAACACTTATACAAGTAAGGTTCGATAAAATTATTGATTGCTGACAATGTTAAAAGTGAAATTTTGCATATGTCCTTCTAAAAAATTGAATCTAGATTAGCTTATGAATATGACCAAAACTCATGACAAGAGAGACATGCCACAGAAAACATTCATCAAGGGGAGGGAAACAAGGCAATAAGATTGAATAAGTAACACAGTCAAAGAAATTAAAAGAAGATATTACCATTAATACATTTCAATAACTACAAACATTTCTTCACACAGCAACTGTACGTAGTTTTAAACCTTTCGTAAATATATCTAATTACATTTTATTCAACAACATCCATAACATTCCAGAACAGTGTAAAACTATGCAAATAGCACCTGAGAGCTTGAAGGAATCAGATCAGAGAAACTTTCTGGTGCATCAATCACGTGCCATCGAACACTGAAGCTCCATTTTTTGGTACAATTCTTCTTTGGGTCCAGTCTAAGGATTTGACCAACTGCGACATGAAGATTTCGGCCCACAACATAAATATGGCAATCACAAGCATTCACAGCAAAAGGTTTACATATCTGCTCAGGTAATGGGGGGCCTTCTAGGGCTTCCCAGGAATCAGATTCTGTGTCATAAACCTTAACTTTCATTCTTTCAAGCTCTGAAACAACAAATAAGTGCCCATAAACCACAACACTTGAACCTGTCCACCCTTCTCTGAGTCCAACAGCCATATTTTCCCAGTTATTCGTTCTTGGATCATATACCTGACCTCTAGGAGATACATAAAATGGCCATAACCAGCCTTCTGTCACAAGAAGCTTCCCATTAAGAACCGCAGCATCATAAGATGCCATATTTGTTCCCATGCTGGCAATAGAGCGCCAACTACCATTGAGAGGGTCCAACACTTCAGCGGAATCAAGCTCAAAAAGGTCAGCACTGTTTCCCCCAGCTACATAAATCATCCCATCAATAACCCCACTGGCACAAAATGACCTAGCAGTGATCATCCTATTCATCACAGTCCAACGATTTTTCTGCATCTCATATTTCACTACCAAGTCAAGGGGACAATCAACGTCAGAGACCATCCCGCCACATACAAAGAGAGCACCTTCATGGGGAATAGAAATACACCTAAAACCATGGGGACAAACCTTATCCTTACATGGCATTGCAGGGATACAGTGCCAAGAAAAGTGGGTAAGGTCAAGAACCTGCCACTGGATCTTTCCAGTGCACTTGTGGTAGGCAAATACAAAAAGCCAAGGGCCTTTCAAACCCAATTGCTTCCTGTGGGTAAAAAATCTCTCTTTGCTACCAAGAAGCATATGCCATCTCTTGCAGACTGCTCTACAGGTTGCATGACTCTGAACCGGAAGCCGGAGAAGACAATTAAGCGCGACATCATCAGGGAGGCCCGGGATCAAGGGTTCTTGGCAGTGAGAAAAGTCTAACTCTGATGAAGGATTTGAGAAAGAAGATTGGACCACAGCTAACCTAAATTTTGGGGATAAGGTCATTTGAGGATCTCCTAGCTTGTGCACTGGCGCCTGTTGAGATGACATACGCACACGCTGCATCTTTCTCTCTCAGAGAGATACCCACCCAAGCTCTTGAGAAACACTAGACGGTTTACTTTATTATCATGCAAATGCAATTTTTCAGTAGCAGGATTGGAAAAAACAAATCCCAATCAAATGATGTGAATATATTCCAATTTTTCTTGAACTGATTCCCTCAAAGATTTATCGCAAATAAAGGAACCCAAATCCAGCATCACAATAAAGATAAGTACCAATTCCTCTTCCACGGCAATCTAAAGGGTTTATCAACACACAGAAAAAATTCCACTTCTCAAACCAACCTACTTTAAACGTGTCCGGTCCGATGGAGATATTGGACTCTGCTCACTTAATCTCAAGCCAGAAGTTCAATCACCTAAGACATTAAATTAGGGAGCTCAAAAGCTTATAGTTGTACCACTAGAATTACATTGCTAACCTGGAACTAGTAAAACCCCCCAGAACACAACTCAGAAGAAACAACTCAAAAATCTCGTATTCTCAACCTAAAGAAGCAAGGAAAAAATGGATCAAAGTAACTTAAGAAGAAAAGGGGGAAAGAACTTACAGGTAAGCAAGTGCTAAGAGTAGGTAGCAAAAAATCAGAGTCGGTGACTAAAAGATGGGATTCGGGGTGAATTCGTGCAACTCGAAGAGGTCATTGTTAATTTCTTATTCGAGAAAGATTTCTCTATTGGGTGGCAAATACGACGCCTGTAGTTTCAGATTCATGCCTAGTCACGCGCTGTTTGGGTTAGACATTTGAACAGGCATTCGTAAATGCGAAGACTCGCTCGGTGAATTCACGCGCCACGCGACCTAATCGTCAATTTCAATATAAAATAATAATAATAAAAAAAAATACCCCACGCTACAAGGTTTTAAGCTTTTAATCAATTTTAACTTTTAAATTTATAATTTTTTGTATAAAATATTCAATGCGTATTATTTAAAATTATATTAGAAAAGAATCAATACACATACCTTTATTATAAATAATTAAATTAATTAATTTTTTTAATATTTATAAATTAGTTATGCAATTATTATATTAATAATAGAAGTTAGTACTCCCTACAGTCCTTTAGTATAGAATCTAATTAGAAAATTGATTTTGGTCTTAAATAATAAAATTTATTTTTTTTTATAATTATTAATTTTTTTCTAATCTTCATTAATACTTCTCCAACAATAATCAAGTATGAGAGAGATAGAGAGAATTAAGGAATTATATTTTTTTTATAAAAGATATATCATATCAAATAACTCAACTAATTTTTATAATCTAATCAAATTAGGTAAATATATTTTATATTACTGATTAGAAGGAGGGAGTACAAGAAAATAGACAAATAATTGAAAAAAAAGAAAGAAAATAGACAAATATATACGTGGCCTGCTTTAATATAAAACCTAATAACAACAAATATTCACAAACCTGTATCTCACCATCATGCAAACATAAGCAACCCACTTTACCGTAAAATGTAAAGGTTAGGTCATTTATAAGGTACGTTTGGAAATTCTATTTAGAATCAGGTTTATTTTATAAGTCTGATTTACATAAATCGAGATAAATCTCTTCTACATATTTACTTTATAGACCGTAAAAGTAACATCGTAAACCATAAAAGTTACTTCGTATTCTGTGAATCACAATTTATAAACACTTATAAAACTTCCATAAACTAATCCAAACGAATTATATTTATAATTGAGAAGCCTGTATCCCACCATCATGCAAACATTTATGTAATATTATGTGTACTATATATTAAGTTTTGATGACGACAGATTTGAGAGAAGTTAATTGTATCTCAGTTTCAATGTTTTCTTATATATATAGTAGTCAATTCCAACTGGAACGAATTAAAAGTATTTTGCTCATATTTGTTCCATATTTTATTTATATATATTGGGAGAAATGATTTAATTGCATAACAGTTGCATATCAAATAAAGTTCAATTTGTTATAAGCTGTGTTGTGACCCGGACGGAACCGGCTGGGTAACCGGTCTAGTTCGGGATTTTTTTAAATTAATTTTTTAAATATTTTTTTAGAATTTTATATTAATAAGCCTAAAATCTTCAATTTTTTATCGGTTTGACCTCGATTTAGCTTTGGTTTGACTTCGTTTTGACCTACTGATCCTTGATTCAGTATCCCGATCGGTTCAGTGACTAATCCGGATTTAATTATAAGACTTATTTATATACAAATAGTATATGATTTTCGTTGTGAAGCATTTTCGTTTATCAAAGTTGATACTTGAGCTAACTAGGTGTTTACAGATGGAGTATATTATCAAAGTTTGTCCAAAGAAAAAGAAGAGTGAATATCAAATATATGAGCTATTTTGGAGTTGGAGTTATTTCTATAAATAAAATCTTAATTCATTTTATTTTCATATTTATAATTCCTTTTTACAAAATACCCCTATTGACTATAAGTATTAAAAGAATATTCATCTAAGGATAATCATGATTAAAAAGGAAGTTTTAAGGAAATCAACTCACATAATTTGTTAAAAAATTAACTAATTTTGTTAATTTATCCAAAATAATTAAGTAACTCTTATATTAAGGATATAATATAATATCAAACTCATTGATTTAGATATACACTATTGGCTCAAGTTATTTTAAATCCAAACATACCTGTTACCATAGGTCTTTAAAGGCTTATTTTGATTTCCTACATGATACTATAGTTTTTCTTAACAAAAACGATTGCAATATAATAATTGGAAAAAAAGATGTTACTATAGTTGGCAAAAAAAATTCTTAACAAAAATGAAATATAATAATTGATAGAAACTCCAATAATATAGGGAAAATTAGAATGAAGAACCTGGATAAAAAGATATTTATTAATAAGAATTATAAAAATTGTAATTATGTAGAAGAACCGAATACAAAAATATAAAATTGAAAATACTAAAATGCTCTGAATTTTTTTTTGCTTTCCATCATACATTCTCTTCCATGTTCTATTTTTAAAACTAATACGAAATTCTAAGTTTCACTAAATTAAACACAAATTTTCTCAATTTTCATTTTTATAACTTGCATAGGTATCTATGGGAAAAAATTACACATTATTTAATTTTGTAAAAAATTATAATTTCTTAAAAATTAACAAAAATTTTAATCAAAAATAAAAATTATATAATTTTAACAAAACTCAAGGTATTTTATAATTTATTATATATGTTATACCAAGAAATTTTATACAATTTATTTTCATTTTAGAAGAAAAATTACGTGTGTTAAGAAAATTCATTTAATGTTAATAAAATTTAAAAAATCTAAATAATTTATTATATATAAATAATTAAATGATATATTGATTAAATGAATATGGAACTTGGTGGAAAAAATATTAAAAAAATATGAATTTAATAATTTTTAATTAAATAATGTATTGATGACATGAATATAAAATTTTGGTGGAAAAAAAGATGCGATGATAATGGGCAGTTTTAGTTTTGATTTTATTTATTTTTTTAATCATGATAATGCAGGAAGTTTAGTCAGGGGCAATGTAATAATTTAAAATTTATATTATGATGTTTGATCTTTCTAAATAAATATAATTTTTATGGTCTTTTATAATAAATATAATTTTTTAAGTCCTTTATTTTAATGTTTTCTTTAATACATACAATTATTTTTTCTATCCATTTGATATATACAATCAATAAAAATAGTTTAAACAAATTATAAATTTAGAAAAGGGTGGATTTAATTCTTATGTTTAAAATTAAAAAAAGTCCCTAAATTAATTTGTACATTTAAAACGGGGGTGTGAATGTTTTGTTGGATTAGTAAAATTTTGAATGTTCACTTCTTTTTTCTTATAATAAAATTTTTGAATGCTTATTTTGATTATAAATCCACCAAAAAAAAAAGAAATCATTTGCCAAAAATGAATATTCCCCAACTGATGTCATTTCTTCCTTAGCTTGTACGGTTGACTTCTCTCTTTTTTTTTTTTCTGCTTCCATCCTCAACTTTTTCATAATAATTGGATCAAAATCAATAATCCATATTTAATATTTCATTCACATCTTTCTCTTTATTTTCTTTCTATCCTTCTCTTCAATGCAATAATATTTTTATAAACTATTGAATGTGGGCTATTAGATCATGATTTAATAGTTATAAAGAGAGAAAATTATGGTAGTGGACTGGAAAAAAAAAATAAAAGAAGGCTCAGGGCAAGTACTTTTCTGTAAATTGTGAGAAAAATTACTCATACACTTACCTTGAGAATACAGTAAAAAACACTCCTAAAACTAAAAAGTTAAAACAAACAATCAGAAAATCACTTGCTATATTTTGGGATGGAGGGAGTAGCACAAGAAAGTATCTCATTATCGTATTGAATAAAAATCAGAAATTACGTAGTCCCAAATACTGACGCATCCACGTGTCAAACAAGAGAGACGCCACGCAAAATTCGCCCCCATTTCATTCTGCCTCTCTGGTCCAACTGGTGTCTCACCCTTCTTCAGTCAAAAACTGGTCATCGTCTCTCATCACTCTCTTTCGTTTCTCTCTACTGCTTCGTTCTCTGTTTTTCCCAAGGCAAACAAATAACAAATAATCTCTTCTCCATGGCTATTTCTTCGGCGAACGCCAACGCCCCAACCATTGCCGGCACCGGCGATCTCACCGACAACACCACTTCCACCGCCATAATCACCTCGTTCGAGCCCACTTACCTCCAGGACCTACCTCACCTCACCGACTACGTCCCGGACCTCCAAAGCCACCCGAACCCGCTGGATCACAATCCCTACTTTCACACCGTGGACGGGTTCTACTTGACCCGATCTGACATCATTCTCCGGCAAATCACCTATGATCTCTCCGGAACCTTCCCTTCTTCCTCACAGCACTTGGCCTACCACAGGGCTGGTCCGCGCAAGGACATTTACTTCGAATCGTCGAACGTACGCGCCGCCATTGTGACCTGCGGGGGTCTCTGCCCCGGGATGAACACCGTGATTCGGGAGCTCGTAACGGGATTGTGGGACCTCTATGGAGTGCGTGAAATTTTCGGTATTGTTGCTGGGTACAGGGGATTTTACTCCATGGAGCCTCGGCAACTAAACCCTAAGCTTGTTCACGATTGGCACAAGAAGGGTGGGACTGTGCTTGAAACTTCCAGAGGCGGTTTCGATCTCGAGAAGATCGTCGATGCCATAGAAAAGCATGGTTTCAATCAGGTTTGTTCTATCTCGAATCAATTTTAGGAGTGGATTTAGTTTCAATTCTCAGTGTCTGGTACAAAGTGAAGCCCAGGATTTCATGCTTTAATTAAGAGCATACATTGCTTGATAGATTCTCTTACCGTGTAAAGTTTCAAGAATTGGAATACCCAATTAATGGCCAACGTATTGTGCTTAGTGAAGAAAAGACTTACAATGACGGTGTTTTAGAATTTGTGATTAATGCTGTTTGTGTTATATATAATTTATAGTTCTTTATAAAGCTCACGCTATGAGTGGCAGTATGCTTTGCTTGCTACATCGTTTATTTTGTGTGACAAAGTGCCAAGGACTGGCTACCTTTTCATTATGTCGGTTAGTATAGTTGAATCTGAGTTATGCTTGAATTTCAATCATCATTGCTGACGTATTAGTTATATATTTGATCGAGTGATTATCTTAAAAAGAAGAATCAAGGTCATGCCCTGCACTGAACTTTTTAGTTGTTACTTGTTGGTGTGCAAAGATGAAAAGGCAAAGCTGGAATGATTTCACAAAGAAATTAGGCATCGATGCTTATCTTTCTCTCCTTTTGTTTTAATCTTTTAACTTGAATCGATCACACTTGTGATTAATGTTGCCCAAGTCGTGGCCTGTGGAATGAGTATTGGTGCATGTCATATAACTTGCAAGTATGTAGTCCACTCTACACTATTTGGGACTAAGCACAATGCATCATCAGTAATCTGTGCAGCTGAATGCTTGTAGTGGGGTAATAATTGGATAGGTTCTTATTTGAGAAGTTAAAGTGCAGTTCAGAATTTAGTACAAGATATGTTTGTTTAAAGGTCATGCTTTATCTTTTAAAATTCTTGGCTAGAGTTAAAATTTCTGAGTTTATTTATTGTTCGAGTGTGGAATCTCCTTATGTCCTGTAAGGTCTTGTTGGTATGAAGCAAGTCAGTTTCTAGTTAATATTATCTTCATAGTGCACATGTGGCATTGCCATGAACAATTGCTTACTTGGTTTAACAGGTGTACATCATAGGTGGAGATGGAACCATGCGAGGAGCTGTGGAGATATATAATGAAATCAAACGTCGAAAACTGAATGTTGGGGTTGCTGGAATTCCAAAAACAGTGGATAATGACATAGGAATAATAGACAGATCTTTCGGATTCGAAACCGCCGTTGAAATGGCACAGCAGGCGATCAGTGCTGCTCATGTTGAGGCTGAGAGTGCTGTTAATGGTATCGGCCTGGTGAAGCTAATGGGCCGAAATGTTGGGCACATTGCCTTGCACGCAACACTTAGCAGCCGCGATGTTGACTGCTGCCTAATTCCTGAAATAGATTTTTACTTGGAAGGGAAAGGAGGGCTCTTTGAATTCTTGAACCAACGACTGAAGGAAAATGGGTATGCGGTGGTTGTAGTTGCCGAGGGCGCAGGCCAGGATATAATACTGAGAAGTGAAGCGCAAAAGGAAGAGAGGGATGAATCCGGCAACTTGGTTTTCTTAGACGTCGGGGCATGGTTGAAGTCTGAGCTAAAGAACTGGTGGGACAGGGACCACCCGGGCGAGTTGTTCACGGTGAAGTACATAGATCCTACATACATGATCCGGGCCGTTCCAGCTAATGCTACCGATAATTTGTATTGTTCCCTTCTAGCTCACTCTGCTATCCACGGGATTATGGCTGGCTACACCGGATTTGTCGCTGGCCCTGTTAATGGAAACTATGCATATATACCACTGGAAGATGTTGCTCAAGCCAAAAACGCAGTGAATACTAAAGATCACAAGTGGTCATGGGTAAGATCTGTGACCAATCAGCCAGATTTTGTGAGGTGCTAAGCATTCAAACACAACGGAAAGGTTCATGCGGAGCTTCTTCTTGTTATTGGCATTATTTGCCTTTTTGTCATGTGACTCTTGGAATGTGGTGCAGCTTTTTATGTTCTGATTGGCTTCGTCTTTCTTGGTAGAAACTATAAAGTGGATGAAGAGGGTCTACCAATGTGAGTCTTTTAATGGATCAGCTATGCAATGTATGCTCTAGTATACGATAATATTTGATAATGAGCTTGTTTGGAGAAGCTTATTTGAGCTTATTAAAAACTCTTATGGGCTTATGTACATAAATTGAGACAATCTTCACCACATAACTTACTTCGTATTCTGTGAATCACGATTAAAAAAGACTTGTAGAACTTTCAATCGCTGTTCTAAACATACCCAATATAAAAGGTAACTTGTCACTGGGCTTTGGGGGGCTGTTGCCATATGCCCATATTCGTTAGCATTTTTATTTTCTGAAGAGTTGATGCAAAAATTCTTTTGATAAAATTTTTTTGGTACATTTATTATGAGAGTAAACAATAGTGTTTTGATAATTATATACTTATCTTTTAAACATTTAAATCCTATGAAAATGGATGAACGAATATTGAGGACCTAAGAACAATGTTGTAATTAGCATAGAGGTCAAGAGGGGCACAATACTTATTATGATAAGATTAAAAATTCTTTTTTGCCATATAATATTTTAATGGATTGTCTGCAAAAATGAAAAGAAAATAAAATAAAAAAATATCACAAGAATTTTGCTATCTTGAAATATAACTCATTGTTAATAAAAAAATATTCTCATTGTTAATGTATAAATTATTTATGTATTTTTGGACTTACAAAAATCAACTTGATAAATTTTTGTGAAGATGAGTATGAACTAAGATTTCAATATTCTATGCCATAGGGCCCAATTGATGCTTTGATTCCCCAAAGGAGGGGAAAGTGATAAAGAACAGATAAGGTCGCTTTGAATGAGGAATCATCCATACACAATAGAATTTACCTTTTTGGAAGAAAATTTTCCTTTTTAATTTTAAATTTAAATTAATTATTTTTTAGTTGTTATGCTACAAAATGCTTTCATAACTTTTTCATTTTGATTAGGATATGAGTATCACATTCACAGTCTAATTTATTTAACTATCTTCTTAAAGTCTAAAAGTTTGTCTCATCACAGTAAAGGTACACTGAACTATCCCATGAGAAGAACAGTCTAGTTATATGCCTAAACCTTTGTTCTAAGACTAATTAAACAATAAAAAATATATAATTATAATATTATCATTCATTGCATATTCATCCCAAAAAAATTTCACAAAATTATTGTGCTAAACATAATCAAATTTGAATTTTCTACATAATCAGACACATGCTTTTTTAATTAGTGCTTCAAAAGAGTATACTCAATAGGAATAATCATAATTCTATTATATATTATGATATACACATTATCATTATCTTTTAATATAGTCAGTAGGTTTTTCCTGGATAAAATTGCTTCAAAGTTTCCAACAGTTAATTTAAATTTTCAACTTAATAAATTCAGCTAAAGATCTTATCAAAATGGTTTCATACTCAATAGGAATCTGACAAATGTTCTTTGATAATTGAAGGACAAAAGGACCCTAAAGATATGGATTCAATGCCTTTGTGAAGAAGAATATGGTCATGGCATGACACTTATGAAAAATAAAAGTATTAAAGATAAGGAGAATATTATTGCGCGGATTATAATACTAATTAATCTTTATTATCTGCTATATTCTTTTCTGAGTCTAAACCATAAATGCCCATTAAATATGAGGTGTACATGGACCCTATTTATTAGAGCATTTTAATTTTGTTATCTTTGGGTCTATGCGGAAGAGGTGGGAAGGGAAGGGAATACAGATAAGTTTTCTTGTTTAGAACACAATTTTGACTCAATCTTTCAGAAAGTCAAGTTCCCAGGCCCACCACAACCAATATTCCTTTAAAAGTGGTAAGATGAGATCCCACCAAAATTAGTGGGAACCTAAGGCCCTGTTTGGTATGAAGCACTAGGGGTATAGATTGGGATTATACTAAGGATTGAGCCAGAATATATCATTTGATTCGAGGGATTACGAATAACTAGGGATTGGAAGTACCACGAAAGTGAAATTACTGCAAAGCCACCTCCCCCTTGTATTGCTTTTTCAATCTTATGATTGCAAATTTTAGAGACAAAAATATCCTTATTTATAATATTTTCTTGACAAAAATACCCTCTATCAATTTTATCCTAAATTAGAACTCATCACTTTATTAAATAAGATTAATAAAATAATTCCCTCCAATTATTACCTCATATCAAACATATTTTTAAAACATCAATCCTAGTCTCAATCCCAATCCATCAAAATTCAATGCCACATACCAAACAAGGCCTAAGTTCCTTCCCTAGAAGGAAGATCCGAAAGATAAATATACCCTTAAAAAATTTAAATTAAAAAAAGGGGAATCCTAAAAAAATTTAAATTAAAAGGAGGGAATTCTGAAAATAGGGTCAAATATAATTTGTTTATTATATTTGAATTTAAATTGATAAGTAAATTTCATGATTTCCGCCTTGCAAATTCGAATTTCATTAATAAATTCAAATTTATTTAATAAATTTGAATTTCATTCTATAGAAAAAAAAATTCAATTTTACTAGTAAATAAAATACATTTTTACTTATTTAAACTATAATTTATAATTTTTTCATTTTATTTAATTTAAATTATTATACTATTAATTATTTAATGTATGAATTGAAATATAAATTTGATTAATATATAATTATTAATTTATTTTGAGGGTAAAATGGGTATTTTTCTTTTTATTTTTCCCAAGTTCCACTCTCAATTTTCTTCATACCAAATAATTCATCTTCCCTCAACCCATTTTCCATCACTCTTTACAATCTTCCTTTCCCTTCCTTTCCTTTCTCTAACTTCTTTTCCTTCCTCAAATTTTCCTCATACCAAACGAGCCATTACTGCCTGAAGGGTAATTAGCTAGCACACGGATAAGATTAAGATAATTTTCTTCATATATTATTCTCAATTCTAGTTAAGAAAAGTGTACTTTAAGAAGTGAATCATTTCATTTAATAGAAAAAATACAATGTGGTCGTTGAAAAATGTTATAAAGAATTATTATATTAATATACTTTAAACGAAATTAAATTAAAGGATGTTAGATATAGTAAAAGTGCTAAAGATATTGGTTCAATTTTTATATATGCAATTCATACTGTAGGTCTAAATTAATCTTACTGTCAATATGAAACAGGTGACTTGGACCTCTTGTTAGAGTTGATATTATTATAAGTCTTTACAGTTTAACCAAATTCTAATTTTGGTACATGTAAATTTAAATTATTTGTTTTGATCATTATAGTTTTATAAGAACTTAGTCTAAATTTAAATATAGAAACAAAAGCCAAAATTCTTTAAAAATATAGGTATCAGTTGTTAAACTCAAACCAAATTTTTTATGAAATTATATGGGACAAAACCAACCGGTCAAAATTATAAGTATTACAACTAAAATTTAATCTAATTATAAGGATTAATAATGATATTAACTCTAAATGTTATTTAAGATATGTTGTAGACTTGTGTCTCTTATACACACACACTACAAAATGGTAAAATTGGGGAAAAGACCCCTATTGAAGATTTTATCGGTAAGAATGATCTAAATTAGAGTATTTGTATTCTATGTGTGTAAAATTTACATTGCATTGGTACTTTATGCATATAAAAATTTACCAGGTACTTCTCATCAATAAAATTTTTAAGAACTTTCCCCAATTTTCCTTTATAAAATTCATAATAGTGTGTGGTTTTGTTAATATAAGATCTAATTGGTTAGAGCAATTAATATGTGCTTACAAGTTTTATATGAGTTGCGATTGAATATCATTTCATAAATTTTTTGCAACATGCTAATACAAAATATGGGGAGCCTTCTAAGAAAATGTTTGATGCCCCTAACATAAATCACTTGATGTGTGATTACATGAACATTTTGAAATTATCGCCCCTCTTACAATTTATTAGGAGTTGTTGTATGCAGGCAAAGTTAGAAAAATATATCATATTTTTATATAAAATTAATTATATCTCCTTAACATGGATGAGGTAATTATAAGTCACTTGTAATAAATTCTAGATTGAGTACACAGAACAATACCAAATATGAGTTTAGAATAAAATGAGTAAATGTGTAAATTTAATAATAAAGTTATAGGTAAGAAGGCACTTGACACCATAAATTTTTTAAAAAAGCAAAAATACACATGAAGATTGTAATTGGGACCAATAATTCTATACAGTTAACTAAGCATGACTTCTGTTAAATTTCTATCACCTAAGCCCCACAATATGTTCACATGTCACACCTTGTCATCCTTTCTTCTTCATCATCAATCTCTAATCTTTTGTTCTGGTTGGTGGGTTTTAAAAGTGAAGAAGAGATTGAGGAGTGGTCGCAGAGGGGCAGATTAGAGATTAATGCAAAAGAGGGGAAGACGGCAAGCAAAGAGGGGGGAATGATAAGGTGTGACATGTGTTTGTTTTAGCTTTTACGATTGTATAAACCCGATTTATATAAATCGAGATAAATTTCTTAACATATTTATCTTGTAGATCGTAAAAGCTATATCGTAAACCGTAAAAACTACCTCATATTTCGTAAATCACGATTCAAAAACATTTATGGAAGCTATCCAAACGTGCTAATTGTGGAAGTTCAGGTGATAGAAATTTAAGATTTGAACAACGGCGGGCCAAAAAAAAATTACATTGAGGTTTCAAACAAAAAAAAAATGAAAAATTAGTTTTAAGGAGTTGTTAATGGAATCCATCAAATTATCAATTAACAATTTAAAGAGCTCCATTACCAATTCATTGAAATCAATTTTTTATTTTATGATTTTAAAGACCTATTTTTTTGTATTTTTAATTGTTGGGATTATAATGTAATTTTTTTGTAAAAAAGATTTTAATAGATAATAGCGTTGAAAAGGGCGAAAGAATGGAATGGAATGGAATGGAACGAAGATTTGGAGAGAGAAACGAGGCCAATGTGAAGTTAGGCGCTCCAATCGTCTACGGCTACCTGTTCGGCGGTTCCCGCCTCCGTGTTACTCTCTCTTTCTGTCTCCCTAAACGACAAATATTTTCATCCACCTCATTCACCTCTTTTAATCTTTTATATCAATAATTATTATTATCACATTAATCTGCTGCCGACCTGTTATACTTGGTGGCTGATGATTGGTCACATGTAAAATATAATCATCATTACTTTGGATTAGAGAAAATAAGTGTGAACTCGTTTGTAGTGAAAAAATACATTATAAATTAGGTTTATATTTAAGATAGGAGAAGTAAGAGGCAAATGCTACCTGTCTTTTAACATGTACAAGAGATTTTATAAAATTTTAAGAGCAATTGATATAAATAAATTTTTTTATTATGTAAAATAAATTGACAGTTAATATTAGTTAAAGACAATAAATATGTAAAAAATATCATTTTTTTAACTATATCCTTATTTATGACAAGAGTATATGAGAAAGAATGAGTAAGAAATAATTAAATAAAAGATAATTAGTGGTGAATTGGAGATAATTAATATAAAGATATGAATTTAATAGAGGTAAAAAATGAAAAAGTAACCAACAAGCTGTTGGTTGAGGTGGTAAAGAGTGTCATTCCATAGGGAGGATGGCATAAGTTTGAATCCTAAGAAGTGTAGTTGTTGGGAGAGGTGATATTCATTTACTCTATGAGCCTCGAAGGAAACATTTGATCAAATAAAAAAAATAATTTAAATTTTGATATATAAATTTTTTTTATTTATGTTAAGAACTAATTAAAAAAAATATAAAAACTAATGTAAGAAAAAAAAAATTGTTTATAAAAAATATTAGAGGAGTGTGTGTAGTCCATTTTCCGTGCCCTTAATGGATTATTATTTATTTTAACATGTTCAAGATATATTCTATTATATCCAACAATTTGATAATCTTTAGTGTGTGTTTGGATTAACTTTTAAAAATATCTTTCATGATTTATAAAGTAAATTTGTTAGAAGAATTTTATCTAAATTTACACAAATCATGGTTTAAAATCATAATTTAGAGAATTTCCAAACATAAGTTTGATGATTATTGTTTTTTGCCTTTGGTTACAGTAAAAAAGTCAGGGGGTAATAGGGCATCATAATTTCTTTTTTGGATAAATTTATTAAATTCATAAACTTTAAACACATATCCTTAATACGTGTCAAGTGAGTTAAACCTGAACATATTGACCCACCTCCATGTTGGGATAGTTGAATATCTTATAGTAATATATTTATTCATAATGTCTTTTTGTTTCTAATATAAATTAGATATGAAAATGACCTTACTTTGATGTCTACCATCCATATATCTTCATTCCTTTCAAAACAACTCATGATCAGTCAACAACATCATCTTCCATTAGGACTCCATAAATAATATCTTCTCGTAATTTAATTTTGAATTTGACATTTTCTTTATTAATTTTCACAGACACAATGATAATAATAATAAAAAAAGATATTTAAATATCACTTGAATTTTAAAATACTAAATAAGTGATTTGATAAAAAAATTGAGTTGTTAATTGTTATACTCTTTTTGTCAATCTCATTACTCTTATAATTAATAGAACCAATTTGAGATATTGAAGTTCAAGTGGTATTTAAGTGTCTTTTTTCCTAATAATATCTTCTTTAATTATAATTAATTACACTTCTCACATTTTAAAATAATTAATGTATATGCTTCAAGAATACTTAAAGACTTTTTTGAAATGTTAATTAAAGTCTCCAAATGTAACTTTTTAATCCTAATTTACAGTATATGAGATAAATATGTAAAAATAATTTTGTCTCACCTTCCCTGATCATACTTATAATAAGTAGCTACAAACAATAACTAAAATAACTTGTGGCTAACTTTACCAACTCAATACTCAAATATAAAAATGGTTTGTTTTTTATATGATAATATTGTAAAAAGTGCACTCTTTGGCCCTTAATATAATATATATTTACCTAATTTGATTAAATTAAAAAAATTAATTGAGTTAATTAATATGATATATATTTTCTAAAATGTCTCAGTCATCTTCCTTAATTTCCTCATTATCTCTTATCTTTGATTATTATTGAATGAACATCAATATAGGTAAATTAGAAAAAGATTGATAAATATAAAAATATTATCTTATATATAAGACCAAAATTAACTTTTTAAATATATCTTATATTAAAGATAGAACATAAATTACTATTATTGTTATTATTATTCACATACCGACATCACAAAAGAATGGTAAGGATATCACCATGCTGAGGAACATGCTCATGAGCATTGAGCAACATCACACCGACATAGAAGAGGAAAAAAACAAAAAGAGCAACATTTTATTTTTCTTGTCACATGGGCAATTTGGTAATTTCATCCCCACCCGCTTAATTATATTCCTCTTACTCCAGCATGCTCTCTCTGCGCCATCTTCACTACAAGCACAATACAACGCTCACATTTCAGCGTGATCCACTCTTCTCTCTTCACTTCTTCTTCATCTCTCAAAGCACACCAAGTTGATACTATATAGCCTCCGTTATTTTCTCCTTCTCCATCGCAAATTCTGTTATCAGAAACTTATTTGTTTGGTTTTGGAAGCCATAGGAGTAACATTTTGAGTAGCAGAAAATGTTAGAGCCAAGATTGGCAACTTCCATTTTTCTCTGGTTACTTGCTTGGAGGTCAGCTCCGATGGTGGAATCGGCCATAGGGGTGAACTGGGGAATGATGTCATTTCGCAAGATGAGGCCATCCATAGTGGTGGATCTCTTGAAGGACAACAATATCCCTAAGGTGAAGTTGTTCGAGGCGGAGGCAGATGTTCTTACGGCTCTCAAAGGAAGTGGGATTCAGGTCATGCTTGGAATCCCTAACGAGATGTTGTCTCTCTTGGGTTCGTCCCCTTCCACCGCTGATTTGTGGGTTCGTCAGAACGTTTCTTCCTATATGGGCAAAGGTGGCGTTTCTATCAGGTTAGTCTCTTCTTTCTTTATGGAATTTTATTTAAGAGTTCAGAGTTGTTATCTAGGAAACGTGGATTTGGAGCTTTGTGTTGTGTTGAATACCTGGTAGAAAGTTGTGTAAGAATGTGTAGGAATTTTGTTTGAAGTGATGATAGTGAGAATAACTCAGGATTTTACCTTTTGACATAAACATGGACGAAAGTTTTGCGTAAAAATATTTCTAGAGAATCTTTTCCCTTTTTTCTCCGGTTCAGGGTGCAGATATTTTTTCCTTGGAAATTTTTTTGTAAACCGGTGATTTTTACAGGGCAACTCTTTTTTCTTTTATATGATCATGATCACGAGTCGCTCTGTTTTGCTCTAGAGTGGTTGTCCTACGCGAAAACAGGCTCCTAGAAAGTTGTGATCCCATGGAGCTTCAGAGCTGCAAAACGATTGGATCTTCATCGGAGTTTTTCTTCTTCTTGTATTTTTTTTACCCCATTCTCTAATTCTCAGTAGAGGCAAGTTAGGTATTTATTTTTATTGAGTATGTGAGGGTAACCAACAACATCGTGTTTTGTTGCAAATATATAATAAGCTTAATTAAAACTGTTGATTCTGAATGGCGAGCTTTAGCTTAATTAGATTTATTAATTATTATCAACTATTCAGATTTTGTATCCACAACATAAAACTCTAATGGAAAATTATTAAAAAAACTATAGTATTTATCGAATAATATCATGCTCTGTTCCAGCGCTACTAGCCTCAATCAAGGAAGTAAAACAGAGAAAAAAGTAGCTCTGCTTTGTTACAAAGTCTAATATGCTGTATAATTTGTCAACTTAAAATAATGTATTTGCTTGTTGCAAGAATGAATTTAGGTATTGATTTTGCCTAAGAAATACTGTCATGCTTGGTTCAGCTTCCAGCAAGCTTGTGCGCTTTCACTTGTTTCTACCAGAGGTAGACTTCCTTTGGGTGGAAAAAGGAACTCATCTTTCTCTTATTGTTGTTTAAGTTGATTTATTTATTTGATGCGTAACATAAATAGCTGTGCATCTGAAACTAGGTAAATAAGGGTATATCCCTACATATGGCTTTTGATCTAGTTCTGAAGTGCTTATTGTTAAGGCATCACAGAGATCAAGGAATCAGATAAACTGTTAATAATAACTCCTTGTCTAATAACTGATGAAATTTGAAGTAAAAATGCCTTTTGCTTTTATAATTTTAAGGTCTGTGCTTAGAGCCAGGTTTCCTTTAAAAGACTGGGATTAATTTTGATTTTGCACAGGCTTTTTAACCTTCTACCTGCCATGACAGGTACATTGCTGTTGGAAATGAACCTTTCCTTACCAGTTATAACGGTCAATTTCAGAACTTAGTCATGCCTGCGGTACTCAATCTGCAACAGTCTCTAGTCAAAGCAAATCTTGCTGGTTCTGTAAAGCTTGTGGTCCCTTGCAATGCCGATGTCTACGAGTCCTCGCTTCCTTCACAAGGGGTATTCCGTGCTGATCTGACCCAAATAATGACCCAGCTTCTTCAGTTTCTCAACTCCAATGGCTCCCCATTTGTAGTTAACATCTACCCTTTTTTAAGCCTTTATGACAATGGAGATTTCCCCAAAGACTATGCATTTTTTGAGGGAACTACTCATCCTGTCACAGATGGTGCCAATGTTTACACCAATGCATTTGATGGAAACTATGATACTTTAGTGGCAGCCTTGACCAAAATTGGTTATGGTCAGATGCCTATAGTTATTGGGGAAATTGGTTGGCCCTCAGATGGAGCCATTGGAGCAGATATCACTGCTGCAAAAGTATTTAACCAAGGCCTTGTAAACCATGTTCTAAGTAACAAAGGGACACCCTTGAGGCCTAATTCCCCTCCAATGGATATTTATATTTTCAGCCTGCTTGATGAAGGAGCAAAAACCACACTTCCGGGAAACTTCGAAAGACACTGGGGAATATTCTCGTTCGACGGGAAGGCTAAGTATCCGTTAAACCTTGGCCTTGGAAACAAAGAGCTGAAGAATGCTAAGAATGTTCAGTATCTTTCATCTAGGTGGTGTGTGGCAAGTCCCTCTAGTGACCTGACCAATGTGGCCAACCAGATGAGACTTGCCTGTAGTGTTGCAGATTGCACAACGCTTGTCTATGGAGGTTCATGTAACGGAATTGGGGCGAAAGGTAACGTCTCATATGCTTTTAATAGTTACTATCAGCTGCAAATGCAAGACTCAAGAAGCTGCAATTTTGATGGCCTAGGAGTGGTAACCTCCCTAGACCCTTCTGTTGGTGGTTGTAAATTTCTTTTGGGTGTCACTGATAAAGAGTCAGATTCATCTTGCTCCCAAACAACATTTAAATTGTGGGTTTTAGGATTAGTTTTCGTTTTACAAGGAATGTTGCATCATTTCAATTAGTTCTTTTTCCATGGTCCCTTCTCTTGAATCTGTTAAAACAAGGATAGCTGAGATAGTAGACGATGATATTTAGGAACATCCAATAGCATTCTTGGTTATGGTAGGCTCGCATATAGGATTCAATCATTGTATCATAAAAGGGACGGTATATAAACACTTTAGGTATTGAGGTATGCTCAGAATTTATGGTTGTTCTGATGTTTTATTGTTACTATTACTTCAATGAATTATGGTTTTCTTTTCTGCCTTGGTTGGAGGGAGAGGAACCTGATATACAGTGACACTTCTTTCGAATCTATAATAATTGATATGATTATATGAAGTAACTATAGCAGTTTGCTCCTTACTTTACTGGGAGATACTTAAATTTTGAAGAAGAATGGAATTAAAATATGTAAAATGTATGAAAAGAATTAAAGTTTAGAAGTTGCTAACAGTGTTGCTATTGTTTGAAAATGCTGTTGGCTGATGAATTTTTGTGTCAATTGATGTTATATTTATAATATAAATCAGCTTTTTTTTTTACCTGATTATAAATCAGTGTTGGAAGTTTATAAGTCAAGTTTTTCCTGGGGAATTTATAATTTTAGTTCCAATAACTTGACACAAAAGTGCAAAACCAAAAACAAAATTTTTTAGGTTACAAAGGCAAGCCGAAGTTTGAATTGAAGAGATAATTAGATGTAACAACCAGTAGCCATTCTCAAAGGAGATATTATTAGGGAAAATGGTTCAAAAATATCTTATAAAGAAATTATTTATTGATTAGTACCACGAGTGTAAACAAGCACCCTTTATGTGCAAGTATCATCCACATGTGTAAAATTCATCTCTGCGAATGTGCAAACACCATCCATCGTGTGCAAAATATCATATCAGCCATCATATACAATAATAATAATTAACAATTAATTTACTTATAAGAAAGTTTTTAACAATTCTCCCATATTACTATTGCCCGGGGGAATCTATGGCGACAAAATAAAGGTCTGGTAGGGGTTTGTGTTGTGGTTTAGCGGTTTGATGTTTTGTCTATTTTGAATGTATGTACGGGTATAATTCGACAAGAGCATATTAATTGGAAAGCCATTCTACTAGTTTAATTAGAGGTTTTAAATTCTAGTTTTGAGAATGCAGTAGTATTAAATACTTAATAATAGAGTTTTGTCGTCCTTATAGTCTTATTGAACTGGATCTGGATTAGTCTAGGTCTCAATAAATTCTTTGAGTTAAAAGAATGTAAGGTTAGGATACTGGGTCGGTTCTAACACAATTAAGGCATTGGGTCATTTTATAATAGATGAGCTTTGGGCTACCAGGTGTTATTAGTGTGATGGTCAGCCCATAGTAATATTTAATCAAATATTAAATATTTTAGTTTATGAGATGTTGTAAGATATAATCACATATGTTGTTACAAAATTTAGGGACTATGAATCTATGATACTATATTAATATATAGTTTAAAGTATATTTACTTTATAAAGTATATTTTTAGTTCTATAATTCTAACATCATTCATGTTGCCAACGGAAAATGTTAACACAACAAAGTCAAGTGATGATTGTATAATTAAATGTCATTAATCTTAAATTTAAAATATGTATAAATTAAAAATATATAAACCTAATAAAACCATCAATATCAAAACTTTGGTTCTATTAAAAAAATTAATTTAATAATCTAAAAAAATTATAATAAAAAAATTAAAACTTAAATATGCTTTGTCAGTTGTACAGTTATTACTTGAGTTTATCGCGTTAACATTTTATGACATTAACATTGTTAGAAATATAGGATTAAAAATATATTTTATAAAGTTAAGGTATAAAAGTATAGCTCATGTAAAACTTAAAGGATTAAAAGTATACTTTGGTCAAATATATATTATATAATTTAAATATTTTAAATAGTTCAAGGTAGTTAGGGAATTTTAATTCAAAATATATTTTAGTTATTAAAATATTTAGAATGTCTTTCATGGGAGTAGTGGGGGTGTTGGAAGTTATCTCTTAAATCAAAATATATAAAATAAATTAGTTAAATAAAGAATAAGCTACTAAATTTAGTAACTACCTTTTCATTATTTTTTATTTTTATTTTTATTTTTAGTTGTTACCATAATCCCGAGATGGAAGGAGTAGGTGTTATAATCAATAGATAGATTTCATGCAAATCCTAAATTAAAGGCTAAGGATAGAACTCATGGGGCTAGAACCATGTTAACCTTCTTATGTCACTTAAATCATATTTTTAGATCTCTCAATATAGACTTTACTTATAAAGATCTTTTCTTAATCAAAAAATAATTAATGTTCTTGACTTCTTGTTGTTGTTTGATTGAGATTAGTGAATAAACTCTTTACTGGTCTTTTTTTTAAAAACAAAAAAATTAAAAGTAAACGCATTGTTTTCCTATAGTATAGCGCATATTTACAATCGCTCTTTATTTTATCATTTTTTTTTGGAAAGAAAAATGAAATTGATGAAAAGAAAAAAAAAATTGACCTTTACATCCATTTTATTTTGCCAACACTTTTTACGTCCATTGACATTGAATGAAGTAGATGATGCAATAGATAAGGCTTTAATTAAAGATGAAACATCCATTTTAATGGCAAATTGGAGTTTTCAATTTTGTATCTTGGGACAAAATCATTCAAAGATTTTTTTTAAAAAATTAAAATAACTATCATGAGTCTTTTGTTGGAATTTAAGAAACGGGGTGTTCTATAATGTTATAAATAATGTGATTTGCTTAATTTTTCATAATATATATAGTTTTATATTAATGCACTGTACATATTTTACTACTAAATTATTTCACACAGCAGAGGTTTTCCTCAATTGTTTTTTTTGAAGAGAAACTAAGTAGGATTACAAATTTGTACCAATGATCAATGCAAACATGAAAAACAGAATTAAGTAAATTGTGGTTAATTGTGTTGAGAAACCACAAAACCGTGGCTTTAGAAGCCATTTTTCGTAAGTTGAAACAAGATTCTTTTCTTGCATTATAAAAAGAAGCCATGTTTCATAAACCGAGACAAAACTCCTTTCCTGCATTACAAAAACAAATCATTAAGTTGAGATAAGACTCTTCTCCTACATTACAAAGAGAGGAACCATCAATATATAAAGTAAGTTCTCATATTTCCTCAAAGATCTAACTAAATATATTTCATTAAGTGTACCTAATTATTGATATTAAACACGATATAACATCATACATTTATTTCTTGGTATCCTTTAGATTTACCTGAGGTTTGGAAGAATATTTATCCTGAAACTCTGATATAACAGCCATGGTATCTTCCATTGAAGAAGTCATCTCGTTGATTTTGGTTTCCAACTCTGCAGCTTTCTTCTCCAGATTACTATTATTTTCTTCTATTCTTCTAATGGCTCCTCCTTGTTTAGTAATTTCCTGTTATCAGAAAAATAGAGGAAAATGAACCAAAACGACTTTTTTTTTTTTAAAAAAAATGGTTTAATCAGCAACAGAGTGCATGTGTAGTACTCACATTAGAATTCATCTCTTTCTGAGCTTCATGTCTGAAAATAATCCCATCAAGTTTCTTTTCCAATTTGTCAATCCTCTGTTCAAGGCTTGTGATTGCTTCTTGTTGATTACTACCTTCTTTGGTCTGTCATGCAGGGAAAATTTCTGTAACTTTCTATATCACCCAAAAAACTTTCATAATTAAGTAGGTTCAAGACAAAAAAAAAAAAGGAAAAATAATTTTGACTTTTAACTTAATATAACTTAGTTCCTAAACCGATGTTCGATGCAGTTTAGTTCTTATATTTTAGAAAATAAAGTTATACATTTCATAAAATTTAGAGGGAAAAAAGGCTAATACCTTTGTCTGAAACTTTGTTTCAAGCCTAGAAAGATTGGATTTGAAGGCTACAATTTCCTTCTCTAAAATTGAAAATTTTGCCCAGAGGACTTGAACATCATCATGTTCCATTTCTGCTGCTTCTTCCATGAACTTAAAACACAGAAAAAAGCATATAATCTTATATCATAGTAGATCAAACAAATTGGTCGGACCAAAAACTAAGAACGATTGGAGAATCAAATTACTAGTTTAGTCCTCATCTATTAGCACAGACATTTGAAGACTAAACCTGAGAAACCAAGTAGTCTTTGGTATCAGAAAACTGAGATCGATTGAGATTAGAGAGTAATAACCTAATCTGGAAACAAATTAAAACGATAAGAATGAAACAAAACCTGATTCTGATTGAGGACAAGAGGTTGAGTTTGAGAATTAGAAGATTTAGAGATACCGCCGATACGGTGATAACGGAGTTTCTTGGGACGAAACATGTTTAGGAAGCGCATTCTTCATAGAAATATTCAGGTTTCTACAGAGACGATGCTAGCTAGGAAAAGCTAAATTGAGAGGTTTTTTTTAAGGTTTTAGCTTATATAAAAGAATAATTCCAAGTTTGTTATGATCTAGTTAAGATATGGTGATTTCTTCATTTTATTACTTTATAGTTATTGTTCTGTATTTTTAAATCATATTTAGCATTTGATTTTTAAATTAAACCGAAAGGATTGATAAATATAAACAATATATTTTATATTAATTAAAGACTGGAGGGAGTATTTTTTTTTTACTAGCTACTCAGATATTGAATAATATCTAAATATATTGATTTAAATATTTCGTTTAACTGATCATAGTTAATATAATTATCAAATCAATGAAGTTTTCTGGGAAAAGACTTCTGGTCTAGATTCCCTCAAAACAGTATAATACATAAAGCAGAGATAAACATGACATAGTTGTTTTGTTATTGTTGGGTGGAAGTTTAAATTTTCGAAGGAGGAGTCCAGGAACTGGAAAATCTGAAGGAAAAAGAGATTGGATTAATTAATTTAGCAGAACTAAAAACCGGTAAGAGAGGTAAATGGTGTGAATTTCAAAAAAAAAATATAAGATTATGAGAGGACGAACAAGGAATTTATCTAAGTTTTACTTTAAGAATTATTATACTTTTTATAAATTTAATTTTATAAAGTAATAAATTTTGAAAACATCTTATATATAGAAGACGTCAGGTTAAAATAAAACTTAAATTGTTTACCAGGCTCACGTAATTTGATTATCTTTTAGATTAAAGTAAAACAATAAAAAATGGAAAAATTGCATTTAGGTCCGGAAAATAATAAAAAAATAATTCATTAAAATCTTAAAATTATATTTAAGTCTCATGGGCTTTTTTACAGTAAATTTCAAATTTTAAATATTCATAAACTTGTTAATGGACATTTATAGACTTGCTAATGAATTCCCCTGAATTTATCAATGACGCGCCCATAAATTTATCAGCGAAATTAGAATTTATTATAAAAAAGTCTTATAAGATTTAAATATAATTTTGAGATTTTATTGGACTATATTTTCATATTTTCTTTTATTAAGAACCTAAATATAATTGTCCCAAAAAAAAATTGATTAACTTTCAAATCCTGAGATGGGAAGTGGTGGAGAGGATGTAGGGATTTGGTTAGAAGTAATTTACTATTTGTGAACTTATATTTTGATATTTTTTCCTTCTGCATGATAGGAGTTTTTAAGATCTTTCTTAAATAAATACTCGTATCATTTCTTGTTGGTCCTTTAGTCTAATTCTCCTAGACTCTTTACAAGTCTTCTTTAAAAAAAATAAATTAAAATAAACGCATGGTTTTCAATTTTTGATATATGATGACGTGTTGATGAATTGTGTGTGTGTGATGTCTATTAAAGTGCTTCTTTACAATCACTCTTCATTTTATTATTCAAAGGTTTTTTCAAAAAAAATTAAAATAACTATCATGAGTCTTCTGTTGAAATTTGACAAACGAGGTGTTCTATATGAGGTTACAAATAATGTGATTTGATAATTTTTTTTATAATATATTTAGTTATATAAAATTTTATGATACATACTTTACAACCATAAAATTATTTAGGAAAAAAAATACTTAAATACCAATTGAATTTTAAAATTTTAAATTAGTTTTTTTAAAAAAAGAGTAATAGAATTGATAAAAAAAAAGTATAAAAATTAACAACTAAATTTTTTAAAAAATCACTAATTTGACATTTTAAAATTTAAATGGTATTTAAATATTTTTTCTCAATTATTTCCCTCAGCACATGTCCTTACGATTTATAAAAAGAAACTAAGTAGGATTACAAATTTTGACAAAGGAAAACCATCTTTGAGGGATCTTTTAAATTTTAAATTTAATTTGTTATTTAAAAAATAGGATATTTTAGGATATCAGATATTACTGCGTGGCAAACACTTTCTTATTATTGATGATTAGCTTATCCAGATAGCTGTGTAATATATATATATATATATAGCTTGCTAGATTGGTATCTCAACGTACTAACACAAGCCTAAGAGTGCAACTACTCCGAGTCAAATTACACTTTTAGCCCTTCTAGTGTTAATATTGTTAGCCCCTATAAAGAAGCTAGACGTACTAATAGAATAAAATTAGATAATTTAATAAGAAAATAGGTTCGGATAGATTTTAAGGACAATGCCTTTAATGGGGATGATTTATTTTCTTTACATAGGTGCTGCCACCAATTGGGCAATGAGGGGACTTGTAAGATCTATTAAATCGCAAAACAAATTTAGGTGTTGACGTCAATAGATACAGATTAAAATGATAAGAGAGTGAAATTTATCTGATTGTGATTGTGGAGACGAGATTGAGTATGGGAATCAGAAGATTCAGAGAAAGGGCGGTAACGAAGTTTCTTTAGACGAAAGATGTTGAGGCAGCTCAGTGATGGCGCATGTCCCATTCTGGAGAGAGATATTCAGATTTCACACAGACAATGGACAAATCGATGATAAGAAATAAATTCAGTGAGAACCGAGATGCTAGAGAGAAGAAGCCAAATTGATTTGAGGAGCTAATAAAAGGGGACTGCATGGGATGGAGTGGCGCAACAACTTGAAGGATAAGAGTAGACCAATTCGATCCAAATCTGTTATGATCTAGTTATTGATATTTTTTTTTCTGATTTATTTAATCTATTATTTTTCTATAATCTACTATTTTGGAGTTATGGTTCAGCAATTTTGGAAACCAGAGTTGGGAGAATTGGAGATAAATCACCATTTGAGAGGAATATAACTTAGAAAAAAGTTAAGTCTTGAAATCTTTAGAGAGAAATAATTAATCATATGAAATAACCATTTTATTATTGATGAAATAAGGATCTTTGCCCTTTCACCTTTTCCGCTTGTGATATCTCTCCCTACCATCCACTCCCCCACCTCCTTTCATCTTTCTTACTTTACCATTCACAAACTCCATATCCCCTTTAAGCAAATTCTAGCAACAAACAATGGTTACTCCGGCAACTAAGGACAGCGACCTCCATCTTACAACACCACATCAAATCTAGCAACCTCATCTGCCCTTGCCTTCTTCACTCCCCCCACTTCTTTGATCTCTGTTGTCGCTTCCTCCCTCTTCCTATTTTTTAACTTGGTTGAAAACAAAAATCAAATAAATCTCAAAAGGAAAAATAAAAGATCTTGTGTAGTGGCAAGTTATGATAGATTTGGTGATGAAAGGAGACAAATAAGGAGATAAAGGTGAACCATGGCCGTTCAGCAGTATAAAAGATGAACAATGAGTTACAATTGACCTTTCATAAATTACCTTATAAATTGTAAAAAAACATTTCTAAAAAAAAAAACAAAAATAGACCAAGTTCAAATAGAAGTATTGTATTGCCTTAAAGTTAAAATAAAACATCTTTAAAATTTTAAATAGGTCCAAATAGAAGTATTGTACTTAGGCCTTAAAGTTGAAATCAAACATCTTCAAAATTTTATATAGGGCTGAATTATTTTTTTATATTTAATATAAAACATATTGATATAATTTAATTAAATTAAGGAAGTTAGTTCAATTAGTTATATTTTTTTAAAATATCTTAATTATCTTCCTTAATTTCATCTCCTCTTCTCTTTAATTATGGTTGAGGGAACATCAATAGGTATAAATTAAAAAATATTAACAAATATAAAAATCATATCTTATATTTAAGGCCAAAATCCATTCCTCAAATATATTCCATATTAAATATTGGCAGAGTATTAAAATTCCTCACTAAGATAATTAAAAAAAAAGGTTCATATGAGTAATATTAGCTCAAACAGATAGATAAAACATGTATTAATTAAACTTGATATTCTAACTCCTCTACAGCTAAGCACTTGTTTGGAGATTTCAACACATTTTTGAAGCCTTAAGTCAGTTGGAGTGAAAAATGCCGTTTAGATAAGCATCTAGGTCTTGTGAGCTACTTTAGACTTGAAGTAAAGTTTTTTAATAGCGATTGGAGTCTTTATAAATAGCTTTTCAATCGTGATTTACTGTATACAAGAAAAATACGTGATAGAAGTGTTATCTTGACTTATGTGTATAAGCACTTTTGAGATTACTAATAATAATCTCAAACATGCTATTACATAGTTTGAAGTGAGTCATATTATTCATAGCTCATAAATAACTGCTTTATTATAAATATGATACTTTATATTGAGACTGAGTCAATTAAATCTAAAATAGAAGATTAAATTAGAGCAGATACAACTAAATAGAGCGCCTTAAAACTAGATCTAACATTGGACACTGATCCAGCCCTGAAAAAAATGAAGTCAGAAAACAAAGGCAGCAAAACTTGGTCAACAATGGAAACAAGGAACAACCAACTATAGAAAGATTTTCTACTAATTCTAGAGTTGTATCATATGATAATATCATGAACGTGGCCAGAAAGTAACATAAGCTCGACTTTGTATAATGGCTATTGCTTTTGGCATATTGCAGTCCCTTGTCAAATGATTTATAGCAGGAAATAAAGAAAATTTTTCAGATAAACAGTATACATTAGATGACCAAAGCATCCTCTTCAACCTAAAGAGAAAATCTTTCATCCTCCCTTACACTGGTATTTTGATAGCTGGATCTTTACATAACATGGTCATCTGATCTTGGATTCCTAGTAATATATCAGTAGCCTCACAATTCATCACGCACTTGACATTTTTGGGAAGTTCTGCATGCGTCACCAAAGGGATTTAGAATTGTTGATGTTAATCAGATGAGTATTATCATCATAGACCTAGAATCCTAAAAATAATCAATTAATACAAGAAAATATATGTCAAATGCAGTTTGTTGGCCCAGATATCTAATTGTAATTAAATGTTTTTGAAAGTTAGTTTAGTTTAGTTCATTAGACGAGTGGCATTAGCTGCTAATGGCACTAGCCGTTGATGAGAGTGGCACTAGCAAAACATGATCCCAGCAGTGTCTAATAACTAATTAACTATAGGACTTTAGGCCTCCCCTGTTTTAAATGAACCCCTACTGCATTCTATATATATGGCCACCCCTCATTGTAATCTCTATGTTTTTTACATGTTAATGGATTCCTAGAGAATTATTCGGAAACTCTTCACTCTATCTCTCTATGTTCTTCTCACTTATTCCCTCTCTAATTCTTCCCTTCAACCCTCTAATCTTCTTTCTATCCCTAATCTCTTAAATTCATATTATAAAGATGTATCACAGTCACAGCAGTGCTTTACCTGTTAAAAGTGAATAACTTCATATACTGTTTAGGTCAACAATAAAGACTAGATTCGTTTGGATTAGCTTATGGAAGCTACATAAGTGCTTATAAATCGTGATTTACGGAATACGAAGTTGTTTTTACGGTCTACGAGATAAATATATGGAGGAGATTTATCTCGATTTATGTAAATCGGGCTTATATAATAAGCCCGATGTAAATAAGCTCAGGCAAACAAGCCATTATGGAAAATTTTGAGCTTTTAGACACAGTACTCTTTCCTCCATTTGCAACCTTCTCTCCCTTTCCTCCTTTATTCCAATCGCCACAGAAATGGAAAATTTCATAAATATAGATGTAGAAAACTTAGTACCGGTAAAGTAAAGAAATGCCAATATATTTAAATATTGTAAAAAGGGTATTTACCAAATATACTAAGTAAGTTAAGATAATATATAATGGGTGTCTCTGAAATAGTGTAGAGAAAAATAGTTTATTTATAATCTGACTTGTAGAAAAATCAGATTGAAAAAAAAATCAAATTGTGTAAGTGATTTATGTTTGAATGGACATAATACTGGTAAACATGCTAGCCTGAGCTCGACAGGCTAGCCCATTCTGGCTAACAAGCTAAACATGCTTAGCCATTTAGCTAGAATATCAGCCCACTAGCCCTTTTTTTTATTTTTACATTTACTTATTTTTCTTAATTATCACTCTCTTTCTCTTTCATCCACTCACATCACACTTATTTTTTTTTTATGCATTTGTGTTAGGAAATCAATTTCATTCTCACTTTTTTTTTTTTCATCTACTCATATCACAAAAACATATAAACACATCTTTTTTAAATTTAATAATAGTAAAATAAATAAATATAATATGAAAAAAAATGTCAATTAAAAAAATGAGGAAGTAGTTAAACACAACATCACTAAGAACTCAAAAAATTGAAATCTAACTATCTAAAAAAAAGAATATTTTTTTCTTTTCTAAAAAAAATTATTAAACGGGCTGGCTCGTTTAACACTCGGGCTTGACCCGTTTAGCTTGAAAAACAAACGGGCTCGAATTTCTCAACCTGAGCCCGTTTATTTTAACGGGCGTTAGCCCATCCCAAATTACCGGATATAGATGAGTGATTTGATAAGTGTTTTTATGAAAATGAAAAGATGTTTGGTACCGGTTATAAATGAGTGATTGGATAAGTGTTTTTATGAAAATGAAAATATGTTTGGCTAGGTTTTTTTAATAGGGAAAATCCTATATAAAGCTACCTCAAATAAAGAAATTCTAAATTATGTTGATAAATTCAATAAATCCTTAATTGAGTCATTAACCCAATTTATGATTTTAAAATGTGCGTAAAATAACTTCGATGGCCTCTCCTCTCTCCCCTCTTAAAAGAGTTTTATTGCTCTATAATTTTACTGTCCTATATATCAACATTAATATATAATAAAATAAAATATGATTTGCTAAATCAATTAAATGATTTTTTTAAACTGAGTTTTTCTATAAAAACATGATGTAGTTATTTTTATCAAGTGAGAGAGAAAAAAAAGGAAAGCATAACACATATCAATTTCAGTTTTCAAAAAATAATTAAAATAAAAGTCACTTTTATTTATAAAAAAATCACTTTTATAATATTTTTCTAAACAAGCTTTGGATAATTTTCCTAGATATATAAATATGAGTTTTTTAAAAAGATATTTAGTTAAGATTTCAATTTTTTAACTTTTCCATTCTTTAATATGAGTTATTAATATTAACTATTTATTTCTAATATGAGGCGTGTAAATTTAATATACTTTTAATGATATTTTAGTTAAAAATAAATCAAATGCACTTTAAATTTCACAAAATAATGTCCATATTGAAATATAGAACTTCAAAAAAATTATACTTGAAACATATATTATAAAATTTATACTTGATATATTTATTAAAAATATTTTTTTATAATGGCATATATTATACTTTTTTTTAAAAAAAATTTTATGTTAATAAAATGAAATTGTTTTTTTTAAAAAAAATATGATACGTTTTTGCTCTTAAGATGATAGTTAATGTACATTTTTTGACAAGAAGGTTATTGTTAATATATTTAAACTATAGATGAATCATATTTTATTTTATTAAATATTGATGTTGATATATATATTGAAAAAATAAGTTACAAAGTAATCAAACTCTTTAAAAAAAATAGCTAGGAGAGGGCATTTAAATTATTTTACTCACATTTTGAAATCCTTAATTGGGTTAATAATATAATTAAAGATTTGTTGAATTTGTCAACCTGCTTTAGAATTTTCTTATTTTAAGTAACTTTACATGGGTTTATCCCTTTTTCATAAGTAAATTTTGTGATATTTAAGAGAAAAAATTGTAAAATTTATTAAAAGAGAAAAAATTAACTTTGGAAATTTGACAATGGTAAAATATATAATTAAATTACAATGAAAATGTAAATAAATTAGAAATGATACAAAGTTAAAATTTTTGATACAATAAAAGATAATACAACTAATCAAATCAAAGGTCCTATATAATTAGGCCCTGATGTGTCACGAATATGATTCATTTGAGTTGAAGGTGTCCGAGGATCATTTGTCAATGATGTCTCTTGATCTTGACTATTATTAAGATAAAAATACATCCTTATCGAAAAATAAGATAAAATAAAAAGATTTGATCAAGCATGAGGTCCCCCTAAATAATAATAAATTTATATTATTAGACTTAAAGTAAGCCAGGTGATCTCAAATAGAGGAGAGAGAAGAATAAAGTTAGTGGGACCAAATTATTACATTTAACGGTCATAGACCATGGTAAAAGCTCTAACAGATAGCTTATTTCAAAAGGAACTTATTTAAGCTTAAGCTATTTGGTCAAAAGCCCCACCAAACACCCTAATTTCTCTTACTCTAATTCAATTGGACTTCTTGCTGTTTAATTGGACCTAAGAAGCTGAAAAAGCTCATCCAAACACTCCCTACCTTTAAACTGAGTGCTGGAAGCTTTCCCACCAGGCATTGGTGAACTACCTGATATGGGGCCAAAAATTCCTATAATACACAAGAAACAGATCATTTAATCAATAAGGAAATTGTACAACTAATTTTAAACGTGATTAATATCATGTAAACTTCAGTTCAACCATCTTCAGAAAATTCTATTATTTTCATACTCTAGTGAGGAGAAGTAGTATGAAGATAATAGAGCCGTAATGCTAACCTTCAGCAAACTGAACTCTCCTCCCCTTGGCTGATTTTGCAGGACTGTCATCTTTCCCTTTTAAGGATCCCACCAAGAAAAAACACAGAAGAAAAAAACGGACAATCGAGTGTTAAATCACAACATGGTTCAACTATTAGCATGTTTGATGACAGCAAGAAGAAAGAACTCACATCAGCACATAAATTTCATATCAGCAAGCATACAGATTTGCCATCACGTACAGGTCGCAGAATATAATGTGTGAGAGCTTTTGTCATGGACAAGCTAATATACATCAGACCTTAGATTGTCAAGATACAGAAAACTATGTTCAGCTGGCATTTAGGACGTCTATTACGAGTTTTTGTAATGCACGTCTACTGCACAAATAAAACAACAGTGTTTCAATTAGTGAGCAGCATCCTATGAATGGAATTCAATCCTAGCTTTCTGTGCCTTTTAACCTCAATTTGAACTTCCACTTCAAGACAAAAAAATCATCAAATTGGGATGGAGAGAAGAAGCTCGTAGATGATACAGGTACTACCCTGCTTGCTTCTCCTCAGTTCTCTACACGTAGATATGAATTTATTTCTATAAAAAAGTTTAAGCAAACTAAAATTTGGGATCATCATGGTTATTCATCATTGGTGTTTCTAATTGATACAAGGCTTTCCACATAATTATAAATTGTACCGCAACTGCTACGGCGGCCTTGTTCAATAACCGGCCAGATGTGAAATTTTTTTGTAGTGATATCGAGCATACACAAATGTTGCCTTCCGTAATCCAGATAATAGGGACAAAAGACAACATTATTCCTCCAAATAGCCACTGATGGAGTTAGTGTTGACCCCATTGCACATGGGCTGTCACTATGTTTTTCAGTCAAAATCCATCTTCCCGTATCCTTCTCCATCACCCACAAATAAATCAAATCAAACCGATTACCGGCAACCAGAGCAAGTCTGTTCTTATACGCTACAAGGGTCTTAGTTAAACCGTCTCTTAAATGAGGCAACGGTATCGAGATACACACTTGCCTTGTTAGGTCAATTGAAACTGCATCCTTCAACGAGCCGTTTAGCCAATACATAACACCATTAACAATGACACTTCCCAATCTACAACTAAGAGATGTGCCCTCTACGTTTTCAAATTCTATTTCTTTCCACGCCCCAGAGTTTAATGAATAAACTTCAACCGGATTAACTACATAAGATTGACCAGTATGAATTTTCACTATCTTGTAATCATTATCAATGGGAGTGAACCCAAATCCTAAACAGCAACCATTAAACTCCTTAGTAGTTCTTGGCACCTTTCTGAACTGTCTAGTTGCTGGATTCCATAATAAAAAGTAAGGGGAAGCTGTACCATTTTTCTTTGGGCCCTGAGAAAGAGACGACAGAATCTTATCATCCACATGAATACAGATCAAGCCATTGCTGGAAGCAACGATCTCAAAGGATAATGAATCGATCAAAGGTGGCGGCTTTTGAATTTCAAGGGCTGGCTTGTTGTGAAGATCCAGTAATCCAATGCGCTTATCAAGTAATGAAAACTTGCTACCGTTTATCCATGAGAGGAGAAGCAAAGGGCTTTGATGAAGAGTGTGGTGGAGGTGGTCTTGGATAAAAGATGGAGACTTGATGAGATTTTTCCAATCTTTGCAGACACATTGAAATCGGATTAGGGATTTCACCCCAAGTCTTTTGAGAATGTTAACTAAGATATCGTAGGGAATATAGGGTATGTTGTGTTCTTCCATTACTTTCAGGCGTTTCCCCATACTTCGAAGGTACCGGAAGGTTCTTCTCCGACTAGGGTTTGAAAGAGATTGATGGAGAAGGTGAACGCTCTAGGTATGCTCTCGAAAAGAAGAATAATCTGATCTTGAGAGGTATATTTCAATGATTTTGAGAGGCTATGTATTTTGGGCAACTTTTAAATATAATCTGATCTGATGAGAAAGAATATCATAAAAATATTGATATATATGAAGATTTTTTTTTTATCAAAACATCAAGAGATATATACCCTGCCGCGAAAAAAAAAATCATCAAGAGATATCATCAAATTTTAAAACAAATAAAAAATAAATCAGTTTTAAAAATAGAAATTCGGGTTCACCTTAACTGCTCGTTATAGTCATGCATGCAATCTGAACCTTTCAGCTTTAATTTGGATTGTCAAAATTTAATGCCTTTTCTTTTTAACAAAATAGCTTTAATGATTTAAATTTGTAATTTCAATTTTTTTTTAAAAAAAGAATGCAACAGTTGAAACATTTTTATTTTATATTGAACACATTAAAAACATAATGATATTAAATTAAATCTAAATACTTCAAATTCAATTTAGATGAGTCTATCTTAAGATGAGAAACTCTTGATAATTATGAAAATGCTCCCATAAAGATGTTCGAAAATACTTATTAAAAAGGAATAATGACATTAAGATCTCAATTAAAAAAAGATAATATTAAAAAAGTCGTATAACTTATTAATGATTGATCTTTTACTTGATATTGACGAGCTATAGAACTTTTGTAACATTATTTTCTTTAGTTAAGATCTTGATATCATTTTCCCTTAAAAAAGATCTTCAAAAATGTTATAAAATTAAGAGATAACTAAATAATTAGGTTTTCAGAGTCCACGAGTGGGATGTGCTCCATTTTGTGTGTAGCTGGCTCTATAATTTTTTTTTTGTTAAACACAGATATCTTCTTATTAAATGTAATTATACTAAATTTTGTTTGTGGCGCTTTCATTTAGTTTCAGGCAAATTCACCCGTACTTTTATTATCATGAATTACCATTCGCATGCATATTTTAAATTTTGAATTAAGAGAAGCCTAAAAATTATATAACTTAGTCCACGAATAAGTATATATCCGATTATTTAGGATTGTGGCTTTGTATCTAATTATTTAGTCATTTTAAAATTTTATGACATTTTCAAAGATCTCTATGGGACCATATTCCATGTTTATCGAGAGATATTCATCTCAAGACAAACTCATTTAAATTAAATTTGGAGTACTCAGATTTAATTTAATATCTTATTATTATGTTTTAAATGTTTTAATAAGTCAAAAATAAATAAAAAATTCAATTATTTTTGTCAAGTTCAATCACATATGACCATGTATCCTATATTTAAATTATTATCATTTAATTATAAATACATATAAAAAAATTAGATACATGTTCATATGTGATTGGAGAACTTGATGTAAGTATCTTCCTTTTAATAAAAACTTACCTTGTACATTACAAATTAAAAACATTACACCCATTTTCTTCAAAAAACCATCAAATCTTAACCATCCAAATAAAATTTGACTGGTTTCAGGTTGCATACATCACTATAACTAGCAGTTAATGTGAACCCAAATTGCTATATTTTTAAAATGATTTATTATTTAATTGTTTTAAATTTTGATGATAGCTCTGTGCATATTTTGATTAAAAGAACATCTCGTTATATCTCAATATTTGTATGATACTTATTATTTTTAAAACTTACCCCATACAGCCTCCCAAAATCATTGAATCTACCTCTTCTAAGATTTTGATCTCAAAAAATCCCTCCTCCGGCTATAAATATGAATATCGTAACAACTAAAATAAAATATGCTCAGAAAATATAGAGAGATATTCGAAAGATAGTTACAGATTACAAAATATTTTGAAATATTAAGATATGAAATAAAATATTTTTAAAATAAATATATTAAAAATAAAAAGATAATGAAAATGTAAATTCAAAATATTTTGAAAACGTATCAGGTTGCATCCCTCTCGATCTCACTATTAGTGATTTTTAGAAATAAAAAATGAAATATGCTCAAACAATGAGGAAAGAGATGGGAGAGATAGTTGCAAATTACAAAATATTTCAAATCTTATTAGGTTGTATCCCTTTCAATCCCACTACTAATGATTTTTAGAAATTAATTTTTTAATATTTCATAAAATATTTTTTGAGCAAATCTTACCAGGTTATATCCCTTTCAATTCCACTACTAATGATTTTTAGAGATAGCAAGTATGCCCTCTAAAGGAAGATTAAAACATGGATGAGGTATATTTCAATGGTTTTGAGAGGCTATATATTTTGGGCAACTTTTAAATATAAGCTAATCTGATGAGAAAGAATATCATAAAAATATTGATCTACATGAAGATTTTTTTTTATCAACACATCAAGAGATATATATCTTGCTGGCGAAAAAAAAAAAAAAACCTCAAGAGATATCATCAAATTTTAAAACAATTAAATAATAAATCATTTTTAAGAATAGAAATTCGGGTTCGATCCCTTTAACTGTTCGTTATAAGTGATGCATGCAATCTGAACCTTTTAGATTTTATTTAGATAGTTAAGATTTAATGGGTTTTCTTTTTAACAAAATAGCTTTAATGATTTAAATTTTTAATTTCAATTTTTTTTTAAAAAAAGAATACAACAGTTGAAACATTTTTATTTTATGTTGAACACATTAAAAACATCATGATAAAATAGTAAATTAAATTTGAATACTCCAAAATTAATTTAAATGAGTCTGTCTTATACGAGAAACTCTTGATAAGTATGAAATATGCTCTCATAAATATCTTTAAAAATACTTGTTAAAAAATGAAAAAGTGATACTAAGATCCAATTAAATAAAATAATATTAAAAAAATATTATAATTTGTTAATAATTGTTCTTTCACATGTTTGTGACAAGTTATGAGATTTTTCTTATATTATTTTTTTTAATTGGGACCTTGATATAATTTTTCCTTTAAAAAAAAGGTCTTCAAAAATGTTGTAAAATTAAAAGATGACCCTGTACATTACAAATTACAAACATTATGCCTAATTTGTTCAAAAAACCATTAAATCTTAACCGTCTAAATAAAATTTGAATGGTTCTGGTTGCATACATCACCATAATATGAAACCAAATTGCTATTTTTTAAAATGATCTATTATTTGATTGTTTTAAAATTTGATGATATCTCTATGCATATTTTGATTAAAAAAATTCTTGTTGTATCTCAACATTTTTATGATATTTATTATATTTAAAAGTTACTTGAAATAGCCTCCCAAAATCATTGAAATCTATCTCTTCTAAGATTTTGATATCTAAAAGTCCCTCCTTCTGCCATAAATATGAAGGAAAATACTCAGGTCAAGTTTCTTATATTCATTTTATCAAATTCTCCAATCATATCTGATCATGTTTCATAATTTTGAATTATTGTCATTTAACTACAAACCCATATAAAAAAATAAGATACATGGCCATGCTTTTGTTTTTTTTAAGAAAAGCTACAAATCAAACAAACATAACATAAGTATCAACCAGTGTCTAATGTAACATTCATATCTAATAAAAGTAACTTCATTAGATCTCGAGGAGGTTTTGTGATCTAGTTAGCCGGATACAACCCGTCTTGAAGCCTTAGCTACCCAATCTAAAACTTTATTAGCTTCCCTAGGAATCCACAGAAAAGCATGGTTCTGAATTAGTTTTCTCTTATTAAGGATATGTTATAAGAAAGGAATACTTCTCCGATCAGGAGAAACTACTGAGTCATTCAGACAATTAATCAAAGACAAATTGTCAAACTCAAAGATAACATTATCCAAATGGTTGTTATAAACATAATCCACGACTGCCAATGCCGCCTTGCATTCAGCCATAAAAGCATAATTAGCAAAGGTAAACCCCGTATAACCATCTACAAGCCTACCTTGAGCATTTCAGACAACAAAACTAATCACAGCATCATTTGATTCCAGAACAGAAGAGCAATCAGCATTAAGCTTAAGAAAAGGATCATCAGGCTTGTTTCACTTACCATTGGATCTGGACAGTACATCATCATCAGCTTTCAAATTAAGTTCATCAGAATGAACCCGCTACCCATCACCCTCCCAAAATTCCTGCAACCATTCTTTTGGATAGTTAACTAACCAAGGGTCCTCCCAAACGTTAATGTTTCTACTATTACCAACTCTGACAGCCATATCTCCCTCTAATAGTTTTCGTCCAGCCAGGATGCGGAGCCACCCTTTTTAGCCTGAAGGAAATTGCATGGAGGGAAATATCTTGCTTTAAGAATCCGAACCCATAGTTGGTCAGGCTCCTACAGAATTCTCCACCCTCCTGACCTGCATTATATAAGAAATCTTTCTTCCAGCCTTGGGTGTCTTTTTTTAGCTTATATTTTATATTACACATATGAGAGAATAATATATAATATGATCAATAATTACGAACAAAACGATTCCCGTTTCACCCTCAATATGTCACATGGAAATCAACCAGTTGTAAAAATTTCATTAAACCCAACCCACAATTTCTTGTAAATAAACAAAGAGTATGGTTGTAGTCAATTAAGGGCGTTTAAATGTTTGATTTTGTTCGATTCAGTGAACATCAAACGAAAAGTTTGGTTCAATTCAGATCATGTGATTGTTTTAAAAAATTTTAATAACCTTTTTCCCCCCCTTCAATAACCTTATTCTTTTAAATATATAATGGTATAAGTGTTGCTTTTAATATTTTTTATTATCATAAAATTCAAAAATAAATATATTACTTATATTTTACATACTTTTAAAACAAAAATTAAAATTTAGATTTAGATTTATCCTAAATAACTCAAAAAATTGGAAATGAAAAAAATATGATAATAGACTAAATTATACAAAATTCATTTAAATTTTAGATCGGCTGCATATATACTCCATATTGGTTATAATCATTTAAACAAGATATTGTTAATACTATCTCAGTAGCTATTTTCAGTCAAAAACAAAATGCTTATCTATATTTTTTTTGGAACAAATCATTAAATACTATTTTCAGACGAAATGTAAAAATCAAACGTTATGTCTCACGAAAAAATTAGTTAAAAGTCCCAGATTGAAAAATTAATTAACTATTGGTATCCAGAATCTATGGTACTTTAAGAGAAATATATATGTAGAGAAAATGATGAAATTGCACATCATAAAAGCTCAATTACAATTCTTAGAAGGTTATTTGCAATTTATGTAAGACGATTTACATTTACACTTTAACTTAATTTTTATATCACGGAATGTTATTCGCAGTTCGTAGAAGATCATTTTGCAATTTGTGAAAAGTCACTTATATTTTAACTTAATTTGCACATACGGAAGTTCAGTTTACAATTCATGGAAAATCATTTGTATTTACACTCTAACTTAATTTTCACACCAAGGAATGTCATTCGCAATTGATGAAAGGTCATTTGCTATTCATAAAAGGTCACTTGCAAATTAATTTAATTTGCATATCATAGAAGCTCAGTTGCAATTCACAAAAGGTCATTCATAATTCATTGAAGGTGAATTACAATTTATGGTTCACCTTCTATTATACTAATCGACCATTTTTCTCCTTCATCTCCTTCCATCACCAAATCTATCATAACTTGCCACTACACAAGATCTATTATTTTTCCTTTTGAGATTTGATTTTTGTTTTCAACCAAGTTAAGAAGGTCAAGGAGGGAGGGAGCGACAACAGAGATCGAAGAAATAAGGGGGGAGTGAGGAAGACAGGGGTAGTGGCAGCAAATGATATCACTAGATTTGATGTGGTGTTGCAAGTGGAGGTTGCTGTCATTGGTTGTGGAGTAACCATTTTTCGTTGTTGGAGTTTACTTGAGGGGTATATGGAGTTTGTGAATGGTGAAGTTAGAAAGATGAAGGAGAGGAAGGAGTGGATGGTAGTGAGAAAACTGACATGCGAAAAAGGTTAAAGGGCAAAGATCCTTATTTCATTAATAGCAGAGTCGTCATTTCATGTATTACTTATTTCTTTTAAAGGATTTCAAGACTTTATTTTTTTCTAAGTCTTATTCTCCAATTGATTTCTCAAATGATAATTTATCCCCAATTTTCCCAAGTTTGATTTCCAAAAATGCAGAACCATAACTCCAAAATAGTAGATGATAGACAAATAATAGATTAAATAAATCAGAACAAAAATATCAATAACTAGATCATAGCAGATTTGGAATTGGTCTACTCTTAGCCTTAAAGTTGTCGTGCCACTCCATCACTTGTAGTCCCCTTTTTTTAGCTACTCAAATCAATTTGGTTTCTTCTCTCTAGCGGCTCAGTTCTCACTAAATTTATTTCTTACCATTGATTTGCCATTTGTATTTGTGAAATCTGAATATCTCTTTCTAAAATGGGACGTGCGCTATCACTGAGCCGCCTCAACATCTTTCGTCCAAAGAAACTCCGTTGCCACCCTCTCTTTGAACCTTCTGATTCCCAGACTCAATCTCTTATTCACAGTCACAATCACAATCACAATCACGTAAGTTTCAGTCTCTTATCATTGTAATATGTATGTATCTGTTGGTGTTAGTACCTAAATTTTTTTTTGCAATTCGGTAGATCTTCAAAGTCCTCTTCAGTGCCCTATTGATGGCAGCACTTGTGTAAAGAAAACAAACCATCTAATAAGAACTATTCCACAACTACTAGTTGAAAACTCAAGAACATTATATTTGAGCCTCGTGCAAATACTGCCTTATATAGTCTTCTCAAACTCTAGATGTTGGCCATGGGCCCTCTTAGTGAAATTTCTGAACATTGTAGCACCAAATGATAATAAAACGATGATTTTAAAAGCCATGGAGAATTTTAATTGAATCCGTTTTTTAACGTTGGAAATTAAGATACCTCAATATATAGCGTTAGAGGTTCTATTAAAACCTTGATTCAATGGCATTAAAATGAGTTTAATATCTCAACGTCCAGATTCCAAAGTAAAAGGCTGGCAATCATGGCAACGTCCATATTTCACAAAATAGGCGGCAATTATGACTTTTTATGGGAAGCACTTTTATTATTCCAAAAATATTATTTGTACAAGCCTCTGAATAAAGGTGTCCACTCCATGTAGAACTCGCACACATCACATAGGGAAACTGCCAGATTTTCACGTGGTCAAATATCATGCGTATGAGCTCACAACCCCTCTTAGCCAATTTACTAGCTCTAGGTCACAAGTTATTGTTTAAAGTTTAAACTCTTGTGTCTCTCCACACTCTTTTAAGCAATTTTTTGGGACTTTTTCATTTTGGCACACCCATATTTATATTATAATTCCAACAGTATCCAAGTAATTTGATTTTCTAATCTCACTACTCTCTAATATCTGACACAACACACACACGCACTGTGTTGTGATATGAGCGACTGCTTAATTAGGTTTCTCAACTGTTAGATTTTATACATACATGTGTGTGTTGCTTTGGTATTCAAATATTTTGGCTAATGAATGAGGACTAAACTGATAATTTGATTCTTGAATCGTTTTTTGTTTTAGGTCTGATCAATTTGTTTGATCTACAATGATATGAGATTATATGCTTTTTTCTGTGTTTTAGTTCATGGAAGCAGACCTGGGTCATAATGATGTTCAATCCCTGTGGGAAAAATATCGGTTTTAGAGAAGGAAATTGAAGCCTTCAAATCCAATTTGTAGGCTTGAAATGAAGCTCCAAACAAAGGTATTAGTCCTTTTTTCTTAGCCCTTAAAAAAGGTTAAACCTCCTTGATTATGAAATATACTCCCGTCGGTATAAAATATAATTATTTAATTATAGCATATGTGACACAATTTCTTTAAAATATTTTTATATAACATTAGATTATATACCAATTTATAAGTTAAAAAAATTAGTTTAAAGATAAAATATAAAAAAAGGGTCTAAAATTTACGTTTAAACTAAATATTGCATTTAGGACAAGAGAAAATAGCAAAGTTTACTCGTACCGCGATGAGAAATTCTCTCTCATGTGACAGGCCAAATAAAGCAATAACCAACAGAAAGCAATCACAAGTCTTGATCAGAGGGTTGAGAGGTAAGAGAAGAATCTTGATGGGATTATTTTGGAACATGAAGCTCAGAAAAAGATGAATTTTAATGTGAGTACTAGTACTACACACTATTGCTGATTAGACCAACCTTTTTTTCATAAAAAAAATGGTCATTTTGGTTTTATTTTTCGTATTGTTTTGAATATAGGAAATTACTAAACAAGGAGGGGCCATTATAAAAAATAGAAGAAAATAATAGTAATATGGAGAAAGTTGCATAGTTGGAAACCAGAATCAAAGAGATGACTTCTTCAACGGTAGATGCCATCACTGTTATATCTAAGTTTCAGGATAAATATTCTTCCAATCCTCATGTAAATCCAAATAATAAAAAGAGTGACATAGTACAAGGCTTTCCCCAAATCTGATATTGGGAGGATCGGATGTATGCATATTTACCCCTACCGCCTGCAAAGATTTTTCCAAGTAAATCTAAATAATGCCAATAAATAAATGTATAGTATTATATCATTTTTTTAATATCAATAATTAGATACACTTGATGAAAAATAATTAGTTAGATCTTTAAGGAAATATGTGTTAGAGCAAGTTTATCACCTAAAATGGGGTGAATTGGGTAATAACATAATATTTGAACCTTAAATAAAAATGAACAAACTTTAAAACACAATTATAAGAAAAGAAATTACCGAAGTGTACACTGGGATTTTATGCTGGTTCGGTCACAACCACTTTGACCTACATCCAATCCTCAGAATTCCTTCAATTCTGAGTCTTTCACTATATTTTCTAAGATTCACTAAGTTCTTGGCACCTTATTACAATTGCAAATTCCTTACCCGGATAATTGCTACCCCTTACACAAGATAATCTCAAATCCCAACTTAAGGTTCTACAACCTTAAGTTATCTCAATAAGAAATATTGGGTTTGTAGATGAAACTCTCTCATAGAGTAAATATATGAACACTGGAGTACAATAAGTGAATATGAGAAACATAACATTAAGAATATATTGATCAATGTATGTTCATGTGTTGTAAGTATCTCTCTTTCTTCGTTGAATGATTCCATATATATAGTTGAGTGTTGATAGCTGTTGGTAGCATTTCAACATGTTTGTTAGAGTGGCGCAGCTATTTTTGACCGTTTTCCACATTTGAAAAACCAGTTGTTACGTTCGGTGGACGTTACGCTCCATAAAATGTCTCTTCTTTCTTTAGCATGATCTCTTCATTGTTTTCTTATAAATATGCTTAGAAAACTAATACAATGAAGTGTTAATTATTAAGATAACAAATCAATAAACAACAGATGATTATAATGTAATTTGGACTTCATCACATGAGTAATCAAGGGTCATCACTCGAGTGATCCCTTTTGAAAACTGGCAGAGAGTTCACTCCACATCACTCGAGTGATCTAAGGCTATCACTCGAGTGATCTCTTCTAAATTTTGCCAGAAAGTTCAGCTAAATAAAAATACTTATTGCCCAATGCATCACTCGAGTACTCATTTAAGTGATCTATAATCATCACTCGAGTGATCCTTTCCAAAACTTGGCAAAGAGTCGTTCCTAAAATTCACAAGTTATCTTACATCATCACTCGAATGGTCACTTGAGTGATGAAGGGTCATCACTTAAGTGATCACTTCCAAAATCAAGCAGAGAGTTTTGGACATTGTTCTGACTTTATCACTCTAGTGATTCAGGCTATCACTCAAGTGATCATTCTCAGAATTTGGAAAATGCTTCCTTTGAGATACAACATCATTTCTTTCTTCATCACTCAAGTGCTCATTCGAGTGATTACCCTGCAAATTTTAGTAAACTTGTTTAATTATTCAAAAACATTTTATTTGTTCTTAAATCAATCATAATATCTTTTGTTATTATCAAAACATGGAATCTTAACAATATAAGAACTTACTACAATAGTATATTATGTTTTGATTGTTCCTCTTTTTATAATGCAAGAGGTACGGGCTAAAGTATTAGATATGGCTATATGAGTGATTTAGGTTTGGCGTTTGTAAACATTTGCATTCTGGTTTTCATTGCTACATTTATCATTCTTAAAAAGGAAGAACCATTCTTAACCCTTAGGGTTATATAGTTAATTTCAATTCTTAATTTGCTACCTAGGTATTTCTATTTTCATATTAAACTTTTTAATTTTATTATATTATCACGATTAGTTTCTTTATAGGAGCTAACACTGAGTAGTGGCCCGATTATGATTGAATTAGTTGCGCCTCACCATTAAGATACCAGTCTAGCCAGCTAGGAAAGTTTTTTTTTTTTAAATGCACAGCTATCTAGTCAAGTTAATCATCAATAATAAGAAAGTGTTTGACAAGCAGTCTCATATATTAAGATATCCTTTTTTTAAGATACCAAATTAAAATTTAAAAGATCCCTAAAAAATGGTTTTCCTTTGACAAAATTTTATAAATCTCGTGGAAGTCTGAGTACGTGTTGAGGGAAATAATTTTGTGGTTGTAAAGTATGTATTATAAAATTTTATATAACTATATATATTAAAAAAAATTATCAAATCACATTATTTGTAAAATCATATAGAACACCCCGTTTCTCAAATTTCAACAAAAGAATCATGATAGTTATTTTAATTTTTTTTAAAAAAAACCTTTGAATGATAAAATAAAGAGTGATTGTAAATAAGCACTTTAATAGACATTATATATGTACATTTACACACAAAAAATTCATCAACACATCATCATACATGAAAAATTGAAAACCATGCGTTTATTTATTATTATTTTTTTTTTAAAGAAGACGTGTAAAGAGTCTGGGAGAATTAGACTAAAGGACTAACAAGAAATTATACGAGTATTTATTTAAGAAAGATCTTAAAAACTCCTAGTATGCAGAAGGAATAAATATCAAAATATAAATTCACAAATACTAAATTGCTTCTAACTAAAACCCTACGTCCTCTCTATCACTTATTGACGGTCAATGAATTTTTTTATCGTTTTACTTTAATCTAAAAGATAATTAAATTACGTGAGCCTGGTAAAAAATTTAAGTTTTTTATGATTTTTCATAATAAATTTTGCACTAAGAATATAATTCTTTTTCACTATTTTAACCTGACGTCTTGTATATATAAGATATTTTCAAAATTTAATACTTTATAGAAAAGTACATTTATAAAAAGAATAATAATTCTTAAAGTCACAATTAGAAAAATTCCTTGTTAGTCCTCTCATAATCTTATACAAATTTTTGGAAATTCATACCATTTACCTCTCTTACCGGTTTTTAGTATCGGCTAAATTAATTAATCCAATCTCTTTCTCCTTCAGATTTTCCAGTTCCTTGACTCCTTGACAAAAAAAAAAAAAAAAAAAAAAACTATTTCATGTTTATCTCTGCTTTATGTATTATAGTGTTTGAGGGAATCAAGACAAGAAGTCTTTTCCCAGAAAACTTCATAGATCTGATAATTATAATGGTTATAATCATTTAAAAAAAATATTTAAATCAATATGTTTTGATATTATTCAATATCTTAGTAGCTAGTAAAAACAAAATACTTCATCTTGTCTTTAATGTAAGACATATTTTTTTATATTTATCAATTATTTCATTTCGGCTTAATTTAAAAATCAAATGCTAAATCTGATTTAAAAATACAGAACGATAACTATAAAGTAATAAAATCAAGAAATCACCATATCCTAACTTGATCAAAACAGACTTGGAATTAGTCTTTTATATAAGCTAAAATCTTACAAAAACCTCTCAATTTAGCTTCTTCTAACTAGCATCGTCTCAGTAGAAACCTAAATATCTCTATGAAGAATGAGCTTCCTAAACATGTTTCCTCTCGTCCCAAGAAACTCTGTTATTACCGTATTGGTGGTATCTCTAAATTTTCTAATTTACAGACTCAACATCTTGTCCTCAATGAGAATCAGGTTCGTTTCAGTTTTATCATTTTAATCTGTTTCCAAATTAGGTTGTTACTCTCTAATCTCGATCGATCTCAGTTTTCTGATACAGAAGACTACTTGGTTTCTCAATTGTTAGGTTATATATGAAGAGCTTTAGTCTTTAAATGTCTTTGCTAATGGATGAGGACTAAACCAGTAATTTGATTCTCCAATCGTTCTTAGTTTTTGTCTGATCAATTTGTTTGATCTACTATGATACAAGATTATATGCTTTTTCTGTGTTTAAGTTCATGGAAGCAACAGAGATTGAACATGATGAAGTTCAACTCCTCTAGGCAAAATTTTCAATTTTAGAGAAGGAAATTGTAGCCTTCAAATCCAATCTTGCTAGGTTTGAAATGAAGTTCCAGACAAGTATTAGCCTTTTTTCCCCATAAATTTCATGAAATATATAATTTTTTTCTCTTAAAATATAAGAATTGAGTTACATCGAGTGGAAGTTTATGGACTAAGTTATTCCAAAGTCAAAATTATTTTCCTTAATTTTTTTGCCTTGAACCTACTTAATTATGAACAATTTTTTTGGGTGATATAGAAAGTTACATAAATTTTCACTGCGTAACAAACCAAAGAAGGTAGTAATCAACAAGAAGCAATCACAAGTCTTGAACAGAGGGTTGACAAATTGGAGAAGAAACTTGATGGGGTTATTTTCAGACATGAAGCTCAGAAAGAGACGAATTCTAACGCGAGTACTACACATACACTTTGTTGCCGACTAAACCAATTTTTTTTAAAAGAAAAGAATCAGTCGTATTGGTTCATTTTCTTGTATTCTTTTGATAACAGGAAATTACTAAACAAGGAGGAGCCATTAGAAGAAAATAATAGTAATATGGAGAAGAAATTTGCAAAGGTGGAAACCAGAATCAGTGAGATGACTTCTTCAATGGTAGATACCATGACTATTATTGATAAGTCTTGGTCCAGCCCAAAGACACACTGAACCCAAAAATTTTCTTTTTCACGTAAGCACACAAAACGTATACAGATATGCAAATCAAGAATACATTCTATTATCATAAATATAACCAATGCTAATTAACCTATATACAACACATACAATTACTAGACTACCCTTACTCACACTCCCCCTCAAGTTTGTGGACTAAACAGATCCACAGTCCCTAACTTGCACAGCTTCTTCTGAACATCTCCACTTACAGCTTTGGTCAACAGATTCACTTGTTGTTCCTTTGTTCTAACATGTTGCAAGTCTATCAGTCGGCTCTCCCATTTCTCCCTTATGAAGTAGCAATTAATCTCGATGTGCTTTGTACGCTTATGATACACAGGATTTGCAGCAATATGTATTGCCTCTTGACTATCGTAGAGGATCTTCACGGGACCTTCATGTGGAACGTGCAAATCCTTCAGCACTGCAAGCGCCCAAACAATCTCCGACGTTGCCATACTAAGGGCTCTATATTCTGCCTCTGTTGACAACTTTGACATCGTACTCTGTTTCTTCATCTTCCACATGACAAGTGACCTTCCAAGCTTTAACAAGTAACCAGTGACCGACCTCCTAGTAGTCTTGCAACTTGCCCAATCTGAGTCACAATAGCACTCAAGTGCTAAGTCACCATCTGCACTCAACAACACCCCAAAGTCAGGACTTCCCTTTAAGTACCGAACCACATTCATAGTAGATGCATAATGTTCCTTCAACGGTTGCTGCATGAATTGACTGAGGGTTTGCACAGAGAAAAAAATATCAGGCCTTGTCATGGTTAAATATATAACCTTCCCTACCAATTTCCTATACCGATCTAGATACTTATACAGGTCTTTTATTTTATCCTTCCCTTCTCTATATGCCATTAGCTTCACATTTTGCGCCATTGGCACAACATGAGGCTTGCATCCACTCATTCCTATGTCAGATAGCAAGTCAAGAACATACTTTCTTTGACACAAAATAATACCTTTATCTTATTTAGCTACTTCGATTCCAAGAAAGTACTTCATTTCTCCTAAGTCCTTAATTCTAAAGTGGTTATGCAACAAGGTTTTAGTTTGAGATATACCCTTTTCAGAACTCCTTATAATTAACAAATCATCTACGTAAACAAGAACATATACTACACCATCATTGAACTCCTTAATGAATAGAGAGTAATCATTTTTACTTTGTGAAAAACCTCATTGTTTTAAGGTTTCAGACAACTTACGGTTCCATTTCCTTGAGGCTTGTTTCAAGCCATAAAGGGACTTTCGTAGTCTACATACCATACCCTCCCCCTTACTGTCAAAACCAGGAGGTACACTCATGTAGACCTCCTCATTTAAATCACCCTGCAGAAACGCATTATGTACATCTATTTGATGCAATTTCCATTTATTAACAGCAGCTAACTTAAGAACAAAATGAATAGTAAGCATTTTAACAACTATAGAAAAGGTTTCATAATAATCAATACCCTCACTCTAGCTATATCCTTTTGTCACTAGCCTAGCCTTATATTTTTTTACCTTACCATCCGAGTTATACTTAATTTTGTACACCCATTTGCAACCTATGGCCTTCTTCCCTCTAGGAAGTGGTACTATCTCCCAAGTGTGATTATTCTCAAGTGCACTTATTTCAGCATCCAAGGCTTTAACCCATTCAAGATTTTTAATGGCCTCTGCATAGCTTACAAGTTCTGCTGCAAAACATAGAACATAGAAAGGACATGTGGTGAGAAGAGATATTGTCATATGAAATGTAATTCTCAATTGGATACTTACACTTTCTGTTGTGTTTGCCTTGATTTCCTGTGGTTAGAGTGGAGCACACATAATTTGTAGACCATAATGAGGTCTTTTATCCCTAACAAGCTGTGATGCATTCTGGCTAGAGTTGGCCTGACTATATGAGTTTTTTAGAGGGTTAGTTGGTGTTTCTTTATCAGTAATATTGGTTGGTTGATTGGTGTTCATATTTTGGTTATTAAGAGTCCCAACAGGGTCCTCACAGTCAAACCAAAACATGTTCTTCAACTCTCCAGAAATCCTAAGCTAATTATGACTCATATTATCTTTAAAGGGATATTTATCTTCCATGAAGCTTACATGCCTACTCATAAATAACCTATTATCTTTAGTATCAAGCAAGATAAATCCCTTCTTATTCTCAGGATAACCAAGAAATATGCAAGGGGTTGCTCTAGGCCCCAATTTATCATGAATTGTTAAATCTGTAGCAAATGCAGTGCATCCAAACACTTTCAAATTAGACAAATCAGGCTTAGTTTTATATACCATTTCAAATGGGGTTTGGTATCCTAGGATCTTGGAGGGAATCCTATTTACTAAATAACATGCCATTTTTACACATTCCCCCCCAAAATTCCACTGGCACAGCAGACTGAATTATTAAACTCCTAGTGATTTGCATAATAGTTCTATGTTTCCTCTCTACAACCCCATTTTTCTCAGGGGTGTCAGGGCATGTCATCTCATGTACAATTCCCTTCTCTTGAAAATAAGATTTCAGTTCATTATTTGTGGATTCAGTACCATTGTCAATACGAACACATTTAACAGAAATAGAAAATTGGGTTAAGACATGTGCACATAAATTTTTAATACAAGCAACCGTATTGGATTTAAAGCTCATGAGAAGCATCCAAGTAGATCGAGAGAAGTCATCCACAATGGTCAAGGAAAAATGATAACTTTAATGTGTTGGGGTTTTATATGGTCCCCATATGTAAAGTCCCTTCCTTAACACTGTAAAATCCTATTATTATAACTCAATTCTCCATAAGTCTACCATGGTAGAAAAGATTATAGTTCATCTTTTAAAAAAAGTAACAATGGTAGAAAAAGAGTTCAACTAACCGTTTGAAAACTCTACCTTGGTTTATAAAATTTACCATGGAAAATAAAACCCTTTTTTCCTTGCTAAATAGTATCTCATCATATATTAAAATATCATTATCAAATCAAATTGTGGATCCACAAGTTTAGAACACATCATAGGCCATACAGGCCTTCTAACATCATCAAAAGCAATTAAAAATATATAGTTAATATATCAAGTTCTCAGAAATAGATCAGAGTATGCAAGATGAGCCCTAATGTGGCATTATACAATAATCCTACATATATTAAAAGATGGAAGTACTACTTTTATCAGAAGTAGTTTAAGCTTCCGAAGTCTTCCTTGATGGACCTGCACGACAACTATTTCCTGAAAAATGTTAAATCAACAGGGTGAGACAAAAGCCTCAGTAACCAGCAATCCATCTCATCGGGCATACAAGTATGTGCCCGTGAGGTGTCAAGTGGGACAATTATAAAAGTATAACATTATTAAAATATCACTTGTGCATACGAATAATTTCATAATAATTTACAATATCATATTCTCATTATCATATTTACCATATAAGTGTACAAGAGTCAATACAGAATAATTTATTTTCTTTACTCCCTTATTTCCTCTGACTGAACCCATGGGCTAGTACTCACCCATATGACTGATAGCTAACTCAACAAGCTCACCGATCAAGTGATATAAATCGGCCAAAATCCACAGAGCACAAGACCGGACCATAGGTTCCCCCTCTAAATACATTAGTCGGGTGTCATAGCCCTACAGAATACAAATGGGCCAAAGGACTAACCAGTGTACACCTGGACGTCCACCACCTTATTTCCTATTTTGTACAAGAATTTATCCCCTTATTTCCTCTTTGAGTAGACTCCCATTAATTCCACATCCACCATCCCCTATCTTATCCATATTATGTGATTATGACATGTCATTATCATTTCATAATTATCAAAAAGGATATTTCCAATCTCATAAATAAATACCAACTCATATAATATAATATTGCTAGTCATTTTCTCAATGAAAATAAGTCTCACAAGACAATTTCATTAACAACATATTTTCCAAAACCACATCACATATCAGCAGCCAAATTTATAAATTTGCATAATTAAAATCACTCACAAACATCATACAAGCATGCACAACAAGAGGAAATTGGTTTCCTCTCGCCAAAGCTATTTATTACCACACTACTCTTAATCCAAGAGCTCAAATAAATGCCAAAATCAATCTACCACAATCAATTTACTACCCATTAATAACTCTCCAAAATTCCAATAATCATAATTATAACTTATATACAAATTTTAATAATAATATATAATATATTATAAAAACTGAAAATAACAGTTTGGGGTTTAAATTTTAGAAATGACCGTTCAGTCCTTCAAATATCAAAAATGACAGTTTATTCCTCCAATTTCATAAATGACAGTTTAGTCCTCCAAATTTCATAACTAAACCAATTAAAATTTCAGTAATACCTTCATTAATTCAAATAAAGCTTTCAACCCATATTTAATCGGTTAAAAAGTCCTATATAGAATTATTTATAGACTAATTATATAGAAAATTCGTTATAAAATCTTATACAAACTAAATAAGAAAAATATACAAATTAAAATTAACTATTAATTATTCTCTACATTTTTATAGCCTTATACTAACAAAACTCAAGCTTGTCCAAAATGCTAATCTTAAAATATTTCTCTAATCAGTACAATATTATCCTTATTAGAAAGAGAAAAATATATGGAATAATTTTCATGAATGAAATTTACTGAAAAGAAGTTATTTTAGTTATATAAATAATCTTATAAGATAAATAACTTACCTCATAAAACCTTAAATAAGCTCCCCGTTCTCTCCCTCTTACTCTCGTTCTTCTCTCTCACAAAACCGCACAAGAGACCGCACCTCTTGTGCGGTTTTAAAAGAAAGGAAGGGGGACGATTGCTCCCCCTTCATATACATATTTTATATATATGCATGCAACACCAGTTGCATGCATATAATATATATATATATATATATATATATATAATAATAATATTTTAATTAATTAATTATTATTATTATTTTGGATATTACACCATACATCCAGATGAATAAGTTCAAAGCATCTCTTAGTCTTAATATAACTAAGATTGAAGAGAAACTTAGTCTGTTTAGATTGAACACAAATTGAACAATTTTTATTCATGTGTAAATCTTTATTATTCATGACATCCAGATATTTCATTACAGTGAGTGGGGCAAGTCCTAAGCTTCGGTGCCACAAATCAGTACATGATAGTTTCTCTACATTACTATTATTCTTAAGAGAATGAAATGCATTAACATTATCATATTTCCTTTTAGTTTTCAAAATATAAAGTCCTCCAATTGCTTTTCCAATCAGCTTTATCTTCCCATCCTGAAGGCCCTGCATCAAACAGAGATAGGGGAAGAATGAAGCCATATAATTATGTTCCTTGGTAAACTTAGACACAACTATCAGATTGAACTGAAGTTGGGGAGCATATAAGACATTATGCAACACTACGCTATTAGCAATTCTAACACTGCCTATATGAGTAACAAGGACATGCCTTCCATTTGGTATGGTAATAGTTTTAATAGGCCCATTATACCTCCTATAATCATTCAGTAGACTTAAATCTCCTACCATGTGAGTTGTAGCTCCAGAATCTATGATCCAGCTATTATAAGTTATAGATGAGTTAGGAATATTCAAACTTGTACCAGAGAGGGCATGCATCGTTGACTCCTCATCTCGCTTCAGCAGCTCTAATATCTTCTCATACTAGGTTTGTGTGAAGGTAGGCGCCAGGATGTTGGTTGTTCCTGCCAGTACCTCCTCAGTACATTGTGGGGAGTCTTTGGCTCCCTGAGCAGGTTCTTTACTCTGCCTTCCTTGAAAATTAGGAGGATAACCAATGATATGGTAGCAGTTCTCCTTGGTATGTCCCTTCTTATGGCAGTAAAAGCATTCCAGGCCGTTATCCGCACGGCCTTTCCCCCTTGCTACCATGGCAATACCACATGAGGAGGAGGATTTTTCAGAATGAGCGAAAGAGCATTGTGTCTCATCCTGCACAATCATCCCATACATGTCATTAACGGAGGGCAATGGGGTCATGAATAGGATCTGGCTCCTAGTTAGCTGTATGAATCATCAAGCCCTAGCAAGAACTGAAGGAGCCGCTGTTCTTAAATCAGGTCACCTTGAGCCTTAGAGGCCTCACACTTACAGGATGGAATAGAGATCAAGGCTGGTTGCTCTTCCTATAGCTCCCGGAGGCGCGAGAAATAGACAGAAATAGAGGATCCCCCTTGTCAGAGGGAACTAATTTCACGGTGGAGGGCAAAGATTCATGTACTGTTCTTTTTGTCGAATCTTTCCCTAAGATTATTCCAAAAGAGATATGCGTTGTCAAAGAATACGATTCCGTTGGACAATTCTTTGGAAATGGAGCCAATCAACCAAGAAAGCACCACGGCGTTGCAACGCTCCCACTGAGCGTGCAACGGTGCTTCGAAAGAATCCTTCACGCAGTTCCCATCGATGAACCCTAATTTCTGTTGACCTTTGAGCGCTATCTTCATACCACAACTCTACACCATGTAATTTTCCATGCCGGTGAGGATATGAGGGATGAGCGTCGTTGCCTGCATGTCAGACGCATGAAGATAGAGGGGGTAAGAGAAGGGCAGCATCACGGAGGAGAGGGAATCCTTTTCTCCGCTCATGGTTAGGGCTATAGGGATTCAGAACTGTTTCTTCGAGCGGAATCTTGAATTATGGCGATTAGGTCGAACCTAGGGCTCTAGTACCATGATAAGTCTTAGTCCAGCCCAATGACACACTGAACCCAGAAACTTGCTTTTTCACATATGCACATAAAATGTATACATATATGCAAATCAATAATACATTCTGTTCTCATACATATATCCAGTGCTAATTAACCTATATACAACACATACAATTACCAGACTACCCTTACTCACAGTTATATCAGAGTTTCAGAATAAATATTCTTCCAAACCTCGGGTAAATCTAAATAATACCAATAAATAAATGTATGATATTATATCATGTTTAATATCAATAATTAAGTACACTTAATGAAATATATTTAGTTAGATTTTTAAGGAAATATGAGAACTTAATTTATATATTGATGGTTCTTGTTTTTGTAATGCAAAAGAGGAGTTTTGTCTCGACTTGCGGAAAATTACTTGTTTTTGTAATGCACGAAAGGAGTTTTATTTCGGCTTGTGAAAAATGACTTGTTTTTGTAATGTAAGAAAGAAGTTTTGTCTCAGCTTGCGAAAAATAGCTTATAAAACCACGGTTTTATGGTTTCCCAATGCAATTAGTCACAATTTACTTAATGTTGTTTTTCAAGGTTACATTTATGGTTGGTACAAATTTGTAATCCTACTTAGTTTTTCTTAAAAAAAACAATTGAGGAAATATAAGTACATGTGCTGCGTGAAATAATTTAGTAGTAAAATATGTACAGTATATTTATATAAAACTATATATATTATGAAAAATTTAGCAAATCACATTATTTATAACATTATAGAACACCCCGTTTATAAAATTCCAACAAAAGACTCATGATCGTTATTTTAATTTTTTTTAAAAAAAAATCTTTGAATGACTTTGTCCCGAGATACAAAATTGAAAACTCCAATTTGCCATTAAAATAGATATTTCATCTTTATTTATTTATTTGGTCGAATGTTTCATCTTTAATTAAAGCCTTATCTATTACATCATCTACTTCACTCAATGTTAATGGATGTAAAAATGTTGGCAAAATAAAATGGATGCAAAGGTCAATTTTTTTCTTTCATCAATTTCATTTTTCTTTCCTTAAAAAAATGATAAAATAAAGAGTGATTATACATGTGCGCTATACTATAGGAAAACAATGCGTTTACTTTGATTTTTTTAAAAAAACAAAAGACCAGCAAAGAGTTTATCCACTAATCTCAATCAAACAGCAACAAGAAGCCAAGAACATTAATTATTTTTCGATTAAGAAAAGATCTTTATAAGTAAAGTCTATATACGTATGAAGGTTAATATGGGTCTAGCCTCACGAGTTCTATCCTTATCTTTCAATTTAGAGTTTGCATGTAATCTATCTATTTATTGATTATATAAAAGGAGAGACTTGTTATCTGACACTGACTCCTATCATCTTGGGATTATGATAACAACTAAAAATAAAAATAAAAAATAACGAAAGGGTAGTTACTAAATAGGTAGCTTATTATTTATTTAACTAATTTATTTTATAAATTTTAACTTAAGAGATAACTTCCAACAATCCCATTACTCCAATGAAAGACATTCTAAATATTTTAATAACTAAAATATATTTTGAATTATGACCTCTATATATATATATATATATATAAAAAATTAAAATTCCCTAACTACCTTGAATATTTAAAATATTTAAATTATATAAAATATATTAGGCTAAAGTATACTTGTAGTCCTTTAAGTTTTACATAAACTATACTTTTAATACCTTAAGTTTATAAAGTATACTTTTTGTTCTGTATTTCTAACAACGTTAATGTTGTTAACGAAAAATGTTGATATAGCAAATTCAAGTGATAACTATGCAGGTGACAAAACATATTTAAGTTTCAATATTTTATTACAATATATTTAGATTATTAAGCTAAACTTTTTTTAATACAACCAGAATTTTGATATTGACAGCTTCATTAGATTTAGATATTTTTTCAATTTACACATACTTTAAACTTATGATTTATAGTATTGAATTACACAGTCATCACTTATATTTGTTGCGTCAACGTTTTCCGTTAGCAACATTAACGATGTTAAAATTATAGAACTAAAAATATACTTTATAAAGTTAATGAACAAAACATATACCTCATGTAAACTTAAAGGACTAAAAATATATTTTAGCCTATATATTAATATATTATCATAGTCCCTGAATTTTGTAACAACAAATGTGATTATACCCTACAATATCTCCTAAACTAAAATATTTAATATTTGATCAAGTATTACTATGGGCAATCATAAAAGTGGGGGTGTGGGTACTATCTCTTCAACCGGTTTAAATATATATATCATTAGCTTATCTTTCTCTCCTGTCTCCTCCTTCTCCATTTTTTTCTTTATTATTTTTCAAAAAACGAGCAAGTCATTGAAGTCCTTAAGAAGGAGGTTCAAGTTAAATTTTAAATGAACAAGCCTAAAAAATCATTTTCCTATGTAGACCTCATATTTATCTTATATGTTTTTTCCATTTATCTTATATAATCATAGAATATAATATTTTACTATTAATTATTAAATTAAATCTTTTAGAATATCACATTTTTTTCTCACGCAATAACTTTTTATCCCTAATTACCAAGAGTATACATAGATCATGATAAGCCCAATATGATGGAATTCACACGGCCCAATGCCCATTACACTAATAACACCTAACAGCCCAAAACTCATCCCATTTTAAAATGACCCAGTGCCTTAATCAAGTTTAAACCAACTCGATATCCTGAACCTAGCTCCTTTTAACTTAAAGGATTTATTGGAGTTTAGTCTAATCAGGATTGAGCTAGGTAAGAACTCGAGACCACTGATTATACTGGTACAATGTCTTACCAGTTAAACCAAGTTGCTTCGTGGCAAACATATTCTATTGAACATACACCCATACATACATACATTCAATCGCTAAACCACAACACAAACCCCTACCAAACCTTTGTTTTATTGCCATAGATTTGTCCTCTTGTTTTTTTTTTTTGGTAAAAGTAATATCTCATTTAAGAATGGCTACTAGGCGTTACATCTAATTATCTCTTCAATTCAAACTTGGGCTTGCCTCTGTAAGTTAAAAAAAAAAAAAAAGTTTATGGTTTTGGTTTTGCACTTTTGTGTCAAGTTATTGGAACTAAAATTATAAATTGCCCAGGAAAAACTTGACTTATACCCTTCCAACATTGATTTATAATCAAGTGAAAAAAAAACGCTGATTTATATTATAAATATAACATCAATTGACACAAATTCATCAGCCAATAGCATTTTCAAACAATAGCAACACTGTTAGCAACTCTTAAACTTTAATTCTTGTCATACATTTTACATTGATATACTTGTATTTTAATTCCATTCTTCTTCAAAATTTAAATATCTCCCAGTAAAGTAAGGAGCAAAATACTATAGTTTGTTCATATCAATGATTATTGATTCAAAAGAAGTGTCACTGTAGATCAGTTTCCTCTCCCTCCAACCAAGGCATACAAGAAAACCATAATTCATTGAAGTAATAGTACAATAAAACATCAGAACAACCATAAATTCTGAGCATTCCTCAATACCTAAAGTGTTTATATAACATCCCTTTTATGATACAATGATTGAATCCTATATGCGAGCCTACAATAACCAAGAATGCTATTGAATGTTCCTAAATATCATCTTCTACTTTAGCATAATAAACAGAGAATACTTCAATGGTGGGAGTAACACTAAATATATCTATTCGTCATAAATCTATCCGATGGAAGTCTTGCTTCATCTTGTGCAATGGGCCCACCAGAACTGATAGCACAAACAGGATAAAGTACTGTTTACCCCCTTCGTTTACTCGTCATTGTAATGTAATGTTTCGTAATCTTGTTAAATTTCTTTCCTTCGAATAAAAAAATAAAAGGAAAAAAACGGTGCATTGGTATGGTACTCATTTTTCAACCCAACTATACAAGAAGCAAAATTTACTTCGGCTACGCAAAGTATAGAGCATCAGTCCTCAAAAATACCCTCATCAGACATTATAGAAGATTCAGTTCCATTAACATGGAGCTGATCCGATAGATTAATACCGAGATTGCTTAGAACGCTAAAGTCAAGGTCGTCATCATCACTGTCATCATCTTCATCTTCATCTTCATCACTATGCTGTGTTTTATCTTCATCCTCAGCTTTCTCCTCTTGTTCTTGGGCCTGGGCTTCTCTTTTCATCTGTTGCTTGATGCAATCATCACAAGACATTTCATACCACACAGTACCCTTTCCCACTATTGATTTGTTATGAGTATCTGTCATCCTCTCTTTCTTACTCTTCTCTGAGTTTTTGGGTTCTCCCCAATAATCGTATCGATAAAGGGGACTTGAAGGATCATATTAGTCTTTGCCAAAAAAGCTAGGAACCACGTATCTTCCAGGTTCTTCCAATGGCAGGCCAAGAGATTTACGACTGTACAAAGTGGTAACAAGAGAAAATATAATGCGATGACTTGATAAAACAGTTTAAACTGACAACGTTAAAATAACCGTACCAGCTGATGTCTCTAAGAAACGCTTCTCTCTCTTCAAATGATCTGCGTGTAGTGGAAGATGAGAATAAGTCTCTGATTAGAGAATCTGAGATGGAGAAGGAGAAATTAACGGAGGCTATTAGTATCAACTTGGTGTGAATTGGAAGAGGAGGAAGGAGTGAAGAGAGAAGAGTGAATCATGCTGAAATGTGAGGGTTGTGTTCTGCGTGTAGTGGTGGCGCAGAGAGAGCATGCTGGCGCTAGAGGAATACTATAAAAGCGGAGCGGTGAAATTACGGAATTGCCCATGTGGCACAAAAATGAAATGTGACCATGAGACGCTCATATTTGTGTTGCTCTTTTCTCTCTTCTATTGCGGTGTCATGGCGCTCAATGCTTATGAACATATTCCTCAAATCAAAATGTTGATATCCATACCATTCTTTTTGTGATGTCGGTATGTTAATAATGATAATGATAATAATAATATAATTAATTTTCACAATATTATCAAGTGAAGAACAAATCACTTTTATATGTTGAGTATTTGGTTTGTAAAATTGGCCACAAGCTATTTTAGTTATTGGTTTGAGTTACTTATCATAAACATATTTATGTGAGGCGAGACAAAACTCCTTTCATATATATTATACATTATAAGTCATAATTGAAAATCTTTTTTTGAAGGCTTTAATTACCATTTCAAATAAGTCTTTAGGTGTTCTTGAAGCATATACATTAATTATTTTAAATGTGAGAAGTGTAATTAATCAAAACTGAAGAAGATCTTATTATAGTGTTTGTGAAAATTAATAAAAAAAAATATGTCACATTCAAAATTGAATTACAAGAAGGTATTATTTATGGAGTCCTAATGATGTTGTTGAGTGTTGACTGATTATGTTAGAAGTGTAATTAATCATTAATTATTTTGCAATGCGAGAAGTGTAATTAATCATAACTATAAAGAAGATATTATTATAGTGTTTGTGAAAATTAATTAAAAAAATATGTCACATTCAAAATTGAATTACAAGAAGATATTATTTATGGAGTCCTAATGATGTTGTTGAGTGTTAACTGATTATGTGATATTGTTTTAAAAGGAATGAAGATATATGGATGGGGACTTCAAAATAAGGTCATTTTCATATGTAACCTATATTAAAAACAAAGACATTATGAATAAGTATATTACTACAAGATATTCAACTATCGCAATATGGAGGTGGGTCAATACGTTCATGTTTAACTAACTTGACACATTAAAATTGTACAAAAAACCGGACCGGACTGGCCGATTCAAAATATTAACATTATATTCTGATAAATATCAAAATATTAAGGGATTTGACATTTTTGGTATCAGAGCACGTTATAACATGGGTCTGAGGTACCATATGTTGTCCACTAGAAAGGGCTACCTGTGGGTAAAGACCTGTAGTGTAGAGCCACCGAGTCTTTACATTTTTTTGTATCAAAGCATGTTACACAAGATGGAAAATTCATAACCATGGTCGAAGTTCTCACTATATGAGAGTGTTGACGAAGTGTTGGCTCTTACCCCGACATGGCCAGGCGGCCAGCCACCGTGCCGATTGCACACAATCGTGAGGTTGGTACGTAAAATATGGGTCTGAGGTACCTTATGTTGTCCACCGCAAAGGGCCACCTACGGGCGGGGACCTGTAGTGTGGAGCCACCGAGTCTCGACATTTTTGGTATCAGAGCATATTACACAAGTTGACAAATTTGTAATCGTGATCAAGGGTTCTCACTATATGAGAGTGTCCAGCCACCACGCCGGTTACACGCAGTTGTAAGGCTGGTGCCTAAAACATGGGTCTTTAATGTGAATTTCATAGTTTGTTGTTGATGACTTTTGCAGCTACAGGCCTCTATTTTTGTTCTTGATGATATCAAGAATTAGTCTTATTCACGAGGTGATCTTCTATGCTGGTTTAGAACACCCAAGAATTCAATCAACGTTAAGAACGATAGAGTACCCAAGGTTTGTAGCAACAATAAGCATCGTTCATGATGTTTATTTTTTTATTTCGATAGCTGTTCAAGCAACTAACTCATGCTTACTATGTGATACAGGTTGGCATGATTGCACAAAATGATGGGATTTTAATGCGAAATCATGCATTGCAGATCCTTACCCATGATCGGGGTTCTCACTACATGAGAGTGTGGATGAAGTGTTGGCTCTTACCCCGACATGGCCAGGCTGCCAGCCACCGTGCCGGTTGCACGCAGTCGTGAGGCTGGTGCATAAAATATGGGTCTGAGGTACCTTATGTTGTTCACCAGAAAGAGCCACCTGCAGGCAGAGACTTATAGTGTGGAGTCACCGAGTCTCAACATTTTTGGTATCAGAGCATATTACACAAGATGGCAAATTCAATTCATAACCATGATCAAGGGTTCTTACTATATGAGAGTGTGGACGAAGTGTTGGCTCTTACCTTGACATGGCCAAGCGGACAGCCACCGCTCCGGTTGCACCCGTTGTGAGGCTGGTGCCTAAAACATAGGTCTTTAATGCGAATTTCATAGTTTGTTGTTGATGACTTTTGTAGCTACAGGCCTATATTTTTGTTCTTAATGATATCAAGAATTAGTCTCATTCACGAGGTGATCTTCTATGTTAGTTTAGAACACCCAAGAATTCTATTAACGTTAAGAACGATAGCGTACCCAAGGTTTGTAGCAACAATAAGCATCATTCATGATGTTTATTTTCTTATTTCCGTAGCTGTTCAAGCACCTAACTCATGCTTATTATGTGATACAGGTTGGCATGATTGCACAAAACGATAGGATTTTAATGCGAAATCATGCATTGCAGATCCTTAAAAAACACTTTAAAGGAAAGCTTTACTATGTGGATCTTCTTGATTTGCTTAATGAGGCCATCCACATTTCTAAGTGATATTCCTTTATATAATATACTATTGACATGCTAAAACTTGACTTCTTGTCTTTCTGTAGGTTGAATTTCGGACATTTTCTAGACAGATCCAATTGATATGGTCACTACACTTCTAGAAGAAAAATACCTGTCAAAGTTCACAATGTCACTTTAAGTTCCACTAGGAAACTGGGAAAAAATAATTGGAAAGGACAACTAAAAAGTAGCTCAAATGAAGCTACGGAGAGAAAGTTCTTTTTTGGTAGGAGAACTACGTCTTTAAATGAAATGTGCATGTATTCTATGAAGTGATTGGATGTTTCAATGACTTTATAGGAACATGTCTTTCATCCTACCGTCCTTTAGTTTACTTGTGTACTAGTACTGCTTGTGATAATTCCTTGTCTTCTGGCAATAGCAAATTTCTAGTGCTATTATGTGCTACCCTAAACCCAAATCATACATGTTAGTAGTATTGGCACTGCTTGGAAAAATGTTATAGATCCATTTTTGTGTGTTTCGATTATTTATACCTGTCGATTCAATATTATATTTCCTTCTTTTGTTCCTTTTCTATCACCTGATTCAGTGTTCAAGATAAGTAATTAACAAATAGAATTGTTTTTTTGCAGTTACTGCCACATTGTTGAGCACAAGACTGCCTATTACTCCTCTTAGCTTCCAGTAAGTAAAAGTTTTGATTCTGTATATGATTGTCAACTCATTTTGTTTAATGTGATGCATTTTTCATATATTGTTTTCTTATTATTCACTCTTTTGATTTTAGCTCAGGAATATCTGATCTTTGCTGATTAATTACATACATTCTCAGGCTGCATGTGCACTAATCATGGCTGGTGAGAATCTGGATGATCATAGTTATGCAAAGGACATTCTCTTAGAGATTGGAATCAACCTCCAAGTACAAGAATTATTTAGTAGAAAATTTGAACCCTCTCTTTCTCTCTGGGACTAACACAAAAACAATGTCACTGCGACACATTATTTGTCCCTCTCTTAATGTCATGTAGAATTGTTATCACAACTATTTTGTCAAAAGCAGTGACCCTCCATGTTTTGCCCCTACCTTTCTTTTTCTTTTTTAGGATGACTATTTGAATTGCTTTAGTTTTCTAGGAAGAATTGTGATGGTGGGTACCATAATTACTGAGAATGATTTATTAATCTATTCTTAATTCTCAAATTAGATTTCTCATTCAAGTCAACAATGGCATTAGGTACAGATATTCTAGATTTCAAGTGCTCTTGGTTGATTGTGAAAGCTTTACAACTTAGCAGTGAAGATCAAAAGCGGGAGCTACGTGTAAGATGTGAAATGTGAAGTGGGACTTTTTTTTTTTTTTGGGACAAAGCTAACTGTTGCTGCTTTTGATTCCTAAAAGGACCATGGGAAGCATAATGATAAAAGTGTAGATGCAGTAAAGGACCTGTACAAAAAACTTGATCTCAAGGTATTTAGTAGAAAATAGAATCCTATTGTTGCCATTGAAATTAAGAGAATTTGTAGATATAAGATGCAAAAGCTATTTGTTTTGGGAAATCCACTGAATTCCAAATTCCAGCGGGAGGGAGCTTTCAACTCTGATCGAGACTCATGAGAACCCCAAAGTCGGAGCAGTGATGAAGTCTTTCTTAGCTAAGATTTACAAGAAGGAGAAATAAAGAGTCTGGAGAGGAGGATTGTGAACGTTCTATCAATGTTTTTGAACTGGATTTTTTTTTAATTCATTAAAGATTGATCTTCTAGTATTTTGTTCTAGAAACTTTATAACGCCAATCGAGCTATCATTGAACTTCTCTGTGGTTCTTTTTCAGATCATTCTTTCTTTTCTTTTCTTTTCTTTTTTTTTTTCTTTTTGGTTTTTTTGGTGATGTTTTGCTTATCTTCCTGGTCAATGCTTTTTTAGTAGGGTGAATAGTGACTTACTGTTAAAATGCATAGTGGATCGATTCCATTCACTTTGACCAGTCAATCAGAAAAGATAAATTTAGCAAGAACAATATAATTTGAAGAGCACAAAGAATCATATTTAGTAGTAGTAGAATATGTTTTTCCACATTTTTAATATTAAAAATTTTAATCAAATTGTGATCTGATATTTGCATATAACAATTTTTAAATGGAAAATTGGGGATTTTAAAGAAGATAATGGATCAGATTCCAAGTCGCATGAAAATTTGTGTTTAAAGTTTTTACTCTAGAGGTGAATTAGTTATACACCATAAAGAAATTTATTTTTTATGGAACTACTATACAATATTAAAATTTAAAAAAGACCGAAGTTACAAATGAGAGCAATATTAAGACATAAATGAAATTATAATTTAAAATCTGAAGTTAAACTTGTTTCATCTTTAGAAAACTTGTAACCATTTTGACATAAATAATCTTTTTATTTGCGCCTCAACTATAATTTTTACCTAAAAAAAATTCTAAATAGGTTGAGAATATCAACCATTCAAAGTTAGCATATAATGTTCCATTTGTCATTTGACTGTTCCTCCCTTCAATTCAATTCTATCTGGACTTGGTCAAAAGTGGAAAAAATGAAATTCAACGACAAATCAAGATGAAAATTCTTCGTATGAGTAAGAACTTTATTTCCTTAAAAAAAAATTAAGAACTTTATTTCCTAAAAAAAAAACTTTTGATTTTTTTGCTGCTGCCGCCCCCTATTCTTTAAAGATGAATTTTTATTCCGGTGAAGTTTTTATGTGTCTGTTTGGATTAGCGGTGGAAAAGTGATTTTTTTAATATAATTTTTATAAATTTTAAATTGAAAAAAAGTCATATTATAAATGTGATTTATATTTATATTACCGGTGGCAGAAGTAGCTTTTTTTCTAACCTTAAATATGTTTGGATTAACATTTGAAAAGCTTGTTTGGATAGAAAAGAACTGAAAAGCACTTGAACCTTATTGAATACTATATATATATATTATTTGTATATATTGTGACGATTGAAGTGAAAAATTAAAATTAAAATTTGATAAAATACAAAAAGATTAATTATTATTAAAATTTATTAATTATTATTAAAATTTATTAATTATTCATATAAATGATCTTTTGAACTTTAAATGTTACATTATGCTTAATCTTGCATTATAGGTTCTTAATAAGAAATTTAAGATTTTGGAGGGTCAGAATTAATATTGAGGATTGGAGAAAATTATAAAAATGGTCCCTATAATTTATGAAAATTATAAGTGAATGGAAAAAAGGAACTGGAGAAATCACAAAGAATATCCAGATTTTTCAAAAATTAAAGTTCTACTCTAAAATTATTTCAAACTTTTCCAACTTTTTTTTAATGATTTAATATTTTCAATTTTTCCCAATTTTTCCCTATTATTTCTCAAACAAATTATCAAATATATTATGATAAATAAAGGTATAATTGTAAATTTATATAAAAAATTTCTTACTATGTCTTATAAATAGGAATAAAATAAACATTCCCAATATTATACAAGTAAAAGAAAAGAATATAATATAATTAAAAAAACATTTTTCATCATCATCTCACATTTCTCTCTTCTTCTCTTTTTTTTTTTGGGAGAATTTTAAAAAAATATCATTTAAACTTCAAAATCCTAAATAGGTGATTTAACAATAAAATGATTTATTAATTGCATTACTATTCTTATTAATCCCATTACCATAACGGAATTTTGAAATTTAAATGATATTTTTTTGGCATTTTCCCTTTTTTTTTCCTTTCAATCTCTACATCCATCTGTCTCTTTCCTCTCACCACGTCTCCTCTTATTTTTTTTCCTTTTACAGCTTCTCTCTCCTCTCATCAGTCACACTCATCTTCTCTTTCTTTATGCCTCCTCTCTCTCTCTCTCTCTTCTTTTCCTCACCATGAAGCAGGCAAGAAGCAGCTCAAGATGACTTCTACGGCATCGTAGCTTTTAATCAACAAGTCCTTCAAACAAATCGCTAACCCAAACAGGCAAACACCATACACTAGCTCAACCATGGCTTTTCGCTCTCACTATGGCTTTTCCCCTCCCCATCGTTTTCCCAAACAGACCCTATGATGGTGCAATTGACCATCCGAACTAGGAAGGAACTACTGCATTACTTAATTTTTCATTTTTGTATTTCAATATTCAGATTTTAAATATTCAAAAGTAAAATTTTTTCTTCTACTCTATCTTATCTTTAATATAATACTTTACTATTTGTGAAGTTGGTCTTAATTCTACATAATATAAAACATATTTTTTATATTTATTAATTCTTTTTTAAATTATCCTTATTGATACTCCATCAATAATACTTAAGAAGAAGGATGACTTAAATAATATGCTTCAAAATTTAAATATAAGCACAAGACGCCTTACCTTTCCATAATGTTGTCACCTACAGCCACAAGTTTTGGACATTTTTGTTTCTCCCACATTTTAAATTCATGCTTATAAAATTGAATCTTTGTTTCATGAGAGATTAGTCCTTCCATTTAAATTTATATTTTTTATTTATTTTAATTTAAATTATTTATAAAATTTATTATGGTGTCATCTGCTCAAATTTAAATTGGCCATTTGAATAATTAATATAAATGTTCTACTTAAAAAGAGTGGTTCTTTTCTTCATATATAATCCAAATTCTCACCAGCGGAATATTGTATTCATTTTCCTTTTTTTAATCACCAGATCAATCTTATAAAGTAAAAAGCCAATCTAAAAATAGTAATAAAAAAGTTAAATTCATTTGGAAAGAAAGCTTCAACTTTATTTTTTTTTTTCAATGTGGCGCGTGCGCGCGCGCACATATATTATAAGATCAAAGGATAAAAATGTCCCGAAAGTTTCTGTCAATAGATATTGGTTGTGTGGAAGTTTTTTATGGGACAATTTTATCTTAGAAATATTAAAAATGGGGCAATTTCCCCCCGGTGACCAAACAATCAACGTGTGTTGAACAAATTATGTGGCATTATTGGTTGTGTGGAAGTTTTTTATGGGACAATTTTATCTTAGAAATATTAAAAATGAGGCAATTTCCTCCCAGTGATCAAACAATCAACGTGTGTTGATCAAATTATGTGGCATTATTGGTTGGGTGGAAGTTTTTTATGGGACAATTTTATCTTAGAAATATTAAAAATGGGGCAATTTCCCCCCGGTGACCAAACAATCAACGCGTGTTGATCAAATTATGTGGCATGCATCTTCCCCCTCCATCATCATCAAGTATCAAACCAAAAATTAAAATGGAGAAATAAAAAAAACAACAAAAACCAAATAATCCATAGATCAAAACCCATGTGTATGATGTATGAGCCCCAAAGAATTTTTATGAAATTGAAGTGGAAGTAGAAGTGTAAGGCCGGTTAAAATGTTTGTTTGGTATCATAATGAAAATGGGATATTATTTTAATTTAATATTTGTATTTATGATATAAAAAGACTAATATACCCTTGATAAGAGAACCCTAACCACTAAAAAAAAGAATCACAAACATTAGCCATGACTATCAACCACAGAAATGCCGGCAACCAAAGGAAAAATGGCACAATGGAGAAGGCAACAACAAATATAAGCACACAAAAATTGCATATCAAAATCAAAGAAAAATTGCAGAGGGAAATGAACTTGAAATTATAGTAGAAATCAAGAACATTTACACAGAAGAGTTGCTAATGGAACAAAGTCACAGATCAGCCACCATAGTCATCGACCACCATAGGGAAGGGTTGCATATCAAAGAGGGAGAAGGAGAAAGACGAAGAGGGAACAAAATCGTAAATCGAAGAGGGAAGAGTTGTAGAAGCAGCTCTCACAGTTTTATTATAAAAAATATCTTCGAAAAAATATAAGCCCGAAGTTGTTGTCCACGAGTTCGATGGAAGAGAATAGAAAGGGCAAGAAAGGCCGAAAGGCATGTAACTGGGTCACTGTCGACGGAGTGGGCCAATCCAATATGGCCTAAACTTTATCACGATCCATCTCTATGCCCAAAAATATAATCTTTGAAAGGAGACTAAAATCTCATAAAAGACAAAATTAAAACACTAGACTCATAACATCTCTTTATTAGATAACCTTTTTTTTTTTTTACCCACAAAGATATTGACAAACGATTAAGAAACAAAAAAGAGTGAATTCTAAATTAAAAGTATAAATATTTTGTACCTATAAAATCTTAAATAAAGTCTTTTATGAAATATAAAGATTTTATATTTCTAAATTGGATATCTTTTAGCAATAGATTCCCCACCTATTTAAAAGAAAGTAAAATTTAAAATCATGAAATCATGAAATCTCAAATAAAGTCTTTTAAGAACCCCTAGTATTTTTAGTGAAAGCCGTATGTCAGTGGTATATATAAGGGTGATGTTCAGTGGTTCTGAAGCACTTTACATCCCAACTGAAATACATGTGTTCTTTCCTTTGATTAAATGTTTGTGATTGTGTTACACCCTATGTCATATGATGAACCAAATGAGAAGGGTATATATAACAGAAGTTGATATATAATAACACAATCAACATGAGACCAGCATAATAATAAGGTAAATAAAAATATTTCTAAAATTGATCGTTGCATCACAAAAATACTTCCAAATACCATCATGAGCAACCTTATGGTTTCCTTCAATCGAATCTTTGCGGTTGAGTTACACACTGTATCACTTGATGAACCAAATGAGAAGGGTACATATAAGAGAAGTTCATTTAACAACAACAACACAATTGACGTGAAAATCATGTACAACAATAAGATAAACAAAAATATTTCTAAAATCAGATAGTTTACAAGAGTCAAATGGATGTAACAAAAGCAAAGTTTTATAGAAAACTTTGATGCGGTTACCAAACTCATGATAGAAGATATGGAGAGGTTAATAACGTTGGGTGCAGAGGACATGAGAGGTGAAGAGTGAGGTGAGAGGAATCCATTTCCTTCCCATCCTTCTCTCTATTATAATAATAAGATTTTAAAATATTTTGAAATTATCTATTTAATTTTAATATATTTATTTTAAAAATACTTTATTTCATATCTTAATATTTCAAAATATTTTTATATCTTAACATTGAAGGTGAAGAGTAGGGTGAAGGAATCCATTTCCTTCCCATTCTCCTCTCCATTAGAATATTTTTTTTTATAAAATATTAAATATGGATTGTTGGATCTTGATCCAATGGTCTTAAAGGAGTAAATGATAGGAATGAACGGGAAAAAAAAAGGAGATAAGCCAAGTCTCAAATGGACTCAAGAGAAATTTGCTCAAAAAGTAGTTTATAAAATATAAAAATAATTTTTAATTTCTAAAAATTATTAGTTGTGGGATTGAAAGGAATGCAAGCTAATAAGATTTGAAAATACTTTAATACTTTTATCTTTACTTCCGGATATATCTCCTTGAGTAATGTGGCTGCCAAATTCGCAGTAGAAGACAAGGGTGAGGCTAATGGTGTGGTGAAGGGTGGAGTATAGAAATTTGCTAAAAAAGTATTTTATAAAATATAAAAAAATAATTTCTAAAAATAATTAGTGGTGGGATTGAAAAGGATATAACCCGACAAGATTTGAAATATCTTGTGATTTGTAACTATCTCTTTCAACCCTCTCTTAATTTTTTGAGCATATTTTATTTTATATTTTTCACTAAAAAAAAGTAGGGAGAATTGCTAAAAAAAACCTTGTAAGTAAATTAATAGCTCATTGCTACTATTGCACACGGTGGGTGGTATGTTGCACACGGGCGGATGATATGTTGCACACAAGGGATGGTGTTTGCACTTTCGCAGGGATGCTTTTTGCACATATGGATGCTGATTGCACATGATGGATGCTTGCTTGCACATTAGTACCATTTAGCAATTAATTTTCTTAAATGATATTTTTTAACCATTTTCCCAAAAAAGTATCTTATGAAATATAAATAATTCTTAATTTCTAAAAATCACTATTAGTGAGATCGAGATGGATGCAACCTGATAAGATTTTAAAATATTTTAAAATTATCTATTTATTTTTAATGTATTTATTTTAAAAAGTATTTTATTTCATATATTAATATTTCAAAATATTTTTTTGTCTTAACATGACAGGTGAAGAGTGGGGTGAGAGGAATCCATTTCCTTTTCATCCTCCTCTCCAATATAAAAATATTTTTATAAAATATTAAATATGGATCATTAAATCTTGATCCGATGGTCTTAAAGGGGGTAAAGGATAGGAGCAGACGAAAAAAAAAAGAAGGTAAGTCAAGTCTCGATTGGACTAGAAAGGAATCCACTTAAAGATTATCCTATGAAATATAAAAATAATTTTAAATTTCTAAAAATCATTAGTAGTGGGACCGAAAGAGATATAACCTGATAAGATTTCAAAAATACTTTGAAACTATTTTTCCATTATCTCTTTATTTTTAATACTTTTACTTTTGCATATCTCTCTTTTGAGCAATGTGATTTCTAAAAATCATTAGTAGTGGAACCGAAAGGGATACAACCTTGATAAGATTTGAAATATGTTGTAATTTGTAGTTATCTTTCCCATCCCTCCCTTCATTTCAAGAGGGATGTAACCTAATAAGATTTCAAAATATTTTGAAATTACATTTTCATTTATCTCTTTGTTTTTAATATATTTTATTTCACATCTTAATATTTCAAAATATTGTTTAACTTGTTACTATCTCTCGGATATCTCTCTATAGTTTTTTTAGCATATTTTATTTTTATATTTATTTTAATTGTTACAGTATTCATATGTGAATCATACTTACATCAAGTTCTTTATCTCTATTACATCAGGTTTTACAATCAAGCATGACCATGTATCTTAAGAGCCCGTTTGGTTCAACTACATTGCATGCATGCAATGGTAATCATGATTGCATTACCATGAGAAGAGTGTTTGGTTGCTCTTTAGCATGGTAATAGGGTTTACCATGGTAATGATGATTACCAAAAAATTGGTAATCCTCATTCATACCTCCCCCCCTATGAATCCTCATTATCATCCCATTGCATAGTTAGAAAAGTCTAATTTACCCTTTAGTTTTACTTCTCTTTATTTTACTTATATATTTTTACTTAGCCACATTACCATAACCGCTACCGCCGATGCCACCACCTCCTCCTCCTCCACCACCGCCGCCACCTCCTCCTCCTCTGCCGTTGCCGCCACCTGCCGCCACCTCCTCCTCCTCTGCCGTTGCCGCCACCTGCCGCCACCTCCTCCTCCTCCGCCGCCGCCACTGGCCACCATCGCCACGACCTCCTCATTTTCCGTTCTCGCCACCACTACTTCCTTCTCCTCTGTCGTCGCTACTACCTTCTCCTCCTCTGCCGCTGCAACCACCGCCACCACCTCCTCCTCCTCTACCACCACACTACCTCCTCTTTTTCTGCTGTTGCCACCACCAGGCACCGCAGCTACTACCTCCTCCTCATCCGCTGCCGCCCGGCCCCGTTGCTACTACCTCCTCCTCCTCCCTCACCGACACCTGTCGCTGCCACTACTCCTCCTTCTCCGTCGCTACTACCTCTTCCTTCTCCGTTCCCACCACCACTACCTCCTCCTCCTCCGTTCCCACCACCACTACCTCCTCCTCCTCCTCCTCTTCCGCTGCAGCAGCCGCCCCCTACAACAGCCTCCACTACCTCCTCTTCCTCCTCCTCTACCTCTGCCGCCGCCACTACCTCCTCCTTTGCTACCTCCTCCTCTTCCGCTGCAGCAGCCGCCCCCTACAACAGCCTCTACTACCTCCTCTTCCTCCTCCTCTACCTCTGCCGCCGCCACTACCTCCTCCTTTGCTACCGCCGCCACTACTACCTCCTCCTCCTCCATCGCTGCAGCCACCCACCACTCGGCACCGCCGCCACTACCTCCTCCTCCTCCACCTGACTCTTAACTTTCTTTTTATAAAGATTATAGTAAGGGTAAAATAGACTTTGTGTAATATATTAATTTTAAATAATCATTAAAATAATAATTCATTGCACCTGACTTAAAAATCAAACTAAACACTAGCCCTGTAATTAATATTGCATTGCATTACCATTGCATCGCATTGCACTGTACTGCAGGATGTAATGGGATTGAACCAAACAGGCCCTTAATAAGATTAAGACAGTTGGTTATGTTAATTAATATGATATATATTTTCTAATACACGGGTCATCGTCCTTAATTTCCTCCTTTCTTATCCTTGTTTATTATTGAGAGAATATTAACATGGGTAAATTAGGAAAAGATTAATAAATAAAAAAATATTCTTATATTTAAGATCAAAATTAACTCTTAAAATATATTTTATATTAAAGATTAGAGGAGTATCTCAAAAGGGGGAAAAACAGTAGTAGATAATTATTTTGATCAAATCTGGGTTTAAATAATTTCTTCATCAAATACCCTTGCATTTTGAGTGTAAGTGTGAAACCCTAAACCATAGTTTTAAAAGTTTTTTTACCTATGAAAATTCTCTCACATACTTACCTCATATATTATAAAAATACTTCTAAAAAACTAAAATAAAAACAGGACAAGTCCAAATTGAAGTGTTGTGTTAACTATTGAGGCCTTAAAGTTAAAATCAAACATCTTTACAATTTTAAATAGGTCCAGATAGAAGTATTGTATTCAAGCCTTAAAGTTGAAATCAAACATTTTTAAGATTTTACATAGAGCTGAATTTTGGCCCAATTCTATTTCATACTCTTTTGATCCTTAATATAAGACATATTGACTTAATTTAATTATATTAAAGAAGTTGGTTAAATTAATTGTATTCTCTAAAACATTCTAGTCATCTTCCTTAATTTCATCATTCCTTCTCCTTTCTAATTATAGTTTAGGGAGCATCAATAGAGATAAATTAGAAAAACAACAATAAATATGAAAATTGTATCTTCTATTTAAAACCAAGATCCATTCCCAAAGGAAGAGTATTAAAATTCTTCACTAAGAAGATAATTAAAGGGGGGCAAAAAAAAAACAGGTTCATGTAAGTAATATTAGCTCAAACAGACAGATAAAACAGATATACTGACTCCGCTATATCTAAGTGCTTGCTTGGTGATTTCAACACATTTTTTAAGCCTCAAGTCAGTTGGAGTGAAAAATGGCATTTGGATAAGCATTTAGGTCTTGTGAGCTACTTTAAACTTGAAGCAACCTTTTTTTTTTTTTTTTTTTTTTTGCCTTTCTTCATATTTGCAGATTTTGAAACCAACTTCTCAGTATATCATCCAAACAATTTTTTTGTCAAGCTGATATATTTATAAATTCTTATCCAAACATAAATCACACAACATTAATTCACTTGTACCCAACTTCAATTTGCAAAGGCCAATTGGGATATAAGTCACTTTTACAAATACTAATCTAAAAAAAAAGAATTCACATACTCAGAAAGTGCTTTTCATAATACACATTGTTTCAGAGGACGCTAATTAACTTGTACATCTCTAAATTGACAACTTTGCATCATTCAGCATGCCACGAAGTACTCAAAAACCTGCATTTATACACAAGAGGCAAAGCTCTGATGCAGAAGTAAAACAGCAAAATAAAATATTCTTGAACTGTTGCATGATAACAGAAAACTGACCAGCAAGAAGGCCTTTCATCATGTGGCTTCTTTACATTGGCTTTTTAAGCTTCCCAAGCTCTCTTAAAATTTCTCTCACAAGTCCTTCAATAGTGCTTCTCCTGACCTGCAACAGTAATGAATTGTCACCTTTAACGCATGCATTTACACATACATATATATAACTCCACACATTTTCCAGAAAGTTTTACATAGTTTGAAGTGAGTCATGCCATTCATGGCTCATCGATAATTGCTCTATTGTAAATCTGATACTTTATATTGATACTGAGTCAATTAAATCTAAAATACCAGATTAAATTAGAGCAGATACAACTAAATAGAGTGGCTTAAAAATAGATCTAACATTGGACACTGATCCAGCTCTAAAAAAAATGAAGTCAGAAGGAACAACCATGGAGTGGCTTAATTAGAGCAAAACTTGGACAACAATGGAAACAAGGAACAACCTACTAGAGAAAGATTTTCTATTAACTCTGGAGTTGGATCATATGATAATATCATGAATGTCGCCAAAAAGTAACATAAGCTCAACTGCTCGAGTTATTTGTCAATTTAATATCACAAGATCAGAGACCTAAATAAATCATTTCTACACCTGTCAATTTACTCATCCATGGAAGGCCTCCTTTGCATATTAAATATTTGTTCAATAATCGTGAAATACCTCCATTTTATAGTTTAAAAAAAAAAGTCTCAATAACATCATTTATATTCCTTCCTATAAAAAAAAAAAAAAAAAGAAAGTAACCAAAAAAAAAAACCCCGACTTTCAGTTCATATGACTTGGACATTTCATACCTTAAGTGATGGGATCAGAGCAAAAACCTCTGCCGATGTTTGCGGACACACATTACCAATCACGCATAGCTGCAGTTTAAGATTTATTGTCAAGAACCCTACAGAATATGAGAGAACAAGGAAACTAGGAGGCGAAGGATACCTCTGCATCAGAGACACCAAGATCTGCCAAAGGCCTAATTGTTGAGTCAATATTCAAACAATATACAAATGTTATCAATGCAAACACAGCAACGCACACTGAACACAATCCTATACTCATACCAATATGAAAAATTAAGGATACTCTAGAATGCTCCTAACAGACTCCGACTTTGTATAGTGGCTATTGCTTTTGGCATACTGCAATCCCTTGTCAAATGATCTATAACAGAAAATAAAGAAATTTTTTCAGATAAACGGTATATATATTAAATGACCAAAGCATCCTCTTCAACCTAAAAAGAAAATCTTTCGTGCTCCCTTGCACAGGTATTTTGATAGCTGGATCTTTAGATAACATGGTCATCTGATCTTGAATTCCTATTAATATATCAGCAGCCTCACAATTCATCACACATTTGACATTTTTGGGAAGTTCTGCATGCGGCACCAAAGGGATTTAGAACTGTTGATGTTAATCGGATGAGTATTATCATCATAGACCTAGAGTCCTAAAAATAATCAATTAATACAAGAAAATATATGTCAAATGCAATTCGTTGGCTCAGTCTGATATGTAATTGTAATCAAATGTTTTTGAAAGTTAGTTTAGTTTAGTTAATTAGACAAGCAGTATTAGCTATTAGTGGAACTAGCCATTGTTGAGAGCGGCCCCAGCAAAACATGACCTCAACCTTGTCTAATAACTAATTAGCCATACGACTTTAGGCACCCCTGTTTCCCCTTTCTTTAAATGAACCCCTACTTCCTTCTATATATATGGCAGCCCCTTGTTGTAATCTCTCCGTTTTTGACATGTTAATGGATTCCTAGAAAATTATTCAGAAACTCTTCACTCTATCTCTCTCTGTTCTTCTCTCTTATTCCCTCTCTAATTCTTCCCTTCAACCCTCTAATCTTCTTTCTATCCCTAATTTCCTAAATTCATATTACAAAGATGTATCTCAGTCACACCAATGATTTGCCTCTTAAAAGTGAATAAGTGCATATACTGTTTAGGTCAACAATAAAGTAAAAGAATAAAGCGATTACGAACCCTGCTCAACCCCAAATTCTGATGATTTTGAGCTTTTAGACACAGTACTCTTTCCTCCATTTGCAACCTTCTCTCCCTTTCCTCCTTTATTCCAATAGCCACAACAAGGGAAAATTCCATAAATATAGATGTAGAAAATGTGGTACTGGTAAAATAAGGAAACGGCAATATATTTAAATATTGTAAAAGGGTATTTACCAAATATACCAAGTAAGTTAAGATAATAACACCTTTAAACTGAGTGCTGGCAGCTTTCCCACTAGACATTGGTGAACTACCTGATATGGGGTCAAAAGTGCCTATAATACACAAGAAACACATCATTTAATTAATAAGGAAATTGTACAACTAATTATAAATGTGATTAATATCATGTAAACTTCAGTTCAACCATCTTGAGAAAATTCTATTATTTTCATACTCTAGTGAGGAGAAGTATGAAGATAATAGAGTCCTAATGCTAACCTTCAGCAAACTGAACTCTCCTACCCTTTGCTGATTTTGCAGGACTGTCATCTTTCCCTTTTAAGGATCCCACCAAGAAAAAAACGGACAATTGAGTGTTAAATCACAACATGGTTCAACTATTGGCATGCTTGATGACAGCAAGAAGAAAGAACTCACATCAGCACATAAATTTCATATCAGCAAGTATACAGATTTGCCATCACACAGGTCGCAGAATATAATGTGAGAGGTTTTGGCATGGACAACCTAATATATATCAGACCTTAGATTGTCAAAATACAGCCAACTATGTTCAGCTGGCATTCAGAATGTCTATTACGAGTTTTTGTAATGCACGTCTATTGCACAAATAAAACAACAGTGTTTCAATTAGTGAGCAGCATCCTATGAATGGAATTCAATCCTAACTCTGTGCCTTTTAACCTCAATTTGAACTTCCACTTCAAGACAAAAAAATCATCAAATTGGGATGGAGGGAAGAAGCTCGTAGATGATACAGGTGCTACCCTGCTTGCATCTCCTCAGTTCTCTATACTATTGTTTTTACCAATTTCTCTTCTGTTTTCACCAATTTAGAACCCCTCTACTCTGTTTTACCAAACTTCAGAGGTTACTTGCTATTCTCTGCTCATTTTCAGTTCATCTTCCTAATTTTGTACTAGGTTTTGCTTTTTTTGGCATGGATCTATATACGTTTAGGGTTAGTTCTCCCTTTGATCTGTCCAACTGAGAACTTTTTCCTTGGGCTCTGGAAAGAAAGCCTTTCCTTGATTGCTTAGGTTTTGTGAGTACATGATAAAAGCAACAAATCCCTTCCAACTGTATATTGGTTAAATTAAATGTTTCGTCCATATGAAGGCCCTCCATTGATCTTCAGCATTTCTTACTCATCATCTTGGAAGCTGATTTTTGGTATTCAACCGTGGTGAAGATGAATATTGATCCTTTTGGGTGCCTGATTGTCTTTAAGTTAAAAAAATAATTAGCACATTTCATAGCAAGATGGGGTCAAAATTCAATCATAACCCATGAACTTATTTAAAAGGGGTTAAAATACCAACTCCATTAATTTAGATAAACGGTGATTACTTTTTTATTTGGTGGCCCATACAACTCTCCACTTGTCCTCTTCTATCATCCCATCCCCATACTCTCCAATCACAACCCACTCTCCTCCCTCCTCCCATCAAGTTATCGTCGTCGTCTTGCCTTCACCCCTCACCACCTCTAGCTTTTACAAATTTCTCTGGTGAAGTTTCTTGTCTCTTCTTGTCCAAAATTCTCTGCCTTCTCCACCTTTTGCCATCTCTTTCTCTTCTTCCTCCACTTATTGCCTTCATTGTCTCTCCATTGCCGATTCCACCGACTTTTACCATCGTTGTGTTGTCCCCTTCAAATAAGAAAATGGGGTGTTCTGTTTCTCTTTCATGCAATTTCTTCTCTGAAGATTTCTGGTGGTTGTATTGAGTTGGCCGCCGAGGGCAATGTCATTAGCCATCCAACTTTCGAAAAGGATGGGCTTTAGCTCGGCGCGAGCGGCGTAAATGGTAGTTGTGTGCGCAGCAGGACCACTTTCGATGATGTATAGCTTGGTTTTGAGAATCAATCTTGACATCATCTATGGCAGCAAGCGTCGATCAAGAAGAAGAGAAAGAAGTTGCAAGTCCGATGAGACCCACAAGGCTACAGGGGGTGTTGGTTCTCTGTAATAGATTTTTCCCTAATCCTTCTAAATCGTTTATTACTTGTGCTTTTCAATTTTTGGTGGTTGATTTTTATATATTGCTTCTGGTTTACGATTTCTCGTCGACCTCATCCGCCTTTATAGATCTAGCCTTGCGGATAGAGTGGTGGTGGATAGAGTGGAGGATGATGATGCTTTAGATCGGACATGATAGAAGGGGTTTGATTTATGTTGATGGTGGAAGAAAGCAGACACTATGGAGGGGGCAATGATGATAGTGGCGCCGGCGGGATGCGGCTGATGGTGGAAGAAGGACGGTCATGGAGTGGAGAAGAAAGTGTCGTCATTGTTAAAGTTGATGTTAGAAAAATTTTTTAGTGTTGGTGTAACATTTGAAAAAAGTTTGTGTATTTTTTTTTTTTATAAAGTTCTTCCCTCCCTCTTCCCCGCCTTCCTCCTCCGTCCTCCATCCTTCCTTCCCTTCTCTCTCAATTCCTCCGTCTTCCTTCCCTCTCTCAATTCTCAGCTATCAACTCTCTCTCTCTACTGTTTGATAAGGCACAAATGACCATGGTTTAGTGTTATTCTAATTCTTGACCGGACCCTTCATAGTTTAGTGTTTACAATATATAAAAATACAAATAGACGACCTTGTTGTTTGTGGAAGAGACGAACTTTTGTTGGTGAGATAGAGTTGTAGCTGAAGTTGAAGAGAGAGAGAGTTGAGAGAGGGAGGGAGGGAGGACGGAGGAATTGATCGGGAGGGGGAGAGAGAGAGAGAGAGGAAAGAGGGAGAGAGGACGGAGGAGTATGGTGGGTTATCTGTGATGGTTTGGATAGCGGTTAGAAGCTTTATAAATATTTTTCAATCGTTATTCATAAAATATGAAGTAAATTATGTAGTGGGGATTGTGTCGATTTATGTGTCTAAGTCTATAAGTATTTTTTAATCGTAATAATAAGTGATAACAAAATGTGCTTTTGGGATAATCGTGGTAATTAAGAATGAAAATGTGGAGCCCACATGCAGAAGAGTAACAAAAGTTTAACCATGCAGAAGAACCCACATTTTTGCATTAAAATTTATTTTTATAGGTATTTTCGTTTCTTAACCTAAAAAATATGCATAAGTTCCAGCATTACTTTTTAATGCTAGTACCATTGAGTAATAACAAATTGTCATCCAACCAAGAACAATTAATTTTTTTTTTTGTGTATAACTTTTTACAGTATTTAAATGTTGAATATCATAAATGTCGGAAATTCACAGTAACTATGAATATTAGAAGCGTATATATATTACACATAAGTTGATAGAAATGAGAAGTAATGCAATTTAGGTGAAGAAATGAAGTTGTTGAAGTGATAATCCAGGCCAGCACCATCATGCTTAATAAAGAATAAATTAAATATCTAACAAATAACTAAAAAAGTGTTATCAAGGCTGATATAAAAGCAAAATAATGAAATAACTTAGATGTTTACAAGCAGTAAAAGATCTTAAAAAGCATATACTCTCTGGTGGCTTCAAATTCAATTTGTGAAGTCTGTACCCCACCAACCACATCGACAGCACCCAAAAAAAAAAAAAAAAATCTTGTGCCTCATTCATCTCCACGCGAAAAAAGCAATAGTTTGATAGTTTCAACTTTTAAGGGAAGCCAATTTCGGCCACTGAATGGAAAAAATATTTAACTTTATCCAATGTTAGTCATGCCTTTTAAGGACCCGTTAGTAGTAGTGGAAGTAAAAGTGATTTTTTTAATATGATTTTTGTAAATTTAAGATAAGATAAAATATAGATTATAAATGTGATTTATATTTGAATTGAAAGTGGTAAAAATAGTTTTTTTTTCAAACTGAAATTTATTTGAATAATTATTTGAAAAGCAAGTCTAGATACAAAATGATTGAAAAGGACAAAAATCTTATTAAATAAAACAAACATACATACATACATATTATATTTTTATATTATATTAATTTTAAGACAAAAATAAGATTAGGTATCTTGACCGATTAGGAATTTGTAAATATGTAAGTCTTGATTAGAATTATGATATTTTTACATGATTTAAGCAGGATTATCTTCCCTAATTTTATAATAAAATATAATCAAAAAATAAATTTTCTAATTGAAAAATAAAAAATATACCTGTTCAAAATTAAAATATTAAAATGAAAATTTAAAATTAAGATTCAATTATATTTTATAAATGTATAATTGTTTTATTCCATGGAGCTACCCAATTTGAAGAAGGAAAGGAAATTGAAGGGGGGAAAATCAGAGAAGCAAAGAAAATTGTGCGGACACCATGAATTATGCAATCAATAATAAATACTCAGAGTATTTGCTTTCATTTTTTCTTACCCATCCACCCACCACACTGTAATTTGAAGCACCTAAAAGTAGTTTTAGCTTTTAAGCTGCTTTTGCTTCAAAAGTCAGATTACATCAACGCTATCTCAAATATATGTTTTGGGATGAAAATGATTTTTTCCATCATAATCGTACGTTTTGGATCTCTCTTATTTGGTTGGGCTTATGTTTATATATAAGCCTGATTTACGTAAATCGAAATAAAACTCATCAACATATTTATTTCGTAAACCGTAAAAACTACCTTATATTCTGTAAATCACGATTAAAAAGCATTTATGGAGACTATCCAAACATACCTAAGACATTGTGATTGCTACTTGGTACCAACTTTTACAAATTGAGAAGGAAACATTATTAGTTTATAAAAATTAGATGGCCCAATCAAAATAAATTATTGACTAAAATATACATTTAATATTTGAAAAAATTAGGGAGAAGGACCAAGAAAAAATAATATTTATTATAAAGGACATTAAGAATGTAATTATTTAAAATGAGCAAATTTCAAAACATAAATTTAAAAAAATGCTAAATTATCCTTGGTCAAACATCTTATATTCTCTTATTCAATTTCTCCGCATTCTATTTTAAAACTAATTTAAATTTTATTTCTACCAAAATTAAAATAGTCAAAATCAACATGATAGGAATCTTTATCTTTTATTTTTCATCAACATCAACATAATATTTTTTAAAATAATTAAAATGAGTGAGTTTGAAAATTTTACTTTTACTAAAAAATAATTTTATGTGATTTTTTAAAAATAAAAAATCATATAATATTAATATATTTATTATATAATTATGTAGATGGAAAACGAAGGTTAAAAAAGGATCATATTGTTGATGATTTTGACTATTTTAATTTTAACAAAAAATAAAATTCAAATTATTTTTAAAATCAAAAGTAAGAGAGATTAAACGAGAGAGTGTGAGAAGTTTGATTAAAGGTAATTTAATATTTTAAATTTATATTTTAAAACTTTGTCCTTATAAATAATTACATTTTTTTAAGCTCTTTCACAATAAATAATATTTTTACTTGGTCCCTCTCCCTAATTTTTTCTTAATCCTTTATGTTTACTATAAAGTTTAATTTAATCTCTTAAATTTATCAAGTATACTTTGAGTCCCTTAATCCTAACATCATTATTCTTAATAAATGGAAATGTTTATTGTGTAATTAAATAATTAAAGTATTCATAAATTTTAGAAAATATAAAAAAATAATCTTGTATGTTACAATTTACTAATTAAAATAATAATAATTTAATAACCATAACTCTCCTCCATCAATGGCTTCACTCCAATGCACAATTTTTGCAGTTCCTCTTATTACCCCTGGATTCTTCCAAAATTACTGATACACCCCACCAATATTACCCATCAATGCACTACTTATCATACACACACCTATATGTTTCATTCTATTATTTGGTTTAGATTGTTGTTTCTTAATTAATCGGCTCGAATGTAGATAATTAATCTGCAGGTGTTTATAGTTTTAACTATTTTTTAATTAGGTAATTGAAGTTTTTTTTCTTTTTATCATGTCCTTATAGTTTCATTTATTTTCTAATTAGGTCCTATAACTTTTTATTCTTTAATCCATAAACACTAATAATATTCTTCTAAAAATACAAAAATATAATATTATTAATTATTATATTTTTATAATATTATTTTATAAATAATAATACTCTATAAATAGTGATTTTTATAATATTTTTATAATAATCTTTAAAATATTTAACAAAACATATATTTATATTATTTATGTTATAGTTATAATTTTTATTTATTTTTATAATTATAAAGTTGGAATCATAATATATTCAAATTAACACAATTAACATGGCATGGAAAAGCAAGAAAAGAAACAAAATTCAATATATTCAAATTTGAAGTTGCCGTTTTAAATTTATCTTATGAATGTATTGAATGTAATACTTTTTAAAATGTAAAATTAAAAAAAATAGACCTTAAACATTAAACCCTAAACTTATGATTTTAGATGCAAAATATATGTGTCACTGAACACAACTTTCTGGTGAAAAACTACTTTCTACGCGATTGATTAGGAATGGAATTGAAGACAAGAAACTAAAAATTGCTTCCCTTACTTTTGTTAAGTCTAATTCCATATATAATGAAAACCATTGGTATATTATATGAAATAGTTATTCGGCTGACATATAAGAGAGATGATGAATTAGGTGTATAATAAGAAATTACTTTACTTACTTTTGTTAAGTCTAATCCCATATATAGACTAAAGCTGAGAATCAAATTATTTTTAAAATGATTTATTATTTAATTGTTTTAAATTTTGATGATATATCTATGCGTATTTTAATTAAAAAAACATCTCATTATATCTCCTATTTTTATGATACTTATTATTTTTAAAAATTGCCCCATGTAGCCATTGAATCTACCTCTTCTAAGATTTTGATCTCAACAAATCCCTCCTCCTGCCATAAATATAAATATTGTAATAATTAAAATAAATATAAAAATAAAATATGCTCAAAAAATATAAAGAGATATATGAGAGATAGTTACAAATTACAAAATATTTTGAAATATTAAGATATGAAATAAAATATTTTTAAAATAAATATATTAAAAATAATGAGATAATGAAAAGCTAATTTCAAAATATGTTGAAATCGTGTCAGGTTGCATCCCTCTCGATCTCATTATTTATGATTTTTAGAAATTAAAAATAAAATATGCTCAAAAAATGAGGAGAAAGATGGGAGATATAGTTGCAAATTACAAAATATTTCAAATCTTATCAAGTTGTATCCTTTTCAATCCCAATACTAATGATTTTTAGAAAATAATTTTTTTTATTTTATAAAATATGCTTTGACCAAGTCTTATCAAGTTGTATCCCTTTCAATCCTACTATTTATGACTTTTAGAGGTAGCAAGTATGCTCTCCAAAGGAAGATTAAAACATGGATGAGGTATATTTCAATGGTTTTGAGAGGCTATATATTTTGGGCAACTTTTTAAATATAACCCGATCTAATGAGAAAGAATATCATAAAAATATTGATATACATGAAGAATTTTTTTTTTTATCAAAACATCAAGAGATATATATCTTGCAGGCAAAACCAAAAAAAAAATCCTCAAGAGATATCATCAAATTTTAAAACAATTAAATAATCAATCATTTTTAAGAATAGAAATTTGGTTCGATCACTTTAACTGCTCGCTGTAGTGATGCATGCAATCTGAACCTTTTAGATTTTATTTAGATGGTTAAGATTTAATGGTTTTTATTTTTAACAAAATAGCTTTATTTAAATTTGTAATTTTGAGTTTTTTTTTAAAAAAAAGAATACAACAGTTGAAACATTTTTATTTTATTTTGAACACATTAAAAACATCATGATAAAATAGTAAATTAAATCTGAATACTCCAAATTTAATTTAAATGAGTCTATCTTGATACGAGAAACTTTTGATAAGCATGAAATATGCTCCCATAAAGATCTTTGAAAATACTTATTAAAAAATGGGAAACCAACACTAAGATCCCAATTAAAAATAATAATATCTGAAAAGTGTTATAACTAGTTAATAATTGCTCTTCTACATGTCATTGGCAAGTTATAGAATTTTTCTTACATTATTTTTCTGAATTGGGAGCTTGATATAATTTTTCTTTTAAAAAAAAGGTCTTTAAAAATGTTATAAAATTAAAAGATGACCAAATGATTAGATTTTCAGAGTCCACAAGCGGGGGTGTGCGGGGTGTGCTCTATTTCGTGTGTGGCTCGTTCCATTGATTTTAATTGCTAGATATCTTCCTATTAAAAATAATCTTATTAGATTTTATTTATGACAGTTTCAGATAGATTCTCCCGTGCTTTTATTATCATGAATTTTCATTCTCATGCATATTTTTAATTTTAAATTAAGAGAAGGCTGAAAATTATATAAATTACTTAGTCATTTTAAAATTTTATGACTTTGTATCTAATTATTTAGTCATTTTAAAATTTTATGACATTTTTCAAGATCTTTATGAGAGCATATTCCATGCTTATCAAGAGATTTTCATTTCCAGACAGACTCATTTAAGTCAAATTCGGAATATTCAGATTTAATCTAATATTTTATTATTATGTTTTTTTTAATGTTTTAGTAAGTTAAAAATATAAACTAAAAATATTTTTCAACAGTTGCATTTCTGTTTTTTTCTTAAAAAAAAACTTACCCTGTACATTACAAATTAAAAACATTATACCTAGTTTGTTCAAAAAAAATTATTAAATCTTAACCATCCAAATAAAATTTGAATGGTTCAGGTTGCATACATCACTATAACTAATATGAATCCAAATTGCTATTTTTTTAAAATGATCTATTATTTGATTGTTTTAAAATTTCATGATATCTCTATGCATATTTTGATTTAAAACACATCTCGTTGTATCTCAATATTTTTATGATATTTATTATTTTTAAAAATTAACTGAAATAGCCTCCCAAAATCATTGAAATCATCTCTTCCAAGATTTTGATATCAAAAAGTCCCTCCTCCTCCAATAAATATGAAAAAAAAAATACTTAGGTCAACTTCCTTATATTCATTTTATCAAATTTTCTAATCATATCCAATCATGTGTCATTTTTGAATTATTGTTATTTAACTATAAACCCATATAAAAATATAAGATACATGATCATGCTTAATTGAAAACTTGATGTAATAGATATAAGGAATTTGATGTAAATATGGTCCAAATATGAATATTGTAACAATTAAAATAAAGATAAAAATAAAATATGTTCAAAAATATAGAGAGATATCCGAGAGATAATAACAAATTACACGATATTTTGAAATATTAAGATGTGAAACAAAATATATTAAAAATTAAAAAGATAATAAAAAAGTAATTTCAAAATATTTTAAAATTTTGTCGGGTTACATCCCACTCGAAATGAAGAGAGAGAGATGGGAAAGATAACCACAAATTACAAAATATTTCAAATCTTATTGGGGTTGTATCCCTTTGGAATCCTACTACTAATAATTTTTAGAAATCACTTTGCTCAAAAGAGAGATGTTCGGAAGTAAAAATATTAAAAATAAAGAGATAATGAAAAAATAGTTTCAAAGTATTTTTGAAATATTATCAGGTTACATCCCTCTCGATCCCACTACTAATGAATTTTAGAAATTAAAAATTCTTTTTGTATTTCATAGATTAATCTTTGAGTGGATTCCAATCGAGTCTAATTGAGACTTGACTTATCCTTTTTTTTTCATCTACTCTCATCCTTTACCCCCTTCAAGATCATTGGATCAAGATTTAATTATCCATATTTAATATTTTATAAAAATATTATTATATTAGAGAGGAGGAAGGAAATGAAATGGATTCCTCTCACCGTGCTCCTCACCTGCCATGTTAAGACAAAAACATATTTTCAAATATTAAGACATGAAATAAAATATTTTTAAAATAAATATATTAAAAATAAATAGATAATGAAAAGGTAATTTCAAAATATTTTGAAATCTTATGAGGTTGCATCCCTCTCGATCTCACTACTAGTGATTTTTATAAATGAAAAATTATTTATATTTCATAATATACTTTTTTAGTGAAAAATACAAAATAAAATATGCTCAAAAACTAAAGAGATAGTTAAAAATCATAAAATATTTTAAATCTTATCGAGTTGTATCCTTTTCGATCCCACCACTAATGATTTTTAGAAATTATTTTTTTTCATATTTCATAAAATATTTTTTAAACAAATTTCTCTCACTCCAATTTTCACCATGCCATTAGCCTCCCCCTTGTGTTCTACCGTGAATTTGGCAACCACATTGATCAAAGAGATATATTCGAAAGTAAAGATATTAAAAATAAAAAGATGATCAATGAGAAAGTAGTTTCAAAGTATTTTTGAAAACTTATCAGGTTGCATCCATTTCAATCTCATTACTAACGATTTTTAGGAATTAAAATTACTTTTGTATTTTATAAAATACAATTTGAGCAGATTCCTCTCGAATCCATTCAAGACTTGACTTATCTTCTTTTCTTTTCCGTCCGCTCCATCCTTTACCCTCTTTAAAACCATTTAATCAAAATCTAATGATTCACATTTAATATTTTATAAAAATATCATTATAATTGAGAGGAGGATGGGAAGGAAATGGATTTCTCTCACCTCATTCTTCACCTTCTATGTCTTCTGCACCCAACATCGTTAGCCTCCCTACGTCCTCTCTCTTGAGTTTGGTAATTGCATCAAAATTTCCTATAAAGCTTTGCTTTTGTTACATCCATTTGACTATCGTAAACTATATGGTTTTAGAAATATTTTTGTTTATTTTATTGTTGTGCATGATCTCACACTAATTGTGTTGTTATTATATCAACTTCTCCTATATATACCCTTCTCACTTGGTTCATCAAGTGATATAGGGCGTAACTCAACTGCAATCATTCAATTGAAGGGAACCATAAGTTGCTCATTATGGTACTTGAAAATATTTTTATGATGCAAAAGTCAATTTTAGAAATATTTTTGTTTACCTTATTATTGCGCATGATCTCATGTTGATTGTGCTGTTACTATATCAACTTGTCTTATATATACCATTCTCATTTAGTTCATCATGTGATGTAGGGTGCAACACAATCCAAAACATTTGATTGAAGGGAAGAACACATGTATTTTAGCTGGAATGTAAAGTGTTTCAGAACTATTGTACATCACCCTTATTTATGCCACTATAGTGCGGCCTTTACTAAAAATACTAGAGTTCTTTAAAGACTTTATTTGAGATTTCATGGTTTTAAATTTTGCTTTCTTTTAAATAGGTGGAAATTTATTTATTGGAGATATCCAATTTAGAAATATAAAATCTTCATTGTTCATAAAATATTTTATTTAAGATTTTATAGCTACAAAATATTTATACTTTTAATTTAGAATTCCCTCTTTTTTGTTTCTTAATCGTTTGTCAATATCATTTTGGATAAAAATGGTTATCTAATAAAGAGATGTTATGAGTTTGGGTTTTCATTATGTCTTTTATGAGATTTTAGTCTCCTTTCAAAGATTATAATTTTTTTTCTGCTTTGCACGCTCTCATAGCGCTGTGTTCTGAAGTAATTATTTCTAGAAACTTAAACAAAATAATAAAATGTCTTACAATATACTTTTTAGAAGATATGTTATTTTTTCATTAAAAAAAACCGGATGTACTCTAAAAATAATGTTATAAAAATTAGAGAAAATCTTAGTAAAATATGGCTAAAATGATCAAAATAAAAATTGGACCTATACTTTTAAAAAATTATTAATTAGGTTAAGAAGCCTAATTAGATATTTTTGAATTTTATTTAAAGACCAGAGTGCCCCTCCATTGTTTAAAAGGAGAATTGAAGGGAAAAAGGGATTTTTAAATTAGGCCCCATCTAACTTAAATTAATTAATAATTATTCAACGTAATCAGCAGGCATTTGTTATTTTTACTTGATACGCTTGACAGATTCTTTTTTGGAAAATGTGGTCATGTATTCATTTATATATATATATATATATAACATATGAAAATTTTAACTAAATAATAACACTTATAACTAATAGTAACTTATTCTCGCTCCCGTTGGCCCTCTATTCTCAATTGATTTGTGGGTTTGATTAAACATTGGGTATGGTGATTCTTTATTTTATAGAGAGGATTTGAATCAGTTGAGCGAATCTTTGGGCTTTCTTTTTTTCCATCTTGGTGTATTGATTAGTCAAAAATTTTTACTCAGATTTGGATGGGTTTGGGGTTCAATATGATGAATATTTTTGGGATTTAGCTTCATCACAAATTATTCACCCTTCCTTCCCTCTTGTCTTCTTCCACTCTTCCCTTCGTTTTCTTGGCTAGGTTTGAAGGTGCATGGAATGCTTTTTGACTTTGAGGGTGCTCATATATCATATATATGGGTTTTGATCTATGAATTATTTGGTTTTTGTTGATTCCTTGATTTCTCCATTTTAATTTTTGGTTTGATACTTGATGATGATGGAGGGGGAAGGTGTATACCACATAATTTGGTCAACACAAATTGATTGTTTGGTTTGTTAACAGAGGGGAGAAATTGCCCCATCTTTAAAACTTTTGGGATAAAATTATCCCGTTGAAAACTTTTAGACACCCAGTGTCCATTGGCGAAAATTTTTGGGCCTTCACTGCATCTACACTTTTATCATTACGCTTCCCATGGTTCTTATGAGAATTAAAAGTAGCAACAGTTAGCTTTATACCATTATTGGCAAAATATTTTAAAAAGAATGTCCTCTTTCACATTTCACATCTTACTCGTAGTTCCAACTTTTGTTCTTTACTGCTAAGTTGTAAAGCTTTCACAATCAACCAAAAGCATTTGAAATCTAGAATATCTGTACCTACCTGATACCATTGATACCATTGGTGACTTGAATGAGAAATCTAATTTGAGAATTAAGAATAGATTAATAAATCATTCTTAGTAATTATGGTACCTACCATCCCAATTCTCCCAAAAAAACTAAAACAATTCAAATAGTCATCCTGAAAAAGAAAAAGAAAGGGAGGGGCGAAATAGGGAAGGTCACTGCCTTTGACAAAGTAGTTATGATAACAGTCATACAAGACATCAAGAGAGGGACAAATAATGTATCGCAGTAAAAGCCAATATTTCATATTTCGTTCACACTTTCATATAGTAAGAACCCTCAATCATGGTTATGAATTTTCTATCTTGTGTAACATGCTCTGATACCAAAAATATCGAGACTTGGTGGCTTCATAACATAACATAGTAAATTCGTAACCAGCATATAATTCTTGGGCGCTCTAAACCAGTATAGAAGACCACCTCATGAATGAGACTAATTCTTGATATCATTAAGAACAAAAATAGAGGCATGTAGCTGCAAAAGTCATCAATAACATGTGATGAAATTCGTATTAAAGACCCATGTTTTAGGCATCAGTCTCACAACTGGATGCTACTAGCATGGTGGTTGGTCGCCTGGCCATGTCGAGGTAAGAGCAAACACTTCATCTACATTCTCATATAGTGAGAACCCTCAATCATGGTTACGAATTTGTCATCTTGTGTAACATGCTCTGATACCAAAAATATCGACACTCGGTGGCTCCACATTATGGGTCTCTGCTCGTAGATAGCCCTTTCTGGTAGACAACATAAGGTACCTCAGACCCATGTTTTACACACTAGCCTTACGACTGCGTGCAACTGGCACGGTGGTTGGCCGCCTAGCCATGTTGGGGTAAGAGCCAACACTTTGTCCACACTCTCATATAGTGAGAACCCTCGATCATGATTACGAATTTTCCATCTTGTTATAATATACTCTGATACCAAAAAAATTGAGTCTCAGTGGCTCCACACTATGGTTCCCAAGAACCCAAAGGTAGCCCTTTTTGGTAGACAATATAAGGTACCTTGACCCATTTTTACGCACCAACCTCACGACTACATGGAACAGACACGATGACTAGCCGCTGGCTATGTTGGGGTAAGTGCCAACATTTTGTCCATACTCTCATGTAGTGAGAACCCCCGATCATGGTTACGAATTTTTCATCTTGTTGTAACATACTCTGATACCAAAAATGTCAAATCCCTTAATATTTTGACATTTATCAGAGTAATAACGCATAGTTTATTGGGTGTACAGAAATAACATAAATATACTGATATAAAGTATTTTATTACATTACATGAATCCCCACATAGTTTGTACATAACATTTACAAATCCTAAAATATTATAAAAGATCTGCAGATAACCAACACCAATACTTAGATAAAACCGAAACTCACAGTTGTTGGTATCTACCTTTTTGCCCTTAGAGTAGCTTCTTCTAGCTGAATAAATTTTAAATTTATGGAAAGGGGTGAGATTCATACGAATCTTAGTAGTAACATACAATCAATCATATAAAATGTGATAAATAAACATGCAATGTATCATGTAATGCAACATAAATAAATACTTTAAACATGTTCGCTCGACGTTCAGGATTAAAATGACTATTTTGTCCCTACTAGCCCTACTGTGTTCACTGTTTAGGATCAAAAGACTGTTTGACTCTTATTTGCTGTGATGTTTTAGAGCAGACAACTGCCTATCCGTATTTGTCTCACTACTTCAGCTGGGTTCCAATTGTCCTTATGGTACTTATGCATTTCTTACTGGGTGGTACTTGTACTTTTCCACACCATAGCAAAGAATTGTAATAAACTTGTCTCATAACCTAAGTTAGGTCCTACTTGACCAAATAGTACTTATGTTTTTCCCACAGAGTAACACTTGTGCTTTTCCCACACCACAGCTAAGTTTTGTAACTAGCATTTCACATCATAAAACATGACAACAAAATGCATATAAAAAATCACATAGTGTATGAAAGATAGAGTTACTACTTGAACATCTTTCCAATCACCTATCCTTAGTTATTAGTCTTTTAACTGGCTCGGGCAAAGATCAAATCCTATAACTTAGAATTCATAAAGAACGTGTTATTACTTGGTTGGGCATCTTCTAAGTCTAGTACATTAAGTTAAATGACAATAAATAGGGTTTAATTGGCTTCTAGTACTTGCTCTTATCTTTTGACTTAATTGATGTAAACCTTCAAATCCGTAGGTCAACCTAATTTGGCAATTTTAACCCTTAATTTTAAAAATTCTTAACTTAATGTATAAAAATTTAAATAGGGTGATTCCAAGCTCTATAGAAATCTCTTTAAGTTCTCTTTCAAGGAAAAATGCCACTCAGGGTCAATTATAGTGTCACAACCTCAATAACTCACGACCAACATCACTGCCTAAAAATACATTCCAGTGCTTGTGTCTTACCTTCAATAGAGCATAACTCACAACTGACAAGGCCAAATGTCGTATATTACCTATCATTGGGAAGCTTAATATGTTTACTACAACCTTGAAAAATATCTTAATAATTAGACAATTTTTAACCATTCATAAATAGTTCACAATCATACTACCACGAATATGACAGATTCAACAACACCCTTTTAAATTCCAAAATTTGTATTTTCTAACTAATCATCCAAAACTCATGACCACATGCTATCCCTACACAATTTTAGCCATATAATCCATTTATAACATCAAATTAATCAAATTCCAGCTTAATCACTATGAAATAGGGCTGGTTAAATCTGAACCCTAAAACACAAATTGTGTTTTTACAACTTTTAACCTTTAAACATGTAATTAACCCCCATAAACCCCTTATTAACCATATATTCATCATCAATAAGCCATTAAAGACCAATTTTAGCATTTTAGCTAACATCCTAAAGGGTCAAAAACTCCAAAAATACTCAACAAAATAGCAAGATATTATACTCATATTAAAGCTTACGATTACCTCTACGCGTCTTTCTGATCAGTTCGGAATTTTGACAGTACTTCCTCCAAGTAGATGGCACCAAACACCTCATATCATAATTCTAAAAATGTAGAAACTTTGTTTTCAATGAGTATAAGAAGATTAATGAATGTTTCAGAAACTGAAAACGCAATTTCAGGCTTTGAATATGTAAAGAACTCAAAAACTTCTCTCTTCTTTCTCTTTCTTAATACTTCTTCGAATTTCTATTATTTTATGAGGTGACTGACATTTTTTTAGGCTGAAAAGGAGCGCTAGTATATTAAAATAAGTTATGCCATGTGTCACAAAAATTCAGGGTGCCGGATGCTCCTTTTCAGGAATTATCAAGTAACTGGTGATTCTGTATACCAGATATTTTTATTTTAGACTGTAGGGTACCTGGTGTACCTCTTAAAATTTGTTTCCATTTCCCCTTTAACATAATTGGGTGAATTCAACTATCAAGAAAGAAGGATTCATCCAACTTTCAGTATCGCGGTTGGTAAAATCGGGTATATGGCCAGACTAAGGATAAGTATGTTACATTGGCTTTTCCACCTCTATCAGATGCCCAATGGTAGATGTCGGTATTTGATTGGATAATCAAGGGAAAATGTCAAAAATTACTTTAATAAAGCTACTTTTTGATACAGGGCGGCTGGTTTTGCAACACATGTCCCTTTTTAGGTTGAGTGGCGTCATGTGTCCCTTGAATGCTCTAAGATGGCGCCACTTACCCCTGAGCCTTCGCGAACTAACAAGTTTGTGCACCAATATGCCTTGGGAAACGTCGGGTCTTTGTATAGGTCTCACATTTGGTCATGGCGCTATGTATATGGTGCCTTCCTTAAATCTTAAACAAATGACACCAAGCCAATAATTTTTAAAAAATGCAGGGTACATGCTTTTGTTAGGAAAATGTTATGTGCACTCACACACCGGCATATTATACCCGACTAATTAGCCACATATGTCTATATCTTCAAAAATGCACCAAATATGTACCTATGTGGCATAAGGTGGTGCCACATACCTCAAAAACTGCTACATACATTGGCATCTTTTATCTTACTATTAATACACTTTGAGCCTTATATATTTTGGAGACTTGATCTCAACTCAGAGAACTGAATCATATAGTCCCATAAAACTCATTCTATCTTTGAGACTCTTATCAAACTGACCTTAATAATTTTTTTGATTTAGGATTATTCTTAAGCTTTTGGACCTAAAATTTAAGATATTATATCACATAGTACGATTTTAGTGCCAAATCAAACACATAGATGCAATGCAGGATTAGACAAATAGATAACACAAATCTCACTTGAAATGAATTGACTAGAATTACTTTTAAATCCCTCTTATGTGAACATTTCACTTCCATAAAATGTTTGATTGCTTAATACCAAAGCTAACTGTATTTAATAGCGTGAAGTTATCTTGAAATCATTTTGACAGTTTGGATTAAGAAGGTGCTGGTGAAACGAGTGATTCTAGCCAGAAATGTGACATACCCTCTATCCAATTGGTAGTCTCAGCGGAGAAGTCAGATGAAGGATCATTGAGCAGCTCCGATTTCAGAACATCGTACACTTCAAGTAATTTGGCTTTTAGTTCTGCCATTGCCAGAAGCTCCGAAGAATACAAACACAGTGAATTTCAATTTGGAGAAGAGTAGAGAGAAGAGTGGCTAACCAATTCGGCCTCGGCCTTGCAACCGCCTTATATATGATTAGTCACGCAGGACACAGGTGAAGAGCGAGAAATTAATTGAAAAAGTTCTATTTTTCAAATAACTAAAATAACCTTTTATGAAATACCATCTTCCCGCCCAACCCACCCGGTGACGGCGAGCTCATCATCACCCACTGTCTGCGGAGGTTTACTGTTTTAAATATTTTTAAAACTTTTTATATATAATTTAAAATATATAATTAAATAATAAAAATACAAAAATTAATAATTTAATTTAAAATATTTCAAATATAGTGAGTCATTGAAATTAAAAATATCAACATTTATAATTTTTTTATGAAGTTTATATAGAGTTACAAAATATCATCAACTCCAACATATTACTATAAATTTAATAAAATCAGCAAATGTTGAATTACCACGTTGTTATCTTTTTTTTGGACAAAATTACCACGTTGTTATCCAATTTTGATTACAAAATTCTGTTACAGACTTAAAATATCACTTTAATTTAGCGTAATCAATTCTAGATTCGATTAATATAATTAAAATATTTCTAGTTTGTTGATTACTTTTTTCTTACTTTGCCGTTTGTTACAATATAATTAAAAAGTGCATAGAGCATCATAATTTCTTTTTTGGATAAATTCATTAAATTCATCAACTATAAACTTATATCCTTAATATGTGCAAAGTAAGTTAAACATGAACAGATTGACCCACCTCCATATTGCCATAGTTGAATATCTTGTAGTAATGTATATATTTATTCATAATGTCTTTATTCCTAACATAGGTTACATATGAAAATGCTCTTATTTTGATGCCCCCATCCATATATCTTCACTCATTTCAAAACAACATCACATGATCAGTCAACACTCAACAACATCATTAGGACTCCATAAACACTATAATAATATCTTCTTCAGTTATGATTAATTACACTTCTCACATTTTAAAATAATTAACATATATGCTTAAATAACACCTAAAAACTTATTTGAAATGGTAATTAAAACTTTTAAAAATAAATTTTTAATTATGATTTAAGGTGTATAATGTATGTGAAAGGAGTATTATCCCGCCTTACATAAATATACTTGTGATAAATAACTCCAAACAATTACTAAAATAGTTTGTGGCCAATTTTACAAACCAGATATTCAACATATAAAAGTGATTTGTCCTTCACTTGATAATATTGTGAAAATTAATTACATTATTATTATCATTATTAACATGCGGACATCACAAAAAGAATGGTATGGATATCAACATTTTGATATGAGGAATATGTTCATGAGCAGTGAGCGCCATGAGTCATGGCACCGCAATAGAAGAGAGAAAAAAGCAACACAAATATGAGCGTCCCATGGTCACATTTCATTTTTGTGCCAAATGGGCAATTCCGTAATTTTACCCCTCCACATTTATAATATTCCGTAATATGAGCTCCGGCATGCTCTCTCTGCGCAGAACACACCACTCACATTTCAGCGGGCTTCACTCTTCTCTCTTCACTCCTTCCTCATCTTGCAATTCACACCAAGTTGATACTAATAGCCTCCATTAATTTCTCCTTCTTGATCGCAAATTCTCTGATCAGAAACTTATTTGTTTGGCTTTGGAAGCCATAGGAGTGAGAAGCAGAAAATGTTGGAGCCTAGATTGGCAACTTCCATTGATTTGGCTTCGGTCCGCTGCGCAATCCCATTTTTCTCTGGTTACTTGCTTGGAGGTCAGCTCCGGTGGTGGAATCGGCGGTAGGGGTGAACTGGGAACGGTGTCGTTTCGCAAGCTGAGGCCATCCATGGTGGTGGGTCTCTCAACAATATCCCTTAGGTGATGTTGTTCGAGGCGGAGGCAGATGTTCTTACGGCACTGAATCGAAGTGGGATCGAGGTCATGCTTGGAATCCCTAACGAGATGTTGTCTCTGTCGAGTTTCTCCCCTTCCGCCGCTGATTTGTGGGTTCGTCAGAATGTTTCTTCTTATATGGGCAAAGGTGGTGTTTCGATCAGGTTAGTCTCTTCTTTCTTTTCGGAATTTTATTTAGGATTTTAGAGTTGTTATCTAGGAAACATGGATTTGGAGCTTTGCGTTGTGTAGAATACCTAGTAGCAAGTTGTTTAAGAATTGTAGGAATTTTGTTTGAAGTGATGATGGTGAGAATAACTCAGGATTTTACCTTTTGACATTAACATGGACGAAAGCTTTGCGTAAAAATATTTCTAAAGAATCTTTTTCCCTTTTTTCTCCGGTTCAGGGTGCAGATTTTTTTTTTCCGTGGAAATGTTTTTGTAAACCGGTGATCTTTACAGGGCAACTCTTTTTTCTTTTATGATCATCAGCACGAGTGGCTCTGTTTTGCTCAAGAGTGGTTGTCCTAGGCGAAAACAGGCTCCTAGAAAGTTGTGATCCCCTGGAGCTTCAGAGCTGGAAAACGATTGGATCTTCATCGGAGTTTTTCTTCTTCTTGTTTTTTTTTTTAATTTCCATTTTCTCATTCTCGGAATCTCGGCAAATTATTTGTTTATTTTAACGTTGAGTATCTGAGGGTAGCCAACAATATCGTGTTTTGTTGCAAATATTTAAAGCTGTTGATTCTGAATGGCGAGCTTTAGCTTGCTTAGATTTATTAGTTATTATCAACTAATCAGATTTTATATCCACAACATAAAACTCTAATGGAAAATTATTAAAAAGGCAATTTTGCATTTATCGAATAATATCAAGCTCATTCCGGTGCTACTAGTCTCAATCAAGGAAGTAAAACAGTGAAAAAAGCGGCTCTGCTTTGTTGCCAAGTCTAATATGCCGTATAATTTGTCAACTTAAAATAATGCATTTGATTATTGCAAGAATGAATTCAGGTATTAACTTTCCCAAAGGAATACTGTCATGCTTGATTCAACTTCTCGTCAACCTTGTGTGCTTTCACTTGTTTCTACCAGAGATAGACTTCCTATGGTTGGAAAAAGGAACTCATGTTTCTCTAATTATTGTTTAAGTTGATGAATCTACATGATGCATAAATATAAATAGCTCGGCATCTGAAATTAGGTAAATAAGAGTATATCCCTACATATGGCTTTTTATCTAAGTCCTAGTTGTCAAGGCATCACAGAGATCAAAGAATCAGATAAACTGTCAATAATAATAACTCCTCTAATAACCGATGAAAGTTGAAGTAAAAATGCCTTTTGCATTAATATTTTAAGGTCTGTGCTTAGAGCTAGGTTTTCTTAAAAGACTGGGATATTAATTTTGATTTTGCACAGGCTTTTTAACCTTCTATTTGTCATGACAGGCACATTGCTGTTGGAAACGAACCTTTCCTGACAAGTTATGACAGTCAATTTCAGAGTTTAGTCATGCCTGCAGTACTCAATCTGCAACAGTCTCTAGTCAAAGCAAATATTACTGGTTCTGTGAAACTTGTGGTCCCTTGCAATGCCGATGTCTACGAGTCCTTGCTTCCTTCGCAAGGGGTATTCCGTCCTGATCTGACCCAAATAATGACCCAGCTCCTTCAGTTTCTCAACTCCAATGGCTCCCCATTTGTAGTTAGCATCTACGCCTTTATGACAATGGAGATTTCCCCCAAGGCTATGCATTTTTTGAGGGAACTACTCATCCTGTCACAGATGGTGCCAATGTTTTCACCAATGCATTTGATGGAAACTATGATACTTTAGACTTTAGTTGCAGCCTTGACCAAACTTGGTTATGGTCAGATGCCTACAGTGTTATTGGGGAAATTGGTTGGCCTCAGATGGAGCCACTGGGGCAAATACCACAGCTGCAAATTTATTCAATCGAAGCCTTATAAACCACATGAGACTTGCCTGTAGTGTTGCAGATTGCACAACGCTTGACATGGAGGCTCATTTAATGGAATTGGGTTAAACGGTGACATCTCATATGCTTTTAATCGTTACTATCAGCTGCAAATGCAAGATTCAAGAATCTGCAATTTTGATGGCCTAGGAATGGTAATCTCCCTAGACCCTTCTGTTGGTAGTTGTGAATTTCTTTTGGGTGTTACTGATAAAGAGTCAGATTGATCTTGCTCCCAAACAACATTTAAATTGTGGGTTTTGGGATTAGTTTTCATTTTACAAGGAATGTTACATCATTTCAATTACTTCTTTCTCCATTGTCCCTTCTCTTGAATCTGTTAAAACAAGGATAGCTGAGATAGTAGACGATGATATTTAGGAACATCCAATAGCATTCTTGGTTACTGTAGGCTCGCATATAGGATTCAATCATTGTATCATAAATGGGATGGTATATAAACACTTTAGGTATTGAGGAATGCTCAGAATTTATGGTTGTTCTGATGTTTTATTGTACTATTACTTCAATGAATTATGGTTTTCTTGTCTGCCTTGGTTGGAGGTAGAGGAAGCTGATCTACAGTGACACTTCTTTTGAATCAATAATCATTGATAGGAACAAACTATAGTATTTTGCTCCTTACTTTACTGGGAGATATTTAAATTTTGGAGAAGAGTGGAATTAATATGCAAGTATATCAATGTAAATTGTATGAAAAGAATTAAAGTTTGAGAGTTGCTAACAGTGTTGCTATTGTTTGAAAATGCTATTGGCTGATGAATTTTTGTGTCAATTGATGTTATATTTATAATATAAATCAGCGTTTTTCTTTTCACCTGATTATAAACCAATGTTGGAAGTTTTTTTTTTTTTTTTAACCTTGAATGTTGGAAGTTTATAAGTCAAGTTTTTCCTGGGGAATTTATAATTTTAGTTCCAACAACTTGACACAAAAGTGCAAAACCAAAACCAGATTTTTTTTTTAAAAAGTTACAAAGGCAAGCCTAAGTTTGCGTGTGCGTTTGGAAACATCCCAAACCATGATTTGCGTAAATCGAAATAAAATTTTTCTCACATACTTATTTCATAAATCATAAAAGCTATTCTTTAAAAGTTAATCCAAACAATATAATTAAAAAGATAATTAGATGTAATACCTAGTAGCTATTGTTAAAGGAGATATTACTATTACAAAAAAAAAAAGACAAATCTATGGCAATAAAAGAAAGATTTGGTAGGGGTTTGTGTTGTGGTTTAGCGATTGGATCTTTTGTCCATCTTGAATATATTTATGGGTGTATATTCAATAGAATATGTTTACCATGAAGCACTTGATTTGATTTAATTGATAAGACATTGTACTAGTTTAATCAGAAGTCTCAAGTTCCTACCCAACTCAATCCTGCTTAGGCTGAACCGTGATAAACCCTAGTTAAAAGAAGGTAGGTTCAGGATATCGAGTTGGTTCAAACTTGATTAAGAGTATGTTTGGAATAGCGATTGGAACCTCCAATCGTGCTTTTCAATTGTGATTTATGATCTATGAGGTAAATATATGAAGGAGTTTTGTCTTAATTTACGTGAATCGGACTTATACATAAATATAAACACAAACAAACAAGCTCTTAAGGCACTGGGTTATATCAAGATGGGATGGGTTTTGGGCTATTAGGTGTTATTAGTGTAATGGGAATTGGGCCGGGCCAGGTGAATTCCATCTTATTGGGCTTATCATGATCTATGTATACACTTGGTAATTAGGGATAAAAAGTTATTGCCTGGGAAAAAAATTGATATTCTAAAAGGTTTAATTTAATAATTAATAGTAAAATATTATATTCCATGATTATATAAGATAAATGGCAAAAAAATATAAGATAAATATGAGGTCTGAATATGAAAATGATTTTTTAGGCTTGTTCATTTGAAATTTAACTTGAACCTCCTTCTTAAAGACTTTAACGACCTACTTGTTCTTGAAAAATAATAAAGAAAAAAATGAAGGAGGAGATAGGAGGGAAAGAGGTTGAGTAGGGAAAAAGAGGCTAATGATATATATATATATATATATATATATATATATATATATATATATATATATATATATATATTTATTTAAATCAGTTGAAGAGATAGTACCCACGACCCCACTTTTATGATCGCCCATAATAATACTTAATCAAATATTAAATATTTTAGTTTAGGAGATATTGGCTCGTTTGGATTAGTTTATGGAAGCTTCATAAGTGCTTATAAATCGTGATTTACGGAATACGAAGTAATTTTTACGATTTACGAGGTTACTTTTACGGTCTACGAGGTAAATATGTGGTGGAGATTTAAGTAAATCAGGCTTATAAAATAAGCCCGATTGGAAACAGAGTTTCCAAACATGTATGTGTGTTTGTTTGGACGTTTGGGCTTTGTATAAGTCCGATTGCAAATGAAAAAATCCGATTAATACTGTAGCTACGTTTGGTTCAGCGTTTAATCCATCTAACTTATGCAATATTAAGCAGCTTTTTTAAAAAGTTCCCGGGACCAGCTTTTGGGTTGGAGCTTATAGAATTTATTAGCGTTATTAGCAATAAATGTGTCTGACCTGAGCCCTCATTTCTCTCACTTCAGTTCTCTTCTTCTTCGAGTGGAGTGACTGTGGCCGACGAAGAAGACAGTGAAAAAAATTCTTGCCACTCTCTTTTGCTAGTTTTGCGACGGTCAACCGCCATTTAAACGGGTAGATGTTGTTTGACCCCTCTCTTTCATTTATCTCTCTTCTCTTCTCTTCTTCTTCGCGTGTGGTGTCTGTGGCTGAAGAAGGAAGTGAAAAAAAATCTGAAACTGACGTTGCTGGTTTTCCATCTCTCAGCCGCCATTTAAACGGGTTGCAGGTGGATCTTGACTTATCTTCAGCCGTCAGTTGTGGGCCTTGGTCGGCGGCGGCGATGATCGGCCCTTTCCTTGTGTTCTTCCGTTGGTCAGAGTGTTGGAGTCCGACGAGGCTAGTGGACTCCGGAGGGAAGGTTCTCGGTCTGAAGGTGGCTGATCTGTGCGTGGTTGCGTTTTCCGGTGACTTTGCTCAGGCAAGTGTAGATCTACTCTCTCATCTCTCTTCCTGTGGTCTCTGCTTGTCAACACCGTGAGCTCCAGTGTCTGGTGATTTGTCTTCCCTCCGCCGGTGTGTTCTTTTGGGTGTGGTAGGTTTTTGAAGTTTGTGTTAACCAACATATGCTACTGTTTTGGAGATTGATTTCTGCTGGCATGTTCCAAGAATCTATGTGCTACTGTGTTGCTCTGTTTCTTTCTGTTTATGTGGTACAAATGTGATTGATCTGTGAAATAGAATTTTGAGAATGCTAAGTAAATAATGAGATGGACAATATTAATCTTTGAAAACTCTACAATCTTGGACTTTCGGTGCCTTATATTCACCTTCTATCTGTGCTTTGAGTTTCATATCAGCAACGTTAGTTTGTATTGGCTCCTTCATAATCTGACTAAATGCTATATTTTCTTTTCTCTGGACTCCATTTTAATTTTGTGTCATTTCTAATGTATTTGTATTTTTATTGTAATTTAATTATATATTTTATCATTAATTATAAAATTTTCAAAGTTATTTTTTTTCACATTTAATTAATTTTACAATTTTTTCACTTATGAAAAAGCCTAATCAAACATATTTCATTTCCATAAGAGCACTTATCAAATTGCTAATTCAAATATAAATCACTTACGCAATCTAACTTTTACCCAATCTAACTTTTTCATAAGTCAGATTGTAATAAGCTACTTTTTCCACCGCTATTCCAAACATACCCATTATAGGGTAATCACATCTGTTGTTACACAATTCAGTGATTATGATACTATATTAATATACATGCTAAAATATACTTTTTTAAGTCTTTTAAATTTACATGAGATATATGTTTTATTTATTAACTTTATAAAGTATACTTTTAGTTCTATAATTCTAACATTGTTAATGTTGCTAATGAAAAACGTTGACGCAACAAACACAAGTTATGATTGTGTAATTTAATACTATAAATCTTAAATTTAAAATATGTGTAAATTAAAAAATACCTAAATCTAATGAAGCTGTCAATATCAAAAATTTGGTTGTATTAAAAAAAAGTTTAGTTTAATAATCTAAATAGGACCAAAAGTATACTTTATAAAATTAAGGTATTAAGGGCCCGTTTGGTTCAATCCCATTACACTCTGCAGTGCAATGCAATGCAATATTAATTACAGGGCTAGTGTTTGGTTTGATTTTTAAGTAAGGTGCAATGAATTATTATTTTAACAATTATTTAAAATTAATATATTACACAAAGTCTATTTTACCCTTACTATAATCTTTGTAAAAAGAAAGTTAAGATTCAAGTGGAGGAGGTAGTGGTGGCAGTACCGGATGGTGGGTGGTTGCAGTGATGGAGGAGGAGGTAGTGGCGGAGGTAGAGGTAGAGGAAGAGGAGGAGGTAGTGGCGGCGGTGGCAGGGGGTGGCGGCGGAGGAAGAAGTAGTGGCATCGGCGGAGGAGGTAGTGGTAGTGGTAGTGGGAACGGAGAAGGAGGAAGTAGTGGCGATGGTGGCGGCGGAGAAGGAGGAGGTAGTGGCAGCGGCAGGTGTTGGCGAGGGAGGAAGAGGTGGTGGCGGTGGTTGCAATGGTAGAGGAGAAGGAGGTAGTGTGGCGGCAGAGGAGAAAGAGGTAGTGGTGGCTGGAATGGAGAAGGAGGAGGTAGTGGTGACGGTGGCGAGAATGGAGAAGGAGGAGACAGTGGCGGGTGGCGGCGGAGAAGGAGGAGGTAGTGGCGGCGGCGAGTGTCAGTGAAGGAGGAGAAGGAGGTAGTGGCAGCGGGGCTGGGTGGCGGCGGAGGGGGAGGAGGTAGTAGCAGAGGTGCCGGGTGGCGGCAGCAGTAGAAGAGGAGATAGTGGTGGTGGTGGAGGAGGAGGAGGTGGTGGCGGCAGGTGGCGGCAACAACAGAGGAGGAGGAGGTGGCGGCGGTGCGGTTGTGGCGATGTAGCTAAGTGAAAATATATAAGTATAATAAAGAGAAGTAAAACTAAAGGGTAAATTAGAATTTTCTAACTATGCAATGGGATGGTAATAGAGATTCATAGGGGGGAGGTATGAATGAGGATTACCAATTTTCTGGTAATCATCATTACCATGGTAAACCCAATTACCATGTTAAAGAGCAACCAAACACTCTTCTTATGGTAATTCAATCATCATTACCATTGCATGCATGCAATGGGGTTAAACCAAACGGGCTCTAAAAGTATAGCTCATGTAAAACTTAAAAGACTACAAGTATACTTTAGTCCAACATATTTTATATAATTTAAATATTCAAGGTAGTTAGGGAATTATATATATACATATAATTAGTGGACCAAAAGTATAGGTGATATAAAACTTAATACCTTATTTGATTGAGATTAGTGGATAAACTTTTTGCTGGTCTTGTTTTTCAAAAAAATCAAAGTAAACGCATTGTTTTCCTATAGTATAGCGCACATTTACAATCACTCTTTATTTTATCATTTTTTAAGGAAAGAAAAATGAAATTGATGAAAGAAAAAGTTGACCTTTACATCCATTTTATGTTGCCAACATTTTTACATCCATTAACATTGAATGAAGTAGATGATGTAATAGATAAGGCTTTAATTAAAAATGAAACATTCGACCAAATAAATAAATAAAGATGAAACATCTATTTTAATGGCAAATTGGAGTTTTCAATTTTGTATCTCGGGACAAAGTCATTCAAAGATTTTTTTTTTAAGAAAAAATTAAAATAACTATCATGAGTCTTTTGTTGGAATTTTAGAAACGGGATGTTCTATGATGTTATAAATAATGTGATTTGCTAAATTTTTCATAACATATATAGTTTTATATAAATATACTGTACATATTTTACTACTAAATTATTTCACGCAGCACATGTACTTATATTTCCTCAATTGCTTTTTTAAGAAAAACTAAGTAGGATTACAAATTTGTACCAACCATAAATGTAACCTTGAAAAACAGAATTAAATAAATTGTGATTAACTGCACTAGGAAACTATAAAACCGTGGTTTTATAAGCCATTTTTTGTAAGTTAAGACAAAATTTATTTCCTACATTACAAAAACAAGTCATTTTTCACAAGCCGAAACAAAATTCCTTTCGTACGTTAAAAAAACAAACCATTTTCCTCAAGTCAAAACAAAACTCCTCTCCTGCATTACAAAAATAGGAACCATCAATATATAAATTAAGTTCTTGTATTTCCTTAAAAATCTAACTAAATGTATCTCATTAAGTATATTTAATTATTGATATTAAACATGATATAATATCATACATTTATTTATTGGTATTATTTAGATTTACTTGAGGTTTGGAAGAATATTTATTCTGAAACTCTAATATAGCAGTCATGGTATCTACCATTGAAGAAGTCATCTCATTGATTCTGGTTTCCAACACTGCAACTTTCTTCTCCATATTACTATTATTTTCTTCTATTCTTCTAATGGCTCCTCCTTGTTTAGTAATTTCCTGTTATCAGAATAATACAAGAAAATGAACCAAAAGGACTATTTTTTTAAAAAAAAAATGATTTAGTCAGCAATAGAGTGTATGTGTGGTACTCACATTAGAATTCATCTCTTTCTGAGTTTCATGTCTGAAAATAATCCCATCAAGTTTTTCTCCAATTTGTCAACCCTCTGTTCAAGACTTGTGATTGCTTCTTGTTGATTATTACCTTCTTTGGTCTGTTACGTAGGGAAAATTTCTGTAACTTTCTATATCACCCAAAAAACTGTTCATAATTAAGTAGGTTCAAGACGAGAAAATTAAGAAAAATAATTTTGATTTTGGTATAACTTAATTCATAAATTTCCATATTCAATGTAACTCAATTCTTATATTTTAGGGAAAAAAAATTATATTTCATAAAACTTGGGATAAAAAAGGGCTAATACCTTTATCAGGAACTTCGTTTCAAGCCTAGAAAGCTTGGATTTGAAGGCTACAATTTCCTTCTCTAAAATTGAAAATTTTGCCTAGAGGACATGAACATCATCCTGTTCCATTTCTGCTGCTTCCATGAACTTAAATACAGAAAAAGTATATAATCTTATATTATAGTAGATCAAACAAATTAGACTGAAAACTAAGAATGATTCTAGAATCAAATTACTAGTTTAGTCCTCATCGATTAGCAAAGACATTTGAAGACTAAAGCTCTTCATATATAACCTAACAATTGAGAAACCAAATAGTCTTTGGTATCATAAAACTGAGATCGATCGAGATTAGAAAGTAATGACCTAACTTGGAAACAGATTAAAACGATAAGATTGACACGAACTTGATTCTAATTGAGGACAAGAGGTTGAGTCTGGAAATTAAAAAATTCAGAGATACCACTGATACAGCGATAACAGAGTTTTTTAAGACGAAACATGTTTAAGAAGCCCATTCTTTATAGAGATATTTAGGTTTCTACAAAGACGATACTAGCTAGAAGAAGCTAAATTGAGAGTCTTTTGTGAGATTTTAGCTTATATAAAAGACTCATTCCAAGTCTGTTATGATCTAGTTAGGATATGATGATTTCTTGATTTTATTACTTTATAGTTCTGTATTTTTAAATTAGATTTAGCATTTGATTTTAAATTAAGCCGAAATAATTAATAAATATAAAAAAATATATCTTCCACTAAAAATCAGAGGAAGTATTTTATTTTTACTAGCGACTAAGATATTAAATAATATACAAATATATTGATTTAAATATTTTGTTTAAATGATTATAACCAATATAATTATCAGATCTATGAAGTTTTCTGGGAAAAGAGTTCTTGTCTTGATTCCCTCAAACACTATAATACATAAAGCAGAGATAAACATGAAATAGTTGTTTTTGTTGTTGTCAACGAGGAGTCAAGGAACTGGAAAATCTGAAGGAGACAGAGATTGGATTAATTAATTTAGCCGATACTAAAAACCGGTAAAAGAGGTAAATGGTATGAATTTCCAAAAAATTTTATGAGATTATGAGAGGACGAACAAGGAATTTTTCTTAGTGTGACTTTAAGAATTATTATACTTGTTATAAATGTACTTAATGTATTAAATTTTGAAAATATCTTATATATACAAGACGTCCGGTTAAAATAGTGAAAAAGAATTATATTCATAGTGCAAATTTTATTATGAAAAATCATAAAAAAATTAAATATTTTACCAGGCTCACGTAATTTAATTATCTTTTAGATTAAAGTAAAAAGATAAAAAAAAGTCATTGACCGTCAATAAGTGATAGAGAGGATGTAAGGTAAAGTTAGAAGCAATTTCGTATTTTTGAATTTATATTTTGATGTTTGTTCCTTCTCCATATAGGAGTTTTTAAGATCTTTCTTAAATAAATACTCGTATCATTTCTTGTTGGTCCTTTAGTCTAATTCTCCTAGACTCTTTGTACGTCTTCTATATACATTTTTTTTAATAATATATATAGTTATATAAAATTTTATAATACATACTTTACAACCATAAAATTATTTTCCTCAACACATGTACTCAGACTTCCACGAGATTGATAAAATTTTGACAAAGGAAAACCATTTTTGAGGGATCTTTTTTAAATTTTAATTTTAATTTGGTATCTAAAAAAAGAAGATGATATCTTAGGATATCAGACTGCTTCTCAAACACTCTATTATCATTGACTAACTTACCTAGATAGCTTTGTATTTAAAAAAAAAAAGGAAAAAAAAAAAAGAAGCTTACCTAGCTAGCTAGATTGGTATCTTCACAGTGAGGCGTAACTAAGTCAATCCTAACCAGGCAAGTACTTGGATTCAAATTACTCTTTTTTGATGTTAACAACTTAACATTGTTAGCTCCTATAAAGAAACTATGCTAATAGAATAAAATTAAATAGTTTAATATGAAAATAGAAATACATAGGTAGCAAATTAAGAATTAAAATTAACTAAGGGTTAAGAATGGTTCTTCCTTTTTAAGAACCAAAAATGTAGTTAGGGGTGGAAATAGGCCAGATCAGGTCAGACGTGTTAAGGTACTGGATGACCTGAGCCTAACTTGTGGCATGTAACAGGCCATTTTTTTAGCCTAAGCCTGGCCTATGGCCTGTTAAGGAGGTATGCAATTAAAAAAAATAAACAGGCTAACAGGTCACAAGCTTCACAATAGGTATGCTTCAAACAGGCCGAAAACAAACCTATTTCAAACAGGCAGAAAATATGTCTATTTCAAACAGGCCAAAAATAGACATATCTCAAACATGCCCAATTACATAAATTAATGATCCAAATATATAAATTAATGATCCACTTGAGATGAGATTTGATAATGGGAATTATGAGATTTATGGTTAAGATGTGAGGTGCGTGAGAATTTTTTTTCTTAAATACTTTACACACTCAGGCCGGTTTGATAGGCCTAACAGGCCTGTTAGTAAGCCTGAACATGACCTTTTTAAGAAAATAAGCCTCGAAGCAGGCCTGAGCCTGACCTTTTAGCTTGACAGGCCAGGCTTGATCATACCGGAAACAGGCCAGGCCGCCTGGCCTGTTTCCACCCCTAAATGTAGTAATAAAAACTAGAATGCAAATATTTATATTGAGAAATGGGCTTGATCCACCCTTAATGGATTAGACCCAAACCTATTGACCTAAGGGCTAAAATAAAATATCCAAATTTTTTGAGTCATTTATTAATAATATTCCTCAAATATTTAAAGCAAATGAAGGAAACGGCTTTTACCATAACATTTGGTGGGAATAGTTATTTTACGCGAGCTGTGTGATTAAAGAAAAATTCTTCTCTTTTGAGAAAAAACACACTGGTTAAAAACTCTTTTTTTCTCTTTCCTTTCAGTATGTTTGTTGTGTATTATAGTCAAACTCTACCATAGTCCAGTTTACGTGTGTATTTTAAGAATACAAAACTATACTTAAGATAAACTTGAAATCCTAAGCTTACAAACGCCAAACCTAAATCACCCATAGCCATATCTAATACTTTAGCCCGTGCCTCCTGCATTACAAAAAGCGGAACCATCAAAACATAATATATTACTGTTGTAAGTTCTCATATTTCCTTAAATATCTAACTAATTAAAAAAAAGATATAATACTATACATTTATTTATTGATATTATTTGGATTTACCAGGAAAAAGCTCCTCTGCTTGTAAAGAAGCATACATCCGATCCTTTGAATACCGGATTTGATGGAAGCCTTATATACTGTATCGCTCCTTTTATTATTTGGATTTACATGAGGATTGGAAGAATATTTATCCTGAAACTCAGATATAACAGTGATGGAATCTACTGTTGAAGAAGTCATCTCATTGATTCTGGTTTCCAACTCTGCAACTTTCTTCTCCATATTACTATTATTTTCTTCTATTTTTATAATGGCCCCTCCTTGTTCAGTAATTTCCTGTTTTCAAAACAATACAAAAAATATAACAAAAATGACCTTTAAAAAAAAAGATTGGTCTAATCAGCAATAGTGTGTAGTACTAGTATTCACATTATAATTCATCTTTTCCTAAGCTTCATGTTCCAAAATAATCCCATCAAGATTCTCCTCCAACCTCTCAACCCTCTGCTTAAGACTTGTGATTGCTTTCTGTTGATTATTGCTTTCTTTGGCTTGTCACATGATAGAAAATTTCTCACCTCCGTACACATAAAATTTACTACTTTCTCTAATTCTAGATGCAAGACGGAGTTTAGAAGTAAATTTTAATTTTTTTATTTTATCTTTATATTAATTTTTATGACTTATAAATTAATATATAACCTAATATTAAATAAAAGTATTTTAGAGAAATTATATCACACATATTATAACTGAATAATTATATTTAGTACTAAGGGGGGTATATTTCATAATCAAGAGGTTTAACTTTTTTCAAGGGCTAAAAAAAAAAAAGACTATTCCCTTTGTTTGGAGCTTCATTTCAAGCCTAGAAAGATTGGATTTGAAGGCTCCAATTTCCTTCTCTAAAGCTGATTTTTTTCCCACTGGGATTGAACATCATTATGATCCAAGTCCGCTTCTATGATCTAAAACACAGAAAAAGCATATAATCTTATATCATTGCAGATGAAACAAATTGATCAGACCTAAAACTAAAAACGATCCAAGAATCAAATTACCAGTATAATCCTCATTCATTAGCCAAAATATTTGAATACCAAAGCAACACACACATGTATGTATAAAATCTAACAGTTGAGAAACCTAATTAAGCAGTAGTTCATATCAGAACATGTATGTATGTATTATGTATGTATGTATATCAGAGATTAGAGAGTTGAGGTTAGAAAATCAAATTACTTGGATAATGTTGGAATTATAATATAAAGGGTGAAGGCTCAATTTTATTACCTACAAACATTTTTCAAAAGAGCTACAAACATCATAAATATTTTTCGGGTGCAAAAATACCTATAAATTTAAAAAAATAGACCGATAATGCCAATTTCGTTAACTTTACTTGACGGTGTTAGTTTTTTGTTCATGTGGGCTTTATCTATTTTTTAACAGAAAACTAACGCCGTCAAGTAAAGTTAATAGAATTAGCAATATCGATCTATTTTTTAAAGTTTATGCTTATTTTTACACCCAAAAAATGCTTACAGTGCTGGTATTTCTTGCGGAAAATATTTATAAGTAAAATTGCACTTTCACTCTTATATAGATATGGGTGTGCTAAAATGAAAAAGTCCCAAAAATTGCTCCAAAGAGTGTGGAGACATAAAAGTTTAAATAATAATTTATGATCTAGAGCTAGTAAATAGGTTAAGAGCGGTTGTGAGCTCGTAAGCAATTCTGACAGTTTCCTGTTTGCGAGTTATATAAGGACTGAGCACCTTTAATCAAAGGCTTATACAAATATTGGAATAAAAGTGCTTCCCATAAAACGTATACTTGCCGGCCTATTTTGTGAAATATGGACGTTGCCATGATTGCCACCCTTTTACTTTGGAATCTGGACGTTGAGATATTAAACTCATTTTAATGCCATTGAATCAAAGTTTTAATAGAACCTCTAACGTTATATAATATATTGAGGTATCTTAATTTCCAACGTTAAAAAACGGATTCAATTAAAATTCTTCATGGCTTTTAAAATCATCGTTTTATTATCATTTGGTGCTACAATGTTCAGAAATTTCACTAAGAGGGCCCAACGTCCAGAGCTTGAGAAGACTATATAAGGCAATATTTGCACGAGGCTCAAATATGCTGCTCTTGAGTTCCTGACCAGTAATTTCGGAATAGTTCTTTCTGGGATAGTTTATTTTCTTTACACAGGTGCTGCCATCAATAGGGCACTGAAGGAGACTTGGAAGATCTACCGAATTGCGAAACAAATTTAGGTATTGACACCGACAGATACATATTAAAATGATAAGAGAGTGAAACTTACCTGATTGTGATTGTGTAGAAGAGATTGAGTGTGGGAATCAGAAGATTCAGAGAGCGTGGTAACAAAGTTTCTTTAGACGAAAGGTGTTGAGGCAGCTCAGTGATGGCGCGCATCCCATTCTGGAGAGAGATATTCAAATTTCACAATACAATGGGCAAATCGATGGTGAGAAATAAATTCAGTGAGAACCGAGTCGCTAGAGAGAAGAAGCCAAATTGATTTGAGAAGCTAATAAAAGCGGACTACATGTGATGGAGTGGCGCAACAACTTGAAGGACTACTATTTTGGAGTTATGTTTCTGCATTTTTGGAAATCAAACTTGGGAAAATTGTGGATAAATTATCATTTGAGGAATAGGACTTAGAAAAAAGTAAAGTCTTGAAGTCATTTGAAAGAAATAAGTGATTATATGAAATGATAACTGTTATTGATGAAATACGGTTTTTCTCTCTCTTTTTTTCGCCTGACAATTTTCTCACTACTATCCACTCACCCATCTCCTTCATTTTTCTAACTTCACCGTTCACAAACTCCATATACCCCTCAAGTAAACTCCACAACAAAAAAATAGTTACTCCGGCAACCAATGATAGTGACCTCCACTTGCAATACCACATAAAAACTGGTGACATCATCTCCCACTAATAGGCCTGCGTTCTTCACTCCCCCCTGTTTCTTCACTCTGATGTCACTGTCTCCCTCCTTCGCCTTCTTAAGTTAGAGTGTAAATATAAATGATTTTTCATAAATTGTAATTGAGCTTATGTAATGTGCAAATCAAGTTAAAATATAAGTGACCTTCTACGAATTGCAAATAATCTTTTAGGAATTGTGAATGACATTCAGTGGTGTAAAAATTAAATTAAAGTGCAAATGTAATGTAAATGGTCTTCCATGAATTGTAGATAGCCTTTTAGGAATTACAATTGAGCTTTTATGGTGTGCAATTTCATCATTTTCTCTACATATATATTTCTCTTAAAGGACCTTAGATTCTGGATACCAATAGTTAATTAATTTTTTAATCAGTGACTTTTAACCAATTTTTTCATGAGATATAACGTTTGATTTTTAAATTTCATCTGAAAATAGTTTTTAATGATTTGTCCCCAACAAAAAATATAGACAAGCATTTTGTTTTTGACTGAAAATAGCTACTGAGATAGTATTAACGATCTCTTGTTTAAATGATTATAACCAATACGAACTATTACAAAAGTTTATGATATCTTGTTTAAATGATTATAACCAATACGAACTATTACAAAAGTTTATGGGGTTATATGTAGCTGATCTAAAATTTAAATAGATTTTGTATAATTTAGCCTATTATCATTTTTTTTTATTTCCAAATTTTTGAGTTATTTAGGATAAGTCTAAATCTAAATTTTAATTTTGTTTTAAAAGTATGTAAAATATAAGTAATATATTTAGTTTTGAATTTTATGATAATAACAAATATTAAAAGTAAAACTTATACCATTATAGATTTAACAGAATAAGGTTATTGAAGGGGGTAAAAAAGGTTATTAAAATTTTTTAAAAGAATCACATTATCTTAATTGAACCAAACTTTTCGTTTGATGTTCACTGAATCGAACAAAATCAAACATTTAAACGCCCTTAATTGACTACAACCATACTCTTTTTTTTATTTACAAGAAATTGTGGGTTGAGTTTGATGAAATTTTTACAACTGGTTGGTTTCCATGTGATATATTGAGGGTGAAACGGTAATCCTATTGTTCGTAATTATTTATCATATTATATAGTGCTTCCTCTAATTTTTAATATAAAATCTATTTATCTAATTTAATAAAATTAAGACAATTAATTATGATAATTAATATGATATATATTTTTTAAATCACTTGGGTCATTGTCTTTAATTCCTCCTTTTTTATCATCTTTATTTATTATTGTCAGAGCATTAATATGGATAAATTAAGAAAAAATTAATAAATTAAAAAAATTATATCTTATATTTAGAATCAAAATTAATTCTTAAAAACATGAACAAATATGAAAACTGTACCTTCTATTTAAAACCAAAATTCATGCCTAAAATATGTTCTATATTAAATACTAGAAGAATATTAAAATTCTTCACTAAGAAGATAATTTAAAAAAAAAAAAACAGGTTCATGTATGCAATATTAGCTCAGACAGACAAATAAAACAGATACACTGACTCCGCTATAGTCAAATGCTTGCTTGGTGATTTCGACACATTTTTTAAGCCTTATGCCAGTTGGAGAGATTGGCAAAAAAAAAAAAAAAAAAAAAAAAGCCAGTTGGAGTGAAAAATGCCGTTTGGATAGGTCTTGAGAGCTACTTTAAACTTGAAGCAACGTTTTTTTAACTTTCTTCATATTTGCAGATTTTGAAACTAACTTCTGAATATATCATCCAAACAATTTTTTTGTCAAGCTGATATTTTTATAAATTCTTATCCAAATATAAATCACGCAACATTAATTCACTTTTACCTAACTGCAATTTGCAAAGACCAATTTGGATAGAAGTCACTTTTACAAACATTAATCCAAAGAAGTCACATTGTTTCACATGACGCTAATTAACTTGTACAACTCTAAATTGACAACTTTGCATCATTCAACATGCCACTAAGTACTCAAAAACCTGCATTTATACGCAAGAGGCAAAGCTCTGATGCAGAAGTAAAGAAGCAAAATAAAAGATTCTTGAACTGATGCATGATAACAGAAAACTGACCAGCAAGCAGGCCTTTCATCATGTGGCTTCTTTACATTGGCTTTTTAAGCTTCCCAAGCTCTTTTAAAATTTCCCTCACAAGTCCTTCAATAGTGCTTCTCCTGACCTGCAACAGTAATGAATTGTCACCTTTAACGCATGCATTTATACATACATGTATATAACCAGACACATTTTCCAGTAAGTTTTACATAGTTTGAAGTGAGTCATACCATTCATAGCTCATCAATAATTGCTTTATTATAAATCTGATACTTTATATTTGATACTGAGCCAATTAAATCTAAAAATAGCAGATTAAATTAGAGCAGATACAACTAAATGGAGTGGCTTAACAATAGATCTAGCATTGGACACTGATCCAGCCCTGAAAAAAATGAAGTCAGAAAACAGATGCAGCAAAACTTGGACAACAATGGAAACAAGGAACAACCAACTATAGAAAGATTTTCTACTAATTCTGGAGTTGGATCATATGATAATATCATGAACGTCGCCAAAAAGTAACATAAGTTCAACCGCTCAAGTTATCTGTCAGCAACTTCCAGATTTAACATCATAAGATCAGAGACCCAAATAAATCATTTCTGCACCTGCCAATTAACTCATCCATAGAAGGCCTCCTTTGCATATTAAATATTTGTTCAATAATCGTGAAATACCTCCATTTTATAGTTAAAAAAAAAGTCTCAATAACATCATTTATATTCCTTCCTATAAAAAAAATAAATGAAAGTAACCCCCAAAAAAAAAACAAAAAAGAAAAGCCCACTTTCAGTTCATATGACATAGACATTTCATACCTTAAGTGATGGGATCAAAGCAAAAACCTCTTCCGATGTTTGCGGACACACATTACCAATCACACATAGCTGCAGTTTAAGATTTATTGTCAAGAACCCTACAGAATATGAGAGAACAAGGAAACTAGGAGGCGAAGGATACCTCTGCATCAGAGACACCAAGATCTGCCAAAGGCCTAATTGTTGAGTCAATATTCAAACAATATACGTATGTTATCAATAAAGAGGAAATTCGCATACAGCAAAGCAGTAGTGCTACTTATCAATGCAAACACAGCAACGCATACCGAACACAATCCTATACTCATACCAATATGAAAAATTAAGGATACTCTAGAATGCTCCTAACAGACTCCGACTTTGTATAGTGGCTATGGCTTTTGGCATACTGCAATCCCTTGTCAAATGATCTATAACAGAAAATAAAGAAAAATTTTCAGATAAACAGTATATATTAAATGACCAAAGCATCCTCTTCAACCTAAAAAGAAAGTCTTTCATGCTCCCTTACACAGGTATTTTGATAGCTGGATCTTTAGATAACATGGTCATCTGATCTTGAATTCCTAGTAATATATCAGCAGCCTCACAATTCATCACACATTTGACATCTTTGGGAAGTTCTGCATGCGGCACCAAAGGGATTTAGTACTGTTGATGTTAATCGGATGAGTATTATCATCATAGACCTAGATTCCTAAAAATAATCAATTAATACAAGAAAATATATGTCAAATGCAATTCGTTGGCCCAGTCTCATATGTAATTGTAATAAAATGTTTTTGAAAGTTAATTTAGTTTAGTTAATTAGACAAGCGGCATTAGCTATTAGTGGAATTAGCCGTTGTTGAGAGCAGCCCCGGCAAACAAGGCCTCAACTGTGTCTAATAACTAATTAGCCATATGACTTTAGGAACCCCTGTTTCCCGTGTTTTAAATGAACCCCTACTGCATTCTATATATATGGCAGCCCCTCATTGTAATCTCTCCGTTTTTGACATGTTAATGGATTCCTAGAGAATTATTCAGAAACTCTTCACTCTATCTCTCTCTGTTCTTCTCTCTTATTCCCTCTCTAATTCTTCCCTTCAACCCTCTAATCTTCTATCTATCCCTAATTTCCTAAATTCATATTACAAAGATGTATCACAGTCACACCAATGATTTACCTCTTAAAAGTGAACAAGTGCATATGCTGTTTAGGTCAACAATAAAGTAAAAGAATAAAGCGATTACGAACCCTGCTCAATCCCAAATTCTGATGATTTTGAGCTTTTAGACACAGTATTCTTTCCTCCATTTGCAACCTTCTCTCCCTTTCCTCCTTTATTCCAATAGCCACAAAAATGGAAAATTCCATAAATATAGATGTAGAAAACGTGGTACTGGTAAAATAAAGAAACGGCAATATATTTAAATATTGTAAAAGGGTATTTATCAAATATATCAAGTTAAGATAATAATACCTTTATACTGTGTGCTGGCAGCTTTCCCACCAGACATTGGAGAACTACCCGATATGGGGTCAAAAGTGCCTATAATACACAAGAAGCACGTCATTTAATTAATAAGGAAATTGTACAACTAATTGCAAACGTGATTAATATCATGTAAACTTCAGTTCAACCATCTTCAGAAAGTTCATTTATTTTCATACTCTAGTGAGAAGTATGAAGATAATAGAGCTGTGATGCTAACCTTCAGCAAACTGAACTCTCCTCCCCTTTGCTGATTTTGCAGGACTGTCATCTTTCCCTTTTAAGGATCCCACCAAGAAAAAACACAGAAGAAAAAAGGGGACAATTGAGTGTTAAATCACCGAATGGTTCAACTATAAGCATGCACCGCCAATTGATGATAGCAAGATGAAAGAACTCACGTCAGCACATAAATTTCATATCAGCAAGCATACAGATTTTCCATCACATAGGTAGCAGAATATAATGTGTGAGAACTTTTGGCATGGGCAACCTAATATGCATCCCACCTTAGATTGTCAAAATACAGCCCACTATGTTCAGCTGGCATTCAGAATGTCTATTACGAGTTTCTGTGATGCATGTCTATTGCACAAATAAAACAAGTGTTTCAATTAGTGAGCAAGATCCTATGAATGGAATTCAATCCTAGCTTTCTATGCCTTTTAACCCCAATTAGAACTTCCACTTAAAGACAAAAAATCATCAAATTGGGATGGAGGGCAGAAGCTCGGAGATGATACAGGTACTACCCTGCTCGCTTCCCTGCAGTTCTCTATACTTATTGCTTCTACCAATTTCTCTTTTGTTTTCACCAATTTCTATTGCACTGCTATAAGACCAGCAATGCTATATGGTAGTGAGTGTTGGGTTTTGAAGGGACAACATGAAGATAAAATAGGGGTAGTTGAGATGATGATGTTGAGATGAATGTGTGATCATACAAGAAAAGACAAGATTCGTAATACTAATATACGCGAACAAGTTTGAGTGGTTTCTATTGAAGAAAAAAATTGTAGAAAGGCATTTGAGGTGATTTGGACATGTTCAGCAAAGTCCATTGAGTACTTCGGTAAGAAGGGTTGATCTAGTATTATAGAGTCCTGTTAAGCAAAGTCGAGTGAAGCCGAAACGAACGCTTAATGGGGTCATAGAAAGAGACTTTTTAAATAATAATTTATCTAAATTTATGGTTTTTGACAAGAAACCATGACGTCGTTCAATCCATGTACCCTACCTAGTGCGATAAATGCTTCTTGTTGTTTCACCAATTTAGAATCCCTACTCTGTTGAGCCCAATCATTGACTATTATAAGCTTCAGAGATTACTTGAAATTCTCTGCTCATTTTCAGTTCATCTTCCTGATTTTGTGTTAGGTTTTGCTTTTTTCGGCATGGATCTATATAGGTTTAGGGTTCATTCTTCCTTCGATCTGTCCAATTGAGAACTTTTTCCTTGGGCTGTGGAAAGAAAGCCTTTCCTAGATTGCTTAGGTTTTGTGAGTACATGACAAAGGCAACAAATCCCTTCCAACTGTATATTGGTTAAATTAAATGCTTCATCCATATGAAGGCCCTCCATTGATCTTCAGCATTTCTTACTCATCACTCTTGGAAGCTGATTTTTGGTATTTAACAGTGGAAAGATGAAGATTGATCCCTTTGGGTGCTTGATTGTCCTTAAACTAAAAAAAAAAACTAGCACATTTCATAGCAGGATGAGGTCAAAATTCAATTTAGAATACAAAAAATGATACAGAGGCCAAGTTCCACCACGTAAGCAGGAAAAGAAACAAGCTTACAAACAAATTTAAGATTAAAAATATATTCCAAGACCATCAATCGGAAAAGTAAAACAAGGGGTGGAGAATAGGGGGAATAAAATAGCCAGCGGTTTCACCCCTAAAAAACGTAAGTACGAGAAAGATGAACTGACCTCCTTTATTCAGAGACGAGTACCCCTTTCCTCCCTTCTCCATCACTAGTAAAACTTGATTTAACCTGAAAAATTACAAGAAGAGAAATGCAGGCAGCACAATCAGCCCCAATGATCTTAACGACTAACAGGGTTTTATTCCGAAGTGGCGAAATTATATTCATATTTTGAACTTTAAAAGAAAGAAAGAACTCTGTTTTCACATGCGTTACCCTAGAGAGAGAAAAGATGCAGAGCCAAGCTAACCGAGAGAATCTGATCACCGCAGAAGGAGGAAACCGGAGACGGGGAATACCGAACCCAGTTTCAAGACTCTTTTAAACCCCGGCCTCGGGACCCAGAAATAATATAAGGAAAACGAAAATGGAATTAATAAAAAAGAGGGTAATTTTTGGAACGAAATTAATTATTGCACTAGGCCCACCTAACAGCAAATTAACAGACGTCAGACACATGGGATATATGGTGCCACGTGTTATTCATGTAGTTGCCAAATCTCCTTTGTTTTTGGAGGAATAAGTATATACTCTATCAACTACTAATTAAAATATAATAATTTATCTTATTTTAAATTTATATGTTTGATGAGTTATTTAAAAAAATTTAAATTTTATTGATTTAAAATAATAAAAATTTAAGGGAGAGAATTGCATTTTTTAAAATAAATTATGAAGTTTATGCTTTTTAAAATTATAAAATTTAAATTTTTTTAAATGACTTATCAACTACGTAAAATTAAAATAAGATGATTTGTTGAACTTCAACTAATCAGAACACACGTGAAGTAACCATATAAATATTTTTGTCATATTTTTGTGTAGTTTTCTATTAAGTGCCTGTTTGGGAACTCAGTGGAGAAGTGACTTTTTTCTTAATGGAGCTTTTATAAAAGCCCATTTGAAAAAAAGTCAGGTTGTAAATGTGATTTGTGTTTGGATTGGCGGTGGGAGAAGTGGCTTTTTTTAAGGAACCTGTTTGGATTAGCATTTGAAAAGCCCGTTTAGATAAGAAATGACTGAAAAGGGCATGAACCTTATTCAATACTAAGTATATATTGTTTGTATATATATATATTATTATAATTGATGTTAAAAATATAAATAAAATTTTTTAAAATAAAAAATTTAAATAATTATTGAAAAAAGAAAAATACACTGAAGCACTTAATTTAAAAAGGATACATATATATTTCAATCAGAATCTTATACATTAAGTGAATCATAATTGGATCATCTACCCCTATCAAGTTCGTCTACCCCTAACAAGTTTGTCTCTGATCATGTCACGAACATGATTCATGTGTGATGAAGATAAGGATGATTTTTTTCTTAAAAAAACAAAAGAAGAAAAAAAATTACATTTAATTCCTAAAAGTTAAATTTAACTACAGTTACATCCCAAAAAATTTTGTCAGATCATAAGTTACAAATATGAGTCTCTATTGCAACTAAAACTCTCATGTTTGTAACTCATTTTTAACAAAAAATATTTCATACTTAATACTTATCTTTTTAATATCATTTTTCCTAAAATAAAAAGTGATGCAAATTATAAAAAGTGATGAGAATTTGGAACCAAAAGCTATATGTGGTAGCTTTTGAAAAAAAACTACTTTTTAAGCTAAAGCCCATTAACATTTAATGGGTTTCCAAACTCTAAACTTTTATCCAAATGAGCTTATAGGTTCCAAATGGACTTTTTTTATCCCAAATGAGATTCCAAACAGACCCTAACAGTCCACCACCATATAAGAGAAATAATCACAAATCAAATTATTAAATTATATATGATGAAGTCCCATCAAGTTTGAGTGACATTATTTCTAATTTGATGATCCATTTAAAAGGAGGCGTGTCCACCACAGTACTCAAGCAGTGATGGTCGAGGGAGGGCTTCCTGTAGGTGGAGCCGGCGAGGGAGTTCCAATGAGGAGGAGTAGGATGGGTGTGCTCAGCCGTGTAGGTGACTATGAACATCGACGGGTCCGAGTTGTTCCTCTCCATACTTGTTTCCGAGCTAACCATCCTTTCGAGCGGTTACATCGGATTCCATCTCAAACAATCAAGTCAATAAAATTCCTGTGAGAATATAATGACGCCATCATAACCATTAACAAACAGCTTTCATCGACTCAAGCTCACAACTCCTTCAAGGGTGTGTTATTAGAATGATCTGATCCCCAGATTTCGCAAATGCCTCTATAAAAAAATTAGTCTCAGATATAAAAAGAAAGTTCAACATGAATTTTGATTTCATTAAGAATCGGTGGGATCAATATAAACCTGTGGCTCTAAGAGTGTAACCTCTCTTTGGGAATGCAAAACTTGGCCTTCGAACCAATTAATTTGAATCCTAAATCGTTAGGTTTGGTGTGATAAAGATCCGTAGGAGATTGATTCCATTAACAACCGCATAAGAATGCGTTGAATTCGGAGTTTAAGTTAAGTTGAGCCTCTCGCCCTCTCGCCATCGCCGACGTTGACGCAATATTCTTTTGATATGGATTTGGCAATGTCGTTGAAGGGAGGAAGAGAAGCGGCGGAGGAAGAGGGAGAGGTGGGGGAGTCGGTGAAGGTGAAGATGGTGGTACGCAGGGAAAGAATGAAGAGAAGGCATCCCACGTCAGCATTTTCTTAGTCACACTTCCTTACTTAATAGTCAAAATAGTCACTGTTGGTGTACTGTCACTCCGGGAGAGTAGTGGGGTGACATTGCCTATTTTTTACTTCTAAAGAGATATTGAACAAAAAAGCTTTCGAAAATACTTAGAGCTCTTGGGCATATATACTTTTGAGATAAAAAGATAACCTTTAACCTAATTAAAAATTTAAGTAAAATGACACCCCAATAAGAAATAAATAAATAAATAGAGTAAGGTTAGATAATCAAAGGGAGAATATCACCTAAGGACTTGGAAGCACCTATTTTGATGTATGGACCAATGATATTTAAAATAAAAATAATTAATTGGTAAGTCTATATAGCTTCACAACTAAAAAAAGGAGCTTTTGAGATTGGTTGAAAATAGCTTTTTAGATTGGATTTAGTCTTATATTGACTGGTTTAAAAAATTTATTATTGTTAAGACTGGACTTACAACTAGCTTTAAAAGTTACTCTTTCAAATTGGTTGGTTAGATGACTGGTGTTAAAAAGTTTTAATATACAATAAAAAAATGTCCACCTTTTAGACCAGGTAATATCATACTCGTCTAAAATGTAGGCATTTTTTTTAAAAATGTATAATTTATTTCGTTTCACATAAGCCCTATTGAATATTATTATTATATCTAAAATCCATATAATGCAATATAAATTCTACTGCGAGAAATAGCCCTAAAAACAAAAGTGTAATCGATGTGAAAAATAAATATAATTAATAACTATTAATCCAAAGCCCTATATTATTAGATAATTAGTAAATCTTGATTTTGACATTAGTTCTTTCAATGTTTACTTTTTTTTTTTTTGCTTGCATTTTCCCCACCTCCAAGGGAGTTAGATGATTTGTTAGTCTTTGATTTAGTAGATGCAATTCTAGACTAGGTATTTGCATGTTGTTGACGTATGATTTATGTTATGAGCATTCATATAGTTGAATACAACTACCCATGGATTTGCTGCTAAGTTATTATACTTATGCATTTTGATCCTTTTGAACCTCAAATATGAAATGGCTTTGCCCTGTCCCAATCTAAAGTGATAAGGGAAAAGATTCTTATTTAATGAACTTGAGTATAACAGTCCACGTATGAGAACTGGATTTTATATGTGTGAATATAATCTTGTGGGGAGGTCTTGGTTGAGAATGAAACCAAACTGAAGGCTATCTGTTAACGAGCTATATTGAAATTGAAGCAAGCATGAATATACTGGCCTACCTATATCCGCGCATACATCACATATTGGGCACTTCTCAACTCATCAATATAAGGTCTAATTGGGCACTTCTCAACTCATCAATATAAGGTCTATTTAGCCTCTCTGCAATATTGATCAAGCACATCTTATACATCCATTTAACTTGTTTGCAATATGCACACACCTTGTATATCCATTTTCATTGCAAGTTCAACCTTGTGATATATATTGTAGTTGAAAGACACAAGGTGTTTGTACATTGCGAAAAGGATAAAGGTATAAGAATGAAATCGGATGCCCATTTTAACCCTTGTAAATAAAAAGTGAACGTTAAAAAAGTAAATAATATTTACATCGGTCAAAATTCAAATGAAAGTTTAGGTTAACATGAATATAATTAAATTGAAGATCAAGATCGAATAAGATGGAGACTAGAAATTAAAATATTTTTTAATTAATTATATATTTTTTAATATGTACTTATGCTGCCCGATATATATATATATCGGGCAGCATCAGTACATATTAAAAAACATTTTACATAATAAAAAAATTCATCAATCTTCCTCTTCATTGTTGAAAATAGAGGAGGAAGAAGGAGAAGGGGAAGATGAAGAGGCGGGTCATCCGAAAAAGTGAACTCGACATCATTGGCATGGAGTACAAGGATGAGTTTGCCATTGACAGTGTGGAGCAATGACGCGAATCTTCAGAGGTATTTTATGATCCACCCTTGCATGGAGCTGTTGAAGAAGTTGCTTGGATAAAGGTGGCGGAGAAGATAAAGAAGGCGGTGGAGGCAGCTCTAGAGGAGGAAGAAAAGGAGGATGAACAAAATTAACACTCTTGCGTACTATATTGATATTCTAGAGATAAGAGGAAAAGGAGCTGAATCTAAAGAAACAAAAGCAATAATGAGTAAATACATCAAGATGGATGAAGATTAATTAATTACATTTATTGAAGTGGCCTTAGATTTCAAAGAGACGTACAGTTGATAAGTTTATTTTAGAAACTAAAGAGAGTCTAAAACATTTAACACTGGATATAAAGGCATGAAAGTATCTAAAATAATATGTAAACTAGATGTTTTAGCGTTCGGTGTAAAAAATTTAAAATTTTCTTAATATTTAATACTTATCAATACCGCATTAACTTAAAATTGGTCTAGAAAATATTATTTACACTGCTCATAAGCGCACCGATGTTAAGTTATATCTATCATAGCTTTTAAACCATTTCCACGTATAGAGGTTTAGAGTCGACTTTTTTTCTAGTAGTATTTACATAAATTTTAAACAAGATCCATGTAGTTTGGATTTAATCAAATCTTTATAGTTTTACTATTAAAAAGGCAAAATATTCAAGTATGTAGGGAATGAAAGGGTGAAAAAAATTAGACTTGAAATTTAGAGAAAAAAAAAAGAATAAAGAGGAAAGACGTAGCTGATTAGTTTGATCATCGATGAGATTAAAACGAAATATTCCAATGTTAATCACAAGAATCTCCAGCATCACAACAACTGCATTTACGTTTAGCATAAAAAAATTAATGGGTTTTTAAATATGTCACATCTTTAATAAAGATTGGCCCAATACATATGGCACTCTACCAAGTAGGATCCGGGGAAGTGATGAATCTACATAGCCTTGTCTTTAATATATAAACAAATTATAAAGCATGTTTCTCAAGCAAGGATAAACTTTTTACAACTCTAGAAAAGTTAGTGTTAATTACAAAATAATTTAGTTTTGCCAAAAAAAAATTACAAAAATAATTCAGACAATAACTCAGTTCCAACAATTCCAACATATAATTACGACAAAACATACAATAACAATCTTTTGATCCCAAAAACTTTAAAAAAATGACATCTAAAAGATAAGGTAAAAATGATAAATTTGTTATTTTCAGAAGGAATAAGGATGGTTTTCGTCATTATCTTCATCTTATTCCTTTTCTTTTTCCCTCCCTTATTTGCAATGGCAGCCATTTCTGGATCTGTGCATATCTAAATCTCCCCAAATCTCCATGGCGAAACGGTGAGACACCCCAATATCCTATTTTGCCCCTTTTTTTATTTCCCTTGACGCAAATAAATATAAAAAAATTAAAACAACCAATTTGTACAATGGAGGAACCTTATCTATCCAAAAAGAGAAGATGAAGTTCGACTAGACTTCATGAACGCCATATCCACCGTTTATCCTATTACTAAATACCTCACAACTTCATTCCTTCATTTGTGCATGAAACATCAATCCGAGCTAAGATTAGTGTACATTTGCTGAAACTTACATGGGTGGTGAATTTATTTCATGAGTAAAATACAAAACTGGGAAATGTGGTGACGATGTCTCTGCCAAGTTAAAAAGAGAAAGACAGTCAGGCATTAGAAGCAAAACCTTGATGACAAAATATGTCAAGGTTAATGTACATGTCCATAAATGCGTCACAGGCATTAGAACCTATGAGTATCATTACCGAGAAAAAAGGGTGTCTCTACTAATCTCTTTCTCTACTTTCTCTCAACTTCATTTTTTAATCATTGGATTAATTTTTAATAGTTAAGAGTCATTCTGTAAAAATATTATTATCATTTGATATTTAATATCACAATATCGAGAGCGAGGCGCTGTGATATTACAAATGATATTAGAGTTAATGCTCGAATCAGTATTCCATTACAAATGATATCAGAGTCAGGAGTTGGAATGTTAGGGATGGTATCAGATTCAGGCACTGGGATGTTACAAATAGTATCTTCCATGAGTGTGCTCATATGAAATACAAATATCAACACACAAACCTAAATTAAAATATGAAAAAGGCAAACCTAGATTAAAAGATGACAAGTGGGAATAAGTTCCACTGAGCACGCTCTCCATTTTCCTCCACTACAGCAAATGATATCAGAGCCAGGAGTTGGAATGTTAGGGATGGTATCAGATTCGGGCATTGGGATGTTACAAATAGTATCTTCTATGAGTGTGCTCATATGAAATACAAATATCAACACACAAACCTAAATTAAAATATGAACAAGGCAAACCTAGATTAAAAGATGACAAATAGTGGGAATAAGCTCCACTAAGCACGCTCTCCATTTTCCTCCACTGCAGCAAATGATATCAGAGCCAGAAGTTGGAATGTTAGGGATGGTATCAGATTCAGGCATTGGGATGTTACAAATAGTATCTTTCATGAGTGTGCTCATATGAAATACAAATATCAACACACAAACCTAAATTAAAATATGAAAAAGGCAAACCTAGATTAAAAGATGAAAAATAATGGGAATAAGTTCCACTGAGCATGCTCTCCATTTTCCTCCACTACAGCAAGGCAATGACATTTTATTCAGAGAAGAGGAAACATAACATGTGAACATTTAAATGATAGGAATTAGAATTATTGAAAGATGAAAAATAGTAGGAACAACTTCAACTAAGCATGCTCTCTATTTCCCTCCACTATAATAAGGCAATGTCATTTGATTTAGAGAAGAGTAGACATAACATGTGAGCATTGAAATGATGGGATATGGGGTAGTTTGGACTTTTGAGTAACACCGTGGCCTTTGTCCTCCCACAACTGCCTAAATAGCTAACGCTTGTCTTTGTTGCCAAAGTATCCAGAAATTGACTTAATGGTTATATACATAACCACCATCGCATACCTAAAAACAATTTGTAACAGCTCTATAACCAATTTCTATCCATCAGGGACCTTCTTAATATCATCATATATTATAAGTTTAAATTATATATGGGAGCCTAAATCCATGATACATGAGAATCTAAACCACTTTAAATGAATTTGAGTTTACTTCTCTAGTTTTATGGGTTTAGATTATCTAGAACTAGTTTGAACTAATTTTGTTTTTGTTGGAATAGCAATATATATAGGGTGTGAACTGTGTGATATGAAAGGCTAGCTGTGAGGCTATATAATAGTGGGTTTATCCTAACGCTGGTTCTGATATTAAATACAAATAGAGTGCATATAAGGTGTATGAGGCAATCTTTTCTGAAAAGCTTTCAAATATGATTGAAGATCATTGCAAAGAAAAAGTTAAATAACTATTGAGTTACTTCTAAAGAGAGATTGTAGAGGGCAAATATGAGGCTACATAAGAATGTTCAAGATGCTGTACAAATTGTGAAGGTTTCATGAAGATAGTATATTTCTATGCACTGAGGTTTTATTATGTTTTTGAACTTTTTAATGATGCTGTCAAAGTTTCTACGCATAGAAGATACTATATTTTGTTTTTTTGATTCCTCTCTTGTGATTCAATATTGAAACTCTCTGGGTTTGGAGTTTCACTGAACTTTGAACACTATCCCGGCTATTATGTGGATTATTTTACATATAATTTCCAGTATAACATCTACCATTTAAAAAAAGTTAATTAGGTTTCCTTAGCAGAAAATAGTACAATAATAATTTATAATTTTTTTCTTCTTCGCATGTGAGAGAGAAGAGTCTATTTGTAGGTAAAATATTGGGAATTAATGAATGAATGAAACATGAAATAAAACATTAACAATTTTTGAAAATGATGAACACAGGGTCCACTCTTTCTATAAAAAGTTTCACCGTCAGAAAATAAAAGATTTTCGAATTACACTAAATTGCCAAGTATTTTATTTTTATTATTTTAGTTAGTGTAATTTGTAACTATCTCTAAGATATTTCCCTTTATTTTTTGATAATATTTTATTTTTTATTTTTTGGCTCAAAAAATATTTTATTAAATATAAAAAATAATTTTTAATTTCTAAAAATCACTAGCTCTAGAATCTAGAGGGATGCCATTTATAAGATTTCAAAATATTTTAAAACTATCTTTTTATTATCTCTTTATTTTTAATATATTTAATTTAAAAATATTTTATTTTATATCTTAATATTTTGAAACACTTTGTCATTTATAATTTTTCTCTTGGATATATTTCTTTGTTTTTCGAGCATATTTTATTTTTTATCTTTCATTCAAAAAGTATATTATGAGATATAAAAATAATTTTTTTTCTAAAAATAACTAGTAGAGTGAACAAGAGGATGCAACTGATAAGATTTAAAAATATTTTGAATTTTTATTTTTAATATATTTATTTTTAAAATATTTTATTTTATATTTTTATATTTTAAAATATTTTTTAATTTATAAATTTCTTTAGGATATCTCTCTTTATTTTTTAAGAATATTTTATTTTTTATCTTTATTTTAGTTATTATAATATTCAAGCGTACGAGATGTTTCTCTTTTTTATAGGCTGTTTGGGACAACTTTTCTGATTCGGGCTTATTATATAAGCCGGATTCACATAAATCGAGATAAATTTCCTCAACATATTTATCTCGTAGACCGTAAAAGCTACCTCGTAGACCGTAAAAGTTACTTCGTATTCCGTGAATCACAATTCATAAGCACTTATGGAGCTTCCATAAGCTAATCCAAACGAGCTCGATCAAAAGATCAAAATCTTGGAAGAGTAGATTTTAGTAATTTTGAGATGCTATTTTAGATAACTCTTAAAAAACTAAATATCATACAAATATTGAGCAAGAATTTTTTTTAATCAAATTATGCTGAGATATCATCAAATTTCAAAATAATTAAATAATTCAAATTTTTTAAAACATAGCAATTTGGATTCACATTTACTGCTAGTTATAGTGATGAATGCAATCTAAACCTTTCAAATTTTGTTTGGATGGTTAAGATTTAATGGTTTTTGAAACAAAATAGGTACGGGTATAATGTTTCAATAATCAAAAAATATTTTTAGTTTATATTTTACACTTGTTAAAACATTAAAAGTATAATAATAAAATATTAAATTAAAGGGCTCTTTAATTTGAGAAGTATCAAATCTGGAGCAATTTGTTCGAGTTATTATCTTAGTTAAGTTTGACTATTAGTTGACCAAATATGCTAAGCCAGTAGTTCACATGTCATCCATGTTATTTTTGTTAAAGTATAAATTTACCCGATAAGTTTTCACTTAAGAACAATGCTACTCCGAAAATTTCCAAATTGTTATAATGCCGCTCAACATAATAATGATGTGGATGACATGTAGACTGTCAACTCAATATATTTAGTCAAATAATAGTCAAACTTAACTGAAATAATGGTTAAAACGAAATTTCTCCACATTTAACACTTTTGGAGCAAAATTTCTTTTAAAAAACTTTTGGGAAAAAATTACCCCTCTGTAAAAACTTTTGGGGCCCTTTAACCCTAAATTAAATACGAATGCTACAAATTTAATTTAAGGTTAAGGTTCAAATTCACTCTATAAGTATTTATAAAGGAACAATATCACTCTATAAATTTTAAACTGTAATAATGTTACCCCTACCATTTAACAAACTTAATTTTATCGATTAAATCAGATTGTTTGACTGTTGTTTATATGGGATCCTACGTGGCGGACAAACTCATCATCCAACTCATTTTTAAATGTAATTACCTTGACTTTGAGTGACCTATCCTTCTTTCTTAGCTTAGACTCTATATCGGAACTTCATGCCAAACCTAGAATTTCATAATACACCCATAAATCGTTCTTCTATGCATTGCAGAGATAAACAAGAAATGAGAATGAAGAACCTAGAAAAAATAAACAAGAAAGGAGAATGAAGATCCCAAACTTAAAAGAAAGAAAGGAGAAAAAAGTAAACCCAGATTCATGCCCGACCCAAAAACTTATTATGCGAAAAATAAAAGTAAATAGACCAATAGCAGTAAAATATCATGCATCTATGCTTATTAACATTGGTCATCTAGACAACAATAGTTTCTACAATGATAAATTCATCACATTTACTATGTGTGGTTTCATTTGTGCATAAGAGATGTTAATAGAGCATTAGATTGTATATGGCAGAGAAGAAAGCCGAAGATAAGAACAACCACCACCAGCCAACATGAATGGAAAATTAATCTAGAATAACCCAAAATCATAAAATTAGATCTAAGAAATCAGGAAACACATCCAGACAAATTTCTCAAACATATGTTCGTTGGAATGATCTGTAAGCACAAATAATCACTACCTAAGGCCACTTTTCATCCAGTCCAACTCCTTCTAACCATAGATAAGCGACGCTGATCGGTGTAGAGGAAGATATGTCGCTAGGGTTTAGAGGAGAATTGAGGACGGCAATGGAAGAAAAGATAATTAGGTCTGAGAGTGAGGAGGGAAACGACGGAGATGGAGAGTGGAGTTTGACAGCGGCAAGCTGTGGTAAGGACGGCAGTAGTGACGGCAACCTAGACCGAAGAAGATGTCAGAGTGGCGGGATGGGTTTTTGGCCAAATAAGACACACCTGCCACGTGGATTATATAAAAAAATGAGATCGATGCCATATGGGCTACCTATATCGGCATAAAAGAGTCAAGTAGTCAACTAACGGTTAAATGTTTGAGCGGAGGTAACGGGATGACATTGTTACATTTTGTGTTTGTTTGGTAGAGCGATCTTGAATCGGGTTTATTATATAAGCCCGATTCACATAAATCGAGACAAATCTCCTCAACATATTTATCTCGTAGACCGTAAAAATTACTTCGTATTTCGTGAATTACAATTCATAATCACTTATAAAATTTTCAACCGCTATTTTAAACAAACTCTTTATAATTTGTAAGGTGACATTAGCACGCCTAATTATTTAGTCCTTTTAAAATTTTTTTAAGGCGACATTATTTCACTGCGGATACTTTTAAAAGGTATTTGTACCTTTTAATTTAAATGAGTCTGCCTTGTGATAAAAAACTCTTGGCAAGCATAGAAAATGCTCCCATAAAAATCCTCAAAAATGTCATAAAATTTTAAAATGACTAAATAATTAGGCGTGCTAAAAATTGAAAAATTCCAAGCGTCAAATGGAAGAGGGTTTCAATAAAGTCCTCGAGTCGGGTGTGCTCGATTTCGTGTGTGCTCCAATTATTTAGGATCATAGTCCACAAATAAATATCCGATTATTTAGGATAATGACTTTTTATTTTCTGCCTTTATTTTGGACCTTTTAGTTGTTGTTAGTTTGGAATGAAATATAATATTTCCTGTTGGCAAAAAGAGGGAGAGAGAGAGAGAGACTTTTGTATCCTTTAATTTTAAAATTTATTGTTTTACCGAAATGCTCTTAAGCCCATTCCATACGTACTACTTGAACTTTAGCGTTCACTTTCTCTACCGATCTCTTTCAAACCCTTGTCGGAGAAGAACCTTTCGATACAGTCGCTGTCACTCTCACCATGAAAGTTATATTCCCTACGACATCTTAGTTAACATTTTCAAAAGACTTGCGGTGAAATCCCTAATCCGATTTCAATGTGTATGCAAAGATTAGAAAAATCTCATCAAGTCTCCTTTTATCCAAGACCACTTCCACCACACCCCTCATCAAAGCCCTTTCCTTCTCCTGTCATGGATAAACCGTAGCAAGTCTTCATTACTTGATAAGCGCATTGGATTACTGGATCTTCACAACAAGCGAGCCCTTGAAATTCAAAAGCCGCCACCTTTGATCGATTCATTATCCTTGAGATCGTTGCTTCTAACAATGGCTTGGTCTGTGTTCATGTGGATGATAAGATTCTGTCGTCTCTTCCTCACGATCCAAAGAAAAATGGTACAGCTCCCCCTTACCTTTCATTATAGAATCCAGCAACTAGACAGTTCAGAAAGGTGCCAAGAACTACTAAGGAGTTTAATGGTTACTGTATAGGATTTGGGTAATTTACTCCCATATATGTATTAATAATGATTACAAGATAGTGAGAATTCATGTTGATCTATCGGACTCTCTCGTTAATCCGGTTGAAGTTTATTCATTAAACTCTAGGCCATGGAAAGAGATAGAATTTGAAAACTTAGAGGGCAAAAGTATTATTAATAGTAGATGGGGAAGTGTCATCGGTAATGGTGTTATGTATATTGCCTTGGTCGCACGCAGAATGATGCACTTTCAGTTGACCTAACAAGATAAGTGTGTACCTCGAGACCATTGCTTCATTTAAAATATAGTTTAATTAAAAGCCTTGTGTATGAGAACAAACTTGCTCTAGTTGCTTGTAAAGGATTTAATTTGATTCATTTGTGGGTGATGGAGGGGGATACATGTGAATGGATTTTGAATAAAGTTATATACCGACAATCTATTTGCAATGACAGCAGCAACAGCTACATCAGTGACTATTTGGAGGAATAAGATTGTCTTTTGTCCCTTTTTCATCATAGAGAAGATTATAGAGGGCAACATTTGTGTTTGCTCAATGTCACTACAAACGAGTTTCAAACCAAGCTTGTTACTAAATATGGCTGTATTTGTAAATGTTATAATTATGTGGAAAGCCTTGTATTAATTGGAAACATCAATGATGAATAACCATATGATGATCCCAAATTTTAGTTTGTATAAACTCTTTTTTATGGAAATAAATTCATAATCGTTTATTTGTATATAGTTCAGTCCTTTTGGCGAAAACATGATACCAGATGTTGCTAGTCTGATCTATCTGACCTATGTATGAACTATGATATTGGGCTGTTTTGTTGGTGGTGTATGGTTTATTTTGGATTTGTTATTTCATGTAATATACAAATGGTTTTCATTATATATGGAATTAGTCTTAACAAAAGTAAGTGAAGCAATTTTTAGTTTCTCGTGTTTAATTCCATTCCTAATCACTCGTATAGTAAGTAGCTTTTCACTTGAAAGTTGTGTCCAATGACAGCTACATTTTGTATAAAAAATCATAAATTTAGAGTTTATGGTTCAGGATTTAAGATTTGTTTTGTTTTGTCTTAAATTTCACATTTTAAAAAATATTACATTCAATACATTCATAAGATTAAATTTAAAACTTCAAATTTGAATAATTGAATTTTGTTTCCTTTCTTGCTCTTCTCTCTAGTGCATTCAATGCCATGTTAATTGTGATTGGCCCAATTTCCCTTTCATGAAATCAGGTTAAAGAATAAAGTCCGTTATATTGCTTGATGGACATGTAGTTTGCTTATTTCCTTTTATATAACCCTTTTGTTTCAGCGTTTTTATTACTGCCCGCAATTTATATTTATTAATAGGTTAATTGATTGATTGATTTGCATTATCTTACTTGCTATGATATGATATGAAATTTTTATTAATTACTGCGTTTTCCTTTTTATCTGTTAGAATGTTTCCATTAAACTTATCTAGGAGATAATTTATTGACAAGTGAGATTAGCAAGGTTAGCATTTACAATTTATATTCTATTCATTTGTTAAAAAAAAAAAAAAACTCTCTTGTCAACTTGTACGTTCATGGTTAACTAGACTGATTACCTCGATGTGATGGAGGGTTTGGGTTATCTTATAATCATTTTTCTCTTTTTCTTTTTAAAATCTCATCTTTACTCTTGGATTTTTTTTAAAAAAATAGATAGTTTAAATTTAATATTTTATAAAATTATTATCTTGAACATAAATAAATAAAATTTAAAATTCATAACTACAATACCAAAAAATTAATAAAAAATTAATTTATAAAACACTATAATAATAATTTTAAAAAATGTAAAATCTAAACAATCAATTTTTCATCTGAGGTAGGAGATGGGATTCTGAGGATGTCTACTCCCACGCGATGGCACATGCCATGTCATGAAAAAGGGATATGGAAATTATTTTCAAATCAATATCAATATTTAATAGTGTCGGCTTCCTTTATATCGTTGTTTTCCTCATTCATTATTGGTTTGTATTGTTTAAATTTTCCTTTAAAATTTTTTTTAAAGGAAAATTGTCTATAAATACTTTATAAAAAACTTATTTACCAAATAAGACTTGTATATGCAAACAATCTTTTCTATGTGCAAAAAATATTTTCTTATATTTAAACAATTTTCCTTATGTTCAATATATATTCCCTGTGTAACATTCCTTTTTATATAAAAGATCTTCTCTTATATGCTTTCAAGTTCCATTTAATAAATAAATTTTTAATGAAGTATTTATGAATAATTCCCATCATTCAATGCCTTCACAAGTTTACATTTCAAATTCAATTTCAAACTTTTTGGATTTTATTTCCTTTCTTTTTTCTTCCTTCTTTTGCATTTAAATGCTATCTTAATTTTGATTGGCCTAATATCCCTGAATATTTTTCCTTACTATTAGCGGAAAGCCCAAGCTCTTCTCTTTGATTGGCAAGTAATGCAATTATTTCATTTTCTAAATACTTTTGATGTGTGCGATATTTCCTATTCAAAAAACTTTTATTACTTGATTTATTTGATAGTCCTTTACTTGGATAACTTTTATATCTCTTTGTGGGATAACTTTTTTACCCAAAAAGATATTAAAAAAGGATTAAGAAGGAAAAAAGAGGGAATTTTAAATTAAAAATATATAAATATTTTGTAACTATAAAATCTTAAACAAAGTCTTTTATAAAATATAAAGATTTTATAGTTCTAAATTATATATCTCATAAAAAATAGAGGTATCAGTAGATTCCTCACATATTTAAAAGAAAGCAAAATTTGAAACCATCAAAACTTAAAAATAAAGTCTTCTTAGAACTACCTTCTTGTTGGTGATAGCCCCATAATAGTGGTATCTATATGGGTAATGTTCAGTGGTTCTATAAGCATCTTACATTCCGGCTAACATACATGTGTTATTCTTTAAAAATGTTTGTAGTTGTGTTACACCCTATATCACACGATGAACCAAATGATAAGGGTATATATAAGAAAAGTTGTTATACTTACAACACAATCAATATAAGATCATGCACAACAATAAGGTAAATAAAAATATTTCTAAAATTGACATTATAATCAAAAAATATTTCCAAGCACCATCATGAGCAATCTCATGGTTTCCTTTGATCAAATGTTAAATCCTGTATCACACCATGAACTAATTGAGAAAGGTATATATAAGAGAAGTTGATATAATAACAACACAATTGGTATGAGATCATGCACAACAATAAGATAAATAAAAATATTTCTGAAACCAGACATCTTATGGTTGTCAAATAAATGCAATGAAAATAAAATTTTATAGAGAACTTTGATGCAGTTACCAAATTCTCAATAGACAACATGGGGGAGGCTAACAGCATTGGGTGCGGAGAACATGCAAGGTGAAAATTGGGAAGAGAGGAATCTATTTCCTTTCCATTATAATAATATTTCTATAAAATATTAAATGTAGACCATTAGATCTTGATACAATAATTATAAAGGGAGTAAATGATGAGAGTGAATGGAAAAGAAAAGGAAACTCCAGAAGAATATGCTTAGAGAGTATTTTATGAAATATAAAAATAATTTTTAATTTCTAAACATCATTAGTAGTGGGATTTAGAGGAATCCAATCTAATAAGATTTCAAAATACTTTAAAACTACTTTTTCATTATCTCTTTAATTTTAATATATTTACTGTGATATCTCTCCTTGAGCAATGACATGGGGACGCTAATGGCGTGGTGAAGAATAGATTAAGAGAAATTTGCTCAAAAATATTTTATGAAATATAACAAATTAATTTCTAAAAATCACTACTAATGGGATTGAAAGGGATAGAACCTGATAATATTTAAAATATTTTGTAATTTGCATCTATCTCTTCCATTTCTCTTCTCATTTTTTGAGCATATTTTATTTTTGATTTCTAAAAATCACTAGTACTGAGATGGAGAGAGATACAACACGATTTCAAAATATTTTAAAATTATCTTTAAATTATATCTTTATTTTTAATATATTTATTTTAAAAATATCTTATTTCATTTCTTAATATTTCAAAAAAAATTATAATTTATAGCTATCTCTCTGATATCTCTTTATATTTTCTGAGCATATTTTATTTTTATATTTATTTTAGTTGTTACGATAATCATATTTATCACAGGAGGAGGGATTTTCTTAGATCAAAATCTTAGAAGAGGTAGATTCAATGATGTTGGGAGGCTACATGGGGTAACTTTTAAAAATAATAAGTATTATAAAAATATTGAGATATAACGAGATGGTTTTTTTAATCAAAATATGCATAGAGATATCATCAAAATTTAAAACAACTAAATAATAAATCATTTTAAAAATATAGCAATTTGGGTGAACATTAACTGCTAGTTATAGTGATGTATGCAATCTAAAACCATTCAAATTTTATTTGGATGTTAACATTTAATGGTTTTTTTTGAACAAAACAAGTGTAATGTTTATAATTTGTAATGTACAAGGTAAATTTTTTTTAAAGAACCATACTTACATTAAATTTTTTATATCTATTATATCAAGTTAAAAGTCTCATAGTTTGTCAATAATAACTAGAAAAACAACGATTAACAAGTTATATGACTATTTTGATATTATTTTCTTTAATTGGGATCTTAGTGTCATTTTTTCTTTTTTAACGAGTATTTTCGAATATTTTTATGAGAGCATATTTCATGTTTATCAAGAGTTTCTCTTCTCGAGACAGACTCATCTAAATTAAATTTGAAGTATTCAAATTTAATTTAATATTTTATCATTATGTTTTTTAATGATTTAATATGTGTTCAATATAAAATAAAAATGTTTCAACTGTACGTTGCATTCTTTTTTGAAAAAACTTGAAATTACAAATTTGAATCATTAAAGCTATTTTGTTAAAAAGAAAAACCATTAAATCCTAAACATCTAAATAAAATCTAAAGGTTCAGATTGCAAGCATCACTATAACGAGAATTTAAAGTGATTGAACCCGAATTTCTATTCTTAAAAATGATTTATTATTTAATTGTTTTAAAATTTGATGATATCTCTTGAGGATTTTTTTTTAGCCAGCAAGATATATATCTCCTGATGTTTTGATAAAAAAAAAATCTTTATGTATATCAATATTTTTATGATATTCTTTCTCATCAGATCAGATTATATTTAAAACACTACTAGAAAAAACATTTTTAACGTTCCTTATTTGGGACTTTTAACTTCCTTTTATGGGCGAACGCGTATGTCAGCGACGTAATAAATTTGGACTTTAGACGTCTTTTGTGAAGGGAAGCCTAAAGTCCCCGTTTAGATTTTTTTTTTTAAATTAGGGACTTTAGGCGTCCCTTTTAGCAAAAGGGACGCCTAAAGGTTTTTTTTTACCATACGGTGCTATTTGTATTGTTTCTGGCCATTCTGAAAGCAAACAGCAACGTAGTCTCCTTATTACACAAAAAGGAAACATACAGCACACAGTATATAATTAACAAAACACAACATCTACCTCTAATGAAACATTCATGCACTACAGTGTTGACAGAAATGTTGTCCACTAATAAACAACTACTAAGTAAATGTACAGGAAACGATAAACTTCTACAAATCAACGTGTTGAAGAATCCTCCCAGCCAACAAGTCTCTGATCAAATTAATGTCTTCATATAAGTAAGCAGCATCATTATCAAAGATCTGCAAATTAGAAAATATGATTATACGAAATCAATGAAATTAAAGGATTGTTTAGCAATTCAACTAAAATACACTCAAAATATTATCATTTGATTACCTGTTGAAAATCACTTGTAACGCCACTTTGAATGATATTATACATGTAAAGTAGAACATAATAGCCACATTCAGTACCACCTGGTTGTTGAGGGCACTATAAATCAAAAGCAATTGGTTAAAATCAATAACATACATCATTTATAAAACAACCCTAAATAAAAGAACTTAAATTATATTGGAACCACGCATACTTTGGGATAGAACCACTTTGGCTTGCGAACAACTCTACCCTCACGTGACCCGCCAAACATTCTATATGTTTGGGTCGCACTACCATTAAAATGTAAAACATTTTAAGTTAGAACAATTTATTTAAATCAAGCATTTCTTTAATTAATAAAAAAGAAATAACTAACGTGTTTAAGACGGATTTTGTGTCATTGTCGGGCTTTTTTGTCAAGGAATCAAACCAATAGATTTCATTGAGGCGTGGGCAAACAACACACAGGCTCCAATGGTAACTACAACAATACACAGATTAAAATGAAGTTTAGATTAGAAGTAAATTATTTCTCAAACATCCAAAAATTTTTTTTTACTACATACCCTTGAACAATTGGCGCTAGATAACATCACAATTTGGTCGCTGCTATTGTAAAGCCCACATAATGCGTCCTTTGTGTGACATCATTTTTATCCGATGTCGTATTTGCCGGACACAAGAATCCGTATAAATTTGGTCTTTCCATATCAATGCATATGTGGTAGAAGGACCTAAAGTAGAAATAAAATGACCAATGAATTATTGAACTTATGAAATCTTGAACTTAGAAAAGAAAAACTAACCAAATGTCAAGTTTAACCCATCCTGCATCTATCTCCTCCAAATGCAAAAACTCCTTAAGATCTTTATTGTCGATCGTGTAGGGATACGTCAATTGTGTACCCACAATCCCTGGAGGCATATTGAAGTCGACTTGGGGAATACCTTTGTAAATCTGTTGTAGCCGTGCTAGAAAGGGCCATTTCAGCGCATGTTGCTCCTCCTATAACCATAGAAAACAAAACCAATTATATTACAATGATGCCAATAAATGTCAAGTGATATGAATATAATTCCTACTATTGGTGGGGTTGCCAACGTGGCAATAAGATATTGAGGCCAAAGGATGAAACCTCCAATTGCCTGACCTAGCGTGTCAATCTCAACGTCAGGGATAGGGATGGATGCACCTTCTTCCCCCTCATGAACATGTGTCACTGTCACCTTACGTAAATACTGTGGAATTTGATTATGATAGTGGGTGGTAGCTTGTGTGTAAACGAGAGCATCGGCTACAACACGAATCATGGGGGCATCCAAATAGAGGATACACAATTCACCTGACTCCGAAGTGGCAGAAGGCTGGCCTAGTGGTTCTGTTATGTGAGAAGGCTGGCCACAGGGTTCTGTACTATGGGAAGGCTGGACAAGACTATGGAAAGGAGCGGCAACAAGTTCTGGAGTGTGGGAAGGTTGGACAAGGGGTTCTGGATTGTGGAAAGCCTCGGCAACGAGTTGCGGAGTGTGGGAAGGCTGGACAAGGGGTTCTGGATTGTGGAAAGCCTCGGCAACGAGTTGCAGAGTGTGGGAAGGCTGTACAAGGGATTCGTCCGGTGGGTTGTGACTTCCTTTAGTGCTGGGGAAGGCCGGGGATTCCTTGTTTCTAACCCTAGTAGCCTCCATGTGATGAAAATAAACCACGATTTCATTTCACCACGTAGTTGTGTCATTAGCTCATCTCCGAGCTCTTCTCGGATTTGATCGCGAAGCTTATCCACAAACTCTTGACTGGGTTAAGCTTGTGAAGAATATATCGAGGCTTTACCAAAATACTTTGAAATACCAACTCCCCTCGGCTCCCCTCTAACACGGCCGGGGTATTCAGCCTTCCCAATCGCTGTTGCCAATATGTTCCTCCGTTCACTTGGAGTGAACGAACCTTGGCTACTCTGCTCTTCGAGTTCGTCCTGTAGCATACAATTCGTTATGAACGAAAATTAAATGCTAGAAATGTGAACGAATTTCACAATTAATTACTTATGCTATTACTACTTACAATCCTCGAGGCAACCTCAGCAATAGTCGGATTTATATATTTGCCACCCTTAATCCTCCCTGCTTTCTATTTTTTGTGATGCGGAGGAGGAGCTGGCACTTGCACAACAATGGAAGTATCCGATTTCGCAGCTTCCTTCATTTTTTCCAGCTCTTCTGCTATCATCGTCCGCTCCAGCTTCTTGTAGCCACCCCGAGACATGCAATGCTGGTACTGATTTGCTTCTTGCCTCTGTGTGTTCGCTGCACTTAATTCCTGTTTAAGGGAAAAAGGGAAAAACAAGTCATTTGTGCATTAACTATATTGAAATTAAAAATTTTCATACTGAAGACATAAAATTTACCAAAAATTCAGGAGCTTGTTGTTTAGCTACAAACAACCTTCAGTCCTCTGGAGATAGATATGAATATTCCTGACAAGGATCCAGATGCCTCTTGTCACCTCTAAGGTACTTCTTGAAGAGCTTATTTTTAAAATCCTTCCAGAGCAAACGAACATCTCCCATCCAGTGGTTGTACATGTCTGTGGTGTCAGGAACATCGAACGTTTGCTGCAAAAACGAAGACAATTAAACTTGAATAGGAAGAAAGATCTAAATACATAAAATGTATCGAAAGTTTTATACCAAAATCTGTTGCCATATCATGGCTTTCGTCTTTTTGGGAACCTGCCTCCAACTATCATAGATGATTCGGACTTTGCTTCGACCCAAAAAACCAAGATAACTAATGAAGTGGTCTTCCTCAGGACCCTCTGGATTCATGTTGGCATCAAACTCTATGTGAACCCTCTCCTGTTTATTGTAGTGGCGCTTCACCAATACAGTCTCATCTTCGTGGCACCCCTTGTTCTTCTCAGAGCGGGTGGCTCTTCTTGCCTTCCATTATGCTGCTCGCTGTCGCTCCCTGAGTCACTAGAACTTGACATATTCCTAGACACAAAAAAATCATTGTCAGAGAGGTAAGTAGATTGCAGGTATCTGTATAAACTACATTAAGGGAAAAAAGCACATAGGACATAATACAGTTTTATATAGTTAAAGGTCTTACTTCATATTGTTTCCCATATTCCTTCATAATGATCATTTCTTGCAAAATATTCTTCTTCATCTACCAACTCGACCTCACTTCCTATAGATTGATTTGTTGTCAAAGGTGGTGTGTCGTCAAGGTTGAAGGTTGGATCACCATACTTTTGTTTTTTGCTTTGAAGTACAACGGACATATTTTTATTTGCAGGATCTGTGACATAAAACACTGGCTTCGCCTGGCTTGCTAGAATGAATGGCTCTTCTCTATAACCAACTCTTCGAAGATCGACTGAGACAAATCCAAATTATGGATCTATTACCACAGCAGCATTGCTAACCCACTTACATTTGAACAAAACAACTTTGAACTTGTTGTAGGTCATCTCCCATATTTCTTCTATAACTCCATAATAAGCCATTGATGCACATATAGGGTTTTTGTCTTTCGAACTGGAAAAGTGCATAGCTTCAGTTTCAACCATCACCCCACTATTTTGCATGGTATTTTTGTCATCTTGCTCTTTTGTGTAGAAAGAATACCCATTTATGTCATAACCAGTCCAAGTAACAACCTAAAATGAAGGCCCCCAAGCTAGCCAGTTAATTGTCTCGGACACACCGATCTCATGCGAAACATTCTCCTCAAACCACTTAACAAATGTCTTGTTTTGCTCAATAGCTATTTGCATGTCACTCTTCTTTGGATTCAAGTTCTTCAAAGTCTTTTTGTGCTCGTCTATGTATGGCTGAACTTCTTCCATATTATTCAAGATATAAAAGTGTGCTTGCAATACCTCTTCACGATCCGCAATCTTCACTTTAAGTCCTCGTGTTTCCTTGCTTCTCCCCTCTTCATGCCGAGACTGTTCCTTTTTACCAGATAGATAATCTTTACAAAAGTCCATAGCCTCTTCAACTACATATCGCTCAACTATTGAGGCTTCAGGTCGATAAGGATTTTTAGAATACCCTTTTAAGATCTTCATGTATCGCTCGAAAGGGTACATTCACCTCAAGTAAACTGGACCGCAAAGCCTTACCTCCCTTACTAAATGAACTACCAAATGCACCATTATATCAAAAAATGATGGAGAAAAATGCATCTCTAGTTGGGACATAATTATATAACCCTCATTTTCAAGTTCATCCAACTTTTCAGTGTCGATGACTTTGTTACAGATAGCATTAAAGAAAACACACAATCTGATTATAGTAGTTCGCACTTCATCTTTCATAATGCCTCTAATGGCTACTGGTAACAATTGTTGCATTAACACGTGATAGTCATGGGACTTCATTCCCACTAACTTCAAATCGTCCATTGACACACACCTGCGAACATTAGAAGAGTAGCCCTGTGGGACCTTAATTTCATGCAGACACCCACACAAACTTCTTTTCTCCGCTTTTGATAACGTATGCGCAGCTGGCTCCATATATGCCCTCCTACCATCATCTCTTAGTTGTGGATGCAACCGATCTCTTATTCCCATATCAACAAGGTTAAGTCTCTCGCTCATTCCATCCTTGGTCTTCCCTGGGATGTGCAAAAGCGTACTTACAAGGCTGTCACACACATTTTTCTCTACATGCATCACATCAATACTGTGTCTTACATCAAGACAATGCCAATACGGAAGATCAAATAAAATTGACCTCTTCTTCCATATGTTCTTCTCACCCGTAGTCCTTTGATTTTTACCAAAGGTCACATTGACACGTTTTACCCGACTATAAACTTCCTCCTTGGTTAATGCCCTTGGTGCAACTCCATATTCTGGTAAGCCATCAAAACGCTTTCTCAGCCTACGATATGGGTGGAATCAATAAAGAAACCTCTTGTGGCCAAGGTACACTATTTTTTTGCAATGCTTAAGTTGTCGAAAGTGTGTTTCTCCTTCACAGATTGGGCATGCTTTATGACCCTTCACACTATACCCTGACAAATTTCCGTATGCGGGGAAGTCGTTTATCATGGTAAAAATCATTGCACGCAACTTGAAAGACTCTTTCTTATAAGCATTGAACACATCCACACCTTCCTCCCATAACTTCTTCAAGTAATCAATCAAAGAAGCCAAATACACATCGATGTCATTCCCTGGTTGTTTTGGTCCAGAGATCATCATAGAAAGCATAACGTACTTGCGCTTCATACATAACCAGGGAGGTAAGTTGTATATTACAAGGAGAACTAGTCACGAACTATGTGTACTAGTAAGAGTTCCATACGGATTTATTCCATCTGTACAAAGTCCAAGCCGAAGGTTTCTCAGCTCACTGCCAAATTGAGGGAACATTTCATCTATCTTCTTCCACTGTGGAGAGTCGGCCGGGTGCCGAAGATATTTTCCGTCACAAATTCTCTCATCAGAATGTCATCTCGACTTCTTCTCTTTTGTTGCGGTCACAAACAAACGCTTAAACCGTGGTATTATTGGAAGATACCATAACACCTTCGAAGGTTGCCTTTTACTTGTTGTCCCTTCACTACAACCACCGTCTTTATTCACTTTATATCGTGACGTTTTACAGTTAGGACACTCACTAAGACCTACATACTCCTTTCTATACAATACACAGTCATTAGGGCAATCATGTATCTTTTTGTATTCCATGCCCATCGTAGACAAGATTTTCTTTACCTCATACATACGGTTTGGAAGTACATTATCTTCTGGAAACATATCACACAATAATTTCAATAGTAATGTAAAACTACTATCGGTCCATCCACAAGTTGCCTTTAAGTTTACCAAATGCAATGTTCCCGTCAGTCGTGTGTACTTACTCCCATGGTATAATGGTGTCTCTGCATCACTTCGCAGGCTGTCAAATTCATGTGCCTGGGTGAAGGATTCAACCTCGACATCGTGAATCATTTTCTCCATTCTATCTTGCTCTATAACATCCACTCCTTCCTTCTTGTGCGACGGACAATCAGTTACTTCCTCACCATGCCATATCCACCTTGTGTATCGAAGATTTATTCCATCACAAAGTAGGTGATCCCTTATATCATCAACATCTCGTCGACTCTCGTTGAAACAATTCACACAAGGAAAAAATACCCATTTTTGGTTGGAGCATTCCTTCTAGCAAATTCAATAAACTCTTCCACCTCATTCTCATATTCTTCACTAGTTCTCAAAGCATTCATCCAACTATGATCCATTTTTAACCTAAGCCATTCTTAATAACGCTAAAGTTTAGAATAATTGACAACAATGAGATTTCCTGTTATAACTATTTTAAACATAAAAAATACAATCCACTAATTTTTCATCGTTAAACTAAAAAAATCAACAGGACATGTTAAAAAATTTATACTTATATATTACTATTATTATGACACAACAATTATTTCTCAAAAATATTTTTATTTCCAAACATATATGGCATTTCACATTTGAAATAATTAATATTACCTTTTAATCTCATTCATTTTTCATTTTATTGCATATATACTTCATACTTTGGAGTTAATTAAACACAAGTGACATCTCAAACACTAAATTAAAATAACCGCATAAAAAACAATCCAACTATACAAAAGAAATAAAAAAAAACCTTTGCTCTTCTTGCCTCACACGGATGGGTGTGACGTTGCTGGATTGTGGTGATAAAGGGAGGGGCGCCGCTGCACGCAACTTGCTGAGGACGGCCGGACTGACGTTGCTGGCCTTGTGGTGGACAAATGCAGGGTACGACGCCAGAGAGAAGATCGAGGAGGGAAATGGAAGAGTGAACGAAAGGAATGGAGGAAGAGACGGAGGAAGAGTGAACCAAAAGAATGGAGGGAAATGGAGGAAAAAAGTGGAGGGAAACAACGTTTAGGCGTCCCTTCTCCAAGAAGGGACGCCTAAACGTATAAATAGGCGTCCCTTCATACAAAAGGGACGCCTATTGTTTGCTGCATGCCAGCCACGTGGCTGGCATGCAGCCTTTAGGCGTCCCTTCTCCAAGAAGGGACGCCTAAAGATCTCTTTACTCGTCCCTTTTGATTTTTGGGACACCTAAAGAGGAAAAAGTTTCTCTTTATTTACATAAATGCCACTGCGTACAGTTTTTACTTCCCTTTTTAAAGAAGGGACGTCTTTATGTGACGTTAAATCCCTATTATGTAGTAGTGAAAGTTGCCCAAAATACATAGCCTCTCAAAATCATTGAAATATACCTCTCAAGATCAGATTATTCTTCTTTTCGAGAGCATACCTAGAGCGTTCACCTTCTCCATCAATCTCTTTCAAACCCTAGTCGGAGAAGAACCTTCCGGTACCTTCGAAGTATGGGGAAACGCCTGAAAGTAATGGAAGAACACAACATACCCTATATTCCCTACGATATCTTAGTTAACATTCTCAAAAGACTTGGGGTGAAATCCCTAATCCGATTTCAATGTGTCTGCAAAGATTGGAAAAATCTCATCAAGTCTCCGTCTTTTATCCAAGACCACCTCCACCACACTCCTCATCAAAGCCCTTTGCTTCTCCTCTCATGGATAAACGGTAGCAAGTTTTCATTACTTGATAAGCGCATTGGATTACTGGATCTTCACAACAAGCCAGCCCTTGAAATTCAAAAGCCGCCACCTTTGATCGATTCATTATCCTTTGAGATCGTTGCTTCCAGCAATGGCTTGGTCTGTATTCATGTGGATGATAAGATTTTGTCGTCTCTTTCTCTACTAATATATTATTAAAAATTTAAATATATTATATTATAATTTTAATTTCAAAAATAAATATGAATTAATAATTTTTATTTATTTATTTTAATATTATATTATAAATTTAAAATAATTTAAAATTTAAATTATTTTAAAAATTATAATTTTGAAAAAAAAATTGAATTATTAAAAAATTTAACTATTAGAGACGGAATTAGCGACGGAAATTCCGTCGCTAATTAGAGATGGAAAAATTCCGTCTCTAAATTCCGTCGCTAATTTTTAGTGACGGAATTTAGCGACGGAATGTAATTCTGTCGCTAATCAGTCTCTAATTAGCGACGAAAAAATTCTGTCTCTAAATTCCGTCACTAATTTTTAGTGACGGAAATTAGTGACGGAATTTAGCGACGTAATGTAATTTCGTCGCTAATCCGTCTCTAATTTAGAGATGGAAAAATTCCGTCTCTAAATTCCGTCGCTAATTTTAGTGACGGAATTTGTGAGGGATTAGGGACGGATTAATGACGGAATAAAATTCCGTCGCTAATCCTGTATTTTTTTGTAGTGATGAACAAGGCCGCCGTAGCAGTTGCGGTACAATTTATAATTATGTGGAAAGCCTTGTATCAATTAGAAACACCAATGATGAATAACCATGATGATCCCAAATTTTAGTTTGTTTAAACTTTTTTATGGGATTAGACTTATCAGAAGTAAGTGAAGTAATTGTTAGTTTCTTGTCTTTAATTCCATTCCTATGTAAGTTGTGTAGAAAGTAGTTTTTCACCCGAAAGTTGTGAAGCAATTTTGTTATTGGCACAATTTCCCTTCCATGAAATAAAGGCAGTTATATTCTTTGATGGACCAGTCCAAAAAAAAAAAAAATCCTTGATGGACAAGTGGTTAGCTTATTTCCTTTTATATAACCCTTTTGTTTCAGCGTTTTTTTTTCACTGTGCGCAATTTATATTTATTAATAGGTTAATAGATTAGTTGATTTGCATTATCTTTCTTACTATGATATGATATTAAATTTTTAGTAATTACTGTTTTTTTCCTTTCTATCCGTCAGAAAGTTTATATTATACTTATGTAGGAGATAATGTACTGAGATTGGCAAGGTTTGCATTTGCAATTTATATTCTATTCAGTTATAATTTTTTTTTACAAAAAACTTTTATCTACATGGACTTTCATGGTCAACTAGATGGATTACATCTATGTGATAGCACATGCCATGCCATAAAAAGGAAAAAGGAAAATGGAAATTATTTTTAAATCATTATCAATATTCAATAGTGTTGGCTTCCTTTATGTCATCGTTTTCCTCATTCATTATGGGTCTGCTTTGTTTTAATTTTTTTTTGTATCTTTAAAAAATCATCATTTCGTTCAATACCTTCATAAGTTTAGATTTCAAATTTCAAATTTGAATTTGAATATTTTATTTTTTTATTTCTTTCTTTTTCTTTCTTCTATGCATTCAATGCTATCTCCCAATATTTCTGAATATTTTTTTCCTTGATTGTTAGACAAAAAAACCAAGCTCTTCTCCTTGATTGTCAAGTAATGCAATTATTTCCCTTTCTAAATACTTTTTAATAAGTTATATGACTTTTCTGATATTATTTTTTTTAATTGGGATCTTAGTGTCATTTTTTCTTTTTTAATGAGCATTTTCAAATATCTTTATGAGAGCATATTTCATGTTTATCAAGAGTTTCTCTTCTCCAGATAGACTCATCTAAATTAAATTTGAAGTATTCAAATTTAATTTAATATTTTATCATTATGTTTTTTAATGCTTTAATATGTGTTCAATATAAAATAAAAATGTTTCAACTGTACGTACGTTGCATTCTTTTTTGAAAAAACGTGAAATTACAAATTTGAATCATTAAACTATTTTGTTAAAAAGAAAAACCATTAAACCTTAACCATCTAAATAAAATCTAAAAGGTTCAGATTGCATGCATCACTACAAAGCAGTTAAGGTAAACCCGAATATCTATTCTTAAAATGATTTATTATTTAATTGTTTTAAAATTTGATGATATCTCCTGATGATTTTTTTATGTTTTGATAAAAAAAAAATCTTCATATATATCAATATTTTTATGATATTCTTTCTCATCAGATCAAGTTATATTTAAAAGTTGCCCAAAATATACAGCCTCTCAAACTCATTGAAATATACCTCATCCATGTTTTATTCTTCTTCTCGAGAGCATACCTAGAGCGTTCTCCTTCTTTATCAATCTCTTTCAAACCCTAGTCGGAGAAGAACCTTCAGGCACCGTCGAAGTATGGGGAAACGCCTGAAAGTAATGGAAAAGCACAACATACCCTATATTCCCTACGATATCTTAGTTAACATTCTCAAAAGACTTGGGGTGAAATCCCTAATCCGATTTCAATGTGTATGCAAAGATTGGAAAAATCTCATCAAGTCTCCGTCTTTTATCCAAGACCACCTCCACCACACCCCTCATCGAAGCCCTTTGCTTCTCCTCTCATGGATAAACGGTAGCAAGTCTTCAGTACTTGATAAGCGCATTGGATTACTGGATCTTCACAACAAGCCAGCCCTTGAAATTCAAAAGCCGCCAACTTTGATCGATTCATTATCCTTTGAGATCGTTGCTTCCAGCAATGGCTTGGTCTGTGTTCATGTGGATGATAAGATTCTGTCGTCTCTTTCTCACGGCCCAAAGAAAAATGGCACAGCTTCCCCTTACTTTTTATTATGGAATCCAGCAACTAGACAGTTCAGAAAGGTGCCAAGAACTACTAAGGAGTTTAATGGTTTCTGTTTAGGATTTGGGTTCACTCCCATTGATAATGATTACAAGATAGTGAAAATTCATACTGGTCAATCTTATGTGGTTAATCCGGTTGAAGTTTATTCATTAAACTCTGGGGCGTGGAAAGCAATAGAATTTGAAAACGTAGAGGGCACATCTCTTAGTTGTAGAGTGGGAAGTGTCATTGTTAATGGCGTTATGTATTGGCTAAACGGCTCGCAGAAGGATGCAGTTTCAATTGACCTAACAAGGCAAGTGTGTATCTCGATACCGTTGCCTCAGTTAAAAGGTGATTTAACTAAGAGCCTTGTTGCGTATAAGAAAAAACTTGCTCTGGTTGCTGGTAATGGGTTTGGTTTGATTTATTTGTGGGCGATGGATAAGGATACGGGAAGATGGATTTTGACTGAAAAACATAGTGACAGCCCATGTCCAATGAGGTTAACACCAATTCCATCAGTGGTTATTTGGAGGAATGATATTGTCTTTTGTCCCTATTCTCTTCATGTGATGGATTATGGAAGGCAACATTTGTGTATGCTCGATGTCACTTCAAAAAAATTTCACATCTGGCCGGTCACTGAACAAGGCCGCCGTAGCAGTTGTGGTGCAATTTATAATTATGTGGAAAGCCTTGTATCAATTAGAAACATCAATGATGAATAACCATGATGATCCCAAATTTTAGTTTGTTTAAACTTTTTTATGGAAATAAATTCATAATCGTTTCTCATTTGGTATCTTTAAATAGTTGAGTCCTTTTGGCGAAAACATGCTACCAGATGTTTCTAGCTCTCATCTATCTGACCTATATATGAACTATATTATTGGGTTGTTTTGTTGCTGGTGTATGGTTTATTTTGGGTTTGCTATTTCATGTACTATCCCAATGGGTTCATTATATATATGGGATTAGACTTATCAGAAGTAAGTGAAGCAATTGTTAGTTTCTTGTCTTTAATTCCATTCCTATATAATAAGTTGTGTAGAAAGTAGTTTTTCACCCGAAAGTTGTGAAGCAATTTTGTTATTGGCACAATTTCCCTTCCATGAAATAAAGACAGTTATATTCTTTGATGGACCAGTCAAAAAAAAAAAAATCCTTGATGGACAGGTAGTTAGCTTATTTCCTTTTATATAACCCTTTTGTTTCACCCTTTTTTTCACTGTGCGAAATTTATATTTATTAATAGGTTAATTGATTAGTTGATTTGCATTATCTTTCTTACTATGATATGAAATGAAATTTTTAGTAATTACTGTTTTTTCCTTTTTATCCGTCAGAAAGTTTCTATTATACTTATGTAGGAGATAATGTACTGAGATTGACAAGGTTTGCATTTGCAATTTATATTCTATTCAGTTATAAATTTTTTTTTAAAATTTTTTTTATCTACATGTACTTTCATGGTCAACTAGATGGATTACATCTATGTGATAGCACATGCCATGCCATAAAAAGGAAAATGGAAATTATTTTTAAATCATTATCAATATTCAATAGTGTTGGCTTCCTTTATGTCATCGTTTTCCTCATTCATTATTGGTCTGCTTTGTTTTAATTTTTTTTATCTTTAAAAAATCATCATTTCGTTCAATACCTTCATAAGTTTAGATTTCAAATTTTAAATTTGAATTTGAATATTTTATTTTTTCTTTCTTTCTTTTTCTTTCTTCTATGCATTCAATGCTATCTCCCAATATTTCTGAATATTTTTTTCCTTGATTGTTAGACAAAAAAACCAAGCTCTTCTCCTTGATTGTCAAGTAATGCAATTATTTCCCTTTCTAAATACTTTTTATATGTGTGATATTTCTTTTTCTAAAAAAATTTATTACTTGATTTAATTGATGCTTTACTTAATTGATTCTTGATTTATTTGCTTGATTTCGTTGAATTATAATTAATGCACTGATTACAATTACAATTACTTTATGTTATGTTATTATATTATAATATTATGTTACGATTATATGTTATGTTCTTTGTTTATATTCCTTTATTTCTTTATGCATATATGATTTCTTGTCTACTCATTGGTCACCTGATTTTTCTCTTTCTTTACTATATTTGACATTGGTTTTATATATATTTTTTCCAGCGTTTCAAATTTAAGTTATTGATTGCTTTCTTTCACGGAATTATGATGACAATGATTGTGATGTTATTACATTACTTAGACTTAGAGTGAAATCTAATTCACATTAACAATAAATTAATTTTCATTAGCTTCGCCTAACTTTTTCATTTGTGTCAAATTATCAAAGGTTATTGTGTTCAACCCCCTCACCTGATTTTATGCCCGCTTCATAAATTATTACATCAAATACCAATATCATTAACATTAATTATAATAATTATCATTAAAATATGGTTGATTGGTTATCATTCATTTGTGTGATAAAGAATTACTCAGGATCACGTAAACAAGAAAATAGTCAATTTCTCTCTCTACATTTTTTTTCCCTGCGTGGCTGCGTTTCTTCTGTGGGTTTTCTGCTCCATCAATTACCTAGGGCCATTTGGTTCAAAAAATAGGTGGGAATGGAAAGGAATGAAAAGGAAAAGAGTGGAAAAGAAGGGAGAATATTTTACCTTCAAACTATTTGGTTCACACTGGAAAAGAAAATTGGTTAATTGAAATTTTTTTATTTGATTGGAAGAAAATGAGGAAGGAAAAAATACGAAATACAATTTTACCCCTAAATATAAGACATTATTTCAACACACGTTACACACGCACTCAGAGAACTGTTGTGGATCTTTTATAGTCACTCGAGTAACAAGTAATGCACTTGAGTGATGATCCTAACTTTCAGTGGTTTTGCAAGTCACTCGCTGAAAACTGAGAAGTCATACAAAATCACTCAAGTGGCTAAGCTAAGAGAACACTTGAGTGATCTTTGCTCACTTGCAGGGATTCAACAAGTCACTCACAGGAGTTGCCTTCTATCACTTGAGTGATAATTTACACACTCGAGTGAACTCTATTTGTAACTTGCAGAACCATCACGAGTGACTTACAAAAGCATTGTAAGTTGCCACTATTACTTGAGTGACAATTTACTCACTCGAGTAAGCTTTGTTCACAACTTGCGAAACCATCGCGAGTGACTTGTAGAAGTACTGAGAGTTGACACTATCATTTAAGTGACAACGTACTCACTCGAGTGAGCTTTGTTCGCAACTTGTGGAACCATCGCAAGTGACATGTAGAAGTATTAAGAGTTGACACCATCACTCGAGTGAGCTTTGTTTATATATGTATTCTATTTGCCCCTGTTTCCTATCACAACAACAGAGAAAAAGTTTAATGCCCATGCTCTGCAACACACTAAGCTTCATTCCTAGAGGGATCTTAACTTATATAATTGTGTCTTACATATATTACATTGTCAAAATATAAAGGTGATGTCATTCCAAATACACTTTCACATTGCCTATACAAATATAACTAAAACAACAGTGGATAGACTTTCCAAAAGACTGTGGCCAGTCAAACTTTTTGCCATGTTCGTGTATTTTCCCAGTACGAACATGGACAAAAATTTGAATCAGTTACATCTATTGTGAAAGACCATCCACATTGACCTTTCTATTGTTTCTAATTTCTGAGCAAGCTCTGAATCCATGCAGCCTTAAAAGTGATGAGAATCTTGTGAAACAAATTGAGCAGCTGATGCAATGACACAATCTTGATGTGGGTAGCAGTGAGCTCCTCAACAATCAGGCCTAGAACATCCATCAGATGAATGAACAAGTCATATTCCTTCTATTCCATCTCCACATGATGGGCTTCGCAGGACAGCCGTGATTCTAGGTTGTCAAAAACTTCAACAATGGTGCGATCAAGCGACGATACATTTTCTCTCAGCACCTCAGCCACTACAAAAAAAAATTAAATTAGTGATGGAATTTAGCAACAAAAATTCCATCACTAATCAGTTTAGTGACAGAATTTGTTTCGTCAATAAAAAGACCAAGTGACAGAATTTTGTATTCCGTCCCTAATTTGCGACGGATTAGCGAAGGAAAATTATGTCACTGAATTCTGTCTCTAATTAGAAACGAAATTCACTAATTAGCGATGAAATTTTTGTCTCTAATCCATCGCAAAATATTTTTTTTATATAGTTTAAATTGCCACATATCCTCACTACGAACTTTCACATGTCCCTCACCGGTGGCCGCCACGTGTACCCACCGCCGGCCATGTGTCCCCGTCAGTTACCACTACCTCGCATGTTGGCCGCCACATGGCCAAGCCACCCTCTATCCTGCGCCACATGGCCAAGTCACAAATTGGTTGCATTTTGTGACCAAATTGGGATTCGAAGCCATGATTTCTCACGCGTGTGTCTGTGCCTTTGCCAGTTGAGATAAGAAGAACCAGCAAACTTTAAATGCAAAATCATACATATGTATATATGTATGTATGTATGTATGTATTCCGCTTTGCAAACAAAAATATAAATATAAAATTTAATATATTATTAAATATTTCAGTTTAGTTTTCTTATTTTATTAGGTAAATATTCTACCTAAATTCTTATTATTAATATCTTTTTTATTCATTTTATTATATATATATATATATATATATATATATATATATATATGGTATTTATAAAATTTTTATTTTTACTTATTTATAATATATTATTAAAAATTCAAATATATTATATTATAATTTCAATTTCAAAAATAAATATGAATTAATAATTTTTATTATTTATTTTAATATTTATATTATAAATTTGTAATAATTTAAAATTTAAATTATTTAAAAAATTATAATTATGAAAAAAATCTAATTATTAAAAATTTTAACTATTAATGACAGAAATTAGAGACAGATTAGCGACAAAAATTAGTGACGAAAAATTTCAATCGCTAATTCCGTCACAAAATATTTTTGATAGAAATTAGTGATGGTTTAAGGACGGAAATTAGTGACGGAATTTTTCTGTCACTAATTTTCGTCCATAATTTTTAATGATGGAATTAGAGACATGTTAGTGACGGAATTTAGCGACAAAATATAATTCCATTGCTAATCCGTGACTAATTTAGTGATGAAAAAAATTCCGTCACTAAATTCCATTGCTAATTTTAGTGACATAATTTGTGAGGGATTAATGACGAATCACTAATTTTCTATTTTTTTGTAGTGGGCCAGCAAGTCACAGTTTCCTGTTTTCCATCGCTTTCTGGCACTGGAAGAACCATCACCTCGACCTCTATGGCTATTGTTAGCAGATTGTTCGATGTCAACCTCAGTAAGGATGGGCAGGTCATCAAGATTTATTGGCAACTCAAGGATGTCTTCTTCTTCATGTATCTCTTCTTACATTCCAAGTGGTGACCTACATCGATTGTCGGCCGCCCTATCTTTTAACCAAGCATAACAAAGATCTTGGAAGTGGGGCAGACACTTGTTTCTATATGATGAGGCCTTCTTGTGGACCTGACAATTAACCCTGTATGAAGGAGTACCAAATATTCGTGTGCAAACCAATGTTAAACAAATTCTCCAACATTACTAATCTTGATATGCTCATCCGATACTGCCTTGTTCGTGACCATGCATTATCTATCAGGATCCCATCCAAATCCAGACGTGTTCGTCCTATACACCATATCATACACCACCTACCAAGCCTGTTTTTTCGTCTTTTATGCGCGATATGATGTGAAGATTTCCCTTGATGTGGCAACCAGGAGCACGCTCCTCCATAAAGTCTTGGCGTATCCTGGCTTGAATGCGTTATCTGCCATAAACTTCTGATCGGTCTACTGCTAGACTAGGCAGTCGACAAGGAGCTTGTCCTTATCAGGTGTCCACATGTGGAATTTTGCCTTCTGGGAGTCTTCCATTGCACCACTAAATAAATGAAAAAGTGTTACTCCATGTCTGATGACACGTGCACATATAAACAATACTTAAAGCAACTCCATGTTAGGTTATTTTAAACACACATGAACAACTTTATCTTATTGCAGATTTTATTACAGTGGAAACAAATTGTTTACAAACAGAATGACTTATGCTTTAATACAGGAATCCTAATGTTTATCACAAGTTACGAGCCAAATAAGCATTATATATGTCAATGGCTAGGTTGTCCCTAAAATTGTTCCAACTAACTAAGGTTTTCGTTCTTGAAATAGGAGGAATTTCATTCGTTGGGTTTAAGGGTTTCAATGAATCTAGCTGCTCATCCAATGGGTAATGCACAGTTGACCGCCGAATAAGGTTATGAAGGAGCCAACATGCGACAATGTATCTGTTTTGAATCTTCACCGGGTATTATGAAGGGCTTCAAAGGATTTCCTATCTTAACTTTAGAATGCCAAAGCATCGTTCAATGACATTAAGCGCTAATGAATATCGCATGTTAAAGCACTCCGACGAGGTCTAAAGTTGGCGCCCTTGTGTCCACTCATTTAGGTGGTAACGCTGGCCCCGATACAGCGTAAGGAAGCTTTCACTGTTAGTGTAACCTGCATCAACTAAGCAGTAATTCCCTGCACAATATGAACAACCTTCAACGGTAGTCTAACCCAAACTCCTTAACACCATAACAACAACAAAATTAATTGGTGATTCATTTAAAATGCACTGGCTAGAACTTTCAAACCATGTCTCCTCCTTATGGCGTCCCTCAGCTCCCTTCCATCCGCGGCTGATCCTTCCCATCCATGCAATACATATATAAATTCTCCATCTAGCAAGCATACTCCCAGGACATTCATGGTTATATCCCCCTTTCTATTCCGATAACGCCCCTCATGCTGGGCAGGCACCTGTACCCTTATATGAGTACCGTTTAGAGCACCCAAACACCCCTGCCATTAACAACACCTACATCACAACGGAATGCAAAATTGAAACGGACATTGACATAAGCAAAGTCACTAGTACTTACCTTAAACCATCTCTAACGATCGCCTGTGCAGTCTTCTCTAATAGGCTCTGCTATCTTGAAAAGCTGCTGCTGTAGTTTGAGGGTGGCATTCAACATGAGCTTAAAGTATCTACTTATTGTTTCACCTGACCTTCCGAACTCAAATTGAACAACTCAGGTTTTCACATGATGTACCAAAATATGCAAGAACATTGCAACTTGCTCATCAACTAACATGTTTCTCGTAGGTGTCAGCCCTCCAATTGTGTCCAACACGTGGCACAGTCAGTCAAATGTTGCCCTGTTTATCCTAATCTGGTTGAAGCAACTTTCGGTTGCTACTATTACCATTGCTCGTAGGTTCACTCTCATAGAGTGGAAATCTAGCCTAAATAAGGTATAAGGGATTTCCCTCAAATGGCCGCTATATGCCGCTACCACAAACATTATGACAACTACTTTCCTTACAGCCAACACAAGAGTTAAAATCCCGCCAACACCTCAACTAAACATTCATCTATTTCTCCCTCCGTTACCTACACAGTTGCCTGGATACATACGTATAACAGACTAACATAACAAGACCAGTTAAATCACATTACAACAAAAATCACACCATATTTAACAAAGGGAACCTCTTAATTAGACCTCAAGCATCAGAAGAAAAAGAAGTGAACCTCAAGCATATAACAAAATAGAAGCATACAACAAAACGGAAGATACAGGGAAGGACCAACCTACCTGATGTTTGGAATGCACCGGCGTTACCCACGAAATGCAACTTGCCCTCTTCATTCGTCACTGCCCTCTGTTTTTCCAGCTCCAGTTGTTTCTATGTTCATTATGTTATGCTACTCCTCCTATTTTATACAACCTCACCGTCACCTCCTCAGGGGCAAATATGACCTTTTTTCCATTTTCCCCACCACTGCAAAATGAATTCCCACCATTTTTTGTGGGAACCTCATTTCATTTAGAAGCTTGAAATTTCAGATTCAAAATTTTTTCCGTCATAAATTTTGAACCAAACGTCCTCTATCATTAAAAAATGTCTATTTTCCTTTTTCTTCCTCCTATTTTCCGTGAGTCAAACGGGCCCCTAGGGTCTCATAGTTTTCCATCTTGTCAATGTCACATTGATTGTTATTATTAACAATAAATAAATAAAATGACCGGTAATCGTGGCACTCATGCTTAATTTCCAGGTCCTAGAGAACTTAAGGTGGATTACCAACACCACCTCAACAAGAAATAAATAAAATAAATTCAATATTTCTTGTGCTCTTGCATTTTTTATTTTTAGTACTTTTACTGTTACTATTTTCTTTTATATATTATGTCAGTACTCTTTTCACAATTTCCAAATATTACTAAATATATTAGAACAATTAAATGGATATATGTAAAACTTAAATGTAACTAACAAATTTTTAAGGTATTCCATTATTGATAATTGATTTAATCATCTTTTAAAAAAAATTTCAAATTAAAAGGGAGAATTGCTAAAAAAAACCTTGCAAGCAAATTAATTGCTCATTGCTACCATTGCACATGGTGGGTGGTATGTTACACACAGGCGGACGATATGTTGCACACAAGGGATGGTGTTTGCACTTTCGCAGGGATGCTTTTTGCACATGTGGATGCTGATTGCACATGATGGATGCTTGCTTGCACATTGGTACCATTTAACAATTAATTTGCTTAAAAGGTATTTTTTAACCATTTTCCCTTAAAATTTTCTATTTTGACCCTCTTTCTAATTCCTTCACTACGTTGGTCAGGAATTATTTGTTGCTTTTCGCGTTTGGGTTTATTTCATGGAAAATTAGATTGAGGAACTAAGAGAGAATAATATTTATTGGGAAGGATCTAAAAATTGTAATTATTTAGAAGAATCTAAAACCAAAATATAAATACAAAAATACTAAATTGCCCCTAATTAAGTAGCCAGTATTGCTTCTTACCGTAGCTCTTAATTAAAATTTGAAATAGTTATATTTATAAATTATATGTTTAATAAAAATATTATTAAATATCATTTGTTTGAAATATATTTTAGTATCATTTTTTGCCTCTGTATGTTTTTATTGTTACCTAAAAAAATTTATGAGTACAATTTTGCCCCTGATATAATAAAATTAGAGCAATTATATCCTTAGAGTAACAAAAAGAAAATGGACATTTGCTCCACTGACAAATAAGTGTTTCTTTAATTTTATTTGTCTTTTTATTAAAAAAAGGAATTTTATTTTTAAAATAATGACACATAAGTAATTAAAATTGCCACCTCTTTTTTTTTAAGGAAAAAAAAAAGCTTGGCTTAATTGGATATGATGAAGGTGGTTTTTCCCTTAAAAAAAGGGGGGGGGAATTTTAATCACTTACGTGTCATTATTTTAAAAAATAAAATGCTTATTATTATTTTTTAAATAAAAAGACAAAATGAAATTAAAGAAACACTTATTTGACAGTTAAGCAAACGTCCATGTTCTGTTTGTTACTCTAAGGATATAATTGTTCTATTTTTATTCGAGGACAAAATTGCACCTACAAATATTTAAGGTGTTAATTACACTTAAATTTTTAAAGTATTGGGTGCACCTCTTGTCCCCTATCACCGCGGCGACACCTTTTCTTTGCAACTCCCAACCACCCCTATAACCTTCAGCTTTATTTCGGTGCACTTTAAAGGCTCGTTTGGATTAGCTTATGGAAGCTTCATAAGTGCTTATAAATCGTGATTTACGGAATACGAAGTAACATTTACGGTTTACGAGGTTGCTTTTACAGTCTACGAGGTAAATATGTGGAGGATATTTATCTCGATTTATGTAAATCAGGCTTATAAAATATGTGTTTCATTAATGAAGGGGGAAAAATCCCTTGATAACATTCTTCTGCACCTCGAGGATTCCCCTATCGGCCACAACGTCATTAATCTTGTAAAGTATATCATTTATAAGATAAATAAAAATATTTATAAGATAAATAAATAGATTCCAAAAAACATAGAGAATGAAAAATATTTTGACTATTTATAAGATAAATATAAAAATTTATAAGATAAATATAAGTATTTATAATATAAATAAGATAATTTATAAGACGAATAAAAGAAAGATATTATTATCCTTTTACTCAAAAAAATTAATTTCAATTTAATCATGTGTACAGTAAAGTTTCATAAATTTTTATAGGTTGGCTGAAATTAATTTGATATATGGCGGCTGATTGAAGATTTTCCAAAAATATCTTTTCCATTCAGTTATAGACTCTAGCTTCCCTTAAAACTATTGCTATTTTTTGCGTGGAGATGAATGAGTCACAAAGAGTTTCTTTTTTTGGGTATCGTTGATAGTAGGTGGGGTACAGACTTCACAAATTGAATTTGAAGCCACCAGAAAGTATATAGTTTTTGAGATCTTTTGCTGCTGATGAACATCAAGTTATTTCATTATTTTGTGTTTGCATCAGCCTTGATCGCACTTTTTTTAATTATTTGTTAGATATTTATTCTTTATTAAGTATGATGGCGCTGGATTATCACTTGAACAATTTCATTTCTTCACCTAAATTGCAGTACTTCTCATTTCTACCAACTTATGTGTAATATATATAGGTATCTAATAGTCACAATTATTGTGAATTACGGCCATTTATAATAGGAAAAATTTCAGAAAAATGCAAGTAAAAATAGGAAAAGATAAAAAGGTGGGGTAAATTTAAAAAATCTCAGGTCAGTACATCTAGAGGAATCTAGGATATGAAATTTCACTACAATGATCAAAATGCCTTGGCTTTAGTGACAGTAACTATTATTGAGAGTGCATGCAAGTGGGGGAGTAGAGAGAGGGATTTCGCGCCAGAAAGTGACAAAACTAAAGGAAAAGTGACGGCAACCAGAGGGAAGCCACAAGTAAGTAAATTTGAGAGAAAAATGATTTTTGTATTGTGCTTCTTCAATGTTAATGGAAAATTGGTTGTAATTTGTGGTTGTGGTTTATGATATCGGAGCTTTTTGTTTTACGGGTAAGGGGAGTGTTAGGTGAAGATTAAGAAAAGGTGGTGGCTTTAAGCTAATAGGACAATGTTGATGGTTGTGTGATTGCTTTCATTGTGTTTGATTGCATTATTGATGAAGATTTCCCTATTTTTTATTGTTCGCGACTAACTGGTGTTGTGTCAGTAAAAAGTTTAGATAGGCCATTGATAGTGAGGTAGGGGGAGGGGTGTTGTTATTAGTGAATATGGAGGTGTGAAATGCTATTGTCTTGGTGTTAATAGTAGAAGAATGGTGATGATATAAGGAAAGTGTTGTTATTAGTAAAGATGGAGATGTTAAAATAATTTATGTTGTTGTTAATAGAAGATGCAGGGTATTGTTATTAGTGAAGATGAAGATGTTAAAGTAATTTGTGTTGTTGTTAATAGAAGATGCAGGGTGTTGCTCTCACCAAGGACCAACTGACCTTCAGGAAGGCCAAGACCAATAGGCGTGAATCACAATTCCAGAACAATAAGATACACCATTGTGCAAGATGCCATAAAGTCGGTCACACTAGAAGGACATGCAAAAATCCAAACCCGTATTGATATTGGATACAGTTAGAAGGACCTGCAATATTTTGAATTGATACTTTTGAAACTACCGTTTATGTTGTTGTACAGTTACTGTCAACCCACTAATAATTTTTTGAAAGATGGGTTGTTGTCATATGTGTAATCCATTTTGTAGTTAATGTATTCACAATGTCTGATGTAATCCAATGTTATTGACAAGGAAACATTATATACTACTTCAGTGTTAATGTTCCCTTGTCATTAAATATGTGATTATGTAGATTGTGACCATACAACATCAGGTCACACTTTTTTTAGTTTTAGCTGATTGGTGAATATAATTATCTTGATATTGTTGCATATTTGGTTGTAATATACAACCTGATATTGTTATTATCCCTGCAACTTCTTATTGCGACACATTTCCCTGGGCATGTCTTTGATTGTGTGTTTTCTTGTAAGATGTGAAAAGTATGACATTAATTTTGAATATTGTATTATGGTATTGTTTTTGGCCCTCATCATTACGAGTTTCCCATGTTTTTCATTTTACAGATGTTAATGAAGGACATAAAGCCATTAATTAAGAACATAAAGTTGTGAATCATGAGTGTGGTGTTGTTTTTCACCCTGAAATTACAAACTTTCCAATTTGTTCCTAAGAAAATGTTAATGAAGGAGGTTAAGTTGTTAATTGAGAAGAAATAGTTGTTAATCATGAGCGTCATGGATGTTGTTTTCCCCTTAAACATTACAAACTTCTCATATTGGTCCTACTAAGATGTTAATGAAAGAGGTTAAGTCGTTAATTGAAAAGAGGTAGTTGTTAATCATGAGTGTGAGTTGTTTTTCCCCATGAACATTACAAACTTCCCATATTGTTCATAAGAAGATATTAATGAAAGAGGTAAAGTTGTTAATTGATAAGATATAATTGTTAATAATGAGTGTGGTGTTGTTTTTCCCCTTGAACATTGCAAACTTCTCATTTTGTTCTTAAGAAGATGTTAATAAAGGAGGTAAAGTCGTTAATTGAGAAGACATAGTTGCTAATTATGAGTGTGATGTTGTTTTTCCCCCTGAACATTACAAACTTCCCATATTGTTTCTAAGAAGATGTTAATGAAGGAGGTAAAGTCGTTAATTAAGAAGACATAGTTGTTAATCATAAGTATGTTGTTGTTTTTCCCTGAACATTACAAACTTCTCATATTGTTCCTAAGAAGATGTTAATGAAGGAGGTAAAGTCATTAATTGAAAAGACATAGTTCCTAATTATGAGTGTAGTCCCCCCCCCCGGAACATTACACCGTACCAAGCTGCCCACCTCCATTAGCAGACCCTCGCTCTGTCAACAGACCCTCTCTCCGTCAACAACCTATCGACCTTGCTCTCGTTTACCAGTTGCAGGCCTTCGCCAACCTCCTTCAAACACATCGAAGCACGCCGTCGACCTCTGTCAACAAACCATCGTGCGGCTCAACACCCCGTTGTCTCCTAGGTCTCGTGTTTTTCAATTGTACCCACTTGAATTTAGCCTTTCCCTCTACTATTTTGTTTTTCAAACTTAAATAAGGGCATTTTGGTCATTGTGCTGAAATTTCATATCTTAAATTCCTCTAGATATACTGACCTGAGATTTCCCAAATTCACCCCACCTTTTTATCCTTTCCTATCTTTGCCTGCATTTTCCTGAAATTTTCCCTTTATAATATTCAACATTTGAATACTGTAAGATATTGAGTGAAGATGCAATTTTAACAATAATATTTTATACTAAGAGTAACTTACATTATTAAATTTTTAATAGTACTAAAAATACATACAAACTTTAAAAAGTGTGGTAATTTTACAATAGTCGTTACGTGTGAGAAAACCTGCATTAAGTGGGTCCAACACGGTGTACGGTTGTACTTAAAGCCGCGGCCAAAGTTTCAAGCTGTTGTACTCGGCAGTGGTTTTGGAGTTTAAAATACGATGGATTGTTGAAACCTCAAAGTGAAAAAGGATTGATTAACAATGGAACCACCTAATGGATTATGAGCTTCATTGTAGATTTTCTTTTTGCCCCTTCTTGATTGGAGTTAAGCTTCGAATGGCAAATGTTCTCCTCAAGCTATTTTGGGGATCTTTTAATGGCCGAGGGTAGAGAGAGAGAGAGAGTTGGGAAAGTGAGAATATGGTGGCACCTATGAGGTTTGATTTGTCACTTTTCTTAAATATAAATGAGAGGAACATGCAGAATCGGGTCAAATGTTTTTCTCATTCCTTTTTAACTTTGGTCAACGTTAAAAGAGTTAAGGTGATGGTAAAATTGCCGGACATTTTAAAGTTAGTATATATTTTAACACTATTGAAAATTTAATGGTACAAATTACCCTAACATAAAACATTGTTAAAATATTCACTTTAAGAATTATACACAAATTTTTTAATCGTTCTTGGTTGGAAGATAATTTTTATTACTCAATGGTACCAGCATTAAGAAATAATGGTGGACGTATTGCATATTTTTGTTACAAATATTTTAAATTGTTTCTTCACAATATTTATTAAAGCTGTGGGTTGCAAAATATTAAGATGGATGTTTTCGGACTTTTAATATTTAAGAATCAACAATAAAATGTTAAAATTGATTACCAATTCATTTACTTGCTCCGGTTAATTATGTAATGATCCATTCGCGTCCCAAATTCTTTCTTCATCCCTTAGTATATGTATCTAATATCTTACCTACACAAATATTAGATATGTCACCTCTTTGATAAAGATTGGCCCAATACAGATAGCATCCCACTAGGTAGGGTCTACGAAATGATAAATCTACGTAGCCTTGTCTTTAATATATAAACAAATTATAAAGCATGCTTTTCAAACTAGGAGAAACTTTTTACAACTCTAGAAAAGTCACTGTTTAATTACAAAATAATTCAGACTACTCCTCTGTTCCAACAATTCCAAAATATAATTACAACAAAACATACAACAACGATAATTTGATCCCAAAAACTTAAAAAAAAAAAAACATCCAAAAGACAAGGGAAAAAAATGATAGACATGTTACTTTCAGGGGAAATGAGGATGGTTTTCATCATTATCCTCATCTTCTTCCTCTCTTTTTTCCCTTCATTATTTGCAGTAGCAGCCATTTCCAGATCTGGGCATATCTAAATCCTCCCAGATTTCCATGGCGTAATGGTGAGACACCTGAATATCCTATTTTGCCCCTTCTTTTTATTTCCAATGAAGCAAATAAATAAATAAACCAACCCATTTGTACAATGAAGAAACCGCATCTATCCAAAAAGAGAAGATGAAGTTCGACTAGACTCAACGAACGCCATATCTACCATCCACCCTATCACCAAATACCTCACAACTTCATTCCTTCATTTGTGAAACATCGTTACTAGCTAAGGCTGCTGCAACTCACATGGATGATGTACTTATTTCACTCAAGTATCATCAACCTGTGAGTGAAACACAAAACTGGGAAATGTGGTGGTGATGTCTCTGCCAAGTTTAAAAATAAAAAAGAGTCAGGCATAAGAAGCTAAAGCTTGATGACAAAATACAAATTTAGGCACATATAAAGTAGTAGCTGGATGTGCAAAGAACCAATAAAAAAGGGGAAAAAAAAAGTGTGTTTCAGATTAGTGGCTAATGAGCACAGTTTAGCAAGGATCTATCCGATCTTTGTTCTTTGCATTGGTATCGTGCAAAGAGTGCCCATAAGAATTTCTCCTAGCTAACAATCAGAGGTCTATGCCCTTGAGATGAGGACATGCATACAGATGCCCTCCAGAACAATGATAAGAGGTTATATATCTTATCCCTTGTATAAAATTACACTCTACATTAAAAAAAAAAAAGTACACATAATAAAAATTATTAAATAAAACATGAATTACCCATAAAACCTAAATACATAGTTCCAATCTAGCTTTTTTTTTTTTTTTTTTGATACATTCCAATCTAGCTTGTTTATACAAAGTTATATTTGCTGCTTTTTTTCCCTAAAGAATTATAATATTTAATACAAGATAAGTGAGCAGATAAAGTTCCTCTCACTCTTTATAGACAACTTCTTGAATAAAAATAGGCACTGAGCTGCCATTTTTTTGACATCAGTTTTAATCATGTTATGGTTCACACACGCAATGCAAATGCTGTTTAGGGATTTAGATCCTCCCGGGCAACATGATTGTCATGTGAGGAAAAATACAGGCTCGTGACAACTAATAAGAAAAGCAGGGTAAAACTTATGTTTCCATATCTATTCTCACATTGCCATCATGTCTTATGAGATGATCCTAATTTTTTACCACTGGAGGAAGAATTCCAAAATTCAAATTACTGTAACAAAAAGAAACTCACTTGAGATACTGAAGAGTCATATTCTTTAAAAGGGATGGATGCCGCAAGACAAGATTTCGCCATTCTTCCTTGTCAATTTTCCCATCATGTTTTGTATCAGCTTCCTCAAATGTCTAAATAGCTTAAAACTGTTAGTGATAACAGAAGATTACGATAACCTGAGTAATTTTTTAAAACATAAGGATGCACCTTGTCAATGATACTTTCAATCACGTCATCGGAGAGATTCATACCAGATTCAGCTAGGGTGGCCACTACCATTTGTTTTACCTATCACATTTACAGGTATAAGCATCGTCCATAAATGCATCTCACATACATTTTGATACAAAAAACATTGAGAAACAGACAAGTTCCAAGAAAAAAAAAAATAGTTCAAACTGATTCTAGATAATCTAAACCCACAAAACTTGGAAATCAAACCCAAATTAGTTTAAATTGATTTAGATTCCCATGTATTGCGGGTTTAGGCTCCCATATATATTTTAAACCCATATTACAAAACAATATTCCAACAGGGTCTCTAATGGATCCACAGCTATGTAGTTGTTTCCCATAATCCCTAGGCAGTAGAGGTTGGTTATAAAGCTGTCACAGATAGTGTTTAGGTATACGAGTGGTGGTTATGTAGCCGTGAAGTCGATTTTTGGGTACTTTGACTGCAGAGCTAAGTGTTAGTTGTCTAGGCAGTTGGGGGTACTTGGAGGTTTAAAACAGTAAAGGCATAGGAAAGGTGTGGACAAATATTGTGGTATGTTTGGAGATTTCCTAGTGTCTCAAATAACTAGAGGAACTCATTATGATGTTGAATCTGTCTACTTGTGAGTGATTTTTCTGCACATTTTACATATATTCCAAATTCAGTATTCATTTTCTGCCTTTCCTCTTTGTCCATTTCCTGGCTCCATACTCTGGTTTCCATCATTTTAGCATATCAGATTAATGACAGTTCAGGCACTGCTGAACACAAGGGAGACAGAAGGATATATTTGAGGGAATTTTTCAGTAGGAATTGAGGTAGAAATAGGGAGAGAATATATCAAACTCAAATTCTCCCATCTTGATCTGTGGTGGTAAGAAAATTTGAACCATACCACTGAAATTCTTAAAAACTTAATTGCGCAATTAACTACCACAAATATGACGAACTTAAATGGAAAAATTGGAGAGTGGAAGATAGTGGTGCAGATTCTGAAAGCAATTAGACTGGTATTTTTGTCGAAACTAGACCAAAGTCCTAATGTAAAGAAGCCACCAATCAAAATCTCTAATTCTCATGAAGCTTTGAGGACTGCGTATTAATGACATCCCCATTTCCTTAACCACACCTTGATGACAATGTAAGTTTTGGAGGGGTGTAAATAATGGATCCACAATAATCGAACTGTTTTAGGTAGTCCTTAAGCACTAGAAGGTGATAATGTAACTGGATAAGTAGATTTTAGGTAGCTGAGGGCTGATGCACAGCTATGGGGTAGTTTTGGGAAGTTGAGGAAATTATATAACTGTCAGTTTTGGCAACACATTTGTGCGGTAACAGTCTAGGTAATTCTGGGTGAATAGAAGGGTGAAGCCGGATGAGAGAGGTGTAATAAATATTTTGGATTATTTGGGAGATTCCTATTGGCGCTATTAAGGCAACTCCTTAATCTACTGAGCGTTTTTCGCTGCATTATTTATTCAACATCGTAAGAGAGAGAAATTACCTCCTGCCTTTCAATAAAGCCTTGCTGTTTGAGATCATACAGCTGGAATGAAACTGCAAGAAAGGGAATATGGGGATTCCCAACATGAGTCATAAACGGATAGATATAGAAGCAACAGACTATATATATACTCTACCTCCCCCCTAATAATATATAGAAGACTTTAGTCTCTCTTACACTCAATCTTATCATCAATAGGTGCATTGGGATGAAAGACAGATAGAGCACGAGCAAACTCTTCAAAACCAAGTATTCCATTATGCTTTGTATCGAACAAGTCAAATACCTATGGAATTTTCACAATACAAAATCATGAGCAAGACATGCATTTCTAAGGGCTCATATATGCATAATATATGCAATAGGAAAGGATTTTAAATGACCGAATCATAATAATAACTCAATAAAACAAAAACCACCCCGATGATAAATTCCCCTCCCCCTCCAAAACACCTACCAGAAAATACCAAAATTTAATAGATCATCCAGAAACATAATGGATTGGAGATGTTATAATGTGTAAGGTGCCAAAGGGTTGGAAATGAATTTTATTCCCGTAGTAGAAAATCTTATCTAATACATTGTAAATGTTCAATCATCATATAAGCGCATCAAAACTTTCAACTTCAATTTCTGTGAGGACAAGTTAAAAGCAGCTGTAAATAAAATTTCAAGATCTTAAAGCTAGACATACCCTATCTGCAAATAAGCTCTCTTTCTTATTTGTCTTGAATAAAGCCAACTGAAATTCTTCCTGTAAATGAAATGTATAAGGAATCAAAAGAAATTAAAAAAGATGTGGTTTAGAATGAAGAGCTAGCAATGCAATATAAACTACCGTATATACCTATAAAATGAGACACTTTGAGATCATGAGAAATGAAGGAATCGGTCAGAAACTTTAAACATCAAAATTATCCCGAAACAAACAAATGGAACAGAAAATTATATGACAGAACTTACTTTATTTATCAGCCCATCATCAATCACTGCACTGCTAATCTTCTTGAACAGTTCGTACAGTGCCTCAATCTCACTTACACTGACTGCATCAGAACCCAAGACAGATTAATATCACTGTTTATATTCACACACACACACACACACATAGAGAGAGAAGGTGAATATGTTAGAGAATTTCATAAATTCCTTTATTCTCTAGAAGCCCACAGGTCTAAGTACAGAAGAATACAGTAACAAGCATTATGAGATAGAGAAATAAATCAGTGGAAAATATAAAAAAGATGATCAATTTATCAGATCAATGTTAACCAGGGAGAGAAAAGCAACATAGTATCTAGAAGATATATCTTATTTATCTTGACTCTGTCCGTTAATGTATCAACGAAAGGTCAAGGCAGCTCATTATCAATGGAGTTCTCTGTTTGCAACTTTTCTTCCGTTATCCTTCCTTTTCTTTTAATTAATTTCATCTTCTAACATTAAACCCCAATCGAGGCCCAAAAAAGGGAAAATAAAAGGCCCTATCTCATTCACCAAGAAATGGATGATGGGCAACAAGTTGTAGAGATTAAGGGGAAATTAGTTATTAAAGGAAGAAATGATTATGCATAAAATTCACGTAGAGGCCAACAACAAAGGAAAACGCCTTAAAATGTTAACTTAAAACTTGTATAAAGACACATACAGACTGTCGTCCTTGCAAGAGCTTCTGGATCATCCAAACCCGTAGTTTGCTTAGACACATCAGTATTGCAACAATTTATTACAGCAACAAATAACTGCTTTAATCCTTCTAAGAACTGCAACATTTTTGTTTCCAGATGTCAAAACACTCCATACCTGAAAGTCAGGGAAAATATCTTTTAACTAAATGTATAATTTTGAAGAAAACAAAATCTTAATCTCATTAAGTGATTAAAAATAAATTTGCATCTTCATTAACATCACCTAAACATGCAGATCAAATATAAACTTCTCACAATTCTTGCAAATTCATAATCAATATCTCATGGGAAGTAACAAGCTGATCATTCCATACGCGCAAGGTCATTAAGGGAAAAGATAAACAGTAGAGGAGTATAGAGCTCAACGTGATTTGATCAAAATGACACATGGAGGTTAAGATGATTCATCTGAAATTGCCCTTTCAGGCGTGAGTGATCAAAACCTCTGTTTCCATTCAAAACAAATAATCTACATCTTCAACCAGAAATAACATCAAATAGCATCCATAAATTCTATCTACCAATCAACTAGGTTATAAAGTCGGTTAACGGTTATCAGATTAAAAAAAAACGCAAAAACATGTTAGCCGCTTGATTGCCCGCAAAACCAGACAATTGGAAATCACAATTCAAGAGAACGATTCAGATAGTGGCGAAAACTTCCTCATCAATGATAAGATCTTACCTCGATATACAATAGTCAAAAGAAAACAATATTGCAACAGTGGGGATGCCCCTGAATAGAACCATATTCCCAGATGTCGAACCCAAAGCGAAGAAGTTTTCGAAAATCCAGTTTCCAAATGTTTGGGACAGTAAAAAACAAATTCATCTTCATAGATCATCGATTAAACAAAGCGCACAATCCAAATCAGTAATAGAATATTAGATTGATTAATTACTATCGAAAAAGACGAAAAAAACTCGCAAAAGATTCAGAGAAAAACTGTACGGGGTATGTAAAAAGGAGGGTTGAGATTTACCTTTCAGAAAAAGTAGAGAATTGAAAGCAGAGAGGAGTCAAGACTCTCGGACATATTTGTCTCACTGTCTTTCTCAAATAGGACGAAAAAGAAACGAATGAAGCTTTTGATGAGATATTATATATTATATATTAGAGGGAAAAACAGCTGCTTCGTCCAATGTCTCCATCAGCAGATGAGTGATTGCATAATGAAGCTTTTAATAAAAAAGCCACAATTTGTGAATCCGAGCTCTGGAAAGGAAAACAGAAGAGAAGGCGGCTTAAAAATGGACGCCATCTTTGGTCTGAGAAGGGAATAAAGCTAAATTAGGAAAGTAGAGGAAAGAAAACTCAGAATGATACTGAAATTACTGATTCATCTCACTGATGACATGTGGCTCGGCACCGGTGGTTTCAGATTTGAGATGTGGTGGAGCTTCTGCATGCCTTAGAAAAATTGACCAAATTTGGAAGTGTGTGTTTTACTAATCTATCTATAATTCAACAAGTGACTGTATTCTATAGGCATGTATTCTATAGTTGCTGGAACGGAACCACTTGAATAACAATTTTCGATATTGACTTTGTGGAATTTATTGTTTAATCAAATATAAATCGAAATAGACCAACCAATTCTAGTTCAGTTATAGGATAAGAGGATTCTTGCAATCAGTTGTTTTCTGCCTTGTGATATTTTATTAAAAAATGGTTAAATGGCATCTTTGTTTCATAAGTATTGGTCTAAGTGTACTTTTATTTTGGAAGTTTCATCTGAGACAATTTTACTTCAGAAGTTTTAAATATGGGGCAATTTTACTTTGACCGTTATCGTAATTAAGTTGACTGTTAGTTGACCAAATTTAGGAGCAAATTTGCCCCAAAGTGAAAACTTTCAGAGCAAATTTGCCTCTGAGATAACTACAAAATTATCTTGAAAGTCTTAACTGAAAAGAAAATTTGCATTGAAAGTTTTCATTTAGGAGCAAATTTGTCCTAAAATTTAGCCAACTAACGATGAAACTTAACAGGGATAACGGTCAAGCGAAATTGCCCCTGAAGCAATACTTTCAGAGGAAAAATGGCATTTGACCCTTCTTTAAGATCTAGTTAGGATTAATTTTTGAGAAATGACAAAAAAAACTTTGAAATAACAAAAATCTTAAATAAAGTATTTTCCATAAAATAAGATATAAGCAACTTATCAAGTCTTATCATTACTTTTTAAATTCTTAGTAATCAATCTGATTTAGGATTTTATAATTTTAAAGTACTTTTTTTATATTTTTCCAAATTTTTTTATCCTAATATAATACATGAATCAACTTTTTTTTTTTATTTCATCAAAGTATAATCACTTTTGAGACTTAAAATGCAAATGGTTTCTATCTCTCTCAAAAATTACCCCTTTTGAAATTTAAACTTGTGTTCTAATTTTTATAGGTAAACTACTTACTACCTTAACTAATAACTTATTGGTCATATCAATCCATTTTGCCCTTTATATTTATTTTTTTTCCCTTAAATTATTTCTATTGATTGCATTGTTAAGGCAAATCATATCAAGGGACAATTTTAATATAAATAATTTATAAATAATTATTTTAATTAATTTTCTCATAGTAGATTTTATATTAAGGAGTACAGTAAAATGTTAAATAGGGTCCCATCTCATGTCCTTTATTCCAAGATTAAAATGTATAGAATTTTTCGGTAAAAGGGTGTATTATATTTAGAAGAATTATAAACTTTATTAGAATAAAGTCCTTAAATAATTCCACTTAAATTAACATGTTACCTTTGTGTTAGTCCATTAGTGCATTCATTATTAATGTGATTATTTTACTGTGTGGATTCAACTATATAAATTGTATAATGTCATTAAACTCTATTGATAATTAAATTTTAGGATAAAATTGTTAATTAAGAAATCTCATTCAATAATCTTACTGAGTTTTCTCTTCAGTCTTCTTCTGCTCCTTTAGAGGACTTCATATTACTTAATATATCATTATCACTAACGCATTCAATGGCTTTCTTTGTACGTGTTTAAATTACCTTAAATAATTTTCTGCCATTTTCTTTTTTAATAAATTTCACTTCAACTTTTCCTCATGTATATTCTTTATGAATTTTATCTTTTCTCATATGATTATTACATATTTTCATCTCAACAATTTTATCTCAACTACCCAAATTTATTATCTTGTTGACCATTTAACATATAATATCGACTCTTATAGTTGTATGACAAAATTTTCATTTTTAGCTTATCAAGTACTTTCAATTACAAATATCTTTGTTAACTTTTTCCCATTTACACAACCCACACCATAAATTTTATGATTTACAGCTCTATGATAAATTTTATTATCTTTTTATAAAATTGATCCTAAATATTTAAATTTTTTCATCTAAATGATTTAAAAAACTAATAATTTGTTAGAACATGCATGGTTTTTCTTCATAGACTTGTATATATAACAGCACCATGATAGCATTATATTAATCCTTTTATCGAAAGAGGAAAAAAAATAAGCATTAATCCACTTTCATATATAAGTACCAACTTTCTTAACCACTCATAAACTCATCATTACACTTTATTAAACAAGCATACGTGCTAATAGAACATGGTTTTTCTTCATGTGGACCTTTAAAGTCCACGAAGAGGAGAGAAGTTCGTTGCTTGCACATGACTTGGACCTTTCATTATTACCTCTGTATATGCTTCCCTACACGCATCAACTTTGCAGTTACGTGTTATATATATATATATGCTTCTTAAATGAAACCAAATTCTCAGATCTAATTTGTTTCTTTCCTTTTTATTTTTATTTTTTTTTCAAAGTGTCATATGGTTCGGTCTAGTTTGATGAGTAGCAATCTTTTGGTTGATCAGTAAATGAACCAAACCAAAACCATCCTTTGGTTTGGTTGACCTTGAAAGATGGTGATGAGGACTAGCTGATATTCCTTCTAACCGTCACTGTCCCTACATATATATAATGCTGCCAACCACAAGAAGAAATACACATCCAGAGAGTGATAAGAGGCATCTTCAACTGTCGTGTGGAGGGAAGGAAAAAAAAAACATTGCAAACCATGGCATATCAGAGTCAAGTTTGGGACGTGTGGGTTACGGGCCCACCATGTTTCCACTGCGCCACTCTAATTTATTAATATGTTAATGTATAAAATTATATCAAGTCATTACTTCATAGCATAAGAGTCTTTGGCAAATTAGTAGATGAACCAACCTGTTAATTTGGTTGACCCTGAAAGATGATATTCCTCACAACAGTCACTATCCCTTACATCCTAGGAAGTAGGACCTACGGGTTATGGGCCACCACACTTGGTGTTTTCTTAACAGAAGAAGCTCGTCCTACATAGGAACTAAACAGCAAATCAACATGCGTGCAAAGTAGCGGTACGAACATAGTGAAAGACATGAACAATCACAGAGAATCAAATCCAAAGTTGGAACAGATAGATAAAGGGTGCTGAAGTTAACTCAGAAGGTTGAGCTTTGATTATTTTGATTGAATGAATGGAAAACTAGTATAAAATTTGCAAGCTCCTCAAAGAAAACACATCACATAAAAAAGTCCTTTCCATAGGTGAATAAATCCAACTACTAATAGTAAAAAAAGATATTTACACCTTGTTTGATTCTATTCTCTGTTTTTTGTTCTCAGAAATAGTTTTATAAAACAGATTTTGGAAACAAGTTTTAAAAATAAAAAAGAAAAAAATGTTTTTGAAGTGATATGGTGATGCGGTTGCCGGTGATAACATGACGATGATCATCATTGGTAGTGTAATTTTGATAGTGAATAAGTAGTGACATCAAAAAATAAAAAATAGGAAAACAAAAACAAGAAAACAACTAAAAACTGTTTTTATTTTTTAATTTCCAAAAATAACTTTTTGTTTTCTCATTTTTAAAAACAGTTTTTTAAAAATAGTTTACCAAACATGTTTAATTTTTTTTTTAAAAAAATAATTTTTAAAAATAAAATCAAATAGCCCTTTAATTACTACTTCTTCGTATGTTAGAAAACGAGCCCCTATGGATTTGTTTTCTTTTGGTACTTTCAACCTGACTTACTATTGTTAATTATATAACTCAAGGGTACTTGATTTTATGTTGGGTCAACTAGATGATAAAGTGGATGGACTATGTTCAAATCCACCTTGTTCCAAAGATTCGTGGAGAGAGAGATCATATTTACAAATTTTTGATTTGGATTAGTCAATTGGTCAGACACTTAGTATAGGATCTAAAAAAAGTGTTGGCTGGACACTGGGGGCTCAAAGGTCAAAGGGTTATAAAAAAACATTGTTAAGTATAAAGTTGTTCACAGGATGGGTGATGTGTTAATAAACAACCAATTGTCAAATTTTGGTTAGGGGACAGCACCTAAAGCATATAAGGAGTAACACTCAAAGGCCTATTTGGTTCATTTCCATTTAAATGCGCAATAGTAACCCTTATCACATTATATAAGCAAGATAATAAGCATAAAGAACTAAAAACCCTAAAATCCTTCATTTTGTGTTAATCTCAGAGGGATCGAAGTGAGCTATTCAATTACAACAATTCATAGCACCTACTTTTAGCATAGCTGAACTGCACCACCACCATCCCAATTTTCAATAATATATATAAGAAGTTGTTGAAGAGTTTATGATGAGTGTATAGCATCAATGGACAACTCGATCATGACTTCCCCCGCTCAAGTATAGACAATTTTGGTTTTGGTATTAGTTACTTGGGCAATTTTGATCTTGTTGGTTTAATTTTTCAAGCTAACTTGTTTAGATAAAATTTATATAGTTTCTAAATTCAACCGGAGATTGTTGGTGAAGAAATAACATACCTCATCACCATAAAACATAAGTATCTCACTCGCTTCCTTAGTCTAAAAGAGCAGAACATAGCATTTCTAAAATTAGCAATTATGTTAATCTTAAATTTATTTTCATGACATTTTATTTGTCATTCATCATACTTTTTTCTATCTTCTAATTTGTCTCATTTCAACCATAGGGCACTTTTCCACAAGTTGCTTGACCAACCAAGATTATTTGGCTTTTTGTGTCCGAATAAGGTGCATGTGGATATTAGTGATAAGAAGATGCCTTATATTAAGAATACAATGGCACAAACACATTTTTCTTGTTATCTAGTACCTCTCTTCTATGAGGGGGTGGCTGCGATAGGTGTGATGTAGAAAGAAGTTCCTCTAATTCTCAAGAGGGTATCAGAGTCTAAAGCTAGCATTATAAATACTTATAAAGATGGTATCAAAGCCAAGTTCAGGTCATTGCAAGTGCTTCTAAAATTGGTATCAGAGCCAGGGAACTAGTATTTCTGAGGCTGATATGACAAGCACTTATAAAGCTAGTATCACAGCTTAATGATGGTATAATATAAACTTCTAAAGCTTGCATCAAAGTCTAAAACTGGTATAACAATCACTTTTAAAGTTGGTATCAGAGTCAGGTAATAAGTACTTTAAAGTTGATATCAGAGTTAGGTTTAGGTTATCAAAGTATTAGAGTATAAGGATTTAGTTGAGGTTAATGTGGGGTGTGATGTGCGGCATTATGTGGGGCTTGGAGATAATATCCTTAGCATCAACCAACTAATTGAGGCTAAAAGCATTACTATTTGGAAGTAGGAGCTTATTTTTTCAATGAAGAATTATTTCCAACAATCTTGTTATTAAGAGAAGAGAGCTTAAAGGTGGTTCTTACATTCTACTAATGTAGAATGAAAATATCCAAATCAATGTCAAGATACAGATTGTGATAGATAGAAATGAGACTGTATGTGATTTAAAGTTAAGGATATTTTTCTAGCCAATTTGTTTAGATAAAATTTATATAGTTTCTAAATGCAATAACCGGAGATTGTTGGTAAAGAAATAACATACTACATCACGATAGACCATAGATATCTCACTCGCTTCCTTACTTTAGAGGAGATCGACATAGCATTCCTGAAACTAGCAATTTTGTTAGTCTTAACTTTGTTTTCATGACATTTTATTGTTCATTCATCATACTTTTTTCTATAGACTAATTTGTCTCATTTCAACCATAGGGCACCTTTTCCACAAGTTCCCCGACTAACCGAGATTATTTTGCTTTTTGTGTCTGAATAGGGTGCATGTGGATAACAGTGATAAGATACCTTATATTAAGAACACGATGGCACAAGCACATTTTCCTTGTTATCTAGTACCTCTTATCCATGAGGGGTGACTTTGATAGGTGTGCTATAGAAAGAAGTTCCTCTAATTCCTATAGAGGGTATCAGAGTCTAAAGTTGGTATTACAAGCACTTCTAAAGAAGGTATCAAAGCCAGGTTCGGGTCATTGCAAGCGCTTCTAAAACTAGTATCAGAGCCAGGTAACAAGTATTTCTAAGGTTGATATGACAAGAAAAAAACTAATTCTCCCTTAATGATTCTACTGCAGTAACATGTAATTAACCGTTGAACTAGATTCTAAAGACTCAATCAACCTTAATGTGGAGATGGAAAAAACAATCCTTAGCATTAAGGAAATGATTGAAAAGGAGAGACGCATTCCTATTCGGAGGCAAGAGCTTGTCTTCCAAAAAAAATTCTTTCCAACCATCTGCTTATTGAAAAAAGTCACCTTAAAGATGGATCTTGCATTCAGCTGATTCAAAATGAGAATATTCAAATAAATGTGACGATACCGATGGTGGTAGATAGGAATGAGACTATAGCGAACCTTAGCTTAAAGAACATATCAGGAGAATGGGAGGGATTAATGGCCGCATTGTCTTACATGCAAATGGTAAGATATTGTCAAATACCGAGAGGCTGGGATACCTAGGTTGTGATGACATCAAAGCTAGTTTTTACCCACGTTGAGCTACAAGAAAGTGAAAGCGGAAGGATTCACCGTCAACTACAACATTAGGCTCAAGATCTAATAAATTTATGAAATACTTTGATTCATATCTTGAAGTTAGTGATTCTGCAACTAAAGAGGTAACGAACGCCTTATTTCATGTTTTTTATTCTCTCTCTCTCTCTCTCTCTCTCTCTCTCACACACACACACATATATATATATTCTATTGATGCTCTAATTTCATATGTAAATAGGCGTCAATTCACATTTATCCACCTATTAGATTGGGAGATGACAAGCACTTCACCTATTTGCTAAGATTGCAAGAAGCAATGGTGAATAAAGAGATGAGAGAGGCATTGAGTTTTGAAATTCCATCAGGGATCGCTAATAGAGAAATAACATACACCATCCCTATAGACAAGAATGACATCGCTCAGTTCCTAACTCTAAAGCGATTTGACAAATCGATCATAAAACTTGCAATTTTGTTAGTCTTAAATTTATTTTTATTACACTATTTTTTTTCTTTCATAGTTATTTATATACGCTAATTCGTCTCATTTCAACTATAGGGCAATTTTAAGCAAGTTCCCTAATAGATTGAGGACGTTTGGGTTTTTGTGTCCTAATAAGGTGCAATAGGAAAATAAGGATCACAATGAGGATTATAAGGTGTCTTATATTAAGAACACAATGAAAGAAACCAATTTTCCATGTTATCCGGCACCTCTTCTCGAATGGTAACTAGTTTTTTTAATTTTTCTATATTTAATTATGCGTAATATGTTATGATTAAAACTAAAACATTTCTTGTAGTGGTCATTGGACGCTTGTGGTTATCTGTCCCTAGAAAAACTACATATATTGTCTTGATTCTTTAGGGGAAAAACCAAATTATGAAATCAAAGAGACTTTTGAAAAGTAAGTTTGATCGTGCAAATTTATTTGTAGTTAAATTAATTATTACAAAGACATGCATGTTAGGGTGTGCAGCGCCCTCGCTTATATAGCCTAGACTACACCCAGATCCTTTCGATGTAGGACTTCACCCACCCTGATTCCATCTACCAGGGCGTGACAACTCCCTCAGCCAATTCGTGACGCCCTCGTCGCGGAGCGGCCCATCGGAGAACCCACCAACTGGGTAAACCTCTGATACCACTTGTCACGGGGCCATTACTCTCTCCCCAAAAGACATGTTTGTTAGGGTGTGCAGCGCCCTGGCTTATATAGCCCAGACCACACCCAGATCCTTCCGATGTAAGACTTTACCCACCATGATTCCATCTACCAGGGCGTGACAGCTCCCTCGGCCAATTCGCGACGCCCTCATCGCGGAGCGGCCCATCGGAGAACCCACCGACTGGGCAAACCCGGGTCCGGCTCTGATACCACTTGTCACGAGGTCATTACTCTCTCCCCAAAATACATGCTTGTTAGGGTGTGCAGCGCCCTCGCTTATATAGCCCAGACCACACCCAGATCCTTCCGATGTGGGACTTCACCCACCCTAATTCTATCTACCAGGGCGTGACAACTCCCTCGGCCAATTCGTGACGCCTTCGTCGCGGAGCGGCCCACCGGAGAACCCACCGACTGGGAAAACCCGAGTCCGGCTCTGATACCACTTGTCACGAGGCCATTACTCTCTCCCCAAAAGACATGCTTGTTATGGTGTGCAGTGCCCTCGCTTATATAGCCCAAACCATACCCAGATCCTTCCAATGTGGGACTTCACCCACCCTAATTCCATCCACCAGGACGTGACATAAGGCTCTTATAACTGCGAATATTCCTGAAAATTCAGACAAGAAGAAGAATCCAAAGTGGATCTATCCAAAGGTAAATAGTTCAAGCTACACAATTTATTTTATATTTATTTTCTAAATTGTCCCCCCGAAACTCGTGACCCGACCTTGAAACCAGTTCAAGCACATCCCTAACTCAGAGTCATGTGCAACCCAAGATGACCCGCTCCCAACCCGATCAACCCGGCCGAATCACTGTATTAACTTGGTTGCCTTTTTTAAACAACACTTAGTATTTTTTAGGGGTAGATGACAATGTTAATCAAAGATAATGATAATTTTTGTGTTGATGATTATTAGTTTAATGATTAAAGAATTATAGATAAGAATATGTTGTTATCATATATCTATTTTAATAGTTTGTTAGGAAGAATATTTGTGATTATTAATCATAGTGTAATTGGTTGGTCGATTGATACCAAATATCAATATATGAAAGATGTCAAACCCCTTAATATTCTGATATTCGCTATTTAATAAATGCGTCGTTCAGATGGCAAACAGAAATAGTAAAACTATATTGATAATAAGTACTTACTAATATTACAGAAAATCCACATATAGGTTGAAAAATACATACAGAGTACAAAAGAAATAAATTCCACAACTAAAGATAATCATATGTAACTCCTGGCTAGGACCGGACCTTCAATCGCCAGTAATTACGGTTTTGCCCTTAGAGCCGCTGTCCTTTGCTGGAATATTTTTAGATGTTGAAAAAGGGTGAGATTCGAATGAATCTCAGTAGTAATATACAATCAGTCATATAAAATATGATAAATAAATATGCAATGCACCATGATATGTAAAATGCTAACTCATGTTGTATGCATACTGTCCAAGGCCAAACGACTGTTTACAACCCCGGCTAAACTCGTGTCCATGGTCAAACGATATGTTTAGACCCTGGCTTATTCGCGTGTTGTGCCACAGGAACTATCATGTTACAGAAAATGGAATACACAACATATAAATAATCACATAGTGTATGAAAGAAAGAATTACTACATGGGTCCTTTTCCAGTCCAACTGTTTATCCAAAACTTTTTCTTCGGCTCGGGCTTTTACTAGTTCCTATAAATTAAAATTAACAAGTAATTGATTATTACTCGTATTACTACTATCTTTAATCATATACTTCTGATTATCTCAATTTCAGTGGTTTATACACTATATAATTTTGCATAGTGTAATTTTACTATTCTTCAACAAATTGACAGATTTTTCAGTTAACTTTGAAAAATCATAACTAATTCTAGAAAAATCAAAAATTGACTGGGTCCAAAGCCTACATGAAGCTATTGAAATATATTTTCATGGAAAAATATCAAAATCTACCCAGATTTACCATATTACTCCCAGAATTTCCTGAAATACCCCTATTCCAGATTAGTCTCCAGAAACATAGCATGACTTTAAAAATTTATATCTCATAATATATTAGTCCAAAAATTATGTTCTACCCGTAAAATTAAAGCTATGGATGTCTACTTTAAATCTGGAAAGTTTCATAATTGTTTGGCAAGGTTTGATTTTCCAAACATTCGACACAAACAAACTGTTTTCCAGAAACACAGTTTGAGAGAAACTGACTTCAAAAATTCATATCTCTTAGTATACTAATCCAATTAACACAAAATATATACCAAATTAAATTTAAGACTAGGTACTTCAATTCTGGAAATTTTCATGGCTATTGGAAAAGATTACATAATTCAAAAACACCACGAAATCAACTACTAGAATCTGGACGTTCAGGATTGCACTTGTTTCTAAACCCATCTTTCAAAAATCATAACTTCCTCTACAGATATCCAAATGATGCATTCTACCACTAATGTTAAAGCTTGTTATGTATACTATCTCCCTGTAAAGTTTTATAAATAATGGATGTGATTTGGTTGGTCATAAAGCCACACGAAACTGAATGACTCTGATAAACATCAGTTTTGGACAGTCTAACTTCAAAAATTGATAACTTATTCGTTTTGACACCAAATTGAGCTGTTCTTGATTTTATTTCATACTAAACATCCTAAAATTTCCATATAAAAAGGAACCAGATGAAAAATACATCTGTAGCCTCCGTTTGAACTTCTAAAATTTTCCAATAAAACCTCTTTTTTTCCGGCGACCAAAACATAGTTGATAAAACTCACATGCAACCATGATTTTGGACTCCTATCTCAAAGATTTTGACTCTACATACTCCTAAACATGTTCCTTGAGTTTTGGTACATGATTACAGTAGAAAAGGAATCAAAAATCTCATGCAAAACGGACACAAACTTGCTGGTTTTGAAACTGAACGGTAACAAAACGTTTTTGGTGACTTCTCTTGATTCCAGCAGCAAAACAACCCAGAAAACAACCACAAATCCAATGGAAATCCAAGGTTAAAGTAGAAGAAACTTACCTAAACACGTTTATGATGTTGTGTGTGAGATTTAGAGCTTGTTCTTCTTCTCTCTCTCTCAGTTTTTCTGCTGTGTTTTTGTTTTTCAGCTGATGTGAGTTCTATGAGAATATTTATCCATGTACTGAGAGGTATCATGCTGAGGTAATAATGATGAAAGGAGGGAGTTTGTGAGCTGTACATATGTGTGTTGTATGCTGGTCAAATGAGAAGAGAATGTGTGTGTGTGTGTTGTACCAATGAGAGAAGAGGAAGAGAATGAGTCACAATATGTTGTACGTGTGTGTGCTAATAATGCTCCAAGTGTGGTAAATGAGGAGGCTGTACGTGTGTCTTCATGCATGGTGAGTATATGTGTGTTTGTCTCTTGTGTTGGTAAGCTTTTAAATATATATATATATATATATAGGTATATTTTTATCCTATTTATTACACACACTAGGTCCTAATTTTTCCATTTGTCAAATTTAAGTTTCCTTAAATTTTGTAGGTTCCATAAATTGGCTTACTATCTAATTTCCATAATTTAATCCTTGCATTAAATTTTTGGGATGTTACAAAAGAAATAACTATAAAAAACCGTCCATTTTCCGATGGAATTTGAGACGGAAAAAAATTCTGTCTCAAAATTCGTCAAAAAATCGTCAGAAATTTTCCGATGGAATTTCCCACGGACAAAGTCTGTTCGAAATTCCGTCGCAAATCCGAATTTTCAACAGAAATTTGCCACCAAAAAAATCAGAATTTATGACAGAAATTTCCCATAGAAAAAGTCCGTTACAAATTGGAATTTCTGACGGAAATTTTCCATAAAAAAAATAATAAAATTTGCGACAGAAATGTTCCGTGGGAAATTTTCATCGCAAATCCTAATGTAACATTTTTGACAGAATTACCAACGGAAATTCCGTCGGAAAAGTTGACAAAATTGGTTCGTGGCAAATTCCGTTGGAAATGGGTATTAATTAAATTTTTAAATTTTTTTATTATGATTTATTTAATTAATAATTAATCTATTTATTATGTATTAATTATTCTATTATCTTCCCTGCATTTCTTCTTCTCACTAATTTTCAAGTTTATGACTTTCTTGATAAATCTTTGTTTGGTTGGAAGGAAAAGCGGAAAAAAATGTTTATGACTACCAACATTTTTTAGAAACGATCAGTCCTTGAAGTTGCATTGCAGATTTTAAAATCTATCAATGAGCTTTTAAGAGAGTTTCAGAAATCTGAATTGATAATTCTTAAAGCTGAATTGTAGATCTACAAGTGAGTTTCACCATTTTAATCCTTATACCTAGTTTTTCTTAATCTTCTTGATTGAGAGTATAAAATGATATAATCAGCGCATCTGGAAAAAAAAGAGAGAGAGGGAATTCACATTTATTAAGAGTTTAAATTTTAATTATTATGAGAATCATATGAAAAATTGCATTTGTATCATATACCATGCATTTTGTACCAAAATATTCAAAGGATTGAGTTTTAAAAAATTCTATCAATACGTAATTTTTTATTTTTAGCATCTTAGAAAAAAAATTAATTAGTATTCTACAATTTAAAATAGATCTCATTGAAATTTGTAAGCGTATTGACTTCATTAATAATTAAGAGATCAAAATAAAAAATTATGTAAAATTAGAACGATTAAGTAGATTTTATTTTTTTTAAAATAAGATTAACATATAACCATTACTGATAGAAAGACCAAATATTAATTAGTTGTGTGGTATGAATTGAGTTTGGAAGAACCATAACAAGCTCCAAATGGGAATTCTGTCAGAAATTCCGTCGTAAATCCTAACATAACGTTTTTTGCCAAATATTATTACTTTATGATTTTATGCCTTTATATATCAACCTTGATATATGCTAAATCAAATGAATTTTTTTTTCTAAGAGAATAATCAAAAAATAATTCAAGCATGTCATGCCATGATAGTATCATTGAAATAAAACTCATTTTTATCAATATTAGCTTAAACTAGAATGATTTTTCTTAACACATAAATGTGATTTTTTAGAAAATAATTTAGTTAATATTTCAACTTTTAAGTTTTTTATTATTTAATATGAATTAGTAATATTAATTACCATTTTCTGATAAGCAGTGTATAAATTTCATACACTTCTATGGATATTTAAGAAAAAAAGATGTAAAAGGCACTTAAAATTTCATAAAATGATTTACATTAATACAAAATTTTTCAAAAAAAAATTAAAAAAACTTATGTGTGCATGGGTGTGTGAAATATAGTAAAATGTATATTTAATATATTTACTTAAAATCGTCGGAAGTTCTATCAGAAAGTTTTCGACGGAAAACGTCCGTAGGAAATTATGTCACAAATCCTAACGTAATGTTTTTTTACGAAATTATAAACAGAAATTCCATCGGAAAATTTGACAAAATTGATTCTTAGAAAATTCCATCTGAAATATGTGTTAATTAATTTTTTAAAAATATTTTATTATGTTTTATTTAATTAATGATTAATATTAATTATATTATAATTTAAATTTTAAATTATTATTAAATTATAAATATAATTTTTGAAAAAAAGTATTAAATTATAATATAAATAAAAAATATTATTAATTCATATTTATTATTGAAATATATATATATATATATATATATATATATATATATATATATATATATATATATTTGATAATATATTATATACAAATAAAAATAAAAATTTTATAAATACAATAAAAATAAAATATATAATAAAATGAATAAAAAATATATTAATAATAAAAATTTTGATATAATATTTACGAAAAAAAATAAGGAAACTAAATTATAATTTTTAATAATATATATATATATATATATATATATATATATATGATTTTGCATTTAAATCACACAGGTTTTTCCTAACTCAACTGACAAAGGCACTGACACACGCGTAAGAGTTCATGATTTCGAATCTCAACTTGGTCATAAAATGCAACCAATTTGTACTATCGACACATGGAGGGTGATGAAGGGCGACACGTGGCACACAATGGAGGGTGACATGTGGCAGTTGACTAAGACATAGGCGGTCAAAGGCGAGGTAGCGGTGGTTGGCAGTGGCGGCTACCGGCCGAAGGTTTCCCTTGAAAAATGGCGTAGGCAAATTTGTCACGGTAAATTCCCTTACAATTTGCGACGGAACTTTCTGTGGCAAATTCCCTCTCAAGTGCCACGGAAATTTCCATCCCAAATTCCCTCACAATTTGATACAGAATTTGTACTATCGCAAATTCTCTCGCAAGTTGCCACAGAAAGTTCCGTCTCAAATTGGGAAGGAATTTCCTTCGGAAAATCCGTTGTAATTTGAGACAGAAAGTCATATTCCGTCGTGAATCAATTTGCGATAGCACTATTTCCAACGGAATTTTTTCCGTAGGAAATTTCTTTGTAAAATGTTTTACGGTGGAATTCCGTCAGAAATTACTTGTTTTTTTGTAGTGAATTATAAAGAATGTTAAAAAAGTATATGATTATTTTGTTAATGATTTAAGATATTAAATTGATTTTGGATGGTATAATACTATGATGAGAATTGAAATTATTTTTTAATTTTTTATTTCTCACCGATTTAGCCCCGAGTTAATTTCAAAATGACCCACTGTTTCGCCCGGTTCATAGGCCGGTCTAGGTAAATAACCTTAGGAAAAAAACAAAGTTGAAACCAAACTTTATTCAAAAAAACATCAGACCAACTTTTTTTACTGATGTGGTTCAGGCTTTCATGGTTTAGACATCAAGCTAGACCAAACATGTGGCTGGTTTGTCAGTTTCTCTTTTAACTGACCAACTTGGTTTGATTTTTTTAAACCTTTCTAAATACAAAGAAATCGCTTGCGAGTGATCTAAACTTTTATTGAAAGCTCTTGAAGTTCTTTACATGAGAAAAACATCATTCTTGCTTGATTCTATCCAAATTGGTACAGTTTATTCATTTTATAAATGTGCTCTGTTCTTTCAGATCGATTATGTGCTTCAAAATTTCAAAATTCATAACTCATATTATATACATCCAGTTGACTTGGAGCTTTTTAAAAATATCTATCTACTTTGCACGTACGCACGTTTATGAGACCATCGTCAAACTCAATAACAAGGAGTGCCCAAGCTTTGATATAATCAAGTACATGCAAATAAAAGCATAGAATTGTCAATAGTTTCTTTAATAAATAAAAAAGAAGTGACTGAAAATAAAATAAGTAAATTATAGGGTTAAGGGGTAGAAATGTCCACGTGCTTTTATCAAATGGGCACCCAGTATCAAATACTTTTTTTGGGTGCAAAAGTGCCTATGAACTTTTTAAAATGGGGCAAAAATGTACAAACCGTTAATAAGTACTAACATTTGTTATGTAGGACCACATTATTATTTTTTAAGGAACAAAAATACCCATGAACTTTATTTTTGGGTGTAAAAATACCCATGAACTTCTCAAAATTAGGCAAAAATGCCCACACCATTAAATGGTACAAACTTTTGTTTCGTAGGATCTACATTATTGTTTTTAATGATTATTTAATTTTTGAAAAAAACTCTCAAAAGCACTCAATGACTTCAATGATTCACTCTTCGATGCTCTCAAACTCTCCACCAAGTTTTAGGCTTCTAGTGGACATTCAATGAAAGCACTAATATGATTATCACAAGCCCAAGGGAGAGCCCATCTCAAAAGATTAGCCTATTGAAAGGAAAATTCGTTCAAACTTATAAACCACACTCTATTTGTGAGATTTCCCGAGGTGAGACTCATAACACTATGCAATAATTTTTTTCATTTGAATTCAAATAATCAAACTTTTAAAGATATTGGTGATAGGTGACGGGATAATGATAGGTGATTTGCAGTCAATGCCTTTAGGGCTTCTTTCTTTTGATGCTCTATTAGTTTGACTAAATGAAGAAGCAATGTTATTCTCTAGAGGACTAGGCCTAAGTTGGCAAAGAAGCGTGAGGTAAAGAGAGATGACGCTCCATAGAGAGATTGAGAGCAACGAAGAATGAACTGTCTGGATAGGGTCTCACGGGAGATCAGAGGAAGAGGGTTAGGGAAGAGAAAAAGAGGGTGGAGAGTTTTTTTTAAAAAAAAATTAAATAATTATTAAAAACAATAATATTGATCCTATAAAACAGAAGTTTGTACCAGTTAACGGTGTGAGCATTTTTGCCATATTTTGATAACTTCATGGGCATTTTTGCACCCAAAAACAAAATTCATGGGTAATTTTGCACCTCAAAAAATAATATTATAGGTCCCACATAACAGACGTTAGTAATCATTAATGGTATGTTCATTTTTGCCCTATTTTAAAAAGTTCATGGGATTTTTACACACAAAAAAATATTTGATGCTGGGTGCGTATTTAAGAAAAGCACGTGTGCATTTTTACCCTTTAACCCTAAATTATAAGTACATTCTTGTCGTTATGCCAAGTTTTCTACTGAAGTGATTCTTCTAATCATTTTTTAAGATTAAATTCATAAATATGAAAAATGTTTCAATAAGTATTATATATATATAATCAAGTTATATTATCTATTATCTATATATAATATATCTATATGAAGATATAAATTTAGCAATGTACAATTTCGTTATAAGCACCTATAAGAATTAATTATATTCCATGCAAAAGTAAATATAAACATTTTACTTGGGAGCAGATATAACAACGTCGTTAGGAAAACTTAACTTCCATGATTTTTTACATTGTAAGTCCCACTAGTCTTCTTTCTCTATTATTTTAATATTGTTCAAGGCTAATACAATCTTTAGTCTTTTAAGTTTGCCTTCATTTTGGGTTTAGTACCTCAAGTTTCGTTTCCTTTAAAACATTAGCTCCTATCATCGGATAAAAATTGGGCTATTTTACCTATGAGAAATCAAAACCTCTTGTTTAAGGGATTAAAATCAAAATAAGGGATAACTTAAGAGACCAAAGGTTATATAGATTTTTTAGCGGGAGAATATCACTTAAACCCCATAAAAACCAATTTCATTTCAGTTAACCACCAAAAGATTATGAAATTTTACTGCACTCCTTTAGGTCAAAACGAAATTAAGTTTTCAAGTGAAAAGACAATAATACCCTTATTTTATTTTTTTATAAGAGTATTTACAAGACAAATATAAATATTTTTCTCCATTTAATTGTCCATCTGCGATTTTTGTGGGAGCTGTCAAAATGATAAAATAAAAAAATTAATTTCCCCATGAATTTATTTTAGATATTTTAAATTCAATCAACTATTTTATTTCCCATATTTTGAATTTAAATTCAATTCTAATTATCAAATAAGTATCTTAATATTTTTAAATTCAATTGAAATTTCAAATTATTTTTTCCCCATATTTTGAACTAAATTTTAAATTAAAATAAGAAGAAAACATTAATTTTTTAATCTTCAATTTTTAACTCATTGATAACTCAATCCTTTAACTATGACCCAGCATGACTCAACCCTAAACTTTTGACTCACTACTTTTGCTTTTTTTAATAGGTTAAATTACGCAAAACTCCTATAAACTTTAGGTCAATCGCATATAACCCTCTGATATTTCAAAATTTAAATTTAACCCCCTACATTTTATCTTTTTATTAATAACCCCTACCATTAATTAACTAACCGTTATCTTTTTAATGGAAAACGCTACGTCAAATTAATAGACGACATGTGGTATCCTACATATAATTCTATATAAATTACTAATTTCATAAAACTCTCTTGAACTTTGGCGAGTCACAAATAATTCCTGAACTTTAATCAATTATAAATAACCGCTTGACATTTCAAAATTTAAATGTAAAGACCAAACTTAGGTCAAGTAGGTCCAAGTAACTAATTAGTTTTTGCCATGTGTTTTAACTTTTAATTAGACAAATCATCATTTAACCCGTAGGTTAATGCCCAGGGTCCAAATAACTATGGGTTGCATTTAGTCAAATAAGCACCACATAATTCCCACAAACAACTATGGCACTTCCTTAAAGAAACACTACAACATACCAATTTTTTTAAAAAAAAAATTAGAAGAAGTTGTGATATTTTTTTAAAGAAGTACATCATTATTCCTTATTTTTGTAGCAGTGTATAATTTAGCCTTTTTAATATTATTGTCTTTGTTGTTTACAACTCATGCTGGCTCATTCTATAGGGCAAGAATGAGCCATAAAGTTGACTCCAACTTAACTCCACCTAATAAGTAAAAAAAAAAAAAGCGGTACTGAACGGAGAAGAGGGGAAAATAGAAGAGATGGTGACAAAAATCTGTCGCTGGCCGGAGATTAAAGCAAACAGACATACAAGCTTATTGTATTAGGAGTACTGCTTTGGGAAGAATCCGCCACAACACCTCTCTTCCTTTTGTTCTCCCTTCCCGATATTGGTTCACAAATTAATCTGTCCCTATTGTGAGTTAACGTTTGGCTGCCGTATTTACTTATGAGCCCATCTTTTCTTCCTTCTATTCTGTGCATCATATCGTTGAGGTGTTTGTGTATGCAGAGCTTGTCCCTCCTTCTTTCCCAAATTATACAGATCATTGTTGTTATCCATCCAAGCTGAAGAATAATGATTTATATATATATATCAGATCTTTAGATTGACATTAATGGAATAAGCTTGTGTGTTTGGGTGTCGAACCCATCTCCGGCCAGCAACAGATTCTTTTTCATTGCATGTACTGGGTTGTTTTTCCCTCTTCTCCGTCCAGTACCCTATATTTTTATTTAAAAAAATTAATTTTTTAGTCTTTTAATTTTTAACTCACTAATAATCAAGTCTTTTAATTATGATTCAAGAGTCAGCTCCTAAATTTTAACTCACTTATGATTATCTGAACATTTTTACTTTTTAATATTATTATCTTTTTTATTCAGTACCCTAAGATATTCTTGCAATTACATCCAGTGCCCTAAATAATGCATCGAACATCCTAAAATATTTTTTTAAGCGCGTCTATCACATTAAAGTATTGTTTTGTGTAATTTTGTTCTTAAAAATTTATATAATTTAGGGTACTATATGAATAAGAAATAATAATTTAGGGTGCTGGATGCACCAAAAAATAGTTTAAAGTGTTAAACAGACCTGAAAAAAATACTTCAGAGTACTAGGTGTACCAAAGAATACTTTAGGGCATTAGATGCACCTAAAAAATATTTTATGACACAGATATATCTTAACCCTAAAATATATTGAGGTGCCAATAGTTATTTTTCCCCCAATGGAAGCGAACGATTCTTTTAATTCATGTTTCATGATAATAATTTGCAGCATCTTAGTTTTTATTCCTAGAATTTTAAAAATTTTAGGGAGGATTTTTTTTATGGTGAAAATTTTTTTACCATGTAATTAATTAAATACTTTTTTTTTCTAAAGTAAATACACTTAAAGGGAAAAGAGAGAATTGAATTAATAATAATATTATTGTTATTATTGTAAAGGGTAAAGAAAGAAAGAAAAGGAGTGAAGAAAAAACAAAAGAGAAAGGCCGAAAGCCCATTAAATTTTTTTTAAAGAAAAAAAGGTAAAAATCAAATGGGCCCAAGCCCCTTCTGTTTCATCTATACATACACATAACATACCCACAACCCTCATTTGAAATGGGAGGTGGCTTCTCTCCTATGCTTTTCCCCTCCTTTACCTCTTCTACTTTATCATTTTTAAAAGAATTAGATCAATATCTAATGGTTTAAATTTAATATTTTATAAAAATATTATTATAATTTAACTTGATAGAGGTTGGAGTATAGTTTTTGGAATTTGTATTTAACGATCTTTATCGTTCACTCAAGTTTGGTTCCTGATTGCTATATGGTTTTTAAAATGAGTTTCAATTAGAATGCAGATTTTGTGACTTTCTTTATGCTCTGCAATTTTCTGTAAACTCTATTTTGAATTGGGTTTTAAGACCTTCTTAATGCACCAGGTTCCTTCCTTAACAACAATCTAATTTTGCATAACTTGTTATGAATTGGGTTTGATAAAATGCATAACTTGCGGCTGACAATTGTTTTTTGGGAAAAAGAATCTTAAAATTATAAAATTCACAACTTATTTTTTAGGAAATCCCTAATTTAAAATTTTATAATTTTAAAGTTTATTTTCTGCCTTTTTCCCTTTTTTTATGCATAACATGTCATGGACGTTGATGAAGGTCCATTTTTTTAAATAAATAAAACTACACCAACTATAAATCGAGGCGCAATGGAGAGGTTCCGCTCTAGAGTTGTTCTCTCCTTGTTGCCCTGCCCCTATAAAGATCTCCTTTTGTTTTAACATCTAAGTGATGAATCTATTTTTGTGTTGATTCTGGATTAACTTTTAATTTTTTCAATTATTTGTTGAAGAATAATTGTGCAAGACAATTATCTTCAATTTGTGCTGTTTAATTTGTTTTGTAATTGAAATTTCTTAACTAATTTCCCCCCTTATTGTTGGTAGGGGGATATTCTTGTTGCTATCCTTTCAAATTACATGGCAAATATTGACTGGTTGATACTTGGTCAGCTAACTTTTTAGATTGGCCTGTTTACTCATACAACTTTCAATTTCTTTTCAGATTGAACTTGATATTGTTTTGCAATGCTAGCACTTTGGCTTTGACATAAGTTCTCGATTTCTCTTTAACATAAAACACAAATTATGTGGTTCTAAATAATAATTTTTTTTAATTTTGGCTTGACATTTTGATATGCGCATCTTCGTCTATGAGCTCTTTCTATCATATGGATCCATTTGAATCTAAAAAATAGTTAAAAAGAGAAGAAAAATGTGTTAAAATATTATTAATTTCTAAGAGTTAACAAAGATCTTGAACAAATGAGATACTTCCTAAGTATCGAAGTGATTAGAACTAAAAAGGGCATTAACGTATCCCATCAGAAATACACCCTAGTTGTGTTACATAAGAAAGGGATGCTAAGTACTTAATGCTCAACATGAGAAAATACTAATAGAAGAAGGATATCACCTCCTAATCAAGTGAAAGGGTGTTTCAGTGGACTTAGAGAGATACAAATGACTTGTTGAAAACATGATATACTTAAGTCAGATGTCTATATATTAGTTATACAGTTGGAATACTAGTCCCAAGAAGAACACATGGAGGCCATATATAAGATTCTAAGCTCTCATAAACTTGATCCAAGTAGAGACATTCTCTTTAAGAAAAGCATTATAAGAAATATCGAGATCTACATTATTGCAAATCATGCAAGGAATGTGGAAAATAGAAGATCGAACACAGCATATTGTATATATGTATGGGGGACACATGGTCACATGGAAAAGTCAGAAATCAACTGTGGTGTATGTCTAGAAGCAATGCTGCAGCAAACTTAAGCATGTTAAGGGATAGTTTACATCGTACGGATAGTTTATCATTTTTTTAAATTATTCATATTGATTGCATATATTAAAAAAGTTTACATCAAGGGATAGTTTCAATGCTAATGATTTAAAAAGCTATTTTAAAGAAATCAACATATTTTTTTAAATGACTATTTTAACTAATTTTCTTAATCTATCTAAATTAGTTGAGTATATTTTATATTAAAGACTTATAATAAAATATTAGATAGGGTATCATGTCTAATATATTTTAACATGTTACCTTTGTGTTAACCCATCAGTGCATTCATTATTAATGCGATTTAAAGAAATCAACATATTTTTTTAAATGACTATTTTAACTAATTTTCTTAATCTATCTAAATTAGTTGAGTATATTTTATATTAAAGACTTATAATAAAATATTAGATAGGGTATCATGTCTAATATATTTTAACATGTTACCTTTGTGTTAACCCATCAGTGCATTCATTATTAATGCGATTAATATCCTATTAATAGGGTTTGACTATATAAATTTTTGGATAAAATTGTTAATTAAGAAGTTTCACTCATTAACCTTACGCTCTCCTATTCTTTTATAGGACTACATATTGTTTAATCTACTCTCTCCACCTACTAGCGCATTCAATGACTTTTTATATATGTGTGTCTAAATTATCTCAAATAATTTTCTACTATTTTTTTTTTAACATATGTCACTTCAATTCTTCCTCATATATATTTATTATTTTATCTTTTATTATATGACTATACATTCATCTTAATAAACTCATATCAACAACACCAATTTATCATCTTGTCCCCCATTTAAAACTCAACATTCATGGTGCATATTACATCGCTACTCTTATAGTTGTTTGGCAAAATCTTCATTTTCACGTTAACCTGTACTTTCCATTGCAAATATATTTTTGTTAGTTTTTTTTCCATTGACACGACCCATGCTGTAAATTTATGATTCACAGCTCCAAGATCAATTTCATTATTATTTTTGTAAATTGATCCCAAATATTTAAACTTGGCAACTCGTACCGATTTAAAAAAAGAAAAACAAAACATGCATGGTTTTTCTTCATAGAATTGTATAACAGCACCATGACAGCATTAATCCACTTTCATATAAGTACCAATTTTCTTAACTAAGTCATAAACTCATCATTACACTTTAATAAACAAGCATGTGCTAGTAGAACATGGTTTTTCAACATTTGGACCTAACGTCCACGTAGAGTAGTAGAGAAGTTCGTTGCTCTCGCACATGACTTGGACCTTTTTTGACCTCTCCATATGCTTCTCTCCATGCATCAACTTTGCTTTTACGGGTCATATTTATGCTTCTTACATGAAACCGAATTCTCAGTTCCAATTTGTTTCTGTCCTTTTTTAATTATTTTTTCAAAGTTTCATATGGTTCAGTAGTCTAGTTTGAGTAGGAACCTTTTGGAAAATTAGTAAATGAACCAAACCAAAACCATCCTTTGGTTTGGTTGACACTTGAAGATGGTCAGGGCTAGTTGACATTCCTTCCAACTGTCGCTGCCAGCCACAAGAAGAAAAAACATTCAGAGAGTGATAAGAGGCATCTTCAACTTTCATCTGTGGAGCGAGGAAAAGAAATGCACTGGAAGCCACCCCATATCAGAGCCAGGTTTTAATCATAAAACCTGGGGTCATGGGCCCACCACGCTTCCGCTGTGCTATGTTGATTTATTAATATATTAGCTTATAAAGTTGTATTAAGTCATTACTTCATGGCATAAGAGTCTTTGGCAAATTAGTAAATGAACCAACCTTTAGTTTGGTTGACCCTGAAGGATGATATTCCTCCCAACAGTCACTATCGCTTACTTTACTGGGAACTTGATAGACAAAAACAAAGTGAAAATCAATATACAAGTGGCAAACAAAGTGAAAGACGTGAGCAATCACATAGAATCAAATCCAAAGTTGGAACAGATAGATAAAGGTTGCTGAAGTTAACTCAGAAAGTTGAGCTTTGATTATTTTGATTTTATGAATGGCAAACTAGTATAAAACTTACAAGCTCCTCAAAGAAAACACATCGCATACAAAAGGCCCTTTTTCACAGGTGAATAAACCCAACTACTAATAGTAAAAACATATACTCTTCTATATTTATTTAATTTGATTAGATTAATGAAGTTAATTAAATTAGTTAATATGACATGTATTTTCGAAAATACTCTATTCTCTTTCCTTAACTCCCTCATTCCCTTCCCTTCTTGATCGTTGTTGATAAAGTATTAATATAGATAAATTAGGAAAAGATTGACAAATATGAAGACTATGTCTTATATTTAGGTCCAAAATCAACTTCTAAATATGCCTTATATTAAGAATTAGAGGGAGTATTTAATTACTACTTCTTTGTAGATCAGAAAATGAGCCCTATGGATTTGTTTGCTTTTGATACTTTCAATCGTGAGTTAATATTAAGGAAAAAGATAGAAAATACTACATGAATTAGCAAATCCCCAAAAAGTCTCTTAAACATGTAAAAGAACATATAGATGAAAGGATAGGAATTTGGGTTTTTTAAGTTTAAGTGTTCCTACAAAATTACCCCCACATAACATAAACTCCAATTTTCTTCTCTCTTCACAAGCTCTTGTCGATCATGAAGATGAATAAGAAGAACGAATAGGAGCCGCCTTCCTTCCCTTCTCTCCACGCTCACGGAACTCATGGCTTCAATAGGTTAGATCTCTCCCCCTTAAAATCCAAGCTTCTCTCTCCTTCTCCTTCATATTTTCTCTCTCCTCTTTTCTCTCTCTCTCCCTCTCTCTAAATACAAGATTCAAACCGCCTCTGATTGAATAGAAGGGCATGGCTTGGGATTACGTTTTTGTGATAGATTATATGACCCAACTAGAAAAGGAAGATGAAATTATAAATGAGAATGAGAAGAGTAAAGTAATGGGCCATCGTTAATCTAATATTGTTGATGGAAGGAACAAAAATGAAGTTGAATTGATGACCTAAGACAATTGTCTGGTTTCTAAATAATTGCATCTTTATCATGATTTCAAAAGTTTCAAATTTCACTTTATGTGTATTATAGTTGTTGTCATATAAAATCTAATTTTTTTGTAAATGTCAATATTGTACTTGTCATTACCATTACTACTTTTGTTAATAGTGACAATTTATTATAAGTAATGTATATGAGAAAGACATGTTCTTTGAGGTGGATGATTTATATGCATTAGATGTATATGGAGTGAGTAACGTTCATAAGCCATTTGGCCATTTACATGATAGTTATTGTCATGAACATTTCTGATTTTTTGTCAATGACATCATTACACTTATCATTATCATTACTAAACTTGTCAATACCATTAATAAAATTAGTCAAGATTTACTCATTTTGTTAGTATCTAACATTTTTTGTCAAAACCATTATAATTTTTGTCAAAATCGTTACTGTTTTAGTCAATCTCATTACTCAATTGGTCATAGTCCAAAACTCTTGACTAATCTTTTCACACATTTTGTCAAAAGTATTATAAATTTTGTCAAAATTATTAATGTTTTAGTCAATTCCATTACTCAATTGGTCATAGCCCAAAACTTTTTGCCAATCATTTCACACATTTTATCAGTATTTATTGATTTTGTTAAAATCATTACAAATTTTGTCAAAACCATTACTGTTTTAGTAAGTCCTATTGCTCAATTGGTTACAGCCCATGACTCTTAACTAACCATTTAACGCATTTTGTCAGTACTTATTCATTTTGTCAAAACCATTACGATTTTTGTCAAAAACATTATTGTTTTGTCAATCCTATTACTTAATTGGTCTTTAAGTGAGTCTTAAAGGCATTTTTGTCTTTAAGCCAAAACATGAAAAACATATATTCCCACATCATCCCTTCTTTACCTTTTGCAAGTTTTAATGAGCTTTTTTAGGTTTTGAAAATTAAAGTGGTATTTAAATATATTTTTCCCTTAATATTATTAATTATATACCCAAGGATACTTAATCTTGTGTTGGATTAGCTAGATCACAGAGTAAATAGACTCTATCCAAATCCATCTTGTTCAAATAGATATGAGAGATTCATCCTATTTATAAAATCTTGATTTAAATTAGTCAATTACTTGAAAACCTAATATACGATCCAAAAAGAGTGTCGACTGGATGCCGGGTGGCTCAAATGGCCATGAAAAAACATTGTCAAGTACAAAGTTGATCACTAGATGGGTGATGTGTTAACCCCAAAAAAAAAAACAATTGTCAAATTTTGGTTGGAGGACAACACCTAAGGTATATAAGGGATAACACTTAAAGGCCCATTTGATTCAATTCCTTTGTAAATGTGCAAGGTAATCCCTATCACGTTACATATATATGCAACAAAAACCTAAAGAGCTAAAAAGTAAAAACCCTTCATTTTGTGTTAATCTCAAAGTGACCGGAGAGAGCTATTCAATGACAATAATTCACAGCACCTGGCCTACATCTCTTAGCACAACTGAACTAACCCTCAAGCCCAGCAGCCCACCCCACCCCACTCCAATTTTCAATAATATAATATAAGAAGTCATTGAAGAGTTTACAGTGAGTGTATAACTTCAATGGATGACTCAATCATAACTTTCCCCATTCAAGCAAAGACAATTTTGGTTTTGGTATTAGTACTTTGGTCAATTTTAATCTTGGTTTAAATTTTATACCCAATTTGTTTCGATAAAATTTATATGGTTTTCAAACAAGTTTTGTACTTTTGATTTTAATGTGTGCATATATACAAGTGTATATTATGTACATATATATGTTTGATCTGTGTATGATTTTTTCCATGTACTAATATATTGGGTTGTTTTACTTAACTACTTTTGTTCTATATTGCCTTGTGTGTGTGTGTGTGTGTGAATGCCAAGGGTACTAGAAAGCAGAACCGCTATTTTCAAAAAATGATGCATCAATATTTGACAATTATTATGTACAACCATCGATTATTATAGAATTACTTGATGGCTTATACCTATAAACGTCAAGTATTTAGAAATATTTAGCAATTATAACAAAATACTCGTCAGGTAATGCTATCCAAAGGCCTATCAAGCTATAAGGCTCAATCCTTTAACGGTAGTGCTATAAGAATTATCAAATATACCCAATATTTGCGAGGGTTAAGAATCTTCAAATACTTTGTTCAGAAATTCTGTAGTAGTAAATGTAGTAGCCATGAGGAATTTTGAATCCCTTGAACAAAAAACAGTCAAGGCAAATAATATTTTGAAACATTATCGGGTCCAATTTATTTGTTGCATTTTATATATAAGATAAGTAAACTTTGCATATATATATCATCTCAAAATTCTAGAATTCCAATTAGAAGTTGAAAACATTTTAAAATGCAACCAAACATAAAATTAGATTAAAAAATGTAATAAATTGAACTATAATATAGGTTCTTAAAGCCATTAAAAATGGATCAAAATTAATAAATTCTCTAAAATTACAACTTTTTAAAAGAGATGATGAGAACAAAAGAAGTTGCTAGATCTCATGTCAATCTCTATGATGATGCATGCATATTTTGCAATTTTGTAAATAATAATTACATGATTAGGTGTAATCAAAACTAAAATGAGAGCAAGCTATAGTAACCAAATATTACAAACAATTAATATTCAAATAGCTAGAAGATAGTGAAGTTAACATAGTGATAATACTAAAATGCCCTACGATACATCAGATTCAAATTAATAGAGTATTAAACATAGGACCCTTCACTGTCCATCTAGGAACACTAAAGATGTTCATGCTTCTTAGAAGCTTGAAAAAACGATCTTCTGAAATGCGTTTTAGATGTGCACCCCTAAGGTACAAAGCATTAATGGTCACCTCTTCCAACGATGTAGAATTTAAAATACGGTAATCAAAGTAGAATTCACCGGAAAAATTGAACTGTTTGAGACTATCTTCATGAATCAGAAACTGATCAGGCAAATGGTCTGGAGTTACGAAACTTCCCTCTTTTATGATTAATTTCTCAAGCTTGGTAGATGGTATACTCATCTTGGTCACACCGATCCAATAACAATTGTGTATATGTAAGCTCTCAAGAACTTGACACCCAGAAAATAGATTCTGGGTTAATGTCTCGTCAAAGAAGGTCACTTCAGATAGCTTCAACGTCTTTAGGTTTGGCAAGCAAATTGAGGGATGAACTATGAACCTCTGGTGCGATAAATGGATGTGTAAATGAGTGAGTGTTGCTAATTATGGAAGCTATGAGGGAAAAAGAAAGGGTCTTTGAGGTGTCTAAGATGGAGTTCAGAGTCTTCAACATTACATCGTGCTGCTTCAGAAATCAATGCTTCAACAGGAAGAAAAGCATCCATGCTGCCTGAGAGTTTAAACTTGGTGAGTTTAGATGATCCTCGCAATGAAAATGCTCTTTGAATGAAATTCATGAAATCCTCGGTGCTTTTACCACTTGTTTGGGTGAAATCTAGAATTGCAAGTTATGTCCATAAATATTCCCATTTCTTAGATAATACGCTTGTTTGAATAGCTCCTTTTAATGGAAGAAAAGAAAGGATATGTAGAAGAACATCGCCTTCTAAGTCGCTCAAGCTTCTGACTCTAACACTACCATTCTTGTCTTTCTTACGTCGTCCTTTGGCTTCCCTTGTAGGACCCATGATGATACCTCAATTGCAACAAATTTAACCAAGTAGCTGAAACAGATTAGCTTGTTAGAAAATTCTGAGGAACAGAGTAGGGCACAAGAAAATATTTTATTAAAAGATAAAGATAAATTTTGTGAATATTCTCGGTGGCTCTGCATTCTTATATATATATATATATTCAACACTCTTCCAACTATTAAATAAAAATATTTAAGATAATTGTCGGTCAAAATGTATTAGTACTAAACCGTTTATTCACTTATTAAATAATAAAAGGTAATTGTCAATAATGAAAAAATAGAACTAATTTAATCAAAGCATAAATCATTTTGAAGCATGAATCATGATTCATAAGCTAAACTACCAGTCCTGTAATCCTTAATATAAGATATATTTATCTAATTTAATTTGATTAAGGAAGTTGATTGAGTTAATTAATATGCAGTATATTTTCTAAAACATCCTAAACATTTTTCTTAATTCTCTCTTCTCCTTAATTATTGTTAAGATAGTTTTAATAAAAATAAATTAAGATAAATAAATATATAAATTATATCTTATATTAAATATTAAAATCAACTTTCAAATGCTATCTTGTAAATAAGACTGGGGGAGTACAAGAGCTAGTTACGTGGGATGAATATCAATGATTGCACGAGTCAGATACTCATATGTACGTAATGTGATAAATTAAAAAACAAAAAATCATCTGATCTTAGTCTTAGCTCCCTCTTTTTTTTTTTTTTTAAGAAAGAGAAAAATATCCCTGACAATTAAAAAAAATTCATTCCTCACTTCCACCGTAACCATGGCATTCAAGGCATCACGCCGTCGTGGTTTGAGTTGGGATTTTGTTGTTTGCCATATTCAGATCCCAAAATCAAAGTAAAACGTGGATGGGTTCACATTCTGTGCTCATTTGCAGTAATGAGCACCTGTAATGATGTGATACGACCTATCTATCTAATTTATCTAATATGAATTATTTAAATACAAAGAACCGCCAAAACAAATCATAAGAGGAGTTTCGCTTAAAGCAATAAGAAAGAAGAAATTAAACTAATAGTTTAATTTACTACTTAGAGGCTGTTTGATATTGTTTTTATGAATCGGATTTATTATATAAGTCTGATTTACATAAATCGAGATAAATTTTCTCCACATATTTATCTCGTAGATCGTAAAAGCACCTCATAGACCGTAAAAGTTACTTCGTATTCCATTAATCACAATTCATAAACACTTATAAAGCTTCCATAAGTCATTCCAAACAGTTTCTTAATTACCTTGCCGGCAATGTGATAGACTTCTACCTGCTGAGCTAGGTCATGATATGCTACAGCTTGTAATCCAAGCCAGGCATATATACCAAGAACGTTGTTCAGTTATTAAGGCATCAGGCTTCTGCCTTTTAATTTAAAGGCCAAGGCGAGGAGAAAACTGGAATTTGACATCATATGTTAAATTAAAATCTTAACCGTCTCTCATCTTATCTTGCTGAATATCTAAACCATCCATCCTTATTAATTTAATACGAGTAATAATTATTAGTCCACTCTTATCAATTCCTTAAATAATCTCCCAAACACAGAAACACATCACCAACTAATTCCTTCTTTTAGGAAATATTCTTCGAATTCTGGGGAGTTCGTTTTGGAAAATCGTTTGAGACTGCGCAAATCTTTTTCCTTTTTCTTCTTCTTTTTCCCCATTTTAGTTCTAAAATCTCATGATCAAATCAAATGATTTTTTTACATATAAAGTATCAAATCTATTAATAAAAGGGTAAAATATATTAACTACTCAACTGTTTTACTAAATTCCAGAAACTTCCTCTTTAGAAAAAGTATATAAATCTTCTTTAAAAATAAAATGTACTACTCAAATCTTTACAGCCCATTTGATACGTTGGAATTGGAAGGGATGAAAATGGAATTGGATGATGTGTTTGGTACAATAGAATTTGCTCTCAATTCCAATTCCATGTGGAAGCTAAATAAGTCAATTCCACTAAAATGAATTTCATCCCAAAAGTTAAGATTTGTAATTCAACTTCTATATTTCCATCAATTATCCTCCTCCATCTGGCAACAACGGCAACCTCTCCTCACTCTGGTACAAATGTAACATCTTTAGTTTTATTTTTAGGATATAATTATAATTTGAAAATAATTATTTATAAAAAATAAAAAAAATGAAATTAACAGTAATTTTTGAAATAAAAAGAAAAGGGGATCTAGTTAAAATATGTTAAAAAATTATTATTAAAAAATTAATTAAAATAATAATAATAAAGTGATTTGGATGTTTGAGACGTTGGTTAGGTTTTTATTTGGATGGGGGCATATTAGTAATTTTATATTTTAAATACAAATATTAAATAAAAATAATATCTGAATTCCATATACATACCAAACACATTTTTAAACCTCATTTCTATATCAATATCTATATTCATTTCCATATCCATATTCATATCCATCAAAATCAATTTCAGTATACCAAACGGGCCCTTAATATATGACATAATTTGAGAATTGAACTTAATCCTAAATTTAAGACTTGTCTACTATATTTGTCAATCTTTTCCTAATAATCCTATTGATACTCCTTAACAATAATCAAGTAAGAAATAGATGGAAAAAATTAAGGAAGATGATTGTTTTTTTTTAATGTCTCATTAATTAATTTAACTAACTTTCTTAATAAACTAGTTTCCAAGTTGCCATCCAAGGAAAAAAAGGGGGGGATGGAGAGAGAGTCCTCCTTAAAAATTTTAGGGTGAGAATGATCTAAAAAATATTTATATACTAAAAGCAAGGTTGCTATATAAAATTTGAACTCAAGAACCAACGTTGCTCTAACTTTTTAAGTCCTTATTCTCAATAATGAAAATTGAAATGGGAGAATCTCCCCAATTTCCAAAAAGAAAATTCTTAGTGGATGAAATGAAGGTTCAACTAACTCTTCTCATGGGAAAAAGCATTGAATGAAAAATCAGATCAGATTGGTCGGTTCGATCGGAGAACTGGTCAATTATCCGGTCTAGTTCACTTATTAGATCATGAACCAGTTTGAACTGATTAAAATCAGGAAAATCGGTGGTTTAATTAGTTGGACCGGTTTTTTTTTATTCTTTCTTTTTATGAAATACATTTTTTTATTCTTCTAACTACTATCTTACATTATTTTTTAGGGAAAAATGAAAGGTTGAAGACCAAAATCAAGAAAAAAAGTAGATAAAGAAATAACAAATCTAAAAAAAAGAAGATGGTGAAAAAAATTATTTAAAAGGATATAATAATTATAGGAAATGAGATATCATTATATAAGTATAGGCATCATAACTAATACTAATAGATTTTAAGCATTTTTTATAAAGATCTTCATTTTTATTTATAGAAGTTTAAAAATATATTTATATATATATATATATATATATATATATATATATATATATATTATCATTAATAAATTGTAATATTTTAATATGGCTGGTCCAACCACCGGTTAGATCTCAGTTGATCTATTGACCCTTGAACATATGCCATAACTGGTTAATTGCCTAGTCTGATTTTTTATTCCTTGAGAAAATACTAATCACCATACATTGGATGCCACATCAGCATCCCATAAAAAACATATATTAATCTCCTTAGTTTTTCTTCTTCTTGCGTGCTTTTATACACACACACACCAGAAATGTGTGTATTCGTTCATAACATCATCAAGATACAAAATCCAATACTCGTGAGTCAGCATGGTAACAAGAAAGAAGACAGGAGGAAAACAGTTCAGCAAAACCATTTTCATGTCATTATTCACCTTCTAAACACTGCAAAACTTTTACAATAATGCCCAAAAAAGAAAAAGAAAAATCCTTACACGTTTCTTTTTAAAAAAGAAAAAATCAACCTTCTAGATTAAATAATAACCGATGAAGATTTATTTAAATATGCTAAAATTTCAAAAAAAAAAATATATGGATCCTGTTTCTTTCTTCACATCATGACCTAATTAAGAATCTTAAAAAAAAAAAAAAAGGAAGCTTGAATATACCTTAAAAACTACCATCAACTATAATAAGTAAACCCCATTAATTAATTAAACTCTATTTACCTTTTTTGTTGTCCATAATCAGAATCACTTCTTGCCCTTCTCATGATCTTCGTCTTCCTAGGATCCAAACCCAACCTGCAACCTCCTGTAACTCCCATATCAGATCCAACCTCCTCAACCTGATCCCCTCCTCTCACAATCATCTTCCTTTCAAATTCCAAAGCCAATCTGTCTTTATTACTTTCATGAACAATGTTATTGGAGCTTCTGGGTCTGTGTTTAGCTTCTGATGCAGAAACCTCATGTGGACTTTTCAAGACCTTATTATAAGTAGCAATACTGTTACTGTAACTGCTAGTGGCTGCATGATTATTATTAGTATGAAGATGGTGATGGTGGTGGTTGGGAGAGGATTTTTTCTCCTGCTCAAAGTAGAGAAGCTGAACAACAGTTCTTAATGGAAGAAGCTCGTTTTTCACTGCGTGAGCACGAGCTTCTGCTGATAGCTTTTCGCAGTCCAGAATCCGACATAATTGCTTCTTGTCTGCTTTGCTCAGTTCAGCATGCTCCTGTGTTCATAAATAAAACCTTGTAGATTGCCATCAAAAGCTTTCTACTTTTTCGGTCCTATGTTTAGCTAATCATCAATGTATATGCATATACTATATGGTATCATTGCCAATCAATACATGAAGTTGCAGGTCACAAAATGTGAATTAAACAAAGACTATACTCCACCAATACAAAAAATTAGTTGATCTTTTTTTCAAGGTAAAAATGGAAAATGATAGAGCCCTTACCACTCATAATAAACAAGCATCTCCTTATATGAATTAGCTTATTTTAAGTCATTTTGTATTGTATAAGCTGAAAATGTGAGAGAAATTATGTCTTATAAAGTATAAAAGTACTTATTTTAAGTGCTATTAAAGAGGGGTAAACTCCAGCTTAATCTAAAATAAAATGGAACGAGAAGAAAGATAACAGCTCTCCGCTGTCTATATTTAAAATGAATAGCTTAAATATTATATATAATTTTAGTATTTTTATCTTCAAAAAAAATTATAACACAATATAAAAATGATTTTTAACAATGACATTCATAGAATGACACATAAATATAAAAAAGATAAATAAAATCTAAGCAACTCAAATGTACTACAGTACCACTAAGTTTTTCTGAGAATATCCAGTTTGTTTTCATTAGTGCCTCTATCATTTGTTGGTATTGTTCAGTGTGGTGAGAAGTAATTGATGGAAGGGAAATAAAGAGGGTTTGAGCTATCTAATTGTTGAAATGTATCTCATAATTTATATATTCCATAAATAACTAAAAAAATATTTATGAGAATCTGAAAATATATTCAACAATTCACAACTTATTTCTGTATATTTGAGCCCTTGTTTAAACAATATTGGTAAGAGGAGTGGGTGCGTTGAAGTGAGAGTAAAAAGTTGCTTTTTTTTTTTTTTTTGCAAAAGAAAAGAAATTAAAGCTTCTACAAGTGTTTGCACTTTTTTGTTGTATAAATAAAAATGCTGATTCAAGTAAAAGCAACTCAAAATCACAATGGGGCCAAACAGGGCATCAAAGGTCCTCAAAATGTGCTGAAATGTTTTCAGTTTCATGAGCATGAGCCCTGAATCTAAGCAATGGCCTCTCAAAAGTCCAGAAAGTTTAAATTTAAAGTTTCCACTGAAATTTTATATAATGCCGCGAAGATAACTCCAATATCAAGATATTCTATCCAACTTTTGTTCTCAAAAGCTTTATATTTTTTAAGGGTTAATATAATATTTAGTCCCTCAAATTTATTCTCATTTTGATCTAGGTCCCTCAAGTTTCATTGTGTTTAAAATATTGATCCCTATAATTAATAAAAATATGGACCATTTTGTCCTTTAAAGGACCAAAACTCATAGTTTGAAACTTGAGAAACCAAAATCAAAATGAGGACAAACTTAAGGAACCAAAAGTTATATTAACCCCTTTTTTTATTCCACTTGAACTAATCTTTAAAAATGCAATTCTGAACAAATGGAATTTGGAAAAACTTATCATTATGAGTATAGAAGTGATGCAAAGAGATTTCCAAAAAATTGAGGAAAAAAATCCCCCATTTAAAATTTTATTAGTGAGAAGGACATAATAAATTTTAATGCGCATAGGGCATCGGCACTATGCAAATTTTGTATACACAAAGTACCAATACTCTGATTTAGGTCCTTATCATCAATAAACTTTTCAATAGGGGACTTTTTCCCAATTTAGTCCAAGAAATTTACCTTAAGATAGATGTTTATTGCTTGGTAGAGATCATCATGGTACCTTGCTATATCTGGAAGAGCTTCAGCAAGGGCCACAAATTTTGATACTGGCAAATTATCATCCCTTGCAACCACTTGAAGATATGAATCAATGAGCTTCCCAACACTTCTAATTGATCTTAAGAAGTGGCTGTTATCTGCAGAAGCATTAGGATACATTCTTTTCCAAAGCTTCAAGTAACTTTCCAACACTGCTATTACCAACTCTATCGATGATGCTGAAACACTACAGGCCAAGTCATTCACAGTTGCTTCATCAAATTGCAGGCTTGCTCTTCTAATCAGTTCTGTCTTGGTGACATGGGAGACACCGAAATGGCTCGAAATCTGGAGGAGCCTAAGCAAGAAACCAACTGAAACTGACCCTTTATCTGCAGGAATCATGGTCACAATAGTTTCAAGAATCTTCCTGTTTTTCGCCTTGGACTCTTCGGTCTGAGAAGCTGAACTGCTTGATGTTCTGGGCTTCATGATTCCCGGTAGCCACCGGCAAGCGTAGACATGAAGAGCTTCTCCTATGAGCTGTGGTAGGAGAAGATAAGTGGCCCTCAGAGCCATTATTATACATCGGAAAAGGTCTATGTCGAGGTCGGAAACATCCTCAGTCCACCAATCTTTTGGGACAGAATGGTGCTGTTTCTTGGCATAACCAAGCCTGGTGTAAGTGAAGGACCATCTAACCTGCAACAACTTATTGGAAGCAACAATTGAGCTGGACCTTTTCATGGAGGTGAGAGAACTTTCTCAATTAATCCAAAGAAGTAACAATGGTGGAGAGATTTTGTGTTTACCTGTGGTGGGGGTGTGAGAACTTTCTCGATAATCGAATCTACGCATCTTCTAACTACACCCAGATTCTCAGCCCATTCTGGTAACTTGGAAGTAGCCTGAAGTGTTGCAATGGAGTCCTTCCAACCTTCGAGAATGCAAGTGTCGAAGAAAGACTCGAGCTTTCCCACCAAGTTTCCCTTCTCAACTGAGTCACTCATTTGCAAGAACTTAGCAGCACAAAACGTAGGAACGAAGTTAAAAGCACTGATATTGATTGAAATCCCATAGCAATACTTAGCACATAGCTCAAAAGCATCTTCGCCTCCAGGAATATCATGAAGCTCTAGTGAAACACCCTTAGAATCACTAGAACTATGAGAGCAAAGCCTTTGTAGTAGGCCACATTTTGGAAGAAGTGAAGACTGCAGCTCACAAAAGAAGAATTAAAGATGAACTTAAAGACTAAAACCTTGCTTTCTCTTTCACATTCCCTTCCTCATTCTAATAATCTAACTCTATGTTTGTACCTTGTGTAGAAGATAAGTGATATCGTTTACTTGTACTGCAAGGTCTGAAAGTATGTCTGAAATCAGAGTCCTGCATGGTGTAAACACTGTTAAAAATATAGGCTTTTTACAGCTTTTCAGAAAATGGTTTATTACACACACACCTGGTGGCTTGTTCAGTGTAGAAGGTGTCTGGTTTTGTTCCTAGTTTCATAAACTTCATCGTTCTTTGGTCTGATCTTATATAAACCAATGGTCAAACAAAAGCCTCTACTTCAACACCTGCAAGCAAATCAGAATTTTGTATATGTTGTTCGTTGATCAAGTACTGTGGCAAGGAAGGAAACTACAGAAAAAGCATATGAAGTAGAAACGCTCAACAGGTTTCTCAAGAAAAAGTAAAGAAATTGAAAACCAAACCGTTCATCTGAAGAACAGGAAGAATAGAACAGACTTCTGAAGTAAAAGAAGGAAAAAGAACAGTAAGAAAGCCTTGCCTAAACGGCCCTTTCATCTTTTTTCTCTGCACAAAACTCTGTAATCCATTCAGTTTATATAAATAGTGTCCTCGCCTGCAAATTCAAGGAAAAGGGTGAAAAAAAATAAAAATCAAAGCTGAGATCGAAGAGAATAACAAACTGTGTTAGAAACTTTGGCTAGAAACCATGAAGCAAACTTTTCTTGAGTTATATCTTTGCAAGTTACTATTTATATAAATAGTATTCCTTCACTTCCTTACATTGGGCTTCAGATCTTTTTGCCTCCTGTGCAAGTTCCTGACACATGAAACAAGAAACTGAAGAAGAACATAAGAATTCTAGAACTCAAGAAAATGAACTTGCATCACTTACAATTCAGCTTTATCGAATATGGTTGTTCCAAAATTTGAAGAGACAAGGAAAATATTAAAAATATTAAAAATAAAGAAACTAATGATGGAGAAAGGCAAAAGATAAAAAATGATCCACTCTACTTCTGTTACATATTTTGATGGGTGCCCACAATTAATTAGGCTTGTACATAAATAAAACCCAGCACTTACAGCTGTGCCGACAGTTTTTTTTTAAAAAAAAAAAATTTTAATCTTCAATATAGTGTTTATTTTCTGTATGCCGAAATTTTTTCTAGCTGAACATTTTGGGTAAAGAAATACCCATCCCTGTTTCCTTCTTCCCTTAAAAAACAGAGAAGACTGTAAAGAAGCTTCAAAGCAAAAGGCATACATAGACATATATGATTTACATTATGCTATAGGATAATAAGGAAACACTAGCTCTTAAAAAACCGACCACCTAGTTTTTGACACTTGTATATCAAATATGACGTGACACTGCCTAAATACTTAATATTTTGTCGTACGATAATGTCCATATTGTATTATCCATACTAGTCAAGTGATGGTTCATGGGAAAGGAATAGCAAGTAGAGAATGAACTAACATATATATGAGACAAATGGCTTGTTTGTTTGAATCGGACTTATACATAAGTCTGATTCATGTAAATATAGATAAACCTCCTCTACATATTTACTTCGTAGACCGTAAAAACTACCTCGTATTCCGTAAATTATGATTGAAAAACACTTATGGAGGCTATCCAAACAAACTAAAAGAAAAATAACTACAACTTTTATAGTGGCTGACTCACTCTTGAATCAAAATGGGTACATAAATCCAAAGCATATGTATACTAATAGTCTAATACATAACACAATCTTCTGAGGAGATGCTTACAATTCCATGTAAGATAACATACATGGCTTTCTTTAGAAAACGATATGGAGGAATCCAAGAGAAAGTGATGCAACAAGTAAAATAAACCAGTTTGTGCAGCCAAAAAGCTTCCAATTTATGAAGTAAACTATTACGAGTCTTTTTTGGGTGAAGTCACTTTCATTGTGTCTCTCCAAGAACATCAATGTATAGACTAATGTTATTTTTTTTTCCTAATTGAAATTAATTATTGGCAATAAGTGGTCCAATATTGCAGAAGTATTGTCTTCTCAATTATGCTGCTCTCCATCATCTATAGGGCAATCCAGAAAGGTGGAAGCCAACTTTTTCTTCTTTCTCTCTTTTCTATCTCTCTCTCTCTCTTTTAAATCTTTCCCGGTTTTTATCCACAGATTACTGAAAGATCTCAGCAATTAGTTCCACAAAAAGCAGCCTTTTAGCTGTTAGGCACGTTTTATCTGAGATTTGCTTCAGATTTTGAAACAAATTGATGTAAAGAAGAAGATAAATCAATCCAGAATCCTTTTCTTTGAGGATATGATAATAAGCAGCAGCAAGATAGGCTTTTGCCTCCATTTATTTGTTGAGATCTGACATTAGAGAGTGGTCTGTGCTTTCATAGACACATGTTGGTAAAGTGAAGATAAGAAAAGCTCTTCCTTTTTTTTTTTTCCTCTCTTTCTCTTCATAATAAGACTGTATCAGAGATGCCTCACCGTAAGCCAACTTTTTTCTCATAGGTAACTCTCACAGATCCCAATTTTATGAACATCATGAAAACTCAGAGAAAGTGAATTGTTAAAGTCAGCACACATATATATTGCTTTGCTCTTCACAGAATCAACAGTGAATATCAGTTATTATTTACACTATTTAGCCAGTTATGTGGGTATTCTCTTCTGAAATTGATAAAGTTTCATCTACCACCCATCCCCACGCAGGTGTTATCATTTTCTTTTTGTCCCTATACTTTTGGAATTTTTTAAAACTGAACCTATAATGTCTGTATTCCTTTTTTCAAACATTTATTTATTTTTTAATCCTCTAAAGAAGTGCCCTCATTTTTTATATAATAAAACAGGATGTAAAAAGCAGAATGAAGCGTCAATCAGAATGCTTTAAACAATCTAGTAACGACTGGCTTAGGCTTTTCTTCAAACACCTTTAGGGCGATGACTGGAAACTTATGATCAATAGAGACGAAGGAGACAGAACATGAACATACCGTTGTTAATACAGTATTGATGCTGCTTGAATCTTGGGAAAGTATAGGAAAGCAATCACAGTTGAAAACGCTGCATAATATTAATCAAAATAACTTCACAAAAAATTGAAGAAAGTGGGTAAAAGCAAAGAAGCACCAACTTGTGGAGTGAAGCGAATCAAGCATATATTTGGATGGATTTTGTGATCGTGTGAAGTTGGAAAACATATGCTTAAGCAGATTCATGCAAGAAATCCTCAGAGAGAGAGAGAGAGAGAGAGGAATAGGGTCAGTATAGAGTAGCTACCTAGCGAGCTTGTGCATGGGTTTTGTGTATGTTGGAAAACAGCAAGTGAGACACAAAAACTACAGAAAAAAATCAGTAATAAAATGAGAAGGGAAGGAGGAGGAGGAGGAGGAGAGAGAAGAGGGCGGGGAGAGAGAGAGTGGTTGTATGGGATTAGTCAACGTAGTAAAGCAATCTATGATAAACACATTGAATAGAATGGAAAAGAAAAAGAGAGAAACTATTAAAAAAAAAAAAAAGGCATGCTTTGATTTGAAGTGTATGATTGAGTTTTTCCTTTTTCTTCAGTGTCATATGCATGGGTGTTAAGCTGGCGTATAAATCTCTTTACATTGTCAAACATGATATTATATCTTGTCCCTTAATTAAGCTGAGGTCCAAGCATATATGGACACACGAACCCAAGTAAAAATATTTTTAAGAAATTAATATATAAAAACCTAATTAAAGACGTATATAAGATCAAGGTAGATAATTAAGTAGAGTTGATTGAGGGGTATTAAATTTCAAAAATAAAAGAGAAATCTAGCATATATTTTAATGGTGTTGATTGTATGTCAGTTGTGATATTTATGAAAGGTGTTGTATTAATTAGACGCAATCAAACTTGAGCGTTGATAGTTAATTTATTCCACTATGACCAACGCAGGTTATCGTATCTGTTAACTATATATATATATGCTACATATAACATGCTCCCGCTAGTATTACATATAAGTTACATTCTTTGGGATAGAGCTGATCTTATATATAAATTGTTTTTTTTTTCAGGAAAAGATGATATTATATTTAAATTACACTTTCTTTTTGTTCAAACTTTTAATCCTCTCTTCCATTTTTAACTACATTAGTTACATGCTTGTACATTAATTATTATACATTATCTCTCAAATTTTTCACTCATTTTCCCTCACTTACTCTCTCCAGGAATAAAGATATATTTTGGGGGGGGGGGGAAGTTACCTGTACGCTTCTTATACATTTTTTACTTTTAATTAATTTTTACCAACGTTTTGATAGACATGATTTGATTAGTTGTAACTTATATATAATACAGGAGGAAACCATATTTATCAGATGTCATGTTGGACTAGTCATGAATTCAAGCCTATTGATAGAGTCATAATTAGTATTCATTCAGTCCTCAATATAAGAAATATTTACTTAATTTGATTAAATTAAGAAAGTTAATTAACATAACATGTATTTTCTATTATATCCTAACAATCTTCCTTAATTCTCTCATTTTCTCTTTTTCTTGATTATTTTTTAGGGAGTATCAATAAGGGTAAATTAAAAAAATATTGACAAATATGAAAACTATGTTTTATATTTAGGATTAGAATCAACCCCAAATATATCTTATATTAAGAACAGGAGAAGTGGGTAATTCAATATACCAAAATTCAATATAGAACATGAGTGAAATTCAAAGAAATAAAATCTTAAAAAACAAATAGAATGAAAACAATGGAAGTGTATGCTTTCCTACTAGAGCTTGAAAATAAAGAAGGCATGGAATGCAATGCAAGTTGGCTCCTAAATAGTGGAAATTGAATGAAATAAAGGGTTTTTCCTTATTAGTGTTGTGTGGGACCTAGGTGGAAGGATCCTGTGTGCGCCCCTCATCATGATTCCCCCCACTAAAGAGCCTTCGGTTGGCCCTCAGTTGTCCCAGGTCGGCCACGTGTCATGTCCTTTGCCGTTCGTTACATCACCCTGATGCGATCTATCACTTGCCTTAGAGCCCCATCTCACCCTACCATCTCTCTCCCCAATTTCTCTCATCTCACCATTTTGTGAAAATATTTTCGTTTTCAATTCATGCGTATTCCCCCTTCCCTTTCTTCCCTCAAAATAAATATCGCTAACATTTTGCATTTGTCCTAAAAGGTTCGAATTATATATCTTGGCCAGCACACTGACACACATTTAGAGGATGTTTGGAATATTGGTTGGAATTTTTAATCATATTTTTTAATCATGATTTATAGTATACGAGGTAACTTTTATGGTCTACAAATTAGTTTTTACGGTCTACGAGGTAAATATGTGGAGGAGTTTTATCTCGATTTATGTGAACCGGGCTTATATATAAGTTACATTATATATGAGAGAATAACTTGTTTGCCTAGGCTTATACTTATGCATAAACCCGGTTCACATAAATCGAGATAAAACTCATCCACATATTTATCTCGTAGACCGTAAAAGTTACCTCGTATTCCGTAAATCACGATTGATGAAAAACATTTATGGAGGCTATCCAAACATACCATATACTTGATTTTAGGGAAATGTGCATCCAACACTCTGATTTATTTTTAGAAGTACAATCAACACCCTAAAGTATTTAGGGGTACAATCAGTACTCTAAACTATTTTTAGAAGTACAATCAACACCCTAATGTATTAAAAATGGAGCAATTACACATCTCCACTAACATAATACTAACTCCGTTTGCTGCTACACTCTTTTCTTTCATTTTTCATCGATCTTCACATGTTTATCCCTTCTTTTAGTATTTAAGAGTGTAATTTTGCCCCTAATGTATTAAAAATGGAGTAACTGCACATATTTACTAACTGTGATAAGGAGTTTTTATAAGAAAAAGTGAATCTGTTGAAATAATGAAAAGGGGAAAGAAGGGATGAACATGTTGAAAATCAATAAAAGAGGAAAGGAAAGAATATGCCAGTAAATATAGTTAGTATTTTGTTAGTGAATGGGTGTTACTGCTCCATTTTTAATATATTAGGGTGTTGATCGCACCTTCAAAAATAGTTTAGGGTGATGATTTCACCTCCAAAAATAATTTAGAGTATTGATTACACCCTTAAATACTTAAAGTACTGATTACACCTCTAAAAATAAATCGGGATAATGGATGCACATTTACCCTTATTTATAAGTATTTATTTATAATATAAAAAGTTTTAAAATCTGGACAACAGTACAACACATGCCATACATACCATTTTTTATATATGGAGCTTTGGAGAAAGAAAAATATTATAAAATGTATGGAGGATGATTTTGTAAAATAAGCAAAAAAGAAAACGGATGTAGTGGGGGAAGAGACGGGACTCGAGGAGAGATAATTTGGATTCCCTCGTGCGTCAAATGTTTTTGTCGCAAGTGGGGGTCCCACATGATTTTGTGTCAGAGAAGGGGGAGACCCACCAACCACTCAATTCCTTCACATCAAACAAGATGTCTTAACTTCTTTTTTCTTAAAAAAAAATAAAATAAAATAACATAAACGTCTATTTTACTTTCTAAATTAGTGCTCATTATTAGTAATTGAGATTATGCTTGGTGTCTTGTCCCTTTAATATGGAGTGCGAGTAGGTTTACCAATGTTGTAAGAGTTTCGTGGATATTACATTGAAAAGGCTAAGTGCTTGGTTTGGTTTATAGAATTAGAAGTAATGTAATAGAATGTAGGGTAATGGTGTAAAAATGTCTATATATTTTTAAGAAAAAGGTACCCAGTACCAAATTCTTTTACTGGAAGCATAAATGTCCATCAATATTTAAAAAGAGAGCTAAAATGCTTATCCATCTGCCAAGTCATCATTTTTTTGGGGAAAATAACCATTTTGCCCTACAATTTTTGTGAAATTTTGTAATTTTACCCTTAGCAATTGTGTGACACTTTTTAATTAGTAAATGAACTCAAAAAATTCTGAAATTTTTCAAAATAAAAGTAGACATGATAAGCTTTAATTTGATATGTCAAATGGAATTTTATTGCCCTTACAATTTTCACAATACTTGAAAAATTGAAAGATTTGTCACCAAACTTTAAAATCCATATCTAATTGTATAGATATTCAATTAGGGTGGTTCCAAATCCTATGTGACACTTATTAACTCTAATTTTATGGAAAAATATAAATTTTAACCAATAGGAACCTCAAAATTCCCAGAATTTTTATTTTTGAAGTCTCCTCCAAAAAAATGTTAAACTCACTGGGCAAAATTCAAAAATTCATTTCTCCTTATATACAATTCCAAAAATTCCATATGACCAATTAAATTAAAGCTTATCATGTCTACTTTTATTCTTGAAAATTTCCGGTTTTTTGGAGGTCATTTACTAATTTAAAAGTGTCACACAATCTGACTGTCTCAACAGGAAAATCACATTGACAACAACTTCAACTTGTGCCCAGCGAATTTAACAAGGAGAAATGAATTTTTGAATTTTTTCCAGCGAATTTAACATTTTTCTGGAGCAAACTTCAAAAATAAAAATTCTGGGAATTTTGAGGTTCCTATTGGCTAAAATTTATATTTTCCCATAAAACTAGACTTAATAAGGATCACATAGGCTTTAGAATCACCCCAATTGGATATCTATACATTTAGATATGAATTTTTAAAGTCCGGTGACAAATCTGCCAATTTTTCAAGTATTGCGAAAATTGTAAGGGAAAATTGTCATTTTGACCAAATAAAATTTCATTTGACCTATCAAATTAAAGTCTATCATGTCTACTTTTATTCTGAAAAATTTCAGAATTTTTAGAGGTCATTTACTAATTTAAAAGTGTCACACAATTGCTAAGGGTAAAATTGTAAAATTTCACAAAATTGTAGGGCAAAATGGTTATTTTCGTCAAAAAAATGATGACGTGACAGATTGATAGGCATTTTAGCTCTCTTTTTAAATGTTGATGGGCATTTATGCTCCCAGTAAAAAAATTTGGTGCTGGGTGCCCTTTTCTAAAAACCATATAGACATTTTTGCCCCATTGCCCTAAAAGAATATAATGCAATATAATAGAATGTAATGTAATCATGATTATATAATTTGTTTGATTCGTCATTAGGGAAAAATTATGCATATACATAAAAACGTTTGGTTGGATTACATCAAACATAAGAATATATGGGAATAATATAGCAACGAACAAAATTACCCATTTCTACACATATAATAATGTATATGTTGGGTTCATGATAATTGTTTTCATTTTGTGCAATGTACACGCTAGGTTCATAGTAATTTTTTAATATTTAATAGTAAAAATATTATGCAGTATATTAGTTAGATTCATGTTAATTTTTTAATATTTAATGATGGGAATATTATTTAATGAGATATTTTATTTTTTAAAAGGTTGAATATATTTTTTAAATTTTTGAATAAGGGAATATTTCTTAAATTTCTATATTATTAATTATTTTTTTAATATTTAATGGTAGTAATTAAAATTATTTAATATTTAACTATATTTATGAGTTGGCACTTTGATCAATTTAAAAAATTATAATGGCAATAGTGTCATTTTCATTAAATTATAGAATGTATGCATCATCATTCATCAGTCCTAGCAGTGTAATCATGATTACATCAAATGATGTAATCAAAATTACAAAATGTAATCCTTTTTACATTACATAAGCCTAATCAAACATTATAATCGTGCTATTACATCATGATTACACATAATCCTCTGTCATGTAATCGAACCAAATGAACTATAAATGGTCTTAGTTTTCATGATTCAATCAGAAGTATCTATAATAATTATATATATGAAGATGATTTTCATTTGGGCAATTATAATGTACATGATTAAAAATATTATTTTAAAAAATTAAGACATATTTGTTACAAATAAATAATTTAATTAATTTTTTAATATCTACATATTTAATATTTAGTTCTTATATTAAGAACTATAAAGTATCTCAAGTGAGTGTTTATTTATAAATCAAGCACAAAATCAGTCTAAAACACGATTATTAAAATTAACCTAACATTAATAAAATCTAGGGTTGAGGTGCAAATTTAGTAACCAACTAGTTTTCTATGGGTACCCAACATAACTAACTATTTTTTAGTGTAAAAATAGACCTAATCAATTTATTTTGTAGCACTTATAGCAATGCCGTTAAATTGAGTTAACTTCTTTTACTTTTTGTATTGCGGGTCCCACTAGCATTCTCACTCTCATTTATTTTAATATATTTTAAGAAGGGTTAATGTAAAATTTAATAATGAAGTATTTTTCTATGAGCACCCAACATAATTATTTTTCATAATAATATTTACAAGATAAATATAAGAATTAATATAAGAGCATTTACATTAATACCTTACTTTATTTTTTTCATAAGAGCATTTACAAAAAAAATATGAGCATTCACAAGAGAAATAAAATTTTTTTAAAGAATTCAGTGAGTTAAAAAAATTTGGTCATTCACATATTTGTCTTGTAAAAAAAATTTTACTGCACCCTATTGGGCCAAAATAAAATTAAGTTTTGTCAGTGTACAGATGATAATGCCCTTACTTTAATCTTTTATAAGAGCATTTATAAGACAAATAAAAATATTTACATGACAAATAAAGAGATTTAAAAGAATTTAAGAAAGTTAAAAAAATTTGGTTATTCATATATTTATCTTAAAAATGCACATATTTATCTTTCCACTGACAACACTTAATTTGATGTTAACCCAAGAGGGTGCAATAAAAAATATTTTACAAGACAAAACCAAAAATTTTTAATTTCCTGGATCTTTTTAAATATCTTTATTTGTTTTATAAATATTCATATATATCTTATAAGTGCTCTTATGAAAAAATAAAGTAAGACCATTAATGTAAATGCCTATATTTATTTTGTAAATGCTCTTATAAAAAAATAATTGTGTTGGCCCCCATAGGAAAAATATTTTATTGTTAAATTTGCAACACTTCTAAAAATATATTAAAATATTAGAGAGTGAGAAGACTGGTGAGACCCACAGTGCAAAAAGTAAAAGAAGTTAACAACACTTCTATAAGTGCTACCAAATAAATTGATGATATCTACTTTTGCACCCAAAAATTGTTAGTTATGTTGGGTGGTCATAGGAAAACAGTTGGTTGTTAAATTTGTATCTTAACCCTAAAACCTAATTAGGTTTGGACCAACTAATAACATGTTAGTTAAATAAAAATATCCCAAAAATAAAGATATTATGAGAAAGAAAAATTTAATATGAGAGACGAGAGAGAATATGACCTTATATTTAAAACCAAAAAAACACTTTAGACCAATTTAAATATTAGTAAGTTTGGATAAATCTAAAAATATTAGTAAAACTTTTGATCAATTTAAAAATTTACCTATCTCCTCTTAATTTCAGTAATGTGATTAAAAATCCCCTATAGTTTGGGCGGGAGAGAGCGTATATCATAATATCATTACTATAAAAAGTAGAAAATAAAATATCCCAAATGATTAAAAATATATGTATATTCCAATTGCTTTCAAGCATGGATTCAATTATATATAATTCAAATTGAATGCAAAGTTTCTTTCTCTTTAGTGACCTTCATTGGATGGAGCTACCTTACATCCCAATATGAAGAAGGAAGTGAATGAAGCTACATGAGTTCCTTCCCATTGAATTAATTAAAGTTGATGATGAGAGAAGACGACACTGAGTAATTAAAGCTACATTGTTTGTCTCTCTACTTAAGTAATCTTCTTATATCCTCAACGAAAGAAACAGCTTTTGATATTCAAATAGAGAAAAACTCAATTCCATCTCCAGTGTTAAACATAAGAGTTAAACAATGGGTTTCTATCAAGTAATTATAATTACAAAGGAGATATTGGTGAAGGGTGACCCACGAACTCTGAAATTAGAGTAATTAATTGCTTAAATATTTGAAAATAAGATTTAAAAAAGACCCTAGATATCAATTCATAGTATAAAAAAAAAAGCAATTATAATGCACACAATTACAACAAATATTCTAGAAAACCAAAACATATTTGTTATATTACTCCAATCCTTAATACTAAATTCAGTTGACTTTTTTTTTAAAAAATTAAATAAACTTAATAAATTATTTTAAAAAATATTTATATTTATCATTTTTTTCAAACTAATATGACTTATTTATAAACAGGTAAATAATCTAATAATACATAACATATATTATAATCAAGAAATTTATTTAACTTTCACCCTCAACAAAATTAACTGGATCTTATTTTAAGAACTGAAGGAGTAAATAACTAAATTAACTAAATTTTATAAATATTAGAGTTAGGAGGGAGAATAAATAAAAGAAAATGTTGGTATAGTGATCATGAGACCATGTATAGGAAGAGAGCGATCATTATCAACAGTTTCTTTTCAGTGGCTATCATTAGATCTTTGTTTTTTTAAATACAATCTTAGTGCTTCATCAGCGTCCTCACTGATATCTTGGACAAGAATATAAGATCAAAATAATTTAGAAACGTCAGATTTTGAGCCTTTTCAGGAAGATAGTCTTTCTTATTCAGATTCAAACACCAACTTGTTTGTGTGTTTTTAATTTTATTTTATGTTTGCAGAGAGCTTTGAATTTGATTGATGGACCTTTACCTTATTTAATTAGATTATATTTCGTTTTCCCCCTGATCACTTCATAATTAAATGTCGGTATGATGAGAATGCTTTTAATATACATATATAAATACTACTAATTTCCAAAAGACGTAGCATAATCAATAAGGTGCATCATTCATACTTCATGCGCAATTAGATGTGTATATACTGATATTTCATATAATATCATTCATTTTCTCTGATTTTAATTATAAGAACGAATTGATGATGAGTTTGTTTTAGTTATAACTCGTAAATGTAATATCTCAATCTATCTTATCTTATAAATTTGTAATTCTTTTCTAAATATTTTTATTGATTGTATGTATTAAAAGAGTTGGAAAGTTCTAAATGCAGATTAAACTATTAAGCCGGAAGTATTTTAAATAAACCAACATATATTTATTAATTATAAATAACTAATTTTAGTAATTTTAATATATATAAATTAATTATTTAATTCTTGGATCTAAAACTGAAAGAAGTACAGTTATCCTTGATAACTTCATGCTCAGCTTTAAAGCATTTTAACCTATCCACACATACTTTCTCTAACTCAAAATACAAGTCATTTTTAGCAATTTCAACGTACGAAATTAAAATATAATGATTAACTCATCATTAAATCTGTCTTAAATTAACATAATCAAATTTGATCCCTATTATATTAAAGAATGTACATTTTCTCTCACCTTTATTTCTCCTCTTTATATGCATTTTCAAATGTATCTCACATTTTACCTCTTTCTTAATGTCCAATATGTATTCTCTAAATGACTTATATTATGGAGTTATAATTTCTTCTGTAAGAAGTCATATATTTTGGACTGGAAGAGTACATTTTTACTAAATACAATTCACCGTTTCAATGAGAAATGAATCAGAATATGAAATTGATGGAGGTCAATTTTTCATATATACGTTAGCGATATTTTTGGTATAAACATCACATTAATTACTCTTAATATTCTGTAAAATAACTTATAAAATGAAACATGCAAGAAATCCTTTTAAAAATGTATTGACTGATGAGTAGAAAGATCAAGGATAAAATAAAGATAAGGAGAATTGTTCATAAAGATCTCATTAGAAAATTATTTACTAAATGGAACTTGAAGGAAGATCTTTTGCACATAAGGGAAGATTCTTCGAACACAAGGGAATGTCACATAGGAAATATATATTACACACATGGGAAGATTGTTTAAACACAAGGGAAGATCTTTTACACACGGGGAAGATTATTTGAACCTGAAGGTTTCATTTAACAAATAAGTTTCTAATAAGGTATTTATGAACAATTTTAATCATAAAGATAATTAACATATTATATTGTAATATTACTATATTGTTTTAATCAATATGTAGATAACTTCATTATACTCTATTCATGATAATTCTTGTCATCCAAAGGGAAAATATTATTATAACAATATTAAAGCATTATTAGACTGAAATAGTAAGTAACCCCGTTAATATAATTTTAATTTATAAAGTATGAAGCCACAATTTTACTATCCTAAGAAAATAAAGTACATGAGGACAAATATTGTTTTGCTGTACATCCCTCCATATATACATGTAAAATGTATGCATTCAACATTTCCTCATTTTAAGAAGTCTAAACATTTTATATTTAATTTTAATGTTTTAGATTAATACGAAAAGAAAAGAAAAAATCAAGCCTCCATGAGAGGACATATGAGAAAAAACAAAGATCATGCATGTGCATGGTTTTACTTTTATCAATTCTCTCATTTCGAGTTAAAAGGCAAAAAAACTATATTCAATGTATATTGGCGCAAACATTTTTACATACATATAAAGCAAAGAGATATAAAGGGCACACAAATATGATAATCTCAAAATGGTCTTGAAATTTATTAATTATTATAAAATTCTCAGAAACTAATTTAAAATTATTTTTTTATGAACCAATCAAATTGTTCTCGGTAAAATTAGTTGTCAGTGGTCATTGATTAAGGGTCTGTTTGGAATCCCATTTGGGATCAAAAAAAGTCCATTTGGGACCTATAAGTTCATTTAGGTAAAATTTTAGTGTTTGGGAACCCATTAAATGTTAATGGGCTTTAGCTTAAAAAGTAGCTTTTTTTCAAAAGCTACCACATATAGCTTTTGGTTCCAAATTCTCATCACTTTTTCTAATTTGCATAACTTTTTATTTTAGGAAAAATGATATTAAAAAGATAAGTATTAAGTATGAAATATTTTTTGTTAAAAATGAGTTACAAACATGAGAGTTTTAGTTGCAATAGAGACTCATATTTATAACTTATGATCTGACAAAATTTTTTGGGATGTAATCGTAGTTAAATTTAACTTTTAGGAATTAAATGTAATTTTTTTTCTTCTGTTATTTTATTAAGAAAAAAATCATCCTTATCTTCATCACACATGAATCATGTTCGTGACATAATCAGAGACAAACTTGTTAGGGGTAAACGAACTTGATAGGGGGTAGATGATCCAATTATAATTCACTTAATGTATAAAATTCTGATTGAAATATATATGTATCCTTTTTAAATTAAGTGCTTCAGTGTATTTTTCTTTTTTCAATAATTATTTAAATTTTTTATTTTAAAAAATTTTATTTATATTTTTAACATCAATTATAATAATATATATACAAACAATATATACTTAGTATTGAATAAGGTTCATGCCATTTTCAGTCATTTCTTATCCAAACGGGCTTTTCAAACGCTAATCCAAACAGGTTCCTTAAAAAAAAAGCCACTTCTTCCACCGCCAATCCAAACACAAATCACATTTACAACCTAACTTTTTTTCAAATGGGCTTTTATAAAAGCTTCATTAAAAAAAAGTCACTTCTCCACCAAGTTCCCAAACAGGCACTAAGTTGATGTTGTGTCTGTTTGAGAACTCGGTGGAGAAGTGGCTTTTTTTTAATGGAGCTTTTATAAAAGCCCATTTGCAAAAAAATCATGTTGTAAATGTGATTTGTGTTTGGATTGGCGGTGGGAGAAATGGTTTTTTTTAAGAAACCAGTTTGGATTAGCGTTTGAAAAGCCCGTTTGGATAAGAAATGACTGAAAAAGGCATGAAGCTTATTTAATACTACGTATATATTGTTTGTATATATATTATTATAATTGATGTTAAAAATATAAATAAAATTTTTTAAATAAAAAATTTAAATAATTATTGAAAAAAGAAAAATACACTAAAGCACTTAATTTAAAAAGGATAAATATATATTTCAATCAGAATCTTATACATAAAGTGAATTATAATTGGTTCGTCTACCCCTAACAAGTTCGTCTCTAATCATGTCACAAACATGATTCATGTGTGATGAAGATAATGATGATTTTTTTCTTAAAAAAACAACAGAAGAAAAAAATTACATTTAATTCCTAAAAGATAAATTTAACTACAGTTACATTCCAAAAAAATTTGTCAGATCATAAGTTACAAATATGAGTCTCTATTGTAACTAAAACTCTCATGTTTGTAACTCATTTTTAACCAAAAAGATTTCATACTTAATACTTATCTTTTTAATATCATTTTTCCTAAAATAAAAAGTGATGCAAATTATAAAAAGTGATGAGAAGTTGGAATCAAAAGCTATATGTTGCTTTTGAAAAAAGCTACTTTTTAAGCTAAAGCCCATTAACATTTAATGGGTTTCCAAACATTGAACTTTAACCCAAATGAATTTATAGATCCCAAATAGACTTTTTTTGATCCCAAATGGGATTCCAAACAGACTCGTTATCATTGCAATTGTCGCTTGTTAAATTGCTGATATTTTTTTTCTTTTCAAATTGAAGACATTTAGGTAATTTTGAAGGAAAAAAAAGATTCAAGACTTTGTAATAATTAAGAATATTTCGAGACTTTAATTTACAATTCATATATTTTAGGGAGATTAATTATGTGGGGATGAAAATGTGATTTGCTACCATTCTCTTTTTCTTTCTTTCTTTCTTTTTTTTCTTTTTATTTTGTTGACTAATTTAGAAAGAGATGGTTAGTCGCTGGCGTCTAACCTACTTAATAAAAGCTACAACACATACTGAGTTCTATTTATTATATATTTCTCTTTCAACTTGTGGTTAAAACTTCAGCCTCAATATAAAGTGCTTCATCAATATCGACAAGAAAATGACCAAACAATGCTTTGCTTATCCAACAACTTATACAACTTTTTTTAAAAGTTTTCATTCAAATTACAAGGAATATTATTCTTCCCTATTTTTTCTTCAAATAAAAATTCATTTTAAATAAAAGGTTTTATTTTTTCCTTTTTGATAAAAAGTATCAAACAAATTAAGATCATTTCAATTTTTTTTTAAAAAAAATTGAGATTGATGCCATGTAATAAGAATATCTGCATATAGTCAATTATAATAAAATTGGTCTGCTTCAATAAATTATCATGTTAGATAGGATGAAAGGAATCAAATAATTTATTGGTAAGATAAAGAAGGATATGGCTGTGAGAACAATACATCACTTTCCAAAAAATGTTACAACAGAGAAGGAGACATAGCTGAGAAGGTTTTATCTAATAGAGTGCTGCCTAACTTTTCTAACTAGTCCTTATAATGTAATTGGCCATTTTTATATACAGTACAAAATAGTGTTTTCATTTTTCTCATCAAGTTTTTTTCTTTCCTTTTATTTATTTTTCAGTGATACATGCATGGATGATTATATGACTTTTATTTTTTTACTTTAATTTTAAATTTTTTGAGTAGTTTTTTTATTATATTATAAGGGATCCAACATTTAATCTTTATTTGTATATCATCCTAATTCACCTTTGTTATTTGATTATATGATTTTTATTTATGCAATTTATTTTTAAATATTTACAAGTAGTTTTTTAATAATATTATGAGGGTTTCAACATTTGGTCTTTTTTTTTTTATTTGATTAAGGTTTTGGCAAGCCAATTTGGATTTGAGACTAATTATCTCAATCCACATTTATCATTTGATGAGTAATTTTTGGTGGCTAAGTGATGTTGTTATTATTATAATATAGAGAGTTATCCCGTTTTTAAAAAAAGAAAATAAAAACTAAATGTAGTTTTGGCCTAAGCTTTATTGCAGAGTGAGGTTGATATGTAAAAAAATTTCATTTAGCATGTTTTCCTCCAAATAATTAGCAGTATATTTCAATATAATAACAATAAATTAAACCAAATAAATAGCATTTATAAAATATTATGGAAGGCACAAAATATTTTATTTTATATGTAATTAAAAAAAATCCTCTTTCATTATTGATCCCAAGCATGCATGCCATTAGTCCACTTTAGTGACTCTACAAAAAAGCAAAGTCATTTCCACATTTGGGCAATCAAACTTGACAGGGGAACACATCCTTTATTATTTCAAGTATTAATAATTTCTCCAATAATAATTAATATTTTTGTAATTAAACTAGCTGAAGGCCTAGGTGGACATATAAATAAACCAATATAATTAAGAAAACCCCCAAATCATAAGGCCTAAAACTGGTCCCAACAAAAATAATATAATTAGTAGGCAAAACTTCTTTGTTTAATCCTCAAAATTTTCTCCCTCTCTTTTTTTTGTTAATTTTTTAACCAATACAATGCTACAAGTTTGAAAGCCGCAGTTCTAAACTTCTAATAACGTCCTTTTTTTTTAATGTTGTTAAGTACAATTGAAAGCACGCCATGTCGCCATACATTTATATTATGTGCTCTACATGTTTTAAATAGCACATGAATAATTATTTTTAATAATCCCATACTTATTATTCTCACTAATATTAATATAGTATTTTAAAGGGTTAATATGTAAATTTGTTCTAGAAGTTTTAGTTGAAGAGTAATATTACCCTAAAAATCTTTTTTAGCCTCAATATCACCCTAAAAGTTTAAAAACGTAACAATATTGCCCTATATTATTAAAAAACTAACGTTGACTATTAAAAAATTAATGTTGATTATTAATTTTTTAATGAAAAGTGGCAACATTATTCCATTTTACACTTCCAGAGCAATACTGAACATAAAAATCTTTTGGTGTAATATTGCTCATGAATGAAAACTTTTAAAACAAATTTACGCATCAACTGTATTTTAAAAACATTTTAATCAATGTTGGAATTCATGCCAAGAGAGATCTTCATATTTGGTACTCTACCATGCTTCAAACAGAATCATCTTCAATAGGAGAATACATGTGACAAAGAAAATATTATAATAGTTTTCTTCCTTGAAAAAACACACACGCAACTGATTCAAGTTTTTGGAGAAATTTATAAATTTGGGATAAAATAGATTGATGTGTTTTACTTAAAATCAAAATAAACCCCTTATCTAACTCTTATATTTAAGACTAGAGGTAATATAATTTATATAGAAAGTGATTAATATTGTATCAAAAAAATAAATTGATTAGTATTTTAAAAAATAATTATAATTATATAATTATTTGGCCAACAAAAAATAAAGGAAAAAAAACTAAAAAAGAGACTCATGCGTTGTGATCAATATGCCTTTCGTACGTACAACCATGGAAAGAAATGTGTTTGTAATGTTTGTACCAAAAACATGAAACGCATTAACACCATCATGGCACACTGTTCCCAATAATCAAGTTAAAAAAAAAATGTTCCTCTTAATTAGGCACACAACAATAACATTTTTCCAATAATAATAAATCCTAGCTGCTCTATATATAAACAAGGTTTTTTCTCATCAAAAGGGTGTGAATTAATATTAAGCTTTCGATCCCAATAATGGAGAGCCAAAGCATGAATGATCAGTTCATAGTAGATAGCTTGGAGTATTATGATTTTGATATTGATTATGACTATCTCAACGAAATCTTGAACAGCGAAACAATACAAGAGAATAATAATCAAATTGATTATAAATTTGATCTATCAAACTATTTTGACATTAAAGAGCTTGATGATCTTATTAATAATAGTAGTAATAATGTTGAGGAGCAAAGAGTTATAGTTGATAATCGACAAAATAATAATAGTAATAATAATAATAATGAAGAAGGATGGGTCAAAAGAAGAAAGTACAAGAGAGGCACTGTGGAGCGTGCTCTTTGGAAGCAAGAGATGAAGCTTAAGAACAGGATGTCTGCAAGAAGATCAATAGAGAAGAAGGAGGTAATTAATTAATTGGATCAATTAAATGTTTTTTTTTTCTCTTGTTTGGTGAGATTTAATTTGAGTTAATTGATTAATATTTAGTGATGTTCCTAATTAATGCAGGCTTATATAAGAGAACTTGAGGGAAAAATTCAAGGGCTGCAGGCAGAAAATGAATTTAGGAGAAGAGTTATGGAGGTAAATTGTAAATGAAAGAAAACTGTAGGAAAGAAAAAATAGTTTTTTTTAAGTGTCACCTTTGGCTCTTAATAAGAAAAATTAATTTATTCATTCAAAACGAATAAGAAATACTTAAATAATGCAACAAGTTTTCTTCTTTTCATCTGCTTAGTGGCTAGTAATTAGTAAGTGACAACATAATTATTTTCATCCAAATATCTCTGTAAGTTTGACTTCATCTGGATTAATGATTTAACACAGTTTGGAATAATGAAACGATGTTGGCTTCAGATATCATATTAAAAAATTTTATTGATCATACAATTTTTTTGGGATATAAGACGCACACATATAGTAACCATTAAATTTATATAATTGTAATTATGTAGATTTTCCCAAATTCCAAACCAGCTGGTAGATTATGCGGATTAAGGAGATCATTTTCCACATCTGACTTATATGTCACTAATAAGCAGGTAATTATAATTAAATTAATAGAACTATTTCTGCCTGGAAAATTTTCATTATGTTTCAAATTTAATACAGATTATTTATTTATTTGTTTTTTTATCCTGAGATAAATTTGCACCCGAAAATTACTCTTTCTTGCAGGTGGCTGCTGAGGAAGAGAGATGCATGCATTTATGAAGGAAGAACTAGGAAGTTCTATAAAACGCAAAACCAAAGCATAGATGTTGTTTTTTTTTTTTTTTGGGAGAAACACATGACGTTTTTATATGCAAAGGGTTGGTTGGGCCGAATAATATGCGAAGCCCAATATGCTTTAGGTATTGGGCTCAAGCCCATCATAAGTACTACTCTACGTTATTATTTACGTTGGATTTTTTTTTAGCGAGCATTTGTCTTCATATTCCTAGTCTATCCTCTTCAGATGTATGGATAAAGCACAAAAAATGTCACAGTTCGATTCTCTGCAATTTTGTTTGCTTGTTTGGCCATCTTTCTGCTTTTTTATTTGCTTCTCCTTCTTCCGTTTCATTTTCATACGCGACAATGATTCTGATTTCTGAGACTGGACGATTTGTTGAGCAAAAGGGTAAACGAAAGGGAATATTCCAAGCCCAAAAGAGGGAGGGAGGGAATATTCCACGGCTCTGTGCCAAAAAGTACAATTACGATTTAATGTACAAACGCAACAACAAATCAAAGTGGCGCAGCGGAAGCGTGGTGGGCCCATAACCCACAGGTCCCAGGATCGAAACCTGGCTTTGATAAAGAGTGGCTTGCGAAATCTTTTTTTTCACTCCGTTAGATTAGATGTTACTCTAGCCTCGTCGAACCGTTCTTATGCTGCCACGTCACATCTCTGGATCCCTCTCTAAACGGGAATTCCCTTTTCGCCACGTCACATCAGAGATTCTGAAAATGCATGGTATTCCTCTTTACGATGTTTTTAATCAGGATAAATAAATGTAATGAACTAGCTATTTTATTATTTATAGTGCTGTTAATTTTTCCTATGAACTATTAACATTGGAGGGGAAGAAATAATAAAATGATAAAATATTTACATTGTCCCGCAACCCGCATTGGTTGAAAAATGCTAGGAAAAAAAAACATTGATTGATAATTATACGGTGATTTTTTTTAAGGGAAAAAAGGTTGATAAATAGACTCAGAAAGTCTAAAGTTTATTGTACGTTTATATTACAATCCTTTGTTTTTTGGGTACCTCAGAATAATTAGAATTTGGCTCACCTACAAGATAAAAAACAGATAATCAAAACGCATTTAAGTAAAACTTATTCACATAAATTTTCAAAAAAATAATAAGATAAAATTTATTTTAGATCTATCTTTAATGATTATCGAAATTATAAAAAATAAGTAAAATAAGAATATTCATAACAACAAGTATATGATTTATATACAATATTAATATAACTTTATAACAGATTTGTAAAATATACTTTATAAAATAAGCAAAGGTCGAGAAATATAAGAAATATATATACCCACCCACACAACTCAAATAGGGCAATATATGGCCGAATAAAAAGGAACTGACTTCAAAATTTGTTGAAAAGTATACTTATTTTCTTAAATTTTTAAATCCTATAAAAAATAACTGTTAAAACATGCGCAAAATATTAAAGAAGCATAATTAAAATTACCCAAGATCTAACAAAACACATAAAACAAAAAAAAAATCAAAATCAAAAGAATAGGGTAAAGTATATTTTACCACTTGAGTTTGCTGTGTCAACGTTTTTTATTAGTAACATTAATAGTATTATAATTATTGAACTAAACATATAATTTCTAAAGTCAAGAGATCAAAATTATATCTCATGTAAATTTAAAAAAATAAAAATATACTTTAACTAAAAAATAAAAGAAGATTACAACTCACCTGAGCGTTTTGGGTACAAAGTAGTATTTGTGGTTCTGCTTGAGTAATAATTAGTTAATTACAAAGGCCACACATTTCTCTGCCTCCTCTTGGAAATTCAGATATCATATTAGAAAATTCAACTAATATAATTGTGATTGTGTAGATTTTCCCTAATTCCAAACCAGAATTACCAGATGGTAGATTATGTGGATTATTATGAAGAGCATTTTCCACATCTGACTTCTATGTCACTAACCACGTAATTAATTAAATTAATACAACCATATGTGCCGAGAAATTTTCATTCTTTCAAAAATTGCTCCATCTCGCATGTGGCTGCTGTGAGAGGTAGACACACATTTTTGAAGAACTAGGGTAACAAAGTAACAAAGCAAAATTTTAAATTATAGATCCATATAGACAAAGGTAAGTTCTGGTAGATTAAAGTAGTCTATAAACTAGCAACTAGGAGGTTAGTGAAAACTTTATACAATTTTTATTTTTATTTTTTGGATTGTGCATCCTAGTGGGTGCTGGCTGGGATCGAATCAGGATAAGAGGCATAGACGCCTCATGCCATGCAAAGAGCACTAAAGGGCGCTGGCAGAGTTTATGCATTTTTTTTTTTTGAATTGTGCACCCTAACGGGTGCTAGCCGAGATCGAACCCTAATAAGACACATAGACATCTCATGTAATACCAAGAGCGCCAAAGACACTGGCAGAGTTTATGCAATTTGAGAATGATGGATCGGTCATAAATGATGATAGAAGTAGCTGCGGAGGAGTCATATGTGAACACCAGGCAATTGTAGAAGTAATAGGAACCTTGCATGCTAGAGGTTATAGGAAAATCATTGTATTCTTAAATTAGGTTAGTGTCATTAATCTGATAGTTAGAGGATACGAGAATAAGTGAATAACCACCCCTTTAGGGGTATTGTTTTTTTTGTTTGTTTTTGTGTTTGAGCAAGCATGCATATTCATTCATATTCCTAGTCCATCCATTTTTTTTTTTTTTTTGGCTACAAAACAGTTCGATTGTCAGAAATTTTAAGCAAAGATCGAAACTAGAAAGAAATATTCCAAGCCCAAAAGAGGGAGGGAATATTGTACCAAAAATAGGAAAGATGGAGGGAATATTCGTACCATGATTTAATAAATTAATATTAATTTTGGCGTACACTCGTTAACAAATCAGAATGGCGCATCAAGACCTGTCTCTGATAAAGAGTGGCTTTCAAGGTGTTTTTTTTTCTCACCGTTAGATATTGCTCTTGCCCCATCGAACCGTCCTTGTGTTGACACGTCATACCTCAATGTCCGCACAACGGAAGCATGATGGGCCCCTAACCCACAGGTCACAGGATCGAAACTTATCTTTCAAAGTGTTTTTTGCTCACCGTTAGATATTGCTCTTGCCCCATCGAACCGTCCTTGTGTTGACACGTCATACCTCAATGTCCGCTGGATCACACTTTAAACGGGACTTGCCTTTTGACACTTGACATCTGAATAAGCGTGTGTAATCCTTTTTACGATGTTTTTTAATATAAAAAAGCAGTTAAGTTTGGTATTTTTCACAAAAAAAGCATTTTAGTTTTATTTCTAAATCAATATAAATGAATTTTTCTTATGAATTATTAATATTTGAGGTGGACTGGGCAAAAAAATTAATATTTGAGGTGGAGAAAAAATAATAAAATTATAAAATATTTTCATTGTGCTATATTGGCTGGAAAATATTTACATTTCCTGACTAAAATATATTTGTCATTTATATTCCCTCAAGTTCTTAGATTGATAATTACCCGTTGATTTTTCAGAAACAAATACCGACATCATATTTTGTTGAAAAGTATACTTTATTAATTTTTAAATACTATAAAAATATATTGAGGCACAAAAAATCTGTTAAAACATACGAAAAATATTAAAGAAGAAGAATTAAAATTACATAGAATCCTGTTAGTTAAAAAAATTACATAGAATCCAACACAACAGGCAGAACCAAAAATTTTCAAAAGAATAAAAGAAGATTGTAACTTGCAGGGTATAAGAAAGAAGTTACATCATTCATATTCCATGAGTAAATACCACATCTTGTAAGTTTTTTGCATAGATGGCTACATACAGAAAAAGAAGGGGGGGGGGGGATACACTTTAAGCCTGAGATGGCTCCTATAACTGTAAGAAATAAAAAAAAAATTTTGCTTAACAGCGTTCTCAGGCCTAAATGAATCATTTACAACAATCATTAGTGTACAACAAAAGTACTATTTGTGGTTCTCCTTGAGCAATATTTACAGAGACCAAACATTTACTGGACACAACTCCGGCCAGCTTAGCTATCAACTTTAATCTGAACAGTGATACTTAATGTACAATACAACAAACACGAGATTGATGATGCTCCTGCAATCCCAAAGAACAAAATTGATGTATAACTTGGTCAGTTGCTAGAGAGATGGGTAATCTCTCTCCAATCAGAATTCTGGGTTGAAGAACAAAATAATTCACCTGCACAACACTTGCAGCAGATAATTCCTGCAGAGAAAAGAATTGCCGCACGATCAATTCAAACGGATGGGGCGCAATCAAACAGACCGTTAAATCTGTCTGCTGCTGCATCATACATCAAGTCCAAGCTGATGAAATGAGAAAAATTTGTGCTTGACAGCAAGATTGTAGTGACAATGCAGGAATATCAGCACGCATGTAGTCCGAAGGATGGTTCTTCATTACTAATTTGCTAAGAACTCCTTCTCAGCTTGACTGAACATCACCTTCAAACGTTCTTGTAGTTTTGTTGTGATGTTCTTTGTGATTCTTTTTGGATGCCTAGTGCTTTTTAGCCATTCAAGTCCAAAGAAGACCTGAACTCTGCATCCCTTTGCTTTTGGGGGCAAATCCTCTATTTGATAACGGAGGTGTATCTGTAATATATTTCAACACAATCACTCAATGGTGCAAGATGAGAAAAATCAAATGGTATAGAATGATGGAAAACAAAGGCATTGTAAATTTTATAGTAATAAGGAACTGAAAGCATGGAAACATGGTGAATGTGGATTTTACTTACATTAAAATGGTCACCAAGAGGAATTCCATGAAGGTTCATAACCTCTTCCAGAAGCCATCCTTTTCCATCCGAAAGGGGAGATTTTTGCTGTGTGCTTGTCACTGCACCGCCATACCGTGAAACATGATCATCAAATCTGTAATATATGGCCCTCTCAGAGACGTCTTTGTTCTCTGATACCCAAGGGGTGTAGGAATAATTAAGACACCCACAGTTCTCCATGACCTTACGGTCTAATTCTCCCCCATTGAACAGCTCCATGCAGAAAGATGCCTTAATTAAACAAATGAAAAGGATTACTGTAATGAGACAACCATTTGAAAAGAACTAATACATAATTTAGGAAATGTGTTGTGCAAATATAAACTATATAGACAGATTACTAGATATATGTTCGTGTGTGTTGGGGGGGGGGGGTGTGGAGGAGAGAGAGATTACAGGAACTGGAAGGGTACAAGAATAAACTTCAGACATGCTAACATCATCAACGCCAAGGAATGTCCCGCCCTCTTCACTCGCAAGGCTTTTGTTCTCAGACCCATCTTCAACCATCTGGACTTTCTGTTCAGGACTCAAAGATTTGGCCTTCCAGAGAGCCATGATTGTCCTATACCATCACCATCAAGGTTACTTACATAGGATATCTCATACTTTTTGTAGTTCACCACTTAGTATCATAATTGCTGTATTCGATTGGACTGTGTCATAATTACTTAAAACTTGCCATTTCATAAAATACCAGCACTTATGGATGACCAAGATTAAACCTGTTGGGTGGCCAAAATAGTCTTGAAAGGAAAATCAAATAGTTAAATGGAAGACAAAAAAGGATAATGCAAAGGACACAAGTTAATAAAATATCATGAAGTACCCCCCCCCCATCTACCTGTGCGCTTTGTTAAAAGACGCAAAGGACTGAAAATGGAACGTCAGCCTGCCTTCATCATCTTGTGTTTTGGCCCCATGCCTTGCATCCATCCCTTTTCCTGGCCGAAGAGTTATAACAACAATAGGACTCCCCATTGAAGAAAAATTAGGGTCAATGACCTTAATGTCTTCAATGTCCTCCCAAAGAAAGAAGAAAGTTGTCTTTTTCCCAAACAAATTTGCATTAAATCCAATTATTCTTGGTGATACAAATAGGCGGCCCTACACAGAAACAAAGGCCACTTGTCATGATGTTAATATACAAGCATGCACCAGTTAAAGCATAATTCAAAGAGTTGGCCATTTCAGTCAACATTACGTGCTTGATAACCCCACCTGCATGGGCATTTTTCTTTTCAAATGGCAGGTGAAAGCATTTATGAGAAATTCCTCTGGTGGAAGCCCAAAGATTTTCTGAAAGGCTGAATTTGATTGAGGAGACCGCAAATTAATCTACAATTGGCCATACAAGATAACAAATAAGCAAGAAAAAAGGTGGCTGAAACACCATAATGACACGCAAAATATAATATAATATATATAATCAAATGCCAGACAACATGGCCAACATGGCCAGGAGCGTACCTTCTTCCCCACCTCTTTCTCCATTTTACTCAAATAATCTCTTACAACATTGCCACCTCTAGTGTTCTCCAAGAAAATTCTCAAATGAAGCTTAGACTGGCATGCCAGAGCCAATTTCCCTTCAAGAGGAACCCATATATCAGCAAGTTCTGAAATATTTCTCCTAAGAAAATTGATTTCAGCGTGTCCAAGAGATGCAGCTTGATCAAAAGGTCCATCAAAATCATAAACTTCCACCTCCAGCACAGAAGGAGGGTCATCCATTGCATCAAATTCAAATATTTCTGCAAACATAGACAATGTTCTTAACAAAAATAAAGCTATATTTGTACAGCAATCCTGAACAGTCACTAGATTCATCATTCATCCATATGTTCAGAATATGAGTTACCAGCACAGATCATAATAAATGATAACATAATATTCACCATTCCATAGAGGATTAGATTTCTGAAACTTGATAGAGCTGGTTCGTGTTTTCCCATTGCAAGTAAACACTACATATGGGTCAGAGAATCCACTTGAATCAACAGCCGCTAAATTGCTTCCTTCAATCAAGGCAATGGTTAGCAACCACCCATCTCCTTGTGCTTTAATTCCATGATCACTACCTATAATAGAGTTCCAAGAAGAATCAAAATAAGAGAACGCATAAAGACACTGGCATTAAGTATATAAGTACCATACAAATATTTGACATGAGAAAAACAAAATCACGGTCACTCTGATTAAAAAAGCAACATTTGTTCAGAGAGATAAAGAAAAGCCAAATTGATCAAAAAAGTGTCTGGAGGATAATAAATCATTTGAACCAGGCAATTCAAGCAAGAAATGCAAAGTCACACCATTCTGACAAATCAAAAGCATTTGTTTCCATCAAGTCTATGCGACCTAATGCAACCTCAACTGATAACTATTATTTTAAAAAAAATGAAACAGAACTGTGCATTTGGCTAATCAGATGCAATATTGGAATCTGGAGACCTGGCAGTGGCAACTACACGTGGATATTTCTATTCTGTTCTGTTCTTTGGCAGCCAGAGAAGTCTCAAGTTTCCCTTCCAGCAAGCATTCTTTTTCTTTGGTTGTGAGGGAAGCAGATTACCTGTGTTTTTTGGTGACAAATTCTATTCTCAAAATCTATAGCTTTTTGTCTCCTTTTGCTATAACTAAAGACACACACGCACGCGCACGCACATACATATATCATTTATATGATATATTTCAGGCTAATTTTTCATTTTGTCTTTGAATTGCATGATTCAAGCTAATTTTTCAATATACCTTTTGATTTATAATCCAAAAATTAACTTTCCAATACATAACTTGAATTGCAATTTGATAACTATGGTCCAGTATATATTAACGTTTGTAAAGGTAATGAAACTTGTTACCATGCAACTAAAAGAATTTAACAATCATAAAAGGCATTCCGTTTGCTCATGTATCTGGTTCCTGTACTCAGCAAACATATATTCCTGGTTCCAGCTCGTACTAGTAAAAAACTAGTTTTTACAAGTTTCCCCTTTCAAAACTAAAGGTTCATTGAAACCTCTAAGGCTAAGGATTTCATCTACTGTTAATTTAAACACATTCTATATTTTCAAGCACCTTGTCCACATAACAAAAGATCCCCCAACACCTGATTCATTTTCTGGAGTTCCAAAACTAGTCGTTCTATCCTAAGTGGTGTAGCTTGACAATTTCAAATGGATGTTTTACAATTAAATTGACAATCAGTAGTTTTGAATGTCTTTAAGGTCTTTATTAATAAGAAGTGCAAAGCTTTATGGAAGTAAGCTCTATTAGTATGTTTATTAGTACCTGCCGGGGGCAAAATACCAGTTTCCACCAATGATTAATTGCCTTGCGACTTAAATGTAACATGTATGGGCTAAATTAAGAATTTTAGTTTTGAGTAATTTATAAGGGGCTTTCTTTGATGGAACTGCAGGGGGAATTAACTTTAGCCAAAGTATTCTGACTTTGTTTCAGCTTCTCGTCCCTTGTTTGTTTCTATTTAACCTAAGATTTGATGTCATCTGGCTTTTCACTCTTTTGTCTCTCTCATTGAGTTGTTTTAAGAACCAAAAGAATTTTCAAAAGATGTTACATTTCTTCCAATACTGTCAGATAATTAAATATAGAAAAGATAGTTCTCAAATTAAATATCACAAAAAAAAAGGGGGAAGGCAGTTATGGAGTTACCATTTTGTGCTCTGGCCTGCATGAAGCGTGAAATTAAACCCAACAACCGTTGACCTTGAAGAACTAGGACAGCACAAACAACAAATTCACCAATTGAATCTGGCAAGTCGAGCCCATTAAACTCAAGCCCTTGAACTTTACTGGGTGCAGCCATCCAAATGTGGACAAGAACATACATTACCATGAAAAATGTTAAGAAAACATTGAAATTACCAAAAAACTGAGCTGCCAGCTTCCAATTTGACTGGGGCTCTGCCTGCAGTGATGCCAAAACTTGTTCCTTAGTGGAATCAAGGTCCTTCAAATCAACAGGTTTAACAGTCTGAGATAACAAATTTGCAAATTGATCATAGTTGTCCTTCACACCTTGACGAGCCCCATTTTCTATCATTGATTTCATCATGGTACTCTGTAAGAAATTCATTCGCCATGATACCACCAAATGTGAACACTGTTCTCCTGATGGCATCTCCTCCCCAGGTGTAATCACATAGAGTATTTCAACCCTAAAGGTGCTCCCATATGGAGCATCTGGAGTATTGGCACTTGCTAGAACAGCAAAATTCTTTCCATCAGCTTTAATATATGTTTGTTCCTCAATGGCTTTGACAGCCCTGATTAATCTAGAGGGAGCTTTGATGTAGGTGAGTGATCTTTTCAAGCTCTTGGCTTCATTCTCGAACTTCCAAGGTCCTACTTGGAGTTCTGTTGTACCTTGGAAATCTGCCAATGACTTGAGGAAATCTGAATCAGGTGAAAAAAGTAATGTATTCAAGGCTTCTGGTGCAATGACATATAGTTGATCCATCAGCACCCCTCCGGGTAAATTGCTTGGAATTTCCGAGCCCTGATCTACAGACTGAATTTTTTTCATAGCATCTTCAAAAGTTTCATTAGAAGACTGATCCTCAGTCTTGATCTCATCAACCTCATCTTTACTATTTTCAGATGAATCTGTGTCCACGCTTTTCTCAGGTACTGTTGAAGGCATATCAGAACTTTTATTAAACATTTGAGCAATTCGACAAGCTAATGTTTTTTGTGTAGAGGATTTTTCGTCCTTAGAGGTTGTGGTTTCTTGAATTCTCTTTGGAGATGAGCACGAACTGCTGGAGAAAGATCTCGAAGGTGATTCATTACAAGCATTCAGTACTTGATCGCCACTACTATTTGAGTCCAGGGATGAATTATTCTGAGAAAAATATATGCTTAAACGAATCTCCCCTATCCAGAAAACAATTGTCACAATCTATGCAGCAAATTGCCCACAACAGACGTGAAAGCTAAAATTCATTATTCATCAATATGTGTTTACTCTTAGCAAGTAAATTATATTCTCACAGATCTTAGCTGCTTAAATTACATGAAATCAATATAACAAATCCACGACTTTAACTTAACAAGTAGGAAAGCAAGTAAAATTAGAAGGGAGCAACAGAAAGAACGATGCCTAGTTCTTTATCTATTTTTTATCTGATTCTTTAATAAAAACATGAGACGTGTATTAAATAAATCAGTTTGCGAGACCCAGTTATGAAATGCTAAGCATACTCATTGATTTTTCAGCAGCAGAAACTATAGCAAATATATGAGAATAACTAAATTCTCTCCCAATAAAAAATCAACATCATATATGCTTGATGCAAACGAGGTATAAGTCTTGCTATATAGCATACCACACTCCTTGTTCTTCGACTTCTTGCCTTTGGGTTGCAAAGAATACCAAGCAGTGCCAAGAGATTTAATCTCCTCTTCTAATACAAGTGAAACTGGCACTTTGAGCTGTCCCACGAAGTCATCTTGGAAATACTTATCTTCATCCATTACAGAGAAATGTAGCTCTTCATTGAGATCATCAACTCGGAAACTAAATTCTTCATCCCACTTCGGATTCAAGCTCTTCTTGACCACTTTGGTCTTGAACTTCTGCCTTCCCAACTGTATCTTCACGTACGGATCACTTAACCCATTAGGATCCGTTGGTGGCAAATTCTTGGCCTCAATTACACGAACTACAAGCTTCATTTTTCAAAGAATGGCAAATAAACCAGAATCTCGAAGCAAAATAGGAACCTCAATCACCCTAACAGAACAAAGCTGGTTCAGAAAGACCTTCCCAAAAAGAACAGCGTGCGCAGAAGATGATTAGGACTAGCGTATAGCAAACAAATGAAAGAATTGGAAGCGCAATACCCAGAAAGTGATCCCAAAATCAGAATTAAAAAGAGTAGAAATCAAGCTTAAAATCTTGAATACGCCAGAAACCGCTGATCTGTGTTGAAATCAATTCAAGAAAGAATTATTCATTTCTGATTCATCAGTGGTAATTAAACAGAAGAACACGCAGAGAATTCATCCGCGAGGGAAACGAGGGGAATTTGAAAGTGACAAAATTGCAAAAGAAAATCAATGATTGGACCCAGGAACCCTACACGGAGACGTGATTTATGGAAAGCAAACTAACATAAAGATCGTGAAATGAAAACACTTTGACGTCCGAAATAGGAAGAGAAGAAGCGTGAATGCAGATTTCAACTTCAAAAGTTCATGGACTTTTTTCCCCTCACGCAGTGTAAGAAGAAGCCACTAGCAACCGCGTGTACATTGTTTGACTATATGACCCTTTTTTAAGCGTCTGACAGTTCTGACGCAATCGTGAAGCTTTATTTTTTCTTTTTAAAAAAAAACAAACAACAATAATTTAGTTATAGAATAAATAAATTTACATAATTACAATATTTTTTTTAACTATTGGTTATATAATATTGAATTTTAAATTAAAAAATCAACTTAAAAATTTGATCTATTAAATGCTAATTCAATTGAATTTGGTAAAGTTTACTTGAAGAAATTAACTTTCAAGCAATTTCATTGATTTTTTTAATTAGTACTTAAATGTGTGATGATATTACTTTCCACTCTAGTCTTCATTACATTTCACTCTAAGGCCCCCATCTACCTCATCAAGTAGTGATAAAGTCATTACCTTTATTTCAAAAAAAAATCTTAAATTTACCAATATTTAATACCATGACATGAATTATATAGAAGGAATCATAAAAGTTACAGTTAATAGGATATGAAATAGGGACAATTTTCATGGTAAAAAAAGGGATAATTTTGAAAAATACAATATGCACCCAACTTAATGACTTATAATAAGGATATCTATTTATTTTTTTTAAAAAAATAATTTATAATAAGGATCAGGCTGTATTAGTTATAATAAATACTCCTAGAAGAAATCATATGCCATATATGAAGATTGAGGCAGTCAATTATTGTGGCCAAACAAAAAAAAATCAATTAATTGACAAAGTGGAAGAAGGTTAATTGTAACGGTAAGTTCATTGAAATTACTCTCTCGAAATAATCAGTTTTTTTTTTTTAAAAAAACACACATAAAGAAAGCCAATCATTAAAAGGAAAAGAAGGTGACATTGTGACAACGAACATTGAGATTGGAGTGCAAGAAAAAGAAATAATTATTTTTGTCTAAATGGACCCCATAATAAAGATGTCACCCTGATTTAAGGGCAATAAAGAAGTAATATACTTTTTTTTAAAATCAGTCTCATAGTAGATATAATATATATGCCATTAAAAAAAAATAAAGTTGAAGCTTTCTTTCAATATGAATCCCACTTTTTTATTATTATTTTTAGGTTAGCTCTTTAATTTATAAGATTGATCCAGTCTAGTGATTTAAAAAAGGAAAATGAATACAATATTCCGCTAGTGAGAATTTGCATTATATAAGAAGTAAAGAACCACTCTTTTTAAGTAAGACATTTACATTAATTATTCAAATGAGCAATTCAAATTTGAGCAGATGATTCAATCATAAATTTTATAAATAATTTAAATAAAAATAAATAAAAATTCTAAATTTAAATGGAAGGACTAATCTTTCATGAATGACGAAACAAAGATTCAGTTTTATAAGCATGCATTTAAAATGTGGAAGAAATAATATCCTTAACTTGTAGGTGTCGGTGACAACTAACAACATTCTGGAAAGGTAAGGCATCCTTTGCTTGTATTCAAATTTTGAAGCACATTTAGGTCAGAAATGATTATTAGGGACAAAAAATTAAATATTAGAAGAAAAATGAATATATAAAATCTGAGTACTGAAATACAAAAATTAAGTAATGCATTAGTTCCTTCCTAGTTCATACGAACAACTGCACCATCATAGAAGCTTCACCAAAATAAAATTCAGTTTTAAGGAATAGGGGGCTGCAGCAGAAAAATCATAAGTTTTTTTAAAAGGAAATAGAGTTCTTACTCATACGTGAAGAATGCTCATCTTGATTTGTTGTTGTAATATTTCTTCTTCTTCTTTTATAAATAAAATTTTTTTAAATAATGAAATAAATAACCAGTTCACGTTTGACCAAGTCCAGATAGAATTGAATTGAATGGGGGAACAGGCAAATGACAAATTGTACATTATAGGCTAAACTTTGAGTGGTTGATATTCTCAACGTATTTAGATTTTTTTTTAAATGAAAATTATAGTTGTGGCGCATATAGAAAGAATATTCATATCAAAATGGTTATAAGTTTTCTAAAGATAAGGCAAACAAAAGTATTCTAAAGATGAAAGAAGTTTAACTTCAAATTCTAAATTATAATTTCATTGTAAAGTCCTAATATTACTCTCATTTGTAACTTCTGTCTGCTTTAATATTGTAGCAATTCAATAAAAAATAAATTTCTTTATGGTGTATAACTAATTCACGTATGGAGTCAAAATCAAAACTTTATACACAAATTTTCATGCGACTTGGGATCTGATCCATTATCTTCTTTTAAATCCCCAATTTCCCCTTTAAAAATTGTTATATGCAAATATCAAATCACAGTTTGATTAAAATTTAAATGATAAAAATGTGGAAAAATATATTCTACTACTTAATATGATTCCTTGTACTCTTCAAATTATATTGTTCTTGCTAAATTTGTCTTTTCCGATTGACTTGTCAAAATAAATCAAGTCAATAAACTCATCGGTTTAATCCCCTGATAAAATTGAATTAATCCACTGTGCATTTTAACAGTACCTCACCATTCACCCTACTAAAAAAGCATTGGCCAGGAAGATAAGCAAAACATCACCCAAAAAAACTTACAAGAAGGTCTGAAAAAGAACCAAAAAGAAGTTTATTGATGACTAGATTGGCGTTATAAAGTTTACAGAACCATATACTAGAAGATCAATCTTTAATGAATTAGAAAAATTCCAGTTCAAGAGCATGATAAAACCTTGACAATCCATATTGCATCTTGCACCTACTTCCTAAGCCTCGGCTTTGCTCTCCAGAATCTTTTATTTCTGCCTCTTGTAAATCTTAGCTAAGAAGGACCTCAATAATGCTTGAATTGCTTTATTGGGATGAGCTTCAATGGAAAATACAAGCTTCTCATAGCTCTTCCTCTCATACTCCGAAAATGCACCCTGTTTGGTAGTTGGAATTCAGTGGATGACAAAACAAATAGCCTTTGCATCTTATCTCTACAAATGCATTTAATTTCTTAGGCGAAAAGAAAGGTAATGCGTGTTAAGGACTTCTTCAACCCCTATCAATCATACCTTGTAATAAAACCTAAGATTGAGCTTACTTTCGTGTGTATCCAAAAAAAGAAACTTAAAGATTGAACTCCAGAATCTCAAAACAATTGAAAACTTTGATACTGCTAAGTCAACTAAGAACAAGTGATAGAAACTCTAGTATTATATGAAAAGACTTTTTGTGGTCAATGTTCAAGAGTTTTAAGACCCGTGAATAGTTTTTAGTGTACTCTTTGACTACGGAAGCGTGGCTCTCTCTCAAAATGTGTAAAAATGCCTACCATCTTAATTGAATGTCATATGATTTTCCTCTCTACTTTATTGACTTGAAGGTCGTCTTTTATAACTTGGTATGGCTTAAATATACGTTATCAAGGATTCTTTTTTCTGCTAAATTATAATGAAAGGGCATTATGTATGAAGCTTAAACCTGGAGATCGAGCTCTCTGTACAGGGCCTTCACTTTAGCAACATTTCCAGGATCAGGCTTCCCATAGTTCTCCTAAGAATCAAAAGCAGTAATAGTCAGCTTTGTACCAATGGCCAAAAATCTAAAAAAAGAGAAGTCCCAGTTCACATTTCCCGATAACACAGTCTTACATGTAGCACTTTCTTTTGTTCTTCATTGCTAAGTTCCATTGCTTTCACAACCAACCAAGAGCACTTGAAATCTTCAATATCTGTACCTATCTGGCACCATTGATGACTTGAATGAGAAATCTAATTTTAGAATTAAGAACAAATTATCATTCTCAGCAATTATAATACCCACCTTCCCAATTGTTTCAGGATCCCCAAAGCAATCCAAATAATCATCCTGAAAAAGAAAAAGAAAGGGAGAGGGGCAAAAAACAGAAGGTTACAGCTTTTGACAAAGGAGCCATGAATAAGGTGAACATGCCACAATGCATTGACAAACAATGTCGCTGTGACATTGTTATTGTGCTAGTCCCAGAGAGAAAGAGAGGGTCCAAATTTTCTACTAAATCATACCTGCACTTGGAAGTAGACTCCCATGTCAACAAGGATGTTTTTTACATCAATGTGGTTATCCAAATTCTCACCAGCAATGAGCAGTGCACATGCAACCTGAGAAGACATATAATCAATCAACAGAAGATCAGATATTCCAAAGCCAAGATCAAAAGAGGGCAAAATAAGAAAACAGTATCTGAAAAATGCATCACATTGAACAAAATGAGTTGACAATCATATACAGAATCAACATTTTATACTGCCAACATATTTTCTTGTTAGATGAGAAAGGATAACATTCTAATGCAGCACAAAATAGAGCGACTGATTACCCTTAGCATCTCATAAAAAATACAGCAACAAACAAACCTAGATTAAAGAATTTCTACTTACTGGAAGGTAAAATGAGTAGTAAGCAGTCTTGTACTGAACAATGCGGCGGTGACTGCACAGAATTTCAATTTGTTAATTACTGAAACAGGTGATAGAAAAGGAACAAACGAAGAAAATATAATATTGCATCAAGAGGTAAAGCACTGTCAGAGAATAAATAATAGTAACACGCAAGAATAGATCCATAACATTTTCCCAAGCAGTGCCAATGCTAATAACATGCATGATCTGGGATTAGGGTAGCAGAAAATAGCATTAGAAGTTTGCCATTGCCAGGGGACAAGGAATTCTAACAGGCAAAACTCATAATTATCTCAAGCAGTACAAGTACACAAGTAAGCTCAAGGACGGCAGGATTAAAGGCATCTCTCTGTAAAGTCATTGAAACAGCCAGTCACTTCATAGAATACATAGATATTTCATTTAAAGGCAGCTATCTATTTTTGTGCTGTTCTTCCTTCCACCTTTTTTGGCATGCTATCAATTTCAATCTAGAAAGGAAAAGACACGGTTCTCCTACTGAAACAGAACTTTATCTCTGTAGCTGCATATGAGCTACTTTCCAGCTGGCCTTTCCAATTATTTTTCCCCCCAGTTTTCTAGTGGAACTCACAGTGACATTGTGAACTTTGACAGGTCTTTTTCTCCTTCAAGTGTAGAGATCAGATCAATCACCTGTCCTGAAGCAGTCTGAAATTCAACCTATAGAAAGACAACAAGTCAAGTTTTAGCATATTAATAGTATATTATTTAAAGGAAGATCACTTAACTTAGAAATGTGGATAACCTCATTAAACAAGTCAAGAAGATCCACATAGTACGGCTTTCCTTTGAAGTGGTTTTTAAGGATTCTTGCAGTATGATTTCGCAGTAAAACCCCATCGTTTGCAGCAATCAAGCCAACCTGTATCACATAGTAAGCAGGAGTTAGGTGCCTTAACAGCTATGGAAATCAGAAAAACTATTCTTACTGTTGCTACAAACCTTGGGTACTCTAAACCAGCATGGATGACCACGCCTTGTAACAGAGTTATCCATGATATCATCAAGAACAAGAAAATATGCCTGAAGCTGCAAAAGTCACCAACAACATACTATGAAATTCATCCACGACATCACATGATCTCAATATCTTCTTAGTGGTTAGAACTTAGAACAAAAGACAAGAAATACACTGGTATCTTGTGGTTAAAAAGCTAGCATAAAGTGGTAAAAGGTTTAAACTAATAACATATTAAAACCTTGAGGCATCACTTTGTTAAATTTCAAACAGAATCCATTAAAATTTGCCCTGGATATTAAATTTTCTCAGAAATACCTAGTTTTCTATGCAGTGAAGAATAAAAAATTTTCCATAGCCCAAAGAATAAGAACACACTAAACAATAAAGAATCAAGAAATAATAAACTTTTAAACTGCCATACCCATTCAATACACCAGCCAAGAGCGCTGGCGAGGAAAAATTCCTCCTCACTTAACTCTTCTTCACCTTTTAACAGTCTGTAGCTATCAATAACAGACAGTCCACGGTTCAGCTTACCTGTAATGCAAGTTATAAACGTGTTTAGGTGAATAAGATTTCTCTTTCCAAAATAATTCCTGGGCACACCCTGTTACTCTCCTAGTTCTTTATAGTTAGAATTAACTGATAAGCTACTCGTCACAAATTTAAAAGAAATTCTCGAGTCCCACCTCCAGGCACATTATAGTCCAGCATCTGCAATAAGTTAAGAGTAAACAGCACGGTAAGGGCAGGACCAAAGCTGAAAAAGGATATTCAATAAAATTGCAATTACATTTGCGCAAGTTCATTTGTGCATACACCTGGAAATGTTTTGCACATACATAGGGGAGGTAGGGAAAATGATCAGCAACTGTTGAATATACAAAATAGTATTAAAATGCAGAACAACAAAGAAATTTCTACATGAAACAAAACTGTTCTCTTAAGCTCTTTGCCAGTAACAGCGGAAGGTGTGGATAGTACAAAGGATGAAAGCTGTCGATAAGGTATTCAATTGTTGTAATGATTTATAGATCACTTTGACAATTCAGAATACGAAGAGTAAGGATTCATATGGTCCATGATATTTCATATATATATATATATATATATTCCCCCCTTTAACCCCAACACAGTACGATTATAGTGCTAATCAAACACGCTAGATGAAATCCAGGAATAAAAATAATATACAACACAAATCTCACTTGAAATGAATTGACTAGAATTTTCAAAATACTGAAGCTTATGCATACAGTGATGCAAGTCATTTCACTTCCATATAAGGTTAGATGGCTTAATACCAAAGCTAAGGATTGCTATAAATTTTACCGTATTTAATAGCGTGAGGCAAAAAAAAAAAAAAAAAAATCCACTCAAAAGTCATATTGATATGTTATCATAATGAAACCCACTGTCCTTATCCTGATTGCTAATACAGCCAATATAACATATCAACCCCATAATTCACTATTATGCGATTTTTCCCGCTTTGAAGTGCAGATACCGCTATACAATAACTGGAGCCATTTGAATATGAGATCTCTTTATTTGGAAAAGCTTTGCAGAATTGCAGTATCCCTTCAACCATAAACTAATAGCCCCATTCTTAAACCAGAAAACGCCTCTGAACTACTTACTGACTCAGAAACTGCTTCAAAACCATTTTAGTTTATTTTATCCCAAGATCCCATCAGCAGCAAGCTGAAGAACGATACCAAACAAGACAGCTGCGTCTCAAGACAGAGCGAATACAGACCATGAAAGAAGGTGCTAGTGAACCGAGTGATTATAGCAAGAAAGTCACGTACCCGATCGATCCAATTGGTAGCCTCCTCCGAGAATTCGAATGCAGGATCATTGAGAAGCTCCGATTTCAGAACTGAGTATACTTTCAAGAATTTGGACTTTAGATCTGCCATTGGCACAAGCTCCGAAGGATACAAACACAGTGAATTTGAAGAGGAGAGGATAGGAGGGGCTACAGAAATAGGACGCTGCCTAAACGGCTTTTATATTATTATCGAGCGAAACGAGTAAGAAGATTCCCATAGTGGCGCAGAGTCATGACTCATGGGCAAGGCCTTTCCATGTGAGGAGAGAGAAATTAATGAAAAAGGAAAATTTCTCTGTTTTGTAATGACCAAAATACCTCTTTTAGTTTTATGAAATATTATCGGGCTTTGTTTTATTTTTTTTCATGAAATAAAAATAATTAAAACAATAGCCATGTTTATAGTAAGAGTTAATAAATATTTTGGTTGATATTAAATGAAATTATCTCCTAAATTTATAGTAATTTTTTATAAGTTACCTCTGGTAATTACACAGATTAAGAAGATTTTCTCTCACATGGTACTTTCTCATGCAAATTATTAGGAATGTTATTTTAAGAAATTAACACATCTTTTATAACATAGCTAACTTTCTTTGCTATCATAATTTTTTTTTACAAAGGTTACATTATTGCATTGAAAATTACATGTGTCTTGTAATATTTCTGTTTTTGGAATATTTTTTATTCTTTACAAAAGTTTATTTAAAAGTTTTAGTTAAGAATAATAGCTGGGTACCAGTTTTTACTTAATTAAGTATTTAATAAATAAATTAGTACAAAAAATTTCACTTCAGGGGAGGGAAATTAATGTATTTATGGGTTTTTTCATGAAAATGTATTCATGGACGGGACAGAGAGAAACATGTATAATTAAATTAACTATTGTCTATGACTATTAACCAATGAGATTGAAGTCTAGGCAAAGACAAATGTGGAAAAAAAAATAATGGCTAGATATTAGTTTTTACTTTTTACTTAATTAACTATTTAATGAATAAATTGGTGCAAAAATTGCAAGACAGATGAGGGTATTGATGTATTCATGGACTTTTTTCATAGAAATGTATTCATGGACGGGACAGAGAGAAACAAATCACATTTATAAAAATAGGATATCGTCCATAACTATTAACCAATGAGATTGAATTTGAAAGAAAGACAAATATAAAAGAAAAATAATGTCTAGATATTAGTTTATGCTTAATCAACTTTTTAATGAATAAATTAGCACAAAAAGTTGCATGACAGAGGAAGGCATTAATGTATCTATGGAGTGTTTTCCGTAGAAATGTATTCATGGACGGGATAGAGAGAAACAAATCACAAATATAAAAATAGGACTTGAATTTGGTCTGAAATTAGCTAGCGTCCATAACTATTAACCAATGGGATTGGAGTTTAGACCAAAACAAATATAAAATAAAAATAATCACAAGATATTAGTTTTTACTTAATTAACTATTTAATGAATAAATTAGTACAAAAAAAATTGCAAGATAGAGGAGGGCATTAATATATTTATGGACTTTTTTTTATAGAAATGTATTCATGGACGAGACTGGGAGAAACCAATCACACATAAAAAAATATGATTTGAATTTGGTATATAATTAACTACCGTCTATGAAAAGGGGGGAGCTAATGAGATCAAAGCACCTTCTAGAAAAAAACAGATTATACTGAAAATCTGTTAGTCGAGGTGGTAAAATTTTAAAAGATTGATTTTGTTTAAAATTTCATTAATTAATTCATGATATTGAGTATGGGGAAATTTAATTTTTTTTAGTTTTCAAACAAATTTAATAACTTAATTACTTTTTTTGTTTTGGTGGGTGTCTACATGTGCCTTGTGGTAAAGATAGGAGGAAGTATTAATTTTTTAGGTTAAAGTGTATATTTGATCATATAAATTTATATCAAGTTTCAGTTAAGTCAAGTGTATCTTAAATTTCTTAATGCTGATGTTGTTATTCTTGTTAATGAAAAATACCGATTAGGTGAATTTAAATGATGGCTCTGTAAAGTGGCAAAATATGCTTAATATTAAATCCTTGATTAATATTTTATTATTGACGTTGAAAACTTATATCTTTACATTCGTTAAGTCGGCATTTTCGATTAGTAAGATTAACAGTGATACAGTATTAAGGGACTGAAAAAATATTTTTTAAACTTGAGGGAAAAATTGAAAAGTGATATAAATTTAGATCATCATACCTGGGGCTAATTTTTATTTTATAATAATTGTAGAACGCATAAAATCTCGAGGAATGTGAGGGGCTGAAACACGTGTGCCACGTGGCGTCTTCCTACTAGATAGTACGCCTCGCTCTTTTCATTGGATCCCACCATGTCCTCGTTGTTCATGCTGGGACACCAGTGGACGGAAGAAGAAATGGATATTGCAATGTGACGGTGATTGTCATGGACATTTTTTGTCCCAAAAATGGGAAAAGAAATTTAAAAAAATCTTAATATATAATGTGCTATCTAAAATTTTTTAAGGAATCTTAATATTTATATTTTTTAATATTAACACTGTAACTTATCAATATAATGTATATATTTATTAACAGATGAATTTATCGATAGTAATATTATGGTTTTTCAGTAAAGACAAACAAATAATTTCATAATTTAAATTTATATCATTAAATTTCTTTTAGAGTTTTTAAACAGTGAATGTGAATAATATATTGAGACTTTTTAATATATTTTTTTGGGACCAAATTGCAATTTTTCCTATCAATTTGTTATCAAGTGTGTCTTGGATGGCGTGTCCCAATAAAGCTTTTCCTCTATGGTCGTTTGCAATAGTATAGGTTGTTTGTCTGCGGTTACTTAACAGATAAAATTTATTTCTATATTTATCTCATAAACTGTAAAAATTGCTTCATAAATTATAAAAATTATTTCGTATTTCATAAATCACGATTTATAAACACTTATAGAGCTTTCATAAATTATTTTAAACAAAAAAATAAGTAATAACTCAACTATCAATATTGTTGTGTTTTTTTTTACCTGGAAAAAAAATGAAGAAAGATCAAGAGCTTTTCAGGCCGACTGATCAATCACTTAACCGGTATCGTCAAAAGTTTTGTATGGATTTGGCCGGGTTGGGTGTTATTTTATTTTTTATAAGTTTTTTTTGGATTATGTTTATTTTATTCATAAATGGATTATGTTTTTGGACTAATACTTGTTTATTTGAATATTATTTTAATTATGTTTGGTTTGATTTAAGATTGTCTCTTATCCAAATCACTAACTTGATCAGTCCCATTTTTTAGAATTCTAGTCATAGCTGATATATAAAGCATACTCCTAGGTCCTTAATGTAAATAACTTCTTTTATGATTTAGTTAAGAGTAACCTCTTTATGAATTAGAAAAAAAGTGTTCGTCCGTTGCTATGAAATTGTGTAAGAGACTAAATAGACTTGGGTGATAAAAGTCAAATTTCATATAAAAAATTGAGAATTGAGAAAAAGTTAAGAACTACAAGTTTCATCATCCCCTTATCCATTTTATCAATTTCTAATGAGAAAATAAATTATACTACCTTGATTATTGACACAAAGTCACTTTTTACTACTTTATGTATTATGGATTTAAAAAGTAGTTAAAGGTAATTTGAATCCTCAAATTTGTTAAAAATTATCACTACTTTTTAACACACCCTTTCAATTAAAATCATTATATTTTAATTATCTTTAATTTTTTTTCTTATACCATGTGCAACGCACTTAATCAAGGTATTTGTCGAAATGAACACTTTAATTTTATTAACTTCTTGCAAACTGACTAATGTTTATATTATAAAAATTTTATAGAATATGATTTATATTAAAGATTATGAGTAGTATATTTTTCAAAGGGTTAAAGTGTTTAAATAACCTTCAACTTTTTTAAAAAGTGTAAAAGTAATCATAAACTATTTTTTAAAGTAAAAATAACCATAAACATTATAAAAAACGGCTAAATTAACCATGATGCTAACGTCCGTTAATGTGAATTTTTTAATAAAATGTTAAAGTACTAAAATAGCCATTAACTAATACAAAAAATGTAAAAATAACCATAAACTTTTTTTTGATGCAAAAAAAACTAAAAAGTGACTTATTGAATAATAATTCATAAGTTTTTTTTTTTGTTATAAGTGTTTTATCAATTTGGTGATTAAAATGACAAAAGTCAAAGAAAAACTTATGAATTAATGTTCAAGAAGTCACCAATTTTTTAATCTGGTGAGAATGAAGAAGCGAAATAAACTTGTCATCCAAACTCCAAAAACTAAAATCTCCAATATGAATCACTGCCCTTAAAATTATGTCATCACTAATGTTAAAGCAATCCCATAACAAAAAATGAAAGAATTTTATGGAAGGATATCTGAGAAGAAAACTAGGTTAATGGAAAATCTCATATGCATATAGTAGGATTAGAAAAGTCCATGTCACTCCTGGTCATTTCATAATTAAAATTTACTTGTCATCTAACCTACCATATGCATATGCAATCATTGGGGATTTTAGTTTTCACTTCAGATATCTTGCCTTATAATCTTCTCATCTTTGGTTATGGGATTGCTTCAACATTAGTGATAACAGTACTTTTAAATCCAATGATTCATGTTAGGGATTTTAGTTTTTGGAATAAGGGTGACAAGTTTTTTTCATTTCATCATTCTCCCAAAATAAAAAAAAACAACTTTTTGAATATAAATTCATAAGTTTTATCATTTTAATCCCCAAATTGATAAAACACTCATAATATAAAAGACAAAAAAAAACTTATGAATTAATGTTTAAAAAGTCACTTTTTAATTAATTTTACATCTAAAAAAAGTTTATGGCTACTTTACACTTTTGGTATAAGTTAATAGCTATTTTAGTACCTTAATATTTCGTTAAAAAGGTCACATTAACGGACGTTAACGTGCGTTAACGTCATGTTTACTTTTACCTTCTTTTATAATATTTATGGTTATTTTTTTAAAAAAAATAATTTATGGTTACTTTTACACTTTTTTTAAAAGTTAAAAATTATTTAAGCACCTTAGCCCTTTTTTAAATAGATAATATTTTATTAGAAAAAAAGATAGATATCAATACAATTTTAATGACACTACGAGTTTTTAATTATAAATTAGTCAGAAGTGACCTGTGATCTCCCAATTCTTGACAAGATTACCAATTTTAAGCACTACACAAATTAAGAAAGTTAATCTGTTCGTGGGATGGCATCTTTTCTTCTATAATAGATATTTAGATATTGTTTCAATTATTTTTTTTATTTCTCATTTTACCCCTTCTAATTACTCATATTACGTATGCTGTCGAATTTAATTCCCACATATTATCTCTCATCATACATTTTCTCTCTTTCCCATAAATGAGTTTTTTTTTTTTGGAAAAAAGTTATATTTTTTCACATTGTCTTCAACTAAATCTAACAAGCTTTTTGAACAACATAATTCAGCTAATTGTTTTGTTGCAAATACCTTTCATCAAATATTCTTCTCCCTTTAGAGCCATTTTCTAGAAAAGACAGTATTAATTACTATCTAAATTTTATAAACAATAATACCAAAACCTTTTAAAACTTAATTGAAAAATGGACTTCTAAAAAAGAGAAAAAAAATAAGAAAGTACCACTTGAACTTCAAAATAAAATGTAAAATTATTAATTTTTTTATTAAAATAAGTTGTACATTACTACGCTCTTATAGTTAATACATATACAGGCTGATTTATTTTCTTCTCCTCTTCACCTCTAAAAATTATATTAACAAAAGAACGTAAACTAAATTTGGAGAAAAAGTACCCTCATCAAGGGGACATCTCCAACAACTACCTTTTCGTTATTTTAATATGCATGACATGCACCAAATTTTGATTATTTTAAGATTCATGAGATCCGCGCGGCATGTATTTTATGCAGAATATCCATCAGAATAATTTATAAGAGATTCCGTATTCTCCAATGCTCCCTTACTTTTCCTTGTGCCATATAAAAAATTCATATACTCCCTCCCGTTTATTTTATAAGATGTCAAGGAAAAAAATTAGAGAATGTATTTTTGGTTTCATTTTATGAGAAATTTTCATTTCAATTAATATTAAATGTTTTTTCACATGTCTCCATTTTTAATAAGAATAGCTAGGGAGTAAAAACTAATATGACATTGAAGTTTAATATAATTAATAAGGATAGTATCAAAAATTATCTGAATTTTATGATAAATTTGAGTAGTATTTTCATTAACATAATTTGTAAGAGATTCCATATTCTTGCCAATGCCAAATAAAAAAATTATTTCTATAGTTAAAATAAGATCTACTTTATAGTTTAACTTTTTCATTAAAATAGTTCTTATATTAAGAATTTGAGGTAGTGTAATATACTTTTTATATGTAATTATATTTAATAATGATAGTGAACAAGTATAAATTAATAGCATAATATTGAAGTTTAGTATGATATAAATAAGGGTAATATTAAATATTGCTTAAGTTTTCATTACAAATTTAATATCTTTTACTGCTTTTATTGATACATGTGGATTAGTTAGAATTACTATCTTATAAAATGAATTGGAGGGAGTAGTCTCCAAATTTTGTTTAACTTTTTTTCCCCATCACACATGCACACAAACTATATATGCTCGAACTTGTGACTTCCTCTTAACTAAGGAAAAATTGAACAATTTTACAGGTATCTTATAAATTTTTGAAACAACAATGACTACAATATATATTTAATTAGTTATCTAAATTTGTGTAAAATTTCAATTTAGTCTCTTAAGTTTATATTTTCAATCTTTTAATCTTAACTTCATTAGTCTCATTTAATAAAAAATGCTGATTATGACTCAATGAATTTAGATAATGACCTTGCAATTAAAATATTAAATTCTAATAAAGCATGCTTGTAATGATTTTTATATTTTGGAAGTTTTATTTGATAGAAATTGTTATAAAAATAAAAAAAAATTGCTGAGGTTTTCATTTAATGAAAATTAATCGGTAGGTTTATTTTAATTTTAAAATATAAAAATATTATAAACATGAATTATCATCATATAATTGCAGGGTTCTAAACTAATTTTGGCCCAGTTATTTAATCTCTAGTTCTAACACTGGAAAATTTAATTTCATGCTCAAAAATTATTAATAGGTCAAATTAACGTAAGTGTTATGTATTTTCAGTTCCTCAGAAATTGATGCAAACTTTATGTCATACTGTTATTTTTCAATTCCAATTCCTCTCAATTAAATCATGACTTCATGCAAATTACGTGTTTATTTAAATTAACAGTAAAAATTATTTTTTTAACATAATTTATAATATATAAAATAGATTTATGAGAAGAATTTTATCTTAATTTAATTCAACATACTTTTTTATCAGTCAGATAAGTCTTACATGTAAGTTTCAATTTGATGTAATCTAGTGATATTACAAGTACATTAATTATTTAGCCTTAAATCTAGTTGGAAATTAGTCACTGTTCCAAAAATCAATAGACAAGACTTTAGGTAGAAATTTAAGCTAGTTACTATTCCGGACAGGACAAGACTTTGTTATGATATTTTAAACTGGAAAGTTGCAATTAATATGGTTGTTTCACTTGTTTGTCAGTATTTTATATATTTAAAATAATTTAATTGATATAAATTACTCTTAATATTTCTAAAATTAACATAATATCATTTATATTACTATTAACTCAGACCTCGGGGCAACAATGGTGGGTCTGCTTTGCCCTAATTCTTTCACTCTTTTCCTTAACAAATCCCTTATGGGCGCTGCTTTGTGCCATTTGGGTTTAAGATCTGATTCTTTTTTTTTTATTATATTTAAATTAAATCATTTATCCAGCTCATCAACCTATATTAATGCATTATTTCCATGTTATTTTACTCATTCATTGAGCCATTTCAGTAAAATTGTAAGAGTAGTGTGTCCACTAACTTATCTCTTTAATTAATGTCCTAATCATTAGATCATGTTTTAATGGGTGAGATTTAATATTATATAAAAAAATTTATTACTATATTATATATAATAAGAATCTAAAATTACAATATTATTATATAAGATTAAATTTCACCTATTAAATATGATCAAATAGTTGAGACATTAAATAAAAAGAGAAGTTAGTGTAGACACTCTTTTTCCAACAAAATTAACACTGATAACTTCATATTTAGGTCATTTTAAAACTACAAGAACTAATGGTTTTAGACTAAATAAATTTTAGAGACCAAAACTATTAATTTTAAACCTCAATGACTAAAAGAAAAATTTTAAGAAAGGCCAATGATAATGGAAACTTTTTTAAAAAAAATACCTTCAAAATATCAAAACCCTAAATCAGTTTTATTTCCAATAATAGTTTGGGAATTGGCTACATTTAATTCGCAATTCACAAATCATTATAGTAGAAAATAACTTATATGATATTTTTCAAATTCTGAAGGTTTTTTTTTTAAATTTTCCCAATGATAATTAGGGACCCAAAAAATACTAGAATAAAAATTATCACTTTTGAATATTAAAAATCTGAGTACTGAAATACGAAAATGAAAAATTAAGCAATGCATTAGTTCCTTCCTAGTTTGTATCATTATACGGTCAACTGAAGCATCATAGAAGCTTCACCAAAACGAAAATTCAGTTTTAAGCAAAAAGGGGCCGTAGAAGGAAAAAAAAAAAATTTAAGGACACAAAGTTCTTACCCATATGTGAAGAATGTTCATCTTGATTTGTTGTTGTATTATTTCACTTTTTTATTTTGATAATTTAAATTTTAAAATAACGAAATAATAACCAGTCCATAATTGACCAAGTCCAGATAGAATTGAATTGAATTGGCAAAAAAAAAGATAGAATTGAATTGAAGGAAAATGAAAAAAGCTTCACAATCCATATTTGCATCTTGCTCCTTCTTCCTCAGCCTCAGCTTTGCCCTCCAGAATCTTTATTTCTGCCTCTTGTAAATCTTAGCCAAGAAGGATTTCAATACTGCTTGAACTGCTTTATTGGGATGAGCTTCAATGGAAGATACAAGCTTTTCATAGCTCTTGCTCTCATACTCCGCAAATACACCCTGTTTGGCACTTGAAATTCAGTGGATGACCCAAAACAAATAGCTTTTGCATCTTAACTGAATGTGTAGAAATGTCTTTCATTTTAACTGAATGTCATATGATTTTTCTCTCTACTCTATTGACTTGAAGGTCATTCTGTTTTCTGCTAAATTATAATGACTGCATAAAGTATGAAGCTTAAACCTGGAGCTCAATCTCTTTGTATAGGGCCTTCACTTTAGCAACATTGTCAGGATCAGTCTTCCCATAGTTCTCCTAAGAATCAAAAGCAGTAATAGTCAGCTTTGTTCCATTGCCCCCCCCCCCAAAAAAAAAAAAAAAGTCCCAGTTCACATTTCACATATAATACGTTGCCTTACATATAGCACTTTCTTTTGTTCTTCATTGCTAAGTTCTAATGCTTTCACAACCAACCAAGAGCACTTGAAATCTTCAATATCTGTACCTATCTGGCGCCATTGGTGACTCGAATGAGAAATTTAATTTGAGAATTAAGAACAGATTAATCATTCTCAGTAACTATGATACCCACCTTCCCAAATGTTTCAGGATCACCAAAGCAATCCAAATAATCATCCTGAAAAAGAAAAAGAAAGGGAGAGGGCAAAAAATGGAAGATTACAACTTTTGACAGTACAAGACATCAAGAGAGATGTATAAGGTCAACGTGCCACAATGCATTGGCGAATAATGTCGCTGTGACATTGTTATCGTGTTACTCCCAGAGAGAAAGAGAGGGTCCAAATTTTATACGTACTAAACAATACCTGCACTTGGAAGTAGATTCCCATGTCAATAAGGATGTTCTTTACATCAATGTGGTTATCCAGATTCTCACCAGCCATGAGCAATGCACATGCAACCTGAGAAGATATATAATTAGTCAACAGAAGAGATCACATTGAAACTAGTAATATAAAAAAGTGCATCACAATGAACAAAATGAGCTAACAACGTTTTATAACTGTCAACATATTTTCTTGTTAGATGCGAAAATATAACATCTTAATGCAGCACAAAATAGAGCGACTGGTTAGCCTTTGTATCTCATATGAAATACAGCAATAAACAAACCTAGATTAAAGATGCAAAACACAATTCTATGAAGAACTTCTACTTACCGGAAGGTAAAATGAGTAATAAGATGTCTTGTACTGAACAATGCGGCGATAACTGCACATGATTTCTACTTGTTAATTACTTATCTTGAAGACTTAAACACTAAAACTGGTGATAGAAAAGGAACGAAAGAAGAAAATATAATATTACATCAAAAGGTAGAGCAGCGTCAGAGCATAAATACTAGTAACACGCAAAAATGAATCCATAACATTTTCTCAAGCAGTGTCAATACTAATAGCATGTATATTCTGGGTTTAGGGTAGCAGAAAATAGCATTAGAAGTTTGCCATTGCCTGAGGATAAGGTTCTGAAACCCGGATCGGTCACTGAACTAGTCAGGTATTGAGTTAAGGATTAGTGGGTCAGATCAGAGTCAAATTGAGACTAACTCAAGGCTAAACCGGTGAGGAAGTGACAATTTCAGAGTTATTTATATAAAATTATACATAAAATATTTTTTTTAAAAGGTAAAAACCCGGTCAAACCGAGATTAACTCTCGGACCGGACAAATCAGACCATCGGTTGGCTGATTTCTGACTCAAATTGGCCAGTCCGGTCCGATTTGGTTTTCAAAACTCTACCAAGGGACATGGAATTATCTCAAGCAATATTGGTAAACAAGTAAGCTCAAGGACAGCAAGATTAAAGGCATCTCTCTGTCAAGTCATTGAAACAGCCAATCACTTTATAGAATAATAGATAAAAGTAGCTATCTATTTTTGTGGTGTTAATGTGATATCTCTTCCACCTATTTCGAATTAGAACTTTCTCTCTGTAGCTATATATGAACTTTCTAGTGGTACTCACACTGACAATGTGTACTTTGACAGGTATTTTTCTCCTTCAAGTGCAGTGACCATATCAATCATTTGTCCTGAAGCAGTCTGAAATTCAATCTATAGAAAGACAACACATCAAGTTTTGGCTTATTAATAGCATATTACTTTGAAGTGTTTTAACCTATATAAAGGAAGATTACTTAGAAATGAGGACAACCTCATTAAACAAATCAAGAAGATCCACATAGTACGGCTTTCCTTTGAAGTGTTTTTTAAGGATTCTTGAAACATGATTTCGCAGTAAAACCCCATCGTTTGAAGCAATCAAGCCAACCTGTATCACATATAGTAAGCAGGAGTCAGGCGCCTTAACAGTTATTGAAATCAAAAGAAAAAAATGAACATCATGAACTTATGCTTACTGTTGCTACAAACCTTGGGTACTCTATACCAGTATGGACGACCACGCCGTGTATGAGAGTTATCCATGATATCATCAATAACAATAAAATGTGCCTGAAGCTGCCAAAGTCATCAACAACATACTATGAAATTCATCCACAACATCACATGATCTCAATATCTTCTTAGTGGTTATAACAAAAAAAAACAAAGAAATATAATTTGGTATCTTGTTTAAAAGCTAGCATCCAAGTAGTAAAGGGTTTAAACTAATAACATGTGATATATGCATTGCAAGTTTGATATATAGGACACAAGTGAGAAATGATGTGGAGGTTAAATAGGGAGAACAAGTCATTCAACAAGTAGCAAATTTTAGATATTTGAGACTCATTATACAACAAGACAGTGAAATTGATGAAGATATTAATCATATAATTTAGGCTGTGTGGTATAAACAGAGAAAAACTACTGGAGTTACTTGTAATAAGAAAGTTCTTAATAAGGTATAAGGGAAGTTTTATCGCACTGCTATAAGACCAACAATGCTATATAATAGTGAATGTTGGGTTTTTAAGGGACAACATGAGCATAAAGTGGCAGTAGTTTAGATGGATGTGATGTCATAAAAAAAAAGATAAGATTTATAATGATCATATATACAAACGAGTTGGAGTGGCACCTATTAAGGAGAAAATGGTAAAAAATTGTTTGAGGTGGCTCGGACACATCCAAAAATAGTCATTGGGTATGTCGGTGAGAAGAATTGATCAAGTAGTATGAAGCCCTTTTAAAAGAGATAGAGGAAAACCGAAGCGAACATTCAATGAGATTGTAAAGCGGAATCTATTGGTTAATAATCTATTTAAAGATTTGGCTTTTGATAGAGCACAATGACATCGTGCGATTCATATAGCCGACCTCACTTAATGGGATTGTTGTTGAGAGGTCACTTTGTTAAATTTTAAACAGAACCCATTAAAATTTGCCCTGGATATTAAATTTTCTCAGAAGCACCTAGTTTTCCAAGCATTGAAGAATAAAAAATTTTCCATAGCCAAAGAATAAGAACAAGCATTATAAACAATAAAGCATAGAGAAATAATAAACCTTTTCAATTGCCATACCCATTCAATACACCAGCCAAGAGCGCTAGTGAGGAAAAATTCCTCCTCGCTTAACTCTTCTTCACCTTTTAACAGTCCGTAACTGTCAATAACAGACAGTCCACGGTTCAGCTTACCTGTAAAGCAAGTTATAAACGTGTTTAGGTGAATAACATTTATCTTCCCAAAACAAACTGATAAGTTACTCATCACAAACTAATTTAAAAGAAATTCTTGAGTCACACCTCCAGGCACATTGTAGTCCAGCATCTGTAAATAAGTTAAGAGTAAAAATAAATAAGGATATTCAATAAATAGCATTGAAATGCAGGACCACAAAGAAGTTTCTGCATGAAACAAAACTGTGGTCTTAAGCACTTTGCCAGTAACAGAGGAAGGTGGAGATCATACAAAGGATGAAAGTTGTCAATAAGGTATTCAATTGTTGTAATGATTTGTAGATCACAGTTTGACAATTCAGAATACAGAGAGTATGAAACAAGATGCAAGTGAACTACATGATTATAGCAAGAAAGTGACGTACCCGATCGATCCAATTGGTAGCCTCATCGGAGAACTCGAATGCAGGATCATTGAGCAGCTCTGATTTCAGAACTGAGTATATTTTCAAGAATTTGGACTTTAGATCTGCCATTGGCACAAGTTCCGAAGAATACAAACACAGTGAATTTGAAGAGAAGAGAGAGGAGAGGCTACTGAAATGGGAAGCTGCCTAAACGCCTTTTATATTATTATCGGATTAAATGCGTAGGAAGATTCCCATAGTTGCGCAGAGTCATGCATGACTCATCGTCAAGGCTGGTTCATGTGAAGAGCGAGAAATTAATTGAAAACAAAAAACAGAAAAGAAAAATTATCTGTTTTGTAATGACCAACATACCTCTTTCATGAAATACTATTATCGGGCTTTGTTCTTATTTTGGGAAAATCTCATTCATTCTATAGACCAGAAAAAATATCAAAAAAAATTTAGTGTAGATTTTTCTATTAAAAAAATTTTCTTGGGCCTTAGTGATATATATTCTAAATGTAAACTTATTGATATAATAAGTTTATCAATGGTTACTCTATGACTTGTCAATATAATTACATACACTTTCAATAAAAGCTACTTTAGTTAACATAGATGGACATATTAATGGTTATTCTATAAATTGTTAATATAGTGACATACACTTGTCAATGGGAGTTGGTTTAATAAACATAGATAGGCTTGTCAATGACTATTAGTCAATATTGTCACATACACTTGTCAATAGAAATTGTTTTAGTTAACATATATGAGCTTGTCAATAGTCATTCTATGACTAGTTAATATAGTTACATAAATTTGCCAATAAGGTAAGTTTACATTTAGAATATATATCACTAAGGTTCTTAGAAACTTTTTTTTATAAAAGAATCTGAGATTTTTTTTATATTTTTTCGGTCTTTAGGACTTTAATGATATTTTTCCTTTTTTCATGAAAATAAAAATAATTCAAATAATAGAGATATTTACGGTAAGAGCTAATAAAGATGTTTACTTTGATATTAATATAAGACTGAGCCCTTACCCATCTTATCTTCTAAATTTATATTAGTTTTCTTATAAATTAGCATTGACAATTACACATATTAAGAAGATTTTCTATCAAATGATATTATCATGCAAATGATTAGTAAGGTTATTTTAGCAAATTAGTACACATTTTTTATGACATAACTAACTAATACTACCTCATGTTTTAAATATAAGGCTTAGTTGAATTTTTTTGAAAGATTAAGAAAGGTAAATAAGTTATTTAATCATATCATATGTTATATATAATTAAATTATATATCAGTTTATAAGTCAAACAAATTTATTTAAAGAAAAAAAAATATAAATATTTTAAAGTAATTTAATTAACTTTTTTAATTTTCCCAAAAAATCAATTAGGTTTTATATTTAGGGCAGAATATAGTATTTCTTCATTATCATAATATTTTTTAAATAGGTTACATTATTGCATTGAAAATTACACCGGTCTTGTAATATTTCTTTATTTTCAGAATATTTTTACTCTTTACAAAAATTAATTTAAAAATTATAGTAAAGAATAGTGGCTAGATATTAGTTTTTACTTAGTTAATTAACTATTTAATGAATAAATTAGTAGGGAAAATTGCAAAGCAGAGGAGGGCACTAACGTGTTTACGGACTTTTTTCATAGGAATGTATTCATGGACGAGACAGAGAGAAACAAATAACAAGTGTGTGTATGTACATATATCGTATATATTCAAATCCTATATATATATATATAGGATTTGAATATGTTATATAATTAACTACCGTCCATAAATATTAACCAAAGACAAATATAAAAGAAAATTAATGGCTAGATATTAGTTTTTACTTAGTCAACATTTTAATGAATAAATTAGAACGGAAATTTGCAAGACAGAGGAGGGCATTAATGTATTTATGGAAGGTTTTCAATGTATCCATGTGCGGGATAGAGAGAAACAAATCACAAATATAAAAATAGGACTTGAATTGGGTATATAATTAAGGGAAAATCACAGTCACATTTTAAGTAAAAGGAAAAATAGAAAAATGGTTTCTTAAAATCTTAAAATAAAAAAATTAGTTTAAATAATTTGTTAATAAAGCTCTTGGACTTGTCAGTGACCCGCTCTAGGAATAGTCAATGTGACCTATTTTTTATTTTGAGATTTTAAAGGACCATTTTTTTATTTTGTCTCTTGTATAGACCTGACTGTAATTTTTCCTATAATTAACTACCGTCCATAACTATTAACCAATGAGATTGAAGTTTAAACAAAGACAAATATAAAAGAAAAAATAGTTTCTGTTATAATCTATTTTTATTAATTTTAAACACACTCCTTACGTCCTTAACTCCTTACTACAAAGCACCTTCTAGAAAACAAAAGATTATTTTTATTATAAGATATGAGTGAGGTGTAACTAGATGTAAGAGTGGGTAAAAAGGTCTTTCCTTTCATGGGTTAAGATCTAAACAAGTCGACTTATTTAGACCCGATTAAAAAACAACAATCATTTTTTAAGGCTCAGCTCTACATGGCGAGAAGCCATTTTAATAATCTTTTATTATTTTATCGTTTTTTTTAAAAAATAAAATTAGTAAATTATAACAATGAAAATTTTAATTTAACATATAAATATTGTCAAAATTAAAGTGAAAACCATACACATTAATCATAACCAAATAAAAGATTATTGTAAAGCAAGTAGTGGGCCAAAAAAAAAACAGCAAGTATTTTTTTTTAATCAATGAAAAGACTTAGCAAAAAAAAAATCTTATATATATGTCTTAAAAAGTGTGAGTTAATAAAATAAACACTTTATTAATATATGCTTGAGAAGTATAAGTTATAAGATATGAACAAAACAATCACTAAAAAATAAGTCAAAAATACAAAATTAATAAAAATACTTATGAAATAAGAAATATATTTTGTAAGTTTTAAATTTTTAGGGTTTTTAATATAAAATGTTCTTATAAATTTGAATTTTAAAAATATAACAAGAAGTAAACATTTGTAATATCATTAATAAAACACAAAAAAATCAATAATATTAATATCATATAAATAATTTTAGTAAATTAAAAAATAAATAAGCCTAATTGGACCTGCTTTTCTAGGTCTTTGGTTCTACAAGGTTGTCCTTTTTAGGTCTGTTTTTGTTTTTAAGGTAAAAATCTCAAACTCAATCCTTACAAATTTAAAATCTAAAAAAGCCGACCCGACAGACACCCATTTTTCCAACTCTAGACGTGCCTTGTGGTAAGGATAAGAGGAAGTATTAACCACGGACAGTCCAGAGGTCAGCTTCCCTATAATGCAAGTTATAAACGTGTTTATAGTTAGAATAAATTGACATGTTACTCGTCACAAATTTGAAAGAAATTCTCGAGTAGTCCCACCTCCACACACACTGTAGTCCAGCATCTGTAATAAATTAAGAGTAAACGGCACGTTAAGGGCAGGACTAAAACTAAATAAGGATCTTCATTAAAATTACAACTACATTTAATTTGTGCAAGTTCATTTGTGCATACATCAGGAAATGATTTACACATACACAAGGAAGGTAGGGAAAATGATCAGCAACTGTTGAATACACACACACAAACTAGCATTAAAATGAGCCGTATGAGATGAAAATCTCACATACGGTTCTAGAACATAAATTCTTTGAACCGAACGACGACCGTAACGGATGTCGGCTCAATCCGAAAAATTGAATATTAGATTATTAGATTTAGATTAGATTATATAAAGAATTAATATAATAAATTATTATTATTAAATATTAATATGAATTATAAAATATTAATTAATTAATTATATTAGTGAAAATGGTTGAAAAATACCTTCTAAGCAAATTAATTACTAAATGGTACCAATGTGCAAGCAAGCATCCGTCATGTGCAATCATCTTCCACGTGTGCAAAAAGCATTCATGCGAAAGTGCAAACATCATCCCTCGTATGCAAAATATCATCCTTCGTATGCAACATATCATCTGCCCGTGTGCAACATATCACTCACCATGTGTAATGGTAGTAATTAGCAATTAATTTGCTTACAAGGTATTTTTTAGCAATTCTCCTATATATAATAATTAAATTGATAATGTATATATAATTAATAATATTAGTATTAGGATCCAGAATTTGAAATTATTTGAAGGTGTGGATCATACCAAGGATGAAAGCTCTCAATAAGGTATTCAATTGCTGTAATGATATATATATATATATATATATATATATATATATATATATATATATATATATATCATTTTGACAATTTAGAATACATACGGAGGAGGGTATGGATTCATTTGTTCTCATCACTCATTTACACCGTATATTTTAAATAAATTTTGCCCAGATTTAATTTGCTTTGATATGAAAATATGACTAAGACCTTACCCACTTTATTTTCTTAACTATAATCGTATGTGTTGTGGATGGAGTGCATGAGCCAATTAGCATAATTGTCAGCTTTCTTGTAAGATATACCCATAACTAACCTCTCCAATGCGCAAAAAAAGACTTAGTTTATTTTGAGTGATTGTGTGTGATATGAAATAAATATATAAGAGGCGTATTATTTTTTAATACATAAGAATAATTTTTAAAAATTATGTCAAACACCCACTTAAGTAAAATAGGGAATGCTTTCTACTGTGATTATTGGTGTTGGTATTCAGGGCTTTAATAGAATATGAGCACATCTCTATCTGCCTATTACCTGATCCTTTCACAACTTTGAACCTTTTTAAATGCCCATTAGCTTAGAAGCCATGGTTGGAAATATCATAATTTAATTTCTTCACGAAATCACATTTTTAAAAACCATACTGCTTGGAATTGACTATGGTATTCTTTTATCTCTCCGTTTGTTAGAAATTTTAATCTGGCCATCGGTTTGGTAGTTTCAAACTTTTAATAGTGATATAAGTAGCAAGTATGTTCCAATTCGCTAACTTTCCTATAAGTAGGTGTTGAATAAGTACGTGTTGAATGTGTGCTCATCTTGATGGCGGCGCTCCTTTTTAAAATACTAACTCCGTTTCAAAATATAAAAATTAAACAATTAAATTATGTAATTTAAAAAATTAGTTAAAATTAGTTAAATATAATAAATATATAAATAATACTCTTTTTGATCTTTTTTATAAACAATTTTCATTTCATGTTTTAAAAATTAAACTACTTTTTTTTTTTTACCTCAATTAAATATACATCTTTATCTTAATCATTTTTTACTCATCACTAATTCTATTTTATTTACTCATTTATTATATATTCTCTCTTATATTTTATACTCATATTTTCTCATATTTGTTATTTATTCTCTCTCCTATGTTCTTTTTATAAATAGGGGTATATTTAAAAGAAATATGATATTATTGATATATTTATTATTTTTAATCGCCAATTTTACACAATAAGAATAAAGTTATTTATAAAAAAAGGGTGTATAATGTACTTTCCTAAAAGGTCTCTGTTTATGGAGAGGGTGAGTAGGAGAAAGAACGAGTGAAAGTAAATATGAACGAGAACAAGTGGAAAAAATAAATGTGGTAATATATAATTAATTAGGGATAAAAAAAGGGAAAATCTTATGTAAAGTTGCTTGAAATGGGAAAATTTTAAATTAGGTTGATAAATTCTATAAATCCTTAATTAAGTTATCGACCTAATTTAAGATTTCAAAATATGAGTTAAATAACTTTATTACTCTCTTTTTGTCTCATCTTTCATCTTAAAATGGTTTTAGTGCTTTCTAATTTATTTTTTAATAAGTGTATATATAGAAAAACATTAATGTATAATAAAAAAAATATAATTCTCTTAAATCAAATAATTTTTTTTTTGTAGTTTAGAAAGATCATTAAAAATAATTCAAGTCAAAAGAAAAGAAAGCATAACCCAAAACAATTCAATGGTTTTTAGCTAAATATTTAGAATATAAAATTTTATTTTTGACTTTATTTTTTTTAGGTAAGAAGAAAATTAATAAGAAAATCTTACTTGTGTGATATTATATATCAAATATTTTCATTAAGGGAATTTTTTAAAAAAAGTTTCATTAACGTAAAAAATCAAACTAAATATCACACATGTCAGAATTCTATAATTAATAAAGTTTAGTTTTATTTTTATTAACAAAACAAATTTAAGTGTAGTTCTGACAAAAATAAATTTTTTATTGAAAATATTTAAATAAAAATCATTTAATTGATATTGGAGTTATGTTTTCCTTTTTTATTCCCTGGCTTGAATTATTTATGATGATTCTTTTAAAAAATTCTTTTGATTTAGAAAAATCATATTTTATTTTACTATATATTAATTTTAATATATATAATCATGCATTTATTTAAAAACTAAGTTTTTCCTTCTTATTTAAAAACTAAGTTACAGTAAAAAACTCTTTTAAGAGAGAAAAAATGATAGACAAAAGAAGAATATAATAAAGTCATTTTATTCATATTTTAAAATTATAAATTGGGTTACTAATATAATTAAGGATTTTTTAAATTTAACAACCTGATTTAGAATTTTCCTATTTATTTTCAAGTAATTTTATATAGGATTTTTTTTAAAAAAGAGAGTATTAAATAATGAGATAAAAACAAAGTAGCTCTTATATAAGTAGTTGTTCAATATGTGCTCCGCTTTATGCAGTGTTCTCTTTTAAAATAATATAATTGATTATGTTATAAGAAAAACAACCATGATTATCTCTAATCAATCCTCCACAAATGGCTTTGATGATATTGTTGATGGTATAATTTTGATGGTGTTGTTGCATAATGAATTATCTTATTAAGGATCAACAATCTTTACGTAGTGTTCTTTATTAAAATGATATAATTAACTATGTTATTACAAAAATAATCATTTTCTCTAATCAATATTCTTAGAAAGAGGATACTCTTGGAATCATTTTTCTTCTTTTCTTCTTAGAATCTCATCTCCACTGTTAAATTAAAAAAATAAATTGTTCAGATTTAATGTTTTCTAAAATTATTATTATAATATTTTATAATTTAATTTTTTAAAATTTTTTTTGTTACAGTTATGAAATATGTAAATCAAATTTTAACAGTTTAAATTTATTTAATTATATTTAAAATAATAATTTTATAAAATATGAAATCTAAATCATTCATTTTTTTAATCTAAATATAGAGATGAGATTTTAAAAAGAGAAAAAAATAAAAGATTATCAGATAACTCAAACTTTCTTCCACACATGTAGCTTTGATCGCGTAGTTATGCTACAAACGAAATCTTGTTATTTAATTTTATAATGACCAAAATATAACACCAAACAAGTTTTGACTACTAACGGATTGGCCAATAATCTACGCTGGTATTTGAATGGGCTGCCACAAAAGTAAAAATCAATTCAAAATTTGCCTCCTTAATTTGCACTCTTGCAAGCTCACCGAAGCTAAGGAATGGATTCCGAGAACTTAAATTCATTGAGCAGATAAAAATCAAATTCTTAAATTGTTACAGTAAAATTTAGGTAAAAATAATTAATTAATATTTATAAATTAATAATTGTGGTTTTTAATTATAATTTGGATTAATGTATAAATTTTCCATAAAACTTTTCGTTAATAAACAATGTTAACTCAAAAAAAATTTTAAGTGATTTTAGAAATTTCACAATGTAGTAATGTTGTCTTTATAAAACTAATATTAATATTTAATTTTTTAACAATAAAAAAAATATTACTACATTTTAATATTTTTTAAAAGCATTGAAGTATTGAATCTACAAAAAATTTTAAGATAACACTGTTACTCAATTAAAATTTTTAAAATAAATTTACACTTTACCCAATGTTATTTTCCTCGGTGTGTCAACAAATTTCGACCGTTGTTTCTCCGATAACCTAATATAACAGCCCACCTGGAAAATAAAACATGAATCATATGGTCAGCAAGAGTACGCGCGATCCGATTCGCTCCAGTTTTCTCTGCATCTGCTTCTACTGGCCTAAGCTTCCCTTTTGATTTGCCGTCTGTGACAATGCCTTCTCGCCCTCTTTCTCCTCACAACTTCCAAGATCTCTTCGATTCCGTCGAAGCTTTTCTCTTCGATTGCGATGGTAAATGAATATCCTCTCGATTTTTATCCTCTTTTTCTTCTTTTCTTTAGTCCAGTTCTTTGATGTGTTCTTCACTGTTAGGTGTCATTTGGAAGGGCGATAAGCTTATTGATGGTGTTTCCCAAACTTTAGATATGCTCCGGTCCAAGGTGTGTGTACTGTAATCTAGCTTTGTTCATTTTCTTTACCAGATTGGACTCATCAGTTGTTTAATTTTGTGTTGTGCTTTAGGGGAAGAAGTTGGTGTTTGTGACCAACAATTCCTTAAAATCGAGGAAACAGTATGCTGAGAAGTTCCAATCTTTGGGAATTTCGGTTTCCGAGGTTTGGTTCTGTTGACCTGAATTGGATATGAACTTTACTTTCCATGTTGTTAATTTTGGAGTAATTCTCTCATTGCTACTCTTCTCATTTTTTTCAGGAGGAAATTTTCTCCTCGTCCTTTGCTGCTGCCATGTACTTGAAGACCAACGATTTTCCCTTGGAAAAGAAGGTCGGTGAATTGAACTAATATGGAAAAAGAAAGCTTTTGAAATTCTTATTTCTATTTCAAGTATGTCCAGTTTCATATCTTCTGTTGCTTATGCATCAATTTGTGAAAGATGATAGTTGAATGGTGTTCCTTGCGACGCACTTAGTTACTTATCTTCCCTAGTGCTAATCTTTTCACGTGCTTATTTTTTGTGCCTGCATATTGAAATCTACAAGCCAGGAAATAAAATGCTTTGGAGATACATTCTCGTGTCATTTGAAGTTTATTTGCTTGAAGTTCAGCATGCAAGTTTTCGTCAGTGCATCATTCTGATTTCATTAGCTTGTTTCATCCTAATATCCCCATCATGTATATTGAGTGATTCGAGGCTCAATATTATATTCTTCTTTAACTTCCTGGCTTCATGTAGGGGACTCCCTATTTTTAGACAATACCTGTTCATAAATTATTAGAACAGTCATTAAGTATTTCACTGATTGCAGTTATACAATCTAGGTTGAGATTTGATTACTTGACATGTCTGAAGATATCAGTTTTATCAATCTTTTTTTTTTTTTTCGCTTTTCTCGTTTCGTTCTGCAGATTTATGTAATTGGCGGGGAAGGTATACTGGAGGAGCTGCAGCTTGCCGGATTTACTGGTCTTGGTGGTCCAGTAAGTTCAGCTGATTCACCTTTTCCCTTCCTTTCTTAGAGAGCTTTCTGTGGGACATGTATTGTGCTTCCAAATTAATTTCTTTCAGTTCGAATGATCTTTTGCTTCAAATTTAGTTGGTTAGATGGTCTTTCACTTCAATGAAGGAGGGGAGAGAGAGAGAGAGAGAGCCTTGCTAAATATGAAACCTTTCCCTAACAGTTTGATTCAAGTGATCAAATTCAAATCTTAGACTACTGTAAATATTCAATAATACAAGACAGAGACAGGGATGACTGCCACTGACATAGCCCTCATAGATGAGTTCAATTGTTGCAGGAAGACGGGAATAAAACAGTACAGCTGAGTCAGAACCGCTTCTTTGACCATGATAAGAGTGTAATGTAACATCTCGCGCAATTTTTCTACTTGCATCTTCACTCAGTTCAGTGCATGCAGTTAACTGCTGAACTCATTCTTGCAGGTCGGAGCTGTTGTGGTAGGAATAGATCCATACATTAACTACTACAAGCTTCAGTAAGAAAATCTATCCCCTTTGTTCTTCACTAAAATTTCAGTATCTTTTCTCATAGACTTGTGTCTCCAATGATCAAGCTTAGGATCCTTAATGACTTGTCTGCATATGGAGTTCATAAAGAATATTGAGAAATGCTGTCACAACTGTATTTTAGTAGCTGGCACGACCTGAAGTATACACAAGGCACATTATTTTGAGCAAGCTAGCTTATTTTGAACTTCTGGTAGTCTTAGTTTGGCTTTGTGGATTAATATACTCTGCAAAGTTTTCTAAATGGCTTCTTTCAACGTTTGTTTATGCAAACATCTGTAAGATGAGAGTACAAGGTTTTCGTAATAAGTTTATGATACTGAATGAATGGCCTAGTGAACACATTACTCTTTTTTAAGAAGGCTAATGCATCGAACTAGCAATTACAACAGTTAATGTAAGTCGAAATAAATTGCATGCATATTAGAGAGTGGCCTGACAAAAGAAGGGACTTTGAAGTTTCAGTATTAGTTCCTCATGTGCTCCAGGTGATTATGACTATATGAAACAACTAAAAGTACAGTGATAATATGTTTTGACATCCTCTGAAATTTTGGTGAAACAAGTTGAGAATGCCTTTTGAATACTGGCCTCAAATCATCAGTTTATTACTCGCTTCTATTTGCTTCATATGATCATACCTCAACATCTTACCTCACAGGTATGGAACCCTTTGCATACGGGAGAATCCTGGATGCCTTTTCATTGCCACCAACCGAGATGCAATTGGACATATGACTGCCTTGCAAGAATGGCCTGGTTCGGTTTTCAATTCCATTCTATTCTTAAAGACTGGAATTAGCATGCAACATGATTATATAGTTGTATAACGGACAAAAAAATGGACTTCAGGAGCCGGTTGTATGGTTGCTGCCATTTGTGGATCAACCCAAAAGGAGCCTATTGTAGTTGGGAAGCCATCCACCTTTATGATGGACTTTTTATTACAGAAGTAAGAAACTCAAATGGCACAAGTTTGTTGGGTTTTTTTCCCCTTTTCCTTCGGGCAGGGACTTTCCACTCCCTTGATTGATATTCTTCTCAGTTCTCACCATTATATAATTCACCTTGTGAATCAGATTCAACATAAGTCCATCCAAGATGTGTATGGTGGGAGATAGACTAGACACTGATATTTTGTTTGGACAGAATGGCGGCTGCAAAACTCTTCTTGTACTTTCAGGTAACTATGGACTTAGCTTTCTCTTCAGAAGGAAAAAATGGAGAATGACAATTGAATTGAATTGAAGACCCTATAAGAAAAGTAACTCTCTCCAATCCTTAATATAGAACCTAATTTAGTGAAGAAATTGAACTATAAGATGGATCTTTTATTAAGGACCGGAAATAGTATTAAATAAGGACCTGAAAGTTTGAGTGGTAAACTTTGAAGTTCTTGCCATACGCATGCCCTCATTTTACATTAATTTCCTTATAGGGTTTTCAATTGTCATTCTGTCAAGAAAAAGCGACTTGTCTTTCTTTACATTCAGAGCTGTCCAGACTATGAAAATTATTGATAACTTGGTGTGATTGCTTTTGGGGGAACAGGTGTAACATCAGAACCTGAGCTGAAAGACCCTTCAAATAATATTCAACCAGACTACTATACAGGGCAACTATCTGATATGCTGAAATTTTCGGAAGCTTAACTTAATACCTTCCAATTTGGACATCCCGGTCAAGCCCTGGGGATTTTATTTTTTCCTTACAATTGCAGCTAGTCCATAATAAAACTAGTAAACTACATGCTCGAATTGAGAGCAATAGATCCATACACTAATTACTTTGAGATATCTGATTGTTTCCCATTCTTAATTATATTGTTACCATTGTTAGTATTTTGAGATTATATTGCCTTTCAGTATGGTAATAAGAGGAAAAGAAAAATATGGCTAGGATGAATGTATTAGTCACGAAGTCTTTAGGAGAACAACAGCCTAAAAATTAGTTGTTGGAGTTGGGGAATCAAGGTTTTATAAAGTCCTTTTTTAAAAGGAAACTGTTTTGATATGGGGCTCATGACAATGAATTATTGTGTGTGAGAAGAGTTAAGAGAAAAATGACTTGAATTGGATGAATAAGCGCCTTGAATTGGATGAATGAGTGCATTGTAACCTTTAAAGGAATTGTACATGCGTTTTTTTTTTTTTTTTTATTTAGTGGGATAGGTGTTGGCGGCCTGAGATTAGAAAAGGGACCAAACCTATACTTCCTATTTATAAGAGAGATTTCATATAATTGTATTACATGATTATTGGCAGAAATTGTAACGACACAAGTTGATGCCACTAGAGACGGGCTAACTTTAGGGGAAAGGGTGGGTTGGAGTATAGGCAAAAGTTTTGAACCCTCTTACTTGTTTAGATAAGTTTTTGAAGAGTTTATAAGTGTTTTTTTACGTAAATTGAGATAAAACTCATCTCACATATTTACATTGTATATTGTAAATTACGATTGAAAATTTGTTTTTAAAGATTTCAATCGCTATTTCAAATAAGCATTTATGTATCTGCTTCCCAAAAGTAGCAATATGTGCAACATTTATTGTAATAGCTTATTAATCAAAATCATGACTAGTACCAGCATCTTCTGATATCTTAAAATTTCCACAAAGCTATATCTATTAGAGCTTAAAAAATAATTTTTGTTGATAAAAAGATCAATAATATTAAAATGGTAAAGCTTATACAACTAGCTTAAAAAGATAATATGATGTGAAGAGATAATTAATATTGTAAATAATTGTAGTAATATAACAAATATTATATATTTAAATTTTTAAAGGGATAACGTTCCATCATACAAAAAATAATCCACATCGATAATGGAGACCCACCAACCCTCTTTAACCATTACCTGTAGCTGTTTGGTTTTATTTATTTGTTTGTTTTTCTTTTTCTTTTTTTGAGTTTTTTGTGTTTGCAAAACGATACATGACGCTTTATCCTATAAATAAAGAAGAGTCAGTTCTGAAAAGGTCAGTGGAACTCCAAACCTAGAAGAAGCTCACAATGAGGTTTCAATATCAAATGTGGGTCCACAAGTTTTTTCTTCATCTTTCCAGAAAGAAAAGTGAGGATTACAGGTCAAATGGGAGAGAGATAAGCTCAAGAGGGAAAAAACGACATATACACATTCGGTTATTAAGATAAGACGTAGACAATTAAGCTATTGTGTTAAAAAAATTAGTTAAATTAATTACTTAGAAAAAAATACGTGTTAATTTTTAAAAAATATCTCTTTTTATCATTATGGAATATGGAAACTACCCTTTAATGAAAATATTCTTATTATGTGCACTCTAAATAGATAGTTTAGAAAAAGTTATAAATTTAGAAAATAAAATGGACTGATGCTTTATTTTCAGAATAAGCGAGTATTATAATGAATGAGTTGAACTTGATAGTTGCTAATGCTAGCTGGTACAAGATAATTTCATGGGTCTATAATTTTCATTCAAATCCACATTTTTAAAAAAAGAAAAATCTTTTTTTCTTTTTAAGTTTTCGGTGTTGTTTTTCTTCAACTTTTGTTTTGTGGGCAAGAGATTTTGACATAAAAAGGAGCTATAAAGTGAAGCTGCTTGCACCCAAAAACCAAAATCCCACATTTCCAAAGCTTTCCCAAAAGCCTTCTGCTAGGTAAGGCTTATCAAACTCTGAAAGCATCATAAAAAACAGCCAAGAAGAAAGTTAAATGTATACGTATCTCAAATGATATATATATATATTATAATTTTATATTTCCTTTTGTTTTTGGTGTTATTGTGAAAGTCAGATGTGTTTATTGTATATATAGATAGAGGGCCCCAAGAATCAGATGAAAGGCACATGCAAAAATGCCATTGAAGAACTGATACATCTGGATGCTGCTCATTTCAGTCTGTAAGCCCTCAGTAATATTTAATCCCAATAATTATAATAATACTATCAATAACAATATTGAGCATGACACTATAAGGCTTAGGCAGTTGACACATAGTTAGATTCTTTAAGCATCTAGTTATGAGTTTGATTTCTGGTATGTATATAGAGAGGGTCTCATAATCAGTACTAAAACTCATTTAAGAAGTCTACGGTATAAATAAATTACTTATTGTTACTGTCGGTGGATACCCTAAACCTATAAAAAAATAACATTGAGCATCACGAGAGAGGGAGAGAGAGGGGGGGGGGGAGGTAGGAGGACCACTGCATCAAATTGATAGTTTTGAATCTTAAGGAGAAATAGTTGCATGTGGCTATGCCAAGTAGCTCAAAACTCGATGCATGGACCTTCTCTCTCTCTACACACACACACACATTCTTTGTAAGTTTGTATCTTTAATGCATTTGTTGGAGATATGAATCTTTAAAAATTATTTCACTGCATGGAGCTAGACACAGTACATAGTATTAAATTAGTGGGGTAATTAACTGGCAGCATCACATGCAAGGTTTAGGCTTGAAATTTTGAAGAAAGATAAAGAAATATAAAGAGTATAGAGTTCATGCATACAAAAAATGAAAGCATATTTACTTCTTTTTTGGTGTTTAGTTAATTAATGGCACATGACATATAATGATATAAAGCAAAATGGTTCCATAGGATTTGATGTGAGGCCAACCATAATATGTGTGTATTAAAGAAGGGTCAAAAGGCTCTGTAACATAATGGTACTTTTGTTTTAATTACACACACATATGGTTCCTTTTTCTTAAATTTTGCTATTTGATTATTATTGTTGTCGATGTTGTTGGTATGATTCCTTAGGTTAATCCAATCATTAGAAATTAAGTTCAGAGAAAACAAATAGATACTGAGTCTATATTTACATCCCATCCTACTTTTACCACTTGAACTAGTTTTAAGTTATCTTTCTCTCTTATTTAGGAGCAAAATTTGAAAAAAAATGTAATTTATCCTCAAGAAAAAAGTCAAGTGTGTTTTACATAATACATGTATGAACATATGTTTAATAATTAACAATACATAGAAAAAATAATAATAAATAGATACGATATAATAAAAACAGGGCATTAAAGTCTGAAACTAAAGAAATATTAACTAAAATACATAATTGAATACCTGAAAAAACTATAGTTAATATGGTATAAGACCATCAACAATAACCAAAGCTACTTATTCTTATGGTAGACTAACTAGACTATAAAGTAAGCGAACTTAGTTTGAATTTCACCTTGTTCAAAAAGATCCCTAAAGAGAGGCATCTTAGTCACAAAACCTTAATTTGATTTAGTTAGTTACTCGAATAACTGATAATAAGATCTAGAAAAGGCATCACACGCCATATAGCAATTGCAATGACTATGAATAGTCTTGAAGCCTATTAATTTCATCAAATTCCTCAAAGAGTTATAATTCATCATCAAGGTGAAAATTTATTCACAATGAAACATATGAATATATACTCTTATGGTCCTATTCATAACTCAATTCTAATATTTTTGGCTTGAAAAACATTAAACTTCATTAATTTTGTTTTAAATTTTAACAACATTTTAACTTTAACCCTATTTAATATACATAATACTTTATAGAAACAAAGTCTATATAATAATAAATGAATGGTAAAATTATATATCTACAAAAAAAATTAATTATATGACTTATAATTTGTAAATATGAAAAAAAAATTCTACATGCCTTGTAAGTAGACCGAGTGAGTTGATATGTACATTGCCCGTTTGGATGAGCGGTATTGAATCGGGCTTATTATATAAACCCGATTTACGTAAGTTGAGATAAATCTCCTCCACATATCTACCTCGTAGACCGTAAAAGCTACCTCGTAAATTGTAAAAGCTATTTCGTATTCCGTGAATCACGATTTATAAACACTTATGGAGTTTTCATAAGCTAATCCAAAACGAGCTTTTAAAAAGTGTGGGAGGTGTTGACGTGGCGTGCTTTTAGACGTGGGACCCAAATTATAGGGAGGAGGGATTCAATTCAAAAGCCAGGGATCCTAATTCTAATCCAAAATCCTACCCTCCAAAGTTGAATGTTTCAAACTTTCAATACAACACTCATCTTTCTTCATGTGTGGCCATTACTAACTCAAGCTGGATTTAGAAAGCGACTTCAATCAAACCAAACACACACACACACTTGCATCGATCGGTAAGACCAAACCTAAACCCCTTCATCACTCATTTCTCTTTTAGGCCACTGTCCAATTCCAAATTTTCCTACCCCAGATTTTTCCCATCTCATCATACCCACCTTCCCAACTTACTTTCTTCAAATTCCTGTTTGAATTAACATCTTATAAATATGTTTATATAATTTAAGATAAAACTTCTTTTATATATTTATATTATATACCGTAAATTATATTAAAAAAACAGCTTCTATTATTAATACAGACATGCATATATTTGGAACAGGACTGGTTAATTTGGTCATATGTAGATCTTCAAAGAATATAATATATTTATATTTTTTATAAGAAGGAAAATAAACTAAAACTCTACTATAAGTCACTCGTCTCCTCATTCTGCAAATATGCTGATACAATATTTGGGTCCAGAATTAGGAGACTTGGGATGTCATTCAGTGCCATTTTCGCCATATGGTTAGCCTTTGCATTATTCTCCCGCTGTATATAGCCTATGGATGCGATCATTGGCGATTCAATATTTCCACAACTTCCAACGCTAGAGTCCGATCATCATGTAGTTTCGGAATTCCATTACGGATTAGCTCAATCATCTTCTGAGAGTTTGTAACCATCCGGACTAACCGATATCTTATATCCCACGCTCTTTTAAGTCCTAGGAGGACACCCTAAAGCTCTGATGTTAGTGCATCTCTAAAATTCAATTGACACTTAAATCCTTCTAAGATAAATCTAATCAGGTTCAAAATAACACCTTCACACACAACTTTAACGTTATATTGAGTCCAAAGAATATAATATCTTTGTGGGAACATGTCTTGTGTGTTGTTGATTGATATTAATTTTGTGGTTGTGGTTTAAAGCAGGGTGAATTGTGTGTATGTTTTTTGTTATGAGTCAATTTTGAAAGTATTACATCAGATAGGGCCTCTTATTGCCTCCATATATGTGTTTGTGTTGTCACAATGCAGGTAAGGTGTTTGTGGATATATGTGAGTCAAAGACACGGATGCTTTTCAAGGCTTGATGAGTGTGTTTAGATTATATTTAATTGCAAATGCACCCCGCAAATAAAAGAGCATAGGGGAGGAGGGGGCCTCATTTTGAAAAATAAATTCCAACCACTTTGATTGTTAACTTATTTATGAGATTTCATTCTCATTTGGGACCTCTTACAGTTGTGTATGTGTGGGGGGCTGTGATTATATTATTTTATAATACATCACTAGGTTTAAGATTGATATGAACTATAGGTATTCTCGCCTTTTATACATTTTTTATCTATTTTTTTTTAATTAGAAAAACAGATATTGGAGTAGCATGAGGTTTTAAATAAAATTGAGCTCACAATCTTTCACTTATAAAAAAACATTTATTCAATTAGGTTATACGGTCATTGACGTCTTTTTACCTTTTAAATACGCATTTTTACCTTATAAATTAGCGGTTGAAGTTTGATTCTTAACATTTTATATTAGCCCTTTATATTCTGAAAAAATAGTTTACCAACATATGATATTTCTGGCATAAAAAGAGAAATAAATCACTTGTTTGCTTTTTTGGGGGATTCTAGAGACAACTTTCTTCGAAAAAAAATTATCAAGGAAACAATTTTGCCAAGTTCTCAGAGTGAAAAGCTCATTTATTAGTGCAGTTACTTAGCTCTCCCTTTCTCACTTTATCTCATTTTTGGGTTTTGTGATCCTTATGCTATCCCTTGTCCCATCAACAATTTAAGCATTTAGAAGGATGGTCCTGCCAGTTTTAATGTTAATATTATTTTTCTTTTTATTAATTAGGATAAAATTCTTTAGATCTTGAATTGTAGATAGTTTTCCTCATTAAACTTTATATTATGTTCAAATAATCTTTTTAAATGTCAAATATAACACTCTAACGTGACACTTTTCCTAACATACAACCTTCATAAATTTACAAAATTTATATGGATTGATAGTTATCAAGTTTTAGAAGTCAAGTGTTATTTGCACAAGGTGAGCTTATATACACTTTAGACAAAATAATTTACAATATCTAATTTAGATTTAGTGTCTGTTTAATTTGGCAGTAGAAGCTGCTTTTTTATGTGATTTACGGTGTGAGAGATAAATATGTGAGAAAAATTTTACCTCAACTTATATAAACGTGCTTCTTCAACGTTAATCTAAACAAATCCTTAAATATCTTTGGATGTCTCCAGTGGGATACCTGATAGCCAAGTACATATCATGGGCACCCTCTATAGAGAATTAATAAAAGAAGTTTAGAAAGAAAACAGTTTAGCAAAATTGATTTTCCATGGGCTTCACTTCCTTTACTTTTACCTTTATTTTTTTTATTAGGGCTCTTTTAATTTTTTTTATCTAAACAATTTAACCCCTGCCTCCCCTTCTATAGGAAGGGACCCACACATCTGTTCCTATTTTGACCACTTGGGATATAGAAACCTGTAAACCACAATCCACAACCTTCTCTATAAGAAGAGGTGTGAGGTGCCATATGAGTTATAAGCAGGGTTTTAAAATTTAGATTAGAAATCGGTCAGTAAATTCGGTCGGGTATTTTTTTAAAAAAAATAAAAATTTTTTTTTTTTTATAATTTTATATTAATAAGCCTAAAATATTAAATTTCTCATATGTTTAGCCTTAATTTAACTCCAATCTGACCCACTAAGTACTCCAACCGATTCAGTGCTCAGTTTGGGTTTCAGAACCTTGGTTATAAGTTATTGGCTTTACTAAATCTCATTTAATCATAAGAGAAAATGCAAATTAAGACATTTTTTATATAATATTAAAATAATTTTTCAATATAAAACCTGATATAAATCTTACTTGATACATCAAATATTAATAAAATAAATTGAATTCATTGTTTAAAAATTAAAGATATAGATGTATACACTACATGCAAACAAGCTGTAACTATTATTTTTCATAGTATTCCCTCGAAAACAGGTTTTCAATCATATGAGACAAGTTCAAGTAATAAGGGCATAATAAGATCTGAATAGATGGAAAAGTTTAATTTTTGTCATGATATATTCAAAGAAAAAACATGTTTTAATGAAGTAATACAAAATAGGAAAAATTACATCAAAGTTCTAATTAAAAAAATAATATTAAAAAAGCCTCATTACTTATCAATGACTACTTTTTTACTTGTCATTGATAAATTATTAAATTTTTCTGATATTATTTCTTTTAATGGGAGCTTTGATGTTATTTTTCCTAAAATATAAATATAAGAATTGAAATTATGATTACATGTTTTGATTGCATACAATGAAATTAAAGCCTCTGCTTTTTGGTACATAATCAAAAGAAGCATTAATAGCCACTCCTTTATAAATAAACCAGATGGACCACCAAGAGGGTTGTTATTATTATTATGGCTGTGGGATATTCAGTCTGTATTACACTTCTAATCTTCATTGGTACACCAAAAACATTCTCATTCTTCATTGGTCCATTTCCTTGTGATCTTATTGACTATAAGAGAAAATAGGCACCCATTTTAGGTAACAAAAAATCTTTATGTCGGCTTAAGTATAGGAATTTGTATTTTCTCTCTTATGCTTCTTGCAAACATAATCATAATAACAATAATTATCTATAGCGAAAAAAAATCTCCTTTTATTTTGGCATAAACCTCTTTTTACAGTGTTTCCCCCCTCTTTTTCTAGGTTGAAATTCTACCAAAAGAAAAGTATGTCAGGAAGTTAGTTCTTGAACCATTAATTGAAACATTTCGTTTGGTATCTGTGGGTCTTATATTAATATTATAGTTCTCCATTTATACTTTGTTTTAATAATCCATCTATCAATCATTATATAGTTGGGCATAACTTATCATTCTTCCATAAATTCAGTTCTTTGTTCTATCCTCTCTGTACACTTACCCCCTTTTTTAAAAAAAATAAAAAATTTAGCATGTACATTTGACACTAAATATAAATGAGACCAAAGCATTTTTTCTCAGAAGAATTATTGATCTCACTTATTCATTTTCCAGATTAGAAGGTTCATTTTATTTTATTGAATAAAAAACTGTTCTCAAAATCCAATGTTGTTTATAAATTTTATCAGCAAAAATAACTTAGTATGCTTTTATATGTAGAAAGTACTAGTGTTTTTAGGGAAAATTGTCCATAAATACCTCATTAGAAACTTATTTGCCAAATGAGACATTCGTGTGTAAACAATTTTCCCCATGTGCAAAAGTTCTTCTGTTGTATTCAAACAATTTTCTCTATGTTCAATATATCTTCTTTATGTGACATTCCCTTATATTCAAATAATCTTTCTTTGTATACAAAAAATCTTCCCTCATATCTCATTTAGTAAAAAAGTTTCCAATAAGATATTTGTAGACAATTTTCCCGTGTTTTTAACTTATATCTGGTAACTAATAAAATTGTTAAAGAATGACTTTTTACCTATTCTCCCAATAAAAAAATCTAGAGTTCAATAATATGAAAGCTCAACTTTTAGAAGCCAAAATGCACACAATATTTTCTATTTATTCTCCTAAAGTTTATATCAAGATGAGCAACAGAAAAAAAGTAATTTCAAAGTGGACAAAAAAAAAACTACATAGTTTTTTTTTGGTGCTATCAAGAGCCTTCGTTTCGAGGTTTAGAGGGAAACCACTTTCATCTCTTTTAATAAATGTATTTTTCAGAATTTGAATTTGTGTTATCATCCTTATGAAGGTGATGTCCTTTACCACCTTAACTAATAGTTTGTTGATAACCTACAAAGTTTATTACTCCCTTTAGTCATAAATATAAGACAAAGTCAACTTTTTTTTAGATATTAATTAAGTTAAATAAGTTATTTAATCATATCATATATTGTATATCCTTAGATTATATATCAATTTATAACTTTGGCAAAATATGTTGGAGAAAAAATGATAAATATAAGTGCCCATTTGGTTCACGGAATTAGAAGTAATGTAATGGAATATAATGCAATGTAATGTAATATAATGATGATTACATAATTTGTTTGATTCGTCATTAGGGAAATATAATACATATGCATAAAAACGTTTTGTTGGATTACATCAAATATGAAAATATACGGGAATAATATAGTAAGGGACAAAATTACCCTTTTCTACACATATAATAATGTACAAGTTGGGTTCATGATAATTTTTTTTCATTCCGTGCAGTGTATATGCTGGGTTCATTGTAATTTTTTAATATTTAATGGTGGAAATATTATGCAGTGTATAGGTTGGATTAATGCTAATTTTTTAATATATAATGATGAGAATATTATTTAATGAGATATTTTAATATTTTTTTAATGGTGGAATATAATTTTTTTTTAAAATTTTTGAATGGGATAATATTTCTTAAATTTATATATTATTATTTATTTTTTTAATATTTAATAGTAGTATTAAAATTATTTAATATTTAACCACATTTATAGGTGGATACTTTGGTCAATTTAAAAAATTATAATGGCAATAGTGTCATTTTTATTGGATTACAGGATGTCTGCATCCTCATTCATCAGTCCTAACAGTGTAATCCTGATTACGTCAAAAGATATAATCAACATTATAAAATGTAATCCTCTTTACATTACATAAGTCTAACCAAACACTATAATTGCGCTATTACATCAGGATTATATATAATCATCTCTCATGTAATCGAATCAAATGAGCTATAAATATTTTAAAATAATTTAATTAGTTTTTTTTTAATCTTCAAAAAAGTAAATTTTGTTTTATATTTAGGACTGGAGAGAGTATCACTCTGATCCTATTTATAAATCTATTTTGACTAAAAATTTTAGTCCTTAATATAAGTTTAGTTTCAGAGTAATAAATGTCATTTTTACTTTTTTGCTAATTGCAATAAGCAATAAGAATTCATTCATGCTGATTTTTGGAATCAATTGTAAATAAAGATAAAATTGAAAATCTAACTCATAATTAATAAATTAACTAACTCTCCTTGATATATAAAACTTAATTTATTTAGACTTATAAAATTAATTTAAATTTATAAATAAAATCGACACAAATTAAAATAGAGAGGGCATACTTGATTAATTGTAAAATTTTGGAGGACACAGCAGAAACCAAAAGAAAAAGATTAAAAAAAGGAAAAAAGAAGAGAGATAAAGAATTATTTGGGCAAAGGCATGACAGACAGGTGCTAGACCTCAGAAGATCAGAGAACTGTTTTGTGATTTGGACCCCGCTACGCTAGTTTCAGGACAAAAACCCAATGAAATAATTGAACCAAGAAAAAGCTTTGCTTTACCTTTGACCTCCTACTCTCTCTCTCCCCCTCGCCCCGCCTAATGGAGTAATAGTACACCACAGGCGAAGGCCAAGTATAGTTTCACGACTCTCCCTCCCTAGCTTCCATTCTCTCTCTCTCTCTCTCTCTAAGCTTACCGGAGCTCTCTTTTCTACATTATTTTCGCCCCTTTTCACCTCTGCTAAAGCAACTACGCTGAGTGACTTCTGATCCTTGAAATAAGGTACTCTTTTGGGCTTATCTTACTTTCCTTTTGGTGTCTCGCATTTCTCTTCATGTGGGTTGCATCTCTTTCCCTTCAATTTTTTGCTTTTTGCTCCTGGGTCTCTCCTTCTTCCTTCGAATCTGCCTCAAATTTCTCTCAAAATCACGGTTCTTTGATCAGGATCCAGGCTTCGTTTAATTACTCTTGATCATTTTCGTTTGTTTTGTTTTGGTTTTTTCATCTGTCTGAATAGGTTAAAATCTGTCCAAAATCTGCATTTTCGTGTTGGGGCCCTAACTTGATTGATATCTAGCTTGCTTTTTGTTGGTCCTCCTAGTCCACCACCCCTTTTCATTCGTTCTCTGTAATTTTTCTTTTTTCCTGTTGATTTCACTGCATCTTTATCTTTTGGGGGGAAGTTGTCGATTTCACTTCTGAGCTTTGTTAATCTGGCCATGGACTGCATGCAGCTCCACAGCTTTATTTTCTTTTCCCTTTCTTTCTGGAAACGAAAGTCACTTGATTTACTAATTGGGAGTCAGCTACTGTAATATTTTGCTTTAGGATTTACTGAGTAGGAGCCTGAGGTTCAATTTGTTTGATTATCTTGTTGTAGTTAAGCTATTATATGATATCTAAGTGATTCACTCTGTGGCTGGTATTATATAACTGATTACTGGATCTGCTACTACCCCATCATAAGTGAGTTGTTATGTGACAAGTCCATTGTAGCATAGATTTTTCCTTTTTATCAATAGATTGTTAGATCGCCTTCTGCTCCAATGTTGATGCTAAGCTTAATCCATCAAACTGCAGTAAACGACTGACAATTTCTTGCTGATTCCTTGTATAGATTGTTTCTTATCATTGAAGAAATTGCAAGTGATTGGGACTGCTGGGGGAGCATATAATGCTAATGGAGATGGATGGCCAGTTGCGGATTCGGTTTGTCTGATCCGATTTAAGACTGTTTATCATATCTGATGGACTCAAAAACTAGTGCTAGAGCTCCCCAGAAGCAGCATCATAAGACGGCTGGGATTCAAACAATAGAGGCAAAAGACATCAAATCTTCAAAGACAAGCAAATCTGAACTGGCTGCGCCAGAAGATTTATCAAAATATGTTCAGAACACATCGAAGCAGTACACTGGAGACACTGCTGAAAACAAGAAGCTAGGAATTTCAAACCCAAAGGAGTCAGCTGATTCCTTGATTAGTAAATTTGGCTCTGCTGTTTCCTTATCTGTTAATGAACAACTATCTGGAGCTGTTGATCATGTTGTTAATGGAAGTAGGGGTTTGCAGGACAGCTCTGTTAACAAGGAAAAGAAAACATCCGAATATGGAAGTGTGAAGAGTAGTTCTGCTTCTGCTAAAGTTAGTGATGGGGCCAGCAGCCTGGCAAAGACCAGTGGGAGCGCCAAGATTAGCGACCGAGCTGATCTTGTTGAGAGTGGCAAGAGCAGTATTTGCAGAGGAAGTACAAGCAGTGATGTGAGCGATGAGAGCACTTGCAGCAGCTTTAGTAGCAGTGTCAACAAGCCTCACAAGGCAAATGACCTGAGATGGGAAGCTATTCAAGCCGTCCGAGCTAAAGATGGGGTTTTGGGCTTAGCTCACTTTAGACTGTTGAAGAGGTTGGGTTGTGGGGATATTGGGAGTGTGTATCTATCAGAGTTGAGTGGAACTAAATGTTATTTCGCAATGAAGGTAATGGATAAAGGGTCCTTAGCAAGCCGTAAAAAGCTGCTTCGTGCTCAGACAGAAAGAGAAATACTGCAATCACTTGACCATCCATTTCTCCCGACATTGTATACGCATTTTGAGACAGAGAAGTTCTCATGCTTGGTGATGGAATTCTGCCCAGGTGGAGACCTGCACACTCTCAGGCAGAAGCAGCCAGGGAAGCATTTTCCTGAGCAAGCAGTAAAGTATGTTGAAGTCAGAACTCCCTTTTCTTTTGTCATTAATTCTAGTGATAATTCATTAGGGTATCACCTACCAATTGATAAACCAATTTTCATAATTATTTCCTTGGTTTACTTATCTAAGGCCTACAGTTAATTCCCCGCCATAAGAAAGTGCGTGATTCTACTGTTTATATTTGTAAAATTCATACTTATCTTTCACTGAGGCATGCGAAGATCTGAGACTTGAACATTTATATTCTTTGAAATAGGAAAAAATAAATGCGACAAGTCCCAGATGTGTTAACTGTATAATATAATTATGCTGCATCTCTTGGTGGTGGTGGGTGTCTACAATTCTTTGTTCTGTGGAGAACAGTATACGTATTTGGCTTTGAAATTCAAACATTGTAGAAGTTTTCAACCATGATGATTGCTCTGCTGCATATTATGATTGCTTTACAATGTGATTCGGAAAGTAGTGTGGTCATGCATTTGTGGTTCATCTATCTCAGGAAACTTGTGGAAGTTGGATTTTGAATTATGAAGAGGCTTGTTGCTATGGTCATAAGAAAAGCAAACTAGAATCAAGGGTTTACAAATGGGTCTCATGCCTTTTTCCCCCCAAGGAAATACATTTAAAATCACACTTTTTATCATTTGCACTTCTTTTTTATGCCTTAGTTTCCCCTGGATAATTTCTTAAATTAACGATGTTAACAATGGAATCATTACATTCTTGTGTCCATGCTGTTCTGCCTAAGATTTTAGGATGTAGATGGATTACTGCACTCTCTGTGTTCACTGTTCACTGGACTTGGTCGTAGTTTCCAAAATCTAAATTCCCCTAATATGGGTAGAAACATGTGTTGGATCATCATCTTTTTCAAATGGAAAGAACAGGGGTGGAGATTGAGGTCATGGTTTTAGAAATTAGAACCCATAGGTTTGAGTGTATGTTTACTTTTGTCATCTTTCCCTCCTTTGCTTCGCCCCCACCCCTCCTCCAGGCATGGAATTGCTTCTTCAGCTGTATATAAAGTCCCATAATTCCAGAAAATGTCTGATATAGATTCTGCTCTTGAATTGCATATTTGAGTCAGAACTTATTCTGTACTTGGTTTTCATTTGGCTTCTGGCTTTTGAGCATACCCAAACTTTACCTTTCTGTGAAGTCTGATAATGTCTGCCAGCTAGAGATGTAATGACTGATGCTGCCAGTCTAGATACAATACTGTCCAGTGAGATCATGGTTTGGATTTGATTTGATGGTAACAGCTTCTATTTTATTGTTGAATTGCAGATTTTACGTGGCAGAGGTACTGCTGGCGTTAGAGTACCTCCACATGCTTGGCATTGTCTACCGCGATCTCAAGCCAGAAAATGTCCTTGTTAGGGACGATGGACACATTATGCTTTCAGACTTTGACCTTTCCCTCCGTTGTACCGTTAGTCCAACTCTTGTTAAAAGTTCAGTCATGGAATCTGATCCTTTGAGAAAGAATCCTGTATATTGTGTGCAGCCTGCTTGCATTGAGCCGCCTTCCTGCATCCAGCCATCCTGTGTTGCTCCGACAACATGCTTTTCGCCTCGGCTCTTTTCTAGCAAGTCAAAGAAGGATCGGAAGCCAAAAAATGAAATTGGAAACCAAGTGACTCCATTGCCTGAGCTCATTGCTGAGCCTACCGATGCACGGTCTATGTCATTCGTGGGAACCCATGAATACTTGGCACCTGAGATCATCAAGGGAGAAGGTCATGGAAGTGCAGTTGATTGGTGGACTTTTGGAATCTTTCTATATGAGCTTTTGTTTGGTAAGACTCCTTTCAAGGGATCCGGGAACCGAGCTACGTTGTTTAATGTTGTGGGCCAACCACTCCGATTTCCCGAAGCGCCTGTTGTAAGTTTTGCAGCAAGGGACCTCATAAGGGGGTTGCTTGTGAAGGAACCACAGCACAGGTTGGCTTATAAACGAGGCGCCACAGAGATAAAGCAACATCCCTTTTTTGAAGGTGTGAATTGGGCACTTATTCGCTGCGCTACCCCACCGGAGATCCCAAAGCCTGTAGAGTATGAGAAGATACCTTCCCCAGCCTCATCAGCTGGCGAAAAGGCCAGCCACCACATGCCAATTCCCGATCAGAAAGGTTCCGGTAATTATCTTGAGTTTGATTTCTTCTAGTGTCACAGACAAATATTGATGATTGCAAAATGGTTTCTGTTAAAAGAGGAGGGGGAGAGGAACTGTTTTTCAATGTTTAAAGAACAGATGATGAGGAATTGTATGTTTGGTTTTTTTGTTGGCTGTTTTCATTTCCAAAAGTTGTATGTCATATAATTAATGCATGGCTTCTCTGTCATCTGTGAAAGCTTAAAGGAAAATGCCCCTTTTAGCTAGCATCTAACAGTATCAACTCTCTCATCTCTCTCTTTTTTTTTTTTCCGTTGACTATCTCATTTCAGCTTAAGAAGAAACATTTTTATATCTGCCCATCAAACATTCATAATTCATTGATTGCAGTACACACTGAATCGGAAGCAGAACATTCTGTAACTGTTCTTCACAGTATTTAAAGACAATCTTGAAACATAAACCACGCTTTCATCTCATAGCTTATTGAGAAGAAATAGTTTTGAATTGAACGATGGTCGCGATATTGACAAACAAAAATAAAGTTTGATATAGCGTTAAATGACTTTATGCTGATTGTCTCCATTATTTCACCTCTTAAAGCAATCTCTGCATCTTCTTCACTTCAAGATGTCATCACTCTCTTTCACTGTGTCATCAGCTTATTGCCGAAGCTACCAAACGGATTTTAGCAATCACAGATGTTTCAGTGCTCCCAACATAGAATATGATTGAATGTCTCCGTTCAACCCATCAAATTAATGACTCTTTTCCATAAGATTCATCTTCGACATTCTCATCCGCTTGTTCATAATTACATCCACGTTATGTTTTGGCAAACCCTAGCGCGGCTAATTCAACGACCTATAAAAAAAACACTCTGATCCACTGACGACTCTGTTGGCTCTTAAATTCGGTTCATCGGGATGGAAAAGGAAATTATGAGCCCGAACAAATTCTTGGAGGGAACAAAACCACGAGATCCATCTTCCTTCCCGTGAAAATCCAACGATAAATCAAGTTGGAAGTCACAGGGCTACGAGGCATCATGAATTTTTACAACCCACCCTGTTTCCTGTGATGAAAAGCGAGTTCAGAACTGTGCATAAGGAACTTTCCCGCCAAGACACGTAACCTATCCCCTCCCCACCCATGCAAACTACTCTCTTAGGGCCCGTTTGGTCCAGGGAAAATTGGGCGATGGAATGGGAAAAATAGCATTTGCCTTGTGGCAGTGACGGGTTGGTTCGAATTTTCCATTCGAAAATAATTTCTCGCATCTCCCAATTTACAATCCAATGAATGAAATGTTTTTTTTTGGAACCCATTTTGCAGCGTTGAGGAAATTGAAAAAAAGTCTCATCTGCCCCTAATATGATGGTGAAGTGGTATAAAAAGGCGAAGGATTTGACCCCGATGGACATGGCCAGAGTTACAAAAACAGAGGGTGGTGAAAAACGGAGAGGGTGAGTGGCATTTTGCAGGCGATGACAATGCATCTTGAACAACAGGTGGGTTAGTCCTTCTTCGTCTTTTCGCTTGTTCTGTTGTTGTTTGTTTTGAGTGTCCCTTCTTTATCTGTTCAGCTAAGGTAGGATGGCATTGGCCTCGGGATGTTAGTCGGAGCAGCTTCCGGTTGTGGGAACTGCATGACTAGGAGAAATGGATTAGTGTTTAGTTGAGGTGTTGACGGGATGTTTAGCTCTCGTGTTGGCTGTAAAGAAAGTGGTTATCGCCATGTTTGTGGCAGCAGCATTTAGCGAGCGTAGGAGGGAAATCTCTTATACCTCATATAGGCTAAATTTTCAATCTAAGAGAGCGAACCTGAGAGCAATGGTATATAGTAGCGACATGACTTACTTCTACCAGATTAGGATGAACATGGTGACATTTGACCGACTGTGCCACATGTTGGACACAATTGGAGGGCTAACATCTACGAGGCACATGTTAGTTGATGAGCAAGTTGCCATGTTCTTGCACATTTTGGTGAATCATGTGAAGAACCGAGTAGTTCAATTTGAGTTTAAAAGGTTGGCTGAAACAATAAGTAAATACTTCAAGCTCGTATTGAATGCCACCCTCAAACTGCAACATTAGCTTTTCATAGTTGGGGTCATTGATTCAAACTTTTGTTCATGTTTGTACTGGGAAAATACATGAACATGGCATAAAGTTTGAATCCCCATTGTCTTTTGGAATGTCAGTCAACTGTTGCTTTGGTTAAATTTGTAAAGGCAATCCGAATGTGTGATTGCATTGCTAACACCTTTATATTTTGACAATGTAATGTATATAAGCCACAATTATATATGTAAGTTAAGTCTCCCATCAGGGATGAAGTTGTGTGTGTTGCAGATTATGGAGAACCGATTTACTTTGTCGCGGTGAAAGGAAACTGGGCTAAATAGAGTACATAGAGTTTTGATGATAGCAAATCATAGGTTTATTCAAACAAGTATTTCATTACTCGAATAAAGGAGTTCATTTTCAGTCAAGAGTTATACGGATAACTCTTAGCTTATTCGAATAACTAGTATATAAAAGCTTTTGGTATTGTGGCTTATTGGAATATTCGTACTCTTATTCGAATAATGTTTTCTGTTTAGGGGCAAAATGATCTTTTTGCCGCATTTTACTACCTCAGTTTTTTCAAACCAAACAACAATTTTTCTGTCAATCCATTTTCTTTTCTACTACGAACTAAACATGTCGAAGGCAAAATATTTTCCACTTCTCTCCATTCTTTTCCTTTCCATTTCCACCTCTTCTTTGAACCAAATGGGCCTTTAGAATTTGCATTACCTACTCGGCTTATCCATGAGCATCCCATAAAATGACGTCTTTTTTGGTTGAAAAAAGAAGCAAAACAATGTCATTTTGTGCAATGAGCTTCTAAGCTCGTAAATGTTGAGTATGTAATATGGACCCCTCTCTTCTCTCACCACCAAGTCCTCGGATCAACTAATGAGTTGTTCCAACTTAACCAATATGGCTGTATTCAAGCTTTGGGTTTGCAATTACGATAATTATTTACTTGGAGGTAGTGAGGTTCTCCCATTGTGGACTTACATTCTCACGGATTGAACTAGTCGATTGCTAGTATCGCCGGATATCGGTTGATTAATTCTATATATAACTTTCTAATATTATGTATCCAAACATTAAGATTATTTTAACAGTAGCAGTTCCTTGTATTCTACAGTTTGTGCACAAGTTGACGATGGGAGAAAAATAAATGAATTCTTTTATCTTTATGAATGACTGCCAGGAAGGAACTTTCATTTCATCTTTTATAGTTAATGTTTATTAATTTTCTTATTTTTATGAGATGAGGCGCTTATCATATAAACTAACATTTTTTGTTTGTTTGTTTATTACTTTATTTCTTTGGATTGCAATAATACGTATATTTGAATAGTATTCGGCCGTGGGCTCCTCTCTTTGAATTTTTTTTGGTAATGCAGCTGGGCTCTAGCTCTCTCCTAGCTACTACTCCATTTCCACCATTGTGGCCCATAATTCTTGAAAGTAAATCAGATGCACTTAAGCCCATGTCTAGTGTAGCCCAATTACAAGCCCATTTCAATAATGGGCTTCCTAATCCATAGCCCTCCACTGCTTAATTCCTTTAGCTCTTCTTAAGCTCCCCCATACAGACAAATACATGTGTATATGGAATTGTGTATGTAAGTTTTTTTTTTTACCGGGATATGTGTATGTAATGTATAAACCGTTATCCACATGAACAAATACAAAACACCACCTAATTGCATTGCCGGCAATTTAAGGTTGCAACTTGCAACGGTCAATTCCATGAATGAACATGCCATACTCACACACATGAAATATATTTAATTTGATTAAATTAAAAAAATAATTAAATTATTTAATATAAAATATATTTTTAAAAATATTCTAATCATCTTCCTTAATTTCTCATTTTTCCTTTTAATTGATTGTTGTTGATAGGGAACTTATAAGAATAAATTAAGAAAATATTGATAAATATAAAAGATACATTTTATATTTAAAATTAATATCAACTCTCTAAATATTTTTTATATTAACGCTGAAGGAGTAATATTTTAATTTAGGTCCTTATCTACAAATAAAAATCTAACGGGGAACTCGAAATTATTTTGTAAAATCAATTATCTCAAAATAATATAAAAAAGGTTGTGCTTGTGCAGTGCAAGTGTGCAGCTACTGGGGTTAGGGTACACCTGTTATTTTATTTTATTTCTTATTTCTTAATTTTGTTTTTTTGGTGCCTGTATATTATAAATAAGGGAAAATCACTATCAGGTCCCAAGAATAATAAAATATTACAAAAAATCCCAAATCAAATCCCTTGTAAAAAAAGTCCTTAGGGATTCTGAATCTAAAATTACTTTGTTGCCCTATTAAATAAAGAAGGAAGAGAACAATACATGCCTTTTTTGACAAGTGCTTATACCTATTTTAACAACTGGATAAGCTATTTTGATAAGTTTATTTTTTTCCCTGGAGAAGTTTTGAAATTTTAGAACTTAATGTCTCTACTTTGACAAGTACATGTGCTCTTTTTGATAAGTGCTTATGCCTATTTTGATAATTGGATAAGCTATTTTAACAAGGTCATTTTTTTCGCTTAATAAGTTTTGAAATTTCAGAACTAAATGCGCTAAATTTGACAAGTACATACACATTTGTTTGATAGGTTCTTATACCTATTTTGACAATTGAATGAACTATTTTGACAAGTTCATTTTCCTAACAAAAGAAGTTTTGAAATTTCAGAACTTAATATTCCTACTTTGACAAGTGCATATGCCTTTTTTAATAAGTGTTTATGCCTATTTTAACAATTGGATGAGCTATTTTGACAAGTTCATTTTCTTCCTTGGATAAGTTTTGAAATTTTAGAACTAAATGTGTCAATTTTGATAAGTGTATGTGTCTTTTTGACAGCTGTATGAGCTATTTTGACAAGTTCATTTTCCTCGTTAGTAAGAACAAAATGCATAAAGGAATGCATAACCTATAAAGAGTTTTGAGGAATCATATCATTTATAATTGAAAAAGAGAATAATGAAATTTGTTTGAAATTCAAAGTTACACTTGAAATTTCAAAACTTTTCTAAAGAGAAAAATGAACTTATCAAGCTCATTCAGTTGTCAAGATAAATACAAGCACTTGTTAAAATGACATGCTATTCTTTTTCTTTTTTATTCAGTGGAGATAACAAAGTAATTTAATATTCCGAATTAATCACAATGCAGTCTATAATGATTTTTTTAGGGAAATTTAGTTTGAGACTTTATTATAATTTTTTTTATGTTTTGGGGCCTCATAGTGATTTACCCTATAAGGAAACCACTTTTGTAGAAGGGGGCAACGTGGCTTAAAGACATTGGAGAATGGAGAGCTGGAAAAAAAAAAAAAACAGAGAGACAGCGGATGGCAGCGGACCGGAATAGGGTATAGGAGAGAAGCCGTGCGTGCCCCACTAGCAATCCTCTTATCACGTCCAAACCCTTCTCCTTCATCTGATCGTTCTCTATTACAGACAGCGAACGCGAATCCGAATCCGAATCCGGCTCCAAATCCAAATCCAAGTAACCTCCTCCTACTCCTTCCTCATCAAGTAGTACCTGGTTTCACTTGAGCCCTCCGAAACTGCTATAACTAGTGGTGCAGTTTGAGATTTCTGATTCATCTTTATTATTGGATAGTGTTTGCTCCGACATTTTTGGTCATTTCAAGAGACTCTATAGATTCAGACTTTAGGGATTTTTGGGATTGATTGATGGATTTTTTGTTTATGGATAACGACCTTGTTGTCGGTTGCGATGATTAACCGAGTCAGAAGGTGAAAGGCTAGAGAATTTGAAGGGTTCTTCTACGGGATACAGGTACAACAAATCAAATGATCTTGAACTTAATAATTTTCTTATACAAGAATTTAAATCTGTCCAAAATCTGCATTTTCGCGTTGGGCCCTAATTTCATTGATGCCTCCTAGTCCACCCCTTTTCATTCGTTCTCTGTTGATTTTCTTTTTCCCTTTCGATTTCACTGCATGTTTATCTTTTTGGGGGAGGGTGTTTGACAGATGAGAAGCGAGAGTGTGTTTGTTAGTTGCTTCTCACTTCCGAGCTTTGCTAATCTGGCCATGGACTGCATGCAGCTCCGCAGCTTTATTTTATTTTCCCTTTCTTTCTGGAAATGAAAGTCAATTGATTTACTAAATGGGAGTTAGCTACTCTAATATTTTGCTTTAGGATTTGCTCTTAGTTGGAATCTGAGGTTCAATTTGTTTGATTATCTTGTTGTAGTTAAGATATTATATGATATCTAAGTGATTCACTCAGTGGCTGGTATTAGGTCACTGATTACCGGATCTGTTCTTATCCCATCATAAGTGAGTTGTCACACGACACGTCTATTGTAGCATAGATTTTTGCCTCTCTATTAATAGATTGGTAGATCATCCTCTGCTCTGATGTTAATGCTAAGCTTAATGCATCATAGTGCAGTAAGCGACTGACAATTTCTTGCTGATTCCTTGTATAGATTGTTTCTTATCATTGAAGAAATTGCAAGTGATTGGGACTGCTGGGGAAGCATATAATGCTAATGGAGATGGATGGCCAGTTGCGGATTCGGTTTGTCTGATCCGATTTAAGACTGTTTATCATATCTGATGGACTCAAAAACTAGTGCTAGAGCTCCCCAGAAGCAGCATCATAAGACGGCTGGGATTCAAACAATAGAGGCAAAAGACATCAAATCTTCAAAGACAAGCAAATCTGAACTGGCTGCGCCAGAAGATTTATCAAAATATGTTCAGAACACATCGAAGCAGTACACTGGAAACACTTCTGAAAACAAGAAGCTAGGAATTTCAAACCCAAAGGAGTCAGCTGATTCCTTGATTAGTAAATTTGGCTCTGCTGTTTCCTTATCTGTTAATGAACAACTATCTGGAGCTGTTGATCATGTTGTTAATGGAAGTAGGGGTTTGCAGGAAAGCTCTGTTAACAAGGAAAAGAAAACATCCGAATATGGAAGTGTGAAGAGTAGTTCTGCTTCTGCTAAAGTTAGTGATGGGGCCAGCAGCCTGGCAAAGACCAGTGGGAGCGCCAAGATTAGCGACCGAGCTGATCTTGTTGAGAGTGGCAAGAGCAGTATTTGCAGAGGAAGTACAAGCAGTGATGTGAGCGATGAGAGCACTTGCAGCAGCTTTAGTAGCAGTGTCAACAAGCCTCACAAGGCAAATGACCTGAGATGGGAAGCTATTCAAGCCGTCCGAGCTAAAGATGGGGGTTTGGGCTTAGCTCACTTTAGACTGTTGAAGAGGTTGGGTTGTGGGGATATTGGGAGTGTGTATCTATCAGAGTTGAGTGGAACTAAATGTTATTTCGCAATGAAGGTAATGGATAAAGGGTCCTTAGCAAGCCGTAAAAAGCTGCTTCGTGCTCAGACAGAAAGAGAAATACTGCAATCACTTGACCATCCATTTCTCCCAACATTGTATACGCATTTTGAGACAGAGAAGTTCTCATGCTTGGTGATGGAATTCTGCCCAGGTGGAGACCTGCACACTCTCAGGCAGAAGCAGCCAGGGAAGCATTTTCCTGAGCAAGCAGTAAAGTATGTTGAAGTCAGAACTCCCTTTTCTTTTGTCATTAATTCTAGTGATAATTCATTAGGGTATCACCTACCAATTGATGATCCAATTTTCATAATTTTTCCTTGGTTTACTTATCTAAGGCCTACAGTTAATTCCCCGCCATAAGAAAGTGCGTGATTCTACTGTTTATATTTGTAAAATTCATACTTCTTATCTTTCACTGAGGCATGCAAAGTTCTTAGACTTGAACATTTTATATTCTTTGGAATGAGAAAAAATAAATGCAACAAGCCCGAAATGTTGTGTCAACTGTATAATATAATTTTAATTTATGCTGCATCTCGTGGTGGGTGTCTGTAATTTATTGATCTACGGAGAACGGTAAACGTATTTGCTTTGAAAGTCAAACACTGTAAAAGTTTTGAACCATGATGATTGCTGCTGCATATTATAATTGCATTACAATATGTGATTCGGAAAGTAGTGTGGTCATGCATTCATGGTTCATCTATCTCAAGAAACTTGTGGTCATAAGACAAGCAAATTAGAATTATGGGAGTATAAATGGGTCTCATGCCTTTGCTTTTTTCCAAGGAAATGCATTTAAAATCACAGTATATATCATTTTCATTTCTTTTTATGCTGTAGTTTCCTCTTAATATTTTCTTAAATTACTGATATTAACAATGGGATCATTAGATTCTCGTGTCCATGCTCTGCCATATTTTAGGGAGTAGATGGATTACTGCGCACACTGTTCATTGGAATTTTGCATCTAGTTTACAAATTCTAAATTCCCCTAAAATGGGTTGAAACATGTGTTGGATCATCATCTTTTTCATATGGGTAAAATGGAGTCAGAACTTAGTCTGTACTTGATTTTTATTGGGCTTCTGGCTTTTGATCATGCCCAAACTTCTTTATTGTGCTGAGGCCTGATAATGTCTGCCAGCTAAAGGTGCAACACCTGATGCTGCTAGTGAGATCATGGTTTGGATTTGATTTGATGGTAACGACTTTTATTTTATTGTTGAATTGCAGATTTTACGTGGCAGAGGTGCTGCTGGCATTGGAGTACCTCCACATGCTTGGCATTGTCTACCGTGATCTCAAGCCAGAAAATGTCCTTGTTAGGGACGATGGACACATTATGCTTTCAGACTTTGACCTTTCCCTCCGTTGTACTGTTAGTCCAACTCTTGTTAAAAGTTCAGTCATGGAATCTGATCCTTTGAGAAAGAATCCCGTATATTGTGTGCAGCCTGCTTGCATTGAGCCGCCTTCCTGCATCCAGCCATCCTGTGTTGCTCCGACAACATGCTTTTCGCCTCGGCTCTTTTCTAGCAAGTCAAAGAAGGATCGGAAGCCAAAAACTGAAATTGGAAACCAAGTGACTCCATTGCCTGAACTCATTGCTGAGCCTACCGATGCACGATCTATGTCATTCGTGGGAACCCATGAATACTTGGCACCTGAGATCATCAAGGGAGAAGGTCATGGAAGTGCAGTTGATTGGTGGACTTTTGGAATCTTTCTATACGAGCTTTTGTTTGGTAAGACTCCTTTCAAGGGATCCGGGAACCGAGCTACGTTGTTTAATGTTGTGGGCCAACCACTCCGATTTCCCGAAGCGCCTGTTGTAAGTTTTGCAGCAAGGGACCTCATAAGGGGGTTGCTTGTGAAGGAACCACAGCACAGGTTGGCATATAAACGAGGCGCCACTGAGATAAGGCAACATCCCTTTTTTGAAGGTGTGAATTGGGCACTTATTCGCTGCGCTACCCCACCGGAGATCCCAAAGCCTGTAGAGTATGAGAAGATACCTTCCCCAGCCTCATCAGCTGGCGAAAAGGCCGGCCACCACATGCCAATTCCCGATCAGAAAGGTTCCGGTAATTATCTTGAGTTTGATTTCTTCTAGTGTCACAGACAAATATTGATGATTGCAAAATGGTTTCTGTTAAAAGAGGAGGGGAAGAGGAACTGTTTTTCAATGTTTAAAGAACAGATGATGAGGAATTGTATGTTTGGTTTTTTTGTTGGCTGTTTTCATTTCCAAAAGTTGTATGTCATATAATTAATGCATGGCTTCTCTGTCATCTGTGAAAGCTTAAAGGAAAATGCCCCTTTTAGCTAGCATCTAACAGTATCAACTCTCTTATCTCATGGCTTAAGAAGAAACATTTTTATATCTGCGCATCAAACATTCATAATTCATTGATTGTAGACTGTAGTCCACTCTGAATCGGAAGCAGAACATTCTGTAACTGTTCTTCACAGTTTTTACAGATAGGTTTGTTTGGTTGGAGCATAAGCTCAATTCACGTAAATCAAGATAAAACTCCTCCATAAATTTATTTCGTAGACCGTAAAAGCTACATCGACTGTAAAAGCTATCTTGTATTCCGTAAATAACGATTGAAAAACATTTATTGGGACTATCCAAACATACCAAACATAAGTCTGATTTACGTAAATCGAGATAAAACTCCTCTATAAATTTATTTCGTAGACCGTAAAGTTACCTCATAGATTGTAAAAATTATCTCGTATTTTGTAAATCACGATTGAAAAATATTTATGGAGGCTATCCAAACATACCAATAATCTTAAAACATTAAACCACTTTTTCATTTTATCCATACCAAGATTTTGACATTGTTAAGCAGGTTTAAGAATAAAATTGTTCTTCCTTGCTGTTTGGTTGAATTTTGATTTTAGTGTATAGTTTCAAATCATTAGTTTTGATTTTAATAAATGCTTTTAATAAGTTTTGATTTTGTTTCTTGTATTTAAACTTAAACAAAGTCTTTATGAAACTATAAGGACTAAAAGTAAAAAAAACTAAAATTCGTATAAATCATAAGAACCAACAATAATATTAATTAATTTTTTATTTATCTTACATCTTTTTCTTGTGTTAAAATTTTCTAACCCGCACATTTTTAATTTTTTTAAATCTAACTCTCTTCATGTGTCATCACTCATCAGCTTATCTTCGAAGCTACCAAACGGATTTTAGCAATCGCACATGTTTCAGTGCTTCCCAACAAAGAATATCACGGATCATCCTCCATGAAATATTGAATGTCAAATTGATAACCCTTTTCCATAAGATTCATCTTCGTCATTCTTATTTATCCACTTGTTCATAATTACATCCACTTTTCTCTTTTGACAAACCCTAGCATGGCTAATTCCACAACCTATAGAAAAAAACTCCGATCCACTGATAATTTTGATGGCTCTTAAATTCGGATTCATCGAGCTGAAAAAGGAATTCTGGGCCCGAAGAAATTCTTGGAGGGAACAAAACCACGAGATCCATCTTCTTCCCGGGAAGACCCAGATGTCGGAGTGCTGCCACTTCCGGTGGAGCGCGGCGAGGCAGCCCCGACGATATCAAAAATAACGTCTTTTCCTTCGCAGATGATCTTAACGTCACAATTCTCCGGTGCTTTCTTCGCTATCTCATCTGCTATTCCTTTGCTTCTGCGAGACCCACTTTTCCTACCATCAATGGAATAATTGAAACATTGGAAATTAGAAAATTGAATAAAAAGAAGTATATAATTGAAACATTAGAAAAAGATAGAAAGAAGAAATTTAAAATTATAAAAGTCTAAATTAGATTTATTACCGAGAGTTGATAAATGAATGATGAAATTTGATAACGTAATTTATAATTATTTTTTGAAATATATTTTATTTAAAATTTTATAATTATAAAGTTTTTTTTTCTGTCTTTTTCCTTTGAAAACATTCGAAATTAGAAAGTAAAATAAAAAGAAGCATACAATACACGTACACTTAAAACATGAATGGAGACCGTATAGAAGTCCTAAACACTTATGTTTGGAAAGTTGTTAACTCAAAAGCACTTCAAGCCTTAAAATGATGTTTGGCATGGGAACTTTTTTGGTTTATTAGTGTCCTTTTGGATTAGCGATAGCATAAATAACTTTTTTACAATCTAACTTTCATAAAAGTAAAATAAGATAAGAGTCAGATCATAAATGTAATTTATGATTAATGAAGTGAAAACAGATTTCTTTGAGATTAAAATGAAGGGAAAAGACTAGAAAATCCATTGCACAGTATCCAAAAAAATCCTATATTCTGAGTACATAGAAAAAAATTGTATTGTTCTATGAAGGGAAAAAAATTGGGAAAATTAATGTGCAGTCCCAAGGAGAAATAAAAAAACGAAGATTCAGTCCTAAAAAATCATATAATCACTGTCAGGTCTCAAGGGACTGATTTTTAAAAAATTGCAATTGTACAATTACCCAAATGCCCTTAATGTTGCGTTAACAACCCCCACAGCATCCATTGACAACACCCATAACGTGCATTGACAAGTCCGTGATGTTGTGTTAACAACCTCTACACTGTCCATTGACAACACCGATAGCCTCCATTGACAAGTCCTTCATGTTGCCTTAACAACCCTCACAGCCTTTATTGACAACCCCTACAGCCTATATTGACAACCTCGACAGCCTCCATTGACAAGTCATTCATGTTGCGTTAACAACCTCCACAGCCTATATTGACAACCCCAACAGCCTCCATTGACAACCCCTACAACCTCCATTAACAACCCTAACAGCTTCCATTGACAACCTCGACAGCCTCCATTGACAAGTCCTTCATGTTGCGTTAACAACCCCCACAGCCTATATTGACAACCCCTAGAGCCTATATTGACAACCCCGACAGCCTCCATTGACAACCCCTATAGCCTCCATTGACAACCCCAACAACCTATATTAACAACCCCAAAAGCCTCCATTGACAACCCCGACAGCCTCCATTGACAAGTCCTTCATGTTGGGTTAACAACCCCCACAGCCTATATTGACAACCCCAACAGCCTCCATTAACAACCCCTACAGCCTCCATTGACAAGTCCTTCATGTTGCGTTAACAACCCCCACAGTCTATATTGACAACCCCAACAGCCTATATTGACAACCCCAACATCCTCCATTGACAACCCCGACAGCCTCCATTGACAACCCCAACAGCCTCCATTGACAACCCCCACAACGTATATTGACAACCCCGACAGCCTCCAATGACAACCCCCACAGCCTATATTGACAACCCCGACAGCCTCTATTGACAACCCCGACAGCCTCCATTGACAACCCCAACAGCCTTCATTGACAACCCCTACAGCCTATATTGACAACCCCAATACCAAACATGAATTTACATAGAGCTGAAGTTACAAATGAATTTACATTTACTTACAAACATGCTGTATAGAAAAATCTCGCAAACTATCAGTGCAACTTTTCAATAAGAAATTCTGTATAGAAATGTTTTCTTTACAAACTAAAGTGAGCCTCGTACATTTGCTTAGAATTTGAGATAATCTGAATCTTCTCTTCTGCAAGAGCACCATTTTTTATCTTGAGTCGCAAGTTTATGGAATTTTGCATCATGGGAGAAGATGTTTACACAATGCCGTTCTACTCAAAAGATGACCTCCACGAAATAAAGGTTGGGGTGTTGTGGTGGCTTGTTACTCATCCCCAAAATACACAAGTCGGAACGGTACTGTCCTTAATTGAAGACAACCAAAAGAGGAGGAGAACCCACTGACAATGCTAATTTCGATCGCCGCGGGATCCAGAAATGAGGTAAGCAATGGAGGGAGGAGAGGGATCGGATTGGGTGGCTTTGTGGAAGATGATGCGTTTGGTTTGGTGAGAGGGAAAGAGAAAGGGGTTAGGGCTAGAATGGGAAGGAGAGGAGGAAGACGAAGAAAGGAAAACGATAAGAAGAATAGAGAAAAGAGAGAAGGAAAGTAGAATGAGGAGAGTTGATTTGGGGTCTCTCAGATTGAAGGACGAAAATGAAAATGCACGTGAGGTTGATGCAGCTGCAAGTGAAGCTTGAGTTTGCATTTTTTTTGGGAAATTACTTTATAGGGTTATTTAGGTCATTGTACAATTACAATTTATTAAGAATCAGTCCCTTGGGACTTGACAGTGATTATATCATTCTATGGGACTGATTTTTTATTTTTTTGCTTCTTTGGGATTGTACAGTAATTTTCCCTAAAAAATTCTCCGGAAAAGCATATCACTTCATAGAAAAATTACAGCGTATAAACAAAAAAAAAAAAAAAGGTAACCAGCAAGAAATACCCAGACCTTAAGATCAAAGTACTATCCAATTATTATTGAAGAAAAATGTACTCAACAAGCATATCTCTCTCACTGTCTGCCTCACCCTGCGGGGAAGGAAAAAAAAGCAGCTTCATTGGATTTAGAGGATATTTGGAATAACGGTTGAAACTTCTAATCGATATAAGATAGCTTTTACGGTGTACGATGTAGCTTTTACGGTCTACGAGATAAATATGTTGAAGAGTTTTATCTCGATTTACGTAAATCGAGCTTATACATAAGATAAGCCCAACCAAACATCCTCTTATTGAAGAAGCCACCTTTAGACAAGAAGTATAGTGGAGTTAGACACTTTCCCAAACACCCAAAACTTACCCACTGTGATTTTGGGAAAGAGGCCGCCCGTTTGGATCTTTGGGCCGCTTTCCCAAATAGGTTCTTAAAAGTTTAAAGTTAAAATAACTTTTTTTATTTATATATTTTAGCTTTTTTTCATATTTAAAAATTTTGAAACTGATTTTTTAATATATCACTAAAAAAAACTTTAGATCAAATTGATTTTTTTTAATAAAATCAAAATATAAATCACACTACAATAACAGTAATTTACTTTAATACCCTAACTTCAAGTTATAAAAGTCAGTCAATTGAGATAAAAGTTACTTTCATTAGTGAATCCAAACAAACCACCAAGGAACTCTGTTTGTATTTTGTAAACAATATGATTTAGTGGGTGTTTAAATTTAGGAGACAACTCCTTGCGAATGTTTATATTATATAACACAAAATCAGTCAAAATAAGATAATCCAAACATCCTCTTAGTTCAAAATCCACGCAACTATCTCAAAGTTTATAGCTTGTTACCTGAGATTAGACTTGGTGATGCCAACGACCAATTTACGGACGCCTATGTTGTTGATTACATCCACAATGCTGCTGGCTACGTTGTCGCCTTCAGTAAGCATTGTCTCCACCTTAACCTGCATGTTCCCAAGTCAGTTTTTTTTTTTTTTTTGACATTAATGGTTTTCCTTCTTAAGGTTTAGAAGGTAAAGTGTTTTAGTTTCTCTCAACAAGTATACTTTCCGGATTTAAATTTGTGTTCTTCTATTTATGGAAGTGAGATCACTTATTACCTCAACTAACAACTTACTGATGGTTCCTAAATCAGTTTTGACATATACTACTGTAAGTTAAAATAAATGTTATATATTTATTCACTTTTAATTTAAAAATTAATAAATGCATGACTTAATTAAAAAAAAGAATAATTTTTTTTATTAAACACATATAACCTTCAATTAAAAACAATTATATTTGATGCCCTATTATTAGACATTAAACTTGGACACATCTCCAATTTTAGATGTGTAAGACAAGTCCAAGTCTTTTTGAACGTCCTACTCAATATATGGGCTTCTGAGCCATTAGAAGGAATTAAATGAGCCAAAAATATTTTTATAATTTACATCAAATTTCAAGCAAAATACAATTAAGTGGAGTTTGTAGAATGTTGGGTTTTCATTACCTGGGAAGCAAGGCACAAGTCAATGAACTTTTGAAGCAGCAGTTTCCTTTTGCATTTGTGTTTGTCTAAGTAGAGATTAATGTGTGCCTTGTTTACATGACTCCTTGGAAGTTTTCCCACTGCCATTAAAATTGTGACAATCAATCAATTATACAAACTAATTGATGCATATGTTTTACATATATTTTTGTATTTAAATGTCAACCATATACATTCAATATTTTTCTTTGCTTCCAAAATTCTCTTTGTCATCCCCAGGTGGCAAACTCTTATTTGATACTTAAGAGTATATTGTGGAATATCTCTCTCATTCATAATGTAAGACACGTTCAACGTATATATAGCACATATAAAGGAAATTTGATTTCTTTAAAAAAAAAAATCTCATGAAAAACTTATTTTATTTCTCCGGCTCATCCATGGCTAATACTTATAATTTCACATGTATAATTACTCTGCACACATTAACCAACACAAGAGTAAAAATAAAAAGAATTTTTTAAAACCACAAAATATGCTACATTTTACACCAATAATAATACTCTCTCCAGTTCTTTTTATATGAAAGATTTTGTTTTAAGGTCGGTCATAAATATAAAGAACAAATACTATTAGTCTGAAATTTTAAATTAATCTTTTTATTTTTACCCTTATTAAATATATATATATATATATATATATATATATATAATTTATTATCTCTACAATAAATTTTCACCTAATATCTTTTATGTACACTATTTTTAAATAAGAATATAATTGAAAAAAAATACATAAATTATATATTTATTAATTTAACTAATATTTTAAATCACGTAATCTTGCTAGTTGTACCTTCTAGAAAATAATCCGATGGAGTAGTTTGTAGAAAATGTCCTACTTTGTCATGGGTGGGAGAGAGTTATTTTTTTACGCAAAAATAAAGAGAGAATGACTTTGAACTTTCAAACACCGAATTAATGAAAGTTAGGTCCCAATTGCTTTTTTTTTTGTTTAAAAAAAAGTGAGTTGCATTTCCAGAATATACAACCAGAAATTCCAATTGCAAAGTAAGGGTTACTTTTTAAATTTAAATTCCTAGTTTATAATCAAAATTTCTGAATTTACAATTTTGTGAATTAATATTTGCAACTCAATTCTTTAGAAAAATTTTGTAGGTCCCCTAAGTATCATTTATTCAATCATTTGCAACTTCCTCCCAAATCAAAGTCTTGTTTGCTTGACCATAAATCTTTTTTTTTTTTTTTTGAAAAGTCAAATAATTTTTTTTAAAAAATGAACATCGACTTACAAAACACGTCTTAACTTTCAGATGACGATCAAAACTAACCAAGGAAAAGAAAAAACCCTAAAATGAAACGAACTAATAACCATGGATATACACACAAGACGAAAGGAAACAAAAGAAAGAAAACTTACAGGGGCTAGGAATGAGTCTAACCAGAGGGAAGACATGAAGAAGACAAACTGTAGTGAAAGGTGTGATCCAGTGCTTTAACGTCCATGAAAGCGCCTCTAAGCTCGACTTATCATCACCGTACTTGCCCACACACACATGCACAACATCTTTCCAGGCCCTAAAATCCAGAGAGAACACACTACTCTCACAATCCTCTTCTCTTATCATGTCCAAATAACCCTTCTCCCTCCGATCATTCGAACCCTGACCCGAATCCGAATCTGCATCCGGCTCAAAATCGAGATCCAAATCCAAATAACCTCCTCCTCCTCCTTCTTCGTCATCAAATATTACCTGGTTTCTCTTGAGCCCTACGAAACTGCTATTATGGATGCAGTTTGAGATTTCTGATTCATCTTTATTGTTATTGGATAGTGTTTGCTCTGACATTTTTCGATCATTCCCACAAACTCTATAGATTCAAAATTTAGGATCTGTGTGAAGGACTTATTGTTTATGGATAATGAAGTTATTATTACGGGGCTGAACCGAGTCAGAAGGTGAGGTGAGAGAAGCTAAGCTAGAGAGTTTGAAGGGTTTTTTGCGGGATGCAGTTAGAACAAATTAAAAATAATCTTCAAATTAATAATTTTGACTTGGTTTTTTTTGTCCAATATGTATATATTGATATTGACATGACGTAAACAATTTTAATATATTATGGTACTGAGCTTTTGGTGATTAGTTTAAAATAGTATACCGTGTAACAAATTAAAATAAATTGTTAAAATAATCCACTGCTGCATGGACTACTTGAAAATAGGAAAAATTAATAATGGTTTTATAATATATTGAACCTCAATCGTTGATTTTTTTTATAAACTAGTAGTCGGAATGAGATGGAGAAAAGAAAATGAGAAAAGGAGGATGAGAAGAGGATCAAAATCTATGTATTATGTAGTACTAAATTGTGATATTTTAGAAATTAAATAAAAACATTTCTTTGAATCTAGCTTTTAAACGTACCTACATAACTAAAGAATCATAGTTTTATATAAAGCAAGTTGTATGCCTCCAGGTCATGTCAATGGAATTTTTTTTTTTTTTAGAGTGCCTTTTTGAAGTGTGATTCGCGTTTTAAAGTACTTCGTATAAAACAAACAATAAATAAGACGTTTATTTTGTTAAACACGCAAACACTAATTAAGGGCGAATTAAATTATAGCTTTGAATTGTTGAAAAAGCATATAAAACAGAATATGCCTTTTCCAGGCCAAAAAAAAAAAGCCTTTTCGCCCTGTGATAGGTAATCATTGGGAAAATTTCAGAAAATGCAGTTGAAAATATGAAAGGACAAATCAATATAATAAAATTATGAAATTTTAAATCAGTCAGGTGACAATATGGTCTAGGAATCTGAGATTTTAAAAATTCGGCGAAAAGACTTTCTTACCCTTCAACTTTCCCTCACTCTCAATTCGAAATAATAACACCGTGCTCTTAATTAACAACACCGTTATACATTAACAACACCGTAATCTAAAATAAGGTGTTGTTATTGGCCCCTGAAACTTTTAAATTTTAAATTTATCCTTGGAGTTGTTAATGGAGAATACGGTGTTGTTATTCTAAGCTGAGAGAGAGGGAGAGCTGAAGAGCAGAATTGTCTTTTCGATAAAATTTCCAAATCTCAGATTCTTTCACCGCACTGACACATGACTAATTTGAAATTTTACAATTTCGTTGTACTGATTTGTCTTTCTCCATTTTTTTAGAATTTTCCCTTAATCATAATTAATTAATAAATCAAAATCCGGTCATGTTTTTAACACCACTTAATTTAATATAACCTAAGTTAATTTTTTTATTCTTTAGAGTAATTAGTAAATTTTGTTATGAATATATTAATTATGTGGATCTTCATTGACTCTTGACCTCTCATATTTTGGTCACTATTTATGAACTAAAAGGCTATTTAATGTAGTTTAGATATATATATAATACGAAGAGTCATATATTATACATTCATCTGTATTTATTATATCATTTGATCATTTATGGTTACATTCGCTCTCCAATTTTCTCTTCTCTTGTCACTTGTTCTCATATCCTAAATTTCTTTTATTTTAATAACAAGTTTCTCTCTTTCATATACACAATTTCCTTTCTTTTTGTTTAAATTTTATCATTCCCCAACATTGAGAGAACGGAAGTGTCCAATTAATTATAAAAAATGGTAGCTAATTTTTAAATCAGATCATTTTTTTTCCATAATAAAATATAAATATATATATATAAAAGAAACAAGAGATTAGGAAAAACCTATCACAACCATAAGAACAATAATCTATCTTATTCTAAAAGCGAAATCTTCCTTGAATTTTCTCTCAAATGAAAATCGTTCGGAGATTGTCTGCTGATAAATGCGGTTACTTCAGTACTCGACTAGTCGCCCACATTTTGATTATATATATATATATATATATATATATATATATATTTTATTTTAAAAAAATATACTTAAATATTACTTGAACTTTAAAATCACAAATCAGTGATTTCCTAAAATACTGAGTTATCAATTATTATATTCTTTTTATCAATTACATTACTCTTATAGTTAATAAAATCAATTTGAGATTTTAAAGTTGAAGTAGTATTTAAGTTTTTATTTTATTTTATAAAATTACTATTTCCCATTTTAAATTTAAGAATTCGAAATGCTTTGTGACAACCTCCCATATATCTCTTTTATTTCTGTTACACTTAGTTTGAAAATAATTTATCTTATATCTTTATTTTATTTTCACTGAATTTTAGTTTTAGATTTCAAATCTACAATCCCATTATCTCTATTTTAAAGATATTTTACTTTATTTTATATCATTGTTTTATTTTTCAGGTTCTGAATTGAAGTTTCGAAAATATTTTATAACTACCTTACCGTTATCCTTCTTTATTTCTATTATCCCTATTCTAAGAACATATGTGTTTTAAGTTTTATATTTATGTGTTTTTTCACATATCAAATTTCAGATTACATCACATGATAACTAGTCGAGCTGTCGAGGGAGTTTCAGGCCTCTACCTGCAGCATAACTATAAAATAAAGTAACAAAAAATTAGAATAGGGCCTGATTGAATTAGCCGTGTTAAAAATGATTTTTTTTAATTTAATTTTTATAAATTTAAGATAAGATAAAAATCATATTGTAAATATGATTTATCTTTAGATTGGTGGTGGTAAAAGGAATTTTTCTTTTTAAAACTTAAAGTTGTTTGGATTATTATTTAAAAAATAAATTGAGATGAAAAATAATTAAAAAAGGCATGAACTTTATTGAATATCATACACATATATATTATATGTATAAAAAAATAAAAAAAACACTAAAGTACTGAATTAAATATATTTAATGGATAAATATATATATAAATTAGAATACATACAAATATATAAAAAGGGCTAATACTAAATAATAATGTATTGATAATTAGATCATCTATCTTAATAATTTAATTTCTGATTCCCCACCATAAAGCCAAAAGTCACTGCAAGAAGCAGGTCTATATGATTTTTTTAAAAAGTAGCTTTTGATTCAAAAACTTATTTTACCAAAAAACTAACCCAAACACTCAAAATAGTCAGACTATGCTTTTTTTCCAACCCGCACCACTTTCCCAACACAGGCCCTAAAGGACCTAGAGTAAGGATGATATTTATGGACTTGGCTTTCCCCAAATATATGCTCTTATCATCCCCTTCTCCTAAATTGAAATTATTTGAAAGGACTAATTACCAAATGATAATTTGAAAATACTAAATTAGATCTGATCAAACCCCTACATTCTCGCTGACCAGTCACCAAGCCTTTGGTTTTCTCATCATTTATCGAAGGAATCAAATTTTATTGAAATTAGGGTTAATATGTAAAAATAGTAATGAATTATTTTTATATGTGCATCCAACACAAATAAAATTTTTTAGATGCAAAATTAGACATCAACAAATTTTTTTTTAGCAATTATAACAAGCCCGTGAATCATACATTATGTACATGGATGGAAAATTTTTTTTGACCATAGTGGGTGACGTGGCTAATGTTTGAATGTTGAGGTGGCAAAGGATTGAAGGTGATGTGGTAGGACTTTTGTAACAAATTGGGTTAAAAAAGACTGAACCTAATAGAAATAAAAAAGAACTAAACATAAGAAAAATAGGGGAAAAAACGGAATTAACCAAGGTGGGTTTTGAAGGGTCTGGGTTTCGAAGTCTTCAAGGCTGTTCGACGGAGGAAATTGAGAGGGCCGAAGGTGAAGGTTCCTCGATTGATTGAATGGAGTTAGTGAATCGAAGGTGAAGGTTCGTGGAGAGACAGCAAATTGAGAGGACCGAAGGTGAAGGTTCGTCGAGTGAGTGAATGGAGTGAGTGAATCGAAGGTGAAGGTGAAGGTGTGTGAGTGAGTGAACGGAAGGTGAAGGTCCGTCGAGAGAGAGCAAATAGAGACAGACAGTGGAGGATAAAGCTTCTTCAAGGGTCTTGGACAATCGGAGAAATAGATCAAGAGTGAATCTATGGTGGAAAAACCTTCTCGGAGCTTCGTACACCTCCTCCCAACTTGACTGTCTGAGCAAAGCTACCGTCTTTTGCATCTTGCCGTACTCAAAGAAGACGATAAGTCCATCAAGCTACTACCTGCTTCACCGGCGTCAAACTGGGTTATGGTTGAAGAGATCACCTTTGTCGAACTGGGTTATGGGTGACAACAACACCTTCGTTCCAAATCACTGTGCCTTCTCCACACTCCTTCACCTTCGTCGAACGCGTATGGCTTCGGGCACACTTAGATCGTTGATGGGTGAAGAGATGAGGTAGGTGTTGAATGGTGTGTTTAGAAAATCACACCGTGGTTTAATCGAGATAAAACTCTTCTCACATACTTAGTTCATAAATTGTAAAAGTTATTCTCAAAAACTAATCCAAACATACACTAAATCAATTAACCATTGGATTTTCCATCTGCCACATTTCAACACACAATTCCTGCATAGTATATGCCAACAATTCTGGATCCCACAACTATAATAATTGACAGAAGTTAATTACGACTAAGAGGCTTATTATAATTGCTAAAAAAAAATTGTTGATGTCAAGTTTTACATCTAAAAATAGTTATTTGTATTAGATATACATAAAAAAAAAATAGTCTGTTGCTATTTTTTATCTTAACACTTGAAATTAATTCAAACAAATTTGAATTTAGTCATCATAAACCAAACTAATTATCTTTCCATCTTACATTTTCATATTACATTTATAATAATAACCAATAGATTAAAAATTATCATTAATTATTGAGTAGAGATGCAAATTTAGTAATAAAATGTATATGAACATCCAACATAATTATGCTTTATTAGGTGTAAAAGTAGATATAATTATTTTAAAAGGTTAAAAACAAACCAAATTTGATACTTTTGTTAACCAAAGCTAACATCCGTTCTTTTCTTACGTTATGGGTCCGACGGTTCTTCTAAGTGATATATGTGATATGCACTTATTTTGTTCCAGAGATTCAAGCTCACCTTTTCATCTCGTTCCATCACCTTAGACATCCTCTTCACCTTTTTCTTCAAACCCTTCCTCCTCATTTACTTTTTCTAGATGAATCCGACCGACTGAGGGTCATACAAGAGATCCAGCAGATAGCTCAGAAGCAAGCCAACCACCGGCGAGTACACCCTTAAGACTTAAGGACAGGTGTTTGTGGGAAGTTGCTGCAGCCGGAAATATCTAACATGGTTTGATTAAAGTTCTTTTTTTTTTCTTTTTGTTTTGCTCGAAAAATAATACCAGGGGCTTAATATCTATTTAATCCTGCTGCAACAAAAAGGTAGCTGAGGGTGAAGCTAAGTTTTTTGTTGGCTGTTTGGACTTTTTTGTGCGAGTGTTGTGAGGTAATAAGTTTGTGGTGGAGAAGAATAATTTGGAAGTCACTTCTTTGAAATCATTGAGGGGCGTGTATGAGTGTGCAATTGGAAATTTTGGAGCCATAATAGGCCAACACGAATCAAAGGGATGCAAGAGCTTTGATGATACTTTACTTGAGTCAAATCCTGGAAGCTTTCCTGCCATTCTTCTGTGGATCTTGATGACACGAGGAGAGAGGTTGAGAAAAATGTGTAGAGGGAGGTCGGAGTTGAGGAATGATAATAAGAGGGAGAAAAGAGAAAAAGGTGGGTATGAATTTTTAAAATAAAATAATGTTTAAATAAAAATAATAAAACTTGAGTAAAGTTAAAAGCTGACAAATTAGCTTACACATTATAATAAATTTAGTAATATGGTACGATTTTGTTGGTTATATCATTATTATACGTGTTCATGGATTTTAGAAACCTCGATGGGAACTTCTCATGAGAGATGGCTTGTCGGTTGTATGTGCTTGCTCCTGTCTCGTTCATTGAGCAATTCCGAGCTCTTAATCCTCACTTGCCTATCTGATATCCTCGTGAGCTCAATCAATCTTTGGTGATTCACAATCGAGCTAACTCCACCCACGTATATGCGAATCAAAGCTTTGACTGGTGAAGAGGCTTTGGAGTTTGCTCATGAGCTCTCTTCAACTGGTGTCCCTGGTGCAGCCAATCCTCATTGAGTTTCCTTGGGTTAAAGCAGTTAAGGCCGCTTGTCTTAGGAATGAATTGGTCTGGCTTTTGCTCTGTTTATATTTGCAGGTGCATCGCTTCGTTATATATCTATCCTCTCTCACTGTTTGGTGCCTGAGGAACTCATGCTCTCTGTTCGTGATCGATGGAACCTTCTATATATCTGTCACCTCTCTCTTCCTATGGGAAGCTTTGAACCTCGTTGTTTCGCCTGGGTGGCTCATGTCCTCTAGAAAACGTGCTGCAACACCCGCTTGTTGGTCCTTCATCGAGTTTCCTTGATTCCTTTCGCCTTTGTGGATATGCATGGTGACTGTCTTTTGTTCGATACGATGCATGTTTTTCTTGTACCGTTGAGGCATTTTACTTTGTTTTTTTTTATTATCTTACTCTTTTATGTGTACAAATATAATTTTTTTGCTCTTCATTTTTGTTAACTAAATTTATCTTTTTATATCTTTTGATTAATAATTTATTAAAAAGATTTAGAAGTTTTATAGGGTACAATTGTACCATGCCATCTAGTCGCCAACCGCATCTGGTTGACAAGGCTTGTTCATATGGTTGTCTTTCTTTCTTTCTTTCTTTTTTTTTTTATCAATACAAAGTAATTGTTTTCCCTCTATCTTAATCCTTTTTTTTAAATCGAAAAAAAACTTTTTTCCTGGAGCATTCCCATTTTTCCTCTCATGCTTGGGTTTTTATCAAAAATATCCCATCTGCTCTTTAGATCTATTTAATTTCGAACTTAAATATAAGGCCCAGTTATAATTATTAATCAATTTTTTTTAATTTATTCTATAGATGCTATCTCAACAATAATTAAAAATGAGAGGGAATAAAGAAATTAAAGAAAATAATTCAAGTATTTTAGAAAATATATTGTCTTATTAGTAAAATTCTTTAATCTAATTAAATTAAGTAAATAAGTTATGTATTAAACAAGAAAAATGAGTATAATTTTTTAAGAAAAATATCTATAAATACCTCATTAAAAATTTATTTGTTAAATAAAACATTCATGTGTAAATAATTTTCTCCACATATAAAAGATCTTCTTTTATATCTAAATAATTGTTTTTATATTCAAATAATATCCCCTTATATATAAAATTTTTTCCCTCATAGCCCATTCCACAAATAAATTTTCAATCATATATTTATATACGATTCACCCTTATTTTTTTCCCACACCTTTTCATTGGCTTTTCTTGCTGTTCCCCACCATTTTATCTGGGAACACTTTTTTTGGGGCTGTGCATTGGGTAACCCGTACCCATGGCTTCGATGTGTCTTGGAGGCTGTTTGAGAGAGTTTTTTTATGGGGTTTATATAATAAGTCCGATTTATATAAATTGAGATAAATCTCCTTCACATATTTATCTTGTAAACCATAAAAGCTAACTCATAGACCGTAAAAACTACTTCATATTATATTCTGTGAATCATAATTCATAAATACTTATAAAACTTCCATAAATTAATCCAAACAAACAAACGGTTGGTTACAAAACGCCATCGTCCCTTCCACACTCCCTCGTTCTCCACTCCACTTCTCTTCTCAAAGAGCCCGAATTTGGAATCCCTAATTCCCTCCCGCAGGCAGAGATGGCAAATGGAGGCAGCAAACTCTTTCTGCCTCCAGAGATTATCATCAACATTATCAAAAGGCTTCCTGTTAAATCCCTCGTTCGATTTCAATGTGTGTGTAAAGAATGGAAAAATCTCTTCAAAACCCCATCTTTCATCGCTGAACACCTTCACCACGCTGATCACAAAAACCCTTTTCTTCTCCTCTATGAATACGACTGCGCACAAATGCACAGGTCCTTACGTTTACTTAATCAAAACATGGAAACCGTTGAAATTCTCAGCATACCCTTTAGACATGGTTTGATAATCATTGGATCCTGCAATGGCTTGCTCTGTGTCGTAACCGATCTCGACCTTAGCCTGTCTCCTCGTTTGCTTTGTCTGTGGAACCCAGCGACTAGAGAGGTAAGAGAAATACCCCAAACAACGAATGATTATTGGTACGTTTGCGTGTTTGGATTTGGGTTCAGTAGCATAGTTAATGATTACAAGATAGTGAAATTTTATAACCAAGAGTTGCGTAAAAAGAAGGTAGAAGATCAAGACTTTAATGTAGCATTTCACGGGTATGATGGGGTAGAAGTGTATTCATTAAGCACGGGTTTATGGAAGGAACTAGAATTTGGAGTTATACAGAATATAGCATTTACAAAAACAGGCGTCAGTGCTGATGGAACAATGGTTTGGTTAGGAGAAGAGGATTTACATCCTGTGCTGGTTTGTTTCGACATAGTGACGGAAGTGTTCACAATAACACCAATAGATGGTGTTTCTCCAACTAATCTTGGTGTGTGGGAGGACAAATTTGCTATATTTTGGTCTAGCGATGGATATAATTCCGCGGATGATGGATCTAATTCCACTGGTGTGAGGTTGTTAGAGCAGGTTGCTAATGAATCTGGGAAGAGTTTGAGGTGTACTGATGAATATAGCATTGACACATTTTTACGTGCTCAACATCCCCTCTGTATTTGGAGGAATGCAATAGTTTTCAATGGCTTTGGAATTGGAAGTGAGGCCGAGGAGGAGGACGAGGCCAAACCAGAGTACTTTCTTAATCTCTTCAATCTCAGTACTAAGAAATGGGAGGGGCTCCCTAACCGCTCCTCTGCCTGTGACAGCTTTGTCGGTTTCAATTATGAAAGGAGCCTTGTGTCTGTTTCTGTTTGCAACACCCAGGTTTAATATAGCCTTGCTCTGAAAATATGATCATTATTTATGCATTAATTCCAGATTTCTTTTGTCTCTAATCCACAAAATCTTTCAACATTTTGGTTGTATCCATATTAATCCTTGAAGCCCCTTCGGTATGTGACTCTTGGAATGAAGAAATTCAGAACTTTAGTTGTTTCAGACTTTAGTTTAGCTTTCATATCATCATATTATATGTTCTATTCTGTTGGATGAATATCTCGCTTAGTTGCTACTATATAAACTTATTTGAGTTTTGTTGGTGGCTTCACATACTACATGTGTCATCTTGTCACCAACACAGAGTTAGTCTAACAGTGTAAAGCCTCGTTGAATCTCTCTGAGTCTTGAGTTCTAGTTTTAGAGGAGACATTTGTGTTTGGAGGGGCAGCCACTAATTCTTAACTGGATGCTGGATGTAATATATAAAAAAAAAAAGTCAGTTTGTCAAAAATCTTGATCTTTATCAGAAATCTATCTACCTAACTGAAGTATGATAAAGTTTGCTTAGTTATCAGAAGTCTGTTTATTTTTTTAAATCAGTAGACTCTGCATATTTTGTTATTACAATTTTTGTATCATTTTGCAATTTGCAGAAAAAAACTGAGTTTCCAAGCTTTATCTTACCCTGCTTTATCATCATATGTTAAATTCTCATGTATGAATATATATTTGAGTTGCTTCTGTACAATTTTTTGGGTTTTATTAGCCACTTAATATGCTAAGAGGAAAGGAATAAAGGCTAACATGACAGATTAAAGGTTCTTGCTTTGTAATTCTTAATGTAAATCAAATGGAGTGATAGGTTTGATACACAGCACAAGAGAGTGAACTATTTCAGTTTTGCTCTGTAATGTAATCATTTAGAGAGATAAGATATGTATCTAAAACTGTAATATCTTGTTTTTGTCTTATGGTTTAAAGTTTAAACTGATATGCCAGTATTTAGTTATACTTGTAGTCTGTAGGGATGGAGTTTCTGCTCTGCAATGTAGCAATTATCAAGGTTATATATATATATATATGTATAGACACACCGTTAGCATTTGGTTGAGTAAAATAGTCTGTGAGGATGAAGTTTTAGACATAGTGTTCGTTTGAAATAGTGATTGAAGTCTTTAAAAGCAGCTTTTCAATTATAATTTATGATAGACGAGGTAAGTATGCGAGAGGAGTGTTGTCTCAACTTACGTGTATAAACCCTTATATCCGTTCCATTATGCAGAGAAAGCCTTGTTTCTGTTGGCATTATCTGTATTGAATAACCTTTCCGTAATTATTATTATTATTATTTTTAACTTCGAATATTCACTTTGTTTAAGCACTTTTGGTAGAAGTGAATGTGTATAGCTATAAACATGTTGGTTCCACTTGTGTCCAGTGTTCGTTCATGAATATGTAACATAATCTATTATGGTCTAGTATCTATTAGTTGCTGATATATATATATATATATATATATATATATATATATATATAATATTTAGATTTACAAAAATGCTCATATGCTTTTTTTTAAAGGGGCATCCAATACCAAATACTTTCATTAGGTGCAAAATTGCCCATGAATTTTTCAATAGGGGGCAAAAATGCCCACGCCGTTAAATGATATTAACGTCCATTATGTGAGACCTACAATACTATTTTTTAAGGTGTAAAAATACTCATAAACTTTGTTTTTGGGTGCAAAAATGACTATGAACTTCTCAAAGTGGGGTAAAAATGCTCATAAATATTTTTTTTATGATGTGTGTGTGTGTGTGTGTAATTTTTTAGATAAAATATTTTGGGCAATATTAGACAAGTTGTAATTAAGCGTGACTAAGTTATTACATTGCCCAAAATGTTTTATCTAGAGTTGTAATTACATATTTTTTTTTAAAATAATAATTATTTTGAAACTGCTTTATTTACATAGATATTTTTGTAATTAAGTTTGATCAATGTTTTTAATTAATAGTAATATTTTTTACCAGTAAGAAAAAATATTTAATTACAACTCTCATGATGTCGATAAAATATTTTGGACAATGTAATAACCTAGTCTCACTTAATTATAACTTGTTTAATATTGCCTAAAATATTTTATCTTAAAATTTAAATTTTATATATATATATATATAATAAAAAATGTTCATAAGCATTTTTATCCCATTTTGAGAAGTTTATGGACATTTTTGTATCTTAAAAAATAGTATTGTGGGTTCCACATAACGGACGTTAGTGTCATTTAACAGTGTGTGCATTTTTCCCCTTTTTAAAAAATTTATGAGCATTTTTACACCCAATAAAAATATTTGATGCTGGATGCCCCTTTAAAAAAAATATATAGGCATTTTACCCTTTAACCCATAAATAAAAGTCCCGAAACACATTACATTACAACTTACACACTAGCCACAGCCCACAGCCCACAGCCACACTTTGTTCTCGCAGATTAATGGCATTACATACAATGTATGTATGTATAATAAAAGTTGTATTGTTTATAAATTGTAAATATTTTGACTTATTTTGTAGATTTTATGTAGCCTACTGAATTGACACTATCACTATATATATAATAAATTATAAAATAAATTATGTTTCTTAATATGAAATATACATATACACACAGGATAGCCCATGATACAAAATTCAGTGGCTATTGCTATTTTTAATTTTTTTATTTGGTTAAGGGTTTATCTTTTAGGAAAGAGTTTTCATCTCTCTCAAAGATTTGAAACTTATGTTTTCTTTCGTGGTTGAGATTGTTTACCATCTCAATCAACAACTTATTAGTTACTATTTTCTTTTTTTATTTGATCAAAAGTTAATTACAATCTAAAAGGTTTTTATTTTTTTAAATAAGTAAATTTTTCAGGATTGAAACTTAAATTTTTTCTCCATAAAGTTGCTTACCCATTCAACCTATCACGTGTGTTTGTGTTTTATCCATACATACGAATTGATAAAACGCGGACATACATTTTGTGCTTTATCCACACAGTTGTGTGTTTTTGTGTACGAAAGGGTGAAGTATAAGAAAAAAAATTTCGCCAACAGAAATATAAGAATTTATTATAATTGTTTTTTTTGGTATAATTTATTATAATTGTTGAATGTGCTTTAGAAATTTAATTCATTAGTTCATTTTCAATTTAATATAGCCTAATGTGTATTTTTAGTCCTTTAAGTTTATATGAGGTACATTTTTAGTCCTTTTACTTTATAGAGTGTAAAGCATGTTTAGATTAGCTTGTTTGGGATCACAATTGGTGATTCTAAAAGTGCTTATGCACGTAAGCCAAGATAATAATCATCTCACATATTTATCTCGTATACCGTAAATTACGATTGAAAAACTGTTTTTAAAGGCTCTAATCGCTATTCCAAATAAGCATTTTGGTTCCATAATTTTAATACTATTAATATTGCTAATGAAAAAAAAATGACGCAACAAACTCAAATGATAACCGTAAATTTTGTGTTTTATCAATACATGTGTGGTTTTAATTTCAGTTTTTATATAAAAATTAATTCAATATATTAAGTTTTAATTTGAAGAGATTAAATAAATGGGCACATGACTTCAATTTTTAATTTTAAATATTTTTGACATCAAGATGTGTACCTATTCTACACAACAAAATACTATTAGTCACGATAATAATAATAATAATAAGCTAATATCCCAATGAATCAGTTGCTACGACTAACTTCCAAGACCCCACCAAATCAGCACATACATAGCTAAAAAATAGGAGCAAAAGACTCAATTTATTTTTCAACCTCAAATTGCAATCATCATCAATATTTTCTCTAATATCTTCTCTAATATAAGTAGTAATACGGTCAAATTCCATTTGGTTTTTAAGTAACACCTTCAATCCTGTTAAGTAGTGCCATTTTATTTTCATATTCCTTTATGATTGAATTTTGTTTTATTTTCATATATCATAATTCAAAATTGTATACTTTTTTTGGCCAAAAAAATATAATAAATATTTAGAAATTTATTTTAGATCCATTAATCAATAAATATAACTTATTGATAATTATTTTTTAGTTTCTTTTTTTTATATTCCTTTATAATTGAATTTTGTTTTACCTTCAATTTTTTTTGACAAAAAATATAATAAATACTAAGGGCCCGTTTGGTTCGATCTCATTACACCCTGCAGTGCAATGCGATGCGATGCAATGCAATATTAATTACAGGACTAGTGTTTGGTTTGATTTTTAAGTAAGGTGCAATGAATTATTATTTTAACAATTATTTAAAATTAATATATTACACAAAGTCTATTTTACCCTTACTATAATCTTTGTAAAAAGAAAATTAAGAGTCAGGAGGAGGAGGTAGTGGCGGCGGTGCCGGGTGGTGGGTGGCTACAACGATGGAGGAGGAGGAGGTAGTGGTGGCGGTGGCGGCAGAGGAGGTAGTGGCAGCGGCGGAGGCAGAGGAGGAGGAAGAGGAGGTAGTGGAGGCAGTGGCAGGGGGCGGGGGGGGGGGCGGAAGAGGAGGAGGAGGAGGAGGTAGTGGTGGTGGGAACGAAGAAGGAGGAGGTAGTGGCGACGGTGGCGGGTGGCGGCGGAGAAGGAGGAGGTAGTGGCAGCAGTAGGTGTCGGCGAGGGAGGAGGAGGAGGTAGTAGCGACGAGGCCGGGCGGCGAGGATGAAGAGGATGTGACATTCTAAAAAAAAGTTAATTAAATATTATAAATATTATAGTAATATTATAATATATAATATAATATTATAAATATATATAATATATATATATAGTTGGTAGGCGCCATACGACGCCTACCATCAAGTAGATAAGGGGTTGATCCCCTTATCTACAATTAATTGGCGCCATTAGGCGCCAATTGATTAAGGGGGGGTATTATAAATACCCCCTCCCCCTTAACACTTCCGGCGTGAAGTGTTAAGGAAAAACGAAAGAGAGTGAGGTTCTGATTGGTGTATTTTCGATTCTTCGGAGATTAATAAGGTATACAAACTCTCTTCTAATCATAAAGTTTCTTTTATGAAAAATGTTCTAAATAATTTTCTCTTTCATATGATAGTAATTTTATGCTAGTTAGAGAATATTTTGGGGATATGATTTTAGGCAAGTTTTGAGTTTTATCAATATAAGACTGTAGAAATGTAGAGAATAATTAATAGTTTATTTTAATCGGTTTAGATTTATTACTTAGTGGTCATGTGATTTTATAATTAATTTCTTTTATAAATAGGGTTTAAATTAATCCCTATAGGGTGTTTTTACCGATAAAAATTAGTTTAATTATTTTATTTGGATTATTGGAGGTATTATTAAGGTTTTAATCGGTTTATTTTTGTTGGATCTGAGTTATGTGAAAAATATAAATTAGGACTTAATATTTGAATTATAATTTGATATGATTTTAATTATGTGGATATTTGAGGAATTGTTTAATAATTATATTATATCCATATAAATTATGAAAAAGAGATTTAATTATTTAGGAAGTTGGTATTAGAGATTTTGTAATTATTGGTATATTAAAGGTTATTTAAGGATTTTTTTTAAGGAAATTGGAATAAATGAGGATAATAGTTGTAGAGAAAATTGGGTTGTAGGAGTTAAATTATGTAAATTAATTATTTTATTGTTATTTTTGGTTAATTGGTATCTACATTAACAATGTAGATTTTTCTTGTGATCGGTGATTGCACGGGTTTTACTATCCAAATTACGATTAAGCTTGGAATCGAGGTAACCGGGGTTAATTTATTTTATATGCTTGTTTTGGAATGTAAGGTATTTTATAAACCTTACTTTTATCTATATTACTTGTATGTGCTTTGCAAGATTATATTTATGTTTGAATATGAATTTATTTCAGTGAAGCAGTGTATTTTCTAATTTACATATATAAGTGTATTTTCGAAAGCTGTATTAATTTATTATTTTTATATTACGGGATATGTTGGGTTGTGTGGAAGAGATATGGTGAATTGTGTGCCCATCGGCTCTCTCAATCCTGGCCCGGATTTTGGAGCTGAGTGTTTTGGCGGACACCTCCCTGTTACGGTATATTGGTGGTGACATGGGAGGGGACATTATTCTTGATGTGACTAGCTAACCTTTGGCCGGGTATACTAGCACTGATAGGCTGTACCAGTCCAGAGGAGATAAGAAGGAGCAGGATGGATGAGTGGGGATGGTTTTATTTATTGATTATATCATGTTAAATTTTGAATTATGGGAATATTATTATTATTATTATTATGTCAGTTAAACCTGTTTCTCTGACTTACAATCTTTTCCTGCATATTTTATAAATTTATTTTGGTTACTGAGACTTTATGTCTCACCCCGTCATTATAAATAATTTTTCAGGCGATACCTCTAATCTGGATAGAGGCCAAGGGAAGCAACCAGAGGCATAGACTTTGAGAATCTTGTAGGCCTCTTTTGGTATTGGTGTTGTATTAATTTCTATATTGCCATTATAGGGCCCACATGTTTTTAAAATGCCATATTTACTGTTTGGATATCTATGTTGGAAATCATTTTGTGACCCATGGGTTAATTGTGATGTGATATCAGAATAATAAATTTATCTGCAGTGAGTTTGTGGGCGAGTTTGTGCCCTAAACTCCGATATGTTGTGGAAGAGTTTGTGGGCGAGTTTGTGTCCTGAACTCTGATATGTATTGGAAAAAAAAATTATCACTGATTTTGTATAAATGTGGATAATTGTTGTTTGTGAGAAAAGGTTGTTTCATTTTTGGTATCAGAGCAATGTGTTTACGATTTTCCTGACCCTATCATGCATTACATTTAGAGTATGGCAATATAGGATTTTACACACCTGCTTCCCTTTTATGTTGTGTTCTGTTTCTCATTTTTATTTACCATCTTTGGGTGGTTTTTACCCATAGGTGGGGAGAGATGGTGAATACTATACGTACAGACATCGGTGACAATAGTCAACAGGGCCAACAGAGACCTAATATGCCCAATGAGAATTTAACTGAGGCTGAAATGTTGCGACATTTGTATGGATGGACCCTTGCAACAGAGGAACGATTGAAAAGGCTCGAGGAGGGCAGAGATAATGAAGGACCAAGCAAGGATAAGACTCAAGAGGTGAATGTTGAAACAGAGGAACAAAATAGTGTCCATTCTGAAAAGCTAGTTCTGCATCCACCATACTCTGAGACGGATGGGTCAGCAGAACAATTGAGAGCTCCAGATATGTTTACTGTATGGAAGCATTTAGATCGTTTTCATCCTGAGACATTCTCGGGAGGATCACCAACAGACGCTGAGAGTTGGATTGATAGGCTGGAAATGCTATTTGAGTCAATTAGATGCGATAAATATCAAAAGGTGATTGCTGCGAAAACTCTATTAAAGGGTGATGCGTTGAATTGGTGGAACACTGTAAAGCCTGCTGATGGGCATGAATTTAAGTGGGATGAGTTTAAAAGAATGTTCTTCGATTATTATTTCCCCATTGCAATGAGGCACCAAAAAGAAGCTGAGTTCTTCATTCTTCGGCAGGGGGAGATGGATGAAAACAGTTATATATCTAAATTTATGGGGTTAGCCAAATATGTATCACATTTAGATAGAACCAACAAGGCTCACAACAATTGGTTGGCCCGACAGATGTTCGAGAAATGTAATGATAGTGTCAAAGCGAGGATGGGCACTTATGACATTACTACCCTCGAAGAGCTGATTGCCAAAATTCGAGAAGTCTGTAGAAGATATAGAGATGCCGAGAGATCTATGAGAAGGGATTTTCAAGGCCGATTTAACAGTCATATGGGAATATCTGGGGGAATTAATAAGAGGAATTATCCTTCAAGTTCTGGTGCATCTGGAAACAGAAGGAGTTTTCAGCAGGGAAGCTTCCAGCAGAGGAATCGTCCTTTTACAAATCAGAGCAGGAACAACAATACCAGGGTGAATCAAGGCTTCCAGCAAAGATCAACAGCATCAAGTCCTAGTATGACTCAGCGTCTTCCTTGTACTCGTTGTGGAAGAATACATCCTGGAGAGTGTTTGACTTGTTTTAATTGTGGGGAGAAGGGTCATATTTCGAGATATTGCTTTAAGGGAAGGAAAGAGGATCAGGCACCTAGACCATCGATGCCCGGGCGAGTGTTTGCTTTAATTGCTGAGGAGGCGAGGGTCGCCCCAAATCTGATCCGAGGTAATGTTCTTCTTCAAGGACATCCTTTATCTGTTATATATGATTCTGGTGCTACCCATTCTTTCATTTCCTATGACTGTGTGGAAAAATTAAAACTTGTTATGAGTGATCTACCTTATGATCTGTTTGTGTCTACCCCTGCTGGTACATGTGTGAAAACTGTTATGGTGTGTAAGAAATTGTTATTTGTATGTGAGGGTCGTGAAACGACCATTGATTTGATTTGTCTACCTTTTCGGGGTATAAATGTGATTGTGGATATGGATTGGTTATCATCTAATGATGTAACCTTACAATGTAAGAATAAAACTGTGCAATTTAATACTTGCACAGTAATTAGAGAAATACCCCAAGGCTCGATTATGTTGTCAGCGGCCTAGGTGAAGAAAAGTGTAAGGAAGGGGTGCGAAGCTTTCATGGTGTTTTTCTCAGTTCAGGTAGAATCTCAGGAGAATATTGACCAGAACGAAGTGGTAAAAGAGTTTCCTGATGTGTTCCCTGAAGAGTTGACCGGATTACCTTTAGAACGAGAAGTCGAGTTTGCCATTGAGTTAGCACCAGGGACAGAGCCGATCTCTAAAGCTCCTTATCGGATGTCACCTTCAGAGTTGGCGGAATTGAAGAAGCAGATTGAAGATTTGTTAGAAAATGGTTTTATCCATCCAAGTGTATCTCCCTGGGGTGCACCAGTTTTGTTCGTGAAGAAGAAAGATGGCAGCTTGAGGCTTTGCATTGATTATCGACAGCTAAATAAAGTTACTATTAAGAATAAGTATCTATTACTGAGGATAGATGACTTGTTAGATCAGCTTGTAGGTTCATCTGTATTTTCAAAAATTGATCTGAGGTCGGGATATCATCAGTTGAGGGTACGAGCAGAAGATATTCCAAAGACTGATTTCCGTACTAGATATGATCATTATGAGTTCCTTGTTATGCCTTTTGGGGTAACAAATGCACCAGCGGTGTTCATGGATTACATGAATCGGATCTTCAGACCATATTTAGATCAATTTGTGGTGGTGTTCATTGATGACATTCTTATCTATTCAAAGAGTGAAGAGGAGCATCGAAAACATCTTCGAATAGTACTACAAATTTTGAGAGAGCATAAGTTGTATGCGAAGCTGAGTAAATGTGAATTCTGGCTAAAAGAGGTTAAGTTTTTGGGTCATGTAGTTTCATAAAAGGGAGTAGCAGTCGACCCCAGCAAGGTAGATGCTGTGTTGAAGTGGGAACCACCTAAGACTGTGACAAAGGTGCGCAATTTTATGGGATTAGCTGGCTATTATCGTAGTTTTATAGAGGGATTTTCTCGGATTGCCACGCCACTTACCAGATTGACTAAGAAAGAACAACCATTTATTTGGGATGAGAAGTGCGAGGCAGCTTTTCAGGAGCTAAAAACTCGGTTAACAACTGCACCTGTTCTCACTATCCCTGACCCACACAGACCATACACGGTGTACACAAATGCATCATTTAAAGGTTTTGGATGTGTGCTTATGCAAGATGGTAAAGTGGTGGCTTATGCATCTTGTCAGTTAAGACCCCATGAAGAAAAATACCCGACGCATGATTTAGAGCTTGCAGCTGTTGTTTTTGCTTTAAAGATCTGGAGGCATTATCTGTATGGGTCCCAATTTGAGATCTTCAGTAACCATAAAACATTGAAGTATCTCGTGGATCAAAAAGAGTTGAACAATCGACAGAGGAGATGGATGGAGTTCTTGAAAGATTATGACTACGAGTTAAAGTATCATCCAGGGAAGGCGAATGTAGTTGCAGACGCATTAAGCCGAAAGTCAATACACATGTTTCATATGTGTGTGACTGAGCATAACCTCCTGGAAAGATTATCAGAAGTTTATCTGGAACCAAGGTCAGAAGTGATTTTAAGTACAGTAGTTGGAAATTTTGATTTTTACGGTGATTTGAAGAAGGCCCAAATAGAAGATAATCGATTGCTACGGATCCGAAAGGAGTTGGAAAATGGTGAAGTACCTGATTATGATATTGGAGATACAGGTATATTGAGGTACAAGAAGAGGATTTGTGTTCCAGACAATGAGGAAATCAAGAAGAAGATTCTAGAGGAGGCTCATCAGAGTAAATATACCATTCATCCAGGAATCACTAAGATGTATCGAGATTTGAAGCAAGGATATTGGTGGCCTACGATGAAACGTGACGTGACAACCTTCGTGCTGAAGTGTTTGACTTGTCAAAAGGTGAAGATTAAGCATCAAAAACCTCCAGGGCTACTTCAACCTTTAAAGATTCCTCAATGGAAGTGGGACAACATTTCTATGGATTTCATCGTGGGATTGCCTGAGACTGCAGCACATCATAACGCCATATGGGTCACTGTGGACAGATTAACGAAATCGGCCCATTTTCTACCGATCCATATTGGTTATAGCCTGGAGAGATTAGCTCAATTGTATGTGGATTGGATTGTTAGGTTGCACGGTGTGCCCACAGAGATTGTGTCAGATCATGATCCGAGATTCACTTCAAACTTTTGGAAGGCATTACAAGAGGCCATGGGAACTAGATTGAAGTATAGTACGGCTTATCACCCACAGACCGATGGACAAACAGAGAGAACAATTCAAACCCTTGAGGATATGTTAAGGGCTTGTGCCATTGAGTTACCTGGTAGTTGGGATCATCATTTGCCTTTGGCAGAATTCGCTACAATAACAGTTATCATTCAAGTATTCAGATGGCGCCTTTTGAGGCATTATATGGCAGAAAGTGTAGATCGCCTCTCTGTTGGACTGAGTTAAGCGAAAGAACTGTGATTGGACCGGATTTAGTAGATGAAACTACAAAGAAAATTGAGATGATTCGCCAAAAGTTGTTGACCGCTCAGAGCAAACAAAAGAGCTATGCGGATAGGCGGCGTAGACCTTTGGAATTTGGAGTAGGTGATCATGTTTTTCTTAAAGTTACTCCAGTTACTGGCATTGGTAGATCTATTAAAGCCAAGAAGTTGACTCCCCGATTCATTGGACCGTACGAAATTCTAGAACGAATTGGCCCAGTTGCTTATCAAATTGCATTACCTCCACACTTGTCGGGTATTCATAATGTGTTCCATGTGTCACAACTTAAGAAATATCATCCAGATCCTTCTCATGTGATTGCACCTGAAGAGATTGAGTTGAGGGAGAATTTAACCTATATGTCTGAGCCAGAAAGGATCTTAGATGTGAAAGACAAGCAGCTGCGGAATAGAACCATTCGACTCCTAAAAGTTTTCTGGAAGGGTATGTCTCCCGGAGATGCCACATGGGAAACCGAAGAGCGGATGCGACGTGATTTTCCGAACTTATTTACTTAAGTATGCTTCTATATTTTAGTAATGTTAATATTTATGGTTGTGATGTGTTGTGTTACAATCGAATATGTAATATTATGATTAAATTTTGTGTTGATAACTTGTGTTTTATTGTAATTGGAGTGTCAATTGTATTGTGAAAATTTTTGTTTTGACATTTATGTGTGTTAGGAATTTTGGGGACAAAATTCTATTTAGGTGGGGAGAATTGTGACATTCTAAAAAAAATTAATTAAATATTATATATATTATAATATAATAATAATATTATAATATATAATATAATATTATAAATATATATAATATATATATATAGTTGGTAGGCGCCATACGGCGCCTACCAACAAGTAGATAAGGGGTTAATCCCCTTATCTACAATTAATTGGCGCCATTAGGCGCCAATTGATTAAGGGGGGTATTATAAATACCCCCTCCCCCTTAACACTTCCGGCGTGAAGTGTTAAGGAAAAACGAAAGAGAGTGAGGTTCTGATTGGTGTATTTTCGGTTCTTCGGAGATTAATAAGGTATACAAACTCTCTTCTAATCATAAAGTTTCTTTTATGAAAAATGTTCTAAATAATTTTCTCTTTCATATGATAGTAATTTTATGCTAGTTAGAGAATATTTTGGGGATATGATTTTAGGCAAGTTTTGAGTTTTATCAATATAAGACTGTAGAAATGTAGAGAATAATTAATAGTTTATTTTAATCGGTTTAGATTTATTATTTAGTGGTCATGTGATTTTATAATTAATTTCTTTTATAAATAGGGTTTAAATTAATCCCTATAGGGTGTTTTTACCGATAAAAATTAGTTTAATTATTTTATTTGGATTATTGGAGGTATTATTAAGGTTTTAATCGGTTTATTTTTGTTGGATCTGAGTTATGTGAAAAATATAAATTAGGACTTAATATTTGAATTATAATTTGATATGATTTTAATTATGTGGATATTTGAGGAATTGTTTAATAATTATATTATATCCATATAAATTATGAAAAAGAGATTTAATTATTTAGGAAGTTGGTATTAGAGATTTTGTAATTATTGGTATATTAAAGGTTATTTAAGGATTTTTTTTAAGGAAATTGGAATAAATGAGGATAATAGTTGTAGAGAAAATTGGGTTGTAGGAGTTAAATTATGTAAATTAATTATTTTATTGTTATTTTTGGTTAATTGGTATCTACATTAACAATGTAGATTTTTCTTGTGATCGGTGATTGCACGGGTTTTACTATCCAAATTACGATTAAGCTTGGAATCGAGGTAACCGGGGTTAATTTATTTTATATGCTTGTTTTGGAATGTAAGATATTTTATAAACCTTACTTTTATCTATATTACTTGTATGTGCTTTGCAAGATTATATTTATGTTTGAATATGAATTTATTTCAGTGAAGCAGTGTATTTTCTAATTTACATATATAAGTGGAAATTATTATTAAATTATTACTGTTATGGTGGATATGTTGTTTGAGATGGAATGTTGTATAAGAATTTAGAATTCTCGTAATTGTTTTCGAAAGCTGTATTAATTTATTATTTTTATATTACGGGATATGTTGGGTTGTGTGGAAGAGATATGGTGAATTGTGTGCCCATCGGCTCTCTTAATCCTGGCCCGGATTTTGGAGCTGATTGTTTTCGCGGACACCTCCCTGTTACGGTATATTGGTGGTGGCATGGGAGGGGACAATATTCTTGATGTGACTAGCTAACCTTTGGCCGGGTATACTAGCACTGATAGGCTGTACAAGTCCAGAGGAGATAAGGAGGAGCAGCATGGATGAGTGGGGATGGTTTTATTTATTGATTATATTATGTTAAATTTTGAATTATGGGAATATTATTATTATTATTATTATGTCAGTTAAACCTGTTTCTCTGACTTACAATCTTTTCCTGCATATTTTATAAATTTATTTTGGTTACTGAGACTTTATGTCTCACCCCGTCATTATAAATAATTTTTCAGGCGATACCTCTAATCTGGATAGAGGCCAAGGGAAGCAACCAGAGGCATAGACTTTGAGAATCTTGTAGGCCTCTTTTGGTATTGGTGTTGTATTAATTTCTATATTGCCATTATAGGGCCCACATGGTTTTAAAATGCCATATTTACTGTTTGGATATCTATGTTGGAAATCATTTTGTGACCCATGGGTTAATTGTGATGTGATATCAGAATAATAAATTTATCTGCAGTGAGTTTGTGGGCGAGTTTGTGCCCTAAACTCCGATATGTTGTGGAAGAGTTTGTGGGCGAGTTTGTGTCATGAACTCTGATATGTATTGGAAAAAAAAATTATCACTGATTTTGTATAAATGTGGATAATTGTTGTTTGTGAGAAAGGGTTGTTACAGAGGAGGTAGTAGCTGCGATGCCGAGTGGTGGCAGCGGCAGAGGAGGAGGAGGTAGTGGTGGCGGGAACGGAGAAGGAGGAGGTAGTGGCGGCGGCGGAAGAGGAGGAGGTAGTAGCGGAGGTGCCGGGTGGCAGCAGCGGTAGAGGAGGAGGAGGTAGTGGCGGTGGTGGAGGAGGAGGAGGTGGCGGCAACAGTAGAGGAGGAGGTGGTGGCGGCGGTAGTGCAGGAGTAGGTGGCGGCAGGTGGCGGCAACGATAGAGGAGGAGGTGGTGGCGGCGGTGGTGGAGGAGTAATAGGTGGCTGCAGGTGGCAGCAACGGTAGAGGAGGTGGCGGTGGCGGCGATGGTGCAGGAGTAGGTGGCAGCAACGGCAGAAAAGGATGAGGTGTTGGTGGTAGTGGAGGAAGAGGTGGCGGCTGGTGGCTGCAGTGGTGGAGGAGGAGGTGGTGGCGGCGACGGTGGTAGCGGTTGTGACGATGTGCCTAAGTAAAAATATATAAGTAAAATAAAGAGAAATAAAACTAAAGGGTAAATTAGACTTTTCTAATTATGCAATGGGATGGTAATGAGGATTCATAGGGGGGGAGGTATGAATGAGGATTACCAATTTTTGGTAATCATCATTACCATGGTAAACCCTATTACCATGCTAAAGAGCAACCAAACACTCTTCTCATGATAATGCAATCATGATTACTATTACATGCATGTAATGAGGTTGAACCAAACGGGCTCTAAAGGATTTAGTTTGGATCCATTCATCAATAAAAATAATTAATGATGATTATCTTCAAATTTCCTCTTTTATATTTCTTTACAAATGCGGACTCTAATCTGTGTTGGAAACTAAATCAATATTTTAATCCGTGTTGGAAACTAAATCAATATTTCCAAAACCTTCAAATTTGATTATTATTTGTTTGAATTATATTTTTGTATTGGATTCATTTTATAAGTGCTTGAATAGGGCATGCATAGAAAAAAAAATTATTATTTTTAATTAATTTATAATTAGGGCCAAATGAGTATTTACGAGGTAAAAACTTTTGCATATAACTCTTCCCACGCACACGAACCCTTTGCTCCGCCGTCCACTCCATCTTCCCAGAAAGCAAATGGCGAGTGAAGGCGACAAACCCTTTCTTCCTCCGGAGATCTTCATCAACATTCTCAAAAGGCTTCCAGTCAAATTCATCCTTCGATTTCGTTCTGTTTGCAAAGATTGGAAGAATCTCTTCAAAACCCCACATTTCATCGCTCAACATGCCTCATACTCTGCTCGCCAAAACCCTTTGCTTCTCCTCCACGAAACTGATTTCTATGACAAAGGTAAGCCTCCCTCCTTACGTTTGGTTAATCATAATATGGAAACCGTTCAGAATCTCAGTATATCCTCAATCGATTCATTCAAACATGGTTGGAGTACCATTGGTTCCTGCAATGGTCTTGTTTGTGTCAGAGTCAATCTTGATCCAGAAAGGTCTTCTCATAAACTTTGTCTGTGGAATCCAGCGATTAGAGAGGTCAGAGAAATACCCCAAACAACAAGGAATGATAAGTTGGAGTCGTGCAAATTTGGATTTGGCTTCAGTAGCGTCGTTAATGATTACAAGATAGTGAAATTTTATAATCAAGAGGATTCTAAAAACAAGAATAAGAAGAATGCCGCCAGAGGACATGATAGAGTAGAAGTGTATTCATTAAACACAAATTCATGGAAGCAACTAGAATTTAGAGCAGTATTACAGAATACAACTATTATATCAAAACATATCAGTGTTGATGGAACCATCTTTTGGTTAGGAGCACAACAGGATTCTTCTCATGTAGTGGTTTCATTTGACATAGGGACCCAAATGTTTACATTAACACCAATATCATTGCCATTTAAGCGCCGTGGTTTTCCAATGACAAGTCTTGGTTTGTATCAGAACAAATTTGCTGTATTTCATCATTACCACAACAACTCTTGGAATAGTATCGACATAGGGGTGATGGAGGAGGTTGCTGGTGAATCTGGGAAGAGTTTTAATTGTATTGAAAGATATGACATTGGCAGTATGGAATGGTTTTTTTGATCTTTTGTGTATTTGGAGGGATGAAATAGTTTTCCGTGAATCAAACAAGCTTAAGTTGTTCAATGTCACTACTAAGGAATGGAAGGCCTTCCCTGACTCGGCTGACTATAACTGGTATGTTGGGGTCAATTATGAAGAGAGCCTTGTGTCTGTTTGGAACACCGAAGGTTGAATTGCCTTGCTCTGAAATATGATCATTTCCACATTTCATATTTCTTTTAATTAATTTGTCTCTTGATTTGCAAAATATTTGAACATTTTGGTTTTATCTATTATTCTTGAAGCCCACTTGATCTTTGATTTTGAATGAAGTAATTCGGTATTATTAGTTGTTTTAACTTTATTTTAGCCTTCTATATTTTATCATATATACCTTCAATTTTCATGGATAACATATAGTTTAGTTCATTTATTTCATGTCGGTTATATGACCTTGTAAGCTTTAAATCTTTTGTCATGAAATATAATAAGTTGTATGGCTTATCGAAGGTTTTTGAAAATAATCCCCCAAAAAAAACGTGAAGAAAGAGCATGGAAAAATATTTCTACTGGATGAGTTCAGGTTCTCTCATCATCTTTTTTTTTTTCTTTTTTCTTTTTTAATTTGATTAAGAGTTTCCTTTTTTGAGACTCACGAAAAGTTTTTGCCTTGTCCAACGAACGTGCTTCACAGAATTTCAACTTACCACCTCAACAATAGCATTCGTGCATTATAAGCTATTAAGTATTAGCTTACTATTTTGCTCCTTGTATATGGATGTCTATTATGAACATTTTATTTATAATTTATTCCCCAAAGTGATTCATCAAGTGTATCACATAGTGATATAAATCATTTTTACTAACTATAATAATATGACATCATCACTCATTTAAACATGGGTTTAAAACAACTACAAGAAACTGGACCATTTTGACGATGATCTTGATCTTCTTTCATGGGCATGGGCGTTTGAATCTGATGATCATCATTAATATGATCACTACTATTTGGTATGGCTCCTCGAGGAGAAGGAGATGACGTCACGGTCAACATTTGTTGGTTGACTTCTTTTCCTTCACTTATGATTCTGACCCTGCAACTTTCTGGCACATTCTGTAGAATCTGTTCTGCTATCCCATTATTCCCTTTCCTTGATTTTGATTTTCTGTTCATACAAAATAATCAACACAAAACCTCTCAAATTTAGCCATATGATTTTCTTGGGGTGTGTATTCATGTGCTACTAGCTAGTGCAAAAAGATTTTCAGTGACTGCTACAAAAGATTTTTACACTTGTTTTTAGTGATGTCCATGGATCGGACCAGACCAGGTTGGACCTCAACCCGATGTCTGGTCCTTATAGGACCTCAGGCTAGACAAGTCAACCCAAGGTCCGGTCTGGTCCAGCACCAGCCCGAGCTCAGGCTGGACCAGACCGATCCAGTAGACTGCTTGGACCAGTCTAGACAATCCAAGACCTGTTTTAATTTTGTTCCCCCCTCTTGTTTGGACTGATGCAGGGAGATAGAGACAGTGGAAAAATGCATAATAATACCTATAATCAGGAAAAATACATCACAAAACATTAAAACATATTCATAAATCCATAATATTCTCCAACAACATTAAACAAGAATAAAAAACAACATTCAAGTTATTTTAATACAATTCATAACAATCAATTAAACACATTAAACCTAACAAGTATAAAAAATTGTTTGAGCTTTGAAGATTAAAAAAAATTATACAAGATATTAAAAAAAAAATCAGGTCAGACCGAACTAGACCGAAGGGTCTGAATCCTTGACCCGATCAGTCCAGTTCGGTCCAGTCTGTTCAAAGTGTCTTGGACTGATTTTTTTTCTTCTAAACCGGGTCGAGTTGGTCTACCCAAACCATCGGGTTTTTTGGATATTCCTACTTGTTTTATAACTAAACCAGTGTAAAAATAAATAAATAAAGTTAACCAAAAAAAAAATCCCCTCCCACATTTTACATCGGTTATCTCGTATAATTAGTGTAGAAAGTGTGCGTGTGTGTTTTTTTTAATAATTTGTTCTGTTTTTTCTCTAACCCATGTTTATGCTTGAAAGAAATACAATAAACAATGTACTCCCTCTTATCTTAAATATAAAATGCTAAGTTACTGATTCACAATATAAGTAATTTGGTGGGTCATTAAATATTTTTTCCTAAATATTATCTTTATTACAATTTAGCCAAAAAAAAGACTTAAAGTCTAATATAATGTTTTTTATACCTTTTTGAATACGGGTTTTAACACTAATTTAATGACTCAACTATCTCTCCTTATTTTTGGAGGAGTAGTTGAGCTGTGTGAGTTATAATATGAATGGGAGAGAGTATAACACAACCGATGGAGCCAACCAGCAATTAAACCAAAAAGAAGCTAATTAAATCCCAAATTCTAAGCCTAAAATTCAATTAAAAATTATGCATGTAATGTATGTGCGCTTGTGTGATATGTATGGATACCTTAGACTGGATTTGTTGGTTCCAATGACGAGGTTTTGTATGTTAAGAATGGGGATGAGTTCTAGGATTGCCTTGGCCACCGTCTCACTCTCAATTAAAATGGTGTCCACCTTGACCTGTTCATTTGTAATTAGTATATGGTACTAGGTTAATTAATTAATTACTTTAATATATACGTAGATAGGTATTTAGTAATTCAATTTTATAATAATGAAGGGGGGAATAAAAACAAGCAAGAACCTGGGAAGAAGAGCATAATTGGAGGAACTTGGAAAGTAGCTGTCCTCGCTTGGCTCGCTCCTGAGCCTCAAAGCTCTCAATCTGCTCTGCACTCACTTGGTTCTTCGGAATCATTCCCATTCCCACTGTCATCCCCATCATTTTTTTCCATAATGACACGTTAATTTACTTCATAGATCGATATGAATAAGTGCGAATGTAATGAAATACAACGAGTGAGTGAGAATGAAATGTAACGTAGTAAAGATTACATAAGTTTATTTGGTCCATATTGAGCCATTTAACTAATTCATAAAAAAAAAAGAAATGATAGTTAACTTGTTAAATATGTCGTAAATTTAAATTTTTTTTTCACATTTACCCATATTAAAAAATGTTTATTTGAAAATTTAATGAGTTGACAAAATTAGAAATGAGCGTTAATTATCTTACAAATAATTTATATTTTGGATCCAGCTATTTTTTTAGAAACGTCCTATATTATAGACAAGAAGGAATATATATTATTTATATTCTATTGAATTAACATAAAAAGATGGCAGGGCTGAATGTGTATGTAGTCAAGTGAAGGAAGACTATGAAGAAAGCAAAGGTAAATAATATCTTTTTTTTTTTAAGATTCTCACATGTTGTAATTTACTTCATTCTAATGACACGAAGTAACAAGTAGTATCAAACCCAAAAGGCGATTAACTAACACAGAGCAAGTCAAGTTGGTTCATATTTCTTTATATTTACTATATATAAAAGCAAAAAATAGATCTGTGTATGTGTACAAAATTTAAGATATATCATGTCATACATGACTTATGTGATAAATGATATGATTTATTAACGTATGAGTAGGTGTAAAGGTGATAAATTTATTTATTTTTTTAAAAAAGAAAATGAATTCTTAAATTGAACTTGTCTTTTATTTCTCGAATACAGAAATAATTAAGGAAACTGTCACTATAAACTAATTAACTCCAATAAGAACCGCAATGATAACAGTAATTGTTTGTTCAACAAAGAAATTAAAAAAAAAAAAAATTCCATATTCACACAGCAAGCATCCACCAAAACAAGCCATCTTCATAAGAAAATTGTGACGTGAAACATGCTAAGCTGATTAATGCCTTGTTTGACCTTAAACTTCACATTTTTCTTTGTAATTATTGCACTAAGTTTGGCACAACCTTTTGAAGAATCAAAATTTTCAGCGGCCGTTTGTCCTAAATGAATAGATATTAATTTCTCCGCCAAAATATTCTTTCCTTTTCCATTTTCTTTTTAGGGGAAAATCGGTCTAGCATCTTACTTTGAAGATTTCACCAATTTCCTAAAACCCAACGATCGAATTAAAGATTTGTGCTTCCCCTTCATGTTTTCGACCCCACAAGTAATAAAGTCTTGATATACTAAATCATTATCATTAATTTTGTATGGACTTAATAATAAGAGTGAAGAAGGAGATTAAATTTGAATACGGAAGAGTCAAAGTCATCAAGCACATGAGGCTCATCAAAGGGATGAAATTTCTATGGGGTAGGCCCTCACTTTGACAAAATGTGCACTCAACAACACTCCCAAACAAACAAGACACCATTATTCTTAGGCCTGCACGTACCTGGGTGGGAATATCTATGGGAGAGAAAATCACACAATAATTTAGGTAATTAAGATTACATAAAATTACTCCGGCAAAAATTAACGAAGAATCACAACGAGATCTTAAGAAAAAAAATGCAACCACAAAAAAACTCAATAATAAGAAGCATTATGTGCCTGTTGTCCCTTTCTATATCAGAACTTGTACATGTTGCTCGGACTTCTTTCTTTAAAACCTTTAGTCATTTTTCTAAAAAATTAATTATAAAAAAAATTCTTAAAATCGAATAATTATTAATAAATCCTCTAAAAAATTTGTGCAAAAGACAGATAGAATAAGTTGTAATTTTATGGATTTGATTCAAATATTGGTGTAGAATTTGGGTAAAAGTTTCTACATCATATAACGATGGTTAATTTGTAGGTCTTTCTGACTTTCTCCAATATTTGCTCTAAATGAATTAAAGTAAGAAATAAGGGGAAATAAATAAAATTGTGGCTTACATGGATTAGGAATGTGTTTGATCTCAGGGAAGACGTGGATGAGGTAGACCATGGTGGAAGGAGAAGTTATCAGGTGTTTGAGGGTCCACGAGAGAGCCTCCATGCTCGTCTCGCTCTTCCCCACTCCCACATACACACACTCTTCTTCAACCTCTGCCACCGCCGACGCCGCCCATGACCCACCGTGCCTCCCCTGCACCTCCAAAGACATCTCTTCCTCTATCTCCCAACGACCTCCACCGCCGCCCTGGTTAAACATCTGGGCGTTGTTATCGTCGTGGTCGGGATCCATCACTCCGTCAGAATACTGACAACACTGAATTGGCTCACTTAATATCACAGACATAACAAGAACATATATATATATACATATATAATAAAACAAGTATCTCTGTGAAGTGATCTTTTTATGGTTCTGGTTTTCTCGATCTCTGCATATGGTGAAGAAGAAGGTAATGGAATAATATAGAGTGCTTTTTGTCTTCTTTGTTGAATCTTTTGGAATGAGAGAGATAACAGAAGCTATATATATATATGGCGATGAGTTGTAGGCGCAGATTTTGAGACTTTCAGAAGTAATATAATGAAATATATATATAGAGGACCTGATTGGTTCCCTTTGAAACTTCTGTTTAAGTAAGTCAATATAAAATTTTTCTCACATATTTATTTTTAATGTCGTAAATCATGTTAGAAAAATAGCTTCTAATGTTAATTCAAACATGCACGTAATGGAATGGAATGAAACGTATTAATGATTATGTGTGTGTTTGGCAAATCCTCAAAACCATGGTTTGGCATCAAAACCATGGTTTTGAGAAAAATTAGCCAAACACTCACCTTTTTAGGAAACCATGGTTTTATTCCAAAACCATGGTTTTGATGTCCAAAACCATGGTTTTGGGAAAAGCTTCTTTTTATTGCTTTTTATCCAAAACCATGTTTTTTTGGTTTTAAAAAATCTCTAAAAATATTTTTTAAGTAGCATATAATATTCTAAAATAAATTTTAGTGATTTTAATCCTTTAAAATATTTTTTCAGTTATACCTAGTGTATTTGCAGACTGATTGCAATTTTACCCTTAATTTATTTTTTTAGCTCTAAAAATTACTTTAAAGTATTTTTTTAGTTGTACCTACTGTCATCTACTCTAAAATATTTTTTCAGGAGCACCTAATATTTTAAAGTAATTTTTGAAGCTGAAAAAATAAATTAAGGGTAAAATTACAATCAGTCTGCAAACATATTGAGTACAACTGAAAAAATATCTTAAAGAGTTAAAAGCACTAAAAATTATTTTAGAATACTGCATGTTACTTAAAAAATATTTTTTGATACTACATACGTCCAAGAAAATATTTCAAAATATTAGATAATATTTTTTTAGACAAAAAAACAAGTTCAGCTCCTTAAAACAACACAAAAACGGTGTAGTTTTAAGAAAATGACTAGCAGCTTTTTTCCCATAATCTATTTTGATGTTTTGAATTATTGACAAACTATTAAATGTTAATGTATTTGTTTCATGATAAATTTGAGGTTTCTAGACATGTTGTTATGACTAATATATTACTTGTTAGTAAAAGAAATACAATTTAAAGGAGAAAGGAAAAAACAGATTGTATTAACTGCATTGAAAGAGCGGCTCCTTATATTATTTTCGATGTTAACTATTGAATTATGAACTTTCAATATACAATTTATTAATAAATATATATTTCTATATATGTATGTACAATTAATTTTTTTTCACAATTTATAATTTTTTCGGACAAATTTAAAGAGTTTTTGGTATTTATTGTTCAATTTTATATTAAATAATACCTAAAATATAATCTAATATTTTATATCTAATTATTATAAATTATTTTTTACAATTTATTATAATACATACATATTATAAATTTTTTAGATAATTTTATGACATTTTTTGTATTTATTATGAAATTTACTACTATATAATATATAAAATATAATATTATCCTTTATATGTAATTATCACAAAAGTTAATGTCATTTTCAGTAATTTGACCATGAAAAAAAAAGCTATTCTGATCATAATATCCAAACACTCTCATTTTATCAAAATCACTTTTTTCTCATAATCTATTCTCCATAATCTATTCTCAAAAATCACTTTTTTTCACTTTTTCTTCATAAGCTATTCTCAGAAGCTGTTTCCAAACACACCCTATATGAATCTATTTAGTTGGTCGTTAAAAAAAGATGTTGTATATGCGTTAAAATATTTGGTTGAATTATATCAAACATGAGAATATATAAAAATAATATATTAAGAGATAAAATTATCCCTATCTACATATATATATATATATATATATATATATATATATATATATATATATAATATACATAGTTAAAAATATGTTCCATGCTGAAAAAGAATTGCATAGACTATGTTGATATTTTTGTGCAATAAATTTCTTCATTAAAAATTTTTTAGCTATTTTTTCTAAAAATAAAATGAGTTATATATGGTGCGCAATAGCTATTTTAATTTGAATGGTATTCCTTCTATTAAGTAAAGAACGAGTCTTTTTTTTTCTTTTTACAAATTATTTAATACTATTAAAAAATTATATCAAACTCTAACTAATTAATATGAATTTCAATGGAATCAAATTCCTAATGCGGGCAACTATTTTTTCAAAAATATTTTTTATTTAAATGAATTTGAAACAATATTAAAAATATAAAATTTATATTAGAAATATCATACTCCAAAAGTTAGACCATTTTATAATAATATCTTTAATTTTATATATTTTTTGACCTTTTTAATTTTATATAATGAACCAAATGATTAGAACTGGTTCGACTTTCAAAAAATTATGGTCACTGACATAATGCACAATTATTGGTACCTAAAATACTTTAAAATAAATAATATCTTATTTTACGTATTTATGAATTCCTTATCCTTTCGTATGAATTTATGTGAATAAATTGCAATTTTTTTATGTTTTTTTTTGCCAAAGCAAATTTTTATGATCGAATTGCAAATTTCAAAGTTTTGTCTTCAACCATATTTTTAGTATGAAATATTTCCAGCAAACTTTTCTAAATATTATTATTCTAAATTAAGAATATGAAATATTTGTCCCCATATACCATCCATACCCATAACTTGAACTAACCTCAAGTGATCTTGACTACATGGATTGCATACAAATTTATAAATTTAACACGTTATATTAAGTATTAATATTGATAAAATACTATTTAGTGCACATTATTTGATGCTACAAAGCACGTGTAAACAGAGGAGGAGACACTAACTTTGACTTTTAATTCGGTATGGTCTGCAGAGAAGAGGACATACACAGAATATATTAGTACAGGGGCGGTTTGATTTGATTATGTTTTTAATTTTTTTTGTCTAATAAAAACGATAAAATAATAAATCTGTGTGGTAAACTATTTTAAAAAAAATTAAAAAATTAAAAAATTATTTTTAAAAATTAAAAAATAAAAATAGTTTTTATTATTTTTTATTTTTAATTTTTTAGGCCATCACTTATCTATTATTGGTATTACACTACCATTGACGATCACTGTCACGTTACCACTAGCGACCACACCGCCTTATAATTTTGAAAACAGATTATTCAAAATAACTATCTAAACAGACATGATATCTGCAAATTATGTTCAAGTTCCACATCCATTAACTTCACAAATACAGCGTTGTTTTAATAAGTCAAGGGCACTCTCTTTTATTAGACTAATAGTATGTTTGGAATAACTATTAGAACTTTCAAAAGTATTTTTCAATCGTGATTTACAGTATATGAGGTAGTTTTTACGGTCTATAAGATAAATATATAGATAAATTTTATCTCAATTTAAATAAATCAGATTTATATATAAATATAAATTAAACCAAACAAACTTAAATTTCTTAGAACCGAGTCCTCCTTTGGTATTTAATTATTTTTATAATAAAAGTATTTTTATTCAGAGCCCAAACTTTATAAAGAAGGTACTCATGGACAATTGGGATCAATAGGAGGCTGAATGAAAGTCATCACATCGCCTAAAACAATAGGTCTCAAAAGAGATGCATTATTACGAGTCAAAAGTCAAAAAGGCTTTTCATTTAAACTTGTGCTAGTAACAACTTATCACCCGACCAAACGATGCTCATATCAAGGACAAAATTGTTATCCGAGCCTATTAATTAACTAATTTCTACACTGCTAGCTTAATTATCACAATATTAAGGCTGGTAAAAAAATTATCACAATATTAATGTTATTAACATATCCAACTAATTGCAACCGTGACTCTACATGGTCATGCCAATGTGTGTTTAGATTAGCGATAGAGAAGTGATTTTTTTTTAATCTGACTTTTACAGAAGTGAGTTTGAAAAAAAAGTGAGATTGTAAACGTGATTTGTGTTTGGATTAATGGTGATAGAAGTTGCTTTTTTCTAACCTTGAATCTGTTTGGTTTAGCATTTGAAAAGCCCATTTAAATAAAAAATGACTGAAAATGACATAAACTTTATTAAATATTACACATACATATAAATTGTTATAATTGATATAAAAGAATTTAAATAAAATTTTATAAAGGATTTGAAAAATAAAAAATTCACTTTTATTTTGTGGGAGGATAAAAACATAAGAAAAAGGATTTGAAATAGGTGAGCAGAATTTGTAAATTAAATTAACAACAAAAGCGAAATTAAGAAAATGGGAGTGGGAATGAGAAGAAAAAAAGATGAGGAAGGTAGGCTTTGCAGGGCAGGAAGGAGAGGATCAGAATTCGGATTCGGAAGGCGAGGCAAGAGAAGAGAGTCACGGTGTGGTTGTGATTGAAGCAACGGATCTGGGCTTCAAAAATAAGCTGCGATTGTATGAAAAGCACAGGGTACAGCACCACAAATCCAAACACGCTTGGGCTGATCCACTGGACTTTTAGAAGTTGACCGCGCGTTTCTCTCCTTCAGCCATGAATCCAAACAGAGCCAATATCTACAGAACTTAATAATTGTTCAAGACATTTTAAAATTATTTATTTTCGTAAAAATAAAAATTTTATATTTTATTTTATAAATTACTTTGAAACATTTTATTTAAATGTCATACCAAATTTGATTTTTAAATCTTACCTTCTTTTTTCTTATTTTCCTAGATAAAATATTTTGTGGTCTTTTTTATAAGATCCACATGAATTATTTATTGTGATTTTTCTTTTTCTTTTTTTTTCATTTTATCCAAATTCAATGTTGATGAAAGAAATTATGAAGTTTTTTATGATGTATTTAATATGACCTAACCAGGAATTTTTAAGATTTTTAAATAGAGTCAATAAGTTTTAAGATTTTTTTAATTCTGATAAAAATATTAAAAATAACCTATAAATGAAATAGGAGGAATATAAATATAATTATTTTTTCTTAAAAAATATTTTGACGATAATGTGTTTGTTTGGAATAGCGATTAAGGCCTTTAAAAGCAGCTTTTTAATTATAATTTACGGTATACGAGATAAATATATGAGATGAGTTTTATTTCAACTTACCTGTATAAACTAGGGATGTCCAAAAAACCCGGTGGTCTGGTTGGTCCGGTCCAACCCGGTCCGACCCGACCCGGTCCAGAAGACCAAAAAGCAGTCCAAGACACTTTAAACAGACCGGACTGGACCAGACTGATCGGGTCAGACCGGACATCGGGTCAAGGGTCCAGACCCTTCGGTCTAGTCTGGTCCGACCCGATTTTTTTTTAAAAAAATATCTTGTATAATTTTTTTAATCCTCAAAACTCAAATAATTTTTTTATACTTATTAGATTTAACGTGTTTAATTGATTGTTATGGATTGTATTAAAGTAACTTGAATGTTGTTATTTTTTATTCATGTTCAATGTTGTTGGAGATTATTATGGATTTATGAATGAGTTTTAATATTTTTTGATATATTTTTCCCAATTATAAGTATTATTATGCATTTTTCCACTGTCCCTAGCTCCTTGCATCAATCCAAACAAGAGGGAGAACAAAATTAAAATAGGTCCTGGACTGCCTGGACTGGTCCAGGCAGTCTACTGGACCGGTCTGGTCCAGCCCGAGCTCGGGCTGGTGCTGGACCAGACCGGACCTCGGGCTGACTTGTCCAGCCCGAGATCCTATAAGGACCAGACCTCGGGTTGAGGCCTAACCCGGTCTGGTCCGGTCCATGGACAACCCTAGTATAAACAGTTATAAACTAATCCAAATTTGTAGGCGTTTTCCTTGGGTGACTCGCTGGATTGGGTGGGTCCAGGTTTCAATGTTGTGATCTGTTTAATAAGTTTAAAACGATAGTGTCCAACTTTCAATAGGTTTTGGGCTAAGTCATGGTCGAATATGCTGGAATAATCCCTTCCTGTTTTATTGACTTTAGTTTTAAGTATTGTGGTTGAAAACAAAACATATTATTATCAAATTGCCATGTAGTAATAGTAGTTTAGTTTGTACCCTGAATTTTTCTTAAAATCACGCACGAAAGGTTTGAAAGATAGTATGACAACAAACCAGAGACTCTTCCTTAAAAACTATCAAAAGGTAGTTTTACAGTGGTTTTTAACATAAAAGTAAGTATATTCTTATATTTCATAATTGGATACAAGTCTACTACTTCATTTTTATTTTTGCTGTATCTCTTTTTAAATATATAGTCCACATCAATTTTGTAAGTGTGAGGATCAAAGCATTACCATTTATTGCCTATAAATTCTTTTATTATGCAACTGTATATATTGGAGTGGTTCCACGTTAGTTTGTTATGGCAGGAAGATTATAGCAAATTACTAATTGCTTTTGATACTGCTAATAATTTTGTGTGATATAAAATCCAACATGATGTATGTATGAGTAGATGGTTGGATTTGTAACACATTACTGAAAGTCAAATGACTTATATATATTTCAAATGAGGCAACTAGACAAAGAAAATGGGTTGGATCAATAAACACACAATGCACAAATTAATATATATAGTAAGTTTATTTGGACGTTGCCTAAACATGTTCATGATCAGTTATTGTGAGCTGATGAGCTTTGAATAATCTTTTCTAATGTGTTCCTTACTTTTTATTCATTGATTTGTTAATTATATTTTAAGATAGGATTGGACTTTCAATACGTTCTCAACCACAAAAATTAGGTTGGATCAATAAATATGGTGTGAGAATAGTAGCAGGATAGCTAACACTTAATATTAGAGATGAGTATCCGGTTTTTTCGAATAGAGCTAATATTAAATACCGAACTGAAACCGATTAATCATATTAACCAAATTATTTTAGTTCAATTCGGTTAATAATCGTATTTTTAATTTATTATTTATAAAAAATGCATATCAAATAGTATCTATTAAATATAAATATATTATGTTTATTTCGGTTTAAACTGAATTATTTTTTAAATAACCAAACCGAAAACCGAAATTCTCAAAAAATAAAAAATGAATCTTAACCTAAAACAGAACTAAACGAACCAAAAAAACTAAATGAAATTCGGTTCGATTCGGTTCGGTCTTCGGTTTTGATTCTAATTTACTTATCCCTACTTAATATAATGCATGAATTATCACTTTTATTTGTTTATATAGCTCTTTTCTTGTATATTTTTATCCTATCACGTAATTCTTACATATATCATGCAATTCCTATTACTCTGAGATCATTCATTAATATATAGTTGCTGCACGGGAGGAATCTTCACTACTTGTAACAATCCTTTTTCTCGTTTTTGCGCATACAAACTGCATTGGAATTCTGTATTTGAAATTTTATGGGAAATTCTCTCTGATTGAGAATGTACGTTGTGAGTGGTGTTGAGAATATATATAAATATTAAAGACATCTTAAGTGATCTTATAATTATATATCAAAGATAAATCGAAACAGAATATATTTTTTTTACTTGTAAATATATATATATATATATATATATATATATATATATATATATATATATATTTTGGGCATAATCAACAATTTTGAACATACATAACACACAAATATATAATGTGTATTTACATTTTTATGGGATTATTAGTTACGCATACATATATAATAAATTTCAGAGTAAATACACTAAACACCCCCTCTGCTTTATCTAAATTAATCAAACCTTACCTTTATTTTGAAAACTTACATAAATCTCCTTTAGAATTAAAATGTATATTATACAAGCATTATCCCTTATAAATTTGAAATTTCATTTTCACCCCCCAATCTTTGGTTGACTGCTAATTTTGATCCTTAAACTTTCATTTTGACCAAAATACTCCTCCTTAACCTAAAAATTATTTTAACATTTATATTTTCTAACAAAATAATTTTTTATACAATAAAAAATAATTTAATGCAGATTACTTTCAAATTTTCTAATCTGTTATAAATTTAATTTATTAATTTTAATCCCATTATAAATTTTTATCATTTTAATTTTTCATGATGTTTATTATTACAACTATCTATTTAGGTTCCCTTTAAATGACTAAAGAATATTTCAAACGCATATTTTTATTTATCAAATAGTATAAGTTATTTAAGTTTATGAGATTATATAAATTATATTAATTTAACATTTAAAAATTTTGAAAACATTTTTTGTTACAAACTTTTTTGTTTTTTGCTTTTGTTACAAACATTTATAAACATATTCATTCAAGTAAATATTTATTTGAAGAATTAATCAAATTTTCAATCAAGTTTTTTATGTCTTTGTTAACTAAATTAATTATTTAAACTTATATTACAATATGAAAAAAAATCTTAAGCGTTTCAAAGAAAAATATTTAAACAAAATTTGAGATTTATAATGATAAAAGGTAAATTAGTAGATAAAATATAATTTAGTATAAATTTTTGTTAAAAAGCCATCCTTTTATAATATTCTTAGTAGAGTTAACAATTTGGACTTAATGTATATTTTCAAAATAGATGGGAGATTTTTGTAATAAAAGTAAATTTAAGGGAAGTTAGAGTGTTTTACTCTAAATTTCATTTATTACAAAAATAAAATTCGTTTCATATAGATATTAAAATTAAATTCATATGTAGTTGGTAGAAATTAAATCGGTTGAGGCAAACGTTGGGTGGCAATAGTCACAATTCTACCAGTTCAAGTCGAAGATAATTAAGTTGTTTTTTTTTTTAATAAAATGATCAATTAGATACAATGAAAAAAAAAACAGCTAGAGTCGATATAACTAGTTTAGGGAAGGGGGAGTTAGGCGTACATCAGTTTTATAGAAAGAGTAAGTAGAAAAAGATTGAAGTAGCAAGTTCACATCCTTTCCTATAGTGCCATTGACATTAGGGTGGACAAGGAGACCATTGAGCAAATTCCTCTTGTATGTAATGATACAAAGGTAGTTCAAAGGTGCATCTAATGAAGAAGCATATTGGATTATCTAGTGTAGAATTAGTCTGAGACACGAAAAGCAAAATAAGACGAGGATCAGTAGATTGCAACTTCACCCATTTAAAATATTGGGATAGCTTATTTTTAGCTTATAAGTACTTTTTACGTAATGGAGACATAACTCCTCTCACATACTTACCTCATATACCGTAAATTATAATTAAAAAACTGTTTTTAAAAGTTCCAACTGTTATTCCAAACAAGCTTTGGCTTACTCATGGCTTAGAAAAATTGTAGCAATATAGTACAAGTGGAATGCTTTCGAAACTTAACCTTTCTCATGAGGATTGTTCAGCCCCTTGTAGACCTGAGGATGTTGTGAAAATAAAAGCTGGGAAAAGTAGAGAGAGGAGTACGTACTTGTGGAGAGAGCATTAGAATGTGAGAAGAGTCCTGCCAAGTACAAATCTCTACGAGGTATCGAAAAGAACCCCGGAACTCCTGAATTACTTGGTCTGGACTGCTTTTAAAACCTCTGTGATGAGTCAGATTTCGCTTAAACCAAATAAGATTTAGAAGGATGATATTATTCCTTTTAACATTGTCAAGTTATTGTCCAAAAATAGTCGATGCAATGAAAGCCCTGATCATGGATTATGTCTCTAGCTATGACCTTAATGGCCTCAAGGAGCCTTGCTTTTGTCGTTATTGATTGATGTTATGCTTCTTATGTTGGTGCGTTGAAAAATCTGATACTTTGGGTCTATAGTATTCTGGTAGCTGTTTCTATCTCTCTATTTTAATGGGTGTGAATATTCGTAAAATTGGATCTTCATGCTCGAAATGTCATCTTTATACGTTATCGATATGGGAAATCATGAAATCAAAGCCCTTGTTACCCAACATGCCTCAGTTGTTTCCAATTGGATCCGTTCTGTTACATTCCAACAGTTAATACTCCACTTCAAAAGATCTTCAATATATATATCTAACTATATGTATATTATAGGCAATAACATTTATATATAAAATTAGAATAATAAATATGAACTCTATTTATTTGGCGACTTTATCTTTTGCCCTTCAAATTTGTGGGCTAAGTCAGGGGGGAATATGCGGGAATTATCCCTTATCCATTTTATCACATTGACTTTGGTTTTTAAGTTTTGAAGTTGAATAAAACATATTATACTCAAGGGTTAAGGTATAGTACAAAGAATGGACTCAACACAATAAACTTTTATAATTGGGAGCAAAAATGCACTTAAAAACTTTAAAATGATGTAAAAATGTCACAACCTATTGTTGTCCAAGTGTAAAAAAATAATGGATTATGGATGTTAGGTCCCATAAATAACTGTTACATTTTTGTACTCCTCCGCTGGCTACTTAATATAAGACATATTTGAAGAGTTGATTTTGATCCTAAATATAAGACATAGTTTACATATTTATTAGTTTTCTCCTAATTTACCTCTATCAAATACAATAATCAAGGAAAAGAATGAATGATGAAATTAAAGAAGATGAATAGGATATTTTAGAAAATACATATCATATTAATTAACTCAAACTAACTTTCTTAATCTAATCAAATTAGGTAACTATGTCTTATATTAAGGATCAGATGAGTACTTACAATTTTATAATCTTGTGTTTTTACATCTAATAAAAGCTTATGGTGTCAAGGTACTCATTTGCAGACTTGCATCTTAACCTTATAATTAAACTGCAATGGAGTAGTAATTCAGGGTTTGTATTAAAAACAAATCCACCGAAGGTCTCAAAGGTAATTGGTGACAAAACGGCCACAACCTGCAAAACGGGCATCCATTTGAAAAGAGATATATCATTTTAGGGGTTTGTATATTTTCCGTTTATAAAATGAACGTAGAGGTTCCGTACGTTAAAAGATAGCTAAGAAAATATGGCTTTGTATGACACTTGGGGGATATCTTTGGTTTGGTTTTGGTGTTTTCTAATGTAAAACCTATTTTATAATTAGATATGAGTCTACTGCTTCATTTTTCTTTTTGATATATCTCTTTCCAAATGCATAGACTACATTCATTTTGTAAGTGGAGATGATGCGTAAGCATATCTTGGATATGTTGTGAATACTTTTGATGTTATTTTCATTTTTAAGTTTATGAACTAAATTGCTTCACTCACCTCATTGTTTATGTTGGCAAGTTGAACAACTTGAGTTAAGTAGTATAAGGTGTATTGGTTGGTTAGTTGAGTGACCATTATCTATATAAATGGTCATAATTAAAAGAGAGAATAACAATTGGGTCTCTCAATTCCCCAAATGACGTTATCTTCCTTTAATGAGGTTAGATTAATGATAACCGAAGTGTGCCATGCTGCTCTTATTTGAAGAATATACATATATTTTTCTAATTACTCTTGTTAATAATAAGAAGGAAATCGACGAGTTCTTTACAAGCTTATTAATCAACTTTATTTTTAAGCTTAATTATATTTTTTCAGGACTTGTCTTCCATGACTCAGAAAGTTAAAATTGAATGACTACTTAATAGTCCTGTTAATAACTTATTATTACTTGTGCCTCAAAAGGAGTAAGTAATTGGAACACAATAAAAACATCGTCCTTCTTGTCCTCCAACTTCACCAAAGTGGCCTTCACTATACTTCCCCAAGAATACAAGTCAGCTCCTCCTAATTGGTGCTGAAAATATAGAATGAAATAAACAAATCACACTTAAGCATCAACAGTAAAATAACCCCAAAAAAATAATAAGTACATAAACAATACTAGTTAAAATGATCAATCCAACATCCTAATTATGAATATGTCGTTGAAGTTTGATTCATGATAAAGGTAAAAAGATAAACTGAAGAAGTACATAAGAGGCAATACATACATTAGTGTTACATAAAAGGGAAGTCATAAATCAAGCCTGTCAAAGGAAGATATAAAAAACAATTGGAATGAAGTAGTGTTGTCAATAAAGATATTAATAATCATCCTAAGAATTTAAGAATAAAATAAGGAAGATAGGATATAATAATAGACACAAGCATTAAAATGGTAGAGGCAATACATCAGTGTATGGCTTGGAGAGAAATTATGTTGTGAACAGCATATGATTCCCTTTCCTCTACTGTCCATCTTTCTCTGAGGTAAAACGGTTTATGTTTACTTTCTTTGTTACACATCAGTGCCCTTCTATCGTGTTAAAAACTACTTAAAGATATCCCAAGTGATTTTATAATTATCGAAGGTAAATTGAAAGAGAATCTGTTTTCTTTTTTACTTGAAAATATTAATCACAATCAACTACATTTTGAAAACACAGACATATTATATGATTATTATTTACTAAATTGGCATACATCCATGCATAATGTTCGAATATATATATATAAGAAGGAAGGTCGATCAGGATAATTTATTCAAGTCTAAAATTTATCTTTGCATTAAATCATCAATATATATTATTTATATATTTAAATTAAATTTCAGAGAAATTCCGTAGGTAATTTTATAATCATCGAATGTAGGTTGAAAGAGTATCTTTATTTTTTAAAAAAATAAAAAGAGATATATCTATATTTTTAGGTTGTTTAATGTTTAACATAATCAACTGCTATGAACATACGTGTCAATGTGTGTATGATTATATAATTATTACTTACTAAATCGGCACACATTTATAATAAATTTAGTATTTCTCATTCAGGTATGGGTCTTGTAGGCAATATTAATAAGCTTGTGCGTAATTAGTATTTCTCCATTTAAAATAGGGAAAAAGACCATACTAATACAAATAGTGAAGGATAGAGAGGTGCTTTCAATTTCAAGAACCTCTATAACATAATAGTGCTCTATTAGTCTTTTTTGAAATTAAAAGAAAATGATAGAAATGTTTTTCACACATTTTTTTTTAAGAAGTAACCCCTAGCCCCACTGGTGACCGCCAACCACCACTGGATAGTGGCTAGCGATTTTCCCCGCCAAAGCTCCGGTGATTGGTCGGCCGGCCATCGTTGCCGGACCTCCAACGAGAATAATTGATCATTTTTAAAAAGATAATTGTTATTTTCATATCTAAAGTTATTATTTTCAAATCCAAAATTTGATAAATCCATATCGAGTCTAGTAATTAATCCATGCATGCCTTCTCATTCTCACAAATGGTCTTTTGTTAATGGATAGTTGTCATTTTCATATTTAAAGTTGTTATTTTCACATCAGAACTTGATAAAAATATATCTATTAAGTGGTCATTTTTAAATGGATAGTTGTCATTTTCATAGCCATAATTATTATTTTCAAATCCAAACTTAATAAACCCATATCAATTCTAGAAATTAATTTATACTTGTTTTCTCATTTTGGTTATTTTTAAATGTATAGTTATCATATACATATCTAGAGTTATTGTTTTTACAAAAATCATCACCACCTTCACCATCGAGCCTTACCATTTCCAACCACCACCACCATCTTCGATTACCTTCTTCTTCACCTTTGATGTCTTCTCTACCACCAGAGAGGAAGCAGACTTTCGAACCCAGCTTGGACCTGGAGATTGGAGGCACAATTTTGGAATGAAAGGGAGAGGGGAAGAGGAAATTGGACCACCATTGACGGCACCATTAAGATTCTCCACCACCAACTTCTTCATTCTCACATACCACCATCACCAGAGATTGCGCCCTTTCACTCCACCACTTCCACCTTCGGTTTCATTCTCTTTCCTCTACAACCATTGGACCTTCACCAACATTTCCGACCACCTCTAGCCCTCTCTCTTTCACCATAGTGCCTTCTTCTTCAATACAAATTTCATCCCAGATTCTCCTTCACTTATTTCCTTCTTTCATCCTAGACTTCACTTTCTTCATTAGTGTCATTCATGGCAAAATGTCAGTGGCGATGAAATGCGGAAAATTGAACGAACAAGGTGGGAAGGTTGAAAGAAGTGTGAGGGTGTTTTTATCATTTGCTTTCAATTTCAAAAAGACATGACATCTCATAGGGTTGTTGAAATTGGAAGTACCTCTTTATCCTAATTTACCATTTTAAATGGTCTTTATGCATCTTTTTCCCTTTAAAATATTGAGTTAATATAATATTTGATCTATTAAATTTACCTTCATTTTGATTTTAGTTACTTAATTTCAAACCACATGTTTGGACCTCTCAAACTTCAGTTTATTTAAAGCATTGGTTCATGTAACTCAATAAAAATCTGGATCATTTTGCCTCTAGAGGGACCTAAATCAAGGGTTTAAAATTTGAGGACCAAAACCAAAATAAGGATAAATTTAAAGGGCCAAAGATAGAATTAACCCAAAAATATTTGACTGCTTTTAATCTAATAATACAAGTCCTCTTTTGTATTGTTCATTTGAAACTAGCAAAGTTGGCATGTAGATCATAGATTATGCATTTCTCCCACACTAAAAAGTTGGCTCTGAATTGGCTACACAAATAGATATTCTGATAGTCTGAAAGTAAAAGGGATATCTTTGATTTGTTGTGAATGGTTATTAGAATGTATTTCCTCTAGTCCTTCATATAAAACATATTTAAAGAGTTGATTTTGATCCTAAATATGAAATAAATTTTTTAAATTATTAAGTTTTTCTTAATTTACCCCTATTGAAACTCCCACAACAATAATCAAAGAGGAAAGGAAATGAAGGAATTGAGGAAGATAACTAGAACATTTTAGAAAATACATGTTATATTAACTAACTCAATTAAATTTTTTAATCTAATTAAATTAGATAAATATATCTTATATTAATAACCAAAGGCAGTATAATTTTATGTTCATTTTCAAGTTTATGAACTAAAATTTATAAAACCACATTCATGGGCTCTTAGATATGAATTGTTAAGCACAATGTAAACAGAAGCTGGTCATGGCCAGTTTGGTTGGATGGTTTAATTTTATGGGAAGAGGATGCATATTTTACTTTATGTGCTTCAATTTTCTGGAGAATTGTACATAAAGGATGATTAAAATATAGCAGCTAAATAAATATTAGATGTTTTCCCTACCCTGTAAAAACTTGTCTTTTTAAAGACTATAGGGATTCAAAAACCAACAAGTTTCACAATTAGCATCATAGATATCTGCACAAGATTTTTTCTTGAAGTCCCATACGTAATGGGATGCTCAATGAGGATATTTAAGTGGGGTTGGCTCTTGTACTTCAATAGGTTCCACTTTGATTGATTTATGTCGAAGAAATTGTCATTTAATAAGAATCCAAGGATTCTGATTCAGCTGGCACCTTGTCTTGCTGGCGCAACCTCTTGAGTTCACCTTCAAGTGCCAATTTTGCAGAATCTGCCATCTCTGCATTCTTTAGAGCCATCTCTGTTGCTGCTTTTATTTCCTCAATTGCCTTCAGATTTGCTTCTAACTTCTTGTCTGCTTCGCTTTGTCTCGCCTTGATTGCTTCAACTTGAGTCATTGCAGCCAGCTCTGCCTTCTCCACAAGATCAGCACATTCCTTCACTTTCCCTGTCACTGACTCAAACTTCTCAACAGAAAGTTTGATCTTACCATGATCTTGATCTGAGTTTGTCGCATCACTGGCTTGATCATTGTTATTTCCTTGCATCTCAGACAAGATCTTCATCTCCTCAAGGGCTCTTTGTTCTGCTGCTTTAACTTCTTCAGCCTCTTTTAGCACAATCTCGAACTTCGTTTCGAGTTCTTGAGCCAAAGCTCGCGCTTGCTCGGTTTCTTGCTTCAGCTCAAGTGTTTTCTGGTTCATCTCTTCTGCTTCCCTTTTTGCAGCCTCTGTTTCCTCTGTTAGATTCTGTATTTTCATGCTTTGTTCTTGAAACAACTCAGCAGCTTTCTCCAACTCCTCAATGTTTGCTTCTCCTTTACTCTTCTGGAGTTCATCTTCGATGTAACCGGCAAGAGCTTCTGATTTTTGTTCCTTGTCCTTTAAGATTCTTTGATCAATCTTCACATTTTCTAATTCATCCCTCAACAAAGCCACTAAGTTTCTCAGAGAGCTTTCTTCTTCAGCAACCTCTCCTAATGTCTTTGTGGCTTCCCTGAGCTCTGAAGTTATGGCTCTTGCAGCATCCATATCAGAAGCATGTGCCTTCTTCATCTGTTCTTGCAAGACTTCAATCTCTGCACTTGTTTCATCAAGTTTCGCCTCAAGTTCTTCGGTATTCACTTCGGGTTCGTATTCATTCATCAAAGTTTCCATCTTTGCCTCTGCTTCTGCCTTACCATTCTGGTAAGATTCATATTGAGCTTCCCTCTCTGCCATGGCATTTGCTTGTTCCTCTTGAGCCTGTAAAGATGCAAGCTTTAGCTCCTCAACAGAAGTTTTCATGGCTGCAATCTCCTTTGAGAGCTCACCGATCCTCTCCGAGTTCAACTTGGCCGACCGCTGGGCTTCTCCGGCGGTCTGGAACGCCGCCAGCTTCGCCTCCAAAGCCGCGTCGAAATCTTGCCTGATCTTGGTGAGTTCTTGCTTGGCAGCATCAAGTTGTTTCACAGTTGTTGTGTATTCCTTCCTTGCATGCTCAAGTTCAAGCTTCCAAGCTTCAAAGCCAACTTCTTTCTGGGATTTCGCCCTTTCGAGTTGCTTGGCTTGATTCTTCACAGCTTCTGCAGCTTCCATGGCGGCTTCCTTGGATTCTCTGACATTTGTCAGCTTCGTTGTGAGATCTTGGAGTGTCACTTTTGCCTTCTCAAGCTCAGCAAGTGCTTTAGATTTTGTTGCCTCAGCACTCTCAAGCTGTTTCTTTATCTTGTTCAGTTCTCTCTGTGCCAACAGAAGCTGTGTCTCCTTTTCCAGAACATTCTGCAAATCATACAAAAAGATGCTTTCAACAACATTATTAGATGCTTTCAACATTATTATTTGCGGTGTGCTTTGGAATCAAAGGCCATGAGAAACAAGACTTTCTCGAATTGGCTTGAAATAACGAATGACATGTATTACTAATCTACTACAGGGAAAATCATTGTTTAGTCCCATATAAACAATGTAATCATTAAAAACTCCCATAATAAGGAAGAAGCATGCACATGTTATTATTTTCTGCATCAAAATTTGTCATTACTTGCTGCTTACTTGTTTTGGGACATTCTAGTGATTAGATTCTTTGTGACACCGAATAATAATTTTCCTTTAACCATATTAAATCTCAAAAAATGCTATGGCAAAAGCTCTTGCCATGAGAAGAGGTTTCCTCCAAATATGAGAGATTATAGTATATTTGATCTTCAATATAAGAGCCAGATAATTAATTTAAAAATATTAACTAAATTAGTTAAGTTTGTTATTAGTAACAAATGTGTGTTGACTTCTCCAAAATGTCCTCTTTAATCATGTGCATTATTGAAACTACTCATTAATAGAAATCCCTTTCATAATGCAATCAACATGGATATTCTAAGAAAATATAATATCAATTTAAATGATAAAATAGATTAAAATATTATATTTAGGAGATCCTTGGCTAGCCTTGTCTAGCTCATATATGAATGCCAACGAGGTAGGCATCATGATATGACAATTTGAGAGTTTAATTAACATCAAAATGTGTGGATGATGATGAATATGGCTATGTTTCATAGGTTTTTGATGCATAATTAATTACCTCGGATGATTTTCTCCTGATAGAACGTTTTTCCTTGGAGACAGCAACTTCACCGAATAAACTGACAGCAGCTTTCACAGATTGAAATGGTGCCCTCGTGTCGATCTCTCCAACCTCTCCCCTCGGAGAACTCATATCCTTTGATGAATCTATTTTCCTGAAGTTCACCATTTTCTCTTCTTCTGCAGCAAAAAAACTGTTGCAATATGAGCCAGCTATGAAATTAAACACAGACAGAGAAAGACATGTTAAAATTATGATGAAATTACCTTAAAGTTTAACGCTTTCTGGAGAAAATGATGATGATGATTGAAGTGCAAGAAGGAAGATGATGAATTATTATTTGGGAAGGGAAAAGAAGATTTGTTGGACCTTGAAAGAAACCCAGACAGAAAACACACAGGTTTCTTTTAATGTCCAACGTTTGGATTATTGAGTGTATTGACAGTTCTTAGGCCTTTGAAGGAAAAAAAAGAAAGTCTCCAAAATTATGACTGGTTTCTGAATTGGCTTTGCTATTTTGGCTTCTGAGAATTACACAGGTTTGTGGTGGTGATTATAACAGTAAATGCTAACCATACAGGGTTGCAAGATTATAGAAGATAAGGGGGGAAAACAGACATTATTTTCTCTCTCTCTCTCTGTAATTGAGAAATTTATGGAGGTATTTTGTGGAGATGATGGTAGATCTTAAAATATGACACGCTGTGACATTTCATGGTGATCAACATGGTTCAAAAGTTTATACTTTATAGGCACGTTTGGTCTATAAAAGGAAAATATTTACTTTGGTTACAGAGTAGCATTTTTAGAATCCACATTCCTTATGAGCAGGGAATGCTCATCTCCAAAATGAGGGGTTTTTTAAATTTTTTTTCATTAATTTTTTTATTAGTTTAAGTTAAATTGTATTTAACAACTTAAAGTATTTTTTTAGTAACATCTAATATCTTAACTTAGTTAATTTTTAGTGCATTTGGCTCCATAGAGTATTTTTTCAGTTAGTTAGTGCTATTGGGAAATAATTAATAAAAACTCAATGGTGCCAGATGCACTAAAAATGAATTAATTTGAGATGTTGTGTGCTACTGAAAAAATATTTCACAATATTGAGTGATACTGCAAATATTTTAGGATATTGGGTGTTATTAGAAAAATATTTCGGGATACTAGCGGGTACTGAAAAAATATTTCTAAATGTTGGATATAGTAGAAATTAATTAATTTGGATACCGAGTGCCAAAAAATATTTTAGACTATAGCATAAAATTTAATCCAAATAAATAAGATTATATAAAAAAAAATTAAAAAAGAAAAGAAAAAAAGGTCCCATGCTCCTGCAGTTTTAGGGTATGAGCATGCCCTGCTCATAGATTCGCTCAACAGGGCATGTGGACCTGTATTTTTATCAAATTAAGATTCATATTTGAGAAACATGTCATTTTTGTTAAAAAATTTAGACATATTCATAGAATTCTCTTAAAAAAAATTAAATGATAATAAAAGCTCTCAATTATTAATCAATATCAATTCATTACTTCATTTGAATATACAATCCCTTTTATGTTTATTACTTAAAGGAAATTGAGTAAAGGCTTTACATTTAAACTTGTTTTTAATTTGATAGAGTATAATACAATAGAATAAAATTATATATATTAAAAAAATCAAGTCCAGCTACGATTAGCTAATCCAAACACACACTTATATATATTAATTCACACAAATTCGCCCCCTCCAAAATAAATACATCCTTCTAATTTAGTTAAAAAAAATGAACATTCTCAAAATAATGAGGTACTAATTCTTCGTTCCATAAAAAACCAATAACCCAATTACATAGGTTTCACTTAAGCTTTTTAATTTTGTTGTAATCCTTCTTGGTTTCCTTATTCATAAGTTAAACTTGCAGCTTTTCGCAAACATGTTGGTTTACTCACTCATCAGTACTCCTACATTCTTTAGAAGATAAATAAGTATCTCATCATATCATTTTATAAGGAATATTCTCTTTCATAAGAGTAGTCTTTGATATAAAAAACAAATCCTCTTTTTCTGAAAATTTAAACTAGACATTCTAGTATTACCCTCATTAGATATATCATTAGATATATGATACTTATTATCTTTCTACAATAAATTGCACCCGTTATCTTTCATACATACTCTTTTTAAATAAGGGTATAATTGAAAAAAATATATAAAAAAAAATACACATTTATTATTTTTAACTAATATTTTGATTTGTATAATTTTGATAATTATTCCTTATAAAAAAGATAAGAAAGATAAGAAGGAGTATAACACATGACTACTCAATTCCTTATCAACGACATGAGTGACAAGGGCTTTCATCATTCAAGTAAATGTCCGAATGTTGGAATCCCAATTTTTGTATATATGTCCCAGTAATTGAGAGAGACCTGTCCTTTACCCTCATTATTTTGGAGAGAGGAGGGTGTCTTCATTGACCTTCCTTTCCATCTACTTTCCTAAGCATTGGATCAATATCCAATAGTTGAGATTTAATATTTGATAATAATATATTAAAATCTTAAATAACATTTTAATAAAAATCTACAGAGCTGAAGTATTTAAATATAATTGTTAAAATTTAATGTTAATAAAAGTTTGAGGAAGTCTACTCCTTGTACCTCTTCTAAATAAATACACTACAACAGCAAGAAGATGTGAAGCAGAACTAAGGCTATTTCCTTCTTCAAACAGAATAACATATCAATAACTATACATTTTGTTCTCCAACAATCCTCATAATGATGAAAGTCCAACCCTGGAAACTGGCCTGCAAAATGCAAGAATCTCCATAGTATTTTTCACATTTGTTTACAAAAGAAAAGAGCATAAAACATTTATTTATTCTGAATTGCTAATGATCATTTATACAGAATACCTAACTAATAATCATCTTTCCTTTCCTATAAAAGACTCAAATCTTCTCCCTCTCATTGGAGTTCAATGTTAGGTGTTTCATTGACAGTTTTGAATACAAGTCAAAACCCACTTTAACTGTAAAGCTTTGTTATTAAGTAAATATTCATGAATAATATCATTCTAATATTCAACAAAATAGCTAGGCCACAAGAATTAAAAGAATTTTCCAGATTTTAAAAAAAAGAAAAGAAAAAGGATTACATGAGCTCAAAGATGAGAGCAGACGCCCCTCCTCCTCCATTGCAGATAGCAGCAACCCCATACTTGCCTTTCTTTTGTCTCAAGACCTGTGTCACAAAACTCGGCTAACATATCCTCAAATTTGAAAAATAATACTCTCTTTGATCTTTAATATGGGACATAGTTAAGTTAAGGAAGTTAGTTAAGTTAATTAATATGACATGTATTTTCTAAAACATCCTAATTATCTTCCTTAACTCTTTCATTCCATCTCTTCCTTGATTATTATTGAGAGAGCATTAATAGAGGTAAATTAAGAAAAAAATGACCAATATTGTAAATAGGTCTTATATTTATGACCAAGATCAACTCACAACTATGTCCTATATTAAGAACCAGAGGGAATAACAACAATATCCAAGGATAAGAGCTTTATTTCCAATCTCCATTTATGCTGCAGTAGTGAAGACCCAAAATCAGAGAATTCATAATATGTAAAAGTTATTAATCGTGAAAATGAGACTTATAGATCCATAACTTAAATATCTTAATGACAAATATGAACCTTGGATCGTGTTGTTGTTGTTGTTGTTGTTGTTATTGGAAGTTCAACAAGTTACATATGTTGCTGGCATAAAACACCAGCCTTATCATTCTCAGCAACTTGAAGACACCATACTTGGAGGTTGGTTGAACTATATAGGAACTGACAATACTAGATGAGCAAATCAAGGTTAAGAATTACCCCCAACAATGTTACTAAGATACGAGCTCCACTGCAACCCAATGGGTGTCCCAATGATACAGCTCCACCATGCACATTAACTTTCTCCTATGTTGAATCCAAAAAGACATAATCATCTATCAGATTTAAGCCCTTAAAATAATGAGGACAGGCTAGAGAAAATTAGAAGGAAGAAACAGCATATCAGCTTGGGGAAAAAAAAAAATAATCATCCATCAAAAGAGCAGCAGTATCAGCACTCACAGGATTAAGACCAAGAAGCTTTTGATTTGCAAGAACCACGACCTGCATAAAAGAAATCATGCGGTATGAGATCATGTAATTTTCACCCATTTTATTTTGTAACAATGTGATGATTATATGGGAATTAATGTTTGTAATTTGGGGAATTGAGATAACTTATGACTATGAATAGGTATCCTTCATCCTTGTGAGATGAGGATGACCATCCTTTTCTGATTTTATTTGGGCTGCTTGTGAATAGGCATCTACAGTAAGTTACTGCCGCTGCCCCGTTATTATAAAAATATTGAATTAATTTTGGAATTTTGAGAATTTAGTTCCTTCTCTTTTATTCCCTTTCATGTTCTAGGTCAAGATTCGACAACACGAGTACAAGAGCCTAAAATGTGAGTAGAATGTATTCTTACAGAGAAGGCTTCATTGATTTCATAATAATCAATTTGAGAAGCCTTCAAACTAGCATTTGATATGGCTTTTGGTATTGCTAGAGCTGGAGCAGTTGTGAATATCTCTGGTGCCTGCCAAGAGAAACTCACTTCAAGCTTTGATCTGTTCACATTAAACAAGGCCAAGAAAATTTCCAATAACCTGTCATAGCACCTGAGCTGCATCTGCATATCCCTTTATCTTAGCTATTACTTGCAATCCAAGCTGAAGTGCCTTCTCTCCACTCACTAGCACTAATGCAGCAGCACCATCACTGGTCAAGTCAATACACTAATTATCAGCTAAAGAGCATGCAGTTAAGAACCTTTATGATCACGGGTCGCGTTTGCCATGCCAAAACTGACTTTTTCAGTTGAAAAAGTCCATATACATCTAAAATGAGGTTCGGCATAGCTTTGAGGGCAACTGATTTTTTGTTCAAAAGAAATTTTAAAGTTGAGGCAATCTTTTCTGGCTTTTAGTTTTTCTTTAGATTTGAATATTCTGAAACTGACTTTTCAATATATTATCATCCAAACAAGTTTTTGTCAAGCGACTTTTTTATGAAAGCCTATCCTAATATAAATCACTTTACACACCCTAACTCCAGTCTGCAAAAGTCGGTTGGGATAAAAGTCATTTTTGCAAACATTAATCCAAACAATCACTACAATATCCTTAAATTACAGCATGGTATACAATATAGTCAAACTTTTTGCAATGGCATATGAAATCGTCCCCACAAAATCGACATGGATATTAATAGAAATATGCATTGGAGCCAACTGGCAAACCTATCTAGCTCAATCTATCAGGTTAGTCACCAAATTAACAAAGGCAAGAGCATATGATCAAGTATCAGAGTTTTAGTCTACTACACTGAAGGCTGATACAGGCCATGTCACATGACAAGGGACCAGAATAAAGATGGACTTGTGCTCGAGTACAAGGCGTAAGCCTTACTCAGCTCAACCAATAAGCAGGTCTATTGCACATATACGAGTATGCTGAAAGACATGTCATAAGGGAAGAGAAAGAGAGGACCTTATGGTAGAAGCATTGCCTGCAGTTACAGAGCCCCCATCCTCCTTGAAGCTTGGCCTAAGCTTCTTTAACTTTGCAGCATCAAACTAGTGACAATTAAACAAATTATGAAAGATATCAAGCGAAATGCATAAATTCCCACCATCTTCCAGAAGTCATAAGGAACGTGGATCAAGTTAGTTCCAAATAATGTGAAAAAATTTGTACACCTTATCTATTTACCTTTCCCAAACATTCATCTTTATCAATAAGGGTGGAAGACTTCCCTCTTCCTGTAGAAACTGCAACCTGCAAGTGCAGATAGTGGCATGGAAACCACATCGAAATCATTTCATATTCTCAACAATGTAACATGATTAAGAATTAGCAAATCAAACCGGAACTATCTCCCATGCAAAATGACCAGAATTTTGAGCAGAAATTCCTCTCTTATAGCTTTCTATAGCATAAGAATCCTGAAAAACAACACGATAAGGTAGAATGGAACAGAAATACAAATTTTAGATTGCAAGACAAAAGGATGTGAAAGCAGGGAGGACTAATGACATGCGAAATGTGGGTAAAACCAAAACTTAAAAAAGTATATCAATATATAAATATTGTTCAACTCAATTTTACGTCTAAATAACAAAAAAACCACAATTGACATTGCCAAGCAACTAGACACCAACACAAGAAATAAAAAGCATGTTGATAGTAGTTTAGGACAACAGAGTCAATTAAATGACCTAGCAAAAATATTTAAAAATATCAAGTAAAAGAACAAGAGAGAATGAAATACACTACAAAAGTTTAACATACAGTTCACCAATGAGTAATACCTGCTCCTCTCTTGTTATGGCATGAAGATTAGCACATAACTCAGCACAAACACCCATGCTGAAGTCATTATAAACATCCCAAAGGCCATCCTTGATCATACCATCAATGAGGGTATCGTGTCCTACCTGAGATCCCTTCCTGTTTTAGGCAGAAAAATGAGGTTGAAGTTTATGAAAGTCAGGCTTAAACAACAAAAACTACTAATTTCACAGAGGTACAGCTAGATAGAAGATTATTAGCAACCAAACATGAAAACCATGTAAAGATTTTCTGATGTGGGACTTAAGTTGCATACTTGGTATTGGGCCTTAATATAAACTTTTATGAACCAAGGCTCCAAATTAATTTCTTAAAATACTACCAAGTGAATGATTAATTATAAGAGTGGCAAAGTAAACATCAAACCAACATAGCAGCAAAAGTAATTCCTCCTGTTATCCCCAACACATTCCTTCAGCTTTCTAAAGCATGAACTTTTTACCAAGAGTAAATGTATCGTTGTGTCAGTGATTTAGGAAAGAAAGGAAAACCTTGCTTCTACAATATACTTGGGTGCATTAGACATGCTTTCCATACCACCAACCACAACAACATCGTGAATACCCGATTGTATTGTCAGTGCTGCAAGCATAGTAGCTGCAACAAAAAAAAGGTGAATAGATGCACAACTTCACCTCTCATTCACAACAATTTAAATTAAAATATTTTTAAACTCCGATGACCTTTTAATAAATAAAACAAAGCCCACCTTTTATCCCTGCCGAACAAACTTTGTTAACAGTAGTGCAGATTACTGATGTAGGTATGCCCGCACCTAATGCGGCCTGTCTGGCAGGGGCTTGCCCTAAATTTGCAGCTAGAACATTCCCAAAGAACACCTCTTGCACAAGTGATGGATCAACATTTGCTCTCTTGAGAGCAGCTGAAGTTTTAAGCATGGGAACTAATATTAAAATACAGCATACATAGCAGAGTATACATGTATAGCAGAAAACATTAGGAAGAGCTTTTATTCTTTCATCAGGATAAGATTTCTAGTAGCTCGTTTTATTTCTATTCAGGTTGTTTTCTTTTTTGGGGTTAGATGTGTCCCAGGCATGTCAGGATTTATGTTCAACAGTTCTCCAAGTTGAAAGGATAACCTTTTTTTCTTAATTACGATACATCTGAACTCGTATCAAACAAAAGTGTCGACTGCATGTTGTAGTAGTTCATGGAGATCAACGCATCAAACACAACTTCATAGCTCAAAATATAGGGGGAAAACATATTTTCTTGTTAACGTTAACTGAATTATACTCTTTTCCTCACCGATGATGATGATGATGAAGTGTTAAAAATACAGAAAAGTTCAATAGTTTTACCCTTAATAGCAATAGAACCAAGCTCCGTCGCTGAAAGAGAAGAAAGAGTGCCAAGGAAAGCACCAATTGGCGTCCGCGCAACACCAACAACTCAAACATCTGTAATCAGATACACCCAGAAGACCCAAGCTCAGCAAAAGGCTAAATAATTGATAAAAAGACTTTAACTGAGGAAAACTATTCATATGAATCTGTTGTTTTTCTTAATACGCAGAAGCTCACTACTTTCAGGAAACATATCAGTAAGCTAATGAAGGACAGACAAACGTTGCCTATGAATTTATGTGATGAAATGATATAAATAAATGATGATTCTGTCAAATCAAATTAAAGTATCAAACCAAACCTCGTGGCTTTACAGAATCGAGACCTGGGGTCATTGAACCGTCGGGAAAGATAATCAGAACAGAAAGGAGAAAGCTTTTGACAACAAAAGGATCAATGAATGATCATGAGCTAAGAAGTGAGAGCAAATACGAGGCTGCCAAAATTGAATTACACGATAGCAAGCAGGTAACTATAGAAAGTAACTATAATTGCTGGGCAAAGAAGAACTCGGTTCATAGTATTTCATAATTTCTTTCTCTCTTTTTTTTCCTTACCTAACTTATCAGAGTCGAGATATGAATACCTTTTCTAAGATAAAAGGTTAATTACTTCACCGCTACATTATGGGACATTGGGACCAACTCCTTCCTCCCAACCCTTGTTAGGTCACAATTTCTTTTTAACTTGTGTAAGTGCGTGATTCTAGTGTTTTCTAACGTAAAATCCTATAATCTCGTCCCTAGTTTTCTTGCATGCCATCATCGGTTGGCCACGAGACACACATTGAGCATCTGGTTAGAGGCGAAGGTTGTTGTGTTCCTTCAAAAAGAGACTGCAATTGAAGTAGCGCGATCAAGTGAACGTAACATTTGCATCAAGACTAGATACTTTTTAGATATTAGAATGTATGTTTAATAACAAGTTCATTGTAGACCGGACCAAGTTATATATATATATATATATAGACAGAGAGATACATTTACATGGAGTATGTCATTGGCGCTAAATTTGGATTTTTTTTTTTTTTGAATTAAAAAGACAGGCACTTGTGGCCTAGTGGAATCAAACATGCAACCTTCGTAGAACATCCATCACTCTAAATTATAAGGCCTTTGGTCTAAAGTCTAAACTTAAATATTTGTTTGTCCTCTAAATAAAGTTGCAAGTGAAAGTAATATTTGCCTCAAGAAAACACAAAAAGCAAAGAAAAGAGAAGCACCAAGATAGCGACGTCAAACTTCTGTAACCGGAGGATTTTAATAAAATAAATTAAGTCTCTACATACAAGACCAACGTTAAATTTTCAGGGCTCAAGTTAGCAAAATTCTACACATGATCACTTCTAAAATCATATATTCCTAAAAAGCTTTCAGAGCCAGTCATAAAACACGCCTAAATGTGAGATTGATGCGGGTAGCTTCGGCTTTAGCTCGTTTAGGCACAGAATGATGCCAATCCCGTTGTGTATAACCTCTCATCACCAGTAGTGATCCATGCTTGAGTGTAAATGTATGTTTATCCGCATGATTGTTCTTCTTCAATCGCTTCTTCGCAGGTTCTTCGCTTCCATTTCCATCTACACATCCAAACCAAAATATTAATTTTCTTTTGGGAACAATTCTGGCTTTTGTGTTACACAGACAATGTACTTCATAATCCAGAAATGCAAAACGAAAAATTAATGTAATCAAACATGGCTACAGGGCAAGGACTCTGTAAACATGATCCGGGAGCCTTTCAACACAGAAACATAAAACTGGACTTTAAGGGTCTGTTTGATTCTGTTGGGTTCATCATGCAACGAGGTTTGGAAATCTCAAGCTCAATACTTGATTTCTTTTCATTAAAATGATAATTTATTGCAGGATCAAACAAGCCTTAGATCATCCTAATCATTAAGAAGCCAGAAACAGAAAAGCACAAAATCAACGTGGAACTGCAATGCTAAATTTAAATTCAGTCATTTCACCCACAAAAAAAAAAAAAAATTCAGTCAGAGAGAAATACATACCATTAGATCTTTTACTTGGTTTCTTCTTCAAAATGAACTCACGGTCACATCCAAAAGACACTGAAGCAATTTCAGGGGTTGGTCCATATAGCTTCTCATCATCGGCATGCCAACCAACATAGTCATTACCACCTTTATACCTATTTATGAGTAAACTATTAAAACTACTCCCGGGAAGAGCTTTATGGACCTTCAGAAATAAGGGAGGTGTTAAGTACTGTTAATGAAGGCTACCAAAATTATCAAAAAAGTATTAACAGCACTGAGAACAAAAACTTTTTGAGTCGTACTGCTTCCAAGATATCTTTCAGAGGCGGATAATCATTCCAAGAATAAGCATGTGGTTGATATCCACTATAAGTCAATTGCGTCAATCCTGGAGTTGCCACATAACATGTGTCTCTAGGCTGCAGCAAATTAATCGGAATGAAAAACAAGTTCCCAACATTAGCCAGATGTATGAAGAATGAAACTGTTTAAGGAGATCACGGCAGTTGCATAGTATATAGTTAAAAGAAATTAGTTTTACTACGAAAATAATAGCTTTTGTATCAGTGTGCTCATATAAATGGTCATGATACCATTGATATTCCTTCTTGTTTGAATAAACAGAATCATAGAGGAAACAGAATTGAATCATAAAAATGAGTAAGCAGAATTCAGCTAAAGATTCAATTGCGCTCAACAAAAATTTTAATGGAAATGATCAATCTTGTGACGTTAGCTCTGTATCATGCAGTATCAGAGCAAAGCCAGTAGCACATTGTCTGATGCTGATAACAAGAAAGTACAATAGTGACGCACACAAAAGTTCCAATTCCAACCAAAATTCCTTTTCTGACAACTTTGTTGTCCCTAACAATTTTAGTAATAATAGTGATAGTAATAGTCATAAAATAATATCCAAATAGCTTCTGCCAATGAAGCGATTCAATAAAAAATAATAATAACTGAAGGTCTGAGATGGAGATAAATAACCGAATCAAGAAAGACAAGATAAAATTAGAATGACTGACTTTGTCTTTTGGGTCAGAATCCCTAATCCCTAACTTCCATAAATTGCATCGCAGCCGTATGGAGAGGAAAAAGATAAACCTGTACGATAGACTTTCCAAAGACGTGAATGGTAGGTCTGGTCCATGGGATATGCTTATCGAGGTAATTGAACCAGTTCCATGACTGATCCAAGGGAGTGAACCTCTGGATGTATATGACTTCGCTTGCGTTTCCAAGATCGATAATGTTCTTCTTCAAAGTGACATCAGCTTTGTTATCGTCGGTGGGTGCAGACACCGCCTTCAACTTCAATAGACTCATCGGAGTCACGCCGGCAACCGCATCTATTTACGCGCCAACACTGCACCTACGTACAAATATGTAATTCGGGTCTGGGTCAGAGAGGCTTGATCGTAATTCCCACTTTCTCCGTTATTTTTGTTGGGAACTGGGACAATTCCCGCCTTATGTATTTTTATTTCCCGCTTAATGCATTGATATTTTTTTTTTCCAATGCATTTATATTCTTTTTTTAACCATATTTATGAGCGATATTATACCCCCTCCAATGCATAGACTCACTTTTCAAAGAATTTTTCTAATAGAAAATTTTAATAAATATCAATTAAATTTCAAAATTTTAAATTAGTAATTTGACAAAAATCTGAGTTAATTTTATTACTTTTTTTTATTAATTTTATTATTTTTACTGTCAACAAAATTAATATAGTATTTTAAAATTCAAATGATATTTTTTTTTAATTTTCCCATTCTTCAGTCGAGAGTAGCATATGTTTATTCGTCATTTTTGTTTTGTCTGGGTAATCTATACTTCACTTTTAGAGTGCTTGTTTGAAATGATAATTATAATCTTTAAAAATAATTTTTAAATTGTGATTTAGGATATAAAAGATAAATATGTAAAAAGAGTTTTGTTTCAATTTGTATAAATAAGAACTTTAAGGTTCCCAATTATAATCCCAAACAAGCACTTTATATTTCTCTCTCCCTACTACATTTTTTCTTTGAAAACTTATAGTGAATTTTTCTCATTTCTTTTTCTATTTTGATTTTAAATCCTATTGGAGAGAGATGCATACATTTAATATTTAACAATGTATCAAACATAATTATTTATAATAAGAGGATATACTTAGCCAAAAAAACTTAAATAAATACTATATGTTGATGGTACCTTCTCAAGAAAGATCGAGATTGCTACTTAAGAGTGCTGCGACATTGGGTGTATTTGGAACAACGGTGGGAAAAATAACTTGTTTATAATCTGACTTATGAAAAAATAAGATTAGATAAAAGTGATTTATATTTGGATTGACGATTGCATATATGCTTTTGTAAAAGTGGAAATTTGTTTGGTTTAACTTTTACATAAGTGGCTTTTGTGATATTTAAGAGACAAAATTTAAAAAATTATGAAATTTGAAAAAATTAACTTTGAAAATTTGTCAATGGTAAAATATATAATAAAATTACAATAAAAATACGAATAAATTATAAATGATACAAACTTAAATTTTTTTATAAAGTGAAATACAACAAAACTAATCAGAATACAAGTCCTGTACAATTTGGTTCTTGATAGTGTCACGAACATAATTCATTTGAGTTGAAGATGCCTGAACATCATTTGTCGACAATGACTCTTGATCTTTATTATTATCTACATCAACTATATTCTCATATTCTACATCCCTAAAGTCCACATCAGCTTGAAATTTTTTCTAATGAAATTATGTATAGCCATTATTACACAGACAATGCAGACTTGCTTGTCGAAGCTGTACTTATACATTCTCTTTATATATTTCGAACATATTTTTCGACACTCAAAAAATCCTTTCTATAAATTAAATTATATAGAAAAAAGTGTCAACTTAAATTATATATTTGTATATTATATTTTTAATCCTCTCATACCACGCATTTACAGCTCTGAGCTTAAATTATATATTTTTATATTATATTTGTAACAGAGACAGAAGGGTAAGAGATTCTTTGAGCTGGGGTAGGTGGGATTTTAAAACGTATTTAATGAAAAATTAATGGTAAAATGGGCTTCAGCAGAAGTTATAAGCTAGAAGTTATAAGCTACGACAGGTTACTTCAAAAAATAAGTTACTTTTATATATAAACCCAATCTCTAAGGGTCTGTTTGTAAACACGTTGGAGGCAAAAAAAAGTTCATTTGGGACTCAAAAGCCCAGTTGATCAATAAGAATGTGTTTGAGAACACATTGGGCATTGATGAGCTTGTTTGAAAAAAGCAACTTTTTTGAGAAGCTACTTTCCGTAGCTTTTGGGCGCTACTTCTGTGCTTTGACGAGGTTCATTTTAGAGAAATGCAAGAGGTGATGTGAGTTATGCTTAGGGAGTCAAAGCATAGTAATAAAAATGTGGGCCCAAAAAAAACATATAATAACAAATTAAAATATTAAAAATTTAGATTTGGTTGAAAAAAAATTTATATTTTTTCACATAATTATAATAGTATATTGACAAACTATATATATATAGTATTCAACAAGATTAATGTTATTTTTAATTTAGATTAGGAATTAAATGTAATTTTTTTTCTTCTGTTGTTTTTTTAAGAAACAAATCATCCTATTCTTCATCACACATCAATAATTATTTAAATTTTTTATTTTAAAAAATTTTATTTATATTTTTAACATCAATTATGATAATATATATACAAACAGTATATATTTAGTATTGAATAAGATTCATGCCCTTTTCAGTCATTTCTTATCCAAACGGGCTTTTCAAACGCTAATCCAAACAGGTTCCTTAAAAAAAAGTCACTTCTCCCACCGCCAATCCAAACACAAATCACATTTACAACCTGACTTTTTTTCAAATGGGCTTTTGTAAAAACTCCATTAAAGAAAAAGTCACTTCTCCACCGAGTTCCCAAACAGGCACTAAATCGCTGAACCAAACGTGTCATTTAAGTAAAAATTGTGAACAGTATTTTTTAAAGCCCCAAATCACACGATTGGCATGTATATTCACCAAACCAAACATGCTGATTGGTTTTGGTGTTGCGATTGGATAAGTTAGTGTCTTTTTTTTTTATAAAATAATCCAGGGGGTGTCCCGGTTTTGCCTCTCCAATTAAAACCTTTTCCAAAACCAAAGAATCTCTTGTACTTAAAATTTAGAATGGATACCGTCTTTTCTATTGAGATGACGTGGGAATAAAAATGGCTTGGGAGAATGAGTACAGAAAAGTGAGGTTTAGAAGTAATTGTTTACATGCCCTTTCTCTCACTAATAATCACAGTACTACATTTCATGCTGATAGGGGTATTACTGACCGATAACATTAAACATATTCTTCAAATGGATTAAAGGTGCATGAGTTTTATGTTGCAAGAAATCTAAGCGAGGAAGCTAATTGTCATGTTAAGAGCGTGTTATCTCTTCATTATGGCTTTCAACATGTGTAGTTGGGGCACCTCGAAAACATTCCTCCACCAATGGACGTGACTTGGTGTGTTTCCTTCGAGCTTGCTTGTTCTTCTCTTTTCTTTTACGGTGAGTAAGTCGATATAACACTCCCACATGTTTTGTTTGTTTGGGATCATTTTTGGGATCCCTAAAAGTGTTTATTCACGTAAATTGATATAAAACTCATTTCACATAGTTATTTTGTATACCGTAAATCACAATTAAAAAGATACTTTTCAAGACTTCAATTACTATTTCAAACAAACACTTAATTATTATTTGCTCGTTTGACCAATCTTAATTGAACTCATCTTATTATATAAACATGATTGACGTAAATCGAGATAAATCTCCTCCACATATTTACCTCGTAGACCATAAAAACTACATAGTAAACAGTAAAAGCTACTTCGTATTCTGTGAATAACAATTTTATAAACACTTATGAAGTTCCATAAACTAATTCAAATGAACCATATAACTAGCAACTTTTTGTTAAGTGGCATCGGGGGAGGTCAAGGGTTTGACCTATAAGTGTGTGTTTGTATGCTAGTAGCCTAATATGTATGCATGTATGTATGCATATCACTTTCATTTGACTCCTCTAAAAAAAATACTGTATAAATGATATACAAAACCAATAATTTTTTTTTAAAGAACTGTCGTCAATTTATTTTCTTGGAGATGAATTCTCCCACTCTTAAAACAATTTTTTTTTCATTCATTCAGTTGATTATTTGAAGATGACTTTTTTTAAAAAAAAATAAAAATATTTTATTTTATTTTTTTACATTTTTTCCGTGAAACACAAGTTAGAACAAGACTGATTTCACTTATTGACTCAACTAAGTAGATTAATATATTATGATAAGTTGGGTTGGGTTGGGTTTGTAAGAATTAGCGCACACAACTTTTGCCTGACCAACCTTCACCTTAGTCACGTAAATTTGATTCATTCGAATTCGAATAAATGTTTTTTTTACCTGAATTGGAATAAATGTTATGGCAAGCAGGAATAGTGATTGGTATATATAAATAGAATATCATCATATATACACACACATAGAAAATATTTTCTATGAAATTATAAGATTCTCTGCATTAATTTATGTGATAAGTAGATAGATTTGCCTATTGAAATTTTTAAAAATAGCTGGATTTTTTTTTTAAAATAACATAATTAAAGTGATATATTTTGCATTGATTATAAATCTAGCTTTTAGCATGAGCCATAACCCATAGTAAATGTAAATTCATTCCAAGCTGTTATCTTATCATTGACTCACTATTCTCATTAAGCAAAGCGTCTCATTAAAATTGAATCTACAAAGCACCACTCTGAAAACAAGTTCAAATCTAACAATCTTAATACAAAATTTCATAATTAACGCTATCATAGTTGACAAACATTTTTGTTAAAAATGATTAAATTGAAATATAAAAAATAATAACCTATTTTTTTTAAAAAAATCATAAATATCTAGATAAAGGTTAAACTATAAAAACGTGGTAGATTATCTGCTAAAATGTAACATACGTCAGAAGCATCTCAAAATAGAGAGGAATAAATGCAAAACCCTTTAATAATTAAATTACTTTCTGAGCCTATCCCAATTTTTTTTTCCTTAAAAAAACTTTGGCAGAAGTCAGCACGTGAAATTACGTTCACATCTGGAGTTTATTTCGCTTCGTTGTTCGAAAATCGAAACACAAACCCTCTCTCCCTTCTCTGCTCAAACCTCACACTCGTGCAACTACATGAAAAGAGCTTCTACGACTCTGAATACTACATCTTATTTTGTTACGATATGGCTCTGAAGCCCCAGCATCAGCTGAAGGAGTTGGGATCCAAGCTGGATACCCTTCCCGCTACTAAGGATGCTCTCATCAAGCTCTTAAAGGTGTGCATTCTTTTTTTCAAAATTTTTGGCGGCTTCATCTCTGAGTTTCTCCTTGCACTGGGCTCAAATTATTGGGGTTTCCAATGCAAAATTTGAACCTCTTTCTGGGTTAGTTGTATTGCTTGTTTTCTGTTTCGCTGCTGGAAAGTCAGCGAGAAGAAGAGGAAAAAGAAATGTCAATTTTTATGTTTTGAGCTAATTTGCCTTCTAGAAATTTGAATTTAGCTGAAATTCGTCAAATTGCTCTTCTAAACGGGTTAATGGGGCGAAATCTATTGGGGTTTAGTGTAGCGGTGTGAACTCAGGAGTGTATTTTACCGGCAAGTTTTCTGCAATTAAGGCTATGTCAATTGTATGTATTAACCTAAATTGTCTTTAAGAAAATCGAATTTGGATTACATGCATCAAATTTCTCTTCTTAACGGTGTTGCGGGAGCAAAATTCAGTACTATTTCGTCGAGTTGGTTTAATAGTGAGAAGTTAGGATGTGTATGTTACCACTATGCCTTCCCCAATTAAGCAGAACAATCGGCTGCGGTCAGACCTATGTTATTTTGATGAAATAATTTAATACCCTGTACTGCAAGTCTGCAGTACAGGTCTGAAGAGAACTGTATGCTTGATTGAAAGTTCAGATCGTACTTTTTAGTTTCTCATGTGAACATATTCGTCTGACATTTGTTTCCTAAAAAGCTATTGGATCTTTTGATTGTCACTGAACTTTCTATTGATGACAAATGGTACAGTTTCTGCTCGAATTAACTATTAGTGGTTATATGGATCTCATATGGGATTATAGCATTTCCATGTATTAGGCTTGCTACTTTCTCATAGCAGATGAATGCGCTATTTCAAAGACGGAAAAAGTTTATACATTTATGAGCATATAATGCTTGATGGCCCAATGTGTGTCATAACGCTGTTTACCAATAGTAGTGTTATGTTCTTATGCCCTGTAGTTTCTAAAGCTAGTTGATAATATTTGATTAATCACTGCTAAGTTGCTTCCTGCCCCCAATAAAAACTGTTTTTCCATTTGCAGCAAGCAGCAGCATACCTTGTTGAATTGGACCAATCACCATCAACTTCAACATTGGAATCATTGAAGCCCTTTTTAAATTCCATCGTTAAGCCAGAGTTGCTGAAGCACCAAGATAGGGATGTCAAACTTCTAGTTGCAACCTGTCTTTGTGAGATAACTCGGATCACTGCGCCTGAGGCCCCTTATGGCGATGATGTTCTAAAGGTGCCTTCAATATACTAAGGTCATCTGATTATTATATAAATTGGGTCTTCTTAGTTAAAAAACTGTCGTTATCCATTTACATTCAGTCAAGAAAAGAACAAATATAGCTGGCATTATAGTTTAGCTGTCCTTCATTGCAATTATTGTTTGATCTCTTTGCAGGACATCTTTCAGTTGATTGTGGGCACTTTTAGTGGTCTAAGTGATACCAGTGGTCCATCCTTTGGCAGAAGAGTTGTTATATTGGAGACTCTTGCAAAATATAGATCATGTGTAGTAATGTTGGATCTTGAGTGTGAGGACTTGGTGAATGAAATGTTCAGTACTTTCTTCACTGTTGCCAGGTTAGTTTATCATAAAATATTTTGTTAGTTGTAATCTCTAATATAGAGTAATAAAGTTAGGTTCTCACAAAGCATTCTGGTATTCCAAAATTACTAACTTGACATATTTTGGTGTCCATTTTGTTTTGAAGCCGGTATTTTCTTGACTGCCCATTAAATATTCACAACACGAAATACAGATAACTAGACAAGATACACATTTTGTGTGTTAGGAATGAGATGTTTTGGCTGATAAATCATGTAATACTGTACAAACTGTGAACTTATTTCTTCTTTCTTTTCCTCCCACTTATTGTTTTGCTCTCTGTACTGTTTGGTCCTTTTTTTAATTTATAATGTAAAGTATGATGTTTAGCAAATTGTACATGCAACTATTTTAGGTATTAACCAAACTTTATTATACCAGGTTCATTTTTTCTTTGTTTTTAACCATTCAGGTTCGTTGCTCTTTGATTGGCTGATACGTAGGAAGATATGTTGTAGCCTTTAGCTTATATGTAAAATTTTCCTGTTATCCTATGTTGATCAAAGATTTTCTTTGGATTGATGTGTGGTAATTGTACTTCTCTCCTTTCTCAGAGATGATCATCCAGAAAGTGTCCTGTCATCAATGCAAACTATAATGGTTGTTCTTTTAGAAGAAAGCGAGGAGGTCCAAGAAGATCTTTTGTGTACTATACTGTCTAATTTAGATCAAGGGAAAAATGTAAGTATTGGTTCATTTGCTGCCACAAGCAGATAGCTGATGCACTTGCCAAACGAGTGCTCTAATTTTTCATATCGACTGATTGTGTGGAGCTTCAATTCCAGGGTGTTACTACGGCTGCAAGGAAGCTTGCTATGAATGTTGTAAAGCAATGTGAAGGAAAACTTGAACCTGGCATCAAACAGTATTTGCTATCATTGATTTCAGGAGATAGCAAGCTGGTGAATGGTCAAGTTCAATACCATGGAGTCATTTATGATCTTTATTGCTGTGCTCCTCAGGTGCTATCAGGAGTTCTCCCTTATGTGACCGGAGAGCTACTGGTAATTAGTGATTCATTGGCTTTCCTAATGCATTTGTTTTTTGGTTTCTAATTATGGCTTATATTGCCTTTAAAAACGAGTAAATGGCCTTGTGCCAAGTATGATGAAGACGTTTTATTTTATATTTTATTTCTTAAGTTGTCATGTCTTTTGAGATTTAAGGTATTGGAATTCGTAAATCTCTAATATCACACTACTAAGAGTAAACCTTCTTTTTTATTCCTTGTTGAAATCATTTATGTGAGGCAGAATTATGAACTTGAGGCTGTCACTCATTTGATGAATATATTTTCACTGGTAATTTTGATATCTGCAGACAGACCAACTGGAAACTCGTTTGAAAGCGGTGAGCTTGGTTGGGGATATGATCTCTCGTCCTGGGTCTTCCATCCCTGAAGTGTTTCAGCCTGTATTTTCAGAATTTTTGAAAAGGTTGACGGATAGAGTTGTTGAGGTTCGCATGTCTGTCCTTCAACATGTAAAAAGCTGTCTGCTGTCAGATCCCTTTAGAGCTGAAGCCCCTCAAATAATCTGTGAGTGCATATAACATGTAGATATTCAGTCTGTCAATCATCAGTGTGTGCATGTCTTGACAATTGTAATATGCACTAATTTTATGTTGCTAAAATGTTTTAGCTGCCCTTTGTGATCGGCTGTTGGATTTTGATGATACTGTTCGGAAACAAGTTGTGGGTGTCATCTGTGATGTTGCATGTCATACTGTAAACGCAATTCCTCCTGAAACTGTAAAACTTGTTGCAGAACGCCTTCGTGATAAATCTGTATGTATACTTCCCATTAGCCTTTTTTCCCCTTTTTTGGCATTTCCTAATTGTTTGTTGATTGCAATTGACAGATTTCCTCTTTCCTGTTTTGCTTTGAATTTCCAGCTACTTGTTAAAAAGTATACCATGGATAGATTGGCTGAGGTATATAGAGTTTTTTGTGAGAAGAGCTCTAACAGCTCAACAAATCCCTTTGAGTTTGATTGGATTCCAGGGAAGATTCTCAGATGTTTCTATGACAGAGATTTTAGGTGAAGTACCTTCTACTTTTTTTATCATCTATTTCCATCATTATCATCAATTTTTCCTATTATTTATTTTTTTGAATAATATAACCTTAGGTAGGTTTTAGCAGTCAATTAAAAGTGAGTAGCAAATTGCTTTAAAAGGTTAGGTGGCTGTTCAGAGATTTTTCTGTTCAAGCCAAAGCTGCATGTAGTGCCTTTTTGTTTCCCAGATTTTAGAAGATCCAGAAGTCTGGACGATCTTAAAAGTTTTTGGCCTTTGTGGCTTTATTCATTCTAGAACTATAAAATATCATTTTTTTGCTATTCTATTGCTTGTGGTAAATAGTTCATGTCAAGTTTGTCTTGGACATTGGCTTTGAAAAGGTAGTTATGTTCTAAATCAGTCTCTCTCTCTCACAAGGAGGCCAAACATGAAATGACAAAAAGTTACATTTGAATAACACTAGTGTTGATTATTCCTGTAATTTAATTTGCTTTTTACAAATTTGTATAAATATAGAACCATATCTGCTTCCCCTAAGCTCTCATTGTGCGGGAGTCGCTTGGCGCAACTGGTGGGTGAGCTGGCTTTCCGCCCCCAGGTCCAAGGTTCGAGCCCTGGAAACAGCCTCTTGGCAATATGTCAGGGTAAGGCTGCGTACATATAGGGTCTCCTTCTCTTGAGCCCGTATTGTGCGGGAGCCACTTAGCTCTGGGGTCCGCCTTTATAGAACCATATCTGCTATTAAGAGAAACAAGATAATATTTTCTTGCATCTTTTGGTCAAAACCTACTATTTTTTAACTTCTTGTATAGTTTGCAATCTGATGGTGGTGATGACATCAATTGGATTGATTTTAAGTGAAGAAATCTGTAATTCTTGAAATTGCTTGATATGCTAGCATACATGATAGCTGATTACTGACCAGTCAATTTAACAAAAGGCCATTGATTCCCATGTTATGCAAGAATCTACCACTCTGCAAAGTTCTTGCTTCCCCTTCTGTTTCTCTGCTCTCCTGTAACTCAAGTTTCCAGTGACATTTTAAATATAAATATGTTCAAAGTATACAATGGAAAGAGTTGGGCACTTTGGTGGTGATTGTTATATTAGCATCCGGGTTAACACTCCTCCTAATCACTTTGTGCTGCAGACCAGATGTAATTGAATTTGTTCTGTGTGAATCCCTCTTTCCAGCACAGTATTCTGTTAATGATATGGTTAAACATTGGGTTGGGATTTTCTGTGGATTTGATAAAGTGGAGGTCAAAGCTCTGGAGAAAGTACTGGAGCAGAAACAAAGGTATGCTTGTGGTTGGTCTATCATGGCTTATCAATATTGATTGGCAATGAAGATTCAGGTTTAACTGTGTCTCTTTGCCTGCAGGTTACAGCAAGAGATGCAGAAGTATCTGTCTTTTAGGCAGATGAGTCAGGTAGTGATGTAACCAGTTATAGAGATATATTTAAAGGAAATTTGATGAGCTAAGACATTGATTGTGTTTACATGTAGGATAAAGATGTTCCTGAGGTTCAAAAAAAGATTCTGTTCTGTTTCCGTGTAATGTCTCGTTCATTTGCAGACCCTGCAAAGGCTGAAGAGAGTTTTCAAATTCTTGATCAGTTAAAAGATGCTAATATTTGGAAGATTTTGACGAATCTTGTTGATCCAAATACCAGCTTGCATCAAGCTCATTCCAATCAGGTATGATAATTAGAGGTGATACACATTGTTTTGCAATTGATTGATATTCCGTTCAGGAAATCATGATTCAAACCAGTCCTCATGATTCTTTTCTGGGTATGAAAATAAAGAAACCATAACTTGCATTTCTTTATGGACTGATTTTGGTTATATATACATATATATGTTTGCAGGATGATTTGCTGAAAATACTTGGTGAGAAACATAGGCTCTATGACTTCCTGAAGAACTTCTCAGTGAAATGTTCTTACTTGCTTTTCAACAAGGAGCATGTAAAAGTGATTCTCTCAGAGGTCGTTGCAAAAAAATCTACAGAGAATGCAGAATACATGCAATCTTGCATGAGTATATTGGGGGTAGGACATGTCATTCCAATATTCTTAGCTTTTTGCACATTGTTCTCAAATATAGCTAGATTTATATTTTCATTCTTCATCACAAATAGTACCTCTTAGCTTCTATATAGATTTATTTTTCTTTCTCTTACCTTTTATTACCACAGTAGGTGGAAAGAAGAAATAGTATCCACCCTCTTTGATGTTGCTTTGCATAGTAACCACAGTAGGCTGTATGATTATGGCCATGGAAATCATAAATATTTGATTTTAGCTTCTCTAACTTTCATAGTTAACTTCGGATAAACTGCAGATAATTGCTCGTTTTTGTCCATTGCTTCTTCATGGCAGTGAGGAGGAACTTGTGTGTTTACTTAAGGATAACGATGACATGATTAAAGAAGGTGTTTTGCATATTTTAGCAAAGGCTGGTGGTACAATACGTGAACAACTTGCAGTTACATCAAGGTGCTAATGTTAAAACTTATATATGTTTATCTATATTTCATTGTAGATTTCGTTATAATCTTCTTGTTCCATGCAGTTCTGTAGACCTTATATTAGAGAGACTATGTTTAGAAGGTAGTCGGAGACAGGCCAAGTATGCTGTGCATGCATTGGCTTCTATAACAAAGGATGATGGGCTCAAGTCTCTATCTGTTCTATATAAGGTTTCATATGATTAATTTGAAGGTCTTACAGATAATTTTACTTTGTTGCTATTGTTTTGATTATTCTCACCTTTCATACAGAGGCTTGTAGATATGTTGGAGAAGAAAACACATCTTCCTGCGGTACTACAGTCTCTAGGATGTATAGCACAAACTGCCATGCCTGTTTTTGAAACGAGAGGGAGTGAAGTTGAAGAATATGTGATAAACAAGATTTTGAAAAGTGACAGTGTAAGCCTTTCAAAATCTGTTGTACAGTATTCTTATTTATAAGGTAAGCTTGGATGATACTGATTTTTGTCTACGTGTTCACTCTTTCAGAAAGATGATGCAGGAGCATCTTGGGATGGTCAAAGTGATCTTTGCATGTTGAAGGTAGGTGGGAAGAGTAGTCTTTTCTATAGTTTATTAAAGAATACTTGGGTTAGCATCAATAGTGTGGCGCACTGATAAATTCACTGCTACGTGGCATTTCATTCTATTTTACCCCTTCTCAGTTTCTCTTTCTTGCCTGCAGATATATGGCATTAAAACCTTAGTAAAGAGCTACTTGCCTGTCAAGGATGCTCATGTTCGTTCTGGTATAGATGGTCTTCTTGACATCCTTAAGAACATGTTAACTTATGGTGAAATATCTAGTGATATACATTCAAGGTATATCTAGTTCACAGAAGTATTTTTTTTAATCAGTATATTTGACAATGACCAATTTCTTTCCCCCCCTCTATATTAGATAATATATTTATGCACTCATTTACACCTTGCAGTTCAGTTGATAAGGCTCATCTGAGACTGGCATCTGCTAAGGCGGTTCTTCGTTTGTCAAGGCAGTGGGATCACAAGATACCCATTGGTCTTTTTTACTTGACTTTGGAGGCATCTAAGGTCGCTTCCTTTGGTGCCATTATTTTCTCCTTGAGCTATTATAATTTTTTACTGCTATATCATCTATAGATGAATTTTTTACTGCTATGTCATCTATGATTTCATTGGGTCTTTCAGATTAACTTCCCTGAAGCTAAGAAGGTTTACCTAAGCAAAGTTCATCAATATATAAAAGACAGGCTTTTGGATGCAAAATATTCTTGTGCCTTGATTCTCAGCATTTTTGAATCCAACGCAGATGAGTTTGCAGAGGTAATTTTGTTTTGGAAGATTAGTTGCATCATTTTTGTATTTCTAAAATTTTATTTTGTTTCTGGTCTAACTAAAATTTCTTGTTAAGTATGGGCTTCTCATGATGGTTCTTCTTTCATCACGCAGGGGAAACAGTACTTGGTTGACATTATTCAAATGCTTCAGCAAACAAAGGCAAGGGAGCAATCTGATGTGAATTCCGTTGTCACCTATCCTGAATACATCCTTCCATACTTTGTCCATGCACTTGCACACAATTCTTGTCCCGACATTGATGAGTGCAAGGAAGTTGAAACATATGATAATATATACAGGTACTGTGTTGCTCATAAAACACACCTCTTGTCATCCCACCCAACCAATATATATACATATAGAATCGAGTGTGTGTGTGAGAGAACCCTTGTAGAAAAAGAGAAAATTGGAAGAGGAGAGCAAATGAAAAATATGGTTTTTCTTTTTTCTTTTTTAAATAAAATGACGCCTTTAATGTAGGTATCTGCATGTATGTTTATCAAGGTTGGTGTTTTATTAATCATCATGCACTATGTACTACTATTGAAGTTATGACTCATATTCACAATATTAAGCATAGCTATGTCACGTTAATATTGAAGATATAAATTCATAAGTACTCACTTCCTTTGGGAACTCATGCAGAATATATATTCTGCACGTTCATTTAGGTGGTGCAAACATGTTTCCTTAGGGATCTATTGTATACGTGAATTCTCAGCTTATCCTCTCCTGGCACACTCGAGTATCTTTATGCATGCATGTATTTTCCTTTGTTGGCTGTGGCATTAGCTTTTTTTTTTTATTGAAATGTACTTATGAATACTTTAGTGTCAGTATGTATATTATGTTAGTAAACTTTGATATGTGGAAACTGTTGAGAATGCCTTTCCCCTATGTATTTATAATGTTCTGAACTTTCAGGCAGTTGCATTTGATTCTGTCAATTCTACTACATAGAGATGAAGATGCCAAGTCAGAAGCAACTAGTAACAAAGAGAAGGAGATTATATCTACTATTACTTCTATCTTTCAAAGTATCAAGCACTCTGAAGATATAGTTGACACATCAAAGTCAAAGGTTGAGGATTGATAACATCACTATATTTGAAATAGTTGTGACTGATATGAAATTGGAACCTCACCATTGTGATCTATGAATTTCCAGAATTCTCATGCTCTTTGTGACCTTGGGTTGGCTATCACCAAACGACTAGTTCAGAAGGATGTTGATTTGGAAGGATTGTCAACTTCAGTCTCTTTGCCCTCTATGCTATACAAAGCGTGTGAGAAGAAGGAAGGAGATGACTCTTTGGTATGTTATTTTCCTTGTAAAATTATGTCATTCTCATCTTGGCTGTGAGGAATTTTGTGCTGGACAAACAAATGCCTGCTATAGTGTTGCTAATTTGTGAAAAATTCTTGGATGGACATAATCTAGTAATCTACAACAAATTGGTAGACTAAGCCCAAGAATTGTTGGCATGCTCACATGCCAGGTAGCTTATAAACTTAAGTTAGTTGATGCTTTTAGTTGAATTTGTGTCATTCTTAATCTCTGCTAGATAATCTTGTGTGCTTTAGGTCCATCAAGACATGCTCATTAAGTTGGAATCATCATCGCACTGGTGGTGTGACTGTTTTCACTTTTGCCTGGTCTGAACAGGGCATGAGATTGAATTTTCATTCATCATTGTTGGTCCATCCTGTGACCTAAGACTAGTTTATTTTTAGTACCTCAATAGCTAAAGCTAATTCAGTCAGAATTAGCTAATGCCCTGTAATTTAGCATTTGCAAGATCATTAGAGCTGTGCTCATTAATGCCTCTGAATCTTTGAAGCAGGTCAGTGAAGTGAAAACCTGGTTGGTGGATGAAAGTGTGTTGGCTCACTTTGAATCACTTGAACTAGAAATGGTATGCATGTTTCTAAGGGTAAAGCTGTGTGGCAACTTTTTATGCATGTTATTTCTTGGCCTAAGTGATAGAGATTCTTTGGTTTGTCAGGTTTCATCTGAATTAGCTAATGATGATGTTCCAAAGGACAATGAAAGGGATGGTAGCGAAGTGCCTCTGGGAAAAATTGTGAAGCGCATAAAATCTCAGGGAACCAAGAGAAAGAAGGTGAAAAAGAACAAGCCTGTACCAGATGAAATGAAAAAGGCTGAAAATGATGTGGATATCTTAAAAATGGTCAGACAAATAAATTTAGATAACTTAGGAATGTCTACTAAGTTTGGATCAAGTAATGGTCATGAAGATCCTTTGAGAAAGAAAATGCAGAAGGATTCAGCTCATGCAGCAAGTAAAAAAAGAAAATCTGTTGAAGAAACACCTGTCCAAGTGCCTAAGCGTAGGCGGTCTTCCTTTACTTCTGGAAGTTTGAGATCATCTGGTGGCATTTCAAAGGCTTCTCTGACAGTTTCAGAAGACTCCCCTGAAGCCAAAGGGCCCTCTGATTCAGAACTTATCCCTGATAAAGATAGCAAAACTAAGAAGAGAGGGAAGGTCAAAGGCAGTAAGCCAGGTTTAGTAGTGTCCTCCTTAAAACAGAAAGCTGATGTTTCTGACAGTTATGATGATGATGAGGGCTACAAATCTGATGACCATGACTTGAAGGTCAAATCTTACTGTCTAGTAGCTTTTGTGCTGATATAGAATCTTCGACTGCAAGTTTTCAATATTGTATACTTCTACTTATTGTCTGCCTCTGTTGCAGAGCACTGATAAACTAAAGAAAACTGACAAGGCTTCGAATAGTAATGCCAAGTCTTCCACAGGGTCTGCTAAAAAGCAGAAAAGAAAAAGTATTGCAGGACTGTCAAAGGTAAACTTCCTTGACAGCTTTCAATGTTCCAACAGCTAGTTTTTATACACAATCTTTGATTTGTTGAACCTATAATTGCTTCCCCTTCTCCCTTTGTACAGTGTACAACAAAGGAAGGTGAAACTGATACTGAAGACCTGATTGGTTACCGAATCAAAGTTTGGTGGCCTATGGATAAGCAGTAAGTGCCCATAATGAATTGAATTCAGCTTTCCTGGTTTGTTTATTCCTTTTCCCATGCTTCATCTTCTCATCATTAACTAATGTTAAAATCTTTCTGTTTCTAGATTCAGTTGCATCATATTTTTGTTATCTAATGTGTTCTTTGCTTGTCTTTGAATCCTTGGGACATGATCCTAAAGTCTCTAACATTTTCTCATTTCAATATATAAATTTAATTTAATTTAGAATAATTGAAGTGCTTATGGTTGCCTCTATGTATTTTAGATTCTATGAAGGCACTGTAAAGTCGTATGACTCGCAAAAAGGCAAGCATGTGGTAAGCTGGATGATACTGAACTTGTGTTTTGGTTTGTTTACTGTGGCTCAACTACTATTTGCAATCCTGATGCAATTTTCTCTTTCATGTCATGTCAAAGATATTATATGATGATGGAGATGTAGAAGTTCTCCGTTTGGAAAAGGAGCGCTGGGAGCTTGTTGACAAGGGTCGCAAATCTGCTAAGGTCTCTGATTTGATATCATTATTCTTTCATTATCTGGAACAGTTAACATTTCTATTTTCTTTGAATGAAATCAGTTGTGATTGAAGTCTGATGCTTCTTTTATTGCCTTTTCAGAAGATAAAATCTTCAAAAAGTATTTCTCCACTTCAAGTGTAAGTATTCCCACTACAGGATAGTTTCAGGTGTTAGATGTTATATCTATTATAAATTTGAGCATAATATGAGTAATTTAAGTTAACATTCTTCAAGTTTTGACCAAATTAAACTTAATATCCCTCTTACCCCAAAAATTCCCTTGTCTTTTGTGATGTTATGATATATATTACAAAAATCTTCTTTCTAATTTTTTAATGCTGAAAATGGTAACTTTTTGCTCAAAAGGGGTCTCTGATTTTTATTCCTAATATGGTAGAAAAGACAGCAAAGTTAATGTTAACGTTCTAAATGAGACTATAATTTATTGATACGACTAAAAAGAAAGTTAACTTTTGTTTCCGGAAGAAGTACTTACTGTGCAAAAAGTTACCTTCATTGACAAAATAATTCTCAGGGGAGCTGAGCGTGATTTTTAGAACAAGAGGGATATTTGGTTTAATTTAACTAAATCTGGGAGTTCAGTGCAATTTACTCTTTTCCACTATTGGAAAAAAAATTTGAATACGATTTTATCTGCTTTAAATGACATGTTAATTTTTTTTGTACTAACCTTCCTTTGTTGTATTTTGGTCCATTCTGAGAATGCTATCTTCCTTTTGATGGTTGAATTTCTTGAGTGTTTTACAGGTCATCTGGTCAGAAACATAAAAACTCTGGTGGTTCGCAGAGTAAAAAATCAAAAAAGACGTGAGTGAAAAAGCTGAGATCATTATCGGAGATTTGTGATTTTGTTTTATATCTTACTCATTTTAGTTCATATACTTTATATAGATTTAATGGTGAACAATCTTCAAGAAAGAATGTAACACTTGGAGAAAAAGGCAAGTTAAAAAATAATTTTCACCGAGAGGATATGAAAGAGAGTTCTGAAACTACCATGACATCCAAAGCTGATGAGATTGACACAGGTATTGTATGATTGGAGAATATGCTATACATGTTACCTGCCTTGATTTTCATTTATCTTCAGATCAATTTTATTTGATGGTGATTGTGTATCAAACAAATTTCCCCTCTGGATTTAATGATTTTTGACCTTTATGAAATTCCTGTCGTCATACTGATCTGTTTTTAAGCTGACAAATCCATCTTCATGCAAATAATCATGTTGTTAGCTCTTTCTTTTCTTTCTTTTATTTTTTCAAATTGAATATTATGCTTTGAGTCTCCTAATTGTTGTGCAAGTAGACTTAAGCTTCAGTTTCACTCACTCACTCACACTTTTTTATTTTTTCTTTGCAAGGTGATTTTGAAGAGGAGCAGGCTGAAATATCAGATGATGTCAAAAGAAAAGTCAACAAAGGTAAAAGGAAAGTAAAAAATGTTTCAAGGGGGAAGAAACTTAAAAAAGAGAAGAGCTTGAGTTACATGGAAGAACATTCTGATGGAGAGAATCAGGAATATGACGAAAGACTTTCTGAGGACACAGAGACTATCCCCCAAGGTGTTCCAAATGTCAAAGAGAGCAGTTCAGAAGAGAGAGAAGCGGATGAATCAAGCGGATCAATGAGAGAGAAGGAAAATGGAGAAGCAGAGTCTGATTCTGAAGGAAATCAAGGAAACAATTATCTGGAGGAGAGCAGTCCCCAAGAAATGGACCAAGTACATAAAGAGTCATCAAGTCTTGATGGTGTCAGGGATGCTGAGATTTCCGAAGATGAACCTCTTGTAAGGAGCTTGACCTTTCACACTTTTTCCCCTTTTTGACTGAACTAGTATTTTGCTTCTTCACAGATGCACTTTCTCCAGGTGGTCTTTGAAAATTTAGTCATATATATTGTCTTGGTCTTCCAAAGGCTATTTTATCGTCAATTTTGTCCATATATTAAACCCCTTAATAGGTCATTAACACAGAAGTGACATGCCATCACTTGAAGTTGATGTGGTCGGACAATACCTTACTGGTACTTAAACATGCGATGGTTTATGCTTGATGTAGCAGCACCATATTGTTTGGTGCTTTATAATTGCATGTTTTAGTAACAGACCTTTAATATTTACACCAGTTTCATGTTAATCCATGTCTCTGGTTTACTTGTCAAGGGGTTTAATATGAGAATGCTATTGAAGATGAAATACTCCTGAAACGAGACGTTCAAACTTTGATTGATTCAATTGAGGGGTGTATCTTATGAGGACCTAAATATTAATTTGCTCATCAATCTGGATGCAATATTTACAGCAAGTTGCACTATGCTTAAGTTATAAATAGTACAACCCAAACTCTATATGATGTTTATCTTAATAAAATGCTAACATTTTCAACTTCGATTCATGCAGAGCAAATGGAAGCCTCGTAGTGGGAAGAAAAGTTCAGGCCAAAAGCGGTGACCAGTTTAGCTGCAAAATTTTAGTCTTTTCAATACAAAATACGGATGGGAGCTTGAATGAAGATGACTACCACATAACTTTAACACACTTGTAGTCACCCTGTAGAATGTAAAATAGCAGCCATTCCTGCGTCTAGAGGGGGGAAAAAAAAGAAAAAGAAAAAAGATAGAGTACGTAGGTTTGTTAAGGTAATGTCCAATTGTCCATCTTGTATTAGTCTTAATTGACAGGTATATTAGCTTATGATTCATGAGGGTGTCGTTCACCTTCACCCTTCCAATGTAATTTGTTCGATCAGTGGGGGCATTGTGTACAGCTAGCTATACCTATACCTATACGTGGGAATAATTGTCCTTGGCATTTTCATACTCTCTTAACTTCCATTAGAATGATGATTTAAGCATAAATTTTTAATCGTGTTCATTGCTATGTTAGGCTTATGAATTGGTGTTCTTGTTGGGTCGAGATGCAGAATTTTTTTGTTTATTAAAATCAGGGCTTTAATGGGTTCTCCTGGGGACCATTTGGATCCCCTTATGGTAAGTGAAAAGTGTGTTTTTTTTTTTTAAATTGCATTCTTTGTGGGGTTGCTATGGCCTATGGAAAGGTTTTTCAAGAGAAATAGATTTAGTTTGGTCAAATTTGTAAAGTGTCTTTATTTTTAAATGAAAAAAAAAATTATTGTTTTGTCCTGGCTCCATACACCTCTTGGTGCAAAAGATAATCTGGATGGGGAAGGGATGAGCTCCACCTATTATTTTTGAAATGATTGGAATATTATGATAGAATTATTATTTTTTATTATATATAAATATTTTCCAAAAGTAGCTAGTTTAAAATAAGTTGAAAATATATTTTCTTCTAACAACCCTCATGTTTAACGCAACAATTTCTTGATGTGGCTTGATTAAAATCGCCTTTTTTTTGTTGATTTTACATAAACGGGTTCTAAATTTGGTACAATTACATTTAAAACGCGCATATACTTGTAAACTTTTTATTTTATGTTAATAAGTTATGTTATTAGGCCTATGCATAATTATCATTTCAAAACTATATGTGTTGATGGGGACTAGGCCCTTGCTCACGTCAATGTTTTGGACATTTGTAAATAATTAGATCCATCTTCAAATAAATAAATCCAAATATATACTATTATTTATAAATTTTGTATAATATGAATAGCACAGTTCCCTTCCCAAGCTTAATGCATTATAAAAGATGTATAAAATTTTTAAAAAAATGTATACAATACAAAAGTGATTGAAGTTAGTTTGGCTGAGGTGTTGGGAGTGGCCATTGGCTTTGGTGGATTTTTTTTGGGTAAAGACATTTTAGCCTTTTAATATTATAAATGCATTTAAGAACTATTACAATAATTTCATATCCATATTCCATATCAAACATATTTCTAAATCTAATTTACTTTTTTCATTAAACTATTAGGGTCTTAAATACATGTGGTTTCAACTATTAAAGGTTGGGACAAACTCATTAAAGGGAGTGAGTTTGGTTTTTGAGACCGTCGTGGCACTAGGGGGATCCTCTTACTTAGGGAAAGCACAAAATTTGAAGCTTTTTTTCCACATGATTAATACTTCTCCTCAACCAATGACCTAGACACACCGAGGTTATCCAAATGGTAGTACATAACTAATAGGTAATTATATTGTGTGTGATCGAGCAGACGCCTTATTCTTAGCTTATGAGTGAGCTAACCCTTAGCTCTAAGGTTATTAAATCGGAGCCAGTCAGTGAACCGATCGGGGTACTAGGTTAAGAGTCAAATCGGAGCTAAACCGGGACCATGCCAGTGAGAAAATGAAGATTTTAGGCTTATTAATATGAAATTATAAAGAAAAATTTTAAAAAAAATTGATTTTATATAAAAAAGGGACCGGTTCACTACCCAGACCGGACCGGTTTCCGGGCCAGACCGGCTGGTCCGGTCCGGGTTTAATAACCCTGCTTAGCTCAACCAAAAATTTTATCACAAAAAAGATAAATCTATAAAAATATAACTCTAAACTTATGAAGAATCTCGTAATAGAGAGGCAAAACTATAAAACCATTCTATTTAAATAATTAAATTACTAGTCTTGGAAGTATCGATCGTGTTTTTGGCTTACTAATTGAAACTTCATTCAGATTTTATTGGGTTAGTGTTTATGTTAATATGATGTAGTGTATTCCATCTTGTACACTTTGATTGTGTCCCCAATTTAGTCTTGTCCTAGAATCAGTAAGTAATTCCTTTTATTAGGACTAATACCTATTTTGTTCCTTTTACACTGGGACCAATGCCTATGGATAGGGATGAAATATTTTTTCTCATATTTATAATTTCTATCATTAAATTTTTTCATGAATGTATAATCTTATCTTTTATTTATAATTTTATCTTTTATTTATTACATGGAAGACTTGCACTTTTATGATAGATTGGGTATTAAACAAAAGAAAAGTTAAAAAATTATTAATTTCTAAGTTAGAGTTATCAATATTTTAAATGTTTTCCAATAAAATACATTTAGAATGACTTATAAATAGGGAAGGGAATGATGAATAATCTCTAATGTTGAAAAAAAGAGTACTTTCTAATACCAAGGAGTACTTTCTAAGACTGTCCCAAAAAAAAAAAAAAATATTGTGCAGAGCAGAAGTCAGCACGTGAAATTTCGCCTACATTTGGAGTTTATTTCGCTTCGTTGTTCGAAAATCGAAACACTCCCCTTCCCACTTCTCTTCTCGGCTCCAACAACACTCAACCAGATAACGAAAACAAAACCCTCTCTCTCTCTCTCTCTCTCTCTCCCCTCTGCTCAAACCTCACACACCGTGCAGCTTCATGAAAGAGCTTCTGAAACTCTGAAAACGACATCGTAGCCTGTTATGATATGGCTCTGAAGCCCCAGCATCAGCTCAAGGAGTTGGGATCCAAGCTGGACACCCTTCCCTCTTCCAAAGATGTTCTCGTCAAGCTCTTAAAGGTGTGCATTTTTTCTTTAAAATTTTTGGTAGCTTTGCCTCTCAGTTTCTTTGTTCACTGGCCTGAAAAATATTGGGGCTTCTTCCAATGCAAAATTTGAACTTCCTTCTGGGTTAGTTGTTTTGCTTGTTTTCTGTTCCGCTGCTGAAAAGCCAGCGAGAAGAAGCGGAAAAGGCAATGGAAATTTTTATGTTTTGAGCTAATTTGCCTCCTAGAAATTTGAATTTAGCTTAAATGCGGCAAATTGCTCTTCTGAACGGGTAAATCGGGCAAAATCTATTGCGGTTTGGTGGAGAAGTGAGAATTTAGGATGTATATGTTACTGCTATGCCTTTCGCATCTAAGAAGAACAATCAATGGTTTTACTTCGTGGTTAGACATATGTTATTTTGAACAAGTTTATGAAGAATCTTTGAGTTTGCGTTGAGTATGAGAAAGTTGTTCACTTGAGTTTGATATGTTTCAGTGTTACCCCGAAAGTCTCTCATATTGTATCAAGCACATTACTGGTTTGTTACTTTTAATACGGTATGGATGTGATAAATGTTGAAAAATATTAATTACAGTCTCGATAACATAATCAAGAATATAATTGTGAATTGTATGCATACCTAAGGAAGACCCCCATGCTTGCTCAATTAATCTTGCAGAGTACATTCTTCAGCTCATTTTGCTCCTTGGCTTTTGGTGAATAGGGAAGAATAGTGAGAGAGCTGAGAGCTTTCAATTTTTTCTGAGTTATTTTATACATACATACATTATATATATATATATCTTACACTTTTTTATGACAGTTATATAAAAAGCCTTGTAGTATAATAATATTAATATATTAAAATTCTCTCTTAATATTTTCTATATTATAATCAGATTGTGATAGGAAACCACTAACCATTAAAGGATTGTAGATTTGAGCCTTTATTCAAATGGGCAATGTGTAAACCAACCATAGGAAGAGGGCCTGTTCTAGGCTCAATAATAAAACAAGATTAATTGCTTAAACTAATATTAGATGCTCCCCTTAATTAACTAATTATAATCCTCACATTTATCAAATTCATATATTTAATTCTAAAATCAATTCTCTTCTCCTCTAAACGAGTCATACATGGCTGGTTACCATGCTTTTAATTTTACCCTCTTGGAAAAGCTTGATTCTTCATTTAGAGAGATGCTAGAATGAGGTAAGTTAATACCTGTAATGTAAATCTGTCAACTGATGGGAAGTGTATGTTGGTTCAAAGACCTTGGTTCCAGGTGATTAAGAAGTCAGCAGTTCCTTGTCTGAAGAGAGAACTGTATTATAAGATTGTCAATTAGGCTTGATTAAAAGTTCAGATAGTACTGTTTAGTTCATATGAAAATATTCGTCTGACTTTTGTTTCCCAAAAAGCTACTGGATCTTTTTATTGTCACTGAACTTTCTATTGATGATCAGTGGCACAGTTTCTGCTCAAATTCATTATAAGTGGTTCAGTATATGGATCTCATATGAGATTATTGCTTTTCCATGTCTTATGTTTGCTATTTTTTCATAGAAAATGAATGCACTATTACAGAGAGGGGGAAAATTTTCATTTATGAGCATATAATGCTTGATGACCCAATGTCTGCTGTAATGTTGTTTAACATTAGAAGTGATTACAACATTTATGTTCTTATACCTGTAGCAAGTTGATGATACTTGATTAATCACTACTAAGTCTCTTCCTGCCCCCAATAAAAACTGTTTTTCCATATGCAGCAAGCGGTTGCATGCCTTGTTGAATTGGATCAATCACCATCAACTTCAACATTGGAATCATTGAAGCCCTTTTTAAGTTCCATCGTTAAGCCAGAGTTGCTGAAGCACCAAGATAGGGATGTCAAACTTCTAGTTGCAAACTGTGTTTGTGAGATAACTCGGATCACTGCACCTGAAGCCCCTTACAGTGATGATGTTCTACAGGTGCCTTTAATTCACTGAGGTCATCTGATTATATAAATTGGGTTCCTACTTAAAACTTGTCACTATCCATTTACATGTAGTCAAGGGAAGGAAAAAATATGGCTTCCATTATAATTTAGTTGTCCTTCATTGTAATTTTTATTTGATTACTTTGTAGGACATCTTTGAGTTGATTGTGGGCACTTTTAGTGGTCTGAGTGATCCCAGTGGTCCATCCTTTGGCAGGAGAGTTGCTATATTGGAGACTCTTGCGAAATATAGATCATGTGTAGTAATGTTGGATCTTGAATGTGATGATCTGGTGAATGAAATGTTCAGTACTTTCTTTGCTGTTGCCAGGTTAGTTTATCATAAAATCTTTTGTTAGTTGGAAGATATTTGGATTTTCATGCAAAGAATAAAAAAGTTGGGTTCTCATGAAGCTTTTTGGTATTCCAAAATTACAGACTTGATATTTTATTGGTTTCCATTTTGTTCTAAATCCTGAATTTTCTTTCCTGCCCATGAAATAGTGAGAACACGAATTATAGATAATTAGACAAGATATACATTTTTGTATTCTAGGATTGAGATGTTCTGGTAGATAAATCATGTAATACTGTCTAAACTATGAACTTATTCTTTCTTGCTCTTCTTCCCTCTCAATGTTTTGCTCCTGTACTGTTTAGTCCTCGTTTTTAATTTATAATATTCAGTATGATGTATATGAGATGTTTATCAAATTGTACAGGCAACTATTGTAAGTATCAGCGAAACTTTTATTATACTAGGTTCATCACTCCTTTGTTTTTGGCCATTCAGGTTCATTACTCTTTGATTGGTTGAGAACTAGGAAGATTTGTTGTAGCCATTAGCTTATATGTAAAACTTTTCTGTTATCCATTGTTGATCAACGATTCTCTTTGGGTTAATGGGTGGTAGTTGTACTTTTTTGTTATCCTTTTCTTTTTGGCCATTCAGGTCCATTACTCTTTGATTGGCTGAGAACTAGGAAGATATTTTGTAACCATTAGCTTATTTGTATAACTTTGCTGTTATCCTTTGTTGGTCAAAGAATCTCTTTGTATTAATGGGTGGTGATAGTACTTTTTTACCTCACTCAGAGATGATCATCCAGAAAGTGTCCTGTCTTCAATGCGAAGTGTAATGGTTGTTCTTTTAGAAGAAAGTGAGGATGTCCAAGAGGATCTTTTATGCACCATCCTGTCTACTTTAGGTCAAGGAAATAATGTAAGTACTGCTTCATTTGCTGTTACTAGCAGATAGCTGATGTTCTTGCCAAACAAGTCTTGTTTCTTCTGCTCTTATTTTTCATATGGACATGATTGTGTGGAACTTTAATTCCAGGGTGTTACTAAGGCTGCAAGGAGTCTTGCTATGAATGTTATACAGAAATGTGCAGGAAAACTTGAACCAAGCATTAAACAGCATTTGCTATCATTGATGTCAGGAGAAAGCAAGCCGGTGAATGATCAAGTTCATTACCATGGAGTCATTTATGATCTGTATTGTTGTGCTCCTCAGGTGCTATCAGGAGTTCTCCCGTATGTGACAGGGGAGCTACTGGTAATTAGTGATTTATTGGCTTTCCTAATGCATTTTTTATAGTTTCTAATAGTGGCTTGTATTGCCTTTAAAAATGATTAAATGGCCTATTGCCAATTATGATAAAATGTTTCATTTTACTTTTTATTACTTAAGTCTTATTGTCTTTTGAGGTTTAAGGTATGGGAATTCATAAATCTCTAATGTAACGCTACTATAAGTAACTTTTATTTGAAAAAAAATCCTTGTTGACATCATTTGTGCGAGCCAAAATTATGCACTTTATACTCTCACTCAAATTCAATAAATAGAATTTCACTTGTAATATGGATATCTGCAGACAGATCAACTGGAAACCCGTTTGAAAGCGGTGAGTTTGGTTGGGGATATAATCTCTCTTCCTGGGTCTTCCATCCCTGAAGCATTTCAGCCTATATTTTCAGAATTTTTGAAAAGGTTGACGGATAGAGTTGTTGAGGTTCGCGTGTCTGTCCTTGAATATGTAAAAAGGTGTCTGCTGTCAGATCCCTTTAGAGCTGAAGCCCCTCAAATAATCTGTGAGTGCATATAACATGTAGATATTCAGTCTGTCAATCTTCAGTGTGTGCGTGTCTTCACAATTGTTTAGCTAATTTGATGTTGGTAAAATGTTTTAGCTGCCCTTTGTGATCGGCTGTTGGATTTTGATGAATCTGTTCGAAAGCAAGTTGTGGCTGTTATATGTGATGTTGCTTGTCATACTGTGAATGCAATTCCTCTTGAAGCTGTAAAACTTGTTGCAGAACGCCTTCGTGACAAATCTGTATGTACACTTTACATTATCTTTTTTTTTAACTGTTTTGGAATTTCATAATTGTTTGCTGATTGTAACTGATCGATTTTAACTTCCCTGTTCTGCTTTGAATTTCTAGCTACTTGTTAAAAAGTATACCATGGATAGGCTGGCTGAGGTATATAGAGTTTTTTGTGAGAAGAGCTCTGACAGCTCGCTAGATCTCTCAGAATTTGATTGGATTCCCGGGAAGATTCTCAGATGTTTCTATGACAGAGATTTTAGGTAAAGTACCTAATGCTTGCTCTGCTTGAGAATATAATTTTCTTAATCTTGGTAGAACTTCTAGTATCATTTGCAATCCAATGGTGGTAATGACATCCATTGGATTGGTTTTAAGAGAAGAAATCTGCCATTCATAAAATTGCTTGATACTCTAGTATGCATGATAGCTAACGGCATGCCAGTCAATTTAACACAAGGGCATTGATTCCCTTGTTATCCAAGAATCTATCTTTCTGCAAAGTTCTTGCTTTCCCTTTTGTTTTTCTGCACTCCTGCAACTCAAATTTCCAGTGACATTTTACTTTGTTATTATTTTTTTAAGTATACAATGGATAGAGTTGGACACTTTGGTGGTGAATGTTATATTAGCATTCGGGTTAACACTCCTTCTGATCCCTATGTGCTGCAGATCTGATATAATTGAATTTGTGCTGTGTGAGTCCCTATTTCCAGCACAGTATTCCGTTAATGATATAGTTAAACATTGGATTGGGATATTCTCTGGGTTTGATAAGGTGGAGGTCAAAGCTCTTGAGAAGGTACTGGAGCAAAAACAAAGGTATGCTTGTGCTTTGACTATCATGGCTTATCAATATTGATTGGCAATTAAGTTTAAGTTTTTACTGTATCTCTTTACCTGCAGGTTACAGCAAGAGATGCAGAAGTATCTGTCATTTAGGCAGACGAGTCAGGTAGTGATTTCACAAGCTATAAAGATAATCTATTCGAAGGAAATTTGATGAGCTGAGACATTGATTGTGTTTATATGTAGGATAAAGATGTTCCTGAGGTTCAGAAGAAAATTCTGTTCTGTTTCCGTGTAATGTCTCGTTCATTTGCGGACCCTGCAAAGGCTGAAGAGAGTTTCCAAATTCTTGATCAATTAAAAGATGCTAATATTTGGAAGATTTTGACGAATCTTGTTGATCCAAATACCAGCTTGCATCAAGCTCATTCCAATCGGGTAATGATAATCAGAGGCTGGTACACATACTCTCAATTGTTTGATATTCCTTTTTGGAAATCATGATTCCAACCAATTCTAATGATTCTTTTCTGAGTCTGAAAATAAAGAAACTGTAACTTGCATTCCTTTGTGGACTGATTTTGGTTATATGTGTGTGTTTGTCTGTTTGCAGGATGATTTGCTGAAAATACTTGGTGAGAAACATCGACTCTATGACTTCTTGAAGAACTTCTCTGTGAAATGTTCTTACTTACTTTTCAACAAGGAGCACGTTAAAGCAGTTATCGCAGAAGTTGTTACAAAGAAATCTGCAGAGAATGCAGAATATATACAATTTTGCATGAATATATTGGGGGTAGGACATGTCATTCCTATATTCTTGGCTTCTTTCACATGGTTCTCAAATATGCAGTTTAATATTTTTATTCTTCATCACAAACAGTACCTCTTAGCTTCTACATAGATTTATTTTTTGTGTTCTTAGCTTTTATCACCACAGTAGGTGGAAAGGATAAATAGTATCCACCCTCTTTAATGTTACTTGAATTGATTGTAACAAAGTGTTTTGTACCTCTTCTTGCTGTTGATTGAATGGTATCTGTGGGCGAAAAGGGAAAGGGCGGGTTAGTAGTGTCATATGAGTTTCGATGCTTGGGTATTTGCCATGCCATTTTTACTAATGATCTCATATGATTGGATCATTTCGAATTGATGCTGTACATTAGGCTGTATGAATATGGCCATGGAAATCATAGATATTGGATAATACCTTCTCTAATTTTCATGGTTAACTTCCCTTTGCATAAACTGCAGATAATTGCTCGTTTTTGTCCATTGCTTCTTCATGGCAGTGAGGAGGAACTTGTCTGTTTACTTAAGGATAACAATGACATGATTAAAGAAGGTGTTTTACATATTTTAGCAAAGGCTGGTGGTACAATACGCGAACAACTGGCAGTTACATCAAGGTGCTAATGTTAAAACTGTTGTATTTGTTTATCTATATTTCATTATAGATTTTGATATAAACTTCTTGTTCCGTGCAGTTCTGTAGACCTTATATTAGAGAGACTATGTTTAGAAGGTAGTCGGAGACAGGCCAAGTATGCTGTGCATGCACTGGCTGCAATAACAAAGGATGATGGGCTCAAGTCTCTATCTGTTCTATATAAGGTTCCGTATGATTAGTTTGGAGGTGTTACTGACAATTGTACTTTGTTGTTATTGTTTTGATTATTATCACCTTTCATGCAGAGGCTTGTAGATATGCTGGAGGAAAAAACACATCTTCCTGCAGTATTACAGTCTCTAGGATGTATAGCACAAACTGCCATGCCTGTTTTTGAAACTAGAGAGAGTGAAGTTGAAGAATATGTGATAAACAAGATTTTGAAAAGTGATAGTGTAAGCCTCTCAAAATCTGTTGTACACTATTTTTATTTATCAGGTAAGCTTGGATAGAACTGAATTTTGTCTACATGTTCGCTTCACTCTTTCAGAAAGATGATGCAGGAGCATCTTGGGATGATCGAAGTGATCTTTGCATGTTGAAGGTAGGTGAGAAGAGTAGTCTTTTCTATAGTTTAATTGATAATACTTGGGTTAGCATCAATAATGTGGTGCACTGATAAATTCACTGCTACATGGCATTTCATTCTATTCCCCCCCCCCCTCAATTTCTCTTTCTTTCCTGCAGATATATGGCATTAAAACCTTAGTAAAGAGCTACTTGCCAGTTAAAGATGCTCATGTTCGTTCTGGTATAGATGGTCTTCTCGACATCCTTAAGAACATGTTAACTTATGGTGAAATATCTAGTGACATACATTCAAGGTATATCTAGTTCATAGAAGTATTTTTTTTAATCAGTATATTTGACACTGACCAAGTTCGTTTTTTCACTCTATATTAGATAATATACTCATGCACTCTTTTACATCTTACAGTTCAGTTGATAAGGCTCATTTGAGACTTGCATCTGCAAAGGCGGTTCTTCATTTGTCTAGGCAGTGGGATCACAAGATACCCATTAGTCTTTTTTACTTAACTTTGGGGACATCTAATGTAGGTTCCTCTGGTGCTATTTGTTTCTCCTTGAGCAACTATAGGTTTTTTTTTTAACTGCTATATCATATGCAGATGAATTTCTTCTATTCAATTGTTTAGGCTAAATTAATTTGTTAGTTTTGATTTAAATGTGGAAATAACTGCTTCCTTTTGATTTCATCTGGTCTATCAGAGTAACTTCCCTGAAGCTAAGAAGATTTTCCTCAGCAAAGTACATCAATATATAAAAGACAAACTTTTGGATGCAAAATATTCTTGTGCTTTGATACTGAGCATTTTTGAATCCAAGGCAGATGAGTTTGCAGAGGTAATTTTGTTTTGAAAGATTAGCTGCATCATTTTTGTGTTTCTAAAATTTTATTTTGTTTTTGGTCTAACTAACATTTCCTGTTAAGTATGGACTCTCATAATGGTTCTTGTTTCATCACACAGAGTAAACAGTACTTGGTTGACATTATTCAAATGCTTCAACAAACAAAGGCCAAGGAACAATCTGTGCAATCTGATGCGAATTCTGTTGTCACCTATCCTGAATACATAATTCCATACCTTGTCCATGCACTTGCACACAATTCTTGTCCCAACGTTGATGAGTGCAAGGAAGTTGAAGCATATCATAATATATACAGGTACTATGAACACCTCTTGTATCCACACCCAACCCATAGATATATAAAAAACAGAACCCTTGGAGAAAGAGAAATTTGGAAGGGGAGAGATTAAATGAGAAATTTATTATTTTCTTTTTAGAATAAAATGAACACCTTTAATGCAGGTTTCTGTGTGCATGTTTATCAAGATTGGTGTTTTATTAATTATGTAACGTGTACTGCTACTGAGGTTATGACTCGTATTCATGAGTTATGAAGCATAGTCATATTGTTTTAATGTTGAAGATCTTTTTGCATATTGGGTCTTCATAATATTATTCCACATCCTTTGACAAGCTCATACAAGTATTATGCACGATCATTTATGCGGTGTAAACATGTTTCCACGGGTCTATTGTTTGTGTGAATGCTCAGCTTATTCTCTCCTGGCACACACAAGTATCTATGCGTGCTCATTTTTTTGTTTTTTTTGTTTTTGCTGTGACATTAACATTTGGTTGTTTAACTGAATTGTACCTATGAATACTATAGTGTCAGTATAGTAAGTGTTATGTATACTTACGTGAGTAAACTTTGATATATGGCAACTGTAGTGAATGCCTATTCACTATGTATTTATAATGTTCTGAACTTTCAGGCAGTTGCACTTGATTTTGTCCATTCTTCTACATAGAGATGAAGATGCCAAGTCAGAAGCAACTAATAACAAGGAAAAGGAGATTATATCTACTATTACTTCTATCTTTCAAAGTATCAAGCACTCGGAAGATACAGTTGACGCATCAAAGTCAAAGGTTGAGGATTGATATCATTACTATATTTGTCATAGTTGTGACTGATATGAAATTGGAACCTCACTATTGTGATCTATGAATTTCCAGAATTCTCATGCTCTATGTGACCTTGGATTGGCAATCACCAAACGACTAGTTCAGAAGGATGTTGATTTGGAAGGATTGTCAACGTCAATCTCTCTGCCCTCTATGCTATACAAGGCATGTGAGAAGAAGGAAGGAGATGACTCTTTGGTATGTTTTTTTTTTTTTTGTGAAATCATATTGTTTTCATCTTGGCTGTGGAGAATTTTGTGCTGGACAAATAAATGCATGCTGTGGTGTTGCTAATTTGTGGAAAATTCTTGGATAGACATATTCTAATAATATACAAAAAATATGACGTGACTAAAATCATTAACTACAAAGCTACCTGATGTGAGCTTGCCAGCAATTTTTGGTGGATGTGACTTTTTCAAGTTTTGTCCAGTCCCTAATAAACAGGGCGTGAGATTGGATTTTCATTCATCATTGTTGGTCCAGTTCCTAACAAAAGATTTGGTTTTCGAGAGAGCACAATGAAGTAGTGCAATCCATGTAGTTGACTCCACCTAATGGGATAAGGCTGACTTGTAATTTTAGTCTATTTTGATTACCCTGATAGCTAATTCTGTTGGAATTAGCCAATGCCCTGTAATTTAGCACTTGTATGATCATTAGAGCTGTTCTCATTAATGCCTCTGAATCATTGAAGCAGGTCAGTGAAGTTAAAACCTGGTTGGTGGATGAAAGTGTGTTGGTTCACTTTGAATCACTTGAACTAGAAATGGTATGTTAGATTCTAGCGGTAAAGCTGCATGGCAATTTTGTATGCATGTTATTTCTTGATCTAAGTGATAGTGATTCTTTCACATGTCAGGTTCCATCCGAATTAGCTGATGATGATGTTCTGAAGGACAGTCAAAGGGATGGAAGCGATGTGCCTCTAGGAAAAATGGTAAAGCACATAAAATCTCAGGGAACCAAGAGAAAGAAGGGGAAAAAGAATAAGCCTGCTCCGGATGATAAGAAAAAGGCTGAAAATAATGTTGATATTCTAAAAATGGTCAGACAAATTAATTTAGATAATTTAGGAATGCCTGCTAAGTTTGAATCGAGTAATGGTGATGAAGATTCTTTGAGCAAGAAAATGCAGAAGGATTCAGCTCATGCAATGACTAAAAAAAGAAAATCTGGTGAAGAAACACATGTCCAAGTGCCTAAGCGGAGGCGGTCTTCCTCTACTCCTAGAACTTTGAGATTGTCCAGTGGCACTACAAAGGCTTCTCTTACCGTTTCAGAAGACTCCCCTGAAGCCAAATTACCCTCTGATGCAGAACTCATCCCTGATACAGATAGCAAAACTAAGCAGAGAAGGAAGGTCCAAGGAAGTAAGCCACACTTATCAGTGTCCTTGAAACGGAAAGATGATGTCTCTGACAGCCATCATGATGATGAGGCTTATGAATCTGACGAGCATGACTTGAAGGTCAAATCTTACTGTCTAGTAGCTTTTGTGCTGATATAAAATCTTGGACCATAAATTTTTAGTATTGTATTCTCCTACTTATTGTCTGCCTTTGTTGCAGAGCCCGAATAAACTAAAGAAAAATGACAAGGCTTCTAGTAGTAATGCCAAGTCTTCCCCAGGGTCTTTTAAAAAGCAGAAAAGAAAAAGTATTACTGGACTGGCAAAGGTATTCTTGCTCAATAGTTTTCTTAATCAATGTTCCAGTGGCATCTCAGAGCCATGTGTGGATTTTTTTTTTTTATTATTAGATACAATCTTCGATTAGTTGAACCTATAATTTCTTCTCCTTCTCCCTTTGTACAGTGTACAACAAAGGAAGGTCAAATTGATACTGAAGACCTGATTGGTTGCCGAATCAAAGTTTGGTGGCCTATGGATAAGCAGTAAGTGCCCATAATGAATTCAATAGACCAGTTGCAGAAGTTAAAAGAAAAAAGAAAAGCTTGGATGCCATATTTTCCCTCTACAAACGAAAATAGACAAAAACGTGGTTTTCTAGTTCTGAACATTATGACCATATTCTCTATATATGGCTGCCTGGTGACCCCGGTGATTTTATGCTAAACCTCTTGAGTTCAGCTTTCCTGGTTTGTTTATGTCTTTTCCCATGCTAAAACCCCTTTGATTTTTTGCTAAATTTCTTGAGCAGTGGCATTTCTTCATTATCTAATGTGTTCTTTGCATGTCTTTGAATCCTTGGGACAGGATTCTAAAGTCTCTGACATCTTCTCGTTTCAATATATAAATTTAAATTAATTTAGAAAAATTGAAGTGCTTATGGTTGCCTCTATGTGTTTTAGATTCTATGAAGGCACTGTAAAGTCGCATGACTCACAAAAAGGGAAGCATGTGGTAAGCTGGATAATACTGAAATTATGTTTTGGTTTGTTTCCTGTGGGCCACCTATTATTGGCAACCATGATGCAATTTTCTTTTTCATGTTATGTCAAAGATATTATATGATGATGGGGATGTAGAAGTTCTCCGTTTGGAAAAGGAGCGCTGGGAACTTATTGACAAGGGTCGCAAATCTGCCAAGGTCTCTGATTTCATATCATTATTTTTTTGTTTCTCTGGAAGAGTTATAGTTTTCTATTTCCATTGAATGAAGTCAGTTATTATTGAAGTCTGATGCTTCTTTTGTGACCTTTCCAGAAGATGAAGTCTTCAAAAAATCTTTCTTCACATCAAGGGTAAGTATTCCCACTACAGGATTGTTTGAGATGTTAGATGGTATATCTATTGTAAAATTGAGCATAACATGAGTAAATTAAGCTAACCTTCTTCAAGTTTTGACCATATTACACTTAATACCCCTCTCATTCCAAAATCCTCTCGCCTCTTGTGACATTATGATATATATTGCAAAAATGTTCCTTCTAATTTGTTTTATGCTAAATAAGTTAACTTTTTTCACAAAATGGGTTGCTGATTTTATTCCTAATATGATAGTAAAGACAGCAAAGTTAATGTTAAGGTTCAAAATGTGACTTTAATTTATTGATATGACAATGAAGACAGTTAACTTCTACTTCTGGAAGAAGTACATGCTGTGTAGAAAGTTACCTTCATTGACAGAATTATGTTCCATTCTGAGAATGCTATCTTCCTTTTGATGGTTGGATTTTTTTTGAGTGTTTTACAGATCATCTGGACAGAAACGTAAAAGCTCTGGTGGTTCACACAGTAAAAAATCAAAAAAGATGTGAGTGAAAAAGCCGAGATTATTGTTTGGGATTTGTGATTTTGTATTATCTTATTCATTTTAGTTTGTCTACTTTATATAGAATTAATGGTGAACAATCTTCAAGAAAGAATGTATCACTTGGAGAAAAAGGCAAGTCCAAAAGTAATTTTCACCGAGTGGATGTTAAAGAGAGTACTGAAACAACCCTGACATCCAAAGCTGATGAGATGGACTCAGGTATTGGATCATTGGAGAACATGTTTTGAATCAAACTAAATGGAACAAAAACTAAGCTTCGGTCTCTATCTCTATCTCTCTCTCTCTAATTTTTTATTTTTTCTCTGCAAGGTGATTTTGAAGGGGGGCAGGCCGAAATATTGGATGAAGTTATAACAAAAGTTAAAAAAGGTAAAAAGAAGGTTAAAAATGTTCCAAGGGGGAAGAAGCTTCAAAAAGAGAGAGGCTTGAGTTATGTGGAAGAAGATTCTGATGAAGAGAAGCAGGAATATGACGAAAGGCTTTCTGAGGATAGAGAGACCATCCCCCAAGTTGTTCAAAATGTCGAAGAGAGTAGTTCAGAAGAGAGAGAAGTCGATGAATCAAGTGGATCCATGAGAGAGAAGGCAAATGGAGCAGCGGAATCCGATTCTGAAGGGAATCAAGGAAACAGTTATTTGGAGGAGACCAGTCCCCAAGAAGTGGACCAAGCTCATGAAGAGTCATCAAGCCTTGATGGTGTTGGGAATGCTGAGATTCCTGAAGATGAACCTCTTGTAAGTATCTTGACCTTTCGCACTTTTTCTTAACCCTTTCTGACTGAATTATTATTTTGGTTCTTCAGAGATGCATCTTCTTGTTGTCTTGGTCTTCCTCCAAAGAGTGGTTTATTTCTAATTTGGTCCACATGTTAAACCCCTTAATATGTCATTAACACAGGTGTGACATGCCATAACTGTGAAACTACTGTGGTCAGACAATGTCTAACTGGTACTTAAACATGCTATGGTCATATGCTTGGAGTAGCAGCACCATATTGTTCGGTGCGTTATCATTGCATGTTTTAGTAACAAACAGACATTTAACAATTACGCAGGTTTCATGTTAAGCCATGTCTCCGGTTTATGTTAATCACTTGTCAAGGGGTTTGACAAGGGGTTTGACAAGAGAAAGCTATTGAAGATGAAATACTCCTTGGAGCCACAGAATGAGACGTTCAAACTTTAGTTGATTAAATTGAGAGAGGGTGCATCTCTTGAGTACCAAAATATTGATTTACTCATCAATACTGATGCAAACTTTATTGCAAGTTGCAGTATACATAAGTTACAATCAACGTAGGGTTGGTTGAGGTGTTAAGTACCTTGACCCTTAACCAAAGGTATTGGGTTCGATCCCTGGGCATGGAAAAAACTGGGAGGCCCCTACTCCCTTTTAAGGGACCTCAGTTGGGTTGTGCCAAATTAGTTGGGTTACCGGTGGTTCCATCATGACCAAAAGAAGAGTTACAAATAGTGCAGTTCATCCTTTAAACCTTGTGCAGTGAATGAGATGCATATTTTGTTTATCTTAAAAACAGATCTAACATTTATAACCCTGGCTCATGCAGAGTAAATGGAAGCGTCGTACGGGGAAGAAGAGTTCGGGCCAGAAGCGGTGAGGAGTTTAGCTGCAACATTTTAGTCTCATTTCAATACAAATATAGATGGGAGCTTGAATGATGACGACTACCACATAACTTCAACACACTTGTAGTCAGCCTGTAGAATGTAAAATAACAACCATTTCCACGTTTTAGAGTGAAAAAAGATAGAGCATTTAGGTTTTTTAGGATTATGTTAATAGGCTTAGCTTTGATTCATGAGGGTGTCGTTCATCTGTCCAATTTAGTTTATTTGATGAGTGGGGGCATTGTGTACAGCCAGCTATACCTATACCTGTACGTGGGAATAATTGTACTTGAGCATATTCGTAGTTTGTTAACATCCATGAAGATGAAGGTGATGATTTATGCATAAATTTTTAAGCTTTGTTTGCTGCTATATGTTTAGCTCATGAATCGGTGCCTTGTTGGGTTTGTTGGGCGTAACCACATTTGGATCCGTTTATGTTAATGTGATTTTATATGACCTTTTAGTGGGGTTGCTGAGGAAAGGTTTTTCAAGAGAAGTATTGTTTAAATTTTTTTATTAAAATGAAGAAATGAATTATTCGTCAAAAAAAAAAATATTTTGAATTTTCAATTTGAAAAAATTGACAGCTGTGGGATTTGAACCCACGCCCTTTCGGACCAGAGCCTAAATCTGGCGCCTTAGACCACTCGGCCAAACTGTCTGGTTGTTATAGGTTTTTCTTATATAATCTAGAAGTCTCTCACTTCAGTTTTTGAATAAGGACTCAACATATTCGACTTCTCTGAATTATTGTCCCTTTATCAGTTGGGGCTCAGGAATGGGCCTATCTTCACTGGAAATAAATACCCTATAAATAACTCATAAAAATCATTGTTTGAAAAATCGGATTGGCTGGTTCAGACCGGAAATCGGTGAAATGGCCGGTGGTCAAGTTCGAAGAGCTGAAGAAAATCAAAATCAGGTCGAATCGGTCTGACCCGGTTAAACCGGTGTGAACAAGGGATGACCCGGTTTGTCTTTTTTTTTTTTTTTTAAGAAAAAAATATTTTTCTAAAATTTTTTGAATTGTGAAATACTTTTGGCATTGGTTGAAGAAAAATCTTTATGTACTTAGTGATATTTTTGTGGATATTAGATTTAAGAGGTTATATTGGACTATTTGTTGAAAAAAAAACTCTCATAGTTTTTTAAATGATATGTATGAATATTTAAATTATATATATATATATATATATATATATATATATATATATATAGTTAACCTCGATCTAACCCCTGATTGACCTAAATCTAAATCACTGACCCTTAATCCAGCATCTTAACTAGTTTAGTGTTCAGTCGGGTTTTCAGTATCTACATAAAAACAGATCAGTCCCCAAAAATATCCTCAACACGTGGAACAACACACATCACCACGGCCTCGGGAATCAAAATCCAGATCTTCTTGTTTTTCTGTGCTTTTGGTCAAATCACTAGGAACAATGGACGTGGGACCGACCGTTTCTTGATCATTTCATTTTGTTTAATTTCTGCTTTATTTTTTAGTGGATCAAATACAAAAGTGGAATGAAATATCTGTAAGTTTTCATAATATAACTATTCCATTATTTTCAGAATTTAATTCTCATTTTCATTTAACTCAAGTGAAGTTTAAAGTTGCATACACGTGTGATTGCAGAGTAACATTAAACAATACGAGAACAATATAACATAAAAGCCTTCTAAATGGTTGTAGCTAACCAGCTGCACAAGATTCATCTTTTTGTCAGGAATCAAATTAAAAATTTCTATCTCTCTTGCGCATAATAGGAACATCATCATATTTATGCCCCGTCTGATATTATAGAAAAGTTTTTATGAAATTGAGAGTGGAGGTACAAATGAAAATGCAAGTGGAAATAGAGGTGAAGGTGAATTTTAAAGTGTATTTAGTATACCTATAAAAAAGAAATAGTATTTATAATTTTTATGTGTATTTATAATATAAAAGTTCTAATGTTTCCTTGCTGTGAAAAAATAAAATAAAATCCTTTCCCTCTCCAGTTTCATCATCTGCTTCAGCCTCCCATCTCCAAAAATTGAACTTCCCGTGAAATCAAAATCATATCCAAAAATAAAACTCAACCCAGAAATTGAACTCAAATTTATAAACCAAACTCAAAACCAACTCAAATTGTTTATGACAAATCTGAAACATCAAACCCCAAGCCTAACCCAACCCCACTCCCTTTCGACTGCCTACAATTATTGGCTAAATAATTCATTGAAATCTAGAACCAACATAATCAAACATATTTTAATCAGAACTTTTGACTGTCTGTAAATAATAATCTTCTTCATCCTCCTATCTCCAGAAATCTAAAACAAATATGAACATCGAAATTGAAGAAGAAGATGGAGGATCCATGGAAGTCAAGAACCAGTTGGGCGAAGATCTGGAGGTAACCAAAACAAAAATCGAAGGAGAGCGTGGACAACGCAAACTCGATAATGGCATTAACGGTATGGTTATTGTGAAGCCTCCGTGCTATCCATTAATGGCAGTCAGAGGCAGCTTGGATGCCGGTGGCTTGGATGTGAGAAAGGACGAAGAAGGAGGAGACCGTGGGTTTGATGGCAGTGTAACTTCATTCTTGGTGAAGTCAATGGTGGCAGCGAAGGTCGAGGAAAAGAGGGGACAGTGGACGAAAAAGGGGAAGATAGCAATGAGAGAGAAACAAAGGATTGGGTTGAAAAATGAGGAGAGAATAATTATCAATAGATTAAATTATAATTGGTATAATGGTCATACAAATTGTGGTTTCATGAAACTAGATTATGCTGTATATTGTAAATTATGTTTGGAAGCCACTTTCACCTCCAATCTAAGCAGGCATGAATAGTTTTTACTGTGTGACTCCGGAATATGACAAAGGCGCTTGTTTTTTTTATAAATTCTCTTCCACGGTTCAACTCAGCAATTATGGAAAGATCCTATTGATTTTGTACAAAAACAAAAATTATATTTCAACCATTCAATTGTTTTGAAAGATTCCTTTGGCCACTAGTTGATTCGAAAGATTTAAATCCAGAAGGAATTATGTTCTCTTCTCATCTCCCAACCATACGAGGCAGTCCTGAGAGTCTTCAGAAACTGTTGTTGTAGCAAAAATCCAGAGTCACAAACATGATTCAGATAACAGACAAGAATAATGAGACACATGAGGACACAAAAGTAATGATACAGATTTATAATGGGGAAACCACTCACTCACACACACACACACACACACACAGGACTCAGTCCACCACATCAGAATCACATATTGTTGACACGTTAGTTCTCACAATGTCAACTTCACATGAAAGCAAGCAAGAATCCAAACTCATTAATAGAATCAAGAGAGTGGATAAATGGATGGTCACTACAAAATCTCGGACTAAAGCGTTTCCTGCTTCAAATTCATTATTGCCAAAAATATCTGACTGAATGAATAAGAAATACCAGTAAACTTAAAAAAAAACACCATATTTCTTCTGAGAATCAACTCTTACATTATTCCTTTTCAGTCTTTGATGACATTGAGGTGTCACTAAGGGCATTCCCAATATTTGGGAGCCGGTTTCGGTACAGAATGTCCAACTCATCAAAGTATGGGCAAGCTTTACTATTTAGCCGTCGCTTCTTCCTACTCTCCGATGATCTCTTATAATACTTGTTGATGTTTTCCCATTTCTCCTTGCACTTCTTCGCGGAACGATTGTAACCCATATTATGCATAGCTTTAGATATCTCCTCCCATAGAGATACTTTGGATCCCATCCCTTGAAATCTGTGTTCTGAAGAAGCTCTTAGTGTTATAAGAGCTTGTACTTCAGCTTCAGGCCATCTATTGTTACTCTGATCACTCTTCAAATCTTTCTGGATGTTCGCTTCGCCTTCCTCCTCCTCTCTTGAGCTGGTTGCTGCCGGTTGGGGGATTTGAATTTCATGGCCCAATAGATTCTGAATTAATGATATCAGAGCCAGGTTGTTAGATTTTTCTTGAGCTCTGGCCTCCTCATGTTGTTTGATTCTTTCCATTTCCTTTTGCTTCCAAGCCTCTTCTCTCATGGCTCTTTCCCTTTCTTTCTTTTCCACCATATCCAGCAGTTGCTTATGCATCTGCTCTTGCTTTTCCATCACCTTCATCGCCAAATTTTCCAGAAAAGCTTCAAACTTTGTAATCGCCTTTACTCTTTTCTTTCCACTCCCAGGTTCTTCCACACTTTCAGATGAATCGTCATCATCGTTGGCCCCACATGAACTGCAACAAGAAAGAAATTAGCTTAAAATAACAGGTCCGTAATAACGAGATAGCAATATAACCATTATCACCCGATTCTTCAGGCTATGAGTAGGATTATGATATCCTATTCACCAAGCTTAGTTACAGGACATTCTTAAGCTAAAATACCTGTATTCTACATCATTGATGTTGACCCAATTATGAAAGCCCATTATCAAAAAAAAAAAAAGACTCGAGAACACATCATGTAAGTTCAAATTTCAGTTCTTTTTTCTTTTTCATACAGTAAATAATCCAGACTTTACATGATGAACTCTCCACTGTTTAAAGCCTCTAGTGCGAAATCAGGCTTTTTGTTCACAGAAAAGTTAAGTTTCTTAATCCAAGCTCATGCCCAGCATTAAATTTCAATTTACTGATGTAGAAGTAGAATTGAACCCTAGACAAGATACACAAGTCAATTTTACTGGTGAGAAGTGAGCTCCAAAGTGGACATTACTTAGATGACACAAGATTGGTGAAAATAAAGTTGGGTTCGTGGTTAAGAATCAGATTTCTTCCTTGTTTTGAATTTATCATTGTGAATTTCTACATATTAACATTCTTACAACTTCAACTCTCAATTAATTAATTTAAAAAAAAAAGAATAATCAGCAGCATTTAAGCACCAATAATGCAGCTTTTTAAAGACACTTTGTCGGGATGCTCTGAAAAAGGGGGAAAAAAGGGAAAGGAAAAGGCTAACAAAAGTGTTAATATAAAAATCAGGAAAATAAAACAGTTAACAAACCCAAATTATAAAGTATAAAAAGATTCTAAAACCCGAAAATTCGAAGGATTGAATTCAAAACTCACCCAGATTCCTGATTCGGCTTAAACCCATTAGCGTTCGGGTCACAAGTATGAGACGGCCCGAGCCCCGCTGGAACCTCCGTCTGAAGGCAATCATTTCCGGCAACACCATCGGAAGCTTCCTTCCTCAGCTCCTCACAAGACTCAACTCGCTGATCCAGAAACTCAAGATCCTGACTTGACTGATGACAAAGGTAACCCACATCGTTAGACGCTCCGGCGAGCCCTCCATTCTCAGGAATCTCGGCGACCAGCGACGGCGGCGAAGAAGACCGGTCAAGGCTCCTAATAGGCCGGAGCTTCTGTGGAGGGGGGTTAAGAAGCCCGCGGCGGTCGGCGACGTCGGGATGGTGAACAGCCGGCGTGGGGTGGGGGTAAATGAGGTCAGAGGGGTCGGGAAATGGGGCCACGTGGTAAGGGAAATCGTCGACGGTGAAGAGGTCATCCATTGAAGAGGGTCGTTAAAAACTTGCGGCGCGAGGGTTAGGGACGAGGTGAAAAATGAACATGATGGCTAGTAAATGAGAGAGTAAAACTCTGGTAAAATGGGGTGTTGAAATTACCCATTTTGTAATTTATTGGCCCTTATTTACGAGATTGTCCCTTTGTGAGAGTGTGTGTGCAGTGCATTGGATGTAGGTGGGGATTGAATTGTGGGTTGAGGGAGTGAACCCTTACACTTGTCTTTGCCTCATAGGTTTTATGCCTATCTTAATATTTGGGTTATCATGAACGGGATAACAGACAATAATAAAAAACTTTATCCAACTTATCTTTAATTATGTGAAAATGGTTGAATATGACATACTTCTAAATTCAAGAGGTGTTTACATTGATATTTACATATCACACGCCAATAATGTTATTACATTTGTGGGATTTTAACTTAAAATCTTATATTATGACACAATCATTTTATTAATTAGACTAATTTTCTTAATACAAGCAGAGTGGAACATACAAAACTTCTAACCAACATATAGTTAGTTTAAAGGTGTAAGATCCTGTTAAATTTTTTTGAGTCTCAAAATTTGAGTCTCAGTGGAGACACTTGTGTTGAAAATAGTAGTCATAAACCCAAAATCGAATACTAAATAATAATATCAAAAATTTCTACCTACAAATAAACTTTTATTTCACTAGGTTATAAGGTTATTGGCTATGACAAATTTTCTCAATGTATTATTTAAAAAAATTAGATATTTAAGCTTACATTCTTAATGTACTTTTCTTCATTAAAGTTAAATACATAGGTTTGAAATCTAAAATAAGTTTAGAGCGTTTATCAGTTATATTTTTAGTTCTATTATTGATATTTGGTAAGAATTATGTTTTGATTTAGTTTAAAATGTTACATTTATATGTAAGTTTAAATATGTAATATATCTAAAGATATGATTTTCAATAGAGTAAATAATGTCGTACGATCTATATAGCTGATTCCCCTTAGTGAGATAATGTTTTGTTATAATAGTAGCAGTAAATGTAGGGTTAGGTAAGTTGCTTTTTTTTTTTTTTTTTAAGATTATGCAGAAGTGATTACAAAAATGACATGCGGATCTATGTAACACCTCGTTTTGTTAGAAGAGCTTAAACATTGTCGGGATCAATGATAATGTAAGACGACCAGCATGGATAGTGACTCGACCAATATCCTAATTGATATTGCAAGAGAATACTCCAGAAACTATCTTTTGATCAATACCCCACAACGAGACTGGCGAGATTTAGGTAACAACAGCCACTTAATGTGAGTATTTGTATGGTATATGAGATAGCATGATACGGTGAATATGAAAGAAGCCTCTTTGTTGTTGTGGTGGTAGAAAGAATGAAATTAATTAAAAAAATAAAAATAAAATGTCTAAAATGTGGAGGGGAGACAAGTCAATCATGAAAATCACTCTGAATTCTAAAAGTATGTTTGGATTAGCGGTGTGAGAAAGTGCTTATTTGAATTGGGCTTATGTAAAAGTGCGTTTGATATAAGTGCGATTGGTGAATGTGATTTATGTTTGGATTTGAGCTTCCGTAAGTGCTTTTAACAAAAGTCATTTATGTTTGGATTATACATCTCATAAGTGCTTTTCATTTCTATGTGGGTAAATGAAAAATTAAACATAAAATTAAATGTTTATTACACTTGAATGTAAAAATCTGTAGTTAACATTGCAAATACATAATATTGAATTATACAAACATATTTGTCATGTTTATTTAAAATCGTATCCTTATTTTTGGGCTTATGAAATTTCAAATTATTTTTATACACCTTTTATTATTACTAATAAGTATTAACTCATATGGACAATAAGTGTTATGTATTATCGCATTAACTAAGACGGACAATTTAAATCAATAAGAAATTTGCTGGACCCACAAAAATGTATTCGACATTATATACTGATAGAAAAATGTTCACAATTTTTAATAGCAACGGACAATTTTTGAAGTAGACAGAAAAGAAATGTGAGCCCAAAAAAATTACATAACTTATGTCCATCAGATGTCCTCCGCAATAGCATCTCTAATCCGATCCCGAACGGCATTCATGCGTGTCGAAGATGACCCAGCATTATTTGTTGACGAACCCTCCTCTTCTACAGGTGGTCCTTCCTCCTCACCTTCGTTGTCATCCAAATCTTCTTGAAATGTAGCATCACCTGGTGAATTCCTGCGAATGAAGTTATGTATCGCCATTGTTGCGCAAACTAGTCGAACTTGTGTTTCATAGCTATACCTACGCATTGTCTACAAGATTGCGAACCTACTCTTCCAGATGCCGAAGGTCCTTTCAATCGTTGACCTCAAACTAGAATGGAAAAAATTAAATTTCTCGTTGTCATTTCGAAGCGCAGGCTGACGCCTAAATTCTGGAACATGGTATCGCTCACGTCTGTAAGGTCCAAGATATCCTTCTCGCGTCGGATAGCCAGAGTCGACCAAATAATATTTCCCTGCCCAATTAAGAATAACGATCATGAGTACATCGAATAATATTAATGAACCAGTGAAATGGTAAATGTTATTTCAGGATCTACAAACTATACCTGGAGGAGGATGCGGGAACTTCGTAGCTGGATTTGAGACCGCGGCTTGAAACACACGAGCATCATGCGCTGAACCCTCCCAGCCGGCCAACACAAATGTGAAACACATATCCCAGTCGCATACGGCCATTACATTCTGAGTAGGATAACCCTTCCTACCAATATACTTGGCCCGATTTTCACCCGTGACAACACACCTTATATGTGTCCCATCTATTGAGCCGATAGCATCCTTAAAGTACGGGTAATATCTTGCATTATGCAATACATGTGGGTGACATTCACCAAATTCGGGATCAATGGGTTTAATGTTCTCCGAAGCTAGCCTGAGGCAAGCCTTAAGAACCTTGTGCAATAGCCTGCTAACGGTTTCACCCGAATGCTGGAAAAGTTCTGAGACTACCCTATTCCCCATGGCGTGTCCAACAGTCAGCAAAAACATGGCAACCATTTCTTCAATGCCAACGTGCTTAGATTGTGTTAGGCCATGTGCAGCCAACTTATTGCACAGGAGGTAAAACACATGGTTATCTACTCTTAGCATATCCTTACAACTACCATTGTCTGCCAACAACTCCTGGACCCATATATGTCCCGAGCGTATACTTGACCTCCGTGGTTGTTTGGAAATGAAAGGAACCCAGTACTGACATATCAATGCGGTTACTAGCTGATACTCGGTCAACTCCTCGTCGATGAGGGCCATAAGTTGAGAGTCATCATCAGATTCGTCCATTAAATTTGGAATTGATAACGTCGCCTGTGCATATCCATAAGTTTAGGTCACACAAAATCAAACTCTAACAATCCACAACTCTAACCGCAGTGGCCACAATCAATAGCAAACATAAATACAACGTTCAGTAAAACTACAAGCAGTTCACATGCAAATAGTCAGTCATACATAGAACAAACCATAACTGTCAAACATATAGTCATCCATATAACAATCCATAACTGTCAAACATATAATCTAGAGTCTGAAGTAACAATCTACACCAAATCGTAACCACTCAATCAAATAGTCCTTATTCTCCTTCCATAACCCCACAAACGCGTCCCTGGAACTCTTGTCCTGCGAGAGCATCTGGATACATCGGATTCGGAACTGCGGATCAGCCTTCACTGCCTCAAGTGTGACAAGGTCCCTGATGACACTATCAGCACTCCTCTCCTGGATGTCGGTCATAACAGCTGATCTATGCTTCGTTACGTCAGCCATCACACTGACCGCATCAGCAATCCGATCCGCAACTGGCACTCTTGACTTCTTCCTCACCTGAGATCGAATGACCCTCTTTCTCTTACCAAGGCTACCTAAACTGGTTGGCGCAGAGGCACCACTTTGGGATGATATCCCTATACCGGCCAAGTCTTCAGTGACTCCGGTGCTGGGTGCCGGTTGAGCACCGAAAGAATCGTCCTCGCTGTCCCCCGATCCTTCCTGCTCATCCATGGCTGGGATGTAGACATCATCATCGTCAGCATCAGCATCCTGGGTTTACGTGAATGCAGCGCAGTATGAACCATCTCCGGAAGCATAGACATCCCTGAAGATTATATTCAGTTCTGTCTCATACTTAAGAGGGGACCGACGAAACTTCGCATACAACCTATTTTCCTGCATTATCACAAGTGAACATTGTTATGACTAATGTAACCAATCAGACGCTGTGTTTTAGTTGTGCAGAGTTAAAGAAACCATACTAGGATTTTTGCTTCCCACCAGCCATCAGTAGCGTCAATAGTCCTTGTTTCCGGATTAAAACCCAAGCCAGTCTCAGTGAGCAACGTCTTCCACATCTTGAAGTCCTTGCGTAAGATGTCAAATCTGTTCTTTAGTTGTTTGCGGTCGTACCCCCTACCAGTCCTTTCGTTAAACTCATCCACAATTGCCTTCCAACCGGCCTTAGAGAAAGACAAGCCTCGCCGTTCATGAGCGTAAATTTGACCGAGCATAGCATGTATGAACACCTCAGTGGTGTTGTCATTCCAGGTTGCGTTGTCTCGCATTGTGCTATATAAATATGCAATACATGGTAATAGACGACATTTTTGGTCTTTGAAATTGATTTACAGCTTTAAAGCTTTTTTTAAAAAAAAAATAGAAAACGTTCATAAATTGCTCATCAAAGCATTTATACTTTGTAGCCTGTATTAGCCTTTGGTGTGGCCTGTGTGGTGTACCAAGCAAAGCAATGACTTTCTTTTTCTCATTTCAAGAGAATCTTTTAAAAGACTGAACGGCAATTCAATGGACAAATTTAAAAGTTTCGAAACTGTCTCAAAACAGTGTGTGTGTGTGTGTGTGTAACTGCAGAAGCAGCTATAGAGGAAGCCAGCTAACAACATGTGGGGGATCATGAGCAATCATTTTTCATCAAATACAAATTTGACTCAGTGAATGAAATGTCACATAATAAAATCAAAAAATTGAAAAACATACAAGAGGAATCTAGCAGCGTACAAGTGTGCTCTTGTATATGCCATAATTTTCTCAAAACTAAACCTGGTTTACTTTGTCAGTGGACATGGCTATGGCTTTAACTTAAACTACATCATTTTCAGTCATTAACTAGGGAGAGTTCGAGGCTGTGCAATATATATATCTTAGCACCTGAGTAAAGACCTGCCCATTATTCACTATGGATCCTATTGAAAGCACAACAATGTGATTTGTCAGTCAAAATTGTCCTTTGATAGAAGACGCGAACTGAGCGCGCCCCGTGCTACGCAGAACAAAGAACCAAGAAAGAGCGAAGAGGATTGAGATCATCATAAAGAAACAATACAATGAACTCCGAGACATAACCTTGATAGAAGACCCATGCCTATCCGCCATTATAGAATATAAAGAATCGAATGCATAGAATCAGGCGGCACGAGATAGAATACCCGAACGTAAATCCCAGATTTGAAGGCCAATAACAGAGCATAAAGCCGAAGCAGAAGAATTCACTGGCAAAACTCGTGTGAACCCATTATTGAAATTGCCAATGCAAGAAATGAAGAAAAGAATGGACCATCAACAAAATAAACTCGACAGACCCAAAAGAAGACAAATCCGATTCGTTCCTAAAAAAAAAATTTATATATATATATATATATATATATATATATATATATATATATATATATATGAATCCCACAAACACACACATCACAAACATTGCGCAGCTGAATCAAAGTCATCTCTGAAAGTAAGAAATATGCCGGATAGCCAGAACAACTTACCTTTGATTTTGGCGCAACCGCTGATGACCGACGGACAGCGATGCAGAGATGAGAAACTGAGACAGCCGAGATGCGTCGGCGTCTGCGGGAGAGGAGGAGGACGGTGCAGAACCGACCCGGTCGTCAGCTGGACCACCGGTTAGATGAAGAAGCTCACGATTTTTGCAGTCGCCCGAGCTTGCCTGCCGAGAAGAAGAAGCTGAGACGGATGCGAAACAGAGGCTCAGCTGATCTATTTCACCGAACTCCATGAATATGGTCGTACGAGTAGATGGTGTGAAGTGAATGAAGAGTGATGGTTGCAGTTTGGATTCGCACGGAAAGCTGATCAAATTGCAGGCTGCACATGCAAGGGAAAATATGTCCAACGGTAACAAACAAAATGTGCAGGGGAATCCAATGACTTTTTTTTTGAGCGTGCTTGTGGATCAGCTTTTGTGAAAAGCACAATCATAACCTTGTTGGACAAGCCCGATGCAATAATGAGGGAACCAAACATATGTTTTGTAAATTCACAATGTACAAGCCCGTTTATGATGCAATTGGGCTTTTTGAAGGGCAAAAACGCTGAACCAAACGTATACTAAAGAATAAATGAAATCACTTAAAAATCCCAATAATAATTTTTTTTATAAAATGCATTAGTTATAAATATTAAAAGGACAAGAATTTAAGGAAAGAAATGTCCTAGAATCTTGTTAATATTAATGTGAAATTAAATTGACTAGTTAGTTGGTTAGGACCCTAGTCTATATAAATGGTCTTGGTTAATATGGTTTGATGTATAGGATAATTAGATCCTTACCATATTTAGAGAGAGGTTAATTTGAGTCTTTCTTTAGCGAGGGAAGTCCCTCTTAGTCCCAAGTAGGGTTGATTATCTCCCTCAAGTGAGGATAGATTAGAGATAACCCAAGTGAATTATAGTTTATATGAGTATGTTGCTTTTATGTTGTTAATACAAGATTCTTCATCTTCTTCATTATATTTCTCTAATTGATATTGTTAACAAATCTATATCTGAAGCAACCTTTACAGAACCAAAAATAAAGAAGTTCAGCAAAAGGGAAATATCTTGGTATAAACTATAAAGTAATACCCGAGTCCTTCTTGTTGCTGTAAAAGAGAGCAGAACTTGTAATCCAGTTGAAACATGCTCTAAAACAGTGAAAACCAAAATGAGAGAGTTGGAGATACTTTTAGTTTTTTCCCATACTAGCAACTGTACTAACTGGCCTTGATAGCAAATCCAAGCCTTACATAAGAGTTTCCTTCTAAATTTGTATTTCTGCAAAAGGACGAACTATCTTTGACTTTTGATTTAAAAAATGGATGAAGAAATTACTCCTGAAGACCGAAGGGGAACATTAGATATGGACGAATCAAATTGAAAAGGGGTTAAGGGGATAATTTTGCCTCGAAACTTGTTACAGATGGGTTGTTGGTGTCTTATTTAAAATAGCGATTGAAACCTCTAAAAATGTTTTTCAATTATGATTTAAGGTATACAAGGTAGTTTTTATGGTCTACGAGGTAACTTTTACAGTTTACGAGGTAAATATGTAGAGAAGTATTGTCTCGATTTACGTGAATTGGGTTTATACATAAGTATAAACTAAATCAAACATCCCCTCAAGTCTTCTAACTCCTCCTGGTGCTTTTCATATCTTATTTGCAGCAACACCTAAAAAGAAAATGAATATTTTGAATTATGTTCAAAGACACTATTTTCGAAAGCTATTCCGTAACTACCGGCAGATAAAAAGTGGCATTCCCTAGGAAAAATGGATCCTTCCTAAGATAAACAGAACAACAAAATATAATAAAACTCAGCAGACAAAAAAAAATTTAAGAGAAGGAAAGAAGTGCTCAAAAGCTCAAGACAATATGCTCCACACATTGACTTGAAGCAACTTATATAGGCCTCTAAAATTTGAATGTCGGGCAGCTCATCATGATAATGAAAACAGTTTTAAATGTTAGTTAAATGTAACAAAATGAAGGCCATAAAGATATAATTTTAAAAGCATTTAAAATGAATTAAGGAATCCATTTATGAATTCTAAAACCACCAACGTCCCATTCTAACGTTAAGGTCAATAAAATGGATCCACAAAATTCGCTCTTGGATTTAACCTTTTCAACATTCAGATCCCAAAGTAAAAGCTATTCATAGTAACATTAAAATCGATTGAAGAAATAAGTTAATCCATCCAATGTTCAATTCCTATGATTAAGGATAAAACAATGGCATGTTCCTTAACATTTTTTTTTATTCTAAAATGATGTTTGAATTTTCACAAAAGCATATAATGAAAGGTGCCCGATCCACTTTTAACTCGTGCATAAGGGGTGGGGAGATATCGTCGGATTTCAAATGGTAGCCCATTGTTGCAGGGGTTGATTCTCCTCTTAGCCCATTTAAGGGTTCCAAAGTCCTTATTACTCCCCCAAACAATCCTAGATAAAGTGGGACTTGTTCCTTGTGACGCACCTATTCATTATTTTCAACAATCCTTCACAAGTGTAGAAATGAATGATATTAGCTAGTTGCACACACAAGTATAACCATTATATCTAGTAGTCTTATGGACTATGAATTAGACCTAGACTAATAATACTTAATACACAGAGATGTAAATGGTCATATGGACTATGAACTTGTTGGAATTTTGAACAATAATTCCATTGGTTATGAATAAGAAGTAGGTTGGAAGAGAAGAGGGAAAAGGAAGGAGAAAATAGTGTGTGGACAAAAGTCTCACATTGGACAAATCAAGAGAAATAAGAGTGTATATAAGGCTCAACTTCTCACCTCTAAAATGGGCCCTTGGGCCAATCCACTTTTGTGGAGGAGGGAGGACATACATGGGCCTTGGTCCACCACACACGCGCGCGCCGCCGGCTCGGTTCGGTCGTGTGTGTGAGATTTAAAAATAATTTTTATTAAATTATTTTTTAGTTTATCCGAATAATCGCGTTTTATTCCTTTATACTCCTTCGTGATTTTCCAAACAGTGCGGATGTGTGACCGAATGATCGAACCAGTGCATCCGTTCGTTCTGGTGCGTCTTCTAGTGTGTCCGGTTGCTCTGTTCTGATGTGTCTGTTCGCACGACACACCAGTTCGCCAACAAAGAGGCACCATTCGCTTCTGTTCACTCCGTTTCGGTATGTCTGTTCGCACGACGCACCGGTTCGCCTCAAGAGTCGAGTCCATATGATCAATTTCTGTCAACTATAAATAGGACGTGCTAGTGACAAGAAAAATCACTCTCAATCTCGAAACACTCCTCTCTTCTCATATACTGTATAGTGCATTCTGCAATCATCTCAGCCTGTGCGATTCTGAAAGCAATATCATTGTGTTCGTTTGGGCTTCTGACTGATAGTGCCATCATTCTGAAGACGCAATCCGTTCTATCCTGGGAGACAATTGTTCGAGAACCTTGGGCATCCGTATAGAGGGAACAAATTGTCTTAAAGAGACAACGTACGTTGGACTTGGATTTTATTCAAAGTGTATTATTATTTTTCGGCAGTCTTGTGAGTTTTTATATAGTATACATAATTGTTCTGTGTTTACAAATCACGCCATCTTAGTTATACAGATTTTTTCTTCAATTTTCTACTTTATAAGTACTTGAGAACAACAATCTTAAGACAATTTGTATTGCTTTGTTCTATTGGCATTGGAATAAGCTAAAGTTAATTCATACTATTGGTGTCTAGAAAAGTGACTTAATTTAGTGGTTATTTAATTAGTCACCGTTGCAATAGCACGGAGAGACTCCCACTTCATTCACACTTACCTGGCCAATTGATATAATCAACAAAGCTAGTTTCATGTACTGGTAGAAACGTGATTGTACCTTTTCACTTGATTGTGTTGAATCTGTGTTTAGTATCTTTAATTTTGATTATTATATTGTTCTTAGATTAATCTGTGTGATTAATCAAAGTTTCTGTTTGAGTAACAGAAATGGCAAGTTCGAGTACAAACTTGATGAACCCAATTGGTTTTGCTCCAATGCATGGTGAGAAACCAGAAAAGTTCAATGGGAATGATTTCAAGAGATGGCAACAGAAAATGTTTTTCTACTTAACTACCTTGAACTTGGCACGGTTTATTACTGAAGAAGCTCCGAAATTGGAAGAAGGACAACTATTAGACAAGGAAAAGGTTGATGCAATTGATGCTTGGAAGCATTCTGATTTCCTATGCAGAAATTATATTCTCAATGGTCTAGATAATACGTTATATACTGTATATAGTACTTTGGAGACAACCAAGGAATTATGGGAAAGTCTAGACAAGAAGTACAAAACTGAAGATGCTGGCTTAAAGAAATTTATAGTTGGCAGATTTTTGGACTTCAAAATGCTTGACTCTAAATCTATGGTAAGTCAAGTTGAAGAACTTCAATTGATTGTGCATGAAATCCACGCCGAAGGGATGTCTCTTAGTGAGTCTTTCCAAGTTGCTGCATTTATAGAAAAATTGCCACCATCTTGGAGGGATTTCAAGAATTATCTCAAACATAAGCGCAATGAGATGTCACTTGAAAATCTAATCATAAGATTGAGAATAGAAGAAGATAACAAGATTTCTGAAAAGAAATTTGGCAGCAATCCTATAGTTTCAAAGGCTAATATTATTGAAGATGGTCCAAAGCCCAAGAAACAGAAACGCTCTAATGAGGGATCATCGAAGCAAGCCCAAAGCAAAGGCCAGAAATTCAAAGGAAATTGTTATAACTGTGGGAAGCCTGGCCATCGTGCTAAGGATTGTAAGAAGACAAAGGACCATAAAAAGAAGAAGAACACTCAAGCAACATTGTTGAAACTACTACTGATATGATTGAAAACATGAATCTTTCGGCTGTTGTGATGCAATGTAACTTGGTTGGAAATACCAAGGAGTGGTGGGTGGACACTGGTGCCACTAGGCATATGTGTGCCAACAGATGGATGTTTTCTTCTTACACCCCTGCGAAGAGAGATGAACAACTTTACATGGGTAATTCTTCTACTTCAAAGGTGGAAGGTGTTGGAAAGGTGGCCTTAAAGATGACTTCTGGAAAAATCGTGACACTTAATAATGTGCTTCATGTGCCTGATATTCGCAAGAATTTAGTGTCTAGATCCCTCTTAATCAAGAATGGCTTTAAGCTTGTATTTTTTTCTGATAAGTTTGTACTTTCTAAGAATGATATGTATGTAGGAAAATGTTACTTTAGTGAGGGCCTGTTCAAACTTAATGTAATGACTGTAACCAATGATGGTGTTATCAATAATAATATTACTTCTGTTTATGTGCTTGAGTCTTCTAATTTATGGCATCAAAGATTAGGACATGTTAATTTTAGATCAATTAAAAGTTTAATTCATTCAGACTTATTGCCTAAAGTTGATTGTTCAAATCATGATAAATGTCAAGTATGCATTGAATCAAAATTTTCTAAGTTACCGTTTCCTCCTGTTGAAAGATCAACTGAATTACTAGATTTAATACATACTGATATATGTGATATGAAATCTGTACCATATAGGGGTAACAAAAAATATTTTATTACATTTATTGATGATTGTAGTAGATATTGTTATGTGTATTTTCTTAATAGTAAAGACGAGGCTATTATTGCTTTTAAACAATATAAAAATGAAGTTGAAACTCAACTTAATAAGAAAATTATAGTAAGGAGCGATCGTGGGGGAGAATATGATGGCCCTTTCGAAGAATTTTGTATAGAATCTGGTATTATACACCAGACGACTGCTCCTTATGCTCCGCAATCAAATGGGATTGCAGAAAGGAAAAATTGAACATTGAAAGAAATGATGAATGCAATGTTGATTACGTCCGGTTTACCACAAAATTTATGGGGGGAAGCCATTTTAATGGCTAATTTTCTTATTAACAGAGTGCCCCACAAAAGGATACAAAGCATACCTTATGAAATATGGAAAGGAAAGAAACCTTCCTTGAAATATTTGAAAGTGTGGGGGTGCTTGGCTAAGGTTGCAATTCCTAAACCCAAAAGGTTGAGAATTGGACCTAAGACAGTGGACTGTGTGTTCATTGGCTATGCACTTAATAGTAGTGCATATCGGTTTTTGGTTTATAAGTCCGATGTATCAGATGTCTGTTTTAATACAGTTATTGAGTCAAGGGATGCTACGTTCTTTGAAGATATATTTCCGTATAACAAGGGAAATGAGGCAAGTGATCGTAATAATGACAATACAGTGATACCATAGGATGCTACTACTAATGAGGGTTTTGTTGAAGAAGAACCTAGACGTAGTAAAAGGCAAAGGATCGCCACATCCTTTGGGCCTAATTTTCTGACTTTTTTGTTAGAAATTGAGCCTCAAACATATGAAGAGGATATGAGCTCTCCTGAAGCACCATTTCTGGGAAGAGGCTATCAATAGTGAAGTTGAATCCATTCTGTCAAACCATACCTGGGAATTGGTTGACCTTCCTCCTGGAAAAAAGCCTCTAGGAACTAAGTAGGTCTTCAAAAAGAAGATGAAAGCAGATGACACTATTGATAAGTACAAAGCTAGGTTGGTAGTAAAAGGCTACAGACAACGTGAAGGCCTAGACTACTTTGATACCTATTCACCTGTTACAAGGATTACATCCATTAGGATGTTAATCGCATTAGCATCATTGAATGGGTTGGAAATACATCAAATGGATGCAAAGACAGCCTTCTTGAATGGTGTTTTAGAAGAAGAAATCTATATAGAACAACATGAGGGATTTGTTGTCTCAGGACAAGAACGGAAAGTATGTCGATTGATAAAGTCCTTTTATGGACTTAAGCAATCCCTGAAACAATGGCATGCGAAATTCGATGAAGTTTTGTATCAAATGGCTTTAGCATTAATGAATGTGACAAATGTGTCTATATTCGAAATACTGCAAATGGGTTTGCAATAGTCTATCTTTATGTAGATGACATGTTGATAATGGGTAGTAATAATCAAATGATTAAAGCTACTAAGCAATTACTTACAAGTAAGTTCGACATGAAAGATATGGGCCTAGCAGATGTTATTTTGGGAATTAAAATCCATAGAACATCTGAAGGGTTGGCTTTGTCACAAGCACATTATATTAATAAAATTCTAGAGAAATTCAAGAGTTTAAACATAGTTCATATGAAGAACCCTATAGACCCTAGTTTTCGTTTGTTGAGAAATACTGGCAAAGCTGTAAAACAAAAAGAATATGCTCAAGTGTTAGGTAGTCTTATGTATGTTATAAACTGCACTAGACCTGATATTGCCTACGCTGTAAGCATATTGAGTCGCTTTACTAGTAATCCAAACGAGTATCATTGGAAAGCTATGGTAAGAGTTTTGGGTTACTTAAAGCATACTCAAAACTTTGCTTTGCATTACGAGAAGGATCCTGCAGTGCTAGAAGGGTATTGTGATGCAAATTGGATCACCAGCTCTAATGACACAAGATCCACAAGTGGATATGTTTTTACCCTTAGTGGGGGTGCTGTGTCTTGGAAGTCATCCAAACAGACTTGCATTACAAGATCAACTATGGAAGCAGAATTTATTACTTTAGATAAAGCTGGTAAGGAAGCTGAGTGGATTCCTAATTTTCTTGAAGACATTCCTAGTTGGCCAAAGCCAATACCGGCAGTGTGTATACACAGTGATAGTCAAGCAGCTATTGGTAGGGCCAAAAATGTCATGTATAATGGTAAGTCTAGACATATACGTCGAAGACATGATACCGTTAGACAATTACTCTCTAATGGAATCATCTCGATTGATTATGTGAAATCAAAAGAGAATATAATGGATCCATTGACTAAAGGAATTCCTAGAGAGTTGATTAGAAATTTTTCGAAAGGAATGGGTTTAAGGCCGATAAATTGTTGATCATTGCGGTAAATCTACTTAGATGAGTGGAGATCCCACAAACTCGGTTCAAAGAGACAACTAAGTAATGATAGACTGTAAACACTGTGGAGTTTTAAACTCATACTCATTCCTATGACAAAACAATGCATATATATTAGGGTAAGCATTTAGGCTTTTAATGGTTTCTTAATCTGATGTGTTCAGATGATGTATATTGACTTACATCACAAGGAATCACTTATGTGAGTGTGAAGTGGGGCCGCTTCTACGAGAATTTAAAACGGCCAATTCTCTAGAACACTCGCAGAACCAGGCAGGTGTCCAGGGCCAAAAATGGGCACAACATGAGGACCAATGATGCTAGAGGAGCAATTGTGTGACTCCTATTGTCTTGGTATACATTAAAGGTTGACGGTTCAAGACAACACGTCCACCGATTGACCGAGTATATCCGATAGGTTTTTACTAGAGAAGGTTCAAAGGTGACCCCTACCTATCTTGATGCAGTTGCTTCTCGTAGAGGAATCGTACTTTACATACATGTTCATTTGCATTTGATCATTATGGACTAACTTCTTATCCATGTGGGGGATTGTTAGAATTTTGAACAATAATTCCATTGGTTATGAATAAGAAGTAGGTTGGAAGAGAAGAGGGAAAAGGAAGGAGAAAACAGTGTGTGGACAAAAGTCCCACATTGAACAAATCAAGAGAAATAAGAGTGTATATAAGGCTCAACTTCTCACCTCTAAAATGGGCCCTTGGGCCAATCCACTTCTGTGGAGGAGGGAGGACATACATGGGCCTTGGTCCACCACACACACACGCGCCGCCGCCGCCGTCTGTCCGGCCGGCTTGGCTCGGTTCGGTTCAGTTCGGTCGGTCGCGCGTGTGTGAGATGTAAAAATAATTTTTATTAAATAATTTTTTAGTTTGTCCGAACAATCGCGTTTTATTCCTTTATACCCCTTCGTGATTTTCCAAACAGTGCGGATGTGTGACCGAATGACCGAACCAGTGCATCCGTTCATTCTGGTGCGTCTTCTAGTGTGTTCGGTTGCTCTGTTCTGATGTGTCTGTTTGCATGACACACCAGTTCGCCAACAAAGAGGCATCATTCGCTTCTGTTCACTCCGTTTCGGTATGTCTGTTCGCACGACGCACTGGTTCACCTCAAGAGTCGAGTCCATATGATCAATTTCCGTCAACTATAAATAGGACGTGCTAGTGACAAGAAAAATCACTCTCAATCTCGAAACACTCATCTCTTCTCATATACTGCATAGTGCATTCTGCAATCATCTCAGCCTGTGTGATTCTGAAAGCAATATCATTGTGTTCGTTTGGGCTTCTGACTGATAGTGCCATCATTCTGAAGACGCAATCCGTTCTATCCTGGGAGACAATTGTTCGAGAACCTTGGGCATCCGTATAGAGGGAACAAATTGTCTTAAGGAGACAACGTACGTTGGACTTGGATTTTATTCAAAGTGTATTATTATTTTTCGGCAGTCTTGTGAGTTTTTATATAGTATACATAATTGTTCTGTGTTTACAAATTACACCATCTTAGTTATACAGATTTTTTCTTCAATTTTCTACTTTATAAGTACTTGGGAACAACAGAACTCACTGTAAATAATACTTAAACTTATTGTAAATATTTGTACTATAATTATTATTTTGAATGTATTGTGTCTATAGGACTGATATTATCTTGTTGAGCCAATGTGCTTGTTGAGTCGAGTGTTAACAGATTCTTGGTCCATATATATATGGTGACCCATGGGCAAATTGTATAGTTTTGGTGTGTTGAATAGAATGAGAATTATTTAGCAGATATTTTGGGTCATTTTAACATGGCTTCAGAGCAAGGGATAGAAAGAATACATGGCATTTCTTGTAGCCCATGATTAGATCTAGAGAGAAAGGACTGTAATCAGGGAATGAGCTCAAGGTCATCTAAGTTGTCCATCTTGATAAAGATTTCTAAGATCCACTGTCAGTTTGTTAACCAAGATCCATCATCAATTTGCTAATCACAAGTTTTTCTTCAAGATCCACTATTGGTTTCAGTTCGCTAACCAAGATCTACAGTCAATTTGTTAATTACAAGTTTTTCTTTAAGGTCTACCATTGGTTTAGTTTCTTGATTTTATCGTCGATCTACTACCTCTAAAGATTGCAGGATTTCACTCCTAGCCCTAAGACCATAAGGTTTCCATCTTAGCCCTAAATCTTTCTCAGCAAAAAAATCACAGATGGGATTCAAGGGCAGTTTTTCAATTGAGATTCTCTTCACTGTGCTAGAATCTATGTATCAAAGTCCTTTATGACATCATCACTTTTTGGATTACATGAGCTCTTCAGATCATCGACTATCTAGGTCTGAGTTTGCTCATCTTACAATAACTCTTTCTAACTTGAAGTGTCTTACTTTGTTCATTTTGCGGTGATTTTCTCTGCCTCCACCCTTTTACGGTCATATCTTCATTTTATGGTTGTCTTTATGGCTTTTCGGAGTGATATCTTTGCCTACCTCCACATTTTCTTCCAATTTCTTCACCTAAGCCAGTATGATTGAAACTATACTGACCTTAAGAACCAAGGTTTTCATGCACTCGATTTCTAACACCCATTATTTCTTCATCCGATTGACACTCAAGCTATTACCCTGGTATCTCAAGTTCTACTAGGATCCCAAAATTATGTTGTTTGGAGCAGTGCTATGAAATTGGCCTTACTTGGTAAGAATAAACTAGGGTTTATGGAAGGAGCTTGTCTTCATGAGAACCAAGAGGCTTACCACAATGACTAATGGGGCATATGCAACGCGGGTGTCCTATATTAGCTTATCAATTTTGTGGATAAAGAGATAGCTAGTGCACTTGCTTTCTCTCTTAATTCTCATAAGGTCTAACAGGACCTTAAAGAGAGGTTTGATATTGTTGATGGAGCAAGAATCTTCACACTGTATCATGCTATAAACTCCCTCACACAAGGCACAACATCTGTTTCAACCTATTATACTAAGCTCAAAGAGCTATGTGATGAGCATGTGATCTTAGCACCTATCCCCAACTGCAATTGTATCTCCTCTAAAGAATATGGAAAAACAATCTAGGAACAACATCTGTTTTAGTTCCTCATGGGTTTAAATGAGGTGTTTCATTAGGTGCGAAGTTAAATCCTCCCTATGGTGCCTCTCCCAACCCCTAACCAAGAAACTTATAAGAAACTCTCTTATAAGTCCTCCTCAACCCCTTTTGATAGGATTGTGATGGCCTTTTAATCTTGGTAGAAGAGAACAAGGTCGTGGAAAGGGTTGTGCAAGAGGATGAGGTTAGAGTTAAGAGATATGTAGCCACCACTACAAAAGTAGGCACAAAAGGGACTCATGCTATCATTTCATTGGCTTCCCTCCTGGTTTTCCGCAGTCACGAGCTAAGAAAGAGCAGGAGGATCAAATTAGTCTTTTTATTAATGATTCTGTTAGTAAGCATTATGTCAAAGAGTATAATGCTAATATTGGACATCAATCATCCCTTTTTACTCAAAGTCAATAGCATAAGTCATTTAGATAGATTTGAACCTTATTTAGAGCCTGCGAAATGGGTAAGAGTCCCTAGTGGGGAGAGAATAAGGATAACACACACAGGGAGCATTTAACTAACTAAACATATATCTTTAAGAAATGTACTTTTTGTTAAAGAATTTTGTTATAATCTAATTTCAATTACTAAACTAAATTTGGATAGTAACTACATAGCTAGTTTTGCTCCTAATTGTTGTGTGTTGCAGGACATGTCCAATGGGACAACCATAGGGATTAATAAACACTTAAAAGGCCTTTACTTACTGAAGAGAGCTCATGATTCTGCATTGTCGAGTTATAAGATTAGGGCTGGATATGTAATCAATTTGAATGATTCTCTATGGCATTCTAGGCTAGGGCATATGCCTATTGAAATTTTGAGACATTTGGATAATGTAGAGATCTCTAAATCTGTCAACAATGATAATAAATGTGAAATATGCATCCAAAGCAAGCATTTTCGCTTCCCATTTATTTCTAGTACCTCTGAAACTGTGTTTTAAATTGTTGCATGCAGATGTGTAGGGTCCATATAAGACACCAACACATCAAGACTTTAGATATTTTTTTGACTATTGTTGATGACCATTCTAGAGATACTTGGGTATTTATCATGCACTTTGAGTCTGAAGTGGCAAAATTTCTAAAAATATTTGTTCATTATGTTATAAATCAGTTTTTTTGCCAAGATTAAAACCATCATAACCGATAATGAGGTTGATTTAATAGTCTAGGGATTGTGCATTATATATATTGTCCTTTCACCTCTCAACAAAATGGAGTGGTTGAAAGAAGACATAGACATTTGTTGAATATTACTAGAAGTATCATGAGTCATGCTAATTTGCCTATTAAATTTTGTGGAAAAGCAATTAGAGCTTGAAAATACTCTTTCTCACCAACAACTATTATCCAATATGGTTTTACAAAACCTGATTAACCAATGATAATTGAAAACTATTTCTTATTCAAGACATATCGGAGTTTAGGGCACAAAACCCAACCACAAACCCACTACAGAGAAATTCATTGCTTTGATTACACATGACAAACAGGAGAAAATCATAGCCCACAAGTTTTACAACATTGGATCTCACAACTAAGAACCCACACAAAACAATTTCAACACAGATATGGTTGTGGGTCCACCAAAATGTCAGAATACACAAAATAAGACATCATGCCTAACAAGGGTTAAACAATTATCCAAACAATAAATGTGATATTTCAAAAAAACATGAGGGCCTTATAATGACAATGTAGAAATTAATACAACACCAATACCAAAAGAGGCCTACAAAGTTTTCAATGCATATGCCTCTAGTTGCTTCTATTGGCCTCTAGCCGAGTTAGAGGTCTCACCTGAAAAATTATTTACAATGATAGGGTGAGACATAAAGTCCCAATAACCAAAAATCAATTTACAATTTATGCAGGAAAGGATTGTAAATCAGAGAAGCAGGTTTAACTGACATAATAGTAATAATGATATTCTTATTAATTAAACTTCACATAATATGATCAACAATTAGAAGAATCCCCACTCATCCATCTTGCTCCCCCTTATAGCTTTTAGACATAGTACAACCTATCAACGCTAGTATACCCGGCCAAAGGTTAGCTAGCCATCTCAAGAATTTTGTCCTCTCCCATGCCACCACCGATATACCGTAATAGGGAGGTGTCCGCCCAAAACACTCAACCCAAAATCTGGGCCAGGAATGAGAGAGCTGATGGGCACAATTTCACCATATCTCTTTCACACAATCCAATATATCTTATAACATAAAAACAATAAATTAATATAGTTTTAAAAAACATTTACAATATTATCATACCTTATACAACCTTCGATTCCCAACAGCATAACCATCACAACAGTAACAATCTTAATAATAATCTCCACTCATATATACAAGTTGGAAAATACACTGGTTCATTGAACTAAGTTCATATTCAAACTTAAACATAATCTTTCAAAATATATACAAGTAGTATAGATGAAAGTAACGTTCAGAAAAATACCTTACAGTTCAAAACAAGCATATAGAATAAATTAACTTTGATTACCTCAACTTCAAGCTTAACCTTAACTTGAGCAGCAAAACATGAGCAATCACCGATCACAGGAAAACTCTTCATTATCAATGTAGATACCAAATAACCATAAGTAATAGTAAAGTAAATAATTTACGAAAATTCAACTCCAGAAAACCCAATTTCCTCTACAACCATTATCCTCAAATATTCCAATTTTCTTAATAATCCTTAGCTATAGATAATTTCTCATGAGCCTAAATCACTCATTAAAATGCTTAAATAACCTTTATACAATTCTCTCACGTCAACTACTTAATTTTAAAAATTAAAGTTTCACATTCAACATACATATAATCATAAAAACATTAATATTAACCTTCTAGATCAATTAAATCTCTTTTCTAATTTATATGAGTATAATCTAATTATTAAACAACTCTTCAAACTTCCACACAATCAAAATCATATCAAACTCTAAGTTAAATATTAAGTTCTAACTCATATTTTCACATAGCTCAAAATCTAACAAAATAAACCAATTAAAACCCTAATAGTACTTCTAATAATTCAAATAAATTATTTAAACTAACTTTAATCAGTAAAAACACCCTATATAAATTGATTTATGACCTGTTTATAAAATAAATTGATTATAAAATCATAAAATAACTAAATAATAAATTCAAACCGATTAAAATTAACTATTAATTATTCTCTACATTTCTATAATTATATATTGACAAAACTTAAAAATTTCCTAAAATATTATCCGCAAAATATTCTCTAATTAGCAGAAAATTACTATCATAGGAAAGAGAAGATTATTTAGAATTTTTTTTAAAAGAAGTTTTATGATTAAAAGTGATTTTAAGTACCTTATTGATCTCTAAAGCTGTAAAAACTAGGACTTTACGACTCATTTCCTCCAAAAATTCTACTTCATTTCACTAACGAAGTGAAGGAGTGGTGGGGGTATATATATATATAATAGCCCCTCCTCCCCTTTTTATCACATCACCTTTCGGTGGTGTGATTATTCTTATTTTTTTGCCACTACCATTTTAGTCAGCGTTACCCTTTTATCAATATTTTTTTTCCTTCTTTAATCGTCCCTTTTCATTTTTTTTTAATTTTTTAACACATTTTAACCATATCCCTCTTTTCTTTTTATCCCAAAAATTACTACTAAATTCATAATTATATCCAAATTATAATTACATCCTAAAAATAAAAATAAGGATATTACATAACTACTACATATATGATAAATATAACCCCATTAAAGAATCTTTCTTATGTTGCACCTTATCAATTGTTATATTGGATACCTCTTTCTTTAGGGCACCTTAGGGTGTTTGGATGTCTAGCTTATGCCATGAACGTTAATACCATTGATAAATTTCAAAATAGGGCAAAAGCATGTTTTTTTCTTGGATATCCAAACACTCAAAAGGGATATGTCCTTTATAATATTAAGACCAAGTCTTTCATAATCTCTAGGCACGTCACATTTTTGGAAAATAAGTTACCATTCAAAGATTGCCAAGGCGTTAGTCAAGGGGGTTGAGAAAGGTAAAATTGATTTACTTAATGATTTCTTTAACATTGATTACTACTTGCCACCTCCTTCTAGAATCAAGTCTTATGATAACTAGCAGCATAGTTTGGAAGAGGAGTAATGACACCAACATGTCACGAATGATGAAATAGGTAATGATGGGGCAAGAACTTCTGATGCACCACATCATTCATCTTTTAAACCAGTTTGGAATAGGCATGCTTCTACATGGACTAGAGATTATGAATGTCAATTTTTGCCTCACAATCACCAACAAAAGCATAGGGATGATAATGATCTTTTACATAATAATGATGTTACATTACTTGGTTTTATATCTCTTGATGATCTAACTGAACCATATAAATGTTTTTTGTATTCTATTGATAAAAAGATCGAACAAGATAACTATTATCAAGCATGTAGAGATCCTCGATGGGTTGAGGCGATGCAAAATGAAATTAAAGTCTTAAAATCAAATAAGACATGGAAGATAGTGAATTTCCTAAAGGAAAAAAGAGCTATAGAATGCAAATGGTTTTTAAGGTTAAATATAAGGCAGATGAGAAAATTGACAAATTTAAGGCTCATTTGGTTGCTAAGGGTTACAACCAAAAAGAGGGGATTGATTTCTATTAAACATTATCTCTTGTGGTAAAAATTGTAATCATTAGAACCATTCTTAAACTTGTTGTTGTTAATAATTGAGAGATATATCAAATTGATGTAGATAATGCTTCTTTTCAAGGGAGATTTATATGAGAAAGTCTATATGATTATTCCTCAAGGTTTTGAGATGAAAACTAATCACTTGAAGGTATGTAAACTTAAGAGATCACTTTATGAATTAAAACAATCTTTAAGACAATAAAATGAAAAATTCACACATTTTTTAATTAAAGGGGGTTTCCAACAAAGTAAGCATGACTATGCATTGTTTCATAAATGAACTAATACTAGTTTGGTTTTCGTGCTTGCTTATGTTGATAATTTAATTATTACTAGCAGCAATGTTGACATTATTAATGATGTAAAGAATTTCCTTTGTAGGGAATTCAAAATTAAAGACTTGGGTACCTTAAGCTCACAGCTGCTGAGACAAGAATAGACTTCTTTATAAAGGATACGGGTGCCTATAGAAAGCTAATCGGTAAGTTGTTGTATCTTACTATAACAAGAATTGATATATCACTTATTGTGCAAGTGTTAAGTTAGTTTATGTAAGAGTTAAAGGAGTCACACATGAAGGCAATACTTAAATTGGTGAAATACTTAAAGGACAACCTCAAAAGAAGAGTGTTTCTCTCAACTGAAAACTCTTCAATCTTAGATGTTATTGTGATTCAAACCATGCTGGCTGTCTGAATACTAAGCTCTCAGTGACAAGGTTCCTTGTCAGAATCAGTGGTTCCCTTATTTGTTGGAAATCTAGAAAGCAAAGTATGGTGTCCATCTCTTCCACAAAAGTTGACTACAAGGCGCTCTGAATGGCTGTTGCAGAGTGAACCTGGATATTTGGATTGTTAAAGGAACTACATGTTATTAAGGTGAAGCCATTCAAGGTCTTTTGTGATAACAAATCTGCAATTCATATAGCAACGAATCCCATGTTCTATGGACACACTAAGCACATCAAAGTGGATTGCCACTTATTAAGGGAGAAGCTAATTAGTGGGATGATCGAATTTCAGCATGTTAAGTTAGAAGAACAACATGCAGATATATTAACTAAGACTCTTAGAGGAGCTTAACATGAGTACATCATTTTCAAGCTAGGAACTTATGAGTACAAAGTTCCCAACTTGAAGGGTGTAAATAACACTTAAACTTATTGTAAATATTTGTACTATAATTACTATTTTGAATATGTTATATCTATAGGATTGATATTATCTTGTTGGGCCAAGTATTAACAGATTCTAGGTCCACACACACACACACACACACACACACATATATATGTATATATGTATATATGGTGACCTATGGACAGATTGTATAGTCACTACTGCAAAAATCACTTTTTAGACATGTTAAAAATGACTTTTTAAACCAGTTTTGGATGAGGTCTTGATACAACCGGTCTAAAAAATCTGTGACTTTTTAGGCCGGTTAAGTAACTGATCTAAAAAGTCACTTTTTAGACCGGTTGTAGCCACAACCAGTCTAAAAAATTTGACATTAAAACCTGTTATATAAAACAGGTCTAAAGTCATACTTTTAAGATCGGTTGTGGTCATAACCAATCTTAAAAAGTCTAATTTAAGACCATTGTAGACAGAACTAGTTTTAAAAGTATAATTTTTAGACCGGTTGTGGCCACAAGCGGTCTTAAAAGTATTGTTAGACCGGTTGTTGCCACAACCGGTCTTAAAAAGTCTTTAAGACCGGTTGTTGCCACAACGGGTCTTAAAAGTGCCATTTTTAAAAAAAATTTATTTCTCTTTCAACCAGGTCAGCAAGCCATTTCAACTACAATCCACCACAGAAGCAACAACATATATCACAAACAATCAGAAGCAATGACATCAGCATTACTACAACCCATATTTCACAGAAGTAACATGAATAAAAAGCATTGATGAAAATCAACACATTCAATTCTCAGCAACAAAATCAACACATTATCATCAAGCATTTTAAAAACACAAGTTGAATCTATCAAGATAACAATGAACCACAATTTAACAATAACAGCAACAAAATCTCAACTTTGTGCACTTTCAATTCCAAAACTTTAAAGAAAAGCAAGGGGAAGACAAATTCCTCAGTATGTGCAGAATATTCCTCAGTTTTACAGAAAAATAAAATAAAGGGAAGAAAAAGTGCAGAGGTCAATCCTTTACTTTCTATGCCTATATCAACAACTAACCTCTATCACCCATATCCCATAAATTGTCCTACGTAGAGATATAAACCAAGTTAGATATGAAAACAACAAGTATTATTAGAACAACATTGGATTAAAAAACTTACTATTCTTGTAAAAGCTCATAGATGAATTCAACACAACAGTTGCGGATGAAATCAATATCTTCTTTAGGAAAGGGATCAACAAGATCAAATATTTGTATGTAACACCAAAGCCAGACAAAACATTAACTTGCTAACTTAAAAAGAATAAAGTAATACAAAATTTTTGAAATATACATTTACCTCTTCTATAAAATTAGTCATGCCTAGGGTGATAATATTGTAAATATACCACAAAACATACAAACCACAAAAGTTGGACCCCGATGGTTGCCTACGGTTCTGAAAAAGAACATGACATCATTAAAACAAGTATAGAAGCATAGCTTATTATAGAACACATCTTAAAGAAAATGAATATGTACTAACCTTTGGCATGATCCATGTAAGGTTTTTTAAGTCACGAACATGCTTACCACAAGCAGTGTGTAGGAATGTCCGCATCACCCTATCATAAAAATCACAAAGATTAGTTATTTTATACAAATTCTGTAAACTTTGCACACAAAAGGTAATAATGCAAGAAAACTTACGAGTTCATGGTCTTCTTCAAGTCATTCCCTGGTTTCAAGTAGATGGAGTATAAGAGGATGATATTATAACTATTCTTATATAGAAGAACCAATTACCAAAGATACTTGAAAAAATGAGATGAATGTTAAGCAAATATAAAGTATTATATGTTTTTTGAATATAAATTTGTTTCTCACCCATGAACATACAGAGCCAATAAATAATCAGTTAGGGTTTCACTAAACCTTTCTTATAAGTATCTATGTATGATGGTAGCAGTGGTCTCTTTCTCTTGGACTTAAACTGGGCATATGAATCCAAATTTATCACTATTGCTAGAGGATACCAACCTACGATTCATATACCTACAATAATGCAAGCACATAAATCAAAGTTAAACGGCGTAATTTTTAAAATATTTACTTCCAATTGAAGAAGATGCTTACATTAAAAATAGTTAGACAATCACAACAGTAAGATGTTTTCTAGGAGCTACCAAGGACATTAAATCATTCCTCTCAAGAAAGCATGTCACTCCTGACTTGCCAAAAGTTGAATCTGAAAGCCAATCTCTTGTTCGAAAAGATGTATCATATGCCATCAGAATTAGTTGTTGCATGACATTCAATAAAGGTTGTGAAACTTCCTGAGTGAAGAGAGCTGGACTTGGTGCTCTGATCAGGGTTTCCTCAGCTTGAACAAAAACAAGGTTCTTCGGGCACAAGATGAAAGTACCCAAGACATCGCTTACAATCTTGAAATCATCAAAAGGGATCGGGACAGGTGCATCTATAATGATAACCTCTTCAACTGACACTCTGACTGATTATCTTTTATTTATTGGTGGTAAACAATAGATCCTAGGTTGTGCATACTCCCCCGTGCAACTAACCGTCTTAGAGGATCCTTAACAAAAATGTCACAATGCTCAATAATTTCTTTTCCAAGACCTTCTGATGACTACCCAATATTGTAACAACTCCCTTTAGTGCTCTGCTTATTAGGAGTAAGCAATTGTGCCTAAGAAGCACTGGTATCTTGTCTTGTGCTCACAATGACAATCATTTCCTCCCTCATCTTGCTCAACTGGGCATCTAATAGTGCATCAAATGATGCTTCTGCCTCGGCCCTTACTTTTGCCCTCGCAGTGGCCAACATATGCTCTAGTTCCTCCCTAGTTACCAAGCTTGAGGAATGGCGTGAGGGGGATCCAAAGTAATCCCTTATGCCTACCCCTCCTCCAACTCCTGTGACACAACCTGGATGCTCATATTTTTCAGTAGCAACCATTAGGATATCATTCCTCTGCTCTAACCTAAAGGATCCCTTGACTTTTTTTTTGAAGTTTCTCCTGTAAGATACAGATAACACACATAAGTAATGAAACATATTTACAATTTTTTCACCTACTATACTAGATTGTTCACTCATATAAGACCCACTGCTCTTTTGGCAAGCAAACAACTACATTTCTTTGTGACATATCAGAGATGGTGGAGAAAGAAGAACATAAGGATCGGATAGAGATGTTTTTTCTAATATCTTCTGTTTGGCCGCTAACAAGTCTTTTTCGGCCTTTACATAACTCCCACGAGATATTGTATAGGGGCAATCATTCTTTCTACCACTCTCTTGTGCTTTTTTCCTTTTTGCTTGCGAATAAGAAATTGAAAAAAAAAGTTACAATCAATAAAGACAATTGATAAGTAAATAAAATGCAAAATAAGTTAACTTACCAAAGCCTCTGGAGTAGTTCAAAGCCTAAAAAACTCTTACCAAGTGGCTTCATTAATGTATGAATACTTGCTGCACGGAGTAGGATGAGGCTTACCATCTTCCACCTCGATATGCACGTAATTGTTGGCTAGATTTGTCTTAAACTTCCTCCAGCGCTCATAACAATACGTCATAGTCTTCTTGTACAAGATGTCACTCTGAGGAACATCGCAGGTGAGCTGTTATGCATGCATTAAAGGAGTTAGTGAAAAATTTGATAATCATTACATACAAAAGAGAACTTTATACCTAAATAGTGTCCCAAATATGTTGCTTCACACATTCACCGACATTTCTCCACTCCTCTATCAATATGCTACGGCGTGCAAAGAGACCAATAAAACTCCTATATTAACTTGCATTAGGCCTGATTGGTTTCCAATATTTATCAAACTCAATCGGTATCTTCTACTCGACACTCCAACTAAGGGCAATGTCTCTCAACCGTGTGCTACTCCTACCCTTCCGTATGGATTGATTACTTGGCTCACTTTGATTCTGGCTCAGAGCATTACTAGGCTCACTCTGATTAACACTAGCTGGCTCGCTTTGATGATCACTAGGTGCCTCTGGAGTCTCTACACTAGGATACCTCGGATCTGTCATTGTCCTTTTAAGACAAATTGTTAAGTTAGTAAGCTGAAAAAATTATATCTATAAAATAACTATATACATAATTTGGATATAACTTATAATGATAATTATTTTAGCTAGCTAACTTTTAAAGTGGTTTTATAAAGGGATATCCTCCCATATCCATTTACGATGATCATTTCTTGTGCCGTGTTTGTTATCTTCTTCATCTTCTTTGTTCAATTCTGGAAGACCTCTGGGAAAAGGATTCTCAAGAAGATCGTAATTTGAACAATTTTTCTCATAAATATCAACGACCCTTTTTCCTTAGAGAGCTAAAAACCACATTTTATTTACCTAATCGGTAATATAGAACACTTATTTCGCCTAATATACCATAATGAAAGGTTCATCTCTAAAATTTATGCTGTTTAGATCTACTAATATAAATCCTAACTGATTGATTTTCACACCATTATTGACATCAACCTACTTGGATTTGAAAATGAAAAATTTAATTTTAACAAAGTCAACAAATCTCCTTAATAACCCATAATAAGGTATGACTACCAATTTAAGATTCTTATCTTTTAAACTAGAGAAGTTCATAGATTCAGCCACTAATATAGCACCACTGTTTTTTACGATGCTCCTATCATCTAGGGACTTCGTGTAAAAGGTATAAACATTGATCACAAATGAAGTCCAACTTATGACATCAACCTCAGGACCATTTGCTAGCCTTTTAATTGTATTAGAAACACATTCTTCTCCGTCAACCTTATTTTTGAACCAATGTGCAAAAGTTCTTATATGCTCCCTAATTAACTTTTGTTCAGTCATTCGACTATTTGCTTTCTGTACAATTTCTTTATGAGCATTCATATAATCTTAAACTTTATCAACATTATTCAAGATGTACAAGTAGACTTGTTGTAATTCATCAGGATCCACATTCTTTATTGTAGCCCCACGTCTACCCCCTTCTTCATCATGGCATTTAGAAAGCCCAATATGTCCTACATTTAACAAATAATGTTGACAAAATTACATAGCTTCTTCAAAAACATATTTCTAAACAATAAATGCTTCAGGTTGGTTAGGGTTCTTCACATACCCTTTTAGGATTTTCATAGTTTTTTCAATTGGATACATCCATCAGAAATAGATAGGGCCACACAACTTTATCTCCCTCACTGGATGAACAATTAGATGTATCATGATGTCAAAAAAAGAAGGAAGAAAAAGCTTCTTAAGCTGGCACAAGATCAAGTATCCTTCATTTTCCATTTCATCCAATATTTCCGTCCTAATAACTTCACTACAAATAGCATTGAAGAAGAAATAAAGTCTAGTCAATATGTGTTGAAGATCATATTCGACAATGCTTCGAATAGCCACTGGGAATAGTTGTTGCATTAACACATGGAAATCATGAGACTTTAGCCCTACTAACTTCAAGTCTTTCATTGACATAAAGCTTCTTAAAATTTGAAGAATACCTTGAGGGAACTTTGATGCTATGTAAACACTCACAAAAAATTCTTTTCTCATCCTTAAACAAAATATGAGAAGCTAGAGGACAAAAAAGTTCTCTTACCATATGGCTTTAGATGTAAATCTTCTCGTATTCCTATTTCTTGCAAATTTAATCTTGCCTTTACGTCATCCTTAAAACTACCTTGTATGTTGAGCAGTGTCCCAACAATGCTATCACATACATTTTTCTCCACATGCATAAAATTAATACAATGTCTCACATCAAGATTGTATGAATATGGAAGATCGAAGAAGACATACCTCTTTTTTCATATATTTTTCTCATTTCTACTCTTTGTAGTCTTACCAAAGTAACATTCATATTTTGCACCTTTTCATAAACTTTCTCCCTAGTTAATGCCTCCGGAGCATCTTCAAACTCTTGATAACCAAAAAAGGATTTCTTTAATCTATGGTATGGGTAGCCCTGCCTAAGGAATCTCCTATGGCCATGATAAATGATCTTTTTTCCATATTGAAGTTGATAGTAGCATGTGCCTTCTTCACAAATCGGACATGCTTTATGGCCTTTAACGCTATATCCTAACAAGTTTCCATATGCAGGGAAGTCATTTATAGTACAAAAGATCATGGCTCACATTTTAAAAATCTCCTTCTTGTTCGCATCAAAAACATCGACACCTTCGTCCCACAACTCTTTCAAGTCTTCAATCAAGGGTTCTAGGTAAACATATGTCATTTCTAGGTTGTTTTGGTCTTGAAATCAACATAGATAACATGATGTACTTTTGTTTCACGGATAACAAAGGAGATAAGCTGTAAATTACCAACAGAACATGCCATGAACTATGTATATTGCTTAAGCTACCATAATGATTCATGCCATCTGTGCTAAGCCCAAGCTTAAGGTTCTTAGGTTCTTCAACGAAACTAGGAAATAATTGATCAATTTTCTTCCATTGATAAGAATCAGCCAGATGTCAAAGCTTTCCATCAAAAATCCTCTCATCCGCATGTCATTTCAAACTTTTATTATCAATTTTATTAGTAAACAAGCTTTTGAACCTCTGTATGATTGGAAGATACCACAACATTTTTGCAGGGGCCTTATTTGATTTGTACCTCGGGGTTTCACATATCAAACGCTGCTACTTCTCTTTATGCTCTTTTATGTACAATATGCAATCATTAGGGAATGCATGAATCTTTTTATACTTCATCCCTAGTGGATACAATATTTTCTTAACATCATAGTATCGGCAAGACAATACATTATCATTTGGAAGCATGTCCTTAAAGGCCTCAAGCATTTCTAAAAAACTCTTGTCACTCCATCCATGACGTGCTTTCAAGCTTACCAATTTCAATACTACTTTCAACAATTGGTATTTTGTACACGCCGGGTACAACGGCTTCTCAGTATCAGTGCACATATTACCGTATGCATGTGATTGCTCAAAAGCCTCTTCTCTTACGTCATGAATAATATCCTCTATCTGATCATCTAGATCCGTGTCATTATCATCAAAGGTCACTCCCCCTATAAAGATGCACTTGGCATTTCTAATTATTCACCATTTCATACCCATATTGTATAACTCTTACAAAATTCTTCACAAATTAAATGTGTATATATATCTGCAATACTTAATCGCTTCTCATTCAAACATTCTACACAAGGGTAATAGAACATCACACTGTCATCATCGGCATTTCTTCTAGCAAAATCTAAAAAACTCATTACCCCATTATCATATTCAACACTCGTCTGTTTAGCATTTATCCAACTACGATCCATATATTTCAACACCTTCTTTTTTTCTCTTTTCTATTTTTCCCCTGGAAAAGACAAGAGTATGATGAGAGCACGGAATAATTATACTTATCAAGCTACCTAGTTTAACTACTACATAATGAACAAGTACATAGCCAATTTTTTTTAGTTCAACAAAGAATAATTCCAGTTTCAAACACATGACTTGATTGTGAGACTAGATTGCTCTCACCATTAAGCCAAAATGTCAAACAATGCAATTAATTCAAACAGAACCACCAAGCAACAAATGGAAAAGATAGTCATTACAAAAAAAATATCTTAGGATGGAGTTCTAAAAGGAATTACCCCCAAAATTTTCAAGTTTTCTAAGCAATTAGTTATTTCTTAAGATGAACCAAGAACTACACTTATAGCAATATGCCAATAAATTATAGCATGATAAGAAAGCAACATTTCTAGCTCAAAAAAAATCAACAAACATTGTGAGAATATATCAAAATCCTAAATCAATTACTTTGCTTACATTACCCTTATAGACTTATTAGCATATAACATAAGATAACAAAACATACAATGTATATAGAAAGTGCAAATAGCTGAGTTACAAAAGCATTGAATAAAATGAAAAATATGAGAAAATGAAGGAACAAAAGAGTAATAACTTATGCGCATGGATCACAAAACCGGGGCAATATATATGGTGGTTTAAGGTGAAGGGGTTCACGAATAAAAGGGTAAGGGATAGAGTCAGGAGGAGGGAAAATCTCTTTCGTCCTTTCCTCTTGGTCTTCAGATTATAAGAATCTCAAATAATAACATCCTTTTTAATTTTTTGGGTTTAAAAAAAGAATGATTAATCAAAAAGGGTAATTTTGTCTTTACGAGAAGAAGATGTTAATGTTCTCTTCTCCTACTAACTTGACACAAGCAAGACGAACAAGTCAATTTGGAACACAAAAAAGTGAAAAAGAAAGGCAAAGTGAAAGTGTAATAGGAAAGAAGTGAGATCAATCGCATTTTGTGGCACCCATAAAAAAAATTAAAACAAGCAGAGGATCACAATTATATCCTCAACCTTCTAAAGTAACCAGTTTTCTTTCCGTCTGGGCCATCTAGTTTATGACTTTTTATTATCAAAAACTTCACGGACTTCATATTTTGCTTCCATGAGAAATTATGGACCTCAAATTAGATTACCTTAATGTTTGATTATCATTTGATATTTTGTTTTGAGTCATAGACTTGGTGTTACCTTCTCAGCTTTAGAATTATGGACTTTTGCCTTATGGTTGTAGACTTTAGTTGATCTTTTAGATTTTGAACTTTGGTTGTAACTTAAGGATTTTATCTTTATTTAGACTTGTGCATGTTATCTATGAGCAGATGCAAATATGAATTATAGGGGAAGAAAAGCATAGTGTAGAACCAAAATCAATATTATGCAGCCAATCATGCAGGGCAATTATTTGGGGGTACCTTTTTGTTCTTGTTTCACACATATAAAGGAATTCACCACATATAAAGGAATTCACCAAGGCCCATATAAAAAAAAGGTCAGATTCTTGATTGATATACCATCGATGAATTCAAATTTTTACCATATATGATATAGTGACAATAGTTGGCTAGGTTAACACGAAAGCCTTGTTTGTATAGACAGAGAGATAAGAAGCATATCAGGATCTTAGGCCAAACATGGTTAAACCAACCCGAAACAATATCAAAAGGATGAAGTTTAAATTATTAATAGCAATCAAAACAAACCTGAAAAGTTGCTTCTCAATTCAAAGTTAGTGAAATAAAAGATAAGAGCCGCCGCTGAGCTCTTCTACCCAACTGGAAAAATTCAAAGTCTTCCTTGGTATTGAAAACCAAACCCAACTTCGTGAAACCTAGCTAGAAAAATTCAAACTCTTCCTCGATGAATCCAAACCCAGCTCAATACCGTCGCTGAGCTAAAAGTTGAGTGCCACCGCTGAGCTCTTCTACCCAGCTGGAAAAATTAAGAATCTTCCTCGATATTGAAAACCAAACACAACTCATTGAAACCCACTTGACAGAAAAATTCAGGGTCTTCCTCGGTGAATCCAAACCCAGCTCAATATCGCGGCTGAGCTCACCTAAATCTTTATCAGTGAGATGCAATGATGAAGGCCACCGTTGGAGAAAGAGGACGGCGAAGTTGTGAAGAAGAAACATCGGAGTAATTTCAGAGAGAAGAGAGTTCAAAGAGAAAAGAAGAGAAGAGACAAATTATTCAAACCCATCTCAATAAAACCCAGCTGACCGAAAAATTCAGGGTCTTCCTTGGTGAATCCAAACCCAGCTCAATGTTGCCTCTGAGCTCACCTAAATCTTTATCAATGAGATGCAACGATGAAGGCCATCATCGAAGAAAGAGGACATCGGTGTTATGAAGAAGAACCGTCGGAGTAACTTCAGAGAAAAGAGAGTTCAAAGAGCAGAGAATAGAAGAGACAAATTATTCAATCGGCGGGATGAAGAGGGGACAAATTTCAATTAGGGCGCGCACATTTAAGACCGGTTGTTCAAAACAACTGTCTTAAATATATATTTTAGATCAATTATATAAATAACTGGTCGACAAAGTAAAAAAACAATTTAATTGAGGGTAATTTATTTAGACCGATTATATAGATAACCTATAACCGGTCTAAAAATAATATTTTACATATATAATTTTGAATTATTTTAACCCTTTTTAGACCGGTTATAAGATATAACAGGTCTAAAAATTAAAAAAAATTATGCAAGTAATTTATTTAGATCGGTTCTAGGGATAACTGGTCTAAAAATTATATAATTATTTTTATTATTTTTATCTTTTTTGGACCAATTTCATGTAAATAAGGTAGAGCCAGTAATACGGGCCAACCCGAGCTTGCACGGGTTGGAAAATCACCAACATTAACCCGTAGGTGTGGGTTCGCAGGCCAACCCGCAGCCCACGATTTTTTTTTTTACATTGTTTCTGTTTTCTAGGACATAAAAGATGGACTATGGGTTAGAAAGAGAGCCCACATAACACAAAACCCAATTAGGGAGAAGCCCAACAGAACCTAAAATTGATTTTGTTTGGATTAATTGAACTTTACTACATGTCCATAGGTATATATCTGCATACCAGCCCAATTCTTACCTTGCTTCATTTTTCCCATTATTGCATAAAATAATATTGAAACTTTTATCTTTAAAATACTATTCAACTACTCACTGTTATTGAAATCCAAAAATCATGTAACTAATGAACTACTATTTGTTTCTAATTTCTAACGTAGTAGTGGCAGGCTCCCATACATGCAAGCCAAGGCTACTAGTAAAGATAGAATCATCAAACATGATTGATGATGGGCTTGAACTCTTAGCGCCTTCGACAGTAAGGGTTAGGCTTGGGGAGGATTTTTTTTATTTAACAATGAGTCCATCATACAGGTATCCATGTAAAAAAAACCGCGGGCCAACTCGAGGGTTGAACGGTGCGGGCCTGTGCTACCCGCATTTTTTCGAGCCAAAAAAACAAAAACCCTAACCCTATCAAAACCCATGGGTTGCGGGTTGAGCCCGCAGGTTAGACTCGTTTTACCAGCTCTAAAATGAGGTCTAAAAAATTTCTTTTAGACCTCGTATTCAGGGAACCAGTCTTAAAAGTTCTTTGTAATTACAAAAATGCCACTGCATATACCTTTTAGACCTTATCTGTGTATAACCTGTTTAAATGTGCCGGTCTAAAATACATATTTTGTACTAGTGAGTGTTGGTGTGTCAAGCCGACCCCACCTAGTGGGATAAAGGCTTTGTTGTTGTTGTTGAGTGTTGGTGTGTCGAACATAATGAGAATTATTCAGCAAATATTTTGGGTCATTTTAATACTCACAGCTCTTAGGTGTCTCTATTAGAGGCATTAGTAGTCAGATTATACCCTCAACATGTTCTTGTTAACGCGGTTTTGCAAGTTAAACGGTCATGCGCGTGCCTGATGCATGTGAATGCTCTAGAGATTTCGCCACAACCTCATAGGAGTAGCCCCACTCCACATTCATATATGTGAATTCATAAAATATACCTACAATGAACACACCATCTCGTAGGATTATGAAATCATTAAGAGCTTTTGCTTAACCTCACCAAAATGCATTCTAGTATTGTCTCATGCCATAGGAAAAGATTGGTAATTTATTTTAATGCTAGTAAAACTAATAAACGACTTATTTTTACCCATTGAACCTCCATCATGAGATCACCAGTCTCAGAAGTTGGGTTGTTATTGTTGTTAATTTTGAATTGACTTTAATCTCATTCCTCTTGATTAATTTAATTCTTCTCATGGTTTTGTTAGCGGATCCTTTAATCAACTTTTTGACCTCACAAAATCAATTGAGACAACTCAATAATTCTTGAGAAAAAGATATTTAAATACCACTTCAATTTCAAAATTCTAAATTGATTTTATTAACTATAAGAGTAATAAGATTAATAAAAAGAGTATAATAATTAATAACTCGGTTATTTGCTAAATCACTAATTTAAAATTTTAAAATTTAAGTGGTATTTAAATATCATATTTAACTAATTCCTCTTAAGCGCGTTTATTTGCATTTTATAAACCCAGAAAATAAATTCCCCTTGGATATAGATCTCACTCATGTTATTGTTGACGGTGATTTTATTGTCGTAACTGTTGTTTGCGTGCTCAATAACATTTCCATATTCCCATTCATCGCTATCGCGTCTTTATTGCCCAAAGTGTTCTTATTATTGTGCATCCAAACCTTCAAAACAATAATACCCAAAAGCAAGTAATCTCTCGATGATGAAGAAGATGGCCCACAGTGATGAACCAACTTCTCCCCCTTCAATCATCGTCTTCACTATTCATGTTCATATATATGAGATCTGGTTCAGAAAGGACGAGTTGGGGGTAGCGTCTGGTTCATAGTGGAGCCATCGCCTTCTTCAGGCCATTGAACCGATGAACATCGATTGTTGAGAAGGATCAGAGACTAAAGGGTGAGTCTTCATCATGGTCTGATCTTCTTCAGCAATGACACTCGACGCGAATTGGAGAGGACGGAGCCAGCTGAGCGTGATTTGCGAGGTAGAAAACGGTCGTTAGCCTCTGTTAGCTTGTGGGGTCAATTGTAGCTTGGAAAGTAGTAGTACCGTTTGTCCTTTTCTATGACAAAGCAATGGCCCACTGCCGAGTCGCGTGGGCGTCGGAAAAGAATGTCACCGTGACAGAACTGTCTGACAGGAAATTATATGGGGCAGATTCTGTATATCATAATAGTGCAGATAATTGATAAGGCAGTGATTGTTCATTTCTCTCCTCATTTACTCTTTATTATTTGTCTTGAAATTTAATAATATATTTAATATTATATTTATATATTTATATAACATTAAATCTCAATTATTAAAATTTAATTTTATCCTCAAAAAATTTAATAGTGAAAAAACAGAGACAGATCAAATGGAGAACGCTGTGGGAGCACCATCACGTGTCCACTCTCTCTTGTCACTTCCCGCCATCGTGCGTTTTTGTTGTCAAAAGTTTTCGACTTTAAAGCCTTTGAAGTTTGAAGTTTGAAGTTTGATTCCCATTTGAACGCCAGAGTCGGTGTCTCAAGTGATGAAGGAACTGCTAAAATCGCAATAATGACTAAGAAGAAAACAATGCGTCACTATTCTGATTGGGGGATTAAGATTATTACGTTCACACGCAACAACGATGATAATGGTTTAGTTTATTTTATATTTATGTATAAATCTGATTTATGTAAATTGAGATAAAAATTTTTCACATATATTATAAATCATGATTATAAAATATAATTAATGATTATAATCGTTATTCCATATTCCAATGTTCTAAAAATCACAGTCCAAGTAGGGATTCCTCTTCCACACGACAGTGCGACGCGACTACGATGTTCGACTTTTTTTGTCGATGGCCTGGGTTTTATATCCTCGGGAATACCAACAACAAGAGCTGCTTCGCGAAGTGGTGAACTCTGAACACCCTCTAAACTAAGACTAGGTATCTTCGTTTATTATTCTCGTTCCCTCATAGTTTTGTGACAAAAATTCTGGTTTGATGTCTCTGTCTCTGCCCCTTTTCTCTCATTGGATAAGACCAAGTTTCGATTTTTCTCAAGCTGTCTTGTGCTTTGGTTATTAACGTATATCATTTGGCTTTCCTAGTTTATGATAACCATTTTCAGTAGTTCGTTTTGTTCTCGCATTTGTCAAATTTCAACCGCTATCGATTTGCATCACTTTTTGGAGCCACTTTTCACTTGATCGTTTTCAATTCATAGAAACTATATATTTCCTTTTAGTTTGTTTAATGTCAAAAATTGAAAGTTTTGAACCTAGTTTTCAGGAAGTACCTTCTAACGTATTATATCCCGTTATTCATGCATATTGAATGGTGCTATGAATGTTCTGTTCTTCCTTCTTCTCTAATCATAGTAGACGAATTCAACTGTGTTATTTTCGTGGTTGAAGAAAATGCTTAATACTATTCTTCATCTTTGGCTAGGAATAGTCTTAGTAAAATGAAATGGTCTTTGGTTTTTAGTCTAATGCTCTTTCTTCTCTTGTTCCCTTCACTGTCAAGATTAAAGTGACAACCGCTTTTCCCATTTAGGCTATGACAGACTCAACAAGTTCAGCAGCAACTGCTCCACAAGTGGTTCCTGAGAATGGAGTAACAGAAATCAGACTATTAACTTCAACTGATGATGACTACTGTGGTGTTGTTGTGGAAATGGACGAGCCTATGGATTCGGAAACCTTTGTGCCGATTCTTAGAGCTTCAATTTCACATTGGAGGCAGCTGGTAGTTTTCCATTTTAGTTTTATCCTGTTGTTAATTTCGCCACTCTTGATTTCATTATATTGTGTCTGTGAGAGGGCATTCTATCAGATTGTGATGCATACTATTGGGATATCTTCTTCCTGTTTCCTCTTCTCATGTTAGTTTCATCCCCTTTGATTTTATGAATTTGATGGGTACAATGCAAAAGCGGATTCAACATAGGGCTTTTTCCATGTGAAATTATGTACTGTTTTTGCTTATAGTGATATCAGGTCAACAAAGACAAGTACAATGTAGTTTTGCTTATATATTTTGTTGTCTTCACCAATACACAGTCTCTTATTGATTACGCAGAACTTGTTTATTTATTTCACTCGTCTTTGATATGTGAAGTTCACTCTTTTAAATTCATTTCTGTTTGGCTTCCTCAATTAGTAGAATTCTTTCTTCACGCTCAAATAAAAAAGTTTCTCAATTATCAATTATCAATTATCAATTATCACGCAAGAATTGGTTTATGACACCAGAAAGACATTTTTTGGTATATAATGATATGCTTGCCCTGAGGAATCAAGAAGCCATCAGTGTCTTAATTCTTCATAGTTGATGAATCAACTTTGTTTGACAGGGTAAGAAAACCGTTTGGATAAAGTTACCAACACATCTAGCCTGTCTTGTTGAACCTCTGGTTAAGGTATGCTTGAGAAGTTTGATCAAAGAAAACTTTTTGGTCATTATGTGCTGTGCATTTTGTAAATTTACAATTACTTCTATGGCTCTTCTGAACAGGAAGGATTTTGGTATCACCATGCAGAGCCAAAATATTTAATGCTTGTATACTGGATACCCGAAACTCCAAACAACATTCCGGCTAACGCCACACATCGAGTATGTGTTGGTGGATTTATCATGAATGAAAAACAAGAGGTATTTATTTCCCCTGCTATATGTCAATATCTAGTGCAGTTGCACAATGAGCCTCACAGGTTAATTGTATTTTCTGTTCTGTTACTAGATCTTAGTGGTTCAAGAAAAAACTGGACCTTTTTGGTTAACTGAAGTCTGGAAATTCCCCACAGGAGCTGTTGATCAGGTAAACATGTAGCTCATCGTCTAATTTTGGAGTAAGAAACAACGATGCCTGTGTATAATTTACTTAGTTCAATTTATCCAGGGAGAAGATATATGTGCAGCAGTAATAAGAGAGGTCAAAGAAGAAACAGGGGTAAGTAATTTGATGATGTTACCTATGAACTGTAGAGCAAGTAAGCGATATATATATGCCTAAGTTTTTGGGAATTTCTCAATTTTCAGGTTGATACAGAATTTGTGGAAGTGTTAGCCTTCAGGTAGATACAAATCAGACAATTTATTGTTACTTTTGGAAAAGTTAGGAATTTGTTCATAGGTTTGATTGGAATCTGAAAGTTTACTGGGTGTTAAACATTTCTTTCTTATATCTTCAGACAAGCTCTCAAATCATACTTTACAAAGTCAGAACTATTCATCTTGTGCATGCTGCGTCCCCTTTCTTCTGACATCCAAGTACAAGAACAAGAGATAGAAGCTGCCCAGGTGCATAATTCTTCTGGCAACCTAGATTCTTCATCTCAAAAATTAATGCTTATAGTTTTTTTTATTAGATATATATATATATATATATATATATATAGAGAGAGAGAGAGAGAGAGAGAGAGAGAGAGAGAGAGGAAACAAGTGATGAATAATGAAATGTGTATCCCATCACACTGAATCGCATTCTAGTTGGAGTTATGTTTTGCTTATTTCAGCAGGATCTAGGAACAATGAACTCTTGGTCCCTCAAGTTTGCGTTGGATATCAACTTAGTCCTTGAAGTTTAATCTTTATCAATCAAATCCCTAAAATTTCACGAACATACACTCTCCTTCCTTATGGTTTGAAAGTATATAATCCCTAGCACACGCGATGTAAACCTCAAAGATGGCAATTTCTTCATGGATTGCAGAAAAAAAATGCTGTTATGATGAGATCAAATATGCATATGAAATTGGGTATGAAACTTTAGGGATTTTATTGATAAAGATTAAACTTGAAGGACCAAATCAACTAGTTGAGGCAAACTTGACGCCCTGAAAGCTTCATTATCCCGTTTTCACCCTTCTCTCTCAATGTAAAATTCGAACACGTGACATATGGGAGGATCCTCTTGCTCAAAACCAATACGACCCTCTTTGTTATCCCATTTTTGATATGTTTCTATGTATAATTAAGTTGTTTAGTGTTGTGTTGCTGTGCAGTGGATGCCTTTTGAGGAATATGCAGCTCAGCCATTCAATGAGAAGAATGAGTTTGTGAAGCAGATGAATGAAGTGTGCTGGGCAAAGATAGGTGGTCATTATTCTGGGTTTAATCCAGTTCCTTCATCTTCAAGCTTCTCTAGCGGCAAGAGTTTGATGTACTTGAATTCTGGCGGCCTCAAGAGGTGTAATTCCCTTTAGACATTTAAGAAGTTATGTATAATTGAGAGAGAGAGAGAGATGGATGTGTATGTAATTTTGACGAAATTATATCCTTTAATATAGGAGTTAAATAACTAATTTACCGATATAAATAAATTAGTTAAGTTAGTTATTTATAAAAAAATATATTATTGTTTCTCTAAAATACTATTTTAATAATATGTATTGAAACGGTGCTTTGATAAAGATCCACTTACTATGTGTAATCAAGCGAGATACTTTAAGAAAAATTATAAATTTGGGAGAAAAAATAGCAAGGTAAAAAAAAAACCGGACCGGACTGGCCGGTTCAACCGGTCCAACTGGTGACCGGTAGGTGGTCCGGTCCGGTTGATGAATTAAAACGGTCGAACCGATTTGAATCGGTCAAAACCGATGGTTCGACCTGTCCACCTAGTTTACCTTTTTATTTAGAAATACATTTTTTTATTCCTCTAACTACTATTTCACACTATTTTTTAGGGAAAAATAAAAGTTTGAAGACCAAGATGAAGAGAAAAATAAGTAAAGAAAGAACAAATCTTAAAAAAAAAAGATTTTGAGGGGATATAATAATTAATTAATTATAGGAAATGAGATATCATTGTATAAATATAGGCACCATAACTAATACTAATAGATTTTAAGCATTTTTTGTCTAAAGATCTTTATTTTTATCTATAAAAATTTAAAAATATATTAATATATATATATTGCCACTAATAAATTGTAATATTTTAATATGACCGGTCCGACTCCAGTTGAACTATTGACCCTTAAACCTGTGCTGTAACCAGTTCATTACTAAGGTCCGATTTTTTATTCCTTGTAAAATAGATTGACGACTTATATTTAGAACCAAAATAAATTTTTTGTTTAGAGTTTTTATTTAGGACGGGTGTGAATATTTCAATTATTTGATTCAATCTTAAGTTGGAACTATTCTCATGATATTTACAAGTTTGCTTATTTGAAATAAAATTAAGGTGCAAAAATGTCGATATATTTTTCCTAGAAGTGTACTAAACATCATATTATAGTTGACTAACACTGTTAATTTTTGTTAAGTGGATCTCACATTATTATTTTTTAAATGATTGATTAAAAAAACTACCTCCCTCTTTAACAGAGGAACCGGAAGATGGTGTACACGGCGCGGGAAGAGAGGGAATGTGGTTTTTTTAATTAATCATTTAAAAAATAATAATATGAAACCCACTTAACCAAAATGAACAATATTAGTCAATTTTGACAGATATAACATTTTTACTCAATTTTTAATATTTTTATACTTAAATAAAATATATGATATTAAGTGCACTTTAAAAAAAATATATCTGGACATTTTTTTCACCCTTTAACCCTTTAAAATTACCCATGATTTGGCGATCTCAAAATTTAGCTTCTCTCTTGATGAGTGGTGGGCCCCCATTCAGATTCATGCATGAAGGAAATTCTGTCTCCTTTTTCCACCACATTCTATCTCATTTGCTTACATTAGAGCAACCTGTTTAGTTCATGTCTTGTTCTTTGTTTTCTTGACATGTCTCCCTTAATACGATTTCAACTTTTTTATAATATTCAATAAAAAAAAGGGAAAATCTTTGTTTTCTTGACATGTCTCGCCTCATCAATGTTCTAATACTTGCGCAGGTAGTTCTGGAGTAGAGCCACGTATTCATGGAATCCGAGGTTGGACATCGCCAAAATGTTGCCGCCATCGATCTCAGAGCGTCCGTCATTCTTGCACTCCTGGGCGGCTCTTTCGGCGATGACGGCGGCCAACTTCGACGAGCATTATTGGACCCTTTCTTTCTCTTTTTTTTCAAAGGGAGGGGAGGAGAGGGAATGTATAGGGGGTCACCTTATTTGGTTTGATTAGAGGGAAATAAAGGAAAAAATTTTTTAATAATCATTTATTTGATTGAAGAGGAGATGGGAGACGAGATAATAACTAATTTACCATTTTATTTTTATATGTTAGCTTAAATTTTTTATGCTTATATAAATAATTTAAATTAATTTTTTTGAAATGAAATTTATTTAAATTAGTTTACACCTCAATATAAATCAAATAAATTATCAAAATTTAAATTTATTTTACCAAACGGACATAAATTTATTTTAATTCACACTGTTGGAATTACTAAAATAATTATTAGAAAAAAATGAGATTATAATTTTATGCAAAAGAAGCATCACAGAAGCTGTGAGAGACAAGATCATAACCCTGTGAATGCGTGTTTTTATTGTTTGCTCAAGGATATCAATGAAAATATGAAAAGTCATAAGGACAAAATAGTCAAATATTTTCCTTCCCTTCAAATCCCTCCAATTTGGAGGGAACAAAAATGAGGGGAGTCCCTCATTTAGCTCCCCTCCCCTCCAATTTTTCATACCAAATAAGGGGAGGGGCTCATTTTTCATCCCCTCCCCTCCAACCAAACAGACCCTACTTTTTTTTCATTTTGGGGTGTTCAAAAAATAAGCTCGTTTTGTCAAAATAAAAAATTTATTATAGTAGGAGTAGGAAAAAAATGTCCTTCCTAGCTAGCTGTAAGAGTTGGCAGTTTAATTAAGTAATATCATAGACCAAAAATCTCTTCTAAAAATTGTAATATATTTTGAAAGGGGAAAGGAGTGTCTCTACTAACTTCTCTCTCAACTTAGTGTCTCAACCGCTGGATTATGTTTTAATAGGTGAGATTTAATGTTATGTTAAAAATATTATTCCGCTAGTAGTTTACTGCGATTTCATTGGAGATTGGTGCAAACGTGAACAACTTGTTTAACATTTAAATGCGAACAAGATTATAAAACGTTAGTGGAGACACTCTTCTTTCACTAGTACTTGCCTTGAGATTTGTAATTATGATAATTGTAATCTTCTCTTGGCTTCCTCTTATCGTAGCAACAGCATCCCCACCAATCATCTCCACCTTTCTAATGACAATTTAGCGATGTTTCTTAAAGTGTCTCTTGATTTGTTTCTTGAAATAATCCATTCCGAACATGTTCAAGGGGTGGATGATATCGTCCCTATAATGATTTTGCGACCATCTTGCTTACACTTCAGAGGTAATGCAAATGATAAATTCTATGATGTCCCACATGTTGGAAAGGGGAATGAAAGACATCTTATAATGATCTAGATATCTCCCCTATTGATGCATTTTAAACCTGTGAGGGAACGACGAGCTCCAAAGCAAATAATAGAGAGCGAGGCACTAGATATTACAATTGGTATCAGAGTCAGGCTTTGGCCGATTGTCAATATGCCAACGAGGACACTAGGCAAAAAAGGGTGAATTGTGAAGTCTCGTCCTCGCTTGATGTGTTTTAAAATCATGACTGGTATCAGAGCGAGACACTGGGAGATCCCATCTCCAACAGTGATTTCTTCCTCTTATCACATCTCCAGTACCATCGCCACCAGTCATTTTTAGCGAGAGGCTTCGCTTCTACTCCTATTGCTTCTCCTCCAATCGCATCTCTGGTGACGATACCTTCCTCCCATCGCATCTCCAATAACATTGACACCAATCATCTCTAGTAAGAGGCTTTAATTCTCTTCCCGTTGCATCTCAAAGTATCTCTAGATCAGTTTCTTGTGGTATTAGAGCTTACCGGCGATGCTTCTCCTCTCACCACTTCTCAAAGTGTCTCTTGATTAGTTTCTTGTGGTATCAAAGCCACGTTTCGTTCGTATAATATTGAGAATGAGTTGGTATCAGAGCCAAGTTAGTATCCCTCGATTAGTTTCTTATGGTATCAAAGCCGACTGGTGTTGCTTGTCCTCCCGCTGTTTCTCAAAGTACCCCTCAATCAGTTTCTTATGGTATTAAAACCAGGTTTCGTTCATACAATTTTGAGAACGAGGTCGTATCAGAGCAAGTTAATATTGTTATCTAGCATACCATTTAATATGGGTAAAGGCTACATCAAACCTCCCCTCCCTAAACAAACCTCAAATAAGATTATTATAACCAGCAATATTTAAGACAAAGAAAGTTCATGTTAATCATAGAGTGTAATTGTGCAAGTCTATCCATAAAATTAAAAAACAAAAAGACAAAATGATTTCGGAGGCTAGGTTCTCTTCCTCCCTAGCTATATCAAGAGTTCGATATTCTACAATTTGCAACATAGACCTGTCAAGTTGATCCTCCAGTCATGCCAAGTGTTCATCCAAAGGTAAAGGAGACTCCCCGTGTATGTAACCCATCAGAATCTTGGTGAAATTGGAGAAGAAATTCACCAATGATGTCAGAAAAGAAGAATAAGGGCAACTATTCACCCGCATAGTACTCAACTAGGGCTACGTTAATATTTAGGCAGTGCCAACACTTCTAGGTGAAATACCTCCAGAGTGAGACCCGATACTTTGTGATATTCACAATAAACCAATAGAAGAACTTCCAGCTATCTTCTCTAGCGTTAGTGTACTACCACGATTCAAACACATTCAGAAAGGTTATTGGATGTCTTGTATGCAAGTAATAACAAACTTTTACATTTAACCCTTACGAACATCAATCTCATCAGCGGTAAAAAATAGAATTAGATGAATATAATACACACACACACATTATGAGCCACAACATTACCTATTTTAGTGTTTTTCGTGGCAATTATAAACAGGAAATCCCCAAAGCCATAAAGAGGATAGTTGGAATTATCATAATGCATATCAAGCCACAGTCTCCCCTAAGGTAAAAAAAAACACAGGTCAATATTGTTAAATTGTAAACGAGTTTTTGTTAAAAAAGGAAAAAAGGCTCACCAATCCCTGAAACGGAACTCGGGGTTTAAATCCACAATCCAAATATCACCTCGGTTCAAAGGAGATCTTAATTTCCACCAGGTATGAACACTTGCAACTCCTAATTTACCAAGAGAATATTAAATATTTTTATAAACAAACTAGGGGAATATAATCATTTAGGTAATTTGGTTTTCAATAAATTACCTGTCGATACATTTTAAAACCGTGAGGGAACAACGAGCTCCAAAGCAAACAATATTGAGAGCGAGGCACTAAATATTACAATTGGTATCAAAATCAGTCTTGGGCCGATTGTCAATGTGCCAATGAGGACACTAGCCAAAAAGAGGTAAACTGTGAAGTCTCATCGATGTGTTTTAAAATAGTGACTGGTATCAGAGCAAGGCGCTGGGAGATCCCATCTCCAACGGTGATCGCTTCCTCTTATCACATCTCCAATACCATCGCCATTAGTCATTTTTAACGAGAGGCTTCGCTTCTACTCCCATTGCTTCTCCTCCAATCGCATCTCTAGCGACGATAACTCCCTCCTATCGCATCTTCAGTAACATCGACACCAGTAATCTCTAGTGGGAGGCTTCGATTCTCTTCCCGTTTCTTCTCAAAGTATCTCTAGATCAGCTTCTTGTGGTATTAAAGTTGACGGGCGATGCTTCTCCTCTCACCGCTTCTCAGTGTCTCTTGATTAGTTTCTTGTGGTATCAAAGCCACGTTTCATTCGTATAATATTGAGAGTGAGGTGGTATCAAAGCCAAGTTAGTATCTCTAGATTAATTTCTTATGGTATCAAAGCCGACTGATACTGCTTGTCCTCCCGCTGCTTCTCAAAGTACCTCTCAATCGGTTTCTTATGGTATTAAAACCAGGTTCTGTTCATACAATATTGAGAACGAGGTCATATTAGAGCAAGTTAATATTGTTATCTAGCATACCATTTAATATGGGTAAAGGCTACATCAAACCTCCCCTCCCTAAACAAACCTCAAATAAGATTATTATTATAACCAGCAATGTTTAAGACAAAGAAAGTTCATGTTATTCATAGGGTGTAATTGTGCAAGTCTATTCATAAAATTAAAAAACAAAAAGACAAAATGATTTCGGAGGCTAGGGTCTCTTCCTCCTTAGCTATATCAAGAGTTCGATATTCTACAATTTGCAACATAGACCTGTCAAGTTGATCCTCCAGTCATGCCAAGTATTCATCCAAAGGTAAAGGAGACTCCCCGTGTATGTAGCCCATCAGAATCTTGGTGAAATTGGAGAAGAAATTCACCAATGATGTTAGAAAAGAAGAATAAGGGCAACTATTCACCCGCATAGTGCTCAACTAGGGCTACGTTAATATGTAGGCAGTGCCAACACTTCTAGGTGAAATACCTCCAGAGTGAGACCCGATGCTTTGTGATATTCACAATAAACCAATAGAAGAACTTACAGCTATCTTCTCTAGCGTTAGTGTACTACCACGATTCAAACACATTCAAAAAGGTTATTTGATGTCTTGTATGCAAGTAATAATAAACTTTTATTTTTTACCCTTAAAAACATCAGTCTCATCAGCGGTAAAAAATAGAATTAGATTAATATAATATACACACACATTATGAGCCACAACATTACCTATTTTAGTGTTTGTTGTGGCAATTATGAACAGGAAATCCCCAAAGCCACAAAGAGGATAGTTGGAATCAGCATAATGCACATTAAGCCACGGTCGCTCTAAGGTTAAAAAAACACAAGTCAATATTGTTAAATTGTAAAAAGGTTTTTTTAAAAAAGGAAAAAAGTCTCATCAATTCCTGAAACGAAACTCGGGGTTTAAATCCACACTCCACATATCAACTCAGTTCATAAGAGATCCTATTTTCACCAGATATAAACACTTGCAACTCCTAATTTATCGAAAGAATATTTAATATTTTTATAAATAAACTAGGGGAATATAATCATTTAGGTAATTTGGTTTTTAGTAAATTAATAATTCGTCTCTAATAATTTAAATGGCTTGTCAATAATATACTAGTGTAATAGATTAGAGGTTGTATATTAATATGTTAATATATTATTTACGATGATCATTGTTTATAAAAGTAAAAATTCTGAATTTATCTTGTATTATATTGATATATATCGTTTGTTTTTTGGCCATGAATATCCTTTTTTATAAGTTTTAGCCATCAATATTCGTTACCGTAAAGTTATAAAAAGGGTTAAAGGCTAAAAGTTTTTTTTTAGAAGTTTCTACCAATAAGTACTGAATGTCAAGAAGTTTTTGAAGGAAAATATTTTCATGAAAATTTTAAAAATTGAGCAATATTTCTCTTCTATTAAATTCCCAAACTATCTATGATTAGAGTCGGGAAAACGGGTCGAGTCAGTCGAGCGGGCCTTTTTAGGCCCTAAATTTACAAGGGCTAGGCTTAAGATTTTAGCCTCAAAACTGAAAGCGGGCCTAAAAGGGCCGGCCCTTTATGCCCTTATATATATTTTTTATTTTTTAAAATTATTTATATGATAATAATATTATTGATTTTTTATGTTTTGTTGATGATGTTGTAAATATTTAGTTGTTATTATCTTTTTGAGAATAAATTTCATAAAAATATCTTGTATTAAGAATCCTTAAAATTAAAAATTTATAAAAGATATTTCTTATTTTACAAGAAAAATACATTAGATATTTCTTATTTACTGCAAAGTTTCACATATGATGATAATTTACTAATTTATTTGTATTTTATATTTGTTATAGAGTTATTTATCATTTTGGTTTATTATTTGTTACAGATAAAGATTATGGATGTATTTATAATGTGGGAGAATAAATTCTTGATATTTTTACCCCTTAAGCAGACATTACTACTCAAAGTGAAGCACAATTGAATTTCCTTAAAATTGATTATAGTAGCGAAGAAGATAAAAATGATAGTCATCATACTCATATTACTTAAAGTGTTTAGCTTTTTGTCATCTTATACTTTGTACGAGACTGTGAGTTATTTATGGACATTATTTTTTATTTTTGATTATGAATTAGTAACTGTATTTGTTTTATTGCATGAGGCGTGTAGACGTATAGTTAAATCTTGTGAAAATAGTTTTTGGCCATGCTGGCCAGCCCTGGCCGTCATGCTTTCAGGCTAGGCTTTGAAAAAAAAGTAATTTTTCTTACCTCGAGTCCTGTAGGGCCGACTCTTTTAAGCCCTGACCCTTCAAGAGGCCGACCCTATAAAGTCGGACCAGCCCTAATTCCCAGCTCTATCTATGGTTAGCTGAGGTGTTCCTGGCAAAAAAAAAAAAGAAAGAAAAACATATGGCTGAGGTGGTGCTTTTATCCACGTATTATGCCATCTCATCTTCATCATCATCTCACAAAAAACAACAGCAAATTCACCCTATTCAATTTTCACCATCATCGACATCCATGAAGGAGAAGGGGGCCAAAAAAAAACCTCTTTATTCTTAGCAAGCATCCAACAACCCCACCTCCCTCCCCCACCGTATCATCTTCCCTTCACTGATTCGATTACATAATTTTAGGCTGACACGGTTTTGAAGAGCTCTCTTCTGCTTTTGCTTTTTATGTTAATGTCCTTGTTTATGCTTCTTCTCTATTTTTCTGGGTAGGGTCGAATTTTCTCAGAAATCAGAGACGAGCCAAAAAGAAAAACAAAAGAAAATCAGGGAAGAAGGAAGGAGGGAGAGAATCAAAGTGGGGGAAAATTTTGCCGACGAATTCACAATTTATGAAGAATTATAGAAAAATCCCAACTTTAATTGACCGTGAAGCATAACACTTGAGAAGAATTATAGAAAAACCTCACTCTCTCTCCTCTGCTTCACTCGGTGACTCGCGAATCTGGATGCAAGAAAGGGAGTTCTTTTTTTTTTTCCAATTTTTTTCTATAAAAAATCTGACATGGAAAAGGGGTGATGTGGATGACAGGCATGTTATATCTGCATATTTTAGTCAACTAACAAACTGTTGACCATTAGGGAGTTTAACGGAAGGACAATATTGCCCCCATTTTTTAAACTTTTAGTAACATTGCCCCTCCAAAACTTTTAGCCATTGAAAACTTTATGTCATTTTTGCCTTTTAACTAAAGTAATTAAATTCAGATGGTCATTGAACCGATTGGAGTATTAGATCAAGAGTCAGTAGGTTAGACCAGAGCTAAAATGATAAGAAATTAAAAATTTTAGGATTATTAATATGAAATTCTAAAGAAAAAATTATAAAAAAAAAAGACTTTTAAAAAAAAATCAACCCGGACTGGTCTACCAACTAATTGGCGGGTTTTCGGTTCGGGCAGTTCAGTCCCGGTCTAATAACACTCCTTTTAACCCTTACAAAAAGGGGGGGGAAAAAGGTACAGGAGGATGACTGCGTCTGGTCTTTGGCTTTTATAGTCTAATTCTGTTTCTTCCCATGTTCCCTTCACGGTCAAGATTCAAGTGATGACAACCACTTTTCCCATTTAGGCTATGACAGACTCAACAAGTTCAGCAGCAACTGCTTCACAAGTAGTTCCTGAGAATGGAGTAAGAGAAATTAGACTATTAACATCAACTGATGATGACTATTGTGGCGTTATTGTGGAGTTGGACGAGCCTATGGATTTTGGAACCTTTGTGCCTATTCTTAGAGCTTCAATTTCACATTGGATACAGCTGGAAGTTTTTCATATTAGTTATATACTGTTGTTACTTTCGCCACTTTGATTTTATTAGTTTGATGAATACATTTGTATCATTCATGCTTTATGTTATGGCACTGAGAAGCCATTCTATCAGACTGTGATGCATACTTTTGGGATATGTTCTTCCCGTTTCCTCTTCTCATGCTTTTTTCATCCCCTTTGATTTTATGAATTTGATGGGTATAATGCAAAAGTGGATCAGATGCAGCGCTTTTTCCTTGTATATCATGTTTGAATAGCCTCCATAAGTGCTTTTCAATCGTGATTCACGGAATACGATATAGCTTTTGCGGTCTACGAGGTAAATATATGAAGAAGTTTTATCTCGATTTATGTGAATTGGACTTATGTCACATAAGCCAAACCAAACAAGCTATTAGTTTTGCTTATGCATTTTGCTCTTCACCAATACACACAGTTGCATGTTGTTTTTAGTGTTTTTAATTTCTTGTTAGAATTTGGTGTATTTTCTTCATCTCTTATTGATTATGCAGAACTTGTTTATTTATTTCACTTGGCTTTGAAATGTGAAGTTCACTCTCTCAAATTATTTTCTGTTTAGCTTCCTCAATTAGTGGAATTCATCATGTGTTGGCAGATTTATCATGAATGAAAAACAAGAGGTGTTTATTTCTCCTGCTACATGACAATATCTAGTGCAGTTGCACAATGAGCCACACAGGTTAATTGTATTTTCTGTTCTGTTACTAGATCTTAGTGGTTCAAGAAAAAACTGGACCTTTTTGGTTAACTGGAGTCTGGAAATTCCCCACAGGAGCTTTTGATCAGGTAAATATATAGCTCATCGTCTCAATTCAGAATAAGAAGCAACACTGTGTGTGTATAATTTACTTGGTTCAAGTTATCTAGGGAGAAGATATATGTGCAGCAGCAGTAAGAGAAGTCAAAGAAGAAACAGGAGTAAGTATTTTGATTATGGTACCCATGAGCTGTAGAATAAGTAAACAGTATAATATATGTGGCTAAATCTTTGGGGATTTCTCAATTTTCAGGTTGACAAAGAATTTGTGGTAGTGTTGGCCTTCGGGTAGATACAAATCAGACAATTTATTGTTACTTCTGGAAAAGTTAGGAACTTGTCCATGGGTTTGATTGGAATCTGCAAGTTTACTAGGTGTTAAACATTTCTTTCTTATTTCATCAGACAAACTCTCAAATCATACTTTACAAAGTCAGAGCTATTCATCCTGTGCATGCTGCGTCCTCTTTCTTTTGATATCCAAGTTCAAGAACAAGAGATAGAAGCTGCCCAGGTACATAATTCTTCTGGTAACCTAGATTCTTCATCTAAAAAATAAATGCTTTTCGTTTTTTTGAATAGGGATAGAGAGAGAGAGAGAGAGAGAGGAAACAAGCGATGAGTTTAAAGATGAAATGTGCATCGCATCACATTGAATCACATTCTAGTTGGAGTAATGTTCTGCTTATTTCAGCAGGATCTAGGAACAATGAAACACTTTAGTCCCTCAGGTTTACCTTCGATATCAACTTAGTCCTTGAAGTTAAATCTTTCTCAATCAAATCCCTAAAATTTTGCAAACATACACAATCATTCATTATGGTTTGAAAGTATATAATCCCTAACACACGTGATGTAACCTCAAAGATGGCAATTTCTTCATGGATTGCAGAAAAAAAATTGCTGGAATGATGAGATCGAATAAGCATGTGAAATTGGGTATGAAACTTTAGGGATTTTATCGATAAAGATTAAACTTGAGGGCCCGAAAGATTCATTATCCCGTTTTCACCCTTCTCTCTCAATGTAAAATTCGAACACGTGATATGTGGGAGGACCCTCTTCCTTAAAACCAACATGACCCTCTTCGTTATCCCGTTTTTGATATGTTTCTATGTATAATTAAGTTGATTAGTGTTGTGTTGCTGTGTAGTGGATACCTTTTGAGGAATATGCAGCTCAGCCGTTCAATGAGAAGAATGAGTTTGTGAAGCAGATGAATGACGTATGCTGGGCAAAGATGGGTGGCCATTATTCTGGGTTTAATCAGTTCCTTCATCTTCAAGCTTCTCTACAAATTAATTCCCTTTATACATTCAACAAATTATATATAAGTTGGAGGGAGGGAGAGATGTATTTGTAATTTTGAAGAAAGTATATTCTATTTTATGTTTTTAATGTAAGAGTTAGATAACTAATTTATAAATATTAAAAAAATTAATTAAATTAGTTACTTATAATAAATGTGTGTTGGTTTTCTTAAAATATACCTTCTAATTATACACATTAGAACTTTTTTGCTATGTCTAATTAATAGGGATACCTTAAAAATAGTTTGGTATGAGGGATTTGGAGGGGAAAAGAAGGAAGGAAAACTTTTTATGACATGTATTTAAAAAAATAATTATTTATAACAAATGCATGTTGGTTTCCATAAAATATATTATCTTTAACTATATGTATTTAAATAACCCCTTGATAAAAATTTCCTTATTTTATACAATCAATAAAAATATTTTTAAAAAAATTATAAATTTAAAAAATAAAATAAATCAGAAACTATTTAAGATCCAGGACCTGGAAGAGTATTTCAATTATTTGATTCGATGAGTGGTGGGCCCCATTGAGATTTATGGAGGAAATTCTTTTTCGTCTCCTTTTTCCACCACACTTTTTTTTTTTTTTTTTTTGGATTGCCAGCTCTCGAACCCGCCTCTTGCAGCTAGCGCACTCTATTTTATTTGCTTACATTAATGCAACTTGTTTAGTTCATGTCTCTGTTCTTTGTTTTCTTGACAAATCTCTCCTTCTCCTCCTGTTTTTCCCCCCTGTTCAACAAAAATATGATGACTCAATTGCTTTGATTATTCAATGTGAATTATATAAAATTTCGACTTTTTTTCTTTTTTTTGGCTTGTACTCACAATCGCGACGCTATCTCCTTGGTAATCTCTTCATAGTCACCATTTCGATTGGATCGAATACTTTTAGCTTTCCATTCAACTTATTATTATACATGTCTTCCTTTAACTTGATGAGGGCCTCTCTTTGGAAACACGTTAGAAGAGGAAAAAGGAAAAAAGCTCATTTAGATATGAAAAGCTCAGCTGATATCCATCATACCGTTTGGGAATATATTTTTATCCATTAAACTTTAGAGTTAAACGCAGCTTCTTACAATAAACTGTTTGTAATAGCTTCTTTATGGCTTCTTAACATCTTCTCATACTTGTGCCATCATCCAACCTCCCCTAATTATAAATATTGTATTAATGTTTCCTGGCCAACGTAAAACCAAATGCCTTATAACATTGATGTGTTTTTCCATTTATTCCATACTTTCTTGTCATGTCCTCTGTTTTAAAAAAATAAATAGTGTCTGCACCTCACAATATTGGAACAGTGATATTGTAATATCCCGAATTTTGGGACTAAAGGCTTAAAATTTAGCCTGGAATAAAGTGGACTACTAGACTCCTCTTTGGTAAATGTCATAGTGAGACATAGTGTTATTTTCTAAAATTCCTTTATATCCTTGGATATTAAAAGGAATTATATTGGTGAGCTAAAGAGCTCGGGGAATAACAAAACGAAGTGATTGGAAGTCACACACAATATAGTAAATGGAACACAAAGTAATTTTGCTACCTATGAAATTCCTGGTGTGACAGTGATGATTATATGACATGTTTTGATGGGTAAATGATGATGAAAAATTATAAAAATTTTTAGAATGAAAGTAGACTTATCAAGATTTAATTTGATAGGTCATATGAGTCATTTGGAGTTGTACACAAATAGAAATGAATTTTTGAAGTTAGCCCAGCGAAATTAACTATTTTCTGAGGCAGCATTCAAAGATTAAAATTCTGGGAAGAGTGAGCTTTCTATTGGCCAAATGTTATATTTTTCCTTAAAAGTAGACTCAATGAGGGTCGCATATCCTTTAGAACCACCCCAATTGGACATTTGTACAATTAGATATGAATTTTCAAAGTTTAATGAAAATTCTGTTAGTTTTGCAATTAAGTGCGAAAATTGGATTTTTGGGCCAATGAGACTTAGTGACATAGTGAAACAAGTGAAATTAATTGAAATGTTTTATTTACCCTCTGAAAGACCCTCTCAACCTAGGTTCAACTCATGAGTTGAGATTGAGGATTTTTGAACATTTTCAAGAGTTGAGTAATCCAGGTTTGAATCTTGATCTCACGAATGATTTCACTACTCATTTGCACTCATCTAGGGCTATTGGAAAAAATGTATTACAGATATAGTTGACGTAGCATCCATATCAACTATCCATAAATTATCTTCAACACACATGAATCATGTTCATGACATGATCAAAGACGAACTTGTTACGGGTAGATGATCCAATTATGATCAACTTCATGTATGGCATTTTGATTGAAATATATATTTATCATTTTTTAATTAAGTGTTTTAGTATATTTTTCTTCTTTTTCAATAATTATTGAACTTTTTTTATTTTAAAAAAATTTATTTACATTTTTCATATCAATTATAACAATATATATACAAACAATATATATATGTAGTATTCAACAAGATTCATCACATTTTCTATCTAAACGGGTTTTTCAAACGTTAATTCAAACAAGTTCAAGGTTAAAAAAAAACAATTTCTCCCACCATCAATCCAAACACAAATCATATTTACAATCTAACTTTTTTTCCATATGACTTCTACAAAAACCACATTAAATTCAAACAGCCACGGAATATACTTGGCCCTCTTCTTTTCTCTTTTCAAAGATATGGTGACGACTCATAATTGATTTTTTAAATATAAATAATATAATTTCAACTTTACTAACATTTTCAATAAGAAAGAAAATCTTTAATATCGATTACGGACGCTGGTTTATTTAGAAAAGTTACATCTAATTCAGCTTCTACTTTAACTTTTAGACTATGATGGCCTTATATGGTTTTGATTCGTCATAAAAAAATATAAGAAAAAAAAGTTACGTATGTTTGTGAAATTCTATATGACTATTATAGGCTCACGGTGTAATACATCTAATGTCATCGATAGTTGCTTAAATCATAGAAGTTTTTCTGTCACTATCACTTTGAAAGTGTTAAAAATAGAATAATTAATATCTCCCCGATCGTTTCAAATTAGTTTTTCTTTTTTCTTTTAACCATTAAGGCGTCTTTGCTTATTGTCTAACACTTTCTAGGATAATATTGATGTTTAAAAACTTTCTATTAGAAATTTTAGAACAAAATTAGACATTAACCCTTTTATCTATATGTCAAATACTTCCTCCCACTCTATATATAACTTTTGGAGTTAATATTAATAAGTCTATTTGGGCAACCCCTAAATTATGATTTTAAAAGTATTTTTGTGCAAGTTGAGATAAAACACATCTTATATACGTGTTTCATAAATCGTAAAAATATTTCTAAAAAATTAAAATAAACAAAGTAAAAATACACTTAAGTCTCTTTATAAGAAATAAATATTTAGCTTTTATTAACAAAATATAGTACAAATGGTTAATATAACTTTTGGTCCCTGAAATTTGGTCCGATTTTGGTTTGGGTCCCTCAAGTTTTGCCCAATTTTGGTTTTGGTCCCTCAAATTTAAAATTGGTGGTTTTAGTCCTTCAAGTTTACTTTATTTATAACTGTTGGTCCCTCAAGTTTGCTCCGTTTATAACTGTTGGTCTATCAAGTTTAGGGTAATATATCAAATTCTTTTTAAACTTGAGAGACCAACAGTTATGAACATAATAAATTTAATGGACTAAAACCACCAATTCCAAACTTGAGAGACTCAAATCAAAATTGGTCAAATTTCAAACTTAAAGGACTAAAATCAAAATCAGACCAAACTTCAGGGACCAAAAATTTATTAACCCTAATACAAATTAAAAAGAATATAAATCAACCAAAGGTAAAAGGGACTTATCCATATAATTCTATATAGCATATATATGCTTATGACCACTTTAATAAAATCAAATATTTTATATGTATCTCATGCCAAATATATACGCACCGTACAGTTAAGTTTTTAAAAGTTGCGCATCAAGAATTACCCAGAATTTTTGCATTTCCTCAATTATATCCGAAAGCTTATATTCATCAACATTAATTTCCACATCAAAAATATAAAATGTGTAAGGAGAAAATCTTATACACTCAAGAAACTATGAAGAGGAGGGAATATACATGTATGTATGATCTAAATTGTACCCTCAAAACAAAAAGCATGTAAAAGTTTTGTGTATTTGAACACGACTAATACTATTTTGTATTTTCAGATGAAACAAGAAATAAAGAGGGAAAAAATTAAAGAAAATAGCAAAAAGAACAAAGTGTGAAATATCTTCCCTTTGAATCAGTATCAATCTCTACGCTTTCAATAAATCTTGCGCAAAATGAGAGCAGGCAAATGTTGAAAACTCTCAGCAGTCCCAACCGCAAGAATCCCATTCGGATAGTCGCCGCCGTCGCGGAATCGGCGGAGACGACATTCCGGAGTAGCGCTAGTACTCATATCCGGCTCCGGCTCCGTCTCCGGCTCGGGCTCCGTCTCCGGCTCCGGCTCCGGCTCCGGTTCCGGTTCCGGCTCATCAATGTTCCAATACTGGCGCAGGTAATTCTGGAGTTGATCGACGTAATCATGGAATCCGAGGTTGGACATCGCCAAAATGATGTCGCCGCCGTCGATCTCAGAGCGTCCGTCGTTCTTGCACTCCTGGGCGGCTCTTTCGGCGATGACGGCGGCGAACTTCGACGAGCATTCTTGGACCCTTTCTTTCGCTTCTTTAGAGATCCTCGCCTTCGCCGGTAATACCTTCTTCATGATTTTTCCGACGGCTGTAAGCGGCAAGGTTTGCTCTCTAATTCCGCCACTTCCTCTGCCAGCTGAGTTTCGCTGACCCCTTGACACCGCCATTCTCATTCTCTCTCTCTCTCTCTCTCTCTGTGTAATGAACAGAATTAATACTCTCTCCGGCGAAATTAATACAGTAATCGGGCGTATCATGATGCTAATTATTAGTATTCCCTGCAATAAAAGTAATTTAAATATTTTTAAAAAAAAGAGAATATAAAAATAAAATTATAAAAAAAATTCTCCTCATTATAAAGATAACAAATTATTATTAATTAATTTAAAAAGAAGAAATACAAACTTTACAGTTTACTCTCAGAATATTTGATATTTTTTATAAACGAAACGAAAGAATAATTCAGGTAATTTGGTTTTTCAATAAATTAAAAATTCGTCTCTCCTGCAATTTAAAATTGACGTCATAGCACCAGCTTATGGAGCAAGTCATGTCGATAGCTTGTCAACAATATCTTGGTATGAGTATTTGAATTAATTTTTAAAGAATAATTTTTACGATTTATGAAATAAATATGTTAGAGGAATTTTATCTCAATTTATAAAAATTAATTTTTAAAACCACGATTTAGGACGTTATGATACAAATTTATTTAGTAAGTTTTCGCTACTATTGAAGAGTAATGTCACACTGAAGTTTCTTAAGATTTAATATTATTTCAAAAAAATGTTAAAATGAATCAATGTTATTTTTTATTATTAAAAAATTAATAATAAACATTATTTTTTTATAAACCAACTTTTATATTTAGGAATGAGGCAGGTATTATTTCGATTCATCACCGCATTACTCGTTACACATACACACACTCGTTGATGAATTAATTAAAAAAGAAATAACACTACAAAAAAGACTCTCAGACATGAGCTGGAGGATGGAGTGAACGATAGGTTTTCAGAGAGGAGCTTCCTTAGGATTACACGAAGGGGTGAGCAATCAATATGACCTTTTTTTTTTTTAATTTGAAGGGTAGGAACATTTTTTGCTCCATAATTTAATTTCATTTGCCTCCATTGAACTGCATTGAGGTTTCAGAATTATATGGGCACAAATGGAAATCAAGTTGCTACTCCAATGGCCCTTATCTTAAATTTTCCCTTAAAAATTCATCTCTCCTTGTCATAGCACCAACACATTGGCGCAAGTCACATCTATGGGATTGTCACCAATATCGTGTCATAGGGCTTGGATATTGTGTTGTGTTGATATGTTAATATAGTGTATATATTATTTAGAAAAAAATAATTATTTAATTTTTATAGTTTGATGAATTTTATAAGGGTAAAATTATACCGTAGCCCTAAGCAACTAAAAATATGAAGAAACAGTCCCTTAAAATCTCAAAATGAAAAATTAGTCTCAAATAGTTGTTAATGGAGCCCTTCAAGTTGTCAATTAACAACTTGAGGGGCTCCATTAATAACTCTTTGAGACCAATTTTTCATTTTACGATTTTGAGGGACTATTTCTTCATTTTTTTTCTTATTTAGATCCTCAATATAATTTTCCTATTTTACAACTCAGTCCTCATCTTCGACTCATCGTTTTGTGGGTCCTTGTAGATTTCTAGTTTTCATAAAACATCTTAGTCCCCCATGAGCCAATCTTACGTGGCGTTGGCTTATTTGACACTACCACGTCAGGAAAAAAATAATGGGGCTTTTCACTTCTACCTCCCCCTCCTTTGTCGGTGCTGTTTGCTTTCTTCTTCCTCTAACACCTCTGCGGCTCTGCCTCCTCTTTTTCCTCTTCTCAGCCAAACTCTTCTCTTCCCATATGGCTGATATGAACTCCTCTTCCTCTGCCAAACTCTTTTTCCATTTCGGTATTGTTTGATTCTGCTGTTTTTGTTGTATAGATGCTCGCAGAAGCAGATATCTGGTTTTTATTCTTATATAGATGCGCCTTTATAAGTTTGTTAGCTAACTGTATTCTTATAAAGCTAACTCTATCAAATGTGGAAAAATCCCAACTATTATGTATGTTTTTGCACTGGTTTATGGTTGGAAGACGTTAAAGGAAGAGATTTTTTAAGTGTTGTGAAGAGATGAGCAGCATTCAAAGCATGAAGGAATTTTTTTAACTTTACTCATATTTAAGAGTACCAAAAAACACTGCATTAGATTTTAGGTCTTCTCTTTATAAAATGTAATAGAGGCAATATTTGAAACAAGGTTATTAATCATTTTACCAAATAACTTATGCCATGGATTAAAAAGCTTTTCTAAAAAGTGTCCTATATTTAGAAACCGACCAAGTGGGAGTCACTAGTAATAACTGCAATTTTGTTGGAGATTATATTAGTGTTTTAATTAATAAATTATATCCTAATATTATTTAAAATTTTAGAAATAAAAATTTAGGATAATAGGCCAAAGATTTAGATTAGTGTTTTACTTTGTATTGCCTCCCTCTTATTGTAATATGCATTTAATAATTGTATTTTGCCACTCTAAGGCCCATTGCATACTTGGATTGATCTTTTGTTTAAATTTGATTAATTATTTATTGCTAGGAAGAGTATTAGGACTTGGCGGAAGGCCTTAAGTTTGCATGTGAGCTATTGGGGATCCACTTCGACTGCTCAATATTTTGGATATTACAAATCTATAATACAGTATGATGTCAAGTTTATGAATGGAATATATTAATCTATAAAATGAACTTTTAATAAGCAAGATGCACACATCTGAATATCAAAAAAGATCCACATATTAAAATAGAGAAATCAATTACAACGTACTCAAATGCATGCTTAAGAAAGAATGAAACAATGTTCTAGACAATGAGCTATATCATAAAGATGTTACTCGGACAGAATTATCAGCCGATCCTGTCAAGAAAATGGGCAAGGTCGGATGCCAATCAACAGTTGTAACAGAGGCTGCATGAGCAAGTGTTCTCCACCCACTTCGACGACCTTGAACCTGAGATTAGTACAGTGAGACAAACAAGAATAACATCACAACATGGACCACAATAGTTTAGTGGTTTCCATCAGTACCACATGACAAACCAGATAAGATCCAGTTTCCATCAGTTTCAAGTGGCATCTTCGTCAAGATGCCTTCAGAGGAATAATGCTCCCGCCGGTACTTAATATGAAGTCTAGTTGATTTTTTTTTAGAGAAATTGAGGAAACTAAATAAGTTAGTTAACCATAACATGTGTCCTGTATAATTTGATTATATATTAGTTCATAGGTCAAACAAATTAGTTTGTTATAAAAAATATAAACATCAATACTTTAAATTAGTTTATTTAACTTCCTTAATCTCTCCAAAAAAGTCAACTGGGTCTTATATTAAGGACTAGAGCTAGTAGTTAAGTGGGGTATTTTCTATCTTTCAAAGTTTTAGAAAATGGCTAAAATTAATGGGAGTGTTTGCATTTGCGCAGCTTAACCATAAGCTTTCAATCCATCATATGAAGACCAATGATGCAAGTCAAACCAGTATGACAACCAGCAAACTCTAATTTCTTTTCCATAAAGTAAATGATTTATTATCGATGAACTTGACTCGGTTTGAACAAGGAAGGAGGGGTATAAAATTGAACCTGATATATGGGTGCTCTTACGGAACCTGACGTTACTAAGAGTCGCCTCCCACTACCATCCAAAGCCATCTCATGTCTGCAATATTTTAGATCCCCTGGGTAACGCAACCTACAAAAAATTGATGAAAAATCATGTTAGCAACAAACTCTGAGCATGTCCAACCATAGGAGGAGAGGGGGACAGGGGACCAAAATTTATGACTCCAGCAAAAATACACTGTTGTACCGCACAATTATCACATGTCCATTACAGACTAAAGTCAGATTGACCAAATATTGTAGCTAATGAAAGTACCCACCATAGTACTCAAACCCGGACCGGACCAAGCGGTCCGAACCAGAAACCGGCAAACCAGTCTTGGTTCGGTATTTTTTTTATTTTTCTAAAAATCGATTTTTAAAAAAAATTTATCTTTAAAATTTCATATTAATAACCCTAAAATCTTCAATTCATCACCGGTTTAGCCCCGGCCCCCGGGTTAACTCCGGTCTGATTTACTGACCCAGTACCCTAGCCTGTTAAGTGGCTGGTCCGGGTTTAATTACCTTGGTACCCACAGATAATTAAATAAACTCTGCAACAAAAAAAGAGACTGTAATCCTCTAGTCCTTAATATAAGATATACTTATCTAATTTGATTAGATTAAAAAAATTATTTGAGTTGGTTAATAAGACATGTATTTTCTAAAACATCCTAATTATCTTCTTTAATTCCTTCATTTTCTCACCTCCTTAATTATTGTTGAGGGAGTATCAATAGGGGTAAATTAGAAAAAGATTGACCAATATGAAAATTATGTCTTATATTTAGAACTAAGATTAAATCCCCAAATATGTCTTATATTAAGGACCGGAGGGGAATTAAGAGTTCCACGTCAAACAGGATAAAACTACCCAATTTCACAGCTTCCATTAAAGCATGGGTTCCCCTGCACAAAACACTCAATATATGAATGGTAGCGAAACTATCCTTGCACATAAGAGCTGCTCTGACAAGTACCAGCTTTCTATGACATCAATCTCATTCATGTGCGTAAAAATTAGCTATATTTGGCATCTTGTCATGTACATCAACTGATCTATCCAACATTCATACAACTCCATGCTTTGTTTTAAATAAAAAATATAAAAATGATTAGAAGTCTATAAAAAATTTATCAAAATTAAAACATACCTGCTACAGTTCCTTGACCACAGGATTTGTCCTTGATTTTGCAAACTCCATTCAAATATCTAACCCCCAAAACAAAACAAAACAAAACAAAACAAAACAAAAGTCATGTAATTAAAATGATAAGATCATTTTAAATGTAGGAACAATAGGCAATATGGTATCTCTATTTTCAGGCTAAACGTTAAATTAATAATACTTGCCTTCCCATCAGAGCCTAAGCTGAAAATGCTAGTCTCATCAGGTCCAAAAAGTATTGAACTGATAGAAGAATCATGTGCAGGCCAGCCAGTGATTTGTAAACCACATGACATGTCTTTAGCCAGTTTAAGGAATGAGTGTTAAACCAAATCAACTCTGCTAGGACATACTTTTGGCATCACTTGACATCACAAAACAATAACCACCTCCCTCTCTTTTATCCTCTGCAACTCGCGAATGATAGAGGTGGTTTTATGTTTCAGTTTGTGTAATTCAGTTTATTTCTTTCCATTTTCATTACTGTTTGTAGCTTAATCCATTAGACTTTCACTCTGGATTATTATTGTGATTTACTATCAATCTGGAAGAGTTCTATCAGATATATTATCTAAAGTACAAGGAAAATACCAGATTTGCTTTATAGGTAAATTACAAATTACATCAATGTCAGCAAGTAATTGAAAAAATAAATAAAGGATACCGAACATGTGAATCATTCCATCAATAGCAGAAGCTGCTAGGATCTTCCCGTTGTGATTAAAGCACAGAGAAGTAATTGCCGGTGGATCTTCTCCAAGGGGAAGAACTGTCTTCATGAATAGAAAAATTATATATGACCTAATAAAAACACAACTTGAAACTATAAACACGAACTCCATAGAAAGAAGCCCATACCATGGCTTTCCATGTCTTCATGTTCCACACAGTCAGTGAAGCAAAACCCAGATTATCCAAGTTGTTAGAAACCCCACTGCAAAGGCAAGACTAACAGCATGATCAATTTTTAGAATGTACTGAAAGGATAAAGATTGAAAGGTTTTAACAGGAACAATTACATGAGCATGGTGAACACTGTAGCTAACAAATCCAAATAATGATATACACAACATAATAGGGGGGGAAAGAAATGTCAAATAAGAGAATCAACAACCGCATTCAGTTAGTTTAAAACCATTGGAAGGATTTCAAGATACAAAAGTTAAATCAGTACCCCCCAGATGCTGCTGCAGACACAAAAATTGGTTCCACAGGGCTGCATTTCACATCTAATACACTGCAACCACATATAATGCTTTAACGGCTTGAAAGAAAAAATACAAGAGGAAAAAAAAAAAGACTGCAAATTAGGTTAAGCAACACCTTGGAAATGTTTTGGTAGTGTTAAGGTCACAAACAACTCTCTTTGCATCCACATTCCATGCCTTAATGCATCCATCTGATGTGCCTATCAAAAGCTTTGTTTCAACAAAAAAGAAGCAATTAAATGAATTGACATTATGATGGAAACTGTACTGTGATATAACATGTAATCCATGAGAAACCAATTCACATACCAAGCGATCTGACTTACACTCCCAGTCAAGAGACAGGATTTCTGTGCCACAGTAAATGGTTGCATTTCTCGATACTGGAGTTGATGAGTCATACGTCCATATCCTTTATTAGGATGTATAGAACAGAGAAAGATAAATTTTCATGAGTAAGTAGATTTCACTTATTTTAGGAAACTCTGTAGACCAATCTCCAGGATACTTGGTGAGAGAAAGGGAGAAAACATATTAAAAAAGTGTTGCTTAACTAATATGCATGTAGTGGTCCCAAAAAAAATATATGTGTGTGTGTGTGTACTCAAGTAAATCAAGCTTTTTTTTTTTTGGGTTTCTTTCCTGACGTGGATGGTGCTCATCTATAAACCTCTGCATATACAATTTTTAAGTAGTGGAGACTGGAGAACACAACAAAGATATTAAGAATAGCATTTAACCAACATCATTTATTTTTCCTATCAAGTTCCTAATATGAATGAATATATATATATATATATATATATATATATTCTCTTAAAACGCCATGCAAAGTAAACACCTGACTGTTCCATCAAGGGATGCACTGGCGATATTGTTCCCAGATGCAGAAAAGCGGCATCGGCTAATTGGACTTGTGTGTCCCAAAAATGTTTCCTACAAGCCACACTAAATTTGATAGTTACAGGCTCCAATAAAAGTAAGCATAACAAGGAAAGTTAGATGGTAAGAAGATGACTCAGTATGAAGGAGAAACAAAGCCATTAAGAACTAAGAAGAATATGAAACTTCAGCCATGAGATATAATTCCAACCACAAATTTACCTGGTGCATTACTTTGACCTCTGGAAAATCCTCTTCCACATAAACGTCCTCACTGTTCTCTGCCACGAAATTAACCATATGATAGTTAATTAAATTTTTCATTGATTCCTACCTCAACCCACAAAATACAATTTATGCAATATCTAAAATTAGATGGGGCGTCAAGTGTAGATAAAGTTTATCAAAATTGGGTGTTAAGTGCAATGGTACACTGAGGCCTACAAATATTTTTAATATCAAATCTAAAAACGGAAATAATCTCTTCCTTATATCAACTGTTAGAAACTTTAGTTAATGTGTTGATCGAGCCCAAGCCAAATGCTAAAAATATAACACAAAACGTACATTAAATATTCCGAACAGTTGGTAGAAAGAGTTTTACAGCAGACATAAGGCTTACACTCACAGAAAATAAGTTGTTGGAAATGATAAAACTAAATAAACACTCTTAACAAAGCTTAACATATTACACTCTCACAGCATAAAGGAAAATAAAGAAGAAAAATGACTATCTCCACCCCCAACCTGATGTTCAAGAGACCAAGGCTCTCCGTCACTAAACCACAATCTGCTCAGACCTTACCACCCCCCCCCCCCCTCCTCACACACACACAAAAAAATTTCACACACCCGTTTCTTAGGCTTTGTCCACTAGATGTGGGTCCATTGGCTACAGATCCATCATGTATGCACAAAAATTTAAATATAAACATATATATGCATTTCAGTGTGAATTTTAAAGCTGATTTAATTCAATATCCATTAACATACTTTGCATGCCCGTTGCCTTTTTCTTTCATACATAGACTCCTGAATCTAACATTACTCCTTGACATAGAACTTGTTAATCTTGTTTATACTGTCTTATTTTATTATTTGCAGCGACAAGAAGTGACAGAATGAAACTAGTGTCATCATTCTTCAGGGTGCACCAATCATTTTATCAGATAATGTCAAATATCTCTGAATTTACAGAGATCCAGTATTATATGTCCTTGCCTTTATACTCCGGCATCACTTGTTCTTAAAAATGATATATCTTAACATCACCTTGTTTAAAAAATTACGACAAAACAACAACTTCATGGAAGTTCACGAAGAAGCGGTGATCTTAAAGCATCAGTTTACCTATATGGGAACTGTCATGAACTTTTTGACTGGTATCACCTGTTTTTCCATTTCCCAAAAGGTCACCCAATTGCGAAGTTGAATCATCACCATTATTGGAGCTGATAAATTCTGAATGATTTTTACTAGGCCCACCAACAGAATCTTGGCTAAATTCTGTTTGACTTAATTGGGGATTAATTGTTGTGCAAACGTCTGGGGTATCTTTCAATGTGTAAATACCTTCTTCACGCAAGATACTTAACGAATCATTACTTCCTTCCATACTGCAATCAAAGTTAAAACAGGACTAAACTTTATTATATTTAGAGTCTCAATAATTAAATGAAAAATCCTTACCTCCTAAGCTGGCTTAATTGTTCCTCTTTCTCCTCAAGTAAAGCCTGGAGTTGTGACAACTTCAGATTCAGTTGTCTGATATCTCTTTTGAGACTGTTGGTAGAATTTGCATCTGAACTAATCTTCAGTAAAGCAGGTAGACGTGGCTTTGTTAAGAATATTTCCAGAAACTAACGAGTACTGTTCAAACAAATTAATTTTGTGACTATATTGCTTTTGTAACTGATAGATGACTAACTCCTCAGTTTGATCACTCAAAGCATATTTCTCAGAGTCTAATCCCTACGTAGTTTTCCTTCAATCATTTAAAACAGTTTGAGAGGATAATTGACGGGCTAATTTGGGAAGTTTACACTTTGGACAAAAATCAAAATGACAGTTACTTATTAGAGGCAAGTTAAACTACTTAATGCATTTCTTCTCTCTTTCCTTGCAGCATTTTTTTTTTCCTGTTTGTTTGCAATATCATGTACATCCGCTGAGTGCAAGCCCATAGTCACACTACTCAAGATTCATTCTACCAAAAAAGGAGCAGCAGCAGTAAATGCATTCAATACGAGTTCTTAAGTTTGATAATTCATTCACAACAAAAGATGATGGACCCTGGGTTCTATCAAAAGAATTATTGTTTTTTTTTTTTTTTTGCCCTAAAATTAAGGCAATCTCCCCGTCTTGGGAAGTCTCAGAACCAAATCTTAAGGCTTTAGAGTCAAATCAAGACATGAATCATGTCCAATACGAGTTTGATTGACTGCAAGCACCATGATCAGAAGGTTTATAGATTCAGATAGATATAGACAGAACTGAAAATTATGTTTTACCTTTGAATGTGTATTTATATCTGAAACATAATATCAAGTTTAGAGAAGGGGAAAAAAGAAAAAAGACATAAAAATATTTTTTGAAGGATATGACTGCCATTGAAGACCTCACAAAAGAAGTTTCTCACAGAAAGATGCATGGCTTCAAACCATTCTTTGGAGAAATAAATGTGAAACTCTGGATCCAAGTGTGGATTCTTGATATATGGAATTGCTGCATTACAGCCAGTCAGCGTCATAAGTTCATACTGATAGTTCGTTAGGGTGCAACGGAAGTAAAAGCAAACGCACCAAACCATGTAGTCCAATCATGGGACCTTTCCAGCAATTCACTGCCTCTCATTGCAAAAAAATCCACCACTCGTTCACTTCTTCCCACTTGCAATGCATGAACAATGTAGTACCGTAAAATTGAAGCCTCCAATTTAGATAAGGTACCAATTAATACTGCTTCAGACGATGATAAAGAGAGATACTGTTTGAAGAAACTAAGCAGACCATCTAATTTTTCTGCCTGAAATTTGGGAATATATACTGAGAAGATTAGGTCTAAGATCTTATCTACTTGATACCCTTTACCAATATCAGTCCGCAATTCGGTTTCATAAGTTTGAAGTGTATTAGTAAATCCTCTGAAAATAAGGAACTCTCTAACAAGCTCCTCAGCATACTGCATGTTCTCCATCCTGTCCTTCCAGACCTACAATGATGAATAATAAAGCCTGAATCTACCAGAATTTCACAAGTTCCCCACGCAAAAGGATAAAAAGAACTGAATTCACCTCCGACCAAAATTCTAACACCCACTACGGCACCCAACAATGAAACAATACAAACATCGCAAGATTATAGGTTCCCAGAAATTAAAATTTAATAAGCCCTAAAAACAGAACAATTTGAATCAGATAGACAGAGGACTCCAGAAGTACCTAACAGAATCGCAGACGAATGAAGAAAGACAGAATTAAGAGTCTGCAGCGCATGAATAATAGAATGAAAAAAAAAAAAAATCTGATGAGACGAAAGGAATTGGTACTAGGTTCGAAGGAAGTGAAGTGGCGCTGAAATCAGTATGCAAAATTGCGCCGATATTAGCACCGGAGTTAGACTTAGGAGCAGGCGACCGTCTCAGGGGCGAGTATAGTCTGACCAACTATCAGCAAGAATGTCGCGCGTGTCTGCACTCGACCAGGCGGCCAAATTCCCCACGGAACGGCTGATGGAATGGAACGTGGCTCTCTCCAGCAGCAAAGAATTGGAGCCTTTTTTTTTTTTTTTAATAAGAAAAATTTGAGAGTCAAAGGAATAATATTTTAAAATCATAGAAAAAAATTGAAATTGTAAAATATTAAATTAAGTTTATTACTAAGAATTGATAAGATAATGATCATACTTGATAAAAAATTCACAATTTATTTTATGAAAAATACCTGATTTAGAATTTTACAGTTTTAAAATTTTTTTTCTATTATTTTCCCAATTATGCATATAGACTAAATATCAAAACATAAATTTAGAAAATAAAATTTTTCATCACATCCCAACTGTAGGTATTTAATATCAAATAGTGACAAGATTTTTCGAAATTTTACTGCACCCTGAAATTAAATTGAAATTAAGTTTTTTGAGTGAAAATACATGGATACCCTTGTATTATGTGATATCCAATTTTTAAAAAATAAATTTTCAGTAACTAAGTAAATCAAGGATTATAAAAAAGGATTAAATATTCATTATTATTTTATATTTAAAAAAGAGGATATAAAAATGAAAAGAAAAAATCTACACATTATAAGTATAAAAAATTATTATATTAATTATCCATTTATTTTAAAAGAAGTATAAGCAAAAGTAAAGTAACCTTTTACTTTGAGAATATTTAATATTTTTTATAAATAAACAAACCGATGGAATCATTCAGGTAATTTGGTTTTTCAGTAAATTAAAATTTTGTCTCCAGTAATTTAAAATGAACATAGCACGCAGCACCAGCCTATAGAGCAAGTCACATGCATGCATGGCTTATTAATAATATGCTAGTTTAGTAACTAACAAGTTGTTGATTGAGTAATAAGCAACATCATTCTCTAAAAAAGAGAGTATAAGTTTAGATCCAAAAAATGTTAGAAAAATGAAAATCTTTTATGCTCTAAACTTCAGAAATGGAAGTCCTTTATCAAATAAAAAAAATAATCTATCCAATCCTTAATATAATATATGTTTGAGAGTAGATTTTGGTTCTAAATATAAGATAAAATTTATCTCTATTGATGATCCCTCAATAATAATCAAGGAAGGAGGATGGGGATGAGAGAATTAAGGAAAATGATTAGAATATTTTAAAAAATACTCTCTGGTCAAATTAGGGATTAGAAAAGTACATGTCATATTAACTAATTTAACTAACTTATTTAATTAAATCAAATTAAATAAATATGTGTTATATTAAAGACCGGAGGAATCCTTAGTTTTGTAGATTCATGGAGCTTGTATATTAATATACATGTTAATATAGTATTTATGATTATGATTGTTAATCCATAAATGTACGATTGCACGTGTGTCTGCGTGGATATGTATATTCTTTTTTAGTAAATACATAGAGTTTGTGGATAACTGCTCGGCTCAAGATTAAATGATGTGTTGATTTATAATAGTGATTGAAATCTTTAAAATTAGGTTTTTAATCGGGATTTACGGTATACAATGTAAGTATCTGAGATAAATGTTGTCTCGACTTACGTATATAAACACTTATAAATCTTTAAAACCCTGATCCAAACAAGCTTGCATCAAACTCACTTAACTTTTTTTAGAATAAAGGAAAAGTAACATTAATAATAGAAATACAAAACGTACGTGGAGATTAATATGGTAGTGATCATAGCCGATATAGCATCCCACCTATAGTATATTCTGGATATAGATATTTTGAAATAATAGAAGTTGGTGAAGTATGAAGAAATTAATTAATAAAAGGGAAAATCCCTAATAAATAACTTTTAAAATGTTAAAAGATAAAAAAGTGTTTCAGATATTCATAATCCTAAAAAAAATGTTAGGCTCAAATTGTCTTTACTGAAATTAAAAGGAAAAGACCAATTTATCCTTATATTTTTTTTATTGGATAAAATAATTACCCTATTGGCCATTGCAAGACCTCCAGTGAAAATGTTCCAATCCTCAGAATATTTCCTCCCTCTTGAGAATATTTCCTCATAATATTCTAGGGATTATTCCCTGGAGGGGAGGGGTTTGAACCCCACCACTTTGATTGCATAAAAAGTATATGATCATTGGGCCACCAATACTCTTTAATATAAATAATACAACACACACACACACATTTGATCTTTAACCAAACCTATCAACAAGTTCAGATAAAGAATTGACAAATTGAAATAAGAAATTCACAAGTGCAGATAAAGAATTCGTAACATTCGATTTTTAAGTAAAAAATTCACTTACTCTTTCAGACCATTCATAAGTTTATATAAGGAATCCACAAATTTAGATAATGAATTGACAAATTGAGATAATAAATTCGCAAGTTTATATCAGGAATTCACAACTTTCGTTTAAGTAAAAAATTCATTTATTATCTCTAGTCATTCACAAGTTGAGATAAGGAATTGACGAGTTAAGGTAAGAAATTCACAATTCCTCATTTGAACTTGTGAATTTCTTATCTAAACTTATCAATAGCCTGAAAGAATAAGTGAATTTTTTACTTAAACGAAAGTTGTGAATTCATGATCTGAACTTTTGAATTCCCTATCTGAACTTTTGAATTCATTATCTAAACCTGGGAATTCTTTATCTAAATTTGTGAATGACCTAAGAGTGTGAGTGAATTTTTTACTTAAACAAAATTTGTAAATTCCTAATTTAAATTTATGAATTCATTATCTAAATTTGTGAATGATCTGAGAGAGTAAGTGAATTTTTTACTTAAAAAACGAAAGTTGTGAATTACTTATCTGAAATTGTAAATTTTTGATCTCAATTTGTCAATTCCTTATTTAAACTTATTGATGGGCTTGGTTAAAGATCCAAAGATGTGTGTGTGTGTGTGTGTGTGTGTTAGTTAAGGAGAATTTGTGGCTCAATGGTCATGTATTTTTTATGCAACCACTAACCCCACCCCCACCACTTTAGGAATAATCTCTATAATATCTTGAGGGAATTTTCCAAGAGAGAGGGAATATTCCCACCAGAGCTCCGGCGACAACCGGTGGGATAGTTATTTTTTGAATAAAAAAATATAAGAGTAAATTGGTCTTTTCCTTTTAATTTCAGTAAAGACAATTTGGGTCTAACATCTTTTTAGGATTATGAATATTCGAAACATATTTTTGTCTTTTTAGTTTAAAGTTCTTTATTAGGGATTTTCCCTTAATAAAAAGAAAGTGAGCAGAAATTAAAGGAATATCTCATGCAGATCCATGTGAGTTAATTTCTACTTTGCTTCAAGAATGCTATATATATACACCATTCTGTTTTATTTATAAATCCATGTAAACAAAAAATTTTAGTCCTTATTATAAGTTCAGTTTCATAATAATAAATGTGTTTTTTTACTTTTTTTTGCCTCGATTAACTGCAGTAAACAAAAAGAATTTATTCATATTGACTTTTAAAACCAATTATAGATAAAGAAAAAATTGAAAATTTAGGTCATAATTAATAAGTTAACCAAATTTTCTTGGTATGTAAGAGTTAATTAATTTAGATTTTATAAATAGGATCAGAGTAATACTCCACATATTATTAGTCGTTATATATATATATATAAGTGTATATTTCTTCAAAATTATTGACCACATAATGATTCAAAAATAAAAGATTGAAACCAGTTACATTTTTAAATTAATCAAATATATCCTGAGGATTCATTTATTGAGAAAAACGTTAAAATGTTATATATGGTATCAAAGTTATAAGTGTAGATATCTCTCCTTATAAATGATATCAAAGCTTGGTGTTTAATGATGCCCCATTTTAAGCATCGAATCCAAAGGTGTTCATAGAGTAGATGATGTCGCATTGAATCTGAAAGTGTTCATGGGGTATATAATGTCATCGACCATGAAGGCTTTCCTGTAAGCATCAAATTCGAAGGTGTTCATGGAGTAGATGATGTCATTACTCAAAATGGTTTTGTGGCGATCTATATGCCTAAATTTGCTAGAGTCTTCAATTATAATGCAGAGGATAAACTCGGATTCTTGTATAAATTTCTTCGCATCTCAACCATCTTCATGCCATTTGGCAAGCCTTTTTTCTAATGATCCTTATGCTACTAGAAGATAACTTTTCTACTATCACCGGAGGTTCCCTCAACCGATCACTCGCTGTCTGACTCGGCCATCTACTTTGGGTATGTTTGGAACATCGATTGAAAGTTCTATAAGTCCTTTTCAATCGTGATTCACGGAATACGAAGTAAGTTATGTGGTGAGGATTTCTCGATTTATGTGCATAAGCCCATAAGAGCTTTTGATAAGCTCAAATAAGTTTCTCCAAACAAGCTAAGATCTATCCCTCCTCCTTCTTTGCTTCAATCGTTTTTCAACCAACTCTATTGCACGGTAGTAACTAGATAATTTATTAGTTTTAACGGTTTTGACATTTGTAGGAGTAAGTCAAAAGTCATTAATAAGAAAAAATGATTATTACATGAATAATGTTGTAGTTTAAGTATACGGCATATGATTTATAAAAATTAATTTCTGAGTAAATCAATAAATCAGGGACTAAAATGTTTTATACTTAGTATAAATTATTATGATTATGCAAATAACATGTTATGAGACAAATTACTACTAAGTTATTTTTTTTTTGCACAAAAAAATAGTATGTTATTTGAATAGTACTAATTTGTTAACCACAAGGAAAAATATCCTTTGAAAATCTATCTGAGTCATTATTTTTAAGAAGCCACTTTTATAAATATTGGAGATTCAAAGATTCATGTCCGGCTTGGATAGTTAACTTAGAAATAAGACTAAAATAGGCTCTTGGAGGTGTGGCGGGCTAAGGCCCAAGTTCTGCGGCCCAATCTTACGACAACCTTCCTCTCATTCTACACAGAGCCTATTTGGGAGAGTGTTTTTTGGATTCCAAATATGGCTTTTTTCTAAAAAAAACTCGGTCACAACTGGTTTAGGATGTATAGGTTAGTGTTTTGGTAAATGAATTTTTTTAAAAAGTAACTTTTATTAAAAAAAAACTAAAAAATCTGACTTTTTCTAAAAAATGTGTCACTACCAATCTAAATACAAATTATATTTATATTATATCTTTTTATAAAAATCATATTAAAAAAAAACTGTTTCTATAACCACTATTCAAAGGTACCAATATACCCACACCCCACGCACACATATATTATATTTATATTTCTTCAAAATTAATGGGGGATGTCGGTGAGAGAGGATTTGAACAACAATCCCAGTTCACGAGTGATGATGTGACCAATGCTTCAGAGAAATATCTAATTCATAAAGTTGCATTAATTATAAATTGGGAACAATTAGTTTTATTTCTCAACTCTTCTAAACTGATAAGAAATGTTATTAAATTATAATCGGTCATTAAATCGATCAAAGTACAGGATAAAGGATTAATAGGTCAAATCAGAACAAATCTGAGATCAAATCAGTGAAAAAATGAAGATTTCAGGTTTATTAATATAAAATTATGAAAAAAAATTAAACAAATTTGATTTTCATATATTAAAAAAAATTACCGAGTCACTACTCCTAACCGAACCGATTTCTTAACCAGTTCGTTGGTTTTTGGGCTGAACCGACCGGTCCAATCCAAATTTAACAACATAACTAATAAGCCCACATATATTTAAAATAATTTAGGGCTATATCCAGAAGTAAAGAAAATATTGTAAACTTTCGTGGCACAAGATCAACTTTGCATTATAAAGACTCAGGACTAATTTGGATTCACACTTTTATCCTAACTAAATTTTTATAAACGGAAGTTAGAATAAAAATTAATGAGGGAATTATAAAATGGTCTCAAAGAAAAAACTTAATTATCAAGAAATTCCAATATAATAACAAGTTAGATGTTATCATTTCTTATATTAAAACTTGTTATTGCATGTTCTTTAGTTTTCATTAAGACTTCTTGATAATTAAATTACTTATTTAAGACCTCAAAGTTATTCCTACTAAGTTAATTAGTATTTAGATAGACTTTTATTAAGAAAAAAAAATTTGGTTAAACAAACAATTTTTTTGGATGATATATTGAAAAGTCAAATTTAAAGAAAAGTCAAAAATTTAAAACCAAAAGTTATAAAAAGCTACTTCAACTTTAAAATAATTTTTGGGTAAAAGAGAAATTACACTGGAAATCATGTCAGATGTCTTTTTTTTTTTTTTTAATCTAACTAGCTTTTTCCCCTCCTAACTTGCTTCTTCTTCTTCTTCTTTTTTTATACTTTTAACTAGTATTCGGCTTTAGGGTTCTTAGTTTCCCCTTTTAATATAAGTGTCTTCTTAAGAACTCAAACTAAAAATTAGAAAAATCAAATAGAACCTTATACCACTAAATAAACTCTATATTATTCCTAACTTCTAAAAGCGGTCAACACCATCCCAGAAAAAACCCTGGTTAGTCTATCAAAACTTATAATCCCCTTTAGAAATTAGAACCAAAATCCCAATAATTATCAAATTTTCAAATAAATAATTTCAAAATGACTAAAGTGCCATATTCAACTTTGCCACACCACCAGTGACAAGAGCCATTGATGTGGTTGAATGTCGTCTGTCCCCGAACGAAGTTATGGGAATGTATATAGGGAGGAGGGGGAGGATTGTTTAGGGGTATTTTAGTCTTTTTACTCATATTATTATTTTTTCCTTATCACAAAAAATAAGTTGGTTTTCATAACTGGGCAATAGTTATTGTGTGGGGTGGTTTTCCTGGTAGCAGCTGGCCATGTCAATCCGCTCTAAATTATCAAAATTATTGCTGTAGTTATATAATGTCCTGTCAAATTAATTAATTTAAGAAGCTTTTGCTTCACATTATTCACTGTTATATAATCCATTTTAAACATTATTTCTGCCGTCATTTTCATTTATTTGTTCAGCCATAATAATACTTGATAATCTTTCTTTCAAAGCCACTATCTATTTTTTTTAAAAAAAAATCAATATCGATATAAAATATTAAAAATCTCAGTTCAGGCATGAGCTAGCATATGTTGTTCTTGATCTAATTAATTTTAAAACATAAACCAAAATGCGTCGTTCTCTTTTGTTTAAGAGAATGAAAGAGAGTCGTATTAATTAATAAAAGCAACCTGAAAGTGAAGGGATGAATTCTGAATAAATATCATGATTGTCTTAATTAAAGCCAGTTTTTTTGGCCTTAGCAATAATGACAGATGAAAAATAAATATTTTATATGATATTTTATGAATCCAAACTAAATTGCATTTCATGCTCTCCTTAAGGCCCAAGTGTGCACAATAGTCTAAAGAAAATAATAATAAGGGCGCTAAAAGATTCTTGAAATTATAGTAAATTGCTTAAAATTTGATGTTAGCCAGAAACTAAATGATAATTTTTAAACATTTTTATGGAATTACAAATTTTTTTTACTGAAATATGTTAAATTATACAAAAACTCTTAAATTGTGGACCATGTACAAATAACCCTTAATCTTTGAAACTTAATAATGAACATTCCTAGGCTTTTAAAATCTGCCCATATAGCCTTCAAAATTAATTATACATCTTCTTAAACTTTATTTTTGAAAGCATATATATTTCCTAAAATTTCAAGTTATATTCAGACGGCCCCTTCAATCTTGAAGCCATGTGGATCGGAGAAGTAATAAAGACACAGAGTTTAATTAAGGGTTCCATTATGATGTTTCAAAAGTTTGGGGGAGTTAGTTGTACATAATACATAAAAGTTTATGGGATTATTTACAATTTGGCCAAAATTTATTGAAAAACTCGTGAGTTGGCGTGTGAAATTATATGTAAAAAGCTAAGATGGGAAACTATATATACTCCTTTTAGTTCACAATATAAAGCTTTTTTAGAAGAATATATCTTAATATAAAATATCAATTACTTGTAAGATAATTAATGCTCAATTCTAATCTTATCCACTTAATAACCTTTCAAACACATTTTTTAATAATACTAAAAGTGAAAAAAAATTAATTTAAGACATATTTAAGAAGTTAATTGTTTACCTACGTAATTTTTCTTTTTTGGTTGCTGAAAATGAAAAATTTATTGCTATACGTATAGGGGATTAAGTAAAGAATAATTGAAAGCGACAATATCGTAGAGGGAGATAGTTGGGAAGGGTTGAGAAAAAAGATGGGAGGGATTGAATTTAGCTTAGCTGCCAATGGTTGGGTCAAATTAAACATATACGTGTACGTTATTACTTCACAAAAGCATTTGCTAAATGCTTTGTTTTGCCTTTACACTTCAAAAATTCTGTTAATTAATTATATATAACTGTAAAGCAAATTAACTTTCTCTAATTAATTAAGGAATATAGTATAAATGTGGCAGAGAAGGGTAGGCTACCAACTTAGTTAATGTACCCTAATAGCCTTAACTTCCCTTTCCAACTTCCAACTTCCTTTCCTTCTCTTCTTGGTCACCTAACTTCCCATTTTACCCCTCCTCTCTCTCTAGCTCCCCCCCCCCCCTCCTCCTTCAAATATTCAACTGAACTAATTTTAATTACTCCAAATCTTTTATCAAAGTGTATTTAGTTAAACCATATATACTTTTAGTACATTACTATATATTTTGCCATAAAGAAAAAGCGCGCCCATAAAATTTTTCCCAGAAATCCCAACTTTTAATTTTCTTATTAATTAAAACACACACGAAATCTTCGACACTAAAAAAGTTTCTAAAAAGTGATATGATTAATGTTGTTTACCACTTACGCATGCATGGTTTGGTTATCTGTAGTAACCGCATTATCATATATATGTGGCGAGAAGAGACTTGCAATTCAAGGCTTTTAAATATGTTTAAAATTGAGTTCCATTACGTAAATAACATAACAAAGTCAAACCAATAAGGGCAAAATCGTAACTTGAACGAAGGCATGGCTTATATATACATTTTTCCATTGTGTTGGGGTTTGAATATCTTACGTAACACAACAACAATAAGCGCCAAGAAGATGAAGATGATGATGACCAGCTTTTGCGGCTCTCACACCCTTGTGATGCACCTTCTTCTCTGCTTCATCTTCTTCTTCCTTATTCAATCTCCGGTGACTGGAGACGACGTGGTCGACGGGGATTTGTCGGAGTTAATGAGCAGAGAAGAGATGGTGCAGATGGCTGGATATGGTGAAGAGAAGCTTTCCACAGTGCTTGTGACTGGATCCGTTCATTGTGAGGCCCATGATTTTCATGGAAAAGCTGATGATCAGCTTCATGCATGGCCAATTCCAGGTACCTATACCTACATAAAAATATCTCAGACCCTTCTGATTTTTCTTTATACACTTTGTTTTTCTCTAAATTCTGCAGTTTGTGCAGTATATATATACATATGCTGTTCATATTTCAATGAACTGATAATTCGTATTACTTTTGTCTTGTGAGTGTTTGGAATCACTTTTAGTTGTTCTGCCAAAATGTGGTTTTAGAACACAAAAGCATTATTAGATTTGAATGTTTTATCTATACATTCTCTTCAATCCAAAAACATGCATCATAAAAACTTTTCTTTGATTCTGGTATGCCTACTAAGTAGGCTGGCAAATCCTACTCCAAAAGCTAATGGTTGAAATGGGAGAATTAGCCTACTCAATGTAGGACTCAATATATCTCATACTACCAAGTCTCCATGAGATTCTCTTATCATCGATTCAATCTGGATTTGCTGAAGTGCTTTATGATGAGGATTTTGGTTAGTAATATTATTTTCAGTATTTAATATAAGGTCTCATGTATAGTGTAATTTATACAACAAGCGAGATTTTATATTAATTAAGGATAAAAAGTAGTATATATGTAAATTAAAAAAATGAAAAGAAGCTGCGCTGTTATATCAGAGAGCTATATGGAAGCTAATCAATAATCAAGTGTTTGCTTTTAGTTTGGGAAAATTAATTCACTGTATAACAACACACATACACACACCCATTAATATATATGATCAGTTACTAGATTAATTAGTTAAGGATTATATTCAAGATTAAGCTGTTTTTTTAAGAATAACCATATGCTTCAAATTAAATTAAAGCAGTGAACACTAGAGATCTTGAGAGCCGTTGGCGTTTCACTGTTAATTTGGTGACAATTTTGAATAATTTTACTTTCTGGTTTTTGGTGAAACTTCAATTTTGAAGAAGATGTGTGTGTGTTGTTTCATATTCACTCAATCATATAAATATATCGCAGATTAACTAAGGATAAACTGATTCTTTTATACGTGAAAAAGAAATGATATGCATGGAGGATAGATAGAAAATGACAGCAAACCAAACAAAAATTTGGAAAAAAATATTTAATGATAATTATTACAATCATTTATTATTTTGTTGGAATATAACATATATTATAAAAGTAGTGTCACTGAAAGAATTGAGTTAATCATCATTCTTAAATGATACTGCAAATGAGACAACAACAGGAGCACGTGGTTTGTATGAGGGAAGGTGATAATGTTAAATGACTGATTTGATTTTTTGTTAATATCATAAACGACACGTCACTGATAAACAATAAATATTAATTAGGAATAATGAAGAGTTTCAAAATCAAAGTTAATATTGGAAAACCCATAGCATTAAATTAACAGTAATTATGATAGGTCACCCATACTATCAGTATTCTGATCTAGTCAGATGTTGCCCAAGTTTACAGAGTAACTGTTCATGTCACTTTCTCTTAACGTTGATGAACCGAAGAAAGAGTCGAAAACAAGGTTCAAGGGCTAAAATGGAACTAAAACATAGATCTGGAAAGTAATTTAAAATATAACTTTTGTTTGCTTGATTAATATATGCCATAACAACGTCATTTTTTCAAGGTTCTGAAACTTACAATGGTCATTGAACTGATCGGGATATTGAGTCAAGGGTTAATGGGTTAGAGCGGAGTCAAACCAAAGCTAAATAGGTGAGAAATTAAATATTATTTTAAGCTTGCTAACATGAAATTGTAAAAAAAAATTAAAAAAATTGATTTTTTTTTTTAAATATCGGACTTAACCGGTTTACCGGCTGATTTCCAAATCAGTCCGGTTTAGTCTAGTCCAGGTTTAATAACCCTGCACTTTTTATCCTAGAAATTTGATGTATACAATATTTATTAGGTCATATTTGAATGGTATGGATCATCCAAACATCATTCTTCTCTATCATTTTTGTTAAACACGTTACAATATCATTTTAATTATTACTTGTATTTGATGATGATATTTATTTCTTAATCTTCAAAACAAGAGGTGGTAAGAATATAATATTTTACGTTGACCCTCAAAATCATTGTTTGTTGCGTTTTTATTCTATTTTAATATATATATATATATATATTGAGTCTTATATTTTTAATTATTCCCTTCCATTCCAAATGTATGACTCTTTTAACTAATTCGTTAAAATTAAGAAATCTAGTTTTATTGGTTATTTATAATTAATTTTTCAAATATTTGTTATATAAAAATATATATATGTCAAATATTTGTGCCACTTTTGCACAATTACCCTTTAACACTTTTGACCAAACAATTACCCTTAACATTTAAATGTTTTAACTAATGAATTTTTATCAACATGGATGGTACCGTTTAATAATAAGGGGAAATCATTGTGAGTAGTATGAACTTATTATCATTCTTCACACTGAAACTTGACATTGCATGATGATGCTCACTTGTAATAAAACCTTTTTAGTGATTACATTTATTTTTTAGGATCTCATAATAATTTTCCCTTTTTAATTCTCCAAATTGTTTATTTAGCTCAAAAAAAATTATTTCTGAAGCAATTTTAACTACCCAGCCATTCTAAAACTTATGCAGGGGCTTTGGTGGCCGTGAATTGCCAGAGCCACGGCAGCGGCAAGAGGAGAGGAAAGTCGCCGGCAGCACGAGGTGTAACCGACGAATACGGAGACTTCATGATCGATCTTCCTTCATACCTACATGCAATTCCCAACTTAGAAAAAATATGCAGAGTGAAAGTTGATGAGATCCCAAAGAACTCAAAGTGCCAGCCAGCCTATGTCAAGAAACACAAGAAACTCATATTATCAACCTTTGGAAATGGAATTCGCACTTACAGTGCTGGCAATTTGAGGTTCCAGCATTCCACTTCCAAGCCTTCGCATGCATAAACAGAGAGTGAAATTAAAGGAATGTAGCATATCAAATCAATCATGAACAAGTCTCAGATATATTTGTTTATGATTTGACCTGGTTTTCTTATATTTTGTAAATTAAATACGACACTCTTCTTAATGTAGCTCACTTAGATGGCGCTCTAGTCAGTATTGAGTTGCATGGATTTTAAGCATCATGGTTATATATATATATAACATATACATCATCCCCTCCTCTTCTTGGGGAAAAAAAATTGTAAAATGTATTTGGGTTGCATAAGTTGTGATGTTTTTTTTTTTTTTTTGATAGCGTGATGTTTTTACTTTTTATATGCAAACACTTTTGGAATCTTGTCATTCAGAAGGTTAAAATGATTCTGAAAATTGCTTCATCTGCTACTAGGATCAATAAACAAGAAGGTATAAAGGCTTGTAAAGACCCATCTTTGATTAGATGTATCTTTATGAGGAAAATATGAAGTTTTTGATTACAATGTTCTTTGAACGACATAAATAATGAAGTTCATAAAGCAATTCACAAAAACCTAAACCCACGAAGAGAAAGCTAAAAGAAAATATGAAGTGAACGGTGGTGAAGGCACAATGGATGCTTGTTGTGAATATAAAGGGGGACACACCTCAATGCTCTGTTATATATAAAGCAACAACTCCATTCACAACAAGCATCCATTGTGCCTTCACCACCATTCACTTCATATTTTATTTTAGCTTTCTTTTTCCTGGGTTTAGGTTTTGAAAATTGCTTTATGAACTTCATTTATTTCGCTCAAAGAACATTGTGACCAAACTTTATGATTCTATTTTATTAATTATAATTTGAATTTTTTCATTCATATATTTTGTTGTTCCTTATAATCTGTTGAATCTATTTTTTCTATTAAGTTCTTAATTGAATTGCCTAATTGCTTATATTAATAAAATATTTATTAAAAACTCTTTACTAGAATTTTCGTTTGATAATTCTATTTTCCAAAGGAACATAATATAGTTCATATTTAAGAACTGCAAATTAAGTCTCAGATATGTGCTTTGAAATCTCTGATATACCATTTGTTTATGATTGACGTGGTTTTCTTGACTTAGAAAAAATGATTGACATGTTTTAATTAGCGGCATAAGTTGTTTTTCTACCGTGATTTACAGTGTACAAAGTAAGTATCTGTTTGGATTAACGGTGGAGAAATAGCTTTTTTCCAATCTGACTTTTGGAAAAATCATATTGTAAATGTGATTTGTGTTTGGATTAATGATGATAGAAGTAGCTTTTTTTTCTAACCTTGAACCTATTTAGATTAGCATTTGAAATGTCCGTTTAGATAGAAAATGACTTAAAATGACATGAATCTTATTGAATACTACATACATGTATGTGTGTGTGTGTGTATTATGTGCGCGCGCTATAGACACACACACACACATATATGTTGTGATAATTGAAGTGAAAAATTAAAATTTGATAAAATAAAAAAAGTTCAATTATTATTTTTTTTAAAAAGGAAAATACACTAAAGTACTTAATTAAAAATGGATAAAGTTGTATTTAAATTAGAATGTATACATTAAGCGGATCATTATTGGAAGAAACATGACATTTTTAACACATTTATTGTTTTTAATTAATCTTAATCGTCAGTTCGTTTTATGTAATAAGGATAAAAGTTACTTATAAAAAAGACTTGAGAAAGTATCAAGAGCACTCCCACTCTCCCAGCTTCCATTTACCAAAAAAAACCTTTTTTTTTTTCACAATCATCACTTTCTCTCTACATCAAAGAACCTTTTTTTTTTTTCATAATCATCACTTTCTCTCTCCACGGTTCCACCATCAAAGCATCAAAATGTAGCTTTTAAGGTACCGTAGAAAAGCTCTTCTATGCATCGTAAACCCAAACACCCATTTAAGGGTTGATGTGCTTTTCTTTCATCTAATCGTGCGCTTGGCTGTCCAGACGCTTTGTCAAACAGGTTCTAAGTATATAAGATAAATTTTATCTTGATTTATATCCATTTAAGGGTTGATGTGCTTTTCTTTGATCTAATCGTGCGTTACACTGTCCAGACGCTTTGTCAAACAGGCTCTAAGTATATGAGATGAATTTTATCTTAACTTGCGTAAATATACTCTTTGAACGTTAACTCAAACAAACAGTTAGATGGCACTTTAGCCACACTGTTGAGTTGCATAGATTTTAAACATAAAATATACACCCCTCCCCTCCTTTAAAAATATTGTAAAATGTATTTGGGCTGCATGAGTTATGTGATATTTTTTTTATGCAAAGTTATGTAATATTTTTATATGCAGACACTTTTGGCATTTTGTCATGCAGAAGGCTAAAATGATTCTTTCTTTTTTTTGGTGAAATAAAATAATTCTAAATTGCTTCATCTGCTACCAGGATCAATGAGCAAGAAGGTGAAGCACATAAAGAGCCATCCTTAATTAGCTAATGTATCTTTGGACGAAATGCTTCGAGAACACATTTTGTGCTTATCATATTGATGAGCATAGTGTACTCATAATTAATATAAACTGTCTAGATTGATTTTAGACTGTCCAGATTTAATTTAATTTTTATATTTTAAAAACCTTTTTATTTTAATGTATTTAAAATTCAAAATAAAGAAAATCTCAGAACTATCCCTTCTAAAAATGAATTTATCATTTAAATAAGAAACCAAATGATTTATAGGTTGAATCATGTTGACTTCAACAAAAACCCACTACTAAGAAGTCTTCATGTATATCCGAACAAAAAATACCTTGTTAAAACAGATAGTTCAACCAACAAAAATAGTTCATAGTTGCAATTTGGCTAACTTGAAGAAAATCTGATTGCTAAAATATGAAACTTTTGAATACCACATCCAAGGAATATTGCCAACAAGTCAGGGTTTTTCAACATCTTTCTGAGAAACTTCAGATGCTATGTACTTTGCAACATCAGAACAAGAAGTTAGCTTTTCTGCCTTCTCGTCAGGGATTTCAATGGAAAATTCTTCTTCAAGAGCCATAATAACCTCCACCCTGTCCAAGCTGTCTAGGTTCAAGTCTTTCTGAAAATCAGCTGTTTCAGTAACCTACAAAGTGAAGTACAAGTAACATCAATTCCTACTAACACTACTTTATTGGTGGAGATGCAAAATTTCAACTTAAGGTTCCAAAAATGAGTAAAAGGACCTTCAAAATAAAAATTGTTCATAAAGAGCTTCCTACAGTATCACTGGTATCTCTTAGAATTACGATTTTTATTCGGGAAAATTACATTTAGGTCCCGCCCAAGATAAAAAATGAAAAATTAGTCCCATGAAGTTGTCAATCGCTTTATCAATTCACAATTCACGCCCCTAAACTTGTCAATGGGACCATTTTTTCATTTTTTCTCTTGGACAGGACCTGAATGTAATTCTCCCTTCTTATTCCTTATAGTTACAAATCTACAACATTCTTGTAATATAGAAAAGACAAGGCTGCGAATTTTAAAAACATGAGTGATGATTTTAGAATGCGTTAAGGGTAAGTATAGTCCTTGAAAAGAATTTTGATTTGAATGTCTCCAAGAATAATTACTGTTACCAAGTTCACATTCACAAGTGAAATATTCCCTAACTATATGGTGCCTCGCCTTGAAAAACAAGGACAATCCATCTAACCCCTAAGTTTTTCTTACCCTACAAATAAATTCCCCAAAGTGGGTATAAATAAAATCATTCCATAAGTTATTAATACTTTAAAATAGAACATATCATGTCCTATTCATTTCCAAATTCTAATACAGACTTCAAATGGAAATGGAACCTAAATAGTAAGATACTGTCATGTATCCATATCAGTGTTATCAATATAAAATTGACACAACGTAAAATTGCACATTAACCATTAGTCGAATACCTTAGAAGCATTAATCCTATCATAATTCTTCACCAATCCAATTACTCGATTTAATATCTGATCAGAGCTGGCATCAGTTGAGTAGCAAAGGCATCTCAATTGCATTAAAACATTCTCATCCTTCACCAAAAACCATCTTTCGGTTGACCTCCTCAAATTTATATGCCTCAAGATAGACTTCCTTATGCTCTGCATATTCAAGAAATCTACCAAGATCCAAACACTTTTAAATTGATGCATGCTTGCTAATTGATTAATACATGAGATATATACCATATGACAAATTTTTATTTGAGCATGTTCTTCTGTAGTTAATTTAATTCATCATCACCAGAGAAAATCAATTACAAAGCTAAACTTTGATTTTCATCATTTCTCAGTGAAAAAACTGAATGTGGGATATAAATAGAATGCCCAAAAAGGCTGGTGGAAACAGGTGTTTCAACTCATATTTAACAAATTGTAACAACAATGTGTAACCTTAACAGAATAGTTGGATTTTTTTTTTTTTTTGGGGCAAAAGAATAGTTGGATCTAACGGAGATAATAATACAGGTCGATTTACCCCTATACCCAAGTTGTAAGTGGCTTCCACAGAGACAAACAAGGGAGTTGGCAAGTAATCAAACTAATTTAAAAGAGGGCTATAAAATAAAGGCTTTATGTGTTGTCCAAATCCAGTGGGAAGCTGATAACAAACAGAATCACATGACATCAAGTGAGGGACAGCTGAAAGCAAGACCCAGATAGCACAAAAGATGCTAAAATAAATGGGACAGGGAACACCTCAATCAAGATCTCTCTCATGCAGCCTAAGGTTAGTTGTGATTTTTTTGTAACAAGCATAAGCCCACAGTCCAAACTATTGCTCAAAAGTCAAAACCATCCCTAAGAGTTCCATACGCAAGAATTATCAACTCTATGATTCCTTGTCGAATAGGAACATCCATGTATAAAGCACTCTAGACTATGAATCAAGGGCACTTCAAAAAAAAGAGTGGTGTGCATACACATGTAAAACAATCATCAGACACCAAACGACATATTACGTTACATATGAATATTGCGTTGCCGTGTGCTTCATGTCACATGTGACAGTGCCAAAGTCCACTAAACACAAATAACATTTTCAAATTTCAAAAGCCTTGCACAATAGGAGCATATTAGGTGACTGAGTGAAGGAAAATATGGTATTTTCTACACTGCAGTATCGTCAACGCAAAAGAAAAGAGAGACAGATATCCAAACTTGTTGACAAATTCAGAATTTCCAGAATAAGAAAACAATCCGAAATTAAATCAATAACAGTATTGGGTCAAAACAAACCCAAAAAAAGAGTTAAGCGAAGCATCAATAGTTTGGAATGGACACTTCATATCATGTCGAGTCACCCAAACATGTTATCCTTTCAGGCACTGCACCTACAGAACACAGCACAGTCTACATAGTATTCTGTAGGTCTCGAGTATAATATGCGCTTCTCAAACGCACAAGTGAGAGAGCAGATATGGTGCTCCGTACATTTCTAAAATGCACTCTCTTTCAGTCAATTGGAAAAATCAGTGTAGCGTTGGGGAAAAATCAGGCGGAACATGAATAGCAAAAGATAGGAGACAGAGCTTAGTGCGTACCAAATAAACAATTGGAAAGGGAAAACGAAGGCGGAGAGAAGCAGAGAAAGAAATGGACACTCACGAGATTCGCCGAAGCGTCTGGGATTTGGTCAGGCGTCTGATACAACGGTGGGTCAAGTGTTCGACGAATTGCCCAAGAGTGTCTGTTTGGTTCGACGGAAGGGAGGGGATGGAGGAAACGGGGGAGAGGATCCTCTTTGGTTCCGTTCATGGAAGTTTGGGATATTTAACGATTATTAGAAAAGAGAATAATAGTAATTTATTATTTTACTATAACATATTTATTTATATTTTTTTATTTATATATTATATAAATTAATTTACATCTTATATAATTAATAAAATAATATTTTTATTTATAATTAATATAATAATATATATTTATATTTTAAATTAATTGTATAATAATATATTTTTAAATATAATAATTTTTTTATTTATAATAACATATTTTCATTTTAAATAAATTTCATAACAATATATTTCATTCAAATTAATTTAATAATAATTTTTATTTAAATTTGTATGAATATATGATATAATTATAATTTTTTTATTCATAAATATATACTTTTTATATTAAAGTATTAATTGGATTTAAAAAATTAGAGAAATGATATTATAATATTTTAATAAAAGGAAGATGTGTGATTGTATGATAAAAGAGTAAGAAAAATTAATTAAATTTTTTTTAATCACACTTCTCTTATTCTTTTAAATCTAATGGATGTTTGATAAACCCTCAAACTATAATTTAAAATACTCTTTTCAGTAAGTTGAGATAAAATTTCTCTCACATAATTACTTTGTAAATCATAAAAGCAATTCTAAAATGCTAAAAAAAATAATATTTTTTTATTATTTACATAATTAATCAAAATTCTAATATATTTTATAATTATAATTTATTTTATTTACTAAAATTTATTTTTTATTTTAAATCAATTTTATAATAATTTTTTAAAGTTTATTTCATAATAATATTTTTAATGTTAAAAATATATTTTCATTCAAATTAATTTGATAATAATTTTTTATTTAAAACTGTATGAATATATGATATAATTATAATTTTTTTATTCATAAATATATATTTTTATATTAAATTAATTTTTAATAATATATTTTTATTTTATAATAATAATATTTTTATTTAACATAATATTTTTCATCATTGATATTATCTGAATATCATATAAGTTATAAGGATAAAGTGATTCAAAATTTTGGCTCTCCTCCAAAACCCCCCAATTTGGAGAGGAGTCAAGAGTGTTGGAGAGGAGGGGATGGAAACTTTGGGTCCCTTTCCAAAATCAATTTAGAATTGTTTTTATAATTTACGAAATGAATTTGTGAAAAAAATTTTATTTCAACTTATTGAAAATGGCTTCTAAAACTATGGTTTGAGGGTTTCCCAAACATACATTAGATTTAAAAGAATAAGAGGAGTGGGATAAAAAAAAATAATTAATTTTTTTTACTCTTTTATCACACATTCACACATCTTCTTTTTATTAAAATCTTATAATATCAATTTTCCAACTTTTTAAATCCAATTAATACGGGTAAAAACCACCCCAAAAAATCTCTCATTCCAAATAGCATCTGGCCAAACCTGATAGTAATTCTCCTGTAATGAATCGTTATTGGTTTCCCCAGCCTCAAGTTTCTTTGTTATTGGTCTCACCTAAAAACACTTTTTCTATGTCCTACCTTCGCTCCATAACGAACGCTCCATAATATAAGATTGCACACTGAAAATTGCACCATACTTAAGGGCCTATGTTGTAATAAATGTGTAGAGTTGTAGTATAAACATACTCTTATTTTATATGTGCGTGTATTTGATAATACATTTTTTAGGAGAGCTTCTCTACTTTACCTTCTTATTCTTTTTGCTTCTTTTAGCCGGTCCATCACTATTAGATTGAGATCTAATAGTTTTGATTTAATATTTTATAAAATTATTATTACAATTTTATATAAAAATATAAATAAATTTAAATTGTTAAAATTTAATTTGAACAGTTCACAACTACGATGTTCATGAGATTCGAATATCTACAATGCCCACCCAAACCCCAATAAAAAAAAAGCTCAACTTGACCCTAAAAGATAAGCCTATAAATCATTTAGATATTTTGGGGCCGGATCAAATACCAAGTAGGGCAAGGGCACTAGACAAAGTACGCCACCCTGCCCATTTGACCCTACCCTAAAGTGTATGTATAATTATATTTAATATATATATATATATATATATATATATATATATATAATATACGCATATATTCATTATTCGAAACAATTCTAACATGTATTTAGTTATCATTCAATTAGAATACAATAAATAAACATATTTTCTATTTATTCAACAAATATGCATATTTTTTCATGTACATATTTAATTAAGAAATCGGTGAATTGAGTCCTTGAGAAATAAATTATTATTAAATAAGAAGAAGAAAAATCTCAACTAAATTAATTTGTTTCATTGCCCATGAATTTAATCTAAGCAATAAAATCTAAAAAGTACTATTACATAGAATTTAGTGTATAAGTAACTATCTAAACTAGAGTTTGTTGGTATATATCTTTTTAATCTCACTTCTAATAAACTTAAGGAGTTTCTTACTGCTCACAAATATGGCAATGTTAGAAGTGCTTTTAATTACGTGGAAAACCTTGTATCCATTGGTAACAAAAATTCAAGACAATGTTCTTTAATTTTAAGTATAATATATTATTGCAAATTTATTTTGTTCAGCACCTCTATTTTGATCATTAATTATATAATTTTTTTCTTCGCTTTATTTAACTTGTCTATGGGATATTAGGTAGATCAACTTTTGTTTGGGATTATTTAGGATTTATCCATGTAACATAAGAATGGTGTTTTATTTTATGATCATGTTAGAGGCAACAAAAAATAATTATATTATTGACGTTAGATCACTAACCTTAGAATAGAGAACGGACTTGTGATTCTTAATCGCATGTACCAGCAAGTATAGAGAACAAGATTATGGTTTTCAAGAATTCAAATTCAAATTCTAGCCATTTTCCTGTGTTCTTGAACGCCAAAGGAAGCACAATGAATTTGACTAAACATGAAAAAATTCACGCCACGATAATTCAATGATACGATTATAAATTCTATCCATTTTTTGCTTCTATGATTTCAGAAAGTGTGAGAAAGCTTTTTTGTAAATTTGTTTCCCTTCTAGGTCAATTTATTTGAGTCGCCTGTATATATTCAACTAAGGGGCATGGATATAATTTGACCTAATTTCTAAATCCTTAATTGTGTCACATAATCTAATTTAAAATTTATTAAGTTCAATAACCGAGCTTATAATTTAATTAATTCAAACATCTTTCAATAGGATATTCACTTTAATGATTTAAATCGTCAAAAATTAATTCTGTAAAAGCCCAAATTATATTGCATAGTTTGTTGAAGCTGCACCACAATTATCATATGAAAAACAAATAGATAAATAAGCATAATTAAGTAAAAGGAACGTATATCGCAAAACCTAAAATAAGTTAGTTTAAATAACAAAAGTAAATGGTTAGAAAATAATATTACATATCAAAATTTAAAAAATCACAATTTTCAAACTCTGTGTAAGTACCCATAGGAGGATATATATTTCTGTGTGCGCAGGGAAAAAATAAGCATTCAAGGACTCATTCCAAACAATCTATGCAATAGTAAGAACAAACATTTAATAGTGATTTAAATAGAATTGTCTGTCATAGGAGGATATTTGTATATAGGAGGATATTTGTATGTACGCAGGGGGGGAAAAACGGACACTCCATCCCAATAATGACAAAGAATGGCTGAAACACTAAGATAAAACATTTTCTTTTCACATTGAAAAGGAAGTTATGACTCTTGCAGGAGTAATGACAATGAGCAAGGTTCTGAAACCCAGATCGGGCACTGAATCGGTTGGAGTATTGGGTTAAAGGTCAATGGGTCAGATCGGAGTTAAACCGGGTCAAACCGGTAAGAAATTAAATATTTTAGGCTTATTAATATAAAATTTTAAAAGGAAAATAAAAAAATTTGATTGAGTGTGAAAGTGAAACTGTGAAATGTGAATGAAGTCATGAACAATTAAGTGATTTGATTCACTGATCAGAGGTGTGGAGCTTGAAGGAAACTAAAGTTTAAATGTAAAAAAAAAAAAGAAAATTAACCCGATCAACTCAGCCGAGTTAGGCCGGGTTTACCGGGTTGATCAGGGTTAACTAACAAACCGGATCGATTTTCCGGCAGGTTCGCCGGTTTCCGGTCCAAGTTTCAAAACAGTGACAATGAGTATAATGTGACAAATCTTTATGATTATAAATATGAAGCTAAAAGGTAAACACCACACGAACAAGTTCTTTGTTAAGATACAAGAATGCGGACTAGATCCAAAAACTTACATACCACTGGATGAACAAAAGCTTCATGGTCTGAAAATGAGAGCACATAAAGGCTAGTGGAACGCAGATTTAGCGTGTGTTTGGATTAGCTTTTGGATAATAGTTTTTATGATTTATGAGATAAGTATGTAAGAGAAGTTTTATCTCAGTTTGTAGAAAAATGGTTTCTGATAAACCACGCTTTTGACCTTACCCAAAGAATCACTTAACAAATTGTAACAACAACAACGTGTAACCTTAACAGAATAGTTGGATCTAACAGAGATAATAATACAGGTCGATTTATCCCTATACCCAAGTTGCAAGTGTCTGGGATTTGGTCAGGCGTCTGATAAAATGGTGGGTCAAGTGTTCGACGAATTGCCCAAGAGAGGCATTGATTAACTAATCGTTATTAATTCGTTTCCACAGCCACAAGAGTAATGTTACTTATTAGGACTTTTTATGTAATTATATATGTGGAGTATAAACATACTCTTGTATATTTTAAATGCTGCTATATTCGATAAAAGTATTTTTATCTTGAATAAATAATATATAAAATGATAAATATGTATGTTTTAAAAATAAAGATAAGAAATCTTAATTGATAAAATTATAAGTGAAGTTGTTGTTGTTGCTAAAAATTTTGTTTTCTTGGATTAGAGTATGAAGTCACAACTAGTTTGGCTTGCAACATTCTTGCAAATCTCACCATATTTATAAATTAGGAATACTATAAACTCAATTTTTAATTACTGCATAAATATACGAAAGGCATATATAATTGTTATGCATTGTGAAAAAAAAGGTGAATATGTAAAATTTACTTAAGAACTAATGTAGCCTACTGCATAACTGTTCCTCAGCTATGTGTAATAAGGACGTGGATCATTTGACACCTTTAGGCAGTAAATTTTGCAATGTGAGATTTTCAGCAATTTTTTTAATAAAGTGGCTTCTATATTTAGGACAGTAGAGACATCAATACCATAGAGGGCTTTAGATGGAGCCATCGTTATGATCTTTTAGCTTCTTATACGAGTCCTTAGGTTCTCTTGTATTTAGTTCTCTTGTATTTAGGTTGCCTTTTATTTGTGATGTATAAAAAAAAATATTTAGGATTGAAGGGATTATTATATTTCCTCTTGTCCACAATATAAACCCCATTTTAAAAGAATTATTTAGTAATATAAATTATTTTGAGAGTAATTAATATTTATTTATCAATCTTATCCCCATAATTAATGTTTAAATATGACTTATCGTATTTTTTTCTCTCTTTCAAAACCTCATTAATAAGAATAAAAGTAAAGTTTTTTTAACTTAAAATAGATTTAATGAGTTAATCCTCTTACTCTTTCTTAATTATAATGAGGTTAAAATAACTTATACTCTAAGTTGCATATCACATGGCATGATATATATACACATACACACACATGTATATATTTCTTTTTTTTTTATGGGATCTCTAGTATCTGAACATACTTCCTTTTAAGTTGAAGGATTTATTAAAGGTTCAGACTAATTTTGATTGAGCCAGATAAGATCTTAAGAGTATCAAAACTCTAGCACTTAATATTTAATATTGTTGCTTTTCCAAAACTCTGAATTCAAAATTTCTGGTTAAGACTTTTTACCGGTAAAATAAAATGCTGGATAGTGTGCATACTGCAAACGCAAATTTTCCCCATAGCTATCAAGTGAGGTTGACTTTGATAACAAAACAAAAGGACGAAAGAAAGAGAGAGTAGAGTGACCACAACATCTAGCCCATAAAAACATTTCAATGAAAAATTTTTATAGCCGTCCAGCCTAAACACACGGGATTTTTTTTTTCCTTTTTCCTTTTTCTTTTTTCTTGGAGTGGGAAGTGGAAACAATCTATGAAGAGATAGATTTTGTGGGATCTCTATTATACTGCGAATCTACTTTGGATTTATGTAAAAAGCAATGGTTCCTTATTATTTACGCTGGTAATTAATTTAGCCATAATAATGTAGGGTCCTTTTTTGAACGGTATAATGTAAGGTTCAGAAACTTTCAAATCTTTAATGCTTAGAATGATTGCACAATAAACTCGGTGAACATTTGTCTAAGTATATTTTCTCAATTGACAGGAGAAAAAACTTACTTAGACTTGATTAAAAAAGAGGTAAAATTATAAAAAAGTTCATGTTAATTTTCTCTTTAATTTACATGTTAAATTTCAGTATTTACAACTAGCAGCACTTGTGTGTATTTAGAGCATATATTTGAATTTGAGTTTCACATGGACATGACGATTTCAGGTGGGAAAAAAAATGCATTTGCAATATGTTCTATGAAATAATCATTCGGTCTTTTTTATAAGAGCCTAAAATTTGAATCACATTGGTCTTTTTCATAAGAATTTAATAAGAGTTGTATCAACATTTAATAAGTTTTTTACCCTATAATTAATTATATGTATTACATTAATTAAAAAGTTGATGATATTTATGTTTACTTTATTTATTTCTCTTACTTATCCCTTATAAATAATGGCGTATTTAGAAAGCAAAATTTATTTCAGACATATATATTATTTTTAACTACTTTATTAAATTGAGTAATTCGATTGTTAAGCCCTTATAAATAGATCAGGAGGAAATAGGCTATTATACTTAAGTGTGAGTTTGGATTAACTTTTAGAGAATAACTTTTATGATTTATAAGATAAGTATATGAAAGAAATTTTATCTGAACTTATAGAAAAAAATTTCTAAAACTATAATTTTAGAGTTACCCAAACACCTCCTATATACCGGTGCTACGATGTTTAATAAAGAGCCAATGTCATAAATCAATTTGATATACAAAAAGTTAAGGCTTCAAATTAATTGAAGATACCCACCTATTAAATATTAATCAACCAATAGTCCAATAGCTATATTACTGTTTTTAGATCCTTTAATTTGCAATTCGTGTGGCTGGAAATAATGTGATCAAAGGGGTCAAATTTGTATAAAATTTACCATATTTTGATTCTTCTTTTTTGTAAAATATGCCTTTTTTCAGACAAAAAAAAAAAGTCTTTTCAGTTTTCAACTCAGTTTATGAGGCTCATTATTTGCATATGGCCTAATCAGTATTTTTGTGGCTTAAATAATTGGAAAAATTTCAGAAAAATATATTGGAATATAAGAAATGACAAATCAGTGCTCTGAAATTACAAAATCCCATATCAATACGGTGGAAGAATATGAGATTATGAAAGCTTGGTGAAAAGACGTCATTGCCCTTCAGCTCTCCCTCTCTCTCAGCTTGGAATATTAGCACCGGTCTCTTTATTAACAATATCATATTCTACATTAATAACTCCACTTTCTTCTTTCATAATTTCGTATATCAATAAAGTCAAGTTGTTAATGTAAAATATGATGTTGTTAATGAAAAGAGAGGTGTTGTTATTGGCCTCTAAAACAAGAAAGTGAAGTTGTTAATATAATATGGTGTTGTTAATATAGATGCAGGTGTTGTTATTGGCCTATGAAACTTGTGAGTTTTTTGTTTTTGAAAAAAGAAAGTGAAGTCGTTAATGTAGAATACAATGTTGTTAATAAAAAGCCCGGTATTGTTATTCCGAGTTGGAAGGGAGGGTGAGCTGAAGGCCATGAGCGTCTTCTTGCCGAAATTTCAAAATATCATATTTCTCCACCGTATTGACACCGAGCTAACATGGGATTTCTTAATTTCAAAATATTGATTTATCTTTTCCTATTTTTTATGGTATTTTTCTCGAATGTTCCCAAAATAATTTTTATAATTATGATTCATTTTAATAGTTCCGGAGTAAATTTACAGATGATTGACAAGAAAGAAGGAATGTGTGTTTTTGAAAAATTTATTGATTATTTGATCATCTTTTTTTATATCATTATTTTGGTAAAAAAAAGGTTTAAAAAATGCCTTTTTTATAGTCAAATTACTTAAAAATTAGATATCCCAGTATCCAACGAAGTAGGTGAAAACCAGGTCAAATAAACAAAGGAGGTGAAAAAATTAAGAGCCAAGCATGGTAATCAATTATTTTTAATGCCATAAAACTTCAAAAAATGCTTATGCTCCTTTAAAGAAGCTCCAATTTTGTAGTTTTTTCTACGGGAAAAACCGAAAAAGTGAGTGAAGGGCTATGATGTGAAACCATCAAGGACGTCTCTTCTTAAAAGGTGTAAATGAGTATTACATAAAAAAGCCTTATAAATAAAATAAAGTTTTATTTATAAGTTTAGGAGCTTTTTCTTCTAACAAGCTTGTTTTCTGAAATTGAGTCCACCCTTTATATTACCTAACCCACACACGCACATAAATATTTTGATGGAACACACACACACACACACATATATATATATATATGAATATGATAGTATATGATTAGATTTTTTTTTTTACATGACGGTAAAGTAAAGTGTATGAGTTAAAAGCAATTAAAATATAAAAATGTTACTCTTTTTTATTATAAATATAAAATAGAATTTATTTTTTTAAAAGAATAAATTACTTAATCATATTATATATTATATATCTTTAGATTATATATTAGTTTATAAGTCAAGCAAAATAGTTTATAGAAAAAATTATCAATATAAATAATTTAAAATAATTTTTTTAATATCTCCTAAAATAATAATCTATATTTTATATTTAGCGGCAAGAGTAGAGTAATTAAAAAGAGATGTAAACCAAAGCAGGACGAGTTTAATTGCGTCAATCTTCAATGGGTGACCCCATGAACCCAATGTGGCGAAGCAGATGTGACTCAAATAATCAATCTTTTTTTTTTCCAAACAAATCATCAATCACTTTGCTTCTATTACAAAAGCAGAAAATATTTGGCAATAAGTGAGACAAGTTGGCAACATTGAAAATAAATAATCATATGTGACAAATCCTCCCAAATGGTAGTATTAGACTTTAGCTAATTTAAATTTAACTTATCTTAGGTTCTCAAAAAGAAAGAAAGAAAGTTGTTCTCTACGTTCATATGGACTTAAATACCATACTTCATATTTAAGAAAGTAGTCACAATCATTTTCACTTAAACTGATTCTTGTTGGTAAATATGAAATATCTGGTTTGGCAAGAAAAACAAATGAATTATCTATATCTATATGTGAACATAACTACTTTAATCATCTACCTTATTTATCAGTTATTTATAGTATGTTTAATTTTATACTAGTAATGTATAATATATGGGACACTTGTCAGTGATCTAAAATCTTGAAGAAAATATGTTTAGAAGCTATTATAATATATTTTACCTCAAACTTTGAACAAAGTAAAATATCACATACACTTCGATTAGAAAAAGAAACATAAACCTATAATGTTTAAAAACTTTATCAACGACTAATGTGATTTTTTTTCAAACTCTTACAATATAAGAGATGCATTATTCCTATGCTATCAGTGGCAAAATGCACCTTATATTTTATTTAAAATTTGAGATGCACATTCTAATTCTAATTTTTGTTGAGTATGTTTTTTTTAGAGTCTATTTTTTAACTTCGGTTATTGGTGTGTACTTTATTTTTTTTGAAAAATTATAATAAGGTCCCAAACAAATAAAAATATGAAGAAATGGTCTCAAGGGGTTGTTAATAACGATCCTCATGTTGTCATTAACAACCCCTTGAGACCATTTCTTCATATTTTCATTTGTTTGGGACCTTATTATAATTTTTCTTATTTTTTTCTGATTAAAAAAAGTTGTCTCTTTTAGCATAAAAAACTTCCAACCTCACATTTAAAATGTGTGCTTGGATTACGCATCCTGATTTCTCTGAGCTCACCCAAAGATCATGGGATAAAGATGGAGACATTGGGGATAACATAGTCTCTTTTACTATAACAGCCTATAAATGAAATATTGAAACATTTGGGGACTGATAAACGGGAAAAAAACACGTGCTATCACGTCTAAGAGGCATCCAAAAAAAACAAGAGTGCCCTTCATCTCCATCCATGATAGAACTGGAGCAAGTCCTCAGAGAAGAGTACGAAGATATCTGTTTGCAGAAGGAGTTACTCTGCTCAGGAGATCATAACACCTCCTTTTATCATATGAAGGCCTTGATAAGGCATAACAAGAACAACATTCAATGTTGCTAGAGCGTATGGTAACTATGGATGAAGTTAAAAATGCCCTATTCGATATACAATCAATTAAGGCTCCAGGGATTGATGGCATTCACACACTCTTCTTTCATAATTAGTGGGCCTTAGTTAGCCAAAATCTCTTCTCCTTTATGCAACGACTTTGGTCAGGTTTACCCCTGGATCCCAACATCAATCACACGTTAGTTGCTTTAATTCCAAAGGTTAATAAATCTTCTCATATTAGTGTGTTTCGCCCGATAAGTCTGTGCCTTGTGGTTTACAAAATAGCCGCTAAAGTAATTGCTAATAGATTAAAGGGAGTACTACCTCATCTAATCAGCCAATATCAAACTAGCTTTGTCCATGAGAGAAGCATCATATATAATATCATTATCGCCAAAGAGGTAGTTTACTAAATGAGGAAGAAGTAAGGAAAAAGTGGATGGATGGCTATTAAGGTGGATCTAGAAAAGGCATTTGATAGAATCAAATGAGACTTCATTGAGGACACCTTGAGAGATACATGTCTATCAGATATGATGATTAGGTTGATTATGGAGTGTATTACCACTCCTACCATTTACCCCAAAACGAGGTGTTCGACAGAGTGATCCCTTGTCATTATATATATTTGTCCTATGCATGGAATGCTTATCTCAAATGATTGAAGTATAGGTTGGCGTGAGATCTTAGAAATTAATTAAAATAGGGCGACAAAGAGTGCCTTTTTCGCACCTTTTCTTTAAGATGACCTTGTTCTTTTTGCTTACACATCTGAAAAACAGGTTGCTTTGGTCAAGAAAATCCTTGCTGAATTTTGTCATTCATTAGGCCACAAGATAAGTCAAGCCAAGACTAAAATATACTTCTCCACTAATGTTTCAACGCAAACAAGAATGAATATTTGTCATAATTTGGGCTATTAGCAAACTGACTCTCTCAATAAATATTTAGGAGTGCCACATCTCCATGGTAGAGTTTCATCATCTACCTACAAATATATATTTGAGAAATTGCAAGTAAAACTTGCAAGTTGGAAACAAAACACTTTGTCCTTGGCGGGCCATATAACACTAAGCCAAATCGATATTGTCATCTCTACCTTTTTATACAATGCAGAGTACCCTCCTCCCTTCTTCTTGTTGCAAGGAAATAGAGAAGACTATATGTAAATTTATTTGAGGACACAAGCATGAACAGAGAGGGGTCAATTTGGTCAAGTGGGATGAACTTTTCCAACCGTAAAGAAATGGGGGATGTGGCTTGCTAAAGTTAGATTCTCAGAATAAGGCATTTTTGATTAAATTGATCTACAAAATGCACTCTGAGCCTGACAATCTATGGGTGAAGGTGTTAAAATGAAAATACGCTCCAAATGTTCTAAATATTGGTATTCCAAAAGCAAATCCTTCTTATCTATGGTGTAATCTTTCTAAAATTTAGGAGGAAAATTGTTTCAATATTAAGTGGAAGCCTAGAAATAGAAAAGCTATTCGATTCTGGTCTGACTTCTGAACAGGTGATTATGGGCCCTTGAAGCATGTATCATTATTTGCACCAATACCAGAAGAGGATCTACAAAAATCAATTGCTTATTACAGGCACAAGTATGAGTAATGGGAATGGACCAAATTCAAGCATCTCCTCCTATTAGACGTATTGCAGGCAATCTCAGACATTCGAATAGATTCTCAAGTAGACTCTTCATCATGTACATGGAATTTAACGACTTCTAGAGATTTCAGTACTAAATCTGCTTATTGCCCAAGAGTCCTTAAATTGGAACTCACCAGATCCAATTTGGTCTCAAGTATGGAAACTTCCAATGGCTCAAAGAGTTAAGAAATTTGTGTGGTTGTTAATAAAAGAAAAGCTTCTAACCAATGTAGAGAGATGCAAAAAAGTGCTTCATGGCAGACCCTGATTGCTCCCTTTGGCATCAGGGAGCAGAGAACCTGAACCACATGTTTAAAGATTGCACCATGGCTGCAACGGTGTGGAAGAAAATTCTTCCAACAAATTTATGTTAGGATTTTTTCAGCAGAGACATCATTGATTGGCTTACAACTTAACTTCTCAAGCCAAATCTTGACACTTCCTGGAAGGTTGGAATTTGCATCACCTTGTGGAAACTTTGGGATGTTAGGAACCATAGGATATTTACCTTAGAAACATTTTCGCCTAATGGAGTACTGGCTCATATCAGATCCATCAACGTTCATACGCTTAAAAAGTTTTTTATTGATAGGCTCATTTTTGTAAATCATAGACAAAAAGTAAGACATACTACCCTTATATACATTTTTGATATGAATGAATGAAATCCATTTATTAAAAAAGAAAAAAGAAAGAAAGAAAGAAAGGGTATATTTTGTATCATTTGGATTAGAAGGGGCTTTCATATTACACGGGTAAAATATTACCTCAATTTCACATTTAAGAGGGATTTGATAATCAACGGCTTTGATTTAGTAGAAGGGACTAATTATTCATGATGAATCAAAGTTTAAATACCCACTTAAAGATATATCTACATTTAATACCTTGAGAGTACCTCAAATTGTATTAGAAGGATGTCTATACTTAGGGAAAAAAGAGGAGGGACTTGATAACATGTCAAAAAAGGGACTTAAGAAAAATTCACCAAAAAAAAAAAAAGGGACTTAAGAACAAATAGCCATGACTTGACTATTATTTATACAAAATTTAAAATATTCATATTATTTATGAATAGCCCAGCTAGTTAGGTCAGACACCGCCGAACTCTAATTCTAATTAGGGAAATAAACCCATTTTATTTGTCCTTAAAAAAACCAAATTAACCGAGACAGAAACCGAAAATAGTTGGATTTTGGAGTGTGAGAATGAATAAAGTGAGATTTCCACTAAAAAAAAAGTCACAATCTTGAGGAAAACGAAAGGGGGATGATAATAGCTGATCTCCTTCTTTCTCAGTGGCTTCCTGGCCCGTCATCACCGTTGGTGGGAATCACAGAAAGTGGCAGTGTCTCTGTGCAGAGCAAGAGGTATAGAGTGGGGAATTGAAGAAGGAAGCAAATAGCATCTTGAACCAAATTAAAGGGCAAAGAGCAAAAAAAAAAGACTCCGTCAATATGATGACGTGACGACCATCCCCACTACGCCCAACATCATTGGGCCACCATTCGATCTTCCAAACTCGTCGGAGAATATCATAATTACCCTACACCTTCTTCTTCTTCTTCTTCCTTTTATTTTGCTTGATCTCAAACCCTACACTTTCTTCTTAGTGCTGCTTTAAGTGCGAACAGGTTTCGGTTTTTTCTTTCTTATAATAACATATAATTTTTCTCAACCATTAAAAAAAAAAATCTCCAGATGGGCATCTGTTGGAATTGGACCCGTACCTGCTGATTTTCCTCTTTCGATTTCTTGAATTTGTAGTGGGTTCTCTCGGGGGAATCATATCGGAATATTATATTAGTGGTTTCTGTTTTTTCTCTCTCTTTTTCTTTTTTCCTTTTTCTCCTCCTTGGAGTAGTAATAACAACGATGGGGAATGTGAATGCGAGAGAAGATGGGAATGGAAGTCCCTCAGGGGTTGAAGAAGAAGGTGGAGGCGGTGGCAGTGTACAGGAAGCAATTTCCGCATCGAATAATGTGTCTTCTGAGTTGATGGGTCAATCGCCTCCTACAAGCCCTAGAGCTACCCAATCTCCATTGATGTTCGCTCCGCAAGTGAGTTTCCCCTCGTTCTATCTGTGGATGGTGTTTTATGTAATTGTTCGCTGGAGATGTTAAAAAAGTTCTTTCCCCCCTTTTCTTTTAGTGAGTACCTAAACCCATAATTGAAATCAGATGGGGAGATCAAATAGGTTTTGATTGAATCTAATTCTCTAGAAGATTGAAATGCATGTCTGAAGGCTGGGCTTCGCTTGTTCTTCAGATTTTTTATTCGCCACATGGTGCACGCTAGATGTTTGATACAAGTCCACTAGGTGCAAGTGAAGCTTGCTCTCTCTCTCTCACACACACACACTCAATCACTCACTCAAATTATTCAGTTTCTTTTTTTTTCATCCGTTACTCCATAGTATTGGTTGATATCTGGCAACTTGATATCTGAAACAGGGAAGCTGATTCATAACGTTGCCATCTGTGAGTATGTTTTAGGCAATTAGTTTATCTGGGAACAAAATTGATTATTTTGCTGTGAGTGGGCTGGGAAGCAAGTTGATCAAGGTATTGGGATCACTTCAAAAAGAGCCATATTGACAGCTTTCCAGAATCTTCTTCAACCCAAGAATCAATTATCCTACCTCTACCCACTTACACTAACAAGTTGATTGTGGATATTATTGACTGGGACATTTTGAGATTTTCTTTTCTTTCTAACCAGTCTGATTCTGAATTTTAGCTGCATTCCATACATCGTTGGCTGTTATTCTCCTTATACCTGTTTCAAATTTTCTACTTCCCCTATCATTAGGTTCCAGTGGTTCCACTTCAAAGACCTGATGATATGCAAGCCCCAGGTCATTCTTGGATGCAAGCTCCTTCAGCATACGAAGATATGTGCAATGAACAAGGAATTCCAACGATGATTACTTGGAGTTATGGTGGGAAAGAAGTAGCTGTCGAGGGATCATGGGATAATTGGAAAACAAGGTTGGAAGAGCTGTATTCTCTCTCTCTCTCTCTCTTGTTTTCAAATTGAAGTGTTGATTGTCATTCAGATTCTAATCTTCATTGTTTATCAGAGTACTCATGCAAAGATCCGGGAAAGACTTCACTATAATGAAGGTGCTGCCGTCTGGTGTGTACCAGTACAGGTTCCTAGTTGATGGGCAGTGGAGGTATGCTCCTGACCTCCCCTGGGCCCAAGATGATGCTGGCAATGCTTACAACGTTTTAGACTTGCAGGTACTTTTCTTTTTTATATTGTCTGCATGTAATGAAAATCAATTTGACAGTGCTCACACTAAGGAGTTTATAGACAATCTTTCAATTGAGCAGAGTAACGAGGTCCTTTTAATAGCTAAATTATGTTGAGTTGGGTTGATTTTTGGACACAATTAGGGCTTTTGGTACAAAATGAACCCTGTACAAAGTTATTGTGACAAGCCTTATTATCTTTTATTGACTTGCCTATGAATGCACTATTCTCTTCTTCGAGCCATTCAACAGATTTCTTCTCTTTTTACTTATCTCCTACTCTTTGACCGAATTCTTATTCTCTTGTGAGCAAGAATATTTTGTTTCTACATACATGGTTTTAACCTCACAAATGTACTCGACTTGCAAGTGGAGACATCAGCTCAGCTGATGACATGTTTTACTGTTTATTCTAAATGCTCACATTGTGTGATAATGCTTATACACTCTCGCAGACTACTTTTTTAAACCATGTTATTTCTGACTCTGATCTGACAGTGAATTTCCCTCTCCAGCAGCCTAAGGTTTAATAACAAATGGGTTACTGACTTACTATTACTGTGGCACAAGTTACTTACTATTATTGTGGCGCAAGCTACGAAGCAAAGCTATAAATTCAGGGTGTCTATTAAAACCCTGAACTCAATAGAGTTAACTCATGAGTCTGACAACAATTATCAGAACAACTGTCTCTCTTTTGCATGGAACACATTATAAATTGAACTTTTGATCTTTTGAGGTTCAGATGTTGCAGACTTTGACTGGGACATAGTACCTGGGTGGTCTGGAAACTCAGTTTTTAGAGAGAGAGAAAAAAGTGGTGGGGGAAAGAGGAGAGAGGAGTTAATGCTGAAGTAATTGAAACTTGCTTTTGCCCAATATATACATGTAATTTTTAATGATATGTGTGAAGAATTTATCTCTGTAGCTAAGTAGCTGGTGAAGTTGCTTTGATTCTTTAATATTCAACTTCAACCAGTTGTATTTTATGAGATTTGGATACATAGACATGCATGGTGGCAGGCAAAATTTGCAAATCCTAGCCAGGAGGGAGAAAGGTGGTAAAATTGATGGTGCTATTATCTATTTTGTTGGTTGAAAATTGGATGACTGTGTTATCTTCTCCTGCTTGGAGGAATTGGTATTTAAAACGAGACTGAGACTGATGGTCTTTTTTTTAAACATATGCAGGATTATGTTCCTGAGGACATTGGAAGTATTTCTAGTTTTGAACCTCCTCAGTCTCCAGAATCAAGTTATAGCAACTTACTACTTGGTTCTGAAGATTATGCAAAGGATCCACCTATGGTTCCCCCACACCTGCAAATGACGCTGCTTAACGTGCCTGCTGCAAATTCGGAAATTCCACAGCCTTTGTCAAGACCTCAACATGTAATGCTCAATCATCTCTACATGCAGAAGGGAAAGACCAGCCCTTCGGTGGTTGCGCTTGGCACGACTCATCGGTTTCTGGCCAAATATGTCACTGTGGTGCTTTACAAGTCTTTGCAGAGGTAAACTTAGATGGCATGGACCATGTAGTCCTCAAAGCCTTTCATTAGTTCAATGTATCTTTGAGTAGTATAGTAATTTGAGATAAATGCTAAAGCTCTCTGCCATGAAGTCGAGATTGTACTACGTGTAACGGAACTGCTTGACGGCCATTTATCAGATACTCTGGTTGCCGCAAGTAAATTATTTGTGGTGATTGTTTTTCTTTTAGGAATTTTGTTTAAATAGAAGAGGAAGTGATAATATGCTATTATCACATGTAGTTGAAAATAACTTTGTTGAGTTGTGCTATTTCAAAGCCCATATTCATCACTGCCTTCACATTCTTTCCCCTTGTAGTGGAGTATCATTTGGATTCCTAAAAGACGCTTGTTCAATCATTCTAGCTTTTACAAGAGTCTAGGTAAATTACTAGCATGATTTGACTTCAGAATTTTTTAAAGGCCATCGGTACAATCCTACAGTGTATTAAATTGATGTTTGACACAACACAGGCCGGAGCATTTTGATTGGCCTTTAGAAATTTGAGTGAAAAAAATAGGGATAATTGCTTATCAAGGACCGAGTGGATGGAATTTGCCTTTTTTTTTTTTTTTTAAATTTGTATATGCTCGATATAGAGTCATTGTTTGTGCTTCATTTGTCATATATGGATTGATAATGATAGGGAGAGGTTTGGTTTTGCTGAGCTCTATTTCTTTTTTCGGAGAAAAAAGGCATCTCTCACTGTTTTGACAGGTATTGTTCTGTTTGTTACCCTCATTACAGCTTGAATTGTGCAAACCAATCTTTTAAAGTGTAGCGTGGTTCGTGAAAATTTAGTTGCGAAATATCCGGGCTTAGCAAATACTAACAGGTCTTGTTTATAATGTAAATTCTACTACAAACAAAATCTTATATCAAGTATCAGGGCTAGTATGAAAATTCTGAAGTTATGCGTTGTAAGCACCTCAGGGAAAAAGAAAAAAAGACAAATTTTCTTTGCACATATTCTGAAAAAGTAAAAGATTAGTATCAGCTTTCACATACTAGAGAAGTTGGAAAACTGACAACACACCCAACGTCATATTATGGCCCTTTTCACAAGTTGCTCTTCTGTGCTTCATTGAAAAAGCTTTTTTTCTTTTTCTTTTTCTTTTTTGTCAGTTCATTGAGAAAGCTTTGAATGTGAACAAACTGGATGTTTTCAAGAGAAAATTATGTGTTTTCCCCCTTGTAAAAGAACTAGTAAAGACTTTTAAGGAGTCTAAAAAAACAGGCCACATCATGGATATGAATTGGAAGAATGATTGAAAGAAGCGTGTGGGAGGGGGAATCGTTGTTCAATTGTGACTCCCACCTAATAGAGTATTAGATGCAGCTTATGATTAGGGCATGTCATATGTTTTGGCTTATTCTCACCTTCCTTCATATTTCGCTCTCAATTTTGGTCCCATCCTTCTTTGTTTGTTACCTTTTCAAGTGGCAAATTCATTGTCTCTGTTTCTTGTTCTTTGATTCAATCACTCCCCACAAGAGAAATTACTGCTATACACAAAATGAGAAGCCTTCCAAAACTCTCACAGCGTGTTTGGGAAGGCGTTAAGAGAGTAGAAAAGCTCAGTGGCTCAGGAAAAAGCTCAGTGGAAGAGGAGAAGCTACTTTTATGGTGTTTAGGTTCACATCTTGGTCACTGGGCTTTTCTTTCAAAAGTGGCTTTTGACAGTGAGCATTGAATATAGTACATAGCAATTTTTTTGGGCCTGCAACATGGGACACAGCATTATGGGTTGTGGATTTCATTATCACTATGCGTTGAACATAGTATATATGTGTGTAATTAAGTACTTCAGTGTTTTTTTACTTTTTTTTCAATAGTAATTTAAATTTTTTTATTTTATCAAATTTTAATTTTAATTTTAATTTTTCTCTTCAATTATCACAATATATACAAATAATACATATATATAGTGTTCAATAATATTTATGTCATTTTTTATTCAAATAAGTTTAACTTTGAAAAAAAAAATCATTTCTGCCACCGCCAATCCAAACATAAATCACATTTACAATCTAACTTTTATCCTATCCTAAGTTTACAAAAGTCAAATTGAAAAAAAGCTACTTCTACCACTGCTAATCCAAGCGAGCTCTCAGTCTGATTCTCTGTTACAGTAGCATGATGATACAAAGAGAAGGGATCTGTTCTAAAAAAACAGCTTGCTGTTAGAGGATCGTGGGGCAAAGATAAAGAGGGATGTTGAACTTATACCACCTACAATTAAGATTCATGTATAATTAACACTTCCTAATAAATTTCAAAGTAACCAAACACTTAAACTCCAAAAAAGTTTGGGAAATTTTCAAAGTTGCTGCTACGCACAAAGAGAGAAGCCCTTAAAAATTCCCTATCCCTTACAAATGACATGAGAGGTAAAGATGATTTGTTTCTCTGTTGTAACAGTACGATGATGCAATAAAAAGGAATGGGTTTTCACCCACCCGTGTGTCTCTCTCTTCTTGCAACAGTGTGCAATTGCTATTAGAGGATCGTAGTGCAAAGCCAAAGAGAGATAAACGGTTGAGTGAAAACCCATTCCTTCAAAAGTTACCAAACACTTGAAAGGTTTTGGAAATTTTGAAGTGAACTTTTTGCCTTACAAGTGATCTCAAAGAGAGGGAGAGGAATAAGCCTAGGTTGATGATGCAAGTATGCTTTAGAGTTTACAGTATATAGGTCCAACGTGATTATTTAATCAATGATATTCGAATTCCATGCCCACCAGAACATATGCCTCCCATTAGACCACTGTGAAGACAACTATTTAAGCACGTCGTCTTCATCATCCATTAGCTTCTTCAATGTCTTTCTTTGCAACATCTTTAATGGTGTTTCTGTGTTTTGTGTTTGCCTCCACAGGAAAAGTAAAAAAAAGAATAAGAAACAAGTTGACTCCAACTTCATGTGAACAAGTGTTTCTGATTCTGAGAGCAGGCATTGCTTCTCCTTTTCGAATTAGATTCTGCACAGCTGTGTATTATTCCTTTTTTAATGAACAATTACATGGATGGTATGATGCCTTGGGCTGTGTTGCTAATCAAATCTTTGAATGGCAAAAAAAAAAAAACAGATCTTTAAATGTATTGTTAATTAAAAAGTCTCGTTTAGTCATCTCTACCCTTTATATGTAAAAAAAAAGGTTAGACCTTTTAGGAGTTCAGAGCAAGAAAGTACGAGAGAGACGTAGGAATCAAAACCATGGGATTAGGTTTAGCTCACTTTTTAAAAAACTAAAGTTGAGGCAATTGGTGAATGTGGCAACAAATTTGGAACTTGTTGAGAATTTAATGACAAAGTCAGATTTTACCTTACAAACATATAAAACAAGTTAATTTTTTTAAAAAAATTGTAATATATCATATTTGAATTAGGAAAAAATGTTACCCTAAAATCTTGAAGAAAAATGCTGAGGGGTTGTTTGGTTCAAACTATTCATTATTTTTCAGAGAGAAAATGGAGAAAAATCTCCCACTTTCATTACACACACATACAGAGACCGGGCCAAATAGTTGTTTTAGTAGTATTATATTTGAACGCTATAATTGATCACCAAGCATAAAATAAGGAGGCCACAAAAGGTGAAATAAATTGTAAGCACGCATTTACAGAATTTATGGGCAATATACTAATGCTATACCCTCCCCACCATTCTCATATCATAACCCAGTTTTACCACAATAATCCCCTTCTACACGAAAATGAAGATCAATATATATCTTATTAAATTTCCTGATAAAATCACAACACGCAATCACGCGAAGTCATAAAAGACCCAACTTTGATGACCTACATTTAGAACCCAATTGTGTGCACTATAGAAGAAGCTATCAGAAAACTGGGCAGCCTTCAACTTTAATTCCAGGAGCAGTAGGACAAGAAGCTAGAGGACAATGATCCACGTCGCTGCCCCACCACTTCAAGTTATGGCCGGAGTTTTGTAACGCGAAGAAAATAAGCACCCCCATGAACGCCGTGCCGGCGTCCAGCGCTGCCGAGAGGACATAGTTGTACTTCTGCCACCACCGTTTGTGGTACCGGAACACGAAGAAGTTGAAGATCATTCCGGTGAGGAGCCAGCTGGCAATGTTGGTGGGAGTCGCCGGCGGCATTCCGGCAAAGCCGTATGATATGACCGGGATGTTGATGAGGGGGATCCATTTCTTGTCTGGGTAGATTTTGCTTAGAACCCAGACGGGCACAGGGAGAACTGCTCCAATGAGGAATAGCCAGACAAGGTTACGGTACATGCCGCCGGGACCGAACAGCCGCCGTGGTCCGATGAGACCCCATATGACGGAGGCGTCAAAGGTTACTCTGTACTTGGGACATGTCCAGGGACTGTCATGGTGAGCCTTGTCGTCCATGCAAATATCTTGAATGCCATCTAACATCCACCATGCAACTCCTAGGTTCACTACTGCTGAAACCAGTGTACCCACCAACTACAAAAAGCAACAAATTTTATGATCAAACATGTGTATTTGAATACTATGAAATTACAAATCTGTGATGTGCAAGAGAGTAAGTAAATTGATATCATACACAGTTTACGGATATAAATGCCAAGTAGTGATTTCTTTTCTTTTCCATTTTTAATTAAAGGAGCATGCATGACTGACAAAAGTTGTGCTTCTTTTTTAACAAGAAAGTTCAGGTGAGCTGGGTCCCAAAACTCACCAAGGTCAGATCATATCTCTAGACTCTTTTTTTTCTATTCATTTTGTAAATTAAAGGGGCAGGCACCAACTACCAAAAGTTATGTTTTTTTTTTTTTTTTTTTGCAACAAAAAGTTTAGGTGAGTTGGGTCTCAGGGCTCACCAACGTTAGGACATACTTTTAGGCTCTAAGAGCATTTAAAGAGGTACTTACAAATTGTCCACCAACAAGGTCTTTATATCTGTGGGATTCGAACCCATAACTTTATGGTTATGAGTCAACTCTTTACCAACTGGACTAACTTTTGTTGGTGAATTAGTGATTCTAAAGGTAGAGATTAGGGTTACTTTGCCTCCACTTAAAAGAAAAACACTTTTACATTTTAGGAGACAAAGTTTCTTTCAGACATTTAATCTTGTACGTTTACCTTGGACAGAAAGAAACTTGGAGGAAAGTAGTGATTTTGGGGCTGTACCTGAGCAACATACATGGAGCGAGGAGGGATTTTCATGTAGTGTCCAAGTTTGAGGTCAGCTAAGAAAGAGAGAGCATGAACAGTGCTGATTCTTCCATAGATTTTGAAGAGCAAGTTTGCAATTGGTTTCCCAGGCAGCACATACCCAATCATGAACTGTGCTATTATGTCATATCCTGGTTGCTGCAACATAAACCCCACACCACAAAGATTAAAACTTTAACCTCAGAGTAACATCCCAAGATCTATCCTTTACCGTTAAGTCAAAGCTCACGAACATCTGACATATTAACCGAATCTTTGAAGAAGATCGAGGACAAAAAAGTGGGAATGAATGAATGATTGGTTGGTTACCTGGTTGGTGGTGGCTTGAATAACACCAATAGGGAGAGTCACAATGAAAGCCAAACCAAAAGCAAAGAGCATCCCCCACCAAGGAAGTTGGACATCATTTTTCCACACAAAAGACATAACAAGCGACAGAACAATGCTGCCAAACAACAATACAAGGAACCACCACTGAGGCACTTGTTTGTATGCTTTCATCAGCCTCGCATGCACGTCCACCTTCACATTACTCATCGCCGACCTACTCTGTCTCAATATGTCACTGCACAAACAAAAAAAACCAATTCAATGTAGCCACAGACACATAATTATGCCTCATGAGCATGTTTTTGTTTTTTTTATATATACCTTCCATGAAATAGTGCAACATGAGTGAGAGTTGCTGTGAATCTTGCAAAACCGGACCCGATGGACAGCGCAAAGAGAGGGCTAAGGTAGAGTTTGCCATATTTGTTGTAAGCTTCGACATCAAGATCGAAATTCGGGGTCAAAATCTTTGTGGTATCATACTTAAGTCCATCTGATTTGAACAACTGGTTTGAGAATATTGGGAATTTCCTAGCATCAAAAGTGTTGTACTTCCAGTAACACACAGGAACAATGATGTAGATGAACATGATGAAGCCTATTCCCACATTAACAATGGAGGACCATGGAGTCACAAGTGGGCTGCCATGGTAGGCGGAAATCCCGGCCCAGTCCAAAGTGAAGGCCCCGATGCCGAGCCCATGGTAGCCCGAGCCTACTTGCTGGGCCGTGATGCTGTGGGGCCAGGCCCAGCAGACCCAGGAAAAGAAGGTTAAGACAGTGAAGAGATAGCCTGGGAGGGCATAGTACAGAAAGCTAGCTCCCATAGCTATGAGGAAAAATTGCATCCTTGTGAAGCCTTTTGATTTGTGCTCTTTTTCATGGAGTGCCCTGGAAAATGAAGTCACTGATGTTATCAGAAACAAGTTAAAAAGAAATATTCTAAGAGAAAGAACAACACTAACCTATTTGGTTCCTGACATAGTCTAGCTTTTTCTTTTTTGGGTAGTGTAAATTCTCTTGAAAAATATATTGCACTTTGCTGATGTAGAAACAGCGATAGCATAATATATATTATATTATATTATATTTAGTTTCAATTTAAGCCTTTTCTTTTCTTTTTTTCCAGTGTTATTCTCTCTTGTCAGAAAATTATTGCACCAATCGGATAGGATAGCTTATGAATGAACCAACAGAATAAAAGCACAAGGAATCTTCCATCCAAAAAATCTTCAACTCCTCTCAAAGCTTTGAATTCATAATAATCATGGCATTGCTTCAACCTCAAGAATTTGACTTTTTAAACTTTCAATTCAAATTCTTACAGACTATGATTTTTCAGCATATTAGAAAAGAAACAGAACTTGGAATCTATAATGACTTCATTCAGCTAACCTGAACAACTTTGGATAGATAAGCGAGTAATTTAAACTAGTCTCACTCAAAAGACTAAATTATCCAATACTCCTAGTTTCAAAGTTATCTTGATTCTCTTAACATTTGTTGTATATCATAAAAGTTTTTGCAGCTACATACTTCTTGTCAATACAAGATTATGATTTTATTTTTAATATGACCCAAAGAAAAAAAAAGGTTAAGTGATTGTTTTTTAAAAAAGAAATGCTTATTATGCAGAAAATGAACATGAGTAGCAGAAGCATTCAGTAAAGGAGTTTTACACACTTCAGATTCAAGGAAGGAAAGAGAGTAAGAGACAGCCTTGAAACTAACAGAAGTGTCACACGTAATTTAGTGAAATTCATGGGAGTTCAACATAATCACTCTAGATATTATCGTAGGGGTAGTTTTAAAAAAAAAAAAATCTTTGAAGGCAGTTCTTTGATTTTTCAAAGCTGTGCCTACCTAAACATCTCTATCATGTCAATCACAAACAAAAGTCTTCCAGTCTTTTGATAATTAATTTGAGGATTAAAGAAAGATAATAATGAAGCGAGAGAGAGAGAGAGAGAGAGGGAGAGAGAGAGAGGGAGAGGGAAGAACCTAAAAAGAGAGACTTGAGCAAGGTTTGACGGCCACCACATTTCTACAGGATCAACCAGGTACCTTCTAAGAATCCCGGCCCAGCCATACCCCAATACCTGCAAATCACCAAATCATCAAATAATTAATATATAATTTCAGAAGACAACTTTTTTAAAAGTAAAACTTTTGGGACAACTAGAAAGCAGATCGATGAAATAATATTTTCTCCAAATATTAAAAAAACAAGAAAAAATTAAGAACTTTAGCAAAGTAAAATAAACCAAAAGTAAAGACAAACTTCACAGACATCGGAGATTAAAGTTATTTCTGCATGTTTTCCCCCTAAAATTTCAACTAAAAGAATGAGTATTCAATTCAAGAGAAATGAAGAATTAAAGAAATCGTTTTTTATTCATCTTCTTGTTAAAAGAGCCGGAGAGTAACGTTTAAGGAAGAAACAGAAGAAAGCACAAGAAACGAGAATCTTGCCAGATTTTGAAGAGAAATAAGATCTTAAAAGAACCAACCAGTTCATATCAAAAAAGCTCTTAAAAATTGCCTGAAAGAAAGATTAAACAGAAGCAAATAGAGAAAATGCAATAAACTTTTTAGAGCAGAGAGATCTAACCTGGGTGGTCAAGACCATGAGAAGAGCACAGAGGAAGCTAATGGTCTGTTTATAGTAAGCTTTCATGACAGTAATGGCTCCAATGGAGTAAGCATCGCCACCTCCAAAGGAAACACCACAATTAGCAAATATAGTAATAATCACATGCTCTTTGATGTTGAAAGGCCCAGGATTCAAACTGAATCTCCAGCCAAGGAAGTTGTATTCCTTGGTGGGAAGAACAGAGGCCATGAACTTTCCGATGGGGAGGACGGCGATTTGCATGAGAATGGCGGAGATAGTGAGGGGCTGAGTACGGAAGGTGAAGAATGTGTTGAGGAAGATGAGAAGGACACAGGAGGTGATACCCAGAAACCAGGCCCGGAAAGTCATCACCGGCATGGAAGGGTCGTCTGTCTCCGGCACCACCAGAGCAACCTCCTCAATGGTACAACGCTCGTCGGAGGCTTCGCCGCCGCCGTTGGAGGCCTTCTCGGCGTCGGGAAACTTTTGGGAGTTGTTGGGCTTGGACGCCATTGGAGGAAGCTGAAGAAGAAGATGGAAGAAAGGAAAGGGGAATAAGAAAATGGCAAGAGACAAAAGGAAAAGAGAGAGAAAAACAGAGTACTCTGTTTCAGTTACAGAACAGGTTTTTGGTTTTGGTGTTGGGGAGTGAGTGAGGCGTAAGTAGATAACAGAGTACTTCTTAGGAGCAGGGGAGGTGCAGGTGAGGGGTGCTTATAAAATGAGTTTGGGGATTGGGATTTTGTAGGTTAAATCTCGTAATTGCCCTTGGGAACTGTACTGACAGGGAAATTTAGGAGACTATTGACTTCAGGCGCGTGTGTGCACGCAGCTTGCTTGTGTCGTGTGTGTGGCTGAGCGTATATTTATTCACTATATCTGTGTGTACACCTTGGTAATTGGTATGTGTACATGTTTGTTTTGTCCTGACATGTGGACAGCGTCTGTAATTGGGAGTTTTTTTTACTTGCTTCTTCATTTGGGAAAGGTGCAACTTATATATCCGGTAAGTAACTACTCAGAATTCAAAAGTTTTTAAGGTGTAATTTTATTCTAAAAATAATTAAGTGTTTAATTGAAAATATATTTGAGAATTTTAAAAGTGTTTATTTATCTAAATTGAAAAAAAAAATTCATCTCATATATTTATTTTATATACTGTAATCATGATTTAAAAATTGTTTTTTAAGATTCTAATCATTATTCTAAACAAGTATTTAAAATACTAGTAATTTTGCTTATTACCGCTATAAATATCGACGGTCAATGTTAATTTTTTAACGATTAAGGTGAATCTGCTCATTTTTTTAATACTTATTGGGTAAAATTGTTTAGAGTTTTTTTAATTCTTTCAAATCAAAATTACATCTTAACTCTTTTTTTTTTAGAGTTTTTGAATACTTAAAAAATAAACTAGTATTTAAAATATCATTCTTTTAAATTAATGCCTTTGCTAAATTATATTTTTAATAATCCCCATATTTACTTAATTCTTATTTTAGTAGTAACCATTTTGACTTATTTTTTGCTATGCACATAATTATCCTTCCTATTGAAGATAATTTTTTTTATGCATTATCAGGCACATCTTTCAACATAAATTTAAATATTGATTCACCACATTTTAAGGGATTAGTCATTTTTACTAGACTCAATCCAGTTAGTTTCTTTTGACTTATATAATTGAATGCAATTGCTGCACCTTTTCTCTTTTGCATTGCTAGTATGATGTGGTATTTTTTTTGTTTTTGGTGCTTTTTACATCAATGTGCATTTAATAGAAAAGATTCATCTAACATGAAAAAGGCCTTAATTTATGGGAGCACAATCTTGCCTGTTGAATGGACATTGATTTAGAATAAAATGAGTGGGTAAAAAAGGATTAAAAATAAAATTAAAACATTAAGCTTGATAACTTTATTTTCCTAACTTGAAATTATTAAATAAAATTTTATAAAAATAATATATAAATATAAGTTTAGGAAGAGATCATATCATCCTATTAGTGCAATTCACCAATAATTCTTATAGATATGAGTATAGAATTCTAATTTATAGTTGAAGTGAAATCTCTAAACTGTCCCTAGCTACCACCTAAAAAACAATAATAATTGGAGAAAAATATCCCATTAAAAATTACGAGTGATTTGTTCCAAAAAAAATTATTAGTGAGAAAAACCTTATACATTTTTATACACAAAAAGTATTGATATTTTGTAAATTTTGTACGCACAGGTTACCTATACTTTGATTTAAATCCCTTTTACCAATAAAATTTTTAATGGAGAACTTTTTTTCCAATTTCTTTTCTAAAACCCCAAATTGTATTCTAATATTTTCGTGACTGTTTGGATTAGCGGTGGAGAAGTGGCTATTTTTTTCAATCTGATTTTTACAGAAGTCAAATTGAAAAAAAGTCAGATTGTAAAAATAATTTGTGTTTGGATTAGCAGTGAGAGAAGTGACTTTTTTCTAACATTGAACCTGTTTGGATTAACGTTTGAAAAGCTTGTTCAGAAGTAAAATGACTGAAAATGGCTTGAACCTTATTGAATATATATATATATATATATATATATATATATATATATATATTGTTTGTATATAAATTTCTTATATAAGATTCACCGAATATAATTATATTGCATGAGATGTATGCCTATATATGGAAGATTAAGTGTTCAATTCGTATGCAATCAAGTGGGAGGTGATCGACACACACACACACCTGAGTAGAAGGGCCAAGCAAAAAGTGATGACTGGAAGGCAGTTGGTAGTGGCAGCAGCTAAAGTCGCAGAGGTGTAAACAAGGGCAATCCCATAGATGTCCAAGCTCATGGTTATCCTTAAATTTAGGGTCACGGACACAAATTTGAAAACAAAGAAAAAAAACTCGGAATAATAGCAAAAATAACAGTCACGTAAAACTTTGAAACACATTTAATTTTCAGCCATATATTTGTTATGAATACTCCTGCTTGATTAATTAGTAGCTTGGACAGGATCTAACAGGGAAAACATTAATTCACGACGACAAGAATGAACATGAACTGAAACATTACCCCAAGAAGGAAAGAAAGAATATCTTGCAGAAGGTCACGAACGACAAAGGTGATGCATTTTTGCTGCATCCAAAGAAATGACGTAATTTGATTATATTATCATCATACTCCATCCAATGCCCAGTTACGGCCACTAATTTAATCATATTCCATTTAATTATTAATAATATAAGTATAGATTTTAATCCAATTTGATATTGAAGTAGTAACAACCGAGTATGGCTTCTCTCCACTGCCCAAGGCTGTTTGGAATAGTTTATGAAAATTTTATAAGTGTTTATGAATTGTAATTCATGGTCTACGAAGTAACTTTTACGATCTATGAGGTAGCTTTTACGGTCTATGAAGTACTTTCATGATCTACGAGATAAATATGTAAAAAAGATTTATCTCGATTTATATAAATCGGACTTATTATATAAGCCCGATTCAGATAAATGATAACAAACAAGCTCTATATCAGCTGCCATCCTTTTGTCTCTCTAGTGACGTCGTTCTACGTGTATAGTGGCTTTTGGAACTTGCCTCAATCTTACCAAAATCTACTTTAATGTTTTCATGGTTTCTTTTCTTTTATATGTTGAAGATATTATTTTTATGTTTTAAGGGTTAGTAGTAATAATTTTATATTTTGAATTTATGTTTTTATTTTTCAATTAATGAAAGGGTAAAACATTTCATCTTTTTCTAACATTTTCAATTTTTTATGCTTCTTTAATAATTAATACTCCTCCAATTTTTAATATAAGACATATTTAGGAATTTAATCTGGATTCTAAATATAAGATATAATTTTTATATTTGTCAATCATTTTCTAATAATGATGCTCCTTCTGTAATAATTAAAGAAGAGAGGGAAGAAGGAAACTAAGGAAGATAAATATGGTATTTTAGAAAATATATATCATACTAACTAATATAACTAATTTCCTTAATTTAATTAAAATATATAAATATGTCTTATATTAAGACCTAATGGAGTATTTTGCAGAAATATCTCTGGAAAACCAATGTATATATTTTAAAAAACAATTATGTAATTCAAGAATCATATGAAAAAGTCAAACTAATAATAATTTATTTATTTTATCCTATTAATATTTCATATTTTAATATATTGTCGATTTACTTAAAAGAAAATGCTTACATGATTTCATGAAGTTAAATTGATTTACTTATAAAAAATAATATTTTTTTCAATTTCAGCAAGAAAATTTACATATTGGTTTTCCAGAGATATTTCTGAAAATTATTATTTCTAATTTTATTTGTTTAACTTAATAATTATGTAAATCTATTAAAGAAGCATAAAAAATTGAAAATGTTAGAAAAAGATGAAATGTTTTACCCTTTCATTAAATTAAAAAATAAAAACATAAATTCAAAATATAAAATTATTACTATTAACCAGTAAAACATTAAAATAATATCTTCAGGTTACGAAGGAAAAGATACTAAGAAAATATTAAAGTAGCCACTCTAGTGCTCCACACGTAAACAACGTCGCTGGAAAAAGGACGGCAGTGGGGAGGTGTAGTATTAAACTATTAAGTTCAAATATTTCTATTTTGGGGATTGTGAATAGGGACTAGAGATGCGGAAGGAGAAAAGGAGAAAGAATCGTACATCATGTGGGTTTGAGAGTTTTTAGTTTTTAGTTTTTTTTTTCTTTTGTCAAAATGAGAGTTTTTAGTTTTGACCATCCAAAAATGGATGGAATAGGCAACCACTCCTTCCTAGAATCGAAATAAAATTACTACAGTACCCTCCTTATCATTACTAATCAAAAAAAATAGATTAATTATCGTACATCATGTGGGTTTGAGAGTTTTTAGTTTTTTTTGGGGGTCAAAATGAGAGTTTTTAGTCTTGACCATCCAAAAATGGACGGAATAGGCAACCACTCCTTCCTATAATCGAAATAAAATTACTACAGTACCCTCCTTATCATTACTAATTAAAAAAGAAGATTAATTCTCGTTGTTAGAAACTATCAATACTCTCCTTATGCTGCCCTTAATCTTCTTTCAATTAATGTAAAGTATAATATTTTTTAAATTTAAATACAAATAATAATCTATCTCAGTTTCTTGAGAGTTTAAGAAAATTATGTACAGGTAAAAATAATAATACTAGTAATTTTGTATTTTTCTCCAGAATACTTTTTTTTTATTGATCTCCACATTAAACTTTGTAAACTTATGAATGCTATAAAAAATATAATGTTTTATTCTATTTATACGGCCTTAAAAATTTATTTCTTTTTACAATTATAAACATATCAATTACCAATAACTAAAACTGATTTTTAAATTTTAAAATAAATTTTACAAACTAAAAAGATTAAGATTAACTATATAATTCTTCACTTGAAGTATATGGTTGTAAAAACATATTTTTTAAATAATAAAAGTAAAAAGGAATTTAATATTTCAATATCTGTATTGAGGGTATTATTATATAGTTCAAAATCAGAAATTGGGATATGAATTCTGAAGTTTAAGAATTCATATGATTTACCTTTAACTTAATGTTTATTAGCTTAATATTTTCATATCTTATATATGCTTATAATTTTATTGTAAAAGGCCTGAGTCTGATATACATGAATTATTCATCTGAAGAAAAAAAAATTTTAACGCCAAAATTTTGTTCTGTAGTTATAATTAGTGGAATATCGACACAGTATTGAAAACACATCGGAATATGTAAGGGAATATGTTTTAATATTCTTTCTCAATTATAATATCATTTATCTTTTCCGTAAAAAAAATTGGATTGAATAAAATAAAACTGGGTTAGGAAAATAATGCTTTCAAATTATTTTAAAAGTGAACAGCCTAGCTAGCTGCATGTCTTTTAATTGATTAGTCAATGCATGGTCTGTCTCTTGTTTTGACTTGTATACTAGGAAATGTGGTAACATTATTATATATCCACATATATAAAAAAATGAGTATTAATGGTGGTGGTGCATTTAAAATGTTAGAGATTAAGGGTCCGTTTGGCAGGAAGGAAATGGAGGAAAAGGGAGGGGAAGGAAATTTTTTGTGAGTTAGATTTTAAAAAAAATTAGAGAAGTTGAGTAATAAAATTTTAATAAAGATAAGATGTAAAATAAAAGAGTAAGAAAAATTAATTAAAAACTTACAACCCATCTTCTTCAATTTTTTTAAATTCAAATCATAAAAATTTCTCTTCCTCTTCATTTCCCTCCAAATCCCTCATACCAAACAGTCCTTAAATGTTTTTGGTCCATCAAGCATGTTCGCTGTTTTGTTTTCTACTTCTTCTTGCTGTGTCTATTTTGCTGGTGTCTATGGGTTTTTTTGCATCTATGGGTTCATTCCATATTTAATTTGTTGTTTTTCAACATTTTTAGGTGTTTTATTGACAATAAAAGGACTGGTTTTTTTTAGATGGTTTTTTGAACACCACCTCTTAGAGCCTTATTACCATTATTGGCCTTTTTTTTCTTCCCTCTAGGCTCTAATGCATCAGCGCAACAAGTTTGGCGGCGGCTTTTGTCATTCTCTTTAGCCTGAATATGAGGGTTAGGTTTAGTTGTTGTGGTCTCTGTGTTGTTGTGCTTATAGGCTTTTATTTTATTTGTGTTGCTGTTTTCTTATTCCTTATAAGTCTTTTTTTAGTAATGGAAATATCTTTCCCTGGCCCAAAAAAAAAAATGAAGAGAGGCTAACTCATAAAATAAAATAAAAAAACGGAATGGTCCTTTTATATCGTTCGTGATCAAATCTTTTAATTATGAAATAAAATCTACGTATTAAGATCCAGACAATATTATATTACATATAAATGATTTGTCATGAACATAAAAAAATGACGTGATCCAACAAAGATGTTATTGAATTTTCAATTAGTAATAATAAATATAACAGATATATATTGCAAATAAGTTAGAAATATAATTTTTAATAATTAATATCATAATTAAAAATGATTCTAAAATTATGATTCCATATGATAGAAGAATTCGATGAAGTGGTGCGCTCATATCAACGCATGTTAGAATAATCTATATATATCTTTCAAAGAAGGTGATATTTGTGCAATTTGACCACCCTTGCTATTTCAACCTTTCACTTCCTAACATCAGTTTGGTCTCATGATTCCACTCTCCAAAATATTAAAGTGTTAATTCACTTTTTTATTTGATAAGGGCTCCATTCATTCAAAGTTTATAGGGGGAAAATTTGTTATCTATTTTAATAAATGTGTTTCTTAATATTTAAATATACATTCTCTACTTACCGGTGAAACCGTAATCAAAAGCTTGTTGGTAATTCACTTTTTATTTTAACAAGATTTATTATTCTACATTTTATTTCTATAATTCATTATTCATATATTGAAAAACTATATAATTAATATATATTTTTAAATATATTGACATTTAAATGTTAAATTAGTTTTTTATTTTTGTCAGGATGTCACGTTAGTTCTAGAATTACTTCTTAGAACAAGGATAAATATAATATGATATCAGTGATAATATTAGAAATCATCTGAATGAGTGTAAAAGAATTAGCTTCGAATAAATTTATTTTTGTTTAAAATATAAAACTCTATCATACTCAACGTCATATTTTAAAAACCTAACGATACATTTTAAAATAATAATACGTCAGTAAAAAGAAGCATATAAATTTGAATATCAGAAAATACATTTATTAGAAGATGTGAAAAATTTTTAGTTCTAAATATATGACCTAATTAAATTTTTTAGATGTTAATAAAGATAAATAAATTACTTTAAAGTATTTATATTTACTGTTTTACTCTAAACTAATTTATTTGATTTATAAACTAATATATACTTTTTTTATATTAAAACTAATATATACTCTAATGATACATAATATATAATATAATGAAATAATTTATTTAGTTTCATTAATCACTTTAAAAGATCAACTGAATATTTTATTTAATAAAAAATTTGGAAAAATTTTATTTAAATACCACTTGAATTTTAAAATTATAAATTAGTGATTTTTTAAAAATCTGAATTATCAATTATTATATTTTTTTTTCAATCTCATTATTTTTATTGTCAATAGAAATAATAATAAAAATTAAATTTAAATATTATTTAAATATCTTTTTCAATTTAGATTTTATGATAGTTCAGATATAAAAATGTGTGTTTGCTTTGCCAAGCGTGGGGCACCCTTGACTTTTGGAGTCAGATCATTTATCCAAATGGGAAAAAGCGTCCCCAATAATGGAATTGCCATGTGTCATGAGTGGGGCCTCTGACAACATCAGCGCCAAATCACGCAAGTTAATTGTACAGTAATCATTGCTGGACGCCACGTATGCACATGAACAATGGGCTCTCGTGTTGTGCTCGTGTCGTGTGCATGAGAGCCAGCATCGGTGAAGTCCACGTGTTAGGCTCTTGAGCTTAGCTTAGCTGTTCATATTCTTTTGGTTAACAAGCTAATATAAGCCACGTGTCCTTGAAGTCCCCGGCCTCCAAACACTTGGATGACTCATTGACTCTGCCTTTGATGAAATATAAGGTAATTAAATCCGGACTGAATTAGTTGGAATATTAAGTCAAGGGTCAGTGGATTAAATCAGAGTAAAACCGATATTAAAACGATGAGAAATTGAATATGTCATATTTATTAATATGAAATTCTAAAAAAAATAAAAATAAAAATCTTGAACCGGATTGGTCACCGAACCAGAGTGGTTTTTTGGCTAGTTCGCCGGTTACCAATCCGGACCGGGCGGTCCGGTCCTGGTTCACAAACATGGTAAAATATTCTTAAAATCTATATTTAAAATATTTATCAACCAAACTATAGAAATACAGTAGGCTTGCTACAATCTAAATATAATACTCCCTCTTCTCATTAATATAGAATATATTTAAGGAATTGATCTTAATTATAAATAAAAGATTTATTTTTTATATTTATAATTTTTTTAATTTATCCTTATTGTGCTCCTTCAATATTAATCAATTAGAAGATGAAATGAATTAATTAAGAAAGATTATTAGAATGTTTTGAAAAATATATGTTAACTAATTTAACTAACTTCATTGATCTGGTTAAATTAGATAGACATATTTTATATTAAGGATTTAAAGGAGTAACTATTTAGGAAACTTATTTTGCTTTTTTAAACATAAAACTTTAATCTATTTTACAATTCAAATTTTTTTCACGCTATCTTTGTAATTGCATGTATTAATGAGAGTTTTCATCAATATGAGTAATTATTAAAATATGTACAACTAATTAACTTCCTAATTTTATAATATTTGCCACTCTTTATCCTATGATAAGTTACTACCTACAATTTTAGATATAAGATCCCGTTAAATTTTTTTAAGAAATCAAAAAATTTAAATAAATTATTTTTAAGTATTTCTTTCTATGGTTCTTTCTCCAAACTAATTAATTTAATTTAGTGTTAAGGTGCAAATTTGATAATGAACTTTTACTGAATGAGCGCCTGGTACAGTAATGTTTTGTTGGGGGAAAAAATAACAACGAACAATTAAAAAGGACGCAAATTTAACAAAACTGTTAAATTTGACCTAACGTCGTTAGGGGTTTCCTTCTCTTATAATTTAACATGTTAGGTCAAATTTAACAGTTTTGTTAAATTTACGCCATTTTTAATTATTTGCTGTTATTTTTGCCCCCAACAAAACATTACTGTGTCAGGCGCTCCTTCGTAAAGTTCATTGTTAAATTTGCACCTTAACCCTTTAATTTATAAAATGATATATAATCTAATGATACATAACATATATATATATATATAATGAGTAAGTAATATATTTAGCTTCCTTAACTTCTAAATAAAATAGTCCTATAGGACCGAAGTGAGTACTTATAAAAATTGATCCCAAATATAAGTCACTTAGATATTATTAATGATTATTTTTATATTTTGCCCTTTGTTGGGTATACTAAATATAGAGAGAGAAATGAAAGATGTGAGATAAAATGTATGTTTTTTTTAAATAAGGGTATACTTAAAATTTTTAATCAATCTAAGATATTTAATTAGTCAACTATCATTTATTAGTTTGTAATCATAAGTTGAGAGTGACTTAATAGAGGCTAGAGAGGTATAAATTAGTTATCTAACACTGCATTTACAAGAAGAGAGAGCAGTTATCTCTTTGATTTGATCAAGAATATCCTCTTTTTTAAGTTAAAAGTATAGAGATTTTTCGTCTCTCTTAATAAGTATGTTTCATGAGATTCAAACTTGTGTTATTTTTTTATAGATAAGGTCAATTACCACCTCAACCAACATATTATTAGCCAAGAAAGAGTAATTATTAAGGAAGAATTGCCTATAAATACCTCATTAAAAACTTATTTTCTAAATGGGACCAAGGAAAATCTTTTGCACACAATGAAAGATTGTTCGAACACAAGGGAATGTCATATAAAAAATATATATTAAACACATGGGAAGATTGATTAAACACAAGGAAAAATCTTTTACACACGGAAAAGATTGTTTGCACCCGAATATCTCATTTGATAAATAAGTTTATAATGAGATATTTATAGACAATTTTTTCAATTATTAATATGAAAAAAAAAATGGAGGAATGTTCAAAGTGGAAAAAATTGTTCATGATGACCTCATTACATATATGGCTGATGATGCATTCATCAAATTAAAAAATGATCAGAAGCATTATTAAAGAAAATTAAAAATGATCAAAAGCTGATCTATCACTCAATTCATTATTATACAGATATGGTTCCTAGATAGTGGCCTTTTCCATTAAACTTAGCCCCATTATTTTTAGCATGTGATGAAGTTGACCTCAAACAAGCTCAATTACCACGCATGGTATTATGTGTTTATTTTATTATTTTTAACATCGCAATTTATATATAAATATGCAATCACACATTCCAGTTTGCACCGTAGGCCCTTGATAGTGCATGAGAAATTCAAACGCATGCCACCTCACATTCATCTCATCAAATCATCGTCCCCGTCTTTTGCCCACCTCCAAAAAAGAAATATCATTAATTAGGACATGATTATTGTGTTATTCTAGCAAATTAAATAATAGATACTCCCTCTGGTTCTATTTATAAATAATTTTTTCTCTCATAGGACTGATCCATTTTATAAGTAACTTTCACTTTGTGTCTGAAAATATAAACTCATTCAATTTTACCTTTATTAAATACATATCATTTATAATTAATTATCACACATACCAAGAGTTATATTTAGGAGAGAGAAATAATTCATTAGATGAATGAAGTTAACAAAGCATTGAAAAACACATTTTATTATCTCTCATAATTTTTTATACATTCTCTTTATATTTTCATAAATAGAGATATATATAAAAAAATATGACATTTTTGACACACTTATTATTTTTAACTACCAGTTCGTTTTACACAATAAAAAAATAATTTATAAATATGATCGGAGGGACTACATTTTATTGTGATTCCTCAAGCATAGTACATGAATACTAATCGTTTCTGACTTCAAGATGCTTGAATTAATTAGGATATTAAGTTACCAGCTTACATTTATAGAGAAATAATAACTTTTAGACTAAAAATAGTTGTGGCATTAAAAGCAGAATTAAAAAGGCCGGGCGCACTATCCCATGATTCAAACAAAGATCACATAAAATTGAATTTATTTAAACTCGGGAGAGTCACGTGCCGGGAAGCTTCCGTAGGTGTAATATATGGGCGAGGCACGTGCTTGCCAAAAAAGTGTGCCACGTGGAAGGAAGTAATCCTACTAAGCAAACGGAGAACCCAAAAGCCGTCAAGCTGCAGCGCGCGTTTTGAGGGGAGTTGACGTTACATTGGACACGTCATCGCCACGTAGGACATAAAGCTCGTGGAGGGCTCGAATATTTGGGAAAAGAATCTAGACGACCACGCATTTGGGGTAGAGTGTGTTGGAGATAAAAAGTGGAAGTGTGACGCTAGGAATATTCAAAAAGAGTGATTGTGGTTTTTGCAATTATGCTTTTTAATTCTATCCTTATCATATTGCGATAAATATAATATTATTTTTATAACGAATCATTGTCCATATAAGGGGGCTAATTGCGTCCATTATGGAAGCACCAAAAATAAATAATTTTATCATTTCAAAACATAATGCTTTAAATTATGTCCCCTATTTATAGAGTTTTGGTCACAATAATACTCAATGAACTATCGTCCTCTAAAATGCCGCATATTTTCTTTGTAAACAAGAAGTTTTAAGTCTTAGAAACTCAACATGATTAAAATTTGCATTCTCAGAGTTTAAAGAGCATTTATAGAATAAATTATAAGTTATTATCTGCCAATGAAATCTTCATATTGACAATAAAATATTTTATAAAAATATCTATAAATTGCTTATCAACAAAATTCTCATATTGATTATAAAAATATTTATAAATCTTCATGTTGGTGACTGGACTCGAATACTGTACATATCTATATAAGGTATGAGATGCTAGCTTGTTGACAGGCTTGTTTGTTTTAGCTTATTATGATGTTTGGTTGGACTTATATTTATGCATAAGCCTCGATTCATGTAAATCGAGATAAAACTCATTTACATATTTACTTCGTATACCGTAAAAGTTACTTCGTAGAACGTAAAAGCTACCTCGTATATTTTAGTATTTTTATTGGTTTCTAAAAGAGATTTTCCCAATTTAAAATGGGAGAAGTTTTATGAGGTTTTATATAAAAAATGTAATAAAAAAATTTATAAAGGAAATGACCACATGTCTATGATATTCACTTGTTATTGAGATTTACTGGTTATCACATTCTTTTTTTTTTTTGTTTTTTTAATATATACCGGTTAACATCTACTCAAAATTACAAAAGTCTATCTTCCTTCATCAAGACCCACCCAAAGTGTATTAAGGTGGAGATTGATCAAGGATAAAAAAAACTGACAAACAGTTTTGCAAGATAATCCATTGTCACTTATTCTCCCTAGGAATATAATCATTAGCTGAGTCAAAATGGTTCATTACAATGTGATGTCCATGTATCCCAACAAATATAATCAAATAATAGGGCCATTTGATTTTCCTCGTGCTCGTACACATTTTTCTTTGAAACCTTATAATAATTTTCTTGTTAATTAAAATAATCTAAATTCAACGTATGGAAAATTACTAAGATTTACCTATTTAATAAGATTGGTGTGAGAGATGTCTATATTTAATGTCAAATAATACTTCAAAATTAACAAATTTTCAACTTTATATTTGTTTAATTATAATACATCACATAAAAATAAAGTCAATACAAATACACAGTAATAAACAAAGAGTATAATTTTACATTTATATAAAAAATTTAATAATATAACTTATAAATATAATTAAAGGAAACATTATGGATAGCTCCATCCTATAAATATGAAGAGAGAAGTATGTGAGTATACTAGATACAAGCCAAGAATTTGAAATCTAATGACTTTTTCTGGTTTGTTTAGTTTAGTGTTCGAGAAACACGTTTACGGAAGTCGAGGTAAAACTCATTTCACATACTTACTTCATATTCTATAAATCAAGTTAGAAAAAGCAACTTCTACCGTCAATCCAAACATGCATACTTTTTACCTTGAAATTATGAGGTAGAAAGATACAACATGTAATTTTTTTCCCTTGCCATCAGAATAATATAATTTCATTAACCATACAAAAGCAGCAATACAACATCTAAAATTAACGAGTGATCAAAAATAAACATAATTGGTCAACCTACATGAAATAAGAAGCTGTAATTAATAGGAAAGCACAAATTCAAAATGTAATAAAATTGCGTTTCTTTTTGGTATATATATGGGCCGTGCACTCAACTAACTTCAAATAATTTGATCCTATGAAGTGATGTTTCAGCATTCTTCCCACCCCCCCCCCCAAAAAAAAATATTCGTTGAAAGTTAAAAGTATCTGGACCTTGTTGCTAGAATCTGAATCTTATAGGTGAATTCTTAATAGATTTAGAATCTTGCTCAAGAAAAAGAAAATGTGATTCTTAATCTGTGGGTCTAATTAATCTCCAAATTAAATTAGTAATCAAGTGCTTCGTTTGTTCATCTAGGAAATGACATCATAGTGGCTTTTGCAGACAAAGTGAATTTTGAATATTGAAACACTTGCCTTGGGTTATTATATATTGCACCAAATTGGCAAATTATGCTTTCGGGAGTCAAGCAAATGTATTTTAATTTGTATATATGCCTTAGACATCTAATAATGCATTAAAGATATAATATTGTGTCAAATGGTTCTAATTAATCATTATAAAATATATAGTCTCATATTCACTAACAGTTAATACTTACCTGTCATAAACAGGACAGCTGATTCACTTGAAAACTATTTAGAGAATATAATATTTAATTAATATGTTAGATTTGAGTTCTTTGTTATTAGCGCTGACGAATATATGATCTAATAAATCTAGGTCAGGGAGAACAACTTTGTATTACCTTATTGGCAGGACTATAGCTCAGGTTACTGACCGTTAATTGGGTAGATTGGTATGTCAATGGCCTTTAATTTGTTCATATATTCTTGATGTAATTAAAGACACGCTATATATGATTACTTACTTTTCGTGAGTAGTAGACAACAAAAGGCTATAAATTCCAACACAACTTGGTTGAATAAATCACAGCACTTAACGTAGATTATAAACCAAAGTTTGAATCTTCTTCTACCTTTCAATACTGGCGTGTGCGAAGTGAGTGTGAGTCCAAGTGCGTGTGGAATGAGATTATGTGAGGGCTATATATATATATAATATGAATATGGATGGTTTTAAAATAGGAGAGAAGAAAAATTGATGAATATGTACAAAACAATGTTATGAAACTTGGACTGGTCACTGAATCGGTCGGGATACTGGGTCAAGGGTTAGTGGGTCAGATTGGAGTCAAACCGGTGAGGAATTGTATATTTTATGTTTATTTATATAAAATCTTAAAGAAAAATTTAAAAATTGATTTTTTTAAAAAATGAAAAAATACCAAACCAGATCAGCCTGGTTTAACCGCTGGGTTACCGGTTCCCGAGCCGGACTGGCCGATCCGGGTTCACAAACCTGAGTACAAAATGATTAGAAGACATGACACTCCAACCTGATGGATGTGGATTGTTATGGGCTCCAAGTCTCTCTATAAATTTAGTCTTATCTATAGGGATATGAGTAAGCTTAATTTTTTTTTAATTCCACTTGATTATAATAATGTTGTTTATATGTATTAATATAACATAATTAAATCATATGATTGAGCTCAATACTTGATATGTTACATGACATAATGACAATGCAATGATCGGGACAACAACAAAATTTAATCCCACTTAAATAGAGTCGACTATATAGGCTGCATAATATCATTTTGCTTCATCAATAACCTTGCTTTCACATTGCAATGATAAGTAATGAAAATAACATAATACCTTGTTTCAATAGATAAAGCCAAAAATAATACTATTACCTATGGTTTTCAATATAAAAGCTGGGTAGGTGATTTGATTTCATCCAAAATAAAAGATATCAATTCATTTTGTTCTTTATATTATCATTTTTTAAAAAATTAATTTACCTAACTAATATATAGATATTTTAGAAAGATCATATTATATTTATTTGAATTAACTAGTTTATTTTATTTTTTAATTTACCTAAATTAGGTAAGTAGCTCTTATATCAGAAATTAGAGATCACAACAATAATAATTATTTATCCATGATATACAAGGTTGTCATTCTGTGCTTATTATAATTTATATGTTTGACTAATGGTAATTAGTTAATCAAAAAATGATATTTTTTTGGCCAACAATTAAAAACTGATAATTAAGTCTTTGTATTTATTTTTAGAGCAGCTGATGTGTACTATGTTTAGGAATGGTGTGAATCAATTTTGGGTAGACATTAGACAAGGACACAATGAAAGTTGTTATTGGAGGATTGTTTTGTTGAGCTCAACAATTTAATCAAAATTTTCTAATTGTCCCCATCAACGTCCAAACTAGTCTCGTCCTAATCTTAAGAATTGGGACCCAACTACACTCTACAAATAAATCTCTTGTGGGTCCCTTTCTCACGGGTCTCTTAACCTTCTGGCACACGGTGATGTCCAATAAATTAATCGCAACAATTCCTAATATATGAACTAATTAATATATTTTGATGTTAAATATAATGTTACCTTGATTTTTAAATTTATATTTTTTTAAAATTATTTCTGTTACACACACATATATATCAAAGAAGAATCCCATATGAGAAGTGGTTTTCAATTTCATTGCAAATAATTAAGGTAGTATCTTAATAAAACCAACAAATATTTTTGATAAATAACTAATTTAATTAATTTTTTAATTTAGATAAATTAGTCTACAAGCTTTTACATTTAGAAGCGAGGAGGAATCATAAATCATTATCCACAAGCCATTGACTGTTATTTAAAAAATATGTAATTTCTGATTTTTTATTTTTTTTTGTTTTTCACAACAATATGTATGCCAACGCATTGTTGGGGTAAAATTTGAGAACATTCAGCACAACTTTTTAACTGCAAAATTGAAACTCCATGCATTACTTAAAAGCTTTTCGTGTGATTTCAGATGCTTAATTACATACACTTCAAAAAGAGAGAAGGCACTAATGGCCTAAATTTATAAACGGGAACAAATTAAATATGTGATATTTAACTTAAAGAAAAACTTTCATACTATGAGTATTAAATCATACGGCCATGAACAAAAATTGATCCAATGCTAGCCCGTCTAACTCCAAAATTCGTGTGGAAGTTTGTATCTACTCATGTGCCTATGCTTCAAAATGAAGCCTGTAATGGTCCCACTCAATAAAAAAAAAAAAAAAAAATATATATATATATAATCATGTTTAGTATTTTGATTTTTTTAATGATTATTGACGTGATATTAACATGTTTATGATCCTTTGATCAGTAATGAAATATTCTTAATTTGTAGTCCCTATTTTGTTATATACTAAAAACCAAAATATACTTCCATAAATTATAAATCATGCACAATTAATAATTTACATAAAAAACTCGTGCTATATGCATCATAATGTTCAGTTTGTTAATGATGTTGGGTCAGAACTCAAACGACATTCACTATCTTCTGTGTTCGAATAAAGACGAGGGAGAATAGCCGCTATTCTTAGTGGAGAATTTTGGCCCAATAAAGAGAGAATCACAAAATTGACAACGAAAAATGATGATTGTGATTTTATTTTAATGAATTAACATAATTTATATTTTTTGAAAAATATAAAAATAGTTTTTTTAATGTTTAGAAAATTTCCATCGTTTTACAATTTTGATGAAATATTGATTATATTTTATTTTACTGTTTCTACCTTTTTATCAATACGAACGAGAGTATCTAAGTTATCAAAAAATTATTGATTGAGATTGTAAATGATTTCATCTCTTTAAGAAAGAGAATGCAAGTTTGAATCTTATGAAGTATATTTGTTGGGAGAGGTGAAATATCTAAATTAGTAATGGCTTTATTTGGTAAAAATAAGTCAATGATGTTTTATTAAAATTTGATTAAATTTTACTACCATCTAAATAATTTAATGATCTTTTATTCATATGAAAAGTCCCAAAACTAGAGGGAGTGTTTATTTTCACAGTCTTCACATGATATGACTACAAAAAATAGATTATTTTTTATATTGTACATAATAATCTACAACATACCTATTTTATTTCTTTTTTATTATGCATGTATAATTATCCAATACTACTGCGTTATATGTAAGTACCAAGCTCAACTGGAGATAATTTCTTTAATATGATTTTTTCTATTAAAAAGATTTGAATCCCATCGCTTGACTCCCCCCCCCCCCAACAAAAAAAAAAAAAAAAGAGAGGAATGACATGATTCAAAGTGAATGAGTGAATGAGATATTTATTATGTTTTTATCATGACAATACCTGTCTCTTTGTATTTTTTTTAGGATTACAGGAAAAAAAATCTTTATTTACCAAAGTATTCTTTGATTTTAATTACTTTTCCATCTTATTCCATTTGTGTGTGCTTGATCTTATTTTTTTTTTCAAAAACAAGTGCAATAAAGGCTAAAATGGAACATAAAAAGAAAAAAAAAAGAGCATCCACACTTGAAAAGTGACAAAATTAATTTCCAAGTGTAATTATGAGTGTCTATCTTATTTGTATGTCCTTATTGTTTTAGCATTTTTCTCTCTTTCTTTGTGTTTTGTTTTTAAAGGATTACACCAACATTTTCAATGGATGGAGTTAAAAGGGACAAATGTGGGAAGGTCACTTCAAAGTTTGTTCCTTCATATTTTGTGGGGCCTCAGACTTATTTTCCTGGGTCTGGTTTCATGATTGATATTTTGACTAGAACAATTCACAGGTTGAGTTTAAAGCTTCATTTTTACTTAGTTAAAACTAAATTTTAAGTTTGGGGTAAAAAGCAAGCCTTTTAAATTCTTTAGTTGGTAAGAGCAATGAATTCATTGCACATTTATCATTAAGGTAACTTCATGAATTATCCCATGAGGCAATAGAAGACAAAACAACAAAAGGAAAAAGGTTACATTTTTCAATGGATCAAAGTGTTTCTGCAAAGGGGGTGATTCTTGAATGAACTAAAATCCATATGATTCTGGGAATTTGAGTCGGAGATTTATAGAGAATTGTTACAAGTTGGAAAAAGAAGAGAAAGCACATTGAGAATTTGAGAGCCAAAGTCCTCCTTTCTACATTCTTGAGTTTTCAGCCATGGAAGTCCTGGTACCGCAACTCCGTTAAACCAAATCACTAATCTGTCTCTATCAATTCTTTTTCTCTCCAAGTTTGTCTGTGTTAGGCACAAGCTCAAAGTTTCAAATGTGAAATGTGGTTCAAAAATTATACTTTTAGGCACTTATGGGAGCGATACACCCAATTGAATCCGAAAATATTCAAATACGACTAAGTCATATAGTCATATAAAAAAATTGAACCTTTATATATGGTGCATTGTCCTAATCCTAATGGCAAAGTGTTTTCCTTGTATAGGGATGGTGATAGTTTCGATCTCTATAGTGTCAGTTTGGCCTCTTTTTCAACTCAAAAAAAAAAAAATGAACCTTTTGGACTGTGGTCCACATAAAAATGCGCGCGGGCAAAACAAAACCCATGATTATACTGAGCAATAATGGGTTTGGCAGATTCCTCTAAGCCACAGGCTTCATTGTACTGCAATACCCACTACACATGGTGCTGCACTTTGTGTTCTGAATCTTAGCATGTGAGATCTGAAATGGAACCAGATGACTCTGAAGCTAAGGAACTTCTAGTCAAATAATCTGTTCCTTTTGGAGTCTCAATTGTTTCCATTCCATTAGAGTACAAACTGAAGTAGGTTATTTGTTCTGGTTGATTATGAACAATCTCACAAGTTGCTAGGTCAAATTGCTATGGCCAATGTATGTTCAGCACAATCACTTTGGAGTTATGGGCCAAAGAATCTAAAATTTCTGTGACCATCTTTTATGCCAAGAAAAACAGAAAGTGAAGGTTCTGAGTCTGACTAAGAAATTTCAATCAGTAAGCTCAAAAAAATCTTCAAAATTCCCTCAACTGATAAGTCCATGGCCAAATTGAAGGCTATGTGTGGTGCTTTAGGATCTATTATGATCACAGGTCATTATCTTATCCAGTCTTGGCATATATACAAATTCATTTTCCTCCAGAATTTCTCTAATGATGGCTCATTATTGCTTAAAATTCTTCATTTCAACATTTGATAGTTACATTTTGCCTTGCTATATGCCAAAAGTTCAGTGATGCATGTCAACACTTCCACAGCACCCCCCTCACAAGGGAATAATAATTGAAAGAATTTTTTTGTGTTAATATAATTGTTAGTTCTTATAATCTGATCAAACTTTGGTTTTGATCCCTATAAGTTTAAATAGTTAATTTTAGTTTCTATAATTTTATAAAGATTTGGTTTGAGTTTTGACGAGATGTCACTATACTTTAAACAAGTAACTACATGTTTTCAGGCGTGCTTGGAATTCGACTGACTTAGTGACTTACTGAAATACACACATTGGAGTATCAATACAAACTTTGATTACATCATGGAAGGAGAAGAGATTAGAGATAAAAATTATACAGGGAGTTTATGATTTGAATTTAAATCACAAAGATAAAATTCCTCCTTTGGACCCATATCTCTCAATATTTACATAATAGTCTCATATGAATTAGATTTGGGCCCTAATCCATCAATGGTAGGCTAAATATATTCCAACAATTTTTTTCCCTATACTTAAACTCAGACAAAATCCTTATAAAATTATATGCACTTAAACTAACAATTTGAAACTACATAAATCAAAGTTAAAATTCAATTAAATTGTAAGGATCAACAATGACTAACGCTTATTTGTTATATTCATTCTTTAGGTCCAAGTTGTTTATGAGAATCAATCAAAACTATAAAAATAGGTTTTAACACACTAATTTTAATGTTTACATTGGTTTCTTATACTTGTCAGTTTTGAATCTTTCCAAAGATAGAAGGACAATACGCTTCTTGAAATTCTGTGTAATCAATTATACGTACATGGCATCAAGTCTATAGGTCTTTTCAACTTATATGCATAAACGATGCCGTACAAGAATCCAAATCCTGAGTTTTATTTTGTACAAATGGCGTCTAACACCACATTTTACTGAAAATCTAAAGGCATTCAGTTTATGAATTATAAGACTTTTCTTCTCACTACTCAAACTTGTACCTTGAACTCCAACATGATAATTGCAAGCTTTGTAAGGACAACATTTAGCTGTACATATGTGACCCTCAAACAAACACAAGTCATTCAGACAGAATACAAGTACAACTGCATGATTGTTCACCAGATTTCACGATAAAACAATAACAAGGGAACAAGTTTCACATCTAAAACACAGTTCTGTTGCAGAATCTGGTAACAAAGACTTGAAGCTTTTAAGTTCTGTCGGTACTTAAAAAAAAGGCCAAGAGAAGCATATATATAAAACTCACAAATACTATGTAGCAGAAGTGCAGAAAAAAAATGTTCTGAGTTAATGTGCTTCCAACTAATCAATAATATACAGAAAAAAAAGAAGTAAAAGAAGAAAAAGAGAGTGTTTCACATAACAGAGCAAGCATTGGGATTCTCATCACTGAAGATCTGAGGAGCATAAGCATAGTCAGTGAAGTATTTGGAAGGCCAATATTCCATCCTCTTGATGACATCAGTTTGATCATTGTCTTCTTCTTCTTTGTGTTCATCTTCTTCTTTCTTCTTATCTTCTTCTTCTTTCTTCTCTTCCTCCTTCTTGTCTTCTTCCTTCTTTTCCTCCTCCTTCACTATGGAAGCTTGCTTCCCAGTTCTCTTGTACACATATTCAACTAGCTTATTAGCCTCAATCACACCTTTCACCACCACTCTGTCATTTCCCAAGTCTGTTTCCACTGATTCCACTCCTGCATGCACAATATAGGTTTCATAATTTGGTTAACGAATTACTGAATTATAGTGGCAATTCAATCTTTTATGGATGTTTTGACTTGGCTTTTCAAAATGCCATACTTTTGATTGAGTTATATGGTGTACATGGGATTTAAAAATATGCCCCTTCTGTGACATATATATATATATATATATATATATTACAAGTTAACTCTAACTAATCATTAGAATTTAGGAGATATGGTTGACTCATTAACTTTATCTAAAAATGAAACATTTTTTCAACTTTATCTATATTTAAGGGCATAGAGAAATACGATATTAGACTTCAATCTAGCTTGTTCTAGTGAATTGAGATGGATCTAATATTATGGACTAAGAACTTCATCAAGAAAGCGTCCTATATTTGAGATTGGAGGGGTATGTTTGATTAAGACTGGCACAAAAAAAAAAAAAATTGTTCGATTGAGTTTAGATGTCAACTTTTTTTAAAGGGTAAACCACTCTATTTATTTTTTTTTAAAAATATTTAGGCTAATATAGAAATTTTATTTTTCTAAAGAATAATTATAGTTTGATATATATTTATATAATAAAATTTCAAAAAATAAGACCTGGCCTTGGACCAAGCCCAGATTTTGGGCCCATGTTTGTCCATTACTTAAGGTTAAGTTTGGATTCGCTCTATCATTTGGGCCACCCCCACCAGTTAAACTTTGTTTTAAACTTAGCTCCGTTTGACAAATTTTTCTGAGAAATAGAATTAACTATGGGCTTATGCGTTTTGGAAGGTAGTAACTACAGTAAACAGTAAGCATTAATGTAATCCTCGAGATCCTGTTAAAGTCAATAGGACAATTATGATAATGATACATTAATGACAGTTCTTTTGTTTTGTTTTGGTTGGTGAAAACATAGGATTAATTATAAAACCTCAAAAAAGCTACTTTGCTTTTAAAATAACGGGATTAGCGCCATAACTCAAGTGATAAGAACAAGAAGACTAATTTATTAGTTCGGGACATGCAACTAGCATTAAAATGATTTATAAAGACAATGCCTTTTTCATACATCGAAGTAACAAACAAATTAGTTGAACAAAAAAAAAAAAAAATTTTAAATGTGATCGTCATCGCCATTTTGTCTCAGCTAGGGCCCACTACTATACCTATTATAAATCACCTCTTATTACTTCTCCAAAATCAAAGATAGATGGTTATATTATTAAATTTGATTGAAAATAAAAATAATTTTATAAATTTAATATATTTAAAACCATAAATTACATTTAGAGAGGCAAAATAAAAAAAAATTGCATCCAACTTTAAATAAGAGTCATCTTGAAAATAGTCCATCCGGTCTTTTTTATAAGCAACTTTTATTCTTATTGCGTAAAACGAATTAGTAGTTAAAATTAGTTAAAAATAATAAATGTGTCAAGAATGTCATGTTTCTTCCAAATATACCCCTATTTATAAAAAAGAGTATAGGAGAGAGAACGGATAACATGGGAGAGTGTGAGTGTAAAATATGAGAAAGAATGTATATTAAATGAGTAAATGAAAGAGGATTAGTAATGAGTAGGGATAATTAATATAAAGATATGTATTTAATAGAGAGAGAAAAGAAAAAAAGTAGTTTAAATTTTAAAACATAAAAAAAAATTACTTAAAAAAAAGATTGAAGGAAGTATGTGATTAATACTCACTTGATAAATTATGACAAGAGCCACACGTGTTGAAAGAAGTGACTTATAATAGTAATAGATGTTAGGGTGTTTGGAATAGCTTGGCTTATTTTATAAGTCCGATTCACATAAATCAAGATAAAACTCTTTCACATATTTACCTCGTAGACCGTAAAAGCTACATCGTATATCGTAAATCACGATTAAAAAATACGATTGGAAGTTACAATCACTATTACAGACAGTAGGGTATCTATTTCAAAAATATAAATAAATTTTTTGTGGAATGGAAGTGAGATGTTTGAAGGAAGGAGATAAGAGTACCTTGAATCTTGCGGATTCGCTTGTGAATAACTTGAGCACAAGCCTCACAATGCATGCCAACTTTGAGCACTACCGTGACCACTGCTGGTGCCTGCCCCATTTTCATTCAATTATCAAACATTACTAGATTACGTGATTACAGTGCACCCCACCACACACAAACAAAACCCCAGTGTGACTGGTCAATTCACAGAGAAATGGGCCACGGGTCTGTGCTGTGTAAGGGCACAAAATGCCAAGGACCCTTGACAGAACAGCCTCATCTCATCTTACTCTGACCCCACCCCCTCCTCCTTCTTTGTTTTCACTTTTGACCTCTTCTCTTCACCCCCTCCCCTTTTTCTATCTGGGGTGGCCAGCACTACCTATTCATTTGTTCCTATCTATTTGTGTTCCATATCCCCTGAGAGAATCCAGTGAGGCCTTATATCACTTGTACCCATTTTATATTGGTGTTTGTTTCTATTCATAATTTCAATATGTTTTGCATGCACTCTTTCTCAAAAGTCAACAACTTCCTAACTTCATTGCTATTTAACTAAGTTATTTTCAATAAATAATTAAATAACAATCTACTCCCTCATGTCCTTTTTTTTATATATAAAAGCATTAAATTTGAATTCCTTCCATCCAAGAGATTACTTGGATTATATGAATATTTCATGTGTTTTTACTATTTTACTTCTAATTAATCATATTCCCTCTCTTTATCTTTTTCTCGTTACATTTTCTTTTATATTTTTCCAGTTATTACTTTTCTCTCTCTCTTACTTACCCTTTTAAATAAGTGGATGACTTGAAGTTGAAAAACTAGTTAATTTCCCACCTATTTATTACTTTTTAACCTATTTTAACTGTTTCTTAAATTATGTAATTTGATTATTAAGCTTTTATAAAAAAAAATAAGACATAGAGCGGATAATAATAAATAAATAGTAAAATTATATACTTATGTAAAAAAAAATTAATAACATACTTTATAAATAGGAGAGAAAAAATACACTTTTTCTGACTTATAAATAAAACCTAAAGAGTATGTTATAAATAGGACTATCATGGTGAATTCCTACTTACAAGATAACTTTTATTTCACTAAAAAAATCTGATACTATAAATAGGATTGAACTAGCAACCTTCACACATGACAGCTTTATCAGGGTAACAAGTATATTGACTCTCTCTTCTTCTATTTCATTTCATTGATCCCCTGCATAAATTCTCAAACTTTTTCATGTTTCCGCTGCCCCAATCTCTAGAGCTAACCACATTGAACAACACTAGACTATATAAATACATGAGTTCAATATTATTATGATCCCATAAAAACAGAGTCATCAAGTAGATGAGATCATGGGAGGATTGTGGGGGTTAAAGCCCTTGCCTTTGTCCTATTGTCTTTTTCATTATTGGGACAGGGGAAAAAGGGAGGGGCACCGTTTTGCTGACTCTGTTTCGTTCCTTTCATTGTCAGCTACACCACACTATGCCCTTCTAAAACCATATACCCTACTGGAAATTTCACTGTTCATCCCCATGTGTCTCTCAACTCTCAACCTCTCTCTCTCTCTAACATCATGACTCATTTGAATCTTTGCCTGAACTAGGGAAACGAAAGAAAGAAATTAAAGAAAAGGAAAGTTGAAATTACCTCCTCTTTTTTCTCCTCTGGCTCCTTCTTCTTCGCTCCTCCTTCTTCTTCTTTCTTCTTCTCCTCTGAAGGTTTTGGCAATGGCGAAATGAGCTCCACTTTCTTCCCACTTTTCTTCTGCAACCTCTCACACACCTTCATTGGATCTGCCTTTTTCCCCTTCACCACCACCTTGCTTCCCTTGCTATCTGCATTCACCTCCTCCACTCCTGTCTTCCCATTATAATCACCATTAATTAATAATGTTGGCATATTATTATATCTTATATTTTATCTATACAAAGACTTATATGTAATTCAATAATATCGACAGGCTATTATTTCCTCTTTACTATAATCCTTCAAATCCTAACAATTAACATCTCACAGCACTTTTGTACGGTCATAGAGACTCAGAAGTAAAGAACCCCACAGCTGACAACAAAACCAACTTGGAAACTAGGCATAGTAGCAGTCTATGATATGGCTAATGGATCTGTGTCTTTTCTATCTAATCAATCATGATTAAACTTAGAGTGCACACACATATTGTTAGTTTAAACAGAGAAATGACCTTCAAATCCTTTCAATGCTCTTGCAACTTTCCTGGCACAGGCCTCACAATGCATGTCCACCTTCAGTACTATCTCTGGGCTTGCTTCTTCTTTCTCATCTTTTACCTCTTCTTTCTTCTTCTCCTCTTTGCTTCCTTCTTTCTTTCCTTCCTCCATCTTCTCCTTTACAAGCAACAACAAAAGCATTTAGTTTAAGAATGAACTCACAGAATAATATTATTTTTTCTTGCGCGGGTTACTAGGAAAAAAAACAAAGAAACAAAAACCCCAAGTAATCCCACACCAGATAATAACCAAAAAAAAAAAACAGCATACTTGGAATGGGAAGCAGAGGTGAGAGAAGATCATAGGATATTATAAGTGAAGCTAGTTGTGAATGAAAACAACAATGAAGAGGGGGAAAACAAAAGAGAAGAAACAGAAGAAAAATGATGTTTTGATGTAATGGGGTCAAATATTGAATGAGAAGAGAGGGAGTCATACTTCGCCCATATGTGTGATAGTAGACAAAAGCAGAAGCAGAGACTCAGAAATGAGTCTGGCAAAATTCAGAAGGTAATGTTTTTATGAAGGGGAGCTATAGCAATTGGTTCACCCTTTTGTTTTGTTCTCTCTCTCTCTCTCTCTCTCTCTCTCTCTCTCATGGAGTCACTCTCTGTGTGCGTGAGAAGCAATTTGTGGGGAGGTAGAACATTTAAGTAACGTGGGATTCTGAAAATCTGACGTGGACGATTTAATGCAAAAAATACCACACATATATCCACTGTACGTATTGGCTCCACCTCTACACTCCCAAATTTGTTTACCCCTAGGAAAAAGAAAAGAAAATATTTTGCTCACATAGATTGACTTATTTAGTAAGTAGTTGGCTGGTAACATAAATTCGTAAGTTCAAATTTAATTGCTGTAGTGAATATTTTGTCGGTGAGGATATGTGAGTACTGTCCTTATAAATTTTAATTAAAGATTTTTTAACGTTTAATTAAAGATTTTTTAACGTTTAGAGGATAAAGAGTTCTTATATCTTATAACAAATATGTATTTTAGGATTTAAACTTGTATTCTCTTCCCTATAAAGATGAGATCCTTACCACCTCAACTAAAAATTTGTTGGTATAGATTATAAAATTTTAGTTTGATTTTAAAATTTTATAGAATATTTTTTAGACTTAGTTTAACTCTAACGTTGGCTAGAAGGCCCCAACATGCTATTATTTTTTCTAAAAAATAAATTTAATATATTAATATATATGATGCTTTTGTGAATATTTGTTTGGATTAGTTTTTGAAGAATAAATTATATAATTTACGAGATAAATATGTGAGGAGAGTTTTATCTCGATTTATGAAAAATAGCATTTGAAATCACGTTTTTGGGTCTCCCCAAACACATATGATACCCAAAAAAAATGAAACCAACTATTGTGGATAAGATAATTAATTAAAAAAAATACTTAGTTTATGATATCAAAACAGTACACACTTTACAAATGCAATTTTAAAATGTTTATTTGAGAAAGTGGTGGGAAAACACATTTACATAAGTCAATAAAAAACTTTTCTCACAAACTTACTTACAATAAATTATATTAAAAAAATAATTTCTACCGTTAATCAAAACAACACAAATTTACCTTATTTCCCCCAAATTTCACTCAGCTTGTCACAGCTAACCTACCACACACGATAAACTAAACTTTAGGCCTTTTGAATTTCAGTTGAAAGAACAATTCACATTTAGTATCCCATGCAACACTGTTATAAATAGGATTATTTCTAATAAAAAAGTATTTATATTTAAAAAAAAGCTACCATACGTCTTTTAGCTTTTTATTCATTTGTCTTTTATTTTGGCCCATAACGCTTTTTTTTTTTAATTTGTCGAGTTGCAGTTAAATAAATAAATACACTTCATCAAACATCGTTCACCATGATGTAATATATATATATATATGAGTCCATAGGCTGGACTTTAAGGGTGGCAAAAAACTATTTCCTATTTTTTTTTTGAAGTGCTCATAATTAGTAATTGACATTTTTAAGGTGCCCTTAAGGCTGTCCTTATGGTCAAGGTTGATGCGCCAACCTACCATATTTACTGAGCCTAGCATATCTACGTCATTATACATATTTAATATGTTTGTATTCTAATCTCTATATATAGACTTTTGGCCTGCACACTTGTGCCATAACACTAAATTCGTATGTCTATCATATAAATTGAATCTATGCTTTTCAAATCTATCTAGTACCTACATGCTATTGGTCCTATTAACAAAGATTTTAACTGTTTAAATATGATATCTTGAATTTAAGGACATACGAATGTAGATAATACTTTTAGAAAAGCTATCTCAATTAAGCTTGATAGTATTTAAATTTAACCTAAACAGATCATATAAAAAAAAAAAAAATCTATCATACTAAAATAGTAACATGTTGGCCCTTGGCAGCGAGGAGTAAAGTAAAGCTTAGGGCTCATAAAAATAATACCACTAGTGGTAAACATAGCACTATACAATAATGCCTCATGTTTGTTTGATGGCATTATGGGTGTTTATACTAACAGTCTGTTTGGGAAACCCCCAAATTATAGTTTTAGAAATCTTTTTTCATAATTTGAAAAAAAATTCTTTTTACATATTTACTTCATAAATTGTAAAAATACTTTAAAAAAACTAAAACAAACAACAACTATATATGTAGTAATGTCATGTAAGAGCTATTATCATAGATTTTAAGACAACAACAGATAAGCATATAGTTTATTTGAAAAAAAAAGCTTAAAGATATATGTAGAAATTATAAACTTATTGTATGTTGAACCAAAATATGAGCATATAATTAATTTGAAAACTATGTAGCTTATGGCAAAAAAAGAAAAAAAAAACTATGTATCTATTTAAAAAGGTGAAACCAAAATATAAGGAGGCTTAGTTGGTGAGAAGTCTGACTTTAGGATTTATCCTGTTTGCCGACTAACTTGTGTCATATATATATATTTTGAGTTTCCTCTTATAGTTTACTTGGATATGCTTTTCCTCGTTGTTAAGGAGACCCTCAAGCACCTTCAAATATTTCTCTTATCAACTTTGTTTTGGTATATATGACTTGCCTTGCAACGACGACTAACTCTTGATTCTGTCCCATGCCTATCATATATATATATATATATATATAGGGAGAGAGAGACATACACAGAGAAATCAAGAAGTAAATTGTTTGCTGCGAATTTTGTCAAGAAAAATGAACATGGAAACAGTTCCTTGGGAGCTCATTCAAAAATGTGTTGTTGTCTTAATTTGTGTCTCTTTGTTTTGGAAGATCATCAAATATATGTGTGGCCTTCTGAAAGTGGAGAAGGAACCTCTCACAGTATTGGTCACTGGTGCTGCAGGCATGCTTGCTGCTCTATCTTAGTTTCTTCTTGTTTACCTCCCCCCTTCCTTTTCTTTCCCTTTTTTGGCATCCTAGATCGAATAACTCTAATATTTAATCAGATTTTTGAGATATAGGTATGTATTAGGTTTTTTTTTCCCATTAAAATAGCTGAAACCAATTTGACAGGATTCTCCTTTAACAGTGTATACCTTCAATCCTTTCTCTAAGAAATCGGTGTGATGCAAGACTCTTATATTCTAATACTGTTCTCCTTAATACATAATATTCTTCAAAATCCTTAGCTTTTTTGACTTTGATATGATTGAACAAAAACAGGGCAAATTGGGTATGCTCTTGCACCAATGATTGCAAGGGGTTTGATGCTTGGTCCAGATCAACCTATGATTCTTCACCTGCTAGATATTGAACCTGCATCAGAGTCCTTGAAAGGAGTGAAGATGGAACTGGTTGATGCTGCTTTTCCCCTTCTTAAAGGCATGTATATTAACTTCAATCATTATATTATAAATGTGATTAATCATATTATATCGTTGACTTATCAGCAAATTGATCTGTGCATATAAATACTGTGAACAGGTGTTGTTGCTACTACGGATGTTGTTGAAGCTTGCAAGAATGTAAATGTTGCTGTTATGTTGGCTGGATTTCCTAGGAAAGAAGGAATGGAAAGGAAAGATGTTATGTCTAAGAATGTATCAATTTACAAGGCTCAAGCATCGGCTTTAGAACAACATGCTGCTGAAGACTATAAAGTAAATAATCTGTTATCTGTTATAAGTTATTTTTAATCATGAGAGGTGATTAAGTCATTAAATTTGTTTAAAGATAAAACTAATTTTTAATTTACCCTTATTTAAAATCATGAATTACATCTTGAGAAATAAGAAAAAAAGGAAAAATTGTATCAAACTTTAAAGTGACCTACATTTAGTAATTTGTAATAAAGACTACACATCTCTTTTAAAGTGACCTACAATAAGGACTATATATAAGTAAATGGTGAGTCCATCAAATGTAGCCTAAGCTATTTCGATATAAGCAACAAACCTCAGGTGTGATTGATTGATATTAAACCATTATGATGAAATAAGGAACAAGCAAAGGCCACATAGATATATAATAGAGACACAAGTAACTTTAGTATAAGCTACAAATGGAGCAAAATTTCATAAGATATTGAATGATCATATTGCTTGTTCTTGAGGTTGGTTGCTTTCCATTAATTGTTGTTAAATACAGGTGCTAGTGGTTGCGAATCCAGCAAACACAAATGCTCTAATCTTGAAGGAATATGCTCCTTCAATACCAGAAAAAAACATAACCTGCCTCACTCGGCTGGATCATAACAGAGCATTAGGGCAAATCTCAGAGAGGCTAAATGTTCATGTTGGTGATGTTAAGAATGTTATAATATGGGGCAATCACTCTTCGACTCAATATCCAGATGTCAATCATGCTACTGTCACCATCAGCAGTGGCAACAAGTCTGTTAGGCAAGCAGTGGATGATGATAACTGGTACATATACAAGTTTCAAGCCCTTTACCTTTTTGTGTAATTTTATGTTTTGAATGGTTTTTTTAGATAATACTACTTCTTATCTTTAATATAAAAACTTGATAATTAATTTACGGGTATTAGAAAAATTAGTTAGGTTGATTATTTTATATATCAATTTCTCCAAAATATCATCTTTAATCATGTGTGTTGGAACTATCCTTGAGGAAAGCCCCCTTAACATGAGCAATTAATAAGGATATTTTGGGAAAATAATTATAAATTTAAAAGATAAAATGGATTAGGGTTTTATTTTTAGGATCAAAGTAAATCCCTTATCTAACTCATATATTCAGGATAGGAGAGAATATAATTTTAGACAATTAGGTATTGGAAAATAAGAAAGAGTGCACCTTTCCACTAGTCCCTTTTAATATTCAAGTGAGAGAATGTAGAAAAATACAAAACAGAATAATAGAGGTCCTCTTCAACCAATAGAAAAAGAAAACTAAAGGAAAAGTATTCTATTCTAACCAAATACTCTAAGATATACTTGGGGAGTTGATTTTAGTGCTAAATATAAGATATAATTTTCATATTTATCAATATTTTCCTAATTTACTCCTATTGATGTTTCATCTACAACAATCAAGGAGGATAATTAATGAGGGAATTAAGGAAGGTAACTAGGATGTTTTAGAAAATATATGTCATATTAACTAACTTAACCGACTTCCTTAATTTAATCAAATTATGTAAATATATTATTATATTAAGGATAGAAGGAGTACTTCACAATCCTTAAAAACCCGGTAACCAATGGTGACTAAGTAATATGGGAATTTCTTGGGGTGACTTGATATATAACTAATTCCAAAAGATAACAAGACCTCAAATTGTATCAGAAGCAATAGATAACCTCATAGATGATCAAATTTCCAAGTGCAAAACCTTAATCTGTCATGGTTCAATTAAGCATTCATTGTGCAAGCAGCCAAACAGAAATAGGATGATAACTTGGTGTTTCATTGGTACTAAATAGGCTGAACAATGAGTTCATCAGCATAATTCAGCAGCGCGGTGCAGCCATTATCAAAGCCAGGAAGCTGTCTAGTGCATTATCTGCAGCAAGTGCTGCTTGTGATCACATACATGATTGGCTACTTGGCACTCCCAAGGTTGCTTCTCTTTTTCACCATTTTATTAAATCTTCTCCTACATGTTGTTGCTTCTTTAATTTGTTTGTTAACTTTTTTGGTTTACTTAAAGGGAACATGGGTGTCAATGGGAGTGTACTCTGATGGCTCTTATGGCATCCAGCCTGGTCTTATTTACTCATTCCCTGTCACTTGTGAAAATGGACAATGGAAGATTGTTCAAGGTTCTTATTGTTTCTTCAAACTCTCCATTCATGTGATAGGGTTATTTATTTATCTGACATGCTTGCTCATTTATTTATCATTTAATTTATCTAAGCCTGAAACAAGTGTCATTGTTTTATAATTGGAAATTAATGAATTGGCAGGTCTCAAAATTGACAAGTTCTCAAGAGAGAAGATGGATAAAACGGCTCAAGAGTTGATTGAGGAGAAAGAGCTGGCCAAATCATGCCTGAATTGAGAGGGTCATCTTTTCTTAAAAGAGCTATATGTGAAATTATAAAAATCAGTAAATTAAGTTCATGAAAATATTTAAAGAAAAGAAAAAATTTTTATATCCATCTCTATATTATACTAATAATTAGGTTATGTTTTCAGAGCAAGGTTTCTGAATTTGGATTAAAAAAAAAAAACTATATGTAAGTTCATCTTATGTCAATACTGCTGTATTTAGGGTCTAAAAACTGAAAAGAATGTCTTTGGCTTGCATTTTCTTCTGATTGTGTTTTTGCTACTTGCAAATCAATAGCATAATGTTGAGCATGGATGCTCTAATACAATAATCTTATTTAAGTATGAGGTTTAAAATATAAACCCAGACCAAATATTCAAGTAAACTCGTCCTCAACCTCAAGTATCAACATAAAAAATTAAGAAAAATTAATTATTTACTCCCTAAATATAACCTAGTCTTTATAATTTAACTTGTCCTACTTAATTCATTGGTCACCTTACTTTCATAAAATCACCTAAGATCAGCAGATTACAATACATTGCTAAAATTTGGAAAACTGGGTTGTAAAAAGAAAAAAATTTGAAAGATCAAATATAAACAAGTTAAATTTTATAATTAGACCAATGAAATGTTGTATTTAGTGAGAGGGTGTAGTTTATCATAACGTGTCAAATCAATATTTGAATCTCAGTTAGGAGATATGCTTACATTTATTTCTCAACAATATCTTTCTCTTAGAAAAAAAAATTATAATAATTAATTTTTCTCCCAAAACAAAATAAAGTAAAAAGAAAAGCCTTAACCATTCCAGATTGTTTGGGAACCATTATCCACCTAATTGCTAATATTAGAAATTAAATTGAATAATAAATTAAATGCCAGGTCGCGTTTGGTAACCTCTACTCCTGGCGTCGAAGGAAATTTTTCTGAACCCTAGGTTCATCTTCTTCCTCCATTGATTCTCCTCAATCGGCGACTGTTACTGCATCTCCCAAGGCTGCAATCTTTGTATCGTCTCCAAGTCCGCATTGCCTGCCTCAATCGGCGCCTCCTAGTGCTCGGAGCTTGCTGACTAACGCCGAGACGTTGCCGTGTGTGTAATCGATATCGAAACTTTATTACATTCCCAACCTCTTCTGTTCTTTTTGAAGCTCAAAATTTTATGATTTTTACTTCGTTCCATGTAGAGTAATTAGGTTATGGAATTGGTTGGTGAAAAACGTTGAAACTTTGCGAAGTGTCTCGTGTGAAGATTGTTATGCCCATTTTCCAAGTCGCACTCAAAACAACCTGCCTTGTGGCTCAATTTATACTTTTTTTATTGGAAAAATACAATATGTGGCATGTCGAGAACCACTTAAGCTCAGAAGTTTAAAATTTGAAGTCTAGGCCCTTTTTTTGTTTATAATAAATTTGGTAATTCAAATAGGTTGTTGCAGGATCAGAGTGCTTGTTGTTGGCTGTGTTGTGAATTTAGCTTCAATTTCCTATGCTTGAAAGAATTGGTGGAGATTTATTTATATTTCCTGCTAGAGGTCATAAGCACAGACGGTTTATGTTGCATTTACCCTCTTGCTTTGATTTGGGCATGCCTTCCCTGGATATGTTAATATCCAAAATTTCTGTACCACATGACGGGAATATTAATGGCAGCACAGGGAAACTTGTATAAGTCCACCAAGTATGTCTATCAATTGAAGTAATTATGATTAGCAATATGTATTAACTTCTAGCTCTGAGCTGTTGTTTGATATGATACTTAGTTTGTAGCAGTGTATGTTCATTGCGCACACAAATCAGTTTCTTTTGTTTAATCTGAAAGGAAAAAGGACCAGAACCCTGATCATATAATGGTACTAATAATTTGTGGCTCCTAGGAGCGGATTGACTAACTGGTTAAGAAGAATCACTAAATTGACATAGTTGCCTCTTCTTCCCCAGGTCATAAAACTAGAACTGGATTTAAATAAATTGAGTAGATTTGCTTTTTGGGACACTGGTTTTTGAATGATTGCCAATGTCATGGAGGAAAAAATAGCACGCTTGCATCTAATTTTGTCATACCTCATGATGGAGAATGGGCATGATTTCAGCTCAAGTATGTCATAATGGTGGATTAATAGAAATACATAATTAGCCAGTTTTAAAAATAAGTTCTCTGGCCATCAGGGGTCAGACAGTTAATGAGGATATGGGTCAATCTTCAAACATGAGTTCTTCTTTGGATGCTGAGAGCTGGACAAGCAAGAGATTATTGTGCTTATCTGTTCTTTAAGTGGCAATAAGAAGGACCGAGCTAGTTACATGGTGACATGCATTGATTATATTCATTGCTTCAATTCTTTCCCATTATCTGGTTTTTGGGCAAGGTTAAAGCTTAAATAAAAGCTTCAACCCATCTGTCACCCTGCTTTCTAGCGCCCCCCCCCCCCCAAAAAAAAAACCACACACAAAAAAACAAAAACAAAAAGATCTTCTGCCAGAAATAATTAATTCATTCCATTTACCAGCATACCATGTGATATCATATTGCTATTATGTCAGCTATCTAACTTATGTTTTCTTGACAGTTAGTGCTTGAGTACCAGTAGTAACATGGCATCCTCTTTCCGAGCATTCTTGAACAGTCCAGTTGGTCCCAAAACAACCCATTTTTGGGGACCTGTTGCCAATTGGGGATTTGTTGCTGCAGTAAGTTGTGCTGCATTGATTATTTGTTTATTTAGTTATTTATTTGCTTATAGATTGGAGGCCATTACTATTGTTCTTATTATATTGGACTACCAGTTTTCATTTCATGCCTTCATGACCATTTTTATGATGCTGTTTTGTCACAGGGGCTGGCAGACATGAATAAACCTCCAGAATTGATCTCTGGCAACATGACAGCAGGTTGAAACTATCTATATTCCTGAGAATTTGGATATGGCCCAACATCAGTGGAGTTCCTTAGGTGTTTGCCGTCAAGTTTTCCAATAAAATTGTAATATGTGAAGGACATTTAAAGAGCTAATCATGTGATGTGTTGTTACAAAGTCCACTTATTATGTTTTTACAAGAAAACATGATATCAAATACCTAAAAAATGCACCTAGGCTTGGTCTTTGTATGTTGGCTAAATTTCCCTCTTGCGTGTGTTTGTACTGCAGCAATGTGTGTATATTCAGCTCTGTTCATGAGATTTGCGTGGATGGTTCAACCACGCAACTATCTGCTGCTCGCTTGTCATGTTTCAAATGAGACTGTGCAACTGTATCAACTCTCCCGCTGGGCAAAGGGAAACGGGTAAGCAGTTGAGCATGTGATTCCAAAACTACTATATTGTATTCAATTTTGTGTCTCTTTGAATTAAAAAGATTTCGGTGCAATTTTTAGATGTTTGTTGCCAATTTCTTTAGTATGATAAGATTATGACTTGTGAAAGAATTTTGTTGAGGAGTCCATCATAGTGTACTGTCTAGAAAATTATCCATATATAATTTTTTTATTAAAAAACTTGATAGCATTTGATTTTGAAACTTTATGCATACAATTATGGTTCTACTTCCATTTCTAAGTCAGCATCTATGGATGTGTTGCTCTATTTAGGTACTTGTCAGAGAAGAAGGAAGAAACTGCATCCAAGTAAATTGATGCTGATTTTGTTGTTATATGCTCATGTTAATAAAAAAAACTCTGCCCATGGGAGTTATGTAAAGCATTTTGCTTTTGATCATTCAAATGCAAGAATGATTTGAGTATGTATTGTTTTCCCGTTGAGTGCATCTTCCATTTAACTGATTATTCAAAATTCTCAATCATGAGCTGTGAAATGACTTTGATCGCAGATTTTGTTTAAGAGGCTAAAGACCGAAGGACTTGAGTGTTGTTTAACTCACCTAACAATGTTAATGTTTCCACAATTTGTTATCCAAGAATCACTTTCAGAAAACTAAATGTTAAATACTCGATTGCTTTCTTTCAAATTGCAAATTTATGTCATGAGTAATGAAGTGCATGTTGTGGCTAAAGCAGGTTAAAATTGTTATTTTCTACACCAACAATGGTTAATTGTCATTTTTTTTAACGCTTAAAAATATTGGAGATGTGAATGTTAACACATTTACGAGGTAGTACATCATTTTAGAAGCTCTTGTCAGTTTCAGAGCACATGGGACTTTGCAAAACTCGGTCCTTTTCAAGTAAAACCTTGGAGAAAATTTAGATACTTAAGATTATATATTTAAATATATTTGTTATTCAAGTAAATTATAACAAATGAACTTCAATTTTTGTAGAAAAAATTAAATTGTCTAAGCAGAATATTCTTTATAAAAAAAAAAATTATGTCTTTCATGTGCTATATTGACAACTGACTCAAGTATTGTCAAGTTCAATTGATTGTCAAGTTCAATTAAAAGTACCTTATTTAATGGCGTTTTTAGTATTCATACGTGCTCAAAAGAATTATTTTAATAGTTTAGTATTGGTACATTAAATTATTTTATGAATTACTTATTTCTGTCTTAAATATGTTAGTTAGGTAATTAATTTGTGGGTGTTTAAAATATTAGCTGAATTAATTATTCCTAACAAATATATGTTAATTTTCATAAAATATCCTATTTAATAATTAGGATTGTAACTATGAAATCCTTTTAATAAATATAATTAATAGGAATGTTTTGAAAAAAAAATTATAAATTTAGAACTTGGAAGACAATGAATTGATGTTTTGTACTTTTGTATATAGAAAAAAGATAAAAAAATATCACTTAAATCTCAAAATTCCACCTTAATTTTGTTGCATACAATAGTACTCCTTTTGGTATTGAATAGAAGACAAATTTATTAAATTTGATTAGATTAAGGAAGTTAGTTGAGTTAGTTAATATAACATGTATTTTTTAAAATGCTTTAGTCATATTTTTTAGTTTCTTCATTTCCTTTCCTCCTTGACTATTATTGATGAGGCATCAATAAGAGTAAATTATGAAAACAAAAAATTGACAAATATGAAAATTTTGTCTTATATTTAGAATCAAAATCAACTTTCTAAATATGCTTTATATTAAGAATAGAATGAGTATAACAATTGATAATTCATTTTAGTTGGAAATTACTTATTTAAAATTTTCTTGTCTTTTTTATCTTTATATTTAAAGTTAAAGTAAATCTTATATCTAACTCCTATAGTTAGAACTTAGAACTTATATCTAAATATGAGGTATCAATAAGAGTAAATTATGAAAAAAATTGATAAATATGAAAATTTTATCTTATATTTAAAATCAAAATCAACTTTCTAAATATGTTTTATATTAAGAATAGAATGAGTATAATAATTGATAATTCATTTTAGTTGGAAATTACTTATTTAAAATTTTCTTGTCTTTTTTATCTTTATATTTAAAGTTAAAGTAAATCTTATATCTAACTCCTACAGTTAGAGCTTAGAAATGGAGGAGTACATCTCACTTCGTATCCGAGGCATCTATCCTACTACTAGGGTACAAACTCAGGACAGGTACATAAGAAAAATAGGAAAATACACAAAAAAAAAACAAAGAAACTACATTGAGATTAATAAACCTATAAACCTGTGATGAACAAAAGGGGAAAAATCTTGTGTCTTATTCAGAAGGAAAATTGGAATTTCTGGGCCTAGACTTAAAAACAGTGGAAGTCGCAATCTTTCTGAATATTCACATACGCAAATATGAGACCCAAACAATACGATGGCCCACCCAACCAAGATATTTTATCACTATTTTCCTTTTCTCTTACCGTACATATTCGTTAATCGTTATAACAAGTTAAAAAGCTCGTTCGCAAGATATGGTTTTTGGTTTTGCTGTCTCCCCAGGACGCCACTCTTTTTTCTCCCACTCTCATGCTTAAGAATGGCGTCCAGTCTTTCTCATAACTTTCTTTCTGCGCAAACTCTGCAAGTAAACACGTTATCAAAATCTCAATCAGTAACAAAAGCTCATTGCTTTGCTCGCCTACGAATAGTATCCAGATCTTCTTCTCAGAAACACAGTACAACTTCGCTGGAAGCAAGCTCCCCCAAACCCGCTCCACGTCAGGATTCTTCATCTTCAGTTGATTCCTCTCCTCTTCTGCTTCGTCGTTTCAGGTACTGTGTATGAATTTAGGTGTAGGTCCTTAATCGGAGCTTGTATTTGAGCTGGAATTTGGTTAAGATCATGATGGATGATGAATTCCAATAGGGGATTAAGTGAAATTGGAAATTTACACTTTTCTATGGTTTTTGTAATTGGTGTTTTGAACAGAAATGGATGGCTTAAATTTGATAACCTCGGGATGGATATATTGTCCATTGCACTACCTGCTGCGTTGGCTTTGGCGGCTGATCCCATTGCCTCTTTGGTTGACACAGCGTTCGTTGGCCATATAGGTAATTCTATGAAAGTGAGTTTACCCCAAAAAAAAATAGACTTTGATTTTAATGTGTCCTTGATCATTCCAACTACTTGAGTTTGTGTGGTGGCCTGGTGGGAATGTTTAATAATCGTCCCATTGCTCAATGATTATGCTGATGATCTTGATTGCAAAAAATGGATTTTATCTTCTGTTTTTTTTTTCAGACTTATAGTCAGTATAGTTATCAAGAGACCTCTCCATGCAGGATCGGTTGAATTGGCAGCAGTTGGGGTTGCAGCATCTGTGTTTAATCTAGTGTCAAAAGTGTTCAATGTTCCTTTACTTAATATCACTACGTCCTTTGTTGCTGAGGAGCAGGCACTGATTGCCAAGGGAGAAGAATCCGGTCAAAGTAATGATAATGGTAGTTTATTCAAGAGTGTTACCAAACTTTAGTTTCATTTATTTTCTTGGCTTGCAAATGGTTTTTATGTGGCTTATTCATGTGTGTTTGTGTGTGTGTATACTGATGCATTTTGATCTCCATCTGTTTAAAATGAAGATTTCCTGGGTCAGCAACAAAGCAAGATGCTACTTCCTTCAGTGTCAACTTCTTTACTACTTGCTGCAAGCCTTGGAATTGCTGAAGCTGTTGCCCTTTGCTTTGGCTCTGGCATCCTTGTGAATATCATGGGCATACCTGCTGTATGTCATCCCTGGCTGACAATTGATTCACACATCGTTTTGTTTTTATATTTCTTCATATTATAATACTTCTGAGTTATGTAAATGGCTAAAGAAGACCCCTCCAAGATCGAGGGGGGAAAGAAAAAGTGGTTGGCTGTGGAAATGGGAAAGAAGATGATCTAGGCCATAAAATTTTGAATTTCTATCTAGAAAGATCATTATGCCAATGCTTAAAATTATGTAATATATGGTCTAAACAACTATTTGTGTGCGGATATGGTTATCATGAAAGTCTGTCATAATTTAGAGAACTATGTAAGTTTTATTTTATGTGTTGTAGGATTCACCAATGCATGCACCTGCTGAACAGTTTCTTACCTTAAGAGCCTTTGGTGCTCCACCTGTTGTGATTGCACTAGCTGCACAGGGCACTTTCCGTGGATTTTTGGATACGAAGACGCCTCTATATGCCATTGGCAAGTATTGAAGCAACTTATCTGCGTGTGTTTTCTATTTTCATCCATTCACGTCATCATGCTGGTTGAGTTGTTGATGCCTTTCTTTTTACCCCTTTTTCCTTTTTCATTTTGGAAAAAGGGGTTGGGGGTTCTTTTTGCAATAATAAACCTTTTCAGTTATCAAACTTGCAGTAAAAAATGATACAGACCTTAGAAGTATTTCAATATGTGAAATCGAATATATGTTTCAAAGTCAAGGAAATAGTTGAAGAATAGGAGAAAAGAGATATGAATGACTGACAAACATCCATCGGCAGGAATTAACCCAAGAATGGATTGTGTATTAGAGATCCTAGAGTTGTATTATCTGGAGCCTTAATTTTGTGTTGCTTTGTTACATATACTATCGTGGATAGCTGTGCAGTACTTAACGTTTTGAAAACAGGACAACTTCAAAGTACAAAGCTTTTTTTCCAAGTCTATGCCCTGTTCAATTCACGGACTTCGGAATTGAACACATGCTCAATACATTGTTATTAGAAAGGGAATTATGCATATAGCAGCTTAGGATTCTCCTAGTACCCTTTTGAGCAGAAAAAGAGAAGTCTCAAATAAAATATGATATTCTACTGCATTTTCTTAATATCTTTTTAACTTAAACACTATGAACTTTAGGACTGTACCTTCCCAATATAAATCTGCCCTCTCCAGTTATCTAACTAATTAGTAACAAGTTTTTGGTACTTCAACTTCTGATAAGTGCATTCCATAAGCATATGTAAAATACAAATCAGGGTACTAGGTAGATAATTTGCTGTGTGTATATTGATTATTGAATTACAAATTCTTCCTTTTGGATCCCAGGTGCTGGCAACTTACTCAACGCCATTTTGGATGTGATGCTGATTTTTACTTTTGGTCTTGGCATCAGTGGTGCTGCTATTGCAACTGTGACTTCTGAGTACGTCTAATATGTGGTAAACTTTAGCATTATCAGTGCATTAAGCACGTATTCTCTTAATTTATGTGCTTTTCCCCTTTTAATCAAATCTATCGTTTTTTGTTCACCAGATATTTAATTGCTTTTATTCTTTTATGGAAATTGAGTGACGAAGTACTGCTAATTCCTTCTGACTTTGATGGGAGAAAATTTTTCAGCTACCTGAAATCTGGTATTTCACTTTCTAAATTATGTTGCCTTGGCTGCCTTTATCCTTCAACTACTATCTTTTTCTTTGGTAATGACATTAGAATTATCAACCTAGATCACTGATAGAAGACAGCTATTAAGAAGAATATTTATTGAGTACTTGCTGTTTTCTAGGTCTGATCCATTGAATTTATTTCTGAGACAAGCACAACCTTCCTTAGTGAATGCTTGTAGAGAACAGGACTTAATTACTGAATAGTTTGAATAGATGCATCTTATAGCTGCGATATCTTTTGTGGTTTTGCAAGTTCTCTATGTTCAGCTTGAAGCTATATTATAGTAACAGAATACAGGTTTGATGAGTTTTGAGATTTTCCCCCCGGTTGGTTTCTATGACCTAATGGATTACATTATCTGAGCAAACTAATGTAAAATTTTCCCTTTTTTTGAGTCATATCATTATGTCATAATATTTACAAGCAAACTGCCGAAACTGCCTAAAATTTCTCTCAACATATCATGCAAACCGCCTAAACTGTGTTCTTGTGTTCTCTTTTAAGTTTTGAAAAGCTTACATGTTGCATTTTTCAGGTGGTCTTCTTATTGGTAGGACCTTGGCTGTGCTTATGACTTTGACACTGGCAACGTCTATGGCAGCCAGACAGGGTCCAGTACCTATGGCTGGTCATCAAATTTGCATACAAGTTTGGTTGTCATTGTCTTTGTTAACAGATGCTCTGGCACTTGCTGGTCAGGTAAAATAATTTCACATTAGATGGTAAAGTACAAATTTTTACAACAATGATGACATTGCATTTTGCATCTTCTCAATTGATTAAAACGTATCTCATAAGCAGGTTACACATGTGATTTTTGATACATGCATGAATTTAGAATCACATAATTTGTATTTGTTTTATATTTGTGGCAGAAATAAAGTCTGGTGATTGTAGCTGAAGTCTGTTTGTTTTCTGTTGTTGTGTTGATTTTTCCTTCACAGGCTCTGCTTGCTGGGGATTACTCCCAAGGGAATTATGAGCAGGCTCGCCTTATAGTATACAGAGTTTTACAGGTTAATGATCTTGGTCACCATAAATTTCTTTCCATATAATGTCTATCATGCCCCCTCTATAAGGATATGGGAAAAATTATTGACCTTCTATTATTTTCCCCTTATTTTGTCCATTTAACAAGCAGATGGGTTTAGGGACAGGAATTGCATTATCAATTATCTTATTCCCTGGGTTTGGAGCTTTTTCTGGCTTATTCAGCACAGACTCAGAGGTTCTGGAAATTGCTCGGTCTGGTTTATTGGTGAGAAATCATAATTATTTGAAAAATAAATACCATAACCCCATTTGAAATCTCTACTTCACTTCCTGTTCAACACACACTGGTCTTTATTCTATACTAGTCTAAACCTCATGCACTTGCATGGGAATGCAGTTTTTTAATTAAAAAAATCATACTGAATTTATTATGTGTGGCAAGATATTCTGTGTCTGTAGATGCATGCTTGTTTAATCATGTTGTTGAAGGATTTCATATGTCCTCACTTTCAGTTTGTTGCGGGATCTCAACCAGTAAATGCTTTGGCATTTGTTATTGATGGGCTTTACTATGGGGTGTCAGACTTTGAATATGCTTCTTACTCTATGGTAATCACCAGTTCCCCCACTTCTGTAATTTTTTTAAAACCAACTAAAAATAAAAAATTTCCCTCTCCTCCCTTCCCACCAAACAAGCCCTTATTATCATTTTTCTTTATTTTCTTACCCCTTATTTTGGATTTCTATGGCTAGTTGCTTGTAGGACTGATTTCATCCGTGTTCATGCTGGTGGCTGCTCCGGTACTTGGACTTCCCGGAGTCTGGACAGGGCTGTTTCTGTTCATGACATTACGTGTTCTTGCTGGAGCGTGGAGGTATACATAGTCTTGGATTTTTTTTTTACTTCCTCCGGTTCTATTTATAAGCAATTTTCTCATTAATTGCACAAAACAAACTGATAGTTAAAAACAAGAAGTGTGTCAAAAATGCCATGTTTTTCCCATATATACCCTTATTTATGAAAACAGAAAGAGAATGTATAAAAAGTAAGAGAGATAGTAAAATATGTTTTCTCAATACTTTGTTGACTTTATTCACCTAGTGACTTCTCTCTCTCTCCTGAATATAACTCTTGGTGTGTGTGATAATTAATCATAAATAATATGCATTTAATAAGGGTAAAATAGAGAAAATGAGCTTATATTTTCAAACACAAAGTGAGAGTTACTTATAAAAAAGACCAACCCTATAAGAGAGAAAATTGCTTATAAATAAGACTGGAGGGAGTATATATATAAAAAAAAAAAATAGTATCCACTGACCAACAACATATCCATTCTTTTGGTCCAATAGAAATTTCTAACACTATAAGTTTCATTTTGTACATGGAAGAAAATATCCAAAAATGAGATGACAAACCACTTGCTATTTTTTGTATTGCTATTTGCTAATCTTCAAAATCTCATTTCACCATTTGAATTTAAGGCTGGGCAGCAAAAGTGGACCATGGAGTTTGGTATGGCACAAAGATGGAACAGGGGACTAACTGATAGGAATCCAAACTTTTCTTGTTTGGTGAAAAAGGCCCTTTTCATTGTGGCCACGGACGTGTCTATACTACACACCCTCTCCTGGTTATCAGATCGCCAGCAATATACTGTAGGTTTATAGCAAATCATTAAGAATACTGTTTTATATCAGAAAACCATTGGTCACAACTTTTCTTGTTCAAGTACAGATAAGGAAGAATAGCCAAAAGATGGAGATAGTTGCAAAATATAGCCAAAGCAAAAGCCCTCTGCTTTCTGGTTTTCAGATATTTCTAGTTCTGTGTGCCTTTTTAGTTAAAGTAGCTGCATAGGAGTTAGGTACTTAGACTTGTCTGTATGAGCTACTTAAATTCAATGTATATGAATGTCTGCTTTCTCTTAAACGGAGAACAGGGTCAGTGAACACTGAACAGTGATCCTTCCTTGCTTTGAAAGGGATTGCCAAATTCAATGGAATTCTTTGATAGTTTTTGTTTTTATGCATTAATGATGTGTGTGGAAAAGAGAGAAGGATCTGACTATAAAATAATGGAAAAAAAGGGAAAATTGCGTTTAGGTCCCAGATAAGGGAAAATATAATAAATGATCCCTTGAAATTTTAAAATTGCATCAAAGTCCTGTGAGATTTTTTTACAATAAATTTTAATTGTCAAATGCCTATAGACTCGCCATGGACTTATCAGTATAAGTGTCTATGAACTTGTCAATGGAATTAAAATTTATTGTAAAAAAGTCATATGTGACTTAAATGTAATTTTAAGATTTCAAGGGACTATTTTATCGTATTTTCTTTTACCTAAATATAATTTTCCAAAAAAAAAAATGATGGATGAGTGATTTGAATTTTTGAACTGTTTTAAAACTGGGCAATTTAAATTTAATATTATTTCACAAAATTAAGGGACTAAAGTGAAATATCTTAAGAAGTTGAGGATTAAAAGCATATTGTTGCCTTTAATGATTATTTAGTTATAGGAGTAGAATCTAAGTTAAAGTTTAAATTGTGAAAAAAAATGAATTTATTATATAAAATATATTAGTAATGAGTAACAAAATCCAACTAACAGTGACAAGAAAAGCCATCTCAACGACTAATTCTAACAGAAATGTGTGTTGTGTAATGAAGAGCAATTGATTTTTTTCTCGTCCTAACAAAAATCTGATGGCACTCACTCCTACTTTAGATCCGATGGCTGGCTTGTGGTCTGAGACAGAACCCTCCTTTCCTTCTCCGAAACAAACAAATAAAAGACTCCCAGCCAATCATTATTCTCCATTCACACTCAAATAAAATTTAGATTCTCTCTGTATAAATAAAAGTGAACATATACACACACACATTTAAAAGCAGCTGCCAGATGGTTTTGATTTTGTAGTATATATAGCAACTTTTTTTTTAAATAAATAAAAGGGCTCGTTAGTTAATGGAAACTTATGCCTGGAATATTCTAAGAGAACAGTTGTATAATTGGTGAGAGGAATATTCATGGTAAATAATTTCCACATCCATTCAATGACCATGGTGAGCAAGAGAATTTGATATGAGATCAAACGTAACAATTTATTTTCACGTTAAGATGTAGCGAATTTGTCTAATATAGCAGTTGAGATGATGACTTTGAGTTAAGTCGTGATAACAACTGTTTATATATATGTGCGCGCGTGCGTAAACTTATGATATTGATACCGAACTCAGAGAGAAACTGGAGTCACTAGAGGAAATCCAACAAGAACTCTCAAATGCTACGACGTATTCAATTCAAAATGCTTATAACCCGAATAGTTACAAGGTATTTAATTCAAAATATCAAAGACTAAGTAATGCTCACTCTCAAACAAGAATTTGAATACTCCATTCACTACTAAATATAAGACCTAATTAATATTTTTGGAGAGATTAAGAGAACTAATTAAATTATTTTAAAGTATTTACATTTATTATTTTTTTTAAAATTAATTTATTTGACTTATAAATTGATATATTATTAAATCATACACAACATATGATATTATTATGTAACTTCCTTAATTTATTTAAAAAAAAGTTAACTTAGTTTTAAATTTAGGATCGGAGGTAGAGGTAGTAGTTTTTTTTATTCAATTTGATCTTGGGCAGAATTTCCCTGCAAATGTACATTATATTTCAATTATATATGCTTTTAAGAGTTGGAGGGAACAACAAATAAAGGTCTGTTTGAATTTATGATTAAAAAAGTATATTTAGGTAACTCAAAATAAAATTTCTCCCCACATGCTTTATAAATCCCATTAAAAAAAAAAAAAGGCATATTCTACCCCTAATCCAACATGAACGAAATTGGTACTCGAATTGAAATAAGACTGACTGGTGAGGTTGCTCTATTTTGAAGGAACATGCCGGTTTTGACTTTTGTGTGTCCCACCGATTGGGTCATTTGGAATTGGACACCTCTCTCTGTCTCTTCGCTAACAACTCTATCCATTTTTCCACGTCATACTTATAAGTTTTAACCAATTCCACCTTCCCTTCATTTTATATTTCTCAAGTTTGGTACTTAATTTAATACTAATTTATTTGGTTTGGTACTAATTCAGCTACTTTTATCACGTTTTCATCATTTAGGATCCATACACATAAAGAGGTACTCGTATAATACTTTTCTAAAAAGGAAAAAAAAATGTAAATTATTCATATAAGAAAATCTAAACAATGTATGAGTGCATATATATACATTTTTACTTGGAGATAGAGCTAGGAATTAGGGCTGGCTCGACCCTACAGGGCCGGCCCTATAAGGCTCAAGATAAAAAAATTACTCTTTTTCAAAGCCCGGCCCGCAGGGCCAGAAGCTGTTTTCACAAGATTTAACTACACGTCTATACGCCTCATGCAATAAAACAAATACAATTACTAATTAATAATCAAAGGTAAAAAATAATGTCCACAAATAATTCACAGTCTCGTACAAAGTATAAGATGACAAAAAGCTAAACACTTTAAGCAATATGAGTATGATGACTATCATTTTCATCTTCTTCGCCACTATCATCAATTTTAAGGAAATTCAATTGTGTTTCACTTTGAGTAGTAGGGTCTGCTTGAGGGGTAAAAATATCAAGAATTTCTTCTCCCACGTCATGAATACATCCATAATCTTTATCTGTAACAAATAATAAACCAAAATGATAAATAACTCTATAACAAATATAAGATACAAATAAATTAATAAATTACCATCATATGTGAAACTTTGGAGTAAATAAGAAATATCTAATATATTTTTATTATAAAATAAGAAATATCTTTTATAAATTTTTAATTTTTAGGATTCTTAATACAAGATATTTTTATGAAATTTAATTCTAAGAAAGATAATAACAATTAAATATTTGCAATATCGTCAACAAAACATAAAAAATCAATAATATTATTATCATATAAATAATTTTAAAAAATAAAAAATATATATAAGGGCCTAAAGGACCGACCCGTGGCCCTACAGGGCTGACCCTTTTAAACCTTCGGCCCTACAAGGCTAGCCCTTTTAGGTCCGTTTTCAGTTTTGAGACTAAAATTTTAAATCAAACTCTTATAAATTCAGAGTCTAAAAGGGCCGACCCAACAGGCTCGGCCCTTTTTCCCGGCTCTACTTGGAGAATCCACTTACTTTATTTTTTATTATATAATCATGTTATTTGTGACTATGATTTTTATATATACCAAACAGCGGGTTAGGCTGATATTATTTGTGAGGGTTCTTTATTTTTTATTCCTTTTGGTCATAAATCAAAGCACTTTGTTTTGATACTTTAAATTCATTGTAATCCCTTCCGGTATAAGTTTTTCATATGTGACTTGAACATGAGACCTAAAGCCTGAAGGAGCCTTACACTACTATACTCACTTTGTGTTGGTAAAATTGTATTAAACTTTAAATAATAGTAATATAAGAATGTAATTAAGAGATATTCTTACATGAACCGAGTGCACCACGTCATTTGTACACTATCCAATAAAACAGACAACATTGATCTCATTAAATCTTATGTAATGGAGATTGGAGAAACATTTTCAAATGACATAAAACAAGGAAAGAGAAGATAAATCAAATACCTAGGACTTAGTGAGTGTTTAGAATAGCGATTGGAATCTGTAAAAATATTTTCCAATCGTGATTTATAGTATACGAGATATGTTTTACGGTATATATAAGTATGTGAAAGAAATTTTATCTCGACTTACGTAAATCACACTTATAAAATAAATATAAGCTCATCCAAATAAGACCTTAATAAGATTGATATGGTATTATTTTATTGGATAGTGGACGTATGAGGCGGTGGATGAAAGAATTTGTGTAATTAATACCCTACTTGCAATATTACTAATGCCACTGGTTGCTTTTAGAAAGTGTGCACCGGAGGGAGTAGGGAGTAATGCCTGGGGAGGACATTAAAACCCTTTAATTTAATGCTCAACTCTCTACACTATATTATCTCCGTCTTATTTATATTTATAAGTAATTTTTTTATTATGTAAAAGGAACATGTAGTTAAAAGTAATAAGTGTGTCAAAAATATTATATATATTTTTTTCATATATACCTCTATTTATGAAAATAGAAAAAGAATGTATAAAAAATATGAGAGATAATAAAACATGTTTCTCAATTTTGTTTCTCTCCTGAATATAACTCTGGTGTGTGTGATAATTAATTATAAATAGTATATATTTAATAAGGATAAAATGAAAAAAAATGAGTTTATATTTTCAGACATAAAGTGAAAGTTGTTTATAAAAAGGAACAGCCCCATAAAAAAAATTGTTTATAAATAAGAAGGAAAAATATCTTATAGGTAAAATGTCATTAGTGATTTTAATTACTACGAAGACGACGTTAATTTAACTCATTTAGGATAACTGTAGCTTATTTTATAAATATATTTTACATAATTCAACACAAAGCTCCTATCACTTATTTAACTCATTTATATAAATTCCAAACATGCATAACATTGAACCCACGCGGCAGCACATGGGCGTTACACAAGAGAACGCCTTCATTAGTCAAACTCTTCTTTCAAACTTATAAGCCGGCCGGCCGGCCGGCCATTTATATTCCCTAATCTCTCGCTCCCACACACACACACACACCATCACTTCATTCATTGCTTCTCCTCCTTCCTCTTCTTCTTCTTCCTCCCTCTCCCATGGCTGAAAAGGTAATTCCCTCTTCTTCTTCTTATCTGTTTGGGTTCTGAACATCATCATCTGAATCTCCTTACTCTCACTCTTTCAGGTCACTCTCATGAGGCTCAAGGTTGACCTTCAGTGCTCCAAATGCACCAAGAAGGTCAAGAAGGTTCTCTGCAAATTCCCTCGTCAGTCTCCTTCCCCCTTTAATTTCTCCCTTCTCTCTCTCTCTCTCTCTCTCTCTCTCTCTGTTTCACTGCTCTAATTCTTTTCCTTCTACAATCTTCCAGAAGTTCGAGCCCAGGTGTTCGACGATAAGCAGAACATTGTGACTATCACCGTCGTCTGCTGTAGCCCCGAGAAGATCCGAGACAAAATCTGCTGTAAAGGCGGTGGCGCTATTAAGAGCATTGAAATCGTCGAACCCCCCAAAAAGACTGACGCCGGCGACAAGAAGAAAGACGGCGACAAGCCCAAGGCTGACGCTCCCAAGAAGGATGGTGGCGACAAGCCCAAGGATAAGGACAAGCCTGCCGACAAGCCCGCCGACAAACCAAAGGACAAGCCGGCTGACAAACCCGCGGAGTCCAAGCCGAAGGATCCAGGCCCGATCCCGGTACAACCACCAGCCGCACCGCCGCCGGTGGCAGTTCCAGCCGGGATGGTGTTTACGCCGTGCTATGAAGGGTATCCTTGTGGGCCATACTACTCTGGGTACGGGCAGCCCACGGTGGTTTACGATGGGTACCATGGGAGGCCCGTTTACGACAGCTACGGCGACGGAGGAAGGCCCATCTACGTCAGCAGGTGCGATCAGTACTTCAACGAAGAAAACCCACAGGGCTGTTCAATAATGTAGATGTTGTTCAAATCCAAATTTTCTTCTTTTTTTTTTACTTCATATTGTCCAGATTAGAGAACAAGGTTTCATGTCAAAGGGGAAGCTAAACTGTGGGCTGACAATAATGGAAAAGGTTATTACTATTATTAGATTTTTGGTACATGTTTCATATTTGATTATTTATCAAGTTAATAAATTTTCAAATTTCCCCCCCTTAAATTAAAAGTGAAGAGGAAAGCTACAATGATACAAGATTACAAGTGAGATTTAGTCTACAATCTTTACTTATTTACAAATCCTATTAGATTAGAAGACTATTGGAAAATTTTTCATCCTTTAAAAAACTTAAAAAACTTAAATATAAGATATATTTGATTTTTTTAAAAAGTTAAAGAAACTAATAAAATTATTTTAAAGTTCTTATATTTATTTTTTTTCTAAATTAATTTTTTTGACTTATGAATTGATATATAATTTAATCATATATAACATATAATATGTTTAAGTAACTTATTTATTTTTCTTAATTTCTTTTAAAAAAATATTTTTATAAATATTAACTAATTTAATTAATTTTTTAAATTAAATTAAATTAGTTGAATATCAAGGACCGCAAGAGTATTAAATAATTATGCATTAAAAAATCACTATTTGTGAATTACTAGATATGGTAATTTTACCTCAAAATTTTATGATTAAAGGGCCAACAACCTAGCTAGTTGAAAGAAAAGGAATTAACTTGAATGAGTTGGATATGATATGTATGGGAGGAAGAATTTTAGGGTAGGAAGGTGGCAAAGTGATTATTAATCAATTACGTCATGAGCAGGTAGAAGACAATCACAAATTGACAAGCAATGTAGTATACTATAATCATCCTCTTGTAGCTTTCAATATCTATCCTTCACTCTAGCTTTTTCAACAAATGACTCATCAACTTGGAGAGGGATTTTAATTAGGGAGAATTGCTATGATATTGTTCTAAACAATAAATCTAATAACTAAAAATAAAGTTTCAATAACAACTGATTAAAAAGCATGAATCTGTGATCATTTTCTACATTAAAATTTATTATTATATTCTTATAAATTGTTATAAAATTTTTGGATGATTGAATCCTTTTTTTTTTAAGACTCTATTGTAATTTCCCTTTTAATTAAGCCATTTTAAAATAATTAAGGACGTAGTTGGTTCTTGATTGTCTCTGGGAGGATAAACTTGAAGTCATTCATTAACTTTTTCAAATCAGTGATGAAGCCATTTGTCCACACTAATTAAATATATTTCATGTAATTAAATATATGTCCTGTAATTAAAAATTGAGATGAGAGTGGTAAATCAAACAAGGTTTGTGTATGTGGCTGTTTAAATTGTAACATGTTTAGTTTCACACGGATCTGAAATATGCCATACCTCATCTACTTTTTTAACGGATCGGAGATTCCCATTTCTTCTGTCTGTATTTGCTTTTTTGTCAAATATTGGTTATCCAACATCTCATCATCAATACTAGTCTACTTCTTCTGTTTTTGGGACAAAAATCAAAGTATGATAAATCAGTCACTTAATTATATATTGTCATGTCATTGTTTATTTATTAAAGAGCTAGGAAATGACATAAAAATAATAACTATATTAAAATTAAATCAAATGTGAAATCTTATATTTGGAATGGAAATTAAAGAGTATAAATAGAAAATATCTATAAACCTTATTTTGACGTAAATTTTCTCATCTTCTGAAACTCTTCTCCCTAATGCAACAAACTGAGTATAATAATTAGATTAGATGGGACTCATATAGGTATTGTATGAAATATTTGAAAAATGGAAAATGTTAATTATCTGAAAAATGGAGGTGAGGCTAGTTGGCAAAGCACGAGATTGAAACGACGAAACGAGGAATAATTTACAGGGCATACGCAATTATGGTCTATAAATAATGTAACCAATTTAGAACAGACAAAAACCAAACCTTGTTTGAAATATAGTACTATATTAATTAATAACCACCCACATATATTTCATCATTTTAATATTATTTGGAAGCTACGGCTTTGGCTGTATTCTCTTCCACTTAGCCCAAGGATTGATTTAGAACATGCGTCGCCACAGCTTCTCTCTCAATGTTTCGTCATCATAAATTATTATATTTATTCATCTCCAACCACCAACTTCACTTTTATCTTTCATTCACACACATATATATCTTATTTCTTGCAAATGAATAAACCTAAAAAGTAGTAAAAACTCGATTATCTTCAGGTCTGAATTCAGCTTCATTATCATGAACAAAAACTCTGTTAATTAATTAAGCTCTTTGGTTAATTTGCACAGCATTGGATCCTATAATCAACGTGTCGGCACGCGCGTTTCCAAGGAGACATATTGTCAACTTAATTGTTTCCCTTTTTTGTCAATTAAGTTAACCCATGTGACAAGTGAATAATACATTATATAATCAAAAATTGAAATATACAACTAGTATGTGTAATAAGGAGTGAGTCAGATAACAATGAATTTGCTTGGCCAAAAGAAAAAAGAAAGAAAGAAAGAAGATACAACACAGTGCATTTGATGTAGTGGTGTTAGTTTTCGTGTAGACGTGGCAATCCAAATGAAATAAAGGACCAGCTAAGTGGTTCATTATTGATGATAAAATATAGCAATACTCATCACAATTATTTATTTCGGTCAAGCCATGTGATTGCTTTTTATTTAGCAAAATAAAAATTTTAAAAAATTATTTAAAACTAATTCTTATTCACTCATGAATAAAATAAATATATTGTCTTGAGGGGTAAACCTTGATCATATAAAAAAAAATATTGTCAGATGTGTGTGTAGTTGTTGCGTTTTAGAATTGTTTTTAAACTTAATTTCATTCGACTTCCTTTACAATATAATATAGGGAAAATATATGTAATCTCAGTTTTTATATGCATATATAAATAGCTAGCAATTTGATTTTGAGTTTTAATTTTTCTTTCAATTCACTTTCTTGTCAACGTAGTTATTTATTTCTATATTCATCAACTTTAATTTACGAATTGCATATATATGTAAAGAAATGAGGTTTATGCAAAATGTAAAAGAACCATAATTTTATAAATAAAATTAATATTTAAGTCATCAAATAAAAAATTCAATCATTAGTTATAAAAATTCAATAAAACAATAAATATATTTTTTACCAGAACAAATAATAAATATTATGCATGTGGTTTTTATATCTCACACACACACAGCGAATTCATTTTCCTAGCTTGAGATGGTTGAAGTGAACTTCAATTTTTGGCAGCTAATGGTTCATATGCTTACATAGAAGAGGAGGCTATACTATTGGAGAAGCCAATTTTGATACAACTTTGGACTAAATATGGCATAAAAATTAATAGTAAACTATATATGCAGAGACTGTGTTTGTACTTAGTGTGAAAACAAACAAAAAAAGGTACATAGGGATCTTAGTTCCTTAATCTTGCTATTTATATTAAAAAATAATGCTTGGCGTTGAGTCATTAATAGAGTGTAAAACATTGCTTGAAGTATAAAACTGTGCTATTTTGGGGGTTAGGAATTAATTAAGATCGCGAAAGATATTGAGAGAGAAATTATTGTTTTCGTTGGGTTAATTAATTTGTTAATTAGGTGAGTCTCTCTCTGCTTCTTCTTTTTTTTTTTTAACCATTAGGTGAGTGTCTCTTGAGTCTTGATCACTTACTCTTTCTCCATATCACTGTCAGACTATATTAAAATTTTGTCGGTGGCATTTTTATAATCAGTCTTAATTAATTTAGCTTTTTTTTTATTATGAGCGATACTGTATTATATAATAACATATTACATCTGATTCATTTGTGACGTTAGCAAGTTAAGAGTTAAATAATAATTTAATTTATGATTTGTTGGGTATAATGGTACATAAAGTTAGTAATTATCTGTACATAATTATTTTCTTATTCGGAAGGAGTAATTTTAAAGACTTCATTGGCTCCTCATATCACATTATTATATATGATATCTCTGGATCATATCAATTATTGCAAGTGCCACTAAGTTTAACATTATAATATTTTTTATGAAAAAACCAATAATCTCAAGAATATATGTGTGTATATGCGCGCGCTATTTTTATTATAGTTAGGGAAAGTAACTTTCTTAAAAGAAGAAAGCTTTCCACCTGCCCTTTTTGTACAAGTCAATCTTAAAAAGATAGTGAGATTAACAAAAAAAAAAAAAAAAAGACTTTGTAGTGTTTCTCTTCAATTTGTAGTGTACTTTTCTATTTTATCACTGCACTGTACTTTGTCTTTTTTTCAAATATTTTTTTTTATAATGTAGTAGTTGATGATATTTAGAGTTCTTAATTAACTCTTTATCAACTCAAATATAATGGTTTTTTTTTCTGAAACAAAAATAACTGCAGAATTGTCAAAGTTGAAATAAATTTACAATTGAACAAAATAATAATAATAATAACAACAGCATAAATGCAACCTATATTCTTTCTTTCATATAGCATTCGCAATGAAACAAAACCAGAAAGACTGCAAATTAAATTCGAATTTGGTTTTGCATAGAAGAACTACACACACACACTAATTAATTAAATAGACTTAATATTATATATATCTATGGCAAGGAAGAGAACATAACAATTTCTTGTTCACATGTTTTGCAGAGAAATATAGAAGGAACTTGTTCATCATTTGGAATTCGCACACACCTCGTATGCTGCCAAGTCTCACAAATATCACAACACACCATTCTCTCTCCATCGTCTTCTTTAGTCCCACAACTACATTCCACAACCTTCCCACCATTATTATCACCATAATAATTGGCCTCACAAATCTCTCCTACTTTGTTACTTATAACTATGTTTGTATTGTCTCCATGATTATTATTATTAACATTAACATTATCAATCCATCCTTCAACCACCAACTTTCTTCCCACTTCAACCATCCCAAACACCATCTCATTCCCTCCACAACCTTCCAAGTTCTTAATCGAATCAACACAAAAATTCCTTAATCCCCAATATATCTCTCTGAAGTTTCTCTCAACTTCTAGCTTCAGCTCATTAATGGTGGCGTTACTTCTCAGTGTGATACACTCGTAGGGTGGCATTATTAACGCCTTGTTTGGGTAGTTTCTAAGTATTACTGTACAGTAAAGCCTTAGTTTTCCGTCGGCCACGCCAAGATGATCATTAGTATCTTGAAAAGGAAGAAGCTCTCCAAAGTAGTCTTTGATCAGAAACTTCGTGTCAAGAATTATCCTCGCCGCCAATGGGATCGCTGAGAAAATCGATGACGATCCTTGTTCTTGTTTGGGGTCCTTAAGGATAAAGTACTTGTACAAATAAAACATGTCCTTTGTCACTTGAGCCCTAGTGATTTTGTACCTGTCCTTTATGCTTCTGTTATTGTTATCATTATTATTATTATTACCTTCTTGATGAGTGGGGAGAACAATATTGGAGATGTCTTCTAAGCAATATTCAAGAACTTTTGTGACAGGATTCAAGCTTCTACGAACCATGAAGTTTCCAACAACGTGATTTCCAAGAGATTTCAACACAAAATCTAGCAAACCAGTGTCTCCAATGTAGGTTCTTGCAGCATCCCTAACCTCTTGCCTTGAAATCCATCTGAACTCGGCTCTTTTCAAGGCTTCAACAATAACCCTAGTTGCCATTTCTATCCTCTTCGGGGACCAACGGCAATTATTGGCTTCAATGGAGAAGCCTCCGGCGGTGATGTTATGATCAGAGTAGTAGTTTTCCCGACGAGGGAGGTGAGATTTGAGCTCTAACATGAAGTGGAACAGGTCACCAAGTGTGATTAGGGTTTGATGATCAGAAAGTTTTTGGTACCTTGAGAAGATGATTGGTATGTCAGCAATTTGGTGGTTTAGAAGGTAAAGTGGGATGCTTCTTATGGCTTCAATGGCCTTTTGGTATGTAGATTGAGTCACTCCAAAGCATCCTCTTCCAAATTTGTAGCCCCACCTTCCAAACCATGCCTCACCATATGCTATTCCATTTATAAGTTTTAGTTCCATGCCCTTTTTCTGTGACACGTCATTCAAGCTCACTTTCCTATACACATATAATCAAATAAATCTATCAGATATCAGTCTTCAATCATAAGCATAATTAATATGCAATTCCCTATAGTTTTACCTAATTTTTAATTAGCTCCATATTTTTTTTTCTTTTATTAGGTCCTTATAGTTTTACTTATTTTTAATAAAGTCCCTATAATTTCCTTTTTATTAGGTTCTTATAGTTTTACATGTTTTTAATCAAGTTCTAGTAGTTTTTTTTCCTTCTTATTAAGTCTTTCTAGTTTCACCTATTTTTAATTAGACCCCTGGTTTCTTTTATCATGTTTTTATAGGTTCTTGTGTTTATAATTAGATTCGTGTAATTTCTTCTCATTTTTTATCAATTATTTAAAACTTCACCGACTTTATTAAAAATTAGGTAAAATTATAAAAACTTGATAATGTATTAAAAAAAAAAAAAGCTACAGGCTTGATAATAAGGGGGGGGGATACAGAGACGCAAAACAAAGGGAAAAAAATTAATAGGGACCTGATTAAAAATTAATTGAAATTATAAGGGATTGCAGACGAACAATCACTTAATCATATGAGAGACATTTTTTTTTTTTGAAATTTTGCATATCAGACCTTGCTTGCAATCCGGTGCACAAACGATCCCAGAAGTCCATGATCTGGTGTCCGGAAAGATCCGACCCGGTTTCGAGGCCATTGACAGAGAGCAAATGTCCGAATCCATTAGAGTGAAAAACAGCTTGCATCATATGGCCCTCTAATTCTATTAATTTGGACTTACCATTATTGTTGTTGCTGCTGCTACTCATGGCTGACCCAGTAGTAATTACTTCACACGCCACTTCACAGCTCAGACTCGCAGCCAATGTCTCCTTTGATGGCAACACAAAGTGATACTTCTTATTGCATATGAAATGATTCCCCCATCCTATATGTATATATATATGTTCAATCCAAATCCCACCGCCACGTCATCAAATAATTAATCATCCATATAACATATGAGCATGTTTGAGATACCGTTATAGGAAAGCAGAAACTGTAGTTGGGAAAAAAAAAAAGCTCTAGCTTGATGAAAAAAATGTATGCTTTTGTATTTAGTGGAAGAAATAAACGAGCTTTTGTACGAAATTCACTCTAAAATTCCAACAACTTTATGCTTGTGGCTTTTGTTTTATTTTTTTTGGTTTTTTTTATACAAGAAAATTTCAGGTAAGTTTATTCTTGAGAGCTCTATCTCATCATCAAGGTAAAAGCATATCTCAGAGTCTTAAAAACACTTATAGACAGTCATCAACAAAATCTTCACATTGGGAGCCGGATTTAAACTCACAGTCTTATAAGTTATGAGCCCACTCTTTACCAAATAGACTAACTTTTATTAGCTGATTTTTGATTTTTCTTCATATTTAAACTTTTTAAAATTGATTTTTCAATATATCATTAAAATAAGTTTATATCAAACCGACATTTTTTTAATCAAAGTCTGTCTAACCCTAATTAAATCACTCTACCACAATTGACTTTTACCCACCTTTAGTTTGCAAAAGCCAGTAGAATAAAAGATGCTCATGTTTGTAAACGTTAATCCAAATAAAGCCAAATGGATGGAAAACGACTGAAAACTAATTAAAGAAGCACAACAACAAGTACATACCTACATATTGACAATGCTTGCAATGGCGGTTCAAAGATGTGTCAGTGATTGCTTCTTCAATGACAAACAAGAAGACATGAGAAGGAGGGTGTCGATGAACCTCAAGTTGGAAAGACCAAATGGGCATTCCAAAGCCTAAGTATTTAGACTCACAATTTGCAAACTCAAGCAAAGCATTCACGTTCTCACGAAATGGCCCTTTAAACTCCACAGGATATCCAGCCTCACCAAAGTTCTTGAATCTAAAAACCCTCCCACATCTCTTCCTCTTCTTGTTTCCCATCACTTCCACGTCTAATAACATCCTCTCTCTCTCTCTCTCTCAATATATATATATATCTATATGCCCTTGAGGCGATCAAAGAAACTAAGCATGTTTGATGCAAAAGGAAGTTCTTAAATAGATTTAGATGGCTCTCATATGTTCACACAGTTAGTGCCTCTGGGAAATAAAATTGGAGATGTGAATTAGGGCTACGTACTATTTGCATGATTTGATACAAAAATAGGTTTCTTTGAAGAAGTGTCGCAGTGAGCTTCGAAATGGGGAGTAAAGTAATGGTACCATGCTTTTGAAGAGCTCTTATTTCTCCTATTAATTCTGCTGTCATTTCCTATCTTGTAGGGTTTACCAGGTAAATGCAACACTTCTTGCCTAACTACCGTTTCGGATTAACATTTTGTTAATTCTCACGTTGTCTTTCATGCTTTACAACATCTCTATCTGCATCCTTTTAATCTGTCTCGTGTGCACAACTTAATTAATTTCCAGGTTTCAGTTAGCTTTTGTACGTGATTATGGAAATGCGATGGAATTAGGGTTATATATTAATTTCGGCATGCAGGCTCAAGTAGTATTCTCTTCCTACTTTAGTGCTTGTTTGGTTGAGCGATCTTAAATCGGGCTTATTATATAAACCCGATTCACATAAATCGAGACAAATCTCCTCCACATATTTATCTCGTAGACCGTGAAAGCACCTCGTAGACCGTAAAAGCACCTCGTGGACCGTAAAAGCTACCTCGTAGACCGTAAAAGTTACTTCGTATTCCGTGAATTACAATTCATAAGCACTTATGAAATTTTCAACCGCTATTCCAAACAAGCTCGTACTCACTGGATCTATATTATAAGTCCTTTAATCATTTCATCATAATAAAAAAAAAGAGAGGTGGTTGATTCATTAATTTTATTTAAAAATAACACATTTTTTTAACTTTACTCATCAGCATGCTTAAAAGCGACTTCAAATTTTCTCCTATTAAATTGTATTAGGGATAGTATTTAAAAAAATTTCATTAATAATTCTTTTCTAAAAGACACTTTGTATTTGGGACTAGAGAAAATATTATTAACATTTTTTTGTTGAATGATTATTCTTCCTTTTCCTAAATGCTTACTCCTCTAACCTTAAATTTTATCAATTCTGTCTTAAAAGTAAACGAGTTTTTAAATTTACCCCTATTTAATTACATAATTTTCAAGAAAATAACAATCAATCACTTTGGTTATTTTTATAAGTCTAATTTATCTAATTTTTAAATACCAAGAAAAATTAGTTAATTAATTAAATATGTCATAAATTGATGTATTTTTTTTAATTTTACTCTTATTTATGAATGTATTCTCAACCCTCTCTCTCTCTCTCATCCTTATCCCTTTTCAACATGAATTAACTCATTTTTCTATTATATTTAATAGAGGTAAAATTATAGCACTAATGACTCCTTGATAGACTTATAATAAGGACCACAAGTTTTTTTTTTAAACTAGACTTATAAAAAAGACCATAGTGACATAGAATAATAAATGAATGACAAAATTTTATATTTATAGAAAAAAAATTTAATAACATATCAAATAGGATAAAAAATACACACTCTTCCTTCCTTATAAGTTATAAATAGCACTAGAGGTGTATATCACCTGGCCTTTTTCCAAGTTGTAATTCTGATGATGAGGGTATCAAAACAATTGTTTCGATTTAACCAAGTGGCAGCCTCTTGCGGGGTATTGATGAAAGGTCATCGTCCCAAACATAAAAGAGTCAGATATTTTCTTCATGGTGAATGGACAATCGAGTCCCCGCCCCGCATTTATTTAGACAACTTTATTACATATTTACATTAGACAACTTGTTTTTACGGTCAAGGTTAACATCGTAAATTTACGTTATCCTCCCGATTCCATCGATAAGGCTTTTGCTTTGCCTTCTGTTTTCTTCTTCACCAGAGAGCACGAGAGCGAACGAAAATGGCTTACCATCTTTGCTCTTCCTCTTCCTCTCTCCTCCACGATCGCCAATCCTTCTGCAGCTCCCTGTGTTCTTCGCACAAGCTTAAACTACGAAACTTTACTCCCTCAAATAAAGTTACTTCTCTCCCGCCTCAATCCAGAACATTTCTCCATGTCAACCATGTCTCGTTACAAGAACCATTCACACAAGAAGCAACTGAAGAAATCGAGTCTGCGGAGGAAGAAAATTACGATAACACAGTCGCAAAGTCGTCTTCTACTTCGTCAAAAAGCTACATTTGGGTCAATCCTAGAAGCCCCAGAGCTAAACAGCTTCTGAAAAAATCGTATGATGCCAGGTACAGTTTTCTTGTCAAGATTGCTGATTCCTTGAACTCGTGCAGTCCTAATGAACAAGAAGTGTCAGAAATTTTGAGGGGACTAGGGGATAAGATTCTTGAACAAGACGCTGTAGTTGTTCTCAATAACATGAAAAATCCCGAAACTGCCCCAATTACTCTTAAATTGTTCCAGCAGAGGATTAAACCGACTAGGGAGGTGATTCTTTACAATGTGACGCTGAAGGTGTTTAGAAAGTGTAAAGAGTATGAGAAAGCAGAGAAGCTGTTTGATGAAATGCTTGAAAGAGGAGTCAAACCTGATAATGTCACTTTTCAAACTATTATAAGCTGTGCTAGGATGAGTTCTATGCCAGTGAAGGCGGTGGAATGGTTTGAGAAGATGCCTAGCTTTGGGTGTGAACCTGACGATGTCACATACTCTGCTATCATAGATGCCTATGGACGTGCTGGTAATGTGGATATGGCTTTGAGCCTTTATGATCGAGCCAGAACAGAGAAGTGGCGAATTGATACGGTAACGTTCTCGACGTTGATTAAGATGTATGGGATTTCCGGAAATTATGATGGATGCTTAAATGTCTATGAAGAGATGAAGGCTCTTGGTGCTAAGCTTAACATTGCTGTTTATAACTCTTTGTTGGATGGCATGGGGAGAGCAAAGAGGCCCTGGCAGGCCAAGCATATATATAGGGAGATGATTAATGGTGGATTTACACCCAATTTTGCAACCTATGCATCTCTTTTACGAGCCTACTGTCGGTCACGGTATAGTGAAGATGCTCTCAATGTTTATAAGGAATTGAAGGAAAAGGGAATGGAATTGAATACGGTTCTCTATAACGCCCTTTTAGCTATGTGTGCTGATGTTGGCTGTGTAGAAGAAGCAGTTGAAATTTTTGAAGACATGAAAAGTTCAGGAACTTGTAAGCCTGACAGTTGGACATTTTCATCTTTGATCACCATATATTCCTGCAGCGGGCAAGTACTTGAGGCAGAAACGATGCTGAATGAAATGATAGAATCTGGATTTGAGCCTAATATATTTGTTTTGACATCACTTGTGCAGTGCTATGGGAAAGCCAAGCGTACCGATGATGTTGTGAAGACATTCCATCAACTCTTGGATTTGGGGATTGTTCCAGACGATCGCTTTAGTGGCTGTCTTCTGAATGTTATGACCCTAGCACCAAAAGAAGAACTTGGTAAGCTTACGGATTGTGTTGACAAGGCTAATCCAAAGCTTGGATCTGTGGTGAGATATTTGGTGGAAGACCCTGAGGAGGATGGAAACTTCAGAAAGGAAGCATCAGAACTATTTGATTCAATCGATACTAAAGTAAAGAAGGCCTTTTGCAACTGTCTAATTGATCTGTGTGTTAACTTGAATAAGTTGGAGAGAGCATCTGAGCTACTTGATATGGGGCTGACACTTGAAATATATACAGATATACAGTCCAGGTCTCAGACTCAATGGGCTTTACATTTAAAGAGTCTCTCTCTTGGAGCTGCTATAACTGCATTACATGTTTGGATAAATGACCTGTCCAAGACTTTGGAATCAGGAGAGGAACTTCCACCACTGCTTGGAATTAACACTGGGCATGGAAAACACAAGTTTTCAGACATAGGTTTGGCGAGTGTGCTCGAATCACATTTGAAAGAAATGGATGCTCCATTCCATGAGGCTCCAGATCAGGCTGGCTGGTTTTTGACTACACAAGTGGCAGCAAAGTCATGGCTGGAGTCCAAGAGGTCACCTGAATTAATTGCTGAATAATTCTTTAGAACTCTGTATGGTTTTAGGTGTTTCCACAAAGGAAAGGCTCTTCATTGAAAATGGTTTTTGGATTCACTACTTCATTTCTACGCATTTTCCTTTGCCTTGCGCGGAAATTTTGTACTTGTGAATTTTAGAATATAATATGTTTAATTCAGATGTCTTATAGAGCAATGGAAGACCTCCTACTAATATGTTGGTGTGGAATATATAGTGGTTAGATTTCCTCTTAGCTGCTTAATGACGTAGGAAGCTTGATCTTCCAATTATATTATGCTCACAAATTAACTCTTGCTTAGCTCTCTTTCATGAGATATCATGCGAAGGACATTGGGGTTGCTTCGTACTCAATCACAGTATGCGCAACATTAAATCTAGACTACTTCCATCATGCATAATGCTTGTAGGTGTTTTCTTTTTTCTTTTTCTTTTTTTTAATTTGATCAAAGATTTCTCCTTTCAAGGCTTAAAGTGCAAAGGGTTTTTGCATCTTCTAACTAGTGTGTTTCCCAGAATTTGAACTTGTATTCTCTTTCTTCCAAGGGTGACTGGTGAGGCCGCTTAACACCCCAACCAACATCTTGTTGGTTTTCTATTATTGAAATATAGTGAAATATGGAGAACCAAACAACTGGATAGAAGCAAGCAAAGCTTCTATCTCTTCATTTCAATAACTTCAAAAAGACGTTAGCATGGTTCACTTTATTTTTTTATCATGTATTTTCTTGGGCCATTAATGTTGATCTTTTCCAATCAAATTCTCTAGTATGTAGATAACTTAGAGTATATGGTAAAATAGTGATAATTGTTGTTTGTTCTTTGGAAGCATTAACTGTGGTTTGTTACCATCTGGGACCACCAGCAATAGTAAAGCTGAAGACTAGGAAAATTAAAATTTTGGTGATCTAAGGAACAAATTAAAAGAGAGTTGTTAAAGTGTCAATCCAAAAATAAGTTGCCTGTTTCAGGGAAAGTTCTGTATCACAAGGGGTGTTGAAATTGAAGCCTTATTTTCCCAACATTCCAGGAGAACATCACATATATTGCATTTCAGAATATTCCTATACGCAATTGATTTTTGTATAGTAATTGTAAAATTTTGATGGTCACCCAAGTGAGGTAGGAAATTCTTTTCCAAAATCTATCTATTAAGTTAGAAGAAGTAACCCATTTAAGTATCCCATAGAACATCCCACTGTACTGAATGTAACATTAAGGCATCTCATACATACCTTGATCTCCATCAAATTTACTCAAAAGGTGCTAGGACATAAATACTCAGGAGATCAGGTGTATTTTCCTATTTGAATCATTAAAATGTAATGGCAACAGTAAGAACACAAAATTACCACTTCCAATGTACATTTTCTTCTGATTTCTTCAGCTTTAATAGTTTTTCATTCAATGTAGTTATGTAGGGGAATAAATTCCGGTTGTTATTTATATCCTTGGAAGAAGCATGGTAAAGATGATACTTGTAAGTTTCAATTGTTTGTGATGTTAATAACAAATGTGTCCAGTGTATTAGGCTATGAATCCATGATTACCCAGAATTTATTTTTCTATAGCCATCTTAAGTAGATTATACTTTTCAATTTATCGCATATAATCAACCATGGCCTCCTACTCTTTTCCAAGTCTAGGTTATTCATGTTCCTACTGATGCATATATATATATATATATATATATATTCGCCATTTCTGTTCTTTTGACAGTTTTGACTGTTGTGTAAAAACTCACAAAACAATACTCTTATCATTTATTCAAATTTGTAGGAAGACATTGAACACTGCTGTATGTACAGGTCAGATTCCCAAAGGCCCTTGAGGAAATTTATTCCAACAAATCACATCACTGAATTCTGTTTTGTATTTACAAGTAAAAATCACAAGACTTCATTTATATGCACATATATTTTCCTTCAACATTATCCAAATAAAGAATCTTCAATGTTCTTTCATCACCCTGCAGCAATAGTATAATATAAGGCCCAATGTTAGACTTGATAGTGAAAATCTTGAATAGATATAAAGCCAATTTCAAAAGTAATGTTACTTAACCTTTTGGAGGAGATTGTGCTTCTTTTTTTCCTATTATTATCTGATTTTGCTAATGCAGCTTCCTTTTCTCTAGCAGCTGCTTCTCGTTTCATTTTCTTCCACTCTACTTCCATAGCCTTCGTCAGTGCATCAACTTTCTTTGTGAGCATCTGGAAAAACAATATTTCATGTTTTTAAGGTCTATTTAAGAATACAGGATTAAAAAGCTCTATTTAAGATGATGAAATGAATTAGTTACCTTTATTTCATCATCTTTGGCTTGCAAACTACTGTCTTTAACTTCACAATACTTCCTCAGATTGATAACCTCTTTCTGAAGCCTATCATATAGAAAACCTGAGACCACATCATTGCTTCCCAAATCATTACTGGTCTTGCGTTTGGAATCTTCATCCGTGTTGATGCTGGATTCAATTTGTGCTGCTTCTCTTTCATCATCAGTGAACCTATTTAAATTTACCTTTGTGTTCACCTGAACCATATTTTCTTTTTCTCCACTATCGGCTACTTTACTTCTCGATGCCCAGATACCTTTCTTCAACATATTTTCTGCTAGGTCACTACAAGCAACAATGTCTGTTGCTTTTTTATCATTTGGCTTGTGGAAGAAAGAGCTTCCTATGGTAGCTGCTCTTGGTTGTGATGTAGACCTCTTTCTTATTCCACCATTGTTTATCAGGAAACCCAAGATGTTAGGCTTTTCTGTTTTCGGATACCCAGAAGTTGAATTGGAATTAGAGGGGTTACTACATGAGAAATTCTTCAAGCATTCTTCGAGTGTTTTTAACCGTAGCTTTAGTTTATCCTGAAGAGAAAACACTAAGTTAGGTATAACTGAAAAGATGTGTTGAATGTTCATATAGAAGACTGTTGATTAAATACCTTAAGTTGTGCTTCTGCCTTGGCTGTTCTCTCTGATATTGCTAGCTTGTCTTTCAACCGTTGCATCTCTGCCTGCATAACAAACATAAATATTTGATGTTGGTGATCATTGCTTGGTCTGAATTTATTATCTTAAAGGAGAGAAGCCTATTCATTTTTCTGTAACATTAATTAATACTGCTAATTTTCTGTTGATTAAAATCTGCTTTTATATAATCGTAGAGTTATCAGAATCAATGCTATATGAATGATAAAAAGTTAAAAACTCCTCCCTCCATTCCTTGTCACAAGACAAAATTACCTAACTGTCACAAATCAAGAAAACAGTTAATATTAGTTTATGCTTGAAAATTTGTTCCACCTTTCCACTCATGCCCTTAACGAGTACTCCTCCAACTTTTTGTGCATGGGAAAGGATGCTCATTTATTTATCAGGTGGGCCCAGTTTTGGAAATAAAATATTTATTACTCTTAAAATTTTGTAAAATGTCTTGTATATATGAATACCACAACATTCAAATTTTTTTATTTTATTTTATTTTTTTTCTATTTTGAGCCTAAAAATAGACCTGCATAATCCTCCTTTCTTCCAGCCATTGCTTGACAGGCATGACTTTGTCTTTTTCATCCTTCCACTCATTAGCCACAACAGTTGCAACTCTGTTGGCTGAGACTTTTACTCTTGCTAGCTCCCTTTCTAGTACTCTCTTCTCCTCCTGAAAATTTAAGCCAAACCAAGTTACCACATAGATGAACTAGCAAATCATAATATCAGCAAACAAGCTTAGAATTTCAGTAGAACCATAGGATTTGCCTACTTGCAATTCAGAAATCTGTCGCTGATAATCGCGAATAGCATTTGCAGTAGCCCCATTTGATAGAATAACCTCCTCAAGTTCTTGAATAGTTTGGCTAAGCTTCTCCACTTCCAAAACCTTTTGGCGATGGGTTTTCTCTAGGATTTTGTTCTCCTCCTGTATATATTTGGTAGTTGTAAATTGGTTGAACCATTTACAACTTCAGAACTGAAATCAAATATGTAAAAGGAAGAATAGAATATCATGCCTGGCATATCTCAATCTGTCTCTTCAGGTCAAAGTTCTGATTTTGAACTTCCTCCACTATCAAGGCTCTTTCCAATGCACTTCTCAGAATCCTCTCTGCTTCAAGCAAAGCTGACTCTTTTGACTTTGTAAGTCTCTTCAAAGCTTTCTTATCCTCTTGTAATGCTGAAATCTAAAGCCAAGGACAGATTCTAGTACTGTCAGTATTTGCAATTTACCCATGCTATTTTATGTGTGTGTGTGTGTGTATTTCAAGTCATCTTTTGCTGAAAATTTTGTTAGGTGTACTACCTCATTCTTATACATTTTAATCTCAGCTTCAAGAGGAGCAATGATGCTCTCAAATGGAACAGAATCATCATCCTGTTGATCTTCATGTAACCTTCTGAGAGCTGCTTCTGCAGCATATTGTGCAGCCTGTGCATCTTTCTTTTCATCGGCCAGTTTCTTGATTTCAAGATTCTGCATATGACCATATTTTGACAAGATTCATGTTAGAGTCAGAAATGTTGGCCATTCTTCCAATATATATTTTTAGTTCAATGACACACCTTGTGTTCAATGAGATCCTCAGTAATTCGAAGTTTTTCATCCAGTTTATTTACTTTGGTTCTCAGCTGAAATTGGAGTAAGAAGATTCACAGGAAATATCAGTGGTAATACAGAAATTTTTATACTTTTTGTTCTCTTCCAAACAAGTGTGCATGAAACTGAATCTGTTTCACATCCTTTTCTCACAAAAGCACTCCTCTGGTTCTATTTATAAATTACTCATAACATGTTTAAGTGGAACCAAAAAAAAAAAAAAAAAAATCCTTAAACCTTATTAACGCAGCGTAAAATTTAACAATTTTCTAAATTTACCCCTATTTAATATACAATATATCCCATAAGAATAGAGTTTACATAATAATAAATAAAGGTTAAAATTGTACATTCATATGAAAAATTTAATGAAGTGACTTATAAATAGGACCTAAAAATTTTTTCTCTCTCTACTTTATAAATAAGACTAGAGGAGTGTACTTTGGTGAATCATGCTTCAAGCTGCTTTGTACTATAGTAGGTAATCATGTTTCCAAGTTTAAATTATAATTGGTGTTCTGTGTGATATGGAGATTGCGGATAAACTAGCTTTGAAAGATATACCTCTCCTATAGCCTTATCTTTAAGAGCTTCATTTGACCTTAAGGCCTTGATTTCACCCTGGCATGTGGCTAGTTCCTTGACTTTGTCTGCAATAATGAAGTCAAAATTTATCATCACATAGACAGTTGACTTGGAAATAGTACTAAAAAGTAAAAACATCATTCTCATAAAGTTTTCATCTCTTCCGTTATCACTCCCTCACTTGGTGGTATATTCAATCAGTTGAACAGATACAGAAGAAACTAGTGGTGGGGTTAGGTTTTAGATGGCCAGAGGTCTATTGTGCACTATTTATCTTGACCCTAACATATGAAATGTAATGTCAAATAACAGAGTGCTGAACAGTTTTGGCAATATTATAACATTAAGTAAGTAAATTTGACTATAATCTAACACAATTTTCTGAAGTTCCATTCATGTTCAAGAACCTGAACAAGACTCTGGAAAACCAGAAGTGAGAGAAAATGATGCAGAAAAGAGAGAAGAACAAGAGAAAGAGAGAGAGATGATATGAACCTTTGAGCTGGTTTTGCAAACGATCAATTTCAAGCACAGCTGGGTCTGCCTGATGAACAAGAAGAAGCTCTTCTTTAACATGTTCTTCGTAGCCTCCCATTTTGCTTTCTTTCTTTGAAACTGAAAGAAAATGCAGAGACAGGTTCTTACAGATGAACACATGGAGTTTGTAGGGTTATATATATAGAAAGTATTTATGTTTTGGTTTGGTTATTGGTGGTGAAAAAAAAGGACAAAAGTGCTAAGTCCGAAATCTCCAACAACAAATGGAGAGGCTGAGTGGGTAAATTAAATTAAGTATGATACAAGTTTCTTCTGTCAAAGATGATATGTAAACTCATTCGTATAGAGAATTGACCTTAATGAAACGACCTTCCCCTATATTGAAGCAAGCGTGACTTAGCTTCGAGTAAGATGTAAAAATTTCTGAAATTTTTATTATTTTGGTCTACTAAAATTTTTTTTTACTGTTACCCAACTGTTGGGAGATTTGTCATAGCCTAGGTGATGACAATGACTTAGGGTAGGTCTTCTAAAAATTTCTGGAGTTGATTTCATTACCAGTTTTATTTTTTAAAAAATAATAATAAATGTGGTTTGTAAAAAAATGGGAAATTTTTTTAAAATTCCCAATGCAAAATTTATTGTTCAAATGTACTTGAAATTTGTTTCAGGTGCACCATATTTTTATCTAGTGCGACTATTTTTCATCTATTTATGTGCAACCGATCTTCAACAATATACAAAATAAAGAATATTTATATATAGTTGAAGATATATTACATATGACTAAAAAAGAGTTACATGTGCTCAAGCCTCAAGGACCTGGGTCCTTAAATACTTTCAGCCAATAAATTTTGTGATGAGAGATTTTTTTTTTGACAATTTTCTCTTAGAAAATTCATAACATTATAATTTGAAGAAAAAAAAAGTAATATTTGAATTGGGAATTGATATGATGAAAAATAAATAGAAATGGTCATAGTCTGTCTATATCAATGGAAACAAAACAGCAATAGGATTTTTCAATTGCTTAAGCGCTAAAATAGTGCTTATATCATTCCCTTCCCTAAAGTCAGTCACTAATAGATTGTATTTCTAACTACGGAAAGATAAATGAACAGTTCATGACTCTACTTTAATTTGAAAGCAATGAACTAAAAGTGGCTTCAAAGAATAAATTTATATATTTTCACATTTATATATCATTACCCAACTTGTCAATTAATGCCATCTTTGCTTAAAAGTATAATTTCAATGAAAAATTTAAAACTTTTTTCTAAGCACATAGCTCCTACTTGGTAATACTTGGTCTGCACATTTACAGGTTTACACATGGCGACCAAGGAAGATTTCACCAACTACTACTACTACTACTCACTTCAAGACAAAATAAATAATAAATAACTCTTAATAATATAATCAAATCAGTTCAATTGGATTTTAGTGATATGATTATAAATAATTTCTCTGTTGAACTGTGTTGTTACTAACTCTTGTTTGATGGTGATGCGGATGAAAGTGAGATGCATCTAAGCCTTAATTATTTTAATTATTTTGAGTTAGGTCAATAATTGAGAAAACGTTTTCTAGATTAATAAGCAGTAGTAGTTTTTTTTTAATATTTTAGGATGAAATATTTATAAAAAAAATGCATGTTCTCTAGAAAGGAGCCGGGTACCATTTTTGAACAAAGGCATAATTGGAAGCTCAAATATGAATTTTGTAGTTAATTATCTACTCAGTCTGCTGAATCTTATTAAACCTAAACATTTATTTTGTTTGTTAGTTTTGAAATGTCTGTGTGTGTATGTGTGTGTTTTTTTTAATGTTTGTTTATTAAACTTTGAAAATTTAAATTATACTCTATAACCTCATCTTTCTAAAATATTCTAATATAATATTAGATTATATATCAATTTATAAATTAAGTAAATAAGTTTAAAAAAATAATAAATATACGAGATAAAGTAGATTATTGTTTTATATTTAGAATCAAATACAACCTTCAATTAGTTCTTGTACTAAGAATCGGAGGAGGGAGTATATGTTTTATTTTTATTAAGAATGTGATAAACAATTGACTGAGGAATTGATGATTTCTGATTGTTTAATGTTGAAAAATTAGAGAAACTAACCTTAACATATAGTATTAGATAGAAAAAAGGCATCATAGTATTATTCGAAGATGATTAACAAGAAGCGTCTACCTAAAATGATAGTTCCATGGAAAGTGATTGCATCGTTATCCATCTCTCTCTTGAATAATATAATTATTTTTAGTTAATATTTATATATATTGATGGTAGATATAAGTCTTGATTAATATTATGATTACATATGTTTATTATTATTCTGGCCAGTTATAAAATGGTTATGAAACGAAAACAGAAGAGAAGCAATATTCACAGGAAATACATATAAATGTTTTTTAATATATTCAATGAGAAAAAATAGTACATTAAAACTCTAACAAAATACCATTTAAATTTATGAAACCCCAAAAACATCTGTTAAAACTTATAAATTACAAAAAAGTGACATAATAAGAATATGGAATTTTAAAATTTGTTCATTTTTACCACCTCAAATATTTTAATTAAAAAAGAAGAGAAAAAAGGCACCCTTGTGACTATCAGAGCTCTGGCACCGATGGCTATTTTTTTAGGGGAGTGGACTATATGTGTTATTACGCACGTGCTCATATATATATTAAATGGTTGCTTAGTTAGTTAATGGTTAAAGTTTTAGGAACCAACTGAGGTAGGTTCAAATCTCACTTCCACTACTTGGCTCCATATTTTCTTAGAGGGGGGATAGTCCCCTCCCCCAAAAAAACAACCTTTGGTGGCTAGTTGGTGTGCTTTTTTTTTTTAAAATTAAAATATTAATGATATTTTGATAAAAACACACAAACTTTAAAATTCAAGATTCTTACATTGTCACTTTTCCGTTATTTATAAATATTAACAAACTTTTTGAGGTTTATAGATTTAAATTGTATTTTATTAGAATTTTCTCTTTATTTTTTTTTTCATATATTGCAATTTTATCAAGAAAGTTAGCGGAAAGAATTTTAGGTATATTTGATTATGACTAACTCGTTGAAGTACTCATACAAGACCGCATTACTAAAACGGACCCAATCACGCTGTACAACATATCCATCATTACCCCATAAATGGAGAAGAGGAAGTGAATAGACATATTTTGTTACCTTGAACCCTTGTGCATCACACACACACACAAAGTTAGTTGTGTTTCTTCCTCTATTGATGTATCCTTTTTTTAATGAGAGGATACGTTGTATCGGTTCAATGATACAAATTAAAATGATTAAAAAATATCACAATCATCTATTTAATCTTTTATATTATTTATATTTTCACTCAGTATAATTGGATTTCAGTCCTAATCCACTAAGAGTGAACTAGATGTATTCCAATATTATCAATAAAACATTAAGGAGGAACATTTAATTCAAATATTTTTCTTATAACCTTTGGGCCATTTGGTGTTTGACATTTTTTTCTAAATCCTATTACTAAGTAACTGAAATCCCAAGCAACAGATTAAATCAAATCAAGATTTTGCGATCAAGATATCTCCCAGATGTCTTTTTGTAGAAGGTGGGAGCCAATCCCGTACTAGACAAATACCCTTCCTTACATTTAAGTAAGAGCTTGTTTGAGTTGGCGGTGAGAAAGTCCATTCACACAAGTCGAGACAAAAATCTTCTCACAAACTTATCTCATATACCATAAATCATATTGAGGCTGTTTGGATTAGCTTATGGAAGAAGCTCTATAAATGTTTATGAATTGTGATTCACGGAATACAAAGTAACTACAAGGTAGCTTTTACGGTCTACGAGATAAATATGTAGAGAAGATTTATCCTGATTTACGTGAATCGGGTTTATATAATAAACTCAATTTACAAAAACTCATCAAAACAGCCTCATTAAAAAAGTATCTTTAACTGCTAATCTATACAGACACTAAAATATCTTTCATTGAAAAAGTGATTCTGTGATTGCGTTTAAAATTGGGCTTCAATTGCTGGATTTCAAGCGCATGAGAAGGGACTTAACCAAAAATGGTCCATTCTCATTTCTAAAGCAAAGAAAGATATTTTTGAACACACTAATAAACATCTTCAAAACAGAAGGCTTTTGGTGGGGTTAGACAAAAAACTCTTCAGCCCACATCAAATTCTTATTCATTGATTATTATTGCTTATATTAGTCTAAAAAAAGGAAACAATATTTTAAGAGATAACCTTTTTCCGATTTGATTATACATTGGGTACAAAATAACATTAATAAACAAAATATAAGGATGGATTAAAAATAAAGGTAATTTTTCATAAGACTAATCCTCGTATACCGTTAAAAATATTAAAACTAAATTAGATTATTAATAAATAATAATAACTTTAATTTTATCATAAAGCCTTAACTGACTGCCTCCCACTTTATATAAAGATCTTTCTTTTAATGAAAACTATATATATATATATATATATATATATATATATATATATATATATATATATATATATGAAGATTACATCTTACCTCAATGTGAAAGAGTGATAGATGTCATATTCTTGATGGGGTTGAAGTTTACCCCTTACCTCAAAGCTACCATCATACGAAATATTTTATCTAATTAATGGATCCTCTAAAGTGTTTTTGCTTTTGAGCTAGCCAAATTATTCATACTTTACAAAGAATGCAGTAGTTTTAATAATTAAAAGAAATAAAAGGATAAATGGGAAAAATATCTCTTATTGGAGACTTTGAGAACTTCAAAAGAAAACGAAAAACAATTCAATTGATCTGAAAAATGTTAATAAAATAGAGTTTATTAAAGAATTTTAAATTCTTTCGGTACTCTTTATCAAGGCATTATAATTCAATAATATGATGATGTCGGAAATAACAAGACCCATCTCAAAATGAAAATAGCTGAGACTCCATTAAAAGACTTAACACCTAATTATAAAAAATTGAAGGGACCCACTTACATAAACTCATAAATATCTAGATTATAGGGAGAATGACTTAAAAATATTTTGGGTGTAAATTAATTGTCAAATGTTACCACGCGTGTAAATAATTTTTTGTTGTGTTGTGTGTAACTAATTTTCCGTTGTGTGTAACCAATCTTCCGTGTGTGCATAAATCTTTCCTACGAATATGCAAACATCTTCCGTTGTGTGTAAAATATCTTCCGGTTGTGTACAAAATATCTTCCATCATGTATAACAAATTTTCTATAATAACATTTGACAATTTACCCACAGGATATTTTAAAACAATTCTCCCTAGATTATATGCACCCCCCCCAAAAAAAAAGACCTGAATTAATCTGATCACTGCTTATTTATTGAGAAATTAATATTGGGTTGGGTAAATCAAGTTAAACCTGGAATCAAGATCCCACATGTGGAAGGCATCTTTTAGAAATTACACGTTGCTATTAATAAGAAACTAATAGCATGTATACGTATGTGTAGAATTTTAGTTCTCCCTCCAATCTTTAACACAAGAGCCTCATAACTGATTTGTAGATATTTAGAAAATTAATTAATTTAGTTATTCGTAATAAATATGTATTAAATTTTCTAATATTTCATCTTTAATCATATACATTAAAACTACAATTTCATGAAGAACTTCTTAACTTGTGCAATTAATATAGGGATGCTTGGATACTCTAAGAAAATAATTATAAATTTGAGATATAAAACAGATTGATGTAATTATATTTAAGATTAAAATTAAACCCTATCTTATTTCTATATACTCCCTCCAGTCCTTTTTAAACAATTTTCTTTCTTTTGAGGTTGGTCTTTTTTATAAATAATTTTTTTTTTCTTGAGGTTGATCATTTTTATAAGCAACTTTCTCCTTGTGTCTCAAAATTTAAACTACTTTTTCTTTTTTTATACCTATCAAATATACATCTTTATATTAATTACCCCCACTTAGCACTAATTCTTTTTTATTTACTCATTTATTACATATTCTATATCATATTTTATACTCATACTCTCTCATATTGGTTACTCATTCTCTCTCCTATGCTATTTTTATAAATATGGGCATATTTAGAAGAAATATGATATTTTTAACATATTTATTTTTTTTAACTAATCTTAACCGCCAGTCTATTTTACGCAATAAAAGTTACTTATAAAAAAAATCAGAAAAAGTTCTAATAAGGATTGAATGGAGTATCATGTTTCATCCCCCAACTAATTATTGGCTAATTTCAATGCATGCATTAATTAACTATTGGCTTATCATCTCTTTAATTCACTTACTCTTTCCCTAAATAAGGATGTTTTTTTTAAATAAATTGTATTTTTTCTTTAAATTTTTCGCTTATAGTCAATTTTAACAAAGTTTTCAATCTTCGCAATTCAATTATTTATATCTTATAAAATCAGATTCCGAGGGAGGAATAACAAAACTTTGTGCTAGGTATAGGTTAGGCCACAAACATTGTGTTTGATTAATTTAATAGAGTTTAACAATAATATAATTAGAGTGGGCTGATAATCCTCCATTATGGAAAAGGAAGAATAAGAGGCAATGCCTTTCCTTTTCCTAAGAGGTTCATTCAATTTTGTTGACAATTGGAAAAAAAGAATACTGCCAACCGACCAATGAAGGAAGCTGACAAAGAATCTATTCCAAGGCAAGGCCATCCCCCAATTTCCCATCCACCACCCTCCTCATAATTACTATTTTGCCCCTCTCTCATCTCCCTTTAATTAATTAATGGTCCTCCTTATAATTATTATTTTGCCACTTGATCCCCATTCCTTATCTCCCCCCTGATAAAGCCACACCCCCTCATGTTTGATTTTGACATGCCACAGAGGAATTAGGTTACACTTTTTTTATTCCTAAAAATTTAAATATATGAAATTTTTTTCATACCCAAAAGTGTTAATATAAATATTTTAGATTTAATTATATTATAATATTCACATATGAAATGAATCTTATTTTCTTACTTTTTCTCCATTTATATTATTAATTCTTTAACAAGGATAGAGATTACTTGTTAATTAAGAAGGATCTAAACAGTATAATATAGGAAACAATAACTGTCAAGTGAATAGGGAATAAATGTTTAGCAATATGAATCTCTTGTCATTTCTTATATTAGAACTTATTATATTATTTACTAATTGTGAGATTTGTTTATAATTACATTCTTTTCTTGATATCTTATACTTCCTCATGTCCTTTTATATAAAACATTCTTTTATAATGGTGGTCCTTAATATAAAGAATAAATTCTTTTTGTCTAAAATTTTAAACTGATTTTTTCATTTTTTCCCTCATTAAATATATATCATCATCTCTCTTCAATAAATTTTCATTCATTATCTCTAATTTTAAATAAAGGTAGAATTAAAAATTAAGATACAAAATTACACATTTATTACTTTTAACTAACATTTTAAATCTTATAATTTTGATAGCGGTTCTTTATAAAAAGGACACAAAGAGTAATGATTTTTCATATATGTGTGTGTGTTTGTACCTTATCTTTGGTGGACTTGTTTAACTAGTGGAATTAAAGTAATGGAAGGATATTGTATAAAAAAAAAAATAGTCATGGAAGGATAATTTGGGAAACATGTGACTTTTATAAACCAAGTGGCATGTGGGGCAAGCAAACTTATTTCCCATACAGAATCTTTCAGATATATATAATACAATCCAACAGTAAGAAACTCCTTATATATACGAAATATACACCAACCTCTCTCTCTCTCTCTCTCTCTCTCTCTCTCTCTCTCTATTATAGCTAGATGCCGCCATCATCATCCATGAATGTTCCAGAAAAGCTTGTTCAATACAGATACTACATCATCATAGCACTAGCAATATCAATATCCTTATCCTTGCTTCTCGTATATGCAGCCCCCAATATTGTGACCATTTTGGCTTACTTTTGGCCTCTCTTTGCTTCCACCACTGTCTTCTTGATCGCCATCATAGCTTTTGGAGGCGTTTCCAAGTTCTCTTCTGATGAATCTCATGGTGAAAAAGCAGGGGAAGGCCTCTTAGATTACGTAGCAGGAAGACCAGAACATTATTCTGAGGATCATCATCAACTTCGAACAAATCTAGATTGATGTTTGTTGTTGTTCCAACGTACGTCTTAATTGTTGTTGTTGTTGTTGTTGTTGTTGTATCATCATATGTATAAATCTCTTATCACTAAAGTGGTGACAGAAACTTGAAGGTATAATGGAAATAAGAAAAGCCTGAAAATTTTCTGGAAATGATGATGACTAGTGATAAAGATTTTAGCTTTATCTGTTCATATATTGTTCTTTGATCATGTGAATTTGCTTTGGCTGAAATACAAAGGTTTCTCTGAAGTTCTGACATGTTCATGTGCATGCAAACAAATAGCTTCTTGTCCTCATTAGTTTTTTTTGCCCCATGCATAGTTTTTGATAATAATCTCACTTCCTTTTTATCAAGCTTTCCTCTTATTCTTAATATAAAACATATTCATCTAATTTAATTAAATTAAAAAAATAAAATAAATTAATTATTATGACATATATTTTCTAAAACATATTAATCTTTTTCCTTAATTCCCTCATTTCTCCTCCTCATTCATTATTGTAAAGTGAGCGTCAATAGAAGTATTAGTAATAAGAATTAGCAACTAATCTATCATGTTTTATTGTCTGAAACCGGGAAAAAATGGAAACTTGAATATCCTTTAATTGTTATTAGCAGATCATAGTTTTACATGTTTCAGCTTTGAAGTGGGTCAAACAAATAATCTAAAGGGGTAAAAAGTGTTTGAGTTTTTGAGCGGATGAATATTATAGGCGATGGACTTCAATTTATGGAATTTCAAGAAGCAAAAAGAAGAGTGGACCAAGTTGAGTAATCAGATCGAGATGAATATAATCAATCATATTTTCAGAATTTGGAGAACTTAAAAATTGCGGCTGGGCCTAAAAGGTAGTCGGAAATTGATTGAACTAATTAAATTGCAAACATAAAATAAGATCGGTACATCGGATAGTGGCCACAAGTATTCAATAAAATGACTTTTGTTTTTGGCCAAGTAGTTGAAGTTTAAAAAATACAGCTTTTGATGAATCGTCACTTTGCTTTATATAATTTCCTTGATTTTATTTGATTGTTGTGAAACCTTTTTGAGAAGGAGAAAAAAGCTTTTAACAGAATTAACCTTGTCCAAGTGGCTCTGCACTTTATATATAGTATCCAGTTCCTAAAGTTTATTAAAATTCAAATATTCCTCTGTTTGAAACTTGTTCAAAAGCAAGTCCTTTTAATATTCTTGGTTAAACAAAAAATTTATGCAGCTTTTTTCTTATCAATGAAAAAAACAGAGAATCTAATTGTATTAAAACAAATTAATCAAAATTTTCTATTGCTAATGTAATTATAATAACTGCTACTCTCTTTGCTTACATGCATATCTCAGGTCAAGATGAGACACAACATTAAAGATCAGCTTCAGTCAAAGTTCCTGATTTATCAAAGTCGAGTTTCCTAAAAGCCTCCATCACAATAGAAATATCTTGTTGGCTGATCCTTCCCATTTCCTTCAACTTGTATACAATGAACTCTGCAGCGCTGAGAAAAAAAATATATACACATTAATTAAAGTAAGTTTCCTAATATGATAGAATAATCAAATGCTATGTACTACTATATAATACTATGATCAAGACAGATATAGGAACTTGCCGTAATATAAGATGAGCCACTACTAATTACCTTCATCATATAATGGTTATACTATATAAGGTGAAATCACAAAGTTCTAATCTTTCAGGTAAGGACTAAGGAATTTATTAACTGACAGTTTCCATCTATGGCAAAATACCACTGAATCACATGTAAAAGGGACATATTAGAAATTAAATCCCCTAACAGAGAGGCTTCCTTGTGGCTTTCCCAGTTGTACTACTCCCTCCCCTCCCATTCCTGTTATTGGACATTTTTTAATTAACTGATTCACACATACTAGAAAATGATAATAATTCGTTAAATCTATCTTAAAGAAGTAAAATTTTCCAATTTTACCTCATCTTTTTATACCAAAAAGTGGTGAGTTGAATCCTAGGGCTCACTAAGGTTAAAACATGCCTTCACCTTCTGAGATTAAAGAGGCTAAAAGAGAAATCGCTAAAAGTCATCATATTGAAAATTAGATTTGATCTTACAATCGTATGGGTTAGCAAACTCCTTATCTATTAGACCAACTTTTGTTAGCTTTGACTTTACCTCTATTAATAAGGTTTTGAAGGAGAGAAAGAAAAATACGAAGAGCCACATATTCAAGCATTAATTATTAGGGTAAACTTGGTAAAATAAGTATTAATGATTCTTTAAGTGACTTCCATTATGAACCAAATAATCCTTCAAAAAGTTGCCCTATGATAGGCGCCAGAGGGAGTATATATAACAGTAATACATCAAGCTATATAGTTTTTCTTTGTGGCCTATATACAAGATTATATATATAGATATATATCCCTCGGCATGCACAGACAAAAATTCAGGTATATAAACTAAACTAAGCACATATTTGGTGTAGGAATTATAACATTGCCTTACCTAACAACATTGTCATGATCAATATCTGCAGCCTCAAGATCAGAGCGTACTAGTTTTCTGGAAAGAACAGTTTTGACCAGAGATTTTTGTCTATCTTCAGTGTAAAGTTCAGCTAGATAATAGAAAAACTGAGCCAAGCAAATAGTGCTACTCAATATCCAAAATACAGCAAAACCACGTCCAATACTTGTGGAGAAGCTCTTATCACCATACCCTAAAGTAGTAACAGTAGAACAAACACAATAAAAGGCATCCACAATCTCAAGATTCTCAACCAAACACAGAAAAACAGTTCCTATAATCATGAGGACTACAAGAACAGCTGATGCTATGAAGAACTTGTACTTCACTTTGTGTGCCTCCACCTCCATGAGAAGCTCCGAGGGACTCACTTTTTCGCCGACGTGGATGGCCTTAACGAAGAGGATTTCTTGCTTCTCAAGGAAGTAATCTGCTGCTTTGCTCATGATCATCCCTACAAGAGCCATTCCTGTGAAGACATAGATACATGCAAGAAGTTTGGCCAATTTGCTGTTTGGAACTAGGTCACCATAACCAACCGTCGTCATAGTAACAACACAGAAGTAAAGGGCATCAAGGAAGCCATTGGTCTCTATGCCCTTTATTTGATGCCTTATGAGGAAGAAGGCTAGAGTTCCTAACCCTAGGTAAGCAGTTAGCGATAGGACTAGTTTCATGGATTTGAATTGTTCAGGATCTAAGTTAGATAATGGTGGAGGATTTTGATGAATCATATCTTCTTCTTCTTCGTTGTTGATAACATTATTCTCAGAAGAAGAACCTTGGCCATGGCGGCTGGGACGCCTTCTTCTCTGTAGATCATTCATCTTCTCATTGAGATAAGAAGTATGAGTTCTAAGCAAGGGTTCTTGTTCTGGTTTTTGTTGAATCTCAACATGATCCCCCATCAATCAATCAATCAATTTACTGAACAAAAAGTTTCATATAAATCCTGAGGAACCAGGGATATAAATTAGAAGGCAGTAATGGAGTGCGTGTATAGGGAAAAAACGTGAAGAAAGATCACGGAAAATATACTTTTCGAGTATATTTATATAAATCAAATCATGATATATTTAAAAAAAAAAAAATCTACTAAGATCTCATTATATCATCTTACTACTAATATCCCACATCAGCGGCTACGTGGGGCTAAATATTAGGAACAAACTTTGACAGTATAGCAAACTCTATTAATTTTATTTTTCAACTGTAATTATTTCCTGAAAAATGTAATAGTAATCGTTATCCCTGTTTAGAGAATCGAACCGGATCGGATGGTCGGACAGGTCGAACCGTCGGCCGGTCATTGAAGCGGGCCGGATATATACGTTGGACCGTTTTTCTGATGGAGCCATTTTGGACCATCGTTTAATTGTTTTTGAGCCGGAAACCGGACCGATTTTTCAAAAGCCGTCCGGTCCAATAAAAAATGCAAAAAAAAAAAAAATTTTGCTCCACATTTTTTTAAAAAAATTTGATGTTGCAAATTTTTTTTTTTAAAATGGCATATAAATTTTAGACATGTTACTTTATTTTATTTATATTATATGTTATTAATTTTAATAATTTGGTTTGTTACAAACTATTTTATAAAGATGCTTTTGAAGAAAAAGCCAATAAGGTTCATCCTCAAGCTAAGGATGAAATTGGAAGCACTGAAATTGGAGTTGAATATCTTGATTTTGGATCATTTTCTCAAGAAGATTATTACGTTGATCACTCTAGTTCTATTTATAAGTCCTTTTTAACTAAATCTCACATACCAAGGAGACATAATTAACTCAATGATTATGGGGTAAATTTACAACTATGCCTTCATTTATGAATGAGTACTTTTTAACTCTTGTTTCTCTATCTATCTTTAAATTATTTCTTCATTTATACAATAAATAGAGGTAAAATTGTCATAATCTCATTTATTACACTGAAACTGAACTTATAAATAGAACCATACTTTTTGGTCAAAAATGACTTATAAATATAAATAGGATCATAGTGGTATGATATAAATATATTTCAAGAAACTTATGCTTAAATCAATCAAAAGCCATCAATATTTGATAAGTCATAAAATCATTATTGTTAGTATATTTTGTTAGGTTGATGATTGACTTAATATTCTTCTTTAAATAGTATTTTGTGACTTTATTAACTTCCTATGAAATTATACTAAAGATTAATTGTAATATATATATATATATATATATATATATATATATATATATAATTTTTAAATTTAATTATTATATCACCGGTCCGATTGAACGGTTCGACCGTTTCAACCGGTTGAACCATGACCCGCTTACATTTCCGACTCGACGTTCGATCCGACTTTTAAAACATTGATCGTTATTATAAAAAAAAATAAAAAATAGTAACTGAACGTTGTCGGCTAATTAATGAGGCATGTCTCAACAAAAAGACTGTTGGGTGAACCTCTTCATTAGAATGCTTCTTCCTTAGTTATTGATTTAGCTGGTAAAGAATTCTCCTAGTTATCAAGGTCATTCTCTGACAACGTTATGGTTTAAAATGTTTGCCTGAGAATTGTTTTTTCTTAATAAATTCTAGATGTTAATTGCTGCAATTGTTCTAATTCTATACTATTTTTTGCAAAACTGCTGATAGTCCTGAAGGTTACTGCTTGATATATTAAAAAGCCCTGTTATGCTTATTTGTTAGATCAAATCAAAATTTAGTCTTTTTTGTTCATTGAAGAGTTCAGTGATTTCAGATTTGTATGTTTTCTTCGATGAACAGATAAAAAGATACTAATTATTACTGGGATCTATAATCAATGGCATCTGTAATTCTAGCAAATTCAGATCTGAGAAGACAGAAATTTTTTAACTTCAAACTCCTCTGGAAAAGATCGATTAATCTTGACTCTTGAGAATGCATGATAAGCCAAACACACACACAGTCTTAATTCATAGCGATACAACAAGTAGGCAGAAGAATAAAAGAACATCTAGATGAACTTTTGGTACCTGAGATTTATTTTTCCAATTGATTCATAAAAGAATTGGTTCTACCACATAGGCAAGTTACTGTAAAATTGGATCTAGAAAGAACAACTCTTTTTTTTTTCTCCTAGAAAGTGCCACCCAAAAATTTCTCTGCAGCTTCCAAGTGGACATTTTCAGACCTTAAAGCAGCACTTTCAAACCTTAATTAATTTTTTTCTTTCATTTCAATTTTTCATATCCACTCATGTGCACAGTGGAGCACTAAAGGAGATATCCAAAAATTATAAAGCGTCATTTGATATCTCCTCATTTAATGTAAAACTTCACACATTATTGATATGAACTTAATTCTGATACCACCTATAAACTTTATTAATTATTAAAATTGTTTACCACTCACGGTTTTAAAATATACTAAGAGGGAGGTATCTAAGCTCTCTTATAAGGTATTGTTGTTTGTCCCTGACCAATATGGCTCTTATACTATCCCACATATAATCACAAACTAAGCAAAACTTTCCCATTAGTCAAAATTCTATAAAATATTTAGACCATTATACAAGTAAGGCCAAAATGACCTTGATCTTCCAGTTCACTAGTTGAGCGAGTGAATTCACCTCGTCAACATTGACCTTTGGATAGGGGTGTTCATCACTTCCATCCCGTCCTGATCCGGTCATTTTGGGACGGGACAATTCCGTCTTGAATTTTATTGGGATGGGACAAAATTATTATTAGGATAATATGAGATTTGAGATTGGTTTTGTTCCATTCTAACTTTTTGCCCCGTCTTTGAAATCATGTTAATATTAGTTCAATATAACATATTATATATCTAATAATTTTATCTTTATACTAGAATATCTAATATTTTTATTAAAGATATAATTAATATCTTTTTTAGATAGATTTTGGTTATACATTAGTTATTATCATATAATCTTGTTAGTTAGATTTTAGTGATATAAAAAATATTATCACATATTGGTTATATTTTTAATACAATATATAAATATTTAAGAAAACCTCATAATCACTTACACGCAATCTTTGTTCACTCTACTCCCTCTTGGTCTCTCTTGCCCCTACTCGATTAATTCTCTACAAAATATTATAAATATTTATCATTACCACTCTTATTAAGTTTAAGTTTAAATGATTTCTTTTTTATTATACTTTCTATCTAAAAATGATAAAATAGGATCATTACATATTTGTATAATATAGTTTTAATCATCTAGGTTCAAAGTTCTACTCATACTCATAAATTTTAGTTTTTACAAGTTGATAAAAAAGGAAAAAATTGATGATCTATATCCTTAAAAAAAATAAATAAACATCCCATTTCCGTCCCGATTCTGATTTTGTCCTGGTCCTTTTGGGAACAGGACATGGGATAGCTTTACTATCCTGTATCCTTTGAGGGATGGGATCTGAAATAATTTTTTCTAGCTTGAACAAATGTAGATATATACAAAGACCTAATAATAGTTAGGTATACCTACTAATAATTTGTAGTTATTATTTGACAGATTAATTCAGGACCGATATCATTAATAAAGGGATATATAGTCTATGCGATAACTGATAAGGGATAATCTACATCGAAGTGTCTGGCGAGAAATAAAAATCCAAGTGGAATTAAGTGATCTCAAACTTAAAATAAATGCGTAGTTGTTTTTTATTTCTTTTTAAATCATAAATATATAGAAATTAAAGAAGTCGAATATTTTTTTTATCATTATTTAAACTCCATCTGATCGTTTCAATTAATCGTCTTGGTCATTTAAATTATATATTTTATAATGAAAATCCGGACTGTCATGAGGAATATAAACCGATAGAATAGCTAGTGCACTAGTAATTGGAAAAGATCAAAATGAAAATTTTTCTACACACAAGGACAATACATGTCGGGATATAGATGCCTGAATTATTGGCAATTATTAGGCTATTAATTCCAAGTTGTTGAGGTTCTTTTCATCATGCTATGATCTTTCCAGAAGAGGGACCCTCTGGAATTAAAGACACCACACCACGTCGTTGATATTTAATTTTCTCCTATAAATATCGAATATATATATATATATATAGACACACCCTCATTCTCCTGGCTACAATATTTCGGAAGCCTCATATATTCACATTCACACTGTATTTTTTTTCATTTTTATTTTTGTGAGCATATTTTTCTTGGCCTGATATTTTGGTGAAATAATTAATTAGTTCACTTTCTTTCTGGTACATGATAAAAAGAAACACAACAGTGCTTATAATAAAGGTGAGCCTTTTATTTGTCGGAAAGAAAATGATATAGTCTAAGGAATAATGGAATACTCTAGGACACCCATATGAATATATAAAAGGAAATATAATATTAGAACATATGATTATGTATAATATTTTTGAGGTCAGATTGTGATAAGAAAATCTGCTTTCAAGAGAAAAATGTTAATGAAAGTTGTCCTTGATGGAAGTACCACGTAAATTATTATTGTTAAGGTATTGTCCTCTTCACCATGGTACCTTTTGATTGAAATCATTTTATGCATCACACGAAATATAAAAATTAATTATAGTTATTTTGATAATAATATCTTTCTTTACATATATTATATTATTCATCATATATTCAACAAAGCATTAATTTGGTGGCAAGAAAAAACATTAATATATATGCCTTTGAATGATATAGAAGCAATTAATTATTTTTTAAATCTGAAATATAACAATTATTTTGAATACAAAAATAATTACCACAATAATATAGAAATATTCATATGGTAAATAGACATTCACCTTAAATACCAAGAGTTCGATGTATGATATTTTTGGTGATCATAGGTGTGTTACGTTGAACCAACATTATATTCACTAGAACAAAAAAAGTATTTTAGACCAACATATTCAGACCGGTTATTGCGGATAAGGTCTAAAAGAAATATGCGGTGGCAATTTTGTAATTATAAGAAACTTTTGAGACCGGTTTTTTAAAAAATCGGTCTAAAAAATATTAATTAGACCGGTTATAAAAATAACCGGTCTTAATAATAACAGAAATAAAAATTATCTAAAAAGATATTTATTTTTCTAAGTTTTTAGATCGGTTACATATGAAAACCGGTCTAAATTATAGAAAGCTTTAGACCGGTTATTGTCTAAAACCAGTTTATATATTGTAAAATAAAATAAATTAAAACTGCATCTTTTTTAAGACCAGTTACTAGTATAAATAATCGGTCTTAAAGAAGGGACTTTTAAGACCGGTTATACTAATAACCGGTCTTAAAAGTGTTTTTAAGACCGGTTATTACTAAAAACCGGTCTTAAAAGTACGTTAAAATCAAACTCCCGCGTTCTTTTCTCTTAGTTTTACTCTGCTGCTCTATGTTTCTCTTCTAAAAGTTTGATATCTCAGCGGCGATCTTGAGTGATTTTTCCCTTCATTCTCTTGTTTCCTCAATAGCTAAATCTTTGTGGGTAATTTGTTGAAGCCCTATTTCTCTTGAAACATGTATTCGGTATTTCTCTTGAAGCTCCCTATTTTGCTATTTTTGTGCTGCTGTTTCCCCCCTTTCTTTGTTTCTGGCAGTGAACCCTAATCGAAGCTTGCTATTTTGCTATTTCTAGGATCGATTCTTATTTCTGGATCGAAGGTTTCATGAGTTTCGCTTGCTGCTTATCTTCTAGCTCTAAAGTTTACAAGTATCGTCTTTTTTTCTTCAATTCACTTCAACTGAGATTCTGCTTGTTCTTCTGCTTCTGGTGTTTACACATGTATTCTGTTGTAAGTTCAAAATTGTTTAAAATCTGATTATTTTGGGCATTTCATTGAGTCTTGGGGATTTTAGTAATTTTCTATCAAAATTTACCTTCTCAATTTAATTGAATTTCCCCTCTTGGCCTCCATAGCCATGGCAAGACATCAGAAAATAAGGCATACAAAAAACTGAATAAACACTAACTAATTCAAGCAGCTAGTGTTAGGTTGTAGTTGAGATTTTATCAATTTTATGAGCTCATATAACAAACATAAGAAAACTCATATAAAGCTCTTTGATTCACAATTTACCACCAAGGCTTGTATAGCCATATATCTCTTTATCTTCTTACCTATCTCTTCAAAATTTTCCCTGCATGTGTGGTCAAACCTTGGCTTCTTCTCCATTCTCACATGAAAAGCGTAGAGAAAACATTTGAAGCAATAGATGGCTGGATGGTTATACTCTCATCATACTCGCTCCTTCCTTTTCCAGGAGTGAAATATATGGATCATGGTTGAGTAAATGCTAAACAAATGAGTGTTGAATATGATAATGGGGTGAGGGGGTTTTTAGAATTTACTAGAAGGAATGCCGATAATGAGAGTGTGATGTTCTACTGCCTTTGTGTGTAATGTTTGAATGAGAAGCGTTTAAGTGTTGCAGATATACACACACATTTTATTTGTGAAGGATTTTGTAAGACTTATACAGTATGGGTATGGCACGGTGAAGGATTATAAATGCTAAATGCAGCACAACAGGGGGAGTAGCCTTTGTTGATAATGACACAAATCTTGACGATCGGATAAAGGATATTATTCGTGATGTACGAGAAGAGACTTTTGAGCAATCATGTACATACGGTAATATGTGCAATGATGCTGAGAAGCCGTTGTATCCGGGGTGCACAAAATACCAATTGTTGAAAGCAGTATTGAAATTGGTAAGCTTAAAAGCACGACATGGATGGAGTGACAAGAGTTTTTCAGAAATGCTTGAGGCCTTTAAGGACATGCTTCCAGATGATAATGTGATGCCTTGCCGATACTATGATGCTAAGAAAATACTGTGTTAACTAGGGATGAAGTATAAAAAGATCCATGCATGCCCTAATGATTGCATATTGTATAGAAAAGAGCATGAAGAGAAGCATCAGCGTCCGATATGTGAAACCCCCAGGTACAAATCAAATAAGGCCTCTACAAAAGTGTTGTGGTATCTTTCAATCATACCAAGGTTCAAACGTCTGTTTGCTAATGAAATTGATGCCAAAAATTTGAGATGGCATGCAAATGAGAGGATTTCTAATGGAAAACTTCGACATCCTGCTGATTCTTCTCAATGGAAAAAAATTGATCAATTATTTCCTATCTTCAGCGAAGAACCTAGGAATCTTAGGCTTGGGCTTAGCACGGATGGAATGAATCCTTATGGTAGCCTAAGCAGTATACATAGTTCATGGCCTGTTCTGTTGGTAATTTACAACTTATCTCCTTTGTTATGCATAGAACGAAAGTATATCATGTTATCTATGTTGATTTTGGGACCAAAACAACCCAAAAATGACATAGATGTTTACCTAGAACCCTTGATTGAAGACTTGAAAGAGTTGTGGGATGAAGGTGTTGATGTTTTTTATGCGAACAAGAAGGAGATTTTTAAAATGCGAGCCATGGTCTTTTGTACTATAAATGACTTCCCTGCATATGGAAACTTGTCAGGATATAGTGTTAAAGGCCACAAAGCATGTCCGATTTGTGAAGAAGGCACATGCTATCATCAACTTCAACATGGAAGAAAGACCGTTTATCTTGGCCATAGGAGATTCCTTAGACAGGGCCATCCGTATCGTAGATTAAAGAAAGTATTTTTTGGTGGCCAAGAGTTTGAAGATGCTCCCGAGGCATTGACTGGGGAGAAAGTTTATGAAAAGGTACAAAATATCAATGTTATCTTCGGTAAGGCTACAAAGAGTAGAAATGAGAAAAATATATGGAAAAAGAGGTCGGTATTCTTCAATCTTCCATATTGGCGTAATCTTGATGTGAGACACTGTATTGACTTCATGCATGTGGAGAAAAATGTATGTGATAGTATTGTTGGGACACTGCTCAACATACAGATGTTTGATCTTGCTGATCCCTTTCCTGAAGGAGATATTGATTTCATCCGCAATTGTTATGCTGAATTCATCTATGAGCTTTTACAATATTAGTAAGTTTTTTAATCTGATCTTATGTTGTTATAATAATACTTATGGTTTTCATATTTAACTTGGTTTATATCTCTGCTCAGGACAATTGTTAGGATTGGTGATACTAGTTGGTTGTTGATATAGGCATGGGATCACTATTGTAAATTTTCTTCCATTTTTTTTTCATTTTTTCTGTAAAGCTTAGGAATTTTTTCCATATAATGAGAAATTTGTCATTGCTTCTAATTATGAATATATATGCATGTGTTGTTGCTTGTGTATGTGGAAAGGGGATTATCGTTGAATATGACTTACTGGTCTGGGTAAGGTTGAAACAAATATTAAAAAAATATATTTTTAAGACCGGTTCTCAACAGAACCGGTCTTAAATATACTTTTAAGACTGATTTTGTTGAGAACCAGTCTTAAAGGTCTAGACTTTTAAGACCGGTTATATTTAGAACCTGTCTTAAAAGTATATTTAAGACTGGTTCTGTTGACCTTTAAGATCAGTTCTCAACAGAGCCGGTCTTAAAAGTATATCTTAAGGCCTGTTTTCCTCACAACCGATTTTTAAAAGTGAGACTTTTAAGACCGGTTGTTAGACAACCGGTCTTAAAAGTTTATATTTTAGACCGGTTTTTTAATCGGTCTAAAAAGTGTCATACTTTTTAGACCGGCTGTATCAAGACCTGATCCAAAACCAGTCTAAAAGCCTTTTTTAACCGGTCTAAAAAGTTTTTTTGCAATAGTGATTTGAGAAGATTTGTGAGCCATAAAATGTATGGTGAGGGTTGAAACTAGAGTTATTGTAAGCTGCACATAAAAATAGAGGCACGCGTGGAAAGTTGGGAACCCGTCACCGAGAGCTCGTCTAAATCTAGATCATTCAAGTTTGTATCTGAACGTTTAGATTTGATTTTTTTTAAAATAGGTAATTTTTGAATTAAAAGATTATTTTTAAAAAAAATGTTAGTTAAAGGATTATCTTTATTTTAGGTTTTTTTAAAAAATAAAAAATAAAAAAAATTTAAATCTGGACGGTCCAAATTTCTCTATTTAAAGGATGGGAAGGGAAACTGATTCCGGGAAAGTTGGTACAAGATTAATTTAGGCCTATGTTCCAATTGCTTTGCTAAAAGCAGGGGTTAATCAATTTAATTGCATATTATTAGTTACAAGTCGTTTTCTTTTGGTAAATTTGAATAATAATTGAGCTCTCTTTTTTCCTCTTTCATGAATTATTTGAAAATATCATCTCATGATGCATGATGATCAATGTCCCATGCCCATCTAGAAACAAGGGATAATAGCCTCATTTTGATTTGATCGATTGCCAACAGAACAAAAATAATTAATACGAATAATTAATTACGACTTAACTTTAATTATAATTTTAAAATTTATATTAAATAATTTTTAAAGTTACTACTCTTTGGAAACAATTACTTCTATATATTTTTAAGGTCTTTTTAACCTCAAATTTGCAAAACATGAGTTTTAATTTTAATCTTAATGATACCTATTAGAGTAATATACTAATAAATTTTATCGACTCCAACAGCTTTTTTTAATTTAGGAGAAGAACGAGAGGTGACCGTAGAATTCACTTAAAGTATTAGAATTATAAATTTAAACACACGAAAAAATATTTTATTATATATATATATATATATATATATATATATATAGTTTAGATTAGTAATAATAGTTTTGCTGATAATAAGAGAGTAGAAGAGAGAAATTCTAGAGAAATAAATGAGAGATATTCTCATTCACTTGTACTACTGAATACAGCACCCAGGGTCCCTATTTATAGAAAAATTTCGCCGCTACAGGACCATGCTACAGTAAATCCGTGCTGCTACAGTAACTGTCCTCGTATGCTACAGTGAATCCCGTGAAAGCTACAGTGATGAACAGTACCGTACAAAAAAAATTTTGCTACAGTGATACACAGTATTTTTCATCTTATAGATCATGCTGATTGGGAGAGTAAATTATCTTGGATATGAACTAATGGACATCCACATAATTGATATTCATAACACTCCCCCTTGGATGTCCATTTTGAATATGCCTCGTTAAAAAATTTAACTAGGAAAAACCCAGTGGGATAAAAACCTAGCCAAAGAAAAAAGTACATCATTCATTGATATATTGTCCAGTGCTGCCTCATTAAAAACCTTTCTAGGAAAACCCAGTGGGACAAAACCTAGATAAGGGAAAAAGAGTACAGCGTGTATCGACTCCCCCTCTTGACAACATTAGTTGATATCTCTTAATCTCCGAAGGCCAATATCATAGACAAGTTTTTCAAAGATTGTACCTGGAAGTGACTCTATGAATAAATCTGCTAGATTTTCACTTGAACAAATTTGCTGGACATCTATTTCACCATCCTTTTGAAGGTCACGAGTAAAGAAGAATTTTGGTGAAATATGCTTCATTCTGTCTCCTTTGATATAGTCTTCTTTAAGTTGAGTAATCCATGCAGTATTATCTTCATATAGAATTGTTGGTACCATTTTGCCTAAAAATAAATAACAATTTGTTCGTATATGATGTATTACTGATATCAACCACACACATTCTTGACTTGCTTCATGTATTGCTAGAATTTCTGCATGGTTTGATGATGTGGCTGATATAGTCTGTTTCATTGATCGCAATGAAATAGTTGTACCTCCACATGTGAACAAATAGCCTGTTTGTGATTTACCATAATGTGGATCGGATAAAAATCCAGCATTTGCATAACCTACCGGTTCATGCTTAGATACGTTTGAGTAGTATAACCCCATATCCATAGTGCCTCTTAGATACCGAAAAATATGTTTTACTCCATTCCAATGTCTTCGTGTTAGTGAAGAACTATATCTTGCTAATAAATTAACAACAAATGATATATCAGGACGTGTATGATTAGCAAGATACATTAGTGCTCTAATGGCACTAAGGTATGGTACTTCTGGACCAATTAGTTCTTCATCACCTTCTTCACTCATTATCCGAGGTCGAAATGGATCTTTATCAGGCTCCAAAGACCTTACAATCATTGGGGTACATAATGGGTGAGATTTATCCATATAAAATCTCTTTAGGACCTTTCTTGTATAAGTTTCTTGATATACAAAGATCTCATTTTTAAGATACTCAATCTGTAATCTAAGACATAATTTTATTCTTCCTAAATCCTTCATCTCAAATTCTTTCTTCAAACAATGAATTGCCTTTTGGAGCTCTTCAAGAGTTCTAATAATGTTGATATCATCAACATAAACATCAATTATAGCAAATTCACTATTAGATCTTTTTATAAAAATGCATGGGCATATTGGATCATTTTTGAATCCTTCTTTCAACATATATTTATTAAGACGATTATATCACATGCGCCCTGATTGCTTTAGGCCATACAGTGACTTATTTAACTTAATTGAATATTGTTCTTGAAAACTTGAATTAGATACTTCTGGCACCTTAAGTCCTTCAGGGACTTTCATATAAATATCATTATCAAGTGACCCATATAAATAGGCAGTCACAACATCCATTAGATGCAAATCAAGCCCTTCTTTTACTGCTAGGCTAATTAAATAACGAAAAGTAGTCGCATCCACTACTGGTGAATACGTTTTTTCAAAATTAATGACAGGTCTTTGTGTAAAGCCTTGGGCTACAAGACGTGCCTTATATCTTGTTATTTCGCCCTTTTCATTTCTTTTTCGTACAAAGACCCATTTGCATCCAACTGGTTTGACATCTTCAGGTGTAAGGACTACATGTCCTAATACTTTTTGTTTTTCCAATGATTTTAATTCTGCATTAATGACATCTTTCCATAGGAGCCAATCTTTTCTTTGTTGGCACTTGCTAATGGATTTTGGCTCGTGATCCTCATTATTATTCATTACATCATTTGCTACATGATAAGCAAATGTGTCGTCAATGTTGACATCATTTCGATCCCATCGGATTCCATTCACAACATAATTTATTGAGATCTCATTATTTTCACATATATCAGGTACCTGGGTCTCTCATGGGACTACAACATTCTCTTCTAGAGATATCTCTACTGGAGATAATAACTCTTCAGGAGATGGCTCTTCTGGAGTTATTAACTTTTCTTGATTATCCTCAATTTGACCATCTATATTCTTTGCTCATTTTCTTTTTCAAGGATTTCTATCTTTGGAACCGATGGGTCTGCCACGCTTCAGGCGTGCTTTAGATTCATTCATAGTAGATTGTCCTTCAGGGACATCAATTTTAACAAGAGCATTAGCAGCTGGTATATGTGACTTTGTCACTTTCTTTAGGTCAGTAAATGCTTCTGGCATTTGATTAGCTAAATTTTGTAAATGAATTATCTTTTGAACTTCCAGTTCACATTGATTTGTACGAGGATCAAAATGAGCCAATGATAATTCATTCCAGCTAATTTCTTTATCCAACTGCTTGTTTTCTCCCCTTAATGTTGGGAAAAGTGATTCATCAAAATGACAATCGTCAAATCGTGCTGTAAATAAATCTCCCGTAGATGGTTCTAAATATTTTATGATTGAAGGAGATTCATACCCAACATATATTCCCATCATTTTTTGAGGACCCATTTTAGTGCGTTGTGGTGGTGCTACTGGCACATATACTGCACACCCAAAAGTCCTTATATGAGAAATATTAGGTTCCTGACCAAAAACCATTTGTAAGGGGGAAACCTTTAAGTAACTTGTTGGCCTGATGCGAATTAACATTGATGCATGCAAAATGGCATGGCCTCAAGTAGAAATTGGGAGATTAGATTTCATAAGTAAAGGTCTTGCAATTAGTTGTAACCTTTTAATCAATGATTCTGCAAGTCCATTTTGTGTATGAACATGAGCTACAAGATGTTCAACATCAATTCCAAGGGACATACAATATTCATTAAAAGCTTTTGAAGTAAATTCTCCAGCATTATCAAGACGTATTTTCTTGATAGGATAATCAGGGTAATGTGCTCTTAATCTAATCAATTAAGCAAGTAATCTCGCAAACGCCAGGTTGCGAGAAGATAATAAACACACATGTGACCATTTAGTTGATGCATCAATTAAAACCATATAATATCTAAATGGTCCACATGATGGGTGTATTGGCCCATAAATATCTCCCTGTATCCGTTTTAGAAATGTGAGAGACTCACTTTCTACCTTGCTTGGTGAGGGGCGAATAATTAATTTTCCCTTGGAACATGCAGCACATGAGAAATCATGTGATTGTGGTATTTGTTTACACTTCAAGGTATGTCCACATGAATTCTCAATTATTTGTCGCATCATAATTGAACTGGGATGGCCTAACCGGTCATGCCAAACATTAAATTCATTAGTAAACTTCTGGTTTACATTAGTAAACTTCTGGTCTGTATTGGTGAACTTCTAGTTCTCAATAACATGTGTTTTAATTGTATTTATAAATGTATAATATAAACCAGAAGAAAAAGCAGGACACTTTTCTAATATGCATTTTCTACCAGCAACTATTTTTGTAACAACAAGATATTCTTCATTACTTTTAGTTGTTGTTTCTATATGATATCTATTTTTGTGGATATCTTTGAAACTCAACAAGTTTCTTCCATCCGGTCTGAATTCTGTGATCAACATCTCCATCAATTTCACCATTTTGTTGTATAATTGATCCCAAATTTCTAAATTTTGTCACTTATGAGATGACTTGCCCTCCCAATTTAACTTCTACTTCCTTTTGACTTTGTCCTTTATCAAACTTGCAATGCATATATTCAGTTTTGTTCCTACTAAGACGAAAGCCCCTCAATTCCAAAGTCCGTCTCCATATCTCAAGTTTAGAATTAATATCTTCTATGGATTCAGCCAACAGAACTATATCATCCACAAAAAGCATGCATGTAGGGGGATCTCCTCCTTTATAGGCTCAGTTAGAACATCTATCACTAGGTTGAACAAATAAGGACTCAACGCTGATCCCTGATGTAGTCCAATCCTTATAGGAAAGTTCTTTGTAACACAACCAGGCGTTCTAACATTGGTTGTAATCCCCTCATACATGTCCTGAATAGCTTTGATATAAGCAACCCTCACCCTCTTCTTTTCCAAGGCTTTCCAAAGTACATCTCTTGGCACCCGGTCATACGCTTTTTCCAAATCAATGAAGACTATATGCAAATCTCTTCCCTTACTCCTATACTTTTCCATTAGCCCCCTTAATAAATAAATCGCTTCTGTTGTAGACCTTCCTGGCATGAATCCAAATTGGTTTTCAGCGATATCCGTCTCCAACCTTAATCTGTGTTCAATCACTTTTGCATTACCAAGGAAGAAAAATATTTATCATTTCTAAGTATGGTGTTGGTTGTTGCGCTATCAACGAGATATAAATCTTCTGGATTGATGCCAGTAAGATTCATTCTTCATTAAAAGAAATATAAAAATATAATTAAGATAAATACATTCGATAAAAGTAACATAAAAGTTCAAATAGATAAATAATTATGCTAAGAAATTAGCAACATCCAAATGGGTAAAATCCATGTTTTCATACTCAGAATTCTCAGCCTGATCCACATGATTTACTTCAGTTGTTGATCATTTACCATTATTTTTTATTGATTCTTGGTAAAGATCAACTAGGTGTCTTGGCGTACGACAGGTACGAGACTAATGACCCTTGCCACCACAGCGATAACATAGACTTTTAGCATTTTTAGTTTGCCCACTATTTTCTCTTTTATGGTTCTTATCAATCTTTTCCCTACTTCTGGTAGGAATTTGAACCACCACGATTTCGACCATGACCATGCTTACGGCTATAGCCACGTCCACGACCACAATTAGATTCATTAATTACTACATTCGCTTCTAGGAATGGAGTTAAGCCTATTGGACGAGATTCATGGTTTTTCAATAAAAGCTCATTATTTTGTTCAGCCACAATGAGGCAAGAAATTAATTTAATATATTTCTTAAACCTTTTTTCACAATATTGTTACTGCAGGAGCAAATTGGATATATCCATTTATACAAGCTTTTGGAAGGATGACTATCTTTTGGTGATCATACATTTATTTTAAATTGTTCCAAAGAACAAGTGGGTCTTTCATGGCCAAATATTGAATTTTGAGGCCTTTATGCAAATGGTGGTTTAAAAAAATTATGGATCAGGCATTTAAGATAAATAGTTCTTTTTTTATAATAACAAGAGCCATAAATTTATATATTACAAAATTTAACTTAGTTTAGAATAATGTAATAAAAAGGGCATTTGCAATATAATAACAGGAAATTCATAAATGCAATAAATAATTCATAAAGTAAAATATTGCAACAAAAATTAAAAATTTATGGCTTCAGGCCATTTAGTTCTCATGGCTTCAGGCCAATTTGTATCATGGCTTCAGGCTAATTAATCTTATGATGAGAAATTAAATATATATGGCATCTAGCTATTTATCTTCAGGATAAATAAAAGTTGTATATAGCTTCTGGCTGTGATATATATGGCTTCTAGTTATATAATAAGGAATCATATAGATATGACTTCTGGTCATATAATAGGAGATCATAGGGATATAGTGTATGGCTTCTGGCCATATCATATCAAAATAAGAAATTAAAACAATATGACTTCTGGTCATATAATTCAAGGATCAGATGCGTATGACTTCTGACCATAATAATAATAATATAAATGAACTCATAAAAGATATATATGAGATATGACAATAATAGTGATCTCCAATCCTAGCTATGGAACCCGATGTTCATAACAATCGGTAAATATATATTTCTTAATTCCATATAGTGGCTCAGATTATCCCAGATCTATGAAATAAAGATACTGTAAAACAAGGTATTGAGATTGTCAAATAAACAATGAGAAGATCATACCTTCGGCAGAGCTTCGTGCTGATAACGTGTTATAAAAATGTTGATAATAAAAGAGTAGAAGAGAGAAATTCTAGAGAGATGAATTAGAGAGATATTCTCATTCACTTGTACTACTGAATACAGCACCCAGGGTCCTTATTTATAGAAAAATTTCGCCGGTACAGTATCAATGCTACAGTAAAATCCGTGCTGCTACAGTAATTGTCCTCGTGTGCTACAGTGAATCCCGTGAAGCTACAGTGATGAACAGTACGTACAAAAATATATTGCTACAGTGATACACGGTATTTTTCATCTTATAGATCATACTGATTGGGAGAGTAAATTATCATGGATATGAACTAATGGACATCCACATAATTGATATTCATAACATTCTTAACTTGTTTTTTAATTTTTCCCCCAACATAATTGAGATCAGAGGTATCACAACAAGTGATTTAGAAATTTAAAAAAAAAAGTCCTAAATATAGGAGTTAATTAAAAGGTTTATTTTTATTATAAATACAAGACTTTAATCCATTTTTTCCTTACAAATTCACAACTTTTTCTTTTCTTGAACTATCTTTATATTATTTGACATATTAAAAGAATTTATATCTAAGGGCTAACTCCAAATTCCAATGCAAATAATCAAAGACGGTATTTAAAAAAAATATTTTTTATAAATAAATAACTTAATTAATATTTTTAATATTAATAAATTAGTTATCTAGCTTCTCTTGCTAATAAAACATGAACATGAAGTTAAATTGAAAAAAAAAAAAAAAAGAGGATTTGTGTGGGCTGTAACACTGTTGCCAATACTTTTCGGGGAACTCTCAATATTATATTCCTTCAAACATGATACTTTATCTTGTCCATTCTAGCACTTTCCAAACATATAAACAAAGAACTAGTTCATTCTGATTGTTGATCTCTGATAAACAAAAGTCCTTGGAAATCAAATCAGCTCTCTAGCGAACTTGAGCTGTTTCAATTTTCTGCTGATCTACAGGTTTATATCATGAACTATTCATCATCAGAGAAGAGCAACAACAAGAAGCTACTTTATTCATATACTAATTTTTAAAGATCACTAAAGCTAGAAAGACAAGAAGCAACACTAGTTAAATAAAGCAAAGACATAACACTACACACTAGCTTCCATTCGTTAAAACGACGTGACATATATGTATTTAGCTTCGCAAACTGTTAAAGGCTTAGTCATTTCAAAATCAGACAAATTAAAGCACTTTAATTAGTTGCCTGGCCCTTATACTTTTTGCATATATAATACTAGACTGCAATCAGCTGCCTTTGAGCTTCAATCCTGATCTCTTCCTTCATTTTCCTTATGAACTCTTCGAACTTTCTGTTCAACTCATCTGCACTTGATAATTCCTCAGTTTCTCCCACCATAGTTTCATCATCTTGTGTCCCCACCATAACCTCATCAGTACTATCTGCTTCTTTTTTAACCGTAAAGGCTTGTTCTTCTTCTTCTTCTTCATCGTCATCTGCTTCTTCTGAAACTACTTCTTTATTATCAGTTTCTTCTTGTTGTTGTTGATCAGCCATGATGGACGAGGGAGCCTCCACAGAAACTGGTATGGCATTTGCAGATTGATAAAGGGATTCAACATGGTCATGGAGGTCTTCGTCATAACTATCGGACATGGACAGTGAGGTTTTGGGGACGAAAGCGAGGATGGCATTACATATAAGGAACATGTATTTTCTTTGGAGGATGTGAGAGAAGATGGAGAAGATGAAGGTGAAGAAGAAGGCATTGATGGATTCATCATGAGGAAGTATGGAACAACCAAAGGAGTACCATAGTAAGAAAGAGAACACACAAACTGAGGAAACAAACCTCAAAATTCTTTTTGGAAGAAAGTGAAGATGATGCTTCTGAGATTTTTCACCACCTTGATCTGGTTGCAGCTTCCAATCTTCATTTTGATCCATCTGAATTTGAAGGGATGTCATGTGTTCTCTTCTGTGTAGACACATGAGGAAAGGTCCTGAAGAATACAAAAGAGGGGAGAGAGAGAGAGGTATCAGAGAATCTAGAGAGAGATGACCTTGGAACAAATGAGTCACTCTTATTGTTTGTGTTGTAATGTTGTTGTACGTTGTAAGTGGAACTCTATCCTCTAAGCCTCACTTCTATTTATAGCAAGGCTTACCTTACAAGCTCCAATTATTATAACTTTGGACAAAAAATTGTGGCATTTCTTTTTTTCATATTTAGTCTTTCAATTCCTTTCTAAGTATTTGCATTGTTATCCCTTTTTTGATACAATGCAATAATATTATCCTAACAAGTCAGCATATATTATTTGTTGGGTTGGATGCTTTATACTTACATGAATATGATGGTTAACTCATCCCTAATATATGCCACAAATATATGGATTGAATCAATTAAAGCTGCAATAGATAAATTTTTCCTGTTTATTTTTAATTATTAGGGCGATGGAGTAAAAATACTCATGATGATTTGCAAAAGGAGCATCTAGCACCATGATTCAAAAATGCCTATGTACATACAAAAAGGTTCAAAAATACCACCACCCTTAAATCCTATAACGCTGTTAAATATTTTTCATGGGCAATGGAACAAAAATGCACATAATCATTTGTAAAAAGAGCAATTGGCACCATGAATTTTTTTTTGTTTAAAAATACCTATGTACATTACTATCCATCTGGCTCGGGCTATTGATATATCTTAAAATTCCAAATTGATGATTCCATTGATTTATTACTCATTCAAAATTCGTTTTAAACTCATTTTGTTAGTTATCTCAACTTAAAATTGCTAATTGACCAAAATGCTCCTGAAGACCCGGTCTAACTGTACTTTACCAAAAATTGTGATCTAGGCTAATCCTACACAATTTTGCGTGTAGAATTCAATTTTGACCTCAAGTTTGTCAAAATCATGCTTAATTATAAAAATACCCCTAGTAGCTATTATGTTAAGGTTTTAAAGGTAAAATTGTCATTTCATTCCCTAAAGCATTCACACTTCATAATTCACATGTTTCCTACACAATTTTTCATAATAAACTCAATAGAATAATCAAAAACATCAAAATCAAGTCCAATTTTACATCTAAAACCTTAACATAATGGCTAATGGGTGTATTTTATAATTTGAGCATAATTTTTACAAATCTGAGGTCAAAATTGGATTCTACACGCGAAATTGTGTAGAATAAGCTCAAGTTACAATTTTTGGTAAAGTACAGTTAGACCGGGTACAAATGGGCTTAGATCGGGTCCTCAGGGGCATTTTGGTCAATTGGCAATTTTAAGTTGAGATAACTAACAAAATGAGTTTAGAATGAATTTTGAATGAGTAATGAATCAATGGAATCATCAATTTGGAATTTTATGATATATCACTAACCCGAGCAGAATGGACAGTAATGTACATATGTATTTTAAACAAAAAAAAAATTTCATGGTGTCTGTTGCTCCTTTTGCAAATGATCATGGGCATTTTTGCTCCATTTCCCATGAAAAATATTTAACGACGTTATAGGATTTAACGGGGTGGTATTTTTGAGCCCTTTTGTAATGTACATAGGCAATTTTGAATAAATTTTTTTCATGGTGATGAATGCTCCTTTTACAAATAATCATGGGTATTTTTTCTCATTCGTCCTAATTATTATTTCTTAAAACTATAAACCTCTTTTTTTTTATTCTTGGTCCTTATTTATTTAGAGTTCATCATGTGGAAAATTTAACCTCTTTTTGCAATAGGCTACTCACATTCTTATTATTAACCCATTAAAATAAGGTAAGATCCGCGAATAAGAACCCTCAAAATTATTAAAAGAAAAAAATAGGTTAAATTTTGAAATAGAAGAAAAAAGTTACTTATATTAGTAATATATTTTAAGAATGAGAAAATTACTTATAAAACAAGGAAAAATCTCATTCGCTCTATAGTATTTATTACTCATTCTCTCTTCTATACTCTTTTCATAAACAAACGTATATTTTAAAGAAATATAATATTTTTTATATATTTATTATTTTTAACTGATCTTAATTATCAATTTATTTTATAAAAAAAATATTTATAAAAAGTACTTGTACTACGGATGAGAGACACAAATTGGAGGGATAGGGATAGGGATAGGGATGAAGGAACAATAGAGATATCGGAAGAAGATGAAAAGTGGGTCAATCTTCTTTTTATTATTCACGAAGAAAAGAATCAAAGTTAAAATAAAAATGGACTGAGATGTAGATTTAATAAAGAATTATTTTTTAAAGTGTATCTAACATAACTAATTATTTTAGGGTGTAAAAATAAATATTATGAATTTTTAGGGTGTAAAGTAGACATTATGAATTTTTTTTGGAGTAAAAATAACAATTTCATTATCTATTTTGGGATGCAAAAATTGTTATTTTTGCTCCAAAAAAAATTTATAATGTCTATTTTTACACCATAAAATTTCATAATATCTATTTTTATATCCTAAAATAGTTAGTTACGTTAGGTATACTTTAAAAAATAATTTATTACTATTTTTATACCTTAATCCAATAAAAATTAAAGAAGGGGAGGTAGAGGGGTGGGTGTGTGATTTGAAAAGGATTGGGTCAAGAAGCTTCTAGGTGTCACCATTCTTCACCACAAAATCACTCTTTTTGGGAACACATGATCACAATAATGACATCATATTTTCATCCTCATCAACATGTGGAGCTCCATAACTCGTGTTCATCTGTGAGATTCATGGGCCCTACCATTTTCATCAAGCCCATTAACTCCCCAAAATTTTACTGGCTTTTCAGTCCATTCATATCTATCCACCCTTATATTTTAATTTATGAAAATCATCCAGGGGGACAAGGTGGAAAAAATTAAATACATATAGATGTAAAAAAATTCACATTTATAAGTCAAACTTATATATTTATAAATCAAATTTATTAATTTTGATTTACAATTTTCCATATTTATAAGTCGAGTTGCGCCATTTACACATTAAACTCGTAACAAATTGAATTTTTTGGGACCTCACTGTATTTACTTTTTTTTTTTTTTAAGTAGACCTATGGATAATTTTTCCTATATAATTTTATTACTCCCTTCCGATTAATGTAAGATCTATGCCTACTGGTTTGAGCAGATTAAGAAAAATTAGATAAATTAGTTATGTATAAGAAATATATGCTAAAAATATTCCTCACTTTCTAGAATACATGGGTGCATTTGAATTATTATTGTTATACTTGATTACTGTATAAATTGGGTGTTTAGGGGAAAATGATAAATACTCCTCTGATTTTATTGATAAGGTAGGGAGGAAAGGTTTTTCATGGTCATATTATATTTATAAATTACATCATTAATTTTTTTAATGAATGTATAATTTTATTATTCGTTTATTATTACATAGACTTTAAATCTTATGATATGTATATTAAATAGAAATAAAGTTTTAAAATTATTAAATTTTAAGATAGAATTAATAAGTTTCAAACTTTTTATTAATTATGATAAAACATGAATGTTGAAAGCTTCTTATAAATAAAACTAAGAAAAGTATGAGAGAAAAGGTGAATTAAGGGGATACAATTAAATAGGGAACCCAACTAGCGGATACATTTAGGATTGGTTGGGAGTATATATTTATAATTTTGTGCAAATTAAATAATTCTATAATTATCAGAACACTCTGATATAATATGCATTTATTATTATGCAGCTTCACAACGTATACAATCAAGTACTCCCTCTAGTTTTATTTATAAGTACTTTAACTTTTTTTTTAATTGCGTAAAACGAACTGGTAGTTAAAAGTAATAAGTGTATTAAAAATGTTATATTTTTTTATATATACCCTTATTTATAAAAATAAAAAGAGAATGTATAAAAAATATGAGAGATAGTAATATACGTTTTTCTAATGCTTTGTTGACTTCATTCACCTCTCTTCTGAATATAACTCTTGATGTATATGATAATTAATTATAAATAATATATATTTAATAATAATAAAATAGAAAAAAATGAATTTACATTTTTAAACATAAAATAAAAGTTTTCTTATAAAATAAACCATTTTTATAAGATAAAAAATTATTTATAAATAAGATCGGAGAAAGTAAATCACAGTACTCAGTGATGACGGGTTGACTAAGCCGTCCACGTACCCATAAGAACTTGAAATATATTTGAACATGATGATTCTTCTAGATGGATCAAATGAAACTGTTTCTAAACTTGCTATAAACACCTGAAGATTTGGACATTTGGAAAAAAAATTAATTAAATTAGTCTCGAATAATTAATTTTTGCTATTACGTGTCCTATTTCTCCTCCAATTATAGATGGCTGTCGGTGTATGCAGCAGCCACCCTCCAGCTTCAAGCAATCAGCGATATCTGAATCATCAAGAAATGGATAATTACAATGCCAAAGTTTATGTGATTGTTTTCTAAATTTCATCATAACTTGGAACATCAACCTTTATCTGTCCGGAAAGCATGAGAAAACATCAGAGCAACGTGTGAGGAGGATAACAAGGACACATGTTGTAGTTTGTTGGTTAGGATGTGATGGTGATTACATCCATATATTAATATAAAATATAGATTTTATATCTATTTTTTATATTTGATAAAACATGATGCGTATAGAAATTATGATTAGTGACATTTTCATAAATATATAAAGATAAAGGAACTTTCTACACGTGTTGGAAATACAACACGTGTAGAAAGTAAATTTAAATTTTTTTTTTCTTTCACAAATTATTATTTCTTAGATATATATTTGGAATTATGTGTTATTCATACCTTTAATTTTATTTTAATTTTTTTAAAAAAATAAAATTTCTAAACATGTCAGGATCCCAACACGTGTAGAAAGTCATTTTTAGTTTATTTTTTTTTAAAAAAATATTATCACAGTTGGAAGTCCATTGTAAAAAAAATTAAAATCTTTCTACACCGGTTGGGCTCCTAGCCCGTGTAGAAAGTGGTCAATTGTTAAAAAAAAATTAAAAACTCACATTATCTTCCTTCTCCTATTAACCATTGCTTGCAGCTTCACAGCCGCAAGATTCACTCCAACAGAAGGCGAAAATGCAGAGAACCACGCAGGTGAGGAAGCCAAACAGCTCCACCTCAGATCTTCTCACATGGTTCGAAACTCCTCCGACTGATTCCCTTGCCACCGTCACTAGCTCCGGCAGCCGCTCTCGTCAGGTTACTCTTATCTCCGTACTTATGGTTCTTTGATTTGGGTTCAGTCTCACCTATATATTAACTTTGTTGTTTGAACTTCCCTTATTGAATTCACAGCCGGCTGATGAAATCAGCAAAGTGCTTCACAAAGGCCAGGTCACTGAGGAAGAAGCACAAAGTCTCGAGAAGGCGTAAGATTCATTACTAATGCTCTCGTGCTTCGCATTTTTGGTTTTTTCCTTAAAATTTGGGTATGCGTTCTTGTTAAAAATTCATGAACAGTCAGATCTGCTATTTTTTAAGTTCATTGTTAGTTTACTTGCTCCTTGATCTGATATTTTTTCATTGTTCTTTGTTTTTGAACTTTGTATTTGAGGGTCCTCGATATTGATTTTGTCTTGCTGAGGCTGACTAATCTTGCCGAAAACATAGCATGTTTAAAGTGTTTCCACTATGAGAACCATTCTAAAATTGAAATTGAGTACCGATTCTAATTTGACCTCTTATATTTCACTCTGATTTTGCAAGTTTCTATTAGGAATATCAAATTTTGGATCTTAATTGCATGTCCAGACTTGGATTCTGTATCAGTTTTAGTTTGGAAGTTGTAATGCTGAATTTGAAGTTGTGCGTTTGAGCTGTGTATGACTTTTTGCATCATAGTTGTATATGTTGTCACTTGTTAATTAAATCTGAATTTGAATATCTGGAACTTGTTTGCTGGTGAATTTTTATATCTGGAACTAGTCACTTGTTTTCCACAATGACGTTTAAATTCACTTAGGTAATAGATTCCAATTCAATGGTCATGTTGTAACAGAGGAGTCTATCTTGAATTACACCTAAACTTTGTATTTCAAGTGCTTTAACTAAGAAAGTCATTTTTGTTGAACTAAAGAGCCAATTTTATTATGAATCTTTGCATTACACTCTGAAACTCTTGGCTGCTGCACTTTGAAAAAAAAGTCATATATGAATTTTATGAGTTGCTACATTTCGATGTTGAATTGCTTACTGCCATGTGGATTTTAGGCTAACTTCATCGCTTGAATTGAACTGTTGCACGTTAAAGAATCTAACATTGAGTTAAGTGCATGATTTTTCTGCATCCTTATTGTGTAATCTGTCACTTTGAGAGTTTTTGCTGCTGAGATGGATAACTTTGAGTATTAACTGATTATTGACTTGCAAAAATTGAGCTTATTTTGCTAGAATCTGCACAAAATGTTTTTTTTGCTTCATTCCACTAAGTTCGTGCAATGTATTGAATTTGAACTCTGCACTTGACTTGCTGAACCTGATTGCACACTATTGGTGTTTAAAATCTGACTTCATTATGTGAGCATCAATTGTTTACTAAACCATATCAGAAAATTACAAGAATTGACTTTCTAGAATTTGGACTCATATTTGAACTTAGAGCTACATTTTTAGACAGTGAATCGTCTTGTTCGTGGTCCTTGTTATGTTTTATGTTATTGTGGACCTTGACAGAGAGAAAAAAAGACTTGTACAATCTGAACTATGCTATTTTGGACTAGATTATGTCACCTAAATCTGATTTAAACTTGCCAAAATGTTTACCTCTTGAATTTTGTTAGAAGTTGTTCACTAATGCATTTGTTGAACTGTGATATGAACTTGAGAAATATTTCCAATAATCTAATTTTTCCTATTGTCAATACCCTAGATGTTGCATGATTTGGTTCTAAACATACCCAGTATATGTTTACTATGCTTTTACTTTAGTTTTAAATTTTAATGGTATAAATTAAGTGTATATGTAAAGACTTAAATTTTGAACAATCGGATTTAAGTAGATGGTCTACTATTATAGTGGTGCTCTCCCTCATCTTGATGGATCAGATGGCGTATAAATGCGTTGTATAGCAACTATGCTATTTTATAGCCAATACAGTGAAGTGAAGAGAATAGGTGTTCCCTGTCTTAATTTTCATTCCCTCAAAATGAAAAGCATTGCTTGATGATCTGATACAGTCATACTACCACCCTTCCAAAATATATGAAACAAATAATTACTTTTTCAATATAAAAGAAGTTGGTTTTGTTAATCAATGTTGTAATAGTGACCACTGTATTGGCTATTGTACTTGTAATGCTTTTCACTTTGTTATACCTTTACAAGTGCAGAAGAAACTCTATAGGTAAACATTCCTAATGCAACTGCCTTTACCATTTTTTAACCCTTTTTCCCATCTTCTTGCAATGTCTGGAGGATAATTGAACATGATTGAGCTTGATGCCATTATGTATCCCAAGGCCAAGGAGCAAAACAATTTCCTTTGTTTTTTTTTAAAAAATATATACTTTCCTCATTTAGTGTGTCAAAGTTTATTGTGAAAACCTTGTTAATAGTTGTTTGGTTTTTTGTATTTATATATTCCATTTAATCTATGAAAGTGAGCTAAGAAAACCTTGTTAGCAGCAAACAAGGAAGAAGGCTCTGACAGAAATATAGAGCTAAAAACCTTAATAGCAGAAAACAATGAAGAAAGCTATGAAGGAAACATGGAGGTATGTATATATGACCTTGCGGTAATAGTCAATGCTATTAATAACTTCTCATCAGACAACAAGCTTAGCCAAGGTGGTTTTGGTTATGTATACAAGGTAAGTATACAATTAAGTTGTTACTAAGATTAAAATATTACAATTCATCTTATTTATGATGTTATATGTTGACAATCATTTATGATGTAAAAATTGTAGGGTATACTCACATATGGACAATAAATTGCGGTGAAACGACTTTCACAAAATTCTTCCCAAGGTTTAAATGAATTTATGAATGAAGTTAAATTGTGTGCCAAACTTCAGCATCGTAATCTTGTTAAGGTTCTTGGTTGTTGCATTCAAGGAGAGGAGAGAATGCTCATATATTGTACAAATTTCAATGTAAAAGTGAGGCTAAGTTTGTTTACCTGTATTGATATAACTTTGTTAATATTTTGGATTTGAATTTACAATAAATTTGATATTTCAAATTAATTTTGTTGTAATTGTTTTTATTTGTCAGGTGTTTGATTGTTTATTATTATGTAAAAAGGGTTTGTAGCATAATAAACAAACAAATTTTTTTTTTCAAAAAATGAGTTTATACACTTGACGAACAATGAGAGGTGTAGAAAGTCCATTTTCTACACCTGACGTAAGACAACGTGTGTAGAAAGTGAGATTTCTACACGTGATGTCTCTTGTCCGTAGAAAGTCCCACTTTCTACACCTGACGTGAGACGTCACGTGTAGAAAGTCTCACTTTCTACACCTGATTTTCTACACATGTGCAACATGTATAGAAAGTCCGAACTTTCTATACCTGTCATACGTCAAGTGTAAAAAGTCATTTCTGTCATATGTAAAAAGTCTTTTCTGCATTAGTGATGAAAGCTCAGTTCATCTTTTTTTTTTTTTACTTGTTTAAGTAATTTTCATTATTCATAACATGATATGATATAGAAGTTTGTACAAGTATCGTGAGGCGTAGGATTTTTTTTTGGGAAATTTAAGAATAAAATATAGATGCTTTTCATCAATAATGTATGTTACATTTGGCTGTATAATACGCTCACAACTACATCACCACACACACAGGGAAAAAAAAAACTGTAGTTTCATCGATGGATCTCTGAAACTAGCCACAGACTGTGCTTTCTCTTCAGATCAAAATAGCCTCAACATAAATTGTCAGGGAACCAATAAGAGGAAAAAAAAAAGAAGCCTCAACATGTGTATTTCATTTTCAGATCATGTGTTATCAACACAATATGCGTCACTTCAACAACAATAATGCACAATTCTATTTCACATTTCATCTTGGTGAAATAGTCTTTACTTTTTACCCTCCACATGAATTATTTGAATGATTAATATATTTTAATTGATATATTTGAAATATAGTATATTTCACAAAGGATGCGATCGATCCCAAGGCTCTCGGCGAGTTCCTTTCTTTTCTGCAACAATTATTTTTGTACTTTTTAAATATATTATTATAACTATTCTTGCGTGATATATTCTCTTTAAATATATAACTATTAAGAATTAACTAATGATTTGACGCGTTTTGAAATGTAAAATAGAAGCCTGAAATATTTAGAATCACCCCTTCAAATAATTGGCGGTGTTTATATCAAGCACTATTGGAGGACTTCTCACATATTTCCTTTACATTAGCTTCATCTTTTTTTTTCCCCATTAACTGATTAACAAATGTTTTTGTCCTAGCTACTAGTATGTACTACGTAATTGTTTATTAGCTAATCGTAATCATTTTTCTTTTTATAATACTCCTCCAATATTTAATATAATATATATTTAAGGAGTTGATCTGAATCTTAAATATAAGACAATATTTTTATATTTGTCAATATTTTTCTAATTTACTTTTATTGATACTTCTCAACAATAATCAAGGAGAGAAAGGAATGAGGGAATTAAGGAAAGTGACTCGGATGCTTTAGAAAATATATGTCATATTAACTAATTTAACCAACCTTATTAATCTAATCAAATTAAATAAATATGTCTTATATTAAAGACCGAATGAGTAATAACAAAAAGATTTTTTTTTTACTAATGAGGGTTGGGTCTAGTGGAACAATAACTATTTACTCTTTTGGTCCTCGATATAAGAGTTAAAAAAAGAGTTTATAAGACTCTGATAGGAAGTTTAATTACTTTGTTCATAAATATAAAACCATAGTTCTGTTTATCTTCTAAATTTTTATTTTTTGCCTTATAATATTTCTATTAATTTCATGTATTAAAAGGTTTTCATTAAGAGGTTGTTCCATTGCGCATATGATAAAAAACGTTTTAAAGAAAATTCTTCACATATTTTATTATAAATAACTAATTTAATTAATTTTTTTAATATTTGTAACTTAATTTATCTAATTCTTGTATTAAGGACAAGACATACTTCATAAACAAACATTGCTACCCGTGAATATAACAAACATTGAAAACCAAAATCAATGCTAGTTGTAACATCCCCAACTTTTAATTCTAAGATTTAAAAAATATTATAATGTTATTTATAACTCACTTGAAAAATGTCAAATATATTGTCTGAAATATTGAAATATAAAATTAAGAAAAAAAATGAAATATGATTGAAATTCAAAGTACCTAATTAGGATAAACGGGCCTAATTATACTTTTATAAGGTATTTAGCTAATTATCTTTTATAAATGAAAAATATAAAATTTAATGTAGTAGATATTTATTGATACTAATTTAAGTTTGATGAGATGATTTCTTGGGAATTGGAATTTACTATGAAATTATTATTGTAAGGAGAATTTTAATAAAATGGAATTTAATTTTAAGGATTTAACTTTAAATATGATTTTAGAAGTAGGAGAAAATTTATAAAATTAGGTGAGAGTAAATAAAAAGTAGTTAGAATATTTTTAATATAATATATTATGATTTAGTCAAATATTGTGAAAATTTTATTTGAGTGGATTTAAGCCAATTGTTTGAATTTTAAGGGTATTGGAAAAGTGAAAACATAACTTAAAAAAATAGAACAAGTCGCAGGATTTTTAAAGAGAGAGAGAGAGAGAGAGAGAGAGAGAGAGCGGATGGACCAATTAAAAAGGGGGCTACCGCCCATTAGATTTAATGACCCACACATGCTTTCTTGTACTCCCACCGCAGAACACAACACCGCACGATAATGTTATTGATACAACCCTTAAATCAAATACATACAGCGTATGTTTGAAATTAATTTTTAAAAATAATTTTTATGATTTATAAAATAAATATATAAAAAGAATTTTATATTAATTTACATAAATTTAGAAAGTCACACACAGCCGTTTTGCCGTCTTTTCTTTTCGACGTCCTTTCTTCTTCCTGTTCCTACAGTGCCGCGAGAGTGAGTGAGGGTGAGAAAAAGACATTGCTGTTGGGTTTTTCTAGGGGTTGGTAACTATCCTAACTTCTATTTAATTTCTTTTGTATTCTCCTTTCTTTATTTTAGTTTTGATGGAAAAGAAAAAAACCTAAAATTGATTGATATTGAAGTTGTGAGGCTTTAAGTTAATTATTTTACTTTTAATAAAGTTAATAAGGTTAGAATAAGGATTGGATGGATTATATGTTTGTTTAAATGGTTGGTTTGAGAAAACTAAAGTTAGAGTTTGTTGGGAAATTATGATTTTTTGATAATGGGGTTATTCATTTCAAATTTTTATGAGTTACTTAGATTTATTTGGAGTTATATTGAAGATTGATGGTTTAGTTTTGAGAACCATATGTGATTATAAATATTGAGGATTTTAAGTTAAATTTCAAGTGTTGGGAATAAGGTGTTTTTGAACAAATTGAGGTTAGTGTAATAAATTAATACTTCTAATGAGTAAAATAAAGTTAAGAAATTTTAAGATTTTAATAGGAATGACGATTTTAAGCAATAATTTATTTGTGGATATTTTTCATATGGATTTAAATGAGCAAGATTTTGGGGGTTTTATACCGATTGGATGGAATTGTTATTGTCAATAATTTTAATGAGAGAAATATAGTTATTGGATGGTAAAAATATGATTGGGATAGATAAATTAATCTATAGTAATAAGTTGGGAACTTTGGGGTTTTATATTAAAGTGGACAATTTGGAGGTTATATGAAGATTTAAGTTAGAGATTTGATTTTTGACTTATGCTTTGGGTTGATATGAATAATGTAATGATTGAAAAGGAGGATTGATAATTGGGTCATGTTAATATGAGTTATATTTAACGTTTAATTGGTTTAAATTATTGGTTAAACTTGATTTTCTTGAATGGGTGTTTTGAGGTTGGGACCTCAAGTTGCTAATTGGGGATTTTAATTGATTGGAGTAAATGGAAATTAATGGATGGGTTGGCTGTGTGGTTTGAGTTATTAATTGTGACATCAATTTTAATGTTAGGGTGATCGAGAATATTCAAAGATGAGAGTTACGTTGGGATTTCTAATGGGACTTTAACTCTGTAAATTATTTTGTAAACCGCTCAATTAGTTTGAATGCTAAATTATGGTCATAATTAGTTGTTATAGATTGATTTGCGACTTGTGGTTGACCTTAAAGCTTGAATTCTTATGGTAAACTTATCTTTAGTGAAAGATAATTATTTTCCTCTCATGCATGCTTGTATGATATTTGTGAGTAATTTTATCTATATATAACTATGAATTTGTTGTTGGTTTATGATGTGGACTATAAAACTAAGTTGTTAATGAAATTATCTTGTGAGACTTATTTTTATTAAGAAATAGTTAGCGACGTGATATATGCATAAATTGATATTGATTTATGAGATTGGAAGAATTGTGTTAACAACTTATGCATTTATAATAATATGTAATAACTCATTGTGATTATATCTCTTGAGTATTGATATAAGAGAGGATGAAGGATGTTGATTTGATGGAAGTTTATTCATAGAGGAAATAAAAAGGTGAATTCTTGTACAAAAAGAGAAAATAAGATGGTGAGCTTCTAGATGTATACTGGTTAGTTCTTTAGCTCATTTGTGTTTAATAGGATTTTGACACTAGAGGGAGAACCCATGGTCGGGTCTTATGCTCTGTGGATTTTGATCAGTCAATAACACTTGATCGGTAAGCTTATTGAGTTGAACTACCAATCACATCGGTGAGTATGAGCCTATGGGTTTAATCAGAGGAAATAAGGGGGGTCAGAGAATAAATTCTTGTGTACCCATATGATAAATATGGGAATGAGATTATACTATTATGAATTGCAACCACATGATATTTGTTATAATGCTATGAATTTGTAATTGTCCTACTTACCACGTCATGATGACTTACTCGTATGGTTGATGAGATGGATTGTTGGTTGTCAGGTTTTTGTCTCACCCTGTTGATTTAACATTTTTTTCAGGTGATAATTCCTGTGTGGGTCCGTTAGGGAAGGCCCTGGAAGCTTGAGCTAATACTGCCAATTGTAGTGCTTCCATCCCTTTTGGTTTGTGTTGAATAGTTATATATTGCCACGATATGACTCATTCTGCATACTCTAATTTGTTTGAAACTGACTGTAGTAACTAGAGACTTTTGATTAATTGTTGCTGGATTGCATTTGGATAGAAGGCCGGAGGCCTCTAGATACTTGCATATATTTTGAAAAATAGTAGATCCCCTTATATGAGTTTGGAACACAAACATGTTTTGGTATTTCAATTGGATTTTATTTGGTACATGAATTGGGTTTGATGGTGAATGTTTATTTTGGATTTTGAAAATTTCAAAAGATGTTATGTTCTTTTAACCATGATAATCTTTTTGAAAATTAAGTTTTAAACTTTTCTATCATGATTAATATGGTTTAATAATCAATACTCTTTCAAGATCATGATAGTATTTGGAGGAATGATTTGGCTAAATACTATTAATTATAGTTACAAGGAAAGGAGTTTACACTAGTCAATATGAATATAACAAAATAGTTGGAAACCTATAACACTCTCTAATATGAATTAGTGTTTGGTTTTTTTGGCCTAAATCAACTAGTTATCATAATTCAAAATTATGTCCAAAAATCAAAGAGTTATCATAATTCAAAATTATAGGGTTTTTTTTGTTGCCAAAATACATTATAAATACTATGGGATTCAGTTTGGATCTATTAATTAATAAGTATAATTTATTGATGATTATTTTATAATTTAATTTTTTTTTATATTTCTTCAAAATTGATTGATAAAGTAATCATACTTAAAAATGATTTGATCATTTTTTTAATTTCATTTATTATTGATGCAAATTACTGATTTGATAATTTGATTTAAAAATAGTGACATCATCGTCCCACATTATAGATTATTATTTCCTAGTTTCCCTTGTTTATATTTCTTCTTAATTGATTAATTAAGTAATCGTATTTAAAAATGATTTGATTATTTCTTAAATTTCATTTATTATTGATGCAAAATATGGAAATTGATTTGATTTAGAAATAGTGATATCATCATCTCACATCATAATTTATAGATGATTATTTCCTATTATTTTCTTATTTCCTTTATTTATATTTTTTTCATATTATATGCATTAAGCAATTATATTAGTTCATGCCCCCTCTTTATATTGATAAACTACTTAATTATATAGAAAATTCATACTCCCTCTCTTTACTTTTTTCCTCCATGAAGTGTTAACTTTAATATTTTGATTGTAATTAGCTTTTATTTTTACATTACAATTTTTTATTGATTTTTGTAATTCTTATCTTTTATTTAAAACATTTTATTTTTCATTTCTCAGGTCAAGAATAGTGCCTCGCGCGTCCTCATATTTGACCCAAATCAATTTTCATTAAATATTCACATAAATGCATTTTTCTTAATATATTTTATACTTTTTTTCTAAATGTCAAAATGCATTAACATATTCTATACACTTATAATTATTAATCAATATAACTTCAACCAAAAAAGAATTATTCATCAATATAATATAACTAACAGAAACTCAGTGTATACATTCTAATCAAAGGATATTCATAAGTGGTAAAAAAATATAAAATCAAACTTCAGTAAGCAAGTCTAAAAGGCAGATGTCACGCTATAGGAGTATAGCCTAATATAACGTGAAAACGTCAAACACAATTAAAAGTAAAGTAAACTCAAAACCTAAACTACTAAAATGACGCATTCGAAAACTCAAAACAACACATGAGAACTATTTTTTTTCTATTTTTATCTTCTTTATAATTTCTTTTGGTGGCCTTGAAGGTAGGGGTGAATATGTCAGACAATGCCACATCCCCATTATCAGCCAATGGAGTGTTGTATCTCTCCTTCTCTTTAAAGGAGTGGTTGAAGATCCTGATGGCTGAGCTATTAGAAGGTCATCATCACTTTGAATTTTTTCTACTGACATCAGTATCATCAAGGAGTTTAAGGCATGTGTTTCTACTTCAAAAGGTTCTAAAAAAAAAAGACCCATGAAATAAATGAAATAACAAACACATGAATATATAATCAAGTATTCAATCACAATATGTGTTACTATCAACAAAATCAATTTCTTATTGTTAATTTTGAGTATGTAAATCGTTAAAAAATATCTTCTTTCTCAGAAAATTGCAAAACACCCAAACTACTTGATAGGTATTTGATGTTGCTCCGTCTGACTCCAAGCCTAACAATAATTTCTCTTCCAATACAATACTCTAATTATTTTGGAAAAGTTTCAAGTTCTCCTTTCTACAATTAAAGATTAATGTTAAGAAAGTCAAATATGAAGGAATATAGAACAAGAAATTTAGATTCAAAAATTAATATACTACAAGGCACAAAAGATCAAACAAAAGGAGGAAAAGAAAGGATTGAGATAAGTGCAGCCGCTAAATTTTCATCAAAAGTTAACGTATTTTTAGTCATCGTATACTTTTTGATAACCCGAGTAGCGATAACCCAAGAATCTTAGGTATCCTTGCATTCATCAATATCCCGAATGAGCTCATAGCAACTTAGTTTGTCTAATTCTTATATTATGCACAAGAAATAGTTCATAAATGATTGGGTTGTACGAGGAAGAAGTGTGTTTACAAGCGGCCCTAACACCATATCTAACAATAATGCCTAATGACTCTAATTACAATTAAGATTAGATTAGGATTGGGCCTTTAGGTTATGAAATTTCAGTGCATGTGTGGAACCTTAATTACCTTTTCTCCGTTCGAGTTGTTTGAGTGGAAGGCCACATTATCCCACCAAATATATATATATATATCATGTGGGGTATTTTATATTATTTCTCATATTTAATATAAGATCTAGTAAAGTAGTAGTTTAATGATAATTTCCAAACTCACCAACAACAAAGTGAATCATCATTGGGGTTTACGAGCAACATGAATTGAACATAAAACACAAATAAGGACTCCCACCATTCCTTTTAATAACAAACACTTAACCGAAAAACGTAAATCAAAAAGTTAGTTAAAGATAATAAATATGTAAGAATTGTAACTTTTTTTCTCCTGAAAATACCCTTATTTATAAGGAGAGAGGGAATAAGAGAGAGTATGAGAACATTCCATCTCTCTCTCTCTCACACACACACACACAGAGAGAGAGAGAGAGAGAGAGAGAGAGAGAGAGAGAGAGAGAGAGAGAGAGAGAGAGAGAGAGAGAGAGAGAGAGAGAGAGAGAGAGAGAGAGAGAGAGAGAGAGAGAGAGAGAGAGAGAGAGAGAGAGAGAGAGAGAGAGAGAGAGAGAGAGAGAGAGAGAGAGAGAGAGAGAGAGAGAGAGAGAGAGAGAGAGAGAGAGAGAGAGAGAGAGAGAGAGAGAGAGAGAGAGAGAGAGAGAGAGAGAGAGAGAGAGAGGTAGTGGACGAGATAATGTGTGGTGGGAACAAAGCGTGAGTGAATGCAATAAATGTAATTAAATGGGGATAACATAAAAAATTACCATAGAAAATTTGAGATATTTTCTAAGGGCATGTTTGGTTTAAAGGGAGGGGAGGGGGGAATGGAGGGGGTAGATCACTTTGTTTGGTTTGATTGGAGAGAGAGGAAGGGGAAGGTTTTTTAATGATCCTTTATTTGGTTGAAGAGGAGATGGGATGAGATATAATAACTAATTTTTCATTTTACCCTTATATGTTAGCTTATATTTTTTATGCTTATATAAATAATTTAAATTAATTTTTTTAAAATGAAATTTATTTAAATTAGTTTACACATCAATATAAATAAAATAAATTATCAAAATTCAAATTTGTTTTATCAAACGGACACAAATTTATTTTAATTCACATTGTTGAAATTACTAAAATAATTATTGGTAAGAAAAATGAAATTATAATTTTGTGCAAAAGAAGCATCACATAAGCTGTGAGAGATGATATCAGAACTTTGTGAGTGCGTGTTTTTATTTTTTACTCAAGAGTATCAATGAAAATATGAAAAAATCATGAAGGCAAAATAGTTAAATATTCTCCTTCCCTTCAAATCCCCCAAATTAGAGGGAACAAAAATAAGAGGAGGGGAGATATTTGAAACCCCTCATTTGCCTCCCCTCCCCTCCAACCAAACAAACCCTTAGTCTATTTGGTTGGAGGGGAGGGGATGGAAGGGAAGGGAAAATGATCCCCTCCCCTCATTTGGTTGGCTAATTTTAGAGGGGATGGGAGTCAAAAACATTCCAACCCTTCCTTCCTCCCTCTTCATTTTGCTCCCCTCTAAATTAGGGTGTTTTAGAGGGGAGCTAATTTTTCTGACCAATTTAACCCTATAATTATAGTAATATTCCATATCTAACCTCCATCGTTGGCCCCTCCGCCCCTCCCTTTTCTCTTCTTTCTTGTCTTTCTGAGCAATGTGGTAGGTGATAACAATGGGAAGGCAGCAAGCCACTTCATTAGCTTGGCGGACGCTATCGGCGACGAGGTGGTGATGGAGTTGGTTGGAGGAAGAGGGGTGATGATTTTTTTTGGGGGGAGGGGAGTTGCAGAAAATAAGGAGAGAGAGGCAAGGGAATAGAAGGTGATGGTCTTGAGGAAGAGTGGGGAGGAGAAAAAGGAAGGGGAATGGCACCTCAGGGGAAGCAATTTGATAAGAGAAACTGTGGTGAATGCAGTGTAGGAAGGAAGCAATTTGATGAGAGAGAAACTATGGGGTTGATTTGAGGAGATGGCTAGCAGTGAAAATGTGTAATTTAGTTTTTTAAATATATTATTATATTAATTAAACAATACTACCATTATTTTTTTCTTTCTTTTTTTCATTCCCTCCCTCCGTCCCTATTTTTCTATTCAAATTCCTTTAAGAGACCAAATGGGGATTGTTTGATGGGAGTGGAGATTGTTAATTTGATTTTTAAAAGATAATATTTATTACTTAAATAGAAATAAAAAAAGTATATCAATTTTGTATATAGACTAACATATAAGGATAAAATGATAAATTAGTTATTAATATCCCTCCCCTTTCCTTTTAAGTCAAACAAGGGATTATTAAAAACCCATTTCATTCCTTCCCTTCCAACTAAACTAAACAAAGTAACCCTTTGCCTTTTCCCTCCATCCCCTCAAGTGGATTAAATAAAGAAGCCAACATTAGCCAATAGCCAACATTGCAGTCACATCATATTGATTATTGTTTAAGGAGCTTGCTAATAGCCTATTCCCACCCACATCACTCAAGTTGATTAAATATAAATATGGGGGATTTACATTGCTGAAAAAAATTTCATAACAAATACTCCCTCCGGTTTTAATATATAACATATTTAGAGAATTGATCTTGATCTTAAATATAAGACATAATTTTCATATTAGTTAATCTTTTCCTAATTTACCTTTATTGATGCTCACTCAATAATAATCAATGAGGAGAGGCAATGAAGGAATTCAGATAAGATGAATAAGGTGTTTTAGAAAATACATGTCATGTTAATTTATTTAATTAACTTCTTTAATCTAGTCAAATTAGATAAACATATCTTATATTAAAGACCGGAGGAAATAGTACACAATGACAAGATCTGGTGGTACATAATAACAGTCATGACATATTGAGCACCAGTGTAATCAGACCCGAACCGGATCGGACCAGAAACCAGCTGGTAGACCGGTCCAATCTGATTTATTTATTTATTCATTTTTTCTTTAGAATTTCATATTAATAATCCTAAAATCTTCAATTTCTCATTGGTTTAGTCCTGAGTTAGCTTTGATTTGACTCCGGTCTGACTCACTGACCTTTAACCCAATACCCTAACCAATTCAGTGATCAATCCGGGTTTAATTACCTTGATGACAACCCAAACATGAAATTGTTTATTTAATTTGACAGCCCAAACTACATTTTAGAGAGGACATTGTTTATATGGGCTGCACAGTTTCTCCTGATATATTTCCTTCTTTTTTTTCTCGTCAACAAAAGCATAGAAGATTTGGGCTTATGGGCTAACATATTTGTAGTCGTTAGCATTCTTCACTCACGTGCGCAGCAAATGCATATCTGTTTGGCGTTGTTCTGATTACTTTGATACGGAAATGGATAATGATAATTAATAATCATGTTGCCACAATGAGTGATTTGGGGTATTTGGGGAACACGAATACACGATGCATCAATAAAGTTTTGGGTCCAAAATCAAGCTCTTCAAATTTTAGCTTCTCTAACATAACATCCACCATTTCTGTACTTTGATCAATCACTCGAATAATTAAAGGGTTATTTATTATTATAGCTGAATTTTACAATTTGATTCTCGTAATTTTAAATAATTAATTTTGATCCTATAATTTTATAAAAAGAACAAGAACCAAAACCCAAATTCGGTCAATGAGCACAAGATACTAGCTCCTACCTCTGACCTTAATATAAGCTTATATTAAGATGTCGTTCGAAACACGAAGTAGCATTAATTTAACATTCATAACCATTATGTTTAGCTGATATCGAATCATTTTTTCAGCAAAACATGTGTACAATATACTTTTTAAGAACAATTTACTCAACTAAAGTCACGCATTCAAATTCGATTACCATTTTCCAACACTGCCTTCAAGGGGAAATAACTCACAAACAGTTCTAGACAGCAAAATGGGAGATTTGTTTTGTGAAAATACACAAACACTATTAATAACTAACCAATTACATCGAGAGATCAACGGAAGAACACAAACCAGAACGAAGAGAAAACAAAAACAAAGAGCTCAATGAACAAGATGATGAAAATCTAAGTCATCAGTTGCCGTAAGCTTGGAGAGCCTCACCAGTTAACCTGCAAATCCTCCATTCCTGCAAGACATTGGCCCCCATATGCTCATAAAACTTGATCGCATTCACGTTCCAATCAAGCACCGTCCACTCCACTCTCCCGTAACCCATCTCCACCGCCTGCTTCGCCACCGCCTTAAGCAGCATTTTCCCGAACCCTTTTCTTCTGTAACACTCTCTCACAAGAATATCCTCCACAAAGAACCCTGGCTTACCCAAAAACGTTGAGTAATTAGGAACGAAGAGCGCAAATCCAACAACCACAACATCATCGCCCTCCGATTTGAACGTCTCTTTCTCCGGATCGTCAATCGGATGGTCCAGATTCAAGATCAGGACCTTCGGTTTGTACAAGGGATTGAAGTTCGATTCAGGAAAGGGGTTAGGGGAAACTTCGAGGATGAAGACCGTGACAGATTGGAAGGGCTGAGACCTGAAGAGTGTGGAGGAGAGAGAGGACTCGGTGGCGGTGAATTGATCGGTGAGGTGCTCGAACACGGCCATCTGATAGATGAGCTTGTGGATGTGAGGAACGTCTGAAGGGTTGGCTAGACGAATGCGGCAGAACAGAGGGTTGTTCGCCAGCTTCGTCTCTGGCAATGCGTCCACCGGCGCTGCAGTCGGTGGCGGTGGTGGTGCGGCGGCGGCCATTGGTAAAAAAGCCAAAAGGCCCTCAAGCAGTCGCACGGAACTCGCTAGAAAGAGATAGAAATCGAAAGGTTGTTTGCTCGGGTAGGGTCTTTATCACCTTATTTATAGTGAAACACAGGCGTTAAAAATCTAAACCAAATTTTATAAATAAAAAAAGGAAAATGGTTCTTAGCTCCCAATGGATCCAATTAATAGCAAAAAAAGTCTCAATACAAATTGCCATGATTCTGTTATGAATTCCCTATGTGAAAAGACGAGCATGCCCCCAAAGAATAAAATAAATAAAAGGAAGAAAACCCATAGATAGAGCAAAGAGAAAACACACAGAAAGAGAAATGGAGGAAAATGCACATAAAGAGAAAACGGAGCAACACCATGGTAGTGAGAAATCTCAGTGAAATAGTGACCATATTAGAATCAAAGCTATCGGATCTCTTAAAGGTAGTTCTTGTGGACGAGAGATCGGCGCTTGAGGAGCTGGGTGGGTCCTTTGAAAGAAATGGGTGGGTCCTCCGAAAGAAATTACGGGAATAAAAGATCAAATAAGAAGGTTAAATATGACATGCTTAATCTTGTTCCAAGCCTTGTGAAGGTAAGCTATTTATGTTTTTAGTTGAGATTCCCATACTTGCAAGTTGCAAATTGTTTAAATTGGTATTTGCAGCTCTTTTTGAATACATTTTTTTTAGACTTAACCGTAATGAACTTTTGATGCCCAAGTGTTATTCTCCCTTGTTTCATTAACGATATTTTAATAAGATGAACCCCACTTAATAAAATCAAAGTATTATGTAATTAAGAGTTTAGAAACTTGAGAAGGGACTTGAATACACCAAACTACTTTCCAAGTAATTGCTCCTGAAGCGTGCTAATTACTTAATAGCCTTTTAAAATGTACTGCTTATGTTTGCTTCCATCTTATCACTTTTAACCCTTCAATTCGTATATATGTAAAAGAAAGCCAATGTAATAACCTGGTTGGAAATAAGTCAAATGATGCTTACGTTTGAAACCATACTTGGCAATAAATTGGATGGAGGATATTTGTCAGTCTTTTTATTGTAGCGTAGATCTTTTAGGATAGTTGAATTTGTAAGTTGAAGGTGGTGAATATTTATATTTATGATGCACCTCTTCATATCAGAATCCTTTAGACTGGAGCCATTAAAAACTCTAGATTTTAGAAACTATACTTAGAAAATAGTAATAATGGGAATCTTATTTTAGTTTACTTGTTCAAAGAGCCTCTAGTACTACTTTAAAGAATCACACATTCCAATAGTTTAATCTATTAGGTGAAAGCTGGACGTGGCATCATATATTTTCTTGATGTGTTGATAGTTGGAGAATCTTATATTTATATACTTTATATGCTATTGTTCCTATATGATTCATTTAATTGGTTAAATATATTCTGCTCTGTAGATAGGGGTGCATGAAAGAATTTTTTCTTCAATTGATAGAAGCCCATTGCTCGGATATATAACTATCAAGGGAATCAATTACATAGTATGTTTGAACTTTTGGTTAATTTTTTTTTCCTCAAAAAACTCATGGATGCATGTTTTCCCTTTAAGTTATGACAGTCACATTGCTTGATTTAACATGTTTTAGGTCTGCTGATTAAACTGGCTAAAATCTGAACACGGAAGCTGTTATAGTCCTACTATTTTGATTGTCTTGAATGACTTAAAATTTCCTTAAGAAATCAAGGATTAGTAACTTCTAACCTATGATTTCATGAGCGTATGTTTATGCCTACATATATGGTTTGGACATGTGGTGAAGAGTATTTGTTATGTGTGCACTCGTGTGTTTGTGTAAGTGATACATGGGATTTTATGAATCTCTATTACCAATTTTTTTTTAGTAATCATGATTTTCATGTAATCAGGATTACCAAGATAAATGCCACCCATACAAACTTTCTATGATAATGCCATTGGGATTAACATTACTAGGACTCTAGTTATTGAAAAGATGCATTAGAAATTTGTAACTCATGTAATTTGTTGTTAGATAAGTTGTGAATGATGGCTCATACATTGTCATTAGTACCAATGTAACTTGTTATTTCTTGTAGGATTGAAAAATTATTTAGAGGTGCAGGCGTCAATTTCTATCAAAATTGACAGAATGAGTTGTTCAAAAAGTAGGGATAAGAAGGTGTTAAAATACTGATACGCTTTTGTGGCAATTGACACTTGTGAACAAACATACGCAGAAGGTTTTGCCCATTGTACATGGCAACCAACAAGACAAGAGAAGGAAAAAGACATAGGACTTGTTTTGTTATTTTGTACCGAAGCCTTCTTGTTATGTAAATATGTATTTTGTCAGCTCTATGTTATTTTAAAGGAAAGCCTTGTTATGACAATGACAACTGTTTGTAGCAAGTTATAACAAATTATGTAATATGTACTTTCAGCTCCGCAACCATATGTCCTTACTGTTTATATGGTTTTAAACAACATATCCTGCCACGTTTTACAAGTGAGTCAGTCATATTCTCAACAGCATGATTTATATTTACAACTATATAGTAATTCCTTAAGGCATTTGAAATTCAATGACTACCTATGAAATTTTAAAAAATGTGATTTAGTGTATTTACAACTTGTTTAATAGGTTTTAACAACTTAATTAGTTATATTTACAACCTCATCAGTTTTCGTGGGCTAGTGGCTAAGCTGACATGAACCAAGTCGAAAAATGTAATTTGGTATATTTACAACTTTTTCAGTAGGTTTTAACAACTTTATTAGCTATATTTACAACCTCAACCATGTCAATTTATGCCCTTTGGGTTTTTTTTACAACTTAGTCAGTAGGTTTAAACAACTTTTTCAGCCATATTTACAACATGATCAGTCTTTTTAGGCTTAAGGCTAAGCTGACATCAACTATGTCAGTTTATGCCATTTGGATTTTTTTACAACTTGTTCATCAAGTTTTAAACTTTTTCAACCATATTTATAACATGATAAATCTTCTTAGGCCTAAGGCTAAGCTGATATCAACCATGTTAGTTTATGCCTTTTGGGTTTTTTACAACTTTTTCAGCAGATTTTAACAACTTATTCAGCCAAATTTATAACATGATCAATTTTCTTAGGCCTAAGGCTAAGCTGACATCAACCATGTCAGTTTATACCCTTTGGTTTTTTTACAACTTATTCAGCAGGTTTTAACAACTTCGTCAGCCACATTTACAATATGATCAGTCTTCTTAGGCCTAAGGCTAAGCTGACATCAACCATGTTAGTTTATACCTTTTGGGTTTTTTACAACTTTTTTAGCAGGTTTTAACAACTTCTTCAGTCATATTTAACAACATGATTAGTCTTCTTAGGCCTAAGGCTAAGTTGACATCAACCATGTTAGTTTATGTCCTTTGGTTTTTTTACAACTTATTTAGCAGGTTTTAACAATTTCTTCAGCCACATTTACAACATGATCATTCTTCTTAGACTTAAGGCTAAGCTAACATCAACCATGTTAGTTTATGCCCTTTGGTTTTTTTTACAACTTTTTTCAGTAGGTTTTAAAAATTTTGTTAGCTATATTTACAACATGATCAGTCTTCTTAGGCCTAAGGCTAAGCTGACATCAACCATGTCAGTTTATGCCCTTGGGATTTTTACAACTTATTCAGCCAATTTTAACAACTTTGTCAGCAATATTTACAACATGATCAGTCTTCTTAAGCCTAAAGCTAAGCTGACATCAACCATATCAGTTTATGCCCTTTGGTTTTGTTATCATACAAACCACAATCACTTTCATTTATTCCCACTTAAAACTAATCAATCCCCTCTATTACATTTCCTAAAACCAAAATCAATCCCTCTATTTCATTTCCATGAAACAGAGCACATTTTATGTATTAACAATTACAACAGTCATATTTATAACTACAAATGCATATATTAACAACATTATTTTAATATAATATCAGTATTATCTCACAAATCAACCCCACCACATTCAACTATTCCCACTACAACAAGCGCAATCCCTCTGTAACCCAACTAAAAAACAGAGCACATTAACATTCTCACACCCTAACATGTTGAAACCTCAACTTCAATGATCAAGATCATATTTTCACTAAAATCTTAGCATTACTAATATATTTCTTACCACATAGTCCACTATTGACTCTAAGCTCCAACCTTTGATCAACCCATCAATCTCAATACATCTACCATACAAAACGGAAAAAACGATGACAGAAGCTCTAACCGTTCGCAAGGATGTCATCACCAAACTTCAACTCTTCGACCTTCCTACTGAACCAACGTGGAGTTCCTAGAATGTGTTTTTCTCTTTCTCGTTAATCACTGAAACATGGAGTTACTACCTTCTGTGGGTTTTTCTTTCTTTTATTTCATTGGGGGTATGCTGGTATTTTCACTTTGTGAATTCATATCAGAAAGTCCCTTGGGACTTTGCTATCATGACAATGTGTAATGGGACTTTGTTGCTATTAATTGGGTCCCTTGGGACCTAGGAGCCATTTTCCCAATAAAAATTGTAAAGTTAGCTTATTGTCAATGGCTTGGAGTCCGATGCAGCTTACAGCGCCCGTGCGGCGTTCTGAGGGTACCACTTTTCTCAGCAAACAGCCTTACCAAATACGGTGCCAACTGGTTTCGCTCTGCCATAGGCTTATCAGGGGGACGGCATTAGCCCCCGACCAGTTGAATCCTTAGATTAACTTCAGCCCCCTCACAGTGGGATTTTAGCGTCTAAGGAGAACAACGCCCAAATACTAATATCACCCTCCCATCACCCAATGGCAAGACCAGATAGCCCGTCTTTTATTTGGTTTTACACGGTCACGCCAAACAGGTCGTGACATTCTCCCCCACCCAACATCTAGCACGCCCTCGTGTTAGGGGAGAGAATGACTCTGCCCAAGAATCCACCTCGAACCAGCCGATGTGGGACTTGTCAGGGTCTTTACCACTCTTATCCTTGACAAGCTCCCCCACCCAACCAGACCATGCCCTCCATCGCCGAGTAGAGGTCTATCCCATTCTATCACGGGAGGCCACCACACCAAGCGTAGAGCGAGGTAGGTTTTGATACCACTTTGTCACGGACTCGAAACTCCCTTTCCTTGTACCGTGCCGGCCTTAGCGTGATCAACCTCTTGATCTTATGCTAAGTCAACCGAACCCTCAAGTTGTAGGCAAAGAACAAGATGAAACACAAGAGAGAACTCTTGAAGGAAAGAATTTGAGAACTTAGCTAATTTGCTTGATGGTTACAAATGAGGGGGTAAGGTGGTATTTATAGGCCTCCCCCTTGTTCCAGAACTTTCTCACCTCCTTAATGGACGGTGGAGATCAATTCGATCTAACGGTTTACATTCATTCTCCAGAATGTTCTATATGAATATTTACAAATAATATCTAGATATTTGCAAGGAAAATTCTAGAATATGCAAGAAATAGATATCCCTAGAATACTCTAGAATTATCTAACGTTCCCCACATTGTTCTAGAGATATCTAGTATACTCCAACATCTTCTGGAGTACTCTGGTATTGTCTGAAATGCTCTGAAATTCCCTAGATTATTCCGGAGCCTTTTAGCCTTCGTGGGTTGTGACATTATGGTTTGGAAGAGTTATTTTTTTCCCACTTGTAAGAGGGATTTTTAGCCAACAACTGGTCAACAACTAGTACCAAATAGTAGGCGGCTCGATATCCCTCGAAGGAGAACGTGTGTTCGAGTTTTGGGAGGTGTTCTTGTTGGGAGGAGGACAACCCTAAACAAAATCCAGTGCGACCTACGTCCCCTGATTCAAGATTAGTCCCATAGTGAGCCTAAAGGGTCTAAGCCGTGGAGATACTCGGGGACACCCTCTCGGCACGCAAAGCGGCTAATTAGGAGGGGAATTAAAAAAGAGAGAGGGATTTTTATTGAGATTGATGTGACTTATAGATTTTTATAAAAAAATTAGTTAGATGTAAATTTATTTAAATAATATATTAAATAGTCGGTTTAAAAATGCTTAAATATAAAAAAAAGTCCAAAAGTCATAAATAGAAAAAAATACTTCAACTTTAAATTAGTTTTTGAATAAATACTATCATTCTTATTTCATCATCCTAAACATACATTTGTTTTTTTTATGAACCCAAGAGTATCCCCAATCACTTTAGACCTAAACCTAATCTTTGTCAACCGAGAGCATTAAAGTTAAAGCTCTCCTAATAAATATGTTTCTTGAGATTTGAACTTATGTTCTTTTTGTTAGAGGATGAGACTACTTACCATCTCAACCAACAACTTGTTGGTGCTAAAAATACATTTATTGTTTAACTAGCTTTTTTTCCTAACTGGCCAACTATACTTTGAGCAGCCCTTCTAACATTTTTTTTAATAAAATGAGATAGAAGAAAACAATTAGCCTTCCTAACATAATTACAACCTTAAGTACACATTAAGAAAAAAAAATATATATCAACTAAAAAGAATAGAAAGAGAAATTGATATGCTTGGGGAGTTAGGGTATTTGTTTTTCAATCAATCAAACTAGATAATTTTTGTTATTAATAACTTTATTATTTTAAGAATAAAAATTAAATCTACTTGAACCAATTAAGTTAGATGCAAGTAACTTAAGTACTGTATAAAGTTAGGTACCTAAATTTTCTCATGCTTCTTTAGTTCTTTTTAATTTAAGTGGACATTTACACTAAAAAAAACAATTTTTTAAGTGATGGGAGTTGTTCTGTAGTGGTTAGACAAAACCACTACAAATTTATATATGTGTAGCGGTTCTAGGACTATCGTTGCTAATATATGGCGTTTTGACCATGCACCAAGTAGCGTGAGCATTTGTGTCGATAGTTGTCGCTATAAATGGAAGGTGCCATGTGGCACGAACGTGGCGCTAATTGGTAGGGGTATTTGTAGCGGTTAAGGGACCCATTAACGCTACAACTAGGGTAAGTGATACTTGGGTTTCAACAGTTATAGCGGTTATCAATAATCGCTACAACCGTAACACTAGTGTCAACCATTTGTAGCAGTTGAGTGATGTGGAACTGCTACAAATTTGAATCATCGTGACATTCATTGCAGTTCTGTCAAACTGCTACCAAAGCACACCAAAAGCAAGGAAGGGAAGTGCATTTGTAGCAATCTAAGTACACCAAAAGCAAGGAAGGGAAGTGCATTTGTAGCAATCTAAGTAGCGATTCTGGGTGAACCACTACAAATGCAACACCTATAAAAAGCGTTGCTTCATTCATTTTGTCACTTTTGGCAAAAAATTTGAGTTGCACTCCCTCTCTCTCTCCACAACGGGATTTAAAAGCAACCTTCCTTTTTAGGTTAGGAAAATTTAATTTACATTAAAAATGTTTATTTTTTATTAAATTTGATTTATTTTATTACATAATAAATGTTAACTACATTTTATTAATTATTAATTAAAATGAATTAAAATTTGATATTATACATGGCTCGTCGTTCTCCTGGCCAGGAAGTGAAGTAGCAGCCAAAGTTGTCTGTAGTAGGTGGTAGGGACGATCCTCAAGCACAACAACCAGCACATCATCTTGTCGATAACATTTTATCAGAGGATGACGATGGAATGAATATAGGCGACATGTAAGAAGCAGTGAGTGTAGCCATTTATGTTTTAAATACAGACCCTGACGGTCACATTTATGAGGCGACGCTGGTTTTGCGGCAGGTTTTCCTCTTACCTTTTGCCCATCGTGTAATCATCGAGTGCAATGAGGAGTATAAATAGCTAATTGGGCAGGGCAGTATTGTGTTCAATTGATACCTGTATGAGGTTGGTCATAATTATGTGAACTTTCCAATTTACTTGGAAGGTTGGCCCAAGGTTAATAGTGATACCAAAAATGCTATTTGAGACATTTTTAAAGTATGTAATAAGTGATATCTTAAAGTAATATATGAAATATTTATATTAATTTATTTTTTATGATACAAACAAGATTCATTGGGAGGGATGAGAGGAAGATCCATGGCATCCAGAAGATGGGTGACGACCAAAAGAACTACATGTCCAAGATCAACAATAACCAGAATGGAGACGAGACGAGACATATTGGGGATATTATGGGCGACATGCCCAGCAACATCCCACTTGAGGATTGGACCAGATTAGTTCCCTTTAGGAGAAATCCTGCGTGATTGATTATTTGTTTATTAAATTAAAAAATTATAATATTATTTAAATTTCAATATTCTTATTACTTTTGCTTCCAATTAGTATCCTTTGTCATTGGTCTTGTATGTAGCAGTTTTATGTAAACCGCAGCAAATATAGTATCATCTTGATCGAATGCGTAGCTAGACGGAATTTGTTGCCATTTCAAAAACCGATGTTTGTAGCCATTTCAAAATAACCGTTATAAAAGTGTTTGTTATGATGAAATTTGTAGGCATTTCAAAAGCCGCTACACATATCATTTGTAGCGGTTAGAATTGCTACAAATGAGCCATTTTAACCGCCACAAAAAAAAACTTTTTTTTTAATAATGTTAGACCTCTCAACAGATCAAAATTTTTGTAGAAGCAAGTAGTCCTAAAGATGATCACCAATTCCCCATGATATGATTATGATGTCATATGTTCTAAATTATGTCAAGGATAATCGTCATTATTCATTAATGGAGCAATCAATTGGATAAAATAAAATAAAGGCGTCAATTGCATCAGACTCCTCCCTTTCTGTTCATACATAAGACATTGTTAAAAAATTCATTGGCTCAACAATAAATATCGTTAGAAAGTAATTAATACTTATTTGTAAATATTTTTTCTGTAGCTAATACTTCAATATAACTTTTTGTATTTTTTTTCTTTCAAAATCTAATTTAATATGGATAAAGTTGAAATCTTTTTCAGTTTAAGATAGATTCTATAAATTAACTATATATTTTAATTTTAATAAATTAGTTGAAGTGACTTAAATAATAGAATATTTAGGCAGCTCAATTCCTTTTCTTTTTCTTTTTGGGCCCACTTTAGGTAGCTCAATTCATTGAGTGCTTGTCTGGATTATCTGTGGAAAAGTTTTTTTTTTAAATGGGCTTTTATAGAAGTCAGATTGTAAATGTGATTTGTGTTTGGATTGACGGTGACAAAATTGACTTTTTTGAAAACCTTGAACCTGTTTGGATTAACGTTTAAAAAGTCCATTTAGATAAAAAATTATTGAAAAGAGTATAAATCTGGTTGAATATTACACACACACATACAATATTTACTCTTTTTTTTTGCTTTTATTAATTTTTTAGCAAACTTTTTCCTTCACTTTCCACCTCTAGTTATTACACATGCCTTTCAACATTAATCGTAGGCTCCACCTTCTCATTACTCCAGCACTCTAATCAGATGTCAATTTCTCTACTTCGTCTCCTCCGCTTCCGAGCCTTCCTCCTCCTCCATTCTCCACCACACTCTCTCCACTTCCTTCCCTTACCTCCATTTCCAATCTACATCTTTGACGACACCACCGTCTCCGGCCTCATCTCCTCCTCCATACGCTCCCCATTGGACTGCCCCCTCAACTATACCTGCAGCTACCTTGCCAACCTCCTCTCGCCGTTCGTCTGCAAAGTCGTCCACCTTGACTCTGACTAGTCCTCGCAGACAATATGGCCGAACTCACCGCAACGCCACTCAGCTTAGACTCGATCCTCGCCCTGCTAGAATAGAAGCTTGAACTGAGAACAAAAAACAATAAATGTCCCTAACGGTCTTCTTTTACCATGATTGGCTCTCACCGTGCGGAGGAAAAAGCAGGGTCGATGAGCTTCTCTAAGAAACAATTTTTTCCCCATAAGCCCAGCAAACTCTAACGCGAACCCAAACACTGCAACTCACCCCCACTGTGCTTTTTTTTTTTCCTCACCTTACGTTTGGCAAGTTCTACCACATTTCCAAAGAGGCCCTGAGCGTAATAAGCCACCTTTGAAAATTACACTATTTGATGCCAAAAGTAAAACCATGAGTTTTGGGATATTATATTATACAAAAAACTAAGTTCCTATTTCAAAAATAAAATAAAGGTTAGTCATCAGGTTCAATTTTCCAACCAAATCTTGTCATGTGTGGTTTTTATTATTAATGGTTAAACCTAATTTTAAAATTTTATGAATGTGAATTTTTATTATTAATGGCTTTTTAGGAGTCATTGATGCTTATGAAAAGGAATTCTATTTTATAGACTTACTATTTATGTTTAAAATGTCTATTAATTTGTGAATATTATAAAGAAAATAAAAGATTATCAATAAATAGCTTTGATGAAAAAGATAGGGAAAATTATAATCAAGTTCTAGGGAAGGAAAAATACGAAAAATAGTCTCGAGAAATATCAAAATTACGGTGAAGTTCTATGGGATTTTTTTGTAATATATTACAAATAGTAAAATTCCAAAATACCCCCATCAGATAAATAGAGAGAGGGAAGGAAATATTCTGTCACACTCAGACGGTAACGTTGGCACGAAAAATTCATGAAGGTTTGATGATGAGATAGGGTTAAAGAGGAAGGTATGAAATTGATGCCAACACCTTTCTTATCTTCATTATTCCATTTGATTCATGTTTTATATTGAGTAGGTAAATAGATTTTTAGGTTTTCTTGAATCATCTTCCTTTTTGCCGAAAAAAGGGAAAAAATTGTCATTTTTTTGTGAGTGTTGTCCTCCATTATATTTGTAAACTATAAAGGCAGACCCTGATAAATGCAATTGATATACTTCAACTGTGGTTTCAATGTGTTTGGGTAGGGTTTAATAATCTCTGTTTTCCGGTTTATTGTGTTGTGTTTCTGCAATAGAAGGGCTAAGGAATGAAGATAAGAGTGAAATGTTTGTGGTTACATAACCTGGTGTGCGAAGGGAAAAATGTGTTGTTAATAGTTGCAACGATAGTTGTCAATATGTGTGCTTAACTTGTTAATAATAACTATATGTTATATTTAAATGTTTTACTTGTGAAGTAATGATGTTTGGCAAGGGTTTGAAATGTTTGCTATGTTTTTTGATATTTTAAGTTGTTTTTACTCATTGAAAGTGAGAATTAATGAACATGATGTGAAAATTGTGTGGCTGGAAGTCCTGATGTATTAAGTCAAAATATCTTATTAATAGAGGCATTGATAGGTCTTAATATAAGTGGTGAACCTATTAATGACAACTGTATTGTGCAGGTGGGCAATGATGATGGCTAGCACGTTTGGCAAGAATATACTATGTTTCCTTTATATAGGGGGAATGTTTGTAGTTAGTGGAGACGGTAATATAACATATGTTGGGGGAACGATTAGATCAAGAACTATTAAGGAAATGACAAGTTATGAAGAGTTCAAAACAATGATATCCTCCATATGGGAAAAGAGAGTGACAGACTTATTATGAAGTTTACACTGATATTTGATAAAACAACATTTTTTGAACTTGAGACATTTTTTGTAATTATGAATTATAGAGTCATTGTCATGACTTAACATTAGTGCTAAAGTTATATAATGCAAAAATGATGCTCTTCCTTGCACATTATTTTACTCCATTAGCAACTGCATGAGATTGTGATGACAAGTCATTGGGCCTCCATTGACAACTCAATAAGTGTCCATTGACAAGTCATGGGGTCTCCGTTAACAAGTCATTAGGCTTTCATTGACAACTCCAAGGGCCTCCATTGACAACTCAATGGGCATCCATTGACAAGTTCAAGAGCTTCCATTAACAAGTTATTGGGCCTCTATTATAAACTCAATCGATGTCTATTGACAAGTCTAGGAGCCTTCATTAAGAAGTCATTACGACTCCATTAAGAAGTTCAGGGGCCTCCATTGACAACTCTAAGGGACTCTATTGACAGCTCAATAGACGTCCATTGACAAATCTAGGAATCTCCATTAACAAGTCATTAGACCTTAATTGACAACTCAATAGACGTCCATTGACAAGTCTAAGAACCTTCATTAACAAGTCATTACGACTTCATTGACAAGTTTAGGGCCTTAATTGACAACTTCAGCTGCCTTTTATTGACAAGTCAATGGGTGTTACTGGACAAGTCATATAATATGTCCACCTAATTAATATTGAATTACAATAACAGAGATAATCTATAAATATAAGCACATAAAATGTCATTTTCCAAAGCCATCATAATCTAGTTGCACTTTCACCATAAATATGTAAACATTATATATATATATATATATATATATATATATATATATATATATATATATATATATATATATATTAACAACTGCATGGGCATCCATTGACAAGTCAATGGGCATCTACTTACAACTTCATGTCCATATATTGACAATTAAATTTAAATCAGATTATAAATTTTCATAAATGAAAGTGAGATACAAAAACCATATTATATATAACCTTCATTTACTTCTGAAAATGCATGTACAAAGTACTAACAACAAATTCACAGACCCTCCAAAAAAATCTAGTGGTCTGGATTTCTATCTAATGAGATTTACAAAAAATAGTATGACATGAACTTTCCAAAAACAAAAGAACCCAAGCCACCATAATTGATCAACTTGGATTAAGATTATTGCAAGTCTTTACAATGTGGTCAGCCTCATTACATCTACCACAATAATAAACCATTTTGTTTCGAAACTGAGATTTAATCATTCTTTTTTTTTTTGCCTTCTTAGGGGCCTTCTAGTGATTGGTGGTCGCAACACATTTTGTGTCATTATCTGTATCACTGTAAGGGCTTTAGGATGTGGGTAATCATGCGTTGCTACAAGCCTCATGGAGTTGCAACAATCTTTTCTTGGTAGAAAGTTTATAGCAATCATCGACGTACGAGTAAACATTATGATGAACTAACTTGATTGATGCACATGCATGTGAACAAATGTTGTTTTATCAAATGTCAGTGTGAACTTCATAACAAGTCAACTACTCTCTTTTCCCATAATAGAGGATATCATTGTTTTGAACTCTTCATAACTTGTCATTTCCTTAATAGTTCTTGATTTGACCGTTCTCCCAACATATGTTATATCACCGTCTCCACTAACTACAAACATTCCCCTTATATGAAAGAAACATAGTAGATTCTTACTAGACATGTTAGCCATCACCGCTGCCCACCTGCACAATACAATTGTCATTAATAAGTTTATCATCTATATTAACAACTATCACTGCCTTTATTAATTCTAACTTTGTACATCAGGACTTCCAGTCACACAACTTTCACACCATGTTCATTTATTCTCACTTTTAATGAATAAAAATAGCTCAAATACCAAAAAATAGCAAAAATTTCAAACCCTTGTCAAACATCATTACACCACAAGTGATACATTTAAATATGATTTATAGTTGTTATTAACAAGTTCAACACACATATTGACAATTATTGCTACAACTATTAGCAATAAATTTTTCCCTTCGCACACTAGGCTGTAACTACAAACCTTTAACCCTTATCTTTATTCCTTAGTCCTTCAATGGTAGAAATACAACACAATAAACCTGAAAATAGAACATACTCACAATGAAAATAGAGCATGTTAAACCCTATCCAAACACATTGAAACCACAACCAAAACATATACATTGCATTTACCTAAATCTACCTTTATAGTTTATAAGTATAATAGAGGACAATACCCACAAAAAGATGACAACATTTTCATTTTTTTGGGTAGAAAGGAAGATGATTCACGAAAACCTAAAAATCTATTTACCTATTCAACAGAAAATATGAATCAAATAGAATAATAAAAATAAGAGAGGTGTTAACATCAATTCCATACATTTTCCTTTAACCTTCTCTTATCATCAAACCTTCATGAATTTTTCCCGCCAACGTTGCCATCTAAGTGCGAATGAATATTCCTTCCTCTCCCTATTTATCTAATGGGGGTATTTTGGATTTTTGCATTTATAATATATTACAAAAAAAATTCATGTGATGTCACCGTAATTTTGACTTTGTCAGAAGCATTTTTTCATATTTTTCTTTCTCCAAAGAGTTAAGCGTAATTTTCCTAAAAAGATAAGAATCCAACCAACACTTGCCCCCTCGTAGTTTTCATTTCTTTACCGTGAAATTGTTGCCATTACACAAGGTTTTTAATTCACGAGTTTTAAGAGAATTCGTGATGACAACGTCAATTCGAATAGTAAGCTGAAATCTAATAGCTTACTTTTTATTAATAAATGTGTTAAAAATATATAAATAAATAATAAAAATATAAAAATGACAATAATTTGATGAAAATATTTTTTAAATATAAATAATTGAAATTAAATATATCAATATTCTTAATTTATCATAAAAAAATTGCTATAAATTCATATATAAAGCCCTAGTCATTGATTGATTTAAAAAAGGCTAATACAAGTTTAAGAGGAAATTGATATAGTTTTATAAGATAAAAATATAAAAACGTAAACTTAACTGGTTGGTATGTAAACTCATGAGTTTATTTAAATTTACAACTTATACGAGTTTAGTAGTAAAATAACGTAATTTTATAAATTAGAAATGTAAAACTGATAATCTCCAATAATGGCCTACTTACTTACGAGGTTAACAGCAATGAAATATGCACGACTTCTCCTATCTTATCGTCTCCTCCTCTATTTTTCAAATTTACCAGTATATTTAATATGTCTTGCGCTGCCCTTTTCCTTTGATTGTATATACTATAGAGTTGTGGAGACTAATATGCCCCTTCAAGGGAAAAAGCTACATGGTCTCCTCATGAGTTTTCATTATTTTTTTATTATTAATTATCACCTAACTCAACCTTTATCTTATGAGAAATACTTATATATTTTAGGAGTATCATCTCATCTGTACTCTGATTAATTAAAATATAATATTTTATTTTATTTTAATTCTACATGACATATGAGTTATCGGAAGAAATTTAAATTTTATGATTTAAAAAAAACTCCTCATGGGAGGGAATTGTATTTTTTGTATTTCTAAATAATGAAATTTATTTTTTTAAAAATCATAAAATTTTAATTTCTCCAGAAGACTTATTAAAATATGAGTCACCTTATTTATACTTCGGCTAATTAAAATATAACAACTTATTTTATTTTAATCCTATATGACATATGAGTCATTGGGAGAAATTCAGATTTATGATTTTTTTTTAAAAAAAACTCTCATGAGAGGGAATTGCATTTTTTGTTTTTCTAAATATTGAAGTTTATTTTTTAAAAAATCATAAAATTTTAATTTCTCCAAAAGATTTAACTATCATGTATGATTAAAATAAGATGAGTTGTTATATTTTAATTAGCTAGAGGACATGTGAAGTGGTATTTCTAGAATATGTAAATATTTCTCTTATCTTATATGTGAGTTTAACGGATGTCCTATGATTATATGATTGTATGTAGAGCCTGTACAATCATGGAGGTTACGTTGTAGAGGGAAAACATATGAAAGAAAAGTTAATCCTGAAAATTTAGTTCGGGCTAGGTTAATTAATGAGATTAATTCAATAACTGCTAAAACGAATTTTAAATCTAAAAAAATAATAATAAAAAACAAAAGATTAATTTAGTATGCATCTTTTAAGATATCAATTTTCATATATATATATATATATATATATATATATATATATATATATATATATATGAGTAAAATACTTAGTGAAGGACAATTAAAGGGAGAGAAAAGACTTGCGTTCTGATGTGGACCCGAGTCTGGATCAGGTTAAAGCTCCAATACTCCATAACTTGAACAAAATAATACTTACGTAATTATTAGATTACTAGAGTTTAATTAGGATTGGCACAACAGATTACTAGAACAAAAAAGATGGTAGCAGAAAAGAGAGATTGTCAAATAGTTTAATGGTATGGGTGGATATCAACTGAGGTAAATACATCCTATTTATAAAGGTCTAGGAATACCACTAATTAGAAAGTAATGTGCACTCCTACTTGCCTTTTAAGTAATAATTAAAAAAATTAATTATTGATTAATTTCCTAATATATAATTACTTGTTTCTCAATTAACAAATCTATAATTAGTGCTGATTTGTTTCTTTTTTTGCTAAGCATATGTATTCTCCTATTTGAGATACTATTTGAGACTAAATGTGGGCATTTCTTTCAAATGGAATTCAAATATTGGTTTTTCACATTGTGAAGGACTAATCCCTTCTATTAGACCCAACTCCTGTTAATACTGATTTTTTTTTCTTATTTAATAAAGCTACTTTTATCCTAATCAAATAGTTTGTCATCAAGGACGGACTTGGATTCAAATCCAACACTTTGGAAAAACAGAAAACGAAAAAATTCAATAGGGTGAAGGATGAAATGTATATAATTATATATTAAGGGCTTAAATGAACAAAACAATTCACAAATTTTTCATTTTATTACAAAGCTTTATTTCTCAAGCTCGTTTAACTCAGTCAGTTAATATCAACACAAGAGTTGATGCCTTACAAATCAAAAACATTATATATAATATATAATATTTATATTCTTATAAAAATTTTAATATATTACTAAAAATAATTTTTATTCATCATCTTGGCAATTGTCATTCTTAGCTTATTAAATAGTGTGTCAATTCACTTTTAAACCCGTACTAGTTGTAAACTCGATTAAATTCGTGAGTCTATCTACTGGGTTTACCATTTTCATGTTTTTGACTTATAAAATTGTTTTACTCGCTGTTAAACTCATATTAACATTATTTAATTATATCCTCATTGGCTTTATATATGAATTTTATAGAATTTTTTGTTGTTGAGCATGATAAATTATGAATTTTGATGAATTTAACTTCACTTATTTAGATTTAAAAATATATTTAAATCAAATTTTTATCATTTTTATATTTTAATTATTTAATTATACACTATTAATATCTATTTTTTTGATATTATAAGTATACTATTGGAGTTCCCATTATGAGTTACATCCTTATCACAAGTCAGATGAAATTCATAAGTTTGAGAGCTTGGCCCAACTTTAAATTCTCATTTTTAACAAATAATTAAAATACCATGACGTGATCGGAGGAACCTATTACTAATTTTTTTGGAAACAACAATTATTACTAATTTGAAAATTGATTGAATCATAGATTATCAAAATTAATTTTTGTCTTTTAGAAAGGAAAGTTATTACCATTCGTGCATGTCCTTGGCGGTGATAAGACGGTAACTCTGTCAGTAGTATAAAGTCTGAAGCTATATATATGAACTTAAATCTGAGTATTATCTCAATTTTTTTCAGTTACTCTGTGAGGTTAATTAGTTATTCCATGAACTTGCCTTTTCTATCTTCTAATATTGTGTGTCCGTGTTTGTGTTTTTTTTCCCTGTGATCCTAAGATGTTTATGTTGTTAATTGTCGGTGATGAGCAGGTTGAAGACACTTGAGGATGAGGGTTGTGTTGAAGTTGAAAGCTCCAGAAGCTCCAAGCTTTTTGATGATCTCTCTGGCCCTTCTCTTCATTCTCTTCATAGGTTTTTTCCCTTCCATTTTTTTAACTATTGATTTTCATAGAGGTTCGTAAATGTTTTATGATCACAAGAAATATATCTATGATTAAGATAAAATGGATGATATGTTCATGTATCTTAATTTTAAAAATAGGGTTACTATCATTGTTGATTCTTGCCAACAATCTAATCGAATTTTAGTTTTTGTCTTTATAGTTTTAAATTGTTGATTTTTGTCTTTATAATTTTATAAGGACTTTGTTTGAGTTTAAGTCTAGGGACTAAGTTCAAAATAAAAAATCGTTAAAAATATAATAACCAGTTATTAAATTTAGAATAAATTCTTATGAAACTGTAGAGATCAAAACTAATGATTTCAAACTATAAGGGTGAAATCAAAATTTGATTAAACTATAAGAATTGTATTAAGCTGTAAAATTATCTAACATCTAAATTGACAAAATAACAAATAATCACGGCTCATGTTGGCATCACTATCAAGAATCGATCAATTGCATATATGTATGGTGTTATATATATCCAAATAAATAAGCAAAAAAACCTCTTAAATTGTCTTTTTTAAGGGAGAATCATTGTGAAATATAATCATTAAGAAGTTCCAATAACAAGAAAGCAATATAAGCCTATTATCGTTGTCTGCACTAGAACATATTATTGTATGTTTCTCACTTATCGTATGACTTTTTAGTAAGTACATTTTTTTTGTGAGACTTCATAGTGATTTCCTTTTTTTCAACAAAAGAAATTCCCGATATATAATTAGGGGCTAATCCCTTTGATGTAAAGATCACAAATTTACAGCAATGTCTTTTTCATACACATAATTAGGAGTTAATTCCTGACAACATTTTGAAAAGATTTAAATATATGCCGACTGTGATGGAGCTTATTAGTTATGTTTTGACTTGAACGCAGAGGGAAGAGAGAAAACATGTACAAGGTTAAAACTTTCTTATAATCATATTCCCCTGGAACCAATCTGAGTCTTTATATATTGAAATGAACTTGATGATACTTCGGCATTGTAAATAAGATAAAGTAGTATTTAGCAACTTGACGCTATTTCTTCGTTGTATTCAGAACCTTAATCATGTTTATAATGCATCTAATACCTAGATGTACTATAAATAAGATTAAGGTACTGTTGTAAATATTACCAACTTAATTTGTTGCAACCCATTAAGAGACTTGACTCTCAAGGAAGAAACTGAAACTGAAACTGAAACTCTCACTACAGGGATAACAGAATCATCCAACACAAAAACAACCATCCACGTCTCCCGAAAGCTTCTGCAATCATCAGGTACACATATTTGAGAAATTCTTTTGGTTTTTCAAATTTAAAAAAAAAAAAGTTGCATGAATTTAACGAGTAAGTTCCTAATTAATAATGCATGTGTGTTTCAGATGAAAACTATGAAATGAAAAGAATAGGTACAAATTGCTCAAAGCAGGACATAGAGATTCATCAAGAACAAGTGGCTCCTCGTCCAAATGGAATCCCAGTGTACTTGGCCAAAATAACAAACATGGGCGTATCAGGTAGCAGCATCTCCAATATCCACCTTCGTTGTGGCTGGTTCAGTTCTGCCACTTTGGTGAACCCTAAAGTGTTCAAAAGGCTTCAATTTGACGATTGCTTAGTGAACAATGGTCGCCCCATTGGCCCTGGAGCTTCCATTATCTTTTATTATTCAACTACCTATCTCTACCCTCTTTCTACTTCATCAGTTGTTTGTGACCATCTTTGACAACTGAGGAGTAAGTTTTAGTACAGAAAGTGATAATATGGTAACTTAGTAACTTAATTGTCATTTAGATTTTTGAGTTATTTAATCTCTTTGTTCTGGACTCAGTAATTTTCTTTTACTTACTTAACTATGCATGATGTGGACATTTCAACTACTCAGTTATTATCCTTAATAAAGCTTTGGTATTTTACTCTTGGTCCCCTTAAGAAATTATTGTCTCTGCGCATGTTTTTATCAAGTGTTGAACTTTATGCCAGTGTTCTGAATTTCATTGGTTGTGCTTAGCAACAAGAACAACAATACATCACAAGATGATGATATGAAATGCCACATCCTAGCATTCTGAAATGGGTCCCCATGCCGTGCTCATTAGAGGTGTTCAAGATTTTCCCGTTCAATCATCCCGTCCCGATCCTGGGCAAATTGGGATGGGAATTTCCCGTCCTAAAAAATTTGGGATCGGGAATGGAAAGTCTCATTCCCGATCCTGACCCCATCTTAAACCTTATTTTTCCTTATCCCAAATTTTTTGGGATGAGAAATTCTCATCCTGATTTACCCAGGATTGGGACGGGATGACTGGACAGGAAAATCTTTAACACCTCTAGTGCTCATCCAAAAGATGAGCACGACATGCTCATCCCCCCAATTTTGGGGATGGTGGCCATTTTTTTTTTTATGTATTCTTATTTATTTAGATTAAATTGTATGCTGCACTTTGAAATATTTTTACCACTCCATATCTCAAATTAATTAATTTTTAGTTCTGCATTCAGAAATATTTGTCTACAATACTAGTATCCTGAAATATTTTTTTAGTAGAACCCAATATTTGAAATATTTTTTTGAAACCCAGTATCTTAAGCTAATTAACTTTTAGTGCATGGAGTATTTTTTTTAAAAAATAATTAAAAAAACCCAAAATTGGGGATGAGAGCAAGGAATGTGGATTCTTCTGAGACAGGGAATCCCCAAGCTAAGCTTCTTTACTTTGGACTCTCCAAGAAACCACATTGGAATTAGCCTAGCAATCTATGTCCTCCACAACGTTGCTTCTATGTTCTTCATGTAATAACTTACTTTGGGCTAAAAAGAGTAATTTCCAATTATAGGTTTTCAGTAATACTAACGGTGGCCTTTTTTTTAATTTAAACACCCGGCGTTCTTGGGTTGCTTTGTAACTGAGGACTTCATGGGGACCCAAACTCATTGAGTCACATAGGGACCCTTTTTAAGTGGCAAGCTTTACCACTTATGCTGTTGCATTTCTAAATTCGAACTTGAGACTTCTGATTAATAAGCTTAGCTTGTCTTATACTAGCCATTATATTATTTTAACTCCATTTGATTTAAAAAGGAATTTTCTTTTTTAATCCCCATTTTGCCAAATCAGATACATAAACTACTTTCGGTTAACATACTCAGACTGTGTATTTGGTAACCATTCTACAGTCACGTAGGCAGCCCATGCGTGCATATCTGTTTGGAGTTATATACAAAATAAATAAATAAAACAAACATTCTGAAGTAGGGATTCAATTCAACTTATTAATTAGTTGTTGAACAAGTTTGAACGTGAGTTTCTTTTGTGAACTACGAAAGGGGAGAGGAAGCTGCAACGTTTGATCCAATTAAGCCCTCAAGCTGCAACATTCTTAAATTCCCCAACACTATTCACAGTCTTCTAGATTGTTATGAACTTGATGTTTTCATTTCTAATTATAATGAGAGATTTAATTAACAAGGAAGGTATGCCACTGAAGCAATTGGAGGAATAATAAGTCCTTATTAGGAACAAATATCTGTTTCGGAGAAAAATGATCATATACTCACATTCTAAACAGAGGATATGCCTAACATACATAATTTTGACTCCCAAAAAAGACCAGATTGAAACTAGCTAAGTAGTTCATGTACACCAGGAGGTGAACTGACATGAATTTGCAGAAACTTAATATCCATAGTCGTAGCTGAAGTCAGTGACACCAACCATGGCTGAAAGCACTTGAGAAACAAGATAGATGCTACCCCCAAAAATAGCAAGAATAAGAATTGCAGAAATGGGGTTCCTCAACAACTCAACTATTGGCTGGAAAATTGTGTAAATAGCTCCTGTACTGACCGTAAGAGCGTAGATAGCGTATCTCCTAACATTATCCCAAAATTCCTCCATTAATGGACCTTCAGGGCCAAAAGCCAAGGCCTTTTCGCCGTCGATTCCAATCAGAACCAGAAAAATCCCCAGAGAAACAGCACCCACCATGAGAAATCTGGAATCTGAATACCCATTTTTGGGAACTTGAAGCTTCATCAATGAGTTTTGGGCTCTGGGTGAAAGATCCAGAGTTGAACGGTTTTTGACAGAAATTGAAGCCTTTGAGGTCGGTTTGTGATGGGAAAAGTCCCCATGTGATGATATCTTGATGGGTTTAACGAAAAATGGAGGCTTTGAAGAGGAAGAAGAAGAGGGAGCGGAGGTTCTGAGAAGGTAGAGTTGTGATCTGAGGCTTAAGATCTTCATCTTCTTGATTGTTCTCTTGGTGCTCTATTCTTAGAATACGGATTTTGCAGCATCCATCATAAGCGAATGGCGTGGACAATGGCAAGTGGCCATATGAATTTATCTTATCTTCAACTTCGTTTGCACCATGTATCCAACTTTATCTTCTATGCCTTTCCATTTCGCGGCTTTTCTTTCCACAAAGCTAATTCCGAGAATTCTTTGAAATACATATTTTTCTCGGTCTTAAGTATCGGAGTTAAATAAGGATTTTTTTTTATCCTGCTATTTTGATCCATTTTATCACCCAAAATTATAATTTTTTTCTAAAACATTTTATATCGATTGAACATATTATTATGGAGGTTTACATTAAGGGAGAGTTTCAATACACATAGTTAAAAACATTTTGAAAATCAACAAATATGTTATAAATAACTAATTTAATTAACAAATTAGTTATCTGACTCATATATTAAGGATTAAAGTAGTATTATGAATAAAGTAATAAACTAATTTATTGTATTTCATTTCTCTATAGTAATGTTGAAAACTCTAATTTTGTAATAGACATTATATTAAATGAGTTATTTTCTAATTAGGTTTGCCCATGTTTAAATCTAAAATGTTTTACATTATATATATAAATATTGCCACTGTGGAAGTCTAGACTGTATATTAGCTTTGGAAGATTTTCAACTATGAATTATATGTTGAGTTACTAAATTGAAATTGACAGATTTATGAGCAAAATAACATTTGCGCTCATAAATTATTAGATCATCAAATTCCAATTTTAAAAAATTATTAAAAATACACAAGTTGGCTTTAAACAAAAGCTGCATATTGATTTTTTGTCAAATAATTCATGAACGTCAAACAAAATCTAATCTATAACAGTTATTATTAGTTGACTCAATTTTCATAACTATTTCCCCTAAAAATAACCTTTTGCTGAAAAACTAGAATCCAATTCTCTCAAGCACATAAGCAACCAGATGAGGTGGGAATAATAGAGGGGAGGGGAGAACTCTGATGAACTCAGGCGTGTATTTCAACACTAGAATGAATATTACACACCACGAAACTTGATGCCGCAGTTTGATTAAATATCCCAGTACCTCAACATTGTTTTTCCGGAGATATATGAGACACGAGAGTAATGAGAGTACACGTTAGAAGAGTCAGGGCATAGCAATCCCCTTCTTCACAAGTAAATCGAACACGCAATCAATCTTGCTGCTATCCATATTGAATAAGTGGTGGGCATCAGATTTTGCAGTGATATTGCCACTCAGTATTTGTACAGACAGAACCTCTTGCATCTTCAGGAAGATTGCTGGAGGCAACCTATGTTCACAGCATAGACGTTTTTCCTGCCCAGAAAGTTGCACACCATATAATGTCAGGAAAAGAGATGAAGAAACTATTGCATTTCATAATAACACATGACATGTTCAAAAACACGAATCAAAAGGGTCAATTATAGTTTATATGGTTTCTATTTGTTTCAGCCAACTCTCAAGGGCTTGTTTCATTATCACTTAATCCATCCAGAGACATGATGATGACAATATTAAAATGATAAAAAGTTTTGCTGCTAAAAGTATGACTCACCTGAAACTAGTTTGCATTTTGAGAGGACTAGCATGTAATTCTCTCTTGAATGAATAAATCACTTCTTATTTTAAAAAACAGAGAGTTATGATTCACCTGTATCTTGAACAATTTCCTACTCTTTTCAAGACTACTATTGAATTGAGCAGGTATTTTGAAAGTGAAATTATGCATCATCTTAACAATGGCCTCCAGATACACTGAGAATATTGCAGATATCAATGAAACTCAACATTTAACAATACAAGTGTCCATCATATCAACACTCACGCGATTATTTTTTTGGTTAAAATTTTAATGTAAGATATTACAGGATGATTATGATGGGTAACTAATTATGATAAAAAAAAACTCTATCCCAAAAGCTAGATGTTGAGGTGGGAAAACCAATCCACTTAAATATCCCATTGAGTATTCCATACCACTCAATGTGAGGCTTAGTATCTTATACTAGCACGTCTCCATCAGATTATAAGGTAATTAAAAAAAAAAGGACATACTAATTTTCAGCTAAGCCATGTAAGAGTAAACTGTATTCTACCAAAAAAATAAGAATCATTTAGAGTAAACTGGAGAGAGATTGAATACTTACAGGTACAGAAAGTAGATCAGCCCCATAATATCCTGTCACATCCATTTCATTGACAGAGCTTGAACCAGCAGGCCCTGCTGGTCTTCCACTTGAATCCTTGCCTGCAGAGTCTGGAGACATGAATGCACTTGGAACCCCATGATTGTTTGGACCAGCCTGAGCTCTTTCTTTTGACCTACGAGCACTTTCTTCTGCCTCTCTTCTTCTCTTCTGTTCAAGATATCTATCTGCTTCAGCTGCCGTGCGGCAACCAGCAGCTCGGGCCTCCTGCAATACCATGTATTACTAGATGTATGAGTAAATGCTATTAGTTCGATTTACACATGTACAATTTGATAAATCCTTAGGGACTGTAGAGTACAGCTAGCTAGGGTACAGCACAAACTCAATAGGAACTATAGTATACTAGATCATCAGATTTGATATATTTAAATAATCAATTCCAGAAATTTATGCCTAAGATAGGCGAAAGGGGACGTGTTAAAACACCACAAAAATGATGTGACCAGAATTCCCAGAATCTACCTGATTTTCCCGCTCAGCAGTATCTACCTGATTGATTAAGGATCAAACTCTAACAACATATAAGTACAGACACCAAGATTTCTTTAACTTTGCAAAATAAGAGAAAGAACCAGTGTTAAATAATTAGCCAATGCTATAAATTGTATCAAACCTGAAGGTCCTCAATTCTTCTACGAGTTCTGTGCTCAGAGATTACTGATCTAAGCAATTCCTCATGGTCTTCCTTGGTATGAAAGCGAATGAATACATCATATTTTCGACATAGTGTCCTCTCTTCAGGTGTTAAATCCTTCTCGATAGGATTTGGGTATAACAAGTTTCTTTCAAGTATGAAATCCTTTCTACGCTTTCTTTCATCAAGCCTGCAACCAAATTCAGAGATGGAAGTGAGAGTGAGTAACTGTCTCAGTCTCACTATATTCTATTATCAATTGCACTGCCAATGGTTGATTGTACGTCACTCAGGAAGATAACTCAGTGGAAAAGCAGTATGGCAGGTTACCTTTTCGAATATATACGCAGAACGCGTAGTTTCAGTTCCCGTTCATCATCCGTGTCAGTGTCCTTAAATTCCATTTCAGCAAGTAATTGTTCAGCATCATTATCATATTCAGGATCAAATTCCTGTCGTTTGGGGTTATAACCACTCAACTGTACTAAAGAAGGATCTTCATTTCCAGAGGAACTTGGCTTGTTTCCTCCAGAATATTTTTCTAGTTGAGAATCTGCCAGTGAAAGAGAACATTAAAGTTGAGAAGCAAGTTCATCGAAATGGATTGGTCAGTGTGACACATAGAACAGTCATTCTTATAACAAGAGTGAGACACGTAGAAGCAAAGTCAGTTCAATGCAAGAAGCTGTTATCCCTTTAATTTATTTAGCCCTAAACTGTGAAAGGTTTGGGTACATAAAAGAAGACAACATTTCCTTAATTTATTTCCTAAAGAAGCAAACTGCAAAGGAATAAACTAGTCGCCATCATGAGGGACTCAGGACCATATGTGCATACCTTCCATTTTAATAACTCCAGGACCATCTTTGCCCCGTCCCACATTAGATGCCCTCTGGTTAGCAGTTGCTGCAGTATGCGAGCCACTAGCAGGTCCAGATTCTGATTCTGGAAAGCAAGGAAAACAGAAAGACAGAAAAGAGCATTAACATGAGCACATTAGGTATGTCAATCAATTGGTTGTATCAACCCATTTTGCTTTACCTGAATTTAAGTTGGACTGTAAACAGCTAGAATTACCAGCTTTATGAGAATCTTCAACTCTGAATCAATGAATAGATATCAGAGAATGAGGTGTGAAAGGTGGCATGAGGCAATTCATATAAAAAAAATCACATCCTTACTTGACTCTAGCTGGAGAAAATGGAGATTCTTCCTTTATACTAAGATCCCCCATAGGAATCCCTATGCCAATCACAAGTAACAAATCAAGGGGGTAAGGAAGAATGGAATGCAGCTAAAAATCATGCTATACAAAAGTGACATATGATTCATCCAATGCTTATTGCAACCAGAAATTTTATCCTTTTTCACCAAACAAATATACAAATGAATTATCCAAAAAAATCTATCTTGAGACAAGCAGTTGATGCCAAGTCTGCAGCTTAATTATTTATTAACCGTGAATTATGAATATTATAAAGCTAAACCTCACTTCACTAACTACAACAAATGAGTTGATATTGAAAAGACCTTTTTTGTCATCGCCTTGCCCTTTAGCCATAGCAAGCAGCTCCTTTCTGTTTTTACCAACAACATGGGACATGTCCTAGAAAATTATTTTAAAAGAGAGATTAAAATTTTCCCTAACTAGATAAGTACAATGAGGACTGCCGTGCAGCTTTATTTGATGTGGATCATACCGGGAGAGGAAAGGTTTTGGAGTTCAAGTAAACATTCCTATAGTGTTCTATGCATGCTTCTTTATTCTTTGTCCCAACATGCTCAGCAACTTCCGCCCAGTTCCCCAGGCCATACATTTCAATTCCCTGAAACCAAGAAATTAAGGCAAACAAGATTAGTTAGAAGTAAGAAATTTCTTTTTTCTTTCTTTTCTTTTTTTTTTTTTTTTTTTTTTTGGTGAATGAAGTAAGTAATTTCTTCTTTGAACAGAAAATGCTACATATCATAATTTATAACCACTAGCAATCAACAATCCTAAGAAGAAATAAATTTTAGGACGGCACCTCCAGAAGCAGAATTTCATCATCTGCATTCCAATCTGCGCAAATGAGAGGGAATGATAGATTGTCCTGTCAAAAAGGAAGTGCATTAAAACAAAGCACCGCAAAAACTGCATAGCATATGAATAGAACAAGCATAATAAGCATGTTAACCCAAACAAGCAGTATGACATTTATCTAGCTTTCATTTAGCACAGATTCAGCTATGAAATTAGGTTAAATCTTTAAAAAATCGGTCAGGTATTCCACAAAAGGAAAAAAAAAAAAGTCTGAGGCGTGAAGACTCCATTAAACATTCCAGTACTTGACAAACTAAAAATTGTCCAGAAACTCATCAATGACAAGAACGGATATTTTTTAATGTTAGATCCTTTTCATCAACATGTTATTGAAAGAAGGCAATGGAGTTAAGCCATTACTGACCATAACCCTGTAAGGGTGATTGCTTTTATGAGGTGTCACCTCAGCTCCCACAGAAAAGCACTCTATACATAGGTCAAAATCAGGACACATGGCACACTTAATACGTATTTTTCCTGTAATATCTTTGTTACAGTAGTTGCAATGGTACAAAGCCTTTTTTCCTTCACTTGTTCCTTGACCTGGTTCACAAGAAAATCCATTAAAAAAAAAAAACATAGCCACCCTTGAATAAACAAAAGATAAATAGTCACGACATTACTAAAGCTCAAAATATTTCAATGTAGCAGTCAATTTCTCGACTGAGCAATGCTAGAGGCAACATTTTTTCAGGAAAATCCCAATGCATTCAAAGAGGCTGGAGAACACAATCCCCCAAGGCATCTAATCTATAACTATCTTTTTGTTGCATGATCATCAGCAATTATTCAGGCAACATTTCCATGATGCATTTGGGAGGGGTGGTTAAGAAATTCCTCTCGGGTAGACTCAACATTAGTTAAATGGCTAATAATTGCAACTCAGGTCTTTGGAGTTCCCACATGCTTGAGTTATCAAGAGTTGTTTCTTTTTTAATCTTCTGTGGGAACCAAAGCAATTTTATTCAAGTAACCGAGAGTTACTCTCCAATATTTGGGACTAAATCTAAAGAGGTCTGCAATCTAAGAACACATTCAGAGTTTCCTCTTAATAAAACAGGAAATAATAGAAAAGAAAAAAACCTGCAGCTCCAGGTTCTGTAATATCTCCACTAGCGGCATTCTTTTTCCTCCTTGACCTACAAAGTAATAGCCATTTGAACATCACAAAGCGTGATCGTGCTTATCATTTACAGCATCAATACATATTATAATGCAAACAACTATCGTAAAATAACTTCAGCAAAATCAATGTGACTTGAAGAATTAAAAAAAGAGTGATATATCAAGAATCAGTAGTAACTGAATTACAGAAAGAAAAGATCAAACCTTTGATTGGGGTCCTCATCAGCGTGGAAATTCCCACGAGAACGCCCCATTCGTTTGTTGCGATTAGCAGATTCCCTCGCGCCTTCGTGAAATTTGTTTGTTTGTTTGTCGAATATTCTATAATTTGTAGAGGGGAAAAAGACCCAATAGTTCTCAGATTCAAGACGAATGAATTAATCGAGAAGTATAGTTTTTGAACTGGATGTTTTAGGTAAACTCAGAGTTTACAAAACTGGAAGCCTTTTGGAAGTAGATTTTGTACGAACTGTTAAATCACCAACGGGTTAGTGAGAATTTGCATGATTTTGTGAATCTAAAGTTGCGAAAGTCAGAAAATTTGAGGTTGTTTCAGGGACGAATCAAACGGACTTGGGAAAACCCTGCAAGCACTGGATTACATTTACAGGGGATTAAAAAAAAAAGAAATACACTTTTTTTGCCAGGAAAATGAAAAAAAAATACAAATACAAATATAATCACAATTTTTTAGGACAAAATTATCAATCTTATCATTGATATTCTCAATATGAAATACCCAAATCCTAAAATATGAAATACATATACATATATTTATTGTTTTGCCAAAAATAAATGCACATATGTTTGTAACATCATTTATTAAGAAAATATTTCATCTTTAAACAAATAAATCAAAAGAAAAAAGATAAAAAAAAATAACCACTTAAATTTTAAAATTTAAATAAGTAATTTTTTAAAATACTAAGTTATCAATTGTTATATATATATCAATCCTATTACTTTTATAGTTGATAAAATTAATTTAGGATTTTAAAATTTAAGTCATATTTTTTTTTTATCTTTTTTCCTTAATCAAACTCATTATCATAAATTAAAGTCAATAACAATGGTTCTTATCAAAAGAAAAATATTAGAGTACGTAGCTGCTACGTGATTAGTTATCAGGAAAATCTTAATTGGCTTAAAAGTGGACGTGCCTTGTTTGGTTCGATTTCGCACGACACCATTATATATAATCATAATTTAATAAATTGATTACAATGTTTGATTAATGTTTATATAATATAAGAAGGATTACATTTTGTAATCTTGATTATATCAATTAAAATTATTCTGTTATAATTGATGAATGGAGATACAAATATTCTGTAATCAAGTGAAAAAGATATTATTGTCATTATAATTTCTTAACTTGACCAAAATACTCACTCATAATTACTGTTAAATATTAAATAATTATCATAATTAAATATTAACAAAATTAATTAATAATATAAAAATTTGAAAAATATCCCCCCATTGAAAATTTTAAAAAATATATATTCCACCGTTAAAAATATTAAAATATCCTATTAAATAATATTTTCACCATTAAATATTAAAAAATTAACATGAATTCAATATGTATACCATTATATATTGAAAAATCACTATGAACCCAACATGTACCTTGCACAAATTGAAAATAGCATGTTTGGAATCACTTTTGAAGAGTTTGTAATTGTTTTTTATGTAAATCGAGATAAAACTCATCTTACATACTTACCTCATATACCGTAAATCATGATTGAAAAGCTACTTTTAAATGTTTTAATGGCTGTTCCAAATGTTATAATGTGTAGATATGGATAATTTTGTATTTTACTATATTATTCTCATATATTCTTATATTTGATGTAATCCAATAAAATATTTTTATGCATATGTATCATTTTTCCTTAATGACAAATTAAACAAGTTCATGTAATCATCATTACATTATATTTTATTACATTCAATTACATTACATCCGATTCCATGAACCAGATGGGCACTTAGAAGTATTTTAAGTTAGAAATTAAACTCAAATTCAAACTTGAAGTAATTTGGAGATATTATAAGTTCCAACAAAAAATTAATCTTTTAGTTTTTGTAGTTTTAATTGAGTTGTAATTCAATTCTTATATTTTAACTGTAACACAATTTTTATAGTTTTGACTTAGTTATAATTTAATTCATAATTGATTATTTATGTTATAGAAGAAGGTAGGGGTAATATTATGAGATGAGAGGGAAAAAAAGATGTAATCATTAAACTAACTTAACTCCGGTTTTGTGTGTTGGGGTCCACGTTATTATCATGAAATTACCAAAATATCTCCAATTCAAAAAACAAAAACCAAAAGAAAAAGAAAATGCACCCTTCTCTCCCCCGACTTTTCTAAAACTTCCAGAAATTCATCGTCAACAATGAAACAAGCTAAACTAGAAATCAAGTATAGAAACAATCAATCTCACTGAAATCAAACTCAGAAACAATAATCAATCTAGCAAAAATCAAACTCGGAAAAAAAAAAGAAATAACAAATGTGTTGAACAGCGCGAAAGTTGAAGATCTTCCTCAACCTCGTTGGCAAAACTTCCACTCCCTCTCAACTCATTCAAACCCAAATTATGTCAATGGCGGCCTATACTACAGCCTTGTTGAATGGTATTTGACTTGAACGTGGAATAGCGTGAGTTGAGAGATTTTGAAAGTTTTGTTAATGGTTATGCTATTTTTATTCTTATTTTGAATATTTATGGATATTCTTACAACTCTAAAAAAAATATATGATGTTTGATATACTTTGAATAAAAACTTCATGTATATTTTTGTTAAGCTTGTTTTCTTTTTGTATTGTCTTTATGATGTACTTCAACGTTTGCTATTAATATCATTTGGCCCTTTTATAAAAAAAATAAATAAAAATTATTGGTATTTTTATACATTTTTTACCTAAACAGTTTTGAAGAATGATATGATTGGGCTCATCAATACCTAGCTCTTATATGATGGTTACTAGCAAATTCCTAAAATATCCACCGGTCAGCAGTAGGAGAGGATCTTGCCGGCGGGGTCTAAAGCTTAAGTGGCTAGAAGCTCATGTGAAGTATAAAGAGGTAAAGATGAAATCCGTCAATATGGAATTATAAATCTTAGGAGGGTAATTATGAAAATCAATTCCAATTATTTTAGGTGATATGGAATTGGCATACCAAACAAATCTTCTCATAAAATTGAAGCTCAATTTCATCTCCACATCTTCTAATTATATTGGCTCTTAATCTTCTCATTTGCCATGATATATAATGGTTATCACAGCCATACAAAGAATAAGAAATAAGATTAGTTTATTGATTAAATAAAAATCTTAATCAAGTAAAGGCTTGGAGCTCTCTCCTAAGAACAACATAATCAACATTCATATAATGGCCTTCCTTAACTGACATTATATATAAGTTTAGTCTAATTTTGAGCTTAATTTTTGTAGTTTTAAATCTCTACTTTTGGTCTTCAAAGTTTTATAAAAATTTAGTCTAAATTTAATAGCTGATCATATACTTTTAATGAAATTTTATGTTTGTTTTTATACTTAAACTGAGTTGTGAAACTATAAAAACTAGAACCAATTATTTAAAACTATGGAGATTAAAACCAAGTTGGATCAAATTGCAAGTATAACGATGTTAACCTTAAGATGTAATACGTTAAGAATAAGAATATTACATCCCTGCTGTCAAATACTTTGATCAACCAAACATCTACAAAAATAATCCTAAAGTATGTTTGGGATTATGATTGAGGATTTCAAAAGTGTTTATATATGTAAGTTGAGACAACACTCCTTTCACATACTTACTTCGTATATCATAAATCACGATTAAAAAACTGCTTTCAAATATTCCAATTGTTATTCTAAACAACAAGAAAAAACTCCCCCCGCGCGTTGCGCGGGTGCACGGACCGCGTAACAACAAAGCCTATACTTACCTGCAATTCTAACAATTTAAAGAAACAAAAACAGTGCAATGGAACTTAACATTCGCTCATTGGCAAACCACAACATAGCATTGCAAAAAATATCCTCCACATAAGTCAGATAAACCTTGGCAAAAAGTAGAACATGCCAACATATAATAAAGTATGTGAACATGATGTCTTTTACAATTATTGCATTAAAGGTGAGAAGAAATTAAAATAGGCAAAAGTTGACATTGTAGCAAAAAGGTAAAAAAGTAACAATTGCACCACATGTTGCGCTGGAGCAACATACTGATCCAACATTAATTTTCATACCCTACTTCAACAGACTCCCCCCTGCGCTTTACGCGGGTTCATCAATCGCATCACATATAAACATATACTGACCTTCCACTCATCGAATGTTACCAACAAAAGTAGTAGCACGAAATCAAACATCCTTTCATCAGCCAAGGAAAGACATTATATTACAACACACCGTCTACATATTTCAGATAGCCATCTACAAAAAGTAAACATGAAGTACACAAAAAAGGGGGGAAATCCCTGCATAGTTCAATCGGCCACCAAAAACAGACTCGTCGTCAACATATTACAAGTATTGCATCAACTAAAAAAACATAAAACAACAAAAGGTTTTCACCAAAACAAAAAAAAAAATCTAATGGTTAGATGTATTCACATCATGTATTGAATACTGATCTATCTCTCTGAATATCTCCTTATAAACGACATTTGTTGTTGTATGCTTTTCCTGATTACTCCCATGATGAATAAGAATTTTCAAACCTGCAATATCCTTAACCCTTGATATAGCAACATATAATTGGCCATGTGTAAACACTGGCTTTGACAGATATAATCCAACATTTTGCAAAGATTGCCCTTGACTTTTGTTAATTGTCATTGCAAAACATAAAGCAATAGGAAACTGCCTTCTCTTCATCCGAAAAGGAAGACTACCATCTGAAGGATTCATATCCATTCTATGAAGTAGGACCTTTTGATTTCGGCTTGACCCATTTAATGTAATTGCTTCAATAACATTTTTCCCAAGAAGTGTGATGCGTAACCTGGTACCATTGCATAACCCAATAGATTGGTCTATATTCCTTAACAACATCACCGGTACTCCAACCTTGAGATTAAGACTATGCATAGGCAAACCTGAGCAATTAATCTTATTCAGAAACTCCGTTGTGTACAGATCTTCAAATCCTTCAACCTCTTGAGATGACTTACAAATAGTGTCGCAACTATGATACTCCATCAATTCACCAGGTAATAAAGAGCACATGTACTCATTTACATGGTTTACACTCTCAATCGTGGGGCATAAAATGGCTCGGCTATTGAAGTAATCTGAGTAACTAAAATTTTCCAGCAAGCCTGGATATGTCACTGATACAATAGCATGCAAAGGATCCTCATAATTCTGAATAAGGAATTCATCAGGAATCTCAACCTCTGCAATGCCATCATGTGGAAAACCTAATTTACCATCACCTAGAGCGAGAAGCCATTCCGAGAAGACTTTTAATTTTTGATTATCTTGATTCAATACAGATGATAGTCTCATATTTTTTGTGAGTTGAAAAATTGTACAAGAATCCCACAAATATGATGAAGTAATGCAAGCATTCACTATAGTAGCTCTGGATCCCTTTGGAATAACAGGTAATAGCTGGCGAAAGTCACCACCCATCAATATAGCCTTCCCACCAAATGGTTTGTTGCAACGCATAATATCCTTTAAAGTTCTGTCAAATGCTTCAAAACAAAAACGTTGAACCATTGGTGCTTCATCCCATATAATCAATTTAGTAGCCTTGATCAACTCAGCTAAGTTAGAATTTTGCTTGATATTGCACATTGAATCTTCATTCACTGCAATCGGTATTGCAAACCTCGAGTGAGCTGTCCTTCCAGACTGTAGCAATGTGGCTGCTATACCGCTTGAAGCAACAGTCAGCACTATTTCACCTTTTGACCGAAGTTGTGAAGTAAATGCACTCCACAGGAAGGTTTTCCCAGTTCCGCCATAACCATATACAAAGAAAAACCCAGCAACACCTGAGTTAAGTGCTAACATAACTGAATCATAAATAGCTTTCTGTTCCGAATTCAACGCCTTGATTATCTCTACTGCTTGCTTGGCTAGCTGAACTTTGTCATAATTTAATTCCTGACGAATTAAATGATTACCAACATCAATATGCCTGACTAATGAAGGCACTGGGAGGGAAGGGAAATCCGAATTACTTTTTCCATTTAGCTGTAACAAATTGTCAATCTCAGTAAGAGCAGCTTCCACTTTCTCTGATGATGATATCTCAATGCCTACAAAAGTAGAAACATACAATGAAGAAAATACATGTAAAAAAATTGTAAATTGAAACAAACTGTAATGAATATGAACACACCTGATGACATAGGGTCTTGACGTGGGATATATAATAAATCTTCAGACAGAATTTGAGAAGTCTCCTTCCAAACTATCTCAGGTCGACTAAGGCAGCTACATAGTAACATGCTCACAAACATCCTACGCAATAAACGACCTGTTGCCCAAAACGAAGCTTCCTTCAAAGCAGAAATGAACTCAGTGTCATCATCTAACAATCTCAATGCAATACATGCAGCACGATATGTTGGGTGTACGACACCATCAACTGTCCTGATAGCCTCATAAGATGATGGTCCTTTTACTTTAGTTAATAAGATCCTGAGGTAATATAGTTCTCCAGATGAAGGTGAAGTATGAGTAAGTCGTCCAATTGCAAATCCTCTTTTCCTTTTTTTCCAGATTCGTTGCCTACGATGATACACATAATATTGTGGGAACTCATAATAATAAAGTGTGTTTGCAAAACCATCATCTTTGTTTTGGTTCAACCAAGCAAGGAACATAGACTCGCACACTCTTGGCTTATCCAGAATCTCAGCAACATCATCAGTGTTTGAATAGATGACACATTGTTGGTTTGGCAGATGAAAACTTAACCTTTCCACTGGGGGGAACCTATGATGGATATCAAAACCAAATATACGCCAAGCTGCCTCACATGCAGAGATGTAACGAAAATTATAATATTGTTGAATCTCATCGAACGATCTATCAGAATTTCCATTTTGGTCACTATCATAAATTGAGGCTACGACACGATCATTCCCTTTACTAATATACTTGAATAGGTACTTGATAGCAGTAGACTGATTACATTTTTCAACATTGATGTGAGCATGAAACATAGACAACAATGTAGGATTATATGGGACCACAAACCTGTTATCCAACAGAATGCCTTTAACTTCAACAGACTTGCCATCATCTCTTCTTCTGTAGGTAGGAAAACCTTCTTGATCAATAATTGTTTCTTCATTAAATTTCTTAGGAAAGAACTTCTTGCATTTCTTATCCATCATACATTGTGCTTTTGGATTTAGATGCCCACAAGGAGAATGCATCATGAATTTCTGTACCAGCTCATACAACTGTGGATTAGACTCTACATCTGGGATTTCAGCGGATATGATTTTGTCTACATCTGCAGGATCTTTAATTTTGTCACATTCTGTAAGCCATATGAGGATGTGTGCATGGGGCAAACCTCTTTTTTGGAATTCAATTGTATAAACTTCTGTAATTAACAAACACAACAAAAAATAAACCTCAGTTACTTGTTGACATAAATTAAAGCTTGAAGATTGAATGTATATAAAAAACGCATGACAAAGTTGAACCTCAATAAACAATATTTCATTAAAGTCTTATGTATTTGAAACAAAATGTCAATAATATAAATAGAAGCATAAAGATTGAATCTCTAAACAAATATGTACCTGCACGAATATTGCCAAATATTTTCTTTTTCTTAATGACATTCATTAAAGCCCTTAGTTTGAGTCTGAAAATCCTGGATAATATATCAGCCCTATTTGCAGCAGACATAGAAGCACTTTGACAGTATCTTGATATCTCAGGCCACGACGGATTGCACGTAAACGTTATAAACAAATCTGGAAACCCAGCAAACCTACATATTGTCATGGCATCTTGATAAGCCTGGATCATGTAACGTGCTCCACCTGTAAATGACGAAGGCAAAACAATTCGTTTCCCGGTAGCTGACGCACTTCTCTCCCCACTGAATAAAGCATCGGACAAACCTTGGTACATATCCGCACGGAGTTCTTTTTGATGTGTCCTAACCCATAACAACCTTTGAGCCTCAATCATTGTATATGCATCAACCACATATTGCTGAAACAGTCTCCCAGCATGTAAAACAACGGAGACTTCATCATCTCTATCCATCAACTTGTACACAAAATATTCCCTCATACTAACTCGCTTGTTTGATTTATTAGGGTCTGACTGGTCATCTTCAAAATGAGGAATATCGTCTCTATAACCATCCTCTCCTCTAGGAAATAGGAGAGGGTACTGTAATGGTAGATATGATGGATGTAGTTCATTTAACCTTTGTGGCGAACCAGACAACTCCTCAACAATAATATCTCTGCGTTGAAAGTTAATATCAATATCTCCAACTATCAACGCTGCAACTTCTGAAGCAGAGGGCAAATTGTGTGTTCGACCATCATGTTGCCTGCTGCTTATCAGACGTAACTTCAACCCATGAGAGTTATGCCTATTGACCATCGCAGCAGCCATTCGATATTGTTTCACAAACGGATTAAATTCGTCCAGCACATTCATAATTAAAGCTACAATTGTAGGATCAATGCTTGTGTTGTTCAAGTGCTTGCTGTGAAAGAAGGAACATAAATCAGTTGAAGGTACACAACATTAATTATCACGGCATACCCAAGGTCATTAAGAAACATTAATTTATATACTATACGTACCTCACTGCAGATATCCTATTCTGGACTTCATTGTCGGTGTCATATATATAAAGTTGTGAGTACACAGGTTTCGCTCCATGTTCAGGTAAAAGGCTGCCTATGTGATGGTAATTAAGTCCAGACAGTACAAATGTGTAAGGTCCAGTACCATTATTTTTAGCATGGTCAATTTTCCCACCCATTGATGTAAATGCAAACATGTTGTTGTACGACCTAATGTTTGAATGAAAATTCTTAGACATAACTGAGTTTTTGTCAAAGAACATATCATACAACACTGATGGAGGCTCTTTGTTTTTTGGAAGCTTGACTTTTCCTCCATGGCAACACATTGTAAAAATTGGTTCATTAGAATTCTTCTGACTTAGGACCCTTTCATTATACCACATCTTCGCATCACAAATTTGGCACATATAAGTAGCATCTCCTTCGTCCATATACTCTACAACGTTAGATATGTGTGTCAACAAAAGAAAATTAAGGGTCAAGTAAGGAACTGAAAATAGACAACAAAAGGAAATTAAAGCAAATAACTGACATGAATAATCTTTTACAACTAAGTTTATACTTAATTCATTCAATACCAATTATTAACGGGCGCTTCCTTGTTCTTTTCTTTTTTGAATTGTCCATGATCACATCAATTGTAGTCCCTCCATCATCATTATCTGAATCTGAATCCAGTAATATGAGTAAATATTCCATAGGAAATACACATACACTTATCCTGATATAAAGATGTACTACCTTTAGCTGGTTCTGCCTCATTCTCACTTCCCTCATTATCAGAACCCAAGTGGTCATTATATGCGAACTCAATATCTTTGTAATATTGTTGAGGTCCTAATCATGAAAATAAATGCTTCAATGAATAATGAAAAAAATACAGTAGAAGGAGTATATATTATGAAATAAAATGTTACTAACATAATGAATTTCTTCCATAAAAGTGTTGGAGACATAATGTCTTAATTTGTGTCCAAAATAAAGAGAACCTGATTGCATTTGAAGAGGCTGATGGTTGGTCAATGATTGTTGTGTTAATGCAGATGAATTCGTAAATGATCTTTGTTCTGTTAATACAGATGTTGAAGTACTCTGTTGAAGGATATCATTTGGACTCGAACCTTTATAACATAATAGAATAATTAAAACTTATTCAGTAGAGTATAAATTTTCCTTCATAAAACCATAAAAAGGGCATGTTAGAGATATGGTATGTCTACATTGGTACTCTTACATGTCACATCAATGATTAAGTTTTGCCTAATTGATCCGTAAAAATTTCATGTGTGCGATGTGGTTGGAGTATAAGACAACTTTATTACCTATAGTTGATGTATCAAAGTTAAAATCCAAGCGTCGGGTTGCATGAAATGCATTAAAAAGTTTTCTCCCACTACTTGATGAGGCTGTTAGAACTTCACTGTGCTGGCCAGAATCTATTTCCATAGAACAAAATCTGTTGGTTCGGCGTCTGATGGTACTATTCCTGAAGTCAAACTCTCCTGAAAAAAAGTCTCTCTTCAATAACAAAACTGTTGCAACCATTATCAACCACATTTGAAGGATTGAACCTGTTAGTGGACGTTTTGGAGATTGTCATACCTGGAGCTTTGAAACATTGAAATGGTGAATCCTCAGAATTGACGACATTTGTAATATCCTCAAAGACACTCCTCCTAGCTTGTTCTTTAAACCCAACTTTTCCCTCATTGTTTGCGTGCACTCTTTTCTTTGGCGGCATATTGCTTCTCCACGCACTTGAAACAACACACCTAAGCAACCATTGGAGGTCTCATAATCATAAATCAAACCTGAAATATATTGTTGCATGGAATTAGTATATGCAGATGTCTATATTACATGGTGGAGCATAAATAATGTGCAATAACTTATTAGCTGAGAAACCAATCTTTGCTGTTGTATAATGATTTATAGTAGAAAGGTTTTACAAAATGAATGATCCGATTTAAAAAATACACATATGTCAGTTCTGCCATGAATCTCCCTTATCATTGAACAATTCCAGTGTGCCATTGACCTATACATGTTACAATATGTATGGTCAAACATAAAAAATGCAAGAAAAAAAATACAATAACCTTCCTTATATATCACAATCAGATGCAAAAGTTAGCAGGATTCCAATGGCGGGAATTTATTAGTACATGTTGTCTCCTTATTAAACGACATATTATTAAGTAAAAGCATTATCTACATATGGAAAAGTGAGGATGAAAAATAAATTCCAAAGCAATTGTATCTGTATGAGGTTTATGACTATAAATGTGTAACCTTTATTGTCATAGTTAAGCTATAAATCCTTTTGAGTTTCTTTTTCAAAAACCTCATTAACATAAAAATATAAAATAATAGCTTAGTCGAAGTTTATGTAATCAAACAGGCCTTTCACATGACATTTTGGACTCTTATATACGATCAGATTATATAGCAAATGATAGACATATGCAAAAGCTAATCATTCTAAAAGGCTTTTGATTCATAGATCACAAAAAGTGATGAACCTAAAAGCAAAACATACAACCAATTCCTTCTAATTCATAAATAAAAGAAGAAAACACTCTTCCTTCTCTGTTGAAATTGCTGAGTAAAATAACAATTGTAAAAATGTTTCAAATTTCTTTTAGTCATCATATGCTGAAATTTGATTTAACTAATATATATTTTTAAAGTATATACATGATTTTCATAATTGTATAACCCCATTTGGCCAGTTTATCAAAACAAATGTCCTATAGTAAATGGAAGAAGTTAGGTAGTTAAAGTAGATAGTAGGTTGTTAGCAATGAACGAAATAATGTTAAGAAAAACATTATCTGCATATGGAAAATTGAATTGGGGAAATTAATTTCCTAAGCAACTGCATCTTTCTGAGGTTTTGAACATAAAATTTACAACCTTTATTGTCATAGTTAAGCTATTTTATAGTGGAGTTGCTTTTGAAAAACCTCATTAGCTTAAAAATTTAAAATAATATCTTTGTCAAAGTTTATGAAAATCAAACAGCCCTTTTAACATGATATTTAGTAATCTTATATGCGGTCAGATTACATAGCAAATGATAGAGCTATACAAAAGCTAATCATTATAAAAGTTTATGAAATGGAATGTACATATAAAAGTGAGTTTTTAAGATGCAAAATGTCATGTATGTTCACAGATAGAAATAAGTAATGGAAAAGCATTGTCAGAAAATATAATTACATTAATATACAATAGACATGTGACATCTGAAAAATGTGATTGTAATTATTTTGGAATCTCATATACAGTCAGTTTATATATGTAATCATATAACTATACAAAAGCTAATCATTCTTAACAGCTATGAAAGGGTGTTGTTTCAAAGATGACATGAATAAATAATATAATTATAACATACAATAAGATAGTATATCAAACTACAAAGCTATGCAAAACATAATGATTTCAACATGCATACTAGAAATACAAGTACCCAGAAAGAAACAGTGGGAGCAGAGGGAGTACATACGATATTGGTGGTGGCATATATGGTCCAACTACCATAGCATTTTGTGCTGATGCTTTCTGGGGATCTTTGGAGCTGTATTTAAGTAGAGACTAAATCATTAAAACTTAAGTATTTAAAACTCGCCAAGCAATTGAATTTTAAATGTTGTAAAGTGGCATCCATTGTTCTCATTTCGTTGCTTTTCATGAATCCACCAATTTGTATCTACATTTTTTGATGAAGAATAAAATGTGTAGCTCTCTATTTATTTTTGTTATAAAGAATAAAATGATTTAATTAAAATCTGTATTAGGTAATGACGAAAGTTTATATATGATAGGTGAAAGTAAAAGGATAAAGGCATTTGGATTTTTTCTATCCATGAGTAGAAGGAAAAAAATGAAGGAACTTTAATGACACAATAGAAAGGATACTACACATAAAACAGATATAGCAGTCAAAAAGCAAGATATATGTTTTAAATTAGTATAGTACAAACCTGATATGGTAAAGAACTTCATAACTGTTGCACCAAGCTGGGTCAGAATTGAGTGGTTAATATGGAAGGCAAAAACTTGTAACTCATGCCCACTTTTTTCAGAACACTTTCATATCCAGAAAGCATGAAATAACTCAATCAAAACAGCTGCCTCATATCCCATTTGAAGATCCTGAAGTATAAGACTTGATCCAATAATGCCAAAGTGTGGTTGGAAGATATTTAAAAAATTCTTAAACAATATGTCTACAACATCACATCTATTGCAGACCTAGTTTCTTCCATAAGGTAATTTCATGGACAGTGCAAACATAGAAGTCTAAAAGGCACATTAGGTCAGATCTGTCCCATTGTCAATATAGCCACCAATTTCCAAAGTCCATATATCAAGGGTTAGCTACAATAATATCCAACGAATACTAAAAATTTTACTACCATTAATGGGACTTTTAATTAACTCATAAAGAGTAAGAATAAATCCACTTCCAGATGCATGATTATGTCTAACCATATCATAACATGTAGAACATATTGAGGCTACAGAACCAAGGAAATTGTTCCATTATCAATCAGATATGCTGACATATTTTGACATTTCCTGCGCAAACACATAATGGTAACTGGTAAGACCCTTTCTGATATAAAAAATGTTGGGTACACCTACTGCAGACCCCTTCTGACATATTTTGACATTTACTGCACATAGATGGTGAATTGAAAATGCAAGAATATGTCTACTTGCAATAACAGAACAACTAAAAAACCATAATATTTCTTGTGTATTCATAGTATAGCATGTCATTTATATTAGAGATGACCCTACAAAGATCATAATCACCGTATGGGCACTAAATATGAAATCATGCAGTGTTAGTAAATATTCCAGAACCCTCTTCACCCTATAACCTTAACCTCTTTACTTTGAACATATTTGAGATTGTTTTAGTACTGATAATTGTGTTTATAACATTGTGGCAATCTTGTCAATTCTACTAACTTTGTCTTAAATGAACTTTTGCCATCATAATTTAAGAATTAGACATCAATGGCATGGCTTTTTGATATTAAAATTCTAAGAAGTTCAACAGCCGTGGAATATTAATATCATTGATAACAAAAAGACTAACAAAACATGACATACATTGAAGATCTATTATAGCCTTCAGTACATAAACAAAAAGACATCAACATAACATCCATTCAATAGCTGTTATAGCCTCCAGTACAAAAACAAAAAGGCACTGCCTTCTTAAAAAGGTGCATTCTACACTAGTGACATAGATAAAGACATTGCAGCAACATTAAGAGCAAAAAACTATTGACTTCAACCAACACTTGCAAAACGTAATTTAAATACTGAAGCAGAGTAATCTACTCAATTCTTCTCCTGCTTAATTGCCTTCATTGGTTTTGCAGATGATTTTGCTGGAGAATCAGGTCCAATTCCGACACTCTTTGCACCTTGGGCAGCAGGTTTCTTTGAAATAACCTTCCTCTTCCCCTTTGAAGGAGCTGGAGGGATGACATCAGAAAGAGAAACTCCATCTAACTCCATAGGGGGGAAATTTTCAGAGAGCATAACACATTCGTCAGTAACTGTTGTTCCCTTATCTTCAGTAGTGGCATTGCTCATGAAGATAACATCGTCCTCCTCATCATTGACTAATTCACTTGGCTCTCCAATCTAATAAACATTGAAAGGATACAAAAGTTATTAGATTACAATGAAGTTAGGCTGAGTCTCAAACTAACGTGGATTCAGTGTCACTAAACCTGAGAAGCAGCTTCATTAAACTCATCGATTAAGTCAGCACACTCAGCATATGATGCAACTGATACACTTGAATTTGAGTGTTCCTTGTTGTACTTGTTCAACTTCATCTTTAAGATCATTTTCTTCCCAATCAAGCTGTTTATTTCACTCGGGAACTCATACTCAATTTCGTCCTAGTGTTAGACATATTGAGTTAAGCGTAAAGACATAAGAAGTAATGAACTGATTGCAACAAAAGGAGTAACAAACCTTAGGAATATCTGCTTTCAGTTCAGCTGCATTTTTCTTCATAAGCTCAGATGCATGCTTGTCGAAAAGGACAACTGATGGAGTTCCAGAATCATCACCAATCAGGTAATTAAGCCTTAGCCTAGACAAAACAATTTTTCCGTCATACATCCTTTTTGAAAAAACAATAACCATAACTGATCCAAACTAATTTAAAAAACATACTTTGATTGGATGCTACAGGGTTTCCCCTTGCAGTAATTGCTGCCACATGAAGCTGATCCATTCTGAACTTTTGGTTTAGTGCCACACCTTGCACACCCCTCATAAACCCAGCCATGCCGAGTCTCAAATTTCTTAAACTCACATAAAACAGCAAAATACTTGTCCTACAACAAATTGCATTTCATTTATTTTCATTAAGCCCACAAGTAATCAAAAGAAAAGTTCATTCTGAAACATACCAATTCCTGATTAGAGATGTCAGATACTTTGACTCTGGGTGTGTTCTTCAAAATACTTTCAACAGCAGAATTAGACCTCTGGGACTCAACACTTTCACTCAATGAATTCAACATTGGTGATGGCAAGTTATGAGCACTATGTACAGATAAATAGGGAGTGAGGACCAAATGTTCAAGAAACGCTTAACCTAAGAATCCTCATAAAAACACACATTCTATTATTAATAGCCCATACCTTGCAAGAAATTGTTTAACCTCTGGGAACTTCCCATTCAAGTGTATCTTGGTTGCATGGTAAGAGCTGCACACCTCTGGTACACCTTCAGCATGATGTATATATATTTAATCAGCAAGCATACCCATCATTAAAGAAAACAACGGACAACATGAGAGGAAAGAGCAAACTAACCACTGTCATCAAAACCAACCCTTGCAAGCTGAGCAATCAACACTATAGGCTTCTGCATACCATTGAAATCGTTCATACATAGATTTAACGCACACTCATCATACAAAACCATCTGGACAGTATTCTCCCTGCCATACATAGTATATACAACTTAAATACAATATAATACACCATTGCTATCTAATAGGTAAATTAGTAACCACATGGTTCGTGTACCTCTCATCACACAATGTAACCCGTATCTTATTCTTAACCTCTGATCCTGAACGATATTCTTCCAAAGGGCAAATACTTATGACAAAGCCAATGACATCTAAGAATAAAATTATAAGTTCAATCAGAAATAAAGTGAGATAAGCAAATGGCAGCAAACAAAACAACTCACTAATGACATCTGAGAACAGAAGTATAAGTTAAATGGCGAATAAAGTGAAATAAGAAGATGGCAGCAAACAAAGAACTCACCAAATAGGTACATGGTATGCTTCTGAACAGTTTGAGACAGTATGTCTTTAATAGGAAAGAAGCTGAAAACAGTTTGAGGAATTGGAGCAACCTCTTCTTTCACATAAGTGGCTGAGTTAAAAAGGAGTTTAAACTTGTGCTTAGCAGCCTTGTAGTCCTTCCCATTAGGTATCACCTCTAGATTTGCAATAAAATAAGAACGACCTTCAACAGGGTCTTTCTCAAACTGCTTGAAGAGATACTTGTTCATGATTGAAGCTTGGATCTTACTTCCCTGCAAACAAACATGCAAAATATGAAACTATGGTGTAAGGATATTCATCAAAGCTAAGGTATGTAGTATAGTTAATATAAAGTACTGACCTCTTGATCCATCAGAAGTAAACAGATAGCATACAACTGAGTTGGTGAGTCCTTCTGATAACTATTCCACCTCCTCAATACCCGTACAACAATCCTCCACATATCAGTGCTTTGATCAATATCTTTGATCATTGAACATTTCCTACCTTCCATTGATGCTATAGTTGTTCAGAACGTCAATATATACCAGATTGCTCAAAACTGAGAAACCTTAAAAACTAATATGATTTATATAGAAGAAGTCATTCCAATGCAGCCATCGACTTCATAACACAGACATGCCCCTAGAAACATGCCCAATGTCTATTTTCCCCCTATTTAAAAAATAAGAAAAACATGTGACAGAAAAATGGGGATAGAAAAATCAGTCACATCCCTTATGAAATAATGAATGCATGTGACAGTAAAATGGTATTTTCATTAAAAAAATTTTGGTTTTTAAAAAAGCTACAGGCTTTCAATACAGTACATGGACAATGTGGGATGTTTTGAACATAGATGACATAGTAAATATTAGGTTTTGGGAATTAGAATTAAGAATTAAGAAATTATTAAAAAAATGCAGCAGGTTGGACCTGTGATAGTCATTGTCACTGTTTATACATACTGAAGTATGTAGCATGTGTAATACCTACTTATGCATCATAGACAGAAGGTACACCCAATGGTGCTAGCTTGTATAACATATACTCTAGGGAGTAGTATTTAGTCAAAAAGCAGGAGTTAGTAGTCATTAGGGATTACACATGCATGAGATGTAAGTCAGCAACTACACAGTACCCAGTATGGAGTATGTATACCTAATATAGTACACAGACTGAAGATGACATCTGAAATGACAGGCATTTAAGTTGTAGTCAGTTTGATGAGAAAAAACCACCTACTTCACAAAGTTTTGAAGACTTTCCAGACCTTTGAAATCGGCTGAAACAACAGAGATGACTTCAATCAACTTCGTCATTAACAATAAATTTTTTGGAACAAAATTTGTTAGTGTGGGTATATCAATTTTTTATATACAGAATCACTTGCAAAAACACCATACATGGCTAAGAACAACAATAGCTTAATCTTGTCTAAAATGACATACATAACAATGTTGTTAAAAAACTTAATTTTGAAGAAAGACCACATTGACATAAGCACAATAACATCAATTTTTTATTTGCTTGGTCATTAACAATAAATTTTTTGGAACAAAATTTGTTAGTGTGGGTATATCAATTTTTTATATACAGAATCACTTGCAAAAACACCATATAAAAAACTTAATTTTGAAGAAAGACCACATTGACATAAGCACAATATAATCAATTTTTTATCTGCTTGGTCATTAACAATAAACTTTTTGGAACAAAATTTGTTAGTGTGGGTATATCAATTTTTTATATACAGAATCACTTGCAAAAACACCATACATGGCTAAGAACAACAATAGCTTAATCTTGTCTAAAATGACATACATAACAATGTTGTTAAAAAACTTAATTTTGAAGAAAGACCACATTGACATAAGCACAATAACATCAATTTTTTATTTGCTTGGTCATTAACAATAAATTTTTTGGAACAAAATTTGTTAGTGTGGGTATATCAATTTTTTATATACAGAATCACTTGCAAAAACACCATATAAAAAACTTAATTTTGAAGAAAGACCACATTGACATAAGCACAATATAATCAATTTTTTATCTGCTTGGTCATTAACAATAAACTTTTTGGAACAAAATTTGTTAGTGTGGGTATATCAATTTTTTATATACAGAATCACTTGCAAAAACACCATACATGGCTAAGAACAACAATAGCTTAATCTTGTCTAAAATGACATACATAACAATGTTGTTAAAAAACTTAATTTTGAAGAAAGACCACATTGACATAAGCACAATAACATCAATTTTTTATCTGCTTGGTCATTAACAATAAATTTTTTGGAACAAAATTTGTTAGTGTGGGTATATCAATTTTTTATATACAGAATCACTTGCAAAAACACCATACATGGCTAAGAACAACAATAGCTTAATCTTGTCTAAAATGACATACATAACAATGTTGTGAGTACAATCCATTATTTCATCTCTAACTACGAAGGGGTTCAATATGTAGTTAAGCATGCCAGAAGCATAAAAATTCTGCATGTTCTCACTAATGGTTCATAAATAATTATATGACACGTAATATGCATGAGGAACACAATTCTTACCTCTTTAACTCCTCAACTCTTAATTCATCATTGCATCATACCTCCTAATCCTGTTAATTCATCAATGCGTGGCCACATCTATAAGGTCACTGATCTACAGAATTAAATTTGTCATATCAATGAAGGAGAGACAAATAGTATTAGAACATAAATGACAACTACTTAATATATTAGAAGTGAAAATGGCAGACAAAAAAAAAGAGTATTAGAATTATAACTACAAACAAATCAGGAATTATCATATGATGGTGGAAATTGAAAGAAATACACCTGAAGCCTAATTCTTCTATGTCAATTATTTCTTCTTCATCTTCCATTAACTTCTAATATTAGAAGTGAGAAAAAAATGATTGGGATAATTAAAATGGAATGCTTTTCAATTTCTATGTCTGACACCGAAAAATAAAATAGCATGCTTTAACTCCTCAACTCTTAATTCATCATTGGAGCATACCTCCCAATCCTGTTAATTCATCAATCAGTGGCCACATTGAAGAGAGTAGTATTTCGCAAAATTCATCCCAATCCTGATGAAAACAGCCAAAGGACGTCTTCAGAATTGTAAGAGCCAAATCTTCTGTCTGAGGAGATAATCAAACAGTACTAAAAATAAATAAAATGTAATGAAAAGAAAGTCATAATAAATTTTAATAGTTGATATTAATTATTCCAAATGATGTTTTGGGTAAAGACGTCAAATATGCATATTGTACACTTATCTTTTAAACTTGAAGCCCAAAACATCAACTATCACACTGATTGTACATTAAAGTGAAAAATTTGAATAATTAATATCAAACGCTGAACATATTCATTACACTTATCTTAATTATCTTTGACCATATTCCCTCAATTTATTAGGAATAAAGATGAAAAATTTGAATAAAAAATGAACAAAGATGAAAATGGAAATAGTTAAAAGTGCAAAGTCGGTTAGAAAGGCAAGCGCAGTGGCGCGTTTCAGCTGCAGGAACGATCATGCCTTTCGCCCCTTCCGTGTCATGTCCACTGCTCTCAACTTCTAGGGTTTCACTATCGTTCCCAACTGCTTCACTAATATGACCGATTTTATCCCGTCGCCGTCCTCCAATCAGAGTCAGAATACGACGTCGATGACAATAACTGATCTCAAAATGCAGAACCTCAAAAATTTCAATCAGCGAAGAAGGCTTCTAAAAAATAAGAGTATCTACAACCAAAGAAATGGAATTTGAAAGATCTGAAACATACAATATTCCCAAAAGGAACACAGATCAAAAAAAAATTGACAGCAGATTCCAAAGATCAAACAACATACAATATACCCAAACAAACACTGATTTAATCTTCAAAAATTAGAACCTGTAATCCCAGCGAATGGAAGGAAGTGTTCGAAGTGCTCATGAACGCGGACTGACTGTGTTTGTTCTTCCATCCCACTGACTGATTTTGGTCATTGATTGGGTTTAGTTTCTCGATGCGCACAATTGAGGAAATGGTTCACCCACTCTTCTGAAAGGCTGAGAATGCAAGAAGGAGTGAAGATGTGACAATGCAAGTAGGAGTGAAGATGCGCACAGTTGAGTAGAACTCACCTTAGCTGACAACTGAAAAAGTAGAAATCACGTGACATGGTCCCACAACATTTGAAAGACAAGGACACGCTGTTAATTTTTTGTTTGGAGTTGGACGCTGGAAACGGCTAAGTAGAAAGCTTGGCAAATGAGCCGTTACTGTTGTTGTTAACAGTAACTCGTGAGACAATATGCATGGAAAGAAGCAAACGGCTTATTCTCCTATTGTTCTTAAGGATATATTGATTACTTAAAGCTTAAGCATTTTTTTTCGTTAGACTAGTAGTACCCTTGCTACAATTCATAAAAAATACATGTAAAATCACTTAATAATGATAAAGTAATTACAGTGGATGGATTGAAACCAAAAAAAAAAAAATTACAGTGGATGGATATTAAATATGAGCACGTGAATCAAACTTTCAAAGCTACTCACAATTAATCCGCGTAGCATAACTTGTGTTTGGTTTAATGAAGGTTAGGTTAGGTGAATTTAATTTAAGTTAGGTTAGGAGAGGTTATAAGTTTTGTTTGGTTTAAGAAGGGGGGAGGGGAGGTTTGATTTCTTATTTGGTTCAGAAGGGTAGGTGAGGTGAGTTAATTATAAATTGACAAATATACCATTTTTCTTTATTTATATATTTTTCTTTTTCTTTTATTTTTTAATTTGTAAATCTTAAAAAATCTATTACCTCAAGTATATATGATAAAAAAAAATTGTATACATTTTAAGGGATATTTTATTGATTTTTACATATTATCTCATTAATTTTAAACAATAGGGGTAAACTTAGAATATTAAAAATAAGTATGAGCATTTTAGTCAAAGTGAGACAAATTTTTCTCTCCCCTCCAAAAACCTCCAATTTTGGAGGGAAGAGAGGGGAGGGGAGGGGAGCAAAAGAAGACAAAATTTGTAACCTCCCCTCCCCTCCCCTTCCTCCAACCAAACACATTTTTCCCACCCCTAACCCTCCCCTCACCTAACCTCCCCTCCCAAAACCTTCAACCAAACAAAGCCTAAAACTCTGTACTGTACACTTTGCGGTATTTTCACTCAGCAATTAATGATTTACGCTACTCTTAAAAAGCCTTGATTATTTTGTGTTCAAAGCTTTTTTTTAATATTACTTACAGTACTTAATATAAAAATTAGTTGATTAATTTAAAAAGATTAATAAAATTAATTTTTTTACTTATTTATAATAAATATAAACCCCTTAATCAAGAATGCTCTTTAATAGAAACTTTTTAATATATGTAATTAATAAAGATATTTTAAAAAAATGTATAAATTTAAGAAAAAAGTGGATTGATGTATTTTATTAAAAAATAAATTCAATCTTTAACTAGTTCTTAACTTCTTATATTAAGATCGGAAGTAGTATAAAATACAAAACTTCATTAAGGCATGAAGGTTTTAATTTGTTGGTGGCTATGATTCTTTAAAGGGTTAAAGGAGAGACCAAGAAGAAAGTTGTGTATAAAAATTTTAACATATATCGGATAATGCTTTTTGAAGACTTGATTCGTTGTCTCATAATATATATATATATATATATATATATATATATATATTCCAAACTCTATGTACAAATTGAGTTGATGAGGATTTTTAATTTCTCAAAAATACAATGAAAATTCTTAAATGTGGTTTTTATTTTTAAAACTCAAGCTAAAGGTGACCATGATTTTTATAAAATGATAATTTGACTTAATGTTTTCTGCATACAGAGAAATAGTGATAAAGGCTACTTATGAACAATGAAGTGGTGTGTATTGAAGAACCACAATTCTTCAAAGAAAAAAATTGCAACTACTTTGTCATTGCCTTTTAACCGAGGGTTATTAAACTAACCTTCTAATTAAAGGTAAACCTAACTTTTAAATATGTGTTTATAGGTTCTATGAATTATAGTACGTACTTCCTAATTTCACCAATATCCCCCTTAGGTCCTACATTGAGGTCGCAGGGAGTATTATTTTTCTTTAATTGTGAGTATGAGTGTGTGTAATTAATTTAACCATGCAAATTTGTGATCATCATGTTATTGCAGGATATATTCGCTGGTGGGAGTGATACTTCTGCAACAACAATAGAGTGGGCTATGATAGAATAATTGATGAGAAATCTAAGGGTGATGGAAAAGGCACAAGCTGAAATTAGAGAAATTTTTAAGGGTTAACATAACTTTTAGTCTTTGAAGTTTGACCCAATTTTGATTTTGGTTCCTCAAATTTGAAATTAGTGGTTTTGGTCCCTAAAGTTTGACCCGATTTTTATTTTGATCCCTCAAGTTTGAAAATGACTTGATATGTTACCTTAAATTTGAGGGACCAATAACTATAAACGAAGTAAACTTAATGGACCAAAACCAAAATCAGGTCAGACTTCAGGGACCAAAACCACCAATTTCAAACTTGAGGGACCAAAACCAAAATCGGGTCAGATTATAAGGACACAAGGTTATATTAACCCAATTTTTTTTATAAAAAAAAGTAATCCATGATAGTGACATGCAACAACTTGTTTATTTAAAATCAGTAATCAAAGAAACCATGAGACTACACTCCCCTATTCCATTGGTCCCAAGATAATGCAGAGAAACATGCAAAATTAATGGCTATGAAATACCTATCAAAACTCAAGTTATAGTAAATGCATGGGCACTTGGAAGAGATCCAAGCCATTGGTATGAGTCTGAAAGGTTTATACCAGATAGGTTCCATAATAATGGAAATTGCAATAATGATATTGACTTCAAAAGAACAAACTTTGAGTACATCTCCCTTTTGGAGCTGGAAGAAGAATTTGTCCAGGCCTTTTATTTGGTGTAGCAAGCATTGAGCTTTCCCTAGCTAGCTTGCTTTACCACTTTGATTGGAAACTCCCACATGGAATAACGAAGCCAGAAGATTTAGATATGACTGAAACTTTTGGCATTGTGGCTAGATTGAAGAACAAGCTTGTGTTGATCCCCACACCATACAATACCGACTGAAGCTGTATGCAACTATATATATGTGCAAATTTAATTAGAAACAAATAAAATGTTAAGAGTTTCATATTTCTATGAAAATTGAGTATCTTATAGGATTGTGGAAGTGACTGTACTTCCTCTGTTCTTATTTACAATGTTTTCTTTTTCAAAATAATTCGTTTTTTTTTGTTCTCTTTGATTTTATCTAAATAATAAATGTGTATTTACCCATTTTACTCGATACACTCTCTTTTATCATATTTTTCTCATTATCACTCCCTCCCCTTTGCCCACACTCATAAAATAATGTTAGAGTCTCATATTTCTATGAAACTTGAGTATCTTATAGAGGATTATGAGTGTGGCTTATATATAGTAATTAATTAAGGTGAATTAAGAATTACTCCCTCCCTCTCTGTTGTTATTATAATATCTAACTTTTTAAATTGATCCTACTCTTTTATAAGATACAGTTTGGGATTGTCTTAACGTTAAATATATTTTACCAATTTTACTCCTAATTAATTATTGTGTGATCCCCTCGCCTCTATTCTCTCTAATTACCTTTTTTTTTCATACATTCTCTTTCATATTTTTTTCTCACTATTTCTCTCTCACTTACCCTCTTATAAATAAGGGTATATTTAGAAAAACTATATTTCTTACATATTTATTATTTTTAATTGATTTCTTAAACTATACAATTTGGCCATTTGGTATCTTATAAAAAGGATGGAGGGAGTATAATGATGTAATTTAGGACTTTGTCGTTCATAAACTTAATGCAATATATGAAAGAACATATGTAACCTTATTTCATTTTAAAATTAAATGCATCCTTAAAAAAAGTGATACAAGGTTGAATTTTAGGAATATGGATAGTAGTTGGGACAAGGCCAAGGTCCGAAATTCACACCCTTTTTAATTATAAAAAAAATATCAAAATAGTTTTGAAGAATGATTACGCTCAATGACTTGGTATTAAAATTTAATCAACCAATAAATTTTTGGTTAAGGTGGTAAGGCTTCACATTAATAAAGAGAAAAATATAAGTTTAAATATCAAGAAACATATTTATTGAGAGAGACGAAAACTATCTACGCTCTAAGTACTTATTAGAAGAAACGAAAACCCTTTACACTGTAAACTTTAAAAAGGGAAACCCTTGATCAAAACAATAATAATAATAATAATTTGGATCAATGGATTAGAAGAGTGAAACAACCCTTTAATTGAGCCGGTCAAGAGTTTTAAACTGGTCAAGTTGAAATCATGTCATTTTGAGTTTTTGAAAAAGAATAAATAACATTCTACATTATTTATACTTTAATTACTCTAACTTGTTGGATTATGTGTTATTTATATATAAATGTTTGTTAACAATAACAATTAGAGAAACAATATGGAAAAATGAAGAATTTTATATTAACCATGTAAAAACAACATGCTCATATAAATTATAATCTACTTGGATTTAATAATGATCATTCCTCACCTAAGAATGATTAACAACTAACCCTAACTCTAAAAATCTAGAGGGGACTTCCCTCTTTAGAAAGAAACTCATATTAGCGATTCTCTTAATATGGTGTAGATCTCACTATTCTACACATTAAACGCATTAACCAAAACCCTTTATATAAGTGTAGGACTTAACCAACTATCTACTCATTTAATTTCACCTTAATATCTCTAACACGCCCCTCAAGTTGGCATTACTTAGACTCGTAAAAGTGTCAACTTGCAATATAACAACAAGAGGATTAAGGTGAATTAAAACGAACAATTTCAATTCACAGTACAAAGATTTCTTTAAAATATTCTTCTCCATATCTACTGGCATGCTTCTCTTATAGACAACACCACCAATATTCTCTGTCTCTCTCATACTTCTTTGATCAAAACCAATTTTGCAACCTCTTCTATTTGCAATCTTTTTCACCCCTTAAAAATCTGATCTGCACTCTATCTGATTACATTGCCTCATGTTGTTAAGATCTTGCCTTCCAAGATTGTTTATGAGAGTAACCGAGCTTGTCTTCTTTTGTTCCAACATCACTTCTATATGTATCAAATCTGACAGACTTGCCCAAAATTCTCTTAATTCATGATATCTCTTGGATACAATGGTTGCTGCTACAGGGAATTGTTTGCAAATGGCAGGTGCAGCATCCTTGTTCTGTTAAAGCATTGATAACCACTTATGCTTCCTACAATGTATCAATATCAACAAGATCCTGTATATTTCTGTATTCAGTGAGTTTCAGTGCTGTGTCACAATATGACATTCTCAACATGTAATCAACAAGAATCTAGTTCAGATGTGTGGTCTTCCACTCTGACATATTTTCTACCTTAACAGATTCTAAGTGATCAAAAGTCAAAACGTATATGACACTCGATTTCCTTCCTCCCCTTGCAAAGTTATTGGCAGCATCTTCCTTACTAGAAATCGGTTGCTCAGGACCATACCTCATCAATGACAGTAGGTTCCAAGTCAACAAATACAGCCCACAGCACATGCTTGCCACAGTCTCTTGAAGGTGTTAAAAGCATCATTTACAACCCCAATTGAGAAATAACTGGGCATAAACCATCTTCAATTACTGTTAATCACTGACTCTTGTCGTTCACAACAAAGATTAATGCCAATTCAAAAGCTCATAGATTGTTGGTGTCTAAACTTGGTATGGCACAAGAAGACCGTAGTTTCCCATGCTCATTAAAGGGAGATTTGTGCCCTGGTTCTTCGGATTCAAGGCCTTGTACCTGTTGTGGATCTATAACATATCACTATGTAGGAAAAATAGTTGTGGTTCATTATCTTCTTGTTGGCTTCACTGAGTTGAAACTCCGTTCTGATTCTGAGTTACAGTTTCCATTTTCTGCTGATGATGATAAAATGTTTCTACGCAGCTTGAGAGTTTGAAGAATCATCTGTCTGCCTACGTGGCATATGCGAGAACTTGGGTCTTGAAAGAAACAAAAGACGATGCTTGGAACAAGAATCAGACTCAGTAATCTTCTTGCAGAGCAATGACGACATAAATCTTTGGAGAGGAATGAGAAGTCTAACCTCTGGGGTGTTTTGAGAACTTCTGGACATATTATGCGAATGGAATTTCTGGAAGCATATGAGTTTCTCGGAGTGAAATCATGAGGCAATTGCAAGATCGGACAAATCGGGGATCGAAGGTGTTGGTGACCAAATCACGAATAATCAGAGATCTTGAATGCAATCAGAGGTTTCAACGGCTAATGAAAGCAGTCTCTGAAGCAACCTTCAGTGGTGCTTGAATCTTGAAATATTAAGATAAATCGAAGAACCACAAGTAATCTTGCACAACGATTAGAAATATGACTGCAAAGATTTGACAAGTACTGAAAAAATCGCACCTCCATCTCACCAACGAAAACGCAGAAGGTGAAATTGTAGACTTCGACGGCTTGTGAGGGCACTCGACGATGAGTGAAACCATCGCTAGCTTCAACCCAGGCTTTGATGACGGCGAGCGGAAGGATCAGAGAACCAATCTAGGGTCGTTTGTGGTAGATGGCAAAATCTCCAAAAACCAAGACGACGTCGTAGACTCTCAAGGAACTGTGGGTTGCGGTGGTGAAACAAGAACCACCTTCTTGATTATCTGGCGTAAAGATAAGTGGGCTATGCTACTATATTAACAATAACAATTAGAGAAATTAAATAATATGAAAAGATAAATAATCTTGTATTAATCACATCAGAGTAATATGATCATATAAATTATAACTTATTTATTTTTAACAATGATCATCATTCACTTTAGAGGGATTAATAATTAACTCTAACTTAAGGAGGACTTCCCTTTTTAAAGAGAAACTCACATTAACCTCTCTTCTGACATGATATGAATTTCACTATTTTACACACTAAATACATTAACCAAAACCCTATGTACAGGTTAAGTATCAACCAATTATCTACTCATTTAATTTTACTTTAATATCTTTAACAATGTTTCATTTATGTATTATTTAAAACATCCACTGCCCTCAGAACCTCTCATAGATTATATTTTCTCATTTGCCATGATATGAGATGTTTTGTAATTTTTATTTTGTTAAAAATGAAAAAAAAACGGCTATCATGCAGCCCTAAAAATTAAAGATGAAGAAGATTAGTTTATTGATAGTATAAAAATCTTAATCAAGTAAAGACTTGAGCATTCAACAGAACAATACAATCAATAACATTCATATAATGGGCTTCCTTAGCTGACATGATATATATAAGATGTAAATGTTAAGAATAAGAATATCACATCCGTGTCAAACACTTTGATCAGCCAAACATCCACAAAAATCTTAGAGTTTAAGCAATTTTCTCGTTAGACTAGTACCCAAGCTACTCTTCTTCCGTTTAATTAGTTATTTACTCACTCCACTCCTATTTATAAGAAATTTTTTTTTATTGAGTAAAACAAACTGATAATTAAAAATAATAAATGTGTCAAAAATATTATATTTTTTTTCATATATGCCCCTATATATAAAAACAAAGAGAGAATGTATAAAAAGTATGAGAGATAGTAAAATATATTTTTTTAATACTTTGTTGACTTCATTCATCTAATAAAGCCTTTCTCTCTTTCTCTCTCTTGAATATAAATCTTGGTGTGTGTGATAATTAATTATAAATAATATGTATTTAATAAGGGTAAAAAAAAGAGCTTACATTTTCATACACAAAGTGAAAGCTGCTTATAAAAGGGATCAACCCCATGAGAGAGAAAGTTATTTATAAATAGGACCGGAGTGAGTATTGATTAAGTTTTTTATAAAATACAAAATTTCATTAAGGCATGAAGATTTTGAGCCTGTTTGGGAACTCATTTCCCTCCAAAAAAGCTCATTAAATATGTAAAAGCTCATTTGCATTTAAAACAAGTGTTTGACAAATCATTGAAGAGTAATGGGCTTTACATGTAGAAGCTCTTTTTTTCACAAGCTCAAACTTGTAGCTTTTTGAAAGAGCTTCTCATCAATTCTCATTAAGTGAGACCCATAGAATTGATATTTTTGCTTTGTTAGAAAGTTTACATGGGACACATATTTTGATCTAATATATAAATTAATATTTCAATTAATTATTAAAATAAATACACTAAATTATAATTTAATCAAAATTATAGAATTGAAATATATCACATTCTGATCCAATTCATGTATCACATTCTGATTGAAATATATATTTATCTTTTTTTAATTAAGTGTTTTAATGTATTTTTCTTGTTTTTCAATAATTATTAAAAAAATTTCATTTTTAAAAATTTTATTTATATTTTTTAATATCAATTATAACAATATGTACACAAACAATATATATGTAGTATTCAACAATGTTCATGCCCTTTTCAGTCATTTTTCATCCAAATGGGTTTTTCAAAGGCTAATCCAAACATGTTTTACTTTGAAAAAAGTCACTTCTCCCACCGCCAATCCAAACACAAATCACATTTACAATCTGACTTTTTTTCAAACAGGCTTCTGTAAAAGCTCCATTAAAAAAAAAACCAATTTTTCACCGGATTCCCAAACAGACACTTTATCGGTGGCAATGATTTTTCCGAGAGCAAAAGGAGAGAAATGAGGGTTGGGGGGGGGGGGTTGTGTATAGAGTTTTTAACATGTGGACAATATTTTTCAAAGCTTAGTTTGCTTCCACATATTTTAAGCTTTAGGTACAAATTGAGTTGATGGCCATTGTTAATTTCTCAAGACTACAAATGAAAATTCTTAAGTACGGCTTCCAGCCACTTTTAAAACTCAAGTCAACGTAACCATTATTTTATAAAATGATAATTTGGTTTATTATTAAGGTATTGAAAATTGGATTGGGCTGGTTGAGGTTGCAGTGATTCAAAACCATAGATCAAATCCACAAATATATAAAATATTTATGTATAAACCATATATAATCCAACCAAGTAGAGTTATTAAAGTAGAGTTAATCTTGTCGGATCATTGATTGACACTGATACAACCAGTCAACCTGGGTAGGGTTTTAATAGCATGCTTATAATTAATCTTTTCTGCAGACAAAGAAGGATAATAAATTTTGTACATTATAATTAGAGAAATATTTATATACTCTAGAAGCATCACTTTATTTGTACTCTGACTAATTGAAATACAATAAATCATCTTATTTTAATCTCATATGGCTGATGAGTCATAAGGAGAAATTCAAATTTTATGATTTTAAAAAATATAAACTTCATAATTTAGAAAAACAAAAAATAAAATTCCCTTCCTTGAATTGTTATTGTTCAAAATCATAAAATTTGAATTTCTCCAGATGACTCATCAGCCATGTGGGATTAAAATAAGATGAGTTATTATATTTTAATTAGTCATAGTACAAATAAGGTATCGTTCATGGAGTATATAAGTATTTCTCTTATAATTAATTAGTAATGACTAATGACATACGGATGCTATTTAGGACAATGAAGTGGGGTGATTAATTGTAGGAAAGGAAACGAATTTTGGGATTTTGAAATTTTGGAGGTTTTTTTTGAGATTTTCTTTAACTTCTAACCATGTCTAGTTCTATAATTTTTTTTTTTTGGTCAAAATTTCTAGTTCTATAATTCAGTACTTCAATTCCTTTCACCAAACTTCAATTCCTTTCACCAAATTTCTAGTTCTATAATTCATACTCTTCCAATGGACGCGTATCATAAGGGTATGACTTTGATAACTTTAAATATTAATTATAACTCCTCCAACTAACCTTCATAAAAAGTACTACATAACTTTATTATTTTCTCCTTTGATTTGTCCTTCCTCTCACCAAACATCTTTGCGTTCCACCTAGCTAACTTTATTATTTTCTCCTTTGATTTGTCCTTCCTTTCACCAAACATCTTTCCCCATTTCATGCTTAAAGGTGTATTTTTTTTTTGACCGAAAACTGAAAGGTGTATTTTTTTTTGACCGAAAACTGAAAGGTGTATTTTATATATATGGCTTTGACAACTTTTAATGTTATACGTACAACTCCACCGTAACCTTTCATAAAAGTATCTACCATTGGTTACTCCCTCTCATTTCCCTTTTCTATAAGATACTAGTAATGGAATTGAGTTATTCAACAAAATAATTAAAAATAGTTAGGTGTAATAAATGTATAAAATAAAATTTATTTTTCAAAAATTGTCTCATTTATGTAAAAGAGAAAGAATATGTTATATTGAGTTTCTTAGTCAAACGTGAGAATTAAATACAACAGTGGCATGCGTGATTTTTGTAATTAAATGAGAGTAAAATGAGAATTTACAAAAAGCCCTTTTAGACATTCTCTAACAATATCTTATAAAAAAGAATAGGGTATAGTCAATAATAGCAAAGGAGGAAGTAATTTATAAAGAGATGACTATATAGAAAAAAAAAATATCTTAACTTTGAAAATCTTCTCACATACGGATTCATGGTTTCTCAGCGCGATGTTTGAAATGATGAGAAATCCAAAGGTGATGGAAAAAGCACAAGCTGAGATCAGAGAAACTTTCAAAGGAAAGAAAGTAATTCATGATAGTGACATGCAAAAGCTTGTTTACTTAAAATCAGTAATCAAAGAAACTCTAAGATTACACCCACCTCTTCCTTTATTGCTCCCAAGAGAATGCAGAGAAACTTGCAAAATTAATGGATACGAAATACCGAATAAAACTAAAGTCATAGTAAATGCATGGGCAATTGGGAGAGATCCAAACCATTGGTGTGAAGCTGAAAGGTTTATACCAGAAAGATTCCGTGGCTATAATAATTGTAATAATGTTGATTTTAAAGGAACAAAATTTGAGTATATCCCTTTTGGAGCAGGAAGAAGAATTTGTCCAGGCATTTTATTTGGATTAGCAAGCATTGAGCTTCCTCTAGCTAGCTTGTTTTATCACTTTGATTGGAAACTCCCACATGAAATGAAGCCAGAGGATTTAGACATGTCTGAAACTTTTGGTTTTGTAGCCAGAAGGAAGAACAAGCTGTGTTTGATTCCACAACATGCATTATACACTGGATGATGATAATCTTCATGACAATTCCTATTGAAGCATTATGCAACCATATACTCCTATATATGCAAATTTATGAGTATCTTATAGGATTGTGTGTGTGTGTGTGTGACTTATATAGTTAAGGTATGTTTCTTCTAGTCATGTGTGTGATTTATGTATTAAGAATTATAATGATGTAATTTAAGACTTTGTGATTCATAAATATATTGTTTATTATGATATGATAGTATAATTTAAGACTCTGTCATTCATAAATATGTATTGTTCATGCATCACACGCACGTATGGTGCACAAGTACCATTAATTTGAAATCTTGATGTTGCGCCACGTGTAAATGGGATAGGAGCAAAAATATTCTTAATGTAATTTTGTGCAATTTCATCCATAAATTCTAGAAAGCAGAGAAAAAATCTTAAATCTGAAAAAAAAACATACATTAGCAAATGTTGATAGTGAATATCGGAAAATTTGATTTTTTGTTTGTTTTTACCCTTATTGCAGACATAAAAATACATATATTCAAATAGTGTCTGCCCGTATCAAATCTGGGTTTTGATGTTTTAAAAGCAGAAGAGTGGTGTTGGCAAAGAAAAAAAAAGAGTGGTAAAGTCAAGAGTTGAATGATACCTTTTGCTTTATGTTTTAGAATTGGGATAAGGAAAAAAAAAACAGATCAGAAGAGTGGAAAAGAATGAAAGAGAAACGATGAAGGGCTGAAGAAGACAGGAGATAAAGATAGGAAAAAAGAAAGAGATGAACCGAAGGTGAGAGTATCAAATAAGAAAAAGAAAAGGAAAAAAATGCGGAGAAATTAAGATACAAATTTGAATGGGAGAATTGCTCATAAAGACTTTATTTGAAACTTATTTGTTAAATGTGATGTCGAGAAGATTTTTTGCATATAAGGGAATATTGTTCGTATATATATAGAGAATATATATCAAACACATGGAAGATTTTTTAAATACAAGGAAAAATATTTTGCACACGAGAATATTGTTTGCATTCAAATGTCTCATTTGATAAAGAAGTTTCCAATGATGTACTTTTGAATGATTTTCCCAATTTGAAATAAAGTAGCTAAAACCTAAAAGGACGAATGATGAAGAGACTTTTTTTTTTTTGAAAAATTACATTTAAGTCCGGACAAGAAAAAATATGAAAAAATGGTCAATTGAAATCTTAAAATTGTATTGAAGTCCTGTGATATTTTTTTATAATAAATTCTAATTCTGTTGACAAGTCCATAGACATCCACTGACAAATCTATGAGAGTTATACTGACAAGTCAATGGACGTGTATTAACAAGTTCATGGGTATTTATTGACAAGTCCATGGGTATTTGACAATTGAAATTTATTACAAAAAAGCCCCATGGGACTTAAATGTAATATTGAGATTTCAAAAGATCATTTTTTCATATTTTCTCTTGTCTGTAACCTAAATGTAATTTTTCCTATTTTTTTATCAGAATCAAGTGACATATTTGAATGGGACAATTGCTAAAAACTACCTTGCAAGCAAATTAATTGCTAATTGTTACCATTGCACATGGTGGGTGATAAGCTGCACACGGGTGGGTGATATTTTGCACACGAGGGATGGTGTTTGCACATTTGCAGGGATGAATTTTGCATATGTGGATGATGCTTGCACATAAGGGGTGTTTGCTTGCACCCGTGGTACCAATCAGCAAATAATTTCCTTACAAGGTATTTTTGAGCTATTTTCCCTATTTGAATACTCTCTCATCTCCATAACACAAAATATATTTGGAGAGTTGATCTTGATCCTAAATAATATATATATATATATATATATATATATATATATATATATATATATATTTTGTATTTATTAATTTTTTTATAATATACCTCTATTGATGCTCCCTCAGAGGAAGAGAGGGAATTGGCGAATTAAGCAATATAATTAGGATATTATAGAAAATATATGTTATGTTAACTAACTTAACTAATTTCCTTAATCTAATCAAATTAGGTAAATATGTTTTATATTGAGGACACAAAAGGGAATTGACTTCTCTCCAATACTCTTCCTATCCTTTTCCTTTCTTCACCGTTGTATTAAAATCTCAATAGTCTAGATTTAACATCTTATAAAAATATTATTATAATTTTACTTAAAAACACAAAAATAAATTTAAATTTCTAAAATTTGATATGAAGAACTATATATTATTACTGTTTAGATCAAATTTTAGTTGATAAAATTTACTTTTGCGGCATCAGATTAATTGGGTTGCTTGTTTTGACATCTACTGTTACAATAACCAAATAGTGTTGTCACTCAAGAAACCACATTTTAATTTTAAGGAGATAGATAAGAAATCTTTCAACTTGTTTCATTACTTGCCACATATTTCGCCACTATATATCCTTACATGCACCCTCTGTTACATTTCGGATCTGGCACAACTCACACTCCAACACAAACACACACACACACATGTAATGCGTTGCATATCATGCATCAGATAGAAGGCAAACCCATATGGAATACCAGTTCTCTCTCCTGCTTCTTTTTATTCCCTTCCTCCTTATATTATTGTTCCTTATTAGGCTCACAAAGCCAAAGAACAAAGCACGGATTCAAATCCAAGCTCCATGGAAGCTTCCTTTACTGGGAAACCTTCATCAGTTAGCAGCAGCAGAGTCATCACTTCCACACAGAGCATTTGGAGAGTTATCTCTCAAGTATGGACCTCTCATGCATCTTCAACTTGGTGAGAGATTTCAACTGTGGTTGTGTCTTCTCGGGATATGGCCGAGGAGATTATGAAGACACATGATCTTGCCTTTGTTGAGAGGCCACAGGCTTCTGCTGTTGGTAAGATTCTTACTTATAGAGGAACTGATGTTGCTTTTGCTCCTTATGGTGATTACTGGAGACAGAAGAGGAAGATTTGTATTTTAGAGCTCTTGAACGCCAAGAAGATTCAATCTTTCTCTTATGTACGATAAGATGAGGTGCTATTTTTTTTTTTTTGGATACAATAAGGTACTAATTAATAGTAATGTCTTTGGTTAACATTTAGAGCTCATTTGGTTCAACCCCATTACATGCCTGCAATAGTAATCATGATTTTATTATCAAGATAAGAGTGTTTGGTTACTCTTTAGCATGGTAATAGGGTTTATCATGGTAATGATGATTACCAAAAAAATTGGTAATCTTCATTCATACCTCATCCCTATGAATCATCATTACCATCCCATAACATGATTAAAAAATTAAAGTCCAATTTAACTTTTAGTTTCACTTCTCTTTTTCTTACTTATATCTTTTCAATTAGCCACATCACACCATAACCGCTATCGCCACTACATCCTCCTCCTCCAGCACCACTATCACCTCCACCCGCCGCCGCCACTATCTCCTCTTCCCTTATTGCTGCCACCGTCGCCACTACCTCCCCCTCCACTACTGCTGCCCCCCGCCGCTGCCACCACGCCACTACCTCCGGCCTCCTCCTCCATCGCCACCGCCACCCACCATCGCTGACACTACATCTTCCTCCTCTACTGCCGCCCTTGCCACTCTCCAACATTGTTGTTGCCACCCTCCACCGTTGCTGCCGCCACTACCTCCTCCTACTCCATCCCCCTCTGCCACCACTACCTTCTCCTCCACCGCTACCGCTGTCACCTCCACCTCCACCATTGCCACTATGTCACCATTGACGCTGCCCGCCATCACAACTTCCTCCTCTACTGCCGTTGCCACCGCAGCCGCCACGGTCTCCTCTTCCACTATCGCCGATGCCGCCTTCGCCACTACCCTTTTCTTTTGCACCTCCACCTTCACCACTTCTTTTATCGCTGCTACTACCTCATTCTCCACTGTTGTTGCTATCACCATCTTTCGCCACCGCCACCACAGCACCGTTACCATCCTCCATCACAACCAAGGAACAAAAAACCGGATCAGGCAATGAACCGGTCACGGCACAAGTTCAAGGGTCAATGGGTCAACCAGGTCGGACCGGTCATATTAAAATATTACAATTTATTAGTGACAATATATATATTAATATATTTTTAAACTTCTATAGTTAAAAATGAAGATCTTTAGAAAAAATGCTTAAAATTTATTAGTATTAGTTATGGTGCCTGTACTTATGTAATGATATCTCCTTTCCTATAATTAATTAATTATTATATCCCCCTAAAATCTTCTATTTTTTTAGATTTGTTCTTTCTTTACTTACTTTTCTCTTCATCTTGGTCTTCAAACTTTCATTTTTCCCTAAAAAATAGCGCGAGATAGTAGTTAGAAGAATAAAAAAATGTATTTAAAAAAAAGGGTACTGGTCCGACCACCGGTTTTTACCGGTTCAAACCAGTTCCCAGTTTAATTCATGAATCGGATCGGACCTGTGACCGGTTAACCCATTTTCCGGTCTGAGGCCGGTCTAGTCTGATTTTTTGCTCATTGATCACAACAACCATCGCTATCTAATGATTCTCAGTAAGATAGCGTGACAGTTATGATGAGGTAACGTGATGGCTCTTAACTATTTTTCTTATAAATATTTAGTAAGGGTAAAATATACTTTGTGTGGTATATTAATTTTAAATAATTGTTAAAATAATAACTTATTACAACTTGCTGAAAAATTAAACCAAACACTATCCCTGTAATTAATATTGCATTGCAATATCATTGCATCGCATCGCATCGCATTGCAGGGTGTAATGGAATCGAACCAAACGTGCCCTTAATTATTTTATAGTTTTGAGTCCAAATTATTAATTATCAGTTTAAGAAAAGATATTTAAATATAATACATGTTATTTACTTAATATGCCCTTTATCATATTAATTTTCTAATATTTTTTGGTAATAACAAAGGTTTCTCTCTTGAGGCTTAGAGGGCAAAATGATTCTCACCTTTCACAATAAAAGTGGGCCTAATTTTAGCTAAAATTGTGTTTGCAAATTTAAAGCTTTATTTTTATGCTCTTTAATTTTATTTTTCCCCTGTCACAAATAGTTATTAATTTATTTTTTTAGCACCAAGTAATTTAATTAACATTGATATAAAAAATTATTGAAAAATTAATTAATTCTATTAATATATGTGTGTGTGGCTAAATTTGTTTATACATTTTCATTTCAACAGAGATTTATATATGTTTTCAAAATAGAATGGAGGCTTATGTAATTAAGATAAAACATTGTTCTGATTAATATATTTTACTTTATTACTTTAAATGTTTGATAATATGGAGTACCAGTAGTTTAAGAATCGGACCGGGACAGACGGTCCAACCAGTCGGACCGTCGCCCGGTCCTTAGAACGGGCCGATCCAAGGATGTTACCCGTTTTTTTGTTCCAGCCGTTTTGGACTGCCTTTAAGTCGTTGTTGGGCCGGTAGCCAGAGTTGGGCCAGAACCCGGAGCGGTTTTTGGAAAATCGTTCGGGTCAAAATGGGCTGAACTTTTTTTTAAGGTATATGCCCAGGTATATACCCAAAAAAAATGCCATCAGTGTGCCCAACAATGTTCGCCGCCGCACCCTAACTCTTTGTCCCAGTTCTGAGTTCCAATTCCTGTCGTTTGCTGCGACGGTGGCCGCTGTATGCGGCATCATCCTACACCATTTTCGCTGTCTTCGTCAGTTCATCCTCCACCATCAGTTCATCCTAACTCATTTTCACCGTCATCCTCCCTGCAGCTCTAACCTCCGGCTCCAAGTTGGCTCCTTCTCAGTGTCGGCATCTTGGATTCTCATCAGTCTCAATCCTCCTCAGTCTTGTCAATTTCAGAAGTTCTTCTCTTCTGATTCACCACCCAGGTAATCGGCATCTCGGATTCTCGTTCTTGATGATTTTTCTTCCTGAATTCAATATAGATTGTGGACTTGATTGTGCTTTTGGTTCTGGACTTGATTGTGCTTATGGACTTCACTTCTTTTTCCTTGACTGTGGTTGTCGTATTCCTTTGTTTCATGGTTGTGGTTATGGACTTAAATTGAATTCAATAATGGATGCGAGATGAGGAGGAGAGAAATATTTTGAAAGCATACTAGAGTAAGGAAACAGCTCTCTCGTTTTCCTTAGCCAACAAAATACAAATCAGAATCACGTCCCCCATAATGCCTTCAGCCTCCTTCACAGTCCTTTACTGATCATCATATATTCTTTTTACGTTGCTTGCTTTGTGAATTGTGGATAAGAAGGGGAAAGTGCAGATAAAGCCAACAAACAAACTATATTATATATATTGGTGGGTTTTGTTATTGTATTCTTTTCAAAAGAATCTTTTGTACGTGCTATTTAAAGGGAGTGATAAAGACAAAGGAATGGTCCCTACATTGCAACTTGCAAGCTCTTTAATCTTTAGTTGATAATTATGACATTACAAATTTACAATGCTTTCTTTGTCCATTAATTGTGTGTGTATAAAATATTAAAATTATATATATATATATATATATATATATATATATATATATATATATATATATATATATATAATATTTTTAATTTAATTATTACGTCACTGGTCCAACCGAACGATTCAACCGTTCCAACCGGTTGAACCATGACCCGCTGGCCTTTCCGGTTCGACGTCCGGTCCGGCTTTTAAAACATTGTGGAGTACTCTTGCATTGTGTGGAAAAATTGCTAAGAAACCACTCGTTCATCATTTATTCTAAACATTGACAGTAACTTTTAGATATTAATACCCTTCTATTTAAATAGGAGTTAGATATTTAATTTAGTAATTTATATAGGTTAAGAAAATTATTTAAGTTAGTTATTCTTAAAAAAAAAGTGTCTTGCTTTTTCTAAAATACCCTTTTTAATAACCATTTGCATTGGATCGGAACATAGTTTTTGGTGAAAACTCTTTTTACCATGTGCACTCAATAACAACGATCTGGGAAAAATGTTGTAACTTTGGGACAGAAAACGGACTGAGGTCTTATGTATGTAAATCTCTTAACTGCCTCCTAAATATAGATCTGAGGAACGATTTGTTCTTAGGCATCATCTATCAAGTCTATCTATCAACAGTAAATCTAAAGTGTTGGTTGTTAATAAAGTGGAATGGATCCAAATAATTAACTACGTTACAACTACGACCCAATAGAACAAAGCTGCTTATTGTTGTTGTATCTGTCAATTCTATCATTTAAAATGCGTAGCATTGATTTTATACATTCAACATCACATTTTTAACCCGTTTAAATGACAAGTAACTTCTAGCTAAATAAATATTCCAGTATATGACTAAATTGATATTTTCTATATTTATGTATTGAAAACTTTCAATATTTCTCGTTTACCTCATTTCTTCAGGTATCTAAGCCTATGGAGTCAGTTCAAGCATCAGTAGGTTCGGTTTTCGACCTCACGAGCAAGGTGTACTCATTGACTAGTTCTATAGTTATGAGGGTAGCATTTGGAGACAATCATAAAGATAATCAAGAACACCTATTGCAATTGCTTCCTGCTGTATTAGAACGACTGTGCGGATTTAATCTTGTTAATTTGTTTCCTTCCATGAAATTTGTTCTTCTCATAACTAAGATTATGGAAGCAAAGCTGGTGAAAATCCGGCGTGACAATATGGGCAAAATTTTTTATGATATTATCAAGCAGAATCAACAGAAGCAGAATAGAGCACAAGAAGGCAAGAGTGCTTCATTTGAGGAAGAAAATCTTGTTCAGGTTCTTCTACGAATCCAGAAAAATGAAAACCTTGACGTACCAATTACAAATGACAACATTAAAGCTGTTATTTGGGTTAGTACTCTCTCCTTAATTACCTATATGTTGTTGGTCTGTCGTTACCTATATATGTTGAAAGAAAATCATATGCATGTGTTTGTGTGTGACCAAAAGCGAGCCAATACCAAAGGCACTTAATGGCTTCACTTGGTGCATATCTGAGTTCAAAATCTCAATCCGAGTAGATAGAAGCTATTTGGAATGGCTTATAGATTATATAAGCTCGATTCATATAAATCGAGACAAAACTCATCCACATATTTATCTCGTATATCGTAAAAGTTACCTCATATTCTGTGAATCACGATTGAAAAGCACTTATGAAGCTTCCAATCGCTATTCCAAACAGCCTCTATGTTTCTAACTTCACGTGGTGCAAATTTAATGTTAGTTTGTAATCCTAGGTCATTTAAATAAGGGCCCGTTTGGTTCAATTACAGATCCCTTTGATAATATAATGGGCTACAATGCAATAGAGTGCAATGTAATAATAATTACCATCAATATGTTTGGTTGGTTATTAATCAAATGTGGAGAATTATTTTTTTATATTGGATCAGAATTAGTAAAGGTCCAAAATTCCCCTTAAACAAAAAAAGTCTCCATCTCCAATCATCTTCTTCCTTCGTCAAAATAACAGCGTCAATGCAGAACCCAAACAAAACCTAGCAAGTTTAAAAAATATTGAGAAAGTTATCTTTGTTGAAATACCCCTTTCTCTTCCATCCTTCTACACCTTATCATCATCATTTACTCTAAAAGGAGCAGTTTCAGTGGGAAAGAAGGTTAGATTATCACCATCAGCAAATCAAATCGGTTTGACACCATTAATATGTGTGAGACTGCAAACACAAAGTTAGAGTCGAGTGAATCAGAGTGGTTTAACTAAAGAGATAACAAAGATGTGATTTTGTCGCTAGTATATTGCATGGAGTGAATCGGAGTGGTTTATCTATGCAGAGTTAATATGTAAGTTCTAATCCTTTGATTTTTTTTCTCTTTCTTGCTTTGCATCCGACATGAAGCCATATGCTTCTATGAAACATCTACTACTCATGTGGATTGTTTCTTCTATAACCCTTAAAGGATTATCAATGTAGCCTTTCATCTTTGTAGAAAACATTCTTAACCTTCTCTATATCAAGTTTACCTCTATGTTTCTTGCCCTTAGACTTAGAGGATGAATCCTCACACTCTTTAGCTAAGTTCGTTTGATTGATGGATCTCGGATCCATCGGTCTTTCCTGCTCAAGTTTAATGTGGTAAACCACATTGCCAAAGGTCATAAAATGTACATATCATGGGTAGCATTCATTTTCGTATACTTCCACTTACTAGAAAACGAAGCTTACTCCCACTCACTGAGAGACATAGCTTACTCCCACTAATGGGAGACGTCTTATCACAAAATACACTTATTGTTTATTAGAAAGAACTTAGTTTATTTATGTCAATATCTTAATTGACATTTATCTCCAAGTGTTGCCTAAACGACATATTATGACTTAATACACCATATTAAAACTTAGCTTTAACTTTATGGGAGAAGATTGTCAATTTCATCACCTTCCAATGCTATCTACACTGTCTGGATAAAGTTATATTACTCATATTCGCATAAATATGAGCAACTTGTTCTTTCTATGCTTGATAACATAAGCTTTCTATTTCTTTCGGGGTCCTTCAGCCTCTAGATGATGAAGAATAGTTGGTATGATGTCCTTAACATCTCATTCTTCCTTAATGCAAGAGATTTAAGAGTTTATGACTCTATTGATATCTTTATTGAGCTTGTCTTCATAAACTCAATCAAATAGACTTGGTCATAATTTGGTCACTTAGACGATTATGGTATACAAATCATATTTGTTTATTCAAATAAGGTATAGGATAATTAGATAACAAGTTCACTAGTTTCATGTTCAGGAGACAACTATGATGACTCACATCCCACTCATACTAGTTAGCTTATAACTTTTTTTTAACCATGGCCTTTATTGAACACATTCCCCTTTGAATTTCTGAATACGTTCCAGAAACTCCCACTCAATCAAAGCAATTATTATAAAAAGATAGTAACATAATTACAACATGAATGTTCATGGAAAGAAGAGAATATGCTCAATTCAGTTCTAAAAATATCAAAGAATATAACTATAAATTCAATAAAAAAAGAACATTCAAGACACATAAAAATTTACCTCATATTAATGTCTCATAACTAGGTTCTTCCTCTCATAAGCTCTTTTGACCATATGAACTCACATAGCATCTTTCTACAATGTCAAGCTCCTTTTAGCTATGTTTACATCCACTTTCTTGGACGTATTTACAGCATACCCCTCACTTGATGAGATAATTTATACATCTCTATCTATCGATAAAGGGTTAACTTAGAAGTCACTGCTTCAATCCTAATTGATTAAATGTGGTTAGAAGTATGGGAAGACTTATTATTATTTAATAATTTCAAGTTACTGCAAGTTTCAGGTTTTATTTCTGAGAATTTGAGTTAAGGTTGGATAGGGTCTTATATTCAAAACTCATTTGAATAATTTCTCACTTTAAAGAATCTTTCAACATTAACCTCATGTTGCATTTGAAATATTCTTAATAAGTAAATCAACTTATCCCAGAATCAATAGAATCAATATAGACTTAATTTCAACGTTTTTTAGATCTCTAAGTGCATATAAACACCTTTTTGACTCAAATTAGATCCAAACATACTTCAAATATATGAAAATTAAATATCAAATTGAAGCTTTCAAATTTATGGATTTTTAGGAACAAACCGCGTTTCAATTAGAGATCCCACCCGACCACACTCCCCCTAGAAGGTGTTTGGATAAAAAAAATCATAAAAACTTAGAAAATTCTAGTGAAGCCCACTCTCAGCAGAAGACCATGTATGTCATACGCCACCTTGTCGCCGTTGGTTGGCGACACGCACCGGCTTCTTTGACTCCACTTACTGTCTTATTTCTGACAGTACCCGCCATGTGGCAAACAATGGCCCCAGTGGACCCTACATGCCACTTGTCAATTTTCTAAAAAAATTTTAACAGTTAATGGTTGATTGTTGATAGGTCAAACATCAATGCTTGACCAAGACCAAATGACGTGGTGCTGATATCTCTCGGTCTACGTGGCTGGTCAATGGATGACGTGGCTTGATGTTGACCGATAACGTGGCCTCGATGAGGCGTTAATGAACACTGATGTGGCGCATGCTTATTGGTCCATGCGGATTGGTTGACCGATGACATGGCGTGTTGACTGCCACGTTATTGTCTTCAACCTCCAGTTGGGTTAATTTGACCCTATTAGAGCTTCGGCAGGTCATCGTAACCCATAAACTTTGGAAGGTCATATCATCCTCATTTTAGCTCTGTTTTTTGTATGCTTAGTGTCGTTGGAATCATTGTTGAACAAACTACAAATCCATGGCTTTTATTTGATCTAAAAACGTCTTTTTCAGGTATCAAATCGTGAGTCAAGTGGCGGCAGTGATAAGCCAACCCGCCAACTTATTTCCTTCGTTTATCCTTCATCTGAACTCTGTTTGATGCATTCTAAGTGTCGTTGGAATCGTCTCTTCAAGCTCTACACGCTCATAACCTTACCTTAGATTTCAACAACCCAATTTTTTCTCCAACGTCGATTGCACTTCGTAATGTGACTTTGATGTGTGTTCTCTATGTTTTAAAATATCTCTTCTACCTTTGAAGGGTTAAATTCTCTTGTTTTTGATTCCACATAGGTTTCAAAAACTCAACTTTAATTGGATTAAAGAAGTCAGAAGAAGAGGAGAGAAGAAGAGAAAAATGAAGTTGATATTACACAAAGCTTCAAACTCAAGAACCCAACGTCACTTATTCACATATGAACCAGAGAATATGCATATAAAAAATGTTTCAACCAACATAATCTCAAAAGAAAAAAGAACCAAGATCATTCAGCCACCATATATGCACGTATCATGAATAGCAAAGAGAAGAATAACATATATTCATATATATGCATGTGGAAAACTTGACATGTTGAAGCAAACACTTATTATGGCATGAAACCAAAAATTATATATTCATGTATGCGAATATATATAAATATATACATATATGCAAACAACACTTTCACATATATGGATATGAGAGAACAAAGAAAGAGGTAAAAGCATATGCAAGCCATGCACACGATTTTTTTTAATTAATAAAAAAACGTGTGTGTGCAGAGAAGAAGAAGTCATACCTATTATAGGCACAACGGAATTATTATAGTGTGTGTATATATTATGCTTATTCACAAAGAATAAATCACGGCCTCAAGGATCAAAATGCTCTGATGCCAACGTAGGAAAAAAAAAGAAAGAGAATAAACTAGCGTACCGGAGCGAATCCATGTTTGGATCTAGGTCAAAGCTCCAATACTCCATACTACTCGAACATGATAATGTTTACACAATTATTAGACTACTATAGCCTATTAGGATTGGCACACAGCAAATCTCCAGAATAAGAAAGATGGTAGGAGAGAAGAGATATTGCTAGACAGCTCAATGGCAAGGATCAATTATAACTGAATGAGGCACCTCCTATTTATAGTGGTTTAAGGTGACCATTAATTAGGAAGCACTATGCACTCCTTCTTACCTTTCAAGTTAGTAAGTAGGAGAATTAATTCTCAATTAATTTCCTGAATTATGATGACTTATTTCTCAATTAGCAATCTCATAATTAATACTAACTTATTTCCAAATCCATATTTAATGTTGATTTGTTTCTTATTTGATTAAGCTAATTGTATCCTAATCAAATAGTCTAGCCTATCAAAGGTGGACTTGGACCCAAAGTCCAACTAACATTAACAAATAGAATGTGATCGGGCCTTGATGCAGTGATAATATATGATTTGGAGGTCACGGGTTTAAATCCTGGGAACTGCCTCTCCGATTATAGGGGTAATGTTGTGTACATCTATTCCTCCTAAGACCCCACCTAATGGGGAGGGAGCCATTAGCCAGCTTGTATTTACATGGTATTACTTTGTTAAATCCATCTGTTAGTATGTCTGGACATAAGTACGTGTCACACACACATTATTGTTGTGTTTAACCGAGAATCTATATATGATCATCTGGGTTTAATAGTAATGCTAATTAATTAATAATGACAACTATTTGTGACAATAATCGTTAATGCAGAATATATTTTCTGGTGTAACTGATACTTCAGCAGCAACAATGGAGTGGGCTATGTTTGAAATGATGAGAAATCCAAAGGTGATGGAAAAACCACAAGCTGAGATCAGAGAAACTTTCAAAGGAAAGAAAGTAATTCATGATAGTGGCATGCAAAAGCTTATTTACTTAAAATCAGTAATCAAAGAAACTCTAAGGTTACACCCACCTCTTCCTTTGTTAATCCCAAGAGAATGCAGAGAAACTTGCAAAATTAATGGATACGAAATACCGAATAAAACTAAAGTCATAGTAAATGCATGGGCAATTGGGAGAGATCCAAATCATTGGTATGAAGCTGAAAGGTTTATACCAGAAAGATTCCTTGGCGATAATAATTGTAATGTTGATTTTAAAGGAGCAAACTTTGAGTATATCCCTTTTGGAGCAGGAAGAAGAATTTGTCCAGGTATTTTATTTGGATTAGCAGGCATTGAGCTTCCTCTGGCAAGCTTGCTCTATCTCTTTGATTGGAAACTCCCAAATGAAATGAAGCATGAGGATTTAGACATGACTGAAACTTTTGGTATTGTGGCCAGAAAGAAGAACAAGCTGTGTTTGGTTCCACAAAATGCATTCAGTGTTGATTCTCTCCGTGACAATTCCTATTGAAGCACTATATGCAACTATATTTATTTTATATCTTATATCAATACTTTTTTTATGAATTTGGATGTGAATAATATATTTTCAATCCTTCAACGAAAAGAGAGATTGGTGCAAAAGTTATGCATACAAACATAAAGACAGATTAAGGAGATAAGGGAATTAGAACCCATTATTGTTTCACGCTTGTGAGGATATCTTTCTTCACACGACGGATAACCCCTGAGCTTGACACCACACAAATTTTTCTTTTAATTCCTAATTTCACACATACACATAAATAGGTATTTGGACGACCCACATAAATTGAGTTCCTTTTTTTTGACAAAAAAAATATGTATGGCATTATAATATAATTACATACTGATATATGATAAAATTATAAAGAAGTGCACGAATTTTTAAAATAAAAAAAAATAAACAGTAAGGTTTAATCATAGTTGCCATGATTTTAATTTATATGTGTATGGTGCTTTTTTCTAAATACTGCAAACTCTTCATAATCATGGTGTTTAAAATTGCACCGAATCGGCTGATTTTGACCTGAAATCAATTAAACAACCACTTTTCTAGTATAGTTCTCCTCATGAACTGATGAAAAGTTGACCTAGTGTGATTCGTTTATAACCCGATGGGTTATCTAGGTTATTATTTTTTAAAAAATTCAGATATAAAACCACGTTTTGCTCCTGCTGTCTTATTAAGAATATGAAAGGAAAAGCATCTAACCTATTTTTCGTTTCTTCTAGGCTTCTTTGTTTTGCTTTTTTGCGAATCGTGTAACCTCCATATCTGAGTTTTTGCTTCTTCAACTGCTCTCCCAGAATAACAATACTATAGAAGAAGGAAAAACGGGGAATAAGAAAAAAAAAGACCAGGAGAATTAATAGAAGACAAAAAGTGTGTGTGTGTGTGTGTGTGTTTATAAAAGAGAAACGATGAAAACGTGAAGAAGAAAGAAAGAGATGAATGGAACAGCGTGAGAGGATTTTAAAAAAAAAACAGAGAGGAGGGAGGAAGATGTAGAGAAATTGGGATAGAAATTTGAAATGAAGAAGCTAAAAGACGGATAATGAAGGGACATATTTGAATAATATTTTGTAAGAAAATTGTCTTCCATAAAAAAAAGGAATAGTACAAAATATACTTTTAATAAAATACTAAAAAATATGAGTGGAAAAAGGGGAGAAATTTTAAATTTATAAAATTCTAAATCAGGTATTTTCTAAAAAATGAGTTGGGAATTGTTTATTAAATTTTATCATTCATTTATCTATTATTATTGATAACAAATATGATTTATTATTTTGTAATTTCAAAATTTTTTTATGTCTTTGAAAGAGAACTGCAATAGGCACAGTCGGTGCTGCAATAATTAGAGCCTGTTTGGGTTAACAGTGGAAAAAGTTACTTTTTTTAAATTTGACTCTTATAAAAATCAAATTATCAATGTGATTTGTGTTTGGATTAATGGTAACAAAAATGAATTTTTTTTAAAAAAGTTAGACTTTTAAACTTCTTCTCAAAAATTATTTTTTTTAAAAAAAATACAGTTACCAAAACGCCAACCAAAATGCTCATTTTTTTTAAAACCAATCCACCATACTTTTTTTTTTAGAAAAATATAATCCACCTTTGGATAGCTCACTGCCATCCCAAACATGCCGTTAATTATTGTCGGGATTGCACTCCCATGTACTGTTCATCAATGTAGCTTCATGGGATTCACTGTAGCACACGAGGACAGTTACTGTAGCAGCACGGATTTTCTATAAATAGGAGCCCTGTGTGTTGTATTCAAGAGTACAAGTAAATGAGATCTCTCTCTAATCTCTCTCTCTAGAATTTCTCTCTTCTACTCTCTTATTATCAACATTTTTATAACACGTTATCAGCACGAAGCTCTAACGAAGGGATGCTCTTCTTATCGTTCCTTTGGAAATTTTATTTACCTTATTTTACAATACCTTTATTTGGTAGATCTTGGATAATCTGAACCACTATATGGAATTAGAGAGATATTATTACCAATTGTTATAAACATCGGGTTCCATGGTTAAGATTGGAGATCACTATTATTCTTATATCTCATATATATCTTTTACAAGTTCATTTATATTATTATTATTATGGCCAGAAGCCATACACATCTCATCCTTGAAAATATATGACCAAAAATCATATTATTTTGATATTTATATGATATGATATGGCTAGAAGCTATATCCATATGATTTATATTATATGGTCAGAAGCCATATTCATATGATTCCTTATTATATGGCCAGAAGCCATATGCTTTTTCATCTTCTTGTATGGCTAGAAGTCATATTTCCTCGATTTTAGTATTTCTAAATTATATGGCCAGAAGCCATATTTCTTTGATTCCTATTTTGAAATTATATGGCTAACAATAATATAACTTTCATCTTTTAACTTATTGTATGGCCGGAAGCCATATTTAATTTTATTTTATCCTGAAGATAAATGGCTAGATGCCCTATAGATTTAATTTCTTATCATGAGATTAATTGGCTTGAAGCCATGATACAAATTGGCCTAAAGCCATGAGACTATTTAGCCTGAAGCCATAAGAACTAAATGGCCCGAAGCCATAAAGTTTTAATTTTTGTTGCAATATCTTACTTTATGAATTATTTATTGTCTTTATGAATTTCCTTATATTATATTCCATTTTTATATTTCATATTTTATGAATGCTCTCCTTTTATTACATTAGTCTGAACTAAGTTAAATTTTGTGATATATAAATTTGTGGCTCTTGTTATTACCAAATAGAACTATTTATCTTGAATGTCTGATCCGTAATTTTTCTACACCACCACTTGCATAAAGGCCTCAAAATTCAATATTTGGCCATGAAAGACCCACTTGTTCTTTGGAACAATTTAAAAGAAATGTATGATCACCAGAAGATGGTCATCCTTCCAGAAGCTTGTATAAATGAATCAATCCAATTTGCTCCTGCAGTAGCAATATTGTGAAAGAGGTTTAAGAAATATGTTAAATTAATTTATTACCTCCTTATGGATGAGTAATTAGCTTTTATTAAAAAATCATGAATCCCGTCCAACTGGCTCGACTCCATTCCCAGAAGTGAATGTAGTAACCAATGAATCTGTTTGTGACCGTGGCCATGGACGTGGACGTGGACATGGACGCGGTTACATTCGTAGTCGTGGTGGTTCAAATTCCTACCAGAAGTGGGGAAATAATAATAAGAACCACAAAAGAGAAAATAGTGGGCAAATAAAAATACTGAAAATCCATGTTATCGTTATGGTGGTAAGGGTCATTGGTCTCGTACCTGTCATACACCAAGACACCTAGTTGAACTTTACCAAGAATCAATAAAAAATAATGGTAAAGGATTAACAACTGAAGTAAATCATGTAGATCAGACTGAGAATTCTGAGCATGGAGACATGGATTTTACTTATTTGGATGTTGCTGATTTCTTAGCATAATTATTTATCTATTTGAACTTTTATGTTACTTTTATTAAATGTATTTATTTTAATTATGTTTTTATGTTTTATTTAATGAAGAATGGATCCTATTGGCATCAATTCTGAAGATTTATGTCTCGTTGATTCCGTAACAACCAATACTATATTCAGAAATGATAAATATTTTTCTTACTTGATAATGCAAAAAGCCAATATTCATACTATATCTGGTAGAATAAATTTGATTGAAGGCTCCGAAAGAGCTAATATTTTGTTCAGGGTTATTAAACCTGGACCGGACCAGCCGGTTCGGCCCGAAAACCGGCGACCCGGGCAGGAAACCGGTTCGGTCCGGGTAGTGAACCGGTCCCCCTTTTTTTTTAATAAAATCAATATTTTTAAATTTTTTTTATAATTTCATATTAATAAGCCTAAAATCTTCATTTTCTCACCGGTTTGGTCCCGGGTTAGCTCTGGTTTGACTCCGGTCTGACCCACTGACCCTTAACCCAGTACCCCGACTGGTTCACTGACCGGTTCCGGTTTAATAACCTTGATTTTGTTACCTGAAGGAACAAAATTATGTATTGATAATGCAATTTATTCTACCAAGTCTGGAAGAAACCTGTTGAGTTTCAAAGATATCCGTAGAAATGGATATCATGTAGAAACAATAACTAAAAATAATCAGGAATATCTTATTATGACAAAAATTGTTGATGGTAGAAAATGCATATTAGAAAGTTTTCCTACTTTTTCTTCTGGTTTGTATTATACATTTATAAATACAATTGAAACATATGTTATTGAGAACCAGAAGTTCACCAATACAGACCAGAAGTCTGCCAATGTAAACCAGAAGTTTACAAATGAATTTAATGTTTGGCATGATCGGTTAGGTCATCCCGGTTCAATTATGATGCGACAAATAATTGAGAATTCATGTGGACATACCCTAAAGTGTAAACAAATACCACAATCCCATGATTTCTCATGTGCTACATGTTCCAAGGGAAAATTAATTATTCGCCCCTCATCAAGCAAAGTAGAAAGTGAGTCTCTCACATTTCTAGAACGGATACATGGAGATATTTATAGGCCAATACACCTACCATGTGGACCATTTAGATATTATATGGTTTTAATTGATGCATCAACTAAATGGTCACATGTGTGCTTATTATCTTCTCGCAACCTGACTTTTACGAGATTACTTGCTCAATTGATTAGATTAAGAGCACATTACCCTGATTATCCTATCAAGAAAATACGTCTTGATAATGCTGGTGAATTTACTTCAAAAGCTTTTAATGAATATTGTATGTCCCTTAGAATTGATGTTGAACATCTTGTAGCTCATGTTCATACGCAAAATGGACTTGCAGAATCATTGATTAAAATGTTACAACTAATTGCAAGACATTTACTTATGAAATCTAATCTCCAAATTTCTGTTTGGGGCTATGCCATTTTGCATGCATCAATGTTAATTCGTATAAGGCCAACAAGTTACTTAAAGATTTCCCCCTTACAAATTGTTTTTGGTCAGGAACCTAATATTTCTCATATAAGGACTTTTGGGTATGCGGTATATGTGCCAGTAGCACCACCACAACGCACTAAAATGGGTCCTCAAAGAAGGATGAGAATATATGTTGGGTATGAATCTCCTTCAATCATAAAATATTTAGAACCATCTACGGGAGATTTATTTACGGCACGATTTGCTGATTGTCATTTTGATGAATCACTTTTCCCAATATTAAGGGGAGAAAACAAGCAGTTGGATAAAGAAATTAGTTGGAATGAATTATCATTGGCTCATTTTGATCCTCGTACAAATCAGTGTGAACTGGAAGTTCAAAAGATAATTCATTTACAAAATTTAGCTAATCAAATGCCAGAAGCATTTACTAACATAAATAAAGTGACAAAGTTACATGTACCAGCTGTTAATGCTCCTATTAAAATTGATGTCCCTGAAAGACAATCTACTATGGATAAATCTAAAGCACGCCTAAAGCGTGGCAGACCCATCGGTTCTAAAGACAGAAATCCTCAAAAAAGAAAAGGAGCAAAGAATATAGTTGACCAAATTAAGGATAATAATAAAAAAGTTAATAGCTCCAGAAGAGCCATCTCCTGAAGAGTTATTATCTCCAGTAGAGATATTTCTAAAATAGAATGTTGTAGTCCCAGGAGAGACCCAAGTACCTGATATATGTGAAAATAATGAGATCTCAATAAATTATATTGTGAATGGAATCCGATGGGATCGAAATGATGTCAACGTTGATGACACATTTGATTATCATGTAGCAAATGATGTAATGAATAATAATGAGGATCATGAGCCAAAATCCATTAGCGAGTGCCAATAAAGAAAAGATTGGCTCCTATGGAAAGATGTCATTAATGCAGAATTAAAATCATTGGAAAAACGAAAAGTATTAGGACATGTAGTCCTTACACCTGAAGATGTAAAACCAGTTGGATGCAAATGGGTTTTTGTACGAAAAAGAAATGAAAAGGGCGAAATAACAAGATATAAGGAACGTCTTATAGCCTAAGGCTTTACACAAAGACCTGGCATTGATTTTGAAGAAACATATTCACCTGTAGTAGATGTAACTACTTTTCGTTATTTAATTAGCCTAACAGTAAGAGAATGGCTTGATCTGCATTTAATGGATGTCGTGACTACCTATTTATATGGGTTACTTGACAATGATATTTATATGAAAGTCCCTGAAGGACTTAAAGTGCCAGAAGCATGCAATTCAGCTTCTCGAGGACAATACTCAATTAAATTAAATAAGTCCATGTATAGCCTGAAGCAATCAGGGTGCATGTGGTATAATCGTCTTAATGAATATCTGTTGAAAGAATGATTCAAAAATGATCCAATATGCCCATACATTTTTATTAAAAAAATCTAATAGTGAATTTGTTATAATTGCTGTTTATGTTGATGATATCAACATTATTGGAACTCTTGAAGAGCTCCAAAAGGCAATTCATTGTTTAAAGAAAGAATTTGAGATGAAGGATTTGGGAAGAACAAAATTATGTCTTGGATTACAGATTGAGTATCTTAAAAATGAGATCTTTGTATATCAAGAAACTTATACAAGAAAGGTCCTAAAGAGATTTTATATGGATAAATCTCACCTATTATGTACCACAATGATTGTAAGGTCTTTAGAGCCGGATAAAGATCCATTCCGACCTCGGATAATGAGTGAAGAAGGTGATAAAGAACTAATTGGTCCAGAAGTATCATACCTTAGTGCCATTGAAGCACTAATGTATCTTGCTAATCATACACGTCCTGATATATCATTTGCTGTTAATTTATTAGCAAGATATAATTCTTCACCAACACGAAGACATTGGAATGAAGTAAAACATATTTTTCGTTATCTAAGAGGCACTATGGACATGGGGTTATACTACTCAAACACATCTAAGCATGAACTGGTAGGTTATGCAGATGCTGGATTTTTATCCGATCCATATGAGGACAGGCTATCTGTTCACATGTGGAGGTACAACTATTTCATGGCGATCAATGAAACATACTATATCAGCCACATTATCAAACCATGCAGAAATTCTAGCAATACATGAAGCAAGTCGAGAATGTGTGTGGTTGAGATCAGTAATACATCATATACGAACAAATTTTAATTTATCTTTAGGCAAAATGCACCAACAGTTCTATATGAAGATAATACTGCATGCATTACTCAACTTAAAGAAGGCTACATCAAGGGAGATAGAACGAAGCATTAGCTCATTTGGATTAGCTTATGGAAGCTCCGTAAGTGCTTATAAATCATGATTTACGGAATACGAAGTAACTTTTATGGTTTACGAGGTTGCTTTTACGATCTACGAGGTAAATATGTGGAGGAGATTTATCTCGATTTAGGTAAATCGGGCTTATAAAATAAGCCCGATTATAAATAGAATTTCCAAACATGCTAATCATATTTCACCAAAATTCTTCTTTACTCGAGACCTTCAAAAAGATGGTGAAATAGATGTCCAGCAAATTTGTTCAAGTGAAAATCTAGTAGATTTATTCACAAAGTCACTTCCAGGTACAATCTTTGAAAAACTTGTCTATGACATTGGCCTTCGGAGATTTAGATATATCAATTGATGTTGTCAAGAGGGGGAGTCAATACACACTGTACTCTTTTTTCCTTATCTAGGTTTTGTCCCACTGGGTTTTCCTATAAAGATTTTTAATGAGGCAGCACTGGACAGTGTATCAATAAATGATATACTCTTTTCTTTGGCTAGGTTTTTATCCCATTGGGTTTTTCCTAGTTAAAGCTTTTAATGAGACACATTCAAAATAGACATATAAGGGGGAGTGTTATGAATATCAATTATGTGGATGTCCATTAGTTCATCTCCAAGATAATTTACTCTCACAATCAGTATGACCTATAAGATGAAAAATACTGTGTAGCGCTGTTCATCACTGTAGCAAATAATGCGCGGTACTGTTCATCATTGTAGCTTTCACGGGATTCACTGTAGCACACGAGGATAGTTACTGTAACAGCACGCTGTAGTAGTATACTGTAGTGCCGAAATTTTTATATAAATAGGAGCCCTGGGTGTTGTATTCAAGAGTACAAGTGAATGAGAATCTCTCTCTAATTTATCTCTCTAGAATTTCTCTCTTCTATTCTCTTATTATCAACATTTTTATATCAAGTTGGAAAATTTAAGTCAATTTCTGGAGTAGACAGGCTCTGCACACAGGCGTGCCGCGGACGTTGGGCACCCTCTGTTCAACCACCGCCACAAGCAGTCGCTATTCCGCTGACCACTCAAGTCGTTCGTTGAGTAATCGGCTTAAAAATGTTTCTTTGTTGTTTTGTATGTTAAGCCCTGTTTCTCTGGCCCTCCATGAACCAGTTAATCTGCATGCATATTGTTTTTTTGTTTGGATGGTCTTTCTATGAAAAAACTGAATAGTCAGAAAAGGCGCACCTTTAGAAAAAAAATGTGATGGAGATCTCTCATTCACTTTGAGAGATGATTACAAAGCATGAACACAAATAAAGAAATCCCAAAATCTGTTTTACTTGAGTTCCTAAACAATCATTCTTAGAAGAAAAGGACGAACATGGCTTTTACTCTAACCCGATTGTGATCATAAAGGTTTTTTCATTTTATGACAACTTCCCAGCTGTTGCAATCTCAAAATTTTGGATCAGCCGAAAATAAGTGCAATTTTTTTTCAACTTTTTACTCTAGAAATTGAATTGGTTTGAAAGCTAATATTACTGGGTGCGAGGGAGGATTAAAATTTGTTCAAGGGTTGATTTCTGATTGGTCAGACTATAAGTCACTTTGGTAGACTATGCTCACAAGAATTTCTCATTTCTGTTAACAAGATAGTGTTGTCAATAGAGCCGGTAATACGGGACCAACCCGCGGGTTAGGACAGGGTTAGGGTTGGGAAAATCCCAACCCGCAAAAATGTCGGCCGCACAGGCCTGCACCGTGTGGCCCGCGGGTTATTGCGGGCTAGCCCGCGGGTTGGCCCGCAAAATTTTATATATATATATATATGTAATTTTACAAAACCTATAATTTGTCCCTTCCCATTTTGGTACCTCTCAATCCAAATAGAAAAATCTTAACCTTTTCACTTCTTCTTTAAACAAAATTATTATATATTGGTTGTTTGAGGATGATTTTATGTTTTTTATGTATAAACTTTGATAGATTTAATAACTTTATCTCTTGAATTATGGATTATATTTTTAAATGTTTATAAGGGGAATAATTATTGCTAGGAAGATAAATTTAATAACTCACATATATGTATATTGTATTTTCGGCCTTCTTAAAAAAATATAAAAATTATTATTTTTAAATGTGGGCCCGCGGGCTGGCCCGCAACCCGCACACTGCAGGTTAGGGTTGACATTTTGCCAGCCCGCAAAAGTGCGGGCCGCACGAGCCCGCACCGTGCGGCCCGCGGGTTGATGCGGGCCAACCCGCAACCCTCGGGTTGGCCCATTTTACCGGCTCTAGTTGTCAACTTAACAAAAAAAAAAGACAAAAAGCTTACGTGGCTCTCTCTTAATTTACATTATTTTATGGGGAAAAAATCTGTCACACCGTAAGCCTCATACTCTCTCCCCCATTTTTTAATGGGATTGACTTCTATTTAATACCCCTTATTATTATTTTTTCTCTCTATTTTATTATTGATTTAAGATCTCAACTATTCAGATTTAATATCTATAAAAATATTATTATAATTTTATTTAAAATATAAAAAAAATTAAATAATTCAAATATATTTTATATCTTGTATAAAAAATTTATTTTTGTATTTTTTAAATAAAATTATAATAATATTTTTAAAAATATTAAATCTGAGATCTTTATGTAGAAAACGAGAAAAGAGGGGAGAAGATGTAGGAGAGAAGCTAATCCCATTTTTAATAAAGCCCTCTCAAATTTTCTGTACCTTCTATAACTCTCTTCCCCATTTTTTCGTCACCCTTCCCCTCCTCCTTTTCCCATTATCTTTATCAATGGCTTTTTTTAATCATGAGGTTGTTTGGAATAGCTTATGAAAATTTCATAAGTGCTAATGAATTGTAATTTACGGTCTACGATGTAATTTTTATGATCTACGAGGTAGCTTTTACGGTCTACGAAGTGTTTTCACGGTCTACGAGATAAATATGTGGAGAAGATTTATCTCGATTTACGTAAATCGGGCTTATTATATAAGCCCGATTCAGATAAGTAATAACAAACAAGCTCCATATCGATAAAAACCTAGCAATAGCTAATGTTTTTGAATTTTGATATAGAAAATTGTAGCCTTTGATTTATAATCCTTTCCCTTCGTACCCTTCCTTCTTCTCCCTTTCGGGGGTTCTTTAAATATCAGTTTCTTCACTTCACAATTTCCTCTTTGCAGCGAAGCGCACACCACTGTTTTGGAACCCGGACCGGATCGGCCGGTCCGGTCCAGGACCCGGTGACTAAACCGGTTCAGTATTTTTTTTATTTTTTATTTTTAAAAAATCAATTTTTTTTAAATTTTTCTTTAGAATTTCATATTTATAAGTCTAAAATATTCAATTTCTCTCCGATTTAGCTCCGGTTTGACTCCAATCTGACCCACTAATCCTTAACCCAGTACCTGACCGGTTCGGTGACCGGTCCGATTTTTAGAACCTTGGTCCACACAGAAAGAGATAGAGAGAGCGAGAGAGATTTCTCCTTCACACGACCCAGATGACGAGTCTTCTCAAACTTCTCTACTCGTTTTTATATTCACTATTCTGTGGCTTTTGACAAGCGTTGTAAAGAGTGCTTAGTGATGATAAGAGCAGTGTAATGAGTCTGGAAGATCTTTTAGATCAGAAATTTCATAACTTCCCGGAAGAGGAGTTTTGGGAAAACAAAAAACAAAAAGAAAAACGGGGACAGCAAATTAGAATGGCAGAAAGACATAAATGGGGAAGAGCAAATTGGTGAAGGACAATTTGGCATAAGAAGAAAAGGGAGTAGAGGGAAGAGTGAAGAAAAATGGGGAAGAGAGTTACAGAAGGGAGAAAAAATTTGAGAGGCCTTGTTGAAAAGTGGGAGAGAGAGTAAGACGCTCTCGGTGTGGCAGATTTTTTTTTTTCATAAAATAATGTTAACTAAGAGAGAGCCACACAACAATTTCTAAAAAAAGAAAGAAAAAAAACACAATTTTAAGGAGATAGACAAGAAGTCTTTCAACTTGTTTCATTACTTGCCACGTATTTCTCCATTGTCCTTGTATGATCTGACACAAATCACACTCCAACACACACAAATAAATATACCCACACATATGCTTGGATAATGCATCAAGCTAAACCCAAATGGAATACCTCTTTTCTCTCTTGCTTCTTATTCTCTTCGTCTTGTTCTTGTTGTTCCTTAGGCTCACAAAGCCAAAGAACAAAGCACGGATTCAAATCCCAGCTCCATGGAAGCTTCCTTTGCTGGGAAACCTTCATCAGTTAGCAGCAACAGAGTCATCACTTCCACACGAAGCACTTAGAGAGTTATCTCTCAAGTATGGACCTCTCATGCATCTTCAACTTGGAGAGATTTCAACTGTGGTTGTGTCGTCTCGAGATACGGCCAAGGAGATTATGAAGACGCGTGATCTTGCCTTTGTTGAGAGGCCACAGGTTTCTACTGCTGGTAAGATTTTTACGTATGAAGGAACTGATGTTGCTTTTGCTCCTTATGGTGATTATTGGAGACAGATGAGAAAGATATGTATTTTGGAGCTCTTGAGCGCCAAGAAGGTTCAATCATTCTCCTATGTACGAGAAGATGAGGTAGTGATTAATAATGTCTTCCGTTGACATTCGGTTTTTTTATATTATTTGAAATTTTTGAAATTTTTTTTTTTTTGGTCAACAAATGTTTGATACTTTCATGTAGGGAAGTAACCTCATTTTCCCTTTCCATTCTCTTCGCTTCTCTTTCTTTTTCTAATTATAAGATTAACATTTAAAAAATTCAGATTTATTTTATACAAAATATTTTTTATTTTTTATATTGTAGAATTAAAATATTCATATAAAAATACTGTAATTTGAATTTAATTAATTATTTTATTATAATTTTATCAAAAATTAAATCTGAACCAATTCAAATGTTAATCCAATTGTTAAAACAAAGGATGAGGAGGGAAGAGGTTATGAAGGAAAAAGAAGAGGTTGCTCCCCGCTTAGATATGGACTATACTGCATATGTCCATGTGGGATCCAGTTTCTTTATTTATTTATTTTTCATCTAGTTCCATCTTTTACCTCAAAATTATTTAGTTTTACAGTAAACAAAGTAAAGGGAGCACTTTTTTAACATATAATGCTGTAAAATATTTTTTCAGTAACATTTAGTATCTTAAATTAATTTTTAATACATATAACATCATAAAATATTTTTTATTGACAACCAGTATCTATTAGAAAATACTTTAGAGTGTTAAATACCACTAAAAAAGTATAGTAAAAAAAAATTTTAGGGTGATGGATTTTTTTAATAAAAAAAACTGCTCTGCTTACTTTATTTACCCGCAAAACTACGTAGTTTTAAGGTAAAAGATGCTAGCAATAAGAGAACCAAGGTCTAAGTGAGAATGCTTTGAAAATGTTAGATAATTATCGTAGGTAAGAATTAGTTAAAATATATTTATAATAGGCCCAGAGTTGTATATATGAACAAAATTAATTTAATTATTTGTAAAAAAATGTGTACTGATTTTCGTAAAATACCTTTTTGAATAATCTTTTGCTTTGGAACTATTGTTTTCCCTTGTGATGGGTAGTTAGTAAGGCTAAATAGGAAAAAATTTATAAATTTAAAAGATAAAGTGAATTGAAGTTTTATATTTAAGATCAAAATTAAGCTATTAATTACTTTCTATATTTAGCACAGGATAAAACATTAATTCTTAGGTATTAATTATTTATCAATTCTGGAGTTAGTTAGTTATTAACAAAGTGGAATGGATCCATATAATTAACTACCCTTACGTAATAGTAGTACAAAGCTTGTTGTTGTTGTTAATAAGAATATTACAATTTCTAGCTAATTAAATTTTGTAGCTTGTTATCTTCACTACCGTTTACCTCATTTCATCAGGTATCTAAGCTTATAGAGTCAGTTCAATCATCAGTAGGTTCGGTTTTCGACCTCACGAGTAAGGTCTACTCATTGACTAGTTCTATAGTTATGAGGGTAGCATTTGGCGACAACCATAAAGATAATCAACAACAGCTATTGCAATTGCTCCCTTCAGTATTAGAACGAATGGGAGGATTTAACCTTGTTGATTTGTTTCCTTCCATGAAACTTGTTTTTCTCATAACTGGAATGGAAGCAAAGCTGGTGAAGATCCGTGACAATATAGGCAAAATTTTGGATGATATTATCAAGAAGAATAGAGCAGAAGGAGGCAAGAGTTCTTCTTCTGAGGAAGAAAATCTTGTTCAGGTTCTTTTACGAATCCAGCAAAGTGAAAACCTTGATGTCCCAATTACAAACGACAACATTAAAGCTGTTATTTGGGTTAGTACTCCTTGCCTTATATATGTTGGTATGTCATTACCTATGTTGAAAGAAAATCGTATGCATGTGTAGTTTACATGTTTGTGTGTGACCAAAAGCAAGCTAACACCAAAGGCACTTAGAACTGGATAATTTAACACTACTACCATATATTGAATTAGGCTTAACATACTTGAGAATTATTTAGGTGAGTGTCAAATAAGCTAAGGCGGAGATGAGAAAAAGACTTGTTTGAGTAAAGAACTATTTGACAGTTATTGGAAGGCTTCACAAGTGTAGTTTGTTTTTATAAGTCAAGGGTTCATGTTCCTACCAAACTATATATATTTTTATGGGATTTAGTTTTCCCTTTAAACTTGTATTCAAACAAATATGCTTTCATCAATAGCTCGATCTTCATAGAGAATATTATTCATTGAGAATTCTAATTAATAGAAGGTTGAGTGAAGTATCATGATATGGAGTTGAGTCCCATATTAGAGAGCTTCACATTTGTGATGTGTGGTTTATAAGTCAAAAAGTTTTTATTAGATTGGTCTTGAGATTGGACTCTCATTTTGGACTTACGTTCATAACAAAATCTAAACTATTTAGAGTTTGATAACGCTAATGATATATTTGTATGCATTATGATATGATTGCAGGATATGTTCGCCGGTGGAACCGATACCTCAGCATCGGTATTAGAATGGGCCATTTCAGAAATGATGAAAAATCCTAAAGTGATGGAAAAGGCACAAGCTGAGGTTAGAAACGTTTTTAAAGGGAAGAAAGTAATTCGTGATAGTGATATGGCACAACTTAGTTACTTAAAATTAGTAATCAAAGAAACTTTGAGGTTACACCCACCTGTTCCTTTGTTGGTTCCAAGAGAATGCAGAGAAACTTGTGAGATTAATGCCTATGAAATACCCATCAAAACTCAAATTATAATAAATGCATGGGCACTCGGAAGAGATCCAAATTATTGGTATGATGCTGAGAGGTTTATACCAGAGAGGTTTCAAGGCAATTGTGACATTGATTTTAAAGGAACCAACTTTGAGTACATTCCTTTTGGGGCAGGAAGAAGAATGTGTCCAGGCATTTCATTTGGTTTAGCAAGTGTTGAGCTTCCTCTAGCTAGCTTACTTTACCACTTTGATTGGAAACTCCCACATGGAATGGAACCAGAGGATTTAGATATGAGTGTGAGGGTTGGCATCACAGAGAGAAGAAAGAACAACTTGTGTTTGGTTCCCATGCCATACAACATGGATTCTGATATTGGCAGTTAATGAAAGTACCCACCTACATTGATATAACAATCATGTATATATTCAAGAATACTGAGTATCCACCCGGCCTCCTGTCCAAGTCCAATGTGTGTATGTGTACGTGTATGTATACATTGAGCTTTGTTGTTTTGACTATTTTAAATCTAGTAGCAAGTCAAATACTTTGTGCAAATATGTTGTAATTAAATTGCTCAGTTGGTTATATATTTCCTCGTATGAGTTCCTTTTTGCCTTCTCAAATTAAGAGGTCTATTTTTTATAAAAAAAAAAAACAAAATAAAGTGTGATTTGTTTCATTATTAGTCAAGTAGGATTGAAGCTATAACACATATGGAAACCCAATTCTCTGTCTATACAGTTTACTTGTATATATAATATAGCCAACTTTAATCTTTACATGCATCAAAAGTTAACGCTTGAATTGAAGCTATAACACATAGAAACCCAATTCTCTGTCTTGCTCTTCTTCCCTTCCTCTTAATATTATTGTTCCTTAGGCTCACAAAGCCAAAGAACAACAAAGCTCATCAGATTCAAATCCCAGGGCCATGGAAGCTTCCTTTACTGGGAAACATTCATCAGTTAGTAGCATCAACGTCTTCGTCGTTGTCTCCATAGCATATCCTTTGAGATCTATCTCTCAAGTACGGTCCTCTCATGCACCTTCAAATGGGTGAGCTTTCTACAGTTGTAGTGTCCTCCCCAGATATGGCCAAGGAGATAATGAAAACCCATGATGATCTTTCCTTTGTTCATAGGTCACATGAGTCGCCAAGTGCTAAGATTCTTGCTTATGAATCAACTGACATAGTTTTTGCTCCTTATGGTGATTATTGGAGACTGATGAAAAAATTATGTATTTTAGAGCTCTTAAGTGCCAAGAGGGTCCAATCATTCTCCTATATATATCCGACAAGATGAGGTACTGATATATTATATCTATATTATAAAATTATCGATCATCCGTAGGTTCGGTTGTTGATGTCACAGACAAGATTCACTCTTTGACAAGTACCATAGTTACAAAGATAGTATTTGGCAGCGAACAAGAAGAGCTTCTGCAACATTTCCAAGCAGCAATGAAAGCAAGTGGGGTTCGCTTTGTGGATTTCTTCCCTTCATTGAAACGTGTTCATCTTATTAATGATTGAGATGGACGTAAAGTTGGTGAAGATTCATAACAAAATAGACAAGATTTTAGATGATATTGTCAAGGAGAACCAAAAGAAGCAGATCAGATCATCAGCAGCAGCAGAAGAAGGAGGTGGTTCAGGTGTTTTGCCCTGAGTAAATGGGCCTGCACTGTATATTTCGGGCATGTTAGAATATGAAGGATTGGAGTATAGATGTGTTAGAACTAAGTCTCACATGTGGGTTGAGAATCTAAGGGGGCTCCTTAGACTATAAAAGAAGAGCCCCTCCTTCCTTCCATATTATCCCTTCAAATAGTATCATAAGACATTTGTATATTCTCCTCTCTTGTAGTATTTCACTTGTAAATTAATTATTACTTCTTAGTTTACATGGTATCAGAGCCTAGTTCTGTCTGAGTATACTCTGTGGTTGCAGCATAGTTTGAACTTCCACATTAGAAAAGAAATACCTTAAGCATTTGTATCAGCAGCTACTGTTTCATCGGATACTGTTCATCAGTACTGTTTTGGATACTATTCATAAAGATTGTTCATCCGCGCGCGGGGTACTGTTCATCGGGGCTGTTTTGGTACTATTCATAGACATTGTTCATTCGCGAAGCACTGTTCATCAACGATGCTTGGTACTGTTCATCCGGCAGGAATTTCCAAATTCCGGAGAGGGAACTATTCTTAGAACTATTCATCATGGTACGGTCAGTGATTTCTGCTCTGTTTCTTAGTCTTGCTTTTGTTTAAGGATGTTTATCCTTGGTAATTGTTGTTGCATTTGGTTAGAGGATCTAAAAGTCCTCGTTTGCTCTATTTGTGGTATTTTGTAATTTGTGATACTTCGGGATTTCTGTGGAATATTTTTCTCTTTGCTTATTAGTTAATTTTCTATGGTTAAATCGAAGAACATTGATATCATCATTTTTCTTAAAGCTCTTGACTCTTCTTATAAGACTATTCACTATCAAATCATGTCTAGTCAAGAGCTTCCATCTCTTGAAGATGTGTTCTCACGGATTCTTTGTGCTGATAATTTGGTTCGCCCATATGTTGATCACAATGCGAGTGCTTTGGCTAGGCATGGTTCCTTTAACAACAAGAATTATGGGTCTAAACAAGGCCCTAGTACTTCGAACATGTCTTCTGACAGTTTTGTCTGCAATTATTGCAAGGAGCCTGGTCATAGTAAGAAAAATTGTCGTAAATTACAGAATAAAGAGCAACGTGATCAGCAGCGTAATCTTGCTCATATTGCTCAGATATTTGATCATTCTAATTCTAGTCCATCATCTACAGAGGGCCTAGCTACAGGTATTTGGTCATTTGGTCTTGCTACTACTTCTACGAAGTGGATCATTGATTCTGATGCTACTGACTACATGACAGGTAACCATCATTTATTTTCATCGTATGCTCCCTATGCCAACACATCCTCTATATTCGTCTCCAATGGTTCCCCAATCCATATACTTAGATCAGGCACTGTTAAACCAACTACATCCATTTCGCTATCTTCTGTTCTTAATGTTCCCGATCTTACGTTTAATCTATTGTCTCCCAGTAAACTGACTCGTCATTTAAATTGCTTTATTACACTATTCTCTGACCACTGTTTAATTCAGGATCTTTCGACAAAATAGATTATTGGTAGGGGTTATGAATATGTGGACATTACATCCTTGATGATCAGGTGCCGCGTTCTGTTGCTTGTTCTGGTAGGTCGTCTCCCTTTGCTGTCCATTGTCGTCTAGGTCATATGTCACTTTCATCCTTAAAAAGGTTATATCCTCAGTTTTCTTCTGTAACTGCTTTAGATTATGAATCGTGTCAGTTTGCCAAACACTATCGTATTCATGTGGCACATCGAGTCCATGAACGAGCTGTGTCCCCCTTTGAGTTAGTTCATTCTGATGTTTGGGGTCCTTGTTCAGTTTTGTCTCAGAATGGTTATCGATATTTTATCACTTTTGTTGATGATTTTTCCCGAACCACTTAGGTTTACTTAATGAAACAACACTCTGAAATGTTCATGCATTTTCATAATTTCTGTGCTAAAATTCAAACTCAGTTTAGTACTCCTGTGAAAATTCTTCAAAGTGATAATGTGAAAGAATATTTTTCCGCCCCATTCACTGATTATATGCACGGTCATGACATTCTTCACCAATCCTCCTTTATTGATACACCTGCTCAAAATGGTGTTACAGAAAGAAAGAACCGTCATCTCTTAGAAACTGCCCGAACTCTCATGTTTCACTCATGTCCCTAAATCTTTTTGAGCTGATGCTGTGTCTACTACATGTTTCCTTATCAATCGCATGCCTTTATTTGTCCTTAGTGGGGATGCTTCATATTCTGTTCTGTTTCCCACCATTAAGTTGTTTCCTATTGATCCAAAAAAATTTGGGTGTGTTTGCTTCATTTGGGATGTTCATCCAAATGTTAGTAAACTCGATCTCAAGCCCTTGAAGTGTGTCTTTCTTGGTTATTCTCAAATTCAGAAAGGTTATCGATGTTACTCTCCTAATCTTAGTCATTATCTTGTGTCTACTGATGTGATTTTTCATGAGTCGTCTCTTTTCTTTAAGTCTTTAGTATTATCTGAGTCTCCCTCTGTTGTTGATGAGCCTGATGATATCTTGGTTTATCATGTCACTGTCTCACCAGTACAGGATACTGTTTCAGAACCTGATATCATCAATGGTCCTGATGTTACCAATGTCATACCCTCACCAATGACTGCTTCACGAATGGATTATGTTCATATCTCTCTAGTCCCTACTCATGCTTCCCCAGATCCTGACACTCCTGCCCCTGATCCAATTGTCCATGATTCTGCTGCTGATCCATCTGATCACTTGCCTATTGCCCTCCGAAAAGGTACCCATCCTCATTATCCTTCCAAAAGATATGCTGAATGTACCTATCATATCTCTTCCTTTATGTCCTACCAGCACTTGTCCCCTACTTCCGCTTCCCTTGTGGCCACCCTGAAGGCCATCTCCACCCCTACCACCCTCACCAAGCCTTAGCCCACCCTGGTTGGCATGCTGCGATAGAAGAAAAATGATGGCCCTTGACAAGGCTGATACTTGGACTCTTGTTGATCTACCTTATGGGAAGAAGGTCATTAGGTGTAAATGGGTGATTGTAGTTAAGATTAAGGCTGATGGTTCCTTAGAACGGTTGAAAGCTCAGATTGTTGCAAAAGGTTATGCTCAAACATATGGTATAGATCAATGTTTTGGAACCCGGACTGGACCGGCCAATTCGGCCTGGGACCCGGCCACCAAACCGGGGTGGTCCGGTGACCGACCCGGTTTGGTACTTTTTTATTTTTTTAAAAAAAAATCAATTTTTTAAAATTTTTCTTTAGAATTTCATATTAATAAGCTTAAAATATTCAATTTCTCACTGGTTTGACCCCGATTTAGCTCTGATTTGACTTCGATCTGACCCACTAACCCTTGACCCAGTACCCCGATCGGTTCAATGACCGGTCCGGGTTTCATAACCTTGGTATAGATTACTCTGAGACTTTCTCCCCAGTTGCTAAGCTCACTTCCGTTCATCTTCTTGTATCTCTAGCTACTACTTATTATTAGGATTTGCATCAGTTGGATGTTAAGAATGCATTTTTGAATAGTGATCTCCTTGAGGAAGTTTATATGGAGCAACCTCCTGGTTTTGTTTCTCAGGGGGAGTGTGGGAAAGTATGTTATCTTAGAAAGTCATTATACAAACAAAGTATGCGTGCCTGGTTTGATAGATTTTGTAATGTGGTTCAGAAGTTCGAATTGAGCCAAAGTAAGAGTGATCATTCTATATTCTATCAGCAGTCTGATGCAGACATGATTCTTTTAGTAGTATATGTTGATGATATTGTGATTATTGGGAGTAACATCTTTGGAATCTCAAAACTTAAAGTCTTTCTTAACTCCCACTTTCAAACAAAAGACTTAGGAACATTAAAATACTTTCTTGGTATTGAGGTTTTGAGAAGCAAGAAAGGCATCCTTTTGACTCAGCAGAAATATGTTCTCGATCTCTTAAAGGAGACTGGAAATCTTAGAGTTGCACCAAGCAGCGTTCCCATGATATCGAATCCGTTCCTAGATCTTAATGATAGCATGTTTAATGAGCTTTCTGATGACTTGAAGAAGAAGATTGATCCAGAGAAGCTGAAGCCGTTTGTATATCCTGAGAGATATAGAAGACTCATTGGGAAACTGAATTATGTGACTGTAACTCGTCCTGATATAGCATTCTCAGTTAGTGTACTTAGTCAATTCATAGCATCCCCAACAGTAGCACAATAAGAAGCCTTAAAGCATATCTTACATTATTTGAAAAGTTCCCTAGATCGTAGCATTATCTATACAGATTATAGGCATACTAAAGTCGAGTGTTTTTGTGATGTGGATCATGCAAGATCTAAGGCTACAAGACGGTCAACTACAGGTTATTGTGCGTTTGTTGGTGGAAATTTGATATCTTGAAGAAGTAAGAAGCAAGGTGTTGTGTCAAAATCAAGTGCAGAAGCAGAATACAGTTTCATGTTATAATCAGTACAAGAGATTGTATGAGTATTTCAACTCATGAAGGAAGTTGGCGCCGCTACGACATTGCCTGCAAAGCTATGGTGTAACAATAAAGCAGCACTTCATATAGCATATAACTCTCTGTTCCATGAGCATACAAAGCATATTGAAATCAACTGTCACTTTATTCGTGACAAGATTAAAGAGAATGTTGTATCTACAAGACACATGTAATCAAACGATCAGCTGGCAGATCTTTTGACAAAAGCCTTAAATACGACACGAGTTGAGTATCTTTGTAACAAGTTGGGCATGATCAATATATATACTCCAACTTGAGGGGAAATGTTAAAACTAAGTCCTACATCGGTGGGTTGAGAATGTGAAGGGGCTCCTTGGGCTATAAAAGAAGAGCCGCTCCTCCCTTCCATATTATCCATTCAAATAGTTTCACAAGACATTTGTATATTCTACTCTCTTGTAGTTTTTCACTTCTAAATTAATTATTACTTCTCAGTTTACAGGAGGAAACAAGAGCCTCTAAATATTATCGAATCCTTAATCCTTAATTCTTGAATTAATGAGAGTACATGAGTTTATATAGGTAAAGCATAACATAAATTAATACTAGAATGTAATCTAATCTAATATAAATAAACAAAGTTAATTGGGATACAAATCGTGAATCAGAAAGCCTATTTTTGGAATCGTGAATCAAAGCGTATTGTGAATCATAAGATTCATGATCAATTTTAAGGATAATATAAATGTAATTTTCACATAAGAGAACGTTAAATGTTTGTATATATTAGCATTTTAAAGACAAATAACACTTCAAAAAAAAGAAATAAATAAACAAAATAGGGTTTTCATTGGAATAAGTGAGAGAGAGTCAAGGATAATCATAGAAGTAAAAGGAAATTTTTAAATAAATTTGAACAAAATAAAAAAAAGAAAATGGAAAAAAGGGATTTTCTAAAGTAGGGTGGCGTTATATTAGACCTTATTTGTGCGCAACCTACATAGAATTGCACGAATTGCCAATGTCGTGCGATTCTTACGATTTCAGCTTGTATCGCTCATGGAATTGTAAGGTACATACATAAGTAAGATGTATCAACATATTCATGTCTTTCCCACATATTTTTAAATAGAATCGTGAGATACGACTCGAAATTCATAGGATTCTAATAATATAAATCTTAATCAAATATAAACTCTAATAATAATATTTCTAAGATATATCAAATATCAACAGATGATATATAATATCTTAACATGAATATATATCAAATATTAATATAAAATATAATAATATCTTAACAAAGCATAATCATTGGATTCCCTAGTTTGTGTCCTCGTGCAGAGGAATTGAAGCTTAATTTGAGCTTACTTGTCTGAATTTTGATTGCATTACAGAAATGAGTTATATACATGCAACTCATTTCTTGTTGTTTATTTCCTTCTCCTCTTCTTCCTTTGGCACTCCATGTCCTTTGGTGAACTGTCTCTCCAATAATAAGATCACTTTGTAGCCTGTAGCCGTAGGACATGTTTGGTTGCAGAACAGATACCCGCAACTACATTAGAGTGGCCAGCTAGCCATCTGAATTCTGTATTTTGACTCTGCTTCTTGCATCAATTCACTGTTAAAGTAGTTCATTAACTACTTTAACCGTTGGTCAGTTTATCAAGCAAAACCCATCCCATCTAACTTAACTGGTCTCATTAACCAAAAAAAAAAACAAACAAACAGAGCTTAACTGGTCAGAGACTCAAAGCAAACTTGTTTAACTACAAGACAAATTTTTTATGATCCACTAGAGTCTAGACAACAAAATTGATTTTTGAAAAAATTGCTGAAAAATCTCCGGGTGAAGTATTTGTTGCCTAAAGTACATGAAATTTGTTTAAAGATCCAAGTTTGTGAGCAAGTGCAATTCTTTTTTTAGTTATATGTAATATATCTTTAATTATATATAAGTATCTTTTATTTTAGACATAGTTGAAAATAAGATGCACACAGCTGAAAATGAATTACACCTGCTAAAAATAAGTTACACGTTTCCTACTTTAGAGAGAAAAATGAAAGACATTTACATATAACTCAGAATATATTCTACACAATTAAAGAAAAGTTATATTCAAAGATGAGTTGCGCCTGTCAAAAAACTTGATACATTTGGAGAATAGATATTTCAATTATAAATTTTTTAGCGATTTCCTCTATTTTTTTTATCCTTTGAAAAGGGCTTGTTTGATCTATTAAATTAACTCGATCTAGATGATGTTAGAGGAGGTGCAATTAGCATTAAACATTCAGCTAAAAATATCCTATTGTCTAAGTCTCGTTGTGTGTATTTGATTGAGTGATTGGGGGATCTAAAAAGTATTCATACACATAAGTCAATGCAACACTTCTCTCACATACTTATCTTATATATCGTAAATCATGATTGAAAAACTATTTTTGAAGACTTCAATCATTAATCTAAATACACACAAATCAATTATCACACGAATGTTTTCTTGTTACACTGTAAATAAATCACTTTTTCTGGAGGTATTACTCCTACAAATTATATACAATTTGGCGTATTGTAATTTTGATATTTTATGTTAATTTATAATAGGATTAAGGTATAAAAATAACAATGAATTATTTTTTAAAGTGTACCCAACACAACTAACTATTTCGAGGTATAAAAGTATACATTATGAATTTTTTTGGAGCGAAAATAATAATTTTTACACCTAAAATAGATAACGAAATTGTTATTTTTACCCCAAAAACAATTCATAATATCTATTTTTATACTCAAAAAGTTTATAATTTTTATTTTTATATCCTAAAATAATTAATTATATTTAATACACTTTAAAAAATAATTCTTTACTAAATCTGTATTTTTGACGCTTTGTAATATTATTGATGATTATTAGTGAGCGGTGGAGGTGATTTGTGGTATTTGCTGAAAATGAAACAATATTAAAAAGTCAAAACAAGCAGAGATGCCGCTCCATTCACGTGAAAAATTCGAATTGGAACAGCGGCGAAGAGGCAAAGCGCCAACGTATGACACGTGTATTCATCCGACGGCTAAAATCTCAAACTCCATCTTGGTATTTCCGAAACTTCAAAAATACAGTCAAATAAATCTCTTCCCTCCTTCTCTCCCTCAAACTCAAACTCAAACTCAAACCTCAATCAATCTTACATTCTACAATGACCTCCTTCGTCAAGCCTTCATCTCGCTACAGTACCTACGATTCACGCTCTTCTACCACTTCCTCTCACTTCTCCGACCCTTCTTCTTCATCTGAGTTCAACCACAAATCCTCTGGCTCTTCTCGGGCTCTCGTTAAAGCTAAACCCTCCGATCTCGCTCGAACCAGAGGCGGCACTGGAAAGAGTAGTAAAACTGACCCGAGCTTGACGACAATGGTGAGAAAGCTCATGGAGAAGAAATCCGATTTGACGACAAAGCCCAAGTCCGGCGCAAATCAGACGGCGGGGTTGCTGATTCCGGCGGATTTTATTGCCGAGGACTTGAAGAAGAATGCGCGGAGGGCCACAGGATTATCGGCATTGCAGAAGAAGCTGTTCGGAAAACCGTCTTCGTCGGAGAAGACGAAGGGGAAGGAGGTGAAGGCCCTGACGGAGGTGAAGGGGAACACAAGAACGCTAGCTATGGTGCTTCGGAGTGAGAGGGAGCTGTTGAATATGAACAAGGAGATGGAATCGGAGATTGCAGAGCTGAAATTATTGCTTGAGGAGAAGAACAAAGAAGTGAGTTGCTTTGAATTTCGTTTTAACTATATTAACCTGTGAAATATCCTGTGTTATTAATTTATTATTAGACGAGCTACTCAGATGAATGTTAATGGCTTCTTTGGTTGGGCCTATGATTATGCATAATCCCGATTCATGTAAATCGAGATAAAATTTCTCCACATATTTACTTCGTAGAAAGTAAAGATTACCTCGTATCTCGTACGTAAATTATAATTGAAAAGTACTCATGGAGGGTATCCAATCATATCAATAATTAACCTGTGAAGATTTAATGATTGAATATTTGAATGTTGATGAAGATTCAAACTTACTCAGACGAGCTACTAATTTTGCGCCTTTAGTTGCAATATAGCTAGTTCAATAAATTTTTTAGGGTTTAGTTTGATTTGATAACGGTGGACTGGGAACAGTCCTAAGTTAAAGTAGCAAACAAGTGTGCTTAATTTTGCAACCAAAATTGTAAAAGTTCATTGCTTGATTGAAATTTCAGGTGGAGAAGTTGAAGGATTTATGTTTGAATCAAAGAGAAGAAATCAAGTCGCTTAAAAGTGCTATTCTGTTTCCTGATGTGATGAGTTCTCAGCTCCAAGAACTTCTAGAGAAGCAAGGCTCTGAGCTGACGCAGGCTAAACAGGTTATTCCAGCTCTGCAAAAGCAAGTCTCTTCTCTCACTGGTCAGCTCCAAAGTCTAGCAGAGGATCTCGCAGAGGTGGGTGGGTGTGTGTGTGTCAGATTGTATTATGCATTTATGTTAGGATATTTTTACCATAGAGAGCTTTGATGTTCTACTTAAGGATCAGGCTTTGAAACTTGCTTGCATTCATATATACTCTATCAGTTTGCTTGCTATTGAGATGAAAACATGTTTTCAATGTTACATTAAACGATCAGTATTGCTATTTCTTCATAAACTTGCCTATCATTAGTCACTTGCACCTAAGTTCATATCAGGTTGTTATGAGTTTAGGAAATCTCACAAGTGAAGCAGGGGTTTATAAATTGATATTCTCCATCTTAATAGACTAGTCTTTTAGGATTGGACTCGTTCTTTGGGTTTCTGATCATCACAGTTGTATCTTGCATTTACATATTGGACATGGAAATTTTCTTGCACTCAGACTACTGATCTTGCTATTTCTTCCTAAACTTGTAAGAATGAATCGGTACATGTGAAACACTTGAGCTGAAGGTATTGGAATCATTATTATTTCTTTCTTCTTGTATAGGTTAAGGCTGATAAGCGTGCAAAATCAAGTTTGCAAGATCATGGAAATTCTCCAAGAACACCAACACACTTTGCTATTAACTCTTGGGTGAGTTTGCTGTATGTGAAAAACATGAATTGAAATGTTAGATTCTTTACAAATTAAATGTCACTCATAGCTAATATTGAGTAATGCGATAATTTATTAATATCACTTAAAGTGACTATATTGAGTAGAATCATGTCTAATAAGAATATTCAACATAAATCCAACAATGATGCTATCTTTTCTTGGTGTACCGTGCTTCTTAATCTGATAAGAGTTTTATGCATTGAGCCGTTTTTTTTTTTTACTCACTTTAGTAGTTCTAAAGATTCGAGATATATTTTATTTAATCCATTTAACATTTTATGCAGGAACTCAGCTCTGAGGAATTGTCAATCCCAGGAAGTCCAGATGATTTGTTACTGAAGGATCTAAATCCCTGTTTAACACCCCGCAATTCAAAGTCAAAATCTAGGGTATGAAACTCTTAGTAGATTTGCGAAATCACCGCACTTATTCATATTCTGACTTTTCTTTTTGTATCTTGTATATTACCTTCAGTTGTTGATATAAAAGTTAAATAACTTATAAAAGTTAAATAACTAATTTGCAGATATTAACAAAATTAATTGAGTTAGTTATTTATAACAAATGTGCATTGATTTCTTTAAAATACTTCCTTTATTCATGCGTATTAGAACTATCATTGATGGAACCCTCTTGATATGTATAATCAATAGAGATACTTTAAAAAAAAATTGAGAGACAAAATAGAATGAAGTCTTATACTTATATTTAGAATCAAAGTAAACTGTTTGTCCTGTATTTAGGACAAAGTATGACATACATATAACACTTGATTCAAACTTAGTTTTCTTATATTATCTTTAAAGGACACCGCGTAGCAGAACCATATTCTCTCATATTCCTTATCAGTTTCTCATTAAGTGTGTTCATATACTACAGGAATTTGAGTGTACAGGTTCAGGATCTTTATATGATGAAAGCTTCTCTGAAGATGATGAGATTCAAGTATATCCTGTGACAGACTCTAATGGTTATGGTAGGAAGCTATCCAAAAGCTCAGATATTTGCCAGAATTCCAGCAAAAAAGACATGACAACCAAAGCTAGTCGAAGATCCGATGAGAGCAAATCAACCTACAGAAGCCACATGATGATGAATCATCACAAACTATTGGTATAAATAGTCTCAGTCTCAGTTTTTTTTTTTTTTCTTTTTGAGATTTCTCGAATTTGTTCCTTGTCATGATCATCTTCAAGTTATCAGTACACCATATGTATTTCAGAAGCGGCAGACTCAAAATATGTAAGAGTAAATTAAATTGTTCCTTGCATATATATGATGGCCATACATAATAGTTGGCAAAAAAAAATAATAAATCAATAATAAATCCTAGCACAGCGTCGAGGTTTGAATATGATACTAACCATGAAGTCATGAACTATAAATTTAGAATTAGTGCCTGTTTTGAACATTATATACTAATTCCTTTTACGTATTTTATACCTTATAAAATCACTTCTAGGAAGTTAATCCAAATATATACTATAGGTAAACTTTAATATAATCTAATGGTTGAAAGTTCTACTTTTGATAAAGTAATTTGGTTTTTTTCTTTTTATTTTTCTATTCAAAATCCAAAATTATTCATTCCAATTATGTTGGGAATTGAATTTACGAATTAGTCAATTATGAATTGAGTACTTTAACCATTCATCCATTAATGCTTAATGGGTGTCCTCATGCATGATGAGTAACCAAATACCAATTGATGATAAAATGAATGCAATTTAGGAGGACTTAACAAAAGAATATTAATTTAAATTTTGGTTTTTTTGAATTGAGAGAAATCAAGAATTCTCACCGTTTCTTATATTTAGGGATCCAATTCAGTTTGGTGGGATCTTTTTTCATAGCATTTTATAAAACTCTTGGGATCCTAAATTCAGAGTATCTACTTCCATTTATTTTGGTTTGACATTGTTCTTCATGGAAGACAACTAAAGTGTGACCAGTTCTGACTTGTGATAAGGTTCTTTGCCCAAATAATAAGCATTGCCCCATTGAAGTGTAAAGGAAAATCAATGTGCATTCAAAATTTCTCCTCATCCATGGTTAAAGAAAATATACATATGCACTCCTATGACACTAATTTATATACTCATTCTTACTCCTATGGACACTAATTTATATACTCATTCTTATTCCTAATATAAGACATATTTATTTGATTTGATTATATTAAAAAAGTTAATTGAATTAGTTAATATAATATGCAATTTCTAAAACACTCTAACTATCTTCTTTAATTTCCTTTCTTCCTTGATTATTGTTGAGACGGAATCAATAAAGTAAATTAAGAAAATATTGACAAATATGAAAACTATGTCTTATATTTAAGACCAAGATCAACTCTCTAAATTTGTCTTATACTGAAGGAGTATTTTACTACTAAATTCGATTGAAATACATTAAGTATCCATTTCACCATATCTAAATTACATATCATGTGCCTATTCTCAATTATATTTATAATAAACTAAAAATAAGTTAGTAATGTGAGGAAGGCAAGGTTCTTGTATGAACTCAATCATTCATATACTAATATCATCACATTTAAATTATTAAACACATACAAAGCTGCACTATTCACAAGCAGTGATTAATGCGACTTTATGTTTTGAACTCCATTTAGCTACACGAAACTCCACTTAGTTGAACTATTATAATAATAATTAAAAAAAACTGTTGCCATTATACTTGTCCATAGAGATGCTGGTGATTAAAGCCTAAAGGGAAATAAGGTATTGTTGATACAAATTCATAATCCTTATTAGTCAAGAGTCCTCATTGCTTATGCCATTCCACGACTCTTAACTGTCCTAATGATCAGAAACAGAGCTGCCAACCATGAAAAGAGAGAGAGAGAGAGAGCTCATAAGTTATTATATTGATAATTTAATATACACCAACCAAAATGAATCCATATATCCAATATATTCAAAGAGATATTTAAAGAGGAAAGACTTAGAAAAATGAGAGGAGAAACATAGAGCTGGTCTTATGTCTAAAATTTTAACCTTTTGTTTTCATTTTTACCCCATTAGTGAGGATGAAAGTGCTCCACTCACTCTTTCTCATTCAGTAAATTATTGTTTTCATTGAATTAGAGAGACAAATACTGACAAATAATAATGAGCATTGAGCAGTACTTATATGAGAGTTTTCATGTCATTAGGCTACAAAATCATTGGCTTCAATAAATTATTACACATTCTCACTCACCTCCTCTCTCATATAAAACCCGCAACCTTCTCATATATTTATTGTTTTTAACTAATTTTTTTATTTGATTAAGGATTTTTCCTTTTGAGATTTAGAATATAAAAGAGTTTTTGTCTCTTTTAACAAGTGCACTTCTTAATATTTGAACTTGTATTTTTAACCGCTTACTATCTCAATTAATAATTTAATGCTTTTAACTAATTTTAATTAACATTTTCATCGATGTGATTTGATTAGTTGTGACTAATAAATATGACAAAGGGAGGGTAAAGAGCATACAGGAACCGACGACCACAAAAATAATGAAGCCAAGAACAATGGGGCCCACAGGGAATCCTTTCTTGGATGAGGATTTCTTTAGAATGTTCCGCTCAAACCTTGCAACTTTCCTGTCAGCTACACGCCTTGAAGTAGTCTGTGAAAACTCAAAATTTCAGTTACATTGCACACAACAGAATTACACAAGTAAATAATTCTAATTCTATTCACAGTCACTATTATGTTTTTAGAGTTCTTCTATCATTAGATATACCCATTTGGCTGAGAAATTGTGAGAACTGAGAAGGAAATAGATAGAGAATTGGGATTTGGTAGGCCATCCTTGGACAGGTCCCACTCCTCTGTTTCTATTTCTCTGTTCCAAGGGGTTCACAATTTTTTTTTTTATTGGACTGCCTATTATGTGCTGGCGCCTCAAAATTAATGAAGTAATTGATCGATGAACTAATTAATTTAGTTGATTAGAATTTACTTTACATATTTATTTTTTAAATTTTAAAATTCAGAATGAGATTCAAGAAAGGTAAGTCTTGCTTGATTCAATTATTCTTGAAAAAGTTAACTTCTCAGCACCAGAGAAGTTAATATATAAATTGTTCTGTTACTTTCTCAATTCTTGAGAAGGCACAATTTTTCACTTTAAAAATAATTATTTTTTGATTTGAAAGATAAAATATTAATAAAGTAAAATTTAGGGAAATTAATCTCTTTATTCTTATAATTTTGACTTGGTTGTCACTTAATCCTTGAATTTTAACTTGATACAACTCAGTCTCTATGGTTTAGCTATTTAAAATAAAATATTAGCACCTATATTTTATGCTAGTCTGACTCCCATTTAAATTATGTTAGTCTCACTCTTAACCCCTATATTTAAGAAAATAAAATTATATATTTTATGAAGTGTATGGGCTAAAATTTTAAATGGTTAAAACTAGAGACTTTCGACCAAGTAGGGATTGAGTTTTACAAATTTAAGGATTGGCTTACAATTTCATCAAAACTAAAGGAAGTTGTTGGAGCCTTCAAAAGTATTTTTTAAATTTTGATTTATGGTATACAAGGTAAGTACGTGAGAGTAGTGTTGTCTCGACTTATGTACATAAGTACTTTTGGACCTCTCAATCACCCAACCAAACACAAAGTTTTCCTCCATGCTTAATTACAACCAAACACCCCTTAAAAAGCATATATAATAAGTGATAGTGATCCAATCTTCTACACTTGGACTTTATTATCATAGGTCAACTCAAAATCAGAGTGGCAAAAAGTTCAACAAGATACACAGATAAAAGCCAATAGACTTTCAACCAAAAAATTAAATAAATAATTTCATCTACTGCTGCAAATTTCTCTACATATACAAATACTTTAATGCCTCCCACAAATTGAGGTGGATTCCACATCTCATTTCTTTATTTTTTCCTCCAAAAAGCAATCTCATCAAGTTTCAAGAGAAATTGAAAAAAAAAATATATATATATATATATATATATATATATATATATATTTAAAAAATCCATTCCCAAAGAGATCAGTAACAGCTAACCATAATGATTTTGAAGACAAAAACAGTTGCGACTTGGGACCAAATCCAATTCCCCCACGAAACATTTTCGTCTGGTGTCTAACATTAAACAGAATATATATATATTCAGACAAATCTCAATGAAAGATGTATCAGTTTCTTCCATGAAACGCAAACCCATTAGGGTTTAAGGGTTGTGGCTTATCAGCATCATTGAATTGCAAGAGAACGAGAACAAAACCTTTAGGTCCTGGCATATTTACTTTCAAGGCCAAACATGAAAAAAAGAAAAATGACCAAAAAAACGATCCATATGGAAATCAGGAAGTATTTTCGAACACAATCTTATAGACTATGGAGGAAAATGAACACAGAGAAGATGGGGAAAGCAAATAAAGAGGGAAAATAAGCATTAGCAGCAAAACTCAACAGTTAATTTATTTATTCAACAAAAAGACACAGAAATATCACTTAAAGAAACATACTTTGATGTTCATAAAGAATCAAGAAAATGAAGATTATATGGAACTGTTTACAGCTGCTTTCACCCCCCAAGAAGTGAAGATTCTGGTTTTCGAACAGAATAAAATAGCTGATAATGGGTAATTTCAAAACGAAAACTTTGAATAGACATAAGCACACACAAAAGAAAACAAGTTTAGAAGCAAACGCAGATGAAGGAAAAATACATTCAAAGTATCTAAATTTATTTAGGGAAAAAAAGAAAACAGATACTTATAGGATGAACAAGCAAGTGCAGAGTAAGAAAAATATGGTGGCATGAGAAGTGAAAACACCCATTATAAAGGATAATCGGAATGAATCATGAATCAAAAGAAGACGAAGAATTAAGAAGAAAAGGTGATAACTTTACCATTGTAGAGAGCAGTGAGGGACTAAGAGCTCGTTAAGCTTCGATGGCGATGCGGAGGAAAACGGAGGGACGCCGAAGAATGGTTTTTGTTTCCGACCAACAACCGCGCCACTTGTTTTATAAATTCACAGAGAAAATAAATTGTGCTGTCAAAAGGAGGTCGTTTCTTATTTGGCACGTAATTTCTGATAGGATTTGCTTTGCCAACTAAAAAGTAAATAACTTTATTTATTTTTTCTTATTTTGGTTAGAGTTTTATTTTTCAAAACATAGCATTCAATGACCCATATCATGAAACATTTATTGCAAAAGATTTCATCATAGGAAAAAATTGTTGGAGATACACTCATTTATTGATAATGAAATTCAGATTTTTTTTTTAATACTTGCAAGTTGCAACACTGTAAAATAACTTTTATTTTAGATTTTAATATTTTATTAAGTTAAATTTTAGAAATGTTGAAAAGCAGGATGATAACAAAAAAGATGTTTTGAATAGCGGTTGAAACTTTCAATCGTGTTTTTCTATCATGATTTACTGTATACGAAGTAGCTTTTACAATCTATGAGGTAAATATGTGGAGGAATTTTATCTCAATTTACGTTAATAAGCTTATGCATACATCCTCAAAGTTTGTGGAGAAAGCGTTGGATGTTATTGTCAAGAAAGCGTTGGATGGTCATTGTGGCATTGAGATTTGGGAGAATTGTTAAAAACTACCTTACAAGTAAATTAATTGCTAATTGCTACAATTGTATATTGTGGGTGATAAGTTGCACACGGGTGGATGATATTTTGCACACGAGGGATGGTGTTTGCACATTCGCAGGGATAAATTTTACACATGTGGATGATGTTTGCACATAAGGGGTGCTTGTTTGCACCCGTGGTACCAATCAGCAAATAATTTCCTTACAATATATTTTTGAGCCATTTTCTCTTGAGATTTTAGGTTCTCGTACTATTCATAGCATTGTGAACTCAACAGTAGTCCCCTTGTTTATCCTTTTCTAAAGCATATAAAAAAGTTAAATTATAAAAAATACTCTAAGCTCTGAGCTATATGTAGATACTAAATAAATCCAGAGGTTTAAAGTTTGGCAAAAAAAAAAATCCTAAATTGTTAAGTTTGTAAAATATTCTATTTACGTATTATATCAATCACTCTATTATTTTATCAATCCAATGTAATATGGTTTGACTTGCGAATCATACAACTTTTTAAATTTAATTAAATTTTGAGTTATATATAAATAATTTTCTTAGATTTTAAGTGATATAAAATAATTTCTTTTTTCGTGTAACATTTTTTAGTAAAAATAACATATGGATGATGAATTACCTATACAAATTTTAGAATTTAAGAGATTTTTTCTCAAATTTAAAATGTTATATAATTTTTTTATATATAGTTTTTTTAAAATATTTTACTTATAATTTAAAGTTTGTTAAAAGGATAAGTTACAAAGAAAATTGGAGAAAAATCTCCAACAAAAAAATTTATTAGTAAGAAGGATTCACATCACAACACCAATACTCGATATACAAAATTTGCAGAAATCCGATATTTCTAACGTATAAAAATTTATTATATCAAACAAAATTTTAACAGGCTTTCCCCCCCTCAATTTTCACCAAGCTTTTTGTTTTTTGTTTTTGTTTTTTGCCCACTTTCACCAAGCTTTATAACATTACAGGTTTCAAGGTAATAATGACTAACTTTTACAATATCAATGTCAAATATATTGAATGTAATACTACTATGAAAGTTGGCCATTGATTTTCTTGGCAAAAGATACTTTTCCTATTTTTTGAATATAAGATTTAGTTATTTTTTTAAAAATTTAAAAAAAATTAATTAATTATAACATATATTGTGTATTATTATCTCCGTCCCTGTATAAAAAAGCATTTTAATCAAATCGTGATATTCTAAAAAATAGTTAAAAGTAATTAAATGTAATACTCCCTCCGGTCCTATTTATAAGTAATTTTCTCTTTGATTAGGCAAAATGGACTGGTAGTTAAAAACAATAAGCGTATCAAAAATGCCATGTTTTTTCTATATACGCCCCTATTTATGAAAACAGAGACATAATGTATAAAAAGAAAGAGATATAATAAAATATGTTTTTCCAATACTTTGTTGACTTTATTCACCTAGTGAGTTTTCTCTCTCTCCTGAATATAACTCTTGGTATGTGTGATAATTAATTATAAATAATATGCATCTAATAAGGGTAAAATAGGAAAAATGAGCTTAAATTTTTAGACACAAAATAAAAATTGTTTATAAAAGGAATCAGCCCCATGAGAGAGAAAGTTACTTATAAATAAGACCAAGGGGAGTAATTACATAAAAAATTCATTTTTAAAAAAAAATGCCCCTATTTATGAATAGGTGAAAGAGAGAAAGAATAATGATAAGAAAAAGATGAAAGAGAATGTTTGTACTATAATAATTAATTGAAGGTAAAATAAAAAAAATGCATTTATTATTGAGACAAACTCAGGTGGGATCTTACATTTTATAGGAGTATATATAGGAATGGAGGAGTATTTATTATATATCATTTTATAAGTAAGGCAAATTAGTTTAATATAGAAAGAACAAATATAAATACTTTAAAATAATTTATTTAGCTTCTTTAATCTGTTTAAAAAAAATTTAATTAGGTCTTATATTAATGACCAATATTAATAACCAGAGGTAGTATTCCTGATTAATCATATACTATAAGCCATATACTCCAATAATCAAGTTGCAACAAGAAACTTCAATGCCAACATTCAACAAATAAGTTTTCATGGCAGAAGGGCTCTTGATAACGCCTTTAAGAAGAAAAACATGGACCAATAAAATTAGAAAAATAGACCCTGTATGATTTGTAAGAAAGATTACTCTTGATTGTCATGAAATAAAATTAATTAGTTAAGAAGATTTTATGAAATAATTTATTTTTAAAAGCTATGTGATCCAGGCATTAAGAAAACAATATCGTTTCCACCACAAAAAATAAGAAAACAATATCATTGACAATCGAAAAATATAAGAATTATCATGTTGTTACTATTTCTTCCAATTATTAATATATATAACTTATTTTATATGCAAGTATGTGTATGTGAGAGAGAGAGAGAGAGAGTGAGAGAGAGAGAGAGAGAGAGATGTGTGTGTTTTCTCTCTTTAATCACTTTCCTTATGAATTGGTCTTTTGTGCATTGGACACAACAGGTTCTTTGACACATAGAGCTTGTTTGGAATAACGGTTGAAAATTTCATAAGTGCTTATAAATTGTAATTCACAGAATATAAAGTAACTTTTACGGTCTACGAGGTAACTTTTACTGTCTACGAGGTGCTTTCACAGTCTACGAGATAAATATGTGTAGGAGATTTGTCTCGATTTACGTGAATCGAGTTTATATAATAAGTCCGATTCAAATAAGTGATAACAAACAAGCTCATAATATGAATCAAGAACCAGGATTGATGTTTATCTTGTCGCACTTACATTTTAATGATAATGTTAAGTGCGTGTTTGTTTTGAAAAAAAAAAAATGCCAAAGCCGCTCTTCAACAAACATGAAAAATCACATTATCAAAACAAAAATGAAAAACCACGAATTCCACTTTAGGAAAAAACACCAATACAAACAAGTTCAATCCTTTAATTAAAGTGCTCAAAATGATTATACACGTGTCTAATAAGAGGGAGTAATAAATAAAATTAAATAAAAATTAACTATTTAATCTTTATATTTTGACTAAGTGGCAGTGTTTAACGACTAACAAGTGAGTAGCTACGAGTTAATTTATTTCAAACACTTGTATCCTCATTTTGGGCACTTTTATTTCATGCACCACACAAAATCACTTAAAACCAAATTCCCATTTGGTTTTTTTCACTCATTTTATTATAAATTAATTATAGTTGTTAATTTACTTCATTAACAAAACATTTTTTAAATAAAGTTTTGGCCAAAACAATTATTTAAAATAAAGTAAATTATTTTTCCCAAAAATAAACTGAGTTATAATTTTTAATTTCAATAGTATACCCAAAAACACTAATTGCGAAATAGAAAACGATGACTTCTTAAAAGCACACGATTCTTAAAATTTCATTTTAGAATATATCGAAAGACAATGTAACTCACATACCTGAGTAAAAAAGGAAATAACTCCTTCATTATTTTAAGGTGACGTGTTAGATGTACAAATTTGAGAATGAATTTATAAACAAGATAATTCAAACTACTTCATCCAAAAAGGAACAAAGATAATTTAATCTGGCCGAAAAACGATATGAATAACCTATCTCTAGCAACTAGTAATTCCATAAAAATCTCGAGGTGGAAGCCCAATGATGATGAGGTGCGATTACAATTAAAGAGCATTAAAGCCTGGACACCAAAACATGGACTCAAGTTCATATTTATTTACAAACCTAAACCATCCATGTACACTACCTTTTATTGTTGAAAATAACCTCTAGCTAAACAGGCTTCACATTCAAAGGATATGTTTGGATTAAGAAAAAATTGACTTGAAGGAATAGATTGTTTAACTATAATTCAACACCATCCCTTCTTTCTTCAATCCATACATGTCCTAAAAAACCTCTTGGTGATGCTGTTTGTGGGTGTCTTTATCATCCCTATCCTTCACTTTGCTTGACCTCTCCTGCATGTGTAGTTTTTGGTTTTTACGTCTGTAATATCTGCGTGGGACGGGGAAAAAGATAAAGCCATATCATCCTCATGCACATCAAAATCTTGTTCCATTATAGCCATGACCCAGAAATGGCAAGCTTAAAAAACAAAAAGGCGGGCTAATACACAAGGCTCCTACCAGAACTTGAATAGTTTCAGATTAAAACTGTATGACTCCACAGATGCAATACCTGATACTTGAGTATTACCTTGAGAATAATGAAATACAAAAACTTCCAACCCCACACCAGAAAGGGAATAAAGGCCGCGACTTGCGAACATCTTCTAAGCTGAATCTTCTCACCAGTTCAACTGAGAAGTAATGCTTTTTTCAACAGGATGATATTCTGTGTGCATGTATTTCCTCGCTTTTTCAGACCCAGGTAGCTCAAGCCACTTGTCATATAAACTTCTCACAATAGGATTGTTAAAGGGATCTGCTACCAGAACCTAGCAAATTGCCCAAAAATAATTTCAAAAAAATTGTACCAAAATACTGTTTGTTAACAAATACAAGACTTTGAACTTTCACCTCTCCCAAGCCCCCTCCTCAACCAAAACAAAAAGAAAGAACAAATAAAAAAAAAACATTTGGAAATTAACTCATCTGAAGGGTTCCATTAGGTTTTACCTTCCATATAAAATGCAAGTCATTTTTTAATATTTTGTGTTTCCTTCTATAGGAATGATAGTGGATAAAATATTTTTTTTAAAAAAAAAAGGGGAACAAAAATTTCAAAAGGGCCAGAATGACAAATGTAACAAGAATCTGAACCATTAATACATATGTTCAAACCTCAGATGCAGATACAGACAGCCCACACCAATACATACATGCATGCATATAAAATGTATACATGTATGTGTATGCATGTCTACCATAAAAAATGACAGCGACCTGAAATACTTGCTAGTTGGATAAAACTTACGTTTTCCATGTATGCAATTTCCAATGATTGACTAAATTCTTTCAGAGACTGTCCTGGCTTTGGTTTGATTTGACCTCCACCATTCAAGCAACCTGGTTCAATTCATTATAGTCAAATAAGTGTCCAATTTCCTGGCTTCATTGAAAGCAACAACAAGTCAATTGAAGTAAATGGAATTTCCAGTAAAAGAGAGACTATGACCTGAAGGGCATGCCATGATCTCCAAGAAATGGTAATCACATTTCCCACTTTTAATTTTTCTAACAATATTTTGCAAGTTTCGGAAACCATAACATAGGGCAAATTTCAACACTGTTTTTCCCTCCACCTGCACAGACAACAAGATGTAATACTATATTAATAAAATGAGCCAGAGAAATAAGCTGTAGCTTAAAAAACAACCTGCAGCAACTGTTTTCACAATTGTGACATCAAGAACCCTGTGGCTAAGGTACAGGATATTATCAGGTTATCATAGCAACATCGTATTAAGGATGACTAATGGATCCTGAAAATACTTTACTACTTTTTCTGGATAATTAATTGGCACTTCCATAACCAGACATTTGTAGATCTTGGGTTCAAACAACAACCTTGCAACTTACAAAGGAATAGACACATATAAGTAATATAAACAAGTTTACAAGAACATGCCTCCAGAGCAACTTCCTGGAAATCTGAATTCCTAATATTTTTGAAGTTTAGAGGGCCATCAATTTGTCTTCCAAATAGTGTTTTTGCTGCATATCGGAAAATTGTTTCTGCATAACCTCCAGAGCTTCCGCTGACCCCATAAAGAAGTCCTTCTTCGTTAACATTTGTCAGCCTGCAAGCAGCAGCATCTATGTAAACTCTAATTTTAGAAAATTAACAAACAGAAAAAAAAAACCCCACTAAAATCAGTGGTTCATACAGTCTGTCCAGAGGGGACTCTTCCAAACTTCTGAAATCAACTTCTTTTATCTGTAAGATTGGATCATTAAAGGTGTTAATACTAGATAACATGAGCTAAAAGGGAAGAACATATTAGCATGAGAACATAGAAACTTCTGACCTGAATTAATTCCAAAACCTCTCCAGTTGTCAATACTGAATCTACCTCCGGAATTCCATTAAGTTCACTCTGGTCTCCATTTTCACGGGACTCTAAGTCAAAAACAAAGTCATCCCTAGCAGCCTCAAGCTTTTTATCATAACAGGGCATCACAGTAACATGGTAAACTTCCTCAGGCCTGCCAGATAATGAACCAAACATTTTTTTGGTATTAATTAAACAAACATCTTATTAAGCAAATAAATATTTAAAAAAATTAGCTTATCGTTTTGAGCATACATAAGAAAATTGATCAAAGACATGGTGGATAGTAAATATATAATTTAAATGGACAGCCTACCTAAATCCCAAATCTTGGCATGCATGGTGCTTTATCATAGCTCCAACTGTTTGCTGAGGACTCTTCACAGTTGATATATAAGGTAGAACAAAGGATCCAAGTTGTTTTTCAGCATAGCATATCCAACCTACAAAAAATTGACTGTGTTAATTAAAACTGGTCAGCAATTTCTTCATCCTATTCTGGACCCCTTACCCAACTCTGTCCTACACACTGCAAGGTAAATTTGAGTGCTCATGCATGTTGCAGGCTGTGTCAAGCACCTAATTGTGTGAGCTTTATAGAAGCAATATGACTGACATTTACCAGAAATTGATATATAAATATAAACATATACCTGGGCATGCTGATGCAATCATCGGTAGGCCCAATTTAGAACTCTCATCGTCAACCAATTGGTTCTGTTTATACCGAGAGATGAACTCATAACAAGATTCGATAAGTGTTAGGTCTCTGCTGCAACTTGTATCAAAAATTGCCTTCACTCCCAAGGATTTAAAAAACCTTGTCAACTTTTTGAAAACCTGAAAATCAAAATTTACACTTATAAACTGATGGGGAAAGAGAAGAATGATGGGTTTAAACCAAATATATTCCAAATTTAATCATGGTGACAAAAGTCAACATCCAGTAAGTCACCTGAAGTTGAGAAATGCCAAAATGAACCGCAAGTGAAGCCCTTGACTGGGGGGAGAGAGACACAATCACAGCCTTTCCTTTATTAATATTGGACAGAAACTCATCCAAACTCTGTTTCTCCAGCATAACTGTCTCTGCCGATGTGACGCAGCCACTGGGTTGTCAAAAGATTTATTACACTTCCAGTTAGAAGTAGTACTTGAAAAAATTACCAAGCTTAAGAAAGCTTCCTTTATATCAATGTTATCATATTTTTGCAACTTGAAATGAAGATATTTCACCATTTTGATTCCTGTTACGCAACAGAGATCTTAAGACCATCAATTTTTAGGGTTTGTAACACAAGACTTTGAATTACAAAGCTACAAAGTATTCGCCCAAAATCACTTTTCCTCATCCCTCATAAAAGGATATTTATAATTTCTTCTCATAGAATTGTCTAATCAATATGATGCCTTGCATGTGGGATATTTATTAATTTGATCCCTCACAAATAATATCCTTGTATCAATATACCATCCATGAAACTTATGGTTGATCTTCTCTGAATCTATATATCTATATAATAGATAGTTACTAGTTAGTGATAAACGACTATAAAAAGTATGCAACATGTCATTACATCGTTAATTTCATTTACATTTATGCGACCAAATTAAGAAATACTAATGCGTGAAAAACCAAATTTACACAACAATTCTATGAAGCCACGAAAACTACTCTTTCAGTGGGGGACTAAATCGATAAGATAATTTGATCACGAATCATTATTGAGAAGCATCCCATTAGTAAGGAATGTGCAACCTCCGCCCACAGGATCAAGCACAGGAAAAATTGGACACATCACAGTCGTCACAAGAAATTAGCATTCAACAATCCACAGAGGCAATAACTTCGTTCATTAGAAAAATACCAATAACAAATAACCTATAAAAAACCATAAAAGTAGCTCATGCATGGATTCCAAATCGAATTACACATCTTACAGCCATTCCTATGACGCAGAGAAAGAGTATGATGGCTCACCTGCATGCTAAGCAGTCCTTGAGAGAAATCTTAACAGGTTCTAGCTGTGATTGCTTTTTGGCAGTCGAAACCTTCAGTGAAATTTACATAGAACAAGGCAAATTAACACTATCTGTTGCCACTTTTTTTTTTCTTATGATGATCTGATATAATAAAGCGAGTTCAAAACTTTATCCAATTTTGAATAACACCGTAATATTAATTCAAAATGAATTACATATCATCACTCATGGATAGCATATTCTTTTCACACCTTTGGAGTTGATCAAAGGTTAAAAAAAATGATATCTAATTCATGAGAAAGCCTAGCTTAATAACCAGCATAACTTCATCCAATTTTCAATGAAACATCGAAACGCAAACCAAATACCTCAGCCTTGTCGGGCTTCGCAGTGTTAGACTTTAATCCCTTGAGAGAGACTATGCATGCCTGGGATGGCGCAATGAAATCATTGAGATCTCCAATCCGAAGAGCTGGGGAGAACTTCTGTGACATCTCCCACTCTTTCCCTTGGCGTCCAATCAACAATCAATTCAATCCAGCAGATAGAACCAAAGCTAGCAGTACAAATAGTAGAATCGACAATTAGACAATGATGTCAAGAGAATAATGAATAGTTAGGGTTTTGGGGGCAATAGGACAAACATGCAGTAAGTTTGGCGGGAGCCAAAATGGGCGTTAGGTCAAAGACGGCTATGAATCTATGATGTCTCCAGAAGCCGGGAGGTTTCGGTTTTCTCAATTAGCGGAGCAAGAATTTTGGAATAAATTTTTAGGGCCCGAGAGTGAGTTCTTTAAAATATAAATAAATCACGTCCGTGGATTTTGTTGAATGTAATCTAAGGGCCCATATTTATACTTATCCAAACTGCATCATTAATAATAACTAATAAGAACAACAAAACCTTATCTTATTAGTTGGGGTCAGTTACATGGATTATAGGATATATTGTGCTTTATTAAAAATCATATCTTTGGATATATTATTCGTTAAAAGATCTCGCTCTATAATTTTATTAAATATTCGTTTCAATTTTCGTCTGCCTCTTTTTTAGAAGTTTTCACATTACTTAATTGACCCTCTTCACCGGTACACCCAATGATTTTTTTTTAACTTGTCCAACCACCTCAAATAATTTTTTTACCATTTTCTTTTCAATTGATGACACTATAACTTATTTGCGTATATATGATCATTATACGAATCTTATCTTTTATTGTATAATCACGTATCTATCTCAACATCCTTATCTCGGCTACCCCATATAGCATTAACTACCATATAGTATTGCTTGTTTTATAGCAGTGTGATAAAACTTCCCCAATCACCTAAACTACATTATTTATAGAAAATTTTGTGGCCGTACAAATCCCCTCTTCAATTATGAGTTGCTTCAAGTGCTTGTTTGTTTTAGAAGTGATATTACAGTGTCAGGGGGTAAACATGCAAGATGAGTTTTATTTCAGTTTCTGTAAAAACCTTTGAAAAAACACTTTTTTGTGCTTGGCAAACAAGTGAAGAGGGAAATATGTTAAGATAACAGATTTTTAATCATAAAAAGCTAAAGATGCAGGCAGGGTATGACTTATCTTAATCTGATCATCAATACAATTTGCTTATCAGTAGTCATGGCTTCTATTGAATGAGATCCACACTCTGGTATTGATATCATTAGCACAAATCTCCACTATCACATTCACAAGCTAATCCCCATCATATCATTAATTCTCAAGAAAACATTAAGAGAGATGGAATATTGGTAGATCAGAAAACAAGATCCATGATCAGATTCCCAAACTAGCAACCTGCATTTTTTTGGGGCCTTTATCACTAGCACCATACAAACGAAAGAGAGAGAAAACTGAAATACAAGATATGGCCACCATACTAATGCTAGCCACTAAAGCACTAGCTATCCCTTCTCCCGCTTGCTTGCAAAACTTCCCATACATGTTGCAGACTCTCATCCACTGTAACTCTTCCTGCCCCTCCTTCGCAAACACCGCGGATTGAGCCGCCACCATCGCATAGGCTATTATATGCATAAATGACATCAATAATGATATGTAGTTATGGCTTTGAGGTCAAAGCTTATGTCTTCAAGGAAAGTGCATCCAAGTAGAAAGAGTTCATAAATATTGCAATCACTATACGGGCAACAAATTCATAACACAACCAGAGGACATTTATGATCAAATGTTGCTTTGAAACTTGAAAGATAGGAGTTTCTTTTAATTAGTAGTCCCTTCCAATCCTTATTATAACAGTTAGACAAAAAATTTACTCTTATTCTTAATATAAGACTCTAATCTAATTTGTCTCCCAAATTTATAATTTTTATCCCAGAATATTGTCCATTGATTCCACATATTAAGAGGGTTTATATCCGGTGGTAGTTCTAATGCATATAATAAAGAAGGTATCGTAGGAAAGCTAACATCATTTATTATAGATAAGTAATTTAACTAATTTATTTATTTTTCATAAATTATCTAGTTTTTATATTATGAATTGGAGGTACTAGTATAAGGCTATGACTCAATCTTGGTGGGCGGCACTTGATGATGTGTTGTTGTGTTATAGCCAAATGGGTCAGAATCTTGAGATGTGGGCCTTATATCAATTCATATTATTATCAAGACTAATGAAATGCTTTATCAATTCCACTGTCACTATCAGATACAGATTATAACAAGATTTGAAGTGTTGTAGTCTCAAAAGATACACAGGTCTCAAAGAATTAATAATTAATTATCTGGTCAGCAGAGAAAATGAGCCAAGCTATGGCCTTGCTGATGAGCACACTTCCTCTGATTATACTCGCCACACAGCGCAACCCTTGGATTAAAGAGTAGACAGCAGCTAACACATTGACCATCACCAAGAACCTGCAGAAAAGGATTCAATATCGAGATATGTGTGTGCGCGCGCATAGACACACATTTAATAATACTATAATAGTATTGATGAATAGAGCTAGCTTACTCTAAGGACTTCATGTCAGTGAATTTAGCTTTCTTCTCAACAGACAGTACTTGTTTGACCTGAGTATCAGTACCCACAAGAACAGCTGCAAGAATTCCCTGACACACAATCACACACCTCAGTACCAACTCAGTTATTTTGATCATCTTGTCCAATTCTGATGTGTTTGTTCCATGGGACACTGAGATTGCCCCAGAACTCACACCACCACCAACTACGCTCATTTGCTTCATTTTTTATGGCCCTCTCAGATGTAAGAACCCAGAGATGAGAGTTTCTCGAACCTGTTTGCAACAGATCAGAACTCAACACTGAGTTCCACTCACACTAGTCTATATATATAGAGATCAGTTATGCACAGGTATTATGCTAGTTTATGTTTATGATACGCTACATGTTTTGCTGGACCCAACAATATATTTTAGTTTCCCAATGCTGGTAGGGTATCTGATATTTCCCTTTTGCCACCCATATGTATATGATATGTCATTATATATCTCAGATATAATATTGCAGAGAAATAGAGAGAGTAAGTATTCTGAATTGTGTGTTTGATTCATATGCACAAGAGGATATTTATACATGAGTGAGAGCTCTTAGAATTAAATGGGCTCATTATGATAATTGATCATAATCATCTAATCCCTGATTTCTTGTGATTCTAATAAATACATAATATTTCTTAACATATTTCCTAACACTCCCCCTTAAGTTGGAGTGTAGATGTCAATCAAGCCCAACTTGTTACAAAGGTAGTCAACCCGAGTCCCATTTAGAGTCTTAGTTAAAAAATCACTCAATTAGTCGCTAGACCTCACATGTCCCGTAGAAATAAAGTTCTCCTTGATTTTATCATATACGAAATGACAGTCGATCTCAATGTGTTTCGTTCATTCGTGAAACACAGAATTGGAAGTTATACGCAAAGCAGCTTTGTTATCACACCACAATGTCGCAGGTAATGATGTGGTAAAGCCAACCTCCTTCATTAACTTATGGATCTACACAATCTCCTGTACTGACTGAGTCATGGCTCTATACTCAGCTTCTGCACTAGAGTTTGAAACCATATTCTGCTTCTTGCTTCTCCAGGACACTAGATTTTGACCCACAAGCACACAATATCCTGTAGTAGATCTCCTGATAGACTTCGACCCAGCATGATCCGCATCACAAAAACATTCAATCTTAGTGTGACCATGATCTGTATAGAGTATACCACGACCAGGTGAGCCCTTCAAGTAATATAAGACATGCTCCAGAGCTTACCATTGAGCCACAATCGGTGCTGTCATGAATTGACTAAGCATACTCACTGGGAATGTAACATCAGGACGAGTCACCGTGAGATAGTTCAACTTCCCAATTAATCTCCGGTATCTCTTAGGGTAGGCAAACGGCTTAATTTTCTCAGGGTCAACTTTGTTTCTTACATTTTCTGGCAGTTCATCAAATGGTATGCTATCATCAATTTCCAAAAAAGGATTGGGAATCATGGGAAAGCTACTCGAGGCTGCCCCAAGTTTTCCGGTCTTCTTTAGCAGATCCAGAACATATTTCCGTTGTGTCAGAAGAATACATTTCTTGCTTCTCATAACTTCAATCCCAAGAAAGTATTTTAACTGACCTAAATCTTTCGTTTGGAAATGAGAATCTAGGAAGACTTTTAGTGATGAGATTCCAAATGCGTTGCTCCTCGTAATAACAATATCGTCAACATATACTACTAAGAGGATCAAGCCAACTTCCATACGTTGATAAAACACAGAATAGTCACACTTACTCTGATTCAGACCAAATTCCTTAACCACTATGCTAAATCTATCAAATCATACACGAGGACTTTGCTTCATGCCATATAGCGATTTGTTAAGGTGACATACCTTCCCACACTCCCCCTGAGCAACAAAGACAGGTGGTTACTCCATGTAAACATCTTCAAGTAGATCACCATTCAAGAAGGCATTTTTGACATCCAACTGATGAAGTGTCCAACCATAAGTTGCTGCCAGAGAAATAAATAGACGAACAGAGGATAATTTTGCCACAGGGGAGAAGGTTTCAGAATAGTCAACACCATAAGTCTGAGCATAGCCCTTGGCAACAAGCCGTGCTTTCAAGCATTCCAAGGAGCCATCGACCTTGATGGCAAAGACCCACTTGCAACCAATAGCCTTCTTGCCCGGAGGTAGATCAACAAGATTCCAGGTATCTGCTTTATCAACGGCCATCATTTCTTCTTACATAGCAGCACGCCAACCCGGATGGGCTAAGGCTTGGTGGATAGTAGTAGGGATAGTGATGGAGTCAACAGAAGCTATGAACGAGCAGGATGGAGGAGAAAGATGATTATAGGAAACAAAAGAGGAAATATGATAGGCACAGGTACGTTTACCTTTACAAAGAGGAATGGGCAAATCATTCTCAGAAGTTTTAGGGACTGTGAGCAAATCTGGCTCAGAGGCAGGAGTGGAAGGAACTGAATCGGGATCAGACACCGAAGCGGGTACTACTGGTAGGTCATGAACAGGAGCGGTGGCATTACTTTCCCTGGGACGTTTCCAGTAAACATGATGGATAAGAGGTTTTCCCAGAGTAGGTCCAGTTGCTTGCACAGGTGGTAAACAGACCTCATAGACCAATACGTTATCAAGACCGGTAGGGTTAACCAAGGAAGGGGGCAGACTAGACATAGGGAAGAACAGAGTGGACTCATGGAAGGTAACATCTGTAGAGACAAGATAACGCCGAAGACTGGGAGAATAGCATCGATAACCCTTTTGAACTCTAGAGTAGCCAAGGAAGATACACTTGAGAGATTTTGGATCAAGTTTGGTGACTGTAGGATGAGTATCACGAACAAAATAGACACAGCCAAATATTTTGGCATCAATAGGGAACAAGGGTTTGGAAGGAAACAAAGTGGTGTATGGAGTGTCACCATGAAGGATAGTAGTAGGCATACGATTGATAAGAAAGCATGCAGTGGACACAGCATCAGCCCAAAAGAATTTTTGAATGTTCATTTGAAACATTAAGGCGCGGGCAACTTCTAGTAAGTGTCGGTTCTTTCTTTCGGCAACACCATTTTGGGTGGGGTTATCAGCACAAGAAGATTGATGAATCATTACATGGGTAAGTATATAGTCATGAAATTGGGCGGAAAAATACTCTTTAGCGTTATCACTCCGCAAGGTTTTCACAGAGACACCAAACTGATTTTTGATCTCAGCACAAAAGTTACAAAAGTGAGAAAATAACTCAAAATGACTTTTCATTAAGTATAGCCAGGTAGTTCAAGAAAAATCATCAACAAACGTAACAAAGTACTTAAAATCAGACATGGACACGACAAGACAAAGACCCCAAACATTAGAATGAACCAAATCAAAAGGGGACGCAACTCGTTTATTGACGCAAGGTGTCAGATGAACACGGTGATGTTTGACAAACTGACACGACTCACACTCTAAGGACGACACATGATAAAACTGAGGATACAATTTCTTCAAAGAGGACAACGACATATGACCAAGACGAAAATGAACATCAAACAGAGAGGAACCACCAGAACAAGCAATAGAACGCGGCACCCGATCATCAAGAAAGTAATGACCGTCCGCTTCATAGCCCCTACTAATAATCCGCTTCGTCGTAAGATCCTGAATTAAACAGTAGTCAGGGAAAAGTGAGATGAAATGGTTTAATTGGCGAGTAAGTTTGCTAAGAGACAAAATATTAAATGCAAGATCAGGCGCATTAAGGACGGATGACAAGGAAACAGAAGGTGTAGGGGTAACAGTGCCAAATCCAAGGACACGGGAGGAGGAACCATTGGTGATTGTTATCAATGTGGGGTTGGTGTAGGGTGTATATGTAGAAAACAAATGATGGTTACCTGTCATGTGATCAGTGGCACCGGAATCGATGATCCATTTAGAGGAAGTGGTGGCAAGGCACGAATCACAATTACCTGTAGCAAGTGCAGTAGGTATTGGGAAAGCATCAGAGGATTGGGCCATATGAGAGGAATCAGAGGCTTAAACTATATGAGCAACACCACTGTGTTGCAGCTTATTTTGCAACTTGCGACAGTAACGTTTAGTATGCTCTAGTTCCTTGCAATAGAAGCAGACAATAGGACCGGGGTTCGAAGGATTGATGCCCTGGCTTGGAAGACTCTGGTTCTTAGTATCAACCGAAGGTGGTGTACTATTCCCAGGTTTCGAGAAGCTTTAGGACCGGTTATTAGTGGGATCACGGCCATCTAATGCACTAGCAGTGGGAGTTAGGTGGGAGAGACTATCTGCACGCAGGACTCAAGAGTAGACATCCTGAAGCGAATGAAGTTCAGAACTAGACAGAATCTGGGAACGAACCGTCTCATAGGCCAGATCAAGAGCAATAAGGAAACTAATGATGGTCTGTTTTTCCATATTGTCAACCTGTGCCTAAAGGTCTGTCGTAGGTGGTATCAACATCTTCAACTCCTCGTACATTTTCTTAAAGTCCATATAAAAATTCTTCAAAGAACGGCCCTACTGTTCAGCACGATAAAACCCCTTACAGACATCGTGGATACTGGTAATATTGCCTTTCCCAGAGTGGAGGAATTTCAGGTAGTCCATGAGCTCTTTGACGGTGTTATAATGGCTAATGGAGGGAAGTATATCACTCTCGATAGAATTCTGGAGTTGGAAGAATAAACCAGCATTTTCTCTGGCCCATGCCATTTTAGGATCATCCCAGGGAGGAGCATCAGTCAGATGTCATTCCTTCTCAATACTAAGAAAATACATACGAACAGTCTTGCTCCAATCCATATAATTGGTCCAATTCAACTTGTGATCAGTGATTTTGTTCATCACGGGAACAACTTCAGCAGTGATATTAGCCTTGGACTCAGCCATATAATGAATGCAACCAACAAACTGGATGTATAAACCCAAAGGTAGGAAGTAACTAGCCAACAGAAAAATTATAGTACCCAAAGAAGTGTTAATCAAGCCAAACAACGTAGAAATACCAACCAAATACTCTCCAAAGTATGCTAGCACAACCAAACAAAGCAGACCAACTCACCAAACAGCCCCCAACAGTGCTAATAAGGTCAAACAAATCAGAAGCAAGTGTCAAATTGCCACACAAGTCAGAAAACCACCAAAAATCCTGAAGTGAACAGTGACCACCGGGAATAAATTACCAACTAGAGGGCAGAAATGGAGGACCCACAACACGAAACTAGCAGGGATAGGACGGCCACACTAAGGCGATTCCGACGAAGCAAGCGGCGGCGAAAAACTCACAGGAAATCACCATCACGCGCCGGCGCTTGGTAACTCCGGCGAAGAGCAGGTGGCGCGTGAGCCTCGACGCGCAGATGAAACGAAGATCGGCCGGCTGGGTTCCACCGATCGGGAGGGTCTGAGCACAAGGGGCCAGCGCGTGTTCCAAGATGAATCTCCGAACATAAGGCTATCTCTCTCTCTCTCAAGCACTGTGCAGCACCGAAAAAAATAAAAAAAATCAGCACCCAAAAGACTCTGATACCATGTAGAGAAATAGGGAAGAGTAAGTATTTTGAATTGTGTGTTTGATTCATATGCACAAGAGGGTATTTATACATGAGTGAGAGCCCTTAGAATTAAATGGGCTAATTATGATAATTGATCCTAATCATCTAATCCCTGATTTCTTGTGATTCTAATAAATACATAATAATATTTCCTAACATATTTCCTAACAAATATAATTATTAAAATATAGACAAATTTTTCAATGCACTTGCAATTTGAGGAAAGTAATGATGAAAGTATAATTATGTGATGTAAGGTGAGAGATGAAGTGAGGCCTTACTGTGGAGCAAATTGAAGAAAGTATGGATGGATGAGATACCATTAATGTATATGTCTGAGCATCAACATTTATGGGACAGCTTCATTTAATCCCCATTGGAACCTGTGACACCCTTCTCCAATAGCCTAAGATCAGTAGAGATGAGTAGTGAAATCATTCGTGGGTCTAGGATTTGAACTCGGACTACCCAAACCTCACCATAGTTCATAAATCTCCTAAACTTAACGTAGAACTTGAACCTAGGGTTGAGATGGCTTTTTCAAATGGTAAAATACTTTAAAACATTTCCACTAGATTCACTACATCACTAATGCCTCATCGGCTCTTAAATTAATAAAATCAGAGTATGCGGGCGTATTTCTTTCAATTCAATTAGAGCGGTTGAAACATCCAAATCCAATAACTAAATACGTATTTGTAATATGGCCAATTAACAAAAACCCAACTTTACAAGGTTAAAATTAATTTTCCAAAATATTTTAAAATTGATAAAAAAACAAGGAAAAATCATATGGTCATGGTAAATACAAAGTACATAACATGAACTTTAGGAGTACAAATGAGCCTTTAAGACTCACTCCATATGTACCTTCCCTTTCTCCCTACTAAAATAATCACCTGAAAAAATAATAATAATAATAACCATAAGATTTAAAGATCTCTGTAACCATTGGTTATTTAGAAATATACATGTAAACCAAGATCGAGAACATACAGTTCAAACTCATAATAAAATTAATTATATCTCTTTAAATAAAAACTTTCACAAACTAGTTCTCGATTTGGTTACTAAAACCTCTTCCCAAAAAGAATTCCAAATAAATATTATTTCATTTTCTAAACAATCTTCATAAGATATCACATATATAACATGCCAAACAAATATTGATGCACAGACCATTCTTATTACCCTGACCACCCCCTTGTAACCGTTGACTGGAGCCATAACTAACACATAATCCAACAAAAATACATCTATTTCACATAATATCCAAATCACGAGGCGTCACCCTATCAAGGTCCCTAGCTTATCATGATTACACCATGGCTCTCCTCCTTTAAAGAACACAACCAAGGAGGTGTCATTGTGCCTTATCCCGGTTAAAAGGAAAGGTGATACTAAGAGCTCTAAAAATGTTCAAACTCATCAATATAATTTTAATCAAATATACAATTTCAAATCAATCCTTCCATAGACACAAAAAATCCCAAAACGGTTTAATATATACATATATAAATATATAATTGACAAGTATATAAAAAAATAACCAAGGTTACCTCTATTCCAAGCCTATTTTTACCAATATTTGAATGCTTCCAGTTTACTAACACCAAATAATTCAACTTCAAAACTCTTCTTCTTTCTCTCTTCCCGCTCATGCTCTCCCTCTCACTGATACGCACCTTGTGCGTTTAAATAGAGAGTGAGAGGTGAGATTGGGGTGCAATAATGCACCCCCCCCCCTTTAAATTAAAAGGTGGCAGCAGCACCCTTATATATATATATATATATATATATATATATATATATGTTATGAAGATGGGGAGAGAGAGAGAGTTGAGCATAAATTATTGTGGGATCCAGATTATTTTATTATATATATTTTGATTTATATAGATAAAAATACTTTTAGGTCTTTTCTAAACCTCAGATTACTTAATAAATCATTTCCTAAGAACATTTAATTACTATTTAAAAAATTTTAGGATGTTACAGCGGTTCTCTTAGAGTTGTTCTCTGCTAAAACTTTATTCATACATGCAACTACATACATAGCACACATATATGACCACATAAGGCTATCAAATATTGAAATCAAATACAATACAGCCTCGGACCCTTGAATCTTCGGTCCACCATCATCACGTAAAACTCTTACTTCCCACCTCTGCCACCTATCTAAATGGTTGGTTAGGAGGAGTGAAATTCGAGAGAATCTCAGTAGCAAACATTACCATTATACATGCCAGATATATATGAATGCATGACATGCTTGCCTACACTATTTCATACTTGCCTACACCATTTCATGCCAACATAATGACATGCTCGATGTTATGACATACATATGGCCATTGCACAAATATAACAGAGCTTCAACCAATCATACATGTTCCACACAAATAGACAAAGCAGTCATATAATCAATGCAAGACATACATATCACATACATGCAGAAAAAGTAAATTCACTACCTCTTGGACTTTGTCTCCTCCTCTTGTACCTTGATCTTTCAACCATAGCTTCTTCTTTGTCACTTTATAGCCCTAGATAAGTAATGACATTATTAGGCCATGAAAAGTAAATTTCCAATGGGCCACATTAGCCCTAAAGACTTTCTTTCACCCTTGGAGTTCATACCAATTACATTTGTGCCATTAAGTCTTAAATTCACATAAGACATAAAACTGACAGATTTTTCATCTAACTTTGAAAAATCATAACTAATTCCAAAAACTTTTAAATGAGGTGGTTCAAAGCTCTATACAAAGCTAATTCAGTCTAGTTCACATAAAATACTCAATTTCAAACACCACATCCACAACATTCCCAAAATTTTACCAAATACCAAGCCTTTTCGATGTTCTTCCAGCAGCAGGGCATAATTTTGAAAAATCACATCTTTTAGCACACTTGTCCAAAAATTACAAAATACCTATCAAATTAAATATATATGTCTTTAATTTAATTATGGAAAATTTCAGAATTTTTGGATAAGGTTTTCCCTATGAAAAATTTCTCACAACGTCATTGTTTCATATTCTTTCCAGAAAATAAGGCATATCTTCAACAATTCATATCTCCTACTATACTTAACCAAAATTTACAAACTACCTATAAAATTAAAGCTTTATGTCTTTAATTTAATCATGGAAATTTTTAAAATTTTTGGACAAGTTTTAGACTTTTAAAAATCACGCCCAACACTTACTGCCATATAGGGCAGATTAAGCAATATGCACACAAATACTTCATAATTTCCCAAATTCATATACAAGCATCCAAAATTCATGAACACTTGCATACCTACACAATTTTGCCTCCTAAATGCAATGGAAGTATCAAAATCATCAAATTTCAATTCCTTCCCCACAAAACAGCCAGAACAAAAAATCAAAGTTCTCGGAAAGAGTTTGTCGATTTCTTGTTTTCTTTGGCTTAATCTCTTCCTTTCTACTTCTAATCAAATGATTAGTTATTTAGACATCCGTTGGAAATAATTTAGACATTAAAAATATTCTTTAAAATCAAACATGAACAGTACCAAACTTCCTCTATATTCATCCAAACGACAAACCAATCGGTTAAAAAGGAAGCTTACGCTTACCTCTACTCGTTTCCGCAAACAGTTCAGAATTTTTGCAACACTCTGGCCAGTGAGATGGCACCAACCAACTCCAAATGAGAATCCGAAACCATAGAAATGAAGTTCGCAATGAATAGAAGAAATTTCCTGAAATGCACTTTGAGAAAAGACGTTGATTCAACAATGTTTCGGCGGCTTGAAATTTCTCTTTCTTCTTTCTCCATTTTCGGCTGCTTCATTCTCTCTCTCTCTCTTCCATCTGATTTTCTTGCAGAATGGGTGAAAAAGATGATGAATTATTGGTTAAATGTGGTGTTAAAGTTGCTTGCCACGTGTCAACTTTCCATTAGCCCAAAATTCTAATTTTCGCATATAATGCTTGATTTAACAAAATTTTCATTAAATTTTGAAAATTCATATCTAATTGTACAAATATCCAATTGAAGTGGTTCTAAAGGTTATATCACCCTTATTGAGTCTAATCTTAAGAAAAAATATAAACTTTAGCCAATTAGAATCTCACTCTTCTAAAAATTTTAATCTTTGGACGCTGCCCCAGAAAATAGTTAATTTCGCTGGGCTAAATTCAAAAATTCATTTCTCTTTGTGTACAGATCCAAATGACTTATATGACCTATCAAATTAAATCTTGATAAGTCTACTTTCACTCTAGAAAGTTTCATAATTTTTAAAAATCATTTACCCTTTAAAAAATATCATACAATCACCATTGCTACATCGGGAATTTCACTTGTGGCAAAATTACTTTGTGTTCCACTTTACTATATTGTGTGTGACTTCTAGTCACTTCGCTTTGTTATTCCCCGAGCTCTTTAGCTCACCAATATAATTTCTTTTAATTCCAAGGATATAAAGGAAGTTTGGAAAATAATATTATGTCTCACTATGACATTTACCAAACATGGGTCTAGTGGTCCCCTTTAATCCAGGCTAAATCTTAAGCCTCTAATCCCAAAATTTGAGATATTACAGAACCTAAATTGTGGTTCTCAGAGCTCCTTTCTTCATGGCCTCTCCTCTAAGATTCACCATCTAGATGTCCCTAGAATCTAAGACAATTCCAATACATTTGGCGTACAATCTAGATTGTACTCTCTCAAGTCCTTAATATATAGGAATTAGATAACTAATTTATAAATATTTCCTCCTATCTCTAATACTTTAGTCTTAAATATATATAAGACCTCAATTTACTTTGTTAATTTTCACCCCAAATTATTCCTATTGATTGTGCATATTGAGGAGGTTTTCATCCAAAGGAAGATCCAATACACATGATTAAATAAGATATTTTAGTGGAACTAGCTTTCATTTATTACAAATAACTAACTTAATTAATTTTCTTAATATCTGTAAATTAGTTATCTAGCTCTTATATTAAGGACTAAAGATAGTACTGAAGAAATTAGTTAAGTTTGTTATTTGTAAAAAAATTTATGTTGGTACCTCTTACATACAATATATTTAATCATTTGCATTAGAACTACTCTTTAATAGAAACCCTCTTAATCTATGATCAATAGGATAGTTTGGTGGGAAAATTATAAAATCGGAAGACAAAGTGAATTGATGTCTTACATTTAAAATCAAAGTAAACCTCTTAATTAGCTTTTACATTTAGGAAATAAGAAGCAACAAATTAAACAAGGATCACTTGCCAATGATTCTGCTAAAGTTATCAGTTTGATTACTGTAAAGATGGCAATTTTATTAGATTATAAGAAATATTGTTGGCAATGTTAAGGATTAGACTGCTAGAGATTCAAACATTATTGTGGATCATATCATAGTTATAGAAGTTTATCAGAAAGGGCTTCCTCATGTCCTACCTACCCTATACTTATATAGGTCTAACAACCCAAAAGCAAAGATGAGAATGAAAGGGGGAAAACATTTATTTAAATGTAAATCAATATCAAATTTTATGATTTGAACACCAAAACACACATGTTGGATTAAGCTCAAGGTCAGTGTTTGAACTCCTCATGCTTTTGTGCCCTATTAGTTCATAATATGACATACTTGAAACCTAATAGCTCCTCTGAATCTCCAAGCATTGTATCACCTTCTTCTCTCTCTTGTCTCAATGGATCTTGTTCAACGTCTCTTGATACTTGTTTTTCTTTCTGGGTTCACAAAATCACAGAGCCTTCATCCCATGAACCAGACAGACATAGAATCAGCAACAAAAGACATGTGATCAAAATCACTACTGCTAACATTTGCTTGAGCTCTTTGATCAAATGCCATTTCAGAGCTACATGATTATGAGCATCTTGGATTATTAGTGCTTATATGTTTTCCATTATATATTTGAGCTAAAAGCTATACTCACGAGTGTGATACTATTTATTACTTCATACTGTAATAAGCATTTATGTTTGAGTTAGTGGCATTAGACGTTCTCTTGATCATTCAGTTGAAGAACTCAAAGAACATCAGAGCAAATGCCAAGCATCAAACAAACGAAAAGATGATGAACACAAACAACTTTTATTTGAAGACAAGTTTTAGAGACTTGACAAAATGAACATGAAATGAGAGAGTAAAATGGGTTGTAATTGATGGGAGTCTGAGAGTGAGTTGATACAGAGCAGTACTTTTACATTGAATGGAGTTGGATGAAATAAAAGGCATGTAAATAGAATATCCATGAATTCAAGTCTACATACATGAATTCTCTCCTTGTCTAGGATAATCTCCCCAATGTATAATGCTTTCTTGGGCCCAACAAGTATTATCAAATCTCTGATCCTACCAAGACTTATCCACAAGCCCAAGTTCAGCTATTGAGGAGACATCAAATGCATATTGAACATGAATTAATGATCATACACACTCCCACTAATACAGTAATCGTTCTTGTGCTAAATACAGGTTCTTGATACTAGTTCATAGGATTAAGAAAATTAGTTAACTTAATTAATTGTAAAAAATGTAAGTTGATTTTTCTAAAGTACTCATTTCAACAATTTGCATTGGAAAATACTTCCTTTATAGAATACCCGCTTATAAGAAAAAAGTTTATAAACTTGGAAGAAAAGGTAAATTGAGGTTTTATATTTAGGATTAAAGTAAAATCCTTTACTAGCTCTTACATTTAAAACCAAAAGGAGTAAATTTTTGTTTAGCCAACCACATGCATGGCAGTAATTCCAATCAAAGAGAAATATGTACAATGTTTCTGAATGATTAATTCATAGAGAGTGAGACAATAAACAGAAGCATATGTAGAATTGCTTTCTTTATTGTAATTCCCTTTTCCGAGGCATATTGCCATATAAGTGATCTGCTATATATGGATAAGCATTTAGCTTGGTAGTCACAGAATAGTACAGATCATAGTATCAATGCTCCTCATATTCACTTGAGAAATATGACACAGTTGGTGAAATTAATACTATGATTGATGAAATACCTCAACATCTGCTATAATTCTCCATTAATGTTTCAAAATCTTAACAACAACAATAACTAGTAGTTACAGATAGCAGCTAGGGATAACTAAAGTTGATGATGACAAACAAGCTCATATATTCATGTCACCTTGGAAGGCCAATGTATTGCCAATTTTTTTTAACATCAGAAGAGTTTTGAACACTGGACACTACACTCATATCTCATCTCATTCTTGCAATTGAACTTAAAACTAATAATGTATCAGAGAATGACCCCTCATTTGAATCTACAAAGTGGTGATCATCAGGTCATCAATTTACATCCAAGTGAAGAAGTACGAGATTGATTTGTTTTACAGATGAAGAGAAGTATCAACACCAGAATCAGAACCACCACAATCATAAACATTAACGTTGTTCCAAGAAGAAGAAGCCTCCGAATTACTAGAGGACATGTTGTTGGCTAATGATGATGATGAGGTCCCAAAGCTTGTGTGGAACTCTGGTTTGTCCTCTGATGATGAAGCAGGCCAAAGTGTGAGAGAAACATGAGGAGGTGACCTTTTCAAACTCGAAGGATTATTACTAACAAAAGAGCTTGAAGCTTCGTGAGTTCTAACGTTGGAGGGAGTGAGAATTTTAAGGAGCTGTCTCTCTTCTCTCATCTGTTTCTTTCTCTGCAACTCTCTGAACCTCTCTTGAAGAAGAGCAGCTGTGGAACGAGACTTAGTTGCTTCATGCCTCTCTCTGCTTCCCATAATTTTGAACTGAAAGTTTATTGCTTTTAGTTTTGGGGTTTAAGGGCATGGTTGAGAATTTATAGATGAACAGAGAATATTGCTGTGAAAGGAGAAAATTTTGAAGGAGAAAGAGAATCGGCAGAGTCCAAGAAGAAAGGTGTGGATTCGGCCAATCTAACAGAGCTGTTCATACTTCTTGGACCCTTGCGTGAATGTTGGAGGGGAAAGCCATGATTACATTATGATCATATGCTAAACGACTAAGAAACTCACCTTTTATATATTGGGCCATTCAATCTCAAATTAAATGTTTAAGAATGATTATTGTGCTTTTATTTCGTAGCATAATAATTTTACTTCATTTTTTAATTCAGCTTGGATTGTTAAATACTTTTTTTATTTATAAATTTAATTAGATACTGCATCTGATTCTTAATATAAGAGCTATTTGGGACAATTGATTTTAGTATTAAATATAAGATGTGCAGATTTTTTATATTTGTCAATATTTTCCTAATTTACTCATATTAATGCTCCCTCAACAATAATCAAGTAAGAGAGATATAGAGGGAATTAAGGAAGATGATTAGAGTGTTTTAGAAAAAATATGTCATATTAATTAACTTAACTAACTTCTTTAATTTAATCAAATTAGATAAATAAATTTTACATTTAAAGCACTAGGAGTATATGGTTTAAAGTATGAGAGAAAATGGTAAAAAAAAATCATTTTGAGGTACTTCTTACATATATAAAAAAGATCTTTGGATGACTGGTCAAAATAAATCAAAAAGTATGAAGTCTTCTAAAAATGACATAATAACGCGATGCAACATTTATAGCCAACATTACATAAGGGAATAAGGCTTATTGTTATATTGTTTGTTTGAAACTATTTATTATAAACATATTTACTTAAGTTAAGTCAAAATTTCTCTCACATACTTACTTATATAATTATAATTAAAAAATTGATTTTAAAAATTGTAAGTACCATTCCAAACAAGTAAATAATATATGGTTTAAAGCCATTCTTATGCTTTGTATTGTTATGCTTGTCACGGTCAATGTCAACTGAAAATATTGAAGGTATTAAGAACTGCATTGTCTTGAAATTGAGTCCATATAAATGCATAAGATCCACATAGTTGCTCCACGATAAATGTATTTAAAATTAAGTATCTATTATCCAGGATAAGGTTTAGAAACGGAGAATGAAATTGAAACATTCAAGTGAATGATCAATGAAAAATAATGTTTATATATATTACTCTAAAAACAAGCAACAAAAAATAATACTATTAAATGAATCATACAAGACTTAACAGATATTTGTAACACTTCCCCATTTCTTCTTTCTTATGATCCCTTGCTACAAATCTGGCCTAAGTTGAAAGGCCTTGTTGACTGTAAAAGGAAAGCATGTATGAATTGCTTTTAGTTAAAATTAATGATTAAGTTGACTCCGTTGGTTAATATAAAATCTAATTTGTAATGCAAATTATACTAAAATCTTAATTTGATGCTAAAGGCCAATGTAGGAACAGATCAATCCAACAAGCAGTAGTTCTAGTAAAAGAGACTTTAGCCATTTAAACATGACAACATGACGTATCAAATTTAAGTCTATATGAACAGAGAAAACATTTTTTTACAGAATTATTATCAATTAGACCCAATAATGTTTGAATCTAACTTAATTAAATAGTCATATAAAAAAAAGAAAAAGAGAAAATATGGGGGGAATAATACCGACAGTAGAAAAAAATAAAAAAGGGGAAGAAGGGGAATAGGAAAAAGACAAGGGGTAATATAAAACAGAAAGAATAATGTTGAAAAGGTGGGATTGACAAACAACAAATCAACGTCCTCTTATTCTTTGGCTTCAAGCACTTGGCTGCCCCATTTCTTGCTTCAACCACTCTTTTGGATCCTTCCTTCTTGTTCCAACCACCTGGAAGTGCCTCCTCTATACCTTTCTTTTCACTTTCTTTTGACCCATCCACACTTCTTTACTTAACTTGGGCTTTATTACAATTAACAAACCCGTGTTGGTTGGGCCCTTACTACTCCCTTAGGCCCTTCTAACTACTTTTTTTTAACAATTAAAAATGTGAGAATTATTATAAGATTCAGAGTAAGGGATTTAATTACTCACAAGCCCGATAACAATTAAGGAGTATGCGTTAACAAGTTTTAAGATAAAAAATGACAATAGATTTATACAGCTCACCTGTCATTGATATTTTTTTTTTGTTAATAAATCTTTTTATTTGGACCTTATAGTAATTCTTTCTTAAAAAAATTCTACAACTATATGAAATCACCCTTACCTAAATGAAGTCAATATCTAAGCTATGTTTAATTCAAGAGTGGAAGAAACAGGTTTGGAAAAGAGTGTTAATTAGATTTGATAAAAAGTATATTGTATTAAGGATTATGAATAAGATTGGATGGAGCAGCAATTAGGTGGAGGAAAAAAAAGGTTCAATACTTTAAGTAAGGATGAGAATGTAAAACTTGCAGATAGAAAATACCCATTGAGAAAACTATCCTTTATTTAAGCCTAATAATACTTCAATTTAAGATAGTTGATAGAATGGAGTTGTACCCAGAAAATATCAATTATTCCCTTTGGTTCATTTGCATTTTTTTTAAGATAAAAAATATTTTAGCTGTGGACATCAGTATGAGATGGGGCTTGGGCTTAATTCCCTCTACCCAAGTCCAGTTGGTCCATTTTGCTTTCCGTAGTTTTTAAAATAAGGGGATAAAACAAGTATTTTTCTTCCTCGTGGCACTACCGAACACTAAGGGCATGTTTGGTATGATGGAATTAGGGGGTATGAATTCCATACCTAAGTTTGTTTGGTATGATAGAATTGGAAATTTTTACAATTTCATGTGGAAGCCAAATCTCCTCAATTCCATCAAATTGGCTTCCACCCAAAAATCAAAGATTTGCAATTCCATGTACCTAAATCTATTTTTGCCCTTCAACTTGCATGGTTTTATCCAAGGTTATTATTAAACTTGGACCGGTCACTGAACCGATCAGGCTAATGGGTAAAGGGTTAGTGGGTCAGATCGAAGTCAAACATAAGCTAAATCAGGGCCAAACCGGTGAGAAATTGAATATTTTAGACTTATTAATATAAAATTGTTTTAAAAAAATAAAAATAATTTTTTATAAAAAAAACTGAACTGGAGTAGTTAAGGTACTAGGTCAAAGGTTAGTGGGTCAGACTGTAGCTAAACCAGTGAGAAAGTGAATATTTTAGTCTTATTAATATGAATTTTTTAAAAAAAAATAAAAATCATTTTTTATTAAAAAAAAACTGGTCCGGTTCGGGTTTAATAACAATGATTTTATCTCATTCCACTTTCTTAGGTTGACATATTGGTAATTTTACATTTAAATATAAATATTAAATAAAAATAATATTTGAATTCTATGTACATACCAAACACACTTTTAAACTACATTTCCATTTCCATATCCATATCCATCAAAATCAATTCCAGCGTACCGGCCTAAAAAAAGACTATCTCTCTCAGCAAATAATAATAATAAGGAAAGAAAGGGAATTAGGTTGTTTGTTGGAGGAGGTTGCTTGTGAGTGTAAATGGTGAAGAGATGCATGAATTTGAATGGAGGGAGCAACTTGATAAAATCACAATTATGAGGAAGCTCATCATTAAGAACGACTCATATTAGCAGACATAGAGATAGACACCAGACATGAACCTTAAATCACGAAACCATTTTGGGGAAGAAAAGAATACAATGAACCTTATACGGACATACTGATTCAAAGGGATTTTGATGCCTCAGTTGGAGTAGTCTTTTGTAAACCCCAAGGGATGCCTCTTCATTTTGGGACCCAAAACCCCAACCAAATTGGAATGTTCTTTATTATGTTGTCACCCTACTTTTAGATTGCGACAAGGTATTCAATCTTAATGTAGCACTTATCATCCTTCAAAGTCTTAAACAAGGCAATGAGAAAGTCAACCAATTGATTTGAGTTCAGATTTTTTGAACACATCAGCTTCCGTACACTACCTTGCATATGGGCCTGGGCATGACCATGCCATAGGCCCGAGACTGTAGCGCGTAACCGGCCCGTTTAAATGAGTTTTTTTTTGGGTAAGGTTGAGTTCAACGGATCAGTCTCTCACAATATAATGAATTAATTCTATGTTTGAACGGAAAAAAAAGTGAGAGGAAAATAAGAAGGAGGAGATACCAAAAAGGAAAATTTCCAAAAATGATAATTGAAAAATTTGCTATTTTTGAAAGTTTTTCCTCTTAATTTTCTCTTCATTCAAACATAGGATAAGGTTGGAATCCCATCAATAGTCCTAAAGAGACATCCCTGTTTAATTTCTGACAGTGTCTTGAAGAGAATTACTGAAAGGAAAAAAAAATCTAATCAATCTCATTAACAATACAGAAAGTGAGCTCTTAAAGTAAGCGAAGCGATCATGCTTTATTGTTGTTTCATTTATGACGTAAGCTTCGTCACTTTAATTATCTGTATTTGACCTTTAGGACCTGCATTAGGGATTTTAAGCAGTCTTTATCCACATGATCACCCCATTGACGGGCCAATAAACTTTAAGTAAAAAAAGTTGCTAATAAAAGTTTTTGAACTTAACAGTATCTTGACTTAAAGCTGATAAAATTTTAATTCATTCCTCTTCTCCGTGTTGATTGACTACTCTAAATTTATAACTATATGTTAATAATTCCTTATTATTAATTAGCTATTATTTTATTAATATATAAGTGTTATGCATCCAAAATTATTTTTTTAAAAAAAAAGACGACAGTTATTTATATATAGTCTAGGATTGATAGAGGTTTGTCTCATTTAAGACTTTTTTAAATGTAGGTTTGAATACTCTGTTGAGAATATGATGGGTGTATAAGTTCTGCAAAGAAAAATTGATAAAGGTTAGTTTTTATATTTTGAGTTTGGAAATTAGGGGTGGAAACAGGCCAGGTTAGGTTAGGCCTGTGTCTTAACAAGCCTAGCTTGTTAAGGCACTGGATGGCTTAAGCCTGGCCTATAGGCTATAACAGACCTTTTTTTTTCGGCCTAGGCCTGGCCTGGCCTGTAATTAAAAAAAATAAACAGGCTAACAGGCCACAGGCTTCACAACAAGCCGAAAACAGGCTTATTTCAAATAGGCCGAAAACAGGCCAAATTACATAAATTAATGATCCAAATACATAAGTTAATAATCTACTTGAGATGAGATCTGGTAATGGGAATTATGAGATTTATAGTTAAGATGTGAGGTGTATGAATTTTTTTTTTTAAAAAAATACTTTACAAGCTCAGGCCGGCTTGACAGGCCTAACAGGCTTATCAATAAGCCTAAGCCTGAACTTTTTAAGAAAACAGGCCCCAAAGCAGGCCTGAGCCTAGCCTGATTAAGCCGGAAACAGGCCTTGAAAACATGTTATTTTTTATCTACTTTCAAGTAATTAATGCATTTTATTTTTTTTCCCAAAGGAAAAAATGGTCTAATGCTATAATAATCACATTCGAAGATTGTTGCAAACGCAGCCAGACTTGAAGACATCTTCTCAAAATACTCCTTTCTAAAGTCAAGCTCATTGTCAAAAACTCTTGGCAGTTTTTAAATTGTTTATTGTTATATTTTTCTAAAAATACAATTAAACATTTTCAAATATATAACTAACCAATATACTTTATTTTTCAAGACTTGACTGCCCTATTTTGATTTTTGAAGGTATAGGTCAGGCTGCTTGTAACCAATCACCTAAAAATTTATAAAACACGCATATATAAAAAAAAGTTTATATTTTCTGAACTCAATAAGACCTCAGATAAACATTTATAAAAAAAAAAATATGACTTTTTTTAATCATTCACTCAACGGAAGCAACTCACGTACTATCATATTCATAAACCATTGAACTCGCAACCTTATATTTAAAAAAAAAATAAAAGGGTTTGGTTTCGATTGAGCCAAACGCGCCAAGCTAAATAAGATGACATGTCACACAATAAATTTAAAAACACAAGTGGGGATACATGAGAAAAGAAGAAGGAAGAGACGAGGAAGGTGTTAAGAAATGGGAAGAATTCCATTTGGAAGATAAAAAAGATGATTCCAATATTCCAAACCAATTGACGGTGAACATCAAAAGTTGAGTTTCTCTATACATGTTAGCAAAATCCCACCATAATTGTATCGGACCTCGCTATCTATATCCATCAAAACCTCTTTTGTCTTTTTCTTTTTATTTGTCCCTTTTCATCTATTCTTAAAAACTTCTTTTTTATTATAATTTTTGTATAGTTATTATTCCTTTTTATTCACACAATTGTACATCTTTAATTACACGTGTATACTTTTGTCAAATGTATGTCTTGCAAAGTTGATAATAATTAATTCTATGTTTTAAATTTTATCATTGAAAATGGAATATAATCTTGAAATATATATTGAATAATGTGAAACAAATTTCAGAGCCATTTTGTAATATGGATGCTATAAAAATATTGTTTTTAAAAACAAAATTTAGAGGATTGTTTTGCCTACCTACAAAATGGTTTCATGTGTTAATGACTCTGTAACTTAAGAGCATAAAAGTTTCGTTGTAAGTAGGAGATTACATATTCAATATCATTTATAATATTATGTTATTAGTACTTACCCTTCTATATATAAAAAAAAAAGAAAATGATTTCATATTTACCTAAAATTTGATGAGTTGCATTGTTTATAATTTATAGTAAATAGTAATAAAAAATAAATTATAAAATTGTAAACTCTAACATCAATTTTTTCATTACTAATAAGATGATTAAATTTCCCTTCATTTCCCTTCTTTCTTGTACTGAAATCTTGTTAGTTTTTTTATACACTAAAAGATTCTCAGTTATTAAGGTGAATATATGCCTCAAATTTCTACAACTAGTTGTAAAGATGATTCAAAGTCATACTATTATTAATATAAAATATAAAGTTTTCAACTAAACTAACATTTGTCAGAGTAAATGACTAAAGGAATTTTGTAATTAATTAATTGATAAAATAAAATCAAGATAAATAAATAAATAGTAATATTATCATCAAAAGAGTGGAGCGTCAAATAGTCAAACACCCATCAACTGAAGAAGGAAAAGGAATGCAAAATCGCTGCTTACAATTGGTAGCTTTTGTGTAGTGAAACTTGTCTGTAAATATTCAATTAGAAATTTATTTACTAAATAGAACTTTTGAGTATAAATAATTTTCTTTATGTATAAAAAAAATATTTTTTTGTATTTAAAAAATCTTTCCTTATATGCAATATATCATTTTTATATGATATTCTTTTATATTATAACAAACTTTCCTTATATATAAAATATTTTTCTTCATGTTTCATTTGATAAATAAATTTTTAATAAGATTTTTATGATAAATTCTATCTTTTTCTTATTACGCCAAGTGTTATGGTTTTGGCCTATCGTCTTTGGGTGGCGTTATTCCATATGCCAAGGGACGTTCATAGAAATTGCTTCTTTGTGGGCCCACTATGATAAATATGTTTAGATAAATTAATCCAGATAAAACTTTTTTTATATGTTTATCTTGTAAATTATAAATCCTGTTAAAAAATATAGTTTATTAGAAATAGCAATACCTAATTAATACAATTCATTTATTAATAACAAATATGTAAATAAGCAAGGGTAAATATATATATATATATATATATATATATATAGCTAATAAGGGAAAAATTGAAAAAATAATATTAAATATGTAGACAAAACTAAAATTAAACTTACATGAGGAACCTCTTCTTAGAGATCAAGCTTACATTAGGGATGGAGGAAGTATTACACTCACCATTTTCCTGTAGGAAAACTATGCAACAAGCTCATATGAATAAAATATGTTTGAAAAATATGCTTACATAAGTTTATATAAAACTTTTCTTACATGTTTACCTCGTAAATTATAAATCATGTTAAAAAATAGCTTCTTTCTTCCTCCTTTGGAAATAAGAATACCTAATTAATACAATTCATTTATTAGTAAAAAAAACATGCAAAGAAGTAAGGGTGTGTGTAGCTAATAAGGGAAAAATTGAAAAAAAAAACCATAAAATGTTTAGACAAAACTAAAATTAAACTTATATCTTGAGACAAACCTTTTCTTAGAGATCAAGCTTACATTAGAGACGGAGGAAGTATTACACTCACCATTTTCCTGCAGGAAAACTATGCAACAGCCCCAAATGAACAAAATATTTGGACAACGATCAACAAGATTGTTTTGAAAATTTAACATTTTAGGGATCCGTGGTCTTTGGCAAGAATTAAGTTAATTTTATTTACTACTCCCTCATTTCCTTTTTATAAGAAATAATCACCACACATACCCCATTCTTTTTTATAAGAAGACTTTTAGATAATGTTTTATTGTTTACTTCTTATTTTTTCATTTTACCAACTCATTTTTGCCTTTATTAAATTATCCTTATTTAATGTCAATACTCCATCTCATCTAAAATATAAGAGCCAAATTTGTGTAAGAGCCACTTTGTATTTTATCTTATTATTTAATATATTTTTTTCAATTTTACCCTTGATTAATTATATATCCCCAATTAATTTTTTTCAGCTTCAACCCTCAAATATATAATATCGTTTGGTCAATATTTCCAATTTTCCACTGCGGCCCCACCATCCTGTTTGTAGTAATCTTCTCTTCTCTCCTCAATGTTTGTCAAGTCAAGTTTAGATTAAGTGGAATAATTATTAGAATTTTTAAAATTAGTTTTTAATCATAATTTATGAAATATGAGGTGAGTATGTGAGAGGAGGATTATATCGATTTATGTGTATAAACACCTATAAACTAAACAAACGCTTAACCAAACATACTATAACACGTAATTGAAGAGGTTGTGGTCGGAAATTCTTGTACTATTTTGAACTGCCATTATTTTTGTACAATCAAGACATTACTTATTACAAAGATAGTCTTTAATATAAGATATATTTAAAGAATTGATTTTAATTCTAAATATAAGACATAATTTTTATATTAGTCAATTTTTTCTAATATACCCCTGTCAATGCTCTCTCAACAATAATTAAAAATGAGAGGGAATGAGGGATTAAGGAAGATGATTATATTGTTTTAAAAAATATATATCATATTAATTAACTTCCTTAATCTAATCAAATTAGATAAATATGTCTTATATTAAAAATCAGAGGGAGCATCACACACGAATATACATATATACACTCATGTTTATATGTTTAATAAGACTAATTTGATTAAGAATATTTTGAGCTTAAAATCGAAGTTTAAGTATTCATTCCATCTTTCCAAACACAAAACGACAGGATTGATTATTGAAGATCGAGAAGTTTAATAAGTAAAAGTCAATAAATCTAATGTGATTTATATCTGAATGTTTATTTAGAATAACGATTATAATTTTTAAAATTAATTTTTAATTGTGATTTACGGTATATAAGGTAAGTATGTAAAAAAAATTTTATCTTAATTTACATAAATAAATATTTTTAGAGATCTTAAAAACTATCACAAACAAGCACAGTTTTAGCAACCTAAAAGTTCTAAAATGTGGTTTTAATTATGTCTAACTTGATTTTTTGAGAGAAATTTATTTGACTGGAATGCCAATCCAAACATAATTATGAGGCTTTTAATCATACTTTTGGGGTTACAAAATTCAAACAAGGCATTCCCTCGAACATGATTAAGCAGAAATCAGGTGACGCCCATGGTATGTGATTAAATTAAACATTTTTAATGAAACCAATCTCACAACTGCTAACAAGTAACAACGAGACATTACCTCGAATGACGAATATCTTCCTTTTTGTTTTTATATTACTTACAAATTTAAAGAAAAAGGAATAAAGAAAAGTGGGGCAGAGATAAGGAGACAAGTAATATTGTAAAAAAAAAAAAAGTGGGTAAAAGAGAGAGACAAGTAGTGGGTTCTTACTTCTTAGAAGTATGAAAGACAGAGCCCAAGATTCTGCTTTTTTTTTTTCTCTTTGTGGCCTCTCTTTTGAGTCCCATGATCATTCCCTCTTTTCCCTGTTGCTCTTTGCCATCCCTTTTCCTCCTTAGCATCATTGGTGCATGCTGCTTTTTCTTGATTATAAATATAATGAGGGTATTTTTGGAAGAAAAAACGTTTTCACAGACCTGGTTGGGTTTCGAATTCAACCCTGGTTAATATTCCACTAGAAACAATTCAAAGTGGTTCGACCACAAAAAAAGATTTTAAGCATGAACCCGAGTTATTTATTAGGAGTGAGGCCATTTGAACCGGTTTCATAATTTGATTTGATTCAATTCTAAAAACGGTGATGCAAATTTAATTTGTACAATTCATATTTAATATTTTAATCTATAAATTTTAAAGTACTCAATTTATCTTTACAAAGTAAGAGTTCAGACCTTTTCCATTTTAAATCATGTAACTGGTTTTTTTTTTTTACCTGGAATCATGTAACTATTAGGACTTAGGATAAAAATATTGAAATATAACATTACTAAAAATATATAGATGTATAATTACAACATAAAATTAAATATTCAATTTTACACTACAGATCGAATTCACCATAAGTATTCCATTATTCCATGCTGGGAATAACTATATTCCATGCTGGGAATAACTATGTGTCATAATACTTCTCCCATAGAGTAATAAAAAAAGCGATTTCTCATGATTTTTTCCCTTCACTTGTAATATATAATATATGTGAATTATGCATGAAGATTATTTATTTTTTTAATTTTTTCTTAACTTTACCATATTTAAATTTTCATTTTCACCTTTCAAAATGTTTTAGTTTCGTCCATGATCCCACCTTTATTATTTATTTCAGCACATAGAAAATCTGACCTCTTTAATTTCAGGGAGAATGATAACAACCTTGTAAAAGAATCAATGTAAAATAGAACCGATCTGCAACCAAAAATTTTAAATATACTACTTAAATTTCTATATTTATAATTTAAAAATTTTTATTTTGTATTAATCTTTTTTATGAATATATTAAATTCTTAGTTATCATTCACCCTTAATTTTAATTTCAAAAATGGGGGTAATTCCAAGTCCAAACAGTACTCTTCTTATACACCTCACTTGAGTTGAAGGTTGAATTTTCCACATCTCTCCACACCAGTCAACCCCGCTCACATACATCTGACGTCATCAACTTTTTTTCTCATTAGTTTAATACTATATCTATGATCATTTTCGGTTGAAAATTGAAAAAAAAAAGTCTCACGTTGTTTTCATTTTTCAAACATCCCATTGAATTATGGGAAAATTGTTAAAAAATTATATTTTAAGTAAATTAATTGTTAAATAGTATAAATATGCAAGCAAACATCGATTATGTGCAATCAGCATCTACATATGTAAAAAGTATCTATGCGAAAGTGTAAATACCATCCTTTATGTGTAAAATATCATCCTTCATATGTAACATACCACTCACCGTGTGCAATGATAGCAATAAATAATTAATTTACTTACAAAATTTTTTTTAACAATTCTAATTTAAATTATTACCTGCCATTTTTTTTTAAATGAGTTTATCATTTTTTTCATATAACGTGACCTTTCATCACGTGCAACGCGTAAGCGTGGGATCCCTTCTTGCTAATCAATCAAAAGACTCGATGACTGATGTCACAATACAATACCCACTTTTATACACTTCAATTTTCTATTTTTATATAAAACTCAAATGATTTTTTTTATAAAGATTAGAAAAAATTAAATATATTATTTTAAAATATTTATATTTATCATTTTTCTCTAAATTAACTTATCTTTGTTATAATTTGATATATAATCTAATAATACATGACATATAATATAATTAAATAATTTTTAAATTTTTTTTCAACTTTTCAAAAAATAATCTCAATCCTATATTAATGATAGATGGAATACTATAGAGTTAGAATACAAATACTCATACTCCTTTGATTGTTAATTATAAGTTACGTGATTAAATTTTTTATATGAATGTATATGTTTAAAATTCATTTATTATTTTTTGTTTTTATGAGGTATAGTGTATATATTAAATAATGGTAGAATTTGATGAAAAATGTTAAATTTTAAGACAACTATTGTGGTTTAATATTTTTCTCAATTTCAGTTAAATATATTATAAGTGATTTATAAATAAGATTAGAAGAGTATGTAATATTATTATTACTTTCAATCCTAAATATAAAATTTAGTTGATTCTTTTATAAATTAAAGAAGTTAAATAAGTTATTTAATCATATAATATGTTATATATTATAGATTATATATCCGTGTATAAGTTAGATAAATTAGTTTGAAGAAAATTAATAATATAAATATTTTAAAATAATTTAATTATTTTTTTTAAAATCAATTTAGTTTTATATTTAAGAATGAGTGTAACAATACTAAATTAAAATGCTATGGTAGTAGAAATTTTATCCGATACGCATCCAAAAAAATCGTTCACTTAATTTAACTATTGGTGATGAACCTATTTTTTTAATTCATGTGATATTTATTAGAATTTTATATTATACTTATATTTTATGCATACTCTATATTAATAATGATGCACGTGATAACAACCCAATCGGCTATGCTAAGAAGGAACATAGGGGTTTCTTGGTAGTAGAGGATAGGAGATGGAGTAGATGGTTACTGCCCACAAGTGAACATGCTCAACTCAATGCTCATTTGCAATTTCCACGTCATTATTTATATTTATAAATACAAAGTCCCTCCATGGGCTAGTGTGGCTTCGGGGAACGCAGATGAGTCAACTTTTTGGAACAGACCTGAATCTAATCGCTACACCCACGCGCACAAAAGTGAACACCTATTAACTGCCCACGGATTCCACACAAAATCTCAATTATGCCATTTCTCTCCGAGTAGTGGTCAGAGCATTCAATGCCACACAATCTTGCACTCTTATTACTCGGTTTTCCTGACTGCGCCATTGATTAATTAGTTATTAATCTATTTCTATTTTTTTTAGGCCCAATATTTTTTTTATTAGGTCAAGACCTTTACTTCGAAATTTAGAGAATAAATTGTTTTTTTCCTACCACCTCAATCAATAATTTATTTATAACTAATCATTTTTATTTTAGATAATTTTGACTACTTGAATATTTTCTTTTTTTTTTAATTTATTCTCACGGCACATTAGTTTTCCACCCATATGGTATTAAGATCATTTTTTTTTTTTTGTGGTAAACAGAATGTGCCATTTAATCTTAATGAGATTTCTATTGATTCCTTTCTTTTATCAGCAAGGAATATACCATATTGGAAAATTAAAAATAAGTGCAATGCTACTACTACAACAATAACAAGACCCTATTCAATTAGATAGAGTCAGCTATATGGATCGAACGACACCATTATATTTTATCAAAAATCATATATTTATATAGATTATTAATCAATAAACCATACTCTATAATCTCATTAAATTTTCACTTTGATCTTTATTTACCTCTTTTTATAGAATTTGTTTCATCGACCCTCTTCATCGATGTCCCTAATGACCTTCTTTGAACGTGACTAGCCCACCTCATACAATATTCTATCATTTTCTAATTTTGCTCTAACTTGTTTACATATATGATCATTACTAATCTTATATTTTCTTATATGATTACACATTCATCCCAATAACTCTTACTTTATATTTATGTTATCCCTTTAAAATTCAATATTCACTACCATATAACATTGTTAATTGTAGTTGTGTGATAAAACTTTCTTTTTATCTTTTTATAATTAGACACTTTCTGGTTACATATGACGCCGGTAGTTTTTCTCTATTTATATCACCAATTGGAATTATATGATTATCATCTTCATTAATTTCATCATCTTATTGTACAATTGATTTCAAATATCTAAATCTTGCCACTTGTTAAATGACCTGCTCTCTGAATTTAATTTCCAAATCATTTATAACTTGTCTCTTATCAAAATTGTAATGTATATATTATATTTTGCTCTTATTCAGACGAAAACCCTTTAACTCTAAAGTCATTATCCATATTTCAAATTTAAAATGACCTTCTCACTTGACTTAGCTAACAGATCAGAACTCCATCTATATTTTATATCTAACCCCAAACTAGATAAAGGAAGAGGATTGTATTATACTTTCAAAAGCTAACCTAAAACTTTGTCCAAACGTTTATAAACAAAAAACAAGCTAAGTACAATAATGAATTAATAATCAAATTAGTGTTTGGTCGATAGTCTGCTACTTCTATAACACGCCAATTAATCTTTGGTCGATAGGAACCTTGAAGCATATCAAATAAATACGTTAATTAATAATCAAATTATCTCTGGAAGCGGACGTTTTGGTCTAAGAAAAATAAAAAAACGACAAAACTAATGATTATTATGTTTGGATAGCCTTCATAAATGCTTTTTAATCGTGATTTACAGGATATGAGGTAGCTTTTACAGTCTACGAGGTAATTTTACGATCTACGAGGTAAATATGTTGAGGAGATTTATCTCGATTTACGTGAATCGGACTTATATCCTGATGTTTGGCTGGGCTTATACTTATACATAAACTCGATTCACGTAAATCGAGATAAAACTCTTCCATATATTTACCTCGTAGACCATAAAAACTATCTCATATACCATAAATCATAATTAAAAAACATGATTGGAATTTCCAACCCTTGTTCTAAACATTTTAGGTTGATGTATGACTATAAGCAAAAGACGAGTGAATACAACGTTAGGTGACGAGTTTGGATTTAGTATACAATATTAGACGTGTATTATTATCACAGTAAAATCTCAATTTTGATTTATATATATCAGTGCTTACACTTAACCACCACCAGCATGTTTCAGCTCCATTAAACTTATCTATTCCAAAACATTAGTGAGCCCATCAAAGTTGATCTTTTCAATATAATGTTGTGCAAGCCAACGATATTTTATTATTCTATCAATTTCGTATTTTTATATCTTATATGCACACTCATTTGAAGATTCATTATACTACGTGCACATTGCATGCATCTAGAAAACTATACACTCATTTTGGAGTTACAAGCGACGCAATCTATGTTTTAAATTTAAAATAAATTAATATTTTAGTTTCGAGAAATTATGACTTAGGCAGTTACAACACTGTTCAATTAGCCATAGTGATTTTGGCTGGCAAAGGAAAAAAGGTTTATTTACTTATATAATGGAAAAAAGATAGAAAAATAATTTTAAAATTATAAAATTCTAAATTATGTTTGTTACTAAAAGTTGATCAGAGAATGATGAAACTTAATAATTAATTCACAACTTATTTTTTTTAAAAAATACCTTATTTAAAATTTTGTAATTCTAAAATTCTTTCTCTATTTTTTCCATTATATACATGCGAATTTTTTCAATCAATTCTTGCCATATAGACTTTTTTAATGATAAAAAGATACATTTGCTTTTATTTATTAGGTTCAATTGTCCAATCAAATGTTATCATGTGAACATTTTTTTAATAATAAAAGTTCACATTCATAAAATTTCAAAATTCTATTGGACTAATACATGGCAAGATTGGATTGGGTGAATGGACCTAATGAATTTACTCAGATGGACATAAATTTTTTCCTAATAAAAATTCACATTGATTTAATTTTACATTTCTATTGGATTATTATTAATAGGAGTTAACAATATTGTTAGTCCTAATAGGTTTATGGAATTTTGATGTAGGTTTATGTAATTTCAAATTGATAGTTTTGATACCTATAATTTTATAAAAAATTTGGTTTGAGTTTAACATTATACTCTTTATACTTTTAATTAGTTTTAATTTGGTCATATACTTAAATTTATAATAAATTCTTATGAAACTATAAATGCTAAAACTAATTGATTTAAAACTGAAACAACCAAATTCAAAATTTGATAAAAATATAAGGACCAATAATAATATTAATACTATAATAAGATTTGATTAAAAAATTAGAGCCAATAAATATAAGCAAATGGATCGGCCATAAGTTTTCTCTTTATAAAAAAAATAGTTAATTTATATTGATATATAAATAAAACAACCAAAATCTCATGAATTTTTTTTTTAAACTTAGCGAGTGAAAAAAAAAATGATGTCAAAGAGTTTCTTGATCAAAGTCTAATTCAATTTTAATATAAACTAGTTGATAGCATTTGAATTAGTTTATTTAATTTGTATGGAAAAACTAGAACATCGATCTAAATTCTAAAATCAAGCATTTATAAATCTGGAGTGATTTACTCGGTGTTGTAGAATATTCTACCGTACACTCGGATTGGAGGAGCTGACTTGGAAGCAGGCTTATCAGCTCCACTACCCCAAAGCTACAAAGTCCAGGGTCGCCTAGGGTCAAAGTCGTAATTTCAACCCTATTCCATTATAAAGCCTTAGCCACCATTAATAATTCATCATTTCCAGACCCGGCTGACACGCCTTCCTCTCTTTGTCTCTCCGCTCTTCAATGACCTGTTCTGCGAATAATCGCTTCACTGAACCTGACACTGTAGAGATATTCAGGTACGCCTTTCCAGAATTCCCTTTTGTTACCTTTTTTTTTCAACTTCTGAAGTTGCGCTGGTTTTCTGAGCTGGGCCATGTATGATTGTTCTTCTGGCGGGTACAAATCTGGGTTTGTGTTGATAAAACAATGAAATCTACTAATTTATTCTCATATTTTGAAAGACGAGAGGTGGTATCGGGTCTAATTTGCCATCTGAAGATTTTTTTTTTGGTGGTTGTGGTTTTTTTTGGTGTATTTGAAGTTTGAAAGCCTCCTTCCTTCATCTTCTTGGAGAAAAGCTGTCGAATGAAGATCCAAGATCGTATTTCTTTATCTCACATTCTGCGAAAAACTTTTGAGGATGCTTGTGTTTGGCTTGGTTTTGTTTTGTTTTGAATCTGAACTCTTTTATTTGTGAACAATTTCTATATTGGCTGTTTATCACCTCGGTTTACGATTGGTGTTGGTGGAAAATAAATCAAGATAACCTTCTCTTTCCTTTTTGTCTTTCATATCTGAAGACTCCTTTATTTGACGCAAGCAGTTACTTTTTCTCTCTCCTAAAAAGTCCAAGAGTTATGGCTGGTGGCTCCAAATGATTTATATCTCTTTGGGATCTGCGATTTTTCTCTATTTAGTTTTGATTTCCTAAAATTCCGCAATCGTCTTGTTCCGTTTTCCCCCCTCCGACTATTTTGTTGGATTCTTCATAAATCAGTTGCTTTTAATTTTTGGAAAGCCATTCTACTCTGTGATTTGGGGCTCTGAATCTGTTAAATCCGTCCCAAACTATTTCTGCTCAAGAGTTACTTCTGCAGCACATGAGAAATATGTACTTGTTTTTAATTTATTTTTGATCAAGCACACCAGAACTCTTTTCCGATCCCTCACGTCTTTAAAATCTACCAGTTGTAGAATTTAAAGTTTACCGGTGATCAATTTTAAGGGGTTAGTTTAAGGGGTTAGACTTAAATCCACGAGATGTGAGGGAGTTCATTTAGTGAGACTGACAGGATTCTCTATTGTTCATGTTGTATGTCATGGTGGAATCTGCTTTTCTATGGCATATGTGCAGTTTATTAGATCTTCTGTCAAGCTGATCTAATCTTTTAATTTTTCATTCTCTCCGTTCAATCCACGTTAAAGCTTTATTAATAGTTTTTTCCTATTATGCAGGTTGAGTCTCGTCAACACTTTCCTGGACGGTTGGTGGGAATAACTTCTGCCGACAATTTGAAGCATCTCTCATCTTTTCAATATGCAGATTGATTAATCAGTGAAACTGCTTAAATTAGCTTGTTTACATCTTCTAAACGAGTGATTTGAACAATTGAACCTGTTGTGGAGAACCTGCACTAAGCATCAAGAGTTCAGAAAGGTTGACTTGTCTCTCCAACCAAGTAGAAAATCAACCTGTTATAGATGCAAACAACTCAGAAACACCCTAGTTCAGTTGGTTTCCATCTGTATCACCAGCCGATGCATAACTCAGACTCTTGCCATTTGTCTCGTTTCCAGATTTTGCCAAGCAATTCATATCATGAACTCGTTGATGATAGCAGCCAGGGAACCACAGTTTCTTTTGAGAACTACAACCAACAATACTTTACTCTTGAATCGTCCACACCACCACCACCACCACCACCCCCTGGCCCCATAGCCTGTGATTCCTCTTCCTTTGCTAGCAATTCATCCAATAGGAGTGCTTTTTCACCACAAGGTTCTCAGACTCAATCATCCCTTTCAGATCAGCACCAGTCCCTGGATAACACCTATGGATCACCAATCAGTGGCTGCTCCAGTGTTGATGGTGGCAACGAATGGAAGCACAGGCTCAAGGAATTAGAGCAAGAATTGTTGGGACCTGAGTCAGATATTGTTGACAGCTGTGGTTTCTGCACCGAGGGCGGCCACCAGCAAGCATCTCTAAAGTCTGGGTGGAATTGGGACCAGATTGTTGAAATGATCCCTAAACTTGACTTGAAAGAGGTCCTGATTAAGTGTGCACAAGCTGTGTCCAATGGCGATTTTCAAACAGCAACAGGTTTGATGGATAAAGTATTGGTGAAGATGGTGTCAGTTTCTGGGGATCCACTTCAGAGGCTGGGAGCTTACATGTTGGAGGGGCTTAGAGCGAGGGTGGTATCAACTGGGAGTATCATCTACAAATCTCTGAAGTGTGAGCAAGAACAAACTCCAACAAGCAAAGAACTGATGAACTACATGGGCATCCTCTATAAGATTTGCCCATATTGGCAGTTTGCTTACACATCTGCCAACGCTGTCATCGTAGAAGCAATGCAAAATGAATCCAGAATTCATATAATTGACTTCCAAATTGCACAGGGCACCCAGTGGAAGTTACTGATTCAGGCTCTAGCTCAGCGGCCTGGTGGTCCCCCATACATTCGTGTAACTGGTGTTGATGACTCCCAATCTTTTCATGCTCGAGGTGGAGGGCTTCATATTGTAGGACAAAATTTGGCAAATCATGCCAAATCCCTTGGAGTGCCGTTCGAGTTCCATAGTGCTGCCATGTCTGGCTGTGAGGTTCAACTTGAGAACCTAGGAGTTCGACCCGGGGAAGCCGTGGCTGTGAACTTCCCTTATGTTCTGCACCACATGCCTGATGAGAGTGTTAGCACAGAGAACCATAGAGACAGGTTACTGAGATTGGTCAAGAGCCTGTCACCCAAAGTTATGACCCTTGTTGAGCAGGAATCCAACACCAACACTTCTCCCTTTCTCCAAAGGTTTATTGAGACACTAAGTTACTATACAGCCATGTTTGAATCGATCGATGCGGGAAGCTCTAATAGAGAAGATAAAGAGCGTATTAGTGCAGAACAACAGTGTGTAGCTCGAGACATTGTCAACATGATAGCTTGTGAGGAAAGAGAGAGGGTAGAGCGGCATGAACTTCTAGGGAAGTGGAGGTCAAGACTTGCCATGGCCGGTTTTAAACAATACCCGTTGAGTGCCCCAACTACAGCTGCAGTCAGAAATTTATTGAAGGGTTTCAAAGACAAGTACAGGCTTGAATACAGAGATGGCGCTCTTTATCTTTTTTGGATGAACAGAGCTATGAGCACCTCTTCCGCTTGGTGGTGATTCTGACTGTTTTATATAGAGATTTGTACATTTTCTTCTGCTTTTTCTTCCCCCCCTTTTGAGCTGTAGCGTAAGTCAGTTGTATCACACGACTCTTTAATAGGACTAAGCTTTGAAGCAACAAGTGTTGTACTAATCTCAGAAGTTACTGTGTAAATGTCAAATGCTAGAACTATAGAAGAAGAAATCTCCAATTACTGTGCAACTGATTTTGCTTTTTCCCACTTTTCAGTATCCAAAAGGACATGGAGGTGAAGGGCTTTAGTCTCCTGTTATTGTATCTAAGCTACTTATAGTTTTCTTTATCTTTGTGTAATGGTTACAATGCCGCTTCAAGACAAATTAAAGATGATAATGAAGTTCATCTTTCATCTTCTGAATCGCAGTCTTAAAACGTAGATCAATTCTGAGAGATCCACATTGACCACAACGTTGAATGAAGAAATTTCAAATGCGAAGTCTTCACAAATGTCATTATCCTTTTTACCTTGGGAGCCTGTCGTTGATTCAATTTTGTCGGTACACTTGATTATTTATAAATTTAAAAATTATTCATAAATTTTCAATTTTAAATAATATTTCATCTCATTCTTAATATAAAACCTAGTTAATGTTATTGGAGAGATTAATAAAGTTAAATAAATTATTTAATCATAACATGTGTTGTGTATTATTATATTATACCATTCTGGTTCTATTTATAAGTCTAAATTAAATAACTCTCACATACCAAGAAGAGTTAGTTAACTCATTAATTATGTGCTAAATTTTCAATTCTAAAAGTCAACATAAATAAATTCTTTTTGTGTATTGTAATTAACAGGGGAAAAAATTTAATAAATGCATTTATTACTCTGAAATTAGACTTATAATAAAAACCAAAATTTTTTATCAAAATGAACTAATAAATAGGATCAGAATGATATATCAATTTATAAGTCGGGTAAATTAGTTTGGAGAAAAAAATAAATATAAATACTTTAAGCTAATATATTTATCTTTCTTAATTTCTCTAAAAAAATCAATTTAATCTTATATTAAAGATTGAATGTAGTAATACAATTTAAATTTATATAACTATAAGGGATCAAACTGTGTTTATTATGTTTTTTTATCCCATTATATGGGCCTGCTCCATCTGTGGAAGTCCATAGGCTGGGTTGACCCAATGAGACACACACTTGTTCATTGATAAACCCTATTAGGGTTTTTCCATGATCGGGCGCCGAATTAGAATCACCATCCCATCTCTTTCAGTATAAATATATTTGGTATTCTGATCGGAAATCATAGTCTAGGGTATTACCACTTCCTTCTCATCTCCTTCTCGAATGTGAAGTGATTGAGGTAATGAAGTAGTCCTTCTTGCTTATCACACATTCATTTCTCGTAAATATTCATTCGATTCTTTGTTCTTCTTTTGCGACGGGGGATTTGCTCAAATCCCTAACTTTTCTTTTGGGGGCAAACGATATTCTTGTGTTTGCATATTCCCAAGTAAACGTCGCCTACGAATGTTCGTCGACGTTGACGGATCTCTCACTTGGGAGATTCTCCGTCGATATTGTCTCATATTCCATCGCCTTGTGGAGCAGCGTTGCTGCCATTACTTCTTGGGACTGGCCATGAGACATACATATTTAATCTTTCTTTTGTTGTCGGTTCTCAATTCTGTTTTACAATTTCGTGCCTACTCTTTGTCGGCCTGGTTTTATCTTGCAATTTATAGTCTCAGATTCATACATGATAGATTTAATTCAATGGTGCCTCTATTTTGGGGTCAAGCTCTGTGTTTGCTTGGTTCCAAGTAAATATCACTTATGTATAGCCAATGATGATAACAATTATAAAAAACACCATCTTTCGGGACTGAATGGCTTCGAAGCCTTGATGTTATTCTGCAATTCTGAGGCTATTCACTTGTAGGACCTTTTATGTCCGTGTTTTCTTAGAGGAGCTTGTACTTCTTATTATTCATCCCAATCAAAATAATCATTCCCCATCGTATCATTCACCTTCTTAGATATTATGTCATGCAAACTAATAGAGGAAGCTTTCTTCTACACTATAGCTGATGCATTTTCCTGTGATCAACCGATATTTCCATTTTAATTTGCTCTCTATTTTGTCCGCAAGCTCCTTCCTTTCTGATTCTTATGAAACATAAATTTCGCTTATAGGTGTTTTGCCAATTACACTAACCTTAGACCTGACCATGCAGAAACAGTTGGGGCATTTAGCTGTGTCCAAACTTTCACATTAAAATGCATTTGCAATGCTGCGCCAGAACTGTTTATGTGTAACAGAATCTTGAGCAGCTTTGTAAATGCATTCTAAGGTGAAGTTTTCATTATCATTTGTTCAGTTGCATGGATTCCTTTGTGCTGGTGCGAAAGACCCTTTTCAGAAGTAGTTGTCCAGAGGCTTATTAGAAAATGTTGTAATGAGGTATCATTGTTACAGAATCTTATCAAACTACTTGCGTGTTGGTAAGGAATCTTGCACTGATTTTCTTTTATTTTAAAATTCATTTGTTTATATGATTCTGTTTCTATGACGGTTTGAATTATTTTTCCCTAGTTTTTCTTAACCTGTTGATTTTGAATGCTGAAGTTATATATCAAATTGAGGGAGCTAATTTCCTAACGCTGTCGGTCTCGGCATTCCCATCTGTTCCCGTAGTTTCTTGTTCAGATCTTTCTTCCATTGGTGAAGAAACTTGCTGTTTGTGATCAAAGCATTTTGTGAAGAGATTTGTCTCGAAGGTTTCCATGAATACGCTGAATTGTTCTCTTTAACCCTTATGTTCTCTATTTTCGACCTTGGGTTTTGTTACTAGATCAATTGATTATTTGTAAAAAGCTAATTAGATAAAAATAAGCTGTTGAGTGGTTTGAAACGTGGCTTGTCTCTTGGTGTATTATTGTATGTTGCTTTGTAATGAGCCTTGTTCCTCTGCCTCACAAGCACTTGCAGTCTGTGTTGTGTGGAAACGGCTGTGCGTTTTTGCAATATCATAGACAAAAGTGGTATGATTTCTAAAAGTGATCAAGTGGATGAAAATCAGTAACAAGGAATTTACATTTTTAAATTATTCCTCAAAAAGTTTCCACCTAAGCTACAGTTACTTCGAGACCTTTTTGCTTATTTTTATTCTAATTAATTGCATGTCTAGTATCCCCCCCCTCCCCCCTCTCATTCTCTTGTTTGTTCACTGTAAACAAGGGAGGAGGAGGCAATGGCACCAATAGGGGAGGAGGAAATAGTGGAGGTAAGGTTGTGGTGTGATGTGGCTAAATGTGTAGAAAGAGTACAACAAGATAAAAAATTGCCCCTCCCTTCCAAATCCCTTCAATTTGTAGGGGAATGGTTGAGGGGAGGTGAGGGAAATTTTCAAAAAAATTTCACTCCCCTCCTAAATGTTTTATATTGCCAATCAAGGGGAGGGAGGTAAAATCTCTCCTCTCAAACCAAACAGTGAAATATATAAGTAAAATAAAAAAAATGAGAGAAAAAGGTAAATTGGACTTTTTAAATCATGTAATGAAATGATAATGAGGATTCATAGAGGGAGATATAAATTAGAATAATCAATTTTTTTGGTAATTATCATTATTATGATAAACTTTATTAATATATTAAAAAACAAACAAACATCCTTTCTTTAGTAATATGATTACCATTGCAGATATATAGTGGAGTTGTAAGTATATATAATCTAGTTTTATATGCTTGTTATACTTGGTTAATTTTTAATATTTAATAATATAGCCTCTCAACAGAAGATTGATTTTACTTATTCTTAGACATTCTTTCCTCACTCTTAGTATATTGCTGCTATGAATTTATTTTAAGCTTTTAAAATATTGTGTCTGTTTGAGTTAGCATTCAAATATTATGTTAACTTAAGTTGAGACAAAACTATCTTACATATTTATTTTATATATAATAAATAACGCTGAAAAAAATTTTCACTGCAAATCCAATTATTCAAATAAGCAAATAGCTTTTTTTGTTTTTTTAACAGAAAAGCAAATAGCCTTTTAAAGGCTCATACTTAGGCCTAAGAAAACCTGCATACCAACTTAGACGTTCAAACCTCGTAGCCCAATTTAAGCCTATTTTCTTCTTTTTTTTGCACCAATTATATCCATTTTATTACTTGCAACCAAAATGAAATCTATAGGTAAACTTGATTATTTTTTTAACGATTAAAAATCCCCTCCTCAAGGACCTGGAGAAGTAGAGGGAGGTAGTATAATTTGCTATACATGAATAACATCACATTTTCTTAGCCGAAGATAACATCACTATTGGTGTTAAGTATTCAACATTTAATTACATATACAGGAAAAATACTTAAATTAAATTTCTTATATTCATTGTATTAAATTCTCTGATCATACATAGCCGAATATTTTATTTTTAAATTTTTTTCATTAATTATAAACCCACATAAAAAAATAAAGCACAACTTAATATAACGAAGGTAAACAACTTGACGTAAGTGTGTGTGTGTGTGTAATACAACTTAATATAACGAAGGTAAATAACTTGACGAAAGTGTGTGTGTATAATTGGCTTCCACCAAAAGGTAAAGGTTTCCAATTTCATCTAGTCAAATTCTTTTATGCCCTTCAAACTCCACGGTCTCATCTTATCCCACCACCGACAATGATAGCAGTGGACTAGCCAGCGACTGCCGACGGATTCCTCCAGCAACCTGCGATAGTAACCCCCGTCATCTACCTTTGTCGCTAGCAACCCCACTGTTGATGGGTCCTTGATTCTCCCTCTCTTTTCAAACCCTTATTTTGTCAATCACCACCATTCTTCACTCCTCGACCTTCATTGCTCGGACTTCAAGGACACACCCTCATGTTCAACGATGGCGGCGGCGCACAGTGGCCTTACCATCATCTCTATAGATCCAGATTATAATCCACTTAATATTCGACTTTGCTAGACCTTCGACGTGGCAAAGAGTAAAGACGGGAAAGAGGGTAGTAAGGATAGCGGCAGCAGTGACTTCCCACACCTTCTTCCCAGCGACGGTGAACCCCAGATATTCTTCAGCGGCAAACAGTGAAGACAGTGTTCGATTCTAATTTCTTCAATCTTCGACCTCAAACTGCTAAAGGCGTAGGTCATTCCTCTATTAGCTTCATCATGTATAATTTCTGGGCTAGCAACAACTATTGCCAAAGAAAAGAAATAATCCCTTTTGCCTTTTGTTTTTTTTATATGATTTTTATGTTGATTATTGGATTTGATTTCTGGATCTGTAACTGGTATTTGAAAGGGTGAAGAAGATGTGGTTATTGGGTTTCGATGATGGTGGAGATTGGGATGTTGTGGAGGGTATTTTGGTATTTTTGTATAAAAAATATTTCTCATTTTCATGACATACCAAACATATTTTTAAACTCCATATCCATATCTATATCCAAATCTATCAAAAAGAATTCTGCCTACCAAACAAGGCATCAATCTTCTATACCGTTTTCCTAATTTCTTGAAGCTGATTAAATCCTAAACGAACCAGTAAGTATGAAGTCGTTAACTATATTCTGTTATAGATTTCATGCCGGTGAATAAACCCGAGGAGAGGTTAAAACTTGAAACAGAAAAAGGAATAAAATAAGGATTGATCACATTCAAAATTTTTTAGTTTAAAAGTAAATTTCTCCTTACATTTTTACCCTTTGTATGGAGAGATTAAAACATATCATACAGGATGTTGTATAGATGATGGAGAATGGGAGACTATTCAGCTGAGCTCTAAAGGACCAAGATTATCCCACCTCTTCTTTGCGGATGATCTTGTTCTCTTTGGAAAAGCATCAGACTCCCATACTGATGTCATGTTCGCTTGTCTTGATAAATTATGTGGGATTTCAGGTCAAAAAGTGAATCGATCCAAGAAAAAAATATTCTATAAGAATGTGCAAGGCAGCAGAGTACTGGGTATGAGTCAAAGGCTTGGTATTGGTCTTACGAGGGATATGGGCAAATACTTAGGTATCCCATTATTTCATAAAAGAGCAACTTACGTCACTTATGTTCCAATTATTGAGAAAACTCAAAAATGGCTTTCTGGATGGAAAAGGAATTATTTGAACATGGCTAGGAAAACTACCCTCATCAAACCGGTTATTTCTACCTTACACTCTTCTCATATGCAGACCATGCTTCTACCTTTAGGTGTGATTAAAGATTTGGAACGGAAAAGTAGAAGTTTCATGTAGGGAGAACAAGGGGAAGGGAGGAAGACTCATTTCTTGTTTACATGGGCTTATGCGATTGCATAAGCCTGATTTACGTAAATCAAAACAAAACTCCTCCACACATTTACCTCGTTAACCGTAAAAGCTACCTCATGAACTGTAAAAGCTACTTCGTATTCCGTAAATAACGATTTATAAGCACTTATGGAGCTTCCATAAGCTATTCCAAACAAGCTGCACCTTGGGAAGTGATAGCTAGAGACAGGAAACAAGGAGGTCTTAGTATTCAAAGCCTCAACCATCATAATCAAGCTTTCTTGATGAAGCTTTGTTGGGGTCTTGTTTGTAACCAAAATGCACTACGGGTCACAGTTCTGAGGACTAAATATAATTGTGGCGAATTACCAGTACCTAAGGTTGTTAACAAGAGAAACTCCTCCCTTACCTGGAGGGGGATTTGTACCATTTGGGAGAACTTCAGGAAAGGGTTAGGGAAAAGAATTGGAGATGGTAAATCTACTTCGTACTGGTTTGAGAACCAATCTAACTTGAATACCCCACTGATTGATACTATACCGGGTTTTGAATAGTTGGTTAATCGAAATGAGAAGGTTATGGATTATGTGATTCCTGTAGGGGATTGGGATACATAAAAGCTAAGGAGATGGTTCACCCTGGAGATTATTAACTGTATTACTTGTGCTCACCCACCCTGTGAGGAGAGAGGAGAGGATAAATTCTTTTGGACACCATTCTCTTATGGTTGATTTTCTATCAAATCTTCCTATTATTCTCTTTTTGTAGGTACTAATGGAGACACAAACAACATATGAAAGCTACTATGGAGATGGCTTGTCCCAGAAAAGATAAAATCTTTTATGAGGCTATTCTTACATGGAAGAGCACATACATCACAAATGAGAGTGAGTAGAGGCATTCAAGACACAGACTCATGCCCATGTTCATGCAATCAGACGAAAGACTCGATGCACCTTCTCAGAGATTGTGTGAATGCTATGGATAGATGGAGGGAGGTAGTTTCTCAGGATCTGTGGCATATGTTTACAACACTCCAGGGAATAGATTGGCTAAGATAGAACCTGACTCATGAAGCTGGCAAGGAATACACAAAGAAAGTCCCATGGTCTATCCTATTTGGATATATATGTTGAGATATTTGGAGGGTAAGATGCAACAAATTATTGGGAGGAGAAAACCAATGGGAAGACTTTAGCTTAAAATCTACTTTTTTCAGAGCTAATACATACCTGACACTTGTGTGCAATAGCCTTCTTTGTCATATGGCAACCCCAAACCACGGAGCTTAACAAAGGAACGACGAGAATTTCTTCTTTTTGGAGGTAGATGGATCAGTACTAAGGAATGGTAGAAGGAGCTGCGGAGGGATAGTGAAAGATACCAACAAGCAATGGCTTTGTGGTTTTACTTGAAAAATTCTTGGAGTTCCACTAGACATTGCTGAATTAATTAGTATGATTCATGGTCTTAACTTATGTTGGTATAAAGGTATTCAAAAAATTTATCTTCTGTCAGATTGTATAGAGGCAATTAATTTAGCAATTAGAGGTTATAACATGGATTATCTTTTTAAGGATCTAGTGGATGAGATTAAATCTCTTATTAATAGGGATTGGGTGATTATTTTTGTAAGTGCTCCTAGAGAGGAGATGACTTTGGTTGACCGTTTGGAAAAGATGGCCCATAGTATTATAGGGAATTTTTGTATCTTTGATCATTCCCCACCTTTACATCAGGAGGTGGATAATGATGAAAGAGGGTAGGTTGGTATAGGTTTTTTTGTTTGTTTGGTTGTATTATGTTTTTGTTGTAATGTATTCAATATTATAATATAAAAAAATAAAATAAAAATTTGGTCTCCTTATTTTTATATGATGGAAAAATAAATTTATATGTCAAAAAATAATGTTAACAAACTTATAGGCTTTTTTTACTAATCTACGACAAACAGTAAACAAACAAAAAATACCAAAATGCTACATCGTGGGAAATATTTACCAGAATACTACACCCAAAATTGTTCTTCGCAAGAACAATTTTACATTCATAAAGAAGTCGTTCTTCGCGTGAACGATGATGTGACATTTTTTAAATATTAAAACAAACTAAAGTCGTTCTTACGAAGAACGATTTTAGAAATCTTTCTTTACGTGAACAATTTCAGTATGATGTGACATTTTTTAAATATTAAAATAAATTGAAGTCGTTCTTAGCGTGAATGATTTCATTACGATATGACATTTTTTTAAATATTAAAACAAACTGTAAGGAATATATTCTTCTACGTACAGATTCCTCCTCCTTCCCGATGCGTCCTCTCTTCCATTATATCTAACTCTTCCTCCAACTCATGAATATACAGTGCAAGTGGCCTTATAAATTTTGCTGAATGCTACTCTTTCATTCTCGTCCATCTTCATCTTTGCCTCAAATTTCTCCGTAGCTCCTTGTTCTCTCCCCTCTCTTCTCTTACTTGCTCAATTTTTTTCCTCATCCACATCCTTCATATTTTGCCTTGCTGATTTGTGGTTGGTCACTTACATCAGACTTTTTCCTTATTCTTGTTGTGGGTAAGTTGTTTCTGTAATTTTATTTATTAATATGATAGTTTGTAATATGTAATTTGAATTTGATTATATTACCGTTGATAACTATTAAATTTACCATGTCTTATTTTAGGTGGTTAGTGGTGGATTCAACAATTTGAAAAATCAAAACAGGTGCCTCTTATTTTAACTGCAAATATTATCTTATAAACCTTGTTTTATGATATTAACAAATATATTTTTATTTTGAGAAACCTATTTTGCGTACATTTGTATTATTTGCCAAAAGACTAACTCACCCAAAAACTTTAAGGTTTGTAGTATAAAATAAAAAAACATGGCTTCAAGCAAAACCTAGTTAGTAGGAGGGTATTTATTTCCCCATGTTTGCCCTCCTACCAACCAACCAGGTTTTGTTTGAAGGCAGGTTTTTTTTTATTTTATACCAACTTTAAAGTTTTTGGGTGAGTTAGTCTTTTGGCAAATAATACAAATGTACGCAAAATATGTTTCTCAAAATAAAAATATATTTGTTAATATCATAAAACAAGGTTTATAAGATAATACTTGCAGTTAAAATAAGAGGCACATGTTTTGATTTTCCAAATTTTTGAATCCACCACTGACCACCTAAAATAAGAAATGGTAAATTTAATAGTTATCAATGGTAACATAATCAAATTCAAATTACATATTACAAACTACCATATTAATAAATAAAATTATAGAAACAACTTACCCACATCAAGAATAAGAAAAAAGTCTGATGTAAGTGACCAACCACAGATCAGCAAGGCAAAATATGAAGGATGTGGATGAGAAAAAAAATTGAGCAAGTAAGATGGGTGTGTTTGGGATTAGCTTTTGAGAATAGCTTATAGAGAAAAAGTGAAAAAAATGATTTTAGAGAATAAATTCTGGTAGAATAGATTATGAGAAAAAATTGATTTTGATAAAATGAAAGTGTTTGGCTATTATAATCAGAATAGCTTTTTTTCATGGTCAAATTACTGAAAATGACATTAGTTTTTGTGATAATTACATATAATTGCTAAGATTATATTTTATATATTATTTAATAGTAAATTTCATAATAACTGCAAAAAATGACATAAAATCATCTAAAAAATTAAAAATTATAACATTAATCAATTATCTAACATAAAAAAAGATCCAAATATATATATATATATATATATATATATAAATATATATATATATATATATTGTATAATTAAAATAATACTATATTTTATATTTAAATAAGTACTCCTTCCAGTCTTAAATATAAGATAGAGTTGATTTTTTTTAAAAGATTAAAGAAACTAAATAAGTTATTTAATCATATCATATATTGTGTATCCTTAAATTACATATCAGTTTATTAGTTAAACTTTTTTTATTAGTTTGGGGTAAAAATTAAAATATAAATATTCTAAAATAATTTAATTATTTTTTCAAATCTCTTGAAAAAAAAATTAAATTTATCTTATATTTAATACTAGAGGGAATAATAAATTTTGATATAGTTATTTTTTAATAGGAATAGAGATTTAAAAAAGCCTTAGAAAATAGCAACAAAGATTCAGAAAAAAAAGAAAGAAAAGAAAAAAAGAAAGAGGATGATGGAAGCACGTAGAAGGAGAATAAAGTGGGGATGTGTGTCCCACACATAAGAAAGACAAATGAGAGGGGGGAGGTGGGTCCCACAAACATAAAAAAAGAAAAAAATGTCACCTAATCAAGTGTGAGACCCATAAAAAGAGAGAGAGGGGGGGGGGAAAGAAAAAAAATGTTGGATTGCTGCAAACCATGGTTTTGTAATGAAAATGGATTTTCTAAAAAATGTGAGTGTTTGACAAATTTTTAGTGAAACCATGGTTTAGTCAGAAAAGTGCTTTTCTTTTTTGTTTCTAAACACACTGAGAGAAGAGATGGGAGAGAACAAGGAGCTACGGAGAAAATTGAGGCAAAGATGAAGATGGACGAGAATGAAAGAGTAGCATTCAGCAAAATTTATAAAACCCCCTTGCACTGTATATTCACGAGTTGGAGGAAGAGTTAGATATAATGGAAGAGAGGACATATTAGGAAGGAGGAGGAATCTGTACGTAGAAGAATATATTCCTTACAATTTGTTTTAATATTTTAAAAAATGTCATATCGTAATGAAATCGTTCACGCTAAGAACGATTTCTAAAATGTTCTTCGTAAGAACGACTTCAGTTTATTTTAATATTTAAAAAATTTCACATCATAATGAAATTGTTCACGTGAAGAAAGATTTCTAAAATCGTTCTCTGTAAGAACGACTTCAGTTTGTTTTAATATTTAAAAAATGTCACATCGTACTGAAATCGTTCATGCGAAGAACGACTTCTTTATAAATGCAAATTGCGAAGAACGATTTTGGGTGTAGTATTCCGGTAAATATTTCCCATGGTGTAGCATTTTGGTTTTTTTTTACTATTTATTAGTAAAAAAAGCCAAACTTATATTACCAGAGATGTTATTTAAGGTTTGTTAGTGCTAAAGGATTCAAAAGTTGATCCCATTAAAACCCTTACCTATTGGCTTCTTTCATAATTAAATTTTCAAAATTTCTTTTCCGTGAAAGATTTATTTTAATAGTCATTACCACTCCATTTCTTTTCTTCACGTTTTTTTTTTAAAATAGTTGTAGATTTAACATATTACATTAAATTTGACATTATAACTTATAAAAAAAATAGAATTTGTTAGCTTTATAAATTTTATACGTATTAAGTTCAAATTACTGAGATAAGGCTAACCAAATTTAGATAATAATCTATCTCATTATAAGTAAGAATATTGGGGTTAGTTTATAATAAATATGTAGATTTTTATGTTAGGATAGAATATTAATTGTTAGGATTCTGATACTGATTCATACCTGATTATAAAGATTACATTGATCCATGAAATCAAATACAAAATCCGGCTAAATACATTTCTTTTCTTAAAAAAATGGATCTTTTTTAGTTAAAAATGTTAACTTGAATTCAAATTTCAAATTCAGATTATTAGAAAATAATTAGTTTAAAATATTGATTCAGACTTCGAATGAAAAGACGAAGTAATCGTGAATAACAAATTTATCCGAAGATTAGTCATCTAAATCACACTATAAAATAATACTTGTTTAGTTGTTTCAAGTTTCAACCCTCATCCCCTATATTTTTCTCCATTGCTCTTGATCGAAGTCTCACTACATTTTCCGCCGTATCTTTTGATTGATTTGAAAATTGCAGAAAAAAATTCCAATGTCTTGTTCGTGTTTACTATACTTGATTGAAAGTCGTTCTTCATACTTTCTCATCATCTGTTTCTCTTCAGTCTTCATTTGATTATTATTTCCTCCATTGCTTCTCTCTCTTTATTACTTACAAGCTAAGTAGGCAAAAAAAAAAAAAAAAAAAAAAAAAAAATGGAAGCTGATTCTTCTGATAAAGGTGCTGAACCATTTATTGAGGTTGATCCAACAAGAAGATATGGAAGATACTGCGAATTACTAGGGAAAGGTGCTGTAAAGAAAGTGTACAGAGCTTTTGATCAACTAGAAGGCAAAGAGGTGGCTTGGAACCAAGTCTCTCTACAAAAATTCGCCAACAAGGAGGCCGTGATCAAGCGTCTCTACTGCGAGGTTAAGCTATTGAGAAATTTGAAAAACGAACACATTATCAAACTTTACCATTCATGGATAGACAAAGAGAAGAGGACTCTGAACTTCATCACTGAGGCCTGCGTTTCGGGGAGCCTCAGAGATTACAGAAGAAAACACCGCCACCTATCCATTATCGCCATTAAGAAATGGTGCAGGCAGATCCTGAAGGGTTTAGAGTATCTTCATCTTCATGATCCTTGTATCATTCACAGAGACCTTAATTGCAGTAACATATTCATTAATGGAAATGTGGGGCAGATTAAGATCGGAGATTTAGGTGTGGCGACGATAGTGGGAGAGAGTCATAGGGCACATACCATGATTGGGACACCAGAGTTTATGGCACCAGAGTTGTATGAAGAGAACTATACAGAGAATGTTGATATATATTCGTTTGGTATGTGTTTGCTGGAGATGGTTACGGTTGAGATTCCTTACAGTGAATGTGATAGCATTGCTAAAATCTATCAGAAGGTGACCTCTGGAATAAGACCTGAGGCCATGGAAAAGGTCAAGGACCCTAAAGTTAAGAACTTTATTGAGAAGTGTCTTGCTTCTAATAGGTCTTCTACATCAGAGCTTCTTCAGGATCCCTTCTTTGATGGGATTGACGATGAGATTGACTATGGCAATGTTGGTTTGGAGTTATCCATGCTACATTTGTAGAAAACTGGTATCTTTTTAATTTGTGTTAGTTATGTTAGCTAAATTCTCCCTAAAGAACTGTGTAAGTGTACAGAAGATGTGGATTGTTCATCTAGTTTTTTCATTTTATTCAGTTGCCATTTTCTTAAATAAATATTACCTTTACATTGCCATGAATGCAACTCTTGATGCCATTTCTTTTCTTTTTTCTCTTTTTTAATGGCTATTGCTATCTGACAGAGATCAAATTTGAACATTGTCAATTCTTCTTTAGGTAACTCTCCTAAGAAGTTTTTGCATTTACAAAAAACACAAGACTTCTTATTTGGCATTTTCAAGCCATCATATTTTCTATTCACACCTACTCATACTCGAAATTTTGTGCTTAGTGTTTTCCGTATTTACACAAACTGATATTACAGGAGGAAAAGTCGGGTATATTTCATTCACAAAAATGGCAATTTGATAGTACATCACGTATATACCCTACCTAGCCACGTCATAGATGCTATTCTCTCTCTTCTAACTAACTCTTAGGGTAAATATGCACTGTCATCACAGTTATTTACTATAAAACCCATGTTACATATATCAATACTCCCCCCCCCCCCCCCAAAGAGAATCCTTGTCCTCAAGGATTTCATTTATAGGAAGCGCAATAATGGAAAACTCAGGAAATTGACGTTGGATGACTGTAAGGTCTTCCAATGTGGCATCCTCAGGTGGAGCATGTTTCCACTGGATCAAAACTTGAGTGACATGAAGGTTGTGTCGTTTGGCAATTTTTTGACCCAAGATAGCTTCTGGTTGTAATGTAAAGCGACCTTGTTCATCTACTACAAAGATGTGATGGAGTATTGTTGCCGAAGGTCCCACATGTTTCTTTAAGAGGGAAACATGAAAAACGGGGTGAACTCTAGTGTTGGAAGGCAAGGCCAACTCATAAGCAACAACACCGATTTTCTTTAAAATTTGAAAGGCCTAAAATAACAGGCAACAAGCTTGTGGAGGGGAGAATTATTCAACAAATTCCTCCTAAAAGGATGCAATTTAAGATAAACCATATCACCAACAGTAAATTGGCAGTCAGAGCGATGTTTATTGGCCTGAATTACCATCTTGTTCTGAGCCTTCAACAAATGTTGTTTTAAAGAGTGCAGAACAGGTTCCTGGGATAAACAAGTTCTATCAACCAAATCATTAGAAGAATCAACAGCTATGTAAGGGAGATGAATAGGAGGAGGAACATCATATACCGCCTCAAAAGGAGTCATCCCAATGGCAGAATGATGAGTGGTATTATACCATAGTTCAGCTAGGGATAACCACTTGACCCATTGTTTAAGAAAATCCCTAGTCATGCAACGAAGATAACATTCTAGATAGCGATTTAAAACTTCATTTTGATCATCCGTTTGAGAATGATAGGCATAAAATAATGAAGTTTGACCCCATACAACCGAAATAATTCCTTCCAGAACTTACGACAAAAACTAGGATCCCTATCCGTAACAATTGACTTAGGAAACCCATGCAATTTAACTACATAATCCATAAATAATTGAGCTACATCCACAGGTGTAAACGAATGTTTAAGAGCAATAATATGAGCAGCCTTAGACAATCGGTCCACTACAACCAGAATAATAGTTTTAGAATAAGACTTGGGAAGACCACTAATAAAATTCATAGACAACTCAGACCACATATGTTCAGGTATAGGTAAAGGCTGAAGAAGGCCAGGGGATGCTATTAACTCAGGTTTGAAATGCTGGCATATAGTGCATTCATGCACAAAATTACACACATCTTTTTCCATACCCTTCTAATAGAAAAAAGACACAAGACATTTGAAGGTTGAATGAATACCTGAATGCCCTCCAATCCCATCAGCATGGAAAAAAGTGAGTAAATCATGGCGAAGAGATCTATCAGCTGCCTCTACTAATCTGCCATTACGCTTAAGCAATTAGTGCTACCAAGTAAACTTGGAATGAGAAGTTGGGTCAATCTCTAGATCTTTAATTAAGGATTGTAAACCGTCATCAGTCAACCAAGAATCACGAACGCGATCATATAGTGGAGAGACTGGAATTGTTAATGCAAAACAAGTGTCCTACGGGCGCTGAGAGAGTACATCAACCACAATGTTATCACTTCCCTTCCTGTATAAAATTTCATAATAAAGCCCCCACAATTTATGTAACCATTTAAACTTGTATTGATTTAAATCGTGTTGTTCTAACAATTGTTTCAAAGGAAGATGGTCAGTTTTGATAATAAATTTCCGACCTCTTAAATAAGATCTCCATTGTTTAACAACAAATAAAATAGCAAGAACTTCCCTTTCAAAGGTAGATAAAGACTTCTTTAATGGTGTAAGAGACTTGCTAGCATAAGCCAAGGGATGACCATTTTGAGATAAAACAGCACCTAAACCAAAACTAGAAGCATCAATTTCAATAATAAATGTATCACTAAAATTAGGTAAAGCCAATATCGGAGGAGATATCATGGCTTTCTTAAGAGCAGTGAAAGCAGCCATAACCTAAGAAGACCATATGAATGGTGTATTCTTCTTTAAAAGAGCAGTTAGTGGCTGACAAATGGACCCATAATGGCGTATAAAGCAACAATAGTACCCAGTAACACTAAGGAAGCCACATAATTCTTTGAGAGAAGAAGGAACCCGCTAGGAAGCAATGGCCTCTAACTTCCAAGGGTCTGCTTGTACGCCTTGAGCAGAAATAAGGTGACCCAAGTAATCTAATTGAGTAGCAACAAAAACACATTTGGAAACCTTAGCAGAGAGTTGATGGTGCCGCAAGGTAAGAAAGGTGGTTTCCAAATGTTGTAAGTGAGAAGACCAATCTTTGCTATAGACCAAAATGTCATAAAAAAACACCAATAAAACCTTTCGTAAATAAGACTTGAAAACAGAATTCATAAGTCCTTGGAAGGTGACTGGTGCATTAGTTAAGTCAAATGGCATGACTAAAAATTCATACAGCCCTTCATAAGTCCAGAAAGTCGTTTTAGGAATATCAACTTCTTTCATTCTGATTTAATGGTAACCAGCCTGTAAATCTAGCTTGGAAAAGAAGGTAGCCCCAGTTAACTCATCTAAAAGTTCTTCAATAACAGGGATAATAAATTTGTTCTTAATAGTAGCCTAGTTGAGCTTACGGTAATCAACACAAAATCTCCATGTGCCTTCTTTCTTTTGAACTAAAACAACAGGGGCAGCAAAGTTACTTGAACTTTTATGAATAATGCCATTGTGAAGCATTTGTTGAATCTGATTTTCAATCTCAGTCTTCTGAACAGGACCATAACGATACGGACGATAATTGATGGGAGCACTATCTTTGAGAGGAATATAATGGTCAAACGATCTATATAGGGGTAGATTTTTGGGTTCCTAAAAACATCAATAAAATTATTTTAGAGTGTTTGTAACTCTAATTGTTGTTCCTGGGAAAGGGAAGATGCGGCATCAAGGATAACATGCAACTAAGAGGGTATGTGAATGAGGTATAACTTAGGAGCCACTATAAAGTCTCGAATAGTTAAGACCTCTTCTGAAGCAAAATGGGATCCAGAATTTAACCCTTTTATTTCCATGGGATGACCATTATTGTTAAACTCAGAGTTGGAGATCCATATCTATAGAGAAACAACCCAATGTCTTAAGCCAGTCAATTCCCAAAATAGCATCATACTCGTCATCCTCATAACCAGGAAATCAGAACATAAATTCGATCCTCCCAATTCCCAACTCAAATTAGGACTATATTTAGTGAGACAAACCTGACGATTATCAACCACATTTAAACAGATAGGAGCTTATTCTTGCATCTTGAGCTTGAGTCGTTTAACCATCGAAGCGTCGAGGATGTTGTGAGTGCTACCAGTGTTGACCAAAACAATAACAGGTTAATTTTTAATTCGAGCGACTAGCTTTAGTGTGGAAGTATGAACTCATCCCTCAATTGCATTAATACTGCCGTCTACGTCTCCCTGAGCGTTAACCACTGCATCTTCGAAGTAATCGTCATCTTCATCGAATACCAGTGTATAAACGTGGGAGTCCTTGCATCAGTGAGTAGAAGAGTACTTCTCGGGTCACCAATAGTACAACCCATTCCGACACTGGTCGTCTATCTCCTGTTTGAATAGTTACCGAGTAGGTTTCGAGATCGAACCTGACGATAATGGTGACAGATTCAAAGTATAGCTGGAACTCGATCCAGATACAAGAGAGTTCTCTGTTTAGAGGTAGGCAGCACCATTTTTTATGGATCAGCAGAAGAACCCGGCACGAGTAGGCTAGCCTTAGAGCCCATTACTGTAGAACCAGAGTCCACTGATCACCTGTTAGATCTAATCAAAGAAAAGGAGACCCGACGGTCACAAGCTGGGGTGTTTTCATAGAGTTTGGATCGTAGCTTCTTGCATTCTGGCTGACCAAGTGGCACTAGCGAATGATTGAGGAGAATAGTTGAGGACAAATTGGCGAATGTCCGGATGAAGGCCCCCAATAAATAGATTCACCGCTACAGTTTCAGGAATATCCACCTCAGAGAGTAGCTCGTCGAATTGTCGTTCATAATTGGCGACAAGGCTATCGCCCTGTTGCAGTTTCTTCAAAGAAATCAGAGGATGTTCTTCACGCATATCAATGAATTTCTCCTCCATGTGTCAGAAATAGTCCTCCTAACGAACCTCTGCAAAGGAACAATGGTGCATGAAGGTCTAATGCCACCGAAAAGCATGGCCTTCTAAGTGAATGCTTAGCAGGCAAATGCGTTGTTCTGGAGGAGTACCATCGACTTCAAAAAACTAACGGCAGCGATAAGCCCAACCACGAAAATTAGAACCATCAAAGCTTGAGAATTCCACACGGCTCTGTTTTGTGGGGATGAAGTAGGAAGAAGACTGGTGAGGCTGCTGCAACTCATGGAAGGACCCAAAAAGGGGTATATGAGAGGAAATGGTAGAACTAGACCCACCTTCTTGAGTTTCGTGAGTAATGACGAGCTGCTTCCCATTGTTTTGGTTGGGTGGTGATGAGAACCGAGCATCCAACACCTATAGAAATTCTTCAAGCTGAGCCACAGTTTGTTTAAGGTCATAAATATCTTGAGAATTTTGCTCAAAATGAGTGTCCACGGAAGTTTGAAGCATCTCGAGACGGTTCTCCAAGTCAACAATATAGTCCTAGGATCTTGTGTCCGGCGGCGGCGGCGCCATGGCCAGACAAAGAGCTCTAATACCTTATGATATCACAGGAGGAAAAGTCGGGTATATTTCATTCACATAAATGGCAATTGGATAGTACATCACGTATGTACCCCACCTAACCACATCATAGATGCTATTCTCTCTCTTCTAACTAATTCTTAAAGTAAATATGCAGTGTCATCACAATTATTTACTATGAAACCTTTGTTACATATATCACAAACTCACTCAAAACCTCATGCTTAAGCGACCAACTTCCATGTTGCTTTCCTGATGCCAATTCTGCTACAACAGAAAATGCATGAATCCCTATGTGCGTATTATGTTATCATTGTGTTGTGGATGTTTGCATGAACTTAGCCATAGATTGTAAAGATAGCTAGAATAATTGAAAAAGAGGTGTAAAGCATAAGCATTAATATTAAACATCCAACACAATACAATCTGATGTGTAAGTTAACAATGTCTAATACACAATACTGGTGGACCTTCCCCTCCCAATTCCCAACAGTTTTGAATACAATCAGACCTAAAACTATACATACAACGTTACAGCTTGCTACAATAGCTATGCTGCTCAAACTTTGACAGTTCAGCAAGACATCATAGTGTAAACAAAAAGCACTACGCAGGGAAGTGGACCATTTTATGTGTGAGAGCTACATTCAACTTTCTGAGATTCCAGGACATATCTTGCTGTTTCAATGGCTACCTGTCCACTGACATAGTGCTGCCGGCAAACCGGCATGTAGACTTCGGATCCACCTATTAACTCGACCTGTGTCTCCTCTACCTTTCTCAGCGTAAAGAAAGCGCACTTCCCGCATATTTCACATCGAGCAGTTAGTTTTGTTACAGAATCAGCAATGGGGATTATGTCAAGCACAGAACCAAAGCTCCTCCTACAAATATGATGTATAGACACAAACACCATCAGTACAACTTGAAGACGTAGGACTTTAACCATGGCCTGATAAAAACCTTCACTAATGTTGACAAAGTACAATTTTGGGAACAAAACAAATTTATATTTCATGAACTCAATGATGCACTGATTATACTTGAGAAGAGCAAGTGATCATGTGATTATAATCTCAGAAAGCCAATTCCTATGAAGAAAATAAATATAAATTTGAACTTGTGTAAATTACAAAGTCAAATTGATATTAAATTACTAATTCTTGTCAAGTCAGGCAGAAAGAACAGAGGTTTGGCTACGCTGAAGTTCTATCTAAACAGAAGAAATTTGTGAAGTTTTAAAATAACCAGTGTTCACAAAAGCAATACCTCAAATAGTTGCCATCTAAACCAGCCACTATTACTGTCTTTCCATCATGATCAGCAGCCTCACAACAAAAATCATAAAGGTCCTCAAAGAACTGAGCTTCATCGATACCAATCACATCAAGCTGTCATCGTGTAGTTAGGAGAATCAAACACAATGCAACAGAAAACTGGCAAACCTTACAACAATACCTATAAAAAACAACAGCCACCTCATCCCGAACCATCCATTACACAACCTACCATTTCAACAATTTTGGGTGTAAAATTAAATCACACACAACCTCATCCCGAACCACCAATTACAGCTAACAAAAAGGCTGTAACAAAGTTTCTCATGTACAGTGCACATACAAATGAAAAATCTACACTAAATATACAAAAATAGATAGTTTCAGAATAATCATACCTGATCATAAGCATCAAGGCCAAATTTCTGCCTGAAAGATGATAAGTTAGTTAGCGCCCAACAAGGCAATTTGACCCCGTCATGCGTAACAATTGAATCTAATCCATATCTTGTATCCTTGCTTGATTTAATTATTGCCACATTTCTGCATCAGAGAAATATAAAACATCATGAACCTCATGAAAGAGACATTTATAATACCTTTGAGAATTAAATTTTCCTACAGAACAGTTGCAGAACTTTATGGGCCACATAAATATCCAAATGCATCCACTCAGAATGCAGACATCCTTCCTCATAAATTAGAATTGAAGAACAACCACTTTTTCAGTTACCATATGGTAGGAGCAAAAACAGATGGACATGGTCCTTACCCACCATTGATGGCAAACATATGAGGCTCCCCTTACTGAATAAAATGAAGTACACCTGGGTTATGATGACTTGCTCACAGAAATAACATTGATTGCTGCAATGAATCATAACCAGGACGCAGAGAGAAATACTGAAAAAATAATTTAAGAGGAAATCTTCAACAGCAGCATAATTTTTGTCAAAAAAATCATGAGGGTGCCTTCAGCTGCTGCATTTATCTAATTTGACAATTGACCATTACATGATGGGCTTGCTCTCCAGGTTCTCTCACTTTCTAAAAGCCCTTTTCAACATATCCAGCTATTATTCCATTCCAAGAAATTAAGCCCGTCTCCAACAAATTATTAAGCAGAACGTTACAAAAAATTGGTCTTTAAATATTTAAAGGGAATAACGGCCAAAAGGGGGAAAAAATACATCAGTGGGGACAAAGTCAACAGTAATCTTTTGTGCACTGAGTATTCAACCACTCCAACACTCTTTCCAACCACAAATCTTCCATTCAGAAACAAGTTCGTCATAGCTTAAATTTTGATTTTTTTTCCCTACGTACCGCTAATAACTTGCTTGTCTGCATTTGTCCGTGGCAAGTAACATTAAACAATTAATCGATGAGACAAAAGCAATTCCACCCTTCGAGATAATAGCAGAATCTTCTATTGGCGTGAACCAGAGAATTTCGATATGTTCAACAAGAAAGTGAAGTGTGCTCAATCATGAAGTCAAAACTAAACAGAGCAGAGGGGTTCACCTGCCGCTACTGCTCTCTAATTGCATACGACGAAGAAGTGTGGTAGTTTTGCCGGCGAACATCGGGCCAACGATCACATGAATCTCACCTGACGGAGGCCGAGACGCCTCCATTTGCAAGTTCCGACTCTGGCTCGAGCAAACGAAGATATTGGATAAGAGAGGCGTTGAGTTCAGGTGGAGATGATTGGAAATGCAAGACGAGTTATGCCGGACGAAAGATTCAAAAGGCGAAGCATTAGAAGCAAGCGAAATGGTCTTAGGCTTGGGAAGGTGAGGAGAAAAAACCGAGAACTTTGGGCTTAAAATAGACTTCATCTTCGAAATAGAGCTCATGAATTTATTTTCAGGAATAACAAGAAAAATGGGAAGAGGGATAGGAAGGGTTTTAAGGGTTTTGCAGGTTAAGGCGTGAAAGCGGTATCTTGACTATTTTCATGGTATGAAATTTGCAATTTGGCGAGGGTTTTGTACTCGAAGCGCGCGAGCGAGCAAAGTCTTTGAGAAATGGAAAATATGAGAATGATGATGCGGCCAGATTGGTGGGCCTTCAATTTCTTAGAATAAAAAAAGTCACTACTCACGAGGGGCCAAGAAGCCCAATAAAATGAGTAGAGAAATTGAAGGTGATTTGGAGGGTCTAAATGTAATTTCAATGGTGTAAATTTCAAATTTTTATTCATAATTTTTAAATAATATTTTTTTTATTTATCTTTTTGTTCTAGATTCTGGGCAGTCTAGATCATATGCTTTTCTAATGATAAGCACCAAACTGAATCCTCTACATACCGTTATAGTTAAACATTGTATTTTACCACTGTTTAAGATTGATTTGAGAATATGAGTAATGTTACTTGTAAGGTTTTGTCCTTTAAACTTATATGCTAGACAAGCCCAATAGTGGATAGACCCGTATGCCTACCGTCCAAAGGCAAGTCCACCAGCTCTCTCAACCACTCAATCAAACCCATTACTAAATAGGTGTTCAGATCCACAAATATAACAACTACCTCACTAAATCTACTTAAGCCACAATAAACGGAACTAACCTATCAACTCGGTTAGTCCAGCACCATAAATAAGAGTTGACATATATACTAAAACATACAAACTCCTTCACTCACACTTACTTTTTTACATTATACTCGACATGATCGGAGCTCTCTCATTTTTGCTTCTTTATTTCATATCTTGTACCCAATAAAGATCAATAATACAGCCCCTCTTTATTTTATTATTCCTTGTTCTTGGAACAATTTCCTGTTTTTTTTGTTATTCTCTCTCTGTTGTTGGTACCCTTCTTCACAAAATTATCTTCTTGCAAATTATTGCACAAACATTACATCAAATAAAAAAAAATATTTTTTTGATTTTTTCTATGCAATATTTAAATATTTTACCTTATTTTTAAAGAATAAAATCTTATGCATGCATGAGTATTAGATTCCTTAAATAGTTACAACACAAGTATAGTACTCGTATATTTAAACCCTAAACCAGAGTAACTAACATAGATTAGACCAGTTTTGATTCTTTTAATCAGTCCAGTGTCGAATCTAATTAAAGCATTCAAAGATTAATTTAACAAGTTGCTTGTGTTTAAAGATGTAGTTGACTCTGTGAATAATAGATTGTACTTAAAAAAAAACTTGTGTTTTGAACGTAAATTAGATACTTTGACTAAATTTTTTTATCCCATATGCTCTCTTCTATTGTATAAAATGTATGCTAACAAATTATTCAAAAAACCCTCTCTTATTGGCACCAAATATATTAAATGTGGTGGACTGGTGTGCTATTTTTTATGACCTGTAATGTGGTGTCCTATTTATACCTTGTCACCTAAGGTTTACTTTAATTTCGGACTTGATTGTGATTTGTGAGTATGCACATTTTTTTATTATTAATATTTGATTAGTAATGTTCTTTTTTCCCCCGTTTGTTGGGATATTCAAGTGGTGCGTTGTCATGACCATGTTAATTGGATTAGATCTAATTAGAACGATTCAATTCATGTCTGGATAAATCAATCATTGAACAACTCAAATTCTAATAATGATATCATTTTTAAATAATTGGATTGGATTAATTTATTCGAAGTGATTAGACAATTGAACTGGTGAATGAAGCAACGAGCGGGATAACTAAATACAATTAGATTCTTTTAATTTATACAGAACAAGTGTTTTATAGAAATTCGATATTGATTTCTTGTTATGATTTTATTAAAATGAAGTATATGTTATTTAATTTTTTTGGCCAGTGAGTAAAATATTGTCCTATTATTATAATCTTATAAAAGAATGCTATTATCATGTTCAAAAAAAGTAAATATTTTTTCGAATGCTTAGCGTAACACTATATATATATATATATATATTCATAACATAATAACACGGTAATATACTAATATGTCAGGTCTCTTCAATAGGGAATAATGCGGTAAAAATAGAAATAATGATCAATATATGTATAAATTTTTGTTTCAATTGATGAGCCTGTTATTAACTTGTTATATTTGTTTTGCACAGCATTTAAGAATCCACTCATCGATCTTATCAGAAAAGCTAGGGAACAAGGGGACATTTGAACATGATTATCCGGCACGTGCGAATCAATTATTAAAAAATGTCTCTAATATTTTTTTTTTAAAAAAAAAGGTTAAATCCCATAGTGGGCAATAGCAATTGAAAGAAAATAAAAAGAAAGATAAAAATAGTAGTTCCAAAGTTATCAAAATCCGTAGGAACCACTCATTATCACGGGTAAGAAGCTTTATTTGGAATTTAGTTCAACATCAATTTCCATCTATTAATTAATTTTTTTTGTCTTCTTTGTTGTTGTCTGTTTTCTTCATCCATTCCCTTTTTACAAGCAATCTTCATATTATGTTAATGGCAGAAAATGCAACCTAACATGACGCAACCTTACGGTTTCATAAAAATTTGTAGGTGGAATCAATGGGTAATAGACGAGTTAGTTATTTAAGTATATAAAATTTCTAATAATAATTTTATGAGTATCTAATTAAATTTTTCTTATTAAAAAATATCTGACATTATATATATTTTTTCACCTTCAAAAATATCTCACATTTAAAACTATATAGAGTAATTCTAATTGCGAGAAAAAAATCTCCTGCGTGAATTTTTTGGTATCATCAATACTGATATTTTAAACTACTCTCTAAGTATATTAAATATCTTTTACTTTTCTAACGATTTGTTAAAAGTGTAATTATTAATATAAGATATTATTTATAATATAAATTATATCATGTACGAGATTCTATATTAAGGTAGAAGTGGTCAAATTTTTTTCCCAAAGAAATTGTCAAATTTAATAATAAAGGGTGTTCTCTTTATAGTTACTCATCACAAGCTTATGGGCATCTCTTTGAGGCTTGGCATAGTTATTGTGCACTGTGATTGGCACAATTTTTTACTTAGGTTTGCGATTAGCTATATGTCAAGTTATGTTCGGTAGCGTTACTAGGAGATTATTTGCATGATGTTCCTTTCTTTATTTTATGGATGGTTCTACGAATTGGGTTAAGTAATAAATATATCCTGAAAATTTTCTTAAAAAAGTAATGTAGTCCTTAAAGATTTTTTTGGCTCAATGTCATCTTGGAAGTAATAAAATGTAGCAATGTCGCCCTTCACTAACAAAAAGCTAACGTTAACTGTTAAATGGATACGGTGGCACGTTAAAAAAAATGTTGTCCATTAACGTGCTAGACACATGGAGGATAGTAAGGTTATTATCAAGATAGTAAAAAGATTATTAGAATAGTATTTGACTATTTCAAAATACACCATTTGATAATAAGGAGACTATTAGAATAGTCTTTGACCTATTTCAAAATATACTATTTAAATAGTAAGGAGACTATCAAAATAGTATTTAACCTATTTCAAAATACATTGTTCGAAGTCTATTTACTATTCGAATAGTCTTAGTACAAAATAATCAAATATTATTTGAATAGTAAAGAGACTATTCGAATAGTCTATGTGCAAAAGCATCAATTACTATTCAAATAACGAAGGAAGTATTCGAATAGTATATAATTAGAAAAAGGCTAAATTATCCTAATAGTAAAAAGAGTATTCGAATACTAAGTTTTCCAAAAGACAGAACATCACCTCGAAACTTCTAAAAATCATTGGAATTTTGTGTAACTTTTTATTTTTACTTCTAATCACTCTAACACTTCATTATTTATGCTTCTAATCACTTTTCCAGCATACTTTATTTAAATGACTAGCTATTGGTTTATGCTTGATTACTTTCATATTTATTGTTTTCACTAAGATGTGAAAACATTTTCAAAGTTCTTAAGTTTGTATCTTACACCCAATTCACCCCCTCTTGGGTGTCAGCCGATTCTAACATACTTGCCGATGAACTTTTTTTAGATGGCATTTCAGTTATGTATTTTGGGTCTAAATCATAAGCATCATGCCATTATCTTGGGCAACAGAGGCCAAATATTAGTAATAAGTGCTATACATGATTTTAGGCATACATTTGACTTTGATCATTCCTAACTCATACAGTAATCCTTCTCAACTCAAATATTAATCTTCTTACGATTACTTAATCCATCTTCATTTAACACACAAAGAAAAAAAAAACACCCAAGTCAACAACAATGCACAAAAAACTAGCCTAACTCTTCTTTCTTTCTTCTTCATGTTTGCATAAATGCCAACGATATCATCTTCAACATATCCACCGACTCCTTGCTCCTCCCTTCTTCTCCTTAGGCTCACATTCTCATCATATAGCCAATCCATATGCCCAAGCAACTCATTGATCACGTCCCTATACCTTTCTCCCACCTCTTCATCATGCCATTGGAAAAAACCACAGCCCCTTCCCTATACATTCAAAGAATAACATCGAAACAAAGTCAAATAATACCACAACCCTCTTCATCAGTACCAATATTCTATTGTAAACAAGGATTCCTACATGCCTGAAGATAATTTTTGCATCCAAAAAATCTCCGGCCTGAGTTTTGCTTCGTCCACGAGGTACATGGTGGAGCAGCCATGCCACAGTGACAGTGCCTCAGCGGACCCTTATTTTCACCGTCTCCATGTAGATGAATAAGCATCATTACCCTCTTCCTCCTAGTCGTTGTTGAAGATGTCGTCAAGTGTCCTATTCTTCAAATTCTTTATTCTCTTTGATGGTCATTCACAGATGTGCTTGTGTTCTCGTCGATGCTCCTTCTTAGTTTACATATGCTTCTCCATTCCAAACCCTTCTTTTTATTCAACACATTGGGTTGGTGGGGATATAAAGAGCCCTCATTACTGACCTAACCCAACCCAGTCAAAGCCATTCAACAATTCAACATCAACGTGTCTGTCCAACGTGTCAAGATATCCTATATGGCATACGTCAGTTGGCATTTCTATTAGTGGAGGGCGACATTGCTACGTTTTATTACTTCTAGGGCGACATTGAGCCAAAAAATACTTACAGGGCGACATTGAGCCAAAAAAAACTTACAAGGCTAGATTGCTCCTTCAAGAAAACTTTCGGGGTGGATTTGCTATTTAACCCTTACGAATTTAATGTATATTGGGGTGTATTTCTAAATATGTTATATTACAAGACTTGTGGTGTATTATTGTTGTTGTTTTATGAAGGTACTGATTCAAAACATGTTACCTGAATTCTGCATCTTGAATTGTATTTTTTTCTTATAATTTGATTCAATTTAAGTTTGATTCTTATAATTTCAAATCGTTGCCTTTAGTCCTTATAATTTTACAAGAGTTTAAATTTAAGTATAGTACCAATAAAAACTCGTTAATAGTTTATAAACCAATCATTAAACTCAAACCAAATATTTATGAAACTCTTGTGACTAAAACTAATAATTTCAAATTATAGGGACCTAAACCTAAATTTGATATGGCATTGACTTTTATATTCCTGATGGTATTGCATGTCACATTTTCATATGTACTTGATATATTTACCTCTTATATTTTGATATATATTTAACTTGTTAAAAAAACTTATTGATTGAACAAGCGTAATGTGTGATTTGCCAATAAAGATTGGTCCAGTTGGTAAAGAATTGACTTATAGACCATAAAGTTGTTCATTCAAATCTCATTACTAATATGAGAACTTTGTTGGTATATGATCTATAAGCGTAATGTGTGATTTGCCAATAAAAATTGGTCCAGTTGGAAAGAATTGACTTATAGATTATAAGGTTGTTCATTCAAATCTCATTACTAATATGAGAACTTTGTTGGTATATGTGTTGGGATTTGTACACGCAGCAAAAGAAATTAACCGTTTAAAATTTTCAAATCCCGAACACGAATCTATCAACGGCGTTTAAACAGAATGGTTAGAGTTGTACCTTATTCGTTTTTTTGTCTTGTTCGATCTCTAGGAGCCAATTGCGAACCAGCTCCCTTTACTGGTATCCACACGAACAGGACCCCAACATCGGCAGCGTGCTAGCACCTCTAATGCCTCTCTCTAGGATTTTTCTCTTGTGGCTCTCTAATCGCTACATCTGCCCTAGGGTTCTCTAACCTTATATTTTTATAACTAATGTGGGCCGTATTCAAAATTAATCTTAATTAATTTTGAAATTTGAATTGGATTAAATGAATTTTGATTTAATTAAATCTGTCCAATAGATTTGATCTAATCTATTTATTTAATCCAAATAAAGAGCCAACTGATTTAATTTATCTTTATAAATTAAATCTAAGATACGAATCTCTATTGGTTTTAGTTATTTAATTTATCAAATAAATTAAATATAAAACTAACACTACATAATAATAATATTATCTATATATATATATATATATAATCCATCCTCCCTAGATTAAACAATATATTCATTGAATCTTCGACACATCTTAGATTCAATGAATTTGGACATTATAGCTCGTATTGAGCTATTTTTGTGTGCGACCCTGTAAGCCCACATGAAGTTGGCAGTTGGCTAATAATTGTACTAGCCCACAAGTCGCAAGCGGCCTCTAGCAAAACATTACGACTACCCAATTCACATGAGGATCGTTAATACGATGCAACCTGTCATATAACCATGTAACGTCCCTTTTGTCACATGATATTTTGGTTAAGGATGAGGCATGCATAATGTCATCCTCCTGTTCCTGACTATTATTTTCCCGATTCATAAGTAGTCTGACTATATAAATGGAAACTCTTTTCCATCGTAGTATGACCATACATTTCTCAGACTCACTCATCGAGTGGCCCAGTAATATCTCTCTACTAATATGAGGGACAAATTTCATCTTAACCATTCGCATTCCTCTGCATAAAAACCACTAAGCCCGATTGTAGCCTTTATCATTACCCGATCAAATATGACTTTTGACTAGGTCAAAGCTTAACGACTCTCATATAGGAATCCATTATGGTATCAAGTCAAAGGGCATAGTGACGTAGTTATACATGAGATAAGCTTATGACTTGATCCATGAAGTTTTCTTATAACGGGTCGGTCCAGTACCTTGTATTCCTACAAGTGCCTAAAACTTTGATTCGTATCTCATACCTTATCAAAATCATACTAGTCTTATTTCATTTTTGCTCCTACATAGATGACTGACGATGGACATTTAGGACAATAATTATGATTTATTCAATGATACAATTATCACAGTGAACATGCGAATAATGTGATAACTAAATGGGGAAATTCATTGAATAACAATGTTCAAAGTATAATGATTGACCCCTAGGGTACAATCTCCAACAATATGATCTATAAATACCACCTTTGTAAACACTTTTTGAATTGGGACGTATGTTCTTACACTTGTGAGCCTCTGGGACCTAGCTTATGCATTGAAATCTTTTTGTGAGGTAACATATAAAAATGAAAAATCCAAATTTTTACTTGTTCCATTTAGTGATAAACCATGCATTGTTTCATAGGAAGCAGTAAGCATGAAAAAACAAAAAGGCAAAAAAGGGTAAATTTGGCAACACCAGAGTTCATTTCATTAACTCTAAAATCTAAATGAATGTTTGAGAAACCACAAAAATATAATTTTAGAAATTTTTTTCATAAATCGAGATAAAATTTCTCTCATATATTTATTTCATTAATTATAAAAATTATTCTCCAAAAACTAATACAAATATGTATTTAAAAATCCTTTGCTTGTTCCACTTTCTACTCCTTTCCTTCTTTTATTTTGTGGTCCATCTTTATCCTTTATGATTCCCCTAGTTTCATAGCAATAATTACAACCTTTTTTTTTTCAATGGTCAAAACAATTAATCCTATAATAATAATAATAATGTGTCCTTTTCCTATTCTTTAATCAACAGAGAAAACAAAAGTCATGGTTGAGTTTCAGATCTCTTCTTAATACTAAAAATATATCAAATTCTCTATTTGCATTCCATACCTAATTCTTATTATCTAAGTTTATCTTAAGTGACAATGTTGTCATGTTTTTCATAAGCATGATTACAATCTTTCTATTGATATATTCCAAGTTACTTATCTACAATTCTAAATATTCTTACTTATTTTTATCTTTTATCTTATTAGTTGTTCTTACTTCTTTTCATTATTGTTTTTTTATTTATTTTCAATTAAATTGCACGTGCGCGCATACACACATTCTGTACATTTTGGATCATATTTTTTCTTTTTACATTTGAAACTTGACAACAGAAACATAAGTTTTATAAAAGTCTTTAAAAAAATTTCATTGCTAAATTTTTAACATAAAAAATTATTTACATACAGATCAAGATTCCGAAAAACTTCATCGATTTCATATTTGTCTTTTGACTTTTTCATACTAAATAACAAAATGTTGCTATCACAAAATTCCATTGTTTGGATGACATTATTATTAATCTAAACCAAAGCCCTCGTTTGATCCTGCAAATTGATCCAGATTTGGCACACATATTTGATTGATATAAATAATTTTCTTTTTGCTTTGCTAACCTTTAATTCTAAGATATATCAAAAGAAAGTTGGAAAAAAGATAGAAAAAGATTTTTGAATTTGTAAAATTTTAAATCAGGTATTTTTCTAAAAATAAGTTGTGAATTGTTTATCAAATTTTATCATTCTCTTATCAACTCTTAATAACAAATCTAATTTTAGATTTTACAATTTTAAAGTTCTTTTTCTATCTTTTCTTTATAAGAAAGTTTTCTTTTTTTTTTCTTTTTGTTCCACGAGCTATGTATGCACTATGCAGTATATTTTTTATTCTGGCCATTTAAGAATGTAAATAGAAATAATTACAAATATTTTTTTTACCTTCAATTACAATAAACTTATCTGGTAAAAAAATTACAAATAAACTTAAACCACATGAAAAATAAATTTTATTGATAAATTCTTTAACATGCTACACAATTATTCATTTGGCACTATAAAAATTAGACTTACCTGAAAAGATTTTTTTTTTTCTATATTCTTTTCCAAGTGTAACTATTTACCTACCATTCCAAGGCACACAGACAATTGCGACTTTTTTGCAATTTTCATATACAAAAAAATCATTAAAAATTGTAAAGAGATAGAGTTTTGTTTAATGCACAAAAAAATTGACGAGTTAAATTGCTAGTTAAATAATTTCTATATAATGGAAATTTAAATAACGAAAATCCTTTAAAAATGATAACATAATGATGATGATGATAACAATAATTGAATATAAAGTGTAATTCAAATTTGAAATTGGAAAGCAAGAACATAATTGCCCGTGCGTGACGCAAAAATGAAGGTGGATGCATGTTTGGGAAGTATTCTTTGGATGAGTGGGCGTTGAAGCTATCCTTTCTCTCTCACACACCTTACCTACTTTATTTATTTGTTTGTTTATTTCTTTATTTCATTTTCATTTTTTATTTTTATATTCTAAAGTAGATAGAGGGGAGTATTTTGGTTGAAACCACAAATCTGTCTTAATATTTGTGCCTTTGCACTACTTGATTTCAGTGGGGGACCCATCGATGTTTTTTTTACTATATTTGTATATTGTATAATATTTTAGTTTTACCCCAAATGTATGTAAACCTATAGGCTATAGCATTAAACATATAACAATAATAACATACTACAATTAAATATATGAATATTTTATTTTATTTTATCATAACATACTATCAGTCAAGTAAAGTAATATATGAATGTTTTTTACTGTAATTAATTTATTTTGCCCCTAAAATTTACAGTTTTATTCTTAATTATTTCTATTAATTGAATGTATCAAATAGAGTTTCATCGTTATAGTATTAATAATTAGATGAGGTAGACATATTTTTTTTATAAATAACTAACTTAACAATTTTTTAATCTCTATATATTATTTATCTAAGGAAATTTATATAATTCCTTAGAGAATAAGCATTTTGTATGAGATAGATAAAGGGATCATTTTTACTTTTTACTAACATATTTTTTTTTGGTAAATCATCAAGGAACAGCCCCTTAAAAAACGAGTAATAATTCTTAGGTATGCAACCCCCAACCTGTCTTTACCTAACAGATCTTGTAAATCAGCATCAATTACATCCTCTAAATACACAAGTTCATAACAATGAGAAAAGCTATTAATTGCTAACCAATCAGCTACCTTGTTACCTTCCTTGTAGATGTGCCGAGCTTCTAGACTCCAATTCCCTCTGACCTCATCAGTAATCAGCCCGTGCAGCAGTCCAGGTTTGACAGAACCCTCTAAAATATCAAATATCATTGCAATAACAGCAGTGGAATCACCTTCAATGATAAGCTTTCTGACTCCTAATCCCTTCAACATCCTTAAGCCCCAAATCAACCCCCAGATTTCAGCATTAAAAGCATGGCACACCCCAATGTTTTTCATATATCCCCTCACCCAATTTCCTTCCTAGTCTCTCAGGACTCCCCCACAACCTGTTTTCCCTATACCCCCTTTAACAGCCCCATCAAAATTCAGTTTCATCCAACCCCTTGGGGGCTTCTCCTAGTTTATGTCCACCTTCTGTTTTAGATTCCCCAAATGCTCCACTGTACTTGTCAGATTTAACAGCTCCCAAACATATTTATGAATTAAAATATCAAGATGTTCTGGCTCAGCAAAGCCCTCCTCAAATAATCCTTTGTTCCTCCACTGCCATATAAACCAACAGGTAACTCCAAATATCCGAGCCCACTCCTCCTCCCCACTAATATTTCTCACCAGCCACTCATGACATTGTTACTGGAAAAACTCATCAGATACACGCATGCCCCCTACCTTACGCCATATTTCTTTAGATTTTCTGCATCCCCTCAGAACATGAGCTAAATCCTCTTCTTCCTCCTGACATCTACCACACACAGGGGATCCACCCCACATCTTAGCTCTTCTGCAGGCAGTCGATAATCTATCATGCAGACATAACCACAAGAACACCTGTATTCGATGGGGTCCCTTCCACCTCCAAACCTTCTTCCATTTCCCTTCTCCATTTAACTTACCATAACCTCTTAACATTCTATACAAATCTGCAGTCACTAAGGATGCCCCAGCAGAACCCCTCCATCTAACAACATATCCTCCTCTCTTTACATTTGGCGTTGGGGTTGCTCTTAGCTTTAATATTTCCCTCTCCTTTAAATAATCTTTTAGGAACACCAGCTCCCACTCCCCCCTTTCATTCATCAGGTCTCCTACCTTACATTCTATCAACCTCCCTTTTGGTTTGTTGAGAGCTTTATCAAACAAACACTCATAATCTCCCAGCCATAAATCTGTCCAAAAATTCACTGTTCTCCCATCTCTACATTCCCAAACAATCGACCCCACAACCTTCTCCCAAATCTCATCCGGACTTTTCCATAACTCTGAATCTTGCTTCTTGACTACACATTCTCTTATTAACTCCACCTTCCTTCCATATTTAGCCACAAGTACCTTAGAACATAGAGATTCTGGTTTTACAAACAAATTCCAGACCACTTTACCTAGCAGTGCCTTGTTCATATCTTCCAATCCCCTCAGCCCAATAACCCCTAACTCTTTTTGCAAACACAAAGTATCCCAACTCACTGCATGAATACGCTTCTTTTCTTGAGATGATCCCCATATAAACTCCCTTTGCAATTTCTCTATTTCTTTACACACACCAGCTGGTAGCTGGGTATTTTGCATGTCAAACACAGCCACTTGTGAAGTCACAGATTTCACCAATGTCATACAGCCTGCTAAGGAAAGACACTGTTTTTTCATCCACACAACTTCCCTTGCACCTTATTTATAATATACTGAAATTTATGTTTTGTAGCCCTTCCATTAGTAATAAAAGCTCCCAGGTATCTCCCCAATTCCTCCTTCCTCTGAAATCCACACGCATTACATAGTTCCCCTTGCCTAATTCTTGACACATTTCGGGAAAAAAAGATACTGGTCTTTTGTTTATTCATTCTTTGCCTCGAAATTGAGCCAAAGAAATCTAATACATCCATAACATTACATAATTGCTTCACATCTGCTTCACAAAAAATTAACAAGTCATCCGTAAACATTAAATGAGAAATAGGCACTTTCTCCTTCTAATCTTCAAGGGACTCCATAATTTATTCTCAATTGCATTTGCTATTATATGCGATAGTTTCTCCATTCCTAACACAAATAAAAATGGAGATAAAGGGTCTCTTTTCCTCACCCCTTCCCTGGCCGAAACACTTCCCCCTTTCCTCCATCCCACAAAATTGACATATCCACAATACTAATACAATATTTGATCAGTTTCACAATATGTTCAGGTATGCCAATCTCATTCAATACTTTCACTAAAAAATCCCAACTCATTCTATCATAGGCTTTTTTCAAATATATTTTAATAACACAAAAACCCTTACCTCCTTGCATCTTGTTTAGTAGGTGAGCCGCTTCCTTTGCAATGATAATGTTATCATGAATGTTGCGCCCTAGCACAAAACCAACTTGGAATGGAGACACCAACTTACCCATAATACCCTTCAGCTGATTAACCAATAACCAATACCTTAGTGATACCTTTGTATAACACATTGCACAATGAAATAGGCGGGAACTGAGCCACTGTTTATAGAACCTCTACTTTTGGTACTAACACAATCAATGTCCTATTTATCTCCTCCACTTTTTCTGGACAGTCCTAAACCTTAGCTACAAACTCCCTACACTATCCCTCATTATCTCCTAGTTATGATGGTAAAAAAACCTCTTGAAACCCATCATCACCTGGAGCTTTAAAAGCCCCGATGCTAAAAAAAAGCCCTCCTTACCTCCTCTTTTGACAGAACCCTCCTCAACTCCCCCTTCTATACACTACCCCACCTCTACTGCGTGAGATGCCAGCCACGGTCCATCACCTCTTATGTGAACAGATTCTGAAAAAACTCTTGAATCATCTCCTTGATCCCTTCCCCATTCGACACCCAATTGCCCTCTTGATCCTTTAATGTTACCACTTTGTTCCTTCTTCTCCTAATCATGGTCTTCATATGATAATACTAAATGTTCCTATCTCCCTTATCAATCCACATTCCTTTAGATTTTTGGTACCCTACATATTCTTTTGTTTGTATAAATATTAGCATACTTTTGGATGAATACCGTGTTTAATTCATTTAATTGTTTTGTTTCTTTGATTTCAAGTAATGAAAATATATGATGGCAAAAGAAATGGGAAATAAATTATAGTTTTTCATTTCTATGAAATGTTTTGAGTATGTGACTGTTAATTAAATAATTTGAAATTTGAGTTTATACAAATTTCAGTGGGATTTACAATTGAATCCATGCATTAGATTTGGTTTCAACCTAATTACATTTAGGTCCCATTTTTAAACAACATTAAACTAAAAAACATTGTTATCATTCTTCTATTTTGTTATTAATTAACCAAAAATAAATTTTGATTAACATTCTTATTATCTAAATAAATCGCCTGTGAGTATTTTTTTTTTTTGCGGATTTAGTGGTATTTCTATGAAAATGCTCATTGAATGAAATTCACAAAATATTATTAAATTCAATTTAGTTCTAATTAAAATCAAGAATAAGTGAGTTATATTTTTATTTTCTAAAAACATAAATATTATATATAAAGTAAACTATTATAATGATGTTGAACTATGGGATGTTCAAAATAATTAATTTTGAAGAAAGGATTTTTTTTAACTCATAAATATATAATCTTAAATTAAAATTGTTAAAAATTACTATACAAAGAATCCCCCGATGTGACTCAACCAAATTAAGACTATCTCATGGGGTTAACCAGAGGCAACCAGTGACTCAGATATTTGATCTTAAATTAAATTTATTAAAAATTGTCATATCCAAAATAGATAATTTACTCGTTTGGAATATCGATTAGAGTCTGTAAAAGTAGATTTTCAATCGTAATTTACAATATACGAGATAAATATATGAGATGAGTGCTATATTGACTTACATGTATAAAGACTTATAAAATTTTGAAACGCTCATCCAAATAAACACAGTATGATTCATTTAGAGGAGACTAAGTGGATTAGCTAAAGGTGAATATCCTGCTTTTAAAAACATTTTAAATACTATTTTAAGCGATCCATCAAGATAATAAAGAATTGAAGCTATCACAATAGGATTATTATAGCATAGAAGTTTCCAAGTCGGTAATAAAGAGTAAACTATTTTTAAACCATGACAAATTAAAATCATCATGTAATGTGCAACATTTATGATAGTACCATGATAGAAAAGGTACATATGATAGAAAATAATCAATATAATTAACACCATATCAAAAAATGGATTAAGACATTATTGACATACCAGTCTAATCATAAGTCCACCATAATACAACAATACAGCTGTTACAATGACCTTGTTACTAACCTTAAAATACTTGAATGTAAAATTCATATTTAAACAACTAACTAAATCGATTAGTCTGTTTGAGAAAATGGTGAAAAAGTACGTTCACGTAAATTAAAATAAAATTTTTCTCACAAACTTACCTCGTGTACTATAAATTACGTTGAAAAACATATTCTACTGCTAATCTAAATAAGCACTAAGCTTCAATCCAATCTCCAATAATTACAATCAAACCATAGTCTAAATGATGAAATCATCATATCTTATAAAAACCTATCTTTCCCATCAAACCCTAACTTTGGATTTTCCAAATCATGTAATCAAGTAAATTTGTGAGTGTTTGGGAAACATCCAAACCACAGTTTTAGAAGTTTTTTTTTCACAAATCGAGACAAAACTCTTCTCATATACTTATCTCGTAAATTGAAAAAATTATTTAAAAAAACTAACCTAAACACACACTTAAACTAATTAACCTTATAATCTAATACAAAATAATCCGTAGGAAACCTCTAACATTCAAAACCATAAAAAACTCTAACCCTAACGTTTTCCAATCTCCAAGATCCCAAAAACCAAAAAATCAAAGAGTGTAAAAAAGAAGTCTAGGTGTTGGGAAGCTTGGAAATGCACCAAATTAAAAGGTTGAAATTTAAACCCTTGCAAAGCCAAACATTACTCTTGGAATACTCCTTTCTCACACTTTTATTTTTATTTTCACTTAATACATTTGTTTTAATAGACAACATTTGGTGCTCTCATGCAAGGAAAGATCATATTTGACGTCATACATATGCTAGTTGGGAGGATCTTGTTCGGCCCCAACGCATTATATCCTTCGTGGGAAAGCTTCATCCAATTCTAGGTGATTTTAAACTAATTTTAATAAATTTTTATACTAATTAAGCTTAATCCTATCCTTGAAAGTTATCTTCAATCATACTTACTCATTATAAATGCTACAAATTGGAAAAATCGAGATGTTAATCATTTTAAGCCCTAAAATTAAAAAAATAAGGATGTTATAAGAGGTAAGCATAGGCGTTTTAGTTATATATGTATATATATTAAATATACTTTTATGTATTAATTTATTTACTGAAAAAGTAAAATTCAACCCTACATCAAGGATAAATAAATTTTTGTATATTTAATAACGACTTGACTCTTGTGTGCTGAGCCATTCTTAACTTAGTTTAAGTTACTTTAAAATTTTAGCATCTTTTACGTTGACTAATTTATAATTTAGGCTTGAGTTACTTATTTTTTTTCATATACATTGTTATACTATTTATAATTATAAATAATAAAAATTATTAATTTAATTTTTATTAATTCAATACTGATACGCTGACAATGAATAAATAAAATACATATGGTAAAAACACTTCTGAAATAAAAAGGCTTTAGAAAAAATTGGATTCAACGTACATAATATACAATTCGTTATGTTTTAGATGTGAACTCCTCACACAATTCATAGCAAATTAATATTGATAACGAGCAATATGACATACAAATTTTATATCCTATAGTGGACATCGAAACAAAGGCAAGACTAAAAAAAAGCAACTACTATACCAAAATATGGTTCAAATTATATATTTGTTAACTCTCTTACTATAATCAAACCTATAAATTATATAACCTATTTTTGTTTTCAAAAGATCAGAGTCAAAATAAAAAAAAAAATTAACTTGATTTTGACAGTACGCATTGTCAAACAACAAAAAGTATTATTAGAAGTTAGTCCTATTAAAAATAATTATCCTAAAATTATATTGTGGTTTTTAGCCAAATCAATAATTCCATTCATTAGTCATTACCCCAAATTATTGGCAGCACAGAATAGTAAGATGATAGATTGGTCCTTCAAATTGATGGGACACAAGAATCTTACAACAAAACATAATAGAACACACACAAGTGGTTTTTTTTCCTTCTTTGGTCTCACTGGTTAGAATATTAAAGTTTGGATTTTTCAAAATGGGCAAATGACTATTTTACAGCACAACAGGGATTAACGTTAAACTGATCAATGATTTTCTTATTAATTAAGCGATGAAAAATAGAGCAAGAAAAAAAAAGAATTTTTTAAAAAAAATATCTTTTAAACTTTAAAATCTCGTTGACAAAGTCGTTAATAGGATTAAAAATAATAGTAATATAATTAATAAATTATTTTATTTTTAAATTATCTATTTAGGATTTTAAAATTTAAATAATATTTTTTTAAAATTAAAAAAAAAGGGTTAATTTTTGAAACGATCCAATATATATTCTTGCAGGTAAAAGTTTCTGGTGCACCGGCCTGTAGCTAAGTTTAAAATTGGGGCAGTCACCATCGTCTCTCTCGCTCATAACTTTCTTACCCGAGAGGAAGATAGACAAAGATCTCACCCTCTACAAATATATATATATATATATATATATATATATATATATATATATAATATCATATACATATTCCTTTTCTCTCACATATCTCTTCCTCTGTGATACACAGCTTTCATTCGTTATATATATTTTATCTGCTTGAATCAACCGTAATTGCAAGCCAAAAAGAAAGGAGGAAAAAGAAAAAAAATAAAAAATAAAAGAGGGCCTCTCGCCCTCTCTGCCTATTATGCCTTCTCTCAGATCTTAGATTGTATCAATCTTTCATCTGGGTTGTCTTCATTTGGTGAGTTTTTTTCCTTTGCCAATCCTGTTTCTTCTCAATTCCATCCAAATGAGTTTCAGAGTTTGGCGTCGAACCTTTTTTTTCCGTATTCAATTTCGATGTTTTTCCATCGCTCTTGGAATTTTGGATTCTGGGGTTGATCGGTAACTGTTTGATGACAGGCCCGATGTTCCTGGATTCAATCATAGTATGATTGTTTCTCAGCTGACGTCTAGAATATCCCCTTTTTTTTTCTGTCAGTTCTTCGATTAACGTAGATTTAGTTTCCTTCCTTTTACTTTCCCTTCTGTTCATTCCACATTATGATGTTCTTTGTCCGATGCTGCCTGTTTGGATGAATTCATATTGTCTTGGGAGGTTCTGAAACGAATACGCTAATTATGAGTAAATGATTGGATCCAATCTGTTAATGCTGTTTCTATTTTTGGGATGCCTTTTCACTGGTTTTGGAGATGAAATATGCCGTTTTTTAGATTTTTTTTTTTTCAATTATTGAATTCTGCTTAGAAATGTAATTTTGTTGAATTGCAGAATGGGAATGGACCCTGGCAAGCTCTTCATTGGTGGAATTTCATGGGACACAAATGAAGAACGACTCAGACAGTACTTTCAGAATTTTGGAGATGTGGTGGAAGCAGTGATTATGAAGGATCGGACCACAGGGCGTGCTCGTGGTTTTGGATTTATTGTTTTCTCTGATCCTTCTGTTGCTGAACAAGTTGTTATGGAAAAGCATGTCATAGATGGTAGAACTGTAAGTTCTTATTTTCCATTTCTGTTCATTTAGTTTTGTCTCAAAACATCGTCCCTGCTAGAGCATCACTATTTCATTGCTGGCTGCTTTTCTGATAGAGCATCATTATGTCTCCAAATATAGAATCTGGGTTTGGGCTTGATTCTTTTAGTTTTATGATGCAAAATTGTTAGTGAAGTATTGAAATTGAGATCCGTCATTACATGTTCATGTCTGATGCAAGTTTAAATGTGGTGAATTATTATGGAAGATATTCCAGAAAGTGATTGGCAAGACAACAGTATATGCCAAGCTTGAATCAGAATATCTAAGCTTGGAATTTGGAATTTGAAGATCGTGTATTTTGCAACATTTGTGCAACAGGGAAGGGATTGGGTGTTATTCATGTTCTTGTGTCCCGGAAGGCCCGCTACAGCTGGATCTTCGTTAAAAATATGGCAGCCATATGATTTCTTGTTCAAGGCTGATCAGATGAGGTTCTGAATCATTTATTAAGAGATTAAAGGATACAGCTTGTCAATTTGATAGTTTCATGTGGATCGGGATTAAAGCTAATCGTTTTTGTGGGGATGGGGGAAGATTTTTAATGAACTGAATCTGTAAGAGGTTTAGTTTCTGATGAAACTCTTAAAGTTCATGCAAACACAAACTCTTTCTATCCAAAGTCTTGACTCATTGCTTTTCTAACTATTTATTAGTTTAGTCTATATTGAATATGATTCTCCATATGCAGGTTGAAGCAAAAAAGGCTGTCCCTAGGGATGATCAAAACATCTCTAACAGAAGCAACAGCAGCATTCATGGATCACCTGGTCCAACCCGCACGAAGAAGATATTTGTTGGAGGTCTTGCGTCCACAGTTACTGAGAGTGACTTCAAGAAGTACTTTGATCAATTTGGAACAATTACAGATGTAGTTGTGATGTATGACCATAACACTCAAAGACCAAGAGGTTTTGGATTCATCACCTATGACTCTGAGGAAGCAGTGGATAAGGTTCTGTATAAAACATTCCATGAACTGAACGGTAAGATGGTTGAGGTTAAGCGGGCTGTTCCGAAGGAATTATCCCCAGGTCCAAGTAGAGGCCAATTAGCTGGATATAATAACTATGGTTTAAATAGAGTTAGTGGCTTTTCTAATGGTTTCATTCAGGGATATAATCCTAGCTTGGTTGGGGGGCATGGACTTAGAGCAGACGGCAGATTTAGTCCTGTTTCTGTTGGTCGAAATGGATATCCTCCATTAAGTCCCAGTTATGGGTCAGGATTCAATCTTGAACCAGCATTTGGCCAAAATGCAAATTCAAACTTAACTTCTTCCCTTATGGTAGGACGAGCCTTGAACCCTTCATACAATGGAAATTCAAGCAGGTACCATAATGTCATGGGGTACACTGGGACAAGTGTAGGAAACAACTCAACAAACCAGAATTTGTGGGGGAATGAGAGTATTAGCTTCGCTAATAATCCTACGAATTCCAATGGTTTTCACGGGTATGGAAGTCAGAATTCAGGCATGGGTTCTTTTGGTAACATTGGAACACTATGGAGCTCCTCCCCTAGTGCTGATCAAGCCGGAACTGTTGGCTCTGGCTATGGTAAGGGCACTCTTAACTATGGCCCTGGAGATGTTAACTTTAGGTCAAAAGCTGTAGGATATGGAAAAGGTAGTAGTGATGCCATTGCTGAATCAGTGTCATCATATGCTCTATCCAATGGAAGTTTCGATGGGGCGTATAAAGACATCTACGAAGCTGGGTCATTTTTTGGTGACCACACCTGGAGATCGTCACCTTCAGAGCTAGAAGATACTGGTTCTCTTGGTTATGACCTTGGAACTGCTGTTTCAGATTTGATAAGCAAAAACTCTGGTGGCCACATTGGGGCTTATGCTGTTGCCAATAGACAATCAAATAGAGGTAAGTACTATGTGTTTGATATCAATGTATTTCAAAGTTCTTTACTTTTCATGGCATAGCTAAATTAATTCATGTTATAGAAGTGGGAACTTGATTTTGGCTCCAAGAGGCAAGTATACAATAGAAGTTCAACTTTGTTTTCTTTTTGTTCTTCTCATAGATTCTGCTTTGTTCTTTTAGTAATTAACACTAGAAAAGTCTATTTCTGTGATCCTAGTGATCTGGCATATTAGCCATTGGTTGAATGCTGGTTCTGAAGTGATATTTAACCATTTCAGGATACTAGCAACCTTTGCTTCATAATCACAATTTTCAAAACAAAGATTTTTAAGTTCAGACTTTATCAAACTTGCTGTGTATAGTGGAGATAGACTAGAGATAATTAAATGGAATCCGATTGAAAATTCAAATTGGTATAAGCTGTGTTTGTGCTGTTGGCTTGCTGTCACATTTTAATTCTTTATTATGTACGTGTTTCTTCTTATGAGTTTGAATAATGGCAAGAAGTTATTCACATTCTTATGAACTCATATTTTTATCCCTCAGGAATTGCTGCATAGGAAGATCAAGAGAAGGATGTGTAGATGTTACAGTGACCAAGAATGTCTGGTGCAGAGGATGACTGAACATGGAAAGCATGACTTGAGTTTTTCATTTTCTTCTGAGAGATACTTTTAGTTCTTCTAAAAACTTCATTAGAGCTAATTGGCTTGCCTTGTTGTCGAAGAAATCCCGAATACCAAAGCACTTTACAACAAAGTGCTTCACTTTCAAGGATTGAGCTTGAGTGAAACATAGGGTTTTCCTTTCTTTGGGGGTTCTGAGATGCATAATCTGAGGTTATGGAGCTTCTTGTTAGAATTTGCCATGAAGATGCTCATCTATCTCCATTGACAGAGCAATGCATAGAACTAGCAGACCTCTCTTTCTCTTCCATTTCTTTTTCTCCTTTTTTTTTTTCGCTTTTCAATCCTTTCTTCCATCTTCCTTCTCTCTCCTTTGGCTGTAGATTTGAGTCATTGTTGACAGTGGTGATCAGTATGTTATCTTGTTTTTCTTTTTCAGCTGTTCAGTGTTTTTGATTTCACAGACTGTAAGAAATACTTTGTTGATTTATCAGTGTGATATTATCAATGGATGTTCATCTGGGTTTCATAGAAGAACAAACTTGTTCATACATCTTTCTATAGTGTTATATTATAAGCTTCATTTACGAATTATGTTGAGTATGCACAATGTATGTGTCTGCCTCAAGAGTCAAGAATTTATGTATGATGTAAGTTATTTATTTATCTTTGAAACATGCCAGAAGATAAAGTTGTCGGAGAATATGATGTAACTAACATGATTTTTTTCTTAACCATTTACTTAAGGTTCCTTTTCTAACTACTTTTTGACCCTTTTTTTTTTTTTTTAAATGTTGAAATGGTCTAATGTTTGACTGAGGTGGGTTAACAACTTTCACATGTTTTGGGAAGCATAAGAAAAAACATGTACTTTCAAAATTAGTACTAGCAGCTCTTTTGCTTAAAAAAACAGAAAGAGAGAGGGGGGGGGGGATGAATTTTTCTCACATATGTGCTTAATATAAAATATGTTTTATTTATTTAATTAGATTAGATTAAAAAAATTAGTTAAATTAGTTTGTATGATATATATTTTCTAAAATACTCTAATTATCTTTTTTAATTCTCTAATTTCCTCTCTTCCTTGATTGTTGAAAGAGTATCAATAGGAATAAATTAGAAAAATATTGATAAAAATATATATATGTTTTATATTTAAAATAGGATAAACTCCTCAAATACATCATATATCAAGGATTGGAGGGAGTATGAACAAAGTTTTACAACATTTATGAATTAAAAGTTTCAAAGTAATCTGGATACCGTTTTTTTCTTCTTCAAAACGTATTTGGTTAAAAGGCTGATCTGTGTACTTAAGGAGTGATTCCTTCAATTTTGAATATGGCACCCATTGATTTTAAATAATTTATTAATATATTTTTCCCACTCGTCCATAAAACAATAACAACAACAATAACGTATGAAATTGATCTAGAAAAATATTTGTTGCAGTAGTAATTGTTTATCTTGATCCCCACAGGCACACACGCAAACACTATTGAACGGACTATTAAAAAATATCTAGGGTAAATATTCATTCGTTCTTATTTAAAGTAAAACTAATTTTTGAATTCATTAAGGTAACAGGTTGGACTTGTATATTTATCCATATCCAGTTATGACTTTTTTTTATTAAAGTAAATGGAAATCTAAATACCACATCTGATCCTAAATATAAGAGCTAGTTTATAAATGAAATTTGATTTTAAATATAATACATTTTTTCATTTTATCTCTTATATTTACCATTTTTCTCCAAACTAATTTATTTTATTTATAAACTGATATATAATCTAATGATACAAATAAGTATTTTAGACAAATGATGTAACATGTTATAATTGAGTAATTTATTTAGTTTTTTTAATCTATCTAAATTAATCAATTAGCTCTTATATTAAGAATTTAGGGTAGTTAGTAACAAACATGTTTTGCCAGAAAAAAAAATTAAAATGATTATTCCATTCATTACGTTATTTTTATGTGTATGTATATTTAAATATCGACTCAATAACATTAACTGTCAAGATGGCCGAGTTGGTCTAAGGCGCCAGTTTCAGGTACTGGTCCGAAAGGGCATGGGTTCGAATCCCATTCTTGACAAGCATTCTATTTTTCGTCAGTGACTAAAGAAGATGGGTTAGAGAAAAGGCTTTGCCAGAATGTCACTATTTCTATCTCTCAACATACAAAATCTCTTGCATTTCTCCACAGAGGACATGGACATCCAATTTAATTATTGCTGTTATATGTTCGTTTAATAAAAAGTACACTATGCAAAATCTTTCTACAATTCAGAAATATCTTCCAAAAATTTTACTTCACATACTATATTACTTGCAGCAAATTCATACCATAACCACTCATAAGAAAAAGCTTATCCAATCATTTGAGATAAGGTGCGAGTAAAAAAAGTCCAGAGTTTTAATCCATTGAAAATACATTCAATATTAATGCAGTAGATTACACGGAGGGTGCAATCAAATTACGTCAAGTTCTTCTTTTTAATAAAGTAGATTTACTTTGGATTAATGGAGCCACAGCCCACATGTGTTTTTGTTTTCTTTATATGGTTTGAAATTATATTGAATAAGATCAGGTCAAAAAAAAATTATATTGAATAAGTAAAAAGTGGACTAAACTTAAATCCATATTCAACCTTGATTCCAGTACAATGGAGTTGGACGATGACCCCAGCAAGCAAAAATGTTTAATTTATTTTGGCTTTAAAGAGAAGGGAAACTAGTACCAGCACCACTAACCAAAACAGATAGACCTTTAGATGCAAGCATCAATCAAAAATATGTACAGAAACACTTGATAACTTTTGAAGTGCATAATGATAGATAATTAAGATAAAGGCCACCGACACAAGTTTTATTCAAACTTGATGGATTTGAAAGTGCAACAATGAAGAGGAGGAAAACAAAGCATACCTGCTCCGCCAGCTATTTAGCTATTATTATACTCTTTCTATATAAGACATATTTGAAGATTAATATTGGTATTAAATATAAAACATATTTTTATATTTATCGATCTTTTCTTAATTTACTCCTATTTATGATTCCTTAATTATAATCAAAGAGAAAATGAAAGGAAAGAATTATGGAAGATGACTCGGGTGTTTTAGAAGATAAATTTCATATCAACTAACTTAATTAATTTTCTTAATCTAATCAAATTAAATAAATATATTTTATATTAAGGATAAAAGGGAGTTATTACCAGGGCAAGACAGAAAAGAAAATTGTACCATAGTTGTGGTGAGGTGCAGCCTCACTTCTTAAGAAAGAGAATAGGGAAAACAGATTAATTTTAAGTTCAAAGTGTCTTAAGGGACTGTGCATTCACCGATGTTATAAAGAATTTATGTATTTGGATTAGTTTTTAGAAAATAATTTTTATAGTTTATAAAATAAATATATAAAAATAAATTTTATTTCAATTTATTAAAAATAACTTCTAAAATCATAATTTAGGTGATTTTCAATGCAAAGATGAGGACAACCAAAACTTAGAAAATGAGGATAGTGATATAAGCTGACATGAGGCAAAGAGAGGGAGAGAGAATATGTCCAAAGATGATGTAATGTTGTGGTGGTGGGGTTGACCTGCTAGCTGTTTGGCTGTGATATACAGAAATAGCATTTTGCAAATGGCACTATGGATTTGATGGATGCTTTTGCAGCATGCATTGGGTAAAGTCCCTTTCACAATGCAGCTGTGTGGACCCTACTCCCCCATCATTTTATTCTTGTTCATGCATTCTCTTAATTAATCCACTGATAGATAGATGATACACACATGAGGTTGTATTAATTTAACATATCTATTTTGACTGCATCATTATTAGAGGTCTAACATCTATCAAAAGTTTCTCACTTTTACTCTATATCTCTTGTGGACTACTGGCCCGCCTTCATATCTTTAGACTATTCTATACCTTTGAACAAGCTGAGACCAGACAGATCAGGGTTTTCAGAAAACTCTGATTTTCTTTATGGCTCGACACTTTGGTCTTGGTTGCTTATCTCAGGCTTACCATCTACCTTCTCAACATTTTTGTCCAACAATTTTGCAAAGTCTTGAACTTTTTATGGTTATTTTGATTTCACATCTTTTATGATACAGAATTCTGCTGGGTCTGTAAACTGAAAGACGCACAATAATACTAACAAGGAATGCATGCTGGCTTCCTGATTTTGCCATTCTTATTTCTTCTGCTTTTACTGAAAATCATGACACGATTTTCAGGTTACCAATTATATATGTAGCAGAAGGCAATAATGAATCATAAAAGCGGTTACACAGATTGTGAGAATCTACAGCTGTTTTGATCGTACTCTTATTAACTAATACTACAGGAAGGCTGTACTTCAGGATTTCTCAAATCTTAACGATCACGTGGCGGTGTCCACAAGGTAAGATTCAATATTTACATTCCCAAACTTTTCCTAGCAAACAAGGAATAAAGAAATCGCCAGCACGAAAATAGATGTGTACTTCTGCAAAGACTGATATATCGTCAAGAACACACCACAAATTCAGGTGATTGTTAATGGGTTGTATCACGAGAAGTGAGAAATAATTCAAATGGACATAGAAAACATTTGTGAAGTGTCACAGTTATGAAATTGAAGTTCCATTTCGTCCAAGCAAAAAATTATGGACTAACAAACATATCCCATTTAGTACAAACACCACCTTCACTTTGGCAAAATAATAAGACATACAATCAGTAACCCTTTTACACAAAACTAGGGTCATCAAACATGATAGTTACCCAAATCTTATCGCATCAACCCAAACCCAGAGACAACCATGTAAATCGAGACAACATAACAAATTGAATAGGGGAAAGCAAAATACCAAAACCTAGCTAAATCCATACATCTAAGGGTCAGTCTACTGCCCGCTAGCTTCTTCTAGCTTCAACACACATCTAACTTTGCCACACTGTACAAATAATAAAAACCGCTATATATACAAAAACAAATTACATAGTATAATTACCTTCCTAGGCAGTAACTAATTCTCTAAGGACTTGAAGTGGATGCTTCTTGTCTTGATTCTCTCAAATACCCAAGGAGCGTTTCTGCCTGTAAAACCAAACAGAAACTTCAACAAAGATGGAAAAAGAATACGTCTGATCTCTAGGATTTAAATCAGCAAACATAGAGAAAGCATATTGGTGAAACAGAAAATTGCAGTAGACCAGCCAGTATAAGCCTATATTGTAAGAAGCAAAGTATCTCAAAATACAATAATATTGTAATGGTAAGTTGTCTCCAAATCCTGTAAAATTAACTCTTATCCAAGGCAAATCATCATGAGAAGATTACTTCTTCCTATTCAAAATTTGCTCGAATGATCGATGATTTTGCCACTGGCAAGAAAGCTATCTAGCAAACTATTTGTCTAAAGTCACCTTATAGCACTTGAAAGTAGACATTAATCCTAGTTTCTTACAACCGACACATGTAATCCTTATCATCATAGAAAGCTGAACAAACCCCCAAGGACTCAGAATATCACGATCGCACTATACATCCGGGGGGGCTATATTAGATTTCAATGAAACAAATACTGAATGCACACTAAAATTAATCAGGCTATGATCTTAATTAGTTGATGTTATTAGAAACTCACCTTGTGCTTAGCTTTAACACTTCCGGTCTGAGAAAGAGCAACCAGAGGGGGTATTCCACCCTCCCTTACAAGCAACCCTCTATTCCTCACACTGTCAGCACAAAGCTGTAGAAGTGTCAGAACAGAAAATTCCTTTCCCTTCACAGAGCCATCTTCAATCGCCTCAACAAGAGCAGCTATTCCGCCTTCTTCAACAATTGCTTCCTTCCCTTCCGGAATCGCGGCCAAGCTACTAAGTATCACCATTGCCTTCTCAGCCATACCCGTCCCTTGCTCTGCCACCATCTCCACAAGAGGCTTCACTGTTCCGGCGCTCACCGCCCTTTCCTTGTTTGGTTTTATAGAGCAGAGCTTATACAGCGTCGTCAGAGCGTCCTTCTTTCCCCTGCTGGAACCACTCAATAGCAGGGAAACAAGCGGTGGTATTGCCCCGCTAGCCCCAATGGAACTCTTATTTTCTTCAACCAACGCAAGGCTAAGAAGCGCACATGCGGCGTTCTGCTTCGAAGTCTCCGTTCCGGTTTTGAGCACATAAATCAGTGACTTAATAGCTCCTGCATTGGTAATTAGCATCTTGTTATCTTCGTGAAGCGAGAGATTCAGCAAGGCCGTGACGGCGTGTTCCTGCGTCCACGGATCACTGCAACGAAGCAGGGGGACCAAAGCGGGAACCGCACCAGACTCACCGATCAGAGCTCTATTATCCGCCCGATTCTTCGCCAGCAGCCTGAGCTTAGCCGCAGCAGATCGTTTCACAGCAACCGACTGTGACTGTAGCCCATCGATACAGATCTTCACCGTCGGCTGAAGATCCTCTGGCGAAATACTCTCAATAATCTCAGTAGAGAAATTCTCTCTCTGCAGGAACCCCAGGCACGGCTCCGGCTCCGGCTCCGGCTCCTTCTCCACATCACCACTGGCACCCTTCAGCACATTCTCCGGCGACGGCAAACTCGCCAGCCTCTGCAGCTCCCCAGAAATATCGCTGCTACAAGCCGAGAAATCACTGAAAGCTTGAGAAAGATCAAGCAACTCCTCCTCCGTAGCAGAAGATTTCGCAGATTTGTTGTTCTTCGATGCGAGCTCGCCAAGCCTGAGGTCGATGACCGAATCGGTCATGGTTTCAGACAGGCAAGTAGATTTCTCGGTGGCCGTGGTGAAGGAGCAGCTATGGTCATCCTGGAAGAAATTAGAGCGAATGGTTCGCATAGACCTTCCAGTGTGCCGCTGGATTCTGGATGAAGAATTGTTGGCGGAAGTGATAGTAGAGTAATAGCTTCGGGTTAAAGGGTAACGATTGGAATTGGAGTGAGAATCCTCCAGAGAAACCATTTTCGAAATCTGAGAAAGATATGGATGATTATTAAGCCTCTGATACAGATATTCTTCAAGAAATTTTCATAGCGAGGAAGAGAAAGTGAGTGAAGGCGAAGCGAGGTTGAAGAAGAACAATGGTCATCATCAGCGTGAAGCTTTATTATCAACGTCCTTTTTTAAAATAAAAAATAAAATAAAATAAAAGGCTGGTTTTTGCTGTGAGAGCAGGGTGCGTGCTGGGCTTTGGTATTCCGGTTACTCTACAATCACAGCGCCTCTGATTTTTAATTCGTCACAGGCAGTATTATGATCATCATCTGGGACCCACGGATTGGCAGACAAGATGGACGGACGAAGATGACCGCGGGGTGACGGGACAGCAATCTTACGGTATCGGAAGGTAAACTAACCTGACGCGATAATAGAAGATGGCCCGCCGGCATGGAAGGAAACGTCGTCGTTTTATGAAGTGTTCCAAGGACTCGAGCGAAATTACGTAAGAGTCCTCAAAGGGGAGTGGGTGAAAGAAGCGGAGACGAAGGTGCGGTGGGCCCCACCAGGGTGCTTTCATCTTTTTATTTTTTTTTGTGAGAATTATATTTAGATCCTATTTATAAAAAAAAATAAAAAATTTCTCTATTGACAATTTAAAAAGTGTGAATTGATAAGTTTTTAGATTTAACAACCTCATAAAACTAATTTTTATTTTTTCATTTTGAGCAGACCCAAATGTAATTCTCACCCTTTTTTTTTGGGGGGGGGGGTTGAAACGATTTCGTTGTTCTGAATTTACCTCTGGCTGTTTAGTGAGACACGAAGTTACAAGGGCCAGTGGGGGTTGGATGACGTGGAAAAGTTTGGTGCTGGGGGCTGCACGAAAAGAAGCAAATTGCAGTGGGAATAAGGGACACGTGTTGGATGTGCCAGAAGTCCCGCGTGTACTACGCTACAGGCTATAACGCCACCAGCAGCGCCGTCCCATCTGAATTATGGATCAAAAAGACAAATCATAATGGATGAAAGGATGGCTTAAAAACTGAGATGATTTTTTTGGGTATGTTTGGATAACTGTATTTTGTAATCGTGATTTATAGAATACGAGATAGTTTTTATGATTTATGAAGTATTTTTTATAGTCTATGAAATAAATATGTGAAAGATTTTTATCTCAATTTATATAAATCAGACTTAGATATAAATATAAGTTCAACCAAATAAACCTTTTACCACTGTGCAATTTATCTAGCAGAATGAACTGCTATTTTACCTTATATTTAAATGGATACAAAAATGAATGAAAAATAAAGAAAGAGGATACTTTAAATGAAAACTTCCTATAAAGTGGTAAAAAAATTCATTATTTTCGAAAGTTTTCTCTCTAACATGCTTTCTTTCCTAATTTTCTCTTTATCTAAATACGGAGTTAAGCAACGTTGAGGCTTCAATTTTTGGGTATTGAACTGTTGGCTTAGGAGCTTCCCCCTGCCATGGGACTATACTAAACCCAAATCCGTATTAGAACTAGCTTGGGAAGGAGGGTGAAAAAAGTAATGTAAACAACAAGCTTGTTTGTTTGGGCTTGACTTATTTTATAAATCCGATTTACGTAAATTGAGATAAATTTTCTTCACATATTTACTTTGTAAACCGTAAAAGTTACTTCGTATTCCGTGAATCACGATTTATAAGCATTTATAGAGCTTCCAAAAGCTAATCCAAACAAGCTAAAAATCCATAGGACCGGTCGGTTTGATTGGTTAAATGAGTGATCAATCAGTGATCTGGTTTGGTATAGGTATCGAACCGTGAACCAGTAAAAATCCATGGTTGAACCGATTGAATTTTTGTTACTTTTTTTTTATAAAATATATTTTTTTATTCCTCTAACTACTATCTCGCGTTATTTTTTAGGAAAAAATAAAAGTTTAAAGACGATGAAGAGAACAATAGGTAAAGAAATAACAAATCTAAAAAAAAATATTTTGAGGGATATAATAATTAATTAATTATAGAAAATAAGATATTATTGTATAAGTATAGGTATCATAACTAATTCTAATAGATTTTAAGCATTTTTTTCTAAAGGCGAAGGTGTAAAAGTACTCATTTACATATATTGCATGTGCGTCTGGTACTATATATAATCCTTGGGTGCAAAAATACACATGAACATTAAAAAGGGGGCAAAAATGCCAACGCCGTTAATGAAGGAAAACGGAGGTTAATTTATGGTTTTGTGGGGCTTACTTCAATAATGTTTAAATAATTATTTCAAGGGCAAAGGTGCAAAAATATACATGTACATATTCCACATGTGCGTTTAACACTATATACAATCATTGAGGTGTAAAAATACCTATGATCATTGAAAAAGGGACAAAAATGTCAGCTTTGTTAATGAAGGAAGATGTTCGTATATTAATTTCTAACTCCATTAATGCCAACTTCGTTAATTTTTAGTGTCGACCCGGTCCTAGACATTTTAACCGAGACTTTCCTGTCCCATACGGGACCGAAACCGGAAAAGGAACCAGGATCACCCTTAAGATCCCGGTCTCGGTTCCAGTCCCATTTTTTTTACCCTATAAATTAAATTATCATTTTATTTTTTTAATTTTTTTTACCCCATAAACTAAATTATCATTTAATAAGATGTGTATCAAATCTTTAGTTGGAGTTAAATCGCATATATTGTGATAATAATAATCCTAACTATATAGTATATAAAGATAATAATGATGATGATGATGATGATAAAGATAATGTTATTCTTCAACTCTAGATCAATGTGTGTAATTATTATGACCTTATTAATTGTTAAATAATTACTTTAAATAATATAATATAAAAAATTTAACTAATATAATGATTTTTTTAAGTTTATTTTTGTTAAAAAAAAGTCCGAATTTCCCCGTCACAGTTCTAGGAAAGTCCCGGTCCCGGTGATATCAGGACTTTCTTAGGACCGAGATCGGTTTTCAACTCTTAGCATCTAAACACCCCTAGGTTCTTGTTTGAAAAGGGGGGGAGAGGAGGGGTGAGAGGGAGAGGGCTGTGGGAAGAGAGAGGTCGAATGTTTTTTAAATAATTATTTAAAAATTATTAAAGTGAGCTCACAAAATCATAAATTAATAGACGTTTGCTTTTATTAATGGAGTTGACATTTTTGTCCCATTTTAAATGATCATAGATATTTTTGCACCTTAATGATTGTATATGGTGCGAGACACACATTTAGGATATGTATATAGGTATTTTCACACATTTGCCCTTAAAATAATTATTTAAAATTATTAAAGTGGGGCCCACAAAACCATAAAGTAACCTTCATTTGCATTCATTAACGGTGTTTGCATTTTAACCAAGAGTGCTCGTTTAAACTCATACAGAAAACATGAACAGATTTTCGACTTAAAGCATCGGCCACAACATTGGCCTTTCCAGGGTGATACTTTATTTCGAAATCATAATCTTTCAGAAACTCCATCCATCTACGTTGTCTATTATTCAGCTCCTTCTGGTCAACTAAATACTTCAAGCTCTTGTGGACAAAAAATAGGGTAAAAATGCAAACTCCATTCATTAACGGTGTTTGTATTTTTACCCTATTTTAAATGATTAAGAGCTCACTAAATACTTGTATATGGTGCTAAACGCACATATAAGATATGTAAATGAGTATTTTTGCACATTCACCATTTTTCTAAAGTTTTTTATTTTTATTTATAGAAGTTTAAATATATATATATATATAGTTATTAATAAATTATAATATTTTAATATGACTAATTCGACCACCGATTAGACCTCAATTATACTATTAACCTTTAAACATGTGTCCTAATTAATTTATTACCTGGTTCAATTTTTTATTCCTTAACAAAAAGCACAGTATGAGGGGGGAAAAGCACCGTCTGAGTATTTTAAGGTGGCTTTTGGCTTCTAGTGTCACCCATCAAAACATAAATTAAATGGACCTTTAATTTATTCTATCTTAAATTTATAAAAATTAAATTAAAAAAATCATTTTGACCGTCACTAATTCAAATGGACCCTTAATTTAAACCTGTTGAGTTCCCCGGTTGAGTGCCAAATGCGCAGGAAAAAAGTTAAGAAGACTTGAATGTGAAACGGAGTAGTAGAATAGTAGTTTTCTTACCGTTTACTTTATATGATTAGGACAGGCTTAGGCTTTTGGGCCGGACCCTAAGAATCTCTAGTGGTGGTCATCCATATCTTCTTGCACGTGCGGTGGTAGTGAGCTCTTAAAAGTGTAAAGCAACTGTGACCCTTACCTAGTACTAATAATAATGATTTTTTTCTTACACATCTTTAAAATCAGTTTTTTAATTTTAATTTATAATATATAAAATAAATATATAAAAAAATATTTATTTTGATTTATGTAAATAAGAGTTTTTAGAATGGTGTTCACACATACAGTATAATGATATGAAACTTCTTTTTATTTGATTCTATTTTGTAATTTTAAACTATTAGGACATGCTCTTTAATTAAAAACAATATTAATGATAAAGAGGTGGTAGCCTAAATAGCATCTCTAATTTTAATTAACTTCTTAATTTGTGCTAATTTTATTATTATGTGAAAACTACATGTTACTTTTCTTAAAGTAATATCTATATTTTTAACTATGATATTAAATGTGGGAAACAAAAGGAGTGAGAAGAAACGTGAAATTATTATGATAGTTTGAAAACAGTACTCGTATTAAAAAGAAAGTAACAAATAAAATTGGCATTTTTTATTTAGGATTAAAGTCGATCCTCATGTAATAGACTTGTATGGATAAACTAAATTACTAAACTTAGAACACAATCTTCCTTTTTTATACGAAATCTGAAATTAGTCATGGTTTCTAAGGCTCATAATCACCTGTGTGATTTTGATTTAGTTTGTAGCTAGATCCCATTATTACTACATTAAAAGGGTTATATAGATGCTTTTAGAAATAAGATCATTTAATTTTGTTGACTAAAAAATAGACAAATACAAAGTACAGAGACAAGTTTGAATATAATATTTTTACGTACAATTAGTGTACACCGCTCACCACTCAGGAAAATATTACAATATTACGGGCCACATGAGTACATTTTGGTATTATTTGTGACTGAAATATTCGTATATAATATAAATTATTTGATATCTCTTAAGGTGACCTCCTGAGTTGTCCACAACCCTACCTGCCATCCCTAAATATATCAAAATATTAGATTTAACAATTTTCTTTAGAAAAATAAAATATATGATATTTGTTATATATGTCATTATAATGGTAGTTATTCAATCCCAATACAACTAATTTAATTAATTGTAGTTTGAATTAATGGTCGATATATATCCTAACTGATGACCAAACCAAACAAGAAATCAAATTAAATTTGTACAAGACCCGCATGTTGCCAAATTGGAAACCATGATTAAATAAACTTCTGACTTCTGAGTCTCAAGTTATGAGAACATTAAGTTGTGTGTTATACCGACATATGTACCAATTCTCTACACATTTTCAGGGATATGTTTAGACTATAGAGTGTACGTACATGTTAAATTCGAAACAATTTCAACCAATAAGTCACTTTCCAAAGTTTGTTATCATACTTATAAGTCACATAATTGCACAGCTTTATTTTACCACTCATTTATTTTTGTGCAAACTTCATACTCTTGAGGACAGAGATAATGAGATTTAATATTTTTTTATTATTTCAATTAAATATATTAGAAGTAACAAAATTTTAAATTTAGGCTATCCATATTCAATTCCAACGTCATGACGCATGTTGGTGAAATAAATATTGATTTCACATTATTAACTATTGACTCATGATTTCTTTTAATTTTTTAAAGGTATGGTTGATGATTTTTTTTTTTTGGCCAATAGTTGATGATATTGTATTATATAAAACTACAATATAATTAAATCATCTTAATTCCCAAACGGAAACGTATACACATACAGAACGTTGGTAATAAGTGAGATCATAGATTATGACCTACAATAGAAAATTTAGACTCTCACCATGGAACACATATAATTGTAAGTTTGTAACATAAAGTGTACATATTTAAATACTAAAAATATATCAATACAACTTGATTCGTGAATTGACGCAATTTTGAGAGTTTTTTAATATAGCAGCCGAAAACTATTGGTGGTTCAAAATCGAACGTGATCGAGTACGACCAACAGATTAAATGACAATCATAATTAATTAAGTCAATTAATTAGCAATTTGAATGGGTTAGACCAACATGTTGTCGAAAATGAAATCATATAATACTCCTAATTACTAATCGTAGACAGTATAAAGTTTCAACATTTAGTAGGTTTCCTTCAATATTCGTTCAATGTTGAATCAATAATAAAATACGGTTTTCTTAAATATAATACAGATGCCGATGTGCCATCCTTATTAGGCAAAGTGACAATTAATGTAACATATGAAACGTTAATATATTACTTATTTATATCCCTCATTATTTTAAAGGAATAATAATAAAGTTGCTTAATCTCCAATCAATGAATACGAGTTGGACGTAATTATGTTGCTAGATACTTCCAAAACTAAGCAAAATTTAATATGTGTGGTTTGGGGATGAGTTTTAATTAGTTGAGCTAACTATAGTGTGATAGTGTACTCAATGATAACGCGTATTTGACCCACACACACAAAAAAAAATATATATATATATATATATATATATATATATATATATATATATTAGAGATATCTAATTAATTATAATGATGATGGAACAGAGAAGGAAATTAAATGGAAAGGTAGTATTTGTTTGGAGAAAGATAATAAAAGCAACCGCCACTAAAGAAAGATTACGGGTTATCCTTAAACTACACATGTTAACTTTTTTTTCCCACTAACGAGGATATTTTGATCATCCATGCTTAAGGTTAAGGGGCTAATTATGAGTATATGGGCACGATTACACTAATTAAAGCAATCTTCTTTGTGGGCACGCGTTGCTATTAAAAATGCTACACATGAAACTTATGGTGCCAATTGGAAGAAACCTATGAATCTTCCATGAGTTTATGGTGCACCTTGTGTTTAATCATAATTGTTTTGACTTATCTTTTAATTTGTTTATTTCCTTGTATGATATCCTCATGTTCTATCAATTTTTTTGTTGGAATTTTGAACAATAATTCCATGGGTTATGAATAAGAAGTAGGTTGGAAGAGAAGAGGGAAAAGGAAGGAGAAATATAGTGTGTGGACAAAAGTCCCACATTGGACAAATCAAGAGAAATAAGAGTGTATATAAGGCTCAACTTCTCACCTCTAAAATGGGCCCTTGGGCCAATCCACTTTTGTGGAGGAGGGAGGACATATATGGGCCTTGGTCTACCACACACGCGCGCGCGCCGGCTCGGTCGGTCGCGCGTGTGTGAGATTTAAAAATAATTTTTATTAAATTATTTTTTAGTTTGTCTGAACAATCGCGTTTTATTCCTTTATACCTCTTCGTGATTTTCTAAACAGTGTGGATATGTGACCGAATGACCGAACCAGTACATCTGTTTGTTCTGGTGCGTCTTCTGGTGTGTCCGGTTGCTCTGTTCTGATGTGTCTGTTCGCACGACACACCAGTTCGCAGCAAAGAGTCACCATTCGCTTCTGTTCGCTCCGTTCTGGTATGTCTGTTCGCACGACACACCAGTTCGCCAACAAAGAGGCACCATTCGCTTCTGTTCACTCCGTTTCGGTATGTCTGTTCGCACGACGCACCGGTTCGCCTCAAGAGTCGAGTCCATCTGATCAATTTCCTTCAACTATAAATAGGACGTGCTAGTGACAGGAAAAAACACTCAATCTCGAAACACTCCTCTCTTCTCATATACTGCATAGTGCATTCTCCAATCATCTCTACCTGTGCGGTTCTGAAAGTAATATCATTGTGTTCGTCCGGGCTTCAGACTGATAGTGCCATCATCCTGAAGACGCAATCCGTTCTATCCTGGGAGACAATTGTTCGAGAACCTTGGGCATCCGTATAGAGGGAACAAATTGTCTTAAGGAGACAACGTACGTTGGGCTCGGATTTTTCCAAAGTTCATTATTATTATTATTTTCGGCAGTCTTGTAAGTTCTTATACAGTATACATAAATTGTTCTGTGTTTATAAATTACGCCATCTTAGTTATACAAATTCTTATTGAATTTTCTACTTTATAAGTACTCAGAAACAACATCTTTTTTAGGAAAGACACATAATCTTTGGTTTTCAAAGTTTCTCTTGATTTACAATATTTGGTTTATATTCATTCGCTCCACTTTATAAGATACTTTAAATATGATTTATATATCAGAATTAAAAATATATATTAAATCCTATTAATTTAATTTTAAAATTAATATATCTTTTCAACTTTATCCATATTTAATATACACACACATTTTTAAGAAAATAATAACCCATGGGACAATAAATTGAAAGGAGAATTGTGTGTTTATATAATAAATTTTATGAGACAACTTATATTAAAAATAAAAAATATTCTTTCTAATAAATAGGATGGACCAAAGGAGCTGAGTATCCTTTAACTCTAGTTTACGTAGTTTAAAAATATCAAATAAATATTGATCAAATGCTTTAAATATGGTGCAAACTTTAAATAAAGTTTTATTTTTATGTTTTAAAACCATCTTTATTTGATGTATTCAAATTATAAGGACCATTTTTATTTATCTTTTGAAATTTTGAGAAGTAGATTAATGCTATGCCGATTAAAACTCATGGTCCAAAAGCTTTAACCATCATTTTTAACCATTATTATTAAAAATATTTTTAAAAAAATCATATTTTCACACAGTAGTATTAGAAATTGATTTTATGCAAATTGAATTTAAAGCTTTCATTTTAAATTTTGTGTTTATATATTTTCTGATTAATTATTTTTTTAGTGGGAGGAGGCCGAAGTAATCAAAATTGGGAAGAAAAATAAAACTAATTGGAATTATTATAACGGGTCTGCAGTCGGAATATAATCTAGAAGTCTAGACACATTGCAATTATGAAGTATGTGAATTATGAAATTGATGTCGCATTTGAAATGGACAATATACCAACCTCAAAGTTAATCAAGAAAAATAATAAGACACTAAAATCTCTATTTATTCATCTAAACATAATATTTATATTTAATATAAAATCTATAAGCAAAAAAATTGCACTATTTATAAATCAAAGATAATAGTGGTATTTATATACATGATGAGCACTTAAATATAATTTTTCAAAAAAGTGATTTAGAAAAACAACTCAAACAAACGAGTCCTGCTTTTTCCTAGATTGTTAATGAGAACTATACATATTTTTTTTCAAATTATATATGCAATTAGAAAAGTAAATTTTACTGCTTGTGACATGTAAGTGATGCGATTTACTAATAATTTTATTTTTATATACTCAGATAGGTGCGTTGATTAGCTCTAGGGAAAAGGAGGAAGTAGGGAAATTATCAAAATTGAGAAAAGAAAACGAAAGGAAACTATTGTAATGGGGGCTTCAGGAATATAATTACAAGTCTATAAAAAATGTTAATTATGAGGGATATGAAATGTGGAAAGGATGTGGCTTTTGAAATGGACAATAGAAGGTTGACCTACTAACCTCCCAAGTTAATTAAAAAACGAAAATATCCACATCCATATAAACCTAAAAATAATTTCTAAAGATAACATAAAATTTATAAAAAATCATATTCTCCTTTTTATAAATAATAAACTCTGATATATATATATATATATAAATATATGGGATTATCTTAAACATATTTATAAGAAACAACAACCTTTTGTATGGAGTAGTTATTAAAAATTTTCTTTTATACCCTCATAAGAATGAATATTTTCTAATGAAATTGATTAAAAATCACCGGTCAATTATTGAAAGAGGATAATTCATGGAAAATGTATTTTTTTAATATATTTATTAATTAAACCATCTTTAACTATATTTTTAATACTTCCGAATTGCACACCCATCATATTCGTAAAGGGTTAAATTTACAACTTTATAGAATTATGTTTAAGAAAAAGTTAAGAAATGTTTAGTGTTATTGAGTCAGAACCCCCTAATTAAAAATTTTAGTTATTACTATAAAAGAGACATGAAAAAGTATTTAACTATATATAATACCAACATCCTAATAATGAGAAGGACAACAAAAAGATGGGTGGGACCAATAGAGTAAATAGGGGTTGGCAAGGATATGAAGTGGAATTTAAAAGAGGGTTAGAAATGAAGTGGGTGATGTGTTATATGCACAAATGGAAGAGGTGATTGGTTGATTAGTTGTCCCATAATCAAGAAAAGAAACCGAAGTTTTTTTTCACCTAACCTTTTTCCACTCTTTTTGTTTCTTCTCATATTCCACTCTTCTAACTAATCTCCCCCATTTTCCCTCTCTGACTAGTTTTCAATGTTTATTACTTCCCTAATTGACTTTTTACTAACCTTTGCTTGTGTTTGGATGAGGCAGCATTTTCAAATCTTATTAGCCATTCATAAATTCTTCCCACTTTAACACATATGAGTCTAATCTTCTATATATCCTATATATTTTAGTAAAAACTTTTCTTGAAACTCATAATTAGATTTAAAAATACAAGTTTGTGCTGCCTGATTTTATATATTTTTTTTAAAAAAGGATGAAGGAGGAAGGGGAATTATTTTAATCATGTAAGTGACACAGGTTACATGAACTTTGAGAAATGAGTTGTATTATTCATAATTAATATATAAAAAATTAGTGAAAAGTCCCTAATTAAAAATTCTATTGACTATAAGTACCAGATATGCATTCATTTATAGAAGGTCTATAGGATTTCACATACAAAAAGTAGCGTGGGTATTTGAATTCAAGTTTTTCTGACTAATAAAATTTTTATAATAGATTTTTTTTTAACTTTTTCTTGATAAATAGTTATATAAAATTTGACCACAAAAAGATAGTTTTATAAATTTTACATACACACATATTATATGATTTTTTTTGTTGTTGATAAAATTGTTACTCTTAGACCAATTTTCAATACCCTTATAATGAATTCCAATTAAAAGACTGAGGGAATGTGAAGCATATTTGAAATATGACAAGTAAGATTTTTCTTTCAACAATGATGATAATAACATGTATGGTGGGAGTTGATTCAATATCTCAAACGTATGGTTCTCAAAATTTTGAAAACATAAAACTGAATCATGTAAAACTGTTCGAAATAGATGCATGGATCATTCAAATCTTGCGGCCTTAAAAACAATGAAAAAAGGAAAAATAAAGCAAGACACTATAGTAAGTATCACTTATTTAATAAGGACTATTCCGATGCAGTGCGAGCATTAGTCAATTAATGAATTAATTTATAATTAATGATTTCTCGTCAAAGTCGTGTATTAAAGAGTTGAAAAAGAAGGGGTGGCTAAATTAAATGGACAAAAGCAAATATTAGATAATGAAGACATGATCAAATATTAATATCTGGAAAGGCCCTTCTGCTTATGGCAACAGCCATATATATGTATATAAGGAAGATATAGATACTGAAAATGAAATATGAATGTAAACGACAAATAGTAGGTCGGAGAGAAAACACAAAAAAGAAGCTATCTCTCTCTGATACTTGTATTTGAATCATTCACAGAGATTTCAATTTGATAGTGATTACACGTTGGAGAGTATCCACACACACATATATATATGGTCCTGTGAGAAGGTAAAAGAAGAGACTGATTAAGGTAAGAAACATTCAATTTGCAACTTTGGTGGGGTCCCAAAATAATGATGCTTTCAGAAATGTGGTAATTTTTTCATGGGTTGATAACTTTATATATATATATATATATATATATATATATATATATATATATATATATATATATATATTTTGGAGGGCATTTTGTACAACACAACGCATGATCTCTATGTCAAGATATTTTAACTTGTGGGTAGAAATAATCACGTATTTGGATAGGGTTTCCATGTTTTGAAGTTTGACTCAATTTAAGTTAGCCAAATGTAAAAAGATGCTTTAATTTGGCTATAACTAATTAAAGTTTGATGGCCTATTTAATTTCAGACTTTGTAACAAGGAACAAAATATTACTTTTGGGACGAAGCGACTATTGAAGCGGCCTTATTAAATAGAGGCACAAACATGCTCTAAGAGTAGAGTTTCATGCAAAAGGAAACCAAATAAATCGGGTAGCCAACTTTATTTGGTAGAAACGTGTGTGCCAATAAACGAAAGGTGAGGGTTAGATTGTTGCTGACCCATACTTTGAATTAATAGGGGTAGAGATTATTTTTCTTTTGTTTTTTAATATAAGATATATTTATAGAGTTAATTTTGGTCATAATATAATATATGATTTTCATATTTGTCAATCTGTTCTTAATTTACCCTATTAATATTCCCTCAACAATAATAAAAAAGAATAAGAAATGAGAAAATTAAGAAAGAAAACTTGGGTGTTTTAAAAAGTATATGTCATATTAACTAATTCAACTAACTTCCTTAATCTAATCAAATTAAATGAATATATTTTATATTAAAACCCAAACAAAGTATTTAAATTTTTGTGTGTGAGATAGTCAAGCAACATATAGTGCGTGTTTTGATTAACAGTTGAAAAGTGACTTTTTTTTTTCAAATGGGCTTTTACAGAAGTCAGATTGAGAAAAAAAATCATATTGTAAATGTGATTTGTATTTTTATTGGCGGTGGCAGAAGTGACTTTTTTTAACCTTGAACCTGTTTGGATTAGCGTTTGAAAAACCCGTTTAGATGGAAAATGACTGAAAATGACATAAATTTTATTAAATACTACATATTTATATATTGTTATAATTGATATTAAAAAATGTAAAAAATTAAAATAAAAAATTTCAATAATTATTGAAAAAGAAGAAAAATACACTAAAGCATTTAATTAAGATCCCTCTTCTAAGGCTAATCTAAATTCCACAATTCATACTTAATAGTGATCAAGCATAAAGTAGACAACCAATACAAAATTAAGTAAACAAAATTAACAATAAGCACACATAAATGGTTCATATATGCTCAAATTCTCAAATTAGTTCATAGCTACCCTAGGTTTAAAGGAAAATCAGTCACACATAGCTTTAATTACAATCACGGCAACAACAAATAAATTCAGAGTCAAAGCCATATCGAGAATTAAACTAGAATAGGGAAAAATGAAGCATGAAAGAGCTTCTTCTAGTTTAGCTCACTACCAGAAGAGGATGCATAAAATCATGGCTTCAATGGCATCCTTACTCCTTGTTGCAATCTGGAAATTGATGAATAGAACTGTGAATAATAGTGCTGATGAAGATTCAAATTCCAGCTCCTCTGTTCTTGTAGCTCTTGTACAGATTCGTGATACTCATTCCATCCTCTGTCGGTTCTCTCTTGTTGCTCTGAGTTTCTGCTGGTTCACCAAAGGTTAGCCCTAATTAAGCTCCTCTCTGGTTCTAATTTACCTCCGGTGATGGTAACGTCGAAGTCACCGACGTGATTCTCAATCGCTCTTTAATGATGATATTGTTGGCTACTATCTATCCCGTGACTCTCCTCTCTGCTCTACTTCCATAAATGCTGCCATTATCGATCTCTCAAGCTTCGGGTTCAAGCTCCAGAAGCACATACCATCAGCTACTCCTCAGTCTCGAAAGTTTCTGTACTCTCCTCCCATCAGTGTCGGCTGCTCCCTCAGCTCTCAGCTTTCTATTCTAGTTACTCAAATGGATCACCGTGAAGCTCTCCTAACTTTTCCAAATCCTGTGGTTCCCAGCCGCCTAAAACCATCAGCTCCTTTAACTTGTAGCTGCTGCTCTCCAAAACCAGCCCGTGACCTCCATCTCCCGTCCAATCTCGGGTCCGTTTCAGCTTCTCCTCAGAAGACCTAAGTCCCTTGGTCAATTCGGGGGATCGCCGACTTCTTCCTGCCTCGACGAAGGTCAGACTTAATGGTACTCACGTCGTTCTTGCACGAACTGATGAAGAAGAGACAGGTAAACAAAACAACCACACTCTCAAGTTGGGACTAACCAACCGTTGGCGACCTCTTCGCACCTCCGACGAACCCTTCAACTTAACGGCGCCAATCGTGTTGAAGATCCAGCGATCCCTCGAATGCTCTCTGGCTCTGTGCGAGGAAGGAGACAGTTGAGACAAATAACGGTCTTTTGCGTTGAGGGAGAGAGCAGAGACGATAACGATAGAGCTGAGAGTGAGAATTAGGTGAGTTTTAAATAGGTAATAAATGCCCAAGCCAACGGTCCTGAAGCTCGGTGGAAAAGCTGAAAAAAGGAGCTTCTAACATAACTTCCTTTTTTTTTCCCAAAAGCTCATTAGGAGCTCACATGAAACCAAATAGGGTAGAATGTGTCAGATGGTCTTTTGGGCCCTGAGTTTTTTTCTCATTGAATGAGATCCCAAACAAACCCATATAGGATAGGGGAGAGAATCACCGGTACAAAAAACACTTTTAAGACCGGTTAAAAACGATATTTTAGACCAGTTCTGGATCAGGTCTTGATACAACCGGTCTAAAAAGTATTAAACTTGTTAGACCGGTTAAAAACCGGTCTAAAATATGAACTTTTAAGACCGGTTCTACAACAATCGGTCTTAAAGTTTAACTAAGGAACAAGTAGGGAAATTTCAACATAAAAAAATAACAATTTAAGACAGGTTCTATTAATAACCGGTCTTAAATATATATTTAAGACCGGTTATTAAGAGAACCGGTCTTAAAATTTTGTTTTGTTTTTTTTTTCGTTTTATTTGTTTCAATCTTACCCAGGCCAGTAAGCCATATTCAACAACATTCCCCCTGTCACATTACATACACATGCATATATGTATATATTGACAATCAGAAGCAGTGACAACAGCATTTTTATTTCTAGAAACTACCAATACACAATCCTCGACTCTCAACAATCAAAGAATGAACATTATGAAAAAAATCATTGAAAACAAACACATTCAATTCCAATGACTACCAATAACACATGATCAACTTATTCAATTCTCAGAAACAGTACAATATTTCTCATTATATGGAAAAAATTCGTAAGCTTTACAGAGAAATGAAAAAAGTGGAGGAAAATTGACAATAGTGATCCCTGCCTGAATCAACAGCCAACTAGTATCGCCAATATCCAAGAATTTGTCCTAAACATAGATATAAACCAAGTTAGATATATATGAAAACCATAAGTATTATTAGAACAACATAAATCGGATTCAAAAACTTACTAATCTTGTAAAAGCTCATAAATGAATTCAGCACAACAATTGCGGATGAAATCAATATCTTCTTCAGGAAAGGGATCAGCAAGATCAAACATCTGTATGTGTAACACCGAAGCCAAACAAAACATTAACTTACTAACTTAAAAACAATAAAGTAATACAAAATATTTGAAATATACATTTATTACCTCCTCGGTAAAGTCAGTCGTGTCTAGGCTGATAATATTGTAAATCTGCCTCAACATATAAAGACCACATAAGTTGGAGCCTGGTGGTTGCCTACGGGTCTGAAAAAGAACATGATATCATCAAAGCAAGCATAAAAGCATAGCTTATGAAACGCATCTTAAAGAAAACAAATATGTACTAACCTTTTGGCGTGATCCATGTAGGGTCTTTTAAGTCACGAACATGCCTACTACACTTAGCGTGTAGGAAAGTCCGCATAGCCCTATGATCAAAATCACAAAGATTACTTATTTTGCACACAAACTTTGCACACAAAAGGTAATAAAGTAAGAAAACTTACGAGTTCATGGTCTTCTTCAAGTCAGTCCCCGGTTTGAAGTGGAGGGAGCAGAGGAGGATCACTGTGTAACTAGCCTTACACAGAATAATCAATTGCCAATGATCCCTGAAAAAAAAAAGAGATGAATGTTAAGCAAATATAAAGCATTATATGTGATGTTTCGGAATATAAATTTGATGTTTCTTACCCATGCACATAAGGAACCAAGAAACAGTCAGTTTCTGTTTCACTGAGCCTCTGTGATAAATATCTATGTCTGATGGCAGAAGTGGTCCCTTTCTCCGTGGCATGAGCTGAGCACATGAATCCAAATTTAGCGCTCTGCCCAGAGGAAACCAACCTACGATTCATGTACCTACAAAAATGGAAGCACACAAATTAAGGTTACAGAGGGTAATTTTTAAGATATTTACTTCCAATTGAAGAAGATACTTACATCAAAAAAAGCTGGACAATCGCAATCGTAAGATTTTGTCTAAGAGCGACCATGGACATTAAATCATCCCTCTCAAGATAGCATGCCGCCCCTGACGGTCCAACAACTGAATCCATAGGCCAATTTTTAGTCGGGAAAGATGTATCAAATGCCATCAGAATCACTTGCTGCATCACATTCAGTGGTGGAGGCTGTGAAACTTCACGAGGGACAGGAGCTGGACTTAGGGTTCTGATCGGGGAATCCGAAGCTCCAACAGAAACAAGGTTCTTAGGCCATGATATGAAAGTACCCAAGACATTCGGCTCGATCGGTTTCCAGTATTGATCGAACTGGATCATTATCCTCTCCCCGGCAGACCGACTCAAGGAAACATCCCTCAACCGTGTGGCCGTCCTGCCCCTCCTTCTAGGCTGGTGACTCGGCTCACCCGATGACTGCCCCTGATTAACACTCTGAGGCTCGCTGTGCTGAGCAGTACGGTGCACCTGATCCTCTGCTATAGGAGGCACCTGATCCTCGGCTGTAGGATTCACCGGATCCGTCATTGTACTGTTAAGACAAATTGTTGAGTTAGTAAGTTATAAAATAGCTATATATTAAATATGCATATAAGTTATAACTGAATTCCCTAATACAGGTTGGCTCATTAGTATTGTTTGTAGATGCTTTTGGGGCATGACTTGTAGAGGCTATTACAGGTGATCTCTTGTCACTCGTGTGGTCACTTATCTACTTGAGTGACCTCCCTTCTCAACTCTCAATAACCTCGCAAGTGACTTGCTGAGATTACGCAAGTGAAGGGGAATCACTCAAGTGAAGGCTTAGCCACTCAAGTGATTTTGCCTCACTTTCCAATGTTTAGTGAGTGACTTGCAAAACTACTGAAAGTTGAAGATCATCACTCAAGTGAATTGCCTATCACTCGAGTGATCATCTAAGATCACTGAAGGATGAATATCTTCTGATTCAAGTTTCTTTCTAAATTCATTTTTTTGTCTCAAACATACTTTAAACTTTCAAAAATTTTCTTAACTCACTTGAATCACAAAGTATTCATTGTTTATCAAGATTAGTTATCATCAAAACATATTTGAGAACTAACACTTATGGAGTTCAACATAGGGTGGGGCTTGTGAGCTAAGTTTCTAATCAACCCTTAATTGTTTCTGTCCCGAGTCTCAGGTTATTGTTGTCACATCCCAAGAATTTAAGGGTGATAAGCAAGGAATGCGAGGGGACTCACATTCTTAAAGCTTTAAAACACATATAAACAAACGCCTCACCAAATAATTTCAATAATATTGAATATGAATACATTATTTCTAACTCATATATAATATATCTCTTGCAATCAAAATATTAAGTGATTGATAGAGATTTCAATAGAGTCTCTTATGCAAGTCAGAATTTCCAAAATTTCTACTATAGCATGCAAGTTCATTATAGTACACGGAGCTTTGCTCCACAAAAACATATATAGATGCCTACTACTTGACTAATTAAAGAAGGTGGGGATCCTACCAATAACAATGTGAGATAAAGGCTTGAGGCAGGGGAAATTACCTGTTTGACGTAACTTGGACCGTGGCTTGAGGCGCAGGAGGAGAGGGGCAGCAGTGGCTGGAAAACACGCCGGAGTGAGATAAAGGCTGGAGAAATAAGATGCTCAACCGCCCTTCACGATGGTACTCACGGTGACTTCTTCGCAGCAACGACAAGTACGAATGGAGAAGGAGGGAGTTTCAAACGCCGACAACAGAATATGGGAAAGAAGGTGGAAGCGGCGGCGGCGACTGGAAGGGTGGCAAGAGAATACGGCGGAATATCACCTACTGCGTTGGAAGTGAGCAATTCACAGCGGTGGAAGCAGAGGGGAAAGTGAAACGTAACTGATGAAATGAACTTTCGCAGCCGTTCTAGGTGTGAAAATTAGAATTTTAAGATCGTTTATCTAAATAACCGGTCTTACTAATTACTTTTAAGACCGGTTATATAAATAACCGGTCTTAAATTATTGATCTTTAAGACCGGTTGTTAAAATAACCGGTCTTAATAATAAAGTGATTTTTTTATTCATTTTAATAATTTGTTTTTAAGACCGGTTATTTAAATAACCGGTCTTAAATTATTGACTTTTAAGACCGGTTATTCAGAAAATCGGTCTTAATAATATCGTGATTTTTTATTCATTTTAATAATTTGTTTTCAGACCGGTTGTTTAAATAATCGGTCTTAAATGATTGACTTTTAAGACTGTTTATTTAAACAACCGGTCTTAATGTGTTTTTGAGACCGGTTGTTTGTATAAGCGGTCTAAATAAGATTTTTTAGACCGGTTTTTTAGACAACCGGTCTAAAAAATTATTTTTAATTACGGAATTGCCACCATGTGTTTCTTTTAGATCTTATCCGCAATAACCGGTCTTACTAATTACTTTTAAGACCGGTTATATAAATAACCGGTCTTAAATTATTGATCTTTAAGACCGGTTGTTAAAATAACCGGTCTTAATAATAAAGTGATTTTTTTATTCATTTTAATAATTTGTTTTTAAGACCGGTTATTTAAATAACCGGTCTTAAATTATTGACTTTTAAGACCGGTTATTTAGAAAATCGGTCTTAATAATATCGTGATTTTTTATTTATTTTAATAATTTGTTTTCAGACCGGTTGTTTAAATAATCGGTCTTAAATGATTGACTTTTAAGACCGGTTATTTAAACAACCGGTCTTAATGTGTTTTTGAGACCGGTTGTTTGTATAAGCGGTCTAAATAAGATTTTTTAGACCGGTTTTTTAGACAACCGGTCTAAAAAATTGTTTTTAATTACGGAATTGCCACCATGTGTTTCTTTTAGATCTTATCCGCAATAACCGGTCTTACTAATTACTTTTAAGACCGGTTATATAAATAACCGGTCTTAAATTATTGATCTTTAAGACCGGTTGTTAAAATAACCGGTCTTAATAATAAAGTGATTTTTTTATTCATTTTAATAATTTGTTTTTAAGACCGGTTATTTAAATAACCGGTCTTAAATTATTGACTTTTAAGACCGGTTATTCAGAAAATCGGTCTTAATAATATCGTGATTTTTTATTCATTTTAATAATTTGTTTTCAGACCGGTTGTTTAAATAATCGGTCTTAAATGATTGACTTTTAAGACTGTTTATTTAAACAACCGGTCTTAATGTGTTTTTGAGACCGGTTGTTTGTATAAGCGGTCTAAATAAGATTTTTTAGACCGGTTTTTTAGACAACCGGTCTAAAAAATTATTTTTAATTACGGAATTGCCACCATGTGTTTCTTTTAGATCTTATCCGCAATAACCGGTCTTACTAATTACTTTTAAGACCGGTTATATAAATAACCGGTCTTAAATTATTGATCTTTAAGACCGGTTGTTAAAATAACCGGTCTTAATAATAAAGTGATTTTTTTATTCATTTTAATAATTTGTTTTTAAGACCGGTTATTTAAATAACCGGTCTTAAATTATTGACTTTTAAGACCGGTTATTTAGAAAATCGGTCTTAATAATATCGTGATTTTTTATTCATTTTAATAATTTGTTTTCAGACCGGTTGTTTAAATAATCGGTCTTAAATGATTGACTTTTAAGACCGGTTATTTAAACAACCGGTCTTAATGTGTTTTTGAGACCGGTTGTTTGTATAAGCGGTCTAAATAAGATTTTTTAGACCGGTTTTTTAGACAACCGGTCTAAAAAATTGTTTTTAATTACGGAATTGCCACCATGTGTTTCTTTAGACCTTATCCGCAATAACCGATCTAAATAATATGGTCTAAAAATACTATTTTACACTAGTGAATGAGATATGTATGTGTTACCATGCCTTGTAAATACGCCACAACAAAATCTGTGTTACGGAAGTGATGGTGACCAAGGTAGTGAGACCAAATCAATTATTCAAACCGAGGTAATGATTTAAGGATTAATGGTTTAATTGTAATTAAAGTGGAGTTAATCTAATTCTGATTAAATATGCATAATTTAATTAAAAATAAATCTGGTTAATAATCCACTCAAAATTATAAAGCCAATCAGCTAAGAAACTGATTCACCGATTTACTAATCTAAGTCAATAACAACAATGACATTGGGAACCCACATTATCTCCAATAATCTGAGTTGGTGGCCTCCACTCCATTGCTTCCTAGTCCCTACTTCAATACGCATCTCGCCTTCCTCATGTGGCAACCACTTTTTTTTTAAAAAAAAAATATCAACATTGATAAGGAAAAATTACTATGAGGTTCTAAAAATATGTAATCACCAAAAAAAAAAAAATCTCACAACAAGTGCTGTATGCATGATCTACAATTCATTATATTTTCGAATTATAAACACTACCACTAATTTTATGCCATTCAATTTACAGAACCTATTTAATGAATGCACATACTCTGAGATAGATGGTTGTCAAGATCTTTTAATTTATTACCTTTTTTGAAGAGGGAGTCAAGCAAGATTACTGAACTTAATTAATAGTAATTACCTTTTTATAAAAACATTATTTGTGGTTAACAAACCTCTTTAATTTGAAAATGCAAAGGGGTTTGAATTTGTTGATTGGCTAGAAGAACAATGAGGGAAGACGACAGAAAAATCCAAAACCCAAGATTTGTACAATAATAGAGGGTTGAAATTGCATTTAACGTTTTGCATAAAATTAAGAAATTAAGTATTTGTTTGAAATAATGGTTGGAGTCTTTCAAATCAATTTTTCTATCGTGATTTATGGTATACGAGGTAAGTATGTAAGAAGAGTGATGTATCGACTTATATGCAAAAATATTTATAAGCTTTTCAAAAACTTACTTAAACATGCACTAAACCTTATTACTTCTCAGTTCTTATGTTTTGTTGGAAAAAAAAGAATATAAAACCAACAATTGAAAATTTAATTGGTGCCCTACATGGAATTATATGTATTGAGGATATGCTATATTCTTTCTGGTCCTTTGAACTCAATGCCTTATAATTTAATTTAATTTTTTGAAAAGAAAAAAGTATTCCGCATCTTAGAAATTAAATGAAATTAGTAGTAAAGTTTCAAAGTTCCTGGCAGTACATGTTCTCTATAACATGTGCCTTATTGCTTTTAGTACTAGTCTGTATTAGCCATAAAAACTACATTTATAATATAATTTATAATGTAAGAGGTAAGTATGTGAGATGTGTTTTATTTTGATTTATTTAAAAATGTTTCTCAAACGTTAACTCAAACAGACTCTTAGATTTTATGCCATGCTAGACAACAAAACTCCATGTGTTGTGGTGCCTTCTAAATAAAGAGGTGTTATATATATATATATACACACACACACACAAGTTTTAAGGGCAAGTTATGAAACGTGTAAAGATATAATGTCTCCTAAATTCATTTCCAAAACTTGGATGATGAGTTGAAACTTTATTTTTAAATATTTATATATTTTTGCATGTGAGGTTCAGAAAATTTAGAAAATCCCTAGATATTCAAAGATACAATTACACACACACACACATAACACATTCTCTGAGCAAAAAAAGATCAGCAAAAATATCTGCAAACCGAAATTAAAATTAATATATAAAATATAATTGTTTAGGTGGTACATTTTCTTGATTGGTTAGGTATATTTGTTTCCTATGTTACACTTAAATTTAAAGAAAGAGTTAATTCAATTTTAGTATAGATTGAATGAAATGGTATTAAACATCAGATGTTTAAGATCTTAGTGAAAAGGGTTTTTAGGTTAAATTTGAGTGAGTATGAATGGGGAAAAAAAAAAGGAGAGAGAGAGAGAGAAATATCTCAAATGAGACCGATATTAATGTTTGAATATGATTCAGTCAGAAAATTTTATAAAATAGTTAATTATTGAATAAATACGTGTGCCCTCCATTTGCTTTCCTTTATGAGAGTAACGTGCCTTTAATTGAAACTTGAAAGCCTTCTTCCCATCAAACGTTCTTTCGATCACAAACAAATGAACAATGATTGTTCTCTACCATGACTGCCTTGGCTCCACCAGCCCCACTCACGCCATACCTGTATCTCAGAAAATTATTTCTACTGTTAATAAAAAAAATTTGCTTATTCGAAAGAATATTGATATACTACCTCCAACATGTGATTTTTAAAAAAAATTAATTAAATTATTTTAAAATATTTATATTTATATATTTTTTAAAAAAACTAATTTGTTTAACTTATAAACTTATATATAATCTAATAACACACAACATAGAATACGATTAAGTAACTTATTTAGCTTTTTTAACCTTTATAACAAAAAAGTCAACTATGACTTATATTTAAAAACGGAAGGAGTAATATTTATTAGGTTGGTATTATAAGTACTCCCTCCGGTCTTAAATATAAGACAAAATTAACTTTTTTTGAAGATATTAAGGAAGTTAATTAAATTAATTTAAAATATTTATATTTATTTATTTTTTCAAACTATTTTGCTTAATATATAATCTAATAATACACAACATATGATATGATTAAATATTTTATTTAATTTTTTTAAAAAAAGAACTCTGTTGTGTATTTAAGACAGGGGGACTAATCTTTAGTAGTAGAATTGACATAGGATAAGGTTTATGTGAGCTGAACAAGTGTTACTCACGCTAATATAAAGATTTTAGTTAGTTTACATGTTTTGGGGAAAAAGAAAGGGTAAAGGGGCAAAAATACCCTTATGTTTTTCATAAAAGTGCACCCAGCACCAAATGTTTTCATTGGGAGTATAAATGCCCATCAACATTTTAAAATGGAGCTAAAATGCCTATCCATCTGCCACATCATCATTTTTTTGGGGGAAAATAACCATTTTGCCCTACAATTTTGTGAAATTTTGTAATTTTACCCTTAATAATTGTGTGATACTTTTAAATTAGTAAATGACCTCCAAAAATTCTGAAATTTTTCAGAATAAAAGTAGACATGATAAGATTTAATTTGATAGGTCAAATGAAATTTTATTTGGTCAAAATGACCATTTTGCCCTTACAATTTTCGCAATATTTGAAAATTGGCAGATTTGTCACCAAACTTTAAAAATTCATATCTAATTGTATAGATATCCAATTGGGGTGGTTCTAAAGCCTATGTGACCCTTATTAAGTCTAGTTTTATCAAAAAATATAAATTTTAGCCAATAAGAACCTCAAAATTCCCATAATTTTTATTTTTGAAGTCTGCTCCAGAAAAATGTTAAATTCACTGGGCAAAATTCAAAACTTCATTTCTCCTTGTATACAACTCCAAAAATTCCATTCGACCTATCAAATTAAAGCTTATCATGTCTACTTTTATTCTGAAAAATTTCAGAATTTTTGGAGGTCATTTACTAATTTAATAGTTTCACACAATCTGACTGACTCAACAGAAAATCACATTAACAACAACTTCAACTTGTGCCAGCGAATTTAACAAGGAGAAATGAATTTTTGAATTTGGCCTAGCGAATTTAACATTTTTCTGGAGCAGACTTCAAAAATAAAAATTCTGGGAATTTTGAGGTTCTTATTGGCTAAAATTTATATTTTTCCATAAAAATAGACGTAATAAGGGTCACATAGGCTTTGGAACCACCCCAATTGGATATCTATACAATTAGATATGAATTTTTAAAGTTTGGTGACAAATCTGCCAATTTTCAAGTATTGCGAAAATTGTAAGGGTAAAATGGTCATTTTGACCAAATAAAATTCCATTTGACCTATCAAATTAAATCTTATCATGTCTACTTTTATTCTGAAAAATTTCAGAATTTTTGGAGGTCATTTACTAATTTAAAAGTATCACACAATTATTAAGGGTAAAATTACAAAATTTCATAAAATTGTAGGGCAAAATGGTTATTTTCCCCCAGAAAAATGATGATGTGGCAGATGGATAGGCATTTTAGCTCCATTTTAAAATGTTGATGGGCATTTATGCTCCCAGTAAAAACATTTGGTGCTGGGTGCACTTTTCTGAAAAACATAAGGGTATTTTTGCCCCTTTGCCCAAAAAGAAATGAAGAAGAGAGTGATAAAGGAGTGACGGAATATATACATGAGAAGGCCTAATAAGTTGGGAAGCATATGAAGATGGGCCTACTTCTTCCTCTTCCCTATCATCACCAAGGGACATATAATGATGGCGGAGATTACAAATAGATCGAACTTATCATCTTTTATTTATAAAAGAGCTTTCGTGTCACTGGGTTACAGAGCAATTTGTAAAGATAATTAGACTTTGAGAGGAGGGAATAGACCTTCCCTATATTGAGAGAGAAATATCATAGGTTTTGTATATTGCGTGGGTAAAGGATATGCTTTCCTTTATTTCTATTTTACTCTGTTACTTTTTATGTATCTATAGAATTAAATAAAAAAATTTCCTTCAAAATAAAATTTATGTGACACTCTGTTTAAAAAATCATTATTATTAAACCATATATATAACTAAAAGATGCCATACTAACAAATTTGAGATTATATTGAGGATAAATTGGGGGAAATGACCAACACTTGAAGATCACTGTGGATTCAAAATATGTAATAAACCATAAGAAACCAAGAATATGCATTGAAGATTATAACCAAATCACCTTAAAAGACCATCAATACTTGGTACCAGCTTCAGGCCTAAATGTAGGATTTGGTTTGACTACGAACCAAATAAACTATTTAGTCATTTTTCCTAATTCTGCCTTCTTTTTTCACTGTGTAGGATTACATGGTGGGGTCCATGGGACCAAAGAGACGACGTGAACAGTGCCCCAAGGATCATCCATAGAGCATGAAACCTTGTTTCTTTTATTCTATGGGTCATTGGGCCACATCCCACTTAACAATATAAATATTTTTCTTTTAAATGGACATCATATGACAAGTTTCTCCTCACCATCTCTCTGGTCCAAACTCTCTTCACAAAAATATTGCCCATCGTCATTGGTTCGGCCCTTCAAGCTGCGGTTCGTTTTTATTTTATCTTTTTTTTTTCTTATGGGAGGTTTTAAAAAAAAACTGGGGGGAAAGGCTCAGTCGGATTTTTTTTTTTTTTTTTGGTAAAAAGGAGCTAAATCAAAGTATCAAGTCCTTGGCAACATAGGTTGGTGCAAGTGGTAAGAGATTTGTATTCTCTTAAATGCTCTAGTCCCAAATTTGATCCTTGGAGCGGCGTGTATGGAGAAAATTCTTTTGGGAGGGTCGCCCTCATCTTGGGCCCAATAAAATTTGAGGGATTAGTCATCGGACTTGCTCAGATGGATACCTTGCAGTAGCCAAAACAAAAACAAAAAAGGTATCAAGTCCTTGTCGCTAATAAAATTTTTCATGGGGACTTCTCTTAATTTTTCATTTTGGGTTAATATAACTTTTGGTTTCTAAAGTTTCGCTCGATTTTGGTTTTGTTCCCTCAAGTTTGAAATTGGTGTTTTTGATCCCTTAAGTTTATTACGTTTATCACAGTTAGTTCCTCAAGTTTATCACATCTTGGGCCCAATAATACTTGAGGGATTAGTCATCAGGCTCGCTCTGATGGATACCATGCAGTAGCCAAAAAAAAAAAAAGTATCAAGTCCTTATCACTAATAAAATTTTTCATGGGGACTTCTCTTAATTTTTCATTTTGGGTTAATATAACTTTTGGTCTTTGAAGTTTGGCTCGATTTTGGTTTTGTTTCCTCAAGTTTGAAATCGATGTTTTTAGTTCCTCAAATTTGAAATTGGTGGCTTTGGTTCCTCAAGTTTACTCCGTTTATAACTGTTGGTCCCTCGAGTTTAAAGTAATATATCAAGTTCTTTTCAAATTTGAGGGACCAATAGTTACAAAAGAAATAAACTTGAGGGACTAAAACCACCAATTTCAAACTTAAAGAATCAAAACCAAAATCAAATTAAACTTCAGAAACCAAATGTTATTTTATCCCTTTCATTTTTCATTACATTGGGTTTATAAAATTGTATTACCTCTAGTTCTTAATATAAAAAATTGTTAAGGATTGTATTTGATTTTAAATACAATACCTCAATTAATTTTGTCTTTCAAATTTATAATTTTTCTTAAAATTTTCCTATTGTTGGCACATATTAAGGATATTCTATCCAAAGATCACCATGATAAAAGGTGATATTTAAAGAAAAACAACCTATGTTCCAAATAACTAATATATATAATTTTCTAATCTATCTAAATTAGTCAATTAGTTCTTATTTTAAAAATTAGAGCCAGTAATGGAATTAAAATCCGGCAAGTTGATGTCAGCCACAAACCTTGAGTTGATGGTAGCATTTTGGCAAATCAGCAGTACTATCATAGGCTAAGATAGCGATCATGGTGTCTTTGAGCAACTTCCATTTTCAATAATAATGGGAGATGGAAGGTGCTAAAGGAAAATAGGACTTTGATGTATTGTTCTGGGATATTTTCGGTATGAATTGATGTATTCAGTATTTTCACTTTTAAAACAGAAAAACCCCCCAAGAAAAAGCCTTGTGAACATGGACAAGTGACGATAAGACGATGAAAAACAAATTAAAAGGGTTAACATATAATTCTACTGATTAACCCTTACGCTGTTTCCCAATTTATTGCACTATTGACTTAGTTTCAAACTTGTGGTTTTCAAAACGAAAACAAAATGCTTCTCAATTTGCAAATCAAGAATCATTATCTTATTTTGTATTGTCAGGTTATCCCTAAAAACCACTTCAATTTGCAATTTTCACAGTCTTCTATTAGGATTTCTTATAAAAATAAGTGAATCTGCAAATTTGAGGCTCCACCTTGTATAATTAAATGCTTCTCATTGATAATTTTAAGATTATATGTGTGGGGGGAAAATCAAAAACAGATTCTTTATCGTCGTTAAGGCTCCTATCAATGGAAATATTTTTATCAAATGGTAACCAATGACAAACACATATATTTCTTTACTTTTTAGTAACTAATGTTATGTTTTTAGGAGCTTTAATTGATTAATTGAGCATCATTTAATGTAATTGTGAAACTTTTCCTTCAAATCTACTTCCTGCGCTATGTGAGGTGAAGAAGTATTATTAATGACTTAGTGTTGATATATACATATCCTATTTGATCTTAAAGATATGATTTTATCCTTATTTCTTTTAACTTTCACCATCTACTTGGTCATCAATAATAATACCAACACCATTCCTTATACTTAATTTTTGCATGTACCCAAGTCTGAAATCTATAATCTCTTTAGACTTATCTCCAATCGATGTAGCTTTTGAAGTCACGAGATTGTATTGTTTTTATTTATTATAAGTTCATAACTCCCACCACTTCCATGTATTTGCAAAACAAAATCGCAATATTCTAAGGGCTAAAACAAATAACTACGCACAATACACTACTTCTAAGCAATTTCTTATATAATTGGCACAAATTATTTGTTGGTTCAGGTTGATGACAAATTTGTTAGAATTTTAGGTTGGTTGCTGGGGCATAACTTTCTTTATCAATGTGTAGGATTGGGTGTGAAAGCTAGAATTGGTTTAAACGACTGGAATTACTCGCCACCCAAAGTGAGAGGAATCGTATTGATACGGACATTTCATTCTGAAAATCATCTAGAAGGATATAACATCATTCCAATTTTTATTTTTTGACCTGAAATTATTCCTTATGTTAACAGAATCAACATAATTATTAATATAACATTTATAATAAACTGCCACGTTCTTTTTTACAGTTATATTTTGTAAAGGAAGCCGTGCGTGAGTAGGATTCAGATATGTGAAAAGAAAGACGTCTCACGTAATATTACAATAAATAATGAGAAAAATAATTGGTCTAGATTGGTGTGAGCCATCAATATAAAATATATAAATGCTATTCCTTAATATAATATATATTTAAGTGTGATGAAGAAAAAGAGAGTTACGTGTTTCAAGGAGCTGGGGGATTGAAGGATCAGGGAAGGAGTTTTTTTTTTCCTTTCAAAAAAGAAGTGAATGAGGAAGAGAGATAGATGATGAGGTGTGATACTGCATATGAGAAATTCTTATATAAGTCAGGTGTATCATATCATTTGTGCGCTATCTAATAAATTCTATGTGGGAGGGAGAGGGAAGATTGGAAAGACATTCTCAAATGACATAAATGAGGAAAGAGAAGAAAAATTAAACACGTAAGATTTAATAAGATTGATATTGTATGATTTTATTGAGTAGCGCATATATAATATGCACCTGGTTCATGCAATAATTTCTACCTGCATATTGCGTTCATTAACATGGATGATGAGGTGGCATGCCATGTAGAATATTTGACTAATTTAACATTAAATGATAGCCAAGCAAAATTGTTACATTTTGTAAACTTTTAGGGTGAAATTGTTCCTAAAAAGACTTTCGGATACCCAGTACTCTTCAGTGAACACTTCTACAACAAAAATGGACCTTATCCTATAATAAACTGTACCATTGTTATTTTTCTTTTTCTTTTTTTGAAAATTCAGTATAGGTGATTGTGAGCATTAAATGGGGACTCAGTATACGATTTTCAACTTAATTATTCATTATCTACAGTTTTTTTATTAAATTTATAACTAAGTAAAGGTATTATATTTGAATCGTCTATTACCCTTACAAAAACAAAAGAAAAATAGCAGGTGAGTCCCCTATGGTGGCGTTTAAAGGTCAGAACGTTTGAAGTAGTGTGACCTACTTCCACACGTTATTAGTTAAAGTCTTCAACTTCACACTCCGTCCTACGCAATTTGCTCAGCATATCAAACAAGCTCTCTACCACATCTATTTTTGTGATATCAAAATGAAACAAGTCTCGCCATGGTCATCATCATTCCCTCAACGGCCACATCAGGTAAGTTTGCTGCCTCTTATTGCATGACTGGATTGTTACTTTTGATCTCATCTTAAAAGAACCTAATTGTTGCGCTAATTCTTTGACACGCCATGGTCATCAGTGGGACGTTGAAACTTTCGTCATAAATATTTTTTCCTACGGAGTTCAGCGTCATGTTTAAGGTCTATGTGCGCTTCCACACACCCCTTTTATCCAAAAGTATACATACACACACACATATTACACAAGTCTCATCACAAAAAAAAAGTGTTTTATAAACTCCAAAAAAACTCATAATATCATAACAGTGTACAAGTAATACAAGTTGAGGCTTGAGTTGATATTAATTTATTTTACGAAATTATATGAACTAAATATCAAGTTCATATCTTCTTCATTTTTCACGAACCTGGTAGAAGTAGTATTGGTAATAAACTAATATTTCTATTCTTGGTCATGAACAGGCAAGGGAAAAAACCTGATTCCCTGATTATTGGACAAAGTTCAAGACTTCCAAGTTATGTGGTGACGTGGTCCAATGACACGTATATTTATACCACAGACTTGTTCTTCCATTAATACTTCACCATGGAGGCTCTTTGCTTAGAATGCTCCATTAATCACATTTTGATTATCAATTCTTTAACTTTAAAATATTTTATCATATAAATAAATTTCTTCACCTTAAGTCTCACGTTAAACTCGTCTAAACCCCGACCCAACTTACCTATAAAATCCTCATCTCTTCACATCTTATTCAGACTCAGCATTTCCAATTCCATCACTAACAAACCCATTATTACTTCCTCTGAGTTCTCACAAACCCATTTAGGATTTTCCAAATCTCTTTCAAAGTTGAAATCTTTCCTTTAATTGGGAAGATCAAAATCATGCAAACCATGTTGAAGCTTGTGTTAGGCTTCTCTGTTCTGACCTCTCTGTTTCTGATATCCTCTGCTCAAAACTGCAGCAACTACACCTTCAACAGTAGCAGAGTCTTCTCTAAGTGTCGTGATCTTCCCCACTTGAGCTCTCACCTCCATTGGACCTTCAACCAGTCCTCCGGCCAGCTCGATATCGCTTACCGGCACGACGGAACCAACTCAACCAACAAATGGGTTGCTTGGGCCCTCAACCCCACCGGCAGTTTGGCCGCCGCCATGCCCGGAGCTCAAGCTCTGGTGGCCATACTACAAAATGGGACCACTAGGGCCTATACCTCGCCAATCTCCGGCTATGCCACCCAGTTACAGGCCGGGAATCTGAGTTTCCCGGTGACCGGGTTGACCGCGACGTATCAGAACAGCGAGATTATCATATTTGCTACTCTTAGCCTTAACAGAAATGTGAGCTCTATGATTCATACTTGGCAGGAAGGAATGGTCTCTGGTTCTACTCCACAGGCTCATGCCATGAGTTCTGATAATACCAACGCTAAGGAGACCTTGAATCTTGTTTGATTCAGTTACTATTACTTATTAATGCCACATACATATACAGTATCTTTGACGACACGTAATTTTATTGTGCTAATTTTTTATTAACATAGTCCCTCTACATGTACTGTGATAAATAAATTGGCTACATAATAAAGCTATGAGTTTTACAATGGTTCTTCCTTGCTTAAAGCTTTATAAGGGGTTTTTATTTTTTATTTTTCACCTGAAAAGCTTTATAAGGGTATGGCTGAACACTGAGTCTAAAACAAGAAACATTTTTTAACCAAAGGAAAAATATAAAATACTCCCTCCAGTTTTTAATATAGGACATATTTACCTAATTTGATTAGATTAAGAAAGTTAGTTAATATAACATATATTTTGTAAAACACTCTAGTTATCTTTTTTAATTCTTTTATTTTTCTCTCTTATTTGATTATTGTTGATAGAGTATCAATAAAGGTAAATTAAGAAAATATTAACATATATGAATAATATGTTTTATATTTAGAATCAAGATAAACTCCTCAAATATATTCTTATTAAGGGCTGGAGGAAGTAACTATATTTTTTTAGGAATAAAATAACAATAGGTAGAGATGTAAGTTGAAATAAAGAGATTATGTAAGATTATATGGATTCAAAGAGCATTTATAAAAATACTTACACATCACCCACTTTTAGTGCTTATTTGGATTAGCGGTGGAAAATTGAATTTTTTTCTAATGTGACTTTTTCAGAAGTCAAATTGAAAAAAAAGTCATTGTAAATGTGATTTGTGTTTGGATTGACAGTGAGAGAAGTGATTTTTTTTTTCTAAGAGCCTGTTTGGAATCTCATTGAGGAGGAAGAAAAGCTCATTTGGAGGGCAAAAGCTCATTTGACATCTGCGAACATGTTTGTGAACACATTAGTTTTCATTAGGCTTTTAGAAAAAAGCTACTTTTTTTAAAAGCTCATTAAAGTAACTTCTGGCTTTTTTTCACTGGGTTTAGAAAAAAAAAAGTCACTTCTCCCACTACCAATCCAAACACAAATCACATCAACAAAATGACTTTTTTTTCTATTTGGCTTCTACAAAAGCCACATTAAAAAAAATTATTTTTCTACTGTGTTCCCAAATAGGCACTAAACCCAATAAAAAAAATCAGAAGCTACTTCAATAAGCTTTTAAAAAAGACAGTTTTTTTTTTTAAAGTCCAGTGAAAGTTAACGTGTTCACAAACGTATCTGCAGATGCAAAATGAGCTTTTACCCTCTAAATGAGCTTCTAACCTTCCTAATGAGTTTCCAAACAAACCCTTAGGCTATGTTTGGTTTAAGAGGAATGGAGGGAAATGAGGGGATTTTGCTTCCCTCCCCTTGTTTGGATAACTAAAAATTTAAGGAGGGGAGGGAAAATTTTCTAAAATTCTCCCTCTCCTCCCCTCCTAACCCTCCCCTCCAAAATTGGGGGGATTTGGAGGGAAAGGTTAAGTTTGAGCTTAAATTGACTAATATGTCCATACCATTTTAAAATATTCTCACAATACCCTTCTCATTATTTAATTACAAAATTATAATTTTATATAGTAAATTCCATTTATAATTATAATTATTTAATTTTTATAATTATAAAATTATAATTTTATGTATTAAATTCCTTATATAATTATATTTTGTTAAATATGTTAGAAAGTTATTAATTACAAATTAAATGAAATAAGAGCAAAATTGTCCATATAAAAATATTTCTCCTCCCCTTCCCTCCTATACCAAACATAATACTATTAAAATCCCTCCCCTCCCCTCTCTTTTTGTCAATCCAAATAAAGTAAAAGAAAATCCCTCTCAAACCCTTCCCTCCATTTAAATCCCTCCCCTCCATCGAGCCATTTGGTTTAAGAGGAATGGAGGGGAGGGATTTTGCTCCCCTCCCCTTGATTGGTATTGAAAATGTTGAAGGGAGGGGAGGGAAATTTTTTTAAAATTTTAAAATGTTTCCTCCCCTCTCCTCCAAATTGGGGGGATTTGGAGGGGAAGTTAATTTTTTTATTTGATTGGTCAAAAATGCCATTGGCTATATATATATATATATATAAAATCATGTAATATAGTTTTAGATATTTATTAGTATAATTAGACTTATATTTATTTAATTTTTTATAATTTTATATTTATAATATATTTTATTAAATATTATACATAATTTATAAAAAATTAAATAAAATGGTAAAATTGTCTAAATTAAAATATTTTTCCTTCCCTCTTCCCGAACCAAACAAGGTAACATTAAAATCTCTCCCCTCCCATCACTTCAAATGAGATAATATAAAAATCCCTCATCTCCCTTCATCTCTCCTCCCCTCCCCTCTCTCGAACCAAATAGACTCTTAATCAACAAGGTCCAGTGGGTTCATGGATTAAGCTTTCTTGGGAAGTTCATGACGATTAGTTGATACGCTGGTTCTGACTTAAGCCTCACGTGAGAGAATATCATAGGCCACATGAGAGTTCAAAATAGCCCACTTCTACAGGCCCATATTTGAAGTTTTGCCACTTTAGGCCTCACGGAAATTAACCGTCATCCATGGTTAATATAACTATTGCGTTCTATTCCCGAATAGTTATAAAATAAAATAAAATTTGACTACAAAAAATAATTATTTACATAAAGTTTATTACTTGGTAACAAATGTACCAAAAAAATAAACGATGAATAGGAAGATATTCATATATTAATTTAGAATTAATAATAAACCCCCACCCCCCAAATTAAAATGAGGAGGGGTTGTTGGTATGGATCAAAAAGACCAAGTCAATAGCTTGCAGGCTAGAATTCTTTTAATGTATATTCATTCAGAGTTAATATAAATTTTTATATAGAATGACTCAAATTTAGGTGAAACAGAAATAAACGTTATATCATGATGAGGCGAGAGTTATATATGAAGATTTCCTTATTATTAAGTACTACAAGGGCCTCAAAAATAGAAAACACAAAAAATAATAATAAGGCTTTGATTGAGCAACTAACGAGGCTTGAAATATTAAAGCTTCTAGAAACAATATCTAAGGGCGGGAGGTGGATGATGTTAGATGAAAGCTTAAAAGGCAGAACCAATGAAATGGGGACATGACATGAGGGAGCCGAGAAATTGGGAATGGTCAATGGAGGCAATGTTTTTGTTAGAGTATCAGCTCACCTACCTTTAACTCAACACACCCACATCCTCAATTACCTTTTTACCCTTTTTTATTTTTTTTATATGCTTAGTACCTAAAATTCAATAATATCAAATTAGATTCCGCAATGAACTAGTTTTTTATAATATAATAAATTAAAGCTTGAATCTCCACCAAAAAAAGTATTAGAATTAAGTATCTAACAATACTTTAAATAAGATTGTCTGCATGTGATTAGAAAAAATGGTGAAATTTAAACATTGTTGTGCTTAATTGAAGTAGCTGACCCTAATTTTTACATATTTATTCAAACTTAAACTCAAGATTTTGTTATTAAATAGTCATAATCCCTTATACATTTCTGTACCCTCTTTGTAGTTGTTGGTTTCATTCCCACTTTCATTTGATGTGTCTCTTAGTTAAACCATAAACACAATGCTCATGCTCATTTAACTTACACACTCATCATTTTTCGGCCAGATATTATATATATTCCACTAAATTAACATTTTCAAACTCATGATCAAAGCATTGAATAGTATGACAGCATCTCTGTTACTCATTATTTTTTTAATTATATTAATCCAAAGTAGGTGTGGTTTACTTGGCTTTCCATTAATACGAGTTCTGATTGGGAGAAAAAAATAAAAAAAGAGTTATGGCTTTTCAATATTTTATTTTTATATAACACGTTAGTGCCACGCGCCCTACCCCACCACTCGACACGCTTCCAAGCTAGTTGCCTTTTTTGGCTTACTTCTTCCATGACGACTTCTTTTTCTTCCCTCTTAATACTTTTCTAATATTCTAATTCGGCCTTATCTTTCTTTTAGATTTCTTTATCCCCACCGTCACTTCATTCTTATGACAATATATGCCCCTCGCACATTTTTAAATATTCACAGTGTTCTCTCTTCATTTTTTTTATTTTTTTTTAAATACGAAATCAAAACTCACGATGGCTCTTCTCGTCTCCAAGATACCAAATTAATGGGTTTTTTTTTTTTGGCCAAAAGAAGCACGTTGACCAATATTACATAACAAGTCATCGTTTGTGAAAACGTTTCTTTAATATTATATTTTATTGTGATTGATTAACCACAGCTAAGCTTTCATTCACATGCAACGTCCTCACAAATATGCTACTGTATAATAATATCTTTATTTTTTTATAATCCCCATTTGATTCATGGAATCAATGGGAATATATCCAATGAAAATTAATATGTAAGAATCTAACGCAATGTTATAGAGATTACATGAATTTATTTGGTATAATATTTAAGAATATAAGAATCAAATGTAGTATAGTATTATCTATATTCTATTAAATTGGCATGAAAATAAAAATTCATTTTCATGGATGACAATGGTGAATGGGTGATTAAGTAGAAAAATTATATGGAGGAGGTGATTAAGGGAAAATAATTTCTTTTTCAGATATTTATATGCTGTAATTTGTAATTCTCATTCATATGCCTTATTAGTGGATTCCTGATGGATCTATTTGAAAGAACTGGCATTGAAAAATTAATTCACTATACATAATTATATAAATCCAAAAAAATAAATATATAAACCAGCCATTTGCATCAAGATTGCACGTGATCGCTTTCATGGAATCCAAACAAAGGGCCATGAATCATGAGACCAAGAAATTTAAATAATAATAATAATACTGATGGAGATTTTCTAGAAACGTGATAGTGGTAGGATTATGTTGGAATAGAACATTTTCAACTCCTGGCAAAAAAAAAAAAAGATCATTTTCAAATGCTCGTTTTAATTTGTTGGTTTTCAAAATATTTGTGCATATAATTCAATCAGATGATAGTACAGCCCAGTAATTAATTAAATTGCTTATTGGTTTAATCGACCAATCCAAAATTAGTTTAATGAAAAGTCAACATTTGAGTTGCATGCCGTGACGTACGATTTATGGAGTTTTTTGTGGAGCTTAGACGCACAAAACTTCCACGATATGATGACTTTTTCTGATTCTTATGAACTCGTTTTCACCAAACACGCCAAACTGTTAGGTAAACACAAGCTACTCTATCAAATTATCAAATAACAGTAAACGAGTTAATTTTTCTTGGACATATATGTATGTTGTACAATTAAGCAATTGAATTTTTACACAATTTAATATATTTTTTAAATATGTGCTTCTTGTGTTTTGGGCTTTTGGCCCATCTTGTACGATCACAAGATCACAACTCAAAAGGGACCCACCAAGGAAAAATGGATGACTATTTAAGTTAATTAAAGAGTATTATTTACGTAGCAACTATATATCGCCCTTTAATTATGCCGTAAAAAACGAAAAGAAAAACAATGATATCACAGGTAATGTCTAAATTGGTTACAGGGTTAGTATTAATAAGTTCAACCTTCTTCCATCATCCTCTTTTGTTTTCCTTAACGGCCTTATATATTATACAAATGTCAATTGATGCATAATTAATACTTAACCAGAGAAATAAACTTCCAAGATGATAAATCATGAATTGAAATTTACCAGTTAACTAAAGTCATCCTAGGAGAATTTTTGTGCCTCATATAGTCTCATGCATGTTCGTTAGAAAAATAATTCTTAAAAGTATAATATTGCTTTTAGTTTTAGAGATGGTGTATGTTTTGGTTCTAAATGCACAATGGCATGTAAAGATCAAAGAAAATGTTGGAAAGGAATAGAAAATTTTGCCGTGTTTGGTTTGTATGGAAGAAAAAATGGGTTTATAGAAAATTTTTTGTTTGATTTAAAAAAAATGAGGTAGAAAAATAAGCCAAAAGATCATTTAATTGCCTTAAAGTAAAAATATTCTTTAAATGTTCATAATAAGACTCACTCATCTTTTTATATCACATCAAGAGATTTTTGTATCTTTAGACATTTTTACTCGTATGGCTGAAAATTGATGGGCTCAGAAAAATATTTGCCTATAGAAATGGAGAACTGTCGGTGGGAAAATCTAATTTTCCTTTTTCCTCCTCTCACTTTCCTCTAAACCGAACACGCCCTAAAGGAAAATATCATTAATAGAATTAGGGGTGGAAACAGGCCAGGCCTGGCCTGTTAAGGCACTATATGGCCTGAGCTTGGCCTGTGGCCTGTAACAGGCATATTTTCAGGCCTGAGCCTGGCCTGTATACAGGTATGGCCTAGCCTGTGGCCTGTTAAAGAAGCTTGAATAATAATTTTATTTTTTTAAGACTAACAAGCCATAGGCCAAAAACTAGTCTATTTCAAATAGGCAAAAAAAGGCCCAATTACATAAATTAATTATCCAAAATACATCATAAAATGTGAAATCAAATACAATATAATAATTTTCAATACAAATTCTCCAATTTTCACATCAAATCTTCAATATGATTTCTTCTTCTCCTTCGAAGACCTTGAAAAAAAATTAATAAAATATATAGTATTAGAGCATAACACAGTTTAACAAATAATATATATAAGAAATAACATTATTTTAGCAACGAAAAATTTATACCTTTTGTTTATTCTTTAAACCATACTTGTTGCGAAGCCTTTCATTTGACTTTAATTCATTTTCAACAAAAAAAAAATTATTACACTAATATTTATTTATTTTTTACAAAAAAAAAACTTAACAGGCCTGTCAGTAGGCCTTGGCCTGGCCTATTAGCCTGACAGGCCAGGCCGGAAACAGGCCAGGCCGCCTGGCCTGTTTCCACCCCTAAATAGAATGGCTATCAATGCAAAATGATTAAATAGGATATTTTAGAAAAATTAAATAAGCACTTCTTTTTGTAAATACCTAACTTAATTAATTTTTTAATATGTATAAATTAGTCATCTAGTTTTAGTATCTATTTAGATTAGCGATAAAAATTATTTTTTCATATGATTTACGGTATATGAGATAAACATATAAAAAAAATTTTATTTTAACAAACGTAAACATACTTTTAATATTTAGGATATGAGAAAATAATTATTATTTTAGCAAGAGGCCGTGTAAGGGATGTTTGTGAACACTAGAGTCAATTAAAAAAAAAACTCACTTATGCTTTAACAAGACAAGGCCCATCTTACTTGTTTTCTTCATGTGCAAAAACATTTAAAATAAACTGATTTTAGTTTATTTTAATCAGGATGACAGATATTGAGAGTCTAATGTTATAAGTGGGATTAAATTCAGAACTTACCATTTACGGAGAATTTTCACACCACGAAATTACAAAGTTGTTACAAAAAATAGACGAATCTAGACACCCAAGTAAGCGCATGCATATAGGTAAGAAATGAAAGCCGAAAGGCTTGTGGAAGGAATGGCGTAGAGCATGACTTCATGAAAGATCCAAAAAGCCTAAAATCGTGTGAACGGAGGCAAGGGAGCCAAGAAATCCATGAAAATTTTAATAAAAGGGTTAATGGTAAAGTTAATAAGCAACAAGACTCCTAAAGCGTTTACGTTGACGAAGTAAACGCAAACTTCGACAACCCAAACTGTCATTTTTAGCAGAACACTTCTAGCAATAGTAACTATATATATATATATATATATTTCACTGGTCAATAAAAACTAGTTATTCATGATTTCATAATGTACTATTTAATTTGGAGTAATTCAATTCTTGACCATTTAAACTGACTGAATTTAAAAGTTAATTAGAGGACCGTATTCATGCGTACATGATCCCATGCTTAACCAAAATTGTACAAGCTAAGAGAACGACCAATGTAATTTTTCTTACATCACCTTCGGGAGATTTTAAATTTCTAATTGAATTTTGCATTCTCACAACAGGTGACGTTTTGTGAAGAAAGCCGTACTAGACCGTGACGAGTAATCAAATATTTGATGCTTAAAATATATTTTTGGTCCTTTAAATTTTGATGATGTTTTATTTTAATCATTTAATTTTAAAAGTGTATTTTTTGTCATTTTAAATTAGCACCATTAATTTCATTAATGAAAATGACGAGTCAGCAACTTTTAAAAAATACTTACATGTCCAAATTTAATTTTTTAATATAATTATTTTATATTTTAATTTTTAAATCAATCTTATAAAAAAACATGTCAATATTTTAAATTTATTAAGTCAACATTTCTCGTTAATAAAGTTAACTATATTAACTTAAAAGCATTAAAAATATATTTTTAAAATTAAAAGATTAAAATAGAATCTTGTGTAAATTTAAATAGAAAAAAATACTCATTAGCCAACATTTACTCATTAGCCAACATTTGAGCAACAATACAGCGTACGGTTTCTTTGACTTAAGTATTGCATGATAAGATAGATCTTAAATAGTAATATTTAAAATAATTCATGCGCAAGGGTGTGGAGAATTTAACAATATTATAGAGATAATGAAACTTCTTATATCCTTTAAATTTACCTCGTGTATTGATTTGGTAGCTAAAATTTATTTTTTATCAATTAAGTCTCTAAACTTTTACAATCACACGTGTTTTTTTTAAAAAAAAATTTGCCAACATAATCATACGTGGTTCATATTTATGATATGAAGATATATAATCTTGAACGCACTCGTGTCACATATAGATTGCCAAAAAAAAAAACGTAATTCGATAAAGTTAAATAAAAATATGGAATTGTATGTGTATGAAATTTTAGAAATTTGATTGATAATAAATTAAACTTCAGAAATCAAAATGTAAGAGGTAAAAAAATTTTTTTATTGTTGTGAGCACATTCATTTGTAAGGCTCTCTACGGTATAACGCAAAAAATTATCTCGTTGATGTTTAAGTATTGCTGAATTTAATTAAATAATAATAATTCATAAATAGAGTAGATGTTTTCTTTTTTATCCAAACTAATTCCTTACGATGAAAGTTATTTCTTTGTTAAAAAAACAAAATAAAGGAAGAATTAAAGTTATAAAAAACGGACTTAACTATTGAAATGTCTCAAAAATAAGTGAGGTATTATTATTTCTTATATTAAATTTTTTTTTTTGAAATTTTATGGTAATTAAATTTTTTAATATCAATGGTTATTAAGTTTCTAGGGCCTCATAATAATTCCAAAAAAAACAAATGTGAAGTTTGTTAATACCCAAGAAAAAAGTGTACGGTAGAGAGAAGTAATTGCAAACAACTTGGTGCCGTTTAGTTGAATGCGTTTAAAATTCGCGGAGGATAGAGTCGGACAGTTGAAACTTATCAATGTTTGGATTAGTTTATGAAAGCTTTATAAGTGTTTATAAATTATGATTCACAGAATATGAAGTAATTTTTATGATTTACGGGGTTACTTTTACGATCTACGAAATAAATATGTGGATAAAATTTATCTCAATTTACGTAAATCAGGCTTATAAAATAAGTCTGATTGAAAACAGAGTTTACAAATATGCTATAAAACGACGCCATCAAATTTTTGAAATGGCGCGTGGCGTTTGGGGCCCACTTTAACCAAGATCCCGGTGGGACCCGAACAATGGGTTCTCACTTCGCCCTCCACCATACGCGCCAACACCGTCCCTCTCCCAACACGTGCCTCAACGAAACCCTTTCATATTCAAACTAAAATTAATGTGTAATGGAAATCAGATAGAATATTGAACGGGTTAAAGATTAATGGTTTAGATCATGATCAACTTGGGGTGAGATTGAGTTGAATTAAAAAATATATATATAATTTAAATATTTATATATATATCATTTAAAAATTATATAAGAGTTTTTTTAATTAATATCTAATATAATCTTCTGAACCTAATACCCATAAAAGTATTATTAAGTATATAAGGATTTTTTTCTAACCAGTACAAAACAACAAAAATATTCAACAATCATTTTAAAGCTCTTTGCAAATCAAAAATTTTCATAGAAATGATTTTTTAAAAAAAGTTAAAACAATATCGTTTAAAGTATAAAAAAGTTTTAAAAAGGGATCACGACCCATCAGTTCACCTCGGGTTGCACTGGATCAATTGGGTCAACTAGGTCGGTTCACCTCCGGTCTCCAACCGGACCGATTCAGCGTTTGATTCATCAGTTTCCAATCTAAACCGACAGGTCCGATCAAGTTTTTAATACTATACCTCAACTTATCAAAAAAAAAAAAAAAACTGTGTCTTGAATAAAATATATAAGCAAATCACTCCTCCTTGCATTTTATTTATCCATGTTTTTATAAATACTCAACAAATAAATATGATCATGTACTTATGTATATGAGGTTAATACATATAGTTTTGGGAATTAACCGCTAGTATTCAATACTACCACTTTTTATAAAAGCCTAAAATACTAATTATCTTTATTCTTACTCCCTCCGATCCTATTTATAAAAATTTAATAACTAAATTATATAGTTTAAAAAAATTGTTAAAATTAGTTAAAATTAATATGTATGTTTGAAATAAACTTTTGTTTCCAAGTAAACCCTCATTTATAAGGGGCAAGAAAGAGAGAGAGAGAGTAAATATAGGGAACTTCTAAAAAGAATGCGTGATTCAGAATATAAGTCACCTCTAGTTTAATTAACGTTTTTTTCCTATTTTACCCATGTGATTAATACTTAAATTCCAAATTTGCCCACTTGTTATATCTTACTCTCTCTAAAATAACATTCATAATGTAATTAAACACATTTCTTAAGAAGGGTAAAAGTAGAAAAAAATTATATTTTAGAACATATTAATGACTTAATTGTCATTTATTGTTTTCTATGATATAGTTGAAGTGACTTATATTATGGATCGAATAAAGTATAAATATCACTAACCTTCTGTTTAATGCAATATCTATAATTAATGAGGGGAAAAAACTCATTAAATGTTTAGACAACTTTTGTCATGCTCTTATTATAAAAATGACTAAGACAATTTAAATTTTGGGTTCTTATAAAAAGCGCAGGAGGGAGTATTATAAGAGACCGATAAGAGTTACATGAACATTTAATAATTTTTTTTTATTTTTACCTTACATTAATGATATGTACTGCATTAATTAAAAAGTTGATGAAACTCATATTTAATTTATTTTTTTCTCTTTTACTTACTTTCATATATAAGAACATACTTAAAAAATAAATTTTATTTCAGACATTTATTATTTTTAACTAAATTTAACTATTTTCTTAAATCATATAATTTAGCTATTGAGCTTTTATAAATAAAACTGAGGGAAGTAAATAATTTTCTAACTCATTTTTTGAGAAATTTTTCTACATTATGGACCAAGTCCGCTCACCAAACTCATTACTCTTTAAGATATTAATCCCTACTTGACTCTTTCCCCTTGCACTCCCTTTCTTCTCTTTTCATTCATCTTTAAGATATTAATCTTTGTGTCCCTCCCGCATGTATATTTATATTTAATTAACTAATGATCCTACCTACACTCCATCACTTTTTTTTTTTTGTTTCATACATTATAGTAATGAATGATACATATGAAATCACAATGATGAGATGAAATAAACAAGGTCCCTCCCCAAAATGTGTTGCCAAGTTACCCTCACAAACAAGTTTCACCATATATGCGTCACGCACTTTCATCACAACATTCACATCGTATTTCTATCCTAATGTCATTGATAAAAATCACTAAAAAAATCCATGTTTATAAAATTATTGGTTAGAATAACCTTTTATATATATGTATGTGTGTGTATTTTTTTTTCTTTTATACATAGAGTACCAGCACTTTTGAAGTCTCGGATTTAGAAACAAAGACTTTTTTTTTTATGCTTTTAATGTTGTGGATGTTTGTGATAGCTTATTATCACGATTGAAAAACACTTATGAGTTTGGACACATAAATCGAGACAACCCTCACCACATAACTTACTTCGTATTCCGTAAATCACGATTGAAAAGTACTTTTGGAGCTTCCAACCACTATTCCAAACGAACACATTATCTTATTATATGTTATGTTTCCTATTTTTAACTAATTATCATTAACGTGTTGTCAAAAAAAAAAACTAATTGTCATTAACGTGAATGATGTCTAAATTTATAAATTAAAGGGCAATAAATACTACGTTTACAAGAATCAAGAGATGTCCTAAATTAGAAGTCATCAGGAAGCTCAAGATTTCAAAGATATGGTACCCTTAGTCAGGGCTAAATGCCTTTATACGGAAATCTTTGTGATTGACTTCAGATTTGAGAATATTATGAAATGCGAAATAATTAATTAAATAATGAGAATATTGACGTGAATGAGGCGAAAAGGGGGAGAGTCAATCCCTTGTTACCAAAGAATACACAAGCCTCACACATTTGGCACTACTTAGACCTTGTTTGGCTCAACTCACCACCAAATTTCCCATCCTTTACTCTTGCATCTCCATATATTTCATAATATTTCTTCCCACTACATGGGCTTTGATTTTTTTTTTAAAAAAAAACTTTATCATTGTTTAACCGCTTTCTAAATTACATCTAAAACAATCTTATTTTCTTAAAAAATAATAAAATTTTGTAGTTATTTTAATGTGATCAATAACGATTTATGTAAATATTGATAATAATTTCGTCTTTAAAATAATTGTATGGTCTTGAAATTAAAATACTCAGTTCTAAATTTTGTAAATTACAAGTCCTTAAGTGTGATTCTGTCTTTTGTCCATGTCATAAACAGAATCTTTTGGTTTAGGTACCATAATAGTTGATGATAATGCCATCATAGTGAGTATCTTTGTCTTCCAATTTTGGATGGAATCCTTTGTTTATGCACTCTTTTATGTTTTATACACGCACATTAATTATGTATCTCTGAACATTAATCTTGCATCTACATTTCATTCTAGTCCATGACCATCAAAATTAATTTTGCAACTTCTTATTTTAAAAAAGACAAAGTTCGCGATTTTATAATGCATATCACGATTTTCACAAAAATAGGTGTTAATGCTTAATATAAGAAAACTACTTGTGGCCCAACAAAAAAGGAAAACTGTTTGTTTCTGATTTCAAAGAGGTTTGATGGCGAGAAAAGGTTTTTTTAGAAACAAAATATTTAAATTAAATATAAAAAAAATTCCTTCTTACATAGCCAAAGCAAAAAATTTGTAAAATCAATGCTGTTTATGGATTGAAGATAAATTATACTATAAAAAAAATGTAATTTTCCATAAATTTAATTATGTAAATTAATTCTGTGCTTTGAAATCAAGTTGATAGCAGTTACACACTCTTCTTTTAGTCTAAAATTGACTAAAAAAGGATGTTCTGAAATAAATCCCCTCAATTGGCTTTAAATAAATTGTTTTGCACTGGAATATTTTTTCATTCATTCCAACAATTCATTTTATAATAAATTTTAAAAATGTTTTTAAATAAAAATTATTTTTTAATAAATTTACATAACCCTTTAATATAATATTTTATATTTTAAAATTAAATTATAAAAATAGTGTGTTTTTATATTTTTTTTTAATTTTAATCCCTAATTTTTATTGCAGTGTCACCCTTTAAATTAACTTGGTTATCATTTCTAATAAACTTAAACTCGATGCTAATTTAAAAGATAAAATATTTATAACAAAAAATGACAAAATATATATTAAAGTGTCCTATATCCACATTTAGTGCTACCTTAAACCTCAAACATAATTGGAAAATGGGTCTTTTATAGTTCACTTCCCTCCATTTTTTTATTTATATCATTAGATTAATTCTGATAATTAAGATTTAATATCCTATAAAAAATAAAAAAGAACATATAAAATAATTGAATTAAAGTAAAAAATAATAAACTATTTAGATTCAATTTTAATCATTTAATTTTATTCTTTTATACTTTTTGTTAATTAATATTATAATAATATTTTTTTTAAGATATTAAATCTCAACCATTAGGATTAATCTAACGGTATAAATGAAAAAGTAAAGGAAAATAGACATTAAAAAAACAAATAGATCTTTTTCCAAAATAATTTTGTCCAAATAAAAGTATAGTACTTGGGCAAAAATAAGAGGCATAAAACCAAAAGGAAAAAAAAATAGTATAACTTTTCAGAACAACAACCATCCTTTTTCACACTTGACGGCCGTGTTGAATAAGGAAACCTTTCCTTTCCTTTTTTTAAAATTACTCATAAAAATTTTATTAAAAATTTATTTGTTAAATAAAATTTAAGAAAGATTTTTTACATATAAAAAAAATTGTTCGCATATATATAAAATATATATTAAACATATAAAAGATTTTTTTGAATACAAGAAAAAATCTTTTATATATGAGAAGATTGTTTGAATCTGAAAGTCATATTTGATAAATAAATTTTTAATTGGGTATTTTTTAGTTATTTTATTTTAAAAAAAATTGGAAAGAAATATAACAGAAGTTGAGAATAGTGAAGTGGGAAATTCCAATTTCCAAAATCTTTGGTTTTTCTTGTTGAATAAATCAGAGGGAGACTCCTTCTTTCCTGATTTTACACATGGAAGCTTCCTTCTCCGAATTCCGAAAGCCAGAGGTACTCCACCCAACCACACCTAAGCTAAACCCACACCCACCAACTCTCTCTCTCTATATAATTACCCCTTCTTCCTCCTCTTCCCTCTCGCCATTGCCATCCCCAACACCATTCTTCTTCTGGGTTTTCTCAATCCATCTCAAAGTTCGAACCTTTATCGGAAAAATCCTTCCTTTATCGAAGATGAAAACCATGAATTCTGTTTTGAAGTCTGTGTTGTGCTTCTCTGTTTTAATCTCTTTGTTTATGTCATCCTCTGCTCAAACCTGTGAAACCCTCAGCTTCCCTAGCTCTGCCCCAAACAGAAGCTTCAGAACTTGCCGTGTTCTCTCTCAATCGAGCTCTTACCTCCATTGGACCTATGATCAGGCCACCGGAAAGCTCGATGTTGCTTACCGGCACAGTGGAGTCTCCACAGACAGATGGGTCGCCTGGGCGCTCAACCCCACCGGCAGTGCCTCCACCGCCATGCCCGGAGCCCAAGCTCTGGTGGCTATAGTAGCATCCAATGGGTCCGCGAAGGCTCATACCTCACCAATCTCCAGCTATCGAACCACGTTAGCTCAGGGGGATCTGAGTTTTCCGGTACCGAATTTGACGGTGACGTATCAGGGAAGAGAGGTTATCATATTCGCTACTCTCACTCTTAGCGGAGGTGTCAGTTCTATGGTTCATACTTGGCAGGAAGGACCTCTCTCTGGTTCTACTCCTCAGGCTCATGCTAGCGGTAATAATCTCAACTTCAAGGAGACCTTGAACCTCGTCTCCGGTGAGAGTCAAGGAGCCGGTGGATCTGCAAACTCGCTTAGAAGAAGAAGAAACGTAAGTTGTTTTTTTTTTTCTTTATACACTTTTTTTTAAAATTTAAGATTATAATCCCTCACGAAGCTTAGAGCACAAAACCTCTCCCAGAGAGTGTGCTTTCTCAAAATTCGGACTTTCCTCCTTACCAATTCCACCAACAGCTTGTTGGTTTTCTTTCTATACGTCTAAAAAAAACAAGTCTTTTGGATTTTTGTTTGAAGGGTTTCTAATTCAGGCAAAATTATTCCTCTGGGTTTGAGTATGCGACTAAAGTCTGCAACTTTGATCAATTTATATACATATTTTCAATTAGCATCAAATGAATTAGCCTAAATTTGGGTCTTTTGTTTCAGACACATGGAATTCTCAATGGAGTGAGCTGGGGAATTTTGATGCCTATGGGAGCCATAATTGCAAGGTACTTGAAGGTGTTCAAATCAGCAGACCCTGCTTGGTTTTACCTTCACGTCACATGCCAAACATCTGCCTACATACTTGGAGTTGCTGGTTGGGGCACTGGTCTCAAATTAGGCAGTGACTCTGTTGGTATCCAATACACCACTCACAGAAGACTCGGCATCGTCCTCTTCTGCCTCGGAACCCTTCAGGTGAAAAAAACAAAACAAAACACATGTTGCAACAAACAGTCTTATGTTTTATGTTTCTGAGGAACAAACATCTTATGTTGTTGTTTTTGTTGGATTCATCAGGTGTTTGCTCTGCTTCTGAGGCCAAACAAGGACCACAAGTTCAGGTTTTACTGGAATGTGTACCACCAAGGGATTGGGTACGCCACCATTATCATAAGCATCATCAACATTTTCAAAGGGTTCGAGGCGTTGGAGGCTTCGGTTCAAGATCGTTACAATGATTGGAAGCATGCTTACATAGGAATTATTGCGGCCTTGGGAGGCATTGCTTTGTTGTTGGAAGCTTACACATGGATCATTGTGTTGAAGAGGAGGAAATCAGAAGGCAAGACTTCACATGGTGTTAATGGAGTCAATGGTTATGGTTCTAGGCCATCACAGGTGTAGACAAATTTGCCTACTTAGGTATTTTGAACCGACGATGCATCGATGAGACCGGTTCGGTTCGGTTCTGAAATCTTAGGTTTGGTTATTTTGTGCCGAGTTAGTCACCTTTGTTCCTTGTTATTATTATTTTTTTGGCTTCTATATCTATATGGATTTTGTTGTAGGGATCACTTTTTTGTATATTTAGGTGAAATGAAGTGAGGGTATTTAGGGTACCCCCAAGATGGTTTAGATTCTCAGTTTTGAGGTGTTATTATTCTTTGACAGAGTAGGAGTGTGAGGGATTTTCTTGTGGCGTGATTTTCTCGTTGCCACTTGAGAGGATTATACATTGTATCTGTCACTCTATATTTGTATTTATATATAAATATTGTTATTTTTTTAATCCTTCCTGCATTTCTTCAGGTTTAAAAATCAATTTTTTTTTTTTAAATTTGTATTGGCCTCCCTTGGAGCAAAAATGAAGGTATCCGTTACTTATGGGAGATGATGGGTTTGAAAATGTGAATATTCTTTTATGTCAGCAAAAGAAATTGATATTTGAAGAAAAGTAGGCTAATGCAAAGAACTAGAAGGCGTTTCTTCTCTTTGAAGTTGGCTAATGGCTAATAAAATTATACAAAGAGTATTTTAAAATTTCATATATAATATTGATACATAAGCATGTTTGAAATATACGTGATTAAATTAAATAAGTTCTGGACTTTTGAGTGAACAGCGGAGATACTTGGAATGTAATGCGTTTTAGGCGAATATTTGACAGTCTGAAATGGAATATATTCAGTGGGTCAGACCAAAAGGGGCAGAAAAATAAAAAAAGAAAAGTTGAAATTGTTTGATGTTATGTGTCTTTTGTTCAGAGCCAAAACATGTAATGAAAGTCTGAAACCAAAACCTAAAAATCTCCAACTCAAATACTAACACGTTAATCGGTCAAACCTTCCCTATCAGTGCGTGCAATTTTTCTCCTATTTCGGCCAACCAAGTCAAGAGAGGGAGAGATGTTAAAAAATTAAAGACTTTAATAAAGAAATAGAGGGTTCTTGGAAGTCTTTGATTGGGTCATGTGATCATTTCAAATTAGTATAATGCAATTTGCGTCATCACCCCATGTGAGATAATTAAAAATATATAAAGAATCTCACATCACACTTTAGCTTTTATTAAACGCATTATGTATTCCATTTTATCAGAATTCAAATTGTCATACCAAACACAAAATATATAAAATACTATGAGAATTCATGATATCATAATATCGAAAACAAGAAGACTAAGTTCATCTAAATATTAAAGACGATAATAATCAGTGCCAGGGCATGCAAGCCATTAATTATAAGGTGAATTATCATTTTCACCAATAGAATGATAGTTTTGTTAATTTCTTCTCACTCTACTTGGCGCAGAGCCTCCACCAGTTTATCCTTCAGGGAAGGGTTTGAAGCTGCAACCCTCAGAGCTGTAAGGTCAAATTCTGCACCAGAACTGAAGCAAAACAACCATCAGATTTTGACGTAATCGAAAAGTTTTTATTTATATATGTTTTTTTTTTGTTAACATACGTATCCATCACTATCCAATCTAGTGCAGTTTTGGCTCTGAAGTTTTGATTTAAAAGCATGAAGATCCATATCACATCAATAGTGAAATGGACTTTGTACCTAAATTGATGAAAAAAAACAGAGACTCTCTAGAACCTTTCATTATTTCATACAAATCCCCTTCGTTAAGTAGAAGCATTAATTTCTAAGTAAAGCCACTTACGGATCATACATAACACCTCCAGCTTCCCTAACTATGACAGCTCCCGCCGCTACATCCCTGAAAAGTCCACCAATTATGCAGGGTGTCAAAATATTCAGTATTCATATTTAATTTCATTAAATTAAGAAAGTTGGTTAATATGACATATATATTTTAAAACATTCTAATCAGCTTCCTTAATTTCCTCATTATCTCTTCTCTATAATTATTATTGAGGGAGCATCAATTGGGGACTAGGGGGTAAATTGGGAAAAAATGACAAATATGTCTTGTATTTAGGATCAAGATCAACTCTCTAAATATGTCATGTATTAAGGATTGGAAGGAGTATATAGTAATTGAAATAAATATAAAAGACAAGTAAATTATACTACATCCAATCCTTAATATATAAGATCCACCTTGATGAAAAAATTGAACTGTAAAGTGGATTTTATACTAAAGGACAGGAGGTAGTATTTAGTATTCTGCTTTGGATACATTATAATATTTCGAATAACTAAATACTCAAAGAGGGTGAAAGAATATGTCAAAACATACCAACAACCACCAAAGCCAAGCTGAAAGCATATATCAAGCCTTCCACATGCGACTCCACAAAGGTTCAAAGCCAAGGAACCGCAAGCTCGAAGGGATCTCACCTAATAATTGAGAGGACATAGTTATGACAGTTAATCATTTCACTATAGTGAAGAAGATTCCTTTGGCAAGTCCAGGTTTTACCTTTGGAAGCAAGCTATTGACCCTCTTTGTATAGGCATCAACTGTTGATTTGTTGCGTTTTGCTCCACACTACTCATTCAGAAAACGGAATTTTTTTATGAGATTTAGTGTTAACTTGATTTATAGTCATAACATTCAGATATGAATGTTAATGATTAGCCAAAATAAAAGCTTAAAGACAAGTCACGACGGCTAGTATCGCTTCAAATGATCATACTAAGATTCTGATACACTGAACTTTTCTTATACTATTATGTATCTCTCTATTAACACAAACCTTTATTCCAAGATGATGAAGTTTTAAGATTTTCTCCACTAACTCACAGTTATTGCCTTATTCAATACTACATCCAGTCTTTAATATAAGATCTCGTTCAAAGTGTTCATGACACTGTAAACGAGATCTTATGTTAAGGACCAGAGGTAGTATGTAATTTTTAAGCATACTGCCAATGGTCATGATTACATAGGCTATGATTTGCGTATACTGGGCCTAAGCTAACTACTTACAAAATTCAAGTTATCCCCAGCAGTGAAAACACGTCCTTAGGTTCTTACTCTAACATGTTCCAAAAAGTAGCCAAGATATTGAGAAGTACTAGCTTATCCCATATGGAAAAGATTTTGGAAGATAACAACTTTGAATATCCACTGCATAATTTTGGCGAGAGTTTTGCCTAAAGCATTGTGGAAACAGACCCTTGAAGGGTTACTTCACCACCAAAACCAATGGATTCGTTGTATAAACGTTTCCAACACATGTAAAATGAATAATTATTCAATTAAGTAGAGAAAGTAATTGCCAACAGATCAGTTGGTTTATGTCAATGTATGAACATTTATTGGTAAGGTACTGATTTGAGTAAGCTTATGGGAAGGTTATATGACAATAAGAATGTATATTGAGATAACTAAAGTAAAATAAGTTGAGAAAGTTATGAGAAATTCTGAGATAAAGAGTAGGCAAGAATCTCACCTTACTCTTAAAAGAACAGCCCAGGAGAATCTCCAAACTAATTTACTCTCTGAAATATTCCATGCTCTTATTGATAAGGTACTATGCCTATTTATAGAGAGAAAGACTATAATTCAAAATTCAAATACGAAATTCAAAATATGAAATTCAAATAACTCATAATCCTGGATTCTAGCAACTAAATCTATCTAGTGGGATATTCCACTTATTTCCTGATTTCCTAAAGATAATAAAAAAGACTCAATTCATTAAATAACCAACAAATAATAATTAATATTATTCTTCTCTAAGACGCTTTCCTTTTCTTGAATAAATCAACCGATAGCGAGGATCAGGATCGCTATCATATCTAAATCGGTACTCTATCATTATCCCCTCCTTGTAAATTTGCCTTGTCATCAAGGCAAAACGTAAAAATTATCTTCCTTGTATGTCTAGAGGTTTAGGCAGAGGTGGTAAGAAGGCAATATAAGTTGTATCCGCAACTCTAAGTAAGACCCCAAAAGGAATAGTAGACCAAACAAGAAGATGCACGCCAATTAGCAATTCTTCGGATACAAAATCGTGATTGGACCCACTATTAGCAAGAATTAGAATTTTATGACTCGAGATAGTACACTTCATCATTGAAGCAGGAGACTTGCATATTTTGGTGTTGAAGGAGATTCCTGCAACATTCCCTCTTAATTCAGTCTCGACTTCTACTACTAATGGAGGCATAACCTCTTCAACCTCTCCGGTGATCTTCATTGGTGAAAAGCTTGATTTGCAGCAGTGGCTTGGGCAAAGGATGTCTCCACACTGATAGCACACTCCCTTCTCCCTCTTGATTTGAGGTTCTGTATCGAGCTGAGTTGGTCCTATTGAAGCCGATGTTGTGTGTTGAGTCGGTTGCGAGAATGACACAATTTGTTTATTTTGGTTTTATGAGTCGTACTCGTATTGTGCATCTCTTGTTATCGCAGAACTGGGTTGTGCCATGCGAATCTGGGTGCTTAAGTGATTTGACTTGGCCCCACATGATAACATAAGCTTCTCATATTTTAGGGCTAGGCTAGTCGCTGCATACAAAGTACGGGGCCTACAAATCCTCAATTCAGCTTGTAATTCTTCCTTTAGGCCGCCTAGGAAAACTCCAAGAAGGCAGCATTGCAGCCAATTTTTGATGAGTGCTGAACGTTCAGCAAACTCTAAGCTATATTCTTTAACACTCCCTACCTGTTGTATGCTGCAAAGATACTCATCAGCACTTTGGAATTCTATTGGCTTGTAAGGTTCTAATAATACCTCTACTAGTTCATCCCAATAATGGATTGTACGCTCCATGCTAATGGTGATGAAAAAATCACGAGCGCTGCCCTCTATATGCCTGGATGCGATATCAACTTTGAAATCCTCAGAAGTGAGATAAAGTTGAAAATAATTCTCGGCCTCCGAAATCCATGACTATGGATCTCCACCATCATATTTGGGAAAGTATCTTTTAGACGACGGATGAGAATATGTTGGAAGGGGTGGTGATCTTATAGATTTGTAAAAGGGGTGAATGGAACGGGTAAGTAACATTTTTGGATCGAACGGCTTTGATACCAAATGGTAAGGTACTGATTTGAGTAAGCTAATGGGAAGGTTATATGACAATAAGATTGTATATTGAGATAACTAAAGTTGATATGAGAAAATAAGTTGAGAAAGTTGAGAAATTCTGAGATAAAGAGTAAGCAAGAATCTCACCTCCTCTATAGATTACTCTATTTCTTAAGAGAAAGTAAGAATCTCACCAGCCCAGGAGAATCTCCAAACTAATTTATTCTATGAAAATATGAAATATTCCATGCTCTTATTGATGAGGCACTATGCCTATTTATAGAGAGAAAGACTAATTCAAAATTCAAATACGAAATTCAAAATATGAAATTCAAATAACTTATAATCCTGGATTCTAGCAACTAAATCTATCTAGTGGGATATTCCACTTATTTCCTGATTTCTTAAAGATAATAATAACAGACTCAATTAATTAAATAACCAGCAAATAATACTTAATATTATTCTTCTCTGAGACGCTTTCCTTTTCTTGAATAAATCAACCGATAGCAAGGATCAGGATCGCTATCATATCTAACTCGGTACTCTATCATTTATGATACTTGACAAAGATGACGTACAGTTCAATGACCTTGATGTCTTGAGTTCAATACCTAACCCCTTTCCAGTTTCCTAATCCTTTCCCAAGTTCAGAGACTTCCAAGGTAATCTAGATATAGACATTTAATCTGATGCCAATATATTCAACAAGAATGTCCGAGACTTTCATTTACCTAACTCCTATGGGCCAAGGGTCATGAGACTTCCAAAATAATATAGATGGAGACAGTTAACTGAGAGCACCAAAGAAGAACGAACATTGTTATGCTTTATATTGTTCATGTAATTGGACATATACTACATTTGGTCCTTAATATAAGATCCAATCCATAGTGCAATTTGCATTGCGAACTATATCTTATATTAAGTACTGAAGGTAGTAGATATTTAATTGAGAGCACCATGTCACTTTTATGGCTATTCCACACACGTATTCTGAAGCTAACAGTGGTTTCAGTTATAGGATAGTCATTAATAGTAACAGTAACAACATTTGAATGATCCCTAGAACAACTATAATATCAAGGCAGGCAGGAAATAAATAAGCGGAGAGAAGGGGAGCCTAACAAATATTAGAGTGTATTATAAGAATGATAAATCGCTTTCAGGTAAATCAATTCTAACAAACATGACATACCTCAGTGACAATAAGAGAGCTTATCAGTTCACTTTGTGATGATACTGCACAAATTCAAGACATTAGCATGGACATTTAATTCCAGATAAACACTAACATTCAAAACACAAAAAAATGCACACCTTTTATAGGCTTCCCGTTCAAAAAAGCACCTTTTCCAGAAATGGCAGTGAAAAGCTGCGTGTGGCCATTTCAAATTTCAGTTTAAGTCAAAAGACAAATAAACAAAATTGCCATATTTCAAAAAGCAGTTGAAACATGAGATTCCTGATTCTGTTACATAGTCTTTAGCCTCTGAGGAGTCATTTTGATTACATCATTCAACAGCTAAGAACCTAATAAAAGTATCACACTATTTTCAGCATTGAATAAAACTATAGTGTGCCCAACTAAAGTCAGGATTTTTTACAGGATCCTTGGGTAAGCCACTAGTAAAGAATCTACAGGGTGGAAGATTCCTCACCTCATTCATTATTGGATTGTAAACAACGCCAACAGTGGGAACTTTTTGAATTGTAAGGCCTATGGAGACACAAACAAAAGGGAACCTGCAAATAATGGAATAATGCTTATTCTATACGGAAATGCGAATGTATCAACTTGAAAAATAGAGTGGATATTTACCCATGCACAAAATTAGTAGTTCCATCCACAGGATCAACCATCCAAGTGGGTTCATCTGTAAGTTCTGAAGCACCTTGAGCTGCCGTAGTTTCCTCCCCAATGAACTAATAAAAAATCACCATTGTTTTTAAAGCAGAATACTTTACAAAAAAATGTAGAATTGCAAGATTATTAATTTTTCCAAAAAAAAAAAATTAGTATGGTTGAAGGAGAGCAGAAGAAACCTTATGAGCGGGGTAAATCTGCTTCAGATGATTGAATATGAGTTCTTCACATTGTTTATCAGTTTCCGTGACCAAATCAACCTACACGCATAAGAACACTGAAAAGGTGAAGACAAAAACCATCATATGGGTGAATTTTTGTGTATTACTAGGATAGTAGGATTCACTACCCATCTGAATTATTTTTCAAAGAGCTTACAATTACCATCTAGGCATCTTCTTAAACTTCTATGTTCCGACTTAATCAAGAGATGAACTCCATCCTATGGAAGTTCTACATCTATCTTGCAATAATTTCTCTTAGGTATGCTGATACTCCTCTTCACTTTCATAAAAACAAGTTCTTGTAATTTGGAGTCTGTTTCAAGTTTTCCACAGCATTTTCCAAATACATAGTCAAATGGGATAGTAACTGTTTTGTTAGGTGTCAATTTATATATGCCCCTTGATGATACCACTGCAGGAATTGGTATGAACTTGATGACAAAGAAGCAATAAAATTTTAAATAATAAAAATCTACTTCTTTTTTGTGTAGAGAAATGGCAAATGGGTCTCAAATCAATCACTAGAGAAGCACATTTCCAGTGCAAAGTGCAAACCTGTCCTTTATGCTCCACATGCTTGGTCTCGTAGAAGGCTTTTCGAATGACCTGGTAATCATTCACACAAAAAGAGATAAAATGTGAAACAGGACTGGACAATAATATTGGATTTGGGAAGAAAATGAAATCGAGAGAATGACCTGACCTCACCAGCTTTCTGAGCAGTATCGATTGCAGACGCGAGGAATTCCGGGAGCGAATCTATCATTCAATAAAATTGCAATGAATCCAACCAAAAATAAATAAGATCTCTGGCAGACAAAACAAGAAAGAATGATTTATTGTGGCGTACCAATGTGAGCCATGTTTGGGATTTGATCTTGAGATGAGAAGAAAAGTTTCTGAAACGTGATGATGGGAGTGAGGTAGAGAGGCTAGATTTCTCTTCTTCAGCTTTCACGTTCAGACCAACTAATGAGTGTACGAAACCAGTAGGTAAATATCAGCAAGTTTTTGTTTTTTTGCTTATAATAAAAAAATTCCTCATAAATATTTCATTATAAATTTATTTATTAAATATGATTTAAAGAATATTTTTTACATATAAAAAAATATTGTTCGCACATATATATACAGAAAATATATATTAAATATAAGAAAAGATCATTACTTATTTAAAATATTATTAGAATTTTTAAAAATAACATTTCAATTATATTTACTATATACAAAATAATTATCATTTTAAATAAACCTTTTTAGAATCCAAGTATTTATATGAGCATTGTATAGTATATTTGATGCGATCCGGGTACTTTACAACTGATGCAATGAACACCGTCACCTTAATGTGGATCGTACACGTGTCTAAAATATATGTTACATGACTAGCAACAGTGAATGAAAGGAGGAGCCGACATAAATAATAATGCATTAATGGTGTGGTGTCAGCAATATGCCAAATTGCAAAATAATCCTATCAAATAAGTATTGGAAACTCAATCTATAATTGAGTTTATTTTATAAATCCGATTTACATAAATCGAGATAAATTTCTTTAATATATTTATCTTGTAGACTGTAAAAGTACCTCGTAGACTATAAAAAATTATCTCATAAACTATAAAAGTTACTTCATGTTCCGTGAATTACGATTTATAAGCACTTATGAAACTTCCATAAACTAATCCAAACGAGCTTCCATAAGCTAAGTTTATGGTATCCTTTGATTCCCCGAGAATTGAAGGGAGAACTACTTGCGTTGTGGTGGTGGTTGTGGAATTTCAATCTTTTATCTTCATTCCCATCATGAAACGAATTTGTTTTCCCTGACAAAAGAGGATAAGGAGGAAGAAGAATCGAATTTTGATTCACTACTATTTGTGAAACTTGAGGTTGGTGCTGTGTTTACTATACGCTCATTGGCATTACAGTTGCCAGTGTCCTCTGAATTTGGATGAGTATAATGCCGGAGCATATACCATTATCCTAAGAGGAAAGTTTGGTGAAACTTTTTAAAACCCTTCTTTTGTCTGCTTAATGAAAAGGAATGGAGCAACTGAATTATCAATATAGTCCATTATTGGGGGAGCCGAGGTTGTTGTCTGTCAATCCTTAGGAAGTGTTTTCCAATTTGAACTCCATCAATGTTGGGGAGGACTCGAGGAGCTGATGTGACTTATTCTTGATGGGTGATTTTTAAATTTTCCATAAGTTTAGCACTTTTTGCAAAGTAATTATCAACTTAAAGAAGGGACTTAATTACTTAAAAAACCCCAATAACAATTAAGGAGCAAACAATAATAACCTCCAGTATAAAAAATGATAACATCTTATTGGTCATTGAGACCCGTTAGAAATTGAATCCCCTCCTCAAGACCTCGTAGTAATTCCCAAAAATCAACATAAAACATAATCTACAACCAGCCACATTATTCATAAGTTAAAAATAATGTGACTTGATTTCACGCAACTGGACAGAGAAACCTTTTTTTAAGTGAAAACTGAAATCCATTAAAATCTCAAAAGAGTATTACAACAGAACATACTACAACTTACTATCCTTCATAAACAACCGCCTCCTGAAAAAAATGTGTTGGGTAATCAAAGAAAGAAAAGTTCCCAGCAATGTTATGAGGTATGAGCTAACTTAACTAGATGATCCACTAAAGTATTATGGTCCCTTGGAATGTGGCTAAACAAAATTTGCCAGCTCTTAGACATCAATAGTCTGGCATCGTCAATAGTAAAATTATTGCAGTAACAGGAGCCTGTCACACAAAACAAATTAGTCTAAACAAATTTGAGATAGTTAAATTATTGCAAGACCTCTGGCAGCATATAATTACAAGGATGCGAGGAAGGTTGTTCTAACACCTGAAAGAGCCAAATACAGGCATATAGCTCATTATAGCAAATTTATTTATCTACCTTTTACCTAAGAGATAAATTACAGATCCGAAGCAATTTTGAAACTTGCGTTAAAACCATAGTCTTGATGAAGACTATAAAATCTCTAACAGCACATAGCACACAGTTCCATAAAACAAGGCTGCAACACAAGCTGCTGCTTGACACATTCTGCCACTCAAGGGCTGCTACTTTTAGGTTCAAGAGCAGCAATTTCCCTCATAACTTGAGCTTTGTCAGCATCAAACTGTTCATCAGCTGCATAATCCCCAAGAACATGTGATTCTTAGAACAGATAATGATACCACAAGTAAGAACAAATTAAAGAAATATCAATACTTACGTTTATCCATCTTGAAGTCACCCAACAACCTTAGAAGTTTGCTTCTATTAGCAACGAGTATGCCAATGATTTCGGCTGGCTTATTTTTGTTGGCAACAAATAGCTGTAATGACCAGTACACATGAAAACAAAATTAAAAACTTGGAAGGAGGTGAATTAAGAATAACCTCTTAAATATATATAACAATGTTTACCTTGAAAACATGAAATGCTTCTATCTGAATGCTCTTGCTTTCCTCCTGCAGAAAGTAACCAGCAAGCACTTATTAAACATATGGACACCAAAACCTTAACATCAAACATATCAGTGCCTAGTAACCCAGATGCTTAGAAGTCGGAAAAATAATCATGGGGTGAAATGTTAATTACTTTGATCAATCAAGCTCATGACACTGCTAATTAGAGCAAACAGGAAAGGCAAAGGATGGCGATGGTAGTACAAATGAAAGGCTGGAAGAAAACATAATAAAAAATACATGGCATTAAATTTTATGGAAGTGTAACATACTCTTAATAGATTCATCAAAATCCTTAAATTGTCCCTTGAGCTCACATATCGTGTCATTACAGCTGAATTTGAACGATCAAGTAACATGTCTCCCAAGAGCTGTAACAAAGAAACAGTGTGAATATACATGCATCAATGCAGCCAACCATTATAGTAAATTGATGCATATTATCATTTGAGTTAAAGACTTTCTTAGAATCTAAGTCATAACTTTATGAGGAGAAATTCTGTTACTTGGACATGCTTTCATCATTCAATGTTTTTACAAATAAAATAAATATCAAATTTGTATGGTACCTTGACAGCTTGACGCTTTGTAATATAATTGGGAGATTCCAACAGCTTGGAATTATACTCTTCAAAAAACTGATAACAGCAATAACAACAGAGATGGTAGGTAGTGATTGATAAGTAACCAAGATATCATGTACAAAGTAGAGCAGGAACTGATGTACTGATAAGTAAAAACTTATGCAAGTGAAAGATGTATGCATTTAAGAGGGAAAAGAACAAGTCTGTAAGTACATGCGCATGTGTTTAAGAATTATACCAAATGATAAGAATGTAGTGGCTAATATAATGACGTGGAAAGCCTCTAGGGCACTGAAATCTCTCTTCCAGAACATAATTCATATCAGGACAAGTATTGATCCAAGAAACACAACACTAAAAGTATGATATTTACAAGAATTTACCCAGATTATTAACCAATGTAAATTTCTATGACATGCTCCAACAATCAAGCACATTGCCCAAGAACCTTTTAAGGTGGAAAGGAGGTATGGAAAGAAAGTCAATGTCAATGTATAAATGCATATGAATTCACATAAGCACACTACTTTCCACTGAAGTTGGAAGACAAGAACCTACCCATTCATAATTTTTGGAGAGGAAATCAGCTACAGTGGATTTATGTCTTGTCATGAGTTCCTGTAACAAGTCAACAAGACGCACAAAGTTAACGCTGTTAGAAGATCAATCGCATAATACACACCATTTCAACCCTGCTATCTATCTATCTTCACAAGTTCACTAAGATTATTCCTACCTTGAATGTTGCAGCAGCATCTGCGGCAATGTCAAAATTTGGAACTTGTATGTAATCAAAAAACTTCTTCATATTCGGTGATTGCAAAACATAACTGACAGAAAACCCAAAAAGGTTTAGAACATCACAAAAGTTACATGAGATATTAACTGACCCGAAAAATTTTCCTATTCAACTACTATGGTTTAGTTCTTTATATAAGCACCCGATATTCTCATTTGACATATCTCAAGGGTGAAAATGTATGGAAGCACAGTAACTATGATTCCAACACAAATTACAACAATGACCAATAAGATTGTGTTCCCATCTATCAATAACAATTTTAGATTATGTTTAACAAAATAACAAGATTTTCATCTGATCCTTTCTCCTCACCTAGCAACAATCTGGTGTCTTATGCACTCTCTCAGCATAGCGCCATAGTGTAAAGCCATATCTGAGTTTTCATATCTAGAAAGAAACAATGGTCAGTCACTTCCTTAGTCGAATCAAACTAGATAAAATGTAATTCAAAACAACAACAAAAGGTAAATGGATATTAAAGATGAATTTCACCTAGATACAAACTTTGGTAATCAAGATCAAGTACTACCAGTGTCTGATTCACAAAGACATTAGGTTCAAACGTTATTAAAAAATCTGGGTGAGGAATAAACACAACCATCCTCAGCAATTCAAAGTTTACAAATGCCACCTCCGAAGCAAGAATTAACATAATACCTAGTTCATTATTAGTTTTAACACAACAAATCCCCCCATTTGAGAATTTTAATATCACAGTTTCCTCCTTAATTTCCCCCTCAAGGAAGTGCTCTTTGATTTGACAAATGCGATATATGCTATACTCAAAAGCCTTAGTGAAGATATAGCTACTTCATTTCACTAAAACAAGCATCACGAAGTAATTTATTCATCCAAAAATTTCTTACCCTACAATCAGAACATTCATAAGATCCAAATTTTTCTCCAAATAATCAGATGCAATCAATTTAGATTGAACTTGCTGCCTCTGCAAATTTGCAACAACTTGAGTGGCATCTTTTCTAGTCTGCAAAAGCATATAAGTAAGAAAAGCAACTGCCAAATATGAACAATATGGCATAAGATTAAAGCTTTGAGTTTAATTTCTATCCATAATCCAGACAATGCAATAATGATATCATCTTAATAATAGTAATATAATAGTATTTTACTTTCACTGCAAAAATATGGAAGTTTCTTACAGATTTCCTCATTACCTCCAAATTCAACTTAGGAAGACATTTGATAAGTAGTCGTAATGTGTTCTCCTTGAAAAATTCTTGAGTCAGTTGCGCACAAGCTTCAGCAACTGGCTCAGATTCACTATTTCCATAGAGAACTGACTTCAACTCTCTGATATTTTTACTTAGCTCGGACATCTGCCATTAGATGCATCAAATAAAATAAGAAAACAATAAAATCCACCATTACGAGTGGCAATCCTGTCATATGATGGGAAGAATAAACAAAAAAAGTAGTCATGACCCATCAAAATTTTTTGCTTTGCTTTGCTTTGAACCCCAACGTCTGAGGTATTACTATATTACTAAGTTTTGAATGCTACAATCTCGAAAAGTAGTGTTCTGGTAAATGTTTATGTTTATGGATGGATTTGGTGAAGAAGAAACAAATGAACAAGAATCCCCAGACCAGCCAAATTACACTCCATTTTGTAGTTAAATCATACCATGATGAAGAAATAGATAAAAAGTCATATTTTTTAAAAGAAAAGGCAAGTAGTTTTCTACGACTGAATAGGGAGAGGAGTAGAGAACAACTCAAACAGTTGAATTGACAAATTGCGATAGATGAACACTTCTGAATTAGATTGCGATTGCAAAATAGAAAAGGAAACGATCAGACAGCAACTAAGAAATGAGATGAATTAACTAATACCTGATTATTCGAAATGGTTAACGATTCAACAATAAAACCAAAAACATAGGAATTAAGAGAAACTTGATTCAGTACCTTCTCTTCCCGCTTGCTCTCTCGAGGTTCATTATTCCGTTCAACAAATAAGAGAAGATCCCTCGTATGCCGCACGATATCAGCTGGAGTACGAGGCTTAGATTTAAATAAGCTTTTCATTTTCAGTAATCCTGAAGATATGGATGCTATCCGATGATGCCCCCGGCAGACCAAACAACAACTCCTCCGAAATCAATTGAGCCTATACTTCCACTTCCTCTACTTTCAAACCCTTGCAAATCAATTAGGGTTTCGGAGATCGATTTAGCTTGGATACAGATCAAGGTGGGTCTTTATTTTTCCTCCAATTTCATAATATTATACAATTTCTGGGCAAAATCAAATCGATGAAAGATACAATAGATACCCCTGGTCGTGTGTTGTGTGGTGTCTCTGTCGATGGGTCCTTCCTAGGCTGTTTTTTACTTTTTTATATTAACGGGATGTAGGTGTATTTGGAATAAAGATTATAACCTCTCAAATACTTTTTAATTAAGATTCATCTTTTGTATATTTCAAATTCTTTAAAAACTGTTTGAATTATTTCTCAAAATAAATATAGGGTTAATATAATTTTTGGTCTCTGAAGTTTGATCCGATTTTGGTTTTGATCCTTCAAATTTATTCTGTTTATAACTGTTAATCCTTCAAATTATCAAGTCCTTTTTAAATTTGAGGGATCAACAGTTATAAACGGAATAAACTTAAGAGACAAAAACCACCGATTTCAAATTTAAGGGACCAAAACTAAAATCGGGTCAAACTTTAAAGACTAAAACCACCGATTTCAAACTTGAGAAATTAAAACCAAAATTAAGCCAAATTTCAGAAACCGAAAGTTATATTAACCCATAAATATATCTAAATTTTTTATGTTATGTTTTTTAGAGGTAAAGCAAAAAAAAAAAAACATATCTTTTAAGGATAGTTGTTATTACCTTACATTTATAAACAAAATAAATTGTTTATAACTTCAAAATAATAAGGTAACAAACTTAAAAAAAATTGCTTATAACAACCATTTAAGATGAACCACATCAAAGTCAAATGACTAGAAATAATCTTCTTCTTTTTCCATCAAGGAAGTAAACTTAAACTTTATATAAAATTAAAAGATCAAACATATATTTTTCCTGTACTATTCTAGGGAATTACTCCCTCCGATTCCTATTTATAAATAAAAAATTTTTTAAGAAAAAATGACACTAAGATTTCAATTAAAAAAAATAATATCAGAAAAGTTTCATAATTTATTAATAATAGCTATTTCACTTGTTAATGACTGTTTTTTCACTTATCATTGACAAGTTATGAAAATTTTCTAATATTATTTTTCTTATTTGAGACCTTTGTATTATTTTTCCTTTATTTTATGGGATTGGTCATTTATATAAGCAACAATTTTACTTTGCCTGAGAATTTAATATACTTTTTTTTTTACCTTCAATTAATTGTACATCTCTCTCATCTCTTTTTTCTAATTATTCCCTCTCATCTTTCTTATAATCTTTATAAATAAAGGTGTGTTTAGAAAAAAATTATATCTTTTATATATTAATTTCTTTTAACTAATTTTAATCAACATTTTATTTTGAGTAATTTTTGTTATTTATAAAAAGATGGGGTAGGGTATAATGCTTGTTGATATCCTCTCCCTCTTTTAATTTTATAATAATAGCCTTTGTGTTGCTTCATTCTGTTTCTCTCTTGCTGTCTATTTCTTAATGGATGGAACCAAGTTCCTGTATGGTCGACACATCTTCGATGGTGTAAGCAGAAGAAACAAATGAGTTTTTATAATTATCATTAAGTTGAAACCCCAACGAAATTTTAAATATAGTCAACAGATAAAAAATGTAGAACAATTCGAGGGGGGGAAATGACAGCTCATAGATGATGTTGATATTGGCATTGGCAAGAATTGAGTTGAGTCCTTGAGTTGCTTGCTTGGCCAAGAGCAAGTGTTTTGTTGAGATCATAGAAAAGTCTTTATGATAATCATAAAAGCAATATGTCACATGAGAAATATTGAAAAATATTAGTAAACATTAGGAAAAAGTTCCTATTAGAAATTTTATTGGTGAAAATAATTTAATAAATTTTTTTGGTTAACATCGTTGTTAGTCCTTATAATTTTTTTGATTTTTTTATTTTGGTCTATATAGTTTCATATATTTGATTTTGGATTAAAGGTCATTTTTGATCCAGAAGTATTTATTGAGGGTCAATTTTGCTCAGGAAGTGTCAAATTTGAAGCAATTTTACTTTGTTATTATCCCAGTTAAGTTTGACCGTTAGTTAACCAAATTTTCGGCAAATTTTCTTCTAAGTGAAAACTTTCAGAACAATTTTGTCGTCTGTGTCATTTTTGTTAAGGTGTACATTTACCCTAAAATTTTTCGCTTAGAAGAAAATTTGTCGGAAATTTGGTCAACTAACGGTCAAACTTAACTAAGATAATGGCAATGGCAAAATTGGTCTTCGAAAAACTCACGGGGCAAACTTGATCCCCAGTGAATATTTTCAGGGGCAAAAATAACCTACCCATTTGGTTTTAGTCCCTATAGTTTCTTAAAAAATCAATCTGAGTTTCATGATTGGTTCCTATATTTTTGATGAGTTTTAGTTTTGATTCCTACACTTCAAATTATACCAAGTCTTTATGAAATTATAAAGAGCAAGACTATCAATTTGAAAATATAAGACTAAAACCAAAATTTGGTCAAACTATAAGTACCAACGATGACATTAACCTTAAAATATTATAAACAGAAAGTATCAGTACTATAAAAAAATTTATATACAGAATATTAGTACTTTGATTTAAGTCATTCTCACTTATGAATTTTCAATCTGGGAACTTTTCTCTAATTTCTTCAAAAATATTGTTAATTTATTATAAAACAAATAATGTTAGGGAGATTTTTTTTTTTTTTAAAAAAAAAGACCACATGCATTAGGAGGGGTTGGGCAGATATTGACTTTAGGCCTAAGCCATGCCTATACATTATGTTCTTACCATTGATTATAGTGCACATTGTAGTAGTAGTAATAATAATAATATACTCTTAATTTATTATTAGGTTAATTTTATTCTTATGACATATAATGGATATTAAATGTGGATAAAAATTGAAAGATACGTTGTTAAATTTTAAAAAAGAATGTAAAAGTTAATAAAATGTAATATTTGAGATTTTATTTGGTCTGTGTAAAATAAGTAGCTTATAAATAAGATTCTGCAGGCTTTTATGGTATGGGCACCAGGGACAATTAATGAAGGGGGCAGTATCTGTGAATGAGAAATGTGTTTTTTCTTGTTGACTTGGATGAATGAGAAATGTTGAAGTTTGTGGTTTGATGAATTTAAGGGACGCCATTAAATGGATATTTCATGATAAGGGACAATGGCACCCACTTGCATGGCAAAAGAGACTTGCGTAAGGCCGTTTTCTAAGTTACAATCTTCTTTCCAGCTTCACATTCACATGCCTCTGTCCCCATCACACACTATTCGTTGTCTATAGCTCTTTTGCTATATACTATTCCTCATATATTACTTATAAAAATTCCATAACTGAATTAAATGATTTAGAAAAGAAAGTAAAATTATTTAAAAATAATAAGTATATCTAAAATAAATTTTTTCTTTCAAGTATACTTTTATTTATGAAGGGTTAAATAAGAGAGAGAAATAAAATAAATATAAATATCACCAACTTTTTAATTAATGTAATAATATAATTAATGAAGGCTAAAAATGAAAAAAAAAAAACTCATTAAATGTTTAGACAATTATTATCAAGCTCTTATGAAAATGATTAAGGTAATTCAGATTTTGACTTCTTATAAAATGGATAAGAAGAAGTACAAAAGATTATGTCTCTTGCATTAATTGAAGTATTACTATTTTGTATCTAAATATAAGTTATTTGTACCATATTCTCGCGATATATTAAATTGATATCTCTTCTGCTCTTTTATATAAGAACCTAAAATTTAAATTGTCTTACTTTTTTTTATAAGATCCTGATAAGAGTTGTCTCAACATTTAATGAGTTTTTTTTTTCATTTATACCCCTCATTAATTATATATACTGCATTAATTAAAGAGTTGATGATACTTATCTTATATTTCAAATCATACTTATTATTTTTAACTAATTTTAATTATTTTTTTAAACAACATAATTTGATTATCAGGATCTTATATAAAGGATCGGAATGAGTAACATTTTTTTTAACATTTTTCTTTATTAAATTTGTTGACTCTTCTACTTTACAAATGATTTTCACACCTCTCTCTCCTCTCTTTCCCTCTTTTCAATATAAATTAAATGGGGTAAAATTAATAAGATATTATTAATTATTTTATAAATGACCTATATTTTAAACCAAACTTTTATCCTACCAATGAATTATAATTAGGCATAGAGTGATACGGTTTTCTTTGGTAAGGTAAGCCTCAATTGGAAACCTAACTTATTTGTTAGCCACATGTATCTTTTTATTTAAAATAAATTTGTTTGAGACACAGCTAAACTATGAAAACCTCTCCCACTATCGCTACTAAATGTGAGTACAACTTCCAATAAAGATTTAAAACTTAATTTGTATGTTGTGAGGAACAAATACTCGACCTTGGTTGAAGAAATGACTTGATTTTTTTTGTTTGCAGTATTAGAGATCCACACATAAAAAAGGTCTACTCAGGCCCAAACTTGTAATAGCCCAAGCAATGTCAGATCGGGGTTTTATTTTTTGGATTTCCTGATAACTCGATTTTTTTAGGGTTTAGGGTTTCATCAATGCTCCCATCAAAATCAATCAACATATCATAATCAATATAATACCAACACCTAAATGGCACGGAAATTTTTTATTAAAAAAGAGGCTTGGTATAAGTACTTTAATTAAGAAACCGGGTCATCTATATACCTATTAAAGAATTTCAGAGAAAAAAATTATTGGTCTCTTTAACTTTATTTATCTGTTTAGTATTAATTAATATAGAGTTTGGGGGTACGGACTAATTTGATGAATGCGTAATTACATTGTTTTGACCCCTTATATTTGTCCCACGTGTAACTACTTTATCCGGCTTAGTTATCTTCTCTATTTTTCTTCCCTTTCTTTTGTTTGTCTACTGGCTTTTCTGCCTTTTTTTGTTTAAAAATAATAATATTTCCCTTCTTTTGAAGGCAAAACGCTTTCTATAGAAAATCACTCAAAATCATTTCTACAAAACTCAAACGTACCCAATCTAAATTTGAAAGCATAGTGTGTTTGAATTAACTTTTTAAAATGATTTTATAGTATGTAAAATAACTCCGTGAGGTCAGTTACGTCATAGTCATAGGTAACTACTAATTTAAATAAGAGAAAGTGAAAAAAAAATAAAGAACATGAAAATTGTAAAATTTTAAATAAAATATTTTTTATAAAATAAGTTATGAATCCCTTATCATATATAGTTATTCTTTTATCAATTCTAAGTATAAGATTTTTCAATTTCAATGTTTTTTTCTATCATTTTCCTTTTATAACATAACTTCTCCATATTTTTCACTTTTGTTTCTTCATACTTTTGAAGGATTATTTCAATCAAGGCGAACACTGTTAGCCAGACTACATACTGTCCACAAATTTCACTTCTAATTTTTGTCTAAAATTAATATCTGGCCCACGTCTAGTTCGGTTGGTAAAATTGAAGAAAAAGTACATAAACAAATAAGATGATAGAAAATTATAAATTCACAGATCAAACGCAATAGAAATAAAGCGAAACCTCCACTATTCAATCTACGACCTACCCTTGAACGGCCTCAAACGATGTAAGGTTCTTGAAATGCTCCCACGGCTTTTCCCAAACAACGGCTTCGTAATTCTTCGTCGCCGACGAAGATCCGTCCTTCGTCGCCAACACCAGCCGGTAATTCGTCCCGGCCACCACCTGCGTCTCTCCCCTCACGACCTTCTCCAACTTCAGATTCGCTCCATTTCTCTTGTCGTACTCCGCCACCGCGAAATTCGCGATCTCTGTCACGTGCGGCGCCTGGATATTAGGTATCGGTGTCCATCCGCCTGGAGCCACGGCCTCTCGACGACCTCCGGCGACGGCGCAGAGAAGAACAAAAAGCAGGGAAAGGAGCATGGTGCGGAAATGTCCCATTGCAACCGTCAATTTGACTGAGTCTCTAATTTCTTCCCCAATGCGCAAGATAAGGATCCTATTTATTGCACAGTATTTTTTGAGGAAAATATCTGCCCTTGTTATTGTTAGATATTACGAGTCAATCCCAGCAAATTAATTTTATTTAATGAATTCCATGTAGTAATATTTATTTCAACTAAAATATCAGATCAAAATCTAATATAAAACTTCCATCCATTTACTTATAAGTTATAATCCAATTAAAGTTAAATATAAACCGTAACGGCCGTACGTTGAAATTGTAGTGGGTGAAAATGGGATTGGCTCTCAATTTCATGAGGATGTGTGTTTGGTATGATGAAATTGGTTCTCAATTTTAATTCCATGTGAAAGTCAAATAAGTCAATTCTATCAAAATGAATTCCATATCAAAAGTTAAGATTTGTAATTACACCTCACATTTCCATCAATCACCCTCTTCCTTCCGGTAACAACAGCAACCTCTCCTCCCTCCGGCGACATCTGTAACATCTTTAGTTTTATTTCTAAAATATAATTATAATTTGAAAATAATTATTTAAAAATAGAAAAAAAATAAAATTAATAGGTAATTTTTGAAATAAAAAGCAATGAGGATATAAAAAAATTAATATTAAAAAAATAATTAAAATAATAAAAAAATGGTTTGAATGTTTGAAGTGTTGGTTAGGTTTTTTTATAAGGGTACATTAGTAATTTCTCATTTTAAATACAAATATTAAATAAAAATAATATCTGAATTCCATGTACATACCAAACATAAATTTAAACCTTATTTCTATATTCATATCCATCAAAATCAATTTCAGTATACCATACGGGCCCTAAATAAAGTGGAGTCTTTTTTTGGTATATGGGTCTACTTTTTTGCCAATATTAAATCAGGCTACTGAAACAAGGCAATTACGAAATTGAATTTAATTCAAGGATTGGCAAATTATACATTTTGGGAAAAAAAGTTAGTCTGGGTAAAAATACATAAATGGATTGTTTCTTAACAATCAACAAAACAATTAAAGCATTATAAGGATGCCAGATGATGTATTTAGTGGATGCATTAGATAATTAGGATATACAACTATGCTTATGGCTAGTAAAGAAAATTTTGAGAAATAATGAAATGTTAATTCCTGATAGTTGACCCAGAATTATCATTTCATCCTTAAAACTAAGGTTCTGAAACCTGGACCAGTCACTGAACTATTCAGGATACTGACTCAGGGTCAGTAGATCAAATCGGAGTTAAAACGAAGCTAAACTAATTAGAATGTAAAGCTTTCATGTTTATTTATATAACATTTTAAATAAAATATTAAAAAAATTGAATTAATTTGAAACGGTCAAATTAGAATTAACTACCGGACCGGTGGTTAACCGGTTTCCAACTCAAACCGGCTGGTTCAATCCAGTTTTTAGAACATGGCTTAAAACAAAATATTGGTTTTATGATTTTTCCTAACTATACATCTAGTTTTTAATGCAATTTGTACACTAAATTAGACCCTATCTTTAAGACCAAGTAAATCTCTATTAAAGATTTAAAATGGGTTAATATAATTTTTATCCCTTAAATTTATCTTTATTATGGTTTGGTATCTCAAATTTTCTCTCCCAGCGGTATCTCAAGTTTTAAATTAAAGGTTTTGATTTCTCAATTTTCATTTCATTTAAAACATTAGTTTCTATAGTTTAATAATTGTAATATTCTAAAATAATAATAAATAAATTATTATTATTATAATAATATTATATTATTATAATATTATTATATTATATTATATATATTATTATTATACGTGCTGCCCACCTCTTAATTATTGTAAGGAGAGGGAGTTGGTGTTCCCTCTTCCTTTTAAATACCGCATGAGGTGTGGTATTAAAAGGAAGAAGGAGAGAACGAGGGAAGAGCAAGAGAAAGAGAGAGAACGAGAAGGGAATAAAGATCTCATTTGAGTTTTCTGAGGTAAGTTATTTATCTTATAAGATTATTTAGATAGCTAAAATAATTTCTTTCAGCAATTTTATTTTATGAAAATTATTCCATGTATTTTTCTCGTTCTAATAAGGATAATATTGTATAGATTAGAGAATATTTTAAGATTTGCATTTTGGACAAGTTTGAGTTTTATTAGTATAAGGCTATAAAAATGTAGAGAATAATTAATAACTAATTTTAATCGGTTTATTTTTCTTATTTAGTTGGTATAAGATTTTATAACGAATTTTCTATATAATTAGTCTATGAATAATTCAATATAGGACTTTTTAACCGATTAAATGTGGGTTAAAAGCTTTATTTGAATTAATGAAGGTATTACTGAAATTTTAATTGGTTTAGTTTTGAAATTTGGAGGATTAAACTGTCATTTATGAAATTCGGAGGACTAAACTGTCATTTTCGATATTTGAAGGACTGAACGGTCATTTCTAAAATTTAAACCCAAACTGTTATTTTTCAGTTTTTAGAATATATTATATATTATTATTAAAAATTTGTATATAAGTTATAATCAAGATTAGAAATGACCGTTCAGTCCTTCAAATATATAATATATTATAAAAACTGAAAAATAACAGTTTGGGTTTAAATTTTAGAAATGACCGTTCAGTTCTTCAAATATCGAAAATGACAGTTTAGTCCTCCGAATTTCATAAATGACATTTTAATCCTCCAAATTTCAAAACTAAACCAATTAAAATTTCAGTAATACCTTCATTAATTCAAATAAAGCTTTTAACCCACATTTAATCGGTTAAAAAGTCCTATATAGAATTATTCATAGACTAATTATATAGAAAATTCGTTATAAAATCTTATACCAACTAAATAAGAAAAATAAACAGATTAAAATTAGCTATTAATTATTCTCTACATTTTTATAGCCTTATACTAATAAAGCTCAAACTTGTCCAAAATGCTAATCTTAAAATATTCTCTAATCTATACAATATTATCCTTATTAGAGCGAGAAAAATACATGGAATAATTTTCATAAAAGAAAATTGCTGAAAGAAATTATTTTAGCTATCTAAATAATCTTATAAGATAAATAACTTACCTCAGAAAACTCAAATGAGATCTTTATTCCCTTCTCGTTCTCTCTCTTTCTCTTGCTCTTCCCTCGTTCTCTCCTTCTTCCTTTTAATACCGCACCTCATGCGGTATTTAAAAGGAAGAGGGAACACCAACTCCCTCTCCTTACAATAATTAAGAGGTGGGCAGCCCACGTGCTGCCCACCTTATAATATAATAATAATATATATAATATAAAATATAATATTATTATTATAATAATAATTTATTTATTATTTTATTATTATTATTTTAGAATATTACAATTCTCCCCACCTAAATAGAATTTTGTCCCCAAAATTCAAAACATAAAATGCTTACACAACATTACACTAATTCAATCTCAATATAATATAACATAAATACCACGTATATACCTAAGCAAACAAATGAGGAAAATCATGTCGCATACGCTCTTCAGTTTCCCAGGTAGCATCACCTGGAAACATTCCCTTCCAGAAAAATTTTAGGAGACGGATTGTTCTATTCCGTAACTGCTTGTCCTTTACATCTAAAATTCTTTCTGGTTCGGTCACATACGTCAAATTCTCTCTTAACTCAACCTCTTCAGGCTCAATGATATGAAACGGATCTAGATTATACTTCTTTAGCTGTGACACATGGAACACGTCATGCACCTTAGATAAATGTGGAGGCAAGGCGATCCGATAGGCAACCGGTCCAATCCGCTCCAAAATTTCAAATGGTCCAATGAATCGTGGAGTCAACTTCTTTGCTTTAATAGACTTCCCAATGCCTGTAACAGGCGAAACCTTCAGAAAAACATGATCTCCAACACTAAATTCCAACGGTCTCCTTCGACGATCCGCATAACTCTTCTGTCGGCTCTGAGCTGTCAACAATTTTTCCCGTATCATTTCAATCTTCCGTGATGTTTGCTCTACTAGATCTGGTCCGATAATAGTCCTTTCACTCAATTCGATCCAACATAATGGCGACCTGCACTTTCGACCATATAAAGCCTCAAATGGTGCCATCTGAATACTAGAGTGATAGCTATTATTGTATGCAAACTCTGCCAATGGAAAGTGCTTATCCCAACTACCTGGAAGCTCGATAGCGCAAGCTCTCAACATGTCCTCAAGTGTCTGAATAGTTCTCTCGGTTTGACCGTCTGTTTGAGGATGATAAGCGGTACTGTACTTTAACTTTGTACCCATGGCTTGTTGTAGGGACTTCCAAAAGTTCGAAGTGAACCTTGGATCACGATCCGATATGATACTCTCCGGCACTCCATGCATACGTACAATCTCTTTAATATACAACTCGGCCAATTTCTCCAAAGAATAATTTGCCTTAATAGGTAAAAAGTGTGCTGACTTGGTTAATCGATCCACAATCACCCAAACAGCATCATAAATATTCCGGATTGGCGGTAAGCCCATGATGAAATCCATAGAAATACTATCCCATTTCCATATAGGGATATCTAGATTCTGAAGTAGTCCTGGTGGTTTCTGGTGTTCGATCTTGACCTTCTGGCACGTCAAGCACTTCAAGACGAAGTCGGTCACGTTTCTCTTCATCTTTGGCTACCAATATTGTCACTTCAGATCGTTATACATCTTGGTGATTCCTGGATGTATGGTATATTTGCTCCGATGGGCCTCTTCCAAAATGGTTTTATTGATTTCATCATTATTGGGAACACAAATTCTCCCCTTGTATCTCAAAATATTTGCATTCCCAACGTCATAATCCGGAACTTCCCCATGCTCTAGTTCTTCTCGAATTTTGTCTAGCTGATCATCTTTCGTTTGAGCGTCTTTCAAGTCCTGATAAAACCCATATTCACCAATGACTGCATTTAAAGCAACTATCTTCTTCTGATACGGAACAATATAGATGTCCCTCAAGCTTTCCAACCAATAGTGCTCATTTAAACTCATACAGAAAACATGAACAGATTTTCGACTTAAAGCATCGGCCACAACATTGGCCTTTCCAGGGTGATACTTTATTTCGAAATCATAATCTTTCAGAAACTCCATCCATCTACGTTGTCTATTATTCAGCTCCTTCTGGTCAACTAAATACTTCAAGCTCTTGTGATCACTTAAAACTTCAAATTGAGCTCCATATAGATAATGCCTCCAAATCTTTAATGCAAACACTACAGCGGCAAGCTCCAAATCATGAGTCGGATAATTCTCTTCATGAGGCCTTAACTGCCTTGAAGCATATGCAACAACCTTGCCTTCTTGCATTAACACACAACCCAAACCCTTAAAGGAAGCATCCGTATACACTGTGTACGGACGTCCAGGATCAGGAAGGGTAAGCACAAGTGCTGTAGTCAATTTTTCCTTTAACTCTTAAAAAGCAGCTTCACACTTATCTGTCCATATAAACGGTTGATCTTTCTTGGTCAGCTTGGTCAAAGGCATAGCAATTTGAGAGAACCCCTTAATGAATCTCCTGTAGTAGCCAGCCAATCCCACAAAACTTCTTATTTCAGTCACTGACTTTGGGGATTCCCATTTTAACACGGCATCAACTTTACTAGGATCAACAGCTACCCCCTCAGCAGACACCACGTGGCCAAGGAAATTCACTTCCCTGAGCCAAAACTCACACTTACTCAACTTAGCATACAACTGGTTGTCCCTCAATATACGCAATGTAATGAGTAGATGTTCTCGGTGCTCCTCCTCATTCTTAGAATAAATGAGAATGTCATCAATGAAGACAACAATAAAACGATCTAAATACGGCCTAAAAATCCGGTTCATATAATCCATGAAAACAGCTGGAGCATTGGTCAACCCGAAAGGCATAACCAAAAACTCATAATGTCCATACAGAGTCCGAAAAGCAGTCTTTGAGATGTCCTTAGCCTTAACTCTGAGCTGATGGTAACCCGATCTCAAGTCGATCTTAGAGAACACCGCGGCTCCTTTGAGCTGATCCAATAAATCATCAACCCTAGGCAACAAATATTTATTCTTAATGGTTACCTTATTCAACTGTCTATAGTCGATACACAACCGCATACTTCCATCCTTCTTTTTGACAAACAATACTGGTGAACCCCAAGGAGAGACACTTGGTCGAATGAAACCTTTCTCAAGCAACTCCTCTAACTGTTTCTTCAACTCTGCCAACTCTGATGGTGACATTCGATAAGGGGCCTTAGAAATTGGAGTTGTGCCTGGTACTAACTCAATGGAGAATATTACAATTATATTATAATATAATATATATTATATTATATTATATATTATTATTATTATTATTATTTTAGAATATTACAATTATCGATAAACCATTTTACCCTTTGGAAAAGTAAAACACATAATTTAAAATTTGAGGGATCAAAATTAAAAGATGAAGAATTTGAGGTACCAAATAGTTTTATAGGAAAATTTCAGAAAAATACAATCAAAAATGGAAAAAGATAAATTGGTACTGCGAATTTATCAAATCCCAAGTCAAAAATAAAGTAGGAATCTGGAATTTTCAATTCTGACCAAATAATTAAATTACCCTGAGTTAAGTTGTAAAATATGAAAGTAAAGTCGTTAATGTAAAATCTAATGTTGTTAATATAGATACATATATTTTTATTGACCCCTAAAACTTGTGCTCTCAAAATTATCCCTGATTTTTTAGATATGAAGTTATCAAATATAAAAGTAAAGTTGTTAATATAAAATATAATATTGTTGATATAGATATATGTATTGTTATTGACCCTGCAACTTATGCCCTCAAAATGATCCCTAATTTTTGGGATATAAAGTTGTCAAACATTAAAATAAAATCGTTAATGTAAAATGTGATGTTAATGTAGATACAAATGTTGTTATTGACCCATGAAATTTGTGCCTTCAAGTCAGGATATTTTAGTCATTTAGTCATAATTAAAAATCCTAGATTCTTATTTTAATTCTGACCCGAGATTTTATAAATTCAAAGTATTAATTTATTTTTTTATTTTTAATTATATATTTTTTTAAATTTTTTCATAATTTATTAACCCTAAAAATTATAATTAGAGGAAAAAGCAACCCACTTTTTCTCCCATGAAAAGAAAAGGGACTGTTTTGAGTTTTGACTTTTGAGGTACGTTGGCAAGTCCCCGCAATCAACTATCAGTCAATCAGGCCACGTGAATGGGTCTGGGGGAATGGGAATCAGTGGCGTCCTTGAATAGGGTCCTCAAAGCAATAAGATTGAAAAATATTTGGGAAAAGGGCAAAGAAGCAACTTTGATACTATAAAATTCTAAATCAAGTACAGTATTTTTAAAGAAAAAATGAGTTAGTGATTATTTATCAAGTTTTATTATTATTTTTATTAATTATTAATAAAAAAAATTGATTTATAATTTTAAAGTATTTTTTCTATATATTTTTAATATTAATGATTTTAAAAATATTTGACTGCTCCCTCCCCCTATCTTTTGGCACAAAATTTGAATTAAATTATTTTTTTATATAAAAGTCTGATAAAAATTATCTCAATATTTAATAATTTTTTTCATTTGCATCCCTCATTAATTATAGAGAGAATTTCAAAAAAATACCATTTAAACTTCAAAATCTCAAATAGGTGATTTAACAATAAAATGATTTGTTAATTGCATTGCCATTCTTGTTAATCCCATTATCAAACTTGTTAACATGATTTTGAAATTTAAATTGTATTTTTTTGACATTCTCCCTTAATTATATATATAACATTAATTAAAAGGTTGGTGAAAATTATATTTATTCTATTTTTCTCTCTTACTTACCCTTATAAGTAAGGTCATGCTTAGAAAAAAAGTTTATTTTAAAACATACTTATTATTTTTAACTAATTTCAACCACTTTTTTAAACAACTTGATTAAAAATTTAAAACCTATTATAATTAGTCCCCCATGTTTACTGATATCTTCAATCATTCCCCCGGGGGGAGTAATCATCAATCCAAACTCAACGCCTTGAAAGTTAAATCTTCGATTGTTGGCCCGAGGAAAAAAAAAACTTCGATTCATAAGCCTCACTAATGGAACTCACAAATCTAAAATCTTAAAAACTTTAGTCATAAACACCAAACATTTCAAGTATTAAAACGTCATAGTCCTGATTCCTGTTTTGTAAATAATGGATTACTAAGATCTAACTTGCCATAAACGCAAACCGCTAAATCCCTAAACTTTATCTTATCCTGACACTTAGATAATCATGCCATGTGCCGAACTCACCCAAAAAATCACCCAAGAAATGAAATCTAGGGGCCTAACTTTCCAATATCATATACTCCAACACCTTAAATGCATGTTTCAGAATCTTTCAAATTATGATTTTAAAATTTTTTTGAAGTCAAGATAAAACTATTTTTATATATTTATCTCATAAATTATAAAAACTATTATAATCCATCCATGCACTAAATTCCAAAACACTGAGTCATACTATATTAAAGTGTTTACCTTAACCACTCAGTAAAAAAAGAAAGCATGTCAAACTTCTTCCGAACCTATTACCATGAGACGAGTCAACATAAAAAGAGAAGTAATTAGTTCTGCTGGTATATCGTCCTTTTAACTAACGAGTTCTTCTATTAGTAGAATGAGCAATCCTCTGTATTCCGCCACACGTCTATTTAATCCCTTGAGAAAGACAATTCTTAGCGGATGGATTTTAATGATGGGATTCGAACCACCTTCTCTTTTCTTTCCTTTAACCAACTGTTTAAAAACATGTTTGAATTATTAACCTTGAAAAAGAACGTTTATACAACTTAAAATAAATTTTTTTTTATATCTTTATCTCAAAATAAATTTTTTTTTATATGTTTATCTCATATCTATAAATTATCTAGGAAAAGTGACTCTACTATTAATCAAAACAAACACTCGTCCTTTCCAATCTACAATATAAACATATGTTTAAATTAACAGTAAAAATTATTATTTTAACATAATTTACAGTATACACGAAATAAACATATAAAAAAAATTTTTATTTTGGCCTTCCATAACCGTTCTTTTGTAAAGCTAATTCAAGAAGGCTCTAAGTCGTTTTTTTAAACAATGACTTGGTATAAAATATAATTTATTTAAAAAATAATTAATATTTATTTATCAATTTTACTTCTACAGTTAATATTTAAATATGGCTCCCTTCTATTTTTCTTTTTGAAAAATAAATTTTACAATTTGAGGCAAAAATCTGAAATGAGTTCTGAAACCAAGATTTATAGCTTCCAAAACACTCACTTAATATAAGTAAATTGGAAATTTCTGTGGCATGAATTTAACGAGTTATGTACAATTTCTTCGCATGAATTAGTTGTGAATAGAGGGTTTACCTCATCAACAATAAATCACCATCCAAAAGCTTCCAATATCCATTCCCAAAAATACTGATCTACTATTTAAAGGCTAAACATAAATGAGAATACTCTATATACCAGCTTTTAGCTAAATACTATTTAAAGGTAAGATCTGGATTTTACGAGAAAGAAGGCATAAGTGAGAATACACCCATCTAGTCCCAAGTAGATAAAGTGCTTCTTTGGAACTATTTATGTTAAGCACATATACACCCACAACAATAAATCACAGTCCAAAAGCTTCCAACATCCATTCCAAAAGGAAGAAGGGAAAAAAAACCTATACTAGCTTTTAGCTTTAAGGCTCGTTAAAAGTAAGACCTGGATTTTATGAGAAAGAACGCATAAATGATAATATTGATCTACTATTTAAAGGCTAAACATAAATAATCACAGGTACATCTCAATCAACAACAGAAAAGGGAGCTTGCGAAATGATTTGATTTACAGAAATAAAAAAGGGCTCGATATTGCGATTCAAAGAAACGGTAGTGAAAATCCAGATTGTTCTCGAGTCTAAATTAACCAATTCAGGTTCTCCAAATATTACCAGACACTCTGTTTTATTCCCACTTCTCAAACCTGTTTATCGGTGTAAGCATTTAAATAATACAGATTGGAGAATACATAATTACGTAATAAGTCGATCAAACCCGTTCTGATCTGTGACGGCGCAGAATCCGCATTGTCTTATCCACGAACAGGCTTAAACGATGTGAGGTTCATGAAATGTTCCCAAACCTTCTCCCACACAACGGCTTCGTACTTCTTCGACGCCGACGACGATCCGTCCTTGGCCGCCAGCACCAGCCTGTAATTCGTGCCGGCCACCACCTGCGTCTCGCCCTTGATCACCTTCTCAAACTTCAGCGCCTCTCCACTTCTCTTGTCATACTCCGAAACCGCGAATTTCGCGATCTCCGTCACGTGCGGGTCCTTCAGATCCTTGATCGAAGACCACCCGCCGAGCAGCATTCCCCTCCTGCCGTCGGCGACGGTGCAGAGAGGGAGGAAGAACAGAGGCAAGAAAATAAGGCAGTGAACAAGTTTCATGGCAACCGCCGATTCGATACGATTCTTGAAGGTTCTTCGCTTTGCTTCGGGATTGAAGTAAACACGGAAGGTCGATTTATAGCAGAAGATTGACACATATCACAATGTCACAGTGTGAAAACCGCGTGATCCTGAAGTCAAATGGTGGCCGTTGGATCTGATAGCAGCGAAGGGTCAAAACCCGAAAGGAAAAGGGATAAGTTAAGAGTGGGGCATGGGCTACTGAAAAGATGGGCCAAAACCATGGGCCACAAATGATCCAAGACAATAAATAAGAGGGGAAATTTGGAAAAAGTCAGAGTTAAAAATTTTAAATGACTTGAATTGGAGTATCCGTATTTTTTGTATCAGATCTATCACAATAATAGAGAAATTTTCTAGGGGGTAATTTTCCTCGATTTTTCCTAAATTAAATTTTTTTAAAAATAGGAGAAGATGGACAAATAAAAAAGGGAATATTTTTGTATTATAATTTTGACTCAATTATAATTCAATTTTTTAACTTAAATTTAGCACAATTTAAATTTGTATAGTTTCGAGTTGTTTAATTAGCTTTTGAGAATAGCTTTTACGACTTACGAAGTAAATTTGTGAGAGGAGTTTTATCTCGATTTGCGCAAACCATGGTTTGAAACCATAGTTTGGAGAGTTTCCAAACACACACTAAAACTCATTCCATGTATTTTAACTCACTACAATTCAGTGTCTATTTTTTTATGAAATATGTAATTTTATTTTTTAAACTTAGGGACTAGTATTTTTAAATGGTTAGACAATAGAGATTTAGTCACTTGGAACCAATATTTAGGGAGTAAGTTGAATTGTAACCTAAGTAAAAAATATATGGATAGAGTTGTATGGTATTAAAATTTAAAAACTAAAATTTATAATGGAGTCAAAATTATAAATATTAAAATATTAATTTCCCAACGACAAAAGTAATTACCCACATGTCCTAATTTCATGTCAATGTGAAAGTTGGGTGTGTAAATGCAGAAGATTGGCATGTAAATAGGAATAAAAGTTTCCAAAAATCACTAATAAAGGAAGTGATGTAAATTCAGAACGGACAGAGTATATAATGTTATGAAGATTGAAGACAAGGAAAAGAGGGGACAAATAAAAAAAGAGAGGGGTGTGGAAGAAATATGGAGGGAGTGAAGAAGAGAAGAAAAAGACAAGTTAAACCAGCCACCAACCTAGACAGACTAAATGGGAAATTAGGTGGAAGGATGGCACTACATTACAATTATCATCTTAGCTTGTTGCCTTGCTTGTGAGAAGTGCGTGTCTTTGAATTTACATTTTTATAAATACATTATTCTCAATCCTTGCCAGCTAAGTAATTGTTCTGATCATGAAATAGTGTGTGCGCGTTTTCTGACTTGTGTGTCTGCGTCATTCATTATTTGATTAAAGCCTCACGCATTCTTGTTTACTCCCAATGTTATTTTACATGAGGGTTAAAATATTACACTTAAAAGCTTGATTGAATTAATTTATGTAAATTTTATAAATGTTTATGAATTGTGATTCATAAAATATGAAGTAACTTTTACGGTCTATGAGGTAGTTTTTACAGTCTACGAGGTAAATATAAACCTGATTCATAAAAATAATTCCAAATAAGCTCTTAAGTTTATTCGAGTTGATGATCAAAAAGTCTCTTTACGTAAGTTAAAATAATTTTTTTTTTACAAATTTATCTCGTATACCGTAAATCATATTAGAAAAATAGTTTTTACTACTAATCCAAATAGACACTTTAGTTGATAGATGTGGTTAGCTATAAATATTATATTTTCATTTAATTCTTTTTCATATTACTCTCATAAATTTTATTTTATTTTTTCACTCATGTTTAATACTTTCATTAACGTATGAGATATATTAGAGAAAGTGATACAAAATTTTTCACATAATAGCTACAATTAATAAATTTAACCAGTTTGTTAATCTTCACAAATTAACTATGTATATCTTGCATTTACAACCGGATGATTTTATTATATTTGTCCTTTAACTCTTTAAGGTTATTGTATACCATAGATATAAAATATAATTCATATTCTTCGTGTCATTAATATAAGATATATTTGGGGAGTTGATCTTGATTCTAAATATAAGACATTATTTTTATATTTATTAATATTTTCCTAATTTATCCCTATTGATACTCTCTTAACAAATAATCAAGGAGGAGAGATGATAGGGGAATTGAGAAAAATGATTAGGGTATTTTAGAAAATATATGTCATATAAATTAACTCAACTAACTTTATTTATCTAATCAAATTAGGTAAATATATCTTATTTTAAGGACATGGCAGCATTAAAGATAATTTTTTTGTCTACATTCTACAACATAAGTCACTTTTAAACACTTCACACCGGAATTAAGAAATAATGGTTAATTTATTAAATTTATCCTAAATTAAAAAAAATCACTTTTACCCCTTATTAACAAAGTTTTGAAGGAAAGTGGAAATTTTTAAGGGGACCCATGTTTAAGCATTATTTTAGAGAACAATTTAAAAAATAGATATAAGATACTCTATCTTTCTCTCTCTGTGGCCAAACAAGTTTGGATATTACATAATACTATAAAATATTATACAATATGCATAAGTAAGTAAGGTCTTCCATCGATAAAGGAATACATTCAAAATGGGGAACTGTTAGTACTATCAGACTTTAAACTAAATGCTGGACTTTTTTTATTAGATAATCAGCACACCTGATTGTAGCTTCTGGTATACAACAAAATTCAAGGTCCCATTCATAATAAAGTAAATCCGAACTGCATTAATATCATACCTAAACGGATATCAGATACTCTCTAAGTGACTTCTTTTATACTCATGCTTTTAAAGGAGCCAAAATGTAAGTTATATTACGTTCAGAACATTTTAGTGATTTAACTAGGTACTTTTCTTTAATTCTAAACTTCTAAATTCTAATGAGATAATCAGACGTGCCTTATGTTTAACACAACTTTTGAATATTATATGATATTCAATTTTAATATTTGGAAAAATAACAAAACACAAACCATTTTAGGAGAATGATAATGAGGTCTTAAAGAATGGGTCAGATTATCAAAAAGTTCAAATCACAAGTAAGTAATATAAATTATTTGTAATTTTATAAATTAAAACTTGTCATTACATGTTCACAAGTTATTATTAGATTTTTTGAGTGATTAAGTACCTTTCTGATCTAGAACTTCATAATAATTCTCTCTACTATTTTTATTTAAAATATTTTAATGTCAGCTTTTACATACACCTGAAAGCATAGCAAAATCTTTTGGCACTGCTTCTTTACTTGAACAACGACTTTTGTAAAATTAAAGCACGTGAAATTAGCTTAGATGATGGTCAGGTTCTTTCATGCTCAAACTCTCCGGTTTAAAAAACGAAAAGGAAAAAATCTATTTGAAAATTCACCATTAAAAAAAAAGAAAAAAAAATTTGAAGATTCCATTTTACATCTATTAACAATAACAATGCCTTGTCCAATCCCCCTACCAAGTACCAAGTGTCAAAGCGTAGGATTTCAATCCGACCGAATTTGGGTTACTTTGTTTTCACGTCAAGTAATTTACTTTTTGTTATAAGGTGCTTACTATACTTTAAATAGGATTACCATCAATAAAGAGATGCTTGTACTCATAAAAAAAAAATTCTTTTAGTGTAACAAAAATATTTAAGAGGAAATTAAAATAAAACTTATAAATTCAGTCATCTGAATATTTTTTTTTTGTTCTAATAAAAGTATGAAATAAATTCAGTCATTCACCACAATTTTTTTTTGGCACAAAAAAGTTTAGATAAGTACAAGGGTTAGGGTACGCCTTTAAGTAAAAAGAACACTTATAGAGGTATTTACAAATCACTCACTAAGTTCAAAGAGCACTTACAAATATACTTTTAAATTACTCACTAACAAGATTCTTACATCAGTAGAATTTAAACCTACAATTTTATAATTATGAAACAAACCTCTTATCAATTGAATCAATCTTTATTGATAGTCCATCACCAAACTTGTTCTGCATGCTATTTGCAAATACTGGAGGCCCACAACTCCCATATACCCAAAAAGAAGCAATGAATAAAAAGGAAAAGGATAATGGACCAAATAGAAACATCAAGAGTGATCCTTTTTTGTTTTCGCCAACAACATCAAGTGAGATCCAATTCAATAAATGACTCAGTACTTGCCATTTGCAATGCTGTTGGCTTAAACTACAGAAAAGAGAAGTAAAAAAATAATAATGGGCCATGTTAAATAGATTATGGGCTTGTGAAAACATGATGGAAAGAAGTATTTCCATTAATCATTCTCTTCATTTTTTCTCTACTTAATTTTTTAACTATTGAACTGATTTTTAATGATTGATATTTTATATTATATTAAAAATATTATTGTAATATTAAATATTAAATATTAAATAATGATAATATTCTTATAAAACAAATCTCAATCATTAAAAACCAATATAATGGTATAGAAGTTAAGTGGAGAGAAAATGAAAAAACAGATTAGTAAAGACAACATTTGTCCGATGTGAGCATTATTTCAAGAATGATCCAATTCAATAATTTTTTTCAAAGACTCGAAAGCTTCTTGTCAAGGATTAAATAAAGATAGATCTCCAATACTTCATTTGATACTAATAGGTTCTTGGGAATGTGATATTGAACTTATAAATATAAGTGGTTATATTTGACTTGTAAATGGTCCAACTTAGCGTATCAATATAAAAGCTTGACTGATATACACTGCTCCCTATATCCCTGTTTATATGGCCATATCTGGATTTGTCCAAACAATAAATGTTTTTTTTTAACTTCTCTTACACCATACATCTTCTTTCACCAATTTTTTTTTATTACTCTTTTTTTTACCAACTTATAAATAAGGGTATATTTAAAAATATATATATTTTTTACATATTATTTTTAATTAATTTTAACTATTTTTTTAAACAACTCAGTTCAATTAATGAAACTTCATAAATAGAGACGGGCGAGTAAATTATGGGGACATATTATTATTAAATAAAATTAGGGAGGCTTATTTGTATTTAATTTTCTTCTTTGAGATCTAAGCATTATGTTCTTTGGATGAAAGGGAATGTAATAGAGCAGTGAGCCAACGAGCTGAATTGTGTGTGGCATTTCAGTTTAGAAAAACGAACCCTCTGACTTAATTGCCCGAAGAGAATGGACTTCCCCATACACAAATTTCATACACTCGATATTGATTTTGATTTGTTTGATGTTCATGCAACATTAAATTTGTCGTATTGCTCGTGGGCCCTATTTGTGTATGATATAACATTAACATGAATGTGAGTATGCTTAGGCAATGAGGCATCACATGTAGATATGAATATATGCACGTGCTTAAATATTTTGTTGATGGAACGCTCATATATTAATTTTGATTTTAAATATAAAATATAAATCAAATAATATATTATACATGATTAAATTATCTATCCATTTATAAGTTAAAAAAATTAATTTAGAGAAAAAATAATAAATATAAATATTTTTAAATAATTTAACAAACTTTCTTAATTTTTCTAAAAATATTAAATATATCTTATATTTAAAATCGGATAGTGTATACTTACAATTTACTCACAAAAAAGTTCAACTCACATCTTTTTCTCTTTTACCCCTTCTCCACACTTTACTCATAGTTATAACATGGTTTCAGAATGATTAATTGCTAAAGATAAATGGTCATACTATATCAATCAAACATAAATTGAATTATTTATAACTCTCCTAATATAAATTATTTACAGTATACGAGATAAGTATGTGAGAGTAATTTTATCTTGATTTATATGAAAATCAATTATAAAATTTTCAAAAACTTATCCAAACCAACTTTAACACTTAACCTATAGAACACTTTTCATTAACACAGCAGATGGGTGAACATCTAGCTGATACATAGTATTATAGTATGCTACAAGATGGATTATATGCACTTGCCTGAATCTGGTAGCATAATGCCACTCCACATCGGAAAATTGATCACCGCCCTCAAAATTTATTCATCGAAGGCCATTTTCTGGAGGCAGAGGAAACCAAAAATACAAAAAAACAAACAAAAACGTTAAGTTTGCAACAACCAAGGGGAGACTATAATCCTGTTCTCATTAGCTGTTCCAAACACAAGACGTCCTGCAAAACTCAAAAACAGAGCAATAATCACTTTCAATTCCAGGAAAAAGGGGGGAAATCTCACTTAGTTGCTATAGAAATAATTTTATTTCAGCCAACTCTAAAAAATTTTAAAATTTCATTTCATCTTCTTATACCAAAATGAAATTAAATTTTGTATGTGAAAAAATAATGATGCATTTATTCTATTTTTTGAATTCCTTTATTTGTCTTATGGATTATTTTATTTCTCTTGTGAATGACCAAAATTTTCTTATTAACTTTTTGTTTCTAAAAGAATGCCTTTATTTATCTTGTAAATGTTATTATGAAAAAATAAAATAAGGGTATTATTATCTTTTTACTGAAAAAAATAATTTCATTTTATTTCAACAGGTAAAGTGAAATTTCCAAAATTTTTAGGATTGATTGAAATAAAATTGCTTCCTTTCAAGCAAAATGATGGAGATGATCAGAAGGTAAACGAAGAGAAGTACCTAAAGAAGGCATGAGGAAGGAGAGGATAGCGATGCCGGCGAGCTTAAGGGGGATACCGACCTTGAGCATGTCGGGGATGTCAATGTGACCGGTGGCGAAACCTACAACGTTGGAGGGGGTGGATGTCGGGAGCCAGTAGGCGAACTCGGTGGCCATGGCGCCGGGGACCATCATGAGGAGTGGGTGCACGTGCATGGTGCGTGCGATGTGGTAAAGCAATGGGATCAGCAAAGTCGCCGTGGCGTCGTTGGAGGTTATGAACTCTGTTATGATACTGCTCGTCAAGCTCACCAACGGAGCTATGGCCCAATATGGTGCGTTTTCTAGGAAACTTAGCATGCCGGACAGCACGTCGGCTAAGCCGCTCGATTGGACGCCGTCGGCTATGGCAAAGCCGGCTCCTAAAAGTAAGATAAGCTTCCATGGCAGCTTCAGGCATTCGTTCCAATCCATTAGCTTTTGTCCTTCTTCCTTCTTGTTTGGTATTATGAACAATAATACTGCCACCAGAACCTGCATTCCCTCGCCCCAACCAAACAATATGTTAATTAAATAAAGAAAAATGTTTCTCTAAATATATATAGGAGCTATATTATATAAAACGTTTATTTTAATTATAAATATAATTTTTTAATCTATTTTGTTTCTCAACTTTATAATATTTTCTGAGGCATCACATTGATTGGACACCGTAAATAAATATTTTAAGAAAAAAAACACTCGTTTATTATAAATAGTTAATTTAACTAATTTCTTTCTTTAATATCTTTAACTAATTCATACAAGACGTAAACTAGTTAACCTAAGATCTTAACCAACTGATATCACTTTAATATCTCCAACACCTAGCTCAAATAGTAAGGGTTAATTATAGATAAGACTCGAATCTTCTTAGGTATAGAATAAATGTGGGGCGGCATTGATCCAGAAAGAGATAAATATGGACAGCTTTTTTTTTTTTTTTTTGGGAATGAAATGGTTTAATATTTGCCCATCATTAGATATGGAAACAACCTCAACCAGATAGAAACTACACGGAGTAAGGACAATATGAATTATGTGTTCTATCACTGTTTGGGAAGGGTGACGAGGCTGAAAGGGAAACCGAAATGAAGGTGTTACAAAAGCCATATTTTTTGTGGATGAAAAAGATTGATGTGATTTTAATATATATTTGGCGAAAATTTAGATCATTTCATGTTTGAGTGCAGGATTACGTTACGACTCTTAATATAATATTTGATTTGGAAATATTGTGACACGTAGTTTTTAAAGGCTCAGGACATCACCAGAAGAATTTTGAATCAAAAAAATACTTTGAAAATATAAACAAGACAAAAATATTTTTTATTCTTAATATAAGAATTAAATAATTAATTTATAAATATTAAAAAATAGTTAAATTAATTATTTATAATAAATAAACCTATTATCCAATACTTATATTTAGGACCGTTATATGTTTCTTTAAATATTATGACCTGGTGGGATCCGTTGGAAATTCGTGGCTTAGGATAGAGAGAAAGAGAACTCACACTGACGCTGCCATCACCAACGAGACCATCAAAGAGAGCTCCCCAACCAGGAATGTCGTCTGTGATCCTCCTTGTCATCCACAATACTATCAGCAACTGCATCCATTTATTCTCACCACAATTATAATTAATTTCTCCAAAATCTTTTATTTCCATACCACCAACTAATTTAAAATTAAGAAAAAACACGAAATTGTAATTTGAAAACCCACCCCAAATATACCCAGCACCATCTTCTCAGCAAATGTCATCGGCCCTGCAATTTCCCATTTCAATTTGAATTATTATTCTTCCAAATGAATAATTTCTATGTAAATTTTAGCTCTGGGCCATTTCTCAACACCTAGCTATTTAGAAAATATATTATTTTGAAAATAATTAAAAATTAAGGGATATCAATGACCCGGGTGGGTCAGGTCAAACACCGCCATGATCCACTGGCAGAGTTCATCAAAGAAGACAAGATTCTACGCGGCAACCAGAATGAGATTCAGATCAGAATCGGCATTACGAATTTAATTAATATTTTAAATACTTGCTTGTCCAAACAAAACTTTTATTTTCTCCCTTCCTTGATGGAAAAATTGGAAAAAGTCCTCTATTAAAAATTTTAATGGTAAATAAGACCTACATCTCTGTATACGAAATTTGTAGAATATCAAGCATTCTTATCAATAAAATTTTTAATGGGAATTTTTCCTAATCTTTTTATTAGAAAAAATATATTTTCTCTTTTTTAATGGAATGAATTGTGTTGAACTTACCCAGGGCTTCGAGGTCTCTCTTCAAGTGGGATCTGTCCAAATAAGGAACCAAAGCCCGACCCGATCCCTTTCGAACATAGAGCAGGCACAGGATTGCCCAGAAGGCGAACAGGAGGAGAACGGCCACAGGGAATCCGAAGAACAACCAGTTGTTGAAGCTGATAGGCTTACCACCAGGATTGAGGCTCTTCCACATCCCCACCAATATCAAGTTGACACCGGTCCCCGTCAGCGTGCTGGTCCCTCCGATCGGCGTCGCGTACACCACCACCAGTACCACCGCCCTGCAGAACTTGTTCACGGCCTCCGACTGCTCCTCCTTCGGCGGCATCCTCTGCAGTATCCCCGTCGCCACCGGCATCATCATCACCGCCGTCGCCACGTTGTGCATCCACATGCTCACAAAGAATGTAATCGCGCACAGACCTAATAACAAGAGTGCCGGATTCAGAGGATCGCCGCAAAACACCATCGTCACCTGCGCCAGCCACCGCCACGTCATCATCAGCCCAATCCAATTATTAAATTTTCCATACAAGTCACAAGCTAATAATTAATTTCTCGTCCAATGAAAACCAATCCACAACCTCCAACATTCTCCATCATTGAGCATGCTTTACCTGGATTTTTCAATATATCACACACACATTCATACTCGCCGGAAAATGATAGATCTCTGAGGAAATTTGACCTTCAGGATACGAAATTCTCATTTTTCATAGAAATTGATGAATATCAATGGCTTTGTAACCTAGTGATAAGATGCTCGGGTTCGATCCGCTAGTAACCTCATGCCATTAGTTCCTGCCCTCTTATTAAAAAAAAAAAAAAAGAAAGAAAGAAAAAGAAGAAATTGACGAATTAAAGCTGAAACAGAGCCGGAAACTGGAGAAAGAGAGACTCACATTTAAGGCTAATCTTCTGTGCACGTTGTAACGTTCGACGGCGAGGGCGAGAATGAAGCTTCCGAGAACAAGAGTGATGACGTCATCCATGTACGAGTGGGCTACACTATCGGCGGAGGCGATACCGAAGAGGGGGAAGAGGAAGAGTGGGCACATGGAGGTGACGGCGATCGGCACCGCCTCCGTTACCCACCACGCGAACACCCAGGCAATCACGGCGAGCATCTTCCCGCCGTTAGCCTTAGCTCCGTCAAACTTGACGAACAAGGTTATAAGCAGGGACAGTAAGGGACCTAATATTACATAGAAATTTTGTAGCGTGAATATGGATTTTACCCTACACTGTGTTCGTGGGATCGGTTCGTGAAGTGGCAGAAGCGGGGACTTCAGATCGTCGGAACATGGTGGCCGCGGGAGCGGTGGAAGTGGACTGTGTTCTCCGGTCATGTTGGAAAACTGGAGGGGAAAATAATGGAGGGAGAGTTTTTGTTTCAGAAATTTTCTGACAAGTGGGGACGAGGAGGGAGCAAATTTGCTTTTTATATAGGAATCCGATTGGTTGTTACAATTTTTTTTAAATATAGTACCGCAATGATTTATCTATATTTTTTAATTTCTCTTTCTTAATCATGCTAATACCATATGTTTGCATTAATTTACATTTTATAACAATGTAAACTTTGTTGAAAAATTAAGGGAAAATTCTAATAAAATACCAAATAAACTTCAATAACCTAAAGAAGCCTATTATAAGTTAGAAAAGATAAATAAGACTCTAGGGAGGAATCTGGGTTATCAAGTTTATGCTTAAAGTCCAAAATGCCCTTAAAGTAAATAACACACAAGCAATTGAACCCTATTCTCTGTGGTTCAAAATCGTGCAATCATGTATCTCCTTTGCATAACCCAGTCTACCGTCCATCGCTTTGCTCACCATCCATCGCCTTGCGTCACCGTGCCTGCTTGCGTCACTGTCTCGGCTTGCGTCGCCGTCTTGGCTTGCGTCGCCGTCTCGGCTTGCGTCGCCGTCTCGGCTTCCGTCGCTGTAAGTAGGAGGTCTTGTTCAGAAGGTGCTCCTCCTAGCCATCAAAATCCAAGTCTCAAATCTCAGTCCAATGTCACTGTTATCTCAAAATCTCAGTTCAATATCACTCTGATTTAGTATTGCGTGAAGATGTTGTCCCAAAGAAGTGGACTCTAACAAATTCATTAATGGAAATAACAAATTTTTTAATGGAAATAACGAGATTCATAATGGGAATAACGACGAAGAACACAGGTCTGATTCAGTATTGTGTGAAGATGTTGTTCTAAAGAGGTGGACTCTAACAAATTCAGTAATGGAAATAACAAAGTTTTTAATGGAAATAACGAGATTCATAATGGGAATAACAACGAATAACACAGGTCTGATTCAATATTGTGGGATGATGTTGCCCCAAAGAAGTGGACTCTAACAAATTAAGTAATGGAAATAACAAAGTTTTTAATGGAAATAATGAGATTTATAATGGGAATAACAACGAAGAACACATGTCTAATTTTGTATTGTGCAATGATGTTGCCCCAAAGAGGTTGACTCTAACATGGAAATAACATGTCTCTTCAGGTGCACAAGTGCTAACAATCACATCCTAAAAGAACATGTTCCTCCTTGTATACACAAATTACAATAAAGTGTAACCACTAACAAGAGTCGTAATGGTAATAACAAGTACAACATTAAGATTGACAAAAACCAGATTGTGCATTACAGCAATTACCATATGCATAGTCAAATGACAAGTGAACATTACGATTCCACCTACACCTAATGTTTTCTTGTCACTCTCACCATATAAAATATTTTTTTCCCTAGATAGTACTTACAAAAAGGGTATCCTATATACCATAAAACAAAAAAATTTATCATTGCAGCTCATGTCATGAAGCATGTCACTCTAGAAGAACGTGTAAAAATCTAAACCCAACTTAACTTTTGGTGTGTGTAGACATGGGAGTAAATATTTTGCACGCGAGCTTTTGGTTTATGTATATGACCTGGATCCCTTAACATATTTTTTGTTATAAGGGTTATGGCATATATGATGCCCTTTTTGTAAGTACTATCAAGGGAAAAGAATATTTTATATGGTGAGAGTGACAATAAAACATTAGGTGTAGGTGAAATCATAATGTTCACTTGTCATTTGACTATGTATATGGCAGTTGCTGTAATGCACAATCTGGTTTTTGTCAATCCCAATATTATACTTGTTATTACCATTACAACTCTTATTAGTGGTTACACTTTATTGTAACTTATGTATACAAGGAGGAACATGTTCTTTTTTAGCGTGATTGTTAGCACCTGTGCACCTGAAGAGATATGTTATTTTGGCATCAGACTTGTATTCTTTGTAGTTATTCCCATTATGAATCTTGTTATTTCCATTAGAAACTTTGTTATTTCCATTAATGAATTTGTTAGAGTTCACCTCTTTAGAGCAACATCATCCCACAATACTGAACCAGACCTGTGTTCTTCGTTGTTATTCCCATTATGAATCTCGTTATTTTCATTAAAAACTTTGTTATTTCCATTACTGAATTTGTTAGAGTTCACCTCTTTAGAGCAACATCTTCACACAATACTGAATCAGACATGTGTTCTTCGTCGTTATTCTCATTATGAATCTCGTTATTTCCATTAAAAAATTTGTTATTTCCATTAATGAATTTGTTAGAGTCCACTTCTTTGGGACAACATCTTCACGCAATACTGAATCAGAGTGATATTGAACTGAGATTTTGAGATAACAGTGACATTGGACTGAGATTTGAGACTGAGAGGATTTTGATGGCTAGGAGGAGCACCTTCTGAACAAGACCTCCTACTTACAGCGACGGAAGCCGAGACGGCGACGCAAGCCGAGACAGTGACGCAAGCAGGCACGGTGACGCAAGGCGATGGATGGTGAGCAAAGCGATGGACGACAGACTGGGTTATGCAAAGGAGATACATGATTGCACGATTTTGAACCACAAAGAATAGGGTTCAATTGCTTGTGTGTTATTTACTTTAAGGGCATTTTGGACTTTAAGCATAAACTTGATAACCCAGATTCCTCCCTAGAGTTTTATTTGTCTTTTCTAATTTATAATAGGCTTCTTTGGGTTATTGAAGTTTATTTGGTATTTTATTAGAATTTTCCCAAAAATTATTTAGGTGTTTCGGATCCAGGCATCCAAAAATGCAGATATTTTAATGTCAGCTGGAGGCATTTTTTAAATATTTTATTTTTAATATATTTCGTTTCATGCTTCACGAAAATTATGTATATTTATTATATAAGAAAAATCACAGTGAGATTCTAAGAATCATAAAAAATTACAAAAAATTCTCATAGCAAATTTTACTAACAAAAAGGTTATTAGGGACTGCACCATAATTAATTCTGCATATGAGATTATTTTTTTACTCTTATTAATTTGTCATTTCATAACTTGTCAAAGTGGAAAAATGAATTTGTTAAATGAAGTAGATGCACTTGTCAAACGAAGTTGTCAAAATTGATACAGAGGCTTGTAAAAATAGGCAAATTAACTTATTGTTTTATAACTTATCTAAGTGGAAAAATGAACTTGTCAAATTAGGCAGATGCACTTATCAAAATAGATAGATAAAGTTGTCAAAATTGACACAGAGGCTTACAAAAATAAGCACATTATTTAATAGAGGCAAAAAAATAATTTTATATTAAGAATTAATCACAATACAACCCCTAAAAACCCTTTTTATTAAGAAAATTTATTATGATTCTTGTTTATAATTTTTTATGGTGTTTGGGAGCTCAGCAAACTGTTCTATTATTCTATGCACATTTTAACATTTGGAGACATGAAAGAGAAGGATAGACACGTGGATTATTTTTTTGGTCACCTAGACACGTGGATTTAAAAGCAATCATATTTTGAGTTTTGACTCTCTGCCAGATGAGGCCTGAATGAGTAATGGGGTCACCACTTACGATTATTGAATGGAGAATTCGTTTGCAACTTTGTTTCCGTTTCTTTCTATGTTTGTTTTTATTTTTCGCCCCTTCTTATCATGGGCATAAACATTAGGTCTATTGCTCATAATCTATTCAATGCGTATGAAATTTCAATTTCAATTAAAATTTGATTAGTCCAATTATGAAAAAGCACATATACATGATGTATGATCAAATTGATTGTCCCCTCTTTAAAGTTTACCATTTGGGCAAGAAACGTGGTGAGAGAAAACAACGGAAAAATCGGTGTAAAACCCTTAAATTTTGGTGGGCCGCATACTCCTTCTGTCATTAATATAAATATAAAATTTAATTAAAAATTTAATTTTAATTTTAAATATAAAATATAATTTTTATATGTATAAATATTTTTTTTAATATATCCACATCAATATTTCTTTAACTATAATCAAGAACAAAATGAATGGAGGGATTAAAGAAAATGATTAGGATATTTTAAAAAATATATATTATATTAATTAATTTAACAAAATTTTTTAACGTAATTATAAATATGTTTTATATTAAATACCGGAAGAGTATAATTTTATACACCACTAGGTAGCATTTGACATAGTGAGTACATATTCTTAAATTTAGGCTCTTCTGATCAATAAAATTGTTAAACAAGCCATATTAAAAGAAAATCAATCAACATCCACACAGATAGGCTTGCCATTTCTCATTGAATTCGAGAACTGAAGATGATGATATGCACGCAAGTAAATATACACAACATGTAATTCCTAATAAAATTTAAATATCTAAATATCATTCCCTCTTATTTTAAATATACAAACTAGATTAACAAGTAGTATTTAGTAAAGATTAAGAAAATTAGTTAAGTTGGCCTCTTATATAAAAAAAAAAAGGTTTAAGGGGTAAAAATGCCCATATGCTTTTTCTAAAGGGGCATCCAGCACTAAATATTTTTATTGGGTGCAAAATGTTCATGAACTTTTTAAAATTGTCAAAAATGCCCACAACGTTAAATGACACTAACGTCCGTTATATGAGACTTATAGTACTATTTTTTAATGTACAAAAATACCCATAAACTTTATTTTTTGGTGTAAAAAGGGCGGCAAGCGTTTGCTTCCATTTTCAACTACAAAATGGTTTCTTACTGGAACCCATTTTTCAACTATATAATTGAAAATGTGCTCTCATAGAAAATGGTGGGAACCAATTTTTAAATGTAAAGTGAAATGGCTTACAGACACAAAAAATTTTATGTGATTTTAAATGTGATATAAAAAGGTGAATATGATCCTATGAACATTTAAAAAATATTTTTACTCTAAGACAAAAAATCGGTTTATTTTTCTACCTTATTTTTTAAATCAAATAAATTTGTTTCTATTAACCTATTTTCTTTTTTTAATATAAATCAAACATCTTTGTGAAAAAATATTTTTTGTTCATTTCCTTTCAATTCCATTTCCCTCTAGCCCCTTTTTTGAATCAAACGGGCTCTTAAGGGCTGTTTGGTATGAGTAACTTGGAGAATAGAGGAAGGAATTTTAATAACTTGATTAAAAAAAATTAAAAAAAATTGAGTTAAGAGATTTTAATTAATTTTTTCTACTATTTGGATGGAGTAAGAGGTGGGGCAGGTATGGTGGCAATGCTAGTAAATTATCATAATATCAAGGGAAATAAATTAAAAAAATAAAAAGAAACTCATTTTTGGCCCCCAAGTTAGCTGGAGAGCAGGATTGGATAAATCGGATGAAACTCATGAAAGTCGTGCTGAGCACGGAGTTATTATATATGTGGGTACGTAATATTTTAATTTTACAGTCAGCACGTGATCTAATAATAAGTTGCCGTCTAAACCACAAACTTTGACATTTATGACTCACATTATATATCTCAAGTCTGCGTTCAAAGATTCAAGTCACGCAGTTCTCGCTATTCATTTACAAGATCATTGGTCTCTTGTCTTAAAATCAATTGGTCAATTAGTATGATAGGTGTGCCAATAACATAAAAGAGAATCGTCAAGGATGAATTAACTATATTTATAATTGATCAGAGAGTCTATATCCTCATAAAAAAGCATAATACTATCGGTTATAAATATAAAATTTAGTGGATTATTTTTAAGAAATTAAGGAAGTTAATCAATTATTTTAAAGTATTTATAATTTTTATTATTTTTTCCCATTTATTTTATCTAATTTATAAATTGATATATAATCTAATGATATATAACATAAGAAATGATTAAATAACTTATTTAATTTTCTTAATCTCTAAAAAAATTAATTAAATCTTATATTTATAACAAGAAAGAATATTAAATTGATTATTATTATCACCGCGTGAACCAAGCCAAAATTTTAAAACATGGATGATATGAACTATGATGTACTGTATAAATTTAAAATCAAGACCCTCACGGCCTCAACCCAAATAATAATAATAATATATTGGTTTAAAATGAGTTCCCTATGTGGATTCACATGATTTGAATTTATATGTTAGAGGAGGTAAAAAAAAAAAAAAATTATGCTGTAGAGATTATCATGATTTACGAAAAGAATGGCGTGAGTGGGCAGACTAAAGTCACCCAGCCACATGGTTTTTTGGTGGGAGCCAGTCACATGGTTTGAGTGGGTTTAAAAAAAATGCAAACCCATATATTGTGAAAATAGGTTCACATAATTTAACCTAGGTAGGCTAATCTATACATAAGTTTAATCTTATTTATAAGTTCATTTTAATTAAGATTTTATATCTCTATAATAAATTTAATTTTAAAGTAATAAATGCACTTGTTATATTTTTGGCTATATTAATTGCAACAAATTAAACAAAATTATTTATGTTGATTTCTGGAATCAATCATAAATAAAAAAAAATTGAAATCTGACTCATAGTTAATGAGTTAACTAATTCTAAATAACATGTGAAAATTAGTTAATTTAAACTTATAAATATGACCACAATAGTATCATGTAAAGTGAAGTATAGTGTATTGTCAACTACTTTTTGTTTCTAATTTTAGAAATAAAAATTAATAAGTTAAGATTATTTACAATAAGGTTAAGGGATATTTTTGCTATGAAAGTTTTTCGAGGGTAATTTTACCTTAGAATGTAAAAAATAGAGTCATTTATCTCTTATCGTTATCCGAATTTATTTTGATTGTTAGTTGTTCAAATATACTGAACTAATAGTATATATGTCATTATATTATTTTTACTAAGATGCAAATTTACTCAAAATATTTTAAATCTAATTTAAAAAAAATAAATAATACATAGACTTTCAATATAAATTTATACCTTAATAAAAATAATAAAATAATATATAAATTACCAACATAACATATTTAATTAAATAATATTTAAAATTAATAAAAATACTAATCATAATAAAATTACTCTTTATTTATATATATTTACGAAACAAAATTGCTTCTATAAAACTTACCCATTAACACTTTATAATAAATAAAAAGAGGGAAGAACATGTCGGGTCTCTGTTGGGGCAGGGCAGTCCTAGGAGGCAGGGAGGGGCCCAGCTATAATGATCTGTGGGGTCCAGTACAGGTGAAGGAAATTTCCCCAGTTTGGAAGACGTGGCATAGCTATAATAATCACACACACGTGAGACACAATCTCGCTGTACATATTTTATAAAAGTTTGAAATTTAAATTGCATTCATTTTTTTAAGATTCTAATAAAAAATGTCTAAATATTTAATTTTTTTTAATTTTTATCTTTCATTAATTATTAATATTATATTAATTAAAATGATGATAATATTTATATTTATCTTTTTTTTTTACTTATCCTTTATAAATGAAGGCCTATTTAGAAACAAAAGTTGTATTAAGATATATTATTATTTGGAACTAATTTTAATCACTTTCTTAAGTCGTGTAATTTAGTTATTGAGTTCTTATAAATAGAACTAAAGAGAATATATGTATATGGGGGCTAAGGTGCATCTAACACCGGAAAATATTTTTCTAAGTGTATCAAATTCCCTATAGTATTTTATCAATATCCTAAAATATTTTTTTAGGTATATTCATCCCACTAAATTAAATTTTGTGCCATTTTTCACTTAAATAATTTAGATAATTTAAAGTGTTGAATATACTTGAAAGAATATTTTAAAGTATTGAATGCACCCAAAAATGATTTAGAGTTTTAGATGCACTTAAAAAATATTTTAAGGTGATGAACTCTTTTAAAACTTTTTTTTTAGGGTACAAGATGTAACACAAAGTATTTTTAAGGCATTAGTTACAATTGAAAAAATATTTTAGAGCGCTGAATATACATTAACCCTACGTAAGAATAATATTATTATTTTGATGCTTTCTATACTATTTTTTTTCCTTCCGCTTTTTAAAAAAACAGCAAATATTTTAAATACAGCTTCTAGCCTTTACCATGAATTATATTTTACCTCATTTTATAAGGGTTTTAGGAATGAAGGCACTAAGCGCCCTGCTTTTGAGTTTCGAGCATCTCTTTCCTTCTGTGTTTCTCTACTTTGCTTAGTATTGTTTATTTCCGATGCCTTGCTGCCTTGTGTTTTCATATGAAGGGTTCGTTTAATCATGAAAAGTATTGCATTCTCATGTACCTATGCGATGAAATAATTCTTGAGGACACTGTTCTAAAAACAGGAATCAAACCAAATCATTCTACCGATGAAACCAACGTTGGTCACTGTCCTCTGCCTCACGCTCTGATAGGCTCGAACTATTTTTATATACCCCATTTAGTTTATAATATAAGTTATTTATAGAACAATTATTTTAATCATAATATAAGTTATTTGAATAGTAATTAATTCTTTTTTTTAATTTTTCCTTTACAATTAATGTTTAAATATACTCACTCTAATCTTTATTATAAGGCACCAACTAATAATTCTCACAAACTAATAAAAGCAATTAAAGTAATTAAATTTTTTATAAAATTTAAGTAATTTCAAATATTACCCCTACTAATTACACCAAACTCTAATATCATACTAATTATTACTCTCACTCATTACCCTTATTAATTATGGTATACGTGGAAAAAATATTTAATACTCTTTGGAAACAAATAAGTATCTTATAAAAAGGATCAAATACATTTGTTACTTGTTAATTGGCACCTTATAATAAGGATTAGAGGGAGTAACTCATCGTATTTATTTCTCTTATTCAAAACCTCATTTAATATGGGTAAAAGTTATAAATTTTCTTCAATTTAGGATAAATTTAACAAGTTAGCTACCATTTTTTTTGTTATAACAGATTAGTTAAATTAACTTATATTATGGACTTCCCCAGAGTTAGTTTATTCTCCACAAAAATTAAATGAGAACAATACAATGTTAAGCACTATGTGGCTGCCAAAATTGAGCTCTTTCTCTCAGGCTATCAATGTGCGTGCGTGCGTGTGTGATTTTGACAATTTGTTCTCCACAAAAATTAGATGAGAACAATACAATGTTAAGCATTATGTGGCTGCCAAAATTGAGCTCTTTCTCTCAGGCTATCAATTTTCATGATTTTTTTAATGAAAATAAAGTTTAGGTGAGTTCAGTTTGAGATTTCAACAGGGCCAAACATGCCTTTGAGCTTAAAGAATACTTATAGAGACACTCATAAATCACTCGTCAATAAGATCCTACATTAATTAGTGAGATTTGAACTCAACCATATGACTATGAGACAATCTTTTAATCGATTGGACCATTTTTTGTTGGCTAAAGGAAAATTATGAAAATTTATCTACACATCTTTATATTCTTGCTATCAAATTTATAAATGAAAATATGACGAGTGAGTGGATAAGCTTCCAGTAGCATCACAATAATTATATATTTTCATAAAATATGTTCTTTGTTGTTTTGCATTTAATTAAACATGTCCACTAGTGAAAGTAACAAGTGGAAAAACACACGTTTATAATTTTTTTTATGGTAGCACGATAAGTACGTATATATTTTTCACAAACAAGTGTTTGATTATCTAATTAAATTACACAACTGGTATAATAATAAAAAGGCACGCTTGCTCTTTCAGAAGATTATATCTAGCATCTGCTCACTTATCTTCTTTTTTTGGTCGCCTTTTTTTAAATTATAACAAGTTTGCTCACCATAAATCGAGACAACCCTCATTACATAACTTACTTCGTATTCCGTGAATCATAATTGAAAAGCATTTATAAAGCTTCCAACCGATATCTCAAACCACAAGCGCCCATCATAACTTTTTCAATGTAAGATAATTTTAAATAACATTTATTTTTAATAAAAAATGATACCCTATTGAAGACAGAATGAGGAGGGAAAAAAATAAACGGAGGGGGCTGCTACACATGTATCGAACAAGTTGGAGTTTGAAGAAAGGCATCAATTAATTTATAAAACTTTTCCCACATACTTATTAAAATTGTAATTTTAAAAGTTATTTTTTATAAATTAACAGAAAGGGTTGATACCCTAATGAATGTTTGAAAACCACTAAAACTATAGTTTCAAAAGATATTTTTTATAAATCGAGACAAAACTACTATCGTATACTGATCTCATAAATCATAAAAAATATTCTCTAAAAATTAATCCAAACACACACTAAATCAACAAGTCTGATCCTTTTCAAGTATTATCCGACAACATATTACTACTCTCAAAACTTAAGTAATCATTACTTATCTCGGAGGTTGTTTAAACATTTGGTCTTGTCATTAGTTAAATATGTTTCTAAATTGAGAAATTTCCCCAGGTTTGCCATTGATCAAAAGTTCCTCTCAAACAAGCAGTAAGTACGACATAGAGATATGATTTTGTATTTTTGGATTTGATGTTTTTTTTTAAAAAAAAAATTAATCAAATTTGAGCCTGGAGGTGGCAGTAGTAGCAGCATGTGGTAGCCGATTAACATGGAATGTCACCGTTTGTGTCGTTTTTGTCTTGTTATTAATAATATAGAATTTGGACCCAGTCGGCGGCGTCACACATGCGATAAGGATGTAAGTATTTTTTACTATCCATTGTGTGTGTGTATTTTTATATATGTGTGTATGTACTGTCTTCATCTACGTGACGAACATGCTTAGCTATTCAATTTTCATATATAAATTATGGAATTCATATCTCTTTCTCTAACACACACATGTTCATAGGAAAATGACCAATCCTGACTCCTGAGCAGTGACGCGGCTTATTCTATCCAAAGTATTACTCGTACAATGACTAGGTTATATATACCTTAAATATAAGGTTCAGGGTATGGGTGAATTCATAAATACACTTTTCTTTCTTTCTTTTATTTTTTATCATTCACCTCACCTAGTGGAAGTGACATATTTACTTATTACTTATAAAGGATTGAACTCGCAATTTCATGTTCATGTGAAAGACTCAATAATGGTGCTTGGTGCCACTATGCCAAGCCCCGATTCACGAGAATAAGTTATTACTTCTCCAGTTATTTTTATAATGAATATTTTTTTAATAGGGTTGGTCTTTGATATAAGTAAGTGTTAGAATGATTATTTTTAATTAGGATCCGGCTTAATTTACATGATTTTAGGAATTATTGTTTTAAAATTTGAAATCCTTTTTTTCTGTTTAATATCTCTGATATTATAGAGAGAAAATATCTAGGGTTAGCTAAACTTATCTTTTTCTCATCTATATGTACATATTATTGGTATTTAATAAGATCAGATTTTCAACGTTTAATTTGCTCATGGTATCAGAGCATCAAGCACCAATGTCTTTCAAAAAAGCACTAACTCGCCATCAACGAGCTTCTATGGCTGTCGACGACCAACACACAAACACATTGGCATCACATAGAGGCTAAAAAAAAGAGGCGAACTCAGATGGGAAGGGCTCGACTGGTTCGACATCAACTATTGGTCTAGCAACAGATTCCTTTACACATTATCATCTCCTATCGTTTAAATGGGAACAATTACCTACAATGATCACGTAATGTCCTTATGTTTATTTGAGGGAAGAATAAAGAAAGACATCTCACTTGGGATCCAAAGCCATAAGAGATAAAAGATCCATAATATGCAACTTGGCATGCTGAGAATAACACTGTGATGACATGATTGATTCATTCCATGACCCTAGACATTAGCAAGAATTATCTTCTTGTTGATTCAGCCAAAGAGATTTAGGAATAAGCTAGGCATGAATACTCTGAAAGGGAGAATGAGGTTACTGTGTTGTAGATAAAAAGGTTAATGCGTAACCTTGTTCAAGGAGAGCAGTCGGCTACTCAATATTATAATGTGCTGATCAAACTATGGAAGAAGATATACTTGTATGAGATCCATCAATGGACATGCCATGATGATGAATTGTATTTCAAGAAGGTAGTTGATAAAGATAGGTGTTATGACTTTCTTCTTGGTCTCAACGACATCTATGAAGATCTGAGAAGCCGAATCATGAGTGTGAAGCCAACACCTTGGAAGATGCCTTCAATATGATCAAATATGAGGAAAGTCAAAAGGTACTAGTGTGGTCATCGTTAGTCCCTCGATTACCTTAGTGTATGCATGTATGGCATTTATTATAGTTCTAAGTTCTATTATAAAATCTAAGAATAGATGGATGGTTGATTTTAGGGCAAAAAATCATATCTTAGGCTGTAGAGAATTGTTCTCTACTTTTTCTTCTCACTATCACTACTCCCAGGTACAAGTTGCTAATAATACCTATACTGATGTTAAGGGATTTGACAGTATCAATATTTTAGAATATATTATTTTAGAGAATGTCTTATATGTGCCAAAAAATACCTTGTAACTTGTTGTAAGTGAAGTGTTTAGTCTCTCAACTCAATTGCCTAATTTTATTCAATAAGTTTTGGTGTGTTTTTCAGGACATAGTTTTGGGGAGAGAGATTGATAGAGCTAAGGAAACTAATGAACTCTACTACATAGAAGGAAGTTCCAACAATAAAGTTAATTTGGTTGTTAATGCTTTTAATTCCATTTTAGTGCCGCAAAAAGACATTTGTTATGGCATTCTAGACTAGGTCATCCAAGCTTTGGTTATATGAAAATTCTGTTTCCTTAATCTTTGAATAAAAGAACCCCTCTTCAATGTGATATTTGTCGTATTTCTCTTCAATGTGACACTTCATTAAAGAAAAGATTGAAACTAAGGTGATAGACTCAGCTTATATACCTTCGGGGAAATAGATAGCAGATGTGATGAACAAACCTCTTGTGAAGCCCAAGTTCAATGAGTTTACAAGCAAGCTGAGAATGTCCAATATTTATTCTCTAACTTGAGGGGAGTGTTAGAATTGGGCTTAGAATAAATGGGTCTAATTAATAATAATTAATAATTAATTATATTTAATTAAGATTCTAGTTAGTTTGAATGATTCCAGGGATTATTGTTTTAAAATTTGAAATCCTTTTTTTTTATATATTCGATATTATAGAGAGAAAATATCTAAGATTAGCTAGACCTATCATTTTCTCATCTATATGTATACAGTATTGGTATTCAATAAGATTAGATTTTTAGTACTCAATTTGCTCAATAACAAATGTCTTTTGTCTAAAATTTTAAGCTGGTCTTTTCATTTTTGCCCCCATTAAATTTTGTTTTTAAAATAAAAAAAATCTTCATTGATAACAAGTGAAAATACAAATCAATACACTTGAGTTTAACAATGATTATCCTTTACTTGAAGATGATTAGTCACTAACCCTAATTTAGGAATTGTGGAGGGAAACTCAAGTTATCGTCCCTCTATTTAGTAAGGACTCTATAACCCACACACTTAACCTTTGGACTATGACCCTTTATATAGAGCTTTTAGGGTCATCTAGCAACTAGGTAATTAACACTAATGATCCTAACTAATTCAATATTCCAACAAATATAAGTCACTCATTATCTCTCATATACCTTCTTTATAAATAAGGGTACAATTGGAAAGAGAAGTATTACATATTTTACATATTTATTATTTTTAATTAACATTTTGAATTGTGTGATTTTAGTAGTTGTTTCTTATAAAAATGACTGGAGGGAGTATTTTTTTTATACTTTCAACCGGTATTCAATTCGGCTTCAGGGTTTATGTCTTCCCTTCCTAACACAAGTGTTTCCTCTATAAACTGAACTTGAGACTTAGAGGGATCTAATATGGTCTTATACCTAAATCAACTTTGTGTTGGTTCGAAGTAGGGGTATTCATGAAGCCTAAATGCCTGTAATGCCCACCCGAGCCTTATAAAAAAGTGCCTAGCCTGGCCTTAAAAAATCAGCTCATAAATTATTTGGCATTTTTTGGGCCAGACACTGGACAAGGTATGTTGTTGCTCTGCCCATTTAGTCTTGTTAGAAGTGTATATATAATTATTTTTAATACACACACACATTCATTATTTGATAAAATTTAACAAGTATTTACTTACCACTCAAATAGAATATATTGAATAAAGATATTTTCTATGTACTTAGAAAATATGCATATTTTCTTACAAACATATTTAATTAAAAAAATGATAAATTGAGTTCTTGAGAAATAAATTATTATTAAATAATAAGAAAATAATATTTATTGGATTAATTTGTTTTATTAGCCCATGAATTGAATATAAACAATAAAATCTAAAAAATACTATTGTATAAAATATGTTTTTGAAATATCAAGCTATATTTGTTCTTTTTTGGAAGAGTCTTTATTTTTCAATTTTAGGGTGATTTTTGGATATAGAAATCAGCTCTTGCCTCTTCTAGCCCGAAATTCCTCAAGTTTTCACCAGGTAGGGCTCAATATCGAACTGTAAAATATTGCCCGTTCTTCTTTTGGGTTAGGCATCAGACAATGGTCTTACCCTACCCATAAACACCTTTAGTTTAAAAGGAGTATTTTGTTATGGATACTTGCACATTATAATACAAGTTACATGTGGCAAATTGATGTCTGCGACTCCTACGACGTGGTTGCCTCTGAACATGGAATATTATATACAAAATAAAATTAATTACTCGTGTTACAAATAAATCTCATAGCATGGTATTTAAATCTGAATAAGTCAGTATTAATCCATCATCCCATGTTGAGCTTAAAATAATCAGTTTAATAATCCATCATTGTAGTATTAATTTAGTAAATCAACGATTATTCAAAATTATCCTAAAACCGATGCTATTTTGTGCCAACAATAAAAAAATAAATAAATAAAAAAGCTAGAGCGCGCAGTCAAATCGAACCAATAACTCGATTGATTTCCCTCCCCCCGTTTTTTTTTACGGGAAGAAAACCTTCATTATATGAAATCACAGATTATATACTAAAAAACGGAACCTTACAACAGAGACATAACAATCCCTAAATACTGATACTAATAAAACCAATAAACACTAATAATCTAACATGAAAACACTATACCCAAAACACAAAGGCCATTGAAGTCATAATCGTGCAGGTTGAAGTTGAAGAAGACAAATTTCAGTCTACTACGATCAAAGGAAAGAGTGATAGAGGGTGGTTGTCAAAGACATGCTCTCTTGAGCACACCCCTTGATGCTAGTAATGCTGCTAAAACAGCTCCTACGTCAGAAGGGTGAAAAAAATTTGATAACAAACACCAGCGAAGCAGTGATTATAGTATAAATAAGCAAACCTCCATTTATGATTTCCCATTTTCCATATTGGTATAAGGGAACAAAAGATAAAGAAGAGAGCTATTTTGTATTTTATGGTAGTCAATACTTTTCCCATATATTTCATAATTTACACATAAAAAAAAAAATAATCCAAAATCAAATTTGAAAGGACTTGGATCTGGTCCCATCTTCGGTGATTTGGGATAAGAATGAATGTGTGCATATGATTAGTCAGAAGCCCTGGCCCATATATATCCTTATAAAACACGACCACATAAATTTAATTCTTAAATGGGCTCCACTTCTTTATATATTTTATAATTTTATAACGAGGGCGGTCCTCAAATATTCTTATCAGGCGACATACGTCCCTTAATTATATATTAAAATCACATACGCAACTTTTTAAAGATTGTTTAGGACCCTATTTCAAGTGTTTTGAATGGTCCTTTTAAGTGCTGATGTTTTGAATGTATCTTTCGGCCACAATCTGCATAATCCATAATTAACAAAGCATATTAAATAAAAACATATAACTTGGCACGGCACATTCGAGCAATAACTTATATTTTATTGGTAGACATCAACTGAATGGGTGTGTTTTGTTTTGAAGTTGGTACGATTTATCCACACTTTATACTATATTTTAATTTTATAACCTATTTTTATTTTCCTAATCTAACATCATTAATCTTTAGTAATAATGCATTTGTATCAATTATTGTTATTTTTTTAAGAAAAAGAAAACTTAACATATTAGTACATGAGATTTTCTTTTTAAAAATTTACAATTTTAATGCCGGCATTTTTTTATATAAAACTATTATGTTAAGGTTAGATGACTAATAAAACACTTTATAAAATCAACAAACCAAATAAAATACTCCATCAGTTAGGAATTGAAATAGGTCAGGCCCCTAATAGGGGGTTTACAGCCTAACCTACATAAAGTCTAGCATATTTATCAAATAGGTTAGATTCATACTCAGACCTATATAAAGCCTAACCTAGCCTATAAACCTACATGCCTGACCTATAAACCTACGGCTTATTTATTTAAGGCCTAGCCTATAAACCTACAGGTTCAAATAGGGGGCTTATAGACTTATTTTTATAAAGTCTAACCTATAAACCTACATGCCTGACCTACTTAATTTTGTATGATTTGTACTATTATATAAGTATATGTAATATCATCTACATACTTTTATAAATTATTTATACATTTATCAACTTAAATTTAAATCTAAATTCCAACCCCCCGCTTTTGCATCAGTCACTTACTCCTACATCTTTTCTTTTCTATTGCTTGAGATGACAACGCTAACTCACTCACTCTGCCTTGATTTGTGTCGTCTACAAAAGCATAATAATTACTATGAATTTATTTTAAATTTAGTGCCAAGTGAAATATTATAATTTAGTAGGAAGAGTTTGTCCCAATTTATGTAGGAAGAGTAGAAGGGGTAAAATCTAATTTTACATGTTACTTGTTATACTTGATCGATTTTAGAAAATATATCTCATTAGTTAACAAATGATTAGTTATTTTTATTCCCATTTACTCGGACAATTGTTGTCATTAGATATTCTTCTTGCCCCCTTGTTAAGCCTTAATATTATGATGAAAATATATGTTAGGCTTTTAAGACATAATGTATGATTGTAAATAAGCGTGAAATGTTATACATGAATTTGAAAACTTAAGCTTTAAAGGCTATTTAAAAGCCCATATTTTAAGTAGGCCTTTAAAAAGGCTTCAGGCCTTGTCAGGCCTTTTGAAGGCCCTGACTTAAGCCTAAAAAAAGTATCTACATACAGTCTCAAACTTTGAATCTTTGCTGTAGGCCCATGCCTATTTAAATAAAGCCTAGCCTATTTTCACCACTGCCTCGGTCTTTAATATAAGACATATTTAGAAAGTTGATTTTAGTCTTAAAAATAAAACAATTTTCATATTTGTCAATCTTTTTATAATTTACCCCTATTGATATTCTCTTAATAATAATCAATGAGGAGAGGGAATGAAGGAATTAACAAAGATGATTAGGGTATTTATAAATTACATGTCATATTAATTAATAAAATTGATTTCATTAATCTAATCAAATTAGGTAAATATATTTATATTAATGATCAAATGGAGTACTACCTCTTGTCATTAACATAATATTAACTTTAATGAATAAATTAAACTAAAAATTTGATCTTATACTAAGGACAAAAGGGAATATTGTGTAAAGTTAAAAGGATCAAATAACTCGACAAACTAAGGTTCAAATTCCTGCTGAAAATTATGTCCACATTTAGTGCTCGACAGTATGTCAAACTCTGTTAGAAAGATATCTATACTTGGAGAAAAAAAAGATCAAATGTGTAGTTGGGTATTCTTGAAATTTTTTTCTTGGTTGGCCCAAAAAGTTTTTTCCTGGATAGAACGTTGGTCCAGCGGGTTGAAGACTCTAATATTAGCATGCTGAATTGGGCCTCTTATAGGGCTTGCGTGGGCCCAAGATTGGTCCATGTGGTAGAATGACGAAGGTCCAGAATGAGTATGGGTATCACCATGGCTCATGGCTGTTTCCATTCTGATGTTACCTTGACAAACACAGGAAGTTAATGAAAAAAGTAAGCCCAAGCACAAATAAAATAAATAAATAAATAAATAAAAGAGAATATTGGTGAAAAGTTAGTATTTTAAAATTTTAATGACCAAAAAAACCTGAATTCAACAATTGATATTTTCTGTGTATGAAAATCCTGCGAAGCAGTGGAGTTTTATTAGATTCTTTTGACAAATAAAATTTTCAAACAAAAGATTTTTCATCAATTTTTTCTAAATAAAACTTTTGGGTTTTGGAATAAAGGAGACCCTTTTGAAGATTCAGATAAGTTATGCTTTGATTGGTGGGCAAAATTGTACATTGCGCCGTTTGGAAGGGAAAAGAGACTTCCCGAGATAATACGTTTGGTTAGAGGCAATGTATTGTGTAATCCATCAGCTTAGGCAATGTTGATTCTGTTTTCGCCTTGTGGAGATGGTTTGAACTATTTTAATCTCTGTTTTTTTTTTTTTTTGGGTTCTGAATGAACTTCACGTGGATTTTGCTTCCTTATGGAACAACCTTCACATGGATCTTGCCCATGGAGATAATTACATGTCATGAACCAGGATCCTCTCATCTTTTCGGCTTTTTCTTTCTGCTCACATGTACTTGAAAGAATACATGCACAAAGGATGTGTTTAAAATTAGCTTTTGAGAATAACTTATAGAGAAAAAGTGAAAAAAGTGATTTTTGAGAATAGATTCTGACATAATAGATTATAAGAAAAAAATGATTTGATAAAATGAGAGTGTTTGGATATTATGATCAGAATAACTTTTTTCATGGTCAAATTACTGAAAAGGACATTAACTTTTGTGATAATTACATAGAAAATGATAATATTATATTTTATATATTATATAGTAGTAAATTTCATAATAAATACAAAAAATGGCATAAAATTATCTGAAAATGTATAATTAATATATATTATAATAAATTGTAAAAAATAATTTATAATAATTAGATATAAAATATTAGATTATATTTTAGGTATTATTTAACATAAAATTGAACAATAAATACCAAAAAATCTTTAAATCTGTCCGAAAAAATTATAAATTGTGACAAAAAAAATGAATTGTGCATACATACATAGAAATATATATATTAATAAATTGCAGATTGAAAGTTTATAATAATTACATATGAAGGTTAAAATTATATTTTGGACAAACCAAAAAAAGCTTCCAGTCATTTTTTTAAAACTATACCGTTTTGGTGTAGTTTTAAGGAGCTGATTTTTTTTTGTCTAAAAAAATGATATTTAGTATTTTGAAATATTTTCTTGGACGTATGTAGTATCAAAAAATATTTTTTAAGTAACATGAAGTATTCTAAAATAATTTTTAGTGCTTTTAACCTTTTAAAATATTTTTTCAGCTTCAAAAATTACTTTAAAATATTAGGTGCTCATGAAAAAATATTCTAGAATGGATGACACTGGGTACAACTGAAAAAATAATTTAAAGTAATTTTTAGAGATGAAAAAATAAATTAAGGGTAAAATTGCATTCAGTCTGCAAATACACTGGGTACAATTGAAAAAAATATTTTAAAGGATTAAAAACACTAAAAATTATGTTAGGATACTGCATGCTACTTAAAAAATATTTTTGGAGATTTTTTAAAACTAAAAAAGCATGGTTTTGAACAAAAAGAAGCTTTTCCCAAAACCATGGTTTCCAAAAAAAGAGAGTGTTTGGCTAATTTTTCTTAAAACCATGGTTTTGGTGCCAAGCTATGGTTTTGAGAATTTGCCAAACACACTAAAAATCTCAAATGTTGTCATCACTTACGAAAAATATAGGGACTATTACATTCAAATCTCGGATAAAAGAAAAATAAAAAAATAGTCTATTAAAATGTTAAAATTGTAAAAAAATCTCATGAAATTTGTTAATAATAAATTACAATTATGTTGACAAGTTAATGGACATGTCATTGACAAGTTTAGGGGTGTCTATTAATAAGTTTATGATTAGAATTTATTAAAAAAAAGGTCCCTGGCAATTTTGAGATTTCAAAAGATTATTTTTTTTCATTTTTCTCTTATCAGAAACCTGAATATAATTTTTCAAAAATATATTCCTTCTTATCTTAAATGTAGAAATTAATTAAATATTTAATTTTGATCATAAATGTAAAATTTTAGTTAACTCTATCCCAGTGAATTTATAATTTGTTTTCATAAAACCATCTTCAACTCATATGCTAAGGGAGGTTTTCATTAATTAGATAATTTCAATGTAAATAATTAAAAGATCATTTGAGGAAAATAAACGCAAATTATTTTTAAATATCCAGTTTTCTTAATATTTATAAATAAATCAGTGGTTTATTTCTTACATTTTGGATGAAAGAAGTAATCTATTTTAAATTTTATTCTCATCTTCGTTTCATATCTTGCATACTTGTTGATTAATAGTAAAAAAATGATATATCCACTGCAAACGGTCTTACAGTCTAACATCTTAAGAAATTTTCTTGCGGATTTCATATTTTCTCCCTAAAATTGCCTTCAATTTGGTTTTGATTTCTTAAGTTTCAAATAAGAGCTTTTGGCCCCTTGAGAGGTAAAATGATCCATATTTTTATTTAATGATAGGGATCAATATTTTAAACAGAATGAAACTTAAGGAAATAAAAACCTCTAATTTGAAATTTGAGGGACCACAACTAAAATGAGGGTAAACTTAAAAAATTAAAGATTGTATTAAACCCTAAATAAATTATCTTAAAATATTTATATTTATCATTCTTTTCTAAATAAATTCGCTTAATTTATAAGCTCATATATAATATAGTGATACACATCGTACAACATAATTAAATAATTTATTTAGTTTCTTTTTTAACATAAAAAATCAATCAAGTGCCATATTAAAAATGGAGAGCAGACCATACTTTAGCTCAGAGAGAAAATAATCAGCATTGTGTGGAAAGAGGCAAGTATGCGAGAGTAAGTGTGGAAGTAGATTTAAACAAACAACTTCAAACAAAATTTTCTCTTCGAAATCGTATCGATCCTGTGGAATATGAGGGGCTAGACACAATATGTTTCACCTATGGAATATATGGGCATATATAGGAGGCTTGTCCACAAAGAATATAGAGGTTAGTACCAATACCAGAGCAGGGAATATCCCACATGAATTTGACGACGCTGGAAAAATATAAGGACGGGAAGCAATTATCAATCAATGTTCTTGGTATTCTAGTGGAGGAAGAGTATAGACCGTGGATGAAGATCACATCAACTAAGCGTCGTAGCCAGAAAGCTGAGTCAGTTTAAACTCGACCTGACTCGGTCGAGTTAACCCGGGTTTACCATGTTTTTTACATTTAAACTTCAGTTCTCATCGAGCTCCGTGTCTCTGATCAGTGAATCAATTCACTTAGTTGTTCACGACTTCATTCACATTTTATAGTTTCACTTTTACACTCAATCATTTATTTTTATTTTTCTTTTAGAATTTCATATTAATACGCCTAAAATATTCAATTTCTTACCGCTTTGGCCCTGGTTAACTCCGATCTGACTCACTGACCTTTGATCAAGTACCTCGACCGATTCAATACTTAGTCCGGGTTTTAGAACCTTAATTATGATACTCCTCTAGTCCTAAGTCCTAATATAATTGACTTTTTTTGGAGAGATTAACAAAGCTAAATAAATTACTGTAAAGTGTTGATATTTATCTTTTCTATATTAAATTAATTTGTCTCACTTATGAACTGATATATAATTATATAACACATGAAATATGCTATGATGCACTAACTTATTTAGTTTCCTTAATTTTTTTAAAAAAGTCAACTATTAAGGATCGGAGGAGTAGTATTTTGTTAGGAAGAATATTTAGTAATTATTAATTTTGATGTTTTTGAATGGTAGATTAATATTATGATAGAAATATGTAAAGAAAATTGTTAAAAATGTTAGATAGGGTGTTGAAATTATATTTAATATTTAGATGGTATGATGGGGGTATTTAAATTATTTTTTAATTTTTTATATCTCGATCTTTTAACTTGAAGTTGATTCCTTTAATTCATTTCCTCAACCTATTTAAAGGTGGGGTTGTGTTTTATAAGGTTGGATAGTAAGAGAAGCTTATGGGTTGGATGAGTTTTTTTTACAGGAAAATGACACTTAAATATCATTTAAATTTTAAAAATTTAAATTGTTTCTGTTGATAATAAAAATAATGAGATTTGATAAAAAAATATAATAATTGATATGTCATATTTTTATAAAATCACTAATTTAAAATTTTAAAGTTTAAGTAATATTTAAATAAAATTCATTAGTGTTTTTTTATCCAAATTATTTTTTAGTTTCAATTTTTAATGAAATTTCTCCTTTTTCTTAAAAAAACAAAGGAGCGGTATTTGCTAGCCACATAGGGTCCTATCTACCAAAACGCGTTAGCGTCGGACCTACTCCACCTTGCCTTTTGAGGCTTTTTTCAAAATAAAAAAGTCAGGATTTGGCCAAAGGAAAGAGTGTCAGTGACTTAAAAGCTCCCAATGAAATCAGTGAATCCCATTTCTTTACGTTCACTTTGACATTTGAGACATTACCCAGTGTCTCAGAAAGAACTCGAAACCCTAATTTCCCAAATGTTGTCCAACTGTAGCCTCCCTTAGATGCAGTTCTGCAGCCGTCGTATCCTCAATCCATCCATGGCGGATCTTCCGCTGGAAGTCATCTTCGTTATTCTCTCTCGTCTTCCTGTCAAGTCCCTCCTCCGCTTCCGCTGTACCTGCAAGTTATGGCGTTCCCTGATTGACAGCTCCCACTTCATCTCCTTCCATCTCCGCAATTCACTTGAAACCAACTCCAATATCCTCCTCATTTTCAGGCACGATTCCGATCTTCATGTCGTCGATTTCGATACTCTTGATGCAGCCGTCGAGGTCGTCCATCCTCTCATGTGTTATGGTAACCCCCTCAAGGTCTTAGGTTCTTGCAATGGATTGATCTGCATCTGCAACGTCGCTGAGGACATCGCTTTATGGAACCTGTCTACTCGGGAGCACAAGATTATCTCCTTGCTTCCCGTGGAGCGACGACCCGAATCCGATACGAGCTTGTTCGCTGCCAGAGGTTATGGGTTTGGGTATGATTCCTTCTCCGATGATTATAAATTGCTCAGGATTTCGTGTTTTGTTGACTTGCACACTCGTACTTTCGATTCTCAAGTCAAGATTTATAGCCTGAGAACAAATTCTTGGAAATCCATTCACCGTATGCCTTACGCTCTATGTGCGCGAACGATGGGTGTTTTTGTTTGTGGGGCTCTTCACTGGGTCGTCACTCGGAAGCTTGAGCTTGATTCGCCCGATCTGATTATTGCGTTTGATCTGAAACATGAAAATTTTAAGGAGGTGCCTCTTCCTGAACTGGGAAATGAGAATAATTTTCAGATGAAAGTGGTTCTATTGGGACAATCCCTATGTATGCTTGCAAATTACCAAAATAAGCGAGTGGATATTTGGGTGATGAAAGAATATGGACACAGAGAGACCTGGTGTAACTTGTTCACATTGACTCAATCACCTGAGTTGGGATCTTTAAAATCTGTGAAGCCCTTAGCATGCTCCAGAGATGGAAACAAGGTTTTCTTGGAACTGGACCATAAGAAACTCTGTTGGTTTGACTTGAAAAATAAAGGAATCAGTTTGATCCAAATCCCTAGAATGCCCTTGTTGATTGATGGAACAATTTGTGTGGGAAGCCTTGTCCCACCAGCTCTAGAAAGTAAAATTGATAAACAACAGCAAGAGTTGGAGGCAAAGAAAGAAAGGTACCTAGTGAAATTTTTGTAATTTGAAGTCCGCGTATAACTCTTTGTTATTGACCACTTTAATTGTTGATTCCATTCATAAGCTTATATGTACTTGTTATTTAGTGTGACTAATATAAGCAAATTGACCTTGACCTAGACCTGAGCAAGTCAATGCACAAAATAGAATTAACATGATTTATTGGAAAAGGAAAAAAAATTGCAACTGTCAGAACTTACTTTTTTTTTGTCTTGGTCTTTGGATGACTTACGTTGACCTGGAGTCTATGTATTATAATCCCTATCTGAATTCTAAATAGAAATCTGCTCGCAGTCGATATTAGTGGGGCCAATTTGATTCTTCGACTTTCCTCATCCATCTGTAATAATACTGACTTGCTTTGCTTAATTGTGGCTTGACATTTCATAGGGAGGCCTTCCTGTCCGAGGGATTTAAACTGGTACTATAGGCCAACGGAGGAACAAACGGTAGTGCCGATATTTCTTTGCCCTTTCAATAGGTAGCTTCTTGAGTTATGTTTTGAAATTAGAATTGGTTGCTAATCGGTAAAGAGTTACATTGGTTAGCAACAGGTGGGTGAGTACTCTTCTTAAGATTCTTATTTTGATTGCATTGCCTTAAATTTTACAAGTCTCTGTTTTTACCAGGAATGAAGATTGAAGTTTTATGATGTTCTACTGACTCTGCTGGAATCCAAAAACTGCTGACCTCCTCAGAAATACAGACTCATCGCTCCAATGTATCATAATCCTTGTAAATTTTTTCGTTTTCTTGCAAACAAATGTCTGAGTTGTGGTCAAACTTTGACAAAGATATAGCTGTAATTATCACTCTCTACCTACATGTGAAATGACGGTTGTGACAAAGCTATCTACTGAGCTCCAAGTTTTCATCACAAGGAAGCCGAGGTTCAAGTTCATTCAAGCTGCTTGTTCAATGGATCTCATTTTGAATTTTATTTATTGAAGCATGCATGATGGTGCAATATAATTATCACTTTCCCAATACACTACAACTGGGGTGGATTATATGCAATTCTTGCACGGAGCTAAAAAGAAATGACATAAATATTTGCTGCTTGGGAGCAATGTTGTTTGTTGTAAACTTGTAATACTTGTAGAGACTTTGATATATGTGATAAAAATGCTCCAAACATGTATTCCATTATTTTGGAGTAAATATGTTGAACGTGCATGGGGGAGCATTTGAAAAAATAATAAAAAAATGAGCCTTGACCCTTTTTTGAGATGACAATGACTCTCTGACCTTGACAATAAGAATAGATTTGAAAATGACGGCAGGGAAGAAAATATAAATTAAAAATAAATTGGTTGCCTTGGGACAAATTTTGCATAGTGTATGCATAAAGTGCATCCGTTGTTCTCAAGCCTAGCTTACCTTTGTATGGATAAATTGGTTGATGGGCAAGTCAGATCAGCATATCTGTGTGCTTTTCTTTGAATGCAAGATCAATGAAAATGATTCAATGATCTTGTCAGGTTTATGATCCTACATGTAAACAAGTTTGAATGCATTTTCCTTGGGCGAAAAAGATTACGCGATTATGAGGCTAGCCCTTTCAATATGTGTGCATGTATGTATTGAAATGTATATAAGCCATTTTATTTAAAAAGATGAAGAAGAAATTGATTGAAGGACACATTAACATGGCCGGCGTAAGGAGCAACAGGGAGGAGGGTTTGCTTGAGAATTAGATTTAAAGGGAGGATATTTTTGTTATTTTAGGTTAATAGTAAGTGTTGTTGAATTGCTTTGGTCGAAAATCAAATCATTAAAGATGTTTAAAGTCACGGTGAAAGATTGGTCTTGGCTTCTATGCCGCTAATGGAGGAGCATCACTCATCCTCCACTTTTCCTTTTTATCAAAGCACTACAAATTTCTCTCATTTGTCCCCTTGCGTTTGTGAATTATATAAACGAGCCCCTCCCTCTCACTCTCAATCTAATCTAATCGAAGTAAAATGTTGAAATGACATTTAATTAAGATTTGAGACTAAGAATGTATGTTTTATTGTTTCCCTTTAAAAGATGTGAAAGACCTCTTTTTTTCCCAAAGAAAAAGAAACACTTAAAAAAACAGCCTAAAGTTATGAAAGAGTGACAGAATGAAGGGGCGAATTCCAAGGCTTACTTCTGCATTAAACGAACAGCAAGCAGAAAAAAAGGAGAAGAAACAAAAAGATAAGTCAATAACCTTGTGACTCAGCGTCATGTGAGCTTTCTTATACCTAGAAAGCTTCGATTTTATTCAAGGTTCTGTAGTCCAGTGCCAATAGTATGAATGCTTCTCTAAGTAAGATGTTATGAATTTGATCATGCCTATAATTCAAGCCGTTAATGCATGCCCTTGTGACTATTAAAAATTTGTGATTTTGATTCCAATTGTAATCTCATGTTATTAGTATCTAGCTCTTTAATTTTTTTTTTAAAAAAAAGAAGAAGAAGAAGAAGACAAGACTGCTTCAATTTTCATTAAACAGAAGAAGTTGCTATCAATTGAGTCTTTTAAACTGTGGGGTCCTAAAACAACCAACATAATTTTAAGGGATCCAGGTGAGTAAAAAGTGAGAATGAAGTGTCACACTGAATAAAATGAGACTAAAACAAGTTATAAAGGTGAGAAATATGTAATAAGCGTAATGCCCTTAAATTTATGGATCAAGAGAGAAATAATGTAAATTCAAATGAAAAAGAAAGTTCAGAGAGTATCTTTATTTTCTCGGACTTTACTCTGTCAATAATTCAATAATGACAAGGATGAGGGATAGTGACTACTACATTAGATGGAGTGAAGTTCTTCTGAATAATAAGATGCTTTCGTTCATTTATTTCCTTTTTTACATTTTTGAGTGCATTGGGAGGGAGTGAATAAACTTCATCTTTACCATCATAACAGTAAGTTAGGTTTTGATTCTAAGTTTTTGCGGCTCATTAAAACAAACCTCGTATAATTATGGGAAAATTGTCTATAAATATCTCATTAAAAATTTATTTATCAAATGGGATCTTGTATGCAAACAATCTTTTCTGTATTCAAATAATCTTCCATGTGTTCAATATATCTTCCCTATGTGATATTCCCTTGTGTTCAAATAATATTTTCTTGTGTTTAAAAAACATTCTCTTAAATGCTTTCAGGTCCCATTTAGCCAATAAATTTCTAATGAGGTATTTATAGGCGATTTTCCCAATAATTATTTTATGTAAGAGCCTATTATATTTTGAAAACCATAACTCACTAATATACATGCAATTTTCAGCAGTGTTTATATTGATATTGAATTAGAGACTGTTTATATTTGATTTCAATGTATTAATTTCTTTTGCATTTTAAAATAATTGAGACTAGAATAATAATATTCGGGCATTAACTTATGTAAAATTGCAAAAAAGTTGAACTATATCTAAACAATTTGCATAAAATGTATACCACCAAGTACATTATAATAATATGATTAAAAAAATATAGAGTAATAGACAGCACTGAACCTGCCGGTTTTATACCTTATCATGGGAGTTATTTGGGACTTAGTTTCAATACTAAGCACTGACTCATCAGATCTGGACTGCTATATTTAATTTGGATAGTTTAAATGAGTTTTTAAAAGTTTATATTTTTTTAATAAAAATTATTTTAATGGGTATAAAATCTAAAATAAAGATAATCTCTTAAATATTATTCTTTTAAAAAATAATTTTTTATTTAAAAAATAAAATTTTAAAAATTTTAAATATTGACCATTCAAAATCAAATTTAGTGTTCTCATAAAAGTCCATATCTAATTTTAAACAGTTTAAATCTAATGAGTTGGTCGAACAAAATAAAGCGGTTAGCCCTGAAACCAAGCCATTTGATTTAGGCAGATAGTACATGTATGCATGTTCAAAAAGCAAATCTCCCATCAATGAATTGCGGGACCATTTTGACTCATTATAAGAATAGCAAGAGCTAATATAATAGAATGTAATTAATATAATATAATATAATATAATATAACGATATTATATGAATTTTTTAGTTTATTATTAAAAAAAATGATATATATACATAAAAATAATTGGTTAAATTACATAAAAAATAAGAATATATGAAAATAATATAGCAAAAGATAAAATTATCTATATCTACACATATATGTATATTATTTAGTTGGGTTCAAAGTTTTTTTTTTTCAATTTATCTAGTGTATGTATTGGGTTCATGATAATTTTTTAATATTTAATGGTAAAAATATTATGATTTGGTTCATGATAATATTTTAATATTTAATGATAATAATATTATTTAATAGGATATTTTAATATTTTTAATGTTAGAATATATTTTTTTTAATTTTTTTTAGTTGAGAGGACACTTTTATTAAATTAAAAATAATACCTTTTTCACTCTATTTGAAATGAAAAGAATTTTAAATAATTATATGGGCCACCTTGGTTCCAATAAATTATAAAGCTCCACAGCTATACATAGTTCATCACAAAAGTCCACTAATGATTAACTGTTATGAATATTAAATATGTGGATGTCTATTAACTCACATCGAGACCGATTTACTCTCTCAGTTACCTAGGTCTATAAGATCAGATGGTACTGTTCATCAATGATTGAAGTCACTGTTCATTAATGTAGCAGTATTGTTCATCTCTGATTAGAGTTGATATAGCACTGTAGCATATGCGTATTTACTGTAGCATACGCGTTTTTTGCCTATAAATAGGGGTCTTGGACTGAGAATTATGTACAGAGAATTGAATGAAAACCTCTCTTTAGTTTATCTCTCTAGAATTTCTCTCTTCTCTCTCATATTATCCATATTTTCATAACACGTTATCAGCACGAAACTCTGCCAAAGGTATGATCTTCTTATAGTTTCTTTGATAATTTATACTTTATTTTATAATATCTTTATTTCATAGATCTGGGATAATCTGAGCCACTATCTGAAATTAAGAAATATATCTTTACCGATTGTTATGAACATCGGGTTCCATGGCTAAGATTGAAGATCACTATTGTTGTTATATCTCATATATCTCTTTTATGAGTTTATTTATATTATTATTATTATGGCTAGAAGCCATACACATCCAAGTCTCGAAAGTATATGACCAGAAGTCATATTATTTGGATTTTTATGATATGACCAGAAGCTATATACCTATGATCTCCTATTATATGGCCAGAAACCATATCTATATGATTCCTTATTATATGACTAGAAGCCATATATATCACAGCTAGAAGCTATGTATAACTTTTATTTATCTTAAAGATAAATGATCAGATGCTATATATATTTAATTTCTCATCATAAGAGCTGCATGGTCTGAAGCCATAAGAACTGTATGGCCTGAAGCCATAAAATTTTTAATTTTCTTACCTTGCTTTATTAATTTATTTCTTGTCTTTACATATTTTAATTATTCTTGTTTATTTCTTTAAATAGTGAGAACCATGTCAAATCTTGCAAAACTTGAATTTGTGGCTTTGGATATTACCGGAAAGAATTATTTATCTTGGATGCTGGATGCGGAAATCCACCTAAATGCTCATGGTCTGGAAAACGAAGGGAATCAGGAATCCAATCAGAATAAAGCCAAATCCATGATTTTTCTACGTCACCATTTACATGAAAGTTTGAAAATTGAATATTTAATAGTGAAAGACCCACTTATTCTTTGGAACAATCTAAAAGACGGGTATGATCACCTGAAAATGGTCATCTTCCCGAAAGCTTGTTATGACTGGATACATTTGAGGTTGCAAGATTTTAAAACTGTCAGTGAGTATAACTCGGCCATGTTCAAAATAACTTCTCAATTAAAATTATGTAGAGAAAATGTTACTGATAATGATATGCTTGAAAAAATATTCTCCACATTTCATGCATCAAATTTGCTCCTGCAGCAGCAATACCGAGGAAAAGGATTAAAGAAATATACAGAATTAATTTCTTGCCTCCTTGTAGCTGAACAGAATAATAAGCTTTTATTAAAAAACCGTGAATCCTGTCCAAATGACTTGACTCCATTTCCAGAAGCGAATGTAGTAACCAATGAATCTGTTTGTGGCTGTGGACATAGACATGGACGTGGACGTGAACTTGGACACGGCTACATCCGTGGTTGAGGTCATGGTGGTTCAAATTTCTACCAGAAGTGGGGAAATAATAATAAGAACCACAAAAGGGAAAATAGTAGGCAAAATAAAAATACTGAAAATCTATGTTATCGTTGTGGTGGCAAGGGTCATTGGTCTCGTACCTGTCGTACACCAAGACACCTAGTTGAACTTTACCAAGAATCAATAAAAAATAATGGTAAAGGATCAACAACTGAAGTAAATCATATGGATCAGGCTGAGAATTTTGAGCATGGAGACATGGATTTTACTTATTTGGATGTTGCTGATTTCTTAGCATTATTATTTATCTATTTGAACTTTTATGTTACTTTTATCGAATGTATTTATCTTAATTATGTTTTTATATTTCTTTTAATGAAGAATGAATCTTACTGACATCAATCCTAAAGATTTATGTCTCGTTGATAGAGCAACAACTAACACCATACTCAGAAATGATAAATATTTTTCTTCCTTGGTGATGCAAAAAGCTAATGTTCAGACTATATCTGGTAGTATAAATTTGTTCGAAGGCTCCGGAAGAGCTAATATTTTGTTACCTGAAGGAACAAAATTATGTATTGATAATACAATTTATTCTACCAAGTCTGGAAGAAACTTGCAAAGTTTCAAATATATCAACAGAAATGGATATCATATAGAAACAACAACTAAAAATAATAAAGAATATCTTGTTATCACAAAAATAGTTGTTGGTAGAAAATGCATATTAGAAAGTTGTCCTGTTTTTTCTTCTGGCTTATATTATACATTTATAAACACAATTGAAACACATGTTATTGAGAACCAGAAGTTCACTAATACAGGCCAGAAGTCTACTAATGTAAATCAGAAATTTACAAATGAATTTAATGTTTGGCATGACCGGTTAGGCCATCCCGGTTCAATTATGATGCGACATGGTGCGAACCCACAAGGGAAGATCCCACGAACCCACAACCAATTCTGAGATATGCTCACCCCAAGAAAGCTAAACAAAGATCTACGATCCACTTGAACCCTTGAACACGAAAGAACAAGGACCCGAAGTGTTGGAAGACGCCACAAGGTTGATCAAGCCTTGATAAGTCTGTTAGTTCTAAGAAGAACCCTAGAGAGAATTCACTCTCAAGAAACAAAGTGCAGAAATGCAACTTTCATTCATATATCAAATCTCAAGTGTGTCTTACAAATGAAGAAGCACAAGGTATTTATAGATAAAAACTACCTAATTGTAATAATTGCAACTTAGAAAATTGCAACTACAAAGTCTAATACCATATGCTAGGAAATCCAAAACCATGTGCTAGGAAACTCAAATTTCTAATACAATGTTCTAGAAAACACAAAAGTCTAATATGGTGTGCTAGAGAACCCAAAAGTCAAATATGGCAACTTATTTAATAATTTCGCACAAATAAAATCCATAAAATATATTAAGCATGTAAAGCCCAAAATGTGCTTATTTAGGCCCAAATGAGTCCTCCTATGTGTAGTACTAGGTCCAAGCTCTTCAATTGCAAGACTTCAAGCCAAAAACTTGATCAATATCTCCATTTGCAGCCCAAATGAAGTTAGTGACATTTTCAGCATTTTCGTCCAGCTTTGATCCGATTGCTAATTGCTTCGTCCAAGTTTCTTGCACAAGCCCATTTAATGCTTCCTTAGTTTTTGAAGTTAAAGAGTTGTCACTTGAATATGAAGAGACAACTTGCTGATTCTGGATCGCATCATTCCCTCTCTCCTCAAAAGGATTCGTCCTCGAATCTCCACTTGAATATAAAGAGACAACTTGTTGATTCTGGATCGCATCACGACAAATAATTGAGAATTCATGTGGGCATACCCTGAAGTGTAAACAAATACCACAATCCCATGATTTCTCATGTACTGCATGTTCCAAGGGAAAATTAATTATTCGCCCCTCACCAAGCAAAGTAAAAAGTGAGTCTCTCACATTTCTAGAACAGATACATGGAGATACTTGTGGGCCAATACACCCACCATGTGGACCATTTAGGTATTATATGGTTTTAATTGATGCATCAACTAAATGGTCGCATGTGTGTTTATTATCTTCTCGCAACCTGGCGTTTGCGAGATTACTTGCTCAATTGATTAGATTAAGAGCAGATTACCCTGATTATCATATCAAGAAAATACGTCTTGATAATGCAGGTGAATTTACTTCAAAAGCTTTTAATGAATATTGTATGTCCCTTGGAATTGATATTGAACATCATGTAGCTCATGTTCATACGCAAAATGAACTTGCAGAATCATTGATTAAAAGGTTGCAACTAACTGCAAGACTTTTACTTATGAAATCTAATCTCTCAATTTCTTCTTGGGGCCATGCCATTTTGCATGCATCAATGTTAATTCGCATCAGACCAACAAGTTACTTAAAGATTTCCCCCTTACAAATGGTTTTTGGTTTTTGGTCAAGAACCTAATATTTCGCATATAAGAACTTTTGGGTGTACGGTATATGTGCCAGTAGCACCACCACAACGCACTAAAATGGGTCCTCAAAGAAGAATGAGAATATATGTTGGGTATGAATCTCCTTCAATCACAAAAAATTTAGAACCATCTACAGGAGATTTATTTGCTGATTGTCATTTTGATGAATCACTTTTCCCAACATTAGGGGGAGAGAATAAGCTGCTGGGTAAGGAAATTAGCTGGAATGAATTATCATTGGCTCATTTTGATCATCGTACAAATCAATGTGAACTGGAAGTTTAAAAGATAATTCATTTACAGAATTTAGCTAATCAAATGCCAGAAGCATTTACTGACCCTAAGAAAGTGACAAAGTCACATGTCCCAGCTGCTAATGCTCCTGTTAAAATTGATATCCCTGAAGGACAATCTACTATGAATGAATCTAAAGCACGCCTGAAGCGTGGAAGACCCATCGGTTCCAAAGATAGAAATCCTCAAAAAAGAAAAGAAGCAAAGAATATAGATGTTCAAATTGAGGATAATCAAGAAAATTTAATAGTTCCAGAAGAACCATCTCTTGAAGAGTTATTATCTTCAACAGAGATATCTCTAGAAGAGAATGTTGTAGTCCCAGAAGAGACCCAGGTACTTGATATATATGAATGAGATCTCAATAAATTATGTTATGAATGGAATCCGATGGGATCGAAATGAAGTTAATGTTGACGACATTTTTGCTTATCATATAGCAAATGATGTAATGAATAATATTGAGGATCATGAGCCAAAATTCATTAGCGAGTGCCAATAAAGAAAAGATTGGTCCCCATGGAAAGATGTCATTAATGCATAATTGAAATCATTGGAAAAACGAAAAGTGTTAGGACCTGTAGTCCTTACACCTGAAGATGTAAAACCAGTTGGATGCAAATGAGTTTTTGTACGAAAGAGAAATGGAAAGGGTGAAATAATAAGATATAAGGCACGTCTTGTAGCCCAAGGCTTTACACAAAGACCCGGCATTGATTTTGAAGAAACGTATTCACTTATAGTGGATGCGACTACTTTTCGTTATTTAATTAGCCTAGCAGTAAAAGAAGGGATTTATATGCATCTAATGGATGTCGTGACTGCCTATTTATATAGGTCACTTGATAATGATATTTATATGAAAGTCCCTGAAGGACTTAAGGTGCCAGAAGCATCTAATTCAAGTTTTCGAGAACAATATTCAATTAAGTTAAATAAGTCCATGTATAGCCTGAAGCAATCAGGGCGCATGTGGTATAATCGTCTTAATGAATATCTGTTGAAAGAAGGATACAAAAATGATCCAATATGCCCATGTATTTTTATAAAAAGATCTAACAGTGAATTTGCTATAATTGCTGTTTATGTTGATGATATCAACATTATTGGAACTCATGAAGAGCTCTTCAAAAGGCAATTAATTGTTTAAAGAAAGAATTCGAGATGAAGGATTTGGGAAGAACAAAATTCTGTCTTGGATTACAGATTGAGTACCTAAAAATGGGATCTTTGTATATCAAAAAACTTATACAAAAAAGGTCATAAAGAGATTTTATATGGATAAATCTCATCCGTTGTGCACACCAATGATTGTAAGGTCTCTGAAGCCAGATAAAGATCCATTCCGACCGCGAGTAATCAGCGAAGAAGGTGATGAATAACTACTTAGTCCAGAAGTACCATATCTTAGTGCTATTTAAGCACTAATGTATCTTGCTTATCACACATGTCCTGATATATCATTTGCTGTTAATTTATTAGCAAGATATAGTTCTTCACCAACACGAAAGCATTTGAATGGAATAAAACATATTTTTCGTTACCTCAGAGGCACTATAGGCATTGGGTTATAATACTCAAATGAATCGAAGCATGAACTGGTAGGATATGCAGATGCTGGATTTTTATCTGATCCACACGATGACAAATCACAAACGGGCTATCTGTTTACATGTGGAGGTACAACTATTTCATGGCGTTCTATGAAACAAACTATATCAGCCACATCATAAAACCATGCATAAATTTTAGCAATGCATGAAGCAAATAGAGAATGTGTATGGTTGATGTTAGTAATACATCATATACGAACAACTTGTCATTTATCTTTAGGCAAAATGGCACCAACAGTTCTATATAAGGATAATACTGCATGCATTACCCAACTTAAAGAAGGCTATATCAAGATAGATAGAACAAAACATATTTCACCAAAATTCTTCTTTACTCGTTATCTTAAAAAAGATGGTGAAATAGATGTATAGCAAATCTGTTTAAATGAAAATCTAGCAGATTTATTCACCAAGTCACTTCCTGGTAAAATTTTTGAAAAGCTTGTCTATGACATTGGCTTTCGGAGACTCAGAGATATCAATTAATGTTGTCAAGAGGGGGAGTCAATACACGCTGTACTCTTTTTCCCTTATCTAGGTTTTGTCCTACTGGGTTTTCCTAGAAAGGTTTTTAATGAGGCAGCACTGAACAGTGTATCAATGAATGATGTACTCTTTTTTTTTGCTAGGTTTTTATCCCATTGGGTTTTTCCTAGTTAAAGTTTTTAATGAGGCACATTCATAATAGACCTCCAAGGGGGAGTGTTATGAATATTAAATATGTGGATGTCTATTAACTCATATCTAGACCGATTTACTCTCTCAGTTAGCTAGGTCTATAAGATCAGACGATACTGTTCATCAATGATTGAAGCCACTGTTCATTATTGTAGCATTATTGTTCATCGCTGATTGGAGTTGTTGTAGCACTGTAGCATACACGTTTTTTGCCTATAAATATGGATCTTGGACTGAGAATTATGTACATAGAATTGAATGAAAACCTTTCTTTAGTTTATCTCTCTAAAATTTCTCTCTTCTCTCCCAGATTATCCATATTTTCATAACATTAACTGGTTTTTTTTTCAAAATAATAAATGTGAAGAGACGTACGATAACAAATTCACTTTCTCCACCATCAGATGGATCTGATGTACAGGAGAAGAACATCAAAACCTTTCGTCTTTTTCTCTCCACCTCTATGATATTTCACCTTAGACGATTCATTAGACACAATATTTTGCTCTATTCGATTAACCCGTGCCCTCCGATCACATTTGTTATAATTAATTTATATAGTTAAGTAAGCGAGAAACAGTGTAAATAACTATACAAGCGCTTACATAATATTTCTCTCTCTCTGTTTTTTTTTGTAGGTTTGGTTAGTGTAGATAGAAGAATATATATCCTTCCATGATTTTTAATAGATCTTAGATTTAATTTATTCAGATTTGTGAGTAAATCATATCTTAGGGATTAAAGGAGTATTTAGGTTTGAAAACAATGGTACAAACAGTTTATAGCATGCTTGGTTAGATTTTATAAGAGGTAATTATATATAACCTTAATGTAATAGACGTAACAGTATTTGATTATCCTTATATTTTATAATCTAATTATATCAGATGATGTGAAAAAGATACTATTAATCAACGTCCACCTTAAATTGTCGGCCTCACTATTATTTAGTAGCCATGACTATATAAAGTTGATATAATGACTTTCCAACTGACAAAAAATTTCCTTGGGAGAGCAGCTAATCGGAGAAGAAAAAGGAGGGTTCACAATGAGCAAAAATAAAAATAATAAAATATTTATTCAAAACTACATAAAAACACACCATATCATCCACAAACTCTAGTAGTAGTAGTGGTAGCCACCTCACTTGAATACAAAACCCTTATATATAGAGTTACGTACTCGTAATCATACCCCCAACGCATGGCAACTGTATAGATATACATCTGCTGACGTGGAGCCATGTGCTTACACGTAGGCATACTATTCCTCCATTTTTTTTTAAATAAATCTAAAATACATACCTTACCCTTCACCACCACCTTAATAACAACAACAACAAAATAGTAGTAAAATGATTAAACAGAAAAGCATGCAAAAAAACAAAGTGAGACCTGAGATGCCAACAACAACTAAGTTCAAGGCTCAAGCTTCAGTCTTCTCAACAGTGACTTCTTTGGCTTCTTCCTCTTTCACTTCTTTTTTCTCCTCTGTAGCTTCTTCCTTTGCTGCTTCTGGTTCTGCTGCTTCCTCTGTTTTAGGAGCTTCTTCCTTAACTTCCTCTGGTTTTTCTGCTTCTTCTTCCTTCTTCACTTCTTCTGTTTGCTCAGGCTTGGCTTCTTCTTTTGCAGCCTCTGATGGCTTTTCTTCCTCCTTCTTTACTTCTTCTGGTGTAACTTCCTTGGTCTCAACTTCAACTGGGACCTTGGTTTCCGCAGATTCCTCTGTTTTTTGTTCTACTTCTTTGGGTGCTTCTGTGATTACCTCTTCCTTTGGTTGTTCTGTCTTCTCTGGTTCTGAGACAGCAACCTCGGTGGCTGCCGGAGCTTGTTCTGGGGTTGTCTCCTCCACCTTATTGGTTACCACCTCGGTGGTCGCTTCATTCTCTTTCACTGCGGGAGCCTGGGCAACCTGTAATAACATCCATCTCCATTTCACAGAGTATCCTAACACCTTTTCTTTTTTTTTTTTCACGAGTCCGATGAAAATTTAGCACGCAAAAAGGTTGTTCTTATAACTTCAAGATCGCGTTGATCATTTAGCCAATCCTCTTTAATTAGATTATTGAAGTTTAATACATAAATACATGAGTTGTTCACATATCAAGAAAAGAAAAGGGAAAAAAGCGTTCAAGTAACAGATTGATCGATGATCTGTCCACTGGGGATATATGCTACTTGTAATTATGAAACTAAAACAGCAAAAAGAAGATCGAAACAGATCGTCCATAATAGTTCACTCTCGCACCAACTATTTGAGGCGAATCTGATGTTTTGAAGTTCGATCCGTACTGATAAAAACGTTAACTGAAAAAAGTTACCTGGGAAAGCCTCCTATATATATATAATATATAGATAAGATCAAGAAAGCTATGAGATCGACTTAGTGATCAAGGTGATCACTCCAAATCGCATAAAGCTGGCGATCGGGCTATATATATATATATATATATATATATATATATATTAAAGATGAATCGTTGATTCATACAGTACATAAAAATAAACTGCTTTAGTTCTTGATGACATAGACAGGAAGAAGATATGAGTGTTATGTAAAGTTGATTAGTGAACACACGTAGCGATATTTTGTTTATGTTGTGATCGATCATCTCAGGACGCAGTGAGAGTAGTAATTTGCAGATGGCTGATAAAAAAAGATCAAATTTTTATACGCGTCGCGCGATCTTGTTGATCGATGGAAATAAACAGAATGAACAAAAAATATAAACCAAGTGGGGAAAAAAAGAGGTGAAAACACAGATCTTGTATAGTAAGTAAGTTTTCATTTCCACCATATATAGAATTAATCAGCAAGGATATAGATCAAGGACTAGACTGTAACGCAGTGTAGAACAAAGTAAAAACAAGAGAAAATGAACAGTGTGTTGGAGTTATATATTATTACCTCAACACTGGCCATTATGAAAGTGATAACTGAAGAGCAGGGAAAGGAGAAGAAAGTTTGTGAGCGGTGTGTGAGTGAAGAAGGCAGAGAGAGAAATGGGTTATGTGTGTGAGTTGTGAGTGATATGATCAGAGTGAGAGAGGGTTTATATAGAGGTGTTAAGAATGAGGCATATAATTGAAGGACAACTATGAGAGAGAAGGAAGAGAGAGAAATTCGCCGCTTGGAAGAATCTTTTTCCAGCAGACACCTCATATCTCTGACACTAATAAAAAGACATCGGCTTCATGTCCAGTTGTCAATGTCCTTGTATTCTACGATATCGAAATATTATGGGCTTACGTTCTTACTTCATATTCAACCCCTAATGCCAGTTTTTTTTTTTTTTTACCCTTTCATTTAGATTAAGACGTAAAATAGAAGAATTATTATGAGGTGGTAATAATAATGAGATTTAATTATTAAAAAATTCTAATAATAATTGAGAAACATGCAATGAGAAGCACATAACTTGTCATTGAGAATTCTTGGTCGAATCTTTTCTTTAGAACTATATTGTAATTCCCCATATAAAATAGGGTTAATATAAAGTGTTATTTTAATAATAAAGTTTTTCTTCATAAGCATCTAACACAATTAAGTTTTGAAGGATGTAAAAGTAAACATAATGTATTAAAATGATGTAATTTTAACAATTTCGTTGAATTGTTCTAAATGTCCATTACTTTTTATATATGAGATCCATTTATTCTCCCTCTATTTTTCTAATGAATGATTGAGTCAATTTAATAAAACTACTAAAATTACACAATTTTAGAAGATTATGTTTATTTACTTTTACATCATTCAAAATATAATTGTGCACATGCTTATGGCAAAAGACATTGTTGCTAAAATTGAATCTTAACCCTATAAAATATTCTATCATTTCTTAAATATAAGTTAGATCACTTCCAACTCCCTTGCTGGAGCTAAAAAATGAGATTAAGTCATTAAATCTATCTTAAATTTAAAAAAAGAATTCCCTTTTACCCCCTAATAAATGAGTTTTTAAAAGGGAGAAAAATACAAAGATTCATATTAATTAGAGGAAAAAAATTAACAAATAAACATTAATTACTCTCAAATTTACTTATATTATGTAAAAAAAATTCTTCTAAAAAATAACTTATATTTTAAACATCAGGGAGTATACTAGAAATCGCACGTACTGTAAACAAATGAATCTATATAAAAAAGAATAAATGTTTGGTAAAGAAAAGAGAGAAGCAATTAGAGTGGGGATAACTAGGGAAGATAATGAAATGAGTGATATCTTTGATGGGATGAGTGGGGATCACAGTGTTTTGAAGGCAACATGGGAAGGTAATGTGATTGATGATGATGGGTTCATGTTGTTGGATTTAGGGTACCATATATACTTATAAACCGACTAACAATGTTAGCCAGCTAGCCACCTGAAAATGTCAATTGGACCTTTGTTTATGTAATCACACTTCCTTTGAACTAATTAATTCAAATCTGTACGATATTTCTTTGTTTACACATACACACCCCTCACCTAAGTAATAAAGTGAATAGATTTAGGGTGTATTACGTAATTATGAGCAAATAAAGTTAAAGGCTATTATTGCCTATTGTTATGGGGTGAAAAATGATGGTCATTTTCACTGTGAGTGAGTAATGGTGTTGTTAGTCTATTTTAAGGTTGGCGAGGGAGTGGGTTTTGAGGGGCAAAGGGCAAGGCGACAAGGAAGGGGGCCCCATTTAGGCCGGTGGGGGTGGGGCCCCCGTGAGACACCAAGGGCGATCATTACCGTTCAACAGGGGGCGGTGTGGGTCCCCACCAAAAGGAGAGACCACCGCCCCTTTTCGAAAAACATTCACATGGCCCCACATGCGCATGCTTTCCACGTCTGATTCTCGTGACACTGGACCCTCTGATCTTCCACGTCAGATCCCATCCCCAATGCTCAGATTCCCCTTTTTCTTCTTTAAGATTCACAACCACCAAACTCTCTATTTATGTTCATCTATAAAATTTCTGATTAAACAGAGGATAAATCAGTAAAGCCGGTTTTTTGACCCCAAAAAAAAAAAAAAAGTAAAGCCGGTTTAATATATTTCATTTGTACTTCTTCTTTTTTCTGATTCTAATCTTACATATGTGTGCGTAAAACTATTTCAGTAATATTTATACTCAAAGTATTAGTTAAGAAAAATAATTTTCTTATTAAAAAAAAGGAAAAATAATTGTGTAACAAATTGAACTAATGATTTATTGGTAAGTCCTGCTAAATAATTTTGCCACACATATTAGCGGTGTTCCACTGCCGCCCACCACATGCATGTTTTTCTAATTTTGTACTTTGAACCATGTTGATTAAAAAAATTTATTGTACACTGACAATTGCACGATGTGTATTCTCCTTTCAATTCAATGGTATATATATTTAAAAGATTATTATGTAAATCTATCTAATGAAGTATCTTATACAACCCCATGTATATATATGTACATGACATTATAAAGTTTTAATTTCATGGGGTAGTAGTACATATGAACATTTTTATATAGAGTAAAAGTGTTATTTCCATGAAGTCTTAACATTTTCTTTTCCTTAATAATGGTCAACATTACAAGATTTAACATAAATGAAGTGTTTGCTTTATTTAGAAATATTTATTTATATTGTTGCACTTATAAAAACTTTATGGTATTAGACGCGTATGGGAGAATGTTTCATGGGTATATTTGAATATTAAGCCATCTATATATATTTGACACTTCTAAATTATGAGGATGATCTGGTGTGTAGGACATTACTTTCACTGGTTTTTAATGTAAAATTTATTTATTTAATTTGATTAAATTAAAGAAGTTAGTTGAGTTAGTTAATATGACATAATTTTTTAAAAAACCCCAAACATCTGAATTCTCTCAATTTCTTTTTTATTTGATTATTTTTAAAAGAGTTTCAATAGAAAATAATATATGGTATATATGTCTTATATTTATGATTAAGATCAACTTATCAATTAGGCTCCTATTAAGGACTGGAGGGAGTATTAATTATAGAAAATTAATCTTTTAGTACATATAGTTTTGATTAAATTATAACTCAATTCTTCAACTTTTACTCAATAAAATACAGTTTTTATATATTTGACTCAATTGTAACTATAAAATTTCAGCTGTATTTCAAACTCCAAATAGAAGAAGTTATCTCAAATAATGGGTTAAACTTTTCTTTTATATATCATATAATATTGACTTTATCCATTGAGATTTAATCCCATATTTTGTTTGCTAATATTATCCGTTGGAGGAATCAAGAGCAATCTTCTCATATATATTCAAGTATATAATGATCTCTATTATTGTGTAGCGAGGACATAAAATTAGAGGTGGATCTGAAAGATAAGACTAATCTTTAGAAAGAAAGAAGATAATAATAATAATAAAATGCATAATCAAAGATTGGACGTAAGCAAATGAAGAAGGTCGTGTGTGTGTGTGTGTTGGTTCTTAAATGTCACAAAATGGAAAAAGAGTCCATTATATTTCTCCATCAATTCCTTTCGCTCTTAATATTCTTTCTTCGTTTCAGTCAGTTTCCCACTTGCACTCATTCTAATTTAACGAGTTTCGTCTCAATCTTGATCTCTACTTAATCCTAATTAATTAATTCACAATAATACTTTAATTTTAATTTGCTTTCAACAAATGGGATGGCTTAGAGACATGTGTGTGGGTTCTATTTTTAAATTAAATCTGTAAAGCGTCTTTGTCACTGTGACTAAAGCTATGGGACGGCGCCTCCACCCATAAATATTATGACTCCTCCTTTTTTATTAATTATAGGTTTTGTTTGGTATCCTATTATTTTCATCACTTGCCTAATTCTATGTTTCCTCTTAAATGAAATTAACTTAAGGTAATCATAATTTTGGGTTCTTTTTATCATGTATAAAGACTGTTTGATAACTTACAAGATAACCATAATTTTAGATTTATAATTGATTTTGACACGTAAGCATGTTTGTGGGGTGGGTGTCTTGTTTTTGGTTTATAATGATTTTGGTGTGCATTAGAATGTTTGGATATTCTTCAACGAAATCATGGTTTTTATTCTTATAATTATTTTTCCACTTGAAAGATCAGGTTAAATACTCTATGGCTAAAATGAGAAGAATATAATTCTACAAGTTAAATTATTACTCCTTTAAATTTTTAATATAAGATTCAATTAACAAATCAAATAGATTAAAAATGTTAGTTAAGTTAGTCACTATAATATATTTATACTAAAACACTCTAAACATATTCCTTAATTTTCTCACTTCCTTTTCTACTTGATTATTAGTGAGGGAATATCAAAAAAGTTAATTTAAGAAAAATAAATAAAAGTGTTAAAGAAGTCTTATATTTAGAACCAACATCAATTTTCAAATTAGGTCATATATTAAAACTGAAGGAATTACAATATATTGCTTGTGGAATAAAAAAATATTGATGTAAATTTCTTGCTCTTCGAGGTAATCAAAAGAAAGAGTATTTAATTACAATATCAAATAAATAGATAGTGAGCATAATAAATGTGCGTTCCATTACGGTAACAGGTTTGTATGATTTTGTCGAGCACAGTGGCAACCACGAAGATTATATTGTACAAACAGATTAATTATTAGTATTTATGTAATCTAAATTATTTATAATTGCTATTCATAATGAATGATCGTATATATTCAGTGAAATAAATTACAAAGTTTATACAGCTATCTAGATTTGATACTATCGTGTTATCCTCGAGTATTGTCAAATTTAAATAAAGACAGCCCTCAGTTAAAATTAACAGGATAAAGTGCATATTACCTTAAAAGTATTCTTGGAGAAGTTAGGGGAACATTTATGTAGAATAATATATATGGTTTGCGTAAAAAAAAGAATAATATATATATATATATATATATATATATATATATATATATATATATATATATATATAGTAACACATGATCTCTTAAAATTGATATAATTAATGTTGCCATTTTCTTAGCAGCCATATATCGAAGACCTGATTGACTAATATGAATGGTTAAAAGAGGACAACATTACACCTATTTTGAAAATATTATATATTATATTGATTTATAATTTTCCTAGAATGCTCATAGCTATATCATCAGGACAAAAATACATTTTAACCCTTAAAATCAACTATATATGTATATATTTGTAGAATATAGGTTTGTTATGACAAAGTAATATAATTCGAATTAAGATATTGAGTGTAAGAGCTTGTTTGGAATAGCGGTTGAAAATTTCATAAGTACTTATGAATTGTAATTCACGGAATACGAAGTAACTTTTACGGTCTACGAGATTTTTTTTACGGTCTACGAGGTGCTTTCACAGTCTACGAGATAAATATGTGGAGGAGATTTGTCTCGATTTACGTAAATCAGGCTTATATAATAAGCTCAATTCAAATAAGTGATAACAAACAAGCACTAAATAAACATTAATATGAAATATAAACACTTTAATGAGTTTCTCATGTGTATTATATTGTTCATAAGCATTAAGTAGTGCCACTTGTTTATTTTATTTTGACGTGATCTACTAACTTGTGTTTAAATATATATTAAATGAAAGTTCCGTTATCTAATTTCTTTTTGATGAAAGAGTAAAGAGTAACTTCACATTATATAACAAAGTTATAACTTATAAAGTGTTGTGACAACGAATATACAACGTCGGTGTTTTCATGACTATAGTGACTTTCGTCTTATTCATAAAAAAATTAGATACCTATAGTTCACAGGTACAAATTTCTTCACTCCCTTAACCTTTAGGGTATATTTGGTATGATAGAATTGAGGAATATAGAATTGGAATTGGATCTCAATTCTACGCCTAAGTTTGTTTGGTATGATGGAATTGGAAATTTTTGTAATTCCATGTGGAAGCCAAATCTCTCCAATTCCATTAAATTGGCTTCCACCCAAAAAGTAAAGATTTGTAATTATATGTACCTAAATCCATTTTTGCCCTTCAACTTGCATAATTTTATCCAAGGTTATTAAACCCGAACCGGTCACTGAACCAGTCAGGGTACTGAGTTAAGGGTTAGTAGATCAGACCGGAGCTAAACTAGGGCAAAACCGGTGAGAAATTGAATATTTTAGACTTATTAATATAATTTTTTTTAAAAAAAACCAAACAAGACCAGTTTTCCAGCCGGTTCCTGACCCAAACCGGCCGGTCCAGTCCGGATTTAATAACAATAGTTTTATCTCATTCTACCTTCTTAGGTTGACATATTGATAATTTTACATTTTAAATATAAATATTAAATAAAAATAATATTTAAATTCTATGTACATATCAAACATACTTTTAGACCACATTTTCATTTACATAACTATATCTATCAAAATCAATTTCAGGATACGAAACCGCCCTGCATGAACAGTGATATGTTTATATATTGATTAAAAAAAATTATAATAAGGTCCCAAACAAATGAAAATATGAAAAAAATAGTCTCAAGGGGTTGTTAATAATGATCATCATATTGTCATTAACAACCCCTTAAGATCATTTTTTTCATATTTTTATTTACTTGGACCTTATTTTAATTCTCCCTTAATTAAATATATATTAAGGAAATCAAGGGTGTGTTGTCTGAGATTTGAGAAAGCAAAATGATTAGAAATTGATGAAGGGGACCAAAAATTTGGCAGGCCATGTGGGACCCGTGAATTGTGGGGTTTGGCGGAGATTCTTTGTATTCATTTCATTGTGTGTGGATATTTAATTTTGAATATATTTTTGGGGGCATGAATGTGTATTTATACACGTAAGATTAGGATGGCCTGTCACATCTCCATCGTGGCAACACTCACATGCCACCTCACTTTTCTCTTTTTCTTCCCCTCAACTTGCACCATTTAACGTCAACGGCTAGCTTTTCACTTCCAACTCAAAAGCAATTAAGAAGATTTTGAACTTAAAGATGGTGTTAATGTTTGTGTCTGCGAGTGCTTACTTTCATTATATGAAGAAAAAAGATTATACTGTACCATTTCACATTAATCAAAACACGGAGCATTAGTATAAGTATTTTATATTATGACGAATTAAGATTTAAATCTTTGTTGGCTAAGCTCATAATCTAAAATTAATAACAAATCAAAAATTGGACAAGCTATTTCAATGGTGAGTTGGTGTTAAGATATTATTAATAGAAAATAATATCTTTTAACTTGTATTTAATTGAACAAGAATTTCAAGAAAAATAATAGTGGTTTGAATAGTGTATGAAACATAGATATTAAAATTGGACCAGCCAATTTGAGTTGAAAGTCTAGCCGGTTTAACCGATTCAGTATTTTTTATTTAAAAATAATGTTATTTTTTTATATTTTATTTAAAATTTTATATTAATAATCTTGAAATTTTCACTTCCTCATTAGTCTAGTTTCGGGTTAGCTCTAGTTTAACTCTGATCTGATCTATTAATTTTTAATCTACTACCTCAACTGGTTCAGTGGCTGGTCATGATTTAATAACTTTACTATGAAGTTGATGTAAACTTTTTTGAAAAAATAGTTTAAGAAAGCAATATAAAGAAGAAAGACCTAACTAAATTTGCATGAATATAGTAATAAATTTAAAGAATTCAGGTACAAGAAGAAAGAATGATGATGCTGTATGTAAAACAAAGGGCAGTTGCATCAATTTCAACTTAAATTATCTGTACTAATAATTACACATTCGTATATAAACTCATGTTAGTGTAAAAAGCATAGACTTTATTCCTTTTAGCAACTAATTGAGAGTTTGATTCCCAATTTTTGCATATGAAACGAACATAGTTGAAAGGAGACTATCATTTGCCCTCTATATTTTGAGGGAGATTTGTTTCTGCTATGAAACAACTAAAGAATTAAATGCATATGAAAAGACATGACTTGATTTGAATTACTTCTTATCACTTTGTTCATTTTTATAAATCTAGGTTACTTAATTAAATATGTTTTAAATTGATGCATTTTTTCAATTTTACCTTTATTTATAAATGATATTCTCAACAATCTTTCTTATCTTTTTCCAATATGTGTTAACTCATTTTTTATTATATTTATTAGGGGCGAAATTATAACATTAGAGTTAAGGTTCAAGAAAGAATGATGGTGTTGTGTTCAAGAAATAAAGGACTGGAGTAGTATGTTTTATATGTATAAATAAATTTAAAGAACTAAGGTTCAAGAAAGAATGATGGTGTTGTGTGTGTGTGTGTAAGGCAGTTGCATCAATTTTAAAAGACAGAGGGGGATGTGAAGGGAATTATAGTTGTGAAGGTTGGGGAAGGGATCCTCTCCTTTCCCCCTCCATTATCCTCCTCTACTCTTTATCACTCTTGGATAAAAAAATTCAATAATCTATATTTAACATTTTATGAAATTGATATTATTATAATTTTAGATAAAAATATATAAATAAATTTAAGCTCGTAAAATTTAATCTAAAACAGTTCACTCCTGTAAACTATTATTATGAAGTAAATTTTTTCTATTTCTTCATGCTAACAAATCAGATGTAATTTTAGCAATTTAAATTTATTTTTTATTTTTATCTGAAATAATGATTATAATAATATATATTTTTATAGAATGTCAAATATAGACCATTGAATTTTTGGTAGCCCACACCAACCTGCAGACAGTGCGGGTTTCTACGACCCACGCTTTTACTGGCTGGCAAAACGCCAACCATAACCAGTAGTTGCGGGTTGGTGGCCAGTCCGCTGTCCCCTCCTTTTTTTCCCAAAAAAATTCCTATTTTCTTAAGATTATCGAAAATCCGAGACTCATATATATGAGTCATCAATTTTGCCTTTATAGCATCATCCATTCTACAAATAAAAATTCAAAAACATAATTCATAATTTAAGGGATAAAGTTATAAAATTTGCTAATGTTTACAAATAAAAAATATCAAGTCATAATACTCAAAAAATCAAAGATATAATAATTTATTTTAAAGAAAAAAAGGATGCCGAGATTTTTCTTTTTTAAAATTAAAAGTACTAAAATAGAAGTGTGAGGCTTATGAGTTTTATAATATTATTTATATTTAAAAATATTGTGTGGGCCATCCTATGGGCTGACCTGCACAAATCCATGGGTCGATACGGCCCCTACTTTTGGAAGTTATGAAATCTACAACCCCAATTTTATCTAAATCTACTGAGTTGACTCCATTTTACCAGCTCTTGTTAAAGGAGAGATCCCTATCTGTGAAGGTTGTCATGCATGCGTACGCTCTTGTGTGAGTCTATATTTATGTACTGACTTTTTTATATGATATAACTGATTATGTTATAAAAAAATTTTATATTTGTGAAGGGATTGTTGAGTTGAGAGGGGAACCAGAAGGAAGGGAATGATACAATTGAAATTGAACCATAAACGCAAAGAGGGGATGGTTCTGGAACCCTGCTTTTAGTAGACATGCCTTTGCCTTCCCTCTTCTCAATTTGATGCATCTTTTTGGAACTTTCCTTTTTATCACTGTTGTCCCATTGCCCTTCCCTCTTTCTTGCGTCCATTATTGGCAACACTGTGGGCCCCTCCCTCATTCTTCATTTAGCCTGTGGGTCCCTCCCCTCCTATATTTCAAGTGGTTTTGTGTTTTAAGTTTTAACTGCCTCAATTCAGTCTCCACCATTAGATAATACTACCTTCAGTATTATGAATATATGAATTAGATAATTCGTCTATTTTTTTTAAAAATCAATTAAAAAAGAATTTGGGGGTATCTACTCCTTATTTTGTTTCCTTTAAAAAATTTAGTTGAACGAGAATCTTTTGATGCACAACTCAGAATGGCCCAATGGAGAGCTTTTTTCTGACGTGGCGAAGCTCCAGCCCCGACAACCAACGAGGATGTTCTCTTCCTTTTAAAAGGTTCCTGATTATGAATGCTAATTTTTATTCCCCCCCCCCCCTTCAAGTGTGTAAGTGATCAAAGTGCTTTTCAAATGAAGATTGAGAGAAAAAGGTAAAATTCATACCCCATCTTCCCAACATACATCACTATTCTTTTGACTACTTTCCAGTTCCTACCAGTCACTATAAAAAGTATAATTTTGTTATAAACCAGCTTATCTATCCTACTCTATGTTATTAAACCCAGACTGGACCGACCGGTTCAGCCCGAAAACCAATCCAATTCAGGGTAGTGACACGGCATTTATTCAATTTTTTTTAATTTTTTCTTTATAATTTCATATTAATAAGCTTGAAATCTTTATTTTCTTACCGGTTTGGTCTCGGGTTAACTCCGGTCTGACTCACTGATCTTTGACTCAGTACCTCAACCGATTCAATGACTAGTTCCGGTTTAATAACCTTGATCCTACTTAGTCTCGCTATATATCTACACATGTCGAAATAAGTAAAATTACTTGATGCATGTGCAGAGATTTTAATGGAAATTGCTTGGAGAGCTTAAACTCTCATAAAAGTCCAACTTTTTTATGTCATTAACCTACAAAGGATACAAGAAATAGAGGAGAAAATCTTGCAAAGAAAGAAGCGCACTTGTATTTCTGTAAGATCACCACTCACGAGAACAATTTTCCTTTTATTCTCATACTTCAAAGAACCAAACTCATATTAGTAATAGAGGTATTTACCTACTTACTAGTTTAGTTGATTCCTCTAAGCTATTCCACAGCTTCTAATTTTAGCTTTTGGGCTATCACCCAACGATAATATATCAGGCAAAACTTCGCAAGGACACAGACCAGAGTTACAACGAGTTCAGAGTCCAGCATTTCATGGGAAACTTATCTCTCGTCACCAACCTAGAAGTAGAAAGCAAGAAGAAAATTCCTGTTATCGTTTCTACAAGATTTTCAACTTGTTTTCCGGTCAATATTTATAAATAATATCAAGTTTCAGCTTGGAAGTAAAATCTACGATCTCAACTTGATCAGCTATAGTTTCACAGGAAAACAGCAACAATTAAAGATGATCTATGTCTCCCTTGTGTTCAACTGACCAATTTCTTCAATACAGCTTCAGCACGCTGCTCAAAATTGGGTAAAGCCCAATCATGCTGTGTTATGTCAAGATTGTCTTTCTCAGCACTGAGACCCTGGAAGGCAAAAATGAACATAACCATATCATCCCCATATTATATTCTCTATCAAGAAAACAGAAATCATCTTCAAGATTCGACATGAAAATACAACAGAAAACACTTAATATTGTACCTTTGAAGGATCCATACCAAATCCCCCCATCTGCATCATACGTTGAGTATCATCTACAGCTGTAACCAGAACATCATATAACCTCTAATAAGTGTTTATTCAAACCCCGAACTTGAAAAAAAGAAATGGCAAAATGCTGAGTATAGAGAAACAATCCAAATTTATGGGATTGAGGATCTAATTAAAAGCGTGAGTGTTCTTTTTTACAACAGTTTTGTATTAATCACATACCATTTTCTTCCCCCAAGATGAGACTAAAGAACCCTCTTAGCCCAAACAGATTCAGGAAGTACCTGAAACGCCAAAAAATTGATAAGTAAACAAGGTTGGAGCGGAACAGTGATGGAGGAAAAATAAATCACGTATAAATGAGGATTACCAGGAGCGACTACTGACATAGCTAACATCCACTGTACTTAAGTCAATCCCATTCTGCAACATTGACCTAAACCTCTGAGTCAATGGGAAGGGAATCTTGGCTGCAGGAAATAAATTGATCCGTTCAATCACTTATAGAGTAATAACACTACAAGACCTTTTGAACATTAACAGAAGTAGGCATTAAAATTAGCAAATGCAGAACCAATGGCCCGGTTTAGGATATGGCACTATAAAATGTCAGAAAAAATAGTATTTATGCCTTACTATAGAACTAAAAGAGTAAAGGCCAGCTTTATAATTATTAACAGAAATGGCTTGCGGACATCTTGATATGTAATGCCATGAAAAATATGAGCTCACAGTTCATAAATTTAAGAAACCATAACAATCATCCAGGAGCAAAGGAGAGGAAATTTAATAAAAATACCTGCTACAAATCCAGAAAAGAAAAAGTTCACCCAAGCAAAAGTAAGAGTCTGTGATACAAAGGGACAGCATATCATCAATTAACAATAAAATCTTAGCATCATAGATTAAAACTACAGTAAAAAGTGAGTATGATCTACGATTCTACACCAAATATGATGAAGGTATAGATTTAAATACCTGAGGTATGATCATTGAAAGATTTTTCTTCATCATATCCATGGCCATGTTTGGATCAGAGAACATCTGCGCTTGTGGATTCTGGGCTTGGCCCTTGGGAACAAACAAGAGACCATTTTCCTTCATGAAAGATAAGCACAATCTTAGTTCAGCTTTTAACTGGATTATGTTAAGACTTTATGTAACTCATGATAGACTTATATTAACTTCTCATAAGTTCTCAAGGGATCAAAAATGACAAATTGAAATTTATTCCACAACTGAGTATATAATCCAGCCAAAGCCAGGTCTGAATACAAATACATAAGCCCAAGACAAGAAACCTCACAAGAGCTTCATGCAACAACTGAATTAACCCAAAAATACTGAATAAGACGTCACCCATAATAACAACAAAAATCTCAACTCTTCAATAAATCCAAATAAGAAACACAAACAAAATTTTTGAGAAAAGAACATACGGGAGAGACAAACAAACCTCATTGCAGAAATAAATCTTGCGTGCCCTAAAAGCCTTTGAAGGTATAAAATTAGCGGCAGCACGTAAATTCCGAGCTCTAAGAACGACTTGTCTGGATTATCATCAGCACAAAACCAACCTCATCAAACTCAGAAAATCCCTACAGATATAATGAACTATTGGATAAGGAATTAGAAATACCCTTCTTTCACCATTTTAGCATCTGGGGTTTGAGAAGAGCGCATAAGTTTTGCAACGAAATAGCGGAGAACACCAATAAGGACCATGACCACTGAGAGAGGGATCAGTACCCAATCTCTGATAGCAGTGTCTAACACAAGATCTTCCGCCATAGTCCTAACAACTGCAAGCAAACAAGTATGTGATACACTGGACAGATATGAGCAACCTATGGCTCCAAGTAAGAACAAAATACAGTAATTAATTTCATGAAATTCGGAAAAACAATAAATTCACAAGTTAGCATATCTTTTTCCACCTCAAAATGCTTTGAAGATAGTCTTGAATTGCAGTTTTCCCAAGCTTGGCAGCGACAAGTAAAAACCATGAAAATACTTTTCAGCACTCTTCAGCACCAATTTACAACCAAGGATCCACCTCATCAAGGGGCACTTGATAGATATTTACTCTCAAAATAACTAATGAATTCCAAATTCCAAATTCAGAATTCAGTGCATAAATCACAAAATTTGAACTCGAATTTCTCAACTAAGGGTAATTACACACTACAAAATCCAAGAATCTAACATCTCTGAACCAAATCCGTTCTACTACTAAGTATCTGTAAAAGTAACGGGAACAAGAAATTTAATATAATAAGAACCTCGAGCTCTGAACTAAAAATAGTGCATTGACTTCACACGTCCAAAACCTAGCAAAGTGCCCATTCAAATGAGCAATTTTGATATAATGTACACACCGATTACAATACAAACCAAATAAATCTATTATCCTCTTCAGAAAATCAGTATCACCTAAGGAATAATCAAAAGCTGGAACAATTAGCTGGGTATCAAAAGAGCTACATGATAGACAGGATATGCAGTGATGGCAATAAGAGATCCAAGATAGCAATAACCCCTTAAATTTTGAGAGAATGCTTCCATACATCCATCCAACACAACAAAATTTAAAGCTGCTGACATTATCACAACCACCTAAAATCATTTACCCAAGAGATCAGCCTGGTAACCTTAAAGGCTTAAACCCTCAAATTGCACTGTCCCTATTGAAAAATCAAAAATAACAAAAGAAATATTAAACAGTAACATCAAAAAGAGATAGTTTCTGCTGAAAAAGAAGTCTATTCCCTCCCTTAACTGCCCTTTTTCAATTCCCAGGAATCATTCTCCCACTCTATCTCATGATATAGATACTCCAAATCCAATCACCATTTTAATTAGATAATGACTATTACTAGAGGGTCACCTATCCCTCCCATATAAAGCTAACTACGCTGCAATAAGCACCTACGAGAGCATAGGTAGGCCTATATTCCAATCAGTGGGGGCATCTCTTTGATATATATATATATACACACCATACCCTTTTAATTTTTGTTCCAGACAATTTTAACGAAGATGCCCTTGTAAGCAAATTGATTCAGGTAATTCCTCCAAGCCACTGAAGAATGACCCTGATAAGTTGATAACGCTCTTGCAATTTCCGATCTTCCAATTAATTAACATGAAAAAATTAAAACAAGACAAGAAACGATGCGACGGCGTCCGACTCAGGGTTAACAATGAACAGTTGAGGTGGGGAACAAATCCAAATCTAGATTCAAAGCCAGATTGAACAAATCAATATCACCAAATTTTGGGAGAAGACAAATTTCGTACCTTCTTCAATACTAGACGGAGAAAACCCACGCAGGGCTGGCAACTGTGGACGGCCTCCGACGGCGAGCTCGACTCGGTGTGGATTGTGGAATGCCGAACAAAAACAGAATCTACTACTACCCCAAGACGCGACGAGTGTGTGTGTGTATTTTGTTGGGGTTATAAAATTAATTAATTCTTTTTTTTTTTTGTTAATGAATTTAAAAACCACAAGTTTTCAATATTATATAGGAGTAGTTAGGTTTTTTTAAAAAAGATGAATTGACAGAAGAGTGTGTGTGTGTGTATTTTTTTGCAAATGACATATAACTCAATTGTACATTATAAACGATCACTTGTAAATATTAATAGAGATAACCTAGAGGTGGATGGTTAAAAAATGAAATTATTTTTAATTTTTTATGATTTTTTTAAAGATCTAAAACTCTAAATAAAAAAAAAAACTAAATACTTTTAACTCTTACATTTTTGAAAAATAGTAAAAAATTAAAAACAATTCTATTTTTAGTTTATAAGATATTAAAACGTTGTTCATTTCGTGTAAAATTTAATGATCTAAATAATCATGGAAAATATATTTAAAAAACCCTAAAAATAAAACCGCAGCAAAGGAAAGTATATTTCCCACCCCTCATAATGTTCCTCTCTTTTATTTTATGTAAAATCTAATGATTTAAATAATCATAAAAAATATATTTAAAAAGCCCTAAAAGTAAAACAGCAGCAAAGGAAAATACATTTCCCACCCCTCATGATGTTCCTCTCTAGTCTGCTTGTTTTGTTGTTTATTCAGTGTTCAGTGCCCAATAAAACTAATATTCTTAAGCAATTGCAATAGTATTCGTATATGACTTGATCAAAAGATACTTAGCTTTGAGGTAAATTAATGGATTTTTTTTTGGGTGAGGATCATATATGCTGAGATATAATAGAATTCAAATAGCGTTAGTTTTGTCATTGAAATTATATTCCTATCTTCAATGGCTTCCTCACCATTCAATAATATTGCCCAACTAAAATCGTATAGAATATCCCTCTTTTCCCAACTCTTCTCTCCCAATTCTTCTTCTAATACCATTAGTAGTCTGCCCAGAAAACTAAGACCCAGGAGATCAAGAAACCTTCATCTTTCTGTGTATCCCAATAATTCTTCTTCTTCTTCTTCTTCATTTTCATGTCACCTCTCATCAGTTCGTAGGAATTTGTGTTATTTATATTCCCAGAGAAGACATGCCTTTGATGATAAAAACCCAGAACCAGAATCCGAAGGAGATGAAGCAGAAGATAATAATAGTGATCCTCTCTTAAAGTTCTTCTCTGCAATAGCTCACAGAAAATTATCTGAGATTCTCGCAGATCATCAATGGCCATTTGGGTCATGTTTCCTACTTTCCTTCTTGCAGGCCCTCCAAAGAAGAAAGGTATTAATGTATCTATTTAATTAATTATGATCTGCATTATTATGTTATTTTCTAGCTTAATTAGCAACCGAACTAATTTATTAAACTTGTAAGAATTAAGTTATGAATTTTTTTTTTATGGGAGAGTGTATTAATGTTGCAGCAATATTGGTACTGGTGGGGAGTTTTCTTGTATCTGATTGAAGTGTTTGGAAACAACGTTGAATTTGTTTTCAAAGAGACTTTGTATGATGGCCTCAATATTGGCGTCCAGTGGAAATTTGGTACTTTTTTTCTTCCCTTACCTTTATTTTTTATTTTTTATTATGGCTATTAAATTTTAGTATTGCTGGGTTTAATTAAGAACAACTCTTTTAAAGCTATATCTTACGTTCACATGAATTTAAACTCAAACTCGTACTTAAATGTTAAAATCCTATTTTTTTTAAGATCAACGCCCTTTTGGTCTCTGATCTTGTTTCAACGTCAAATTTTTGCTGTGATTTTCTATATAAATAGGTTCCATTGGAACTTCGGCTTTCCAATTTTTTATTAATTAATCACTTGACATAAAAACACTTAATACTTGTTATAAAAAAAATACTTAATACTTCCACTGTTTTTCTTAAGTATTATTTTGTTGGTACAGAATCGGAGAAAATACAAGTTTCCCTAGGCAAGGGTTTCAGCTTCTCTATCAGCCACAGCTACAAGGGAAAAGCCATGATCAGGTACTTTCTTATTTTCTGTTTTTATTTAATAGCCTCATTTTCTTGCCAATTTATTTAATAGCATCATATATCATATGAAGGGAAAATCATTACTTAGAATACGAGTAGCAAGGACTAAATGCATTCATAACATGTCTCACAACAAGTGAGAATCCATGTCCCCGTTGTTATTCACACCAGAATTTATAACTACGTACATGTTGTTAATTTGTTGTGGGATCTTTTATGTATTTACTTTAAAATGTTGAGTGCAATTAAAATATATTTTAAGATGTTAAATGCACACTTACATAGTAGACTTTTTTACGTAGTTAAAATTGTTTTTGAAAAAATATTCAAGGCCAAACTGCGCCACAAAATAAAGATGTGAGCACCTGAAAAAAAGTGTTGGATCAGCCTTTACCCTGTATTATTGTTGGATTTATTTTTGTAATTAATTTGTTTTATTTTATTGTATAGTGTAGTTAATAACAACATTTTTCTCCTTCCAATTCAGGAACACCGACACGTTCATAGAGCCATTGCTGCACCTCTTACCCTTTAGACTGGTATGTTTATTTTAGAGATGTTGAAAAGAAAAATACAAGCATTAATTATTTCCACGCTTTAACTTGAAGTGATAAATTTGCATTTTCTCATCATTGAAGTTTTGAGGTATAAGAGAAATAATTCAAAGGGAAAACAGTAGAGAGAGAGGATAAATATAAAGGCGTCTTCTTCTTCTTCTTTTTTAAAAAAAGACATTTAGTATATGATATAAGCCACTTAATGAATTACTAGGAAATATTTTTTCAGATATTACTCAAAGTACAATTTATTAAGAGGATACTCGAGATATAATAATGTGACGTTTTTCTATTCTCTTAATTATGTGAGAAAAATTTAGAAAAATATTTTATTTTCAGATAAAAATAATATGCTAATATTCCCTTCTTAACTCGGGTGAGGTAATTAAAGATCACTTATACTATGGACCTAAAAGAGTAGGTAACAACTAGACAAGAGACTTGGCCTATTCCTGTGCTTTACATTATCTGCAATTTAAAGGATTTCAAGTTGGTCCTTTCTCATTTTAATTTAATATGTGCAATAAAAAAAATATTTTAAGGAAAAAAAGTAAATTTAGAAAATAAAGTGAAGTGAAGTTTTGCATTTATAAGCAAAAAAAGTCCTGCTGCTAATTCTTATATTTATGATGGAGAGGAGTATAATCTAAAATTAAAGGGTTAAGCGGTAATTTTGTTTTGTAAGTTGTTGCCGAAGGGCAATTTTTTTATGAAAGTTTTTCACCAAAAGTATAAAAAAGAAAGTAAGTTTGCTTTGACTGTTATTTTATTTAATTTTGATCGTTAGTTGACTAAACATGTTCATTTAGTCTCAAAAGTTTATCTAATTCTAAAAAAATACGAAGTAGATAATACATGGACTTCTAGAATAAATTTATACCTTAACAAAAATAAAGTGGATAACATGTGGACTACCAACTTAGTATATTTGGTTAACTATTAATTAATAGTTAAATTAACTGGGATAACAACTAGAACAAAATTACTTCATTTTTTATAACCTGGGACAAAATTACCCTAAACCGAAAATTAAATATGGAAAGAAGATTGAAATTTTGGATAGAATAGTGACCTTGTTTCGTGATGCAGAAAATAATGGCAAGCATTAAAGGATTGATAGAGGGCATAGATTCATTCATGGCGCGGGAATCAAAGGACAAGTCCAGAAATATCCTTACCATTCTTATCGCTCTCTTAGCCATCACTGCCCTCTTCTCTCTCTTGAGAATCCCCTCCTTCAAACTCATCTTCAAATTAACTCACAAGAGCTAGCCACTAATTTAATTTTTAGCTTTTCATAGATCCAATTATCACATATGATACACGAATATTCCACATTTTTCTGAAATATATTCAGATTATCTATTTGGTATAGATATTTAAATCTGATTCAAATGGCCTAATGACATGGCAATATAGCATAAAAAAAGGCTAATCTCTCAAAACCTCACCCACTGAATCACTCCTATTTATTTACTATTATAATGTAACATGCATAATTTACATTATTCGTTTTGGGCAATATATCATGCTAGCTCTGATACTTAATATATTGGAATGTTAGATTTTTTTTAAGGAAAATACTGAAGTTAATTATTTTAGATCCATTTTATCAAATTCTTTAATTATATGTAATCGAATGTTCTATTTTTGAATTATGATTATTTAACTATAAGCTCATATAAAAAAAATAGGACACCTAGTCATTTCTAATTAAAGACTTTGATGTAATGGATATAAGAAACTTAATGTAAAAATGTTCTTTTTCTAAAATGTAAAAATCTCAATCTATTTTATTTTTCATATTTATCATTTTTTCAAACTAATTTACTCATTTTATAATTTAATTTTATACACTAGGACTCCAAGGAGATCTTATCAAATCACATTTTTTTATATGTAACTACTCCCTCTAGTCCTTAATAAATATAGGACTTATTTGGGAAGTTAATCTTGATCATAAATATAAGACCAATTTTCTATATTTATCAATTTTTTTCTAATTTATTCTTATTAATACTCTTTCAACAATAATCAAGTTAGAAAGAGATAGATGAAATTGATGAAGATGATCAGAGTGTTTTAGAAAAAAACATATCATATTAACTAACTTCTTTAATTTAATCAAATTAGATAAATATGTATTATAATGGAGTACCTTATTTGGTTTTTTAATCAACATGAGTTAATTAAATAGCTTTTCAATCAGAAATGGAGGGAGTTGTAAATATTGAATTTTTTTGGATTAAAATTTAAAAGCACGAATTTCAGGGGATCTAATTTTTTTTTAATTAGATCATGGATTTTCTCCTGAAGTCTTGAAGGTAAAAACCGGTTAAATTTAATTTCTGTTGGACCGGATAGAAGAGATTTCGGTTCTCCGTATCCTGGAAGAGAAACACTGCTGGTACTAATAGCCAGTCCAAGGCGGCCTGACGGGGAGTGAGTAGCGAGCGAAAACAATGGCTCAGCTTCTCAACCTAAGCACCCCACTCCCAACTACAACCAAATCGTTCTTGCTTTCTTCTGAATCTTCTCATTCTACTTCCCAAAGCTGGAGTTCTCTGCAGCGCAAGCTCCAATGCAATGGCAGATTTATTTGCCTCTTCTCCGGCAACAAGAGAGAGGTAATTGCCCGTGTATTTTCTCATTTGAGTGATACAAGTGATGAATTCCAGTATGCGGTGTCCTACTCACCAGAAATTCCTCTGTGAGGATGCTTTTTAACTGTGATTATCATCAAAGGAACTCCGTTCTAGATTATCCCCCCCATTTTTTGGGCCAGAGGGGGGTGTTTGGCTGGTGAAACGAATTTAGCTTTACGAATTGCTGAACGGCTAGAAAGATGCTTTGTTTGGAGTCTAGCAATAGCTGTAAATCCATAATCCTTATCAGTTGCTTTTTGTGCCATTTGTTTTTTGGGATGATAGTCTGCACTAATACCTCGTTGTGATCAAAGTGAACCCTTGGGGTTTGTTCTATAGAAGAACATGTTCTCTGAATCACGAGCTTCTCTTTGTGTTACTGATCATTTTGTAAATGTTTGTGTCCAAAACTGGATCATGATAAGACTTTTGAACTTCTGGTATATCTGTTTTTATGTTTGGGATATCAGGATATTAGTGTACAAGGATGTATTGGAGTCTTTATCCTCAACTGCAATGTAGTGCTTTCTGGGTTTTAGCCCTCTTTTCCGACCAAATTAAAAGAATTTTTTTGCTTTGCTTATTTTCATTCTTTTCTCAACCTTGAACTACCTAAGGGATAGGTCAAACTGACTTTTGTTTTCCTTTGAATGATGTTTTAAACATATGTGAGTGTTTGGGTAAGCCCCAAAACTGTTATTTCAAAAGCTATTTTTTATAAATCGAGATAAAATTCCTCTCACATACTAACCTCGTAAATTGTAAAAGTTATTCTCCAAAAGCTAATCCAAACACACACGTCAGACAGACATCTCTTTGGTTTTGTTGGTCCCAACTCCCGAGTATTTAGATAGAATTACTTGAATTGAAAGTTAATATACACACTTAGAATCCTGTCTTGGGCAATTCACATGAAGTAATAGATCCGACATCTCAATCTGACAAATGTTTTCTTGGAACCAAGAAATCTGAAATGCCATACTTCAGTTCATTAGTACGCTATGTAATGTGATTAGTATGTTCATGGGCTTAACATTGTATCCATTACTGAGAAATTTGTTTGTGGCTAAATTATGGCGTAGCAGTACCCTTGCCTTTGATTTTCTGTAAAACTTGTGAGATTCTTTGTTACTTAGCATTATGTTTTGTGATAAATTCTAAATGCAGTGCTGACTTACATTTCTTCTTTCTTCATGTTTAAGGCTTTAGTTGATCAGCTGGCTGTGTTCACTTATTAGCTTAATTTGAAGTGTGCTAGTTTCCTCATTATGAAAGCGAAATTTTCATGATAAGCATATCATATGGCATAGTGCTGTCTTGTTTGTGAAGGAGAAAGACAATCCTTCTCTTTGTACTCAAAATCTTAAGGCTCTGTCGATATATTTGAAGTTGATTCTGAAAAAAATGTTTTCACTGTATGTGTTGCCATTACTATCCACAGCCCAATGGACATTGTGTTCTCCAATAGCTAAAATCTAATGATGATATTTTTATAATGGTTTATGTAAATAAATGTAACTGTCTATTCCTGTTTTGTATCAAAGCAACACTGAAGTAGTGAATGAAAATGAATTAAAATGGTTGCCAATCCCTGTCAAATATGCATAATACTTTGTGTTGGTAACTCTGTCGGCAAAAAAAAGTTTGTTGGTAAATGAATTTGTATTATTCTTGGTACTTTTTGCTGCAGGAAGAAGCTAGAAAAGCATTAGAAGGTGCTCTTAGTGGGAAGAAAAATGAATTTGAGAAGTGGAACAAAGAAATAAAAAGGCGAGAGGAGCTTGGGGGTGGAGGAGATGCTGGTGGAGGAGGTTGGTTTGGGAGGGGTGGATGGTTTGGCTGGTCTAATGATGAAAACTTCTGGCAAGAAGCAAAACAAGTCAGTCTTACTGTGCTAGGCATCGTACTCATTGTAAGAGGTTTCGTTGTTCCCCTTTCAATTCTTATGTCGTAGCAGCTATAACTAGATTAGGGAATGAAAACTGAAAAGTCTTTTCTATCTGCCTTTTCAGTATCTCTTAGTTGCAAAAGGTGAGCTGCTCCTAGCTGTCATCTTAAATCCACTGCTCTATGCACTGCGAGGAACAAGAAATGGGCTCGGTTTCGTAACATCAAAAATCTTGAAAATTACTAAAGGTGGTAATCAGAGCAACTTTGATGGCATTTTGAAGAAGGAAGATTATCAAAGCCTTTCAGCTAAAGAGAATGTTGTAAGGAAATGGGGTAGTGACTGAAAAGTAAAGTTTGTCACAGGGTTGAGATTACTCCTTTCTATATGCAAATCTAACTGCAGCAAATGTGGTTTCAGCTCAGCTGTATTTTCTCCCCATCTTGGTAAGAGATAAATTTTGTTTTCTTCCACCATTTATGTCCGGACTAGTTACCTCGGTTCAACATTGTGCTTATTCATGTAACTAACTATCTTCATAAGCTTGCATTTAGGGTTTAGGACATGCTTGATACTTGAAATCCCAATTTTCATGGTATTGGATTGAAGTTTCATGGCTGGCTATGAAGTGGAGTTTTTGTAGATCTTGGGCTTCCCAATTTGATGAACAGGTTTTTGGATTGTATTGTTAGGTCACAGTTTCACACAAAGCTTGATAAAGCCCAATGATATGCCTGTCTGTGATATACTCCAAAAACATGAAAACCTGAACTGAAACATGTAATTGAGGCGGCCCATTAAGCACAGGTAATCAATCATAAGACACAATATTATGTTTTGAGTTTGGTGGGCATAGTTATTGGGAAATAAATAGCTTCATGAGGGTAAGTGGGTGTGTCATTCAAAATTCAAATACTTTGATTTGGTTCTCCATATCACAATCATGTGAGCTGTGTGGTATTATAAATTTTGACAAATAGGTGCCTTTATGGGATGTGGCTGTCACGATCCAGCAACGGGCCACACAGGGAACCCCATATACTACTAAATATGTCTTAGCTGTCTTGCAAGTTGACAACGTTGCATGCTTTTTTATTTGACTTTCTTGTTTTCCTTTCCGTTATTGGCTTTTTTCGTGTTTCTGGTGAGAATAAATGCCCATGTTAGTCAACCCTTAACACCACATTTGTTGATTGGCTTATAATTTTATTTTTAACTTTGTGGAAATCTGATTGGTGCCGCCGTACGTTGTCCCGTTCCAAACGCGTTTGGAAGTTCTCATAAATTCCTGGCATTAAAAATAGGGATACAAGACCAATGGCAGATCCTGAATCAACAAGCTTGGAAACAAACCCCTTCTTTTGTCTCTAATCTGGGTTAATATTATTGTTTGTTTTTATAGTTTAATCGGATTGTTGGTTTTAATTCATATAGTTTTATAAGGATTTGGTCTAAATTTAAGTATATGGGAACTAAAATCAACACTTGTTAAAAGTATATTGACTAGCCAAAAGTTAAACCAAATCTTTATGATACTACATGAACCAAAATGAAAATTTGATCTAACTATAAAGACTAATAATAATGATATTAACCTTGTCCAAAAAAATAATAATGATATTAAACCCTCTAATCTTTACTGGGAGAGAATATTACAAGAGCTCATAAACATTAAAGTTGTTATCGTTAACGATTGCATCAAATATTTGCACATATTGTTGTAAGGTCTAAACACTTCAGATGTTGTCTGGCAAAAACAATACAAGGCGCCAATTTGCCCAATAAAGGAGGATCTGCATTTTTTGGTTGACCATAACCATTTTATTTCAAGGAGTTATGAGAATTTGTCTGGCCACCAAAAAAAAAAAAGGTTAATGATAATTTGATAAGTGACATTTTTAAAGAGATCTTTTGATATTAGAAATATTGTATTAATATCATGAGTTATCAGTGTCAGGGTATGAATATTGTTTAATGGGGACGTCGTTGTGATGATACCAAAAGAAGAATATAGCATATGGATCACAGCCGAAGGCACGTTGTCCTCTCACATTACATTCTCTTAATTATTTTTAGTCTTTTATTCCTCCAACCACTTGATTTTTTTCAACTCTTCCTTTCTTTTGCAAAGCAAAGCACCTAATATTACAAGTTGTGTTCAATTATAATCAATATTCACCCCAACTGGATCCATATATCTTCTACGATCACACGGGTTTGAAGTTGAATTTGGTCCCTTATGCTAGAATCAATGCATATTATTAGCTTTCATTTTCTTTCTTTTTATTTATAGATATTCCCACTTCCATTCTCATTTATTGTTTCTTTCTCCTTCCATCAATTACTTCAATTTTGGTGGGGGCCTTTCCAGACGAATTATAATTCACACCCAACAGTTTTTTTTTATAAAAAAAAAATCAGTGGACAACACGGTAGTTTTTTTACCTTAATATAAGTTATCTTATAAAAATTACTGCTCCCTCTAGTCCATAATATAGGACATTTTAACTAATTCATGAAAAATAAGAAGAAATAACAGTTAACTTATTAAATATATCATAATTTTTTTTTTCACTTTTACCGATTTAGAAACTGTGTTTGAAAATTTAATAAGTGGGCAAAATTAGAAATGAACATTAATTATAGGAAAAAAACTAAAAAATGAGATTAATTATTTTATAAGTGACTTATATTTTGGACTAATCTATTCTTCTAGAAGCACCCTATATTATAGATTGGAGGGAGTATATGAATGTACAATTATCTCTATTATCTAATTTATTATGGGGTAAACTATTATTTTCTTGGACTTCTTCATGATCAGGGTTCTGGAACCCGGACCGGACTGGGAACCGGTAACCCAGTGGCCAAACCAGGCCAGTTCAGTGACCTGTTCGGTTTGACATTTTTATTTTTATTTTTATTTATTTTTTTGAAAAATCAATTTTTTTTAAATTTTTTTTAGAATTTTATATAAATAAACCTAAAATATTCAATTTATTACCGATTTAGCCTCGATTTAGCTCAGATTTGACTCCGATCTGACCCACTAACTTTTGACCCAGTAACCCGACCGGTTCAATAACCAGTCTGGGTTTCAGAACCTTGTTCATGATCATTTAAAATCATGATTCTTCCCCTGCCAATCTAAATGGGCACTATGTATCGAATAGATTAAAGTTAAATTTTTAGACAGAGTTAATTAGATTTAAAGTTTTTCTTAATTTAAAATTCAAGTGGAACATATCAATAAAAATTTGTTGAATTTTATAATAAAATTAATGAGATCTAAAATTCTTCTTAAATTTTATAAAAGATATTTAAAATGTCTTATAAATAAGACAAAAAAAATACATCTTAGTGTTAACGTTTGGTTCTTGATATTCACAGAAAGCCACGAGACCCAACTTTTATGCCACCCAGCCCTTAATGGCGCAATCTTAGGTTGGGCGGTCTCCTGTGTTGTGTGTTTCTGTGCAAGTGTGCCCTAATAATTTTGTCTTTGACTTTTTAACCACATTATATGAAGAAGATTTTATATTAAACTCTGGAATTAGTATATCATGGGTCAAAAAATTTAATTTGTGAACTCAAAATGTAGAGACTAGTGAATTTAAAAATACTAATGCGTTATACATTTTAACATCTCTTTTTAATTTGTCAAAATGTTTTGAATAAATTTTTATTTTAAAACAGATAGTATTATTGTTCTCCGATAAATATTTCCTTCAATCCTATTTATAAATAATTTGCTCATTGATTGCGCAAAATGAACTGATAGTTAAAAACAATGAATATATCAAAAATGCCATATTTTTTTTATATATGCCCCTATTTATAAAAACAAAGAGAGAATATATAAAAAGTAAGAGAGATAGTAAAAATATTTTGCCAATGTTTTATTGATTTCATTCACCTAGTGTATTCTCTCTCTCTCCTGAATATAACTCTTGGTGTGTGTGATAATTAATTATAAATAATATGTATTTAATAAGGGTAAAATATAAAAAATGACCTTATATTTTCAGACACAAAGTGAAAGTTACTTATAAAAAGAACAAGCCCCATGAGAAAGAAAGCTGATTATAAATAGAACCGGAGAGAGTAGTAATTATGCATTTAAGACACAAAAGAGTAACTTACAAAGGATTGTAATAGTTTACACACATCTTGAAGAAGGTAAGAAAGTGTCCACGTCACTCTTCTAGTTGTCATTATTACTCCTTCCGATCTTATTTATAAATAAATTTCTTACTCACGGGTTTAGTCTTTTTTATAAGCAACTTTCACTTTGTGTTTGAAAATGTAAGCTCATTTTTCTTATTTTACCCGTATTAAATACATATTATTCAGGACAGGAGGGAGTATGTGATTTCCTTAGTAGCCTACAAACTAGCAGAAAAGATTGTGGTTGACGGATCTATTGCTGTTGCAGGATGAAGACCATCGCATCTCTCAAAGCCATTAACTGCAACTGTAAAATCCCCAGTTTGATCTTAGGAGCCATGATCCATTGGGTATAAGGAGACTCCTCAAAACATACTGTAATCTTGATGCAATGTCTGTCACGGTTAGTCTGCATAACTTTGAAAGACAAATACCATCGACTTTGTTGAGAGACCTCACACCGAGAAGCAAATAAGTGGCTGTTAACATGATCATCCTCTTTCTCTCCACCAATTATAAAAATCATCAGTGACTATTTTGGTATAAGAGAAGCATTGGCTATTGCCCTCGCCCAAGCTATCTGTGCAACTTGCATGGGACTAAAATTTATTCCTGCATGACAAATTCTATTCCATGCAAATCATAATGATTCTAGCATTTGAAACGGTAAATATGTGATAAACTTACCAGGATCTTTCTGTTGTTGCTACCAAATTACTATCCATTGAATTAATGACCTTGAAGGTGAATCATGCATTCTAATGCCCAAATTGCAACCAAATCAACAAGCTTTAGAGAATGGACAGTAAAGAAACAAGTGATCTAAAGGTTCATCATCTAAAGCATAGAAAGAACATACCTCTATGGATGTAATATGCTGAACTATAAGAAATTTAGAAGAAGGTAAAATACCTCCGACAATTTTCCAAAGCAATAACTGTACTCTTGGAGGAAGGAAGGACTTCCACATCATCCCACTTACCATACTTATGATATCAAAAGATGGCCCTGATGTGGACCGCAACATGCAATATCCATCCCAGACTGTGTATACATCTAATTGATTACCAAGCCACCTGATTGTGTCATGAGCCTACGTGAAAGGAATAGGGTACTCCCTCTTATATTTATTATAAGGCACTAACTACCATACCATTTCTCATGGACCAGGAATGAAAGTTAAGTCATTAAATTGGTACAAAATTGACAAATGTTTCTAACTTTACCCCTATATTAATGATGTGAATTTAAATAAGTTAGTTAAAAATGAGGGCATAATGGGAAAATAGTAATAAATGAGTTAGTCAAAGGCAGTTTGTGTCTTATAATAAGGACAAAAAACTGTTGGTAGTTAGTGTTTTATAATAAGGATAAGAGGAAGTACATGGCAAATTGATTCACCATTTGCCTAGATAAAGGGAGGATAGAAGACGAAAGTTCCAATTACCTTTTTATCGTAGTATGAGATCTAGAATCCTCCAAAAGGATATGACAAACAAAACTACTTCACTAGCCACCAAAGCCTTATATTTAATGGGATACCAGTTCCATCCCCCACTTGCCAGGTAAGATGGTTTGTAGTCAAGGAGACAGCTTTGATAATATGCTTCCACATAGCTAAACTATTAAACACTATTTGAAGTTAAAAGTTAGTTCAGGATCCATATATTTTGCAGGCATAATTTTTCTAAGCAAACACGATTGATTCGAGATCACTCTCCACATATGCTTGGCCAATAGAGCAAAGTTGAACTGATCCAACAGAATAAGCTACAACCCTCCCATTCTCCTTGGATGACACAACTCATCCCATCTTAAAAATTGGGCTTTATTCTACCCCAAAAGAAGTTTGTCATCTTCATAGCAATTTGATGACACAACGACTATGAGAATTTCATGCAGAAAAAAGGATAGACAAGGATTGATGTTAGTGAATTATTAATCAGAACTAGTCTTCTTGATGCGACAAAAGATGGCTCTTCCACTCTACTAACCTCTTGCCAATCTTTTCTAGCACCTCTTCATACTTTCTTCTTTCAGAATTAGGGGTAACAATGTAAGTTCCCAAATACTTCCCCAATCGAGAGTGAAAGCGGATTTGAAGAATATCAGACAATTTCTTTTTCACCCAATAAGGCTACATACAAGGCTCAACTTTTGGAAATTAATATGCTATTATGAGATTAATGAGTATCTCTGAAGCAAGGCCTTAACAATGTCCAATCTTCTTACGTGGCACTGAAAAATAGAAGAGTATCACCTACATACATGAGATGATTTAGAGGTTCTGTTTCACGGAAGACACAAATGCCCCTCCACCATTGATAATATTTCACTTGATGGATCATACATGAAAGGACATTTTGACAGAGCAAAAATAGGTATGAAGACATCGGATCCCCCTGCATGAGCCCCTAAGAAGGACTAAGGGCCTGTTTGGTACAGTGGAATTGAAGATATGGAATTGGAATTGAATTCCATACTGATTGCATGTTTAGTAAAAAGAATTGATCTTGGAATTGGAATTTCAGGTGGAAGCCACCTCAGCTAATTCCACCAAAATAATTCCATAAAAAAAGCTCATATTTGCAATTTTATCCCCTCATTTCCCACCTTACCTTCTCTGCCTTTTACCCACCATGCCCGACTACCATCTCTTCTCACCCTATCGTCAGCAATCACCCCACCGCCAACAATGACAGCGACAATGCCTCCGCCGATCCAGATGAACGACAACGACTATGGCCTTCTACAATGGTGGCGGCACTTTCCCCTTCTCCATCCCTTTGACGGTTGCAGATCTCCAGATTTGGGTTGAGAGCTAAGGACATCGAAGGCAAACTTCGGCTGAAGGTGGGTGGTGGCAGACAGACCTTGTTGCTCAGTGCCTTTACTCAAATTGATGACCACACTGCTTGCACAACTTGTTCAATGCTGTCACTCAAATTGACGAATCTCCAAATGACCTTGTCGGAGTTGAATTGGGTTGGAAGAAGGTGAAGTCAGAAGGGAAGTGAATGCACATGAGTGGCGCTGAATTGGGTTGGAAGAACAAAAATCAAAGATGGGTTTTGGAAATCAAAGGTTTGATGTTAATAACGGGGAAGAAGATGGGTTATGGAAAAATTTTGTGGAGGTTTTTTATTTGGAAGGGTATTTTGGTATTTTATTTAAAATTGAGAACTCATTTTCATGACATACCAAACGTATTTTAAAACCCCATATACATATCCATTTCTATTTCTATATCCATCTTCATTTCTATTAAAATCAATTCCATCATACTAAATAGACCCTAAAAAGAGTACCAGGAGATCCATTAATTATAACTTGGTATGAAACCGTTGTGACATATGGCATAATCAAGTGGGTCAAGCATGAGGGAAACGCCATCACCTGAAGAACTCTACGTGCAAATGACCATAAAACCTTGTCATAAGCTTTTGCAATGTTCAATTTGATTGCGCACCATCCATCCCAGCTCTTATGAGTTATGTGAATCTTAGACATACATTCCGAGGCTAGAATAATATTATTTGTGATAAATCTTGTGATATTTAGAAGGAAAAAAAAAAAAAGAACTCGTCCTTTCCTTTAATCCTTGTAAGAATTAGGGGGGAAAATTCTGTTTGAAAATTTTAAATTTTTTAAAACTCTTTAATATTGAGTCTACATACTAAAGTTAGTATCTATTAAAGGTGTGTTTGTAATAGTGATTGGAGTCTTCAAAAGTAACTTTTCAATCGTGATTTACGGTATACGAGGTAAGTATGTGAGAGGAGTGTTGTCTCGATTTACGTGTATAAGCACTTATAAGTCATTTGAACGCTGAAACAAACACATGCTAAAAGTCTATTTGGATGACGTCCAACCATCTCAAATGTGGCTTTTTTTGTTAAAAAAGCAAAAAAAAAAAAAAGGCTTAGTAGTGTTTAACTATGATGTTTGTGTTGACGTTTGGGCAGTTATGTTTTTTTTTGAAAAGTAGTTTATGAGAAAAAGCTTAAAAGTTTGGATTTTTGAAAAAAGAAGTCGTTTCTGCCACCGTTAATTCAAATACAAATCACATTTACAATCTAATTTTTATCTTATTATAAGTTTGTAAAAATCAGATTGAAAAAAAAATCATTTATACCACCGCTAACTCAAACAAACCCTAATAGATAGATAATGTTTTTAAGTTAAAATTTTAATTTGGTGTTGAACTCTGAAACATTAATAAAATATCAAAATAAATAAGAGAATAATATAATGAATAAAAATATTTGAGTGATTGTTTGAAACAACGATTAGAGTCTTCAAAAATAATTTTTTAATTATGATTTACCGTATACAATATAAATAACACTTATAAACCTTTTATAAGTTAATCCAAACATGCTTTAACTTAATTGCCACACATTTTTTTTTTAAAACAAAAAAGTTATGGTAATTCTTCATCTTGTTCCTTGGGGCTTTTTTTTTTTTTTTTCCCAATTCCCGAAGGTTAAGATAATGAATTGAATTATAAGAAAAATTGCCTCGAAGGCCGAAGCAAGGACTTGGGGGGGGGGGGGAGGCTAGTACTCGGGGATTGACCCTCACGATCTCCTCCTCCTCCTCGCTAATCGCTATATTTCTCAATTGAACTTGTCTGAATTTCGCCTCAATTTCTCTTCACACTTTACATTCCCCAAAATATCCCCACCTCTTCTCTCTCTATCTTCTCCTTTTTCGCCTTCTTGGCGTCTTTTCTTCTCTGCAAGTTATCCTCCTACGTGAACCTGAGCGAGCTATCCCATTTTTCTATTCTATTCCTTTCACCTTTTTCTGTGATTCTTTGACTCCATTTCTTTCCTTTCAACTCAAGGTCTTGTCTTTCTTCGTTATACTCTTTGGGGACGAAGATTCCACCAAGTAGGGGTTTCTGGTTTCTCTTTGGGTTCCCCAGCTTTTGCACCTTGTCTTTTTTCTTCTCTTCTCTTTTTATATTCAGTGTGACTCTGAAGCCTCCTCCTCCATACCCATTCGGAGGGTTTCTTCGCCACTTTTGATGGGCCTTCGATTTTGACGTCTTTCTTTTGGCCATTGGGTGCGATTGTTTCGAATTTTGAGAACATGGGTTTCGATGAAAAAGGCAATGAGGTTCCAGAAACGCCCAACACGGCTAAAACGGCGACGGATGATGAAAGTGGCGAAGAAGCAAGGGTGGCCATAGGTATACACAGAAATGAAAGCTCTGTTACTTTGACTGAGGATGAAGACGAAGAGGAGGAGAGCCAAATCGAATTGGGCCCCCAGTGTACATTGAAAGAACAGCTTGAAAAAGATAATGTGGGTTCTTAAGCTTCTTCTTGTTTCTTTTTGGTGTTATTTGATGAATTCTATGTATTCTTAAGGTTCTCATTTATGTATTGCTTGTTTTGTGCTTGAGGTTTCAGGATGACGAGAGCTTAAGGAGGTGGAAGGAACAGCTTCTTGGAAGTGTGGACATAACTTCTGTTGGTGGTAATTACAAATAACCAAATTGCTCCCTCTTAAAGTTTGATTGGGGCTTCTGAGTAATCTTTTTTTGTCTCTGTTCTTTTGTGATATACTGCTATGAATGATGTTAGCACAAGTGTCTTCATAGATGGCTGCAAAATTAGTTATAAGTGGATTTTTTTCAAGTGATTTAGATGTAGTCTTAAGACAAAACTCAGTTTTCCTTTTGAGACCTCTTTATATTTCAGTTCGTTGCTGTTCAAATTTGAAATATGTCTATTGTTTTCTGGCAATCTCAAACAGATTCAGGACAGGATATTATTGTTGGTTTTCCTTATTAAATCTGCTGTTTCTGATGGTTTGCCTAGAAGTTTCGAACACAGGAGGTTGATGATAACTGCTTCATTTTGTGAATGGCAGCAAGCAATTAACTCAATAAACCATGTTGAGCATGATTCCTTTGTTTTATTTCAAACTACTCTTAAAACGGTTCTTGACCTCTGTTTTCAATGTTTTCTGGATACTTCAGAAACTCTTGACCCAGAAGTGAAGATCCTGAGTCTTGCAATCAAATCCACTGGTAGACCTGATATTCTTCTTCCCATCCCTGAGAATGGAAATCCCAAGGGCTTATGGTTCACTTTGAAAGAAGGTAGCCATTACAGGCTGGTTTTCACTTTCCAGGTCAACAACAACATTGTTTCAGGTCTCAGATACACCAACACCGTGTGGAAGACCGGTCTCAAGGGCAAGTTCTCTCTCTCTCTCTCCCCCATATCATGACAAGTAGTAAAACTGTGTCAGCCATGAATAAATGGATGAACATGTCAAGTTTCTATAACTAGCAGATTACCCCTGCCATATGTACTAGCTTCAATGGACGGTGAACACTAAAAAACCTAAAAATGAAAGAAGCCACATGCACGGGAAAACAGTAAACAAAGGAACAGTAATATATATTGATGATCATAAACTTATGATTAGATTTCTCATTATTGAACCTTGTTACAGTTGACAGCACTAAGGAGATGATAGGAACCTTCAGTCCCCAGGCAGAACCTTACACCCATGAAATGCCCGAAGAGACAACACCTTCTGGGATGTTTGCTAGAGGAAGCTATTCAGCTAGAAGTAAGGTAATTTCAAAGATTAAGCACTTTTAATTATAGCCAACATGATCTCTAGAAGGAAGTATTCCCTCTGGTGAGTCTAGTCCATCATAATATAGGGTATTTTAACTAATTCAAGAGAAATAAGAAGTGATGGTTAATTCATTAAATATGTTATAAATTGAAATTTTTTCCCCTAAACCCTTATTGAAAAATGTGTGAAAATTTAATGAGTGAGCAAATTGAGAATCAGCATTAATTATAGAGACAAAACTGGAAAATGAGCATTAATTATCTTACAAGTGACTTATATTTTAGTTTCGGTCCTATAGTGTGTGGAGTACATAAAATTGGTTGCTTTCAATATCTTAAGGGCATGTTTGATTCCACTTTACAAAAACCTCTTAGGTAGCCAAAGTAATTTCACCAGAGTGGATGATCGATCCTGGTGACTGACACAGTTAATTTCATGTCGAGTTTCTTTCTATTTACTCTTTGCACCTACCTCTAGAACAAGAAATGCAAATGACAATTAGTACTATTACTTCACAAGTTCCAAACTTGAGCTCCTTGACTTTGGGTCCATATTGATGGTGACTCTGTCTGGGAAACTAAGCAAGGCAAGAGTTTTTAATGCCTACTCTTCTGGATCAATCAATGTACCAATAAATGTTTTCAACAACATATTTCATGTGCTGGAAGAAACCCAATTATGTTTGAAATTCAAATTTCTGAGAAACTTTTTGTTTTCTTTTGCGGAATGTGCAGTTTACTGATGATGACAACAAGTGCTACTTGGAGATCAACTACACATTTGATATCAGGAAGGACTGGCTTTAGAAGTGTGAAGGGTCTGTTCCTTCCTTAGTTACGTGATATTTATGCTTGTTTAATTAATTAATGTTTCAGTGTTTACCAGATTATGTTTTTCTTTTTATGTATTTGTAATCCTGTCTGAGACCTGTTAATGATGAGAGGATTTTGAGGGAAAAGTGAAATTAATTTGGCACATAGCCTCTCAATTGGGTTTGAGTTTTGTGCGCGCGCGCCCCACGTAACTGAGGGTACCCTGTTCACTGTACATATGTTGATGCGATCAGTGAAGCTTTGAATTTAAGATCCCACAAAATGAATAAATTGAAAAGAAAAAATCAGAAAGTTTTGAGCATTGGAGTAACAAATCTTAAATTCTTGGTTACGTACAAGCTAATTTATTATAAAAAAAATACAAATAAAGTGGAATCTACCTTTGAATCTATAGACAAAGTTAAGGAAATTTGCACAATTAAATTTAATAATAAAATTATATATAAGGGGTATTTAGCAACATGGAAGTTTTTGAAGATTAAAAAATATATATAAACATTTCAGAAGGGGGCAAGAAAATATTAATTCCAGCTATTTTGACTAATGTCCGTTTGGTGGGTTCCACTCTTGATTTCCAGCTATACACCTCTTCTTCTTCACTTCCTCCAGCTTTCAACAATGCAACCTCCCTTGAAGCCCGTCTTCCTCGTCACCCTCATTTGCATTTTCAAAAACTTCATGGTGCCAGTTGCCCCTTACTTATAACTTTATTTATTGTTAAATTTACTCATTTTCCCTAAAATAGATAAATCAGTGTAGGAAATTATTTAGATTAATGTCGGGTAAACATAAAAAATTGGCTCCATAAGAAAGGAGAGACAAAAATCTTATTTCCAAAGCTTTGAAAAAGGGGTTTCTTTCACGGAATCTATATTCTATTCCCAGTTTATCCTAAGATATCAATTATTATGACTTTTTTGTCATTTATTGAGACGCACAACATTTCTTAATGAGATGATGAAACGCAAGACATTCCTTCAAAATGTGGATACATGGTCAAGCAAGACAAGACATCAAAAAGCAAAAGGTTAAATATGTAATTTCATCATGTGATAATTCCCTTTTAGCTTCCAAGTTTCTAAAGCGAACAAAATAACTGCTCTTTTTTTTTAAAAAAAAAAAATTGCACCAAACATATTTTGGATCATAAAATAGCTCCCTAGCTAAGATTTGTTGGCGGCAAAGGGAAAATAAGAAAAATATTTGGAAATTAAGAAAAAAGATGGCTTTTTCATAGTCGGCAAATTCACCATGGATATGATGGTATCACACATTATCACTTTAGCCTCTGTTCTTCAACTAATTTAGCTGAGACAATTCCTATCGCTTAGGACTCATTATTAAATATTAACATAAGCATAAGGAGAATTACAAACAGCTATTAGATGAAAAAATGATTATTTTTTAAAAAATTATAAAATTGTATTACTTAAAAGCCATACAAGATATATTTCATTTTTAAGTTTGGTGCTAATATACTCAGATTCTATTTTGCTATAATCATATGCTGTTCTATTTTTATTCGTTATTCTTGTGACTATGGTTTTAGAAACATTAAAAAATTATCACCTGATTTACTTATGTTAAAAATCATTAACTTGTTGTACATGAAAACTTGTAATTTTATCTTAAGAAACGTGATTAAAGATTTTTTTTTAACAAACTTGTAATTCATGTTCACTAAATTACGAAACACATTGAGAACTCCAATTCCCAAAGTTTGAAAATGTGCCATGCATGAGGTAAAAAAGAGAAAATCATTTTTACCTGTAGTTTTTTCTCAATTTTTAATTGGGTTCATGTGTGTGTGTGTTTTTTATCAAATCTTTTAATTTTACTCTTTTTGTACTAATAACCCTGTAGCTTTACTCTGTTGACATTGTTAACCCTTGTATGGAAGTTAATTATATTAACTGAGTAAAATTAAAGGATAAACACATATAACACAGTTACCAGATTAAAAATGGAAGAAAATTATAAGTATCTCAATTTGATTTTGCGAAAGCAAAATGATCTTCCATGCATGGCGTTATAAGGTCCTATTTGGTTCACTCAAAATGAACTTTAGAAATGACAATGAAAATTTCATTTCGCATGGTTTGATTTTGGTTGACATGAAACCGAATTCCTGGAAAATAATTTTCAAGCAAAATGTTGGAAATTAATTCCTTAAGTTGGACGTAAGGAAAATGTAAATTTTTCTGAAAAATTAGTTCTGATTACCAAAACACCTTTCATTATTTCTGAATTTTCTACATTTCAAGGTCTTCAATATATATGTTTCCCTGTTGGAGGCCCTTTTATGTGATTTTCCCAATAATTTACTACCACCTAGCTCCGGTTTCAAATAAAAGACACCTCCTAGCAACAAATAATCTTACTCAAGGACATGAGGGTCATTAATGAACTTTTTTTTCTCCCAAGAATTACCCTTATTACAATTTATCAGCGGAGACTTGAGGTCTAATATAATATTTGTAATGCTCTTTTTTAATAATGAAAAATTTAGATGACTTAGATTTTAGAAATGACTAGGGTCAGAATATACTTCTGGATTCAAAAAACTTACAAAGATGCTGACAATGTTTCTATATGCTCTTAGATATGGGTAGAGTTGGAAAAAATTTCCTTTTTTTTTTATTAGGGTGAGTGAGTGACAAAATGACAATGAGTATGAAAAAAACATACGAGAATTAATTAAAAGAAAGAGATTAGGGTGGGCGTGTAATTAATTAGGGGTAAAGATAGGGGGAAAAATGAAATAAATTTTCAGACAAATATAAGATGTAACTTATAAAAAGGCAGGCTCTATCACAAAAATTACATGACCTTTGGTTTTTATAAGATTTATTTAACTAATTTCGGTAGATTAAAAAATTTGTTAAATTAGTTATTTGTTAAAAATGTGTGTTTATTTCTCTAAAATACCTTATTAAATCATTTGCATTGAAACTATCCCTTAATATAAATTCTTTCAGCATGTGCAATTAATAGGAATAATTTAGAAAAAATGATAACTATGGGAAAATGTGGATTAAGGTCTTGTATTTAATATCAAGTCAACCCTCTAACTAGCTTTTACTCTGGCGAATCCTTTTTATAAGAAAGATTCTCAACTAGTTGTTCTTTTTTTTTTAACCCCCATTAAATATATGTAACCAAATATCTTTTTGTAATAAATTTCAACCCATTATCTCTCATACATGTTCTTTCTAAATAAGGGTACAATTAGAAAGAAATGTACAAAAATTAGACATTCATTGTTTTTAACTAACATTTTGAATTACGTGATTTTGGTAATTGTTTTTTTATAAAAAAGATAGGAGGGAGTATATTAGAGATTGAAGGTAGTAGTAACTTACTTATTTGGTTCTATTTATATATCACTTCTAGCATGTTTCACTCATACTAAAAAAAAATCTTAGGACCCATTTGGTTTGATAGCATTACACCTTGCAGTGCAGTGTAATGCGATGCAATGTTAATGCAATGCAATATTAATTACAAGGTTAATGTTTGGTTTAATTTTAAGTAAGGTGCAATGAATTATTATTTTGACAATTATTTAAAATTAATATATCACACAAAGTCTATTTTATCCTTACTATAATCTTTGTAAAAGAAATAGTTAAGAGTCATTACGCTACCTCATCATAACTATCAGGCTATCTCGACAAGGATCGTCAAACGGTGATGATTGTGGTGGTGGAGGATGGTAACAGTGCTGTGGCGGGGGCGGAAGGTGGTGATAGCAACAACAATAAAGGAGAGGTAGTGGCAGTGATGACAGGGGTAGCGACGATGGAGGTGGAAAAGGAGGAGGCAGTGGCGACGACGATGGTGGAGGAGGAGGTCATGATGGCAGGTGGTAGCAATGGTGGATGTAGTGGTAACAAGGTTTGGCCAAGGAGGAGAAGGTTCTGGTAGCGGTGGCAACGGTGGAGGTGGCGGCGATAGAGGAGAAGGTAGTGGTGGCAGAGGGGGATAGAGTAGGAGGAGGTAATGGCGACAGCAACGGTGTGTGGTGGTAGCAATAATGGTGGGGGGTGATGTGGGCTGCGGTGGTGCAGGAGGAGGTAGTGTCATCGATGGCAGGTGGCGGTGGCGGTAGGTAGTTGCAGCGGTGACAACAGTAGGGGAGGAGGAGGTAGTAACAGCGACGGGGGTGGTGGAGGAGGAGGTAGTGATGGCGGCAATAGGTGGAGGTGACAGCGATGGAGGAGGTAGCGGTGGTAGCGGTTGTGGCGTGATGTAGCTAAGTGAAAAGATATAAGTAAAATAAAGAAAAAAGATTGGACTTTTTTAACCATACAATGAGATGATAATGAAGATTCATAGAGGGGGAGGTATGAATGAGGATTACCAATTTTTTGGTAATCATCATTCCCATAGTAAACCCTATTACCATATTAAAGAGCAATCAAACACTCTTCTATTAATAATGCAATCATGATTACTATTACAGGCGATAGGGTTGAACCAAACGGGCTCTTAAACCTCATTAAACTCTATCTCAAAATTCAACAACTTTTTAACTTTACCCTTATTTAATATATACATTATGTCACCTGAAAATAAAGTCAATATATAATAACAAATAAAGGGTAAATTTATATATTCCTATGAAAATTTTCTCTCTCTTTCGTGTAAATAGGATAAAAAAAATTTCTTTTCTCTATTTTATTCGACCAGTAGTAGATTGATATTTAGAATGAGGGGGAGTAGCTCATAATTAAGAGCCCGTTTAGTTTGATCCCATTACACCTAGCAGTACAGTGCAATGCGATGCAATGGTAATGCAATGCAATATTAATTACAGGGCTAGTGTTAGGTTTGATTTTTAAGTAAGGTGCAATGAGTTATTATTTTAAAAATTATTTAAAATTAATATATTACATAAAGTCTATTTTACCCTTACTATAATCTTTGTAAAAAGAAAGTTAAGAGTCAGGTGGAGGAGGAGGAGGAGGTAGTGGCAGCGATGCCGGGTAGTGGGTGGCTACAACAACGGAGGAGGAGGAGGAGGTAGTGGCAGCGGCAGTGGTAGAGGAGGTAGTGGCTGCGGCGAAGGTAGAGGAGGAGGAAGAGGAGGTAGTGGCGGCAGTAGCAGGTGGTGGCGGTGGAGGAGGAGGAGGAGGGGTAGCGGCGACAATGGCGGGTGGCGGCGGAAAAGGAGGAGGTAGTGGTGGCGGCGGGTGTTGGCGAGGGAGGAGGAAGACGTAGTGACGGTGGGGCCGGGCGGCAACGGAGGAGGAAGGGGTAGTAGCGGCGATGCCGAGTGGCGGCAGTGGTAGAGGAGGAGGAGGTGGTGACAGTGGTTGCAGCGGTAGAGGAGGAGGTAGCGGCGGTGACGGCGGCGGAGGAGGAGGAGGTAGTGGTGGCAGTGGCAGGTGGCAGCGGAGAAGGAGGAGGTAGTGTTGACGAGAGGTGTCAGTGAGGGAGGAGGAGGAGGTAGTGCCGGCGAGGCCGAGTGGTGGCGGAGGAGGAGGAGGTAGTAGCAGCGGTGCCAGGTGGAAGCAGCGGTAAAGGAGGAGGTAGTGGCGGTAGTGGAGGAGGAAGAAGTGGCGGCGGTGGTAGAGGAGGAAGTGGCGGCAAGTAGCTGCGGTGGTGGAGGAGGAAGTGGTGACGGTGGCAACAGCTAAAGGAGACTTGAGTGGAACCCTAATCCGATTGCCAAGCAAACATGCAAGGATCATTAATTTAACAATTTTTTTTAATTTTACTGTTATTTAATCTATTTTATACTATATAAAAAAGTAATATGATAATAAATAAAGAATAAAATAATATATTTATATAAAAAAATTATCTCTATTCTGTAAATAAGACAAAAATTTCTTATATCTACCTTGTAAATATTGTCGGTGGACTGTATTGATATTTTGAATGGGGAGTAGATATAATTAAATGCATGTGGGCACAACATGGAACGTGCGTATTAGTATGACCACTAAAATCGGGCAAAAAAATAAATAAATAAAATTATGACCACTAAAAGTGAATTATAATTCAATGTTGATGTTACACAACTGCCGACCTGTATTTACATTGATTAAATTAAAGGGTTTTTTTAATTTTTCACCTAATTCTTCCCCCATAATTTTTGTTCCATCTAAATAATATATTATTTTTGATATACAATATAAATTATTTTAATTAATTTATTAAAATTATGAAACGATGGTTAACTCATTAAATTTATCTTAAATTAAAAAATTTCTTTCAATTTTAATCATATTAAATGTAGTTTTGAGGAATAAAAAATATAAAAGAAACCACATTCAAACATTAATTTTATAAATAAAATTAATAAATAAATATTAACACTCTCTAAATAATTTATACTGTGAATCAAATAATTTTTCTAACACTAACTTATATTGCGGACAAAAACAACATTTTGAACGCTATTACAACCTTTCGGCAAAAAAAAAAAAACGCTATTACAAATATCTTTTGAACCACCGCGATGATGGTTGCACCCCCACATTAATATACGAAACTGCACGATGGACAATAGCTGTAATTTTTTTTTTGAGAAATTAGTTGTATTTAATACATCCTCCAATTTTTAATATAAAATTTTGTTAATTTTTAGAGAAATTAAAAAACATAAATATATTAAATTTCATCAAACTATATATCAATTTATAAGTCAGTCAAACTAATTTTAAAAAAAATAAAAAATATAAATATTTTAAAATAATATATTTAGTTTCTTTGATCTTTCTAAAAACGTTAACTAAGTCTTATATAAATAATTATCACTCTGTTTTTTTTTATAAATCTAAATTAATTAACACTTACATATAAAAAAAGTTAGTTGACTCATTAATTATAAGCTAAATTTTTAATTTTATTCTTATTTTTTTATTGTAAAAATCAACATCAATAAATTTTCTTTATTTCTTACAATTAATATGAGTACAACTGTAAAGAACACATTTATTATTCTAAAATTTGATTTAGGGACTATAATTTTTAGTCAACATAAATAGGATCCAAGGAATGAGGTATTATTGCACGATATATTCTCTTTTCATGGAAAAAAATAATAAATAAATAGAGAAGATTGGACGCACCTACTCGGATCAGTCAGTGGGTCGCATCTATAATTCTCCAAACGCCAACCATTTCCATATCATAACACGATTCCGATCCCAGTTTCCTTCATCCATACGCCACTCGCTTTGATCTCACACACAGTGACCTCTTCATTAATTATCTGTGTTTGAGCTTCAACAACCAAAAATGGAGAACGAGATTATGAACTACCTCAACGCATGGCTTCAAGTCATCACATCTCTGTGTTACTGCTTTCTCATAGGTAAGTTTATTCCTCCTTCTAGATCCTTCCTCAGACTATTTCTTTTCTTACCAGTCGTCTCTCTCTTCCTCAATCTTCCTCTCAACCTTCATTCTCTTCATCTTGGAGGTACTTTCTCCTTCTTCATCGCCTGGCTCGCTAACTTCAAGCTCTTACTCTTCGCCTTCAACAAAGGCCCTCTCTCTCTCCCCTCTCTCCCTCTTCCACTCTTCATCGCTCTCGCTTCTCTTCCCATCAAATCCCACGATGATAAAAACAACAACAACAACAACCAGAAAGGCCAAAAACCTCCTCTGAATTACGCCATTAAAGTTCTCATTTTTGCTGCTATAATAAGATCTTATGAGTACAAGTACCATTTTCACCCCAAGTTGGTATTAACACTCTACACCATTCACATATATTTGACCCTTGAGATCATTTTGGCTGTGTTCGCAGCCATGAGTCGAACACTGGTTGGGATAGAGTTGGAGCCACAGTTCAATGAGCCTTATCTGGCTTCGTCTCTGCAAGATTTCTGGGGAAGAAGATGGAATCTAATGGTCACGAAAATTCTAAGGCCCACGGTCTACGAGCCCGCTTATAGTATGTCTATAAGTCTCACTGGCCGTAAATGGGCCTCACTTCCGGCCGTGTTTGCTACATTCTTGGTATCAGGTTTGATTCATGAGCTGATTTTTTATTATATAGGCCGAGTGAGGCCCACGTGGGAGATCACGTGGTTCTTTATCCTTCATGGGCTATGCTTGGTGGCAGAGATCGGATTGAAGAAGCAACTTTCAGGCACGGCGGTGCGGTTGCCTCGAGTGGTGTCAGGACCTTTGACTATTGGATTTGTGTTAGTTACAGCGTTTTGGTTGTTTTTACCTCAGCTTCTCCGATGCGGCGGATATGAGAGGGCGCTCCAGGAGTATGCTGCTGTGATTGCGTTCGTCAAGAATGTTGCTAAGTTCTCATGACGTTTCTTTAGAATAGCAATTAAAACATTCAAAATTAGTTTTTCAATAAATATGTATGAGAAGAGTTTTGTATATATAAACGTGTTTATAAATCGTGATTTTAAACCAGCAAGAAATTGTGATGAGAATAGGCAGCGACATAGAGGTCATGAGATGAATTCATCACAAAAACATACAAGAACTGCCATGGCTCAAGGGTAAAACAACAAACATGGTATATTTGACACATGCTCCTCTCATGTTTGGGGCATTGTTATTTTGATCATTATATATTGAATTTTATTGTTATTTTGATCGTTATATATTGAATTTTATTACTCGTTTCGGTTTTAAATATAAAAGTTAGACAAAAAGTTTACTTTGATACTAAATATAAAACCTCAATATATTTTATCTTTAAATTTATAATGTTTTTTATAAAATATTTTTATTGATGGCATATATTAATGGGATTTTCATCAAAAAATATTTTTAATACACATGATTAAAAATGACATTGTAAGGAAAATCAACATCAATTTATTATAAAGAGCTAACTAAATTAAAGTTTATTAATTTTCACAAATAGTTATCTAGTTCCGCAAAACGTGTGGGAACAAGAAATCTTCAGTGTTGATATTACATCAAACTATCCAAATTTACATTGATTAATTAAAGGTGTGCCCAAATCTCCCAGTCGGTTTGAACGGAAAAAAATAAAGAGAAAGGAAGATGGTTAAGTAAGAGTCATTATCATTTATTAATATTTTCATATAATTTAAGTTTTGAGTTGCACTCCCTAATATATAGGATTTATTTGAGGGTTTTAGTTTAGTCTTAATATATATAATGACACCACTTCTCCGTCGTATAATATACTCCATATAACCCCCCTGGCTAATGCACGGAATAAGTAAATAAATAGAGAAAATTGCATGCATCTCACAAGTCACAATATTATTCTAGATGCCCCACTATGTCCATGTAAAATTTTATATCTTATGGGAATTAAAGGCTTCATTGGTTCTAATAGAAATGACTTTGACCATCTTACCAAAAAAGAAAAAAAGAAAAAAAAGAAATGACTTTGACCAATTAAACTCCAGATCTTAAATTTGAATATGTGTGAGGGAAAAAATATTTTTAGAAGAGCTGCCTTCCATAAGATCCGAGACCAGACCTATGCCTATTTTACTTGAATGGTCTAAGAATAGGAAAGTGAAAGTAGGAGGGAAGAAGAAATCTACGGCGACGAAGATCAAATTTTGTCGGAAAATGAGGCTTCAAGTTCCAACTCCTTTAGCTCGTTTGGATTAGTTTATGAAAGCTCCATAAGTGTTTATAAATCATGATTCACGGAATACGAAGTAGCTTTTACAGTTTACGAGGTTACTTTTTCAGTCTACGAGGTGCTTTTACGGTCTACGAGATAAATATGTGAAAAAAATTTATCTCAATTTACGTAAATCGGGCTTATATAATAAGCCCGATCTAAAAAAGCTTGGCCAAACGAGCTATTTTCACCTTTCCTGACTTAAAATTCCAGCCAACCAAACAAGACCTATGACTTTTCCTGTAAATTTTCTATATATTTCATTCTCAGATCAAATTTCTAGACTACTTCTTAGTTTTGACTTTGGAAGATTTTTTAATTTCCTCTACACCGTCCCACATGAGTTTTTTTTTTATCATAGATAAATAAGTTAATAAATACAAATAGGATCAATGGCTTGTTCAGCTCATTCAATTTCTAATCTTTTGAAAATGATAGCTATTTTTTAAATTTCAATAATTTTAGTACTATAAAATCGTGGGTATCCGGTATAACCCGTTGAAACCAAAACCCAACACCTTTTTTAGTTTGACGTCTAGTTGCGCTTTTTAAAGGATGTATAGTGTTACCAACAAGAATTGGGTTTAATGGAAGAGTTTAATTTAGTCTTTTACAAATCATCATTTACTCTTAAGATTTGTAATACCTAATTTATAAGAAAACGAATCAGTTTGATTCATTAATCAATAAATACGATTTAATTATTGATTATTTTATAATATTTTAAAAATATTTTTTCATAATTCATTGATTAAGTAACCATATTTAATTTACTTCTAACAACATATCCCTTATTCTCTTAATTTTAAGAAATATAATTTATTTCTATTTTTAACTACATTACTTTCTTTATATAATTTTTCTTTAATAGGGTGAGGGTTAAAAAGTAATTTTTTTTAAATTTTACTATCATTAAATTATATTCATTTTGCGTGTCCCTGGGAAGAATAGACGGCTAAACGCTTGTGTAGTTGTGTTTGACGATAGCAATGATTGCTTTCAATAAAAGCTTCCCTACGCTTTAATTGAAACAATCACTACCTCTCTATACACGGAATATAAATATAGTTCTTAAAAAAAAACAGGCAGACCTGAGCATGTTTTTCTTTGGCGAAATGCTTTCTTGTATTTAATATTGTTCTATTGTTTTGCGTCTGGCAACCATGGAAAAATAAATGGATAAAGAAATTTCCACGCAGCTCACAATATAATTGATTCAGGATTCTAGACGCCCGCCATTTCTATTCGATATCTGCTCAAATACTTTCCTATTACGATTTCAATTCAATGTTTCTTTCAGCTAACGCCACTCTCATATTGGTCAACCCTCTCTTTGATCATCCCTATATGGACATATATACACATATAATATATAGCACCCTCCCTTCATTCTCCACCTTTGAGCTCTCGGACGACCAAAAATGGAGGGCGAGATTGTAAACTACGTCCAGGTATGGATTCAAGTCATCGTATCTCTGTGTTACTGCTTTCTCATAGGCAAGCTTATTCCTCCTTCTAGATCCTTCCTCAGACTCTTTCTTTTCTTACCAGTCGTCTCTCTCTTTCTCTATCTTCCTCTTCTTCTTCACTCTGTTAATCTTGGAGGCATCTTCTCCTTCTTCATCGCCTGGCTGGCCAACTTCAAGCTCTTACTCTTCGCCTTCAATAAAGGCCCTCTCTCTCTTCCCTCTCTCTCTCTTCCACGCTTCATCGCTCTCGCTTCTCTTCCCATCAAATTCCACGATCATAACAACTGCAACAGCAGCAACAACAACCAGAAAGGCCTAAAATCGCCTCTGAATTATGCCATTAAATCTCTCATTCTTGCTGCTATAATAAGATCTTATCAGTATAAAGACCATTTTCACCCCAAGTTGTTATTAGCTCTCTACAGTGTTCACATATATTTGTTCCTTGAGATCATTCTGGCTGTATTCGCAGCCATGGGTCAAACACTTGTTGGGGTTGAGCTGGAGCCACAGTTCAATGAGCCTTATCTGTCTTCCTCGCTGCAAGATTTTTGGAGCCGAAGATGGAATTTAATGGTCACCAAAATTTTAAGGCCCACGGTCTATGAGCCCGCTTATAGTATGTCTATAGGTATCATGGGCCCTAAGTGGGCCTCCCTTCCGGCCGTGTTTGCTACATTCTTGGTTTCGGGTTTAGTTCATGAGCTGATGTTTTATTATCTGGGCCGAGTGAGGCCCACGTGGGAGATCATGTGCTTCTTTATCCTTCATGGGCTTTGTTTGATGGCGGAGATCGGTTTGAAGAAGCAGCTTTCCGGCACGACGGTGCGGCTGCCTAGAGTGGTGTCTGGACCTTTGACGGTTGGTTTTGTGTTGGGTACAGCTTTTTGGCTGTTTTACCCTCAGCTTCTCCGATGCAACGGAGATCAAAGAGGGCTTCAGGAGTACGCTGCAGTGATTGCGTTTCTCAAGAATGTTGCGCACTTTTCTGACACTTGAGAGCATGGCGATCTTTGTAAATCTTAATCGCCATTTAAGTGTTATTGTTATATTAAACTTTTAATGTTGTTTCCAAAATTCTTACTATTGTTTTTGGAATACAAGATTTAGTCAATTTTTTTTTTTAGTTATGTACTCATTTAATAGCTATATTTTTAGTAAAATATTGAGAAAGATACATCAGAAGGAAAAATCATGATTCATTCCGCACCCTTTCCATCCTAGCTGTCTAGGTTGTTTGGAATAGCGATTGGAAGTTCTATAAATACTTTTTAATCGTGATTTACGGTCTACGAGGTAGCTTTTACGGTATACGAGGTGCTTTTACAGTCTACGAGGTAAATATGTGGAGGAGATTTATCTCGATTTACGTAAATCAGACTTATATAATAAGCCCGATTAACTTAAGTGAATCCAAACAAGATCCTCATACCATCTCCAATTCTGGTCTCTCATGCCATACGCCTAACTTGACTCGGGCCTTTTTTTTTTTGACGTTGTTTTAGGTAAATTCCTTTGGTCCGAACTGGCATGTCATTCATAAGTTGTCCAACGATCCAAATCAAATTGTTTATTTCTAATACAGGTATACTTGTGCCTAGCAAAATAAAAATTGCTTATAATTTTCTGACAATTTCAAACAGATTCATGACACGATATTGCGGGTTTTCCATATTAAATCTGTCGTTTCTGATGGTTTGCCTAAAATCTGTGAACACAGATATTGATGATAACTGCTGCATTTTGTGAATGGCTGAAAGCAATTAACTCAATAAACCGTGTAGAGAATGATTCCTTCGTTTTGTTTCAAACAACTCTTAAAAAACAGTTCTTGAACTCTGTTTTCAATGTTTTTTTTTTCCTAGATACTTTTAGAAACTCTTGACCCAGAAGTGAAAATCCTTAGTCTTGCAATCAAATCAACAGGTAGACCTGAAATTATTCTTCTTCCTACTAATCCCAGAGAATGGAAATGCCAAGGGCTTGTGGCTTACTTTGAAAGAAGTTAGCCATTAATTAAAGGCTGGATTTCACTTTCCAGGTCAACCATAACATGGTTTCAGGTCTCAGATACGCCAACACACTGTAGAAGGCTGGAACCAAGGGTAAGTTTTTTCTCTCTCCCACTCATATCATCATATCACGACTTTTCAAGTTGAAGATGAAAAATTATTTGAAAATTAAAAATAAAGATGACTGTTTTTTTGAAAAACTGAGTATTATCCCTTTGCCGATAGTTAAAGATTAATTCCCTAAGTTATCGATATCACTAAAGTGGATTTTGCCTCTATCAACAAAGTATTTTCCATGCACGTACTTTGGTTTGAACCCAGTATATCATGTTTAGGGGACTCAACTATCTGCCAATTTTGACGTCCTCTGTTGGCAATAAAGATGACTTTTTATTTTTCTTCTTTTTGATTTTTTTTTGCTCAAATTCTTCTTTTTAAATTGTGTTAGAGATATTTCTGTGGCAACCTTTTGATTCTGCTACCTGTTCGTTTTCTTGCCATTGGTATCCTTCTGAGAACAAGAACTTGCTTGCCCTGTTCAGGGATGTAGCTAGATCTCAATATATTTCTTTGCCATGGGTTACCCTGTTCAAACTTGGAAAAGGAGAAAATGGGTCAAGTCAGGAATATTATCATTGGTATAGTTCTCTTCGCATCTTTGGTGATTGTTTATTTCTTGTTTTCATATTCTTATCGATCAAGTTAGTAAGAAGTTGAAGCTGGAACTCATTGGCTTAGTTCCTATTCTGAAGCGTTCAATTGATATTCCTATTTTAGAATATGGCCAAGATCATGCACTAGCCAAATTTGCAGGGTGCATGTATTTGGGTGATACTTATGCAATGATAGGGCACATGGAGAATTCGATATTTTTTATACATAAGGTCTGAAAATCCAAACACAAGCCTTGGGAGAAACAGACCCAAGACTTGGTGACACATGTCGAGCATATTACTCTTATGCTGTTAATATAAAATTATTCATTTTCTTCATTATGTTTCTTTGATTAGACGGCAACTACTAACAACATACATGAAATCACAGGCAGAATCAAAGCGGATGGACATAAATAAATATGACTTTTTCATGGTAAGAGGAAAGCCACCATGGATATGATATCGGATCTGGCTAGCGTCGTCTGCGCTAGCCATCCGCTGCACATCCTTTGCATGAAACTACACCGTTTTGGTGTAGTTTCATGTAAAGGAGAGGTTGAATTTTTTTTATATTTTTGTCTAAAAATATACTATCTAGTATTTTAAAATATTTTTTTAGATGTATCTAATATCTCAAAATATTTTTTAAGTAGCATGTAGTATCTTAAAATAATTTTTAACCCTTTAAAATATTTTTTCAATTGTACTCACTGTGTTAGCAGACTGATTGTAATTTTATCCTTAATTTATTTTTTTAGCTTCAAAAAATTACTTTAAAATATTCTAAGAGTAAAATTGAAATCAGTCTGCTAACACAGAGAGTACAACTGAAAAAATATTTTAAAGAGTTAAAAATATTAAAAATTATTTTAAGATACTACATGCTACTTAAAAAATATTTTGAGATATTAGATACATCCAAAAAATATTTTTAAATACTAGATAGCATTTTTTTAGACAAAAATAAAAAAAATTCAACCCCTCCTTTACATGAAACTATACTAAAACGGTGTAGTTTCATGCAAAGGATGTGCAGCGGATGGCTAACGCAGAGGACACTAGCCAGATCCTATGATATCACATTAATTATCACTCCGAAAATATCACAGCTTCTGTACCTTCTTCAACTAATTAAGACTCATTATTAGTATATTATTTATAAGTCATAAAATATATAATTCATTTTTAAGTTTTGTGTGTTGGCAAAAAAAAAAAAAGTCTTGTGCTAATATATATATATATTGCCACATTGTGCTAATATATATATTGCCACATTGTGTCTCCAGGAAACTAAATGGTCAGGAGAAAGGTCTAGAGAAATTAATGGTTTTAAGCTCTGGTACACAGGAAAAGTCAATGGACGGAATGGTGTTGGTATCATTGCTGACAAGGAATGGAGGAAGAATGTGGTGGACGTTAAGAGGATTGAGGACAGAATTATTTCCTTAAGAATGATTGTTGGAAAGGATACTATTAATATTATCAGTGCGTATGCACCTCAAGTAGGGGCAGAAGTACATCTTAAGGAAAAATTCTGGGAAGATTTGGAGGGACTAATTTAGAGTATCCCACTAACTGAAAAGATTTTTATTGGAGGTGATCTTAATGGACATGTTGGTAAGGAGGCAGGACCTCATGCAAGAGCGCATGGTGGTTTTGGATTTGGGTTACTCAATAATGAAGGTCAATCTATTATTGATTTCTCCCTCGCATATGATCTCAAGATTGTCAACACTTGTTTTAAGAAGCGAGAGGAGCATTTAATAACATACAAGAGTGGAGCCGCAAGGTCACAGATCGACTTCTTCTTGGTAAGGAATTCTGATAGACGATTCTGTACTAACTGTAAAGTGATCCCTGGGGATGGCGTGACAGCACAACATAGGGTTCTGGTCCTTGATGTGAATATTAAGTATGTAAAACAAAAACGCCAGCAAGTTTTAAACCCAAGGGTCAGGTGGTGGCAATTAAAAGGGGAAAATAAGGAGATTTTTAAGAGAACTCTCTTGGAGGAGGGGGAGTGGGAGTTGCAAAGAAATCCAAATATCATGTGGGAGAATATGTCTAAAAAGGTCCAGCAGGTTGCTAAAGCAATTCTGGGAGAATCAAAAGGTCTTGGTCGTCAAGATAAGGAGACTTGGTGGTGGGATGAGACTGTTCAAGAGAAAACCAAGCATAAGAAAGATTGTTTTAAAGCCATACACTTATGTAATAATGCTGAAAATTGGGAAAAATATCGTATGGCTAAAAAAGAGACTAAAAAGGCAGTGAGTGAAGCTCGTAATAAAGCATATGAAGAGTTTTATAAGGAGTTAGGGACAAAGGCAGGAGAGCGTAAGATTTACAAGATTGCAAAGAACAAGGAGAGAAAATCAAGAGACTTGGACCAAGTGAGGTGTATAAAGGACGAAGAAGGAAAAGTCTTGGTTACTGATGGAGATATTAAGGATAGGTGGGAAGCCTACTTTTATAAGTTGTTTAATGAGGGTGGAGAAGGGTCTCATTGTGACTTGGAAGATTTGACAACTCGAGAAGGTGACCTCAATTTTTCATTTTATCGCAGGATTCGAATCGGCGAGGTTAAAGAAGCTCTCAAGAAGATGGAAACTGGTAAAGCTGTCGGACCTGATGGTATTCCTATTGAAGTTTGGAAATGTTTGGGCGAGGAGGGTGTGTCGTGGCTCACAAAATTATTTAATGAGATCTTACGAACCAAGAAAATGCCAGATGAGTGGAGGAAAAGTACTTTGGTTCCTATTTATAAGAATAAAGGGGATATTCAGAATTGCGCAAACTATAGAGGAATTAAGCTAATGAGCCATACAATGAAATTGTGGGAAAAAGTGATTGAATATAGGTTGAGGTTGGAGACTGATGTTGCTGAAAACCAATTTGGATTCATGTCAGGAAGGTCTACAACAGAAGCGATTTATTTATTAAGGGGGATAATGGAAAAGTATAGGAGTAAAGGAAGAGATTTACACATGGTCTTCATTGATTTGGAGAAAGCTTATGACCGGGTGTCAAGAGATGTGCTTTAGAAAGCGTTGGAAAAGAAGGGGGTGAGGATTGCATATATTAAAGCCATTCAAGATATGTATGCGGGGGTTACAACCAATGTTAGAACGTCTGGAGGTGTTACAAAGGACTTCCCTATAAGGATTGGACTACATCAAGGATCAGCTTTAAGTCCTTATTTGTTTAACCTAGTGATAGACGTCCTAATTGAACCTATAAAAGAGGAGATCCCTAAATGCATGCTTTTTGCGGATGATATAGTGCTGTTGGCTGAATCTAGGGAAGAAATTAACTCCAAACTTGAGATATGGAGGCGGACTTTGGAATCGAGAGGTTTTCGTCTTAGTAGGAGCAAAACTGAATATATGCATTGCAAATTTGATAAGAGACAAAGTCAAAGTGAAGTGGAAGTTAAATTGGGTGGGCAAGTCATCCCGCAAGTGACAAAATTTAGATATTTGGGATCAATTATACAACAAGATGGTGAGGTGGATGGAGACGTCAATCACAGAATTCAAGCCGGATGGTATAAATGGAGAAAAGCTACGGGAGTTATTTGTGATCGTAAGGTACCTAATAAGGTAAAAGGAAAATTCTACCGCACTGCTATAAGACCAGCAATGCTATATGGTAGTGAATGTTGGGCTTTAAAGGGATATCATGAACATAAAATGGGGGTAGCAGAGATGAGAATGTTAAGATGGATGTGTGGCCATACAAGAAAGGACAAGATTCGTAACACTCATATACGTGATCGTGTTGGAGTGGCCCCTATTGACGAAAAAATGGTAGAAAATCGTTTGAGATGGTTTGGACATGTTCAGCGAAGGCCATTGAGTGCACCGGTGAGAAGGGTTGATCAAGCAGAATGGAGTCCTGTCAAACGAGGTCGAGGAAGACCGAAAAGAACGCTTAATGAGGTCATTGAGAGAGACCTTTTAATTAATAATATATCGAAATCCATGGTCTTTGATAGAGCACAATGGCGTCGTGCGATCCATGTAGCCGACCCCACCTAGTGAGATAAAGGCTTTGTTGTTGTTGTTGTATTGCCACATTTGTGCTAATGTAATACTTGGGCGTTATTCTAATTTGCTATAATAATATGTTGTTCTATTTTTACTCGTTATTCTTGTGACCATATATGCTTTTAGACACATAACGATTGTTGGTAATAAATTATCAGGTGATTTACTTATGTTTAAAAACATTAACTTATAAATGAAAAATTGCGATTTCAATTTTCAGAAGAAAATGAGATGGAAGGACTCTTTTTATTTATATACTAACTGTTTGAGATTAAATATTTACCACTTACATAAAAACTTTCATATATAATCATACTACAGAATACAAAAGACAAAAGTATAAAAAAATGCTTAAAATTTTCAAAAGAACTGCAATTTGAGTTCAAAATGCCAGTGCTCATAGTTGTATTTATTTATTTTTATTGAGGGGAAATTTCCCATTGTTTAATTTTTTTAATAAAACTTAAATTCTAAATATTACATGTGCTTTCAATTTTTCTCTTGTACGTAGCGGAAGTTATATATATATATATATATATCGTTGGGAAGTTAGTGAAAATAAAAAATTAATGGGAGAATTCTAAAAAAATACCATTTAAACTTCAAAATCCCAAATAGGTGATTTAACAATAAAATGATTTATTAATTACATTATCATTCTTGTTAATCTCATTACCGAACTTGTTAACAGAATTTTGAAGTTTAAATAGTATTTTTTTGACATTCTCCCAAAATTAATTCTATACTTATTATAGAAAACAACTTCAAATAGTTTTTCTATGATTATGACTTAATTGGAAAATTGGTTTTAGTCATCAATGTAAAACTATAATTGATTTTGATAAAGAGATAAACCTCTAGGTTCAGGTAGGGACATGTACCTGTCCATGTCCTTTCCTGTCCACTTCCGATAACTCCTTAATCAAGAGGAGATATCATTCACCTGAAAAAAATATTTCTAAATATATACAGAATATATAACAATAACATAAGATTATAAAACTCTTGAAAGTAGGCGTTGAAAATAGTGTCGTTCCTCCAAGTCCATACAGAAACTGATCTCCATATAAGATCTTAGCTAGAAACAATTTCGCCATCATCATTGCATCTGCTTTGAAAAAAAAAAAAAAACACTTCACTCCATCTGATTTGAAAAGTATACAATAAAATCCAATATATAATAGAAAAGTACATAATTTAATGTATGGGGACAGTATGGAATGGACATGTAACAGAAGAAACTTTAATTAGAGCGCCTCTGTTTTTGTTGCGAAGCAAACGGGTGGGGACATCTTATCACATCGCATTGATTAATTGAGTGTTTAGGTTTAGTTAAAATTATAGTTTCGGAAATTATTTTTTATAAATTTAAGATAAAATTCATCTCATATATTTATGTCATAAATTGGACACTATATTTAAGAGGTTGACCTCCTTGCTTTTCTCATGTTACAATCTTTCTCTTTCATTTTAATTTATTTCTTATCCAATTGTATTTTTTCCTTTTTGAAAAAAGGTACCTAAAAATCCCTGGCCGCATGAAGGAGGAAAAAAATTAAGAGAAAGGAAGGTATGGTTAATTAAGAGTCGTTATCAATTATGAATATTTTCATATAATTTAAGTTTTGAATTGCACTCCCTAGATATAAGATTTATTTGAGGTTTTAGTTGTTCGGATATTTTAAAATGAATAAGTGTGTTTTTTTTATATAAAGTCATGTCTAAAGTTCTGAAACTTGGACTGGTCACTGAATTGGTCGTGGTGCTGGGTCAAGGGTCAGTGGGTCATATCAGAGTCAAACTGGAACTAAACCGGGGTTAAATTGGTGAGAAATTGAATATTTTAGACTTATTTATATGAAATTCTAAAAAAAACTTAAAAAATTGATTTTTTTTTAAAAAGGCTAAATCGGACCAATCACAGAACTGGCCCAATTTGGCCACCAGGTCGCCGGTCCGGTCCGGGATCCAAAACCTGGGTCATGTCCATAAAAATTAAAGAATTTATATGAAGAGTTGTGTAAGAAGTTATAATACTAAAACTTACCATGATCATGTCTCTTTAGTTCCTAAAAATACATGTGAAAAAATCCAATTGATTTTTTTACAGAGATTAAATAAGCAAAAAAAATTACTTTAAAGTATTTATATTTATTATTTTTCTTTAAACTAATTTATTTGACTTTTAAACTGATTTAGAATCTAATAATACATAACATATGTTGGAGTAATTTTTTTAGCTCTCTTGTCAACCCAATTTAGATAAATAAGGAGTATATAATGATAAAATTAAATAACAATGCCCAGAACATGAGAGAAGCATGAATTGCTTGAATACTTCCCAACCATGTCAATAGTTGTTTAATTTACCCTTGTCTCATGGCAGTTCTTATAAGTTTTCTGCTATGAATTCATCTCATAACCACTGCGTCACCACCTTGTTCTCAGCACAACTGCATACTTGCTGAAATAATATTGTATGTAACAAGTCCTATGATGTTTTTTTTATAAAAGACAAAATGATATATTAAAAATAAAACAACTTAGAGTACAACATAAGCAAATAGATAAAAGGAAAAATTACACAAGTTCTATGATGTCCTAAGCTCAAGGAAAGTAATTAGTAGCATTCTTTAGAAACGCAATCACTACGGCGTACTCCTGGAGTGCCCTCTCAAACAAATTGCATCGGAGGAGCTGAGGAAAAAACAGCCAAAACGTTGCAACCAATACAAACCCAATAGTCAAAGGTCCCGACACCACTCTGGGCAACCGCACGGCCGTGCCGGAAAGCTTCTTCTTCAAAAAGATCTCCACCATCACACTGAGCCCATGAAGGATTAAGAGCCATGTGATCTCCCATGTGGGCCTCAATCGTCCCAGATAATAAAATATCAGCTCGTGAATTAAACCAGATACAAAGAATGTCACAAACGTGGCCGGAAGGGAGGCCCATTTACGGCCCACGACACCTATCGAGATACTGTAAGCGGGATCGTAGACCGCGAGCTTTAGAATATTTTTGGCCGTTACGTTCCATCTTCTCCAGAAATCTTGCGGGGACGAACATAGATAAGGCTTGTTGAACTGTGGCTCCAACTCAACCCCAAGCAGTGTTCGAACCATGGCTGCGAACACAGCCAGAATGATCTCAAGGGTCAAATACATGTGAAAACTGTAGAGAGTTAGTACCAACTTGGGGTGGAAATGGTCTTTGTACTCATAAGATCTTATTATCGCAACAAGAAGGAGAGGTTTAATGGTGTAATTCAGTAGAGATTTTCGGCCTTTCTGGTTGTTGCTGCTGTTGTTGTGATCGCGGAATTCGATGGGAAGAGAAGCGAGAGCGATGAAGCGTGCGGGAGAGAGAGAAGGACGAGAGAGAGGGCCTTTATTAAAGGCGAAGAGTAAGAGCTTGAAATTGGCGAGCCAGGTGAAGAAGAAGGAGAAGAGGCCTATAAGATGAAGAGAATGAAGTTTGAGAGGAAGATAGAGAAAGAAACAGACGACAGGCAATATGAGGAACAGTCTGAGAAAGGATTTAGAAGGAGGAATAAGCTTGCCTATGAGAAAGCAGTAACTCAGAGATGCCATGACTTGAAGCCATGCGTTGCCCTCCATTTTTGGTCGTCCAAGCTCAAAGGTAGAGAGTGAAGAGTTCACTGCATATGTTATCAAAGAGAGTGACATATGATATAGATGAAGGCAACTTTGGATTGGAATCGTATTATTTGTATTGTGACTTACGATGGTTGTAACAGATCATCCAATAGGAAGATGGTTGTAATAGTGCTTGCATGTTTATACTCTTTCTAGTACATTCGGTAATATGGGCTCAAGCAGCGGGTCTACAGGTTAGAGTAGGGTTAGGGTTGAGATTTTCCTATAACATGTAAAAATGCGGGTCGTACATGCTTGCACTGCATGGCATGTGGGTTGATGCGACCCAGCCTGCATTGTTTTTTTGTATATAATAATTTCACAAAATCTATAAGTTGTCCACTTCAATCTTAGTACCTCCCAATCTAAATAGAAAAATCTTAATATCTTCCCTTCTTTTTTAAACAAAATTATTATATCTTGATTATTTGAGGATAATTTTATATTTTTTGTTTATAAACTTTGACAAATTTAATAACTTTATCTCTTGAATTGTGGATTATATTTTTAAATTTTTATAAGAAGAATGATTGATGTTAGAAAGGTAAATTTATTAATTTATATATATGTATCTTGTATTTTCGGCCGTCTTAAAGAAATTAAAAAAAAATTTAAAAGAAAAATATGGGAATGTGGGTTGGCCCGTAACCCGCACATTATGAGTTAGGGTTAGCATTTTGCTAGCCCGCAAAAGTGTGGGCCAGCCTACAATTCCTGGCTCTACCATCTAGAATACTCCTCAAGTCCTATTTTTAGGGTTTAAGGTTTGTACTCCTTCTAGTAAACAGTATACTCCTTAGGCCCTATTTATAGGGTAGAAAGAGAAGGAATTTTTTGGTTTTATCAATAAGGGAAAATTGTATTTAGGTTTTAGATAATAGAAAATACGATAAAATGGTCAATTGAAATCTTAAAATTACATTTAAATCTTGTGGGACTCTTTTGCAATAAATTTCAATTATCAAACTCTCATAGATTTGTCAATGGATGCTCATAGACTTGTAAGTGTAAGCGTCCATGAACTTGTCAGTGGACGCTCATGAATTTGTTAATGGAATTGGAATTTATAACAGGACTTAAGTGTAATTTTAAAATTTTAAGCGACCATTTTTGTCGTATTTTCTCTTACCCGGAACCTAAATGCAATTTTCCCTATTTATAAGTCATGTATTAATCTTTTTACATGAATATACAATATTACCCTTTATTTATTATTGTGTTAATTTTATTTTTATGGGATATAATCTATATTAAATAGGCATCAAATTAGATAGTTGTTTAATTTTAAAAAATAATTAATGAAGTTTTAAGTTTTTATCAGTCTTTGTAAAATATGTTGGAAGTGACTTAAAATAATAGTAAAGGGGTATTGAAAGTAAGTAGTAATATCTCCTATCAATATCAACTAGCTAGTAAAACCCAAAAAAAGAAAGTAATTGATTGTGGGTGACTAAATTACTCACTAATACGCAGGGAATTTAAGAAGCTTTTTTCAAAAACAACCTACAATTGAATGATTAAAATGTGATGGATAGAGGTAAAAATACATCAATTAATAGTAGTATCATGGGAAATAAAAATTTATACGAGAGACAAGGGAGAATGTAAGTTACCTTATATATTAAAGACCCAAAAAAAGAACAAATTAAACTCTCAAGTAGACATTATATTTAGTATAAAAAAGAACGCAATTTGTTTTGACCTGGCATCAAGAGTACAATTTAAAGTTTGGTTTAGAGGAGAGAATATATAATACCATGTCTCGAACTTGCAACCATCTTTCATATTTTATAATGACACTGGCTCATGACTACCATCTTTCACTAATTTTTTCCAAACCGACAGGGATTAATTTGATGGGCACTTGTATATGAAGAAAATTAAATAAGGGTTAAGGTGCAAATGTAGTAAAGAATTATTTCTTAAAGTACACCCAATACAATTAACTATTTCGAGGTGTAAAAGTAGACATTATGAATTTTTGGGGTGTAAAAGTAGATATTATGATTTTTTTGGAACAAAAATAGCAATTTTTACACCCAAAAATAGATAACAAAATTTCTATTTTTGCTCTAAAAAAATTCATAATATCTACTTTTACACTCTAAAAATTCTCAATGTCTATTTTTGCATTATGAAATAGTTAGTTGTGTTGGGTGCATTTTGAGAAATAGTTAGTTGCTAAATCTGCACCTTAATCCATTAAATAATGAGAGGAAAGAAAAGACCCTTTAATAATAATGTAAGATTTATTTAACTAATTTTATTAAATAAAGGAAGTTAATTAAAAAATAAATAAAAGAAGTTAATTAAGTTAGTTGATATAACATTTTTTTTGTTAAAACACCTTAATCATGCATCTTATTTAATTCCCTCCTCCCTCTCCTGCTTAATTACTTTAGATAAATATTATAAATAGATCTTATATTTAGGACCAACAATTCTCCAATTAAATCCTACATTAAGAATGAGAATGAGAAGAGTAGTAAATACAATTTGGGAGTTGATATAACATCTAACATTAAATATTTCATTTCCCCACATGTTTCCTTTGCGTTGAAAAGACCGAGATTCTAATTAAGTTTCTTAGTTGCATTGTCATACCAGTTAGTTATTTGTATGTGAAAAGTTTGGTTTTAATTAAATATATGCGTTACTTGAAGAGTTATTAATAACCATTTTCAATTATACCCTTGTTAAATTTATGCTAGAAAGAGAAAAAGAGGAGAGATACATTACATGATTTGTTTTTTCTTTTTTTGCCAACACATGACATGATTTGTAAATGTAGAGAAAGAGAGAAAATTTTAGGCTTAAGGTATAAAAATATCCATAAGTTTTTACTTAAAGTGTATTCAACACTATATACTTTTCAGAGGTATAAAAATAAATATAAATTTTTAAAACGGGTGAAAAATACCAAAATCATTAAAATGACATAATTGCTATTAGTTTTTTGTTGTGGCCCAGATATTGTAAAGAAAGTTACCAAAATGCCCCTAACCCCAAAACACCCTCTTCCCCTCCAACCCTTTTCATTAGTAAGCCAAGAAGAACAAGAGAGCAGCCACGCCATTTTAAAATGACAGTGCCGGTGGTGGCATTTTCCACCAACGATGGTGACAAATCAAACATATGGAAGACTTGACTTCTTCCTTATCTCTAGTGATAAGTGGATGAGATTAGTAGGTTGTTTGGAATAGCGATTGGAAGCTCCATAAGTGCTTTTCAATCGTGATTTATGGTCTACAAGGTAACTTTTACAGTCTATGAGGTAGCTTTTACGGTCTACGAGGTAAATATGTGGAGGAGATTTATCTCTATTTACGTGAATTGAGCTTATATAATAAGCCCAATTAACTTAAATGAATCCAAATAAGCTGGTCGATTTTCAGGGGCTCAGCTATGGAGGCAACACTACTATAAAAAATGACAACTGTGATGCTTATTTTTATAATAGTTGTGGCATTTAGAAAGTGCCACATATCCTATCACCATTAAAAGAAGCTGTGACGCTTATAATTTTTTTTAAATACCCTTCCTGTGAAGAATTCAAGGAAGTGTTATAGGAAGTGGTATTTTTAAAACAAAATTTTTTTTGCTTCCCATACGAAAAAAATAATGGGTAAAAGTTTCCATGAGAAGGCAGAAGACGATTCAAAACAATTACAAATGAAAATTAATTTACAAATGTGAAATGGTAAACCCACAAGGATGCTGCACATCCTGAATGAATATGACAGTTAAAAACCAGATGGTAAAAGCAAAATAATCGTGAATGATATTCAACCATTAGACAAAAGAGGATACTCGAAATTAACATGTGCATGGGAGCCAGAACAGAACCATAATCATCCACCATTAATAAATGGTCAAGGAACTTAGTACTTAGTCAGGGTTATAAAGATAGAATAATTTTTAGCCATTGTTAAAGATAAATAGATATGAGTGAGTTAGTAGAATTTTTAGATTGTGCATTGTACAGGATGTTAAAAGAAGGGGAACTAAAGTTAAATGAAGATACAAATTATAAATCAAACTACCTCTTTTTTTTTTTTTTTCTCCTCATTGTTGAGGGGACAAACTTTGTATCCGTTGCTTTGCTCGATAATGTTTCAGGCTATGAAAGCAAACATTATAATCTAAGCTTTCAAATATCCCCCAATAGTGTATCGTACCAAGAGGGGGGAAAACAAGAAAGTGTTCCAATTGAACAACAACAACAAATACTGTCATGGAGATTAGTGCTATGAACATTCCCACGGATCTAGCTCTCACTCTGTTGGATAGAAAAGTGAACTGATAAGGAGTCAAAGGATTACCTCCTTCACGTTTGTTAATTCAGACTGCAACTGCTGAACGTAATTCAGGGCCTTGAGAGATAAGTCCCCAAAAACATGAGGATTGCAACTTTCCAAATCTTTGAATCTCACGTCAGAACTAATCTCAATATTCTTATCTTTAAGACTTTAACATTCTAGTCCTCCGAAACCTCTGCTTGTGTTGGACAGTTCCATTTGTTTTTGACAATTGGAGAAATATAAAGATTTCTCATCAAGGACGTCCTATACTCCGCACTCCACAGAGTATACTTGAAATTGAAGCATACAGTTCACTAAAAAAAATGAACTTCCAAAGAAAATTGAAAAAGAAAACGTAATTAAAAAGAAATTACTACCCAGTGACAATGGATGAGAACAGAAGGCAATCCAGAGGATGGTTTGAAACCGTAATAGTAATGGAGAATTAATCTGAAAACAACAGCTAAAAAACCATTTTTTGACGATGCCTGCGGAAACTCCACTAAACCAGCTCAAAATCCACAGCTTCATATGCACAAAAATATTGAAAAAGAATTTGAACAGGAAGCAAAATAATGAATGAACTTGTTCACACAAATCTACACCTTAACCTCTATGTTGCATTCGAACGATCCTTCAAATTAAATTAAATCGGGTCTCTCTGCAAGAAGGAAATAATTAATGTCCACCAACTCGGGTAATGGCATGCAGGTCTTGGACTTTTTGAATGGTTAAAGTTCTCCTAGATATCGACGAAAGGAAGGAAGATTCAGAAGTGTGAATAAGGCTGTGTTTGGTTGGAGGTTTTATTAGGTTAGGTGAGGTTAGAGGAGGGATGGAGATAAAAAATGTGTGTTTGGTTAGGAGGAGGGGAGGTGAGGGGAGGGAGGATTTTTTTCTTTTAATGGTCACCCCTCCTCCTTTATAAAACCTTTAGATTTAGGGTTTTTCCTAAAGGAGAGAATATTTATGTCCAACTGTGACTAAATTACTTATGATAATTTTCTAATATTCCAACACTAGCTTGGCCACTAAAACCCACTTTTCCCATCCCCTCCCCTCTTTTTGATTCAAAAAAAATTATAATCTCTCTTATCTTAATTTAAATAAACTTCACCTAACTTAACCTCTGTTGAACTAAACACATCTTAAGTGGAATGACAATGAAGCTCTGTCAGGTGCTGGAGGACTCAAAAGAAATAGGAATGTGTCGTATGTTGTCAGATCTCAAAAGAAATTTCATTTCTCAAGGGTGGGAATACAATTTCACATATATTTGAACTTGGAACCGCACTTTCAAACAAGAAAAGGTTCGTTGAGAGAGTGCCAAGCTGGCTTATGAGCCTGAGGAACTAACCGGCTGAGAACTCGCGCTTTCCCCTGTATGGCCGGCAGCCTCCTTCTCTCTCTTCTAACCTCTGGTTTCTTCGATCCGTTCGCCGCCTTCTTGACCTTCTTATGCTGCCTCAGGAACTCTTTCTTCTTCTTTAGTGTTCGGTGATTGAGCCAAGCTTGCCACACAAACTCCACAAAAAACTGTGGCCCTTCTACTTCTTATGCAATTGTAATCTTTTTTCTTAAAGAAAAAAAGAAGTACCTAAAAATCCCTGTCGGTTTGAAGGGAAAAAAAAATCAAGAGAAAGGAAGATGATTAATTAAGAGTCATTATTAATTATTAATATTTTCATATAATTTAAGTTTTGAATTGCACTCCCTAAATATAAGATTTATTTGAGGTTTTAGTTGTTGGAATATTTTAAAATGAAGAGATGTGTTTTTTTTTGTAAAATCATATTCTTATAAATTAAAAAATTTATGTGAAAAATTGTGTAAGAAATTAGAACACTAAAACTCACCAATGTATGTCTCTTTAGTTCTTAAAGACACATGTGAAAAGATTTAGTTGATTTTTTATAGATATTAAAAAAGTAAAATAAATAACTTTAAAATATTTATATTTATCGTTTTTCTTTAAACTAATTTGCCTGACTTTTAAACTGATATAGAATCTAATGATATACAATATATGCTATGATTAAATAAGTTATTTAGTTCACTTCATCTACCCAAATTAGATAAATAAAGGGGCAAAGGAGCATATAATGATAAAATTAAATAACAATGCCCAGAACATGAGAGAAGAATGAGTTACTCGAATACTCCAACCATGTTATTAGTTGTTTAATTTACCCTTCTGTCAGGCAGTTCTCATCAGTTCTCTACGATCAATTCATCTTATAACCTCTGCGTCTCCACCTTGTCCTCAGCACAACTGCATGCTTGCTGAAATAATATTGTATGCAGCAAGTCCTCTGATGTTCTTTTTTTTTAATAAAAGACAAAATGATATATTAAAAATAACACAACTTAGAGTACAACATGGATAAAAGGAAAAATTACACAAGTCTTATGATGTTCTCTTTTTAATAAAAGACAGAATGATATATTAAAAATAAAACAAGTTAGAGGACACATATAAGCAAACGGATAAAAGGGAAAATTACATATGTTCTTTGAGAAATGCAATCACTGCGGCGTTCTCCTCGAGCCCTCTCTCAAACACATTGCACCGGAGTACAACAGATAAGGCTTGTTGAACTGTGGCTCCAGCTCAACCCCAAGCAATGTTCGAACGATGGTTGCGAACACAGCCAGAATGGTCTTGAGAGTCAAACATATGTGAACGGTATGGAGAGTTAGTACCAACTTGGGGTGGAAATGGTCTTTGTACTCATAAGATCTTATTATCACAACAAGAAGCAGAGGTTTAATGGCGTGATTCAGTGGATATTTTCGGCCTTTTTGGTTGTTGTTGTTGTTATGAAAACTCGTGATTTTATTTTAAGAAACGAGATGGAATATTTTTTTAAAAAATCGTTTATAAGGGTAAGTTGTAAGGGCTTGCGGTTACAATCAACAGCCTCCTCTTACCCGAGAACTTTCATGTTTTGAGAATGTTCCATGTATGAGGTTAAAAAAGGGAAAATCATTTTTACTTGCAGTTTTTCTTTCAATTTTTAATTGAGTTTGCGTGTATTTTTTTTCTTTATCAAATTTTTTAATTTTCTTTTAACACTATTAACCCCTTTAGTTTTATTGTGCTAGCATTATTAACTCTTGTATAGAAGTTAATTGTGTTAACTGAGTAAAATTATAGGATAAACACATACTACACAGTTACCAAATTAAAAATTGAAGAAAACTATAGTTATCTTAAAAATGGTTTTCCGAAAACAAAAAGATTTTCTATGCATGGCCTAAGGTCCTGTTTGGTTCACTCAAAATGAATTTTAGATATGAAATGATAATTTAATTTCCCATGGTTTGATTTTGATTGACATGAAACTGAATTCCTGGAAAATAATTTTCAAACAAAGTGTTGGAAATTAATTTCTTAAGTTATACGTAAGGAAAATGTAAATTATTCTGAAAAATTAGTTATGAATACCAAAACTCCTTTCATTTTTTCTGAATTTTCTAAATTTCAAGGTCTTCAATGTATCCCCCCGGGGCGCGGCGCTAGATGCCCTTTTATTTGATTTTTCCAGTAAATTACTGCTACCTAGCTCCGGTTTCAAGTAAAAAACACCTCCTAACAACAAATAATCTTAATCAATGACATGAGGGTCATTAATTGAACTTTTTTTTTTAAGAATTACCCTTTATTACAATTTATTAGGAGAAGAATTGAGGTCTAATATATTATTTCTATATACTCTTTTTGAGGAAAAGTTTAGATGATTTAGGCCCAAAGAATAATCAAGATCAGAACATGCCTCTTAGATATGAGTAGTTGGAAAAAAAATCATTTTTAATTGTTATGAATAGGGTGAGTGAGTGACAAACTGAAAATGAGAACAAAAATAGATGATAGATAATGAATTAAAAGAAAGAGGTAAAAGTGGACGTGTAATTGATTATGGGTGGAGATAAAAAAAAAAAATAAATTTTTAGACAAATGTAATATGTAACTTATAAAAAACGCAGGCTCTATCACGAAAATTACATGACCTTTGGTTTTTAATAAAATCTAATTAATTAATTTGGGTAGATTAAAAAATATGTTAAATTAATTTTTTTTTGGGTAAGATGGGAACATAACCCCTATCAACTAATCTATCAACTAATATTCAACTAATATGTTCATTGGAAAGGAAATTCCCAAGTGGTCAGTATACAAAAACATCCCGAATCGCATTAGGAGGATCCAAAAAAATTACAACATTAAAATCCTGATCCAAGCTCATATTTGCTAACATGTCTGCAACTTGATTATCTTCTTTGTAGGTATGATTGAAAACCAAATTCCAATCAGTATGCATAATCTCAGCAATCTTCATAACCCCCATAACAACCCCCCCAACAATTCTACACTATAAGCATTGCATATGCCTAGCTTCATCGCATAATCCTTTACCTATTTACCTTGACAGTCCCTAAATATTCCACCACAATCAGCTAGCCCTGAAGTTCCCTTAATAGAGCCATCGAAGGTAAGTTTTAACCAATTATCAGTTGGTGCCACCAATCGAATTTGAACAGTTTGTCTCCTTTGGCACATCGGGCTATGCTATCCTGTAAAATGCTCCATTTCCCAAACATATATACTTGCCAATGACATGGTCAGGTCTAAAAGGCATAACAAAACATTCCTCAAACAAGCTCTTATTCTTTTAATGCCATTGCCACTAGCATGTAACAACAAACTTACTCACCCAAGAACTGTCTTTATTCATATTCTTTGCTATCTATTCCCTGTGTTGTAGATTAAAAGATTGACTGTCAATATTACTACCACCCACCTCCTTTCAAATGTCCTTTGTAACCCTACAATCCCTCAGAACATGAATCAAGTCCTCTTCTCCTTCATTGCATCTAGTGTAAATCGGGTTCCCTCTAATCAGCCTTGACCTTTTTCTAGCCGTGAGTAATCTGTCATGAATGTAAATCCATAAATGCACTTGTACTCTCTGCGGCCCTTTCCAATTCCACACTTTACTCCAAATAGCATCAGAATGAGCATTTGGTCCACCTCTCATCACCTTTTTATACATTTCAGCAACATTATACTTGTCTCCACCGGCACCCCTCCATCTAATTACATCTGCCCTTAATACAGCACAAAAGGTTAAGGTCGCCTTTAACTTCAATAATTCTTGTTCCCCAAGATAGTCTTTTAAGAAAATGAATTCTCATTCCCCCCTCTCATTAATCATATCCTTGACCTTACAATCAATGAGCGTGCTTATATGTTTTTGCACAGCTTTCTGGTATAGTGGCACATCATTACTTAGCCATAAGTCCTTCTAAAAACTGATAGTGCTTCCATCTCTACAATCCCACGAAATCTGATCCACAACACTCCCCCATAAACCAGCCAATCCCTTCTATAGTCTTGAATCAAACCTCTTTACTAAACATTCTTGATAAAAATCAGCTCATCTCCCATATTTCTCCCTTAAGATGACCGAAACATTAACTTATATAAGGAGGCGTGTTAAAGATATTAAGGTAAAATTAAATGAGGAGTTAGTTGGCTGACACTCTAGTTTATATAAGGGGTCATGGTTAATGTATCAGGGGTGTATGATAGTTAGATCCTCACCATGTTTAGAGAGAGATTAATTTGAGTCTCTCTCTAGAAAGGAAAACCTCTCTTAGTCCTTAAGTGAAGTTGGTTATCTCCCTTAAGTGAGAGTAGATTATAGATAACTCAAATAAATTATAATTTATATGAGCATATTACTCTTATATTGTCAATACGAAATTATTCATCTACTTCCTTATATATCTCTAATTGTTATTGTTTACAAGTTTGAAGACAGCTGCTAACAACATACATGAAATTACAGGCAGAATCAAAGCGGATGGACATAAATATCACAGCTTCTGTACGTTCTTCAACTAATTTAGCTGAGACAATTCCCATCGCCTAATTAAGACTCATTATTAGTATATTATTTATAAGTCATGAAAGATATAATTCATTTTTAAGTTGTGTGTTGGAAAAAAAAAATTTTGTGCTAATATTTTTTTCTGCCAGATTGTGCTAATGTAATTCTTAGGCGTTATTCTAATTTGCTATAATAATAAGTTGTTCTATTTTTACTCGTTATTCTTGTGACCATATATGCTTTTAGACACATAACGATTGTTGGTAATAAATTATCAGGTGATTTACTTATGTTTAAAAACATTAACTTATACATGAAAAATTGCGATTTCAATTTTCAGAAGAAAATGAGATTGAAGGACTCTTTTTATTTATATACTAACTGTTTGAGATTAAATATTTACCACTTACATAAAAACTTCCATATATAATCATACTACAAAATACAAAAGACAAAAGTATAAAAAAAATGCTTAAAATTTTCAAAAGAACTGCAATTTGAGCTAAAAAAGCAAGTGCTCATAGTTGTATTTATTTATTTTTATTGAGGGGAAATTCCCATTGTTTAATTTTTTTTAATAAAACTTAAAAATTCTAAATATTACATGCTTTCAATTTTTCTCTTGTACTCAGCTGAAGGGGAGTGGAATAATTGACCCGCATCTTTTTGGAAATATATATATATATATATATATATATATATATATATATATATATATATATATCGTTAGGAAGTTAATGAAAATAAAAAATTAATTCTATACTTATTATAGAAAACAACTTCAAATACTTCTCAAATCCTTAATGTATGACTATGATCAAATTAAGGAGTTGATTTTGGTTATAAATGTAAAATTATAGTTGATTTTGTCAAAGAGATAAACATAGGTACAGGTAGGGATAGAGACCTCTCTATTTCCCTTCCTGTCCGCTTTCCTTCACTTCTTTATTTGCACTATTAGATCAATTCTGACGGTTCAGATTTAATATCTAACAAAAATATTATTATAATATTAAATAACAAAAAATATAAATAAATAGATCTAAATTTTTAAAACTTATCCTCAATAGTCCATATCTTTAGACTTTTATTAAAATATTCTATATATTCTGTGAACACGCTATTTTATTCGGGCCCAACTCAAAAATAATAAAAATAATAAATAAATGAAAATCCTCTCATTAATAATGATCGGTGTCATCATTAAATAGAAAATAAAAATAAAATTAAAAAATGAAATAATAATAATAATAAAATCCTCTCATTGATGATGATTAGTATCTAGGTTGACAATCATCATTAAAGGAAAAAAAATAAAAAAAAGTTCTCTTATTAATGATGATTGGTGTCTAAATTGACATTGTTATTCATTAAGGGAAAATAATATATATATATATATATATATAAAATACCTCCCATTCATAGGTTTAAATTAGGAAATTTCTTGTAAGCAAAATATAAGAAAAGAAAATAAAAAAACGAAAATAAGAAAATAAAAAAAATCTCTCATTTAGGTTGATAGGTTTAAATTAGGAAATTAGTTGCAGAAAAAATAAAATAAAATAAAAATGAAAAAAAAATATCTCTCATTTATGTTGATAAGTTTAAATTATGAAATTGTTTGTGAGAAAAATAATGAAAAAAAGTTTAAACAAAAATTAAAAAAAGGAATTTCTCATTAATGGTGATTGGGTCAATTTAAGAAGTTTTATTAACATAAAATATAAAAAAAATATAAAAAATGAAAACAAAAAATATGAAAGAAACCCTACCTTAAAACTATAAATAAGAGAGTAAGAGTTAATGGAAGACAAACAAAAAAAATTTAGCAAAAAGTAGCAATAGCGAGAAAAAGGTAAAATCTCATTTTAGAAAAGAGGTTTTTTTGATGAGGTAAGGAAATTAAGAGCTTGTTCAGAACATCAACCTTTTCTTTATATGTCTAGAAGCCTTGGACACACCTGTTTCTTTTCTTATCTTATATTTGAATCCTCATATGCACACGTTTGTGCAGCAATTATTTTGTTTCAGTCTATTGAACGTTGGTATGACTGCATGCCTCCTTAATTATATTGTTGTATCTTTGCAATGGACGCAGGACCCTACCTCTGGCATTGAAATTGCAAATGTGTCATCTCCTTTAAAGATTCTTGATATGCGTGGCATTTGATTTTTTTTATCTATTTACCACACATGTTTGACAGATTTACCCTTGCCCACAATGTGTAATAAAATGAAGTTGGTATTTATGATATGATGAGTGGTGTTTTGACTTATTTGATTGTTTATTGCTCATCAGTTTATTCCTTTAGCCAGACGGTAGTTACGCATCGGGTATGTAAGGTCTCACCCATTTGTTTGTGCTTCGTTATGTATCTCCCAACAATGTAATGGGTCCGGAATGCCAATATTTCATGATTTCATGTGACTCTGCTTGTTCACCCCCTCACCATTATTTGTTTATTCTGTGTTTTCCCTGGGCTCTTTCTCTTTTGTGGCTGTAAGGATAAGAGGTAAACACATGATACTCCATCTCTTTAATTCTTGATGTGTAATGCTCTTTATGTGAGGTTCTAGAAAAATCTTTTAGCTTGTCTATATGGATGTTCTAATCTTTTTTTTTTTAAAAAAAAAAATCCATGCAAGCACTATTACAACCATCTTCCTATTGGATGATCTGTTACAACCATCGTAAGTCACAATACAATTAATACGATTCCAATCCAAAGTTGCCTTCATCTATATCATATGTCACTCTCTTTGATAACATATGCAGTGGACTCTTCACTCTCTATCTTTGAGCTTGGACGACCAAAAATGGAGGGCAAGGCATGGCTTCAAGTCATGGCATCTCTGAGTTACTGCTTTCTCATAGGCAAGCTTATTCCTCCTTCTAAATCCTTCCTCAGACTGTTCCTCATATTGCCTGTCGTCTGTTTCTTTCTCTATCTTCCTCTCAAACTTCATTCTCTTCATCTTATAGGCCTCTTCTCCTTCTTCTTCACCTGGCTCGCCAATTTCAAGCTCTTACTCTTCGCCTTTAATAAAGGCCCTCTCTCTCGTCCTTCTCTCTCTCCCGCACGCTTCATCGCTCTCGCTTCTCTTCCCATCGAATTCCGCGATCACAACAACAGCAACAACAACCAGAAAGGCCAAAAATCTCTACTGAATTACACCATTAAACCTCTCCTTCTTGTTGCGATAATAAGATCTTATGAGTACAAAGACCATTTCCACCCCAAGTTGGTACTAACTCTCTACAGTTTTCACATGTATTTGACCCTTGAGATCATTCTGGCTGTGTTCGCAGCCATGGTTCGAACACTGCTTGGGGTTGAGCTGGAGCCACAGTTCAACAAGCCTTATCTATGTTCGTCCCCGCAAGATTTCTGGAGAAGATGGAACGTAACGGCCAAAAATATTCTAAAACTCGCGGTCTACGATCCCGCTTACAGTATCTCGATAGGCGTCGTGGGCCGTAAATGGGCCTCCCTTCCGGCCACGTTTGTGACATTCTTTGTATCTGGTTTAATTCACGAGCTGATATTTTATTATCTGGGACGATTGAAGCCAACATGGGAGATCACATGGCTCTTAATCCTTCATGGGCTCAGTGTGATGGTGGAGATCTGTTTGAAGAAGAAGCTTTCCGGCACGGCCGTGCGGTTGCCCAGAGTGGTGTCGGGACCTTTGACTATTGGCTTTGTATTGGTTGCAACGTTTTGGCTGTTTTTTCCTCAGCTCCTCCGATGCAATTTGTTTGAGAGGGCACTCCAGGAGTACGCGGTAGTGATTGCGTCTCTCAAGAATGCTACTTATTACTTTCCTTGAGCTTAGGACATCATAGAACTTGTGTAACTTTTCCTTTTATCTGTTTGCTTATGTTGTACTTAAGTTGTTTTATTTTTAATATATCATTTTGTCTTTTATAAAAAAAATTAAACATCATAGGACTTGTTACATACAATATTATTTCAGCAAGTATGCAGTTGTGCTGAGAACAAGGTGGTGACGCAGAGGTTATAAGTTGGATTCATCGCAGAAATCTTATAAGAACTGCCATGACACAAGGGTAAATTAAACAACTAATAACATGGTTGTAGTATTCAAGTAATTCATGCTTCTCTCATGTTCTGGGCATTGTTATTTAATTTTATCATTATATACTCCTCTGCCCCCTTATTTATCTAATTTGGGTTGAAAAATGAGTTAAATAAATTACTTAATTATAGTGTATATTGTGTATTATTAGATTCTAAATCAGTTTAAAATTCAAATAAATTAGTTTAAAGAAAAATGATAAATATAAATACTTTAAAATAATTTATTTTTCTTCCTTAATCTTTATAAAAAAAGTTAATTAGGTTTTTTCACATATGTTTTTAGGAACTAAAGAGACATGACCTAGATAAGTTTTAATGTTATAACTTCTTACACAATTCTTCACATAAATTTCTTAATTTATACAAACATAAATTTACAAAAAAAATATACATATGTTCATTTTAAAATATCCGAACAACTAAAACCTCAAATAAATCTTATATTTAGAGAGTGCAATTCAAAACTTAAATTATATGAAAATATTCATAATTGATAATGACTCTTAATTAACCATCTTCCTTTCTCTTAATTTTTTTCCCTTCAAACCGACAGGGATTTTTAGGAACTTTTTTTTTCTTAGAAAAAAAAAAAGATTACAATTGCATCATAAGAAGTAGATTAAATGAGAGAGAAGGAAAAGACCCCTTTAATCAATGTAAATTTGGAGAGTTTGATGTAATAAGAATTCTTGTCCTCACCTGTTTGCTTCACAATAAAAAGAGAGGCTCTAATTAGATTTCTACTTTGTCACACGCTCATTCCATACTATTCCCATACATTAAATTATGTAGTTTTGTTATAAAAATAGAGATGATATAAGTAAAGAAGTTAGAAATTTAAGAGAGAAAATAAATATAAATTTTCATTCACTTGTATATCATTAATAATTGGCCCAGAGTCTTTATTTAAAGGCACACAAACTCTATGAATAGTAACTTCCACTTATGCTACAGTACTACACACTAAACAATTATAGTGATGAACAGTAAAACTCGTGACACTACAATGCTTACAGTAAACAGCTACAGTAATATATGATCTTATAGATCAAGTTGACTGGAAGGGCAAGCTGGCCTGTATATAAATCAATAGACATCCACATAATTAATATTCATAACACTCCCCTTTAGACGTCCATTATAAATGTGTCCCATTAAAAATTTTAACTAGGAAAAACCCAGTGGGATAAAAATCTAACAAAAGAAAAGAGTACATCATTCATTGATACATTGTCTAGTGCTTGCTTTATTAAAAACCTTTCTAGAAAAACCTAATGGGACGAAATCTAAATAAGAGAAAAAGAGTACAGTGTGTATCGACTCCTCCTCTTGACAAAATCAATTGATATCTCTAAATCTCTCCGTAGGCCAATGTCAAGGACAAACTTTTCAAAGATTGTATCTGGAAGTGAATTGGTAAATAAATCTGTTAGATTTTCACTTAAACATATTTGTTGGATATCTATTTTACCATTCTTTTGAAGTTCACAAGTGAAGAAGAATTTTTGTGAAATATACTTCGTCTTATCTCCTTTGATATATCCTTCTTCAAATTGGGTAATATATGCAGTATTATCCTCATATAGAAGTGTTGATACCATTTTTCTTAGAGATAAATGACAAGTTGCTCGTATGTGATGTATCACTGACCTTAACTATACACATTCTTGATTTGCTTCATGTATTGCTAGATTTTCTGTATGGTTAGATGATGTGGCTGACTGGCTGATATAGTTTGTTTCATATATCGTCATGAAATAGTTGCATCTCCACATGTAAATAGATCGTCTATTTGTGATTTACCATAGTGTGGATCAAATAAAAATACAGTATCTGCTTAACCAACTAGTTCATGCTTAGATACATTTGAGTAGTATAATTCCATGTTTATAGTGCCTCTGAGGTAACGAAAAATGTGTTTTATTCCATTCCAATACCTTCGTGTTGGTGAAGAACTATATCTTGCTAATAAATTAATAGCAAAGGATATATCAGGACTCGTATGATTAGTAAGATACATTAGTGCTCAAATAACACTAAGGTATGCTACTTCTAGACTAATTAGTTCTTTATCACCTTCTTTACTAATTACTTAAGGTCAAAATGAATTTTTATCTGCTTCCAAAGACCTTGCAATCATTAGGTTACATAATGGATGTGATTTATCCATGTAAAATCTCTCTAAGACTTTTCTTATATAAGTTTCTTGATATACAAATATCTCATATTTTAGGTACTCGATCTGTAATCCAAGACAAAATTGTATTCTTCTCAAGTCCTTCACTTTAAATTCTTTCTTCAAACAATTAATTATCTTTTGAAACATTTCATGGATTTTTAGTTTTTTTTTAAAATTACAATTGCATAAGAAGTAAATTAAAATGAAAGAGAAAGAGAAGATCCCTTTAATCAATGCAAATTTGGAGAGTTTGGTGTGATAAGATTTCTTGTCTCCACCCATTTGCTTCGCAACAAAAACAGAGGCTCTAATTAAGTTTCTTCTGTCACGTCCATTCCATACTGTCCCCATACATTAAATTATGCAGTTTTCTATTATATATAGGATTTTATTGTATACTTTTCAAATCAGATGGAGTGAGGTTTTTTTTTTTTATTTAAACAGATGCAATGATGATGGCGAAATTGTTTCCAGCTAAGATCTTATATGGAGATCAGTTTCTGTATGGACTTGGATTGGAGGAACGACACTATTTAAAACGCCTACTTTAAAGAGTCTTATGATCCTATATTATTGTTATATATTCTGCATGTATTTAGAAATACTTTTTTCAAGTGAATGATATATCTCCTCTTGATTAAGTAGTTATCTGGGAAAGTCGCCTCTCCATTTTTTTTTCCATCTACTATCTTATTTGTACCATCAGATAAATTCTAATGATTAAGATTTAATATTATATAAAAGTAAAACAGAATATGCAGCATCCAAAATTTGAAAAACATGAAGCCGCCACCAAAATTTTAAAAAAGGTAATTTTGAAAATCTTTTTAAAAAAGGGAAAACCAAATAGCGTTCTGAAGTCAATTGTGCATGGAAAGGTGTTAGGCACCCTACGACACCCATTTATAAGAATGGTTACCTTAAGTTAACTATTTAAAAATAAATATGACCTTTAATTTTATTATATTTACCCAAAGAAGAAAAGAAATTAAGAAAATATTTACAAAAAAAAATGAAATTAATAAAGAAAAAATTATTTATTTACAAAGTTGGACTTGATCTAGAACGAGAGCCTAGAGCCTACGTACCCTTTAGAAGGATCAAAGTCCACGTAGTTCGGGGTAGAAATGGTGGCACTTGGTTGGTATTTTTTAGAAGAATTTCTGTTTAATTTATTTGAGAAAAATATTTTTTTATTTGGTTTGTGTTTTTTATTTTTTTTAAAAAAAATGTATTTTCTTTATTTTATCATATGAAACTAAATTCATTTATTTTAAGAAAAGAACATTTTTTATTTATATTTATAAAGATTGGAGTTCGGATTTTTTTAAAACAAGATTAGAATATCCATATAGACAAGCTAAAAGATTTTTCAAGAACCTCACATGAAGAGCATTACACATCAAGAATTAAAGAGATGGAGTATCATGTGTGTACCTCTTATCCTTGCAGCCACAAAAGAGAAAGAGCCCAGGGGAAACACAAAGAATAAACAAATAGTGAGGGGGTGAACAAGCAGAGTCACATGAAATCATGAAATATTGGCATTCTGACCCATTACACTGTTGGGAGATACATAACGAAGCACAAACAAATGGGTGAGACCTCACATACCTAAAATTACTCACTAATACGCAGGGAATTTAAGAAGCTTTTTTCAAAAACAACCTAAAATTGAATGATTAAAATGTGATGGATAGAGGTAAAAATACATCAATTAACAGTAGTATCATGGGAAATAAAAATTTATACGAGAGACAAGGGAGAATGTAAGTTACCTTATCTATTAAAGACCCAAAAAAAGAACAAATTAAACTCTCAAGTAGACATTATATTTAGTATAAAAAAGAACGCAATTTGTTTTGACCTGGCATCAAGAGTACAATTTAAAGTTTGGTTTAGAGGAGAGAATATATAATGACATGTCTCGAACTTGCAACCATCTTTCATATTTTATAATGACACTGGCTCATGACTACCATCTTTCACTAAATTTTTCCAAACCGACAGGGATTAATTTGATGGGCACTTGTACATGAAGAAAATTAAATAAGGGTTAAGGTGCAAATGTAGTAAAGAATTATTTCTTAAACTGCACCTAATACAATTGACTATTTCGAAGTATAAAAGTAGACATTACGAATTTTTGGGGTGTAAAAGTAGATATTATGATTTTTTTTGGAACAAAAATAACAATTTTTACACCCAAAAATAGATAAGAAATTTCTATTTTTGCTCCAAAAAAATTCATAATATCTGCTTTTACACTCTAAAAATTCTCAATGTCTATTTTTGCATTATGAAATAGTTAGTTGTGTTGGGTGCATTTTGAGAAATAGTTATTTGCTAAATCTGCACCTTAATCCACTAAATAATGAGAGGAAAGAAAAGACCCTTTAATAAATGATTCAATGTACTCTTCTTATTCTTAATGTAAGATTTATTTAACTAATTTTATTAAATAAAGGAAGTTAATTAAAAAATAAATAAAAGAAGTTAATTAAGTTAGTTGATATAACATTTTTTTTGTTAAAACACCTTAATCATGCATCTTATTTAATTCCCTCCTCCCTCTCCTGCTTAATTACTTTAGATAAATATTATAAATAGATCTTATATTTAGGACCAACAATTCTCCAATTAAATCCTACATCAAGAATGAGAATGAGAAGAGTAGTAAATACAATTTGGGAGTTGATATAACATCTAACATTAAATATTTCATTTCCCCACATGTTTCCTTTGCGTTGAAAAGACCGAGATTCTAATTAAGTTTCTTAGTTGCATTGTCATACCAGTTAGTTATTTGTATGTGAAAAGTTTGGTTTTAATTAAATATATGCGTTATTAATAACCATTTTCAATTATACCCTTGTTAAATTTATGCTAGAAAGAGAAAAAGAGGAGAGATACATTACATGATTTGTTTTTTCTTTTTTTGCCAACACATGACATGATTTGTAAATGTAGAGAAAGAGAGAAAATTTTAGGCTTAAGGTGTAAAAATATCCATGAGTTTTTACTTAAAGTGTATTTAACACTATATACTTTTAGGAGGTACAAAAATAAATATAAATTTTTAAAACGGGTGAAAAAAACAAAAATCATTAAAATGACATAATTGCTATTAGTTTTTTGTTGTGGCCCCAGATATTGTAAAGAAAGTTACCAAAATGCCCCTAACTCCCCTCCAACCCTTTTCATTAGTAAGCCAAGAAGAACAAGAGAGCAGCCACGCGATTTTAAAATGACAGTGCCGGTGGTGGCATTTTCCACCAACGATGGTGGCAAATCAAACATATGGAAGACTTGACTTCTTCCTTATCCTAGTGATAAGTGGATGAGATTAGGTCGATTTTCAGGGGCTTAGCTATGGAGGCAACACTACTATAAAAAATGACAACTGTGATGCTTATTTTTATAATAGTTGTGGCATTTATTAGAAAGTGCCACATATCCTATCACCATTAAAAGAAGTTGTGATGCTTATGATTTTTTTTAAATACCCTTGTGAAGAATTCAAGGAAGTGTTATAGGAAGTGGTATTTTTTTTAAAAAATTTTTTTTGCTTCCCATACGAAAAAAATAATGGGTAAAAGTTTCCATGAGAAGGCAGAAGACGATTCAAAACAATTACAAAAGAAAATTAATTTACAAATGTGAAATGGGTAAACCTACAAGGATGCTGCACATCCTGAACGAATATGACAGTTAAAAACCAGAAGGTAAAAGCAAAATAATCGTGAATGATATTCAACCATTAGACAAAAGAAGATACTCGAAATTAACATGTGCATGGGAGCCAGAACAGAACCATAATCATCCACCATTAATAAATGACTAAGGAACTTAGTACTTAGTCAGGGTTATAAAGATAGAATAATTTTTAGCCATTGTTAAAGATAAATAGATATGAGTGAGTTAGTAGAATTTTTAGATTGTGCATTGTACAGGATGTTAAAAGAAGGGGAACTAAAGTTAAATGAAGATACAAATTATAAATCAAACTACCTCTTTTTTTTTTTTTTTCTCCTCATTGTTGAGGGGACAAACTTTGTATCCGTTGCTTTGCTCGATAATGTTTCAGGCTATGAAAGCAAACATTATAATCTAAGCTTTCAAATATCCCCCAATAGTGTATCGTACCAAGAGGGGGGAAAACAAGAAAGTGTTCCAATTGAACAACAACAACAAATACTGTCATGGAGATTAGTGCTATGAACATTCCCACGGATCTAGCTCTCACTCTGTTGGATAGAAAAGTGAACTGATAAGGAGTCAAAGGATTACCTCCTTCACATTTGTTAATTCAGACTGCAATTGCTGAACGTAATTCAGGGCCTCGAGAGATAAGTCCCCAAAAACATGAGGATTGCAACTTTCCAAATCTTTGAATCTCACGTAAGAACAAATCTCAATATTCTTATCTTTAAGACTTTAACATTCTAGTCCTCCGAAACCTCTGTCTGTGTTGGACAGTTCCATTTGTTTTTGACAATTGGAGAAATATCAAGATTTCTCATCAAGGACGTCCTATACTCCGCACTCCACAGAGTATACTTGAAATTGAAGCACACAGTTCACTAAAAAAATGAACTTCCAAAGAAAATTGAAAAAGAAAACGTAATTAAAAAGAAATTACTACCCAGTGACAATGGATGAGAACAGAAGGCAATCCAGAGGATGGTTTGAAACCGTAATAGTAATAGAAAATTAATCTGAAAACAACAGCTAAAAACCATTTTTTGACGATGCCTGCGGAAACTCCACTAAACCAGCTCAAAATCCACAGCTTCATACGCACAAAAATATTGAAAAAGAATTTGAATAGGAAACAAAATAATGAATGAACTTGTTCACACAAATCTACACTTTAACCTCTATGTTGCATTCGAACGATCCTTCAAATTAAATTAAATCGGGTCTCTCTGCAAGAAGGAAATAATTAATGTCCACCAACTCGAGTAATGGCATGCAGGTCTTGGACTTTTTGAATGGTTAAAGTTCTCCTAGATATCGACGAAAGGAAGGAAGATTCAGAAGTGTGAATAAGGCTGTGTTTGGTTGGAGGTTTTATTAGGTTAATTGAGGTTAGAGGAGGGATGAAGATTAAAAATGTGTATTTGGTTGGGGGAGGGGGATGAGGGGAGGGAGGATTTTTTGTCTTTTAGTGGTCATCTCCACTCCTTTATAAAACCCTCAGATTTGAGTTTTTTCTAGAAGAGAGAATATTTATATCAAACTGTGACTAAATTACCTATGACAATTTTCGAATATTCCAACACTACCCTTGGCCACTAAAATCCCCTTTTCCCTCTGCATTCCGTTTTTCTTCTCACTCGAAACTGCCGCGAAGCTCATCTCCTTTACGCCTTCAAATTTCAGCGTCTTCTCCAGCCTCTGCTCACCCCACCGCCGCCCCCTGCTTCTGCAACCACTATCGGTTGCTTGTGGAAGGTTGTTGGCCATCCATTTGTCCTGTAGATCGCGTCATCTCTTTCGTGATTCTACTCCTTTAGCGTCATCGCAGGTCGCTCCTCCAACTGCTTCCTGCTCCACAAGCCACCGTCGGTTGATTGTCCAAGGTCACTGCCTCCTTCGTTTAGGTAAGATTAATATCTTCTTGTTCATCCACCTTGTGTCATGTGACTACCGAAGCTTCCTATTTTGTTTTTCTGCTTTGCTTGATTCTCTTGTGGATTCTCTTTTTTTTTTTGGTCCATGGATGTTTTCCTTGTGCCCTATACAATGATCTAACCTTGCATGGATGTTTTCAACTTCTAAAGTTTTTTCCCCTCCTATGTTTACTTTGAATTATGATTTGAAGATCTTGTAGTCAAGATAGATTCTGTTCTTTGAGCTTTTTTGAACTTGTGAAACTTGCTGCATTTCATTGTTGTCCAGATCGAGGCATTGTGATTAATTATATAAATAATTTTGAAACTTGCTGCATTTTATTATCGAAGAAGCTAGATACACAAACACACACACACACACACATAAATGTACGGACTAAACTTGCTGCATTTTATTTTCATGGCTTCTGATGTAATTGGTTTTTAAATCTTGATTCTGTTCATGCAGTGGAGTGATGCCCTTCAATTAGCATAGCAACATGATGAGGTCATTTTAATCTGAATTTGTCTCATATAGGTCTCAAACTTCTCTGATTGCTTTGCTATGAATGAATCTGTTGTTAGGTAATTCAATCAGTTCTAATATTGGTGATTTTGAGCAATTATATTATGTTTCAGCAATGCAGCGATGCCTTCCAATGAGAAAACTAAAATGATGAAGTCTTTATACTCTGAAGTTAATGTGGTGCATTTGTCTCTCATACATGCCTTCAAAGTTCTCTGGTTGCATTGTTATATCTTGTAGATTTGTAGTTGTGTGCTTCAATAAGCCAAGACATTTTCTTTTATCCCAATTTCTTATGAGCCCCCTCTTTTTCTGCTTGAGAGTTTGTTTAGTGAGAAGGATTTCTTAGGTTTATAAGCTATGGCAGGGAGCTTCAAAGGTATAAAAACCTCTTATGTTTTCATCTGGTATCTTCTATGTGGATACTTGATGTATGATGGCAAAAGCAAGCTTACGAAATGCACTTGTCTTACCCAAAAAAGAAGAATGAGCTTATCTGACTTTTATTTTCTTATTATTTTTTCCATGATTTCTTTTCCCCAGCTAACTTTCCACTATAGAAGTTGAAAATAAATGAGGATTGAAACATATGGATATTTGATAATCACTTGTTACCCATATAAATATTTTGAAAGAATTAGCAATATAGGACTTGTGTACATTACTAACCATATGAAAACTTTTGATTTTCATGTAAGGATGTAAGTTGATGTGCAACATATATAATTATCTGTTCAATGTACAAGTGTTTCTTTATATATGTTTCATGGTACTGATTTTTTTTTTAATTTCACTTTGTATCTGTCAAATCAGAGGGAAAGAGATGAAGAGAATCATGAGTGATGGGGTAGGTTTTATTAAATAGAACTAAACTTGGAGCAAGTTACTTTGAGACATGTTGGTGAAAGAGTAGCACCAAGTTCTTTCCCATGATTTTCCATAAAGTTTGTAACATTTTTTTAGCACTTTTGTATCTATTGCTTGTAAAGGTTGTTACTTTCTCTCTCTAGAAACATTGTAAATAATAATTATTAATAATACATTGTAAAAGAAGAAGGAAAATATATAGAAGGGTATTTTTGTCTACTTATAATTAACTCCCCTCACCTCTTTTTCTAAATCAAACAAGAAACCAAATCTCTCATCGCATCCCCTCCCCTCTTCTTGATTCAAACAAAATTATAATATCCCCTAACATAATTTAAATAAACTTTACATAACCTAACCTCCATTAAACTAGACACATCCCCATTAAACTAGACACATCCTAAGTGGAATGACAATGAAGCTCTGTCAGGTACTGCGAGGGCTCAAAAGAAATAGGAATGTGTCGTATGTTGTCAGATCTCAAAAGAAATTTCATTTCTCAAGGGTGGGAATACAATTTCACATATATTTGAACTTGGAACCGCACTTTCAAACAAGAAAAGGTTCGTTGAGAGAGTGCCAAGCTGGCTTATGAGCCTGAGGAACTAACCGGCTGAGAACTCGCGCTTTCCCCTGTATGGCCGGCAGCCTCCTTCTCTCTCTTCTAACCTCTGGTTTCTTCGATCCGTTCGCCGCCTTCTTGACCTTCTTATGCTGCCTCAGGAACTCTTTCTTCTTCTTTAGTGTTCGGTGATTGAGCCAAGCTTGCCACACAAACTCCACAAAAAGCTGTGGCCCTTCTTCTCTTTCTCTCTCATTTAATCTACTTCTTATGCAATTGTAATCTTTTTTCTTAAAGAAAAAAAAAGTACCTAAAAATCCCTGTCGGTTTGAAGGGGAAAAAAATTAAGAGAAAGGAATTTGATTAATTAAGAGTCATTATTAATTATTAATATTTTCATATAATTTAAGTTTTGAATTGCACTCCCTAACTATAAGATTTATTTGAGATTTTAGTTGTTGGAATATTTTAAAATGAAGAGATGTGTTTTTTTTTGTAAAATCATGTTCTTATAAATTAAGAAATTTATGTGAAGAGTTGTGTAAGAAATTAGAACACTAAAACTCACCAAGGTATGTCTCTTTAGTTCTTAAAGATACATGTGAAAAGATTTAGTTGATTTTTTTTATAGATATTAAAAAAGAAAAATAAATGACTTTAAAATATTTATATTTATTGTTTTTCTCTAAACTAATTTGTCTGACTTTTAAACTGATATAGAATCTAATGATATACAACATATGCTATGATTAAATAAGTTATTTAGTTCACTTCATCTACCCAAATTAGATAAATAAAAGGGCAAAGGAGCATATAATGATAAAATTAAATATCAATGCCCAGAACATGAGAAAAGAATGAGTTACTCGAATACTCCAACCATGTTATTAGTTGTTTAATTTACCCTTGTATCAGGCAGTTCTCATCAGTTCTCTACGATCAATTCATCTTATAACCTCTGCGTCTCCACCTTGTCCTCAGCACAACTGCATGCTTGCTGAAATAATATTGTATGCAGCAAGTCCTCTGATGTTCTTTTTTTTAATAAAAGACAAAATGATATATTAAAAATAAAACAACTTAGAGTACAACATGGATAAAAGGAAAAATTACATAAGTCTTATGATGTTCTCTTTTTTATAAAAGACAGAATGATATATTTAAAAATAAAACAAGTTAGAGGACACATATAAGCAAATGGATAATAGGGAAAATTACATATGTTCTTTGAGAAATGCAATCACTGCCGCGTACTCCTCGAGCCCTCTCTCAAACACATTGCACCGGAGGAGCTGAGGAAGAAACAGCCAAAACACTGTAACCAACCCAAACCCAATAGTCAAAGGTCCCGACACCACCCTATGCAACCGCACAGCCGTGTCGGAAAGTTGCTTCTCCAAACCGATCTCGGCCATCACAAAGAGCCCGTGAATGATAAAGAACCACGTGATCTCCCATATTGGCCTCACTTGGCCCAGATAATAATATATCAGCTCGCGTGAATTAAACCCGATGCCAAGAATGTCACAAACGCTGATGGAAGGGAGGCCCATTTACGGCCTACGACACCTATAGAGATATTGTGAGCCGGCTCGTAGACGCGAGCCTTAGAATTTTCTTGGCCATTAGATTCCATCTTCTCCAGAAATCTTGCGGCGACGAAGACAGATAAGGCTTGTTGAACTGTGGCTCCAGCTCAACCCCAAGCAATGTTCGAACGATGGTTGCGAACACAGCCAGAATGGTCTCTAGAGTCAAACATATGTGAACGGTATGGAGAGTTAGTACCAACTTGGGGTGGAAATGGTCTTTGTACTCATAAGATCTTATTATCACAACAACAAGAAGCAGAGGTTTAATGGCGTAATTCAGTGGATATTTTCGGCCTTTCTGGTTGTTGTTGTTATGAAAACTTGTTATTTTATTTTAAGAAACGAGATGGAAGATTTTTTTTTAAAAATCATTTATAAGGGTAAGTTGTAAAGGCTTGCGGTTACAATCAACAGCCTCCTCTTACCAGAGAACTCTCATGTTTTGAAAATGTGCCATGCATGAGGTTAAAAAAGGGAAAATCATTTTTACTTGCAGTTTTTCTTTCAATTTTTAATTGAGTTTGCGTGTATTTTTTTTTCTTTATCAAATTTTTTAATTTTCTTTTAACACTATTAACCCCTTTAGTTTTATTCTGCTAGCATTATTAACTCTTGTATAGAAGTTAATTGTGTTAACTGAGTAAAATTAAAGGATAAACACATATTACACAGTTACCAAATTAAAAATTGAAGAAAACTATAGTTATCTCAAAAATGGTTGTCCGAAAACAAAAAGATTTTCTATGCATGGCCTAAGGTCCTGTTTGCTTCACTCAAAATGAATTTTAGAAATGAAATGATAATTTCATTTCCCATGGTTTGATTTTGATTGACATGAAACTGAATTCCTGGAAAATAATTTTCAAACAAAGTGTTGGAAATTAATTTCTTAAGTTATACGTAAGGAAAATGTAAATTTTTCTGAAAAATTAGTTATGAATACCAAAACTCCTTTCATTATTTCTGAATTTTCTAAATTTCAAGGTCTTCAATGTATCCCCCCCGGGGGCGCGGAGCTAGATGCCCTTTATGTGATTTTTCCAGTAATTTACTGCTACCTAGCTCCAGTTTCAAGTAAAAAACACCTCCCAGCAACAAATAATCTTAATCAATGACATGAGGGTCATTAATGAACCTTTTTTTTTTTAAAGAATTACCTTTATTACAATTTATTAGGAGAAGAATTGAGGTCTAATATATTATTTCTATATACTCTTTTTTTATGAGGAAAAGTTTAGATGATTTAGGCCCGAAGAATAATCAAGATCAGAACATGCCTCTTAGATATGAGTAGTTGGAAAAAAAATTCATTTTTAATTGTTATGAATAGGGTGAGTGAGTGACAAACTGAAAATGAGAACAAAAAAAGATGATAGATAATGAATTAAAAGAAAGAGGTAAAAGTGGACGTGTAATTGATTATGGGTGGAGATAGAAAAAACAAAATAAATTTTTAGACAAATATAATATGTAACTTATAAAAAACGCAGGCTCTATCACGAAAATTACATGACCTTTGGTTTTTAATAAAATCTAATTAATTAATTTGGGTAGATTAAAAAATTTGTTAAATTAATTTTTTTTTGGGTAAGATGGGGACATAACCCCTATCAACTAATCTATCAACTAATATTCAACTAATATGTAACTTGGAAAGGAAATTCCCAAGTGGTCAGTATACAAAAACATCCCGAATCGCATTAGGAGGATCCAAAAAAATTACAACATTAAAATCCTGATCCAAGCTCATATTTGCTAACATGTCTGCAACTTGATTACCTTCTTTGTAGGTATGATTGAAAACCAAATTCCAATCTGTATGCATAATCTCAGCAATCTTCATAACCCCCATAACAACCCCCCCCCCCAACAATTCTACACTATAAGCATTGCATATGCCTAGCTTCATCGCATAATCCTTTACCTATTTACCTTGACAGTCCCTAAATATTCCACCACAACCAGCTAGGCCTGAAGTTCCCTTAATAGAGCCATCGAAGTTAAGTTTTAACCAATTATCAGTTGGTGCCACCAATCGAATTTGAACAGTTTGTCTCCTTTGGCACATCGGGCTATGCTATCCTGTAAAATGCTCCATTTCCCAAACATATATACTTGCCAATGACATGGTCAGGTCTAAAAGGCATAACAAAACATTCCTCAAACAAGCTCTTATTCCTTTAATGCCATTGCCACTAGCATGTAACAACAAACTTACTTGTAACGACCCGCCTCATATATCCCTTATTATTGATCTTACTCAGAGTAGCAATGCGTAGTTCAGTGGGCACACAGGAATAACATGAATATACTGATAATATTAATACAATATTGCTTGATTATAATAAAAAATTTTCCCCACCAGGGGTTTACATAATATTTACAGACCTTCAAACAACCAGCAACAGTCCTCTTCGTGCATACCTCTTTTCTGTTCTCAGCACGTTTCCAATGCTCACTTGTCTGAATAATTGTTTGGGAGGAGTGAGATTCGAGAGAATCTCAGTAGCAAACATTACCACTATGCATGCCAGATATATATGAATGCATGACATGCTTGCCTACACTATTTCATGCCAACGTAATGACATGCTGCATGCTCGATGTTATGACATACATATGGCCATTGCACAAATATAACAGAGCTTCAACCAATCATACATGTTCCACACAAATAGGCAAAGCAGTCACATAATCAATGCAAAATATATATATCACATACATGCAGAAAAGGTAAGTTCACTACCTCTCGGACTTTATGTCATTCTCTTCTTGTCCCTTGATCCGCCAACCATTGCTCCTTCTTTATCACTTCATAGCCCTAGGCAAGTGATAACATCATTAGAGCAATGAAAAGTGAATACTCAATGGCCCACATTAGCCCTATAGGCTTACTTTCACCCTTGGAGTTCATTCCAATTATATTTGGCCAATTTCTTACTTAAATTCGCATGTTACTCAATCTACCAGCATTTTTTATCAAACTTTGCAAAATCATAATTAATTCTATATAACTCCAATTGGGGTGGTTCAAAGCTCTATTTGAAGCCCTTTAAGTTTAGTTTTACATAAAAATACTATATTTTAAACGTCACCACCACAACATTCCCAGAAATTTTCCAAACACCGACTGTTTCAGATGTTCTTCCAGAAAACAGGGCAGACATTCAAAAATTCATATCTAAATATAAAAAAATCCAATTGATCATTATGACCTATCAAATTAAAGGTCTATGTGTCTACATTCAAACTGGAGAGTTTCATGACCATTGGATAACATTTGTCTACTCAAAAATACGTCACCATAACACTGCCTCCAGAAAACAGAATACACAACATTTATTCATTAATTTCCAAAAATTCCCAATTCATATACAAGCATCCAAAAATCATGAACACTTGCATACCTACACAATTTTGCCTCCTAAATCCAATAGAAGCATCAAAATTATAAAATTCTCACTCCTTCATCACTTCACAGCCAGAACAGAAAAACAGAGTCTTAGGGAAAGGTTGTTGTTTTCTTCGTTTTCTCTTACCTAATCACTTCCTTACTACTCATAATCAAGTGATTAGCTATTTATACATCCATTGGACATCGTTTAGCCATTCAAAACACCAATTTAAATCAACATGAACAATATTCAACTTCCTCTATACTCATCCAAACGACAAACCAATCGGTTAAAAAGGAAGCTTACGCTTACTTCTACCCGTTTCCACAAACGGTTTGGAATTCCGGCAACACCCCGGCAAGGGAGACGGCACCAAACACCTCCAAATGAAAATCCGAAACCGTAGGAATGAAGATCTCGATGAGTAGAGGAAGTTTCCTGAAGGGTACTTTGAGAGAGGATGCCGTTTCGGCAGTGTTTCGGAGAAAAGAATTTTATTTCTCTTCTTTCTCCATATTCGTCTCTCTCTCCCTTTCTCTTTTCTCTGGTCAGTTTTTCTGTGAAATCTGAGCAAGAAGATGAGGATTTAATGGATATATGAATCAGATATTTCAGCTGCCACGTGTCACAAGCTCATTGGCCCAAATATTGAATTTTCTCACAAAATATCCAAATTATGCAGATTTTTCATTAACTTTGAAAATTCATATCTAATTGTACAAATGTCCAATTGGAGTGATTCCAAAGGCTATGCGACCCTTATTGGGTCTAGTGTTAAGGAAAAATATAACCTTTGGCCAATTGGAAGCTCACTCTTCCCAGAATTTTAATCTTTAAATGCTGTCTCAGAAAATAATTAATTTCACTGGGCTAACTTCAAAAATTCATTTCTCTTTATGTACAACTCCAAATGAATTATATGACCTATCAAATTAAAGCTTGATAAGTCTATTTTAATTATAGAAAGTTTCATAACTTTTTACCATCATTTACATATCGAAAAAGATCACACAATCACCACTGCGACACCAGGAATTTCACCGGTGGCAAAATTACTTTGTGTTCCATTTTACTCTATTCTGTGTGACTTCCAATCACTTCATTTTGTTATTCCCCGAGCTCTTTAGCTCACCAATATAATTCCTTTTAATATCTAATGATATAAAGGAATTTTAGAGAATTTAAACATACCTCATAGTGACATTTGCTAAATCAGGGTCTAGCAGTCCACTTAATCCAGACTTAATCTTATGTCTCTAGTCCCAAAATTCGGGATATTACATTACTCACCCAAGAACTCTCTTTATTCATATTCTTTGCTATCTATTCCCTGTGTTGTAGATTAAAAGATTGACTGTCAATATTACTACCACCTACCTCCTTTCAAATGTCCTTTGTAACCCTACAATCCCTCAGAACATGAATCAAGTCCTCTTCTCCTTCATTGCATCTAGTGCAAATCGGGTTCCCTCTAATCAGTCTTGACCTTTTGCTAGCCGTGAGTAATCTGTCATGAATGTAAATCCATAAATGCACTTGTACTCTCTCCAGCCCTTTCCAATTCCACACTTTACTACAAATAGCATCAGAATTAGCATTTGGTCCACCTCTCACCTTTTTATACATATCAGCAACATTATACTTGTCTCTGAAAGATCATCTCCTTAATTCCATAATATTAAATATTATCTATCAACGACTAATCATAATAGAGATAAAATCGCACAAATTATTAAATATTATAATATCAATCCATGATACGATAATACAAAGTATGTAGTCAAGCAGAGTTTAAAGGATGTAGGCCCTATGAGTGGCAATATACATCAATTCAACACATAATAAACAACAAGAGGCCATAGAGATATATCTATGCCTCAGGAGCTCCTCCCGACATTCCAGCATGGAAACTATCACCTGAAAAATGTTAAATCGACGGGGTGAGACAAAAGCCTCAGTAACCAGCTTTCCAACTCATTACACATGTTGACATGTATTCATGAGGTGCCAAGTGGAACAGTTTATATAATAAAATATTAAAAATCTAATATCATTGTTTTGTACACAAATCTCATATCAAAAATTATAATATTATATCTCAAATCTCATATCACAATTCCCAAGTGCCTCCCATCAATCCAACCGAACCGCCTTATTTCCGCCGACTAGACCCATGGGCTAAGTTAATATCCATATTACTGGCCACTCAAAAAGCTCTCCGGTCACATGATGAGGATTGGCCAAAATCCACAGAGCATGTTTCCAGACCATGGGTCTTTCCCCTCATTGAACTGGCGGGGTGTCGCAGTCCCTCATTGAACTAGTGGGACAGTCCCTCATTGAACTGGTGGGACAATAAAAAGCCAACCATCGTGCACCAATGGAGGCTATACCACGTGGTAAAAATAACTTTCTCCATCTCAACCCAAACCAAACAACCCAATATGTATCAATAAATACCTCAATAGGAATTTTCTCAAGATTTCCATACACATATGAGGATATTCAAAATATACAAATACATCTTATAATTTAAATCACATGGTTCCACAAAGCAATTGTATAACAAAATACTCCTCAATATTACTCATTGAAATAATCTATAATATCCATATATGATTTTCAATCTCATAATCATTTTACAAAATCCTCACAAACACACACCAACACACATAATAAGTGGAAAGTGGTTACCTCTCGCCAAAGCTAATTATTATCACACTGTTCCCAATCCAAGAGCTCAAACACACGCCAAAATCAATCTATCACAATCAATTTACTACCCATTAATAATTTTCTAAAAATTCAAAATTATAACTTATTTACAAATTCTAATAATAATATCCTATAAAAACTGAAAATAATAATTTAGGGTTTAAATTATAAAATGACAGTTTAGTCCTTCAAATTTTAAACTATACCAACTAAAATTTCAATAATATCTCCATTAACCCAAATAAATTATTTAATCTAAATTTAATCGGTTTAAAAGTCCAAAATAACATTATTTATAAGTTGATTATATAGAAAATTCATTATAAAATCTTATATCAACTAAATAACAAAAATAAACCGATTAAAATTAACTATTAGTTATCATCTATATTCTTATAGTCATATACTGACAAAACTCAAACTTGTCCAAAATTCTAATCTTAAAATATTCTCTAATCAATATAAAATTAATATCATAAGAAAGAGAAAATTATTTAGAAAATATTTCATAAAAGAAGTTTTATGATTAGAAGAGATTTTGAGTACCTTATTGATCCCCGAAGAAATGAAAATACTTCTATCAGAACCTTGCCGTCACCTTATTACACAACACTTCACGCAGAATTTGCGTGAAGTGTTTGTGATGAATACCTCCCCTGCCTAACTAACAATTTTTTATTATTTTTTTTTTATTTTTTATTATGTGTGGCACCGTAAGGTGCCACAACTCTTTCTTTTTCAAAAGTGGGATATATATATTATATTATATAATAATATTATATTATATTATTTAATAATATTATATTATAAAATAATATTTTTTTTAATTAATATTTTTTTAAAAAAAAATTATTTATTTATATATTTTTTTTAATCCTAAAATTACCTACTAAAAATATTAATTTTCTCTAAATTATAATTATATCATAAAAATAAAAATTAGGATGTTACAGTCTCCACCGGCACCCCTCCATCTAATTACATCTGCCCTTAATACAACACAAAAGGTCAAGGTCGCCTTTAACTTCAATAATTCTTGTTCCCCAAGATAGTCTTTTAAGAAAATGAATTCTCAGTCCCCCCTCTCATTAATCATATCCTTGACCTTACAATCAATGAGTGTGCTTATAGGTTTTTGCACAGCTTTCTGGTATAGTGGTACATCATCACTTAGCCATAAGTCCTTCTAAAAACTGATAGTGCTTCCATCTCTACAATCCCATGAAATCTGATCCACAACACTCCCCCATAAACCAACCAATCCCTTCTATAGTCTTGAATCAAACCTCTTCACTAAACATTCTTGATAAAAATTAGCTCATCTCCCATATTTCTCCCTTAAGATGACCGAAACAAGATTCTTAGGTTTAATCAACAAATTCCAAGCAAATCTACAAAGGAGAGCTTTATTCATACCTCTATATCCCTTAAGCCATAATCCCCTTATCCTTTTCAAGACACAAAGTACTCCAGCTCATAGCATGTAACCTTCTTCTTTCCGTAGAGGGCCCCCAAATGAACTCCCTTTATATCCTCTCTATTTCCCTTATACACCCCTACTGGAATTAATTTATGTAGCATGGCGAAAACTGCTAGTTGGGATGAAGCAAATTGCACAAGCGTCAACCTCCCAGCTAGAGATAAGCGTGGCTTCTTCCAATTACTATGCTTAGTCTACACCTTATTAATGAGGTACTAAAATTTGTTTCTTGTAGCTCGCCCATTAGTAATATATGCACCTAAATACCTCCCAAGTTCCTCCTTTCTTTGGAATCCGTAGATTGAACTTAGCTCCTCCTCCTTACTTCTAGTAACATTACGCAAGAAATAGATAATAGCCTTCTGCTTATTTACTTTCTGACTTGAAATTTTACCAAAGTGATCCAAACAATCCATTAGATTACAGAGTTGACCTGCATCTACTTCACAAAATAAAAACAAGTCGTCAGCAAACATCAAATGAGACACTGGTACTCCCTTCCTTCCAAATTTCAAGGGCTTCCATATCTTACTTTCTATTGCATCTGCAATTATGTAAGAAAGCTTCTCCATACCAAGTACACAGAGATAAGGAGATAATGGATAACCTTGCCTCACACCTCTATAAGGATGGAATACCTCACTTTTCTCTCTATTCCACAAGATTGACATGTTAACTGAGGATACACACCATCTAATGAGATTAACCAATCGGTTTGGAATACCAATTTCATGCAAAACCTCGATAATAAAATTCCAGTTCAATCAGTCATAAGCCTTCTCTAAATCAATTTTCACAACCAGGTACCCTTTAGCTCCTTTCATTCTATTCATCATATGGGCTGCCTCTTTAGCTATCATAATATTGTCATGAATACTTCTCCCTGAGATAAAGCTAGCTTGGAAAGGGAACACTAGCTTATACATTAGCCCTCTCAAATGTCGCACAACAATCTTTGTGATTCCTTTATATAATACATTACACAAGGCAATCAAACGGAACTGCGCCACGATCTCCAGACTTTCTACCATAGGTACCATTACGAGTAAAGTTTTATTGTTCTCCTCAATTTTCCTTAGCTAGTCCCAAACTTCCTTCACATACCTACATACACTCTCCCCCACAATTTCCCAATTTGGCCTAGAAAACACAGCTTGGAAGCCATCATCACTAGGTGCTTTAAAACCCCCATGCTAAAGAAAGCCTTCCGGATCTCAAAATCTTGAAGAGACCTATCCAATCTTCTTACTCCCCTCTCATCAACATACCCCCACCTTTGCCTTGTGTAATGCCACTCTCTAACCCCTTCCTCCTTATAAAATAGGTCCCGATAAAAGTCCAACACTAATTTTTTAACACTCTCCTCCTCTGAAACCCACTGCCCCTCACTATCCTTTAGCATTATGACCTTATTTCACCTTCTTCTCATAACCTTCTTCATGTGATAATATCTTGTGTTCCTGTCCCCTTGCTTAATCCACCTCCTTCTCGATTTTTGAAACCATACCACTTCCTCTTGCTTAAGTGTTTCAGCCAACTAGCTTTATAAATTCCTCTTCTCTTCTGCCAGCCTCTCATTATCCCCTCTCTCCAATTTTTGTTGAATATCATATAATCTTCTATTAATCTCCCTCTTCCTTCTATCTATTCTTCCAAAAACTACTATGTTCCACTATTTCAATTCCCCTTGCAACTTCCATAAATTTCTTAGAGTTTTCACTGCATCATTCCATTTGTTTAACAAGAAATCCTTAAAAATTCTCATGTAATAGCCACGCAGCTTCAAACCTAAAAGGTCTTCTAGTAAACTGCCTTTGAGGTTTCATATCAATAAGCAGAGGATGGTGATCAGAACTAGTGTGAATTCCAACCCTTACTATAGCATCCACAAACCCATATTTCCATTGCAAATTACAGAGACATCTATCTAACTTTTTGTACACCCTCTCATACCCCTTCCGCTTAGGCCCCTTCCACGTATATTTAGGCCCTTTCATTTCCACTTCCATACATCCCCATTCCTTAACATGCTCACGAAACCGATTTTACTTATGCACATTCACCATTGCTCCCTCTTTCTGCTCACAAGGATCAACAATTTCATTAAAATCACCTGCCAAGAGCCACTTACCATTCGTATGTTGTGCAATACGATTGATTTCTGTCCATAATACCCATGTTCTTTCTTCTTGTGGACAAGCATAGATTGCTGAAAAATACCACTCCTCTGCCATTCCTTCATTAAAGCAGCAGTGAATAAACTGGTCATTTTTCTCCAGAATTTTCATATTAATATAAGTCTCTTTCCACATCAACCGAATACCACCTGCAAAACCTCTCGCATCCACCATCTCATAAAACTTAAATCCTAGATTTTTAATCACTCTTCTTTCCTTTAGTCCACTCACTCTAGGCACAAGTAAGACAACCAAGTCAGCTTTAAAATATGTACTCATACTTCTCAAGGTAGCCATAAATCCCTTCTTCTCGGCTCCCCGAAAATTCTATACTATAATCTTCATGTTTAAATCAGATTCAAATCGTACCAATCCTTCCATCGCTTCCTGCCTGTCCTGAATCACCATACTTATCACCCTCTTCCCTAAGAAAAACTCTTCCCACTTCCCTAATTTCATCTATTGTCATCTTAGATGAATCTCCTTGGTCCAACATATCACAACCACCCTGAACCTCATGATCCCCCTCATCATTCCTTACTCCCTTGAATACACCAACCCCTATATGTTCATTTTCTTTCTTAAGCCCACCAACCCTTAGATTATTACCAATCCCCTGCATCTTCTTACTGCTCACTTTTTGCAACAAAGTAACTTTCTGCTTAGGCCCTTCTTTATATTTCCTTCTATCATAACTACCTTTCCCCCTCCTCCTTTTGGTACTTTACCTCTATTTGTAATGTCTACTAATGGACTAAACCGATACCTATATCTTATTCCTCTGTTGAATCCAGCAACCCTACTGGATTCCATTTTATTCTCTACCATAATTCTTGCCCTCCTCTGACACCATGGTTTTTGCACCACTTTCCACCGACTCTCCCCTCCCGATTCTTCCTCTGCAGTGTCCTCCTTTACCTCACTTACCTCATCCTTCTCCATGTTACCCTTCTCTGCCTTCCCTTTTTGGTCTTTAACAACTCCTTACAGTACTCTCTGACATGACCAACTCTTCCATAATACATGATAAGTAAAATATTTGCATATTCATTTTCCCTTATATGATGATTTTGTGGACTATATTTGAGCTGAATATAATCAATTTGGGTGTAATTAATAAATAAATAATGATTTTCTTGCAGCCATGGATAGTACCGGATTAAAAAGAATTAAAGAAGGCATTTAAGGAAAAGTACTATTCACTGTACACTGTTCATACGGGGGTACTGTTTACTGTGTACTGTAGCAGTTTTACTGTAGCAAGTGGGGGTGGTCGGTTCACTGTAGCAGTCGGTGTACTGTAGCAAATCACTGTAGCAAAATCACTGTAGCAGTCTGAAAATGAAGCCTATAAATAGAGCTTCTTGGCACCCTAAAAGAGGAGAAAAAAGAAGGAGAAGGAAGAGAGAGAGAGAGTTTCTATTTTAGAAAGAGAGTTGTTATTTTTAGAATTTATTTCTTGCATTTTTTTTACTTCTTGCATGCCTCTTACATGGATGGTTTTACCTCCTATATGGTAGGCTAGATTTTCCATTTTCATGCATCTTGTAGTTGTATTTTTATGTTTTTGTAATTAATTTTTATGCAATATTTATGATGTTTGTAATTTATTTTGGTTTTGTTTTTAATTTTATCATGAGCTAAAATTTCCTTTTCCTAGGGTGATGACGTAGCTTACTAATGACGGATTGAATCTTAACTTATTAAATCTAGTTTTAATTTTTTTCCTTCATGATTGAGTTTTAATTATTGCTCTTAATGCTTACAATTGATTGGCCACCTTTTGGATGATTTTAATATGCATGTTGAGACCGGAAGGAGATACATGTGTGTGGATCCTATAATTAAAACCATAATTTGCATATGAAATAGGAATATATTCATATGGGTTGTGTAGTCTTAATTGAGTTCCATAAATCTTAATGCATGATTGATTGCTTAAATTCATATAGGAATATATTGGGTTAGCAATTAATTATAGAATTACTTGACCTTGGAAGAGGCTAGTAATTAAAATAGGGAAACTCGACTATCAATCATGTGGAATAAATTGGACTAGAATAGATAAGTGATTCAATCCGGAATTTATTAAGTGAAATCTAATCCCTAGGGCTTTTTCTCATATTTGTCTTTATATCATTTGTATTCATATTTCATCATTTCTATCTTGCAATTTCAATCACAACTAATCAACCGACTAAATAGAATTAAAATTACCAATTTTGGTACTTAGTGATCAATCCTCGTGGGAACGATACTCTACTCACTTTTATATTACTTGATTACGACAGTGTACACTTGCACTTCTAAATACACCATCCTACACTCGTAACAATACAAACAGAGCAAATTCATGCATTCATACTCTATAGACTTAGTCAAGCCATCAATACTAAATTGAGGAATCAACTATTTTGAAAAGTCCAGTTCAACATACAATCTAGCAAATTTTCTCCTTCCCCTTTATGCCGTAGGAATATCAACCTTAATAGTTTTTCCTTGACCAAGATTAAATAGAAACTTTTTATCATAATGTGTAGCCAGAAGATCAGGGAGCCTTACCCACACAACTACCCCATTTACTACCTCTATCTTTAGATTGAAGTCAGCTCTCCAACATATGACGCTTAGATAGCTGCCAGCAATTACCCATGGACCATTAGTCAAAGCCATATCATAATCATCTTGACTTTTAAATTTCACCAAATAGAAATCATTTAGAAGATCAAATACTCAGATTTCGCCAGCTCTAGCTCACATCTGGCTAAACTTCTTCCTGAGAGACTCATAGTTAGGGGTAGCACCTAGTAGTTTAACAATCAACGTTCTTCTAAACAGCTTTAGAAGACACTCTTTCTCAGCATCATCCAGTATAATCTTTGGACATAAAGGATCACTCATATCCACAAAAATCCCTTTCACTGGTTCTTTTACATCATCAAATCTAGTGGTGACCTTGCCTTCTTTTCCACCCATATCGTCATCCAAATCGCACCAAGCTGGAATCATGTTCTTTAGCAGCGAATTTTTATACTACAATTGACTTACTTTCGAGTGTTCTTCCTCTATCCAATCCTCCATCCGTGATTTAATTAAATCCTCTCCTGTGAACCCTTCACCTCCCGCCCCTCATTTCTTCCTTTTCCGATCAGCTATACTCCTTCCTTCCTCCGATATCACCACCATCAAAGGTGATGATCCTTCGAAAACGAACACCATAGCTCACAATTGTCTTGCCACGCACAGAACATAGCAAGAGCATTTTATTTTAATCTCCGCTGTAGTGGGCATCGGAGTCTCTCCGATGACTGTCTTAAACACCAATCCTACTCTACCCAAACCCTAGCAGAGAGCTCACTGGTAGCATCCCACTCAAGTCATCTATTTGTTAAATTAGTTATTTGTTAAAAATGTGGGTTGGTTTCCCTAAAATACTATATTAAGTGTTTGTTTGGAATAGTGATTGGAGCATTCAAAAGCAACTTTTAAATCATGATTTACGGTATACGAGGTAAGTATGTAAGACGAGTTTTGTCTCATTTTATGTAAATAAGCACTTTTGGGATCCCAAACAAGCACTAAATCATTTGTATTGAAACTATCCTTTAATGAAACTCCTTTGACATGTGCAGTCAATAAGAATAATTTAGAAAAAAAAATGACAAATATGAGGGAAAGGGGGATTGAAGTCTTGTATTTAATATCAAATCAACCCTCCAACTAGCTCTTACTCTCTCCAGTCCTTTTTATAATAAACATTATCTCTCATAGGGTGATTCTTAATATAAAGAACAAATTATCTTTATCTGAAATTTCAAATTAGCTTTTTGACCCTCATTAAATATATGTTACTCATTATCTCTTTGCAATAAATTTTCACCTATTATCTCATGCATACTCTTTCTAAACAAATGTATAATTAGAAAGAAAAGTACAAAAATTAAAAATTTATTACTTTTAACCAATCTTTTGAATCACGTGATTTTGGTAGTTGTTCCTTATCAAAAGGATCAGAGTGAGTATATTAAAGATTGGAGGTAATAGTAACTTACTCATTCAGCCATATTTATATATCACTTCTAGCATGTTTTACTCATACCAAAAAAAAAAAACCTTATACTTCATTAAACTTTGTCTCAAAATTATATTCAACAACTTGTTAACTTTACTTTTAATTTATTTAATATACATTATACTATATGAAAATAAAGTTTATATATATATATATATATATATATATATATATATATATATATTAAAGATAAAATTATACATTATATTAAAAAAATTTGTCCCTTCTTTATAAATAAATAGGACAAAAAAATTTCTTTTCTTTGTTTTATTCGACCAGTAGTAGATGGATATTTCGAATGAGGGGGACTAAACATAATTAAATGTATGAGGGCTACGTGGAACGGACGTATGGGCATGCCAGCTAAAAGAGACTTAATTAGAACCCCAATCTGTTCGTTGCGAAGCAAACATGTAAGGATAATAAATTCAATAACTTTTCGACCAAAAAAAATAAATAAATAAATTTAATAACTTTCTATTACATCATATAAAAAAATTTAATATAATAATACATAAAAAATAAAATTGTATATTTATATAAATATGACAAAAAAATTTCTTATATCCACCTTGTAAATATCATCAGTGGACTATATTGATATTTTAAATGGGAGAGCAGATATAATTAAATGTATGGGCACAACATGGAACGTAGGTATGGGTATGGTTATGACCGCTAAAAGAGAATTATAATCTCAATCTGTTCGTTGCGAAGGACAATAAATCTTCAAATGCTGATATCACACAACTGCCAATCTGTATTTACATTGATTAAATTAAAGGGGTTTTTTTTTTTTATTTCTCATCTAATTTTTTCCCTCATAATTTTCTTTTCATCCAAACTATATATATTGGCTCCGATGCATAATATATGTTATTTTAATTAATTCATTAGAATCCAGAAATGGTAGTTAAAACATTAAATTTACTTTGAATTGACCCCCCCCCAAATTTACCCATACTAAATTAAATATGATTTTAAAGAAAAAAGAAAAATACAAGTAGCCACATTAATTTTATAGACAAAATTAATAAATAAAAATTAATTATTTTCTAAATGACTTATATTATTAATAAAAAAATTCTTTTAAAAATAATTTATAGTGTGGATTGGATAGAGTATCTAGAAACTTGTCACAACCATCTTTTGAATGGCGATGGTTGCACCCAACATTAATATACGAAATTGCATGATGGCCAATAGCTGTATTTTTTTTCCTTTTTGAAAAATTAGCTGTATTATTCAGTACTTTTTCTAATTTTTAATACAAGACTCGGTTGACTTTTGGAGAGATAAAAAAATCTAAATAAATTATATAATCATAGTATATATTGTGTTTCATCATATTATATATCAATTTATATCAGTTAAAATAGTTTGAAGAAAAATGATAAATATAAATACTTTAAAGTAATTTATTTAATTTCTTTAATCTCTCCAAAAATGTCAATTAGGTCTTATATAAATTATTACCACTCTAATCTTATTTATAAGTCCAAATTAACTAACTCTCATGTACCAAAGAAAGTTAGTTGACTAATTAATTATGAAATTTAGCCCTTATTTTTTATTAGTTTCAAGAGTAATATAAATAAATTCTCTTTATTTATTGTAATTAATATGAGTAAAATTATAAAGAACGCATTTATTACTATGAAATTTGACTTATAACAAGGATCAAATTTTTTTGTCAAAATAAATTTATAAGTAGAAACAAAGTGGCAAGGTATTATTGCATGATATATTCTTTTTTCATGAAAAAAATAATAAATAAACAGAGAAAATTGGACGCGCCACCTCAGATCAGTCAGTGGGTTCACATTATAATAATACAAACGCCAACCATTTCCATATAAAAATTTTATCATAACACAATTCCGATCCAAGTTTCCCTCAACCATACGCCACTCTCTTTGATCTCACACACAGTGACTCTTCATTAATTCTCTGCGTTTGAGCTCTGACAACAAAAAAATGGATAAAGACCATTAAAGCTCTGCTACAATAAGGGCCCTTGTTAGTTGGTGTTGGAAAAACACGTTTGCGTATGTTGAGATAAAACTTCTCTCACAAATTTAGCTCATATATCATAAATCACGTTAGAAAAATAACTTATACCGCTAATTTAAACAGGCACTAAGATCTTTTGAGGATAAAGATCATTTCCACCTTAGTACTCCCTCTGGTCCTAAAATTAAAATACAGTTGACTTTTTTTCAGAAAGATTAAGGAAGCTAAATAAGTTATTTAATCATATTATATATTATGTATCCTTAGATTATATATCTGTTTATAAGTTACATAAAATAATTTAAAGAAAAAAGTGATAAATATAAATATTTTAAAGTAATTTAATTAATTTTCTTAATATCTCTAAAAAAAAAGGTTAAATTTATCTTATATATTTAAGTTCAAAGGGAGTATTAACTTTTTACAACGTTCACATATATTTGACACTTGAGATCATTCTGGCTGTGTTCGCAGCCATGGGTCGAACACTGCTTGGGGTTGCTGGAGCCATAGTTCAACGAACCTTATCTGTTTTCCTCGCTGCAAGATTTCTAGAGAAGAAGGAATGTAATGGCCACAAAAAGTCTTGAAAGTAGGCATTGAAAATAGAGTCGTTCCTCCAAGTCCATATAGAAACTGATCTCCGTATAAGATCTTAGCTAGAAACAATTTCGCCATTATAATTGCATCTGCTTTTGATTAAAAAAAAAATCACTCCATCTGATTTAAAAAGTATAAAATAAAATCCAATATATAATAGAAAACTACATAATTTATATGAATGGGGATAGTATGGAATGAACGTGTGACAAAGAAGAAACTTTGGGCCGTTTGGTTTGATCATATTCCACCCTATAGTGCATGCAATGTGATACAATCATAATGCAATGCAATATTAATTATAAGGCTAATGTTTGATTTGATTTTTAAGCAATGTGTAATGAGTTATTTTTTTTAATAATTACCTAAAATTAATATATCATACAAAGTCTATTTCACCCTTAATATAATTTTGTAAAAAAATAGTTAAGAGCTATTGTGTTGCCTCATAATAACTGTAATGTTATCTCGCCGAGGATTGTCCAAGATGTCAATGGTTGTGGTGGTGGAGGCGACAATAACAGTGATATGGTGATGACAATGGAGGTGGCAGGTGGTGACAGCTACAACGGTGGAAGAGGAGGTAGTGTTGACGACGGTGGCAACGGTAGAGGAGGAGGCAGCGAGTAGTGGCGGGGACGACAACGGTGGAGGATGAGGTAGTGGTGAAAGTGGAGGCAATAGTGGAGGAAGAAGTGGTGGCAGCAGGCGTGGCGATGACGGTGGTGGAGGAGGAGGTAATAGTGGCGACCACAGCAACGGTAGAGGCAACAGCAGTGGCAACAGTGGAGGTGGCGAGGGTTGTAGAAGAAGAGGAGGTAGTGGCAATGAGTATTCATAGAGGAAGAGGTATGAATGAGGATTACCAATTTTTTTATAATCATCATTACCATAGTAAACTCTATTATCATACTAAAAAGTAACAAAACACTCTTATATTGTTAATGTAATTATAATTACCATTACAAGTATACAATATAGTTGAACTAAATAAGCTCTTAATTAGAGCCTCTCTTTTTATTGTGAAGCAAACGGGTAAGGACAAGAAATCTTATTACATCAAACTCTCCAAATTTACATTAAGTAAACGGGTCTTCTCTTAGCTTTCTCTCTCATTTAATCTACTTCTTATGCAATTGTAACTTTTTTTTTTATTAAAGAAAAAAAAGTTCCTAAAAATCCCTGTCGGTTTGAAGGGAAAAAAATTAAGAGAAAGGAAGATGGTTAATTAAGAGTCATTATCAATTATGAATATTTTCATATAATTTAAGTTTTGAATTGCACTCCCTAAATATAAGATTTATTTGAGGTTTTAGTTGTTGGAATATTTTAAAATGAATAGATGTGTTTTTTTGTAAAATCATGTTCTTATAAATTAAAAATTTTACTTGAAGAGTTGTGTACGTAAGAAGTTAGAACACTAAAACTCACTAAGGTCATGTGTCCTTAATTCCTAAAGACACATATATGTGAAAAGATCCATTTGATTTTTTTTATAGATATTAAAAAAGAAAAGTAAATTACTTTTAATATTTATATTTATCGTTTTTCTCTAAGCTAATTTTCTTGACTTTTAAACTGATATAGAATCTAATGATACACAATATATGTTATGATTAAGTACTTTATTTAGTTCCCTTCATCTACCCAAATTAGATAAATAAAGGGGAAAAGGAGCATATAATGATAAAATTAAATAACAATGCCCTGAACATGAGAGAAGAATGAGTATAATACTATGTTTAGAATAGCTTTTCATAGACTACTTGTATACTTGTCAAGATAAAACTTCTCTCATATACTTACCTCATATGCCATAAATTATAATTGAAAAGCTGTTTTTGAAAGTTCCAATCGCTATTTCAAACAAGCAATAATACTGAAATACTCCAACCATGTTATTATTTGTTTAATTTACCCTTGTGTCAGGAAGTTCTCATCAGTTCTCTACGATCAATTCATCTTATAACCTCTGCGTCTCCACCTTGTCCTCAGCACAACTGCATACTTGCTGAAATAATATTGTATGTAGCAAGTCCTCTGATGTTCTTTTTTTTTTTTTTAATAAAAGACAAAGTGATATATTAAAAATGAAACAACTTAGAGTACAACATGGATAAAAGGAAAAATTACTTAAGTCTTATGATGTTCTCTTTTTATAAAAGACAAAATGATATATTAAAAATAAAACAACTTAGAGGACAACATATAAGCAAATGGATTAAAGGGAAAATTACATATGTTCTTTGAGAAATGCAATCACTGCAGCGTACTCCTGGAGTCCCCTCTCAAACACATTGCATCGGAGGAGCTGAGGAAGAAACAACCAAAACACTGTAACCAACACAAACCCAATAGTCAAAGGTCCCGACACCTCCCTAGGCAACCGCACCGCCGTGCCGGAAAGTTGCTTCTTCAAACCGATCTCCGCCATCACAAAGAGCCCGTGAAGGATAAAGAACCACGTGATCTCCCATGTTGGCCTCACTCGGCCCAGATAATAATATATCAGCTCGTGAATTAAACCCGATGCAAAGAATGTCACAAACACTGATGGAAGGGAGGCCCATTTACGGCCTACGACACCTATAGAGATATTGTAAGCCGGCTCGTAGACCGCGAGCCTTAGAATTTTCTTGGCCATTACATTCCATCTTCTCCAGAAATCTTGCGGCGACGAAGACAGATAAGGCTTGTTGAACTGTGGCTCCAGCTCAACCCCAAGCAGTGTTCGACCCATGGCTGCGAACACAGCCAGAATGATCTCAAGTGTCAAATATATGTGAAAACTGTAGAGAGTTAGTACGAACTTGGGATGGAAATGGTCTTTGTACTCATAAGATCTTATTATCGCAACAAGAAGCAGAGGTTTAATGGCGTAATTCAGTGGAGAGTTTCGGCCTTTCTGGTTGTTGTTGTGATCGCTGAATTCGATGGGAAGAGAAGCGAGAGCGATGAAGCGTGCGGGAGAGAGAGAAGGACGAGAGAGAGGGCCTTTATTAAAGGCGAAGAGTAAGAGCTTGAAGTTGGCGAGCCAGGCGATGAAGAAGGAGAAGATGCCTATAAGATGAAGGGAATGAAGGTTGAGAGGAAGATAGAGGAAGAAACAGACGACAGGCAATATGAGGAAGAGTTTGAGGAAGGATCTAGAAGGAGGAACAAGCTTGCCTAAGAGAAAGCAGTAACACAGAGATGCCATGACTTGAAGCCATGCGTTGCCCTCCATTTTTGGTCGTCCAAGCTCAAAGGTAAAGAGTGAAGAGGTCACTGCATGTGTGATCAAAGAAAGTGACATATAATATAGATGAAGGCAACTTTGGATTGGAATCGTCTTAATTACATTGACTTATGATGGTTGTACCAGATCATCCATTAAAAAGATCGTTGTAATAGTGCTCGCATATTTATACTCCTGCTGATATACTAGTCTGGTCCTATTTTTAGGGTTTAAGTTTAGGATTTATACTACTTATGGTATAGCCCTATTTATTATAGGGTTGAAAGAAAAGGAAATTTTTTTTGTTACATTTATAATTTATAAGTCATGTCATTAATCTTCTCGTATGAATATATAATATTTTATTTTATTTATTATTGTGTTGGTTTTATTTTTATAGGATATAATCTATATTAAACAGGTATAAAATTAGAAAGTTGTTTTAAATTTTAAAAAATAATTAATGAAAGTTTCAGGTTTTTATTTATCTGTAAGAAATATGATTTTTTGTTTTGTTTTGCCAACACATGATGTAATTTGTAAATATAGAGAAAGAGAGAAGAATTTAATAAAGGTAAATTAAAAGAATTTATCTATTTAAGACATATTTAATTATTCAACGTTTATTCATTAGTATATAATATTAAGTTACAAATATTTAATTTAATCATAATGGTACGTCCAACCCAAGTTGCCCTCATTCATTTAATTACGTTGTTTTCCATCACCTCTACCATTTTATTGTATATTGGTCAGTTAAGGATTGTTAAAGTCACAAGTTTAACTTAAATTTGAGACAAAATATAAAATCGTATTTTGAAGTTGAATAATAAATTCGTAAGAGTTTATTTTTTATCAATAAATAAGTATCAATAGTGTATATAAATAAATAATTAAAATATAAAAAATAATAATAATTTAATTTAAATATTTTTTTAATTCAAATAATGTGAAATTAAATCTATCAACATTCATAATTTATCATACTCAAAAAGAAATTTCTATAAAATTCAAATATAAAGCCATAAACATGATCAAAGTGAAAAAAGTTAGTACAAGTTTAAAAAAAAGTTAACACAATTTTGTATGGTAAAAACGTGAAAAATGATAAACTTGGTATATGAACTCATGAGTTTAATCAAATTCATAGCTGGCATGAGCTTGATAGAAAGTAAACTTAAGGAGTGACATTGTGAGACTGTGTTTACCGGATAAGTCATTTCTGAAAAAAAAAATTTGTTCATAATATAAGTCATATATAGAATAATTAATATTTTGTAGTAAATTTTGTCAATTAAATCTAAATTTTTATATTATTCTAGCTCATTCAAAACCTCATTTATATTTTATAATATAACTAAAATTAATTTTTTTAAATTTAGGATAGATTTAATAAATTAACTGTTAATTTTTAGTTCTGTTGAATGAATTAAACCAAACTTATATAGTTGATAAGAGGGGGTATTCTTAAAACACATCCAAATATGCATAATATATAATAAGGGTTAATGTACAAATTTACTTTGAAATTTTTTACTGATGAGCAATGTTGTCCCAAAAGGTTTTTTGAACCAGTTTGTTTGGTTAAGTATAAGCCCAATTTATGTAAATTGAGATAAAAATCATCTACATATTTACTTCGTAAACTGTAAAAGTTACCTCTTAGACCATAAAAACTACCTCGTATTCCATAAATCATAATTTAAAAACACTTATAGAGACTATCCAAACATATCATTCTTGCTCTTACGCTCAATGTCGTCATCCCACCTTTTAACTAATATTAAATTTGACTGTTAAATTTGTGTTGTTTGACTATGTAGTACACGTGGCACTCCACAGCCCCTTCCACACATGGCATTCCATGCACAAGTCAGATCATCCAACACTCAGTCTGCTCCTGCCTCCCTCCCTGTCTCTCTCTCTCACTTCCTCCTCTTGACTTCAGCCTTCTCCAGTCCTCAACTAAACCCTCCTTCCTCCATTTTTCCAGCACCAGATGAGGCTGCCTCCAGGGAATCTCCGTCCTCATAGTTCTCGAGCCTGCAGGCACCATGGATTCCGTTAGGTCCAGTCCCTTTGGTGAGACAAAGATGGAGTGAGGCAGTGAGTTTGCTAGTTAAGGGAAATTGAGAATGGCAAAGTCTCAAATTCTTATATCCTTTTTTGATTCTGGGTCTGATATTTACCTATGAGATTGAAGGGGGTGATGATGCTGAAGTTGGTGGAGAGGGTAAAAAACAATTTTTTTTATTCTTGAATATTTTTGAATTTTTTCACTACATTTCAACTTTTTGAGCTTGGGTTTTATACTTTTTCTAAATCTGAAGAATTTCATGATGGATTTTTGTTTTATCATTTGAGAAATAAGTTATCAAGACCCATGATGTGTGGATGCTTGTACAGTGCTCGCTTCTATCGGAAGACCCTCGAAACTTTGACAGCTTTTATATAATAATCACATTTTTTATAAGACTAACTAATTAAAATGTTTGCCCTTGATGGTATGTAGATTTCCGACTGAGTTTTTTGTGCAGCTTCACCTTAAAATGTTTTCTTTTTTGTATCTGATTTATGGTTATTCCGTTGTTGCTGTGAATTAGATTTCTGGTTTTGGAATGAAGTCTGATCGTTTTCCAGTTTTACATGAGGTCCGACCGAGAAAGGAGAGGGGGTTATAGTTATAGGAATGAGTTGGATGATGAGGTGGCATATTGATCCCCATATAGAAGTGACATGTTTCTTTAACTATCAAATTTAACATTAGCTAAACAGTAAGGCAACATTGTTCCAATTTAAAATTTTTGAAGTAATATTGATCCCAAAATTTTTTTTACGACAACATTGTTCTTATGTAAAAACGTTCGGTATAAATTTACGCTAAAACCCTATATAACAATAATAGGATCATAAGACTCTTTGAAAGTAGGCATTGAAAATAGAGTCGTTCCCCAAGTCCATATAGAAACTGATCCCCATATAAGATCCTAGCTATAAACCTAATTTCTCCATCATAATTGCATCTGTTTTAAAAACTTATATATGTACAATAAAATCCTATAACTAATGTAGAAAACAACATAATTGAATGGAAGGACAGCATGAAATGGACATGTGACAGATAATAAGAAACTTAATTAGAACCTCAACCCTTTTCATTGCGAAGCAAACATGTGAGGAGTACAAGAAATCTTCAGCGTTGATATTACATCAAATTAAACTCTCCCAAAGCTGAATTTATATTGATTAAAGGGTTTTTTTTTCTGTTTTTTCCCTCTCATTTAATTTACTTCTTATTATATGCAATTAAAATCTCCCAAAAAAAATAATGCCCAAATCCCTCAGTTTGAAGGAAAAAAGTTAAGAGAAAGGAAGATGGTTAATTACGAGTCATTAATTATCATTTAATAAAACTACATTGCTGGAATTTCATTCTTTTGTTTTTTTTTTTTTTTTTGCCCAACGGAATCTAATCCTCAGTTAGGCCCTATAATGCTAAAATATAGCTCAGATAGGCAAATAATAAAACTTCACTCCATCTGTTTTACGAAAAATATACAATAAAATCATATATATAATACTCCTCAAGTCTTTAATATAGAATATATTTAGAAAATTTATGTTTATTAATGTTTTTCTAATTTATCCCTACTGATATTTTTTTAACCATAATCACAGAAGAAGATTGAAAGAGGGAATTAAGAAAGATGACTAAAATATTTTAAAAAAATATTTGTCAAATTAGCTAACTTAACAAATTTCCTTAATCTAATTAACTTAGGTAAATATGTCTTATATTAAGAATCGAAGAGAGTAGTAGCTCATAATTTAATGTATGGGAACAATATGGAATGGACATGTGACCAAGGTTGTCAAACCCATGGATTTAAACAAAGTAGTGGCAATGATGTAAACTCGTATCATAAACTTGAATTATAAACCTGTAATAGTTTACTTTTAACAATAAGTATATATTAACAGTGTATAATTAAAATATAAAAATGATAAAGATTTAACTTAAATATATTTGAAATCCAAATAATTGAAATCAAATCTATCAACCTTCATAATTCATCATACTCAACAAAGAAATTTTCTTAAAATTTATATATAAAACTATTGAGTATGGTTAAATCAAAAAAGTTAGCATGAGTTTAAGAATAAACTAACACGATTTTTTAAGTTAGAAACATAAAACAGTAAACTATTATAATATAAACTTACAAATTTAATTGATTTTATAATTAGTATGAATTTAAGAATGACTCGAAACATATTATAAGCTACAAACATCAAACATAAAACAATAAGTACGAAAAGTCAAGTTGCGAGTTTCACAACTTAATTAGAGCCTCTGTTTTCATTGCAAAGCAAACATGTGGGGACAAGAAATCTTCAGTGTTGATATCACATCTAAACTCGCCAAATTTACATTGATTGAAAGGATCTTTTCTTTCCCTCTCATTTAATTTACTTCTTATCCGGTTGTAATATTTTTTTCTAAAAAAGAGGTGCTCAAATCCCTGTCGGTTTGCCCCCGGGGGGGCGGGGGGAATTAAGAGAAAGGAAGATGGTCAATTAAGAGTCATTATCATTTATTAATATTTCCATATAATTTAAGTTTTGAATTGCACTCCCTCATTATGTGAGTTAATTGAGGTTTTAGTTTAGTCTTAAGTATAATATCACACTTCTTCTCTCTCGTATAAGTATATAACCACTGGCTAATGCACGGAATATTAAAGTTGCGGGCATTATTACAAATAAGTAAATAAATAGACAATGAGAATGGAAAAAAATAAGTAAAAATAAATAGTGAAAATTGCAGGCATGTCACAAGTCACAATATTATTGTAGATCCCCATCATTTCCATATAAAAATATTATATATTATAGAAATCAATTGATGTGGTTGGTTCCAGTCGAATGAGCTTTAACCACATAAACTTAAGATTTTAAGTTTGAGTATGCGTAAATAGGAGAAAAAATGTTTTTAGAAGAACTATGATGCTACTAAATTTTTAAATAAGCACCGCAAGTGTACGGGCCATGGAAATAATATAGTAGCAAATCAAGGTCATCCCACATAGATTCAAATAAACTAGTAATTAGACATTAAATTTGTTCAGTTAAGTTGAGCAAATCAAGAAAGAAAATAATTTGAATTCAATTTAAACAAAAGTAAGAGTTGTAACACCTTAATTTCTAAAGCCTTTAGATTAGTTTAAATATATAATGGTTTCAAACCTGAGACCAAAACAAATTAAATTCTCAATTTAAGACAGAGTTTAATCTTATATTTGTATAAGATTTTCAAAAAAATTTTAAAATAAATATGTATGGTCTAAATTTTAATTTCTAAATTCATTATTTTTATCAGTTTCAAAATCATTTATTTAAAATACAGAGTATTTTCTATCCATAGCTCGCATCGTGATGGTTAACTTATGGGTTTCTGGATACCAATATGTTATCGAAAGTCTAGCATACGGATTACAGCTTATACAGTCTGCGTCGTGAGTACCAGTACTACTATCGCTACTACTACTACTTATAAATATTTTACAGTCATCCAAAATAAAATGATAACCAAACAGTCCATAATTTATTTGCCTCTTCTTCGTCCGTCTATATTACCTTCTTGCCCTTAGAGCTTGACGCATTTGCTATATATCATTTGTTGAAAAAGGGGTGAGATTCAAAAGAATCTCAGTAGTACATAGATCACTCATATAATATGCAAATACTAAGCATGTAAAGTAAATCATCAAACAGCACAACTTACAGAAATGCAGCACATAAAAGGGCCTAACCAGTCCCTTATCTTATACTCACAGCGCTTGAGATTCACAATCTGGCTGCCTAGGGCCTCTGCCCCATACAAGGTACAGTCATGGGCTTTCTACTTTCTGTCTCAAACCTACCTAGTTTAAGACGCCCCCAGGTAACTCCCGGTGTAACTTGTACTTACGGGTCTTACCGCCTATGGACTATTTGTCCCACACATATACAGATGATATGGTACACATACATGGCATCACATATGATATAAGAGATAAGGTACTACCTGACAGCCTTTCCAAATTTGGTTCATGTTCTCAGTCTCTTAGGCGTCCTGAGCAAATGTCAAATCCTATAATTTATAATTTACGGACGGGCGAATTATTACTTATTCCAAAATAATTTAAGACACTTTGGTAGGTTATCATTATAGCTAATGCCTTAAATCCAGTAGGTATTTAATGGACTCATACCAACTTTAAGTATTTAACTTGACCCTTAGAGTCCCAATTATTTCAAAAATACCCTTACTTTTTATTTTTGCACTATTACTCAATTCTGACAGAATTTTCAATAATATTTGAAAATTCATATCTTGGCCTAGAAATATCCAATTAAGGTGGTTCCAAATTCTATGTGTCACTTATGAAGTCTATTGTAATATAAAAATCCGTTTAACTACCACCTATCCATGAATAATTCTCAGTTTTAAAGTTTTTTCGCACTACCAGAAAATCCTTCCAATTTCAATAGCTTAAATTCTAAAATTCATAACTAAATATCTAGAACTCCAAATGGGATGGTTCAAAATCCAATATGATCCTATTTAAGTCTATTTTCAGGAAACAATATTACCATTTATATATTATAGCCACAAAATTTCTAGAATTTCGTCAAACCTCGTCTGTACCATAAAACATTCCAGATTCATCATCTAACTTTAAAAATTCATATCTCACTATTTATAAACCCAAATGATACATATTATATATAAAATTAAATCTTAAGATGTATACTTTCCTTCTGAAAACTTTCATAATTTTCGGACCAGGTTTGGTTACCAAAATTTATTTTACAACCAATATGATTCCAAAGATACTAACCGAACAGCAACTCCTCTTATTTTCTAAAAATTCTAGACTTATATATAATCATCCAAAAATCATAATCTCATGTATTCCCATATAATTTTTCGTATAGAATTCATTAGAAACCTCAAATTTATCAAATTCTCATTCCTTCCTTAAGTACTATTTTGCCCAAAACAAAACCTCACAAGACAATAATTCATTATGCTAGATTTTTATGCTTCCCAAAATAGCCTCAAATTAACTAGAAAGAGTTAAAAATATGGAAAGGAAACTCACATATATTAGGATATGTAGTTGTATATGGAATTTGTTGTCTCTTCTTCCTTTCTCTACTGGCACCAATTACTCTTACATATCTCTCTTTTTCTATTACGTGTCTCTTGCTCTTTCTATCTTTCACTCACTCTCTCTTTTTTTTCTGTGCGTAATGCAAAATAAAACTAAGGAAATGAGGAGAGTGTAGATGTGTTTCCGTGTGTATGTGTTTAAGAGAGTGAGAGAGATTAGGAGGTGGTGATTATTTTATTTAATATGTGTGTGTGTGACACATGGGGTAGGTGTGTGTGTGTATTTAATTAAATAATTGTGTGTGCATGCATGGCGTGTGAAGTGTGGGAAAAGGATGTGTGTGTTTTAATTATTATTATTATATATATAGGTATATTTTTATCCTATTAATTACACACACTAGGTCTTTATTTTTCCCTTTGTCTAATTTAAGATTCCTTAAATTTTATAGCTTCCATAATTTAGCTTACTATCTAACTCCCATAAATTAATCCTTAGCCTTTGAATAAATTTTGGGATGTTACAAGAGTCATAAATTTAATTTTTGTTTTTGAAATTTCATTGGAGAAAAACAACCTAGAGTGGCTAATCCCTTTTTCAAGGTTAGAGCATGTATATACCCAAAACAAATGCACTTAATGTTAATTTGTTAATCTAGAGTTTAAATGGATATAAATATCTTCCAATTACTAATACCCCTCTCTCAAGTTAAAATTGTTATTCCTAACTAATTTACTTAAGAGGCAATAAATATCCAATTTCACTCTAATATGATTATATGGGTCAAATAGGTATATTCCTATCTTATTGGCAAATTAGAATAAATTCTAATCTCACATTACTTAATCCTATGGTCCAATTAAGACTCTTTTCCAAGGCTAATCTAAATTCCCCAATTCACATTTAGTGGTGATCAAACACTAAATAGACAAACAATACAAGATTAAATAAACAAAATAATAATAAGCACAATTAATTGGTTCATACATGCTTAAATCCCCAAATTAGTTCATAGCTACTCTAGGTTCAAAAACGATTAGCCACACATGACTTTAATCCAATCCAAAACGGCAGCAACAGATTCAGAATCAATTAACATATTTAGAATGAACTGGAAACAAGACAATGTTAAGAAAGCCAAACTAAATCACAGCATTAGCAATGGGATCCTCCTCTGTCTCTCAACTTCAAAATAAAATATTAGAAAAAACTAAAGTTTCCCAAATCGTGTTCTTCATCCCTTTAATCTCATCTCTGGTTCACTAACTCTGTCGCTAAAATGATGAAGATGATGAACAGTGGAAAACACCAGCTCATCATCCTTCTCTGCTTCTGTGATCCTCTTCTTTTCTCCCTTCACCTCTGATAAGTAAAATATATGCATATTTATTTTCCCTTATATGAAGCATTTTTGGATGACATTTGAGCTTAATGTAATGAATTTGGGTGTAATTGATAAATAAATAATGATTTTATAAAATAAAATTCATTGGAAAATACTAAATTTTGACTCTGTTTCAGTTTTTAGGCAATATCTGGAGCTCTAAATGTCGAATTGGGACGTTCTTTATATGGATAGAAATCTGAAAAAAATTCCTACAACTTTTATGTTGAGGTAAAAACTCAGTTCTGTCCTTAAGAGCTCCGAATTTTGCTTAGAAGTTGAGCATGTGATTTTGTCCAAGTCTGACCTTTGTTCACTAATTTGACCATAAATGGAGATACGAATTTTGAAATGAGGAGTTCCTATATGATTTTTTAAGCTAAGATCTAGATCTACAACTTTCATGAAGACAACAAAGTGAGATTCTAACATTTTAATTGCCAAACATTAGCTGCAATCAAGGAGCAAGGTGGTCACAAAGTCAATATTGGTAGCTTAGAGTCAAGATTCTTACCTAACATGTGGAAATTATTACACCCAATTTATCTATAAATAGAGGAGTGAAAGGCACAAGGGAGGACACCATCTTAGAGTTTAATTTCATACATTTTTGTTGTTCTTACCTCCTATATAGAAGGTTTAGGTAGTCCTTCTTTATGGATGGTATAGGTTGTCTCCTACATGGAAGGTTTTACCTCCTCTATGGAATGCTAGATTTTTCTATTTTCATGCATCTTGTAGTTGTATCTTTATGTTTTAGAATTTAATAATCATGTTTTCTACAATATTTATGAAGTTTTCAATTTATTTTGGTTTTATTTTTAATTTTGTCATGAGCTAAATTTTCATTTTTCTAGGGTGATGACGTAGCTTACTAATGACGGATTGAATCTTAACTTATTAAATCTAGTTTTAATTTTTCCTTCATGATTGAGTTTTGATTATTGTTTTTAATGCTTTCAATTGATTGGCCATCTTTTGGATGATTTCAATATGCATGTTGAGACCGGAAGGAGATACATGTGTGTGGATCCTATAATTAAAACCATAATTTGCATATGAAATAGGAATATATTCATATGGGTTGTGTAGTCTTAATTGAGTTCCATAAATCTTAATGCATGATTGATTGCTTAAATTCATATAGAAATATATTGGGTTAGCAATTAATTATAGAATTACTTGATCTTGGAAGAGGCTAGTAATTAAAATAGGGAAACTCGACTATCAATCATGTGGAATAAATTGGACTAGAATAGATAAGTGATTCGATCCGGAGTTTGCTAAGTGAAATCTAATCCCTATGGCCTTTTTATTATATTTGTCTTTACAACAATTGCATTTTCATTTAATCATTTTTATCTTGCAATCTCAACCACCAACTAATCGATCAGCTAAATAGTATTAAAATTATCAATTTTGGTACTTAGTGATCAATCCTCGTGGGAACGATACTCTACTCACCTCTATATTACTTGTTTACGACAGTGTACACTTGTCTTCTAAATACACCATCCTACACTCGTAACAAGTTTTTGGCGCCGTTGCCAGGGATTGTTGTCATTAATATTAATACCAAGTAATTTTAATACTAATTTGGTCTTTACATTACATTTGTCTTCTTTTTGGTATCTTGTGTTTCTTTTCAGACTTTTTCTTAATGTATGACAAGATCGAAGAAGACTGAATTACAACCTTGTGATTCGGAGATCGAAAGAACTTGGCCAAGAAATCAGAGAATTCAAAAGCAGTCTACTTCAATCAATCCGATGGCAAATCCAGGGGGAGAAACAATAGATACCAAAACACTCTATGACTATGCAACACCAACAATCATGGAGACAACTTCTGGAATCAGAAAACCACCAGTAGCAGCTAATAATTTTAAACTTAAGCCTGCAATTATCCAGATGATGCAAGCAATTCAGTTCGGTAGTTTACTAACAGAAGATCCCAACACATATATAGCCATCTTCCTAGAAATTTGCGATACATTAAAGCTTAATGGTGTTACTGATGACGCCATTAGACTTAGGCTTTTCCCTTTCTCACTCAGGGATAAGGCTAAGAGCTGGCTAGACTCTCTACCAGTTGGAAGCATAACTACATGGGATGCCTTGGTGCAGAAATTTTTGGCATAATACTTTCCTTCAGGGAAAACAGCTAAATTGAAGAATGAAATTACCTCATTTACTCAACATGAATTTGAGAGCCTCTATGAAGCATGGCAAAAATACAAGGAGTTGCTAAGAAAATGTCCTCATCATGGGTTACCAAATTAATGGCAATTGCACTCATTCTATAATGGGATGACGCATACAACCAAAATTCTTATAGATGTTGCAGCTGGAGGATCTTTTATTGGAAAGAGTCTAGAAGATGCTTACAATCTTCTTGAGGAAATGACAGCCAATGCATACCAATGGCCTTCTTAACGTCATGTCTCAAAGAAAGTGCTTGGAGTTGCACGAGCTGGATATCCTTACAACTTTGTCTTCTCAAGTTGCATCTATATCCAAGCAAGTGAAGCAAATGCAATCAGCACTCCTCATGAAACCTATGATCGATATGGATAACCTCATGTGAGCACGCAATGTCAAGAATGACACCCATCCATGCCTTCTCAGTCTGAGCAAGCTCATTATATCAAAAATCAAAGAAATGATCTATTCTTAAACACTTATAATCCAGGTTGTCAGAATCATCTAAACTTTAGTTGGAAGAATAATCAAAATGTATTCAAGATGCAAGAGAACTACCAGTAACAAGCTCTTCAATCACCAAATCCACCACAACGAAAATGAATATAGAAGATGCACTGGCTCAACTAACCATGAATACATCTCAATTCATGGTTAAGACTGACACAACATTCAAAAACCAGGAGGCCTCGATAAAGAACTTGGAGATTCAGATATGCCAAATTGTAAATATGCTGAACTCCAGACAACCAGGTACTCTTCCGAGTGACACTGAAAAAAATCCAAGAGAGCATGTGAAGTGTTAGAGCAAGCTTTTCACCCAAGAGGGGGGTGAATTGGGTGATTATAAAATAATCAGAAATTTAAAATCAATTTATAAAACTTTAAACACAGTAAATAAGAGGAAGAGATATCACCAAGGTTCACACAGATATTTATACTTGTTCGGTCTCAACCACTTGACCTACGTCCAGTCCTCAGAAATCCTTCTGAGTCTTTCACTATATCTTCCAAGATTCAGTGGGTTCTTGGCACCACAGTACAAACAGCAAGTTCCTCTAGACACTCGCTCCCCCTTACACAAGGTAATCTCAAATCCCTACTTAAGGTTTCTCAACCTTAAGTTATCACTATTGGAAATGATTAAGTATGACTGACAAATCTCTCTCACAGAGTATGTAGATAAGAACTGAAGTACAGATGAAGAATTGAAGCACTTGTGAAGATATTGCTTGTAGAGTATTCAGGCGTTTCTCTTCGTTGTTTCATTTTTCGAATGGCTGGACATATATATTAGAGACTTTGATTATCGTTGTAAATTTGTCCGTTGATTCAAAGATGCTTCTGACAAATGTAACAGCATTTGTCTTCCGTTACTTATGAATTTTGCTGCCTCCATGAATAGTTGTCGTTTGAATGGAGAGTTCAGTTACTTATCATGTGCGTGATGGTGGAGTACAGTTGTAACACACTTTGAGAACATTACCGTTAGAAAATATTTGAATCTCAACAGACTAATATGAATAACTGGAAGTGTTTTCTGAAAAACAATAATAAGACCATCAGGAGTGATCTTGTTTTCGCAACTGAGTAGTAAAATAATATACCATATGATTTTGACAGCAATCTGGAGCAATCAGTAATAAAAGAATTTAACTAACAAAATCAGTTGTTCTTCATGGAAGTAATTGCAAATGGATCACAGTGTATGTTGAAAGTGTTTACTGGAGCAATAAATCATTATTGGAGTGAATACAATATCACTGGAAGTGAATTTAAAAACGTTGAAAGCTTCTGACAGTGATTATTGATTTACTAGAAGTGAATATGAAATTTTCATATTCCACTCGAGTGAATTTGGAATCACTGGAAGTGATTTTGTAAATAGTGATTTCTTCTTGCAGTGATTTTGAATTCACTGGAAGTGATTTGGAACTTTTCAAACATCACTTGAGTGATTCAAGATCACTGGAAGTGATTTGGTAAACAGTAAAATATTCTTGTAGTGATTTTCAATTCACTGGAAGTGATTCTGCGAAAATGCAACATCACTCAAGTGATTCAGGATCACTGGAAGTGATTTGGAATTCTTCAGATATCACTCGAGTGATCTGGCATTCACTGGAAGTGATTTTCAAAACAGTGAATTTTTCTTGCAGTGAATTATCAATCACTTGAAGTGATTTGGCGCATCACTCGAGTGATTCAGGATCACTGGAAGTGATTTGGAAATTTTGGCGCATCACTCGAGTGATCTGGACTTCACTGGAAGTGATTTTCAAAACAGTGAATTTTTTTTGCAGTGATTTATCGATCACTGGAAGTGATTATACGCATCACTCGAGTGATTTCCCATATCACTCGAGTGATCTGTTAATTTTCTAAATCACTCGAGTGATTTCAATGATCACTCGAGTGATCTTGCTCAGATCACCAGAATCACTTCTTTTGCTGATATGGAATCCATGAACTTCCAAAACATGATTTGTTATCATCAAAACATGAAATCTAACATGAAGGTCGTTACATTAAGGAGTGGGAAAGAATTGAAAGATCCTATAATTCAACAGAAGAAAGATGAAAAAAAGAAAGAAAGTGAAGAAGAACAGAAGGAGGAAGCACATAATCCTTAAGAGGATGATGTGGTACCAGGAAGAATCAGCTTTCCAGATAATCCTCCTCCATATGTACCACCAGTTCCATATCCTCAGAGACTTGTGAAGGCAAAGCTAGACAAGCAGTTTAAAAAGTTTATGGAGGTTTTCAAAAAGCTACATATCAACATCCCTTTTGCAGATACTCTTGCCCAAATGCCCAACTATGCAAAATTCATAAAGGATATTCATTCAAATAAGCGTAAACTGGAGGAATTCGAGACAGTTGCATTTACTGAGGAGTGCAGTGCTATTCTACAAAAGAAACTACCACCAAAGCTGAAAGATCCAGGAAGCTTTTGCATACCTTGCACCATAGGTCAATGCAACTTTGAAAGAGCACTTTGTGACCTAGGAGCAAGTGTAAATCTCATACCTCTATCCGTCTACAGAAAACTCGGTCTGGGATAGGTGAAGCCTACCACTGTTTCATTACTTTTATCTGATCGATCAATAAAACATTTGAGGGGTGTCTTAGAAGATGTTCTGGTAAAGGTGGATAAACTCATATTCCCAGCTGATTTCATCATACTTGATATGGAAGAAGACCAAGAAATTTCTATCATTCTTGGGAGGCCATTCCTTGCAACTGGGAGAACTTTAATAGATGTGCAACGGGGAAAGTTAACCTTGCGAGCTTAAGATGATCAAGTATCTTTCAACATTTTTAAGGCTTGGTCCTTTTCAAATGAAGGTGACACCTGTTACAGGGTAGATACATTGACCAGCTGCACAAAAGATGTAGTGAATGAAAGCTGTATGGATCAACCATTTGCAATGTGAATGGTAGATGTATCAAAATCTACTAATCCTAAAGTGTACAAAGAATATTAGGAAATAAAAGCATTACATTTTGATTCAAAGTCAGCTGGTGAAAAGATACTTCTCCAACTCAATGAGCTTAAAAAATTCAGACAACAAGCTTATGAAAATGCCAAAGTATACAAAGAGAAGACAAAAATGTGGCAGGATAAAAGAATTTTGAGGAGAGAGTTCACACCGGGACAAAAAGTTCTGATATACAACTCAAGGTTAAAGCTTTTTCATAGAAAGCTGAGATCAAGGTGGTCAGGACCTGTTACTATGGTTTAAACATGGCCATATGGAGTAGTGGAGATTCAAGAGGGTGATCGAAAATTCAAAGTGAACGAGCAAAGGCTGAAAGAGTATAATGACGGTGCACTCAATACTTTGCAAACTGTCATCACTTTTGCGGAAATAATAGGTAAGTCTTAAAATTTAAAAAAATAATGATAATAAAAATTAAAATTAAAATTTAAAAAAAATTAAATTTTTTTATTGATTTGGTCTTTGTCTAGCTAAAGACGTTAAAGAAGGGCGGCTATTTGAGAAGCAACCTAAAATTTCTTTTCCTACTCTTTTATTTTTCTTTCTTACTCACTTAAGCACTCTGCACTGCATACTTAAATCTTAATTCTCATTATTGTCATGGAGGAATTTCTTGTAAATCTCAAGAACATGTTTCCTACTCTTCCCAAAGATGTGTTTAGAAAATCTATAGCTATCAACTTGAAAGAATGAAGACATTCAAGCGTTTAGGCCTTCCTCAGGATGTCCGCTGGATCATCGAAGCTAAGGTACGTTTAATAGGTGAGATTCATGAATCATTTATTAAACATATTCCAGGAATGGGAAGAAGCTCTTACTTCAAAAAGAGAAGAGCTAAAAGAATGCAGGTCTATTCTAGATGTGCAAGGTGGAATTGTGATCAGCGCCGTCGAAGCAAAGGTATGGTTTCGATAAATCGAGAAGATAAAATTCAATTTATAAAGGATGGACTGAGTAAGGAGTTATTGGATGGTATCATTCAAACTCTTGAGACGCATCCTAGTGGTGATGTTCATCGTGTTCTTCTTGATTTATTTGACATATTCAACAAAGAAAAAGAGCACTATCGTCTTAGGAATCTGACGTTAAAAGACCTTGTTTTTCAGTTTATAAGAAAATTGGATGGGAAGCAAATCCTCGATTCATAGAAAGCGTTCAAGCCGTTACTGGACGTAAAACCAGAGGAAGATGTAAGACGCAATCACAACTACTGTACATAATCATGCTTTTGTCTAATTTGTTGTATCTTTTCAGTAACTTTTTGACTTTCGTTATTCCTTTTGTTTAATTTCTTCACTTAACGACTACCGATCATTCGTGTCGGATATTTTTTTAAACTTGTTGGAAAAATGTTTGATTTTCATAATCTTATTGTCGTTGTTTTAGTAGTATAAATATGTATTCTTCCACTTATAAAAACAAAACAAAAATGTCTAAGAGAAAAATAGAGAGCAAGGGTGTCACCCAAAAATGTAGATTTACATCTATTTGCATTTTCGGTAAAACTGACTCAGGAAATGATGGAGAGTTTATACCTGCAGCACAGGAGCTGGGACGTGCATTAGCTGCTAGGAAGATCAATTTTGTATATAGGGGACGACTCCAGGGCCTGAAGTTAAGTATGGATATTCCTGCAACCATTAATGGTAGCAAGGGTTTATGTGCAAGGGTGAAGGAGTTAGAACATCACATCTTCTTCTAAGGGCAAGAGTTAGAGGTTTCAAGCCTACCTGAACGAATGAGATGTATGTTCTACCATGCTGAAGCTTTTATCGCTTTACCCGGTGGTTTAGAAACATTGGATGGGATCTCGAACGTTGCATATTGGGCTAAACTTAACTTTCATAAAAAGCTATTAGGATTGTTAAATGTTAATGATTTTTATGATAACCTGTTGTCTTTTCTTGATCATGCTGTGGAAACAGGATTCATACCCCAAACGATTCATCATTCCATCATTTCTGCACCACCTGCTGATCAACTACTTGATAAACCGCAAACCTATGAACCTACACCAGATCTATTAGTAAAAGAAAAGGGTGGGCAGTCTTCAGACAGCAGTCGGAAGCAGAATCCAGATACCACTCTCCGGTTGTAAACTTTTCTTAATCTTAATGGTTTTACTCTTAGCATTTTAGTTTACTTTATTGTTTGTTTATGTTTTCAAATAAAAAAAATTCTCTAATCTTTAGAAGACATTGAGGACAATGTCTAATTTAGGTTGGGGGAGGAAAAAAAATTCAAAATTTCTCTATTAGATAGTTAGTTAGTAAAATCATTAGATGCATGGGGTGTGAAAAGATGGCAAGGTAAAGAGTTATGTTTAACTCTTGAGACGTATCTTATTAGTTACATTTTTTTATCATAAAAAAAAGAGGTCCGACCTAAAAAAAATCTTGTTTGGGTATTTTTTTTAATGATTTTAAGGAGTATATAAGTTCTAAGCAATGATCAATTAAATTTAGAGATTTCATAGCATGATTGAACAACGGATTGTTAGGATTGGTGATGAACTTTGAGATTGAATGAGCTGAATTTGAAAGTACATAACCGTGAGTTTTTGAGCCTATATGATCAATAATGATTATATTTCTTGTGTGTGATATTCATCTATTGAGTTGTTACTCTAGAACTTGCTTTAAATCTGGTTGAAATTACATGTTACATGCACATTTGAAAATGATAAAGGCATTCATTTTCTTTAGTCATAGCCAAAAAGTCAATCTTACAATTACACCATTAATAAGCCCCTTTGAGCCTGATTGATTATTTCTTTATTGTCAACCCATTAATGTGTTTTAATGATATATCAAGTGCTTTTACTTAGTTCAAAAGACGAATAAAGCATTTGAAATCTTTGTGAAATGGACTTTTGACAAGTGTAGGAGTGTGTATATTATCAACTATAGAATTGCACAAGTAAAAAAAATAAAAAATAAAAAAATAGAAAAAAAAAGAGAGAAGTTAAAAAAAAGAAAAAAAAAGAAAAAGAGGATGTTTAGTTTTTGAATAAAAATTGTGGGTTGCCGTGATAAGTCTATTCATAAGATGACCTATTTTTCAATTGCTCTGTTTATTTCTTAGATGTAACCCTTTATATCACTATTTATATTCCTTTTACTCTAGCCCTATTACAACCTTCAATAAGTCATTTTGATTTGAATTATGCATGTGAATTCGGTAGTGGAGATTGATATTTTTAGCAATCTTATGGTAGTGCAACTTTTTCAGGTGAATTTGAGCTAAACACTTATCCTTAAACGCTTGAGAGATTGGGAGGACGAGTCATAATTATGAATTTGGTTCATTTATTTTCAAATAAAGTTACCAGTTTATACTTTTGTTGATTCAAGAATACTATGATCTCTTTATTCTTTAATTGTGTCCTTGTTTATAGCTTGACACTTTTGATTTTGTTGGAAGCACTTATTAGTCAATCATTCTTGTCCGAGGACGTCCAAGAACTAATTGTGGGGGAATTTGATAAGTAAAATATATGCACATTTATTTTCCCTTATATGAAGTGTTTTGGATGACATTTGAGCTTAATGTAATAAATTTGGGTGTAATTGATAAATAAATAATGATTTGACATAAAATAGAATTTATTGGAAAATACTAAATTTTTACACTGTTTCAGTTTTTAGGCAATATCTAGAGCTCTATATGTCAAATTGGGACGTTCTTTATATGGATAGAAATCTGAGAAAAATTCCTACAACTTTTATGTTGAGGAAGAAACCCAGTTCTATCCTTAAGAGCTCCAAATTTTGCTTAGAAGTTGAGCATGTGATTTTGTCCAGGTTTGACCTTTGTCCACTAATTTGACCATAACTGGAGCTATGAATTTTGAAATGAGGAGCTCTTATATAAGTTTTCAAGATAAGATCCAGATCTACAACTTTCATGAAGACAACAAAGTGAGATTCTAACGTTTTAATTGCCAAACATTAGCTACAATCAAGGAGCAAAGTGGTCACAAAGTCAATATTAGTGACTTAGAGTCAAGATTTTTACCTAACATGTGCAAATTCTTACACCCAATTTATCTATAAATAGAGGAGTGGAAGGCACAAGGAAAGACACCATCTTAGAATTTAATTTCATGCATTTTTGTTGTTCTTGCATACCTTCTATATGGAAGGCTTAGGTAGTCCTCCTTTATGGATGGTATCGGTTGCCTCCTACATGGAAGGTTTTATTACCTCCTCTATGGAAGGCTATATTTTTCTATTTTTATGCATCTTGTAGTTGTATCTTTATATTTTAGAATTTAATAATCATGTTTTCTACAATATTTATGAAGTTTTCAATTTATTTTGGTTTTATTTTTAATTTTGTCATGAGCTAAATTTTCATTTTCCTAGGGTGATGACGTAGCTTACTAATGACGGATTGAATCTTAACTTATTAAATCTAGTTTTAATTTTTCCTTCATGATTGAGTTTTAATTATTTTTTTTAATACTTTCAATTGATTGGCCACCTTTTAGATGATTTCAATATGCATGTTGAGACCGGAAGGAGATACATGTGTGTGGATCCTATAATTAAAACCATAATTTGCATATGAAATAGGAATATATTCATATGGGTTGTGTAGTCTTAATTGAGTTCCATGAATCTTAATGCATGATTGATTGCTTAAATTCATATAGAAATATATTGGGTTAGCAATTAATTATAGAATTACTTGATCTTGGAAGAGGCTAGTAATTAAAATAGGGAAACTCGACTATCAATCATGTGGAATAAATTGGACTAGAATAGATAAGTGATTCGATCCGGAGTTTGCTAAGTGAAATCTAATCCCTATGGCCTTTTTATTATATTTGTCTTTACAACAATTGCATTTTCATTTAATCATTTTTATCTTGCAATCTCAACCACCAACTAATCGATCAGTTAAATAGTATTAAAATTATCAATTTTGGTACTTAGTGATCAATCCTTGTGGAAACGATACTCTACTCACCTCTATATTACTTGTTTACGACAGTGTACACTTGTACTTCTAAATACCCCATCCTACACTCGTAACAACCTTCGTCCGCTGCTTTCTTTTTTAGCACCCAAATATGCCCCCGCTCCTCCACTCGTTCTAGACCTCCTTCTCGTAGCTCTCTCAAACCAACGGCCGCCACTCTCTCCTCTCCAAACTAGCGTCTCCTTTCCTTTCTCGCCAACTGATGATAACGCCCAGACCAGCCGCCTCCCAGCTCCGGTCCCAGCTTCTCTCGAAACTCCATACCTCTTGCGGTGCTGTGTTCTTACTATCTCTCCATGCTTAAGCTCAAACTTGAGAATGGTGAGATGAATCGATGATGATGGAGGTCGCCGGCGTTAATGGAAAATGGAATGGCACCGACGACCTTGGTGGAAGGGATGAAGATTGAAGGTCTCTCAAGGTTCTCCTATGTCCTTTTCTCAGCCACTACTCTTTCTGATTCTTTCCCTCAGCTCTAGAACTGAGAACCCATTCAGCGGCTTCCTTTCTTATTTTCCAGATCCCGCTCTTTTCTCCGTCTCTTCAATCCAATACCTAATGAATCCCTTGGGGCGTTTTAACCAAGGGACTTAAATGAAAATATATAAAACCTTTGAAGAGGGACTAATATGAAAATTTCTGAAATATTTTAGAACTCATTCAAAATTCCTAAAAATGTTTTTTTTTTCTTTTTAAAAACAGTGACTCATTATTATCATTATTATCCTGAATTAAATTATTTCTATTTTATATTAAAACCATAATATTTAAATTAAAATCCCCAAAATGATTCACCAAATTGATTTACTTCTAAAATCTCTTAGAATCTTTTAAAATTTATTAAAATAACTTTCCAAATATCTTTAAAATACACTTTAAATATACTAAAAATAAAGAGTTATCAAACTATCTCTGACAATTTATTTTAACGAGACAAGTATGTCTTGCTCTATTCCAATCCAGTATCTTCGTCTATAAGCCAGCCTCTTTGACCAAAAAGTGGCCTCTTCATTCTCTGCGTTTGAGCTTCAACGAAAAATGGAGGGCGAGATTATCAACGAAAAATCTTATTGCTTTCTCATATAGCCTACCTTGTTCCTCCTTCTAGATCATTCCTCAGACCCTTCCTCGTATTACCAGTCGTCTGTATATATCTGACTTTCTTCAAAGGTCTAAGATTAGGAATGTGAAAGAAGGAAATCGATCTATGGCGACAAACATCAATTTTTATCGGAAAATGAGGCTTCCAAGTTCCAACTCTTTCACTTTTCCTGACTTTAAATTCCAGCCAACCAAACAAGACTTATGACTTTTATTGTGTTTTTCTACATTTCATTCTCAGATCAACTTTCTAGACTACTTCTGAGTTTTGACTTTGGATGATTGTTTAATTTCTTCTACACCGTCCACGTGGGTTTTTGATGATAGATAAACAAGTTAGAAAATACAAATATGATCAATGGCTTGTTGAGCTGATTGATCAATTTCTAATCTTTTGAATATTATAGCTATTTTTTTAAAATTTCAATAATTTTAATACTACAAAATCATGTGTAAGTCTCATTGTTTCTTCTGTAGTTTGACCCGCGAATATATGTTACTCTATATTAATGATCAAAGCATCAAGCTAGACCGAGTTAGTCATTCCTTTTGAATCTATAAAGAACAAAAATTTGATTTTATGAAAAATAAAGTCATCTTGTATCATTATGTTGTTATTTTCATTTTTTATATTTGTAGTCTTGTTATGTTGACAGCTAGACTTATTATAAATTTATATCTTACCATATTGTTATATTAGTATATAATTATTCTTCATTGAATTTTCATCTAATTATCACGTCATCGGTTGGTCTAACAAGTTGAAACTGAAACTTTTCTAATTTGATATTCAGTCTAGCTTTCTAAACAGTGTTCACTGATGCCAGCAAGAAATGGATTTAGTAGAAGAGTCAAGTTAGTCTCTAGCATGACAAATTAATCTTTAAATTTCTGCTGGAAGAAGCACATTTGACAATACCTACTATTGCTTTCAATAAAAGCTTACCAATGCTTCAATAAAAAAAGAAAAAAAAAATCCCTACCTGCCTGTACATGGAATATAAATATATTAAAAATACCAGGCAGACCGGAGCATGTTTTTTTGGGTGAAATCGCTGAAATGCTTTCCTCTACCGAATATTGTTCTATTGTGTTGTGTCTGACCATGGAAAAATAAATGAAAAAAGAAATTTCCACGCACCTCCCAATATAATTGACTCACCATTTTCATTCGATATATGCTCAAATATTTTCCTATTATGCTTCCAATTCAATATTTCCCTCAGCTAACACGCCACTCTCATTCGTCAACCCTCTATTTCGTCATCCCTATATGGACATATACACATATAACATGCGTATCAAAAAAATTTATGCATACATATAATATATAGAACCCTTCGTTCATTCTCTACCTTTGAGGTTTTACGAACAAAAATGGAGGGCGAGATTGTGAACTACATCAACGCATGGCTTCAAGTCATCGTATCTTTGTCTTGTTGCTTTTTCATAGGCAAGCTTATTCCTCCTTCTAGATCCTTCTTCAGACTCTTCCTTTTCTTACCAGTTGTCTCCTTCTTCCTCTATCCTCCTCTTCTTCTTCATCTTGGAGGCATGTAAGCCTTCTTCATTGCCTGGCTCGCTAACTTCAAGCTCTTACTCTTCACCTTCAATAAAGGCCCTCTCTCTCTCTTCCTCGCTTCATCGCTCTCACTTCTCTTCCCATCAAATTCCGCAATCATAATACCAACAGCAGCAGCAGCAGCAACAACCAGAAAGGCCGAAAATCGCCTCTGCCATTAAATCTCTCATTCTTGCTGCTATAATAAGATCTTATGTGTTTAAAGACCATTTTCACCCCAAGTTGTTATTAACTCTCTACAGTGTTCACATATATTTGTTCCATGAGATCATTCTGGCTGGGTTCGCAGCCATGGGTCGAAGACTAGTTGGGGTTGAGCTGGAGCCACAGTTCAATGAGCCTTATCTGTCTTCCTCGCTGCAAGATTTCTGGAGCCGGAGATGGAATTTAATGGTCACCAAAATTTTAAGGCCCACAGTATACGAGCCGACTTACAGTTTGTTTATAGGTATCATGGGCCCTAAATGAGCCTCCCTTCCGGCAATGTTTGCTACATTGTTGGCATTGGGTTTGGTTCATGAGCTGATGTTTTATTATCTGGGCCGAGTGACGCCTACGTGGGAGATAACGTGGTTCTTTATCCTTCATGGGCTCTGTTTAATGGTGGAGATCGGTTTAAAAAACCAGCTTTTCGGCACGGCAATGCGGCTTCCTAGAGTGGTGTCTGGACCTTTGACAGTTGGTTTTGTGTTGGTTACGGCTTTTTGGCTGTTCTACCCTCAACTTCTCCGATGCAACGGAGATCAAAAGGGGCTCCAGGAGTACGCCGCTGTGATTGCATTTGTTCAGAATGTTACTAAGACTCTTAGAGCATCGTGATCCTTAAATGATTGCTGTTTTAGAAATACAAGATTTTGTCAATTGATTTTTATGTTATGCACTCATTTAATAGTTATATTTTTAGTAAAATCTTGAGAAAGGCGCTTGCAGATAGAGCTGAGCAATGGACTGCCCCATTGGTCAGTCCCGCCCATTTATTTCTTAATGAGCATAAGGGTCAAATGCCCATTAAAGTCTATGTTAAGTGGGTTGGGTTAAATTCGTGTGAGTTTGAATGGACATGGGCTGCTCAATAGTGCATTAAAAAAAAATCAATACGTAGTTGCACTCCTACTATATTATTGCCACTAATTTCTTAATGTAAATCACAAAAAACGCTAATAATAAAGCATTGTAACCCTCATAATTCCTTATTGAAACCACAGTTGAAATAACATACACAAAATTATCAACATCAACCTCCTTTAATTTGAAAGGACTTTTAAGTAGCCAATTTTAAATACATATGAGTGCTTCAGCCGTCTTTAAAGATAAGAAACTTCTAAAACTATCTATACTAGAACCTTAATACTAAAGTGGATTTTGAAGCCACTGTAGAGACTAATACAACTAACAAATCATGTACAATTAAATTTATATTTTTATAATTGGAAGCATGCACTTTCTATCACACGAAAAGGTCAAATCTTGGTTCACAATATTCAATTAAATCGGCTTAAAGATATTCAACCACCTTTTATCAACCCTCTAAGTCACAGTCTTACTGGCTGAAAACTTCTTTAATGTGTCATCAATGACAAACAAGAACATTTCAGTTTCAACCTATGTGACTAAAACATTTATAGCATATACATTATCTTCCACTTGTTATAATGCTGACTTAGACTAAGATCCTTTCATTACAGGTAATGAAGCCATCATATAAATCATGCAAAATATCCATAATATGCTTCAACTCGACTTCACGTTGTATCACATAAAAAAAATTGCTTCCAAAGCAACTTTAACTTCACCTTATATATATATTATCTCCCATAATTAATATAGGTTCTTTCGCCTAAATTTACACACACAACTCCCATAATTAATATGGGTTCTTTCTCCTAAATTCACGCGGGCGTGCGTATATGAGAGGGTAAGGGAAGCTCAAGGAAGTGCCCATAGTCCGTCCCATTTAACACACACACACACACGCGTGTATATGGGAGGGTAAGGGCAGTTCAAGGAAGTGTTCGTAGTCCGTCCCATATAATACACAAGCCCGCCCATTTACATCTATCCGTTATGAGCCTTTTTTTAGCAGGACAAAATAGGTAATTTTTCATTGGGCCTAGACGGGCTCATTGGGCTATGGGCAACTTGGCCAGCCCTACTCGCAGCTTTCTTATACTATACTCATGCCATCTCCAATTCTAGTCTCTCATGGCCACACACCTGACTTGACTTGAGCCTTCTTTTGAATCATATTTTAGGCCCAATTCATTGGGTCCAGAGACCCACTATGTCTTGCAAAACAATTTGTTTTTTTAATTCCAATGCGTATACATTATTTATCTTAATCAGTGTAGCCATATACAGTGGTACTATACAAAGTCCATAGTTTTTTTGTTTTTTGCCCCAACAACTCCTAGTTTATATAAAACTTATTAGAGAAATTGATTTTCATCATAAATATAAGATTTACTTAGTATTGATTATTCTTTTTTTTTTATTTATCCTATAATATCCACTCAATAATAATCAAAGATGAGATAGAATTAAAGAATTAAGAAATATGATTATGATGTTTTAAGAAATAGATGACATATTAACTAACTTTCTTAATATAATTAAATTAAGTAAATATATCTTATATTAAGGATACGAGAAAGTACCTACAAGGTATACTATTTTTCAGGCATGAATAACAAACCACGATGAGATTAAGAATTTAACTATATTCAAGATACTCCCTACAGTCCTATTTATAACTAAATTTCTCTCTCATGGAGTTTATCCCTTTTATAAGCAATTTTCACTTTGTGTTTAAAAATGTAAGCTCTTATTTTCTATTTTACCTTTATTAAAATATATATTATTTATAATTAATTATCACATACACCAAAAGTTATATTAGAAAGAAAGATAAATAACTCATTAGGTGAATAAAGTCAACAAAACATTGAGAAAATATATTTTACTATCTTTTATACTTTCTATACATTCTCTCTCTATTTTTATAAATAGGGGTATATATAAAAAAAACATGATATTTTTTATACATTTATTATTTTTAACTATCAGTTCATTTTAACAATAAAAAAAATTATTTATAAATAGGACTACAGTTAACAGAGCCTATTGTGCAAACCAAGAACTGGCATGGCGAAGACATAATAGCAGTAAATGTGTTAGTTGGATGGTAAGGTCGGTCTAGAACAACAATAAACCTTCACTGCAAAATTAAATATTCCTCATTTTCGATGCATATACGTGTCTTGTCCTCTCCAATATTTGTCAACAGATCACACATGGAATAGCCAAGGATAACATGACTCTGTGCCCTATAACCTTCAATATATACATATATATCTGCCCCCAAAACAAATCAAGACCCAAAACTCGAGCGCAGTATAACTTAGCAAGCCAATCAAGAAGGGCTGAACCAAAAACCTTAGTCATATAATGAAGAAACAAGCCATGGTGGTTCAAGCACGTGCGGCGGCGGCGGCGGCGCTGGTGGTTATGGTGATGCTGGTTTCACCGGTGCTGGGTTGCTCACCCAGCGGCAGGGGCTGCAAGGAATGCATTGTGAACCAGATGAAGCAGAGTTGCCCATCCTGCTCGCCAATCCTTCACTGCATGGCTCGTTGCCTGTGGGGTGGCACCTCAAAGTCTGTTTGCATCAAGAAATGTGACTGCAACAATGGCTACCCAACACTCTCTGACTGCAAAAGATGCATGCTCAAGTGCAAGTGTAGCTGTTGAACTAGAAGCCATATATATAAATATATATAGTTCGTTCCAAATTCAGAGCTTTGTTCCATGCATATTCGATGCACAGTCTGTCTTAAAAGAGAAGCGATCCTTCAAATTCACGACAACAATAGCGTCAAACCTTGTATTCACAGTACACACTAAAGATTTTTGGTATACATCGCGTAATCTACACAATATTTCGCTCTAATCTTGCTGTGTTTGATAGTTGAAGGATCTTGCTCTTGTTCGTAGTTTCCAACTCCGTGCGAATGATGTAAAATTCAGCTTGCTTTCTAATTTGGCTCTAAATGTGTACATATGTTTTAAGTATAGCTAGCCACGAACTGTATCGTGTTGTTGCATGGCCATGTTGGTACCAACCCGTAATCGTGCTTCATACTTGAAGGTTGTCATTTGTCATTGTCTATGACATTTTCCCCAATTTTGGCGTTGAACTTGCTGGATCTCGTAGTTGAAGGATCTTGCTCTGGTTCTAAATTTCTTTAGGATTGGTCTTAATAAGAATTTGCTAATTGCTTTCTGTAATATAATTACTATAACTAGTTTCCGTATTTGACTATTTTCAAGTAAAGGTTATCACAAAGCGGTAAGGTGGAGGTAGATATATCGTAGTAGATATAGTTCACAGTAAATGGGAAATTTAGGGTTGATGGAGAAACCTTTCAAGGCATCGAAAACCCAAATTCTGAGCACAAAACCTTTCCATATCTTCACCACCTCTCTCCCTACAAACACTTTCCTCCATATCCGCAATAAAATCATCCCAATTCTTCATGGAGCCATTGCAGCCCCACCAATTGTAGTCATCGACCTTGGATTCACAAATAGAGTCCAATATCTCCTGCAACCCTACAATCCGACGGCTCACCTTTCTCCGAGCCTCCCTCACCGTCGGATCGATCCCAGGAACAGAGTCGAGTCTCAGCAACAGAGCCATCAACGCCTCGTTCATCTTCAGCTTCTCAAGCTCGTTGCTCCGAACGGCGTCCACCGTGTCCTGCCGTTGGATCAAGCGCTGCAGGTGATCAGCCTCAGAATCGACGGCGGCGATTCTTCGATAGAGGGCGCGAATTCTGTGGGAGCGATAGGCGGATTGGATCTTGAGGGCGGCGTCGGGTTGGGAGAGGCGAGGACGGACGGGGACTTGGGTGGAATTGTGGGAATTGTGGGGGGTAGATCGGTCATTGCGGTGGGTGGTGTAGGTGACGGTGGTGGAGGAGTAAGAGGAGAAGAAGGCGGGCTTGCGAGAAGGTTTCATGGCGACGAAGAGTGAAGAAGAGGAAAGAAGAACAGAGTGAGTGAGAGGGGGGGGGGGGGAGAGAGAGAGAGAGTGAGAATGATTTTAAAGATAAATTTGGATTGAATAATTGAAATTGAAAAAGGGAAGAGACCTTTGTGTTGAATAATTGAATCCTGTTGGCGCAGTATACGTTTTGGTGTTGGGTCTTTATGAGAAGTGAGAACCGTCCACTTATACATTACCATAAGTTTTTGAACAGATTGTCCGAGAGCATGCATGCCTACCCACATATACTACTTTTGCTTCATTTTTTTTTTTCCAGATACAAAAGCAAGCCTAAGCTTGTTGAAGGAAGAAATTTAGGGGAACTTTTAAAATATGTAGTCTAAAAGCATATTTGAATTTATGATCGGAGATCTCAAAGACGCTTATGTATATACAACATACTATTGTCTCTTTTTAATTGAAACGTTGCATTGGAAGGTGACTAACGCTTTTTACTCGTCAATTTGATCAGGAAGCAAACTGGATCCATCCAATGAGTCGGTATACATAGAGACTTAATAGCTCGTTTGGCCAAGCTTTTATCAATCGGACTTATATAATAAGCTCGATTTATGTAAATCGAGATAAATCTCCTCCACATATTTATCTCATAGACCGTAAAAGCACCTCGTAAACTATAAAAGCTACCTCGTAAACCGTAAAAACTACTTCATATTCTGAGAATCACGATTTATAAGTACTTATGGAACTTCCATAAGTTAATCTAAATAAGCTAGTGTTACCCCTAATTGCCTCCCAACCTCCCATCATGTCTAATAATAGCTAATAATTTAGCTTCTATTACAAAGCACAACCCCACCGATTTCTGAAACCTCATAATTTATTTCACCAAGTCATTCCTGATAACCCCTCCACAAGCCGCATGACAATTAAAGTAGTACGGCACCATCCACATCAATTTGAGCTGTATCATGAGGTGGAGGAGTCCATAAAACTTTTATACATAATCGTGCAAAAGATATAAATTACTTTTAACTAATTCAACTCACTTAAAACTTTCAACTGTGTATGGATAATTTCATGTTAAAGTCATGGAATGGTTAGGAAAAAATATATTGACCTAAAAAAAAAATTACTATGAAATTGCTTGATTCCAAATTTGGTCCAATCTAAAACACACAGAAGGGAATTCCATTTCCTTAAAACGAAAACGTGTTGGTGAGAGGGGGAAAGACATGAGAGAGGCACTAGGACATTGAACCTCAACATAATTAACATGGCTCGCTGGTAAATTGTGGAAAAATTCCCTATTAAAAATTTATTGAGAAGAATGATCTAATAAATTTTTATTTGTCAAAAGTACTGATACTCTGTAAATTTATATATAGAGAGAGTACCACTGCTTTGATTTATATCATACTCGCTGCTAAACTTTTTAAATGGGATTTTTCCTCAATATTTTTATGCAACAATTATTGGAAGTGAAATCAAGTTATGAGCCATTAGACAATGAAGGAGAAAGGAGTGGCTAGTGGGTACTACCAAAGTCGTGAGTAGATTATTATAAAAGGTTTTTGATTAATTGGCAGGAGTTGCACTAATTTAACTAAACGTAACAGGTTCAATATTTTAAGAATGCAGCATCTAAGGTGGTAGGATCATTCTTGATCTACCCCATGTTCTCAGACCCATACCGGACCTATCGGTCTGGACCGGAAACCAGCAAATCGGCATGTAGACCGGTCCGATCCGGGTCAACTTATTTTATTTTATTTTTTAAAATTTATCGATTTTTTTAAAATTTTATATTAATAAATTTAAAATATTCAATTTTTTACCGGTTTAGTCCTAGTTTAGTTCTGGTTTAATTCCGATATGACACATTGACCCTTAACCCAATACCTAACCAGTTTAGTAACCGATTTAGATTTAATTACCTTGGTTCTACCTTTACCTGATCTAGATTAGTCTGGTAGGTTCATCGTCAATATGTGTTTTGAGAATGCTTTGGATGTAATTCCCGAGGAATTGGCTAGAATATCAAGTGCTCATTGAAGGGGAAAAAAAGAGAGACGAGAGTATATTATAGTTATTAACTTCAGGCTGAAAAATGTTCTAAAATTTCCTTATCCGATAATTTTCCATTTCAGATTGCTTCGTAGCCATTGAACGATCTTGCCATAATGCACCAAATCTAACACTGATGAATCTAAACTTTTTCTTGTAAAATAGGAATACTAGTTTAAAATTTTTTTTTGGCTTTTCATTAACATTTTTGTTTTAAAAAGAAGTATGAAAATTCTGTAATATACGTTTACAATATTTTTAATGTGATTATAAGCTCTCAAGTTGATATCATGGTAACAAGTATCTGTAAAACTACAATATTATTAAAAAAAGTAGATGAAATTTTTTTAAAAAATATTATTTGCATACTGTTGTTATGTCATTTTCTCTCGCATTCAAATAGCTAGACTTTGCATTTACAAAAAAAAAAAAAAAATCTGCATACTTCCACTATAAAAAAAATCAAGTTAATGCAAATACAGCTACAACGATTATGGCATTTACTCATAAAAAATGATCCATCCCCATGAATGAATGGGTTAAGGTGTTGATGTCAAGAGAAAATAGTAGCCTTTCTTCGTTGTGGTGGAGGGACACAAAAACATTTTGGCTCACAACTAACATCGATAGAAGTCAAAAATTCCATTTTAAATTTTTCGTATAAATTTTTATTATATCCATAAAAAATTTCAACCACTTTCAAATTGTCAAGTGTTGTAAAAAAAAAAAAAGAATTTTCAAGTGATAAGTGTTATTGTTGACTCTATCCAAATCTCTGTATCGTTTCAATTTTATTGGATGTCCTCGAAGGGACTTTGACTCTGTCCAACTTATTCATGAAATTAGTTTATTTATTAAATTAGTGACTATTAAAAAAAGTAAGTGAACATGAATAATCGACCAATAATAATTAGCTTCATTTCACAAAAAGGATAAGTTGAGTTTTGTATATTTATTTTGTGTTTGGCCAAGAAGATTTATTGAGTTAGACATTAATTACTCTCTCATCCCACAGATCAGCTTGGTTTTTTGGGATGAAAATAAATCAGCTAATTTTGTTAACAAATCAAATGACCTTAAGCAATTATAAGAAAATAAATTTTGAATGGGTGAGTTTAAGTGGTTAGGCTCAATTGACATTAATCACCTCTCTTTTAGTATTTGTTTAAGTAAAAGGTTGTGAGTTCAACCTTTCATACTTATTATGAGTACATAAGTTTTTTTAATTTTTATATTGGATAAATGATGACAAAAGAAAATTATAAATAAATGAAGTTGAATTTCTGAACACAGTTTATGCCTCATTAAAAAAATTACTAAGCTTTTATTCTAAAAAATTAATAAGCTAGAAGAAAATTATTAAAAATATTAAAGTTTTTTCTGAATAGGTAAGATGGAACTAACTCAGACAAAATGGCCCAAAAATATATAGGACTAAATTGGAATTGCCCGCAAGTTTCACGGAGTGAATAGTGTTTTTATCCAAAAATGTGTAATTGAAACAAAGGAGAGATAATAAGTAGAGAATTACCGGAACATTCATGGACAGCTTCATGATTCCGATTCGCCTCAGAAGCTGTGCAGTGTCCAAAATCTCAGCTGAATTACAAGGCTTTAACCCTAGACGTCCTTCGTTTTTCCTTTCAATAGGCGATTTCCTGCGTATGTTTGATCTCTCTTAGGAAATTTTTGGTTCATAGTGACATAGAAATGTCGATGGACTTGCTATTGAAGCCCTCCTGTGGCGGGTGTGGATCAACCTCGGATCTTTATGGAAGCAACTGCAAGCACATGACTCTATGCTTGAACTGTGGCAAAAACATGGCTGAGAAAAAGGGCAAATGCCACGATTGTGGAGCCACCGTCACTCGCTTGATTCGGGTTGGCTTTGTCTCTCTTTCCCTCAATTTTTTTAATCGCCCTTCGCTTTTGTTATGGCTCAATTGTTGATTTTCCAAATTCCCAAATTTGTTTTCTTCGGCTTTGGCTAGATGCATAGTGATTACTTGTGGTCAGTGTTATCTTCATGGAAGGGAAAGTTTTGGTGGACTTTTGTATTATCTCTATTCTAGAGTCAATGCTTTAATATGGTCAAGTTTTACTTCTGTTTCTAGGATGCAGAGGGCTAATGGCTTTGTAATGTTGACAGGAATATAATGTTCGTGCAAGTTCTAGCAATGACAAAAACTACTTCATCGGAAGGTTTGTTACTGGATTACCTGATTTTTCGAAAAAGAAAAGTGCTGAAAATAAGTGGTCTATACAGAAGGATGGGTTGCAGGGCCGCCAATTGACTGATGCTTTGCGGGTAATGAACCTATTTTTGCGTATGTAGACCACCATGTCCTTGTTTCTAAGTTTTATGATGGATGCATTGCAATTGAGTAAGTCTAGATTTGGCATTATGTTACAATCCATATATAAGATAATGTTATGTACAAGGCTTGAGTTACCAGAGGGACAATTATGTGGTTATACAGGACAGAAAAGGCAACTAGTTGTTTTAAACCAACTGCCTTAGATTTTTGTTTTGATTTTTGATGAATCTACGCAGGAGAAGTACAAGAATAAGCCTTGGCTCTTGGAGGATGAAACAGGCCAGTCGCAGTACCAGGGTCAACTTGAAGGCGCACAATCAGCTACATATTACCTGCTAATGCTGGAAAAGAAGGAATTTGTTGCCATTCCTGCTGGTTCTTGGTATGCTTATTTGTGTTTATAATTGTTTTGTGGAAGATTTTCCCTAACATTTCAGTTTTGATTTATTTAGAAGGATTATTATTAATACTTTTTGAATCTCTGGTCAAAGAATTTGTGCCAATGGATGATATGCATATTTTTCCTTTTAGGTACAACTTTAACAAGGTTGCGCAGTATAAGCAACTGACTTTGGAAGAAGCAGAAGAGAAGATGAAGAATAGAAAGAAAACTGCTGATGGCTATGAAAGATGGATGATGAAAGCTGCAAGTAATGGTCCTGCTGCATTTGGTGAACACGGAAGGTTTGAAGACAAGGAAGGTGGTGGTGGTGGAGGAGGGAGAGGACGAAAAAAATCCAGTGATGAGGATGAAGGTCATGTCTCAGATAAGGGGGAAGAGGATGAGGAAGAGGAGGCAGCGAGGAAAAATAGACTTGGACTTGATAAAAGAGGTGGTGATGACGATGAAGAAGGTCCAAGGGGAGGGGACCATGATCAAGATGATGATGATAGTGAGAAGGGTGGGTATAATCTTGTTTATTCATTCTATTTCTGATGAGTATGGTTGTAATGTTTATTACTGATTTCTAGCAAGTCTCATTCTGAAGTGATCGATTTGCCATGCAATTTCATGCCACAGTCGCAGTTTATTGCTATAGGTTAAATAGCTGTATGTTGTTGCTTTGGCAGAAATGACAATAGAATAAAGTAAGGGTTGGAGACAATAGGAACCGTTTGTTAATCCATTTCCTTCTGGATTCATTGTTGTGAATCACATTACCTCATGGATCTTATAGCTTAGAGAGTGATTGGTGGAATCAAATTGTTCGGGTAAGTTAAATTTGGGGACCCGAGGTTTCACAAAATTTAGGTTTGGAAGCTTTAATTTGGGCATTAGATGGGTATGACAGGCATTATATCTAGGTGAAAACACATGCAGCTTATAAGGACTGCTAAGAGTCTAACAGTTTGTTGATTTTGTAGGCTAAGACTTTATTTGAGGCCTTGATAAATGATTTAGGCCATTGGTGTAATTGGTAAATTTGATCATATTTTGTTCTATTGTGAAATCTTGGCTTCGCATAAACTAAAAAGAACATATGATGTTCATTTATATATATTATAATCCTAATTTGTTCATAATCTTTTGAAATCTTTATGAACACTTGAGCAGAGCTGTCGTTTTATATTTTACGTGCTTATTCTTTTAGATGAATATATTTATACATCTATTATAGGTGATGATTGGGAGCACGAGGAGATTTTCACTGATGATGATGAAGCTGTTGGTAACGATCCAGAGGAAAGAGAAGATTTGGCTCCTGAAGTTCCTGCTCCTCCTGAAATTAAGCAGGTTATTATTATTATTTTTAATTAGACAAGTGAGATTTCGACTGAGAAATTGATGTTCTAATTGTGCAGTTGGTATTTTACATGGTAATTTTGGTACCATGTCTTTAGCTTCATCTATAACTGGATTTTGGGCTTTTCCTCCTCATTCTCCATAAGCTATAATCGCAGAGGATGCAAGTAGTTTCTTAATTGAGAAGAAAGTTATTTACGAAAAGAAAGTGGAAGTTTTTTTTTTTTTTTTTGGTTGGAAAAAATTAGCGATGATACAGACCACTGTTTAATAAGAACTCATCTAAACATGTTTTTGTTGAGCCGTCTATTTAGTGATTCAATTGGAACTTTGGAATCGGGCCAAAAAAATTGTATTTGTGGAAATTGTCCTAGAAGCGTAGACATTGACATAACAAATGTAAATTATCTAATTTCTGTTTGGGGTGTTTTTGTTTGATTTTAGTGCTCAAACTTGTCAGGCATAGGCATCCTCTGATTGCATTTGTGCTTCACAGGAAATTGTCCCACCTAATTTTTCTTTCTTTCTTTCTTTCTTTCTTTCTTTTTGGGTGTTACTGTAGTTTCACAAATACTTTATTTCCTAGTTTCATGGCTCTAAGCTGTCTTATAGATGATATTTACTCAGTTGTTGAAAGTAAAGTCCGTGATCTGCTCCTTGAAGTATGATAGCTCATGACAGCTGTAAAAGTGCTTTCTTAAATAGTGATACTGATTATTGTCCAAAAAGATGAAGATGATTTATTTCTTCCTTATATGTGTTATTTTATGGCTTGTAATTTCAGGATGATGATGAGGAGGATGAAGAGAATGAAGAGGAGGGAGGTTTGAGTAAATCTGGGAAGGAGCTGAAGAAGCTGCTTGGTCGAGCTAATGGGATGAATGAATCTGATGCTGAGGATGACGACGATGACGACGATGTATGGACTGTGTCTTGTTTTCTCTTTCAATTGTTCCTCTTTTTCTTTGATACTTGGGGCAACTAATAATATCATGGGGTAGCAAAGCTTTGTGCACGCAGTGCAATTCCTGTTTAGTTATCAATTGATTTTGCATTTGCTATGAACCTGACTTCTCAGAAAAGAGAAGTGGGCGATTCAATTGATTGGATTTCATTGCGAGTCCCTAAACTCTTGCAAATGATTTTTAACTCAAATGATCTTTATCATTACTTAATGGATCAGTTTGGTTTGTTTAGATGGATGATGAGCTTCCACCTGTGGTCGCTTCGAAGCAGAAGGATGCTCCTAAGGAAGAACCTGCTGACAACAGCCCTTTAAAGCCTGCACCATCTCAACCTGCTCGAGGAACTCCATCAACTTCGAAGACTTCAAAGGGGAAGAGAAAATTAAATGAGGAAACAAAACCATCTGTAGCACCGCCAAAGAAGGTGAAGACAGAAAATGTATGTCATTGCTTGCATGAGCTTGCTTTTGTGGAGCCGTTTACTTTTTCTGTTTTGAGGGAGAGCGTGCTTATTTGATAATTCCTAGAGCTTGGATAACTCTTAAAAAATGTATAATTGATTGAACATGTGTTTGTTGCCTTGATTGTGAAAAGACACAAATGCAAAACTAATAATGGCAGATTCAGAGGCTGCTTTATACTAAATTGGACAAAATTCCCCTAATTATATTCAGGCATTTTCTTATTGATACTCCAAATGCAATATGGCTTCTTTACTTTCTATTAGATGTTTTCTGAAACTTTTAGTTGATATTGAAATTTGAAAGTCCTAATTATCCCATGGAATGAATCAGGAACTAAAATCATCTGTCAAAGATGAAAACGGGCCAGCACCCAAAAGTAATGCACAACCAAAAGGCACACCACCACTGTCATCAAAAGCAGGGTCATCTGCCACCACAGCTTCTGGGCCTGTGAGTGAAGAAGAAATTAGAGCTGTTTTAATGCAGAAGACTCCAGTGACCACACAGGATCTTGTTGCTAAATTTAAGGCTAGATTGAGATCTTCAGAGGTAAGCTCTGCCAAAAGCTTTTGCTTTATCTGTTGTGCCAAGTGACTTGATTTTTCCCGTAATCTATGTTCTTACCTCACTGTCACATTATGTGTTTTTTTTCCTGCCTGTTAACCCATTTTTAATTCATATTTGGTTAAATTTTGATATGCAAAATCTTACAAATGGATTGCTGTTATTTATGAGACTTAATTTATGTGTTATATTTTGTATGGACCAACTTGTTAAGATAATGCTGACCTTCAATAATGTTATGGTCGTTTAGGGAAGGAGTGCCTTGTTTAATTAGATGGACATGTAAATTGTGTTGCAAGTAAGGATAGGAATGAATAATTTGATGTCCTATTGAACATGGTTGAGGCCACCCAAGCATTATAATAATGCCAGTTAAATATATTGTTATGACATGTCAGCATGTCCTGCCACGGTTGAAATTACACCTTGTGTTCCTTTGCTATTTGCAGGATAAACAAGCTTTTGCTGAGATATTGAAGAGAATCTCTAAGATACAGAAGACTAACGGATCTAGTTATGTTATATTGAGAGATAGGTGACCGATTCATTGATTGCGGTGCTAGACGACGCAGCTATATGGGGAGTGTTGGTACTCCCCGAATTCACTTCACTCTTCCCATGTTTCTGTTTGTTTTTCTTACACCGAATACAGAGTAAATGAAAAGAAAGACAGACAATACTGCCTTTGATTGTTTTCCCCACCGTATGGGCACCACCCGTGAAATGCTATATTGTATCTTGTTACTTGTTTTTTTGTTTTTTTTTCAGTTCTGATGATGACCAACTCATCCCTCCCACCCCCAAAATCAGAAAAGGACCAGAAAAGTATAGGGGGTTTTAGTTGTTACTGATGGGGCTCTAGTAAGATATTGCAACAGCCACTGCCTCTTTTGGTTGAAATGTACTAACAGTCATCCTTGGTTCCTATAGTTGTATGCCAAGAATTATCTATGATTTGGTGTTTCTTAAGTCAACAATAAGGCATTTGGTGTCGTTTAATGAGTCTCGGAGGCCTTAGATGCTGCTTTTTAGTTATGTCTCATATCACTTGAGAACAAGTAGGGTCATCCTATATGGATATTCGGCATCACTAACTTAAAGTTGCTGTCTTTTTGCCCCTCAACTTTCAGCTGTCAGATTAGGAATTTCGAACATTATTTTAGTGCGTTGTGCAAGTGTAGAGGCACTTAATCTGATGTATTTTAATGACTGAGGGATGTTCAGAAGTTATCATAGTGTTCCCTTATGCTGGCCGAATTGATTCTTTAGAGATGCTTTACAAGTTTTATATTTTAAAGGATATATATATATATATATATATGAATGAGAAAAATACAAAAAAAAAAAAATCTGAAGTACATAAAAAAATCATATTTAAAGGCCTAAATGGAACTTATTCTGTTGTAATGTATCTAAGGTTCTGAAAATTGGATTGGTCATTGGGGTACTGTATCAAGGGTCAGTGAGTCATATGGAGTCAAAATGGTGAGAAATTAAATATTTTAGACTTATTAATATAAAATTTTAAAAAAATTTAAAAAATAATTTAAAAAATAATAATAAAAAATGCTGGATCGGATCGGTCACCGACCTGGTTTACCGGTTGGTCCGGGTTTTAAAACCTGGAATGAATCAGATTCAGATGGGTCACCTTATAGTAGTTTTGGCTTGAAACAAGTTAGTATGGTAGTTTTGGTATTAATAGAAACATAATTACTTAATTAGGAACTTTACTGATTTCACAAATCACAATCGTATAGAACAGTCAGGAGCATAAACAAATTACCCAAATCTCCCAAGTCCATAATACATGCAACATATTAGATGCCAGAAAGCAATAAATAGTTTACGAGTCTTAATTCTTAAATAACAGAATTAATTTTAAGCACACAGAAACATCATTGAGAGGCAAAACATGAGAATCAAGATGGGAAAAGAAGAGACTCCATTATTATGAGGAGGCGAAGCAGAAGGTGTTGAGGGACCTTCAGCTTCAAGATCTGCAGAAGAGGAAGAAGAAGACAACAAAGAGTTCGTCATGGGCTGAACCTCCACGTGGAGCTTCAGGCCATTGTTGCATCTGTGGGGCTTAGTGCTGAGGAAGTACCTGATCCCTTCTTTCTCCAGCGGGATCGTTTGTAGACCGTCCGTGTACATCTTGATGGGATTGCTTGCATCGCACGATTCATATTCTTCCTTGCTTTTCACCTCCGCTATTGTCCCCTCGGCTGCCGAGTACGAGATCCCTGACCGTCTCAAAAACTTGTGAGTTGTGAGGTTAGGATAGGATAAGTTGAACAGTGGAATGTAAAAATATCCATATACCTTGAGAATTACTTATGGTTTTAAATATAAGATCTATTTAATTTTTTGGAGAGATTAATGAAGTTAAATAAATTATTTTTATATTTATCATTTTTTCTCTAAACTAATTTGTGTGATTTATAAATTGATTATATTTAATGAAATATAACATATAATATGATTAATTTATATATTTAGTTTTTTTTTAATTTTTCCGAACAAATCAACTTAACCTTATATTTTATAAAAGTGGGAGAATAACTTGGGAGTAGTGTAGTACTATTAACATAATACCATATTAAATATTAATACTAGAAGTAGAAATGGCAATTAATGTGACGAATTAAATAAACGAAGTCAAAATTTTGACCAAGTTCAATCATACACTTTAATTTAAAATAAAAAATCAAAACCATTGCTGAAATAGTGAGTCCTCACTAGATTTATCCATTTCTTCACTTGCTTAAGGGCCCGTATGGATTGAAGGGGAGGGGATGGGGAGGAGGGAAGGTTTTTTTAATGATTATTTGTTTGATTTAAGATTGGATGAGATGAAAGATAATATCTAATTTATTATTTTATTTTTATATATTAGTTTATATATATTTATTTATATAAATTATTTAAATTAGTTTATACCTTAATATAAATTATATAATTTATGAAAATTCACTCTTATCAATACAACCATAATTTAGATCTCATTTTCTAACTGCAGAGCATATTATATAGATTAATTTTTTTGTCCAATTGTTATATAAATAAATAAAATTTATAAAAATAAAGTTTTATCCCATCATATGTTCATAACAGATAGAGGAAGGGAGTTCTCCGCCAGGTACAGTGAAAAGAGTCTGGACTCAGTAAGACAAGAACAATGAACAATGGTGAATTTATTTATTTTTACATGGGTATAAATGAAATATTACGAAATACATTAAGGCAAATTGGTTTAAAGTTTGGCTCCCCTAAAAAAAACCAAATTTAAGGGATCAAAATGAAAGGGTTGGGGAAGAGGGGAGGGGCTGATTTTTCCTCCAGCCCTCTTCAAAATTTCTAACCAAATGAGGGGTTCATTTTTCCTCCCTTCTCATTCTCTCCCCTCCAACCAAACAAACCCTAAATCTCCCAAGTGCGATTCTGTTTTTCACTTTTTCTATTTGAGACACCGACACTGAGAAGAGCAAGGCCCAAAAATCACAAAGAGTGCCATACGACAGTCGTTTTAGCGTACAGAAGAGATACTCCCTTCAATTATTAGTATAGTATAAGATGGAGAGTTAAATTTGGTACTCATATAATTTTATGTTTGTCAATTTTTTAATTTATTTTTTTAATATTTTTTAATAATAATTTAAAAAATAGGTAATTAAAAAATTTAATCAGAATGTATGATGCACCAAAATAAATTATACAAAATTTAATTAAATTAGATATATATATCTTATATTAAAAATAAAAAAATATAATAATATAAATAAACACCAAAATAATACAGTAGTATGAATGTATGATGGCCTAATCAGAGTGTTATTCTTACAGATCTCGTCGCCGACGGTGAAGGTTCTGGTGGAGGACCAGGCGGAGAGGTCTGAAGATGAGTCCCATCCGCGGTCTCCTCCAACAACATGGTGTACCTTGGCGGCTCCGACCACCGCGGCGGCGGTGGAGATCAGAAGCACGGAAAAAAGAAATGTTTGGGTCAAGTAAGCCATAGCCATATTCATGGATCTGGAAGTGGAGCAGAACAGAAAGGGAAGGATATAAAGTAGAAGGAAGAAGAGGACGCAAGTAACCGACCGCTACGCGAAGCCAACTTTAGTAGCGCTGGGACGACTGTTAGGTGCTAGTGACTGACATCATTGGCTATTTTTGACGGACAGTTGATTTTGGACTGCACTCCCTTTGCTCCATTTTATAACAGGGTCGTTTAAACAATTCTATTAAAATTAGTTATAGTACTCGTCCGTCGTTTCAAATATAATATATATTTATTTAATTTAATTATATTAAAAAATTGATTGAGTTAGTTAATATAACATGTATTTTCTAAAATACCTTAATTATCTTTCTTGATCCCTTCTTTCTTCTCCTTGATTGTTGTTAAGGGTACAAATAGGGATAAATTAGAAAAAATTGATAAATATATAAACTTAATCTTATATTTAGGACTGAAATCAAACACTCAAAACATGTCTTATATTAAGGATAGGAAAGAGTGATAATAAGAAAAAAAAAGATAAGAAAATACTACTTAAACTTTAAAATCTCACGTCAGTAATTTTTTCTTAAAATAAGTTGCCAATTGTTATTTAATTGTAGTCAATACCTATACTCTGAAGACGACAAGACTGATTGGTATTTTGAAATTAAAGTGATATTTTTTTAGTAATAAAATATATATAAAAAAAAGTGTACTCTCTTATTTATAAGAGGGTAAGTGAAAGGGAAATAGTAGTATCGCTTGAATTACTTGGACTGTATTGTCTCTTTATGGGTAATTGTTATCCTGTAATATTAAAAAAAGGAAATAGTCAAAAAAATAAAAGAAAATGTATGTGAAAAAATAAAGACGATATATAAAATTAGTAAAAATGCACCATATCTTATAAAAAGAATGGACTAATTCAAAAATTTAAATCTTACGAAAAGGACCAAAGCCAGTATTTTGTTTAGTATACATAAAATTATTGCTCTTTCTTACCCTAAAATATATTAATAATATAAGTTATTTCTAATTAATTCATGCGGACCGATAGACAAATACATTAAATTTGTCATAAATTCAAATGATTTTAAATATTCCCTAATTACATAAATTCTAACATCATATTATTATTTTTATCATCCCTCAATTGAATTTCTTCTTGCAATAAATAAATAAATAAATAAAAGTCATCAATTAATTGAATAATAATAATAATAATAAATTTTGAGTAAATTATAAATAGTTCCGTCCTCTTCATTGTCTTGTGTAATATTTACTACTGCCTATCAGAATAAATACCCCATAAATATATAGCATTTGGTTAAATAACATTAGTAACTTTTGAGAATAATGCATAAACAAGTTGATTCCCAAAAACCCATACAAATCAAATTAGATAATCATGCATCACGTATTTATTGGAGAGTTAGAATGCTTTGGTTTGGTTAAGGCTCTATAAATAGATAGCTTTGTATGAGATTTAGAGGTGTTAAAGAGAGTCAAGTCCTCATCTTAAGGAGGAGGGTTAAAATAGATCTCTACCTTATTAGCTATCAAGAAGTCTTGAGATTTTAGCCATTATTTTTTAAAAAAAAAATTCATTATATACATTGATAATCTCTGCAAACAAGATTAATCTATCTTCATTATTATATTGTTTACCACTTTACGTTATGGTCATACTTCGGCGTAAAGTACTCACCCCGTGGAACTCGAGCACTCCATAATTCATGTTTTGATTTTAGAAAACAAATGTTAAAAGCAAGATTATAGAATCTCGCCAACCACGAGATGAATATATATAGTATTATTTTAAATATTAAAAAAAACAAAACAAAGTCACACACACACACATATGATTAAGATACAAAACGTCCGGGTACAATCCATGGAGAAAAATCCTACCGTAGAGAAATTAAATCTTCCTGTAACACACATAGATCAAAAAGAAGAAAAATATCTAAGTAAGGAAGCAATATCCAAGCTAATCCCTCACGGCGTGAAGATTCAGATTCTCGGGAGAAGAGTCGAGTATACTTAGCACCCAACTGTATCTCAATTATATGACATAAGACAATATATATATATATATATATATATATATATATATATATATATATATATATAACCGCCTTTTGTCGTTAAATTAATACCAAATCTCGTAAAACCCTAATATTAAGAAACTGCATCTTCATATATCGTTTTGAATCATAAATTAGAAAGTTGACTCGTTTCTTTTTTCAGAGGCCGGAAGAGAAAGAGGCCTGAGGAAGAGTGTCCACTGCAAGACTGAAACTAAACTCATCCGATCCATCAGCTCCTCTGAAATTTTCTTCCAATGTCAAGTAGAAGGAAGAAGAAGAAGAAGAAGAATCCTCACTTGTTGTATTACAATAATACCCCTGAGATTCCTCTACTTCTGGTGAGTACAATATCACCACGTGAGGAAGCTTAAACCTTACCCTTTCTACCCTTTTCACCTCTTCTTTAACACTCACTACTGATAAACATTCTGACTTCCCTTCTTCTTCTTCATCGTCTTCCTTTTGTTGTTGTTTCCTGTAATTATTACTCATCATCATTGGCCTGTCCAAGCACATGCTGTCTTTAGCTTCGCTTATCAGACGCCTAGGAACTTGTCTCGAAGAAGAAGAAGAAGAAGAAGAAGGGTGAATTTTTCTCCTAGGGGTCTTGAATCCAGCTGAAGAATCCTCTAGAGTCAGTGAATTATCCCTAGACGACGTCGTCAACTCCTTCAGGTTCTTCTTATGGTGGTGTTGCCTTTGCTCGTATCTTCTTGTTTGGCTATGATCTGGTACTGATGATCCACCATTATTTGATACTGCTTCTTCAGATTTGGGTTCTGAAGAGTTCTTGAGACAGCTCATCTTACCACCCATGATTCAGATGATAAAATGTGATCAGACTTATCAGGTGAATTGAGAGGAATATATAATGAAGAAGATTCTGTGACGGCGGAGATATCAATCAATAGGGGAGAATAATTATGTACACATAGGTCTTCACGATCAAAATTACTGCTTGGTTTTTATCAGTAAGAACTGTGATGATGATTGACTTGGGGCTTATCTCAACCTTGTACTTTACTCCATACAATTAAACCTAATTTGATGACAAAGTGATTAATAATACTCTCCATAAGACATATTTAATTCTCTAATTTGATTAGATAAAAAAATTTAGTTAAGTTAGTTAATATGACATATATTTTTTCAAACATCATAGTCATCATCTTCTTTATTCTATCATTTCCTCTCCTCTTTAATTATTGTTGAGGGAACTGAGCATCAAACGGGATAATTTAGGAAAAGATTGACAAATGTAAAAACTATGTCTTATATTTAGAATCAAAATCAACTCCCCAATTATATCCTATATTAAGAACGGGAGGGAGTACTACCTCAAATTCTTTATATATGACCCAGTTAACTAATTTGAAAAGAGTAAGAGTTACATAATCTTTCTGAAATACTTATGTGTACCATTAGGCTATATATCAGTTTATAAGTTATGCATATTAATTTTTTTAAAAAATGATAAATATAAATATTTTTAAATAATTTATTTAATTTTTTTAAACTTTCTAAATTAATCAATTGAATCTAATATTACGATGTAGGAAAACTATTTCAAATCATTTCTTTAGTTAGGACGATGTTAAATTTCGAGGTAAATGTATAGTGCAACTTGGTTTATGATATGCATATAGTATTATTGACAACAAAAGTACAACAAGGACGTTAGTTACTATTCTTAGTGTAATGTAATGTAGAGAGTTGTATTATATTGTGATGTTACTACCTACTAGGACTAGGCACTAATATTAGCTAGTACGCGCTCACAGTTTAATCAGTGGAATATAACCATGACGATAATATCAATGGTACACGAAACTGCAAGATTACAGAATCAATGATCAGCATGAAAATAATGCATACCCATTATTATTGTTAATTCCAAAGAACATTTCCTCCCCGCGCGTCACACAGAGCAGTATTTCCAACATACATTATCTATTCCTCAAGAATTTAATTTTCCACATGTTTAACATTCGTTGGTATTTTTGACCTCATAGATATTATACCATAATCGAACTACAAAACCTCACAAATTTACCAATATCTGGAACATACGTTTAAGTTGATAAAGAAAAACAAATCAAGTATTCAATTTTCTAAAAATCTTTTTATAAACTATATTTATTGTGGTTCTTCGAACATCATGTCTATTGTTAGGCATGCATATTTTTAACTCATCCATGCTTCTAACTCTAGAAAATACAACATATAATTGACAATCTATGAATATATGCTTCAAGAGATATTCTCTAACATGGTAAAATGATTGTCTTTGAATTTGATTGATTGTCATTGTAAAGTTTAGATTGACTATGAATTGTTTTCTCCTCATATGAAACATGGAGATCTTAGTTTGGACTAAAACATAGCTTCTGCAATATAATTACTTTCTAATCATATTGATCCATGTTAACAAAAAAAATTTTCCTTCACGCCATGTTATTGCCATGAAAGGATTGGTTCAATGATAAATAAAAATACCGCCTTTTGGATCGTAGCTTCTTGGGCCTAACTTCATAATTGCAGCAACCTTAAAGAGATTCCTACAAAGCTGTTATAAAAAAGAAGAGGCCTGGTCATTGACTAACATAAATCTTCCACTCTGAACATTGCAATAACATAACAAATGCTTCTGTGTAGAATACAATGAATTTCAAATTATTTTGTTTATCATTATGGGGCTAATAAACACACACATCTATCCCTGTAACAGTATTGATTGATTGTTATAAACACATTGCAATATTACAGTTAAATCTATATCTATGATATCTAAATCTATAAAAGAATGCAACAAATACATCTATGAAACTCTAGTCAAAAGATATATCCCTGAAACTACTTTTGTTTTTTTGCCTATGATATCCAAAAAGTAAAGATCATTGAAGAAACTTGTGTTACTCCTTTTTGCATAATCATGGACACTTTAATGGTTACATATAGAAATACAAAGCTAAGAAACTATTTTCAATGTTTATTCCGAGCCTTGTAAAATACTCTATACTACAATGGTTAAGTGTTTACCACCTTTTGGACATGTCTTCCATGGTTACACACTTCCAAATGATATGGTCTATACTTGGGTGAGCCTACTGTAAATAGATGTGAGCCTACTGTAAATAGATATAGAGCTTTCAGATGTCCATTGCAATTTTTTATCTATAGCAAGCATGAGCTAGCTAATGAGTAGCTTTCACACTTGGAAGTCCACATGGACATAATTATGTTCAGGGTGATTAATGCAACAAATTGAACAATATTTCATGGCTTTTAAAAGAAGGACCAAAGGAAATCCAACAATTGTATTCATCATATCACTTTTAACATAAGAAAATCCATAAATATCCTTACATCCATATAGCCCATACACTGACCTATTATAAGGTAAGATATTCGATAAAGATTCTTACAAACTTGTATTTGATTTTGATGACCCCTTTCTTCATTGAAAACCTATTCCATTCTAATCAGGAATAAATAGACGCCCGAAAAGAAAAAAGAAAAAGAAATTAAATAAGGTAAAATTTATTAATGAGAAGAGAATAGAAGTACAAAAACTGAAAACAAATAAATCCATCCCAAAACAAAGAAACGAAAAATACAAATATTGGCTCAAGGTAGCACTCCCGTGTCTGAAGGTAACCTTTAAGAAGTTAAAAAAAAAAAGACTATGAACCTATATATAATGATTTATGATACAATCAATCCTTTTGGAATTGACACAAGGAAGGTTGTAGTTCATTAGTACAGCCATTTTTAATGCCAAAAGGGAAAATGACTATGAAAGGGAAATCTATGACAAATGGAGCGCTATGAATTAATTACGCTAAATGGTGTCAAAGGTGATAGATACATAGCAAAACAAAGTCAAAAACGCTTTCCCTCCTATAGGGTTCTTTTCCTCTGTTAGGGTTTCTCTCCCTTCGATAGGGTTTTTTCCCTCTGATTGGAGGAGCGGCCGGCAAGATGAAGCCGAAAGCTGATGGAGTGTCAACTTCCTCTCCTTGTTTATAGGGTTTTCTCTCCCCTCCAAGTGGAGTTTATTGGTAGATTTTCATTGTTGTGGCTGGTGGATGCTCTGGTTGATCTCTAGTCCAGTGACAGTAATGCGTAGAATCGGAGGGCGGATGGGCATGAGGAGGGGGTCATACCTCAAACCCCTTTGACGACATCCGTCGAAGACCTCCGATGGGTGCCCCCATGGCCTTCGAGATGGATGGGTGTTTTGAATCGACGGCTCTCTCCCTCGTCTAGTGCACATATGTTATCGATTGAAGATTTGAGGGTTGAGAGGAAAGCTTTTCTGGCAATTGGGGGCAAATCTGCGGCAAGATGTGGCGTGCGTTGTATAGGAGCAGAAAGAAGATGCAAGTTAAAGCCATGGAGTCAGATGGCCTCTCTGTCGGTGGACTCAGGTGATGAAGAATCTGTTGGGATTCGTACACGCAGCGGAAAAATTAACCGTTTAAAAACCTCGAATCACAATCACGGATCTATCAAAGACGTCTAAATCGAGTAGTTAGAATAGTACCTTTATGTTTTTCGTGCTTTCGATCTCTAGGAGTCAACACCTCTGGTCGCCTCCCTCTATCGGTATCCACACGAACAAGACCCAATGCGGCAGCGTGCTAGCGCCTCCAAGATGCCTCTCTAGGGTTTCTCGCGGCTCTCCAAGTTCTCCGTACAGCCTAGGGTTCTCTAGCCCTTCGAATTTTCTATCTGATGTAGGCTGTATTGGAATCTCAAAATTAATCTGAAATTCAAATTAAATCAAATAAATATGACTTGATTAAATCTGTCAAACAGATTTAATTTATCATATTCATTTAATCTAATTAAAGAGCCAATAGATTTAATTTATCTTTATAAATTAAATCTAAGATATGATATCTGTATTAGTTTTAATTATTTAATTTATCAAATAAACTAAATATAAAACTAACATCTTATAATAATATTATAATCTATATATATTATTATTATTATTTGAATTTATATATTTATATATATATATATATATATATATATATATATATATATATAATTCATCCACCCTAGGTCAAATATTGTATTCATTGAATCTTAGACACATCTTAGATTCAATGAATCTGGACATCATAGCTCGTGTTGGGCTATTCTTGTGTGCGACCCTATAGGCCCACATGAAGTTGGCAGTGGGCCAAAAACTATTCTAGCCCACAAGTCACAAGCGGCCTCTAGCAAGACATTGCGACTACCCAATTCACATGAGGATTGATGATACGATGCAACCTTTTATACAACCATGTCACGTCCCTTTTTGTCACACGATATTTTGGTCAAGGATGAGGCATGAACAACGTCATCCTCCTGTTCCTGACCATCACTTTCCCGATTCCTGAGTAGCCTGAAATTAGAAATGGAAACTCCTTCCCATTACAGTATGGCCATACATTTCTCAGACTCACTCATCGAGGGGCCCAGTAATATCTCTCACTAATGTGAGGGACAAATTCCATCTTGACCACTCACATTCCTCTTCATGAAAACTCATAAGCCCGATTGTAGCCTTTATCATCACCCGGTCAAAGGTGACTTTTGACTAGGTCAAAACTTAGCAAGTTTCATACAGGAATCTATGATTATCTCAGGTCAGAGGGCACTGTGACATGATTATATGTATGAGATAAGCTTATGACTTAATCCATGCAACTTTCTCATAGCGGGTCGGTCCAGCACCTTATACTCCTACAAGTGCCTAAGACTTTGATTTGTATCTCTATACCTCATCAAAGTCATACTGGTCTTATTTCATCTTTGCTCCCGCATAGATAATTGACCAGGGACATTTAGGATAATTTGTATAGTTCATTCAAGGATACAATTATCATAATAAACATGCAAATGATATGATAACAATAAGGAGAAATTCTTAAATAACAATAATGTTTAAGGTACAATAAATTATGCCCTAAGGGCCAATCGAATCAATGGACCAGTGTGAGTGAGGGCTCTTCAGTCGACGTGAGGGAACCAAAGGTATTGGAACAAATGTGGTTAGAGGTATTAATTTGGGGGTCTTTAGAGCCTGAGGGTAGTGGCATGCTAAAGGTTTGATCTTTTCCCATTGATATTTATTGGGTTTGAGAATTGCTATAAGTAGGATAACCTCTTTAGTTGTTGGATTCTCTATGTTTAGTTCTGAGGATTATTTAGAAGAATTGACATCTGATGTGGTTGGATTAATATTATATGATTGGGTGGTTTATTATCTATTTTCAATGGTCTGTGTGTATTATAAATTAATATGCCTTACCCAATCTGTCTTTGCCTTGATTGATCTGGTGTGAAAGGATTACTGGTGGAAAAGAGTTGGATTGACTACTCTAAGCCCCAAAACTAGAGTAGTTCTTCAAAGACCTTCAAGAATTAGTTATGTTAGGATGAAGGTTGTTGTATGTGGTAGGGAGGTCATGAATTTGGTGGGTCTTCTATCCAAGGAATGTGCAATTGTTAGACAATTGTAAAATATTATTCTGGGCCTGTTCAGTATACCTGTAAGCATCGTTCATTTGTTGCTTAATATGTGCATGTTCAGTGTGGTAATCAACACTGTTCATTATAAGACTCAATATGACATTACTGCTCATCCTCAGTCTGGAGTTGGGTTTCCTTTTCCTATTGTCTCTTAGATTGTGCGTTCTCTGATATTATGTTGAATGTTTCTCTCCTTGAGTATATTTTTGTGTTAAGGAATTTGGCTAGGAACCTCTTTTACAGGTGTGTTCCCATGGAAGTTGATTTGGTTGTCGAGAGGATTGCCAAAGCTTCATTAGCAAGGCCTTGCTCCTATGTTCGGGCATTTCAACCTTCGTCCCAGGAGCAAGCTCATATATCGAATGGTGTGGATGATGCTTTAGCTCTAGTAGTACGTTCTTATTGTATTAAAGAACTCTTATATATTTTCTTCTCTATTTTGTTAGCTAGGTTTTGGGGTTTACTCTTCCCATTTAGCGTGGTTGTTGTAATTTTAATGATGTGACATTGTATCTTTACTGCACTTAATTCTATTAGTTTGGTTGTTGGCAAAAAAAAATAAATAAATAAAAGCAAACCAAAATCAAATGCAAAGAATAGTATACTAAAATGAACAGAGCGAAAGAGATATTGCTTTCATTCTCTCTCTCATTGGGACCTCGATTCCTCTTTTTTTACCTTTCGTAGAGATATTGCTTGATCTGTTCCAATCAATATATAACAATGACAATCACAGTTCGAGCCAACAGTCAGTGAAACCCACTGACATGACCCTTGTTGCGGCCCCTAAAACCACTAAAGCAAGGCCGTTGGAGGCGTCAGCATCAATCTCTGTTGGTGCCTCCTCTAGTGTTGCCCTTGAATAGTATGTAATATGAATCTGCCAAAAAAATGGCACAACATATAAAGAGAAAACAATATGAAGAAAAAGGGAAATAGTGTGAATCGGAGAAGATGGGATAAGGGAGGAAGTTCCTGAATACATACAGAAATTCTTTTTCAAACAACCCAAAACCTACGTTCTTCATCGGTTACAACCTCGCTAGTTCCTCTCTACCATTGCATCCACACTTGAAAAAAGCTCATCTCTAGTTTATCTCATCACTGCCTCTCCATCGTCATCACCAGCATCGTAGTTTGAAACCACCTAACATGTCACGGGGACATGATGTCTGCAAAGTTTTGTAGACCAAAACCATGTCCTGTTCAATATTAACAAAGGCAGAGCAAAACACGTTAGTAAGGGAACTAGTTCAAATTTATTAAGGTAAGAGACATGAAAATGTAAAATTAACATTAAATAGGTGAAATAACAAAAATATTTATTTCGACGTGACGAAACAATGGTAGAGTTAAGGAATAGCAACAATATAAGATAAGAAAGACTCCGATATCACAGGGAGAGTACTGGTAGTAATCGACTTTGCTCTGTTAAATGCAATGAAACAGCCTGCCCGTCGTTGCATAAGGATCGTAATATTATCTCCTGCTCCTGCCCCTAAAAAAAGGAAACATGTTGTCATAATGTTGCTCACCAAGGAGCGGACTTAACTACAAAGCAGTATATATGCTAACCTCCTAGAGCTTAAGTCTGGTCTCTCCGACGGCCAAAAGATACGTCCGCATATACGGCTAGAAGCCATTATGTCTATGAGGTTCTGCCGTAAAGGTTGATCAATGGGATATGAAGGACATATTATGGAGGGAGATGGGAACGACCAATCGGTGTGAAGTAGATATTTTATTAGATACGGGAGGTTGTCATTTGATTTGATAACGCTGGCATTGTTTAATAACGCGTTTGATCTTTCAATATATATATATATATATGAAACATATTTTAAGTGCTTCATGATGTAGTTATATTTTATGTATCATAAGAAAAATGAGATAGGAAATTATACATGTATGCAAAATGATCGTGATTTTTTGAGTTATGCAATGATCATATATACTGAAGCTATAAGAGAAATTATCTTTTTCTATAATTGCAAATTATTAATTAGAATCTCAAAAGTTTTGATGTTATTGGTGGATTTGGGTACTGGCACCTCTTGTTCTAGTAGTGAGTTTAGAAAATAGTGGATGAAAATGTTAGGAATAATATTATATCTTCAAGCTAAGCAGGAGATATAAAATAGAAATATATATAAAAGTGGTAGGTTTGATGTTTAGTACTATAAAACATATAAAAAAAATCTTTATTGTCAAGTTGTTATTTGTCACACTGTTTAGAGAACCGGACCGGACCAGTCGGATCGTCAGCTGGTCACTAAGGCAGGCCGGTTATATACGTTGGACCGTTTTTCTGAGGAAGCCATTTTGGACTGTTGTTTAACCGTTTTTGAGCTGGAAACCGGACCGTTTTTTAAAAACCGTCCGATCCAATAAAAAATACGAAAAAAAAATTTTGCTGCTGATTTTTTTAAAAAAATTTGATGCTGTAAAAAAAATTTAAAAAAATGACATAGAAATTTTAGACATATTACTTTATTTATATTATATGTTACTAATTTTAATAATTTGGTTTATTACAAACTATTTTATAAAGATACTTTTAAAGAAAAAACCAATGAGATTCATCCTCAAGCTAAGGATAAAATTGGAAGCATTGAAATTAGAATTGAATGTCTTGATTTTAGATCATTTCATCAAGAAGATGATAACATTTACAACTTTAGTCCTATTTATAAGTCAATTTTAACTAAATCTTGTTGTTCCCGAGTACTTATAAAGTAGAAAATTCAATAAGAATCTGTATAACTAAGATGGCGTAATTTATAAACACAGAACAATTATGTATACTGTATAAGAACTTACAAGACTGCCGAAAATAATAATAATAATGAACTTTAGAAAAATCCGAGCCCAACGTACGTTGTCTCCTTAAGACAATTTGTTCCCTCTATACGGATGCCCAAGGTTCTCGAACAATTGTCTCCCAGGATAGAACGGATTGCGTCTTCAGGATGATGGCACTATCAGTCTGAAGCCCGGACGAACACAATGATATTGCTTAAAGAACCGCACAGGTAGAGATGATTGCAGAATGCACTATGCAGTATATGAGAAGAGAGGAGTGTTTCGAGATTGAGAGTGATTTTTCCTGTCACTAGCACGTCCTATTTATAGTTGAAGGAAATTGATCAGATGGACTTGTCTCTTGAGGCGAACCAGTGCGTCGTGCGAATAGACATACCGGAACGAAGTGAAAAGAAGCGAATGGTGACTCTTTGTTGGCGAACCGGTGTGTCGTACGAACAGACACATCAGAACATAGCAACCGGACGCTCCAGAAGACGCACCATACGCTGGTTCGGTCATTCGGTCACACACATTCGCACTATTTGGGAAATCACGAAGGGTTAAGAAGGAATTAAACACGATTATTCGGACAAATTAAAAAATAATTTAATAAAAAATTATTTTTAAATCTCACACACGCGCGACCGAACCGAACCGAACCGAGCCGGCCGGACGGACGGCGGCGGCGCGCGCGTGTGTGGTGGACCAAGGTTCATGTATGTCCTCACTCCTCCACAAAAGTGGATTGGCCCAAGGGCCCATTTTAGAGGTGAGAATTTGAGCCTTATATACACTCTTAATTCTCTTCATTTGTCCAATGTGGGACTTTTATCCACACACTATTTTCTCCTTCCTTTTCCCTCTTTTCTTCCAACCTACTTCTTATTCATAACTCATGGAATTATTGTTTCTAAATTCCAACAAATCTCACATACCAATGCGATATAGTTAACTCAATGATTATGAGATAAATTTATAATTATGCCCTCATTTATAAATGAGTACTTTTTAACTCTTTTTTCTCTATCTATCTTTAAATTATTTCTTCACTTGTACAATAAATAGGGGTAAAATTGTCATAATCTTATTTATTACATTGAAACTAAACTTTTAAATAGAACCAAATTTTTTGATAAAAAATGACTTATAAATAGGATCAGAGTGGTATAATCTAAATGCATTTCAAGAAACTTATGCTTAAATCAATCAAGCGCTATCAATATTTGACAAGTCATAAAATTATTATTGTTAGTATATTTTGCTAGGTTGATGATTGACTTAATGTTCTTATTTAAATGGTATTTTGTGACTTTATTAACTTCTTTATGAAATTAGACTAAAGATTAATTAATATACATACATACATACATACATATATATAATTTTTAAATTTAATTATTACATCACCGGTCCGACCGAACCGTTCGACCGTTTCAACCGATTGAACCATGACCCGCTTATCTTTCCGGCTCGACGTCCGGTCCGACTTTTAAAACATTGATTTGTCGTTATGGACCACCACAACAATTCATATGGAAAACAATATAATATGATTCATATATAACTCATAACTTCTCTCGGCCAACAAGAAATTATGCTTAAAAAAATTTGAGCATGTGCATCAAGAAGCAATTCATAAAATCTCTTGCTTACAAATTGCCCTTAGGAATATCATATGACAGGATATATTTTTAATGCTTTAAGATAGCCTACAAGTCACTGCTCTTTTAGCTCAAGCTTCTCTTCTTTTTTATGCTTATTAATTTAAATAATCGTCCTATTTATTTTGCAGTTTGTAAACCTTTAATTATATATTTATATCATTTTATCTTTTTATAAAAAAAAATCTCATTGTTCGGTGTATATATTTTTTAATAAAGGACAAAATTATATTCATAACATCAACCAATTTTACCGTGCATCTAGAGAAAGCAAACTGTAAAAAAAGGAAATTCCTTAATCAAGTACAAAATGTCCTGAAACCCTACATTGATGTGATCTGATTAGGGAGTGAATGTTCTATTTAAGCACTGGATCTGCAGCTTGTTATTGTCGAAAAAGAGCTGCATATAACATGTTTACTAACCCTCAGCATAAAAGTTATGAGGCATTTATAATAAAAGAAGGGATCGATATAATAGCTAGCTAGGGTCAGTTTTCCTCTAAATAAATTGATGCACTATTGAGTCTTTCGAACATAATTTAGAATATATATATCAGTCTCTATCTTTATAATTCCCAATCAATTTATACATAATGATCAGACTGAAACATATGAAAAATCAAATTTGCGGTGAAATGTGTTTGTAGTGACATCTGAAGCCTAGAGTACCACAAAACTTCTATATGGTTGAGGTTAATGACCAAGTCAACCCAAAATTTGGATTCACAGCAGTGAATAAGATCTGTCGCCATTGGAGTACATCTGAACAAGTTTGAAACTGTGGGGAGAGGAGAACAAAGAGAAAGTATTGACCGTGGTAAGAAAATATATATGCTTATAGATGATGACGGAAGCGAGGCATAGCGATGGTAAGAAAGTATTTTTTTTAAGTGGATTCAGTAGCTTAAAATACTTTATAGTGCACTCAGTATCTAAAGTATTTTTTTAGTGCACCTAATACCTTAAAGTATTTTTTTTGTACGTCCAGTATCATAATTTTTCTTTTTCGGTATCCAATACTCTAAAGTATATTTTTTGAAGAATTACATTCAGGTCCTGCCCAAAAGAAAAAAATAAAAAATTGGTCTCTTGGAATTATCAATCACGCCTCTAAATTTGTCAATTCACGCCCATAAAGTTGTCAATATGACCATTTTTTATTTTTTTTCTTTTGAACAGAACCTAAATATAATTCTCCCTATATTTTTTAGATGTATCCAGTAATCTGAATTATTTTTTCTGGTTTGTCTACAAGTGAGTGCGCGGAGGCATGACAGAGACCTTCATGCAATATTACAGAGAAATAAATAATGTGGTGCTCCCTCTCCCTCCCTCCTACTCTCTCTCTCATCCGCAACACCTTTCTAATATTTTTTCAGTCTTAAATATAAAATTTAGTTTATTTTTTTAGAAAAATTAGGGAAGCTAAATATATTACTTAATTATAATATATGTTGTGTATCATTAGATTATATATCAGTTTAATTTATAAGTCAGACTAATTAGTTGGGACGAAAAACGATAGATATAAATACTTTAAAATAATTTATTTAACTTTATTAATTTTTTTTAAAAAAATCAACTAACTCTTATATTTAAAATCAAAGACACTGTATAATCAAGATTTTATCAAGTCTCTCCCCCATACGCACGGAAGGGGTGAGAGATGAGGAACATAGTGATGGAAATTAAAACTTTTCTAAAAAGTAGAGTTGGGAATTAGGGCTGGCACGGTCCTACAAGGCCGGTCTTAGAAGGGCCCCGGCCTAAAAGGGTCGGCCCTACAGGGCTCGAGATAAGAAAAATTACTCTTTTTCAAAGTCCAGCTCAAGAGCATGAGGGCCAGGGCCGGCCCGTAGGGCCAAAAGCTATTTTCACAAAATTTAACTACACATCTACACGCCTCATGTAATAAAATAAATACAGCTACTAATTCATAATCAAAGTTAAAAAAATAATATCCATAAATAACTCATAGTCTCGTACAAAGTATAAGATGACAAGAAGCTAAACACTTTAAGCAATATGAGTATAATGACTATCATTTTCATATTATTCGTCACTATCATCAATTTTAAGGAAATTCAATTGTGCTTCATTTTGAGTAGTAGGGTTTGCTTGAGGGGTAAAAATATCAAGAATTTCTTCTCCTACGTCATAAATACATAGATAATCTTTATATGTAACAAATAATAAACCAAAATGATAAATAACTCTATAACAAATATAAAATACAAATAAATTAGTAAATTACCATCATATGTGAAACTTTGGAGTAAATAAGAAATATCTAATGTATTTTTCTTATAAAATAAGAAATATATTTTATAAATTTTTAATTTTTAGGATTCTTAATACAAAATATTCGTATGAAATTTAATTCTAAAAAAGATAATAACAACTAAATATTTGCAACATCATCAACAAAACATAAAAAATCAATAATATTATTATCATATAAATAATTTTAAAAATAAAAAATATATATAAGGGCCTAAAGGGCCGGCCCTTTTAGGCCTTGCTTTCAGTTTTGAGGCTAAAATCTTAAGCCCGGCCCTTATAAATTCAGAGCCTAAAAGGGCCGGCGCGACGGGCTCCGCCCGTTTTCCTGGCTCTACTAAAAAGTATCTTAGAAAAGTAATAAGAATACAAATACACATTCCCCCATACAGTGAGAAAAATAATATTTATGTCAATGTATATATATATATATATATATATATATATATATATAGGAGAATGCCAAAAAAATATCATTTAAACTTAAAAATTCCGTTAACAAGTTCGGTAATGGGATTAACAAGAATGATAATGCAATTAACAAATCATTTTATTGTTAAATCACCTATTTGAGATTTTGAAGTTTAAATGGTATTTTTTTAGAATTCTCCATATATATATATATATATATATGGGATTTACTGTTGGGAGGAGTAAAAAGAAGTGTGAACACCTATATGATATGTATTCCTCACAGTGCAATAAGTTAATTAATTAGCTTGCGTATCTATAATGAATTTTGTGTTCATGTTTCACAGTAAATATAAATTAAAATACTGTTTTAGGGAATATTTCTGTATTCAGGCCATATAAAACACAACAAATATGGAATTGTTGGGAATATTAATTGAGGAGAGAAGGAGAAAGAAGAGAAGGGTTGATCATGTGGCTGTTGACCTAGACAAAACAAAGGGGATATTCGGCATATGAGTAACAAATAATCCCTCCGGTCCTAAATATTTTTTTTAGAGATTAAATAAACTAATTAAATTATTTTAGAGTATTTTTATTTTTATTTTTTTCTTCAAACTAATTAGTTTGTCTAATAAATTGATATATAATCTAAAGATATACAGCATAGATTAAGTAACTTATTTAACTTATTTAATATTTTCCAAAAAAAAAGGTCAACTATAGCTTATATTTAAGATGAAAGGAAGTATGCGGTGTCTGCTTCAACGGTGAGGATCCCATCTCCGAAAGCTTCAAAATTCTCAAGAAACTCAGTCGCCCCTTTTCATGTTGGACAAAGTTCTTGCTCATCATCATGTGATGAACATCCATGGGATCACAGGTTACAAGGTAGCTCATTCGAGTAAGCCAAGGTCCGATGAAGCTGCCAGTATCTGATTATACATGGTTGTTTAAGAAGCTCAATTTGCAGTGTCAACGGAACATAAGGCTGAGAGAGACTCGGGACAGGTTTGAGGATGTGAGGCTTCTGAGATGAAAATATCCATGGAAAACATTAAGGCTTTCATCTTGGTAATTAAGTAGAGTAAGTTTAATTATATTCCAAAGACTTTTAATTTGATCCCATGTAGTATATATATACATTGAAACATATGAAAACTCAAATTTGAGGTGGTTATTGAGTTTAGAATTAGGACCCATCAACCTGGTGGCGTAATAATCATAGAGTGACCCTTAGATCATTTCTCCTTTTTTTATATAGGTTCGACCCGTCCTGTTGTAATCCAAAACAAAAAAAGAATTAGGACCCATGAACTCAATGCCACGTGTGAAAAATGTCAGGTGGTGACATCTAAACTCTAAATTGCCACAAACTCTATATATGGTTGAGGGAACCATGGAAGAATCTCTTATATATCATGAAGACCCCACTCTATATATGGTGACATCTTCACACTTCACCCATTCACATCCCTACCATTCATAATTTTATATAAATTAAATATTAAATATGTGTAGCCTTTTCAATAACCCTAAAACACTCTTCGCCTCATTCTTTGTATAATATCACATACACAATATACAATATACATTATGATTAAGGATTAAGAATAGGAGGGAGTATATACGTAGCAACTTAGTTGGGAAGGTCTACCCTTTACCTTTAATACCCCATGAGAAATAATAATTAATGTCTTGTCCACAGGTCTGCTGTTTGCACTAAAAAAAATCATTTAATTTCCACATGTATGTTTTCTCTTTTTTAAGAAAAATGTATCTCATATTTATGTATTAAGCCGAGTCTAATATTAAAAACGCGAATATTAGGTTAAGATTTATAAAGATAGCATATTATTAATTAATGTGACAATCATATATATATCATTGTTATGGCAATGTTTGTTTAATAATAATAGTAAGGACTTTGACCACCAACACCATTGTTTTAATTGGGAATTAATTCCTTTATTAAAAACTACAGGGATCTTGATTTAAGTTGACCAAAACTTCAGAGACCAAGAACTAGTATAATATTACAACAAAGTTCTCATTATGCGTGAGAGAAGATATACTTGATCTTATACAATCTAAATCATTTTTAGAAATCTTGGATGTACTGGATCTTACTTGATATCCTCATTCTTGTGTATTAAATTATTATGTGTGTTTGGTATTGATTTTTATCTTAATTTTAGTTTACAAAAGTCAATCGAAATAGAAGTTACTTTTACTAATATTAGATCCACAGAAACAGCCATAACTCAACCATATAGACATGATGACACTTTAAGCATGGTCGTAAAAGTATTCTTGACTACCTTCTATAGCAGGACTTTAACTTTATACACATACAATTAGATGTACGCCCCCTTATAATCGGATAAAGTTTATTGTTATATATATATTATCAGATGTTTAGTTCTCGTGTTGGAAAAAAAAAAGATGTTTAGTTCTCGTAATTATATTGAGTTGCTGCTATATAAATTAAACTATTTGGGATTTTGTTGCCCACTTGACATACTAAGGTTCTATTTGTGAGGGAAGGGAAAGGTTAATTTGTTGAAAAAAATATTTATTCGTTAGGAAATTGTTTATATTGAGAAATATACAATTATAACTATACGCTTCAAAAAAAAAAAATTTCCTGATATTCCCATACACTTCACAACAGGGTAAGCTTCTTAGCCTATTTGTTGACAAGTCATTTCGTATCTCCTTTAATTTGTTGAAAAAACGTCTGATGTATGAATAAAAATAAAATATTTAGTTAGAGAATGAAATATGTTCTGCCAACGTGTCAGATCAGAGTAGTATTAAGTTTAGAATTAGGACCCCATGATCTGCCAACTTATTCCTTATTCCATTAGGTTTCCGGGAGTTTTTCTCAGAAAAAGGCTGGCGGGTGAAGCCATCACTACTTCCAAAAAAAAAAAAATTTGATACAAGTGACGTCTAATTTTATGAATAATATGATACTTATAAAGCGGTATAACTTTCATCATCTATTAGAAATAGAAAAAGTTTTGATGGTTCTTGAAGTTATAAAAACGTCATAGCTTATTTTTATTTTTTTAAAATAATTTTATATGACGCTTTTTTAAGAAAGTGTTATAGGAAGTATGACACTCTTTACAACGCTTATTTTTTATTGCACTTCTCTAAAGAATTGTCATAGGAATTTTTTTAAAAAATAATTTTACGTAATTTTTTCTTTTCCTAATAAACTCTGTATTTTACAGTACAAATTCAAAATAAAATGAACAAAACTAAACTAAACCAGAATGAAATAACTCCCAAAAAAATAACTACATTGAGCAAATTAAACTACTAACAACTAATAAAATTATATTTGTAAGTTCAAAAATTAAAAAACTTACAATGTATAGAAAAATTAACAAGAGAGAGTTGTAACTTAAAGTAAATACTTGGAAAAAAATTATAAATACACGTAAAACTGTAAGCTAAGATTCATGATAAATTTTAAACTTAAAATAAAAAAAGGAATTAAACTATAGTGTCAATTGACGAAAACTTCTATATTAAAGAAAAAAGACTTACAAGGAAGCTAATATAGGAGGAAATAATAAGAAGAAAAAAGCTTATAAGATTTGAGAATTTAGTATATACTTAGAGAAGAGGGTATCACAGTCGCACTTATATTCTCTAATACCACAAGCTTTGGTGTAAGCTTTCCAATCGGATTGGATTGCATATTTCTTCGAACATGAGAGACTTGGGCGACAAAGCAATGACTTCCGCATCTGAATTTGTATGTGCAAGTCACAATACGAAATTAAAATCTAGAGAGAAATTAAAATCAGCGAATAAGAAATTAAGTACGTTATGTTACAAACTTGGTGTTCTTGGGACATTTCTCTTCTTTTTCGGGAGGGGGGGAGAATTGAGTTTAGGGTTAAAGTTAGGAGCGAAAACTCCAATGAAAAAAGATACAGAAAAAGGGTTACCAGAAAAGGCTTCTATTTATTTATTTATTGAAATATATGTGGCAGCTACAGCGTTTAATCAGGAAAACATCATTGCTATCCAATAACTTGTATAACACTTGTTTAGACAAACGCGATACAAAGTGTGTAAATTAAAAATAAATAAATCATTATATGATGTTTGCCAAGGGGTTATTAAATATAACCCTTTGTAATAACCCATTATACAACACTTCCTTAAGAAAATGTCATATAAGGTATTAGATAGTTATAATACTTTCCTAGTCACAACATTTGTTTGAAGAATAGAAAAAGTATCATAAAATTAGTACCACTAAATCTATATTTTATAACAGTGCATTGATACAAGTTATGAGCTCTTGACATTATCCAATGGTATTATATCAAGAATGACTCATGTTCATAAAATATTCAACGGAATTTTACATTGGGTGTCAAAAGCCTATTACATCCCTCCTCCTTTATCCACTATTTGGACTGGCTATAGAACATGTACGCAATTTATATCAAGAATGACCATGAATCGAAATTCTTCTGGAAACGATGAAGAAGCCAAAGAAATCGGGAAGTTGGTAACTGACACGTCAGAGCTCACAGGTGAGTTCATTCTATCTGATTAAAATACATGGTGGTTTAAGACGCTCGATTTGAAGGGTCGACGGAACAAAAGGCTGAGAGAGACTCGGGACAGGTTTGAGGATGCGAGGCTTCTGAGATGAAAACTTCCATGGAAAATATTAAGATTATGTTTGACTTGATAGAATGGAGGGTTTGAGAGGAATTTTTTTTATCTTATTTTGATTGATAAAAAAAGAGAGGAGATGAGGGATTTTGATATCACCTTATTTAGTATAGAAGGGGAAGGGAGGGGAAACATTTTTATATGGATAACCTTACCTTTATTTCATTTAATTTACATTTTTATAACTTTCTAACATATTTAATAAAATATAATTATAAATGGTATTCAATACATAAAATTATAATTTTATAATTATAAAAATTAAATTATAATTATAAAAATTAAATTATAATTATAAAATGTGTGATAATTTTGAGTAAAGAATGGAAAAGGCACTATAGAAATATTATAAAATAGCTAGGACATATTAGTTAATATATATCTAAACATTAACATTTCCTTTCAAATTCTCCCTATTTTAGAGGGGAGGGTTAGGAGTTTAAAATTTTCCCTCCTCTCCTAAAAATTTTAACAATTCAAATAGGAGGAAGGAATGAAAATTCCACATCCCCTCCCACCAAACATGTTCCAAAGACTTTTGATCCCGTTTTGTAATTAAGTAGTACATATGCATTGAAACATATGTAGAATCAAATTTGTGGTGGTTATTGAGTTTAGAATTAGGACCCATGAACTCAGTGCCACGTGTGAAATGTGTCAGGTGGTGACATCTAAACTCCCTATTTCCACAAATTTAATATATGGTTGAGGGCACCATGGAAGAATCTCCTATATATCATGAAGACCCCACACTTTCAATATTCTCAAAGATTTATACATATAAAGCCATCAGTGCATCGAACATGTCCCTTTCTTTATAGTTCGGACTATGAATATATCCTTCCACCGCCTCTAGTCCTTTAGCCCCCTCACACTTCACCCATTCACATTTCTACCATTTTTTATATAGAAATTAAATATTAAATAAGGAAAAAGATACTTAAATATTATTTAAATTTTAAAATCTTAAATTAGTTTTATTGACAATAAGAGTAATAAGATTGATAAAAAAAATATAGTAATTGACAACTCAAATTTTTAAAAAATCATTGATTTAGAATTTTAAAGTTTAAGTAGTATTTAAATGGAATTCTCTTTTATAAATATGTGTAGCATTTTACCTTTAATTCATGTAGGATGAAAATAGGCTAGACAAGACTTTAGTTAAATAAATCTGAGCTATAATAAGAGCTTCAAACTAGAGCCTACACTTAAACCTGAATTCAGACGTTTTTGAAAAGGCCTACCCATATCTGAAACCTTTTTAAAAATCTACTAATAATGTTGGCCTTTAAAAAAGCCTTATGTTATAGACATTGAAAACTATAAATAGGTTTTGATCATACTAAAATTTACATAAATATAAGCTTTTGATAAGTTTTAAAATACACACACATATAAAATTTATGTTTTACATAGGCTTAGAGCCTACATATGATTAAAAGAAAACCTAATTTTTATATAGAATGAAATATTACATATAATTTATATATATTAATGTCTCAAATTAATACACACACACATTAAAGGAAAAATTTTAAATAAATACCATTTGAACTTGAAAAATTTAAAAAGTTTGTTAACACATAGAAATGACAAATAAGTCTCAATGGAGTAATCTAAAATTTTGAAATATTGTGCTTTTATCAAAATGTGCCCTCAAGTTTTTAAAAAAGAAAAAAAGAAAAAAGAAAAACCCGCACTGCTACCGCCGGAGCTCCGATAACAACTTAAGCATAGGGATTGACTACTTGAACTCCTTAAACCTTATCAAGTGTCGTTGATAAGTTCAATAAAAGCAATGATAACTTTAGTATAACGATTGACAACTTGTATACTCTAGTTGTTATTGTCAATACTAAAGTTGTCATTGCCTTTATTCAACTTTTCAACGATGCCAGATAAGGTTTATAGAGCTTAAGTAGTCAATCTCATTACTTAAGTTGTCACTGGTGGTCGGAGCTCCAGCAGCTTTGGCGAGGGTTTTTTTTTTTAAAAAAAAAGAGGGGCATTTTGGTAAAAGCATAGCATTTCAAAATTTCAAAATAGTCCCTTGAGATTTATTTGTCATTTTCAAGTATTAACAGATTTTTTGAGACTTTCCAAATTCAAATGATATTTATTTAAAATTTTTCCTATATTAAATAGGCCAAGCCTTAGGGGGGAAAATGCCTAGTTTGTTTAAGCAAGTAGGTCTCTAAATAGGTCTATAGCTTAGTGCATGTTTGGGTTAGCAATAGAAGCTGCTTTTCTGACATGATTTATGATATACGAGATAAATATATGGAGGGGTGAGCAAATTAGAACCGAAAACCAAACCGAACCGAACTCAATTCGGTTTTCGGTAAAATTTCGATTTTTATTTTTCTAAAAATTCCATGTTCAGTTCGGTTATTAAAAAAAATTCGGTTAAAACCGAAAAACCGAAATATTTATAATATATTTATATTTAATATATATTATTTGATAAATGCATGTTTTTATAATTAAATAAGTGTATATTTTGAATAATATTAATAAAATCTATAGATATTTTAAATATAATTAATCTATTTTATATATTTTACACCTAAATATAATATTAATGATAAAAATAATCTTTTTTAAAAATTTATTTTTTATATATTTTATTTTATAGAAAATAAATTAAAAAATCGGTTAATTCGGTTATTAACCGAAAATATTTCAGTTAATTCAATTCGGTTTATTTTATTAATCGGTTTCGGTTTTTTAAATTGCTTTATTCGGTTTTTTCTGAAAACCGAACCGAAAAACTGAATGCTTAGCCCTAAGTATATGAGAAGAATTTTACCTCAACTTACCTAAATGAACTTCTACAATACTAACCAAAACAAACCCTGATCTCTTTGCTAGATAGACCAGCTCGCCCTTGAAAGAAGCCTAGTTTGTTTCAATCACTAATACATCATGAGAAATAATCTCTTGTCCACGTGTCTGCTCTTTGCACTAAAGAAAAGTAATTTCCACATGTTTTTAAAGAAAATTGTATCTCATATTTGTGTTTTAAGCCAAGTCTAATATTAAAAACTAGAATATTAGGTCAAGATTTATAAAGATTGCATATTGTTGATGCGATAATCATATATCAGTATTATGGCAGTGTTGTTTAATAATAGTAAGGACTTTGACCAGCACCATTGCTTTAATTATGAATTAATTCCTTAATTAAAAAAACTATAGGGATCTTGATTTAAGTTGACCATTTTGAGATCAAAAACTAATATTACAACAATTTAAAGTTATCATGGTGTGTGTTGAATATATACTTGATATTATTAAATCTAAATTATTTTTCAAAAATCTTGGATGTATCTTACTTGATACCCTCATTCTTGGGTATTACATTAATAAAAATTTGTTCAGCAAAACTTACCTATTTAAAAAGTCGAGATTTATTTGGACTGTGCAGAGATATCTTCAATTCGAACTTATTTTTTTTTAATATACTGAATTTTCATATTTTTCATAAAAGTGGTGTGAATATTATTGTCAAACTTGCTGGTTAACTCTTTAAGTTTATCGTTTTTATGTTTCTATTTTATAAAATCAAGTCAAGTCACTTTTAAACTTGTGGTAGTTGTAAATTTAGTTAAAACCACGAGTTTACATATATTGTTTAGTTACTAGCTTGTTTGGTTTAGCTTATACTTATATATAAGCCCGATTCATACAAATCGAGGCAAAAACTCCTTTACATATTTACCTCATATACCGTAATTCATGATTGAAAAATACTTTTGGAGATTCCAATTGCTATTCCAAATACCCTTAATAGCCATCCCAATCACACATGTTTCTAGCTCGCAAAATCATATTAACTCGCTCTTAAACTCGTGTTAAGTTTTTTCGATTTAATCATATTCAATGGCTTTATATATAAATCTTATAAAAAATTTATTTATTAAGTATGATAAATTATGAATGTTGATGAATTTAATTTCAATTATTTGGATTTAAAATATATTTAAATCAATTTTATTTTTTTATTATATAACTGTTAGAATTTACTTAAACTCATGAGTTTTACAATTTTGGATGTAAATATGTAATATATTTTTTGAAATTTAACTTTTTAAGGATGAGCACGTAGTATTTCTTCCTTCCCTAAATACATGTAACATTAATGTTTGTTTGTGTCTGTAATAATTTTGAAATGTTTACAAACATGTATCTAATTAAAAAAATTTTTATGATAAAATCATTTATTAAAGATGAAAAATTATTAAATGGGATTTTATTTTAAAAAATAATTGACAATGTTATAAAATTTTGAAGCATATATTATAAGAATAATAATAATAATCCAAATTATATATTATTAAAAATATAAAATATATCGTGCCAACGTGTCAGCCAGCTTATGCTCCCACGTTTCAGGTGGGCATCCCTGAATTTTCAATTTTTTTCAAACTGAATTTTAAATTTGACCGATCCATTTTTTCACATTCTCTAGAGATTTTGTCTCTGCCGCAAAACTGAATCAAAAATAAACATACAAACAAATAAAACCGATAAATTTGAGTGAACTATACTTTCTAATATTTTATTTAAATTAAAATACATCATTTTCATTTATTTTTTAAGCATATATTTCTTAAAACCAAAATTATAAGAATGGAATAACTTTAATAAAGTTCAGGGGAAAATATTTCTAATTTTATTCGGCATTATTCTCTTCAATTAATTTATTTTCTGGTACAGCAACTAATTTTCTAGTGAGGAAGAAGGCCTCTTCGTCGTTCGTTTTGCCTTTTGCTTCTTTGGCCTCTATATTATTGTTCCTATTCGCTTCCTTTTCTTCTTCATATTTCATTTTTGTATATCACTTCCTTCCCTGAGCAGAATCAAACAGGTTTTTGTGCTTTCACGATTTCTTACTCATTCGCTACCTTGTTCTTAGATAATCTCATTTGTCGATATTTGTTTGCATTTTCTCTGCTTGGTTTGATCCTGTGGATCGAGTACTTCACCTCTGATTGATATTTAACTGGAAACAACTGTTCCTGATTTTAAATCTAGTCTCCTGCCTTGAGTGTTGTTTATTCTTTGAAATTCGTGAGTATTTTTTTCCTACTTGTGTTTATTTTATATTTGTCGTCTACATTTCGTGGAGGTGAGGTACCGGAGGCTCTACTCCGGCGAGCTTCGTGAAAAATTTTGCTCGTTTGATTTTGTTTGATACTCAAACTCAGCATGAAGGGAAGGAGTGGTAAGTTGGGGACTGGAACGGTATTGACTGATATTGAAGTTCAAGTGTAAATTCGAATTACTTGGAGAAATTCCGCAGTCGTTAAATGTTGGCTATGTGTATTCAATTCTGGGGATAAGTTTCTGTGTTCTATTTAATTTAATAGAGGACATTAATGCAATAAATAGTCGGTTCTTCGAAATTAGAAAGTTATAGATACTGCGTAATACGACTTAATGGAGGTTGGGGGCATCAATAAATTTCTAATTTGGTTCTGGTAACATGGGATGGTTAAATTTAAATTACCCATGAGGGGCATCTTTAGGTGCATTCAGCAGCCAAACTTGCCTACTACTATATATGCAACAGTTACGAAGTTGTTCCTTTCTGGTTCAACTATGCATATGCAACAATCCTAAATGTTAGCTATAGCATCATGCTTTATGATGCAGGAATTTTGAATGGAGTTAGTGGTGAGGCAAAGATGTGGTTGATATGGTGGATGAATAATTACATATTGAATTTAGGATTGTTTGTTATCCACAAAGCTTAGCTCATGAAGGTGCCATGGTGTTGAAAGAAGATGATCACAGTTGAGGAATGAGACACTGTGAATTATACAAGGATGGCTAAACATGCAAGAGATATAGGGAAGAATCTAGCTCTCTATGGGATGGAAGTGGCAAAGGAAGACTCATCTGCAAGAAGTTTACTTAGCCAATTCAAATATTGCAGTTAGAGACTGAGCTGTTTCCCTTTTATCCCTTCCTTGACATTCAACTGCATTTAGTTGCCATAGAATTTGCCATATGATTTGAGATTTTACCCTCTCATATTTCACTTGGCGAAGTTGACTAATTAAACAGGCCTCTTGTGGCACTTACGTTATTCTAATTAATAGTTAATAGATTTCTTTGGGAATAATTCTTCATATAAGCCAAAAGAGTATATGCCATCTATTTTGCAGGTGTCTACATCCCGTGCTTCACTTGTCCTTTTTACACTGTTTCCAACTGGCTAATATCTGATTGAAGAGCTATGCAGAAGGATAAGGACACTAATACTAGTGCCGTTTCAACTCCGACAATTCGAAATAGGCATCGTAAACGCTCCAATGAGGTTAGCTATATAAATTGTTTGCTTGCCGCTTTAGTGTAATGGTGGCATTCATATTGAAAATGGATGCACCTACACTTAAGGGTGATCCTATAATTTAAATGGAACTTGAAAATTTTCTAGCAATTATAATTGGGGGGGGGGGGGGAAACAGTTGTTGGAAGGTTGTAAGTGCTGAGGATTTTTTTTTTTTTAATTTCAAAAATCAGTTCCTTTTCTGTTAGTACTGGGTTAATTAATGTTCATTTGTTGACTCTGAATGGAAAGTAATATAATAAGCTGCAGTAATAAGTTGACTGATTTGACAACCGAGGTTCAATTTCCTTACAAAAAACTTAGGTAAAGTGGGGAACGATTCATTTGATAACATCTTTATCTCAGGCTGATGCAGAAGTTAGCAAAGCAAATGGGAACCATTTGCTTGTTCATGACAAGAACAAATACAAGTCCATGTTGATCCGTGCATACTCTACTCTCTGGATGATTGGGGGATTTGCATTAATCATCTACATGGGTCACCTCTACATTACAGCCATGGTTATTGTCATCCAGATCTTTATGGCAAGAGAGCTTTTCAATCTACTTAGAAGAGCTCATGAAGATAGGCAGCTGCCAGGATTTAGGCTTTTAAACTGGTATTTTTCACTATTTCATTGCCCTAATAACAGTGCTACTTGTTTTCATGAAAGGAGCTAGTAATTGAAAGGCTAGATTTTACTGATTATTCCATGATGTATTTCTTATTTCCTTTTTTTACTGATATTGATTTATTTTTGAATTATTTCAGGTATTTTTTCTTCACTGCAATGTTATTTGTACACGGGCGTATTCTGAGTCAACGCCTTGTTAACACAGTGACCTTGGACAAAGTTTTATATCAGCTTGTGAGCAGCCTTGTAAAATATCATATGGCTATCTGCTACTCCTTGTACATTGCAGGTAACTTGCACATGCGAACCTTGTAATCCTGATTGCTAGAGCCTAGAGCAACATCTATCAAATGCATGATATATTTCTTGTTAGTTCTTTGAAGATTGTTGTTTTACTTGCCATTTCTTGTCAATGTATGGATGCTAATATTTTGATATTTCTTGCTTTCCATGACTGAACTCAGGATTTATGTGGTTCATTCTCACATTAAAGAAGAAGATGTACAAGTATCAATTTGGTCAGTATGCCTGGACACACATGATTCTGATTGTTGTGTTCACGCAGTCCTCATTCACTGTGGCGAACATTTTTGAAGGAATATTCTGGTAATATGGTCTATCTGACGGAACTAATGAGTATTTTGAAATATATTCATAATTATTCTGGTCATATTTGGATTGTCTTTTTCATGATATCTACTTGATGGCTGCTATCACTCTCTATCCACAAGGACAAATTTTAAGAGCTTGATTGACTAAAATGTCATTTATTCCATATATTATAGTTTTAATTTGACCTTCTTTGGGCAATTATTTGACAGGTTATTCATGCTTAATAGTATATATTTTAAGAGAGGGTGCATGGAGTTGAGCTTATATTTTTATGTGTGCTCATAAGCATAAATTGAAGGGCCAATGTGACTGATGTAAGAAATAATTTTTAGTTCATATCTTTAGGTCTGAACTTCTCCTTTTTGGTATGAACAATGAAGTAGCATCGAGTTTAAAATATGAGGAACTGTTCTATAGAAAATAATTTCTGTATGTTATTCAGTTTGATGTACGCATAACCAGTGAATGAGTAAAAATATTTGCTGGAATTCTGGTTGGCATATTGGGGACATTTGAAGTTACTTATATTCTTACAGTCTGTATATGCTTGCAAGAAACTTGTATTTGGATCTGGTGGTTGGGATTGCAGTCAGGTGATAATAAAACCTATTGAGTTAAATGACGAAGCTTGCAGATTGAGAAAATTTCATCAAGTTGTACTTTTAGTCTCCATAGGATTAGTCCATTTAGCATATCACCAAAGCTTCTCCCACCTCAACTATTTTCCCTTCCTTCATTTGAGTTGGCCAATATATTTCTTTTCTTGTTTAGATTTTTTTAGGTGATATTTGGCTCTTCATTTTGAATTGCCCACTTTAAAAATTAATTTTTGTGTGACTATGTTTAATATTTCAATTGCTCTTTCGGTGGCTTTAATACTTTGTATATATGGAATCGTCCATGAAATACTTGATGCTTAACGTTCAGCTTGTTTTCTCTAACAAGCTGGCTCATTCTGCAGGTTTCTTCTTCCAGCCTCCCTTATTGTCATTAATGACATTGCTGCTTATATCTTTGGTTTTTTCTTTGGAAGAACCCCTTTGATAAAGCTATCTCCAAAGAAAACATGGGAAGGTTTTATTGGGGCATCAGTTACAACTATCATCTCTGCATTTTTGGTGAGCTTGACTTTCAATTTTGTGATGAAGATGGATTTTTTTTTCCCCTTTTGTAGGTAGAGATATTCAACTAACAGAATCACTCGTAAAATAATATAAATTACATATGATTGTAGGTAGAGATACTCAAAAGCTTGATTGTGAAAGTATTAGAAATTAAGAGCGTGGTAGTGTTGATAGTGTTTGGTGTTGCAGATGGGTCTATGGTTGGCACAATGCACTCATCGTTCTTAAATCTCAATTGGTGTCAGAAAAATATTTGAAAGAAACTTGTGTTGCTTGCCCTTGCTTTTCTGCATCCACTATTTGTTATTTTGTTTTCACAATTTTTCCCGTCTATTCATTTGATTTATTATTTCTTATTGTGGATGACCTAAATCTAATATTCTTACAGTTAGATTTTCTCATGAGTGAGTCAAATGTTGTATGATATATTATTATCAGCATGCAAAGAATACTATTGAAATCCCCTATGAATCGCCTTTTTTTATGCACTCCCTCCGGTCCTAATTATAAGAGCCCAATAACCGAATTAAACAATTTAAAAAAGCGGTTAAAATTAGTTAAAAATAATAAGTATGCCTTGAAATAAACTTTTTTTCTAAGTACGCCTTTATTTTTGAGGGAGCAAGTAAGAAAAATAAATAGAGTAAAAATAAGTATCACCAAGCCTTTAATCAATGTAATATATATAATTAATGAGGGGTACAAATAGAAAAAACTCATTAAATGTTGAGACAACTCTTGCCGGGCTCTTATAAAAAGGACCGGAGGGAGTATTAAACTTTTCTTCTGTTTCTTCCGGGCCAAGAAAAACAGGTAAAAAGCCTTTTCAACATTTAAATATATCAATCAATATTGATGTGCATGTGATTATGAAAAAGGAAAAGACCTGTAGACTCGCCTTAATTTAATAGCACATCTCTACTTTTTTCCCCCTTGATGTGCACAGAAATGAAGTTGTACTAATAGACATTAATGTAATTCTACAAATCTCCTTTTGCAGCTAGCAAACCTCATGGGTCACTCTCAGTGGCTAACATGTCCAAGGAAGGTAGCACTTTTAAGAGATCATAGGTCATAGATGGGTCATTTTTTGATATCCAAGCAACTTAATTTTATCTCCCTGGGAATAACATGCAGGATTTATCAACTGGTTGGCTTCACTGTGATCCTGGTCCACTGTTTAAGCCAGAGTCTTATGCCTTACCAGGATGGATTGCTCTCTTTGTAAGTATTTGATATTCAGCTTGAGAATTCTTGTAACTTTACGTTTTCTTCTCTGCAGTCTACAGCACAGGATATATAATATAACTAATTCTTATTCTGTAATTTCTGTGATCCTCTACCTTTTAGTTTTTGAAAATTGTATACTTTTATTGCCTGGACACTCATTTGAAATCTTTTAGTTTGCGTAGAATAAAAGCGTGTTATGTGTGCCTCCCCTTCCCCATAGAATTAAGGGGAGAATGCAAATACCCCACCCCTTCTTCTCTTTTCCCAACACACAACACTTGGCCATTCACAAGCACCCCCTCCACTGTTGAAAATGGTAGATGCCCCATTGAAATAGCGTCGTTTAGGATTAAGATCTTCTTGCTAGCTCACCTCAAACCACGTTAAATTTAGTCTCTTTCATCTGTCACACGGCATGTGCTTGCTACTCAATGGTCTGCACTTAAAATTAGGGTTTTGGTTTTGGGACTTTGGGAATGCCCTTCTTGCAAAACCCTTCTTTTAATATTATAACCGTTGTATTTTAGTTGCTAATCAATAAGATCATGCTAAGCGACAAATGAAGGTGTCTAAAGTGGAATGTCTATCAATGATGTTAATGGGTAACTGGCAGAAAGATCTAGATTCTTAAAGGAGATAGTTCAAGGAAAAAAAAAATCATTTCTAAAGTTGAGGGTGTTTGCTGATAGTCCGGAGTTGATGGATGATTTTACCTAAAATTGATGTTTCTGCAGTTTACCTTGGATCTTTGAACTACTGCTGAACGTTAAATTCATATCTTTTACATGCCAGTTCAGCTTATAAATATGATGAATAAGGTGTAATTATGAGATGCCAACCCACAATCTCTAAATGACACTGACACAAATCTGTTGCAGCTTCCTTGGAAAGAGATATCCATCCTACCAGTTCAATGGCATGCACTCTGTATTGGCTTATTTGCTTCTATTATTGCACCATTTGGAGGTTTCTTTGCAAGTGGTTTCAAAAGAGCTTTTAAAATAAAGGTATGGACTTGGCGCTTTTGCAACGCAGCAAGTGAGCAAATATTTTTTTTTCCGATATCTTGTATTAACAGTTCTTCTCTGCATTCTTCAATTCTGCAGGATTTTGGTGACAGTATCCCAGGACATGGTGGAATCACTGACAGAATGGACTGCCAGGTAGAGTATTGACATACAGATACACACACACACATACATACATTGAATATAACATATTTACATTATACTGATGACGCATTCAGCCATTCACCAATGTAGGTGCCCCTTCTGCCTGAGTAGATATTTTCTATCTCACAATTCGAAAACTAGATTTAGCATTTCCCAGTACACTTGAAAATATTAGTCCATTCATGATCAATAATGAACATTTGGCATTGATAATAGTCCATGAAGTGGTTTAGTAAGTGGTGAGTAGGTTAGGTGCATGCTATCAAGAATACATATATTCATATCCTTATGTAAGAAGTATTTTAGTCGAATGTATGGCTAAGCATTGGTTTGTTTGTTGCCTCTAGTTAAAATATACATCAGCAGAATTGGTTCAAAACTAAAATGGGTCTGAGATTGTTCATGACTTGTGAATAATGTTCATAGGCTTCCTTGCTAATCTTACTTTTCACTGTCTTTTCCCATTGTAGATGGTGATGGCTGTTTTTGCATATATCTATCATCAATCATTTGTTGTGCCTCAAAATTTCTCGGTTGAAATGGTTCTGGATCAGGTAAATGTATCAATGATATCATGAGTTTTCCTTTCTATTTAACTTAACATTTGACAAATGCGATTTTAACATGCTGATTGCTTCAGATATTAATGAACCTATCCATCGAAGAACAACAGGCGTTGTATCTGAGGCTTGGGCAAATGTTGACAGGGAAGACCGTAGGGCAGTCGTAGATCCATGTTAGAACGCTTCACACTGTATGTTTCATTCACAGGTGAAATGGAAGATTTATTTGTACATGTATTCTAGCCATTATGTGAGTGAAAATATTGAGGTAGGTGTTAAGAAGTTTAGTGTATCGTGACCGTTCAAATCTCTCCACTCGCTTGGCCAAACGTACTATATTGTGATTCAGAATCTCAGAACGGGTTTGAATTTCGACCCAGAGTTGAAATCTGTCTAATAAATTCTGATGGAATACTTCATGGTGTTTCAAACTTTCAATTATGACGTGTGACCTTGCCCGAGGCAACATTGTAATATTGACTTGTTGAGCTGTAAAATATATCTTTTTTTTTTTGGCCAATAAATATATCTTTATATTATTGCTATAAGATTTGATAAAAAATTCAAAACTTTTCAAGTTCTGGAGCATCGACAACATTCAATTGCTTTATAACTTTGTTTTGATAATCTATTGCAGTGAATGATACATGGATATCATCGTTTTGATCATTTGAATTCTCTCTCTCTTCTTCATCATGTTTGGAAGGCAGTGATGTGGCAAACATGCATCTCCCACAAGTGGGAACCAATAGCCTCTTAATCCTGATGGGAGAATGGCATACAAGTCTCTTGTAAGGGAATGATTAACGTTTTGTTGTTACTTCAAGTTAATATGGTATATCAAAGTAGTCAATATCAACAGAGTGATGTATTCAAAAAGTCATAACTACCGTGCAGTGAGTTCAAATAGTATTCTCCTATAATATATTTGGAGTACGAAAAAAAAAAACATAAGTTAATATAATTTTTAGTTCTTTAAATTTGTTCTCATTCTAGTTTTAATCATTCAAATTTTAAATCACAGATTTTATTCTCTCAAATTAAATTTTATTTAAAACATTGATCTCTGTGATATAATAAAAACTTACATCATTTTGCTAAACTCCTAAAAGATTAAAATCAAAATAAGGATAAACTTACAAAACTAAAAATTGTATTACCGCAAAAAAAAATATCTAGCATGGCAAACTGATGCCACTAAATGGTAGCTTAAAAATCAAAGGCTACGTGTGTTTTGTTCATTTCCCGACCCCTCACAAAGTCAAACAGGATTCATTAGACCGCCACTACATTCAAAACATATATTAATTATAGGGTCATTTATAAATTACTACCTCTATTTTTTAATATTTTTAATATAGGACATATTTTTAAGAATTAATTTTGATTCTAAATACAAGATATTTTTTATATTTATCAATCATTTCCTCATTTACTACAATTGATACTCCCTATGAGGAGAGAAAGGGAGAAAATTAAGAAAGATGACCAGGATATTTTAAAAAATACATGTTATCTTAATTAACTTGTTTTATCTAATCAAATTAAGTAAATATGTTTTATATTAAGCACAAGAGAAGTACATTCTATGTAAGATAACCTTCGATCTCGCATGCAGCTAAAACTAAAGCAAATTATCCTGCAAATGCAAACAGAAAGTAGGAATTCCCATTCGAATAACACATTGCTTTCAAAAGAGGAAAGATCATAACCCACCCAATATTATGAATTTCCTCCCGACAGGAATATTCCCAAGCTACAACAAAATATCTGTATCATTAGTAAGGTGCCACCACAAAGAGAGCAGTAATAATTTAAGGCTCAACTAAGAAATTCCACTGCCAATGAGTTCCCAGAGAGTTTATGCTGGAAGTTAAAAGCGAGTGACTCAAAGGTCCAATTAGATAAAACATAGGAATCAAGATGGCCTTCAAAAGAATCACAAAACTACAATACATAAGGCACAGATACATAATGTCCTAGCTACCAGAAGAACAGAATTTAGGTACAGATACTTGGGTGTTTGCTATCAAGTTTTCTATATCCACGAACTATATTCTAATTAGAGAATCTGATTGAAAAGTGTCAAAACTGCAGAAATGTTTTGTCCAAACTAAAACTGCTAACCTCCTGAAGGAAAAAGTCCCAATTAAAGCAACAGCAACTGCACATGACATTTCAAAGAGCTCCACATAAAATTTGGCGAATAAAGTCAAAATCCATTACAAGTAGAATAATGAAGGGTTAAAATCTCATCTCCAACAACATCCAGTACAGCAAAACAACGGTCTTAGTTGTCAAAGCAATTTTAAACGTAGGAGTAGTCCAGGCTCAAGAAAATATCAGTATGACCACATAATACGGCACATGTCCTACTTCTACAACAAAATATGTAAATAATCAATCATCATTTCAGACAACCTAAAGCAGAAAAAAAAAAAATTTGAGCATGAACACAAATAGTTTGCTAATAACTTAGCTTGCCAAAATGTAAGATGATGGAGAAGCTTTCATCTTCTCCTTTCAAGTTCTCTCATTGGGTTTTTGGTTTCTGAATCTTCACATAGGGTAACATGCCCATTAAATGGACAACTTTTGGAGACCACCCACGTTGTTGAGCACGGCAAAACATCATGAATGTGTTTGCAAAGTAGGCATTGAAACCCATGAAGACATGCCACAAAGCATGACCCTGTGGGTTAACGGGGAAGCGCGATATCTCCTTGCAGAAAACACGATCAATGAACCAAAACAAACTGCCTAAAATGAGAGTAGCCAAGTATAGCTTTCCAAGCCGTTTGGCAGATGCATCTTGAGTGTATATGTAATACTTGTACATTCTTGGAATGCAGAGGAGACATAGAATAACATAGTGCACTTTGAAGCCAGTACCCAAATGGACTACAGAATGGACAACGGCGAAAACAGCACCATATAGGAAGAGGAAGACAGGCATTGTACTGCGGTAATGCCAATCTGGTGAATGGAGGATGTACATGTACAGAAGCATCTCCCATACCATAGGAGTTTCATCGCTCTGCTGTTGCCTAAATTAAAGTGCAAAATCAGATTAATAAATAGTGATCCAAAACAAACATTGACTTACTGATTGACAAATTAAATAAAAAGAAGACATACTTATCATAGACACACACCTAACAGCCTAGTCCAGTTATTCAACAAATGAAGAAAAGTCGCTATAGTGAGCAGGAGCAGGCACTCAAGATTTACAGGCACAAGGACCATACTTCACCTCCTATCTCAGTAAATTTGGAAATGAAATTCACGCCCACTTCATCAAACAACTGCATCCCCAGGACACAAGTTGGATGCATCCACCAATCATTTATAACACCTTCAAAGTTCCAACTCAACAAGGAGAACATGACAGAGAACCTATTTTCAGCTTCAAAGCTTTTATGAATCCAACCTATGTTAAGGATTTTTTTTATTCAAGCTACTATTCCAAAATGTAAAACTCCATATGATGTAAGGTTGAGAAACAGCACAAGTCCAAATTATAATAAAAAATAATTATAACCATTGTATAGCAATGCCAACAACTCTTGTCAACTTTCTGTAATTTTGTCAAAAAGAACACTCTTCACAAAAACAAAGAGGTCTGTTTCAAAAATTTCCCATATCAACTTTTAGCCAGGGTCTTTTTCAATATATATACACACAACCAAAAATAAAGGGTTATACATATCCCTTAAGCATCTTGAATCTTAATTTTCTCATTTAAGCAATAAATATTTCTAACCTGCCAAACTTATTGGACTCAACAAAAGAACTCTAAAGTGCACAAAACCAACAAACAACCAGGTGTCAATTAACGTCAACCATTGAAGGATGTAGGGGATCAATACTTACACACGTTGCAGTGTGGCATGGTACAGCATGCTTCCTATGGCAAGTGCCATATTGGATACATGAAGCACAGTAAATCTTTTTTCAAACCGTTGTCTCACAGCATTTATAAGACCAATAAGTGCCAAAAGGATGGTCGGAATGTTGGATAACGTGTTATAGAATTCTGCAATGTAGGATGAATATTCATAATTTTTTTCACAACACTCAATTGTAGATGTGACTGGACCCCAGAAGCTAGATATTGTCTTTGCCATTCTCCGCTACAGCCTGACAATTTGTATGACTGTATTTTGAAGCTGCAGAGTTGGGAAATCCTGCAAACCACAAGGCATCATGTCAATTCAATGAAAGCTAAAACTTAAAATGACGGAAGCAATTCAACCAATCAGTAATCCAACCTCATCACAACCAAAACGTTAGTCAATACAGAAAGCGTGATAGTTATTTCAAGTCAAGTCACAATGAAGTGTAAGCATGGAGCATCCTATGCCAGCAAATTTGAAAGGATTCATGACTATAAATCATCATAAAAATTAGAAAGTGCAAGCATGGAGCATCTCCTTTGATTTGCAGGAATTTTGCCCGTGTACTTCAGGGAGGGAGACACAAACATGCATCCATGACTATAAATCATCACATAAATTAGAAAGCATCATGGGTTAGTAAAACTCTTGGTTAGATCGACCAACCCTTGTCTAATACCACGAAAGCCAAAGAAAAAGAAACACCAAGGCGAGTTCTGCAATGCCCACCACACTTAACAATAACGCATCGAATAGCTAATTGCTAACAACCTCCAACCACAATTGTTTCTTAATTGCTTCTGCTCATTGAGCATCTAATTCGGATGTGGAGAAATGATATATTAATTATTTAATCTCCATAGGCAGAAATAAGAAGATCCTGGAAACAGTAATCCTTTTTTTAAAAAAAAAATGAAATACCCCGGGGTAGAGTGGAAAAAGAGCAAACCAGCTTGCCCCAATTCAATTATAACAAATTTGCCCAAAATGGCCAATCTTACCAATTTTTGTTTCTCTCTAAACAAGAGGGGTCAAAATAAAATCCGAAGACTTTATAGGAAGATCAACAATCACCATCATTGTTCATACCAAACAATAAAGAAATGAGCGATAGCAAAGTGAATAAACAAGCAAAAACCCGAAAATAAAACAAAATCAGATGGAAAATATATAATACAACATACTTGGGGAGATTGATCAAGAAAAGCAAAGCGCTTCTGGAGAAGTAGATCTCATTCTTCTGCGCAGGACGATTTCTCAGTCTCTGATTAATAATATTTGGGTCGGCACACGGGCGATAACAGAAGAATGAGGCGGAGAATCTCTTCTCGACATGCGAGGAGGGTTACATTCAATACACGATTTTTCTGACTTCTTTTTTTTTTTCAGAAAATTTTTCTTGACCTTTTTTTTTTAAAAAAAAAAAGAAAGAAAGTTAATAACGCCGTTTTTCTTTTCTATTCTACTCCATTTGTATTATATTTAGTTTTTGAGTATCCTAACTTTTTTAAGAAATTTAAATTATATTACACTTTTTTTAATTGCAAAAAAGAATAAAAGTGTTAGAAATTACTCCTATCCTTTTTATAAGCAACTTTATTCTTTATTATATAAAATGAACTAGAGGTTAAGATTAATTAAAAATAATAAATGTGTAAAAAATGTCATGTTTTTTTAAATATATCCCTATTTATAAAAAGAGCATAGGAGAGAGAATGAGTAACAAATATGAGTATAAAATATGAAAAAGAATGTGTAATAAATGACTAAATGAAAGAGAATTATTTATAAGTAGGGGATAATTAATATAAAGATATATATTTAATAAGGGTAGAAAAAAAAAATATTTTAAATTTTGAGACACAAAAAGAAAGTTATTTATAAAAAAAAAATTACTTATAAAAAAACAGTAACGAGTATAAAACTAGGGTTTTTGGAGAAATTAAATCTCATACAAACTTTGTTCGCTAAGGTCTGCAAATGAGACGCGCACGCACACACAACAAAATTGAATTAGATAAATCATTCTAAAACAACAGCAAGACGATTCTAACCTCTTGATATATGTCTTATAATTACATATCTTTTGATTAGAAAGTAACGTAATTGAATCAAATCACTCCTGATTGGGGACCAGATTTCCCACTAGAGATCAGAGAATACCATAAATTAAAAACATTTATGACTATAATCTAGATATTTCAAAAATTTCTATCAAATAACTTTATAACATATAAATTTCAAAATATGATTATTTTGTTCAACGTACGAAGGATTGTGATCTAAAATTAATTTTTAAAATATCAAGTTTCATTTTATTAAAAAACATAATTTAAAATTTATAAAATAATTTACTTTTAATTTAAAAAAAATCACCCTTATTTATTTAGTCATTATTCCAGTAAAAACTGCTGCCATTTGACTAAAAAGTCACGTGTGCAAATAATCTCCATGTATGGAGACAACAAGCTTTATCCTATTTAGCAAGAACGGCTAGGAAGAAAAAGAAAGTGTACACTCATTAGGGCTTCATATAATACCAGGAAAGCAAGACGAGAGTATGAATATGAGCACGTACCATGAAATTTTACAGCCAATGAGAGAGGAACAGTTATTATAGTTAAGGTGTAATCAATGTAATCCAAAACACCCTACAAAGTACAAACTATCCAAACTTCTCATCAGTCGGATATAATACTAAGATCTCTTCTCATAATTGAAAAGATCAAATAAAGATAATGTTATTACAGAAGATGTTCTTCTGAACTCCACACAAGTTATTCTCAATCAGGTATAGAAGTTCAAAACCCAACACCTCCTAGAAGCCAAGGGCACATACCAGAAAAATCCCACAACCCTAATCAGGAGGCCCTCAAAATCCATTTGAATAATGACTAATTTTATCAATGTTACCAAGTTTTATAGAGGCCAAAACCACCAGTAGAAAACCTTGAATAGTGAAGACAATATATGTTATAACCATATGCAAGTGAAATCAGAAGAACTTTTACTCAAGACCTCATTAATGGGCCAATTTATACTTCTTTTTAGCTTAACTCATTGGGGTTTTCTTTGCTTCGAATGAGGGGAACACCATCTTCCCTCCAAACTATACGTTCTTCACATAAAGCCTCAGCCACCTCTACATATAATCGGTGCTCCTGAAAGAGAGAACACAAAAACAATCAAGTTACTAAACCACCTGCCCAATAAAATTTTATTTTGGTCCCAGGCATATAGATTAATTGTCAAATTAGTTCCTAATGGATTTCTTCTATCCCCAGGTTAGTCCTTCATATTCAGATTTCATCCAATCAGATCAGGGAGTCACCGGCTTTGCAAATGGGTGGCGCAATCAGTCATATGGCACCATTAAATGCCATTAGCAAAGTTACTTGTTCACAATATTGTTAAGGGATCATAAAAAACTAATATGAGAATAGAATTTTATGAAGGGATCAATTTGAGAATTGTTTCGTCTCTATAATGGATTGGGAGCCGGGATGAATGACATAATATCCAATTACCAACCTCCTTCAGAACTCTTGCAGCCAACTCCTCTGCAGTATCATTAGGAAGTACAGGGACAACACGCTGGGCAAGGATACGCCCAGTGTCATAGTGTTCATCAACAATATGAATAGTAGGACCTGAGTATCTGAACAAACACACATAAGAGAAATAAAGATAAGATAATCAATATCCAAGTATGTGTAGTACTCAATGACAATCAGCATATGTGGAGGATTTTTCGCTAGAAGCGTACCTTGCTCCAGAAGCAATTACTGCTCTATGTACCTTCATTCCATAGTAGCCTTTGCCTCCAAAAGCTGGAAGAAGTGAGGGATGAATGTTTATTATGGACCTTTCATAAGCTCGGATCAATTCCACTGGTATAAGTTTGAGGTATCCCGCTAGAAGGATAAAATCAATCTCCAAACTCCTGATGCAGATAATGTTTCATATATTAATGATATAGCCATGTTTTTAAGCACCAGATCTGGTTCATTTGTCATTTTAGGTAAATTATTGTTAAGAAGATCTGAGCTTGACAAATGTTATTCTAAACTTGTGAGTTTGATAGGGACCAAGGTAAAATGATAGGCACCCCAAGCACCTTGGAGAACATACTCCAAAAGCTAACTATTGAGGTGTGAGAGCCAAAACACTTAAGTACCCCATCAAACAGCCCGTACTACTCAATATGGGACTTTGACAGCCCATACTACCTTGATCCCTATCAATACACCCTCTCCGGAAAGTCTACGTCTCGGCGGCACTTCACTCAACCTTCTTTGCTGGTCAGTAGCCCTCTCCAGTCCGCCAACCACCGACTTTGATACCAAATGATAGGCACACAAGCACCTTGGAGAACCACACCCCAAAAACTCTATTGAGGTGGAAGAGTCAAAGCACTTAAGTACCCCATCAAGCAGCCCATACTAATCAATGACAGACTTTGGCAGCCCATACTACCTTAGTCCCTATTAGAGTTCTACATAAAAAATGATATTTTCACATCCACATAGAAAACATTAAGGGATTCCTGTGTTATTACTCACATAAGTATAAGAAACATTTAGTGAATTAAAATACCAGAGCTTAAGTTAGTTTTCTACTTTTCTTCACTAAACCCAAAAAAAAAAGGACTGCTCAAAAAATTGGATATGTGTATGACCTTAAAGTATCAACAAGGTCGCTAGTGGATAGTCCATCGTTGGGGAATAGTATAATTGGGATGCCATTAGCTCTGGCATACTCTGCACCCCCACAGCCTGCAAAGGGAAAGCAAAAGAAACCAACAATCTGATTTACTTCCAATGCACAATGTTAATTTACAAGGGAAAAGAGCTTCTTTCGCATTGATGACATTTAGTAGCAGTAATGACCTTACCCACAATAAGTAAAAAGAATGAAACACAAAAGTAGAGAGAAGACTCTAATAAGAGATAAATATCTTTCAAAAGGAAAAACAAAATAAAAAGGATTATTAACCGAGAAAAGCAAAGATCCCACATTATTTACAGGAGAATAAAGGTTTAAAATAACACGTACTGCTTTTATTTGTAACCAAGACAGAGACATCTCCGTGAATTGATCCCTTAATCGACGCCTCGTGAATCGAACGGAAGTTTGATCCACCACCTGAGACAAAAACAGCCAGCTTTTTTGGTCTGACTTGAGCTCTCAGGTTGCCACCCTCTGTGGTCACAACCCCACGTTGTGAATTACTATTACACTCAATTCTCTTCCTAGAAGAGACTTTGTAGGTAATACAATTACAGGCTGCCCTACATGCCGGTTTCTGGGACTGAACGAAAGAACAGTGGGATGGAGAAGGAAGTTGAGGTGACTTAATAAGGCGTGATTGTTTTCCATATCGATCTAATGGGACTGATAAGTCTGGACAAACCCCTAAAAGAAAGTTTCGAGCTTCCATGGAAATTATGATCTTTTGTGGATAAATTAAAAACTTGAAATTCTGCAATGGAAGACAACCGTGTACAAGATTTTTCCTGACAATTAGGCTGTAGACATAACTAGACCCCAAAAGCTAGATATTATCTTTGCCATTATCATCTTTGCACTGACATGTTTAAGTGTAATTTGAAACTGAAGAGTTTGAAATTCCTGCAAAACATGTGACAACATGCCAAAACCTTTATATCCAACTACAAATTGAAGAATAGCACAATTACCATTTTACATCATCACTTGTAAATCAAATTCAAAATTTATATGAAAATAAATTTAAGAGGGAAAGAACCACCATGTAGCCGCCAACGGAGACGAGCAGTCGCCTTTTACACTTCAATAGTTCAAATAACTATATAAAGCACACATGAACAAGGAATAATATCAAAATAGCACTGCATCAGACTACGAGAAATTTTGGAGAGAGAAAACATAGTTGTTCATGAAAATCACAGTGACATTTGGGGACTAAGGCACCACTTATATAGCAATACCTTGCTACAATACCCATCCCAAAAGAAAAATATTTCAACTCTCATATAGGCATTGTCTCAAATAAATAGAAAGCTTTAGAAGTAAACTGGCAATTCATGAGTACAGCTTAACATGTTAACGGACATCCCCCTAGACAAGCAGAACAGCAGAGGATATTGCATTTTAAATAAATGCATAAGGTCATTTGGTTAAACAATTGAATGAGACTGATCATAACCGCACAAAAGGAGGGGGCAAAAGAAAGCAAATAGGAGAGGGAAGAGCAACAACACCAGGCAAAGAAAGACCATGATTTTGCATTAAGAGAAAAAAATCCCAATGCATCGACAGAAAAAAAAAATCCAGAAATAATTTTAATTCAGAAAAACTAGTACGAATATGCAACAAAAGAAGGAAGAAGCATGGCACCTGATTCAATCTCAAACTTCTGTCACTGTAAGCAGTGAACTTCTTCCGAGCGGCGTCGTATGACAGATTGAAGAACTGGGGTGAGAGAGGATTTGATGAGGTGGAGATAGCAAGCAACGATGAGCGGCGGCACGAACTGAAGAAGAAAGGGCGCGATGCTTGAGGACTCCCCGTTCTAAAAGATGGGCATGGAATGCTGATATTAAGAGGTTTTTTCAAACAAACAAAAAAATCCATTAATTTTTCTATTTATTTGAGTTATGATGTATTTAATTGGTCTAAAGTATTTTTTTTAGTAACATTTAATCATCCAATATTTTAAATTAATTAATTTTTAATATATCTAGTTTCATAGAATATTTTTAAAAAAATTAATTAATTTTTAAAGTATCTAATACAATACTGTAGAGTATTTTTTTAGATACGGGATATTATTAAAAAAATATTTTAAAATATTAAGTGCTATTAAAAAAATATTTAAAAATACTAGATAATATAAAAAAATATTTCTAAATGCAAGATATACTAGAAATTAATTAAGATTTAAGATATCAGTGTCAAAAATATTTTAGAGCCCAACATAACATTGAATCCAAATAAATAAAAATAAAAAAATTGGATTGCCTCACTTCAAAATTGGGGATGAGCATGCTTATAGATGGAATGAGCAGGACCTGATGCTTGAGAGAGGAGGAAAGGAGTAAATAAAGATATTTTCTTTTCTTACGTTTTAAAAATATAAAACGAAGTTTAAAAACTGAAACCTGATCCATATCCATGAAACGAGATCTCCCTAATCTTTTTAACTTAATTCCTTCTGAAAAAGAAAAAATTATTCTGCGCTAAGTAATGATGATAATTGCAATAATTATATAAACATTGGATTTAGGACACTTTTATTTACTGGTCAGATGCTCTGCTTCGTTGGTCCGCTGTCTTTAGTTTTTTTATTCTACGTTTCATTATTGGGCAGCCCTCTCAGCCTTGAAGAGGATCATCACAGCGCAGAATATATTCTGCCTTTTGCATTCTTTCTTTTTCTTTTCTTAAAAAGATGTGCTTTTATGTGTTTTCCTATTAATGGGCATCGAAACATTTTTCCTATTAGTAATTTGTTTTCCTTTTAAATTTTTTAATTATACAACTTAAAGTTAGTATTTTTTTTTTAAATTGAAAAATTCATATCCTATGAATCACAGTGAATAACTATTAAGACTTTATAGCTATAACAGGTTGGATTTCAGTGTTCATCCTCGTATCAAGGATGGGCGCGCGGGTCCTTATCTTTGTGGTGAGTTTACTGATGGTTGACATACGCTTGTTTAGCTAACGATAGTAGAAGTAATTTTTTTTAATCTGATTTTTATAAATTTAAGATAAAATAAAAGTTAAATTGTAAATATGATTTGTGTTTGGATTTATTGTGATATAAATGACTTTTTTTTCTTTCAAAAAGCCAAACTTTTAAACTTCTTATCAAAAGCCGTTTATGGGGAAAAAAAAACTCAGTTGCTAAAATGCCAACCAAATCACCATAGTTTTCAAAAAGCCAGATCTCGATGGTAGAACATCATCCCAAACAAGTGTAAATAGTCTCACATCATAAAAAGGAGAACAAAAATTCGAATATCAGGAAATGTAATTGTCAAGAGAGGATAGAATATTTTAGGCTCTAAGCTTCAAAAGGGAAAACCTTTCATCAAATCCAAAAAATATAATTTTAATGATTGGTATTTAAAATTTTTAATTAATGTTTTTCAAATGAAAAATAAAATATTTACTAAGAAAATGAAAATCAAGAAATTATTTTTATTTTAAATTTTGCATATATTAAAATATTGAATTGTTAAAAATATAAAAATAAAATTATGCTAAATTTGGACGTTCAAATTTTGATCTAAATGGTTCAGATTTGGCGCTGATAAATTGAATCTATATCTACACAAATTAAATTTTACTATAAAAAAAAAAAGGAAACCAACTATTGACTGATCCCTCCCGTCCATTTTATAAAAGCCCAAAATTTGAATTGTTTTGATTCTTTTTATAAAAGTCTAACAAGAGTTATCTAAATATTTAATGAAGTCTTTTCATTTTTATCCCTCATTAATTATATATAGTGCATTAATTAAAATGTTGATAATAATTATATTTACTCTATTTTTCTCTTTTATTTACCCTTCATAAATAAGCGTATACTTAGTAAAAAAAATTATTTTAGACATATTTATTATTTTTAACTAATTTTAATCATTTTCTTAAACTACGTAATTCTTGAGCTTTTATAAATAAGACCAAGAGTATCACTTTTGTTTTGCATTCTATGTCTTTCATTTGTTTTGGGACCTCCAAAAGCAAACTTTGTTGTGCCCTCACTACAACAGAACATACATTTAACGATCGTATGAGACGTCTATTTTTTAAAAAGGAAAGTAAGAATAAAACGCGATGGCATTTTTTGTAATAAAGGGATGCAACTTTGAATTTTACGTGTCCCTTTTTCAAAAGAGATGCTTAAAGGTGCCCTTTAGGCATCCCAAATTTAAAAAGTGGATGCCTAAAGACGTCTTTGTGCATGTTAGACACTTTTCTGACCTCCGCACCCTACCCCCTCAACCTCCCATTCCCTCCCTCTTAGCTTCTTCAATACGACGTGCTCCCCCCTCCCTCACCTTAGTTTCTTTATGAAACTGTGACTCTTCCTACTTGTCATTTGCTTCTTCCTTTAAGCTCCCCCTCCCTCTTAGCTTCTTCCTTCAAGCTCTCCCTCCGTAGCTCCCAACTCCCCACTCCCTCTCAGCTTTTGCTTTCCATGGCCATCTCCATCATCGGTGGATAATGCTCGCCTCCCCTCTGTCTCTATCGTAGAAGGGACCTTAACGTCACAGCTGCTCTCATCCTCCTCTCCCGTCTTCACCGTCGCAAGTTTGTATATGTTTTTTTTTTAATTTGTTGGTGTTTAGTTTCTTCTTCTTGTTTTTTTTTGGGTGATAGGTGTATTTAGTTTCTTCATGTCTTTAGCTATAGTTTCCATCACAGCTCTTATTGTTTGTATAAAATTTCACTTCTTGATATGTTTGGTCGTTCATTACAATTTTTATGAATAATTAATCTATTGATGCAAAAAGCGCACACACAGTTAAAGGCTAGGCTAGGGAAACAAGTTAAAAAGATGATAAAGTTTATTTGACCGATTATAATATTTATTTACTTTGTTTATGCCCTTCTGATTTAAAATATGCCATTTTTAAATATAATGTTAAAAAAATAAGTTAAAAATTTCTTAGATTAATAAATTAATTTTTTAAAAAAACAAAGGATAAAAAGAAAAAGACTTTTTGATATTTTTTACTATTGCCCTTTCTAATTACATTAAAATTAATTTAGCAACAATAATGAGATTGCCAACAAGATAAAAGAACCAGAACACCTTCTTGACCAAATAACACTCCCCAAGTTCTACACAATATATATTGGAACTCAAGTCTAATCAATACTCTAGTATGTTAATTTATAATCTTTAGGCTCAACTTGATTGAACTTCTGGACTAAGTAGTTGCTATACAATATTATATGGTGGTAAAAGCCATATAATTCATCTTTACTGATTGAGGACCACTACATATATAAAATGTCCTTTATTTTTTATTTTTTTCTAAATTAAATTGTTGCTATAGTCCTAAATTGCATCAATTAGTTTCTTTTGTTTGAAATAAGCTGAATTGATTTGTTATTGAAATTTTGGGATGTCTTACTTTTAAAGGGAAATGCTGCCATTTTTTTTTTGGGAAAAAGTGATAAAAGGAAAATCTCATTATTGACAATCATTCTAAACTAAGTATTATTGAGAATGGCTTAGATGGTAATAAAATGGATCATAGTTGAATGAATACTTTGAGAACTAGTGAAGAATATGAGAATGTGGTTGAAGAGTTTATTGAATTTGCTCGAAGGAATACTCCAACAAAAAATGGGAAGTATTTTTGTCTTTGTGTCAATTGTTTAAATGAGAGTTGACAGGATGTTGATTGTCCTTGCATCAACCAGGTCTATTGGCTTGATTCCTTGGGTAAAAAGTCATATAAGGAAACAAAATTCGTCTTCAATACGTAAGTTACTTTTTTTTTCATTGATTCTCGACTTAAATGAATTGTTCTAATTTCTGTGGTTTTACATTTTAATGGTAAAGGGACCTAGTCATATAGAATCATTGGCGGGTCACATGAGGGTAGATTTATTAGAAGACCGAAGTGGTTTTATCTTAAAGTATGTGGTTAATTCAAGTTCTTTTATTGATGGTTATTTTAGATATGACTTTATTGATTTTAACTAAATACTTTTGATTTATAGTGCCCTCGACAGCCAAGGGCCATTGAATGCGGCTACTATGTTCTCCTTTATATATATAACATCATTCAGAGTGAAATTACAAGTGATTTTCAGTAGGTAGTCAAATGATAACTTACATTTTAGATATTGCAATTGAATTACTAATTAATTCTAGCACTTGATGGATTTTATCTAAGCTTATTTTCTATTACTCATATTTTTGATAACGAAGCTGGCTACTTACATGAAGATATTAATTTGATTAGATACTTTTTGGCTGGGCAAATTCTACAACACATAGATCAGTAAAAACGTATGTTTATGTTAGCTAATATAGTTGTGCAGTAGACAAATATTTTTGACAACACTTTGTAGCTGAATGATGTTACACATGTACGTAGATGATAGTATGACTTAATTAGCTACTGCTGGATGTTTCATTACCATTTGTAAGGAAATTGTGGTTTATTATTTAACCCTCTTTTTGTGGTTTTCAATATATATGGAAGCCAAAATATAAAAATAAAATTAAAAAAAATACTTTAGATGTCCTTTTCCCTTTTTGAAAAAGGGATGCATAAAGTGGAATATAAAAATAAAATTTTAAAAAAAATAATACTTTAGGGGTCTTTTTTTCACAAGGGACACATAAAGTCTCAATTTTTTACATCCTTTTTTTTTTAAAAAATGGATGCCTAAAGTCTCACTTTAGGTGTCATTCCTTAACGGATGTAGTTTTCATTTTTTATTACATCGCTCGGATAGGTGTCTCCCCATTAACAGACGTTAAAAGACCCTCAAAACAAACGTTAAAAATTATTTTTGTAGTAGTACCTCTGACTCAAGATAACTGGCTTTACATGCATTAGACAGAGAGCCTCTCCTTTGTTTGATGTTCGCTGGAAATCAAATCATCTTATGAAACTTTAATAATATTGAAACTAACAAAAATATCTACTGTAGGAAACAACCTCTGAGGGTTGAAGCTAATAAGCTACCTTCTATATATTGAACTATATATATATATATATATATATATTGAACCCCCGAGAGTTTTGTGTAATCTATTGGATAGGGATTTAATGGGCAATATGATTGCCCGCAATGCTTCTTGTTTGATTTTGTTTGAACTGAGACTCCCTTGTGTGTGTAGAAATGGTTACACACTTACACTATATATACAGATAAAATCAAAATATATAATTGGAAAAAACCATGTACCAACTGTATAATGTGAATTAGCCCAGCATACATATGGCAGCCAAAAAATACAGTAGAACGGTGTTTCCATGATATAACCTTGTAAGTTCTAACCACTGAATAGTCAACAGATCGACACGTACATTGCTGTTACCCTTGACCCCAATCTGAGTGATGAGCACTTATACAGTTCGATGAAGTTCATTGTTTTGGTCCTTTGGTCAATAATATAGTCTTTTTCTCGTTCGTTTCAAATGCAAATTATCTATATATTTTTAAAAAAAATTAGTAGTTTGAATCCTGTCATCTAATGAAGCACGATTCTTTTTTTTAGATTTATCTCTAATTAATGCAATATATATAGAGAGAGCACCAGACATATTGTAGATTATAATGCTTGGTTGAAAGTTGAAACTCTTGGCTACCGTTAACTTATCAAAAGGTTAAGCGAATTTTCTGTTCAGAAAGTAAAGAATACGATTAGGCTTTAATTAGGGTTTGTTTGGGTTGACGGTGGAAAAGCCTGTTTACGTAAGTCGAGACAAAATTACTCTTATAAACTTACTTTTTATACCGTAAATCATATTGAAAATACAGCTTCTACTACTAATCCAATCCAAACAGGTATTTTATGCTCGCTTGAAATAGTGATTGAAGTATTTAAAAACAGCTTTTCAATCATGATTTACAGAATATGAGGTGAATATGTGAGAAAAGTATTATTTTAAATTATATATATAAACACTTACAAGCTTTTAAAAGCAATTAGATTCAATGTACGGGGACTTAGTATGCAGAGATCACATGCAATGCAGCCTAAGTTTCAAAAGCCACCGTTAACTTATCAAAGAGAGGCCAAAACCCCATTCAGTTGCATATGGGGCCAACCTCAACCGTTGGCTAGCTATGCTATTAGATTCAATGTACGGGGACACAAATTTGAGATTCATTGAACCTGGTCATTTGTCATTTTTTTGAGTTAAGATACAAATTTGATCCGGAAATTTCCATTGAAGAACAATATTATCCTAAAAAAAATTTTTAAGTTCAATATTACCTTGAAAGTTTTAAAACATAACGATGTTACTTCATATTGCTGAAAGATTGTCAGTGATCATTAACTTTTTAACTAAAAATGACAGTATTATTTTATTTTAATATTTCTCGGATAATATGAAATTTAAAAAAACTTTTTGGTAATTGCTCTTGAGCAAAAATTTTCAAAACAATTTACATCTTAACTTTTTTTTTTTTTTTTGGGTCATAGCAATGGTCATCTTATAACTCTGTTAAAGTGCGAATTGCTTATGGTTTCTTTTGAGCCTTCGCTCTTCGGCTCTATGCTGAGTCACGGACTCACGGCGCCCGGTTTCCACATCACATCTGTGACCACTGCGTAACAGAGTTAGTGGTGGCCCACAAATGATCATATCTTGTGCTTATTATTCTTGTTTAATTTTTAGTATATTCTTTCAACCGGCTTCATTTTTTCACCTCCCAGCATACTATTCTAATGCCTATTTTATAGCACGCTTTTTATTGAGTGTCTTTTTAGTCATTTTCATAAAACGGTTTTCTATAAGGTATTTTTAGTCATTTTAACAAGCTATTTGTTTGACAGTTTTAAATATCATTAAATATTTTTATATGGTCATATTTAATAAGGTAATAAGGGGTGGAAATTAATATAATGTTGTGGTTTAATGTAATTATTAAGGATAATATTAAAAAATCATTTAAATTTTATAATAAATTTAATTTATTTACTTGATTAAGAGTATAATCCATCTCAAGATTTAGAAGATAAAATGTTTTTGCATTTATCAACAAATGTATTTTTTGATATTTAAACTTTTAGTCATCTTTTTATGAGAATAAGTTACTTACCATCTCAAACATTATTTTGTTAGCATTTTTATTATTTTTATTGATATGTGTGAGTCAATTCAAAAGAGCTTATATTCATAATTAGAGTGATATGCTGCCACAAAATAATATAGTTATTTTTTTAATTTAAACTTCCTTTAGAATGATTTTGAATTAAAAGATTTTAAATATACAATGAGATGGTATGGAAAATGCACTTATAAGATTTCTCTAATTTTTAGAGAAATTATATTTTCATAAAATAATTTGTTCATATTTTTGGTAAGGTTGATCAATGGGCTATATGAGCCGTCCAAATGTCCGCCTACTACCCACCTACTTATTTTTTAAGCATATGTTCGTGACAAATGGGTTGGGCTAAATCCGTGTGGGCTATAATGTCATGGGTTGCCCATTAGTGAATCTTTTCTAAAAGTTGCACTTCTACCTTATTGTTTTGTTGTTATTAAATTTTAAATATAAATTACTAAAAACACTAATAACTATTAAAGTACCATAATCCTCATTATTCCTCATGAGATAATTTGTTTAATAATTTAATTAATCCTTAATTAATGGTTGATAAAATCTTTTTAGAGTAAGAGCAATTTATAATATTATATATAAAATTATAACTTATATATAAAAGCTTTATATCATGATGATAATTCTGATTTATGAAACATGACCAAAATATATAATCATTAATTCATGAGATATATATAATTATATCATTTAACTCATTTGGAAATTTATCCTTTAGAGTTATATTATCTCTTATACTTAAATAAATATTATATTATATATATTATAATTATAATATATATTATGTATTTATACTTAAATAAATATTATATATATACATATAAATGGGGGGGCATGGGCAACCAGAGTATGTGCCCATGGCCTATCCCATTTAGTGCACATGCCCGCCCATTTAAACCCATCTGTTGTGAGTTTTTATTGGACGGGCTAAAATAGGCAATTTTTCACTAGGCACAAGTAGACTCACTAGGCTATGGGCGACATACTCAATCTTAATTCTTGGAAGCTATATTAAAACTTCGTAACACATAAATTCATTTTATTTTTAAAAGTTGTTGACGTCTTTTGAATCAACAAATTGTTTTCCAAAATAAGGTAGCATATGGCTTATGACTATAGTCTGAGATCTGTAGATTCGTCTTAATTACAACTTAATTGTTTTTTGATCATTTACCATCAGACTGAACTTTTACATCTATTATAATTATCGAAGGTTAAAGTGTCATAAAAAACGAGAAGGCCCCAACACGAATTAATTAAATTATGACATATGGATTAAGTACATAAAGATCAACAACAAAATGGCTTTTACAAACTAAAATACAACAAAAATAATAAAATAATTGACTAATAACTTAAATAATGATAACATCAAATTTTGGACTTTAGGAATATGATAAAAACAAGTGAGAATGAAATTTAGTTCCAATATAAATAAAACAAGATGTGCCATGCATAGGAGCTACGCTTACTGCTGATATGAGGAACTTAAAAAAGAATATTATATTTTTTTGAAATATTTTAAATTTTAAATATTAAACTAAACACACGTTTAATTCTTAAAATTTATTACAGAGAAAGAAATATTGAATCAAATCAATTTGGATTAGCTTATTTTTAATTTATAGGTATTTTTCATGTAAATCGAGATAAAACTTATCTCATATATTTACTCCGTATACTATAAATTACGATTGAAAACTAATTTTTAAAGCCTCTAATGGCTATACAAACAAACAATAATAAGAATGATCCGGTTGATTATATGGACAATACATATGAACCAATCACAAAATAGCTTTCACTATTATATATAGATTGATATATATATTGATAAAAAATAGAAAAGGCCAGGATAAATAGATAATATTAAAAATTGTCTCCTAACAAGTGAGTAGGGAAGTGTTGCAAGAGATTGACTAATGTGGTTAATATTCCAGGGGCACAAAAGGAAAACTGAACCGGGACGCAAATCCGACTAGATTCCTCCAAGAATGTCATAATTTGGCCTATATACATTCTAGGGGCAATATTTAACTTGGATCCATCACAGATCTGTAAACTATAAATACGGCGCCGTCTCGTTTCTCATCCTTACTCCATCATGAAATCATCTATCGCCATTTCAACGACATAACGCCAATCAATGTCCACCTCCTTCTGAAGGAAATCTCAAAAAATTTCAAACTTCTATAAGATTCGCACTTCCTCTGCTCGAAACAGAGCCAAAAAATCAAAAAGGGGTCTGTTCTTTTCTGTGTATTTTGTGGGGAAGAGGAGATTAATTACGCATTTGATCGTGATTATGATGGCGGCGAGGATTCCGGTGAGGTTTGAGAGAGTCGCGGCGGCGTTCGACGCCGAATTTGCTCGCGTGAGGCTCTGCGATAGCAGCGGGAGCGATCACTCCCCGGAGAGTTCGAACACTGATTTGTCCGATCTCGTGAAGTCGTTCATGGAGAAAAATGAAATGGAAGAAGAAGGAGAAGAAGATCAGGAGGCGCGTGGGGTTATTAACGATAACGGTGAAGCTGACGAGGAACTGTTTAACGTTCAGAACGACGAGTGGTCTGGTTCTGTTGAGAAGAAAGAACAGCTCAAGAGTTTATTTGAAGGAATTGAAGTTGACGACGAAGATGATCGAAATGTGAAGGAGAAAATTAGAAGAGAAGTTGAAGCTGCTTATGGATCTGTCGGAGACAAGTCGTCGCCGGAATTCAAACGGAGATTAATGACTCGGTTGCGGCAGAAGGGCTTTGATGCTGGTGAGGACTTCTTTCTTTCTTTCTTTTTTTAACATCGCATTGCTTAATTGTTTTGTCTGAGTCCTCGATGGTGTCATGACGTGTCAAAACCAGTCTAGACGTTCCAAATCTTACCCCAACCCTACGTAAGGTTGTCAAACCTTGACAACGGCTTTGTAGCATAGTAATATGATATTTTGGAGATTGCAAGTTCTTCCCACTTATTGTAATTCAGACGATCAGTGTCAGCCTGCCCTTGTAATTTAAAAAAAAAAAAGGTTGTCAAACCTTATGCGGACGCGGCGCAAGGTTAAAAAGCCTTGCTCAGATCCTATCCAAGGTTGTCAAATCAGGACACACCTTACCAGCATTTGCCCACACTTTCCCAAACCTTGTCTAAAGTAGCCAATTAAATCTTATTATATGGGCGCAGCATACAATGACAAGGTAGTTCATGGACTTCCTAATTATTTTTCATAGGAAAATGAGATATCTCACTTAGTAGTTAGTACATTTGGAGTCTTTTTGTTTTTTCTAGTCAATGTAAGACTGTGAATCATGGCAACATAGAGAATAAAACAGATTCTATTAGGATATGGGAATCTTAAGAGGAATGATATCTCCATTTTTCAGGGCTTTGCAAATCCAAGTGGGGCAAAAATGGGAGATACCCAGGAGGCGAATATGAGTACGTAGACATAAACATGGGACGTAAAGAAAGGTACATAGTAGAAGTGAATGTTGTGGGAGAATTCGAGATAGCTCGTCCGACGAACCACTATACCTCTCTGCTTCATATTTTTCCGGTGATATTCGTGGGCAAAGTGGAAGAACTGAAGAAGATTGTGAGGTTGATGTGCAGCGCCATGAAAGCTTCGATGAAGAGAATGGACCTCTTGGTGCCTCCATGGAGGAAACACGGCTACGTGCAGGCCAAGTGGTTGAGTTCTTACAGGCGAACAACCAACGAGGTTTGTGCTAGGAAGAAGGATGATCAACCTCGGAACGAGGATGTTTCTGGAAGGAGGTCCATTAATGGATTTGAAGGGAAGTCTGTAAAAATAATATACAATTGCAGGGATGATTATGGGAAGACCAAACCTGGTTTCAGAGTTGGACTTCTGGCCACTGCACTCAACTCATGATGTGGTCTTAGGTTAATGGGAAAGTTTAATTATATATGTATAATTTCAGTGTTTTTCCCCCTGCGGGCATATTTTTGCTTCATGGTAGTAATTTTTATCTTTTAGATACTACATAATGGTCGTTGTAAAAATTAAATTATTTGCAGATTATAGATTGTTAATTTCCTGATCCCAATTGCCATTATTATTTCACAAATAACAATTAATGGGCAGGAGGGTAGATTTATAATATACTTTTAGGCGCATTTTTTAATGTTCTTGGACTAATTTCCATTATAATTATAGTACATTGTAAGTAGTCTTAAAAAGGATACAACTCCTTTTTTGTTCAACAAAATGGACACAATTCTTAGCTTGCTTCAGTCAGGTGAATTTTATTAAAAAAAGAAAAAGAAAAGAAACTTATGGCCTTCTGGGTCATAAGGCCTTTTCGCCTGAGGCTGAACTATGTGAATGCTCAGAACTCAGAAGATTATAAAAAACTATTTCATTTTGTGCATGCTCTACATTTTCCTTGATGAATATCTTGCTCCTTTACCTTAAGAAAACGGTTAAATTTAATTTTGTTGAAAAACGCATGAAAATTGAAAATACATAATAAGTCAGAAATATATTAAAAAAAAGTATCTATTATCCTTTTTTTTGGTAAAACATCTATTAAATTCTTTATATGTGTACATATTGATAAAAATAATAATATAAAGTAGAAAAATATCATTTATTAGCGCAGATTAAAAATGAAAGAAAGTAAATGATGAATAGCATTAAATAATAAAAGCTAAATTTTCTTGACATATAATAATATATTATGAAAAATTACCCATAAGTACCATATAAGAAAATTAAATACAAATAAGTCTCCAAATTTCGTTTAATTCTAATTGGTCTCAATAAATTTAACTTTTATAAGTCAAATTGCATAATTTGCAAGTTAAAATCACAAATTAATGTTAACCAGTCAAATTTTCATATTTACAAGTCGGGTAACATTGTTTACAAATTAATCTTGTAAATATTAAATCTCTTTATATACATTAAAATTAAATTAATTAAAATTCAAGAGATTTACATGTATTTACTAATTAATTACTCCATGAAAGCTGTTGTGGGAGAGTAATTTTTCCATTGTATATACTTTATACTTAGTACACGCCAATATCTATCTGATCTACATCTACTACGCTAAAGAAACAGAACTGAAAGTTAAATGATTCACATGCATGCATCACTGGCATATTCAAGTAGCTAGGATATTCACGCGAATCACGAATTTGATGGCCCAAAAAAAAAAGTCTAACAAAAGCAAATCATCTTATGAAGCACAAATCAAAGCTCGACACCACCATATATGAATAATATAGCGGGTCTCTAATGAAGTATTATATGCCAATATTAGGTTTTGAACTCCATCATATATTAATCATTAATCATTATCAATAAAAGACGAGTGGATAGTCTCGTTTATAATACTTATGAATTATATAAAGCACCGTAAAGTAAGCACTATATCGCACATGATCAATCGAAATCTCTTACACAGTAGATAGTTAAGGTTGCCAAACTCATAACAGTGCCACACACTCATATCGTAAAATCGAATCATAAACTCATAAGAGTTTATTTTTATTATAAAATAGGTATTAATAGTATATAATTAAATAATTAAAATATAAAAAATGATAACAATTTGATTTACATATACTTTAAATTCAAATAATTAAAATTAACTCCATTAACATTTATAGTTTATCATATTTAACAAATAAATTTCTATAAAATTTATAGATAAAGCCGCTGAACATGATCTAATCGAATAAGTTAATACAAGTTTAAGAGTGAGTTAATACGATTTTGTAAGTTTGAAACGTAAAAACGGTAAATTCAATATATAAATTCATGAGTATGATCGAGTTTACAATGATCATGAATTTACCAATAACTTTAATTACTTAATTTTGTAAACTAAAAATATGAAAATAATAAAATCAAAAAGTCAACTCACAATTTTGACCGAGAGGTGGAAGACAGTGGACATTTAATTTCCTCTTTGGATAGTTCAATTTTATTGCTAGCTATAAATTGTTTAAATTTGAAAACAATACACATGTCTCCTCTCTCTCTCTCTCTCTCGAATTTTTATATTGATAGATTGGAGGTCCCATGCGTCAATTTTTCTTCTCTCTTTCTCTCTAATCCCCACACCCTTTTGGTTTGTGCCATCATTGTCTAAGGGTTTGTTTGGGATGAGGGGAGGGGAGGGGAGGGAAATTTGGGGATTTTGCTCTCTTCCCCTTATTTGGATAACTAAAAATTTTAGAAGGGGAGGGAAATTTTTTTAAAATTCTCTCTCTCCTCCGCTTCTAACCCTCCCCTCCAAAATTGGGGGGATTTGGAGGGAAAGGTTAATGTTTGAGCTTAAATTAACTAATATGTCCATACCATTTTAAAATATTCTCACAATACCCTTTCATTATTTAATTACAAAATTATAATTTTATATAGTAAATGTCATTTATAATTATATTTATTTAATTTTTATAATTATAAAATTATAATTTTATGTATTAAATTCCTTATATAATCATATTTTACTAAATATGTTAGAAAGTTATTAATTACAAATTAAATGAAATAAAAGCAAAATTGTCCATATAAAAATATTTCTCATTCCCTCCCCTCCTATACCAAACATAATACTATTAAAATCCCTCCCCTCCCCTCTTTTTTTATCAACCCAAATAAGGTAAAAGAAAATCCCTCTCAAACTCTCCCCTCCCCTCCCTTCCATTTAAATCCCTCCCCTCCCCTCCATCGAGCCAAACATAGCCTAAAAGATTTGAATGCTTCCATCAACAGATCCTATTCCGGAGAATTAAAAAAACTATATAGCCGACCAGAAATAGAGATAACATTAATTATTTCCCTTATTTTGCTGATATATATATATGAGACCTTATAGATGTTACGTTTCCATGGATCATCCTTAGTCTAGAGATCAGTCATGTTCAATTTCTACTGTATTAGATGAATACTCTTCTCGTCCTTAATATAAGACATATTTACCTAGTTTAATTATATTAAGAAAGTTAGTTAGGTTAGTTAATATGATATGTATTTTCTTTTTTTGAAAAAATATGACATATATTTTCTAAAATATTATAATCATCTTCCTTAATTTTCTCATTCCCTTTTTCTCCTTAATTATTGTTTAGGGAGTATCAATATGAGTAAATTATGAAAAGATTGATAAATATGATTAAATATATCTTATATTTAGGACTAAAATTAACTCCTCAAATATGTCTTATATTAAGGATAAGAGAAATAATTAGCTGCAGTGAAGGAAACTAAATGCCATTTTTTAATTAAGTAGATCATAAGTTCAAACTTTATACACACACACTCTCTATGTAACACATTAAAAAGTTTATCTTTCTCATACTTAGCTTGTTTGGATCAATTTATCTTAAGTGATTTTGTGTTACCGAATATATATATATATATATATATATATGTAAAAGGAATTTTGTCTTACAAAAATACATACTTTAAGTGATTAGAGCCCCACACCAAATCTAATAGTGTTTGAATATAACCTAGAAAGATGATTCAAATTTATTTGGAATAGTCATTGAAAAACCTTCAAATATAACTTTTTAACTATGATTTGTAGTGTACCATATAAATATATAAGATGAGTTTTATTTTATAAGTATGCTCATCATGAATTGTAATTCCAAACAATCACTGAGTGTCAAATAGTCACCCATATATATGTGAAGTATGTGGAGATATAGTACATGTTTGACATAGCGATTGAAGCTTTTAAAAATAACTTTTTAATCTTGATTTACGGTATACGAAGTAAATATGTGAGAAGAGTTTTGTCTCGACTTACATGAATAAACACTTTTGGAGATCCCAAAAGTTATCCTAAATAAGCACATAGAATGATATGTATAGTATACGTATCTTACTCTAGAATGATAACTATTCTATTACTTTGTGCATTTCATACAACGTGGCATGCCTTTGCCTCCAAAAAGATATAAGCATATCCAAGAGAACCTAACAAAATATGTGTGTGTGTATTTATATATGGAACATTCGATCGCCCAATCACATGTGTATGGGGACTTGAATTCAAATGATTCGAATACGGAGGAACTTAGAATCTATTTAGTAAGTAAGAATAATTGTCACGTTGGTGAAAAATAATTGTTCTCATCTCCTACAAAAGTCAACACACATACACGCATGCATGCATGGATCGGACAACTTCATTTGGCATGATCAGAATGAATGTTGTACATGTGGTGCTTTATATAATCAACTTAACTTCACTCATATCTTCGATACAGTTTGATATATGTCTATATAAGTGATGATATATATATGTGTGTGTGTAAGCAGTGGCATATACTGTAATAACTCTTGTTTGTGCATATAAGTCTCTTTAAAAGGAAAGAATCTCTTCACTTGGAAAAGGAATCAAATTTCATCTATTAATATATATTTTTTCTTATATATGCACCATGTGTTTGTTCTAAAACTTGTCTCTCCTTTTTGAAAACTCCAGCCAAGAATATACTAATATCTTCAATGTATTTTAATGATTATTAATTTTATTTTATATTACTCCCTCATGTCCTTAAGAATATAAGAGAAATTTAACTAATTTGTATAAAATAAAAAAGCTAAACAAATTGGTATGTCCCAATATAATATTAGATTATATACCCATTTATAAGTTAAGTAAAGTAGTTTAGGAAAATAAGAGAAATAGAATATAAAATTGAGTGAGATATTTATTTATAAGTTAAGTAAAGTAGTTTAAGAAAATAAGAGAAATAGAATATAAAATTGAGTGAGATATTTATATATTTTAGACGGCCAAATCCAACTCTCAATTTATTCTTATTTATCAAAAATAATAATTTTTTAATTGTCACTAATATGTCACGAAATCATATATATTCTTGACTTAAATCATGAATTTTGAAATAATAATGTTAAACTTCAAAGTTAATTCTCCAAAAATGTTTATAATTAGTTACAGATTTTAGAAGGTCACAAAATTTTTATCACTTATCCAATTTGTTTAATAGCAATTCAATCAATGAAACAAAATTAAGAGTAACTTAATAATAATATTTGAAAATATCTTCATCATTTTTTCACTTCACCAGGATTTTTTTTCTCTTTTTCCTATCAGGGAAAATTTTATTTTTGAGTAATGTATAGCATATAATAAAAAAAATTACAATGAGTTAAACATTTTCTAGAAATGATTTTTCACACACTACTAAAAAGTAAATAAAAAGTTTCAGTCTAAAAAAATTAAAAGTTAAAGTATACTTTTAGTCTTTTAAATTTTACTTAAGGTATATTGGTCTCTTAACTTTATAAAGTATACTTTTGATCCTATATTTTTAACATCGTTAATGTTACTAATAGAAAAAATTGGCGTAACAAACTCAAGTGATGATGTGTAGCTGACAAAGCATATTTAATTTTTAATTTTTTAATATTATATAATTAGATTATTATATTAAAATAAAACGACAAATCGTTGCAAATGAAATCGATGTTTTGATATTTAGATTATTAAACTAATATATTTACATTCTTAAACTAAAAGTTTTTAATACAATGGAGATCTTGATATTGACTACTTCGATAGGTTATTAGATATTTTTTAATTTACATATATTTTAAATTAAAAATTAATAGCATTTAATTATACAGTCATCACTTGAATATGTTGCATCAATGTTTTCGATTATCGACATTAACGATGTTAAAATTATAGAACTAAAAGTATATTTTATAAAGTTAAGTGATAACAAATATATCTCATGTAAACTCAAATGACTAAAAGTATATTTTAGCCTAAATAGTAAATAAAAAGTTGGTGAATAAATCTAAAAGATTAAAATACTAAAAATTGTTATTAGTTTTACTGAAATAAAAATATTTATTTTGAAATTTATACACAAAGTATATTACACACCATTTTTCTGATTTTTAGTAATAATTTATCAAATCGTTCTTAAAATAAAAAATTAACACACACACCTTTTTATGTTTTTTGAATAAGTGTATATATTTCAAAAACAAAAATTTACATGATTCTAAAAACACTTAGTAGAGATGCATGTAATTTATTCTCTTTTTTATAAAGAGCATGCACAAATTTCAAAAATAAATTTATTTTTGACACACAAAATCTACACAATTTTCGTTGGAATAAAAAATTTATTTATACAATTTTTAGTATTTTTTTCCAGCAATTTCTTTACTACTACCACCAATCTACTATCATAAATCGAAAACAAACAATTAGATTAAAGGACAAATTTCTGGGAAATATCTTAGAAAATGGGAAAGGATAAATTAGTGCTGTGAAATTGTGAAATTCTAGATCAATTCGGTGTCAGTATGGAGGAGGAATATGAGATTTTGAAATTTTGGCAGAAAGAAGCTTCTGCCCTTTAGTTCTCCCTCTCTCTATGCTCGGAATAACAATACCAGGCTTTTTATTAATAATACCGTATTTTACATTAACAATACTAGTGATAAATTTTCAATTAACAAGTTTTAGGGGCCAATAACATCACCCGTTTCTATATTAACAATAACATATTTTACATTAATAACTTTACTTTCTTGTTTCACAACTTTGTATCTCAAAAACCAACACATGTTCACAAGTTTTAGATGCCAATAACAATACCCGTCTTTATATTAACAATAACATATTTTACATTGACAACTTCACTTTCTTATTTTACAACTTCGTATCTCAAAAACTAACACATGCCAGAGATACGTTTGAAATTAACATGTTTCATAACCAATAACAACATATATCTCTTTATTAACAACACCATATTTTAGATTAACAACTAGACTTTTTTGTTTCAAAAATTCGCATATCAAAAATCAACACATTCCCAAAGATAAGTTTGAAATTGAGATACGAAAGTTGTGAATAAAAAAAGTCGAGTTGTTAATGTAAAATATGGTGTTGTTATTGGCTCTGAAACTTGTTAATTTCAAATATATCCCTGTATGTGTTGGTTTTTGAGATATGAAGTTGTAAAACAATAAAATAAAATTGTTAATATAAAATATATTGTTGTTAATATAGAGATAAATGTTGTTATTGACCCCTGAAACTTGTGAACATGTGTTGGTTTTTGAGATACGAAATTGTAAATAAAGAAAGTTAAGTTGTTAAAAAAGAGCTCAATATTGTTATTCCGAGCGCAGAGAAAGGGAGAGCTGAAGGATATGATTGTCTTTTTGCTGAAATTTTGAAATCCTAGATTTCTCCTCAGTACTCACATGAGATTTCATGATTTCATAATTTCGCAATACTAATTTATCCTTTCTCATTTTCTGAGGTATTTTTCTGAAATTTTCTCCGGATTAAAAAGAGAAAAAAACTGAAAAAGCAAAATTGCCTTGATTGAGAAAGAGCTAAAGCCATGGACGGCTACGATTGGCCAAAGCATAAACAAAACCGAATAGGGAATGTCAGATCAGATCTCAACGAAGCTGGGGCACTAAGCTATAAAAGGAACTAAAAGACACCTGTCTCTAGAGAGAGAGAGAGAGAGAGAAAGGGGTTGTCTTTTTGAGAGAGAGAGAGATCCAAATTTCAATTTTTGTCCAAACAAGAAAAATATTTCTATAATTCATTCCCTTTTTGATCCAAGCGTGGATCGGAGTTGCCACCGTAGATCCGCCGTCGATTCATGGAGGGCGTTGGGGCCCGACTCGGACGGTCCTCGACTCGGTACGGACCGGCCACGGTGTTCACTGGGCCGGTGAGGAGGTGGAAGAAGAAATGGGTCCACGTATCGCCCTCTGCTTCTGCTTCTTCTAACTCTAACAACAATCACTCTCACCCTCAAAACGGTACTTCTAACGGTAATAACGGTTCCCATCTTGTGCTTTACAAATGGACCCCTATTACCCAAAGTCAGAACCAAAACAACAGCAACAACGGCGGCGCTAATACCAACAACAATAATGTGGACAGCGGCTCCGGCAAGGATGAGACAGCGGTTGGGACGGCATCTGAAGAGCCACCTCGGAGGAAATTCAAATATGTTCCGGTATTTCATTGACATTGATCTCCTTTCAATTTTTCCCCTTTTCACATTGGCATGATTTTTCAAGGGTTTTCTTAGGTGGTAAGGTTGGGATATTAGGGGTAGGTTTGACTTTGTTGGAAGTGGTCTGTAGGTGTGTGGCTTACAGCTAATGTTGACCTCTTTTTGATTTGTTTGGTGCTTGATTTTGTGTTTCCAAGAGTTCAATTTAGGATTTCCTTTTTCCTTATCTTGGATGAATCGAGAGTGGCAAGACAGGATTTGGTGATTAGAAATCCATGGAGTAAATTAAAAAAAGGCATGTCTTATATGAGTCAAGTTGCTAGTCAGAGTGGTTGAGCTGATTATTTCAGCTTGGAGTGTTGAGATTAAGTGGAAATAGAGGGAGAATGAGACTATTACTAGCTTTCTGAACTTGGTGGAAATGACCTGCGTGTAAGTTGGTCACTTTGGCTTTTGGCTTTTGGCTTTTGGCTTTTGGAGTATAAGCTCAAGGCATTTCAAGATATCTTGGGTATAGAAATGTATTGATTGGAAATTTATACCACATTGAATTATTGGTGTGATAAACTGAAGCCATTGGGCTTTCAAATGTTGACATAAAAGAGTTGATTGCTTATTTGCATAGTTCATGGCAATGTACCTTGAAAAGACTACATTTTTCGTGTATTTATCAATAAGTGAACCTTTTGCTATGGCCTGTTTGATTGTTCAAATGTACAATGCGTGAGCAGGAAACTCAATTTCAATTCCAATCCTCATAACTATGTTGGTGGCAGAATCTTCCAATGTCTACCAAATATGTTATCAAAATGAACTGTCATATATGGGTTCTGCTGCTTGGACTTTTGTGCCATATAAGATGCTAAAACACATGCATTGCCTAGAGTATGCAGACAAGTTGTGACTCATTCTACATATCTAGTGTCTCATACTCAAAATATTTTGAACAATAATTGAAACTTGAACCTCTGGAAAGCCTAGTTTATGCTGATAAATTTTATCTTATTTCACTAAATCTTGTTTTCTGGAAGACTCATTTTCTGTTCACTATTTCTCTAATGGGTTGCACTGGTATTCTGTGATGAATTTGTGTGTTTGCATTTGTGGTCGGGTTTTTTGTATATTGCATGATATAAAGTTGATGGCAACTGGGAATCAGTTTTTCAAGCACGAATTGGTTTTTTTTCTTGCATCTTTGCTTTCTGGGATCAGTCATTCCCATGACTAAATGGGGGAAGAGAAAGAATGATTGAAAATTTGAGGATTGTTAACTTTTTAAGATTATTTGTCATTCAACATAGGGTAAAAATACAATTCTCTTATGGTTAAAAGTAGGCACCGAAATGTGAGAAGATATTACTTTTGTGTCGTTGGAAACTTTTAGAAATAACATGGGATGACCTAACTGCTGTATTTCCTTAATTTGCAAAATATATTTTCAGTCAAACTTATCTGTTGTCCTGCATTTCTCAAATGGACTGTGCTGTTTCTTGTGAGTTTGTTTTTTTTTTGTGTGGGGGGGGGTTTAATTTTGCTAGATCTAATATAGACTGAAATTTAGATTTGATTGATTTAGAATATACAGAGTATTTCGTATTAGTGATAGCATTATAACTTCATTGGATGAGTTCTCTAAGTAATTTGAAGATGCAAGAGTAAGGAAGTCTAAGGATGTGAGGATTCATACCTTTTTAATATCATGTCCATGAAATTTTGAGTAATGCAAGTTGACTCCGTCTGGGAATTGTAACTTGGGCCCGTAAGAACAAACAGTTTAGCTAAGTAATAGCTGATAGTTACAATTCTGATCAGATGATTATTAGAATCTGTGGAATAATTGGGAGGTTTGTATTTCTTACTGATTTGAACAGTAAGATACACCCAAATGTTTTTTTTTTGGTTGGGGGGGGGGGTTGCAAATATTATCTCCTTGTTGTGGCATTGCTTCACTAACTTCACTGTTGTATTGGAGATGAATAAACAATTTTTGTCATGTTCCATAAAACAGTGATACATTGTCTGATGATTATGTTGAATGCATCATTCAGAACAAGAATCACCTGCGGTTTTTCTGTTAATACTGTGGCTCAAATTTCTGTTACACAGCCGAGTGCATTTAACAGTTATAATGCTCATATTTTTGGTCCCTGACTCACTTGTTACGTTGTTGATTGGTGAATCATTTCAATTCTTCTGCCTTCTGTTTTAAGCCTAGAAAGATAACTGGATCAATATTGGTTTCCTTTTTACCACTTATCGGGAATGCATGGTCATCTGGGCTGTTTAATGGCACAGGTTGCCTTACTGGAGGAGCAGAAAAATGAGGCTGCTGAAGATGAGGATGCTGAGAAAGTTGAAGATGAAGCTAAGCCAATTGATATTGACTCAAGTACAGCAGAACCAACTCGCAAGAGTGATGCTCTAGATGATAAACCTGACATCAATGATGTCCCTGCAGAAGAAAGTCAGGTGAAGTTCTACTTATTTCTTTTAGCTGGCCCCAAAAAAAAGCTCGTTTCTTTTCATATTCTTCCGAGTCCTTAGAGGAGTGATTGTCTGGATAGTAACAATTGCAGCTGTTTGGCATGTAGAATCAATAAAATTATGTAACCGATACTTGTTATGTGGAACTTACTTATATAGATTTATCCTGTTTTAAATCCTGAAGAGTTACTGAGCTTTTCAATCTAATATTGACTCGGTTTTTTTTTTCTTTCTTTCATTTGTCTCAGGAAAAAAATCAGGGAGTACGCCAGGATCTGAATGAAAGCACACTGGATTTAAGTTTGGGCTTGACATCCCATGATGATGATGAGCATGACTCCGATCCAAAACCTAATCACAGGAGAGATGTCAAGTAACGTGACAAACTCGGGGAGCACCGGAACAGAGTGTTTCAGAGCTTCCTTATTATGGTAACTTAGAAGCGGTAGCGAACACATTTGTGTTCTACAAAACGGAATTTGCACCTTGGCTTTCTGCTCACACCGGTCATTTAATATGGTTACATCTGAGTGTTATTGCAGGGTTGCTTATAATTTGTATTGTAGTAATAGATGCCTTTTTTAACTTATCATGAGACAATATTTTTTCCCCAGATATTTGCTGGGAGTAGGACATTTTGGAGTTACAGACCATGTGTATTTCGGGTGGATTTTTTTTATTCAAATAACATTGCTGATGAAACTGCTTTCAATTCTGGTTCCCCTGAACCCTCATTTCTGTCATTCTGTCCGGTATTAATTATTGAATTCTTCTCACTTCAAAACATGTTAGGCCACTTGAAGAGGAAGATCCCAGCTTTGTAACTCTTAAAGTTATTTCTCTTGTCGTTAACCAGTTTCTGTACCAGAGGTTTTTGCCCCCTTTGTGTGTACAGTAATGTTAGGCGATTAATTGTATTAAAAGCTATTAGATACATTAGCATCTTACGTTTCCGGAAACTTAGTATTCACATTAATTAATGTTTGATTAAAAACTTTAAAGATTGAGAAAAAAACATTTTTGAAGTTTCCGGCATGTAAACACACCTTGATTTTTAGTGAACGAAAAGGATGCACGAAAATCCTTGGTATCTGATGTTCAATAGTCTAGCCACAGGTACCTAAACTCACACCCGTACCATCCACCAATTAGGTACCTGGCAATTAGTGTAACCTTATTTTTCAAATATATAAACAAGAATGAAATGACAGAAAATTCATGATGGCAAAAGCCTTCCCATCGCCAATAATTCCAAAACGAACCACAACTCTAGCCAAAAACTACAATCAGGGCAAATGAGTGGCTTCTAGACCCAATTTAACAAGTTCAGATTCATTCCCTCAGATTTTCGTCATCATTCTTTGGCAACATCTGCATCTGCCTCGGAGAAATAGTCATGCCTGAGGAAGAAACATTAATTAATGATTGTTTCAGGAAGATGCAAGTGAAGCCAGCAAGAGTATAACTATGAGAAGATCAAGCTCTTCATGTTGGGAGCGTTTCACAGCAAATACCCAACAATAATATTGCAGCCACAGTGCAAAGATATCAAGAATGTATCACACAAATGAAATGCAACTAACTTTCTAATGGAACTACTTTGTAGGCCAGAGGATTTTCATTTGACCTCGAAATTGTTGAATTCCCTCTCCTAAGCCTCTTTTTTTATTCCTTTAAAATGATCAAATTTTAATTATATGACAAAGTTGGACCACGTGTATTTAAGAACAAAAATTTTATCCTCGTCTGACACTAAAACCAAATTTAAGAAAAATTTAAGCCACTGACTGAATTTTGCGGCTGAGTTGGTATATCCCTGTTGCTGCCATTGCGACGTTTACACTAAACAGGTTCCAATTTTTCTGCAACGTAAAAAATAACGGCCATGAATATATCTCCATCAAACAGAATCCTATTGTTTACATATACAAGAAAGGAAATCATATTCCAATGACCCTCAAAATGGGATTTTTTCCAAAGTAAGTTATGTTTTCCCTACTCGCAAATGACCCCTTTTCATCATAATCAGTAAAAAAAAGTCTAACAAGAAATTGTAGCACAGAGCAGCAGTATTTAAATATTACAGTTAACCCCAATTTAGTTTATTGGAATGGTACAGATTAAAAATATTTTTGATACGCGGCTTTGGAAAAGGACTGCATCGGCCACAGATACATTATCATTGGCTGTAAGTGTTGAAAAGCAAGATGTCTAAGGCAAAAATAAACTTACTGGAGTTATTACTGTGCTGTAACGTGACCAGATAAGCCCAGTAGCTGTAACAGCTGGATAGAAGAAAATTGGAAACAGCATCATGAACGTAAAATTAAAACCCGATGCAGGAAAGATATGCTAAAACTTCTTCCAGAAAACAATTTCATTTTGCACACAGCATTTCATATACTCATCCACTAGGCATGTGTCTGTGGGAGGCATTGAGGCATACACGTTATATGAATGATGAGCATGATTTTTTGTTTCTTTGGGTGTGTGAGGGGGGTGGATAATAGACAAACGAAATGTACCGCCTTACCTATTTGCTGAGGGTAGGACAGTTTCTCAGGTGGTTTCGAAAAATCAGCAACATTGGCAATGCTGATGCCCCACTTAAATGTAGGAGCCCAGAAGTGAACTACACCAAGAAAACGGTTAACACAGGCATTAGTATTGAAACATAAATATGATAGTAACTGCTAACAGCAATATTGGTGTTCCCAAGATGACAATGTAGCGAAAATCAGCCCCCGGGGGGGGGGCGATGGCCTTCCTCCCATCAATATACTGTACTTTAAAATATACTCCCCTGATCTGGAATATATAGGTCTACTCCAACTACTGCATGCAAACCAAAAATGGTAATTAAATGAAGATTCCATTTTCTAGCTACTGTCCCTCTCTTTCAGCTCAAGCAAAAGTAGTTATTTAAAAGTGTTGTGGGCTTTGGGTTACTTGCATTCTGCAGAAACATTAAACACTTTGGGATATTCCAGAACTCATGCAATATGGAATGAGGCAACTTATCAGAAGGGCAAGCAAGATAACTTACCAGCACCAATTGTTTCAGCATTCTCATTTATTCAATTCAAATTATAATCTCTTGATCTCAATCACCCAGAAGTCCATCTCTAGTTCTAAGGAAGAAGTGGAAGATTAATTTGGGAGATTACACAGGAGATTAGAGTCGCAGAAGATTAAAAACATCAGTGATCATTTCAATCTCAACCAAAGGAAAATTGAATATAGTGTCACACCAAAGTCGTTAAGAAAGCCTCTTAAACACTTTTCAATGTCATCCATACAAGTGCCAAAATCTTGGTTAGCTACACTTGAAGCCACTTATAAATTTTGATTGATCGATGACTCTGTTGTCTCATATATGATACCTCCAGACATGCTTCTAATTATACTATCTCCTTCTATTGGGTCAGCTCTTATCTCTATGTACCCCTTTAATGTGGTAATTTATTCTCAAGGCATGCCAACATTGCAAGTAAGGAAAAAAGATATATCTGATTGATTCTGAATTGAACATGCATACCATCAGGAGGGCACGCTTATAATGCAATGTCACATAGACTAAAGAAAACCCACGACTTACAAGTGTCTAATCCAACTTCTAATGACCATTCCCAGCCAAAGAAACAATCCGGTTTAGGAAAACAGCAAGCTAAGAATAAGGCTACGTTTAAACTTTAGACCATAATTTAATTCAGAAATAGCTCTTATGTTTTGCAAAATAAAGAAAGCATATATACATGGAATTGGTTCTTCAATTGATTTGCAGGCACATTGGGGTCAACGAATCTCAAGGTAACAAGCCATACCAATCAATCTGAAATAGCATGAAGACAACCAAATGCCCTTGGGGCACCACAAAAAGAACCTAATTTTCTCAAAATTAAGTAGAGTACAAGAGGTGCCGGCCAAGGAATTAAATAAAACTCCCAATAAAAAAGGAGAATACATATCCATTCATATAAAATAGGTCTTTATAGCCCTAATCTCACCGAAATTATCCATATCAAGAGAAGTCACCGAGATATGGAAATCCGAAGCGTCACATCGAAGAGAAAAAGAAAAAGCGCACAAATGGAAAGATTCGAAAGAAATTCGCTTAAAGCAATAGAGCAATAAGCGAGCATACTCACTGGTTTTTGGCCCAGCCGGATGATTCCAAAGAGCTTGTAGCTTCGAGGGCGCCATGAATACTGCTGCTTTAGCGGATGTCTGCTCCGATTTTCTGGCCCCCAACGCAAAATGGTTTCGGCGACAACGATTCTGAAGAAACCAAATGGTAATTCTCCATCAATTCTAACATGGGGGTCCACTAGAAAAACAATAGCCAATAATATCACCCCACGTGTCACCCAGTCAAAGCTTCCATCTAGACGCTAACTTTGCGGTGCGGGGCAAATCCGTAAAATCACTTTGCAAGAACCCGGAAGGAAAAAAAGCCAAAAAAAAGTGAGGTCTTTTTTTTTAGGTAAGCAGTTTCTGAGTGATCGGCCGAACGTCAAATTTCAAAATCAGGATTCAGGACAAACTCCTCCAAATTTGTGTTTTGCAAGTTAATATTTTGAGTGACCCTGAAAAACAAAAGTGAAAATCTGTTCCTTGCTTCACTTCATACCAAATTCCCAGGGGAGAGAGTTGCTTAGTGGTAGTTAATTCGGCGCCGCCTCCACCTCCAACGTCCGTCGCCGACCGATTTCAGCCTACGAAGCCTCGATTCTCAAGCTAAACTGGTAATTTTCTATGTCTGAATAATATCACTCTCCAAAATTGGATTGAATCGTTACCGTTCATCCTAATTTTAATTGAATGGACTTTGGCATCGGTGTTTGGTTGCGATAAATTGGGGTGTTGCTGTTAAAAAAACAGCGTGGATCTTCACAAAAAATCTACTGGTTATTTGAATGATAAAAAATAAGATGCTATGAGCAATGGCATTCTGTCTTTCGTAGTTGTAGAAGATTTTTCCAACCCACCACCCAAGTATTTTCTTCTTTTCCTGTTTAATGAGTCTTAGTCTTCACAATTATGTTGTTCTAGCTCCCCCAATATGAACAGTAGATGTTGCAACTTTTAAGAAGTTTTTAAGAACGCTTGCTTTATCTTGATTTATGATACTTTTTGGTGCGTCACAGGATAGTTTTAGTAAACTCCTAAGAATTGATGTGGTTCAAACTATCAAACGGTGAATGATGCGTTTGATGAATCATCTAGTCTTGCTCATTGTTGTATGCTTACTCAGACTTGAATCATAGAGCTCAAGCAAGTGCACTGAACATGGATTCACAGGGCCAGACAACTTCCTTACAGCGACTTCAAAATGTGGAGAAGGTAAATACTAAAATCTAAAAGCATTAAGAAGCAACACCATTACATTACCCCAACGGAGTGACAGAAATTTTGAAGTTTGTTTTAGATTGATTTTCTTTTTTTTTCTTCTTGCTTTTGTGTAGAGAATTGTCAAGGTTTTAGAGCTTGCAGGGGGAGTCATGGATGAGCTTTCAAGCCCTACTGGTCCTAGGAAAGAAGTGGTCCAAAGCCACTGCCTTGAGTTCATGCAATTAATCAAGGTTATTCCCTTTTTAAGCTTAAAACTCCAATATAGTTGGGTGCATATTCAGAATCTTTATCAGAGCTTATGAGAAACATCATCTCCCATGTAAGTTTGGTCTTTGCATACCAGGAAATAATGAAACAAATTGTGTCAAAGAAACTATGTTTAATCCAAGGTTAACGTGTTGAGAATGAGGTTGTGAAATTATGCTTAGTGGACTCTTATCTGATTTTGCTTCATCATTATGAACCTTGAAGGGCTACTATTTTGTGAAGCTCATAAGTTTACTGATTTTTTTCCCCCTATTTTAAATCATATAGGACATCCAAGTGGCATTACGTGATGAGATCAAAAGTGCTTGTGAGTATCGTCCATTTGAGAATTGCGACTATGGGTCAAGAATAGGCAGTGAGATTTGCTTCAAGAAACTGGAATTTGTTATGTCACAGCTGGACAGAATGAAACAGACAATGGATGAATATCATGCAGCAGCCTGAAAATGATGATTCGACCAACAATCTTACCTGTTAAAATTCACTTGTTGTGTTTTGGATTGAGAAAAATGGTAACAGAATGAGAAGAAAACAAATGTTATATTCAAATCTACATCAAAGGAACTGTCTAAATCAAATCTTTCCTTCGCCTCGTTGCTCTTCTGTTCTTCTCAATCCAAACATGCCCGAAAAAGTATTTGATGGGGTATTTTTAGCTGTATTGTAGCATTTGGAAGCCTATATTGTCGAATTGGTATTCCAATTTATGGTCTATGTTATCAAATTCTAGCTCATGTTCTTTCCCAGATTTTCTCTGCTTCATTTGGATATTGGAGTATGACTTCACTTTCTTTTAAAAATTATACTCATCACAACAGCAGGCAGATGAGGTCTGGTTACATAAATCACGGTAAGTCAATATGAAAATAGGTTAAAGCTTACTTTTGCTTTTGAACTTTTTTTAGGCACACTGGATCTTTGCTTTAATTTTTCAGTCAAAATAATGGATGTTTGGGCGCAACATTTCGTCTTTTTTATGTGGTAAAAATCATTTCATCCAATTTAGTGATCTTCTGCGCATAATTGTTGATGTTAATTTTGTCAAAATAATAAATGTAGTTAAATAATAAATTTCTTTGAAGACGAAACATGACTTTAATTCATTTCATCCATTAAAAAGAGTCAATTGAGTGGAATCATCAATATATACTAAAGAGTAATAGGGAAATAAGCCGTTGGTCCAATTGCATTCATTATGTGCTTGTTTGTTATCACTTATTTGAATCGGACTTATTATATAAGTATAATTCACATAAATCGAGATAAATCTATTCCACATATTTATCTCGTAGAACGTGAAAGCACTTCGTAGACCGTAAAAGCACCTCGTAGACTGTAAAAGCTACCTCGTAAACCGTAAAAGTTTGTATTCCGTGAATTACAATTCATAAACACTTATGAAATTTTCAACCGCTATTTTAAACTAATAACTCTATGTCTTACACATCACTGTTCATAACAACAGTAATGGCTTCAGTTCACTAGCCGTTACTGTTCCAGTTGGCTTTTTTCTAAACTGACCACGTATGAACAAGGACCTCACCACAAACGCCTTACTTCCATTCGGTTGTCACTTCATACAGCCGTATTCAATCTTCTCTTTTCTGACATCTGATAGGAGTGGGTGAAGCCCTTACTTACCCTACATACTTTCATTATCTTGGTGTCGGTGAAGATATGCTTTTCGAAAAGATATCGCCTTTACTCCTTCTTTATTCAGTTTGTGCTTCTTCGTCGATAGTAATGTAAGTATGAGCTTGGGACCAAATTTCTTCTTTACCCATAGTCATGTATTTCTTTCATGACCTGTGAAACTGCTGGCAACAGAACACCAAGACATCATATGGGTAATGAAGAAAGTTCAAAGACTCTGGCCTTTGCTTTTTCAATTTTCTGACTTCTGCTTAGAGTGGGTGAAGCTGATAATTTGTGACTTCTCATCACTTCGGTATGTAAGAAACAACTAATGCTTCGCTTTTGCTTTTTTTCCTCCTTTCTCTTTTGCATCTTTCGGCTTGATGCTATATCTCCGGTCAAGACTGAGGCCGTAGTTTTGGTGAAGGTTGTATTGTCCATCGTGTTATGTTTTGGTTACATGGAAATTTTGTTCCTTATGTGTGATTTTGTGGTTTGGAATTTAAGAAATTCTTATGTTTTTTAAAAGAAAATTTTGGTAAGGGGTTTGGGCTCAAAAAGTTGTTTTTTTGGTTAGAGGTTAGGTTGACAACATGAATAAAGGATCAGGGTTATAGTTCAAGAACTGATTTAGCATTCAGGGGAAAATGTGAGCCGACTATTGCACAGGGTTCTTGAGGCTTGCCTAAATTTAACATGGGAAATTATCAAACTCTGCGATTCCAAATTTCATGGATGCCATGAAGTCGGGAATAGGGTAGTTCAAGAACTGTTTTAGCATTCAGGGGAAAATGTGAGCCGACTATTGCACAGGGTTCTTGAGGCTTGCCTAAGTTTAACGCGGGAAATTATCAAACTCTGCGATTCCGAATTCTGTGGATGCCACCCACATATACTCAACGATCCTCGATATTATCCTTACTTTAAGGATGCCATTAGAGCAATAGATAGAACTCATATAAGGTGTGTGATCATTGGTCCCAATCGGGATAAGTATATCAAGAGAAAGGGATATCCTACGCAGAATGTGATGGTTGTATGCGATTGGGATATGTGTTTTACTATCGTGCTGGCGGGGTAGGAAGGTACTGCACATGACACTCGTGTGTTTCAATCCGCTGTCTCAAATCCAGCTATGAATTTCCCTCATCCGCCTGCAAGTACATTTTCGTCACCCCTACTTGAATTTCATTCATTTCATACTTTCATTAATCTCACCCCTTTAAAATGATTTCAACATATGTTAGACAAATATTGTTTAGTTGATGCTGGCTATCCGACACTAATAAGGTATCTTGATCCCTACAGATGTGAGCGTTATCATATGCCTGAGTTTAGGCGTCAACCTGCATTTAAAAATGCTAATGAGAACTTCAATTTCTACCACTCCACTTTAAGATCAACAATTGAAAGGACTTTTTGAGTGTAGAAGAATAGATTCAAAATATTGCAAAGAATGCGTAAATACAGCTAAGAAACACAAATCCGCTTAGTTTGCACAACAATGGCCATACATAACTTTATAAGGAGAAATTCACCAGGTGATGTTAACTTTGAACAAGCAGAAAATGGGAATGTAGCTCATGAAGATAATACTATTGTAGAGGATGAGAGTTCGTCGACCAATTATGCTAGGATATCTTTAACCCGGATGAATCACATTCATAACATGATTAGAGACCAATTTGTATGGGACATGTGATTCTTTTAGTTATTTAATATTTTGTTGATCAAATTTTTGTATCTTGGCACTACATTTTTTATCTTACATTTTTCCACTTCTTTATAATATTAAATAAATTTTTTTCTATACATAAACCATAAAAGCACTTGTGCAATTGTTAATCTAAACATAAATCAAATCATACAATCTGACTTTTTCTCAATTTTAAGTTTTCATAAGTCAGATTGAAAATAAGTCATTTTACCTGCCACTATCCCAAACACACTTATTTATGGGTAATGTGTTCACATCAATGACCTCACTCTCTTCACAACATTGATTTGTCCTCATAAATAATTTTCTCCAAGCAAGCTCTGCACCATGTGCATTCAAGTGTCTTAAGTTCGGCCGTCCAAGCTCTTTGGAGTTGTAGTTATTTCTCTACCCACTGAAAAAGATTCTCTTAACACTAGCTTTGTACATAAGAATAAAGATGGTAGAATCACTAGAAAGTCTCAAGAAAGTAATATAATTATTAAAAAGTCTTGCGTCAAATGAGCAGGCAATGATAAATTCTGATATATGTAATGATAATGAGACAACGTAACTAATTTGTTATTGGGATTTTTTTAACTCATTTGTTATTAGGATTTTTTTATAATTACATTGACATAATAGTGGTTCTAACAATTTTTAAAAAAAAATAAGAAAAAGAGTGGTTTCTTTCTGCTGCAAAGCAAGTATATCATTATCATCATGACGGTGACGAGAGAACGAAAATAAATCTCAGCCTTATTTATTTAATATGCTTTTATTAAAGGGAAATGGCTCCTAGGTTCCAAAGGACCCAATTAATAGCAACAAAGTCCCATTGCACATTGTCATGACAGCAAAGTCTCAAGGGACTTTTCTGATATGAATTCACAAATGGAAAATATCATCATGCCCCCAACAAAATAAAAGAAATAAAAACCCACATAAGGTAGTAACTCCACGTTTCGGTGATTAACGAGAAAGAGAAAAATGCATTCTAGGAACTCCACGTTGGTTCAACAGGAATGTCAAAGAGTTGAAGTTTGGTGATGACATCCTCACGAACAATTAGAGCTTTTGTCGTCGTTATGGATTGTTACAATGACTGAACAATAAAATCAAAATTTTCTTTTTTTCTGTTTTGTATGGTAGGTGCATTGAGCTTGATGGGTTGATCAAATGTTGGAGCTTAGAGTCAATAGTGGACTATGTGGTAAGAGATAGATTAGTAATGCTAATATTTTGGTGAAAATATGATTTTGATCATTGAACTTGGGGTTTCAACATGGTTGGGGGTGTGAGAATGTTAATGTGCTATGTTTTTGGGTTGGCTTACAGAGGGACTGCGCTTGTTGTAGTGGGAATAGTTGAATGTGGTGGGGTTGATTTGTAAGATAACACTGATATGATATTAAAATAATGTTGTTAATACATGCATTTATAGTTGTAAATATGACTGTTGTAGTTGTTAATACATAAAATGTGCTCTGTTTCATGGAAATGTAATAGAGGGATTGATTAGTTTTAAGTGGGAATGAATGAATGTGATTGTGGTTTGTGTGATAACAAAATGGTGAATTGATATAAAATTAATGTTGTTAATATTAGCTTTAGTAATTGTTAATATTGGTGATGCAATTGTTAATACCAGGTTGTGTTGCAGGTTGCGTCAGTTTCTATGGAAATTATCACAATGAGTTGTTCAAAAAGTGGGGATAAAAAGTTGGTAAAATGCTGATATCCTTTTGTGACAGTTGGCATGTTTGATAATTAGAACCTCCCTTGGGACTAACACTTAAGTTGTTAATGTGGCTGAAGTACTTGGCAAAATCTGCACATCCTGTTGTAAACAACAAAATCATATTTTCTGATATGGTTCATGTCATGATAGCCACTAGTCGAGGAAAACTCGTTAAGTTGTAATTATTCCTAATGATGTTGTTGATGTGTAGTGAACAAGTTGTCATAACCTATTGAACAAGTTGTAAATATGGTTGACGAAGTTGTTAAAACCTGCTGAACAAGTTGTAAAAAAACCAAAGGGCATAAACTGACATGGTTGATATCAGTTTAGCCTTAGGCTTAAGAAGATTGATCATGTTGTAAATATAGCTGACGAAGTTGTTAAAACCGGCTGAACAAGTAAAAAACATAAAGGGCATAAACTGACATGGTTGATGTCAGCTTAGCCTTAGGCCTAAGAAGACTGATCATATTGTAAATATAGTTGACAGAGTTGTTAAAACTTACTGAACAAGTTGTCAAAAAACCCAAAGGGCATAAACTGACATGGTTGATGGCCTAAGAAGAATGATCATGTTGTAAATATGGCTTAAGAAGTTGTTAAAACCTCATGAACAAGTTGTAATAAAACCCAAAGCGCATAAACTAACATGGTTGATGGCAGCTTAGCCTTAGGCCTAAGAAGACTGATCATGTTGTAAATATGGCTGACGAAGTTGTTAAAACCTGCTGAAGAAATTGTAAAAAAACCAAAGGACATAAACTGAAATGGTTGATGTCAACTTAACCTTTGGCCCAATAAGACTATTCATGTTGTAAATATGGCTGACGAAGTTGTTAAAACCTGCTGAATAAGTTGTAAATAAGCCAAAGGATATAAACTGACATGGTTGATGTCAGCTTAGCCTTAGGCCTAAGAAGATTGATCATGTTGTAAATATAGATGAAGAAGTTGTTAAAACCTGCTGGACAAGTTGTAAAAAAATCCAAATAGCATAAACTAACATGGCTGATGTCAGTTTATCCTTAGGCCTAATAAGACTGATCATGTTGTAAATATGGCTGAAAAAGTTGTTTAAACCTACTAAGTTGTAAAAAAACCCAAAGGGCATAAATTGACATGGTTGAGGTTGTAAGTATGACTAATAAAGTTGTTAAAACCTACTGAAAAAGTTGTAAATACACTAAATTACATTTTCTGACTTGGTTCATGTCAGCTTAGCCACTAGCCCACGGAGAATGATGATGTTGTAAATATGAATAATAAAGTTGTTAAAACCTACTAAACAAGTTGTAAATACACTAAATCACATTTTCTGAAATTTTATAGGAAGTTATTGAATTTCAAATGCCTCAAGGAATTACTATGCAGTTGTAAATATAACTCATGCTGTTGAGAATATGACTGACTCACTTGTAAAACGTGACAAGATATGTTGTTTAAAACCATATAAGCAGTAAGGACACATGGTTGCAGAACTAAAAGTACATATTGCATAATTTGTTATAACTTGCCACAAACAGTTGTCATTGTCATAACAAGCCTTTCCTTCAAAATAACATAGAGCTGACAAAATACATATTTACATAACAAGAAGGCTTCAGTACAAAATAACAAAACAAGTCCTATGTCTCTTTCCTTATCTTGCCTTGCTGGCTGCCAGGTACAATGGACAGAACATTCTACGCATGTTTGTTTACAAGTGTCAGTCTTGATAGAGATCTTAATTTTCACAAGTGTCAATTGCCATAAAAGCGTATTAGTATTTCAACACCTTCTTATCCCTACTTTTTGAACAACTCATTGTGTCAATTTTGACAGAAACTGACGCCTACACCTCTAAATAATTGATCAATCCTGCAAGAAATAACAAGTTACACTGGTACTAATGACAATGTATGAGCCATCATTCACAACTAATCTAGCAACAAATTACATGAGTTACAAATTTCTAATGCATCTTTTCAATAACTGGAGTCCTAGTAATGTTAATCCCAATGGCATTACCACAGAAAGTATGTATCGGTGGCATTTATCTTGGTAATCCTGATTACATGGCAATCATGATTACAAAAAAAAAAATGGTAATAGAGATTCATAGGGTCCCATGCATCACTTACACAGACACACGAGTGCACACATAACATATACTCTTCACCACATGTCCAAACTATAGATGTAGACATAAACATACGCTCATGAAATCATAGGTTAGAAGTTACAAATCCTTGATTTCTTAAGGAAATTTTAAGCCATTCAAGGCAATCAAAATAGTAGGACTATAACAGCTTCCATGTTCAGATTTTAGCCAGTTTAATCAGCAGACCTGAAACATGTCAAATCAAGCAACATGATTGTCATAACTTAAAGGGAAAACATGCATCCATTAGTTTTTTTAGGGAAAAGAATTAACCAAAAGTTCAAGCATACTGTGTAATTGATTCCCTTGATAGTTATATACCTAGGAAATGGCCTTCCATCAAATGAAAAAAAAAATTCTTCCATGCTGCACCCCTATCTACTGAGCATAAGATATTTAATCAATTAAATGAATCATATGAGAACAACAACATATAAAGTATATAAATATAAGATTCTCCAACTATCAGCACATCAAGAAAATATATGATGCCACGTCTAGCTTTCACCTAATGGATTAAACTATTGGAATGTGTGATTCTTTAAAATAGTACTAGAGGCTCTTTGAACAAGTGAACTAAAATAAGATTCCCAGTATTACTATTTTCTAAACATAGTTTTTAAAATCTAGAGCTTTTAATGGCTCTAGTCCAAAGGATTATGATATGAAGAGGTGCATCATAAATATAAATATTCACCTCTTGCCTTCACCTAACAAATTCAACTTCTAGATAAAGGGATCCTAAAAGATCTATGGTACTATAAAAAGACTGACAAATATCCTCCATTCCAATTTATTGCCAAGTATGGTTTCAAACGTAAGCATCCTTTGACTTATTTCCAACCAAGTTATTACACAGGCTCTCTTTTACATCTGTACAAATTGAAGGGTTAAAAGTGATAAGATGGAATCAGACATAAGCAATACATTTTAAAAGGCTATTAAGTAATTAGCACGCTTCAAGAGCAATTACTTGGACAGTAGTTTGGTGTATTCAAGTCCCTTCTCAAGTTTCCAAACTCTTAATTACATAATCCCTTGATTTTATTTAGTGGGGTTCATCTCATCAAAAGATGTTCGCCAGTTATTATAATATCGTTCATGAAACAAGGGAGAATAACACTTGGGCGCCAAAAGTTCATTACAGTTAAGTCTCAAAAAAATTTATTCAAAAAAGAGTTGTAAAGACCAATTCAAACAATTGCAACTTGTAAGTATGGGAATCTCAACTGAAAACAGAAATAGCTTACCTTCACAAGGCTTGCAACAAGATTAAGCATGCCATCTTCAACCTTTTTATTTAATCTTTTATTCTCGTAATTTCTTTCGGCAGACCCACCCAGCTCCTCAAGCGCCGATCTCTTGTCCACGAGAGCAGCCTTTGAGAGATCCGGTAGCTTTGATTCTAATATGGTCACTATTTCACTAAGATTTCTCACTACCATGGCGTTGCTCCGTTTTCTCTTTCTGTGCGTTTTCCTCCATTTCTCTTTCTGTGTATTTTCTCTTTACTCTTTCTATGGGTTTTCTGCCTTTTCCTTATTTTATTCTTTAGGGGTATACTCGTCTTTTCAAACAGGGAATTCATATATGACAATTTGCATTGAGACTTTTTTATTATTAATTGGGTCCCTTAGGACCTGAGAATCATTTTCCCTTTATTCAATTAAATAAGTGATGATGTTAATAACAATGGTTTTTTTATTGATTAAAGATTTATAAAAAATATATCTTAAGTAAACAACGCTACATATATATATATATATATATATATATATATATATATATATATATATATATATCAGTTTTGTTCAAAAGAAAATCATCCTTTAATCCAGACCAAACATCATTGTACTCTTGGGTTCTTTTCCCCCCGATTTGGTGAATCAAATAGTGAGCTTTGAAGGAATAATTTGGACTCCTTTTGAGACTTGACATAATTAATACTATCCTTAATTTAAATCATAAAAGTTGTCGTAGAATTTTTACGCTTCTTAATTTACGTGAACTTGTCTTCTCTTTGCTGTGCATCCTTCACGGATGTTTGGACCTTGTTATAAATTTTCAATAGGCTAAAGATAAAATATTCAAGCTCCATTTCAAAATAATTATTTCTTTGGAGGTTTTTTGATAATTTTTTTAAATATATTTCATTTTAGAATTTTTAAAAATATTAATTATTTTTTATTTTTATTATAGTGTTATTATTACGCCCTTGTTTTTTGGGTTTGTTTGAGGTCTGTTTGGGAAAATATAAAAAGAGAAGGGTAATTTAAGTCTTGTTACATCTGGGTCTGGGCCTCTGGCACAACTGCCTTCGGTCTTGTTTGGAATAGCGGTTGAAAATTTCATAAGTGCTTATAAATTGTAATTCACGGAATACGAAGTAGCTTTTACGGTCTACGATGTAGCTTTTACGGTCTATGAGGTGCTTTCACGGTCTACGAAGTGCTTTCACGGTCTACGAGATAAATATGTGGAGGAGATTTGTCTCGATTTACGTGAATCGGGCTTATATAATAAGCCCGATTCAAATAAGTGTTCCCAAACATGGCCTTCATGGACGACCCCAGATGAAGCTCATGCTTTTGGTAAAGCCGATTGTTCTCTCCACAATCACACTGAGCATCGCCATTTCCGTTGTGCTTTTGTTCCCCAAAAACCCATCGTTTCGAGAAGCTGATCCCATGGCTCGAAGCTTTATTCTGTGGCTTCATGGTCTAGGAGACTCTGGTCCTGCCAACGAACCCATTAAGACCCTCTTCACTTCTCCCGAGTTCAGAAATACAAAATGGTCGTTCCCTTCTGCGCCTTCGAATCCAGTCACTTGCAACTGTGAGTTTGTTTGGCTTTCTATCAGTTTTTGCTTCTTATGATCAACTTTCGTTTTTGCGCGCACAAGGGTTTTGACATTTTCTCTATAGAAACTGTTATTTAAATTTGAGTGTTGATTTTGTGTATAAACTAAAGTTTCGTGATTATTTTATAATTCAAATGACATTTTTTGGTGTTTTAGTCCAGATAATTGCAAAAGACAGTGAAACAGTGATCTCATTACTGCCCTGAATGGTCAAAAGCAGACGCATTTTACTGTTTCTTTCTGCTTTCAGAACTGTACATACTGCCAAATTTTGTGAAGTTATTATTATTGTCTCTATTGATTGTACTTATCTCGGACTTTTTCAGCCATTTGTGAAATTTTATAATTTTTCAAGCCCGTTTGTACTTAGTATTACCTGGCTATTTCAAGACACTTGTCAGAAGACATTTTTAAGTTATTCTATTCTCCTCTTTATTTCATCATCATTGCGTTCTTAAAAGCATGTAGAATATTTCAATGTTCCGGTTGAGTATTTCATCCATTTGCTTACGGAACATGTTAAATATGCCTATTCTGTTCAATCTCATCTGGCTTGTTACTACTGCTCCTGGATTAAAAATAGTGTGCAGACACTGGACAATGACGAATTGAACTTTCATAGCATTCTTTGGTTAATGAGAATATGCAATAACATGACCCTATGCCTGCAAAACCATCCACATATTACCGAATGGACAGTCAGTGTCACACTGACCTCAAGGATGCAAATGAAAATTTATGCATTTATGTGCATCTGTGTTGTTCTAAAGAACCCAAAATGTAATAACCCTATTCAGCAAGGAACTTTTTATATGAAGTACACAAGTCTTTACTCACAGAATTAATTCATGCCAGACCTTTTCCTAGTAATTGACGGATAAGGAGATATGAGTACACGCTGTTTCAAGGAAATGAACTGATAAGTTATCTCTAGTCAGAATTTCCGAGTAATTGTCCTTGGATTAAACTTAACTTCCATGTGCGCCACAGTTATCCATTTCATGTTATGTCTCCTCACTTTTTTTTTTTTTTGGTAATGTATTTTCTACTAGACATCCTTGCTGTGCAATGCATCAGTCAATTTTAATCAGCAACTTGAGCTTGTTATCATCTTAGAAGTTATTATTCACCACTATTGTTGATTTACAATATGACTTTTTGCTTACGAAATATTAAAGAAAAAAAATTTTCCCCTTGTAGATGGTGCGTTAATGCCTTCATGGTTTGACATTCATGAGATTCCTGTGACAGCTGTAAGTTTATCATTCCATCCTATATTCAATATTGAAGGGAAATATAATAAATATTTTAGAGATATGTGGCAATTCTTATTTTTATGGAACTCAATGATTAGTTATATTTCTTACATTTTCAGTGTTACAGACTGCCTTTAGAATGTTATTTCACAGTCTATGTATCAAAATAAATTGAATATTGAATTCAATCGTAAGCTCTATTGCGAAATGAAAATGGCTTTATTTGAATTTATATGTTCATTTTGACCATGAGTTAGATTCCGTAAGCATCACCATATATTTTGTCATGGCAATATTAACTAATTAAGAAACACGTAATCTGCATAAGACTTCTTTCCTCTGATAGTGATAATGCAACATTTTACTGATGAAGGACTGAATTTCTCATTATCTTGTTCTGCCAGCATTCAACATGCTACTGGTCGAAACTTCACATCACCTTCTGCATGACACACACACACACTCATTGAATATATTGTAGTTACATAGTCAGCTTTATCGGCAGTTGATCGTATAATGGTGTTTGCTGCCTCTTTAGCTAGCTCCTGTTTCCGAGATCCAAATTAGGGCATATCTTGATAATTTTTCTCATCAAATTTATCATGAAAATGAGATGGGTTCCCATTTTTATAAATGTCATGAAACGTGTTGAAGGGTGTATTTTCGTTGCTTAGTTAGATACTTAGATCACTAGCTTCAGTTAACAAGAAAGCTATGTGTATGGACTCGGCAACTTGTCTGACGCGTTTGCTAATTCGTCTTAGTCACATGAATGGTCATACATAACATTCATTTTCTCAATGTATCTCCAAGATGCGGGAATCTACATTGGTTCCTTCAGGATGAAGCTAGTGATCTCATCAATTTGTGTTCAAAAATTTTTTTTTGATAATTTGTCAGGATTCTCCAAAAGATGAGAGTGGTTTGCTGAAAGCTGTTCAGAATGTGCATGCCACAATAGACAAGGAAATAGCTGCTGGCACAAACCCTAACAATGTATTTGTCTGTGGGTTCAGTCAAGGAGGTCTCTTTTTTTCTCTTTTTCTGTTTGTGTGTGTGTCTCTTCAAAAGAAAAGCACGTGTATAAACATCTTGTTACTTGGTTTCTGCTGTTGCTAATTGCTTCATCTTGATAATTAAGAGTAACAATGCTTTGGCAGGTGCCTTGACCTTGGCTAGTGTTCTGCTATACCCTAAAACTTTAGGTGGAGGTGCAATTTTTAGTGGATGGGTTCCTTTCAATTCATCTATGGTCGAACATATTGCAAATGAGGCAAAACGGGTACTAATTTATACGAATGCCAATTTACCCTATACTTGTATACTTTTTCAAGCATCTGTCTCTTATATTATGTTCATTCTCACCAAATTCATTTGGTTAGATGCCTGATGAAACAGGATAGCTGACAGCCAGTTTAGTGCTCACTGCCTCTAAACTGAATAAATGAATTGTGCATCAGATATTATTGAATTCACCTTGGGTTTGGAACAATTGCAATCCATAACCTTGAAGAATTATTTGATATGGTCATTTGTAGCCTGGTGTCTAAGATGTAGAGGCATTAGGATTTTCCCTATGCTTGGTGCCTGATATCCAAGATTCCTCCTGTGATTCAAGATAAACAGCAATCATAGCATGACCTCATTTTGAGATTTCTCTTATTCCATCAGGGGAAAATCCATGGGAATCTCACATCCTTGAATTTTTGTTTTTTAAGACTGACTACATATTAATGGATGTTTTTCTTTGCAACTTTTAATTATTATATCAAATATGGGAATTTTTAGTATCCAAAGAATCCGGTAATGCGCAAATACAATGTAACAAGCAACTTGCCATATCAATCCTAGGGTTATTATAATTTGTAAAGGCATTATAATCCTTAAAGGTTGTTCATAGATTATTAGCAAAGGAACCGAATCTTGGTTTTATGTTTTCACTTGGCATATCTCATTGTAATTTTGTAATGTATCTGCAGACACCCATGTTATGGTCCCATGGGATTGCTGATAGAACAGTATTGTTTGAGGCAGGACAAGCAGGCCCACCATTTCTTGAGAAAATTGGTGTTAACTGTGAGTTTAAGGTGAACAATTCATTAATTTAAGGAATCACCCCCCATTACATTATAATACCCCTTATGACTATGTATTTTGTAGGCTTATCCTGGTCTTGGCCACTCAATTAACAATGAGGAGCTTAAATCTCTGGAGTCATGGATCAAGGCTCGCCTGCAGAGCTCTTCCTAAATCTATGAACATTTTATTCCAACTGCCTAAATCAAGACCTTAATGACAGGAACATGATTTGTTTTGATGTTATAAATCATTTTACAAAACCTGGTATGCCTATATTTGATACTATTATAGGAAATTAGATGAGCAAGGAATTGCATTATTGTCAAACTCATAAGTTAACTCATTGAGTTTATCATTTTTACGATTTGAGTTCATGATCCGAGTTTATACACTTATTACGAGTTGCTTAAGCTTATGAATTTGACAATTTTAGGGACTTAATAGTTTGGGCATCAAAATAAAGTTGATGAGGCCAGTTTAGACCATTTTTACTCTTATTTGTGAGTAATGTGTTCATATCAATGACCTCACTCTTAGTGTGTATTTGTTTCAGCGTTTGAGCCTCCTATAAGCCTGATTGAGCAACAAAAGGCCTTATAGGACTGTGAATTTTTTGTTCCGAGTGTTTGGGTTGGTTTGTGTTCAGAAGGGCTTATATAATCGTATCAGGCTTTTTTCATAAGCCTCAAGATGAGGCTTCTGCGTTTGCATTAGATGCTTTTTTACCGTTAGTGGCAATTATGATGTCCCATGTGCTTGTCTTATGCCTTGTCTCTCTCTCTCTCTCTCTCTCTCTTTGAATCTCTGTCAACACTGAGCTCCGTCCCTGTCCATTATTGATTCCCGCAGCGCCATCGTCTCCTGCCCTCAGCTTTGTCGTTCCCATGCTCTCAGCTCCGTCATCTCGGCTCTTGTCGGTTCTCTCCTACTGTCAGCTATGAAGTTCTCCTTCTCTTAGCTTTATCCGGGTCTATCCTGCTCTTAGCTCCATATGTGTCATGCTCGTAGCTCCATCGGGTTCTCTCCTACTCTTAGCCCAATCATCTAATATTTATCGTCTCCTCTCTCAACTCCATCGGGATCTCTCATATTTGTATAAATCTCCGTCTCTCGCAGCTCTGTGGATCTCTCTTTTGCTCTCAGGTTTGGTCACCTTATCTGGCGTGTCTTGTAAGTCCTGGAGGCCCCAGGTAGCTGTCACCCTTCAATCAGTCGTCTTCCCTCTCTCGTCTGTAGGAACTCCTTCTAGCTGAAGAGCTTCGTCTTCTGTCGCCTCTGCCTTCAGCTTCTATCTCTGGTTTCTTTCGAATCTTCAGTTCCGCCGGAATCATTTCACTTGTTGCTAGCTATCTACCCTATGGTGTGGCGTCTGTGACCCCCAAAAAGCTCAACGTCCTGTGTGTTCCTTTGGTCACTGCCGGTGCAATCTTGCAAAGTGGTAAGGTTCCTTTCTTGATCTGTAAAACTGTTTTCCAATGTATGTCTGATTTTCCCTGTGGGTTGTTTCTTCCTCTGTCAAGGTGACTTACGTTGAATATGTGATGTTTTTTTTCCTTGTCTGATCATAATGCTGCCATTTATGATAAAAATGTTTTCTGTCGCAAAGAAGGAAAATAGGTATAGAAACTGGGAATGGAACACAGAAACATGGGATTTTATACCTTACATGGAAACATGTTTCTATTAAAACAATGGCTTTAGTGTTTTTAAATATAAATACCAAACTCATTCTGTGGCTTCTTATGATCTCCTAAGCATTCACGTGCATGAGTATATGGCAAGTCTTTGTTCTTAGCCTTCTTTTCTTCTACTTATTCCTTATAAAATGACCTCTCCGATTTCTTTCCATCTTCCATTTGCCACCATTCCAAATCTCATTCCTAGCAGGGTACACATCATCATTCTTTAGAGTGATTAGAAATAAAAAGTATAGGTGTATTTGCCTCATTGTTTTATTTGTTTTTCCTTTATGGATTTTTTTAGAAAGTATTATAGAACATATCATTAATTAAAGAAACAAAGCTAGAATCGTTGGCAGGATTTATAATTGTTTTCTCAATTCTATTTCCATCAGTAGCTTAACAAACCATCAGCTAGAGAAATTCAAAAGTGGGATCTAAATAAGAGTAAATCAGTAAGAAGTTTGATGATTCTTTATAATATTAGATTGACCTTCGTCATTTTTATGTTTCGATGGCAAATTATGTTGATAGTGGATTAGCAATGAAATTTGATAATTCTATCATGAAATAGACCTTTACAATGAAATTTTTTTTTCTTGTCCAATCATATTGCTTGTCCATCGTGTTATGTTTTGGTTACATGGAAATTTTGTTCCTTATGTGTGATGTTTGTGGTTTGGAATTTAAGAAATTCTTATGTTTTTTAAAAGAAAATTTTAGTAAGGGGTTTGGGCTCAAAAAGTTATTTTTTTTGTTAGAGGTTAGGTTGACAACATGAATAAAGGATCAGGGTTACATGATAAAGATTTTTAATTAGATAGCAACAATTAGGTTTTTTGTATGCCTAAAACTTAGTTGGCATAAGAGTACTAGGTTAGTTTGGGTTTATTTTACCTACAAAATTATGGTAACATGATTTTTAGTTTAGGGAATATGTTGATAAATTATCCGTGAAAATTTTCCATAGAGATATGAGTGAAAAAGCGGTATGGGATGATAATACAACCGAGATTTTTATCCATGCATGTGTTGAGCAAATATACCGGAAAGAACGGCGAGGGTTGTCGTTCTCAAAGAAAGGTTGGAACAACATTGTGTCAACATTCAATGAAAAGACTGAGAAAGAATATGATAAGAAACAATTAAAGAACATGTTCGATATCTTAAGGAAATATTTGAGGACATGGGATTCATTGACAAAAGAGACTGGTGTGGGTTGTGACCTTGTAACGAATAATGTCGTGGCAACACTCGACTGGTGGCTCAAGAAATGTCAGGAAGTAACCTTTGTTTGCGGATGAAGAAGTAAACCAAGTATTGGTTTTGGTTATCTTGATCCTGATTTAGGTTTCTTGTATGACTGTAGGAAAATTTGGCATATAAAAAGTTTCACTGGTCAAGCTTAAAGTATGTAAGAGAGCTGAGGATCATCTTCAAGGATGTTGTGGCTACTGGAAAAGATATTTTTCTCCATCTTTCATACAGACCCAAACAGATGAGGTGGAGCAGGAAGATGTCTACCGCCCAACGATGGATGAAGAAGAAAGGTTTGGGGATAGCGAAGATAACACTTTTGGAGTTAATTTGGCACCGAGCACAAGAGTTACAGATGACCTAGCAAGCATTGAGTTGTTATCTCATAGTATACCCTCTATGCCAACAAATTCAGGAGCCAAGGCAAGAGGAAGAGAGTTGATCGGGTAGGGATAAAGAAGCAGAAAATGCCAGCTTCGAAACAGATTGGGGATGCAGTTAGCGTTATAGCTAATGCATCGAAGGATAGAACTGCTGCAATCAGCGAAATCAGAGAGAGGAGCGTTGATGCTATGATCAATCACCTGCTTGATCTGGAGGAAGTGCAAGTAGATGAGGATTTCTTATGCTGCTGTATCCAGATTCTTACATTGTGCAAGCATAGTCGGGACATGTTTGTTTCCATACATAAACGAAACAAACAATACTTGATTCAGTGGTTGCGGTTTGCCACTATTGCCCAGCTCACGACCCCCTACCTTCAGCTGAACCATATGTTAAAATAGTTAAATTTAAGGACTGTTGTATGTGGATGTTTATGTTTGTTCATTTCAGTAATTACCCACTTGACTGAATGTTTGAGGATGTATATTTGATAATATGTTTAATGTGTGTACATGTCTGTAGGACTTTTTATTTCTTCTTGTTATTTTTAGTCACACCTAAATTAAACCACATTCACAGGTTACATAAGCAATGGCAAATTGGATGAAGGAAGAAGATGATGACTCTTGAGTATTAGCTCTTATAGAAGAAGAGTTAACAGAATATGAACAATTAACTGCATTGTTGTGTCAGTATTGAGTTTCTTTTATTTGCAAAGAACTGTGAAAAAAAAGTCAACACACCGGACATTTATGGGTCCAAGAGATATTGGCCACCAATGGAACACGTTGTCATGACATGTTCAGAGTAGAAAAACAAGTATTCTACCATTTGTGCAATAAATTGGTAGAACATGTGTTATGAAATTCCAAACACGTCGGTATCGAAGAAATGGTTGCCATGTTTTTGCTAATTGTTGGCCATGAAGTCGGGAATAGGGTAGTTCAAGAACTGTTTTAGCATTCAGGGGAAAATGTGAGCCGACTATTGCACAGGGTTCTTGAGGCTTGCCTAAGTTTAACGCGGGAAATTATCAAACTCTGCGATTCCGAATTCTGTGGATGCCACCCACATATACTCAACGATCCTCGATATTATCCTTACTTTAAGGATGCCATTAGAGCAATAGATAGAACTCATATAAGGTGTGTGATCATTGGTCCCAATCGGGATAAGTATATCAAGAGAAAGGGATATCCTACGCAGAATGTGATGGTTGTATGCGATTGGGATATGTGTTTTACTATCGTGCTGGCGGGGTAGGAAGGTACTGCACATGACGCTCGTGTGTTTCAATCCGCTGTCTCAAATCCAGCTATGAATTTCTCTCATCCGCCTGCAAGTACATTTTCGTCACCCCTACTTGAATTTCATTCATTTCATACTTTCATTAATCTCACCCCTTTAAAATGATTTCAACATATGTTAGACAAATATTATTTAGTTGATGCTGGCTATCCGACACCAGTAAGATATCTTGATCCCTACAGATGTGAGCGTTATCATATGCCTGAGTTTAGGCGTCAACTTGCATTTAGAAATGCTAATGAGAACTTCAATTTCTACCACTCCACTTTAAGATCAACAATTGAAAGGACTTTTTGAGTGTAGAAGAATAGATTCAAAATATTGCAAAGAATGCGTAAATACAGCTAAGAAACACAAATCCGCTTAGTTTGCACAACAATGGTCATACATAACTTTATAAGGAGAAATTCACCAGGTGATGTTAACTTTGAACAACCAGAAAATGGGAATGTAGCTCATGAAGATAATACTATTGTAGAGGATGAGAGTTCGTCGACCAATTATGCTAGGACATCTTTAACCCGGATGAATCGCATTCATAACATGATTAGAGACCAATTTGTATGGGACATGTGATTCTCTTAGTTATGTAATATTTTGTTGATCAAATTTTTGTATCTTGGCACCACATTTTTTATCTTACATTTTTCCACTTCTTTATAATATTAAATAAATTTTTTTCTATACATAAACTACAAAAGCACTTATGCAATTGTTAATCCAAATATAAATCAAATTACACAATCTGACTTTTTCTCAATCTTAAGTTTTCATAAGTCAGATTGAAAATAAGTCATTTTATCCGCCACTATCCCAAACACACACTTATTTATGGGTAATGTGTTCACATCAATGACCTCACTCTCTTCACAACAATGATTTGTCCTCATAAATAATATTCTCCAAGCAAGCTCTGCACCATGTGCATTCAAGTGTCTTAAGTCCAACCGTCCAAGCTCTTTAGAGTTGTAGTTATTTCTCTACCCACTGAAAAAGATTTTTCTTAACACTAGCTTTGTACATAATAATAAAGATGGTAGAATCACTAGAAAGTCTCAAGAAAGTAATATAATTATTAAAAAGTCTTGCGTCAAATGAGCAGGCAGTGACAAATTGTGATATACGTAATGATAATGAGTCCACGTAATTCATTTGTTATTGGGATTTTTTTAACTCATTTGTTATTAGGATTTTTTTATAATTACATTGACATAATAGTGGTTCTAACAATTTTTTTAAAAAAAAAAACTAAGAAAAAGAGTGGTTTCTTTCTGCTGCAAAGCAAGTATATCATTATCATCATGACGGTGAAGAGAGAACGAAAATAAATCTCAGCCTTATTTATTTAATATGCTTTTATTCAATTAAATAAGTGATGATGTTAATAACAAGGGTTTTTTTATTCATTAAAGATTTATAAAAAAATATATCTTAAGTAAACAACGCTACATATATATATCAGTTTTGTTCAAAAGAAAATCATCCTTTAATCCAGACTAAACATCATTGTACTCTTGGGTTCTTTTCCCCCCGATTTGGTGAATCAAATAGTGAGCTTTGAAGAAATAATTTGGACTCCTTTTGAGACTTGACATAATTAATACTATCCTTAATTTAAATCATAAAAATTGTCGTAGAATTTTTACGCTTCTTAATTTACGTAAACTTGTCTTCTCTTTACTTTGCATCCTTCACGGGCGTTTGGATCTTGTTATAAATTTTCAATAGGCTAAAGATAAAATATTCAAGCTCCATTTCAAAATAATCATTTCTTTGGAGGTTTTTGATAATTTTTTTAAATATATTTCATTTTAGAATTTTTAAAAATATTAATTATTTTTTATTTTTATTATAGTGTTATTATTACGCCCTTGTTTTTTGGGTTTGTTTGAGGTCTGTTTGGGAAAATATAAAAAGAGAAGGGTAATTTAAGTCTTGTTACATCTGGGTCTGGGCCTCTGGCACAACTACCTTCATGGACGACCCCAGATGAAGCTCATGCTTTTGGTAAAGCCGATTGTTCTCTCCACAATCACACTGAGCATCGCCATTTCCGTTGTGCTTTTGTTCCCCAAAAACCCATCGTTTCGAGAAGCTGATCCCATGGCTCGAAGCTTTATTCTGTGGCTTCATGGTCTAGGAGACTCTGGTCCTGCCAACGAACCCATTAAGACCCTCTTCACTTCTCCCGAGTTCAGAAATACAAAATGGTCGTTCCCTTCTGCGCCTTCGAATCCAGTCACTTGCAACTGTGAGTTTGTTTGGCTTTCTATCAGTTTTTGCTTCTTATGATCAACTTTCGTTTTTGCGCGCACAAGGGTTTTGACATTTTCTCTATAGAAACTGTTATTTAAATTTGAGTGTTGATTTTGTGTATAAACTAAAGTTTCGTGATTATTTTATAATTCAAATGACATTTTTTGGTGTTTTAGTCCAGATAATTGCAAAAGACAGTGAAACAGTGATCTCATTACTGCCCTGAATGGTCAAAAGCAGACGCATTTTACTGTTTCTTTCTGCTTTCAGAATTGTACATACTGCCAAATTTTGTGAAGTTATTATTATTGTCTCTATTGATTGTACTTATCTCGGACTTTTTCAGCCATTTGTGAAGTTTTATATAATTTTTCAAGCCCGTTGGTACTTAGTATTACCTGGCTATTTCAAGACACTTGTCAGAAGACATTTTAAGTTATTCTATTCTCCTCTTTATTTCATCATCATTGCATTCTTAAAAGCATGTAGAATATTTCAATGTGCCGGTTGAGTATTTCATCCATTTGCTTACGGAACATGTTAAATATGCCTATTCTGTTCAATCTCATCTGGCTTGTTACTACTGCTCCTGGATTAAAAATAGTGTGCAGACACTGGACAATGACGAATTGAACTTTCATAGCATTCTTTGGTTAATGAGAATATGCAATAACATGACCCTATGCATGCAAAACCATCCACATATTACCGAATGGACAGTCAGTGTCACACTGACCTCAAGGATGCAAATGAAAATTTATGCATTTATGTGCATCTGTGTTGTTCTAAGGAACCCAAAATGTAATAACCCTATTCAGCAAGGAACTTTTTATGTGAAGTACACAAGTCTTTACTCACAGAATTAATTCATGCCAGACCTTTTCCTAGTAATTGACGGATAAGGAGATATGAGTACACGCTGTTTCAAGGAAATGAACTGATAAGTTATCTCTAGTCAGAATTTCCGAGTAATTGTCCTTGGATTAAACTTAACTTCCATGTGCGCCACAGTTATCCATTTCATGTTATGTCTCCTCACCTTTTTTTTTTTTTTTTTTTTGGTAATGTATTTTCTGCTAGACATCCTTGCTGTGCAATGCATCAGTCAATTTTAAGCAGCAACTTGAGCTTGTTATCATCTTAGAAGTTATTATTCACCACTATTGTTGATTTACAATATGACTTTTTACTTACGAAATATTTTTTTAAAAAAAAAATTCCCCTTGTAGATGGTGCGGTCATGCCTTCATGGTTTGACATTCATGAGATTCCTGTGACAGCTGTAAGTTTATCTTTCCATCCTATATTCAATATTGAAGGGAAATATAATAAATATTTTAGAGATATGTGGCAATTCTTATTTTTATGGAACTCAATGATTAGTTATATTTCTTACATTTTCAGTGTTACAGACTGCCTTTAGAATGTTATTTCACAGTCTATGTATCAAAATAAATTGAATATTGAGTTCAATCGTAAGCTCTATTGCGAAATGAAAATGGCTTTATTTGAATTTATATGTTCATTTTGACCATGAGTTAGATTCCGTAAGCATCACCATATATTTTGTCATGGCAATATTAACTAATTAAGAAACACGTAATCTGCATAAGACTTCTTTCCTCTGATAGTGATAATGCAACATTTTACTGATGAAGGACTGAATTTCTCATTATCTTGTTCTGCCAGCATTCAACATGCTACTGGTCGAAACTTCACATCACCTTCTGCATGACACACACACACACTCATTGAATATATTGTAGTTACATAGTCAGCTTTATCGGCAGTTGATCGTATAATGGTGTTTGCTGCCTCTTTAGCTAGCTCATGTTTCCGAGATCCAAATTAGGGCATATCTTGATAATTTTTCTCATCAAATTTATCATGAAAATGAGATGGGTTCCCATTTTTATAAATGTCATGAAACGTGTTGAAGGGTGTATTTTCGTTGCTTAGTTAGATACTTAGATCACTAGCTTCAGTTAACAAGAAAGCTATGTGTATGGACTCAGCAACTTGTCTGACACGTTTGCTAATTCGTCTTAGTCACATGAATGGTCATACATAACATTCATTTTCTCAATGTATCTCCAAGATGCGGGAATTTACATTGGTTCCATCAGGATGAAGCTAGTGATCTCATCAATTTGTGTTCAAATTTTTTTTTTTGATAATTTGTCAGGATTCTCCAAAAGATGAGAGTGGTTTGCTGAAAGCTGTTCAGAATGTGCATGCCACAATAGACAAGGAAATAGCTGCTGGCACAAACCCTAACAATGTATTTGTCTGTGGGTTCAGTCAAGGAGGTCTCTTTTTTTTCTCTTTTTCTGTTTGTGTGTGTGTCTCTTCAAAAGAAAAGCACGTGTATAAACATCTTGTTACTTGGTTTCTGCTGTTGCTAATTGCTTCATCTTGATAATTAAGAGTAACAATGCTTTGGTAGGTGCCTTGACCTTGGCTAGTGTTCTGCTATACCCTAAAACTTTAGGTGGAGGTGCAATTTTTAGTGGACGGGTTCCTTTCAATTCATCTATGGTCGAACATATTACAAATGAGGCAAAACGGGTACTAATTTATACGAATGCCAATGTACCCTATACTTGTATACTTTTTCAAGCATCTGTCTCTTATATTATGTTCATTCTCACCAAATTCATTTGGTTAGATGCCTGATGAAACAGGATAGCTGACAGCCAGTTTAGTGCTCACTGCCTCTAAACTTAATAAATGAATTGTGCATCAGATATTATTGAATTCACCTTGGGTTTGGAACAATTGCAATCCATAACCTTGAAGAATTATTTGATATGGTCATTTGTAGCCTGGTGTCTAAGATGTAGAGGCATTAGGATTTTCCCTATGCTTGGTGCCTGATATCCAAGATTCCTCCTGTGATTCAAGATAAACAGCAATCATAGCATGACCTCATTTTGAGATTTCTCTTATTCCATCAGGGGAAAATCCATGGGAATCTCACATCCTTGAATCTTTGTTTTTTAAGACTTTGACTACATATTAATGGATGTTTTTCTTTGCAACTTTTAATTATTATATCAAATATGGGAATTTTTAGTATCCAAAGAATCCGGTAATGCGCAAATACAATGTAACAAGCAACTTGCCATATCAATCCTAGGGTTATTATAATTTGTAAAGGCATTATAATCCTTAAAGGTTGTTCATAGATTAGCAAAGGAACCGAATCTTGGTTTTATGTTTTCACTTGGCATATCTCACTGTAATTTTGTAATGTATCTGCAGACACCCATTTTATGGTCCCATGGGATTGCTGATAGAACAGTATTGTTTGAGGCAGGACAAGCAGGCCCACCATTTCTTGAGAAAATTGGTGTTAACTGTGAGTTTAAGGTAAACAATTCATTAATTTAAGGAATCACCCCCATTACATTATAATACCCCTTATGACTATGTATTTTGTAGGCTTATCCTGGTCTTGGCCACTCAATTAACAAAGAGGAGCTTAAATATCTGGAGTCATGGATCAAGGCTCGCCTGCAGAGCTCTTCCTAAATCTATGAACATTTTATTCCAACTGCCTAAATCAAGACCTTAATGACAGGAACATGATTTGTTTTGATGTTATAAATCATTTTACAAAACCTGGTATGCCTATATTTGATACTATTATAGGAAATTAGATGAGCAAGGAATTGCATTATTGTCAAACTCGTAAGTTAACTCATTGAGTTTATCATTTTTACGATTTGAGTTCATGATCTGAGTTTATATCCTTATTACGGGTTACTTAAACTTGTGAATTTAACAACTTTGGGACTTGATAGTTTGGGCATCAAAATACAGTTGGTGAGGCCAGTTGTGAGTAATGTGTTAACATCAATGCCCCCACTTTCTCCACAACAATCATTTAATAATATTCTCAAAGTAAGATTGGCATCATGTGCTTCATTGAAGATATCTAAGGGCTCGATTGGTACACCGAAGAGGTGGAAAGGGAAGGGAAGATGAGCAAGTTGCCTTGTTTGGTACATTATTAGCGTTCAATCTTCTCGAGAATTCAAGTTTTTGAGCTTACCAATCTTCTCTTAAAGGTGAGAAGATAAGATCCCACCAAAATTGGTGGGAACCCAAGTTCCCTCTATGAACTGTGAAGCTTTCGAATATATTTACCCTCATAAAACATTTATTTTGCTCTTCTCCTGCTTCCCTCAGAATCATTTGAAAGTGTTTGAAGTCAACACTGCTCGTCTCGACACAAGATTAGTTTCTTAGCTTCTTCACTAAAATCTGACCTGACCACTTATTGTTTAATGGTTCTTGCGGTGTTGGCGAAGAACAAGGAGGGAGCCAAAGTTGTGCCAAAAGCTTGTGATTTGACGTTGGTCATTGGGATGTTGCAGACAATAATATAGAGGACAAAGAAAGAACACTGTGTGGCAATTTTGATGTTGATGTGCATGCTCGTTGAAGAAGAAGTTGTGGGTGTTATGGCGAAAAACTCGTCGTTGATGTCGTGGCTTTACTTGCTACTCACGGGCAAAACGTCTCATCGGCCAAGATATAGGCAACGACTTCATCTAGTTTCCTTATTTTACCATTCAAAAAATAGGGGATTTCTTTTTCTTTCTTTTTTTTTGGTGGAATAAATGCTTCACTACCAAGCATGCTTGTTATGACTATCAATAGCCCACAAAAGTGCAACTACCCTGATTTTATGTGTATACTCTGTTTACTAATCGAAAAAATAGGGATAAACAAAATTTAATGAAAGCTATTTTCTATAAGGTAAGAAAATGGGATTACAATCGAATTTATGCGACAAATTCGAATTTGATAAGAGAAGATTTTGTGTGGTTATGATTGTTAGATATGATTAGTTTTGATAATGTCAAATATAGATCTCAAATGTTAAAAGTAAAAAGTTTGCACATGTATTGTAGATACACTTGAGTGATGAAGCTTTACTTCCAGAATTTCAGCAAGTCATTGATAGTGATTAGATCAAGTTAAGAGTTCAAAAATAAAATCACTTTAGTGATTTTTGAAATCACTCGAGTGATTTTTAAGATCACATAATTTTTAAGATCACTCGGGTGATTTATCTGTCCATGATCACTCAAGTGATTTCTTCAATCATTTGAGTGATTTTTGATCACTTGCAAGGCACTTGCAGTAATCACATTGTCTCAGATTTTTTTTTGATATTCTTTCAAATTCATTTAAATCTTAATTATCTTATTCCTATCATTGCTAATCATCACTAATCAAGTTTAAATGAAGATTATAGGTTATTAAACTTAAATTAGAACTCAACCGACATCCAACGGTTATATTCTAAGAAGCTCAACGGGATAGATTTTAATATATGAACAAAACACAATCTTTTTTAATAATTTATATTATTATTTAATTTTTTAAGCATTTAGTCCATATTATTTATGGCTGTAATTTTTACTTTCCTTCACTTAACAAAAATTAACATTTTTTCTTTTCATTTTTAATAAATTATTTTTAAGGGTAAAATAGGTATTTCTCAATTCTTTCACAACTATCAACCCTCATTTTTCTTCCTACCAAACAACTCATATTCCCTCAACCCATCTTCCATCACCCTTCAAAATCTTCCCTTCTCTTCCTTTGCTTCCCTTAAATTCTTTTCCCTCATCAAATTTTCTTTATACCAAACAGGCTCTAAATGTCTTGAGTCCAACTGTCCAAGCTCTTTGGGGTTGCAGTTATTACTCTGCCCCACTGAAAAAAATTTCTCTTGACACTAGCTTCATATATAAAAATAAAGATGTTCGAATAACTATGAAATCTCAAGAAAGAAATATAAATATTAAAAAAATCTCGCAATGACAAGTACTCGTTTAGGTAATGATAAAGAGTCCTTACAACTCACTTGTTATGGAAACTTTTTTGTGATTACATTGACATAATAATGGTTCTAACAATAAATAAAAAAACTAAGAAAAAGAGTGGTTTCTTTCTGCTACAAAGCAAGTATATCATTATCATCATGATGGTGAAGAGATAATGAAAATAAAACTCTTATTCAATTCAATAAGTGATGATGTTAATAACAAGAGTTTTGTTATTGATTAAGATTTATAAAAAATTACATATCTCGATTTAATTAGAAACAGATATCTTAAGTCAACAACGCTATATATATATATATATATATATATATATATATATCAGTTTTGTCCAAAAGAAAATCATCCTTTAATCCAGACTAAACATCATTGTATTCTTAGGTTCTTTTCCCCCGATTTGGTGAATCAAATAGTGAGCTTTGAAGGAATAATTTGGACTCTTTTTGAGACTTGACATAATTAATACTATCCTTAATTTAAATCATAAAAATTGTCGTAGAATTTTTATGCTTCTTAATTTACGTGAACTTGTCTTCTCTTTGCCGTGCATCCTTCACGGGCGTTTGGATCTTGTTATAAATTTTCAATAGGCTAAAGATAAAATATTCAAGCTCCATTTCAAAATAATCATTTCTTTGGAGGTTTTTTTGATAATTTTTTTAAATATATTTCATTTTAAAATTTTAAAAAATAGTAATTATTTTATTTTTATTATAGGGTTATTATTACGCCCTTGCTTTTTTGGTTTGTGGAGGCTATGAAATGAGTAACTGTGGGTTTTGGAGTGATATGATGATGAGAGTGTGATTATGAAATTTGGAGCTTAAATTGAGGTAACTTTTCCTAAGATTCGTATGTTTGTTTTAGTTTGGCTTATTTTATAAACCTGATTTATGTAAATCGAGATAAACTTTCTCCATATATTTATCTCATAAACTGTAAAAGCTTCCTCGTATTCCGTAAATCATAATTTATAAGCACTTATGAAGGTTATCCAAACGTGCTACGTGTTAAGGGGTGCGGTCAATAATTCATCAAAGTTCACCTTTTTAACATTATAAATCCCCATCCCATTCATGCATGTCGAGAATTCACTAGGGTTATGATATGTCTCAAAACTCAGTATTTACATAATTATTTACATATTACTCCCACCGTCTCTATATATAGAAGCCTTTCAACTAAAATGTGAAATTATAAAAGACAGTTAAAAATAGTTAAATGTAATAATTATGAAAAAATTTAATTTTTTTTTCAAAAACACACTATTTATGAATAGGTGAGAGAGAGTAATAAAAAAAAAAAAAGGATAAAAGAGAATGTATGTAGTATAATAATTAATTGAAGGCAAAATAAAAAAAATGCACTTATTATTGAGACAAACTCAAAAGGGTTCTTACATTTAGGGACAAGCTCATTCAAAAAAAAAAGCTCTTATATATAAGAACGGAGGGAGTACTCACTAACAAAATCCTCACATCAACGACAACATTTAAACTTATAAACTTATGAGTTATAAGTTAATTTCCTACTAATTGGACCAACGTTTTATTAGCACCTTCACATTTACATTTACATGTGATCCTATATGAATTTATTGTTCCCCCAACAAATTTCTTCATGCCTGTACCCTCTATCCTCCAAACAATATTTATTAAAATGCGAGATGTTCCCAATAACTATAGTAAGATCGTTTTCATCATCTACAAACACAATCTTTTTTCTCCCATTTGAAATTAGAGATGCATGTATCAACAACATGAGGTTTTAAACAGAATCAAACTCACAACCTCTTATTTATAAGGGAGCTTTCATGTTAGTGCCTTATAAAGTTATGTTATTGGCTCTGCAATCTCAATCCAATAAGTACAAAGTAGCCGAAACTTTATCAAATTAAGCTTTCAGGAAAAGTAGTGAAACATTTGTCAAACACCATCATACTTTTCTGTGACATCATATTGGCTGAACTTGAGAAATTTTCCATCCTTGTTGTCCTTAATGGTAAGCAACCTCCCGCCCCTAAAGTAATTTACAGATAGATGACAAATCTGATTAATGGTAAGAATCTCTATCGTGATAAGTTTCATTGCTTTTTGGATTCTGATGCTTTTCCACTGGCTATTTGAGTGGTTTAATATATCACCAATATTATGCTTAGCATATAAACATAAAAGAAATCGAGCACAAACCTTGTTGTCAATGGCTGGTTATTTTGAATTTGAATTCGCATGCTATGATAGAGTTCTCTTTAAGTCTTTTCATAAGATCACATATTCTTTTTATAACAATCATTATTCTATGGACCGCAGAAAGTTTCATGGGATGTATCGGTCTTATAAACAATAAGGCTTGCATTGCAATAAAATCTGTCAAACACAAATTAATTAGGCAGCTTCTGCATATTGTATGAAGCTTCAAAAACGAATCATATTATTCACTGTTCATAAATAATATACTACAAGTTGTTTTTAAACAACTTTCTTATTTTATATTGATTTTATTTCCCAATATTCAAATTCGCTAACCTTGATTGTTATTTGGATGTATCCTTGTGAAGTCAATCAAAATGGAGGAAAAAAATATAAAAGGAAAAGTAGTGAAATTTGAGTAGTCGAATGCAAGGTAAAATGAATCAAAGTAAAATCAGATTGTGTATTTATCTCCTCTAATGTAAGACAAGCTATTGATACTTCATGCAAAAACATAGGAAAACAATTTTGGTGTGCAGAATTGTCCTCATACAGTAGAACTTAAATAATACTCTATATATTCATATTAACAAAAAAGAAGAAAAACAGAGAGGTTGAAGTATAAATGATTCAAATAAAATAAAAAACATCAAGTATTGAATACATGAATTCATCATTCTAGATAACATCACTAAATGGCATCAAGCCTTATATGTAACTAATGAACTAAATTGCCACATGGATTAATATCTACCAAAAATATTTAAACAGAGCAAACCGCGATATGATAAGCCTTTAAAATCGAAGTTCTTCAATATTGACAATTGGTATAAGGCTTTCCACATAGTTAAGAAAAGTGCAACGGGTGTATCTGAGGATATGAAGCATCTTAAATTTATTAGTAGTGAGATTGACTAGACATAGACCCCTTTTTTGCCCTTTCTTCGTTATATATGAAGCAATATATGGAGAGCCATCACTTGCACTTGCACTACGAAGTATAACTAAACACTTACGTTGCCGTGTCAAATGAAACTATAACTTCCTCCTCCCCATTATTGGCTGCTTTTAGCCCTTTCTAAGAGATAGCTCAATTAGAGTTGACAACAGTTTCACCAGAAAAAGTTAAATGCTATAGAAAGTTCTCAAACTTTATTTCTTTCCATGAATCACTACTTAATGAATTCACTCCCCCTTCCAACCCGCCATTCATTTTAGCAATTGCCACTATCTTGTAATCATTAACAAATGAATTAAACCCAAATCCTAACACACAATTTAACAAGCCAGAATGGATAGTTCCGGATCTAGGCATCTCTCTGACATCTTTAGTCACCGGATTCCACAGCAAAACAGAAGAAGGATACCTGGCAAACTCACTCTTATAGATTGCAATACAGAGCAAGCCATTGCTGGAACCAATGACGCTAACAAGCCTGGGCAGCAAGGAGTTGAACGGAGGCGTATTCTAAAGATCACGGACTTGCATCTCGCAATCGAGCAAATGTAAACGCAAAGGATGGATTCCATAAGTCTGGAAGAATAGAAACGAGGCCCAGATGCGGTGCGCCAGCTCAAGCCCAAAAAAAAAATTGCCCTGCCCAATCTAAAAAGAAGCAGCCCGAAAAAAATTAGGTACAATCGGACTCAGCATTTTTGCAGGCAGGGCTGGACATCAGGCAGGGTATGCCGCTCTGCCCGATAAGTATATAATTATATGTATTAATATACGTGTGATGTGATGTAAATAGTTTTTTATATAATAGTTTATATAATTATATTATATTATATTTTTTATTAGTCATTAGGTTAAACTTCTTTCTTTGCTTTACGTTATATGTTTTAATAGCTTGGTTCTATTTTGCTTCCAGGTTATAAGGCTTTAATTACAATTTTTTGATATCTTGTTTTTAATGGATTATGGATGTTATTTAAATTTTCAATATGGGTATTTGACTATTTGTTAAGACATATGGTAGTCTTTACTCTTTTTTACTTCAAGACTTAGGTTGTGTACTTATTTTGAAGTGTTCCAAGTATATAATTATATAATACATTTGAAGACCATATTATTTCTCGGTTATAATTGAAGCTGTTTATTTTTCCTCACATAAGGTGTGCACAGGGCATTCCCCCCCCCCCAAAAAAAGATCAATTATGAACCTATTTGTGCTTCCTTGAACTTGAAGGGTGGATTTAAACTTGGGTTGATACATGTTAGGCAAGGGCGAAGCCCGCCTTGCCCAGCCTAAAAATGTTTAGGCTTCTATTGGGCAGGGTTGGGCAAAAGATATTTTTTACTTTTTATGCATAACTATTTTTGGGAAAAAGATATTTAAATACCATTGCAACTTCCAAAACCCAGAAAAATTTGTTAAAACTTGCAAATAACAAAGAAGGGATAGGGTGCGATTGGGAGAAAAGACCAAAAAACCCCTTTTGATTTAAAACATGAGTTAAACTCTCATTTGTCATAAACAAGGTTATTAAACTGGAACCGGTCGTTGAACCGTCGGGGTACTAGGTCAAGGGTCACATCAAAGTCAAACCGGAGCTAACTCAGGACTAAACCAGTGAGAAAATGAATATTTCAGGCTTATTAATATGAAATTATAAAGAAAATTTAAAAAAAATTGATTTTTATAAATAAAAAAAATTACCGGGTCACTTCCCCAGACCGGACTAGTTCGTCGGTTTTTGTGCCGAACCGGCCGGTCTGGTCTGAGTTTAATAACATAGCTCATAAAAGAGTATTGCCACGCTGAAGTAAAGGTGAAGAAGCAGGGAGCTTATCGACGTCAAAGAAAGGGAAGCTAAGAAAAGAGTAAAGTGTAAGTAACTTTTCGATAACCATTATCTTTTTCCTGATTAATCGGACCATAACCATCTTCTTCCCATTATTCATTTTGGTGGGTTTTGGGTGTGTTAAATAGGTTTGAAGGTATAGGAATAGTAAAAAGTTAGGGGTTTACGTGAGGACCTTCATTGTGGGGTGTTGGAGTTCATTTATTTGGGGTTGTCAATAAAGGGATCTGACAATAACCATGGTGGTATCATTATGGGTGTTTTATGTGGGTTTTGGTTGTGGGTAAGAGGATTTGTAGGTAGACGGGATTAAGGGTTGCGACTTTATGTAAGTCATACGGCATTGATGATGTGGTGGTTATTTATTTATTTGTTCATGTTAGCTGTGAGAGGGAGTATGATGAAGAGCTTATTTATTTGTAATAGGTTATAGATTGAATTGGTAGGGGATAACGGGTTGGGTGGGCGGAAAAATTGACATGGGTGTAGATGACTTGTATATGGATTACTTGGGTGGGGATAACATATGTGTTTTATGTGGATGACTTGTTAATGGTGACAATTTATTTTAAGATATATGGAAAGGAACATGTTTTCTGGGGTGAATTACTTGTATATATTAAGTGTATGTGGAATGAGTAATGTTCACAAGTCATTTGACCATTTATATTATAGTTGTTATCATGAACATTTCTGGTTTTTTTGTCAACACCGTTACTGCACTTGTCATTACCATTACCAATATTAGTCAAGCCATTTACTCATTTTGTCAGTACCTAACGATTGTGTAAAAACCATTATGGTATTTGTCAACACCATTACTAATTTCGTCACTCGCATTACTCAATTAGTCACAACCCAAAATTGTTGGTAAATCCTTTCATATGTTGTCAATACTTATTATTTTTGTCAAAATCATTACTATTTTAGTCAATCCTATTACGGATTTTGTCAAGACCATCACTAATTCAGTCATTTCCTTTAGAAATCTATGATGTCATGACATAGGTGTGCAGTTAGAGGTTAAATACTTCGTAAAGGGTGAACTTTATTGTTAATTGCGAAATTGGAATTGTCAAACCCTAAGGAAGTAGTAAATGGTCGAAGTGGGTGTGTTGTGAGGATTTTTCAGTGATGAAATATGATTGATGTATGACTAACATTATGATGAAATCTTTATTTTTTGTTGCAGATTAGCATGCAAGATGACATCCAATATTGGGGCAACACCTTATTAGAAGTCACTTATTTGTTTTTGCCATGTTGGGGGAGTTTATAACTAATGTTGAAGGTGAAATTAAATATAATGGTGGTAGCATGAGGGTAAAATCGATAAAGAAGGGCATGACAATTGAAGAATTGAGGGTAATGATAGGAGGAGGGTTTAGTATAGATGGTCATTGGTGTGACATTAAATACACTATAAGTTTTGATGAAAAGATACTAGTAGATCTCATTGATGATTCTGAATTAGAAAATATGTTTCATTATAATGACAGTAGCATACATGTGTATGCAGTATGTAAAGGTAGTGATAATGTAGTTGGAATCTTAATGTTCACTTGTCATTTGATTATATGTATTGTAGTTGCTGTCATGCATAATCTGGTTTTTTTGTAAATGTCATTACTGTAATTATCAATATCATTACTACTTTTGTTAATAATAACAATTTATTGTAAGTAATGTATATGGAAAGGGACATGTTCTATGTCGTAGATGACTTGTATACATTAGGTGAACAAGAAATCCTAATGCTAACTTGCCATTTGACTATTTCTATCATACTTGTTGTCATGAACATTTAAGTATTTTGTCAATGTTAGTATTGTAGTTGTCATTATCACTAATATTTTTATTAATGATGACAATTTATTGTAAGTAATATATATGAAAAGGAACATTTTCTCTGGGGTCGATGACTTGTATCTATTAGATGTAGATGAAATGAGTAATGTTCACTTGCTATTTCAATATTTGTACTATGGTTGCTATCAGGTACATTCTGGTTTTTGTATTACCATTAATAAACTTGTTAAAACCATTACTAATTTTGTCACTATCACTATTCATTTTGTAAAACTAATTGATTTTGTCAAAATCATTATTCATGTGATCAAAATCATTTCTCTTTTCATTAATCACATTACTTGATTGGTGACAACCTAAAACTCTTAGTGCCTTTTGCCTATTTTGTCAGCACGAATTGATTTTGTCAAAACCATTATTCATGTTATCAAAATCATTACTCTTTTGGTCAATCCCATTACTCAATTGGTCACAACCCAAACCTCATAGTCAATCCTTTTGCCCATTTTGTCAGCACTAATTGATTTTGTCAAAACAATTACTGATGTTGTCAAAATCATTACTCTTTTGGTCAAATCTAATTACTCAATTGGTCACAACCCAAAATTCTTAATCAATCTTATTAAACATTTTGTCACCACTAATTGATTTTGTCAAAATCATTACTCTTTTTGTAAATCACATTACTCGATTGGTCACAAGCCAAACTCTTATTCAATCATTTTGCCCATTTTGTCAACACTAATTGATTTTGTCAAAATCATTACTCATTTAGTCAATCTCATTACTCAATTGCTCACAACCTAAAATTCTTAGTAAATCATTTTGCACATTTTTTCAGCACTTATTCATTTTGTCAAAATCATTACTCTTTTAGTTAATACTGCTAATGATTTAATCAAGATCATTACTAGTTTAGTCAATTCATTTACAAAACATGTGTACAATATCACGATCAAGCAAGCCTTAAAAGTTCTTAATAAGGCTCCCACCGGTATAGAAACAATCATGTCAAAAGGTAATTTACATATATGTAAATTCAATCGAGGCACACAAGCATAACATATAAAAGAGTGTATAGCACCAAAATCAAATAAAGCTTCAATTTCAAAGCCTTAGAGTTTGAGAATACCTTTAATCAGATTTGGTGAAGCACTAGTCTCCTGTTGTGATAGTGCAAACACTCTATCTAAAACTGCATCTCTAGCATCATTGGCTCCTCGAGAGCCTTCCTCAAAGAACCTGAAGATGTAGCCTAGCTTTCCACACTTGTAACAAATCACACAATTTCCTCAGTGCACCTTTCCACACTTGGCATACATTTGACTGTTAGCAGTGCTAGCAACAAGAGCTATGGAGTCCCTATGAGAGTTCTATCACCTACTAAACTGACTCCTCTGAGGTCCATTGAAATGACTCCTTGAAGGCCTACCAAAATGATTCCTTGAAAGCACACTAAACTGCTTCTTCACACTACTAAAACTATGACTATACTTCTTAGTGATTCCCCCTATAGGTCTTATGGGAGATGTAGATCTAGCATAGGTCTCATGGGAGGTATAGATCTAGCTTGGAATCCCTTCATTCTCTCGGCTTCTTCTTCTAGCTTGCTTCTAGCAATGGTGCGTAGCTTGTCACACATCTTTTCAAAATCTTTTATTTCATCAAGGAATGTTGAAAAAGCTATTTTCAAATATGGCCTAGCTTTCTCCACTAATCAATCACACATCCATTTGGAGTTGTTTTGCGAATACTTGCAAAACTTGGACAATTCCAAAAAGCGAGCAATAAATTCTTCTTCATGTAAATCTTCTTGCTTGAAAGTAAGGAACTCAGTCTCTTTCGTTACTCTAATGGAGGTAGGGAAATAATATTTCTTAAACTTTTTCCTAAACTCTTCCTAAGTCATCTAAGCATCATCATCAATTTTGGTGCTTTCCCACCATTCGTAGGCTGCTTTCTGCATTAATTGCTTGGCAACTAGCACCTTTTGTTGAGAGTTGATCTCAATAACCTTGAAAATATTTTTCAGATGCTTCAACTACTCTAGTGCTTCAACTGGGTCTAGTTCCCCTAAAAAATTAAAGGAGCAAACTTTCTGAATTTTTGTCAGACTTCAGTAATGGATGGGGTGTGGTACTGAGAATGGGAACTACTACTACCTCTTAATTCGGTGTATATACGATTGCCACCTCTAAAATGATGATCAGTGGGAGTATCTTCATTAATGGTACTCTTCTCCTTATCATGATCACCACCTTAGCCTCTTCTTACTGTCAGTTTGTCTTCATACATGTTTGCTTTCCCTCTCACATCCAGTAATTCCAATAAGATGGCATTGTTATCCTGAGGAGGAGGACCATTTCAACGAGGAGCGGTGGTTGAATTAGTCTTTCGAGTTCTTACCATCCGCATCTCCTATAAAGAACACCACAGAGGCACTAGGTAAAAATAATAAGTAAAAAATTTTTAAACCTAAATAAAGGTAAGTGCATATGTCATGGTATTTAATTTGCCACGACTTCTAAAAAGTTTAAAGAAAACATATAGAAAATCAATAAAATAGTCATAGAATGTTTGGACTCTTGTACAAAAAATGTAACACCTCAAACCAAACAGAGAAATACTTAACTAAAGTATCTCACATATAGGAAATAAGGATATCCAACATCCAAATCATCAAAATACATAATTAGCTCAGATTAAAAAAATCACACCAAAGTGTCAAATTAAATCCTCAAAATATTTTAGTAAATAAAAAGCAGAAGTCTTAGGGTCATGGCAAATAAAACGACATAACATATGCTCAAGGAGCCTTCAAGGCTTACTCCATAGGTGCCTTCCCTTACTTCCTACTAAAACAATCACCTGAAAAATATTAATATATAGGTATGAGATTCCACGTCTTAGAAACTACTAAAAGTTTTTACCGTACACAAGCAGACCACATATGATTTAAATAAAAAAACTGATTACATATATATTTGCATATACCATAATCCTCATATAAAACAATTACAAATTTAATCATCATTATGTCAATCTATATTTTCATCACAACATGTAATATACAATTATGCAACATGCAAGATGCAACCACCTTTATATCATCATCAATCCTTATACCGTTGATTGGAGTTATAGGCTAACACATAGTCTAACAGAAAACCCATCTATTTGACTAGATTGTCCCAAGCTCACCAATTCTTAAGGCACACCTAGCCAAATGTGTAGAGCTTACGTCTAGATTATGACTCCCTTCCTTAAAAGAATACAACTAAGGAGGTGTCACATGTCCCACAGCTTTAATACAATCTCGGTCAAAAGGAAGATATGGAAGAAGGGGCTCCAACAAGTGTCATACACTATGCACAGGGTGATGGCATACCATGTGGTAAAAAATCTCACCATACAAATTTATCCTTACTCCAACTCATTACATATGCAACCGCCATGACAATTATATTTAATTACAAATAAATATAGTATCATTAAAAGATAAGGTGCAATAAATCACGCTTCCATTTATATCAAATATCATCACATTTTCAAACATACCTAAAAGGAAACAATAATCCAACAATGCATTAATTATAATTAAATTATTAACTATATGAATAAATTAAGTTATAAAGAAATTTACTTGTAACATTACTTACTTGAGAATCTACAATACATACATATATGCATATAATTCAGTCCTTTTTTTAATAAAAAAAATAGTCATTCACAATCATACACAATTCACAATTGTATAGAAGAATATTCAGAGTTATCTGCTACTCCCTAACTCACAAGTAATCACATAAAGTCACTCTAAAGATCTTAATAAGAGTCTATAAAATCACACACATAAAAATCTATTAATATATCAATTTAACCTTCTCTAAAGTTGCTCTAAAATCGTAAAACTATTCTCTGAGACTAATATTATATATGTACTCACACATTAGCTATCACTAATCACTAACTATTTAAATTTTTTTTTTGGTAAGGTATGGCACAGAAGGCAAAAGATTTTAATATATGATCCGTTGTGTGTGTATTATGTGCGTGCTTGCTAAGAAAAGAGGATCTGAAAGTTTATGTTGGTGTTTGGACGGGCTTATTTTGAAACAAGCTTGTGCTAAAATAAGGGTCTGTTTGGAAACACAGGAAATGAGAAAAAAAGCTCATTTATAATGAGAAACCCATTGGATAAGTTTAGATAGTGTTTGGAATCTCATGAAATTAAGATGGGTTTCTTGAAAAAAAAAGAGATTTTTTCAAAAGCTCATATTGTAAGCTTTTAGGTTCTGGACAATGAGCTTTTATTCTTAAAAATAGCATTAGTGTCTGTTTGGAAATGCAGGGAATGAGAAAAAAAACTCATTTACAATGAGAAGCTCATTAGATAAGTTTAGATAGTGTTTGGAATCTCATGAAATTAAGATGGGCTTAAAAAAAGTTTTTTCAAAAGCTCCTATTGTGAGCTTTTAGGTTCTGGACAATGAGCTTTTATTCTTAAAAATAACATTAATTGACATTTAAACTCACCAACCCTCACAGCTCTCTCATCAGCTCTCTCATTTCCATCTCTCCTTCCTTGCCAAAAGTTTTCAGTTCTCTCCTTCCTCTTTTATGTTTTCTTAACAACCATAGAGCCTTCAACAACTTTTTTTATTTTAAAAAATTTTATTTACATTTTTTAACATCAATTATAATTATATATATATATATATATATGTAGTATTCAACAAGGTTCATGCCCTTTTCAATCATTTTCCATCTAAACGGGCTTTTCAAACGCTAATTCAAACAGGTTCAAGGTAAGAAAAACCACTTCTCCCACTGTCAATCCAAATACAAATCATATTAACAATATGACTTTTTTTCCATTTGACTTGTGTAAAAGCTATATTAAAAAAAACCATTTTTCCACCACGTTCCTAAACAGGCGAGTCACTTCTAACAAAAACCCTTAGGTTCAGCTTTTGAAAAGGTGGATTGACATGGATGGTTTCTCTCTCTCTTCTTTTACCTGAGAAATACACATAATAGATAAATTGTGAATAATGAATTTATCATAAAGATGTGCACTTTAGAGATACAGAAAATGAGAATATAGTTGATGTAGTTAATAGTCAAAATCAAGAGTCATCGTCGACAAATGATCCTCGGACATCTTCAATCCAAATAAATCATGTTCGTGACGCCATCATGGACCTAATTTTACGAGACATTTTATCTGATTAGTTGTGTAATATTTGACTGTATCAAAAACTTTAACTTTGTATCATTTCTAATTTATTTGCATTTTTATTGTAATTTAATTATCTATTTTATCATTACCAAATGTGATTAAATATATTTTTTCACTTTTCATATATTTTACAATTTTTTATTTTAAATATCACAAAAGTCACTCATACAAAATTCAAACCAAACATATTTTCACTTTTATAAAAGCACTTATCTAATCGTCAATCCAAACATTAATCACTTACACAATTTGATTTTTACCCAATCTGACTTTTCTATAAGTCAAATTATAAATAAGTCATTTTTCTCACCACTGATCCAAATATACCCTATGTGTGTGTCTTTATATTTTAAGTAAATAAAACTCTCACTTTTTTTACCAGTAAAATAAAACTCACACTGACTAGGCAAAAGAAAGAGAAATAAATGAACTTTCAATATATAGAACTCTTCTCAGGTACTCACAAAGACCAAAAAGGTGTCATTGTTAGATGGATTTTTCTCATACCACAAGTTAGGCTTTATCTTGGAAGTGATGCACTAAAGTAAAAACATTAAATAAATAAATACAAGGGGTCTAGGGCCTCGTAGCGCAGTGGTAAGACATTAGGCCTTAATGCTTTCTTTCAGGTTCGACCCAGTCTGCATCTTTTGGACGTTACTAAAAAAATTAAAAAAAAATAAATACAAGGGGTACGTGTTGTAGGTATTAGGTAAGAAGCGGGATTAAGTGTGTGTTTGGCATCCACAAAAAAGTGCTTTTTTGAGAAAACCTTGGTTTCAGCAAAAATCAGCCAAACACTCATAAAAATCCCACAATCCCGTTTAAAGATCAAACCATCGTTTGGGGTTTCCAAACCATGGTTTTCAAAAAGCTGAACCTCATGTGCATCGAAACCGATTATTACCGTTGTGGGTAATAATTTTCTCTCTCTCCTTTGTCTTATCTGCACTTGTTTTGCACCTTGTCCTTCGTCCATTTCTGTTCCACTTTTATATAAATTTTTCTTCCACAGCTCCATTTTTACCACAGCTCCATTTCTCTTCTAGATTTCTCAGCTTCCTCCTCTCTTCCAGGTTCCATTTTTCTTCTCGGCTCTTCCCCGTCTCCACCATAACTCGCTGGCCGTCAGAGTCCCTTTGCCTTGCCTTACCTCCTCCAGAACCGTCGGTATGTGAACGAAGATCCGTTGCCTTTTTTCGATTTCGCTTTTTGAAATTTCTACACAGATCTGGTGAGCAAAGTCGAGCATCGTTTCAGGTTTGTTTTTGGGACTCTGCGATGATCTTGTTGTTCAGTCTCTTTAGTATTTCTAGTTTGGCTCTCTGAACCGTTTGGATTATTCCCTTGTCTTCCCCGTCGTCAATCAACACCAGAACCCCGCAGCTCCACCGTGAGGTTCGTGGGCTTCATCTTTCCGTTTCTCCTCCTGATTTCCGTTCTCAGTCGCCAAGCTCAGAGCAAGCTCCAGCTTTACATAAGGTCCACCTCCAGCTCTCCTCTTCCCCGTCGCCGGCGATCTCCTTCTCTGGTTTGTCATTTTTATCTTTCTTGCATTTGGAATTTTGATCGGCTGATTATAGAATATACTGAAGTGTTGGTGATGTTTATATCCTGATTAACAATCCTGATTATAGAATATCCGTTGGACTTTTGCTTGCTGAATCTAGTTGATGATGTTTATATTCTGTTGATGATGAGCTATCCTGAAGGAAATTGCATGTCTTCTCTTTTCAGAAGTCTTCCCTATCAAGCCACTAGAAAAATTATGCGTGTAGATATTAGATCTGAGTAATTAGCATCTATTTGAGTAACATTACATGATTTGATCTGGAATATAATTAGTTAACTTGATCAAAGAGAATTTTATGTTCTAGATCATAATGGAATAGTGGAACACTAGAATTGGCTCAAAAAAAATTTGTGGGGTTATATATTATTCTTTGTTGTATAGAAAAGCTCTTAACCTGCTTCAGTTTGCATCTTATGTAGCAATATCTCCCTAGTAATTCAAATCAACCAACGATATTAAAAAGGTGAATTTGATTTTTGTAAGTAGAATAAAAAGATTAAAAATGATAAACTGTAGGGTCTTAGAATCCTGAAAGCTCTTGAACCTAGTTGGCGATTGCAACAGATGCATGAGAGTGTGCTCTTGAATTTGTTCAACTTGTCTTATAGAGACGGATATTGGACCATATTTTGTTTCTTGGTGTTTAGTCCAGCTGTGGGCTTTTTCTAGTTGTATCTCACTAAAACCAAACTTTTTATATTCAAAGTAAAACTAGAGAAGTCGTTTTCTGGTCATGTACAACAGCTTTGATTGATGAGGAAAATTGATTACTAGGTGAATTGTTTAGAAGACAAATTTTCAAGACTATAAATGAAAACAGGGCTATTCATTGTATTACTTGAACAATACCAACAGAATTATTTTGATGAAAAATCAATTAAGAATAGGTTTTGTCTAGGGTGGATTATTTGAACAATACCAACAGAATTATTTTGTGTTATGTCATTGTACGTTGCTCATTGGTTAGGCCCTTTTGTTTTATCCCATCTAACTCTAAGCTTAAAATTCCCCCAATATGTTCCGTTTTTTAGTTGAATGTAACATGGTTCCTGTAATTTTGTTCTCCAATGATTTTAAAGGAGAACCTCTTTCATTTTGCTTTGTTCAACATAACTCCCCTATGTCTTGTTTCCCCTATTAAAAATCGCCCAATCTGTGTCATTAGTGCAAAAAAAAACGACATGAGTAAGGATAAGGTGAAAGCTAGTTGGGATGGGAGTAGCACAAAAATCTTCATTGATTTATGCTTGGAACAAGTTCAAAAAGGTTCCCGCCGAAACACAAGCTTCAGTAAGGATGGGTGGAAAGCTATTTCGGATGGTTTCACTGTTAAGACAGGCAGGATGTACGAGAGGGGTCAATTTAAAAATAAGTATGACGCCCTTAGGAAGGAGTGGCAACTGTGGGACAGGTTGCTACGTGAGACGGGGGCGGGATGGGATAGCATCAACAACACTATTATGGCCAATCCTGACTAGTGGGACAAAAAAATAGCGGTTAGTAACTTATTAATATGAGTGTAGTTGACGCTTTCATTCTGATGTGATTTTGTATAAGAAATGTTATAACTTCATTGCTGTATGTACAGGAAGTTCTAGGGTATGAGAAATTTAGAGCTAGAGGTCTACAACACCAAGAAGAACTAACCCAGTTATTTTCCAATGTTGCGGCTACGGGCACACTGAGTTGGGCACCTTCATCGAGGTCGCTTCCTGTTGAGCATATCCCTACTGAGGTTATGGAAGAAGGTTCAGTGGATAGCGATGAAGTATTGGAGTCACCAACTGGGTTGAGCGGTGACTTGAATTCGTTTAGTTTCGTTAGCAATAGTGGAGGTAGTGCGGGAACCAGTAGCAAAGGCAAGGGATCCTCAACCGGTGATAGACAAACTAGTTTATTGGGGGTGAGGAAGAGGGGTGCGTCAACAAAAAAGAAAGGGCAAAAATCTTCAAAAATAGTCGAGGCCTTAATAAAGATGGTTGAAGCAAATGAGAATGATGTCGAAGCTTCACGCACAGAGAGGATGGCCGCAGAAGCTCGCGGGTATGATTTTTCAATAGCCGGAGTGATGAGTCATCTCAATCAAATACCGGAGATTGTGAATGATACTGACTTTTATGCTAGATGTGCCCACCTCCTAATGAGAGACCTACCAGCACGGGAAATGTATGTTGCAGTAAAGAATATAAAGGAGAACCTTCTTTATTTTCTAAGGCGTGAGTGTTATGGAAATGAGTGAGAATTGTGTTAAGGGATGGGGGTTGTTTCTTAATGTAATGTATTTCATACTGACTTTTATGTGTATGGCTTTAATTACTCTGTACTTTTATATGTGTACGTTATTACATTAATGTGATGTTGGTACATTTGAATTACTTAATAATTACATGTTTAATGACTTCATAATGACTTATGTGTATGTTCACAAGGAGAAACAGGTATGGACCAGACAATCACACTACTGGATGAGCGTAAGAAGCGGCGGATGCGAACAATCCGGAAAGTTGTCGCACTTGTAGGAGCATATGCTTGCCTTTATTTATGTAAACAACCGAGACATACAAGTGAGTTCACAGGCGCTGCATGGGTCCGTGATGTCTTACGTGGTAATTCTGACCGGTGTTACGATATGTTTAGAATGAAACTTAATGTATTTCATGAACTGTGTTGTGAATTGCAACGACATGGTCTGAGAGAGTTTCGCAATGTTGGTATTCATGAGATGGTTGCGATTTTCTTGAACACTGTTGGGTTTGCGTTGTCGAGTAGGCTTCAACAAGAAAGATTTCAGCGCTCTGGTGAGACTATTCACAGGGCAATGCATTCTGTGTTAAATGCATGTTGCCGCCTTGCAATAGACAACATAAAACCCTTAGATGATAAATTTGAGAGCATTCATTCAAAGATACAACTCAGCAATAGGTATTGGCCTTTTTTAAAAAATGTTATCGGAGCAATTGATGGCACACACATTCCATGCAAAGTCAAAGCAAGAGAGAGAAAAAAATATATAAACAGAAAAGGATTTGCCTCGCAAAATGTGATGGCGGTTTGTGACTGGGACATGTGTTTTACCTTTGTATTGGCTGGGTGGGAAGGTTCGGCACATGATGCTCGCTTATTTGATCATGCAGTGACAACGCCGACGATGCATTTTCCACATCCACCTACAGGTATGATTATAATTCATACAATCTTATTATTATTAACTCCATATACTTGTATTCACATTAATCATACATTTGAACAGGTAAATATTATTTGGTGGATGCCGGTTACCCAACCCCGACTGGGTACCTTGGCCCATATAGAAGCGAGCGTTACTATCTCCCTGACTTTCGTAGGTCATCCAGGCTTGAAAATGCGAATGAGACCTTCAATTACTTGCATTCAAGTCTTCGGTGCACAATAGAAAGAACTTTTGGTGTTTGGAAGAACAAGTTCGCAATTTTAAAAGACATGCATAGCTACAAGTTCCCGACACAGGTTAAAATTGTTTGTGCCACGATGGCTATACACAATTTCATTAGAAGATCATCCATTTCTGACCCTGACTTCGAACACCATGACCGGGAGGATCTTGTGTGTGGTGACGATGACGATAATGATGATGCTGGACAAGCATCAACAGTATCTTCTTTAATTGGATCTTCCTCATACATGGCTTCTCTTCGTGATTCTATAAGAGATCAAATCTTGTATTACACGCAAGACCGTTAGTCATGTACTGTTTTCACTGTTTCAACGTACTTTGTTACTTAGTGAACAATCACTTTATATCTACTTTGATGTTCTGAATTATTGACAAACTATTAAATGTTAATGTATTTGTTTCATGATGAATTTGAGGTTTCTAGACATGCTGTTACGACCAATATATCACTTGTTATTGAAAGAAAGACAATGTCTAAAGGTTAAAGACAAAAACATATTGTATTAATTGTATTGAAAGAGCGGCTCCTTATATTATTTTTAGATGTTAACTATTGAATTATAAACTTTCAATGTACAATTTATTAATATATATATTTCTATATATGTATGTACAATTAATTTTTTTTCAAAATTTATAATTATTTCGGAAAAATTTAAAGAGTTTTTGGTATTTATTGTTTAATTATATATTAAATAATACCTAAAATATAATCTAAAATTTTATATCTAATTATTATAAATTATTTTTTACAATTTATTATAATACATACATACATATTATATATTTTTTAGATAATTTTATGCCATTTTTTATATTTATTATAAAATTTACTACTATATAATACATAAAATATAATATTATCCTTTATATGTAATTATCACAAAAGTTAATGTCCTTTTCAGTAATTTGACCATGAAAAAAGCTATTCTGATCATAATATCCAAACACTCTCATTTTATCAAAATCACTTTTTTCTCATAATCTATTTTCCATAATCTATTCTCAAAAATCACTTTTTTCACTTTTTCTTCATAAGCTATTCTCATAAGCTGTTTCTAAACACACCCTAAATAATATTTACATAGACAGTCAATTAGGAAGGATGGAAGAGGTGTCACGTGTGTGGAGTTTTGAAATAAAATAATATATATAACAAATAGCCAAAAACCCACAGGAACAAATAAAAGGATCAGGCCTGGAACAATAAAAATGGAAATATACATAATACTCACACACACGCCTACATACCTGCACGAGAAGAGAAGAAAGGTTGTGGATCATGATTGCTGGGCAATATAATAAATAAACCACGTACACACCAAAAAGTTAAATTTTTTTTTTTTCATTTCAGAAATATATTTTATATGTTTACACATTCTTAATAGGTACTCTTTCAATCTTTTATAAACAATTTTTATTTTTATTATATAAAACGAATTGATGGTTAAAATTAGTTAAAAATAATAAATGTGTTAAAAATATCATGTTTCTTCTAAATATACTCATATATTTATGAAAAGAGCATAGGAGAGAGAATGAATAATAAATGAGAGAGTATGAGTATAAAATGTGAAAGAGAATGTATAATGAATGAGTAGATGAAAGAGAATTAGTGATGAGTGGGGATAATAAATATAAAAATTAATATTTAAATAGGATAGAAAAAAATTAGCTTGACTTTTGTGATAAGAGAAAAAAGTTACTTATAAAAAAAATTATTTATAAAAATGGAGGGAGTACAATTATAATAAAAAGATCTTGAAAACACAAGCATGATTGCATGAAGGAGAGAGGAGGAGTTGGGAAATGGTAAAATAAATTCACACCTACCCACGAAAGACATGTGGCTTCTTAGAGTTGAAAAGACATGCTACAGAAAACAGCCATGGAGAATGAAAGCATAGGGCCACAACACTGGAAAAAAAGGAAAAGTTACATTACGATTCTAAATAAATAAAAATATAAAAAAATAGTTTTAATAGGTTGTTAATGATAATATAAGGATCCTTCATTAATAATATAAGAATGTCATTAATAACTTTTTAAGATTATTTTTTTATATTTTTATTTACTTAAAACTTTATTATAATTTTCTAAAAAAAAAATCAAAAGAGAAGAATAGCTGCATGACGCTTAAGGTGTAAGAAGAAAAGAGGATTTTATAAGATAGTGTTAGAATTTGACTCTCTTCTTAAAATAATAATTTTTTTATAAAATAATAACTAAATTCAGATAATTTTTTTAAAAAAAATTATTCAAAAATACGTCATTAAAAATTTATTTATTAAATGAGACATTTACGTATAAAAGATCTTCCTATGTGCAAAAGATATTCATTTGTGTTTAAAAAATTTTCCATATGTTTAATATTTTTTCCTTATGTATGTGCAAAAAATCTTTCTTTATGCAAAAAATCTTTCATGTGTCCTATTCAGCAAATAAGTTTCTAATAAGATCTTTATGAATAATTCTCCCTTTTTTATATAAAATTTATCCCTATAATAAGATATATTTATACACACATACACATAAGCTTAAAATAATTATTTTAGGGTGGTACTTCATTTGTATTATTATTTTTTTACAAAATATATTTTTGGAATATATATATATATATATGTGTGTGTGTGTGTTTGTGTAAAATTATTTTATTCAATATTCTTTGACTAAATAAAAATTAAGTTACAATTAACTCTAAGTCCTAAACATTTAAGGATGTTACAAAAAAGATTTAACTTTTTAGTTTATTTTTAATCGCTAGTTTCTACTAGTTAATTAATTAATGTATTATTAATTTAAATGTTTATTTTCAATCTTATATAAATCATTTAAGTTAAAAATTATTTATATACTATTATTATTATATTTTTATTTCTCTATCATTTGAAAACCATAAGTCAACCAATCTACAAGATTTGGAAAATAAAAAATCGATGATGATCTCTAAATATTGCTGGGAAGGGAAAAAAAAAAGCAAAGAAAGAAGGAAAAAGGTTCAAAACTCATAAAGTGCTAAGAAAATAGGGAAAATGGTTAAAAAATACCATTTAAGTAAATTAATTGCTAAATGGTACCAATGTGCAAGCAAGCATCCACCATGTGCAATCAGCATCCACATGTGCAAAAAGCATCCCTGCGAAAGTGCAAACACCATCCCTAGTGTGCAAAATATCATCCTTCATGTGCAACATACCACCCACCGTGTGCAATGGTAGCAATGAGCAATTAATTTGCTTACAAGGTTTTTTTTAGCAATTCTCCCAAGAAAATATTCACAGTTAATTAATCAAGGCATGTATCTATTTGTGACTTTCCACGGCTTGATCGATGTTAACAAGGCAAAATATCTGGTCAGGAAAAACTTACAAGGAAAAATAAATATTTATTTTAACAGATAACTTTGGAGAAATCCAAGTCATTGATTAATTAGGTCTCGTCGTGAAATACAAAGAATCGGATTAGGAAAATTAATCAAATGGCTTTTTCTATTATCCTCCGAAACCTAGTGTACTTATATTTGATACTATTGTAGGAATTAAGATGAGTAGGGACTTATATTGTTGTCAAATTCGGAAGTTCACTTATTAAATTTATTGTTTTTATGATTTAAGTTCCCAATCGAATTTATGACCTTATTATGGGTTTGTTTAAACTTTAAACTCAGCGAATTTGATAATATTGGGGATGTGACAATTTGATATCAAAATGGAGTTGATGACACCAGTTTAGACCACTTTTACTCTTTCTTTGTGTGTAATGTATCCACATCAATACCATCACTCTCTCCACAACAATGATTTGTCCTCATTTAATAATCTCCAAGCAAGCTTTGCACCACTTGCTTCATTGAAGACATCTAAATGTCTTAAGTCCGACCGTACAAGTTCTTTGGGGCTGCATATATGTCTCCGCTCCACTGAAAATGATGTTTCTGGGCACCAGCTTCTTATAAAAATTAAGACCATAGAATTACTGAGAGGTTTCAAGAAAATGTAATCATCAAAAAGCCCTATAACAAGTAAACAACATGTAATGATAAGGTCTTGTATAGGAAATAATGGTGATAAGTCCACACAAGTCACTTGTTATTGGGATTTTTTTTTTATTACATTGGCCTAGTAGTTGTTCTAACAGTTAAAAGGAGAAACTAAGGATATGTTTGGGATAGTTTGAGCTTATTCTATAAGTGTTTTTCACGTAAGTTAAGATAAAACTCCTCTCACATACTTACCTTGTATACCTTAAAACTTACCTCATATATCGTAAAACTTATCTCTTATACCGTAAATCACAATTAAAAAATATTTTTAAATATTTCAATCATTATTTCAAACACTTACCCACTAAAAATGGTTCCTTTCTGCTGCAAAGCATGCATATCATTATCATCATGGTGGTGAAAAGTGAATGAGAATAAAATAGGGAAAAGTTACGTACTCATCCTTATTTACTTGCTTTTATTCAATTAAATAAGACTAGGTGAATTTTAAAGTATTAATGATGTTAATAACAAGAGTTTGATTATAGATTAAAAATGTATTTAAAAAATTACATATCTCGATTTAATAAGAAACAAATATCTTAAGCATATAAAGCTAAATATCTAAGTTTTGTTCAAAGAAAACCATCCTTTAAGCCAAGCTAATCATCATTGTATTCTTAGGTTCTTTTTTTTTTTTTTTTTTTGCCAACTGTATTCTTAGGTTCATTTCCCCCGAGTTGGGGAATCAAATAGTAAGCTTTGAAGGAATGATTTGGACTCCTTTATAGACTTGACAGAATTAATATATTCATAATTAGGATAGTAGAAATTGTTGCAGAATTTTTATGCTTTAATTTATGTGAATTTGTCTTTTCTTCACTGTACATCCTTCACGGGCTTTTGGATCTTGTTATATGTATATTTTCAATAGGCAAATAATAAAATACTCAAACTCCATTTCAAAATAATCATTTATTTGGATTTTTTTTTTATAATTTTTCATTTAGAATGTTAAAAAATATTAATTATTTTATTAATGTTTTATTATAGTGTTATTATTACGCCCTTGTTTTTTGGGTTTGTGGGGGCTATGAAATGAGTAATTGTGGGTTTTGGAGTGATATGATGATGAGAGAGAGTGAATATAAAATTTGAAGCTTAAATTAAGGTAACTTTTCCCAAGATTGACATGCTTGGGAGGGAGTCCGGTCAATAATTCATTAAAGTTTACCTTTTTAACATTATTATTCACCTTCACGGATTTCACATTCACTAGGATCATTTATAAACTTGTTTGGAATAGTTAGTGTATAATTGTATTAACGATAGAAGTTATTTTTTTAATGTGATTTTTGATATATGAGAGGAGTTTTATCTTAATTTGTATGAATGAATTTTTCTACCACCAACCTAAATATGCCCTTAATGAAGAATTTATAAGTGTTTTTAACATAAATCAAGATAAAATGCATTTCACTTACCTTGTATACCGTAAATCACGGTTGGAAAGCTCCAAGCTCCAATCGTTATTATAAATTTAAATAAATAACTCTCACATATCAAAGAAAATTAGTTAACTGATTAATTATAAACTAAATTTTTAATTTTACCCTCATTTATAAAAAATTGTAAGAGTCAATATGAATAATTATTTATTTATTTATTACAATTTATAGGGGCAAAATTATAAAAATCATATTTATTACCTTAAAATTAGATTTATAATAATGACCAAATTTTTTTTATCAAAGTAGATTTATTAATAGAATTACAGTGATACTTACATATTTATTTTTGGTCAAAGGTAATTTCAAACTATCACTCACCGCCAAAATCCTCACATAGGCCAAATTTATACCAATAAATTTGTGAGTTATAAGTCAATTTTGTGCTAATTCGACCAACAGCATTGGCATCTTCACACATTTACATTTACATGTGATCCCATGTGAATTTACTGTTCCCCCAACAATTTCTTCATGCCTGTTACCTCTATCCTCCAAACAATATTTCTTAAAATGGTAGATTCCCATAGCTTACTTGTTCAGATAAATTTTAAATATGCATTATGCAACTTATAAATAAATCATCTTTTTTATGCCATGAAAAAATAATTAAAAATAAAAACTATTTTTATAGGCCATTGTTTTTTTTTTTTGGGAGAATGTCATTGAGGACCCCACAAGAAATATAATGACACTTTAGACTCAGATAATTCTGAAATTATTCTACATACTAAAAGAACCAAAGTGAGACTGTATTTTGATCTAAGCACCAAGATGTAAATTACAGACTAACATCTTGCATTCATATCATAAGAACTTCAAACTTTTTTTACATTAAAACATATTTTCATGGGAATCACAGAATAATTTTAAAATTATATGGACCCAAAATGTGATTATGCCTTCAATGACATTCTTCCTTGTTTTTTATTTCCTGTGAAATATTGAAGATTCTTAAGTGATTATATAAAGGAATGTTTATCAAATCAAGCAATGCACTAAGCTAGGTTTTAAATCATTCAATAATGTGAGTAGCAGGGGAAGAAACTAATAAAGGCGGCAAATTGATTTTCCTTTATTAGCAAACAGCATATTTTCTTCTTCTTCTTTTTTTATTATGGGGGGACCAATCTGCCCATTCAGATTATTCCATTATTATGTGCTTTCCGTACAATTTAAAATATTCTTAAAACTGCTTTATCCTCATGATATTTAAATCTTTGTAACATCTATAGAAAAATGTTTAAGAAAATTAAAAAAATAAAGATTATACAGAACCAAATAAATTATGTACAATGTAACATAAAAAATGAAAATAAAATAAGACTATTAGATAAAAAATTATAGAAAGTTCAAATATTGTATTTTTTAAAGTACACACACACTACTATTATATAATCTCAAAATAAAACCAAACCAAGTTATCAATGAAAGGGGACCAGACCATCTGATAGCATCAAAAGTTGAAGAGACAGTGAGTTATCCAGAATCTTGTTTTTAAAACTAAAAGCTGAAAATGCTCATCATTTCATCTCATAACTCACTCACTACTACGTTCCTTTTTCATGCTGCATTATCCAGGATTTTCAGTACAACTCTACTTTACATTAACTTTAATTTATTTATCAGATATGACATTAAAATATTTCCGTATGTGAGAATATATTGTTATGAAAAAACAATAACATCTTATATATTTTTCTAATTTATTCTGGTTCCTTGTCCCTAGCTATTTTTTTTTATAATTGTAAACATATATTTATGAAAATATCTTTATCTATCTTTTTTAGTTTTTTTTTATGGGGTCAAATGAAGAGCCTAGATATATCCTTCAAGGTCCAAATTACATACACAGCAAATCGATAAGCTTAGAAACTCATCCCTCAACTCAAAATGACAGCATTCTGAGAGATAATTAAGTTGAGCATGTCATCCGATTCGATACACTTCAACACACAAGCATACCCCCACACAAGCATACCCCCGTACTACGTAATTTATAAAATACGAGATAAATATGTGAAAAAAATTTTGTCTCAACTTACATAAACATACTTCTCCCACGCTAACCCAAACAAACACTTAAACTAGTGACCTCCCTCCCAAATAAGTGGGCTGGTGGTGGGCTGGTGCTAGTAGACGCAAGAGTCTTTTTATCTATATTAGTCTTAAATGTGATAAGGTGAGATATGAAAATTACACATGATTTTTTTTTAACATACAAGTATTCTTTTATTAAAGATAATTATGTTAGAGGCACTAGTTTAACATCTCTTTCACAAGAAATTTGAACATTAATTTATAACATGGTGAATAACTAGCCATTTCCAATTGAAATCCAATCTATATGGAAAACAAAACAAATAGTAGTATCGTCAGAAAAAGGAAAAAAAAAATCCAAATGCCCTTCATTCTATTCTATGTGCCTCCATTTTCTACTTTTTAATCAACTCACATGAGTTTATTTCGATTATGATTGATAGGTTAAAAAATATACAAACTAACTACAGTAACTTTTTAAACCCTAGGCATCTTATAAATTCTTCGTTTTAGCACTCCAAAATTTGGAATAAAGTAAAGGCGAAAAAACGTTCGGGAGAAATGACCTGTATTGTTCCATTACATATTTATAATATATAACAATATGTAATAAAATTTAATATGGTGGCTTGAATAATGAGACTTTTTTTTTGGTAATGAATAATGAGATATTTGATTCAATATTAAAGAATTTTTATTTTCACAGTCTAACCGGGGCATTTCATTCGCACATGTTTTTTTTTTTTAATGATATCGTAATCGCCCTCATCCAACAGGCTGATGTTCAAGCATGTAATAAATATACTCTTTTTTAAAAAAAAAATCCGTCATCGCATTAATTAATTTTTAAGAAACAAAGGTTGAAGATCTAATTTTTTGTTTTGTTAAAAAAAGATTAAGCTTTCAATATTTTTTATTATTGATTTAATTAATGGTTGTGTTTGAGGGGCGGAAATCACATAGAATCGAAATTCCACAATTTACAAGAGAAACTGTGTCACGGGTGAAACTTGTTGGTCCTTTATTTTTATTTATATTTTTTCAGGCAAAAGGTAAAACGTGTTGTTGAGTTTAGTTCGGTGAAAGGCACGTTGGAGTAATCAACATTATGTCTATCCTCCTTTGGTTTTTTAAAAGTCATTCAATCATCCCCACACAACACAAAGGCTTTTAATTAAATATTATAATTATAATAATTTATTAGCTAATTAAAAAAGTATTGGTATTTTAAGGTAAGATGGTAACATACGTATCTCATACCAAGTCATAAATGCACAAACTTTTGAATTGACTGGCCTTGTTCAAAACAAGAAAGTGTTCTCTAAGTAGATTATGTGTAAAGTGTAAACCATAAGCTATCTTCTAGCCTTTATCTTTAAGTGATAGACCTTGTTTGAAATTTTATTTGTCATTTTAAAAAGTTTATTTAGTATGTAAAAATCCATTTATCTTAAAAATTAGTGTTTAGAAAATCATTGAAAAGTAATGGGTTTTTAGATGTAAAAGAGCTTTTTTTCAAAAGCTCTCACACACAGCTTTTAAAAAAAAGTCACTTCTCCTACCACCAATCCAAACACAAATCACATTTACAATCTAACTTTTTTTTTCAAATGGGCTTCTACAAAAGCCCCATTAAAAAAAAAGTTACTTTTTCACCGGCTTTCCAAACAGATACATAATCAATTGGTTAAATTGTCCTTTTTTTTTTTTTTGGGAATTCATCCGTATTTAAAACAATAAACAACATTGCATGAGCTATGATGAAAAGTTGTATTAAACTTTGAATAAAGATCACTTTTAAAAATGTAATTAATATTTCCTCTTATCTTATTTATAAATAATTTTCTCTCTCATAGGACTAATCCCTTTTATAAGTAATTTTTATTTTGTGTCTGAAAATATAAGCTCATATTTCTTATTTTACCCTTATTAAATATATATTATTTATAATTAATTATCACGCGTACCAAGAGTTATATTTAGAAGAGAGAGAAAGAACTCAGTAGGTGAATGTAGTCAACAAAAGATTGGAAAAATATATTTTACTATCTCTCATACTTTTTATACATTCTCTCTCTGTTTTCATAAATATGGGCATATATGGAAAAAAAAATATGGCATTTTTGACACACTTATTGTTTTTAACTACCAGTTCGTTTTGCACAATCAAAAAGAAAATTGCTTATAAATAGGACCGAAGGGAATACCTATTTTGGATCTAATAATAATGATCATAACCAATAAACTATTGGTTAATGTGGTAAGTAGCTAAATATAAAAACTCTTTACGTTTTAAATTTTACGGGGTTATACCCTTGACCAACTCAAAAAATAATAATGATTATATATTCTTTTTATAAAGTTCTTATTTTTCTGAGGGAATTACAATGATGTTTCAAAGAAATAATTTTAATAACAAGTGAAGAGTGCAAACCTGTTGTCATTTTTTATACTAACACTTATTATTATATGTTTTTTAGTTGTTATTAAACTTTTGGTAATTAAATATTTTCTTAGGACTTCATTGTAGTTTTCTCTTTTTTTCTGCCAACATATTCAAAGAGTATCTTATAACAAAGGTAAAAAAGCCGTGGATTAATTAGTTATAATATTTGAATGAGTGAGTTTTCTAATTTGAATTGTTTAATTAAGCAAGCTGAAAGAAGGGGAAAAGGATAAAATAGAAGTTTCCTTTAAATGTGTATTCAAATATACACTTTGTGTGAATTCTTAAGCCAGACATGTATGAAGCAACGGATTGTTACTTTTGGATTAACATTCCTGGAGAGTTACAGCAATACACACACACACTTGTAACTTGAAAAAATGTTCATTCAATTTCCCTAATACAACTTCATATATAGAGTTTTTGTTTTAGAAAAAGCTCAATATTACTTACATGCATAAAATATTAGAAAATCAACTTTAGAGATATACTATTAAACACAGACCTAAAATGTGTATTTGGATATACACTTGGAGTGAATTCTAAAGTCACGTTATGAGAAGTAACAAAATGTTATTTTTGGATAACTATACCTTAGGGTTACACCTAAAATAAATAAATATGTACTTGTAAGTTGTAATTAACTTAATAAAAAAGCACCAACAAATTATTGGTTGAGGTAGTAAGCAGTCTCACCTCCGAAAGAAGAAGAACACAAGTTTAAATTCTCGAAAACGTACTTGATGAAAAAAAAGTGAAAACCCTTTATACTCTAAAGCATCAAGAAAACCTTTATCCATATAAAAAAAAAACTTGATAAAAAGGATAGTTCAATGTCCCCAATACAGCATCATAGAGTTTTTGTTTTTTGAAAAAAAAACTCAGTATTTAAACTTGCATGCCTAATTTGCTTATTTTCTAATAAATTTAAATATACATGTTTTCCTTAGTTCGTTATGCACCCAGTAATTGATTCCTACTATTATGTGTACAATTTTTTCTCAATTTTAAAAATCCACTTGTCCTAATATAACAGGAAGGAAATTACATTGAGTATAGAACGATAACTTCCTAATGTTTCTCTATGTTTCCCCCCAATTTTTTATTCATTTGGACTGAAAAACGCCTACATCTAAAATAGCGTACCAAATGCTAGAAAGTTATTACATTTTTTATTAAATCAAATTTCACATTTAAAATTTGTTCAAATGTTTTTTAATCTTATGTAAACCATTTAAGTTAAACATTATTTATACATTATTCTTATTTTTTTTCTCTGTCCTTTGAAGACATAAGTCAACGAATCTCCTAGATTTGGGAAAAAAATAATCGATGATCTCTTAATATTGCTGGGACAAAATGGAAATAAAAAAGGAAAAAGTTTCAAAACTCATAAGGTGCTAAGAAAATATTCACAGCCAATTTAATCAAAGCATATATCTATTTGTTATTTTCCACGGCACTATCGATGTCAACAAGGAAAAATATTCTGTTCAAGAAAAAATTACAGGGAAAAATAAATATTTATTTTAACAGATAACTCTGGAGAAATCCAAGTCATTGATAAATTAGGTCTTTTTGTGAAATGCAAGAATCGGATTAGGTAAATTAGTCAAATGACGTTTCTATTATATTTACTTAACTCTTAAGTTAAGCCTGGATATAAACGGCCATTAACTGACCCGAAAATCCTTGCCATATATATATAATTATTAGTAGCAGTATCATCAATAGGTTCTCAATTCAATATTAATATTTTGATTATAAAAATGAACCATTTTATTATTTGATGCCATAAAAATTCATACCACTCACAGAAAAGGAACTTTCTAATAAAGTACAGACAAACCAAAAACAAAACAAATAATTATGAAGATAAACTTTTATGAAACAATTTTAGCTAAATTATGTATAATTCAAGTTGCTAGATAATTAAAAAGAGGGTTAAGAGGCAAAAATACTCCAAAATTTTTTACCTAGGGATATTGGGTGTTTGAAAGTTTTCGAATGATCATTTTTGTTTCGAAAGTTTAAAAAAATGGCCAATTTTACCCCACACAGACGGAAATTAAAATTTAGTTGTTAAGTGTAAGAACCCATGGACATTCACTTGCCACATCCACATATCTCCAGCCCTACCCTCAGTGAGCTCCTCAAACGCATCGATGATGCTCAAAATGAAACTCCTCCCTATTGTATCGTCCACCTCCCTCCTCATCTTCAGCATCCCTTCAAAACCACTTCGCTTCGAAACATAGCAATGCCAGTAAGTGCACCAAAACTATACTTAATAATATCTCTGGCGAGGCCAAAGATGGTCAAATAATGGGAGTGTTCGGTGCTAGTGGCTCCGGCAAATCCACCCTAATTGATGCCTGTTAGAACCAAATCTCACATTGGTGGGTTGAGAATGTAAGGGGGGCTCCTTAGGCTATAAAAGGAGAGCCCCTCCTCTCTTCCAAATCACCCCTTCAAATAGTCTCATTAGACATTTGTATCTTCTCCTCTCTTGTAGTATTTCCTTGTAAATTAATTTTATTATTCTAAGTTTATATGGTATCAGAGCCTGATTCTGTCTGAATATGCTCTGTGGTTGCAGTATAGTCTGAACTTCCACATTAGAAAAGAATTAGCTAAGGCATTTGCATCAGCAGCTACTGTTCATTGGTACTGTTAGTAGGTACTGTTTTGTACTGTTAATAAGGGATGTGTACAGTTTATTGGGACTATTCATCAGTGTTGTTTGTACTGTTCATCAAGGTTGTGTGTTGTGTTATCTGTGGTGCTATTCATCAGCATTATTTCATCACTGTTCATCTCGATACGTTAATTCTTTCCATGGCTGAATCAAAGAAGTCTGATATCATCAGTTTGCTTGAAGCTCTTGACTCGTCTTATGAGAATATTCGTTCTCAAATTTTTTCTAATCAGGAGCTTCCATCTCTTGAAGATGTGTTCTCACGGGTTCTTCGTGCTAATAATTTGGTTCGCTCGATTGTTAATCACAATACAAGTACTTTGGCTAGGCGTGGTTTATTTAACAATAAGAATTATGGGTCTAAACAAGGCCCTAGTACTCCAAATATGTCTTCTAGCAGTTTTATCTGCAATTATTGCAAGGAGCCTTGTCATAGTAAGAAAAATTGTCGTAAATTACAGAATAAAGAGCAACGTGATCAGCAGCGTAATGTTTCTCAGATATCTGATCATTCTGATTCTAGTTCATCATCTACAAGGGGTCTAGCTACAAGTAATTGGTTCTCTTGTCTTGCTACTTCTTCCACGAAGTGGGTCATTGATTCTAGTGCTACCGACCACATATCAGGTAACCATCATTTATTTTCATCATATACTCCCTATGCCAACCCATCTTCCATATTCGTCGTCAATGGTTCCCCGATCCGTGTACTTGGATCAGGCACTGTTAAACCAACTAAATCCATTTCGCCATCTTCTGTTCTTAATGTTCCTGATCTTACGTTTAATCTTTTGTCTCCCAATAAATTGACTCGTCATTTGAATTGCTCTATCACACTATTTCCTGACCACTGTTTAATTCAGGATCTTTCGACAAAGCAGATTATTGGTAGAGGGTATGAATCTTGTGGACATTACATCCTTGATGATCAGATTCCGCATTCTGTTACTTGTTCTGGTGGGTCGTCTCCCTTTGCTGTCCATTGTCGTCTAGGTCATATGCCACTTTCCTCCTTAAAAAGGTTATATCCTCAGTTTTCTTCTGTATCTACTTTAGATTGTGAGTCGTGTCAGTTTGCCAAACACCATCGTATTCATTTCGCACCTCGCGTCCATAAACGAGTTGCGTCCCCCTTTGAGTTAATTCATTCTGATATTTGGGGTCCTTGTTCAGTTTTGTCTCAAACTGGTTATCGATATTTTGTCACTTTTGTTGATGATTTTTCCCGCACCACTTGGCTTTACTTAATGAAACATCGTTCTGAATTGTTTACGCATTTTCGTAATTTTTGTGCTAAAATTCAAACTCAGTTTAATACTCCTGTGAAAATTCTTCGGAGTGATAACGCGAAAGAATATTTTTCTGCCCCATTAATTGATAATATGCACAGTCATGGCATTCTTCATCAATCCTCTTGTGTTGATACACCTGCTCAAAATGGTGTTGCAGAAAGAAAGAACTGTCATCTCTTAGAAACTGCCCGAGCTCTCATGTTTCACTCTTGTGTCCCTAAATCTTTTTGGGTTGATGATGTGTCTACTGCATGTTTCCTTATTAATCGTATGCCTTCGGTTGTCCTTAGTGGGGACGCTCAATATTCTGTTATGTTTCCCACCACCACTAAGTTGTTTCCTATTGATCCAAAAATTTTTGGGTGCGTTTGCTTCGTTTGTGATGTCCGTCCAAATGTCGGTAAACTCAATCCCAAGTCCTTGAAGTGTGTCTTTCTTGGTTTTTCTCGATTCAGAAGGGTTATCGGTGTTACTCTCCTGATCTTCGTCGTTATCTTGTGTCCACTGATGTAACTTTTCATGAGTCGTCTCTTTTCTTTAAGTCTTCGGTATTATCTGAGTCTCCTTCTGTTGTTGATAAGCTTGATGATGTCCTGGTTTATAATGTCCATGTCTCACCAGTACAAGTTGTTATTCCAGAACCTGATATCATCGATGGTTCTGATGTTACCAATGCCCTACCCTCGCCAATGACTGCTTCGCCAATGGATTATGTTCATGTCTCCCTAGTCCCTGCTCCTGCTTCCCCAGATCTTAACACCCGAGATCCTGACACTCCTGTCCTTGATCCAATTGACCCTGATTATGCTGCTGATCCATCTGCTAACCTACCTATTGCTCTCGAAAAGGTACCCGTCCTCATTGTCCTCCCAAAAGATATGCTAAATGTATATATCATATCTCTTATTTTGTGTCCTACTAGCATTTTTCCCTGCTTCCACTTCCTTTGTGGCCACCCTTGAGTCTATCTCTACCCCTACCACCCTTCACCAAGCCTTAGCCCACCCTGGTTGGCGTGCTGTGATGGAAGAAGAAATAATGGCCCTTGACAAGGCTGGTACCTAGACTCTTGTTGATCTACCTTCTGAGAAGAAGGTCATTGAATGTAAATGGATGTTTGTAGTTAAGACTAAGGCTGATAGTTCCTTAGAACGTCTGTAAGCCCGGCTTGTTGCAAAAGGTTATGCTCAAACCTATGGTATAGATTATTCCGAGACTTTCTCCCATGTTGCTAAGCTCACTTCCGTTCATCTTCTTGTATCTCTAGCTGCTACCTATCATTGGGATTTGCATCAATTGGATGTTAAGAATGCCTTTTCGAAAGGTGATCTTCTTGAGGAAGTTTATATGGAACAACCTCGTGGTTTTATTGCTTAGGGGAAGAATGGGAAAGTATGTTATCTTAGAAAGTCATTATACGGTCTAAAACATAGTCCGCGTGCCTGGTTTGATAAATTTTGTAATGTGGTTCAAAAGTTTAGATTAAGCCAAAGCAAGAGTGATCATTCTGTGTTCTATCAGAAATCCGATGTAGGCATGATTCTTTTAGTAGTGTATGTTGATGATATTGTGATTACTGGGAGTAACAGCTCTGGCATCTCAGAACTTAAAGTTTTTCTTAACTCCCACTGTCAAACAAAAGACTTAGGATCATTAAAGTACTTTCTTGGTATTGAGGTTTTGAGAAGCAAGAAGGGCATCCTTTTGACTCAGCGGAAATATGTTCTCGATCTCTTAAAGGAGACTGGAAAGCTTGGAGCTGCACCAAGCAGCGTTCCCATGATATCGAATCTGTTCCTAGATCTTAATGATAGCATGTTTGATGAGCTTCCTGATGACTTAAAGAAGAAGATTGATCCAGAGAAGCTGAAGCCGTTTGCATTTTCTGAGAGATATAAAAGACTTATTGGAAAAATAAACTATCTGACAGTAACTCGTCCTGATATAACATTCTCGGTCAGTGTACTTAGTCAATTCATGGCATCCCCAATAGTGGCACAATGGGAAGCCCTAGAGCATATCTTACACTATTTGAAAAGTTCCCCATGTCGTGACCTTCTCTATACATATTATGGGCATACTAAAGTCGAGTGTTTTTGTGATGCGGATCATACAGGATTTAAGGCTATAAGACGGTCAACTACATGTTACTGTGTGTTTGTTAGTGAAAATTTGATATCTTGGAGAAGTAAGAAGCAAGTTATTGTGTCAAAATCAAGTGCAGAAGCAGAATATAGAGCCATGTCACAATCGGTACAAGAAATTGGATGGGTATTTCAACTCATGAAGGAAGTTGGCGTCACCACGACATTGCCTGCAAAGTTATGGTGTGACAATAAATCATCACTTCATATAGCATCAAACTCGGTGTTCCATGAGCGTACAAAGCATATTGAAATCGACTGTCACTTTATTCATGACAAGATCAAAGAGAATGTTGTATCTACAGGACACATACGATCAAACGATCAGTTAGCAGATCTTCTGACAAAAGCCTTAAATGGGACACGAGTTAAGTATATTTGTAACAAGTTAGGCATGATCAATATATATGCTCCAACTTGAGGGGAGTGTTAGAACCAAGTCCCATATTGGTGGGTTGAGAATGAAAGGGGGCTCCTTAGGCTATAAAAAGAGAGCCCCTCCTCCTTTCCAAATCACCCCTTCAAATAGTCTCATTAGACATTTGTATCTTCTCCTCTCTTATAGTATTTTATTGTAAATTAATTTTATTATTCTAAGTTTACAATGCCCTTGCCGATCGTATCTCTAAAGATGACTTAAAAGGCTTCGTCACCTTAAATGGCGAGGCTTTGGAGTCCAGACTCCTAAAATTCATTTTCGCTTATGTCATGCAAGATGACATTCTCTTCCCCATGCTCATTATGGAAGAGACTTTCATGTTCTCCGCCGAGTTTCGCCTCCTTCTCTGCCCTCTCTGCCTCCAAGAAGAAGGCCAGAGTTCAAGGACTTATTGTGTAACATCTTTATTTTTATTTTTAGAATATAATTATAATTGAGAGATAATTATAAATTTATTAGTAATTTTTCGAGATAAAAAATAAAGAGGGATATGGTTAAAATATGTTTTTTTTAAAAAATAAAATAATAATAATAATAATAATAATAATAATAATAATAAAAGGAGGTGGCGCCGAATTCAAAAAGGTAGTGGCGGTGCCTGCCACTGCCTATTAAAAAAAGTTTAAAAGTCACACCACCGAAAGGTGGTGTGATGAAGGGAGGATGTTATATAAACCCCCACCCCTCCTTCACTTCGTCAGTAAGACGAAGTGAAATTTTTGGAGGAAGGTAGTGGTAAAGTCCTAATTTTTACAATTTTAGAAATCAATAAGGTACTTAAATTCTCTTCTAATCACAAAACTTCTTGTATGAAAAATTATCTAAAAAAATTTCTCTTTCTTATTATAGTAATTTTTTTGCTAGTTAGAGAATATTTTAGGGATAAGATTTTAGGAAAGCTTTGAGTTTGGTCAATATATGATTATAGAAATGTAGAGAATAATTAATAGTTAGTTTTAATCAGTTTGGATTTATTATTTGGCTATTTTATGATTTTTATAATCAATTTCTTTTATAAATAGGTCATAAATTAGTTTCTATAGGGTGTTTTTACCGATTAAATTTGGTTTAAATAATTTATTTGGATTATTGGAGGTATTATTGAGGTTTTAATCGATTTATTTTGTTAGATTTTGAGCTATGTGAAAATATAAGTTATGACTTAATATTTTGAGTTAGAGTTTGATATGATTTTGATTATGTGGAGGTTTGAAGAACTGTTTAATTGAGTTATACTCATATAAATTAGTAAAGAGATTTAATTGGTCTAGAAGGTTGATATTGATGATTTTATGACTATAGGTATATTAAAAGTCAAACCTTAATTTATAAAATTAAGTGGTTGACGGGAGAGAATAGTATAAAGGTTATTTAAGGATTTTAATGAGTGACTTGGGCTCATGAGAAATGATCTATGGCTAAAAATTGTTAAGAAAATTGGAATATTTGTGGATAATAATTGTAGAGGAAATTAGGTTTTTAGGAGTTGAATTTGCGTAAATTATTTATTTTATTATTATTTATGGTTAATTGGTATCTACATTGATAATGTAAAGTTTTCTTGTGATCGGTGATTGCTCGTATTTTACTACTCAAGTTAATGTTAAGCTTGGAGTTGAGGTAACTAAGGTGAATTTATTCTATATGCTTGCTTTGGACTATAAGGTGTTTTTTAAATCTTACTTTCATCTATACTACTTATATGTGTTTTGAAAGATTATGTTTATGTTTGAATATAAACTTATTCAGTGTATTTTCCAACTTGTATATATGAGCGGAGATTATTATTAAGATTGTTACTGTTGTGATGGTTATGCTGTTTGGGATAGAATGTTATATAAGAAATGATAATCTTGTAAATGTTTCCAAAAACTATATTAATTTATTGTTTTTCTATTATGAGATATATTGAGTTGTGTGAAAGAGATATGGTGAAATTGTGCCTATTATCTCTCTCATTCCTGGCCCGGATTTTAAGTTGAGTGTTTTGGGCGAACACCTCTCTGTTACGGTATATCGGAGGTAGCATGGGAGGGGACAATATTCTTGAAGTAACCAGCTATCCTTTTGTCAGGTATACTAGCACTAATAGGTTGTACTATGTCCAGAAGATATAAGGAGGAGCATAATGGATGAGTGGGATGGTTGTCAATGTTGAAAGTATTATATAACAATTAATTATTGAGAATATTATTGTTATTTAGTTAAACCTGCTTCTCTGACTTATAATCATTTACTGCATATTTTGTAAATTGATTTTGGTTACTGAAATTTTATGTCTCACCCATCGTTGTAAATAATTGTTCATGCCAGACATCTAATTCAACTAGAGACCAAGGGAAGCAACCAGAGGCATAGGCGTTGAGAACCTTGTATGCCTCTTTTGATATTGGTGTTGTATTAACTTCTATATTGTCATTATAGGGCCATCATGTTTTTGGAATACCATATTTACTATTTAGATCATTGTTTTAGAATAATTGTTTAACCTTTGTTAGGCTTAAGGTATTATTTTGCTTACTCTGACATTTTGGTAGACCCACAACAACATCTATGATGAAAATTGTTTTGTATGGATTCTTAGTTGTGAGATCCAGCGTTGTAAAACTCGTGGGCTAATTTTCTCCTGTTTTTTATGTGTGATCAGAGTAATTAATTTATCTGTAGTGGGTTTATGGGCGGGTTTTGTGCCTTAAACTCCAATATGTCTTAAATAAGAAATAGTTTTTAATTATCACCGGTTAATCAAATTTTGTAAAATCATATTGGATAATAATTTTTTGTAAGAAATAGTCTTTTCACATTGACCAGCTGACATGGTCATAATCAAGAAGAGGAAATCGATCGACACATAATTGTTGGGCTTATTCCAACATAAAAAGTTTAAAATATAGTTCGAATGATTTAATCCAAGAATCTATAAGCACTCAGGTCATACAAGCTTGACGAAAATGACACCACACTTGATGTAGAAGATATTTAAGTAACTTAATCTAATATTGCTCGCCGATGAACTAGCGGAAATCCAATACTAGTCAACACAATATACGCAGTGAAGCCACAACAACGCAATGGAAAATTTGAGTTGGACCATCATTTTCACTCTCTCGACGATGCCCTTTAAGAAATGCAAGCTTGCACCTTCTTCCAATCACCATAGATGTTGTCGACTCATTCATCTTCTCTCTTCTCCACTCAACCCTCGAAGTCTCGAATAGATTATCATCTGTGTTAGTCTCACCGAAACTGTCAAGTTTCAAATCTTATTGTGACGTGTATAAGTCAACTAATTTGGCTAAGTTACCTATCACAAAATTCCATTATGTCTCGACGTCCGTTGCCATTCTATCTGTGTAGGGAAAAATTGGCCCCTTTTTAAAACTTCAGGGTAAAAATACCCCCTCGAAAACTTTCAAACACCTAGTGCCCCTGAGTGAAAACTTTCAAGACATTTTTTGCCCCTCAACCTTTAAAAAGATCCAGTGGGCCATACTAGCTATGAGATATCCCATTAAATTTATTATTCCATAGAAGGTTAAGCTATACTCCTGTTTTTTAGCCACATGTTGCCATTAATTAGGCTCTAACAACTTGGATAGTCCAGTGTAATAAATTAGTGTAAAAGTAAGATATATAGACACCATAGTACAAAAAACTGAACCGGACTAGCCAGTTCAAACAGTAAACTGGTCAGTTGTTTAATCTGGTTTAGTCATTAGGCTGTGAACCGGTTTGAACCAGTTAAAACTAGGAAAACCGATGGTTTAACTGGAAGGACCGGTTACACTTTTATTCTTCTAACTACTATCTTGCGCTATTTTTGAAGGGAAAATGAAAGGTTGAAGACCAAGATGAAGAGAAAATTAGGTAAAGAAAGAACAAATCAAAAAAAAAGAAGATGATGAAAAAAATTATTTAAAAGGATATCATAATTATCAGAAATGAGATATCATTGCATAAATATAAGCATCACAACTAATAATAATATATTTTAAGTATTTTTTTTCCTAAAGATCTTCATTTTTATTTATAGAAGTTTAAAAATATATTAATATATATATTATCACTAATAAATTGTAATATTTTAATATGGCCAGTTTAACCACTGGTTGACCTATTAACCCTTGAACCTGTGTTGTGATCGGTTTATTACCCAATCCAATTTTTTATTCCTTGATAGACACACAGATATGATAAAGTTATTTTTTCTTTTGAACTCGTATACTCTTTACATAGTTCAAACTCATAACATTGCATTCAAGAAAGTTTTGGGAGAGGCTTTGATATCATTTGGCTTACAAAACCCTGGCATTTAGATGTAATAAGTTAGTTAGGACCCAAGGCAATAGTGACCCTATTAAAAAATATACAATTCGTTAGAATGGTTCTAAAAATCAAATTAAATTTTGACAAGTTTGTAAATCAATCATTATCATATTGACTTAACTTTTTTTTTTTTGCGTGGAAAGGGAAATTTCATTAAAGAAATAAGTTATACAAAGACATAGTTGTGACTATAAGGTTTATAAAGAGAACTAGGAAATAAAGCCAGAGATCTAAGCAAACATGCTATTATATGAAAATCAGAATCTACTACCTTCTAAGTATTGAAAAATTCTTCTGTGTGTGGTTAACCGTAATTCTAATGGCTGATATGATACCATCTGTAGTATAAGATTCTTGAGCAAAAATTCGATGATTCCGAGCTTCCCAAAGTTTCCAACAAGTGACACACAATCCTATTTTTTAAGACTCTTCAACGGCTGGGCTCTTTAAAATACCAAGCAACCAAGAAATAATATTACTTCTGAAGAAATCCAAGCACATGTCGAAATGAAGGATCTTCTTCCAAACTGAGTTTGCAAATGGACAATCTTTGAACACATGACAAATATCCTCAATACCTGTCCGACAGAGGGAACATTGCTAGTCATGTGTCATACCTCTCTGATGTCTTTCTATATTTGTAAGCAATCATTCCTTAAATAGGAGCCACATAAATTTTCTTACTCGTTGGGCTACTGGTAGCTTCCATATTACGGTCCACTTAGACTCTGATTTGTTCTAGTTTAAGCATTCAGAGTGTCTATAAGTAGATCTAGTTGTGAATTTTTCGGATGCTGTCAGATTCCAACAGTAAGTAGGTTCAGTGGGTTGGGTTTCAATCTTGACAACCAATATCTCCTATAAGGTCTTAGATGGTAAAACATTATAAAATAAATTCCATTTCCAATTCCTGTCATCATCAATGTATTCGGCCATGGTCTTATTGAGCTCTAAGTCAGGGACTAGCGTAAAAGCAAGAAACTTCAGTTGGCTAAGATCCCCGACCCAAAAGGCCTCCCAAAATCTGACATTCATGCCATCTCTTGGCTGTAGTTTAATTTGGAAGAATGTGTCCTGCCAAACTTTTGCAATACTCCTTAAGAAATAAGAAGAGTTAGAGCGAAATATGTCATCATTGGTACCCCTAATACTATACTTCCCTTTCAAAACACACACCTAAAGAATCTCTGGGTTATTAAAAATTTTTATAGACCGACTTGATGTCTAACAAGTTAAAAACACTAAAATGTGGAGCTTAGTTTGCTTGAAACTAAGCAAAAAAAATATTTTTATGTTTTTTGATATGACGTCTTTTAAAATAAGCTAATCCAAACACTCGTTTATTAATAATAGATTCTAACCAAGCACGAGTTTAAGTAGGTTTAACGATATTCCAAATACATGTTAACAATACATGGTATTTTAGTTCAACCATAACTTAAATTATAGAAATATGACTAAAAGGATTCATTAATGAGATCCAACTAACCAAATGAAATTGCGCTATTTTTATAAGGAATCAATATTAATAAATTTCTAATAATAATAATAATAATAACTTTTGTCGTATTTTTATTAATAGGATTTCGTTAATTAGAAAAATTGGGGGAAAAAATTTCTAACTTGGAGCCGAAGCAAAACGATTAATAATTAATAATAAGTGAAAAGAAGTGGAAAAAAAACAAAGATTTCACAAATAATAGAGGTGACAAGTTCATGTGAGAGTGATAAAAGGCAGTCATATAAGCCAGGCCAATCCCACCAAACCCTAAAAAATTTGATGAAAAAGAAGTCGTACGTACATGCAATCGCAGTTGCGGCAGCAGAGGATAATAACTTGGACACTCATCGGGGTCCAGATAGAGACGCAGCACACTGTGGGTCCCATCTCATCACCCAGCCAATCACCGCGCACTTCATCATCGCGTAAGAAAACACCACGTCCCGCATCGTACCTGATCATTTCTTTCCCCCCAATATCTACGTCACCAACTCCAATAGCTCCCCTTCCTCTCTATTGAGAATAAAACCTCATCAATCCTTCAAACTTCAAAACTTCTCTTCCTTCTCTTCCTTCTCTCTCTCTGTGTTGAAGCTACAAACTCCGTCGTTTCTGGGTCTCTGTGTATTCGACGATGAAGAAGCTATACCGGAAAGGGACTGTTCATCCGTCGCCTCCAACGATCTCTGACCAGCTCGCGTTTCTTCCGGCGGCCATCCTCACCCTCACGGCGGCGCTGTCACCGGAAGACAGGGAAGTCTTGGCTTACCTCTTATCGTGCTCGTCCAGCAACACCGCACCGCCGTTCACCAACTTCTCTGGCGGGAATCCGCGCCGGAGCACTCAGAAGAACAGCTTGACGAAGGGCGCGTCGGCGTCCACCGCGGACGGCAGCGGCGATCATCCTCCTCTGTTTACTTGTAGTTGTTTTAGGTGCTATATGAGTTACTGGATCAGGTGGGACTCCTCTCCAAATCGCCAGCTTATACACGAGATTATCGATGCTTTCGAGGATTGGTTGGCGCAGAACAGTAGAAGTGGGAAGAATAATAGGAAGGATAAGAGGAATAAGAAGGATTCGAATAAGCAATCGGCAGAGATGAAGCAGTCTGAGTTGACGAGGCCGGGAAATAACGGGTCGGATGTATCGGAATCGGTGGGTGAAAGTAGTAGTAGTAGCGGCGGCGGAGGTGAGGGTTCCAGTGAAGCTTCTGACGGCGGCGGCGGCGGGACTGAAGAGGAGGAGAAAGGATCAGTAAGGCGGTTTGTGAGTTTCATCGGAGAAAAGATATGGGGTGGTTGGGGCCAGTGAAATTGGAAGAGCAAAAAAAAAAAATTCAGAAAATCAGTGAAAGTAGATGGTTGAAGAAGAAAAGGTGGGTCTAGTCCTTTTTGTTTTTAAGTTTTTTTTGTACATTAATCACTACCTGCAATGTATAAAAAGAAATGGTAGTTTGTTGTTATCAAGCTTATGATGCTGAGGAATTAGTTTTGTTATAATCACTGGAATCATACGTATGAATCCACTTTTTTTGGTGTTGAATTAGCTTATTTTTGAAATGATCTCTCTGAAATTGGCTCTCAGGACTGGAAAAGGTGATTTCTTTCTATAGTAGTAACATTGAATGGATTCTGTTCATCTGTGTCCGTATGATAATTCAAAGATTGTGCCTTACAGCAATAGGTTTGGTTAAATGCTTTTTACAAACTCCAAAACTTTTTGCCCATATACTGTAAGCTGAATTTGGCAGCGTTTGGGGGCTCTTCTACACTCAGAAAATTTGCAGATTTTTGTTAGGTTTTTCTTTCAAGTTGGATTTTCACTGGGACCCACATATTTTCCCGGAAAAAAATCATTTTGCCCGAATTTATAGTAGGTCAAATTTTCTCTGGTCATTCATTTGAAATCAGGATGGACCCACTGGTAATTTTATTTTTATTACTTTCATCATTGTAATAATTCGATCAATTTTTTTTATTACTCTGATAAAATTAAGCTTCTTTAACAATTTAGGGTGTGTTTGGAAACACATTAGATAAGGAAAAAAGCTTATTTGGACATCAAAAGCCCATTAGAGCACATGATAAGTGTTTGGAAAATCATTAGCTTATAATGAGCTTTTAATAAAAAAAAGCTTTTTCCCTTAAGCTCATTTTTTTAGCTTTTGAGCTTCTGGGCTTTTGAATTTTTTCATTGAGTTTTTTATTTTAAAAAAATATATTTATATTTTTTAATATCAATTATAACAATATGTATGTAGTATCCAACAAGGTTTATACCTTTTTCAGCCATTTCCTATTTAAACGGATTTTTCAAATGTTAATCCAAACAGGTTCAATGTTAAAAAAAAAGTCACTTCTCCCATCGCCAATTCAAACACAAATCACATTTCCAATCTGGTTTTTTTTTAATTGGGCTTCTGTAAAAGCTCCATTAAAAAAAAAGTCACTTCTCCCAAACAAGCTCTTAATACTTCTTCATTTTATTTTGTTAATATTAAATTAATTAATGCAAGTTTTATTAAGATATTACGATTTTATATTAAATAATAAACAGTGAAATGATTTCTCACTGTGATCCACATATTTTCCTTGGAAAGATAGTGATTTTCCTGGAAACAGTGAAACTACCTCTGTTTATTCATTTGATGTTGGGGTTAATGCTCATTATTTTATTTTAATAATTACCCTTTTTTGATGTTTTGGTATATGTCAGAGTGAGTTTTGCAGTGGTAGAAGTATTATATAATTTTTTTTCGGCCGGAATTTCTACTAAATATTTGCTTGTTCAATTCAATACTAGTGGTTATCTTGCTAGCTAGGATCATCGTATGGACATCCCAAAAGCAATTATTTATACCAATCGAAACAATTTTTCTCAATTCAAACATGCAATTAATTAATTATTAATAACAAGTACGACTTGGGATATAAAAATTTAAAATAAAAAATGCGATGTCATACAGTTTATTCCAATTAAATTTCATGGTCAAAAGAGTGATTTTTCTTTCTTTCTTCTCAAAAGGCCCTCCCCAATTGGAAAGAGGGTACCCAGCCAAGAAAAAATGAAAATGTAGGATACGACGTCGCAGCCTGTTGAGAGAGAGAGTGTGACCGAGTCTGAAGCAAGAATACTTTTTTTATTAAATTATATTCTGGTCCTATTTAAGAAAAAAAAATAAAATAAATAGTTTTATTGACAACTCTAAAAATATAAATTGACAAATTTAAGATTATGATAGATGACTCTATAGAACTAATTTTTTATTTTTTTTAAACGGAACTTAAATATAATTCTCCCATTTTTATTCTAAACCGAAGCAAGAATACAAAATATTAGGAAATTAATTGAAACGCGTACGGTCTAAATTTCATACCAAAACTGTCCCTGATTCAAAGGCGGTGGGTGGCGTGTACCTTCGGGGTACATACAGGACAAGAGGAAAACACTTGAAGGGCAAGAGGGTAATTTCGATTCCTGTAGAGGAGAAGGATAATGGTGATGATGACGGAGTTGGTCGGCGTTAAGGGGTTCGATAAAAGCCAAGGGAGGGCACAGAAAAAGGCCCACTCATAAAATGACACTTATGTCCATTTCACTTTCCCCTTCGTTGTTCTCCATACCACATTATTCTCAATAATTTCATTTTCCCACTTTTTTTAATACTATATTTAAATTCATCTCATTATGCCAACCAGCTTTATTTGCGAATCGACAGAATATTACCTTTTTTTAAATAATGAAAGTGCGCATTTTTGTCCACTTGATTCTTAATTCTGCATTCTAATTTAGGATTGGTAAAAATTTGATGGTTTGATCTAATCTCATTTAATCAAGTCTAGTCAAATCCAAACAAGCAACATAAGTGAAATCGGACTAAATTAGACCAGACTAAATGATCGGCCTAGATCAGGTTCCGAATCAGAAAACTAGACCACTTAGACTGATCTAGTCTAGTCTAAGTCAAATTTTTTTTTAAAAAAATATTTTTTATAATTTAGATGTTACTTTTTATTTTTTATTTAATGTTGTTGGAGGTTTTTTAAGGATTTATAATTAATTTTTATTTTTTTATGATTTTTATATGGTTATAGGTTTTTTATTATCTTAATTGTATTTATCATGTTTAAATATTTTTTAAAAAATAAATTTTTATTATTATTGAATGTTGTTAGATATTTTTATAAATTTATGATTTTTTATGTTATGTGGCACATTTGATATTATTATGGGTATTTTTATGATCTTAATTATGTTTAATAGGTTTAAATTTTGTCTTTCAAAGAGGAAAAAATAAAAAATTTAGGTCCTGGATCGTTTCGACTAGTCTAGGATGTCTACCAAACCCTATTTGGTCTAGCCTAACCTCGGGGTAGTGCTTCATCAAACTTGACCTTGGGCTGCTTTATACAGCTCAAAATCCTCTCGAGGTCAAATCTCAGATTGATGTTAAACCCGATCTAGTCCAATCCTGTTATTATCCCCAATTCTAATCTATCGTAGAGCTTCAAATGGGCTATTAAGCCTAATAGATATCTAGAAAATTAATACTCCATCCGCTTACTAACATGAGATAATTGATTTTTATTGAAGAGATTAAAAAAATTAAATAAATTATTTAATAATAACACACACATAATTTTATTATATAATAATTTATAAATTAGTTAAATTAATTTTAAAAAATAATAAATATAACTATTTTTATATAATTTATTTAACTTTTTATCTCTAAAAAAAGCCAACGGGCTTTTACGTTAAGAACAGGAGGTGTCATTATATTTGCAAGCCTTTAGACAAATTGAATTTTTTCTCCTCAAAAGTTATGTAATATAAATATTTAAAATTAAATTTTTAATATATTACCCAAACAAAATTTTTATCTATTTAAATTTTTAATAAAAATCTATTAGAACATGAATTACATTATATTAATTAACTTAATTATGTATTACGATAAATATATAATAGGTTATCTTAACTAACTTTTTAATGTTTAAACTTAAATTAAGTACAAATAATATTTTACTACTAATTAATTCAATACCTCAACAACATGACCTGCCATATCAACAACTATTTGTATAGAACTTATATTTTTTTTATAAAAAAATATTTTCATAAGAGTTAAATTATAAATTGATTGGTGAAATGATGCATTCGTTAATCTGAAGTTAGTTAGTTATTCATATGTATGCATGTTGCAATTATTTTAATATATTGTTGCACTTATAGAAAATCCCTGTATGAATAAGTGGGGTCTTTCGGCCATTGCCAAGTCTATGTATAATTGCGATAATGTTAATAAAAGGTTGGAACTTTTGACACCTCAAAAATATTTGTGGTATTATATATTATAATCATTATTTTTTGTTATAATATTCTAGTGATTATTTAATTGATTTGTGTTCTTATCTTACCTCGAAATGGTGAGGTGGGATCAATTATCCAATTTTCAAATCCAGCCTTCTTTTATTTAAGTCCTATTTGCAGAAGCATGCATGGGCAGCATGGCATTAAACTAAGACACAATAATTTGTTGATAGAATATTTACTAATTTAGTATCCTCTTGATTAATCAATGTTTAAATTCGTTAGATATTCCTAAAAAAAATATTCCCCAATGGTGGTTAAAAGATCTATCCCAATGCTTTTCAGAAATATGATTCTTTATTTCTTTTCCTTCTGTTTTTCTTTAAATGATAGCCTTGTGACTTTACCTTTTTTAGTACTATCAATCACTGTTAGCTAGGTTGGTATATGACTTTTAATATGATATTATGTGTATTGTAAGTAAAAAACTATTAATTGCATTTAAGACTTTGGAAAGTATCTTTTTTACCAACAAAGGGTTTTATATATAACAACATAAAGGATTTTACAAAATATGTCCAATATTTGAATAAAAGGGGGTATGGATTGTGTGGGTTGTGAGTGTGAGATAGATAGATATATTTCCTTCTGTTCCTTTACACGCACACATTTCCTTATGTTCGAATTGTAGAGCAAAAAATTAACTTACTTTATCGTTATTAAGAGTGTAATACTGCATTCTAGAAGATATTTTTAATCTTTTTTTTATAAATTATTTGATAGCTTTAAGAAGTAGTATTGAATATTTTCTTTCCACATATATCAAAATTAATGACCACAATAAAATAGTGTCTTTAAATTAAAAACGTGCTCACAACTTTATGCAATTAAGTAGTAATATTAAAAAAAAAGTAACCAACAAGATGTTGATTACAATGATAAGTAGTCATATAAAGAGAAAAATATAAATTTAAATTTTGAAAAACGTATTTATTAGGAGAGACAAAAAATCATTTGTTGTCTAATTTTCAAAAAGAAAAGTCCTTATCAAATAAATAAAAATGTTGAAAAATAACAGCCTCATTTTTACCTTATATTTAGAATTAAATTAAATTGGATTGGATTTTAAAACTATAATTAGGACCAGAGAATACGATGACGAAAGATAAAACAGCCAAGTGTAGAGTGGTTGCATAACTTTCAAACTAAATTTGGTGGGCACTTAAACCAAACCAACGACAAATTAATGTGTCTATCCTATATTGATATTAAAAACTTAATTTCATTCAAAAATACCCGACATACATGCCTTTTTTTCTTGATAATTAAATAATGGATGACGGGCATGATAAGATGAACATAATTTAAAGGCATAATTTTCTTAAAAAAAGAAATAACATCGAGTTGTGTCGAATTTTTGTGTGAAATGAAATGAATTTGATTCTCACTTAAGGTTGATTTTTTTTTTGGCCAAGTACTTAAGGTTGAAAAAATTTAGCCTAATAAATAAAAAAATTCATAAAAATAATAATTTATATAATTAAGCCTGATAATAATCAAATTTAATACTCTATGCGATAAATGTATAAGAAAATATTGATCTGTGAAGAGCGGTGGCTGGCCGGTGGGGTAGGAATAGGGAGAGTCAGATTCTGAATTGTTGGATAGAAAATGGGAGAGATTATTTTTTAATTCACATGTAATAAAGAAAGAAAGAAACAAAGATGAAATAGAAGAAGCATGTTCCCTTATTATTATTATTATTATTTGATCCTAGTAGTACAGGACTAGTTCCATGTTTCCCTCATCTTTGATGCTGTAGCAGCAAACCCTATCAGATTCATAAAGCCCTCTCCTAGTTGTTCTCATTAACTTTGGTTTATACATTCTGATTTTTCAGTTATATATGAATGTAATTGTATATACTGTAAGTTATTTAAAAAAAAAGTTTCCATCATATTTTTATCAAAACATAGTTAAAATAAAATATAATAATGAGCAAGCATGTGGGGCCTCTATAATTCAAGGATATCAAACACCTCTCTTAAGTTTTTTTTTTAAAAAAAAAAATTAGATGAGGGTATATTTACTTTTAAGACTTACTATTGAGTAAAGGGCTTTTACTTCTCCCGATAGATATATTTGCCAAAATTTAATTTTAGGGGAAATTAAAAAAAAGACCTAAAAAAAATAATATTTATTATAAAGGGCCATAAAAATTATAATTACTTAGAAGGACCAAATATCATAATATGAATTTAAAATCACTAAACTGCCCTTAATCAATCCTTCTATATTATCTCATGTATTTATAATTAAAAAATAACTAGAATTAAAAAAAAACCGCCCATCATCATAACATAATCATATCTTTTCGATAAAAAAAATATATGATCGTATCTTTTTTTTCTAATTTTCAATATATTATTTAATTAACAATGGTTGAACTCATGTTTTTTTTTTGTTTTTTTTTCACCAATTAATACATCAAGTTATTTGATTTATATTATTAACGCTGATATCAATTAAGCTCTTTCCTCATGTAAAAAAAATTAAGCTTTTTCATGAAAATAAACATTAAATTCATTTCATATTTTTCAGAATATAATAGATTAATTTTTTTTAATTTTATTAACATTAAATGAATGTTTTAATTTTGTCTAAAACAAAAATAAATCATATAAGCTTTCTTGGTTTAGCATATATGATAAATTATAAAAGACCTTGAGTATTATTAAAATTATATAATTCTATTTTTAATTAAAATATTTTTTGATTTTAATAAAAAATATTATTTTTACATAATGGAAGAATGTGTAATTTTTTTACCATAGATATATGTGCAAGTTGTGAAAAGTGAAAATTGAGAAAAACTATTCTTTAATTTAGTGAAACTTAGAATTTTGTATTAGTTCTGAAAATGTAATGTGGGAGAAGATAGGAGGGAATGTAGAAGATTTTATTAGGGGCAGTTTAATATTTTTTATTTTTGTATTTAGTCATTTTAAATAATTATAATTTTTATGATCTTTCTCTATAAATATATTTTTTTATAGGTCCTTCATTCTAATTTTCCCTTGATTGTATGTTATCACCCTGACGGGAATTTCTCCCAAGTCTTTAATTTGAAATCTTTATAAATATTCTGCTATGATGTATTTATACGTTATCAGTAACATGTTTCACGTAGAATAAGAAAAAACCTTAAAAGTCAATTCAATAATAAATAATTTTTAATTTTATCTCTATTTAATATACATTATACCCCATTAGAATAAGGGAAAATTCTAAAAAAATATCATTTAAACTTCAAAATCTAAAATAGGTTATTTAATAATAAAATGTTTTGTCAATTGCATTACCATTTTTATTAATCCCATTAACGACTTTTGTAAACAGGATTTTGAAGTTTAAAAGGTATTTTTTTAGAATTTTTTCTTAAAATAAAGTCAATTCAATAATAAATAAATGATAAAATTGTACGACAACAATAAAATTTAGTCGGCTATATGGATCATATAACGTCATTGTGCTCTATTAAAAATTTAAAAATAAAATTATACATTTATATAAAAAATTTCACTTTATGTTAATGAGTAAGACCAAAAAATATCTGATCCCTCTCCTCTATACATATGATCAAAAGAATATTATTAAGTGAGTTGTTAAAAAAAGAACGCATGGCAATCTACAAAACATAAGGATCATTGGCCTGCGGATCAATTAGGGGACAGTCCTCTCAATTCTCGAACCCTAACCCTAAAAAGCCTCATTGACCATGTAGCATTATATTATCCCTAATTCGTCCCTCCATTATTATTATTATTATTATTATTGGGATTTTTTATTCATATGTCCCATGATTCCCGGTGGCTGCTTCAAGGCCTCACAGCGCAAGTTTCAACTATCAGTTAATGAAACCCCTTAGCATGTCTGTTCAAAATCTGCTTTCAAAAAGAGGTTCATTCAAATTAAAGAAATCAGGATTTTTAAATTAAAAATGGTTGCCTGCTAGATAATTTTTCAAATTACTAATAAATAATAATGCCTAATGTGTTTATTGATATATAATTGATAGTGTCTCCACTGTCTACTACAACATGAAGCACACTAGTTTTGCAGGACTCTGATTGAATTATAAAATCAATCAGCCTCAAAGAAGCCATTTTCCATATTCTAGATTATGAATACTGACTTTTGATTGTTTTTGGATTGTGTTCCTTTTCATATTTTATGTGTGACTATTTTTATTGAGCTTTGCATCATCATTGTTTTTTTAAGAATTTATCTTGCACATTGTTCAAAGGGGCAACAATCTTGTTCTAAAACATCAAAAAGGTCATACAATAATCAAAGCATCTTATAAGAGAAGTGTGAGTTCAACAAAAATTGTTCGGGTGATTAGCTACAACTACGAGATATCTTTTGCATGCACAACTTAACCCAACAATTGCTTGGGTGATTTGAAAAATTTAAAATACCCATCAAATGTGTCAATTAAATGGATATACTTGATTCTTACGAGTTTGTGCTTTCTCCTCTTTAAAGCTCTTGGAACTATAAATGGGATAAAGTTTTGAGAATGATCCATACGTTTGAAACTCTAATATGGCTTTTTAATTGTAATATCTTGATTTATGAAATAAGGATGTAAGATTAATTTCATTTCGGTCAATGTATTTATCATAGTTAAGTGTGTATTTTGTCAAATTTTCATCGATCTCGTAAGCATGAATGTTTATTTTCCCTCTTTTCTTCAAAACTTCATTAAATGTGTATTTATTGAGTTAAATATTATTCATTAATTTATGTGAATTAGCTAAAAGTATCTTTAATAATAATAATAAGATAAATGTAGAGCACAAATTTATCTGAACAGGAACGTGTTGGATGGGTGGCCAACACCTACCACTAGCAAAGTCAAGGAACACGTTCAAACACAGTTATGTTTAGATTAGCTTATAAATTGTGATTGACAAAATACGAAGTAACTTTTACGATCTAGAATGTGCTTTTACGATTTACGAGATAAATATGTGGAGGAGATTTATCTCGATTTATGTGAATCATGCTTATATAATAAACCCGATTCACAAAAGCTTATCCAAACAACCTCATAATTTATGGTATGGAGTCAGTCTAATTTTAATTCCGCGTTTAGAGTTTGACATCACACACATCAACCCTACAATCGTTACTCCACTTAGCTCTTAAGTGTCTAGTTTTTTTTTTTTTTTTTTTGGGTCAAAACTTAAGCATCTAGTGACTTATCAGTCTTAAATATAAGACCGTTTCGGCGTCTAATTTATAAATATTATGTAAATTAATTATTTGTAAAACAACATAAGTTGATTTTTCTAAGATATTTTTTCCATCATTTATACGGGAAACTATTTTATAGATGAAAACACTCTTTTAATATGTGTAATAGGAATAGTTTGAGAATTGGCAAAATAAATAGGAATAGTTTAAAAAGAATTATAAATTTAAAAGGTAAAATTAATTAAGATATTATATTTAGGGTTAAAACAAACTTCTCAAAACTCTTATACTTATGTGTATTTTTTTTATGTGTTTCTTGAGTATGAGATTGCAGACACAGAGAGGAGAATTTTCTTGATAAATAATTCACATATTTACCTACTATTATAGAAAAAGATGTAGGATCTATTTGGATTAGTGGTGACAGAAGTGATTGTTTCTTAATATGACTTTTATAAAAGTTAGATAGGATAAAAATCATATTTTAAATGTGATTTGTATTTAGATTCACGATGACAGAAGTTGTTTTTTTTTAGAAAAGTTAGACTTTTAAGCTGCTTCTTAAAATTTTTTTTTTTAAAAAAAAACCCAACTACTAAAATGTCAACCCAAACACTATAATTTTCAAAAAAAATTAAAAACCACTATGATTTTTTAAAAAAAAGACCATTTAGAATGATAAAATATCATCTCAAACAGGCACGTAGTAAATGATGGATAATATAATTTATTATTAACACGACCCAAATATTCTTTGGAGAAAATACCATAATAAGAAAAGACAAAAAAATAGAGTTTCAAGGCAGCTTATGTTGTCAGCATCATTCATATTTCCTTCCTTAAATTTGCCTTTTAGTTGGTCTAAGGTCTTCCCTCCCCTCTTCTCACGCATCCCTTGTGATTTTCAGTCTACTTCTTATACGTCTTTGACTTGTTCTCTTCATTTCTCTCAACAATTTCATCTAATTATTAATTTCCAATAATTATCAATTTCCCACTTTATTTATGTTTTTTAATTAAGCGTGATAAATTTTAAAAAATAATAACGAGAAGAAATGAATTTATAAATTATTGTAATAATAATTTTATAAAATATTAAATTATTTATGTCTTTGTAGCCTAGTGGTATGTAAGCTCCCTTGTAAATAAATGGGAGGTTGTAGGATCGATTTCATTTGTAATATCATGTCGTTGATGTTCACCCTTTTAATTTTGAAAAAAATTAAATTAAAACTATTTTTTATATTTTTTTATCCTTTAGTGTATTATATTAAAGACCAAATGAACATTATTTTTTGTATTATACTATTACGTGTGTTTTTCATTTTTGGCATCATGAAAACTTAAGTCAATTGTACACTGTATATAGATTTTGAACACTTATAAGTCATCACAAATATTGTTAATTAATTTTTATTTGAATTTATGACTATTTTATTTTGATTTTTAAAATATTAAAATGCTGACCATATTTTATTCCCAGAAATTTCGAATTTCAATTGTCAGCACCTTGAGGCCGTCTATTTCAAATTAAACTGGCATGAAAAGGTCCTCCTCCTTCATTTGGTCACATTTTATTTCTACAAAGAAAGATATTTTCCAAATGAGTTGTCTTATTTGTAGAATAATAATTTGAAGGTAGGAATAGATAGAACTAAAACATCATCCCACCCAATAGAAAATTTATTTTTATGTTTTTTTTTGGCGACTTTTGGATGCTGAAGTTTTCAAACTTGATCTTTCAAAGGGTTGAATTTTTCAGAAGAGAATAATTTTGCTTTTTAAGCTTGGTTCTTTTTTTCCTCTCACTAGAGAGACAACATTTGTATTATGTGTGTTTCTGAGAAAATTTTATCACTTGAAAAGTAAAATTATAGGCCTCTTGCCTCCCGAATTTATGTAAACATTGTAATTATATTTTTTTATATATACATAATTGTAATTCTATCTTATCTTAACTTCCCTCGAAACCAAATCTTCATTGTAATTCTGGTTGAAAGTAGTGCTGGAGTCAGTATTTTATTTTGCGGAGGTTGAAGATTTAAAATACATATGCGCCCTCCAATTTTTAATATAAGGTATTTATAGATCATCCTTGTTATATACTCCTCTTATCCTTAATTTAAAACATATTTATCTAATTTAATTAGATTAAAAAATTAGTTAAATTAGTTAATATAATATGTATTTACTAAAATATCATAAGCACCTTTCTTAATTTCATATTTCTCTCTCCTCCTTGATTATTATTGAGAAAGATAAGTTAGAAAAATATTGACAAAAATAAAAATTACTTTTTTTATAAATCTGCCCCTATTTAATATTTCATTCATTGTAACTTCTATAATTTGTTGGATGCAATTTGTGGAATTAAATATACATAAATTTAGCTAACGTGTTTTGGCGCTCTTGATATGGCATGAGGCGTCTATGCCCCTCATCTAAGATTGATCCGGCCAGCACCCACTAAGGTGCACAATCCATACACACACACACACAAATTTAAACTTTAAAGGGAAACTTGCCCATAAATATCTATTTAATAAACTAATTGTGAAATGGGACCCTATATTCAAACAATATTCCCTGTGTGTAAAAGATTTTCCTTTATATTTAAACAATATTTCATGTGTTCAATATATCTTTCTTATATAATTTTCCCTTGTGTTCAAATAATCTTCCCTATATGTAAAAGATATTCCCCATATACAAAAGATATTTCCTTAAATATTTTCAGATCTCATTTGGCAAATAAATTTCTAATTAAATATTTATGGGCAATTTTTCTAAATTTAAAAGCCTTTTCAATTTTAGTTTCAGACAAATTTTGGTATGTTTGAATAGCTTTCATAAGTGCTTTTCAATCGTGATTTATGGAATACGAGGTAACTTTTACGATCTATGAGATAGTTTTTACGATTTGTAAAGTAGTTTTACAGTCTATGAAGTAAATATGTGGAGAAGTTTTATCTCGATTTACGTGAATCGGGATTATGTATAAGCCCGATTCTAGCCAAACAAACTTTTTTTTAATTACAAAGATAAATAATAAGCTGGTAGATTACAGGAACTCTGCTAATTAGACAACACTATTGAGAATATGTGACATGTCACCATATATCGAGTACCTCCTCTTGTTTTGATAAGGTGATGAGAATTGTCTTATAACAAAGAACATGGGAGTCTGATATAAAGTTGACATCATTAGAGGTAAAAAATATATAACATCTCCATACTTCTCTGGTTATATGTATAAGGCACTTTTAATATATTTTATATAAATTAAGAAAAACCTTAAATTTTATTAATTTTTCTATAAAATTCAACATTTTTATAATTTTACTCCTATTTAATACTCCATCTGATCCTTTTTTATAAGTAACAACTACCACTTTTATGAGGATCAAAATTATAGTTAAATTAAATTAAAAGCAATAAATATGTAATATATATAGATTTTTTTCCCAATTATACTCTTATTCATAAAGAGGGTTTAGGAGAGATAATGAGTGGGACTAAGAGTAATTTAGATAAAAAAAAGTGAAATGAATATAATTTATTGTAGACATGCTAAATGGAGGAATTTTCCCGTTCGAGTGCATGCGTGATAGTAATTATTATAAAGACATATATTTAATGGGGTAAAAGTAAAAAGATAAATTTTTATTTTTAGATAAAAGGGATTTATTACTTATAAAAGGACCATATCTAAGAGAGAATATTATTTATAAAAAGGATCAGAGGAAATATATATTATACATATGAAAACAAACTAAATACAATAATAAATAGAATCAATTTTTCTCTCTCTACCTTATATATAAAACAATAGTAGTAGTAGCAGTTAATACAAAAATTCAAAATTTAAGGAGCTAATGGCCCTTGTTAGTTTAGTCCCCTCTCCGTGCCAGGCATTGGGAGTGAAATATAGGTTTGTGTTTGATATTGAATTATGTTACTACACTTATGAAGATAGAGTGATAGATGTGGGATTGTGAGTGATGACAAGTTTTTCATTGTTCACTTTTTGATGAATTCTGAGCTACGCCTACGATATCTCTCTCAATCATGCTGCTCATAAAGCTATCATTTTAATGCACTGTAAAGTTCACTTCACAATACCAGTAACCCTACCACCATATCATTATTTTTGCCCTCTATGCAACCAACAATAATAAAAAAAAACATCAAATCCATCTCTTTCTATTGGTACAAAACAAAGGGAAAATTATCAACATATTTTTTTTAATCAACAAAAACTTGAAAACCATAAAAAAATTATTTATTATTCAGAGTAAAATGAATTTTTTAACTAATAAAATAATACAAAAAAAATCAATGAAAAACCCCTATTCAGAATTTTTTTTGCTAGAAGAACTTGATATTTTTTTATATACAAGAAGTACTGTACTCTTTAAGATTTTATATATAGAAAGTATCGATATTTGAATTCAAATTCTTTTGATTAATAAAATCTTTAAACAGGTACTTTAAACCGATTTTTTCTAAAATAATCCCCAAACACACACTTAAAAAAGATAATTTGCTCACCTAGGGGCTACTTCCCCATGTTCATGGATAGTGTTTTCCCCATCACCCTTCCCAACACAATTATGTTGCCTTATTTATTCATTGAAGACAGAATTAAATAATGCATTCTACAACTAACTATGTAAATACCTCAACTTGCTTGTATATTTATTATAGAGTGTGAACTGTGAAGGTACCACAGTTAATTAAGACACGGGAATAAATCAAAGGTATCTTAGGAAGGCAGGTTCGTGAGTAATACTACACTACACTAACACTAGTGTGTGATTTTTAAGGTTAATTTGTGTGTTTGTATGTTAGGTGGGTGAGATGTGGGTGTTGGTGAAACATATTGATGATGGAGTGCATTTCCTACTTTACCCTCAATGCCTTGTTTGGTGGATAGTACTACTTTCTGTTAGCCTGCCCCCTTCTTCTGACTGTTTGATGTCAACTGTGTCTGACTCTTTGGTGATTCACTTTTCAAATATCATTCTTCATTCACAAGATTGGAATCTACCCCTTTATTTAAAAGGCAGTACGAATCACTTTCATAATTTAGGATGTTTTGATTGACATTTAGGCAACTAAACTTTTTTTAAAAAAAACAATTTTTGAGAAAAAGTTTAAAAATTTCTGTCACCGCCAATTTAAATATAAATCACATTTACAATATAACTTTTATCATATCTTATTATTGTAAAAGTTAGATTAAAAAAGAACCATTTTTACCACCGTTAACTCAAATAGGACCCTAAATCATACCATTCTCATCAAATTCATTGAAAGGAAGGCTTTTTATCTATTATGGACTTCCACTAATTGTATTGTGTATTTTATAAACGACATAGTAATCGTATTGTTATAACTTATTTGTTCTGAGCCAAGGCGGGAAATCCAATTGCAAAAATCATGTTAAGGAATGGACTCTGCAACTTTATATTGTTTTCTTGTGGTTGGACCCACAATGGAATCCTTTACCTTGTTATACAAAATACGACATAAATGCTTGTTTGGTTGAACTTATGCTTATGTATAAGTTCGATTCATGTAAATCAAGATAAAACTCTTTCACATATTTATTTCGTAGACCGTAAAAAGTGCCTCGTATTTCGTAAATCACAATTGAAAAGTACTTATAGAGGCTATACAATCTGACCAATAATCTTTAGGGTCTGTTTAGTATGAGGGGAGGGGAGGGGAGGGGAATGGAGGGATTTTGCTCCCCTCCTCTTGTTTGGATTATTAAAATTTTTCAAGATTTTTTCTCCCCTCCTAACCCTCCCCTCTAAAATTGGGAGAATTTGGAGGGAAAGGTTAATGGTTAGATATACATTAACTAATATATCATTACTCTTTTATAATATTTCCACAGTACCCTTTCCATTCTTTACCCAAAACTGTCACACATTTTATAATTATATTTATTTAATTTTTATAATTATAAAATTATAATTTTATGTATTGAATACCATTTATAATTATATTTTATTAAATATGTTAGAAAGTTATAAAATGTAAATTAAATGAAATAAGGTTAAAGTTATCCATATAAAAATATTTCCCCTCTCTTCCCCTCCTATACCAAATAAGGTAATGTCAAAATCTCTCCCCTCCCCTCTCTTTTTGTCAATCCAAACAAGGTAAAAGAAAATCCCTCTCAAATCCTCCCCTCCCCTCCATCGAGCCAAACATAGCCTTAGAGTTTATCCTTTATCCCCTAGTTCTTCCCACCTTTTCTTTCGTTGGCAATGATTTTTTGGACTCATCCTGCTTCACTGCTGGATGATTATTCCCTGGTGTGAGAGGGGCAAAATTGAGAAAAATGTTCAAACTTTTGATGCTCAACGTTTAAAAAATGAACTGTCAATTGTCATCAAGAATAAGGATAACAAGAAAGCTTATCTTCCTCAATACAACATTTGTAACGAAACTAGTATAGTAACAATCGTCAACAAAAGACCCATTACTTTATGTTAAGTACACTCTTAATCGGGTATTATATTTCGATTAAACCTTATATAAGAGTTGAAGTTTGAATACAAATTGCCAAAAAAACACCTTAAAACGTTGAGGTAAGAAAACAAAGCAATATTATTGTAATATCTTTATCAGTCATCATTAGAGCTTGTAATTTTCTGAAGAAGAGTTGCACATTAGTACAGTCAATAAAGAACATTAAGCATGTATAGAAAACCCATGATGGGGCTATGAAGATGAAAGTAATAATAATACACATATATTTATATATATATATATATATATATATATATATATATATGATATGAGCTTGACAACAAATATGAAAGATATATAATAATAATGCAAGGTGTGGGGGGACAACAGTAGTACAGCTGGTGGGAGAGGGAATCAGGCATGTACAGGTATAGAGGAGGAAATGATGGAAGCACAACCTTTTAAGCGTTCAATAATGGCATTTTTAGAGACAAGACCCGAATGATGAGTAAGAGGTAGGCCCTCCTTCACACACTCATCGTACTTCTCCAAAGCAGACACTATGTCGCAGAAATCTGGTCTCTTTGAGGGGTTTGCTGACCAGCATCGCTTAATCAGATGTGCTAATGCTGGCTGACAACTCGCTGGTAATGGAGGCCTTTCATTCTGCAACAACCAACATAAATATACGTATTCTTCAGTCAATACTCAGTTCATCTCAAATATTTTGTTATACCAGCAAATACTCCACAATTGAATTGAACTGTCTCAGAATTTAAAGCCTATCCTGATAAGAATGTTGTTTTTATTAACGAATATATGTTACATAGGACTTGTCCGTATGTCAGGCATTCATCTAGAAAATTGAGGAAATCTTTGGATTACTTTATCAGATTTGTGCACTCACTATAAAAAATTTTGGTGCTATATTGGGTCAAGATAAGAAAGTGATGTTGGAAGTAGGGAGGGAACATTTTCAAGGTCCGATGTACTTTTGCTTCCTATTTATTGGGATCCTTGCACCCGCTTCTGCACTTTTTTTTAACATGTTTCCTACTATCAAAAGCATAAATGGGAATGGGAGAAAATTAAGAAGCAAAAGTTAGTACATTTCTTGGGGTATCCACTTCATTTTCAAAGCTGATTCATAAAGAGGTATGGGTTAATAATAAAAAACTAATTTTATATAATGAAATTTTTTTCAATCCAAAAACACTGATTGGTAGGCAAACCTATACAGACTGGGCCTGCATATAGAAAATATGTCTCCATGTATTTGGTTATCAACTAGTTTTGTTCTAGCAGCTAGCCAGAAAGTAATGTGATAAACTAGTTTCAGCTACGAATGATGTGTAATTTGCTATGCCTTTCTTCTTGTTGGTTATATGTTGGAGACGGAAGAGCAGGCAGGCATTTCATGGAGTAGACACAGTACGTGGTGACCAATCAAGTCTCTTCAGAGAAAGCTTCCATATGAAAATGCCACGACCAAGTTAATTGTCCTTGTAGCACTTAGAAGATATTAAAATGCTTAAGAACAAAACTTGAAGTTGAAGTTCCTAGCCATATTATATCTGTCTTCAGCTTGTGGTTTAGGTGCTCAATTGGGGACAGACAAAAAAAAGAAGAAACTTAAAAGACCCTGAAACAAAACTGCCAAGCTTTCTGCAGAAGGCTATTTATAGAAACAAAACTATGAAGGCAGAATATGGACCAGAAGAATGGAGGACAACAAATTAACTAATACTCAACGAAGTTGGAGTATAGACACTTAAAAAGAGCTGTTGTTCCTGTTATCCAAGGGTCAAATAGACATAAAACTTTGTGTATGTTGCCATAGCTATGTCCTGTATTCATGTCAATGTGCAAACTTTCTACCTCATTGATAAAGGAGTTGACTAGGAACGACATTATTAAGAGGTGAAGGTGATAATACTGGATATAACTGAAGGAATAGTCCTCGCATCTTGATTTCCTAAAATTACATGTTTTAGCTGATTAGGTAATTTTAAGAGTCACTTTTATGATTTTTAAATCCAAAAGTATCCGGTAAGGGTGTAAAATAACCTGCAAAATTTAAAAATATCCCTTCATACCATGTCAGAAGTTATGCTGCCTCAATGCTTAGTTTAACCCAAATCTAATGGCAAAAGAAACCTGGAATTCCTTAAATGTAGACATAGTTTTGGAGCTACTTTCCTATGAGAGAAATTTAGTTTGACAGAAATTTCAACTTTTTCGCCTTAATTGAATCTTGCTGATATACAATCATAAGGTAGTCTAAACAAAGATCTCAAACAGACAATATTGCATTGAGTGTCCCAGAAGAAAATCAGTTATAGTTTCAAGAGCTCAAACTTTCTGGATAGCTTGCGGGCAGTACAAAGACTCAATTGAGATTTCAGTAGTAAATATGTTTACTATTGGATGAGCATATACTGATTCTATCCCTGACAACCTCAGGATTTTTCTGTTCTTTCTATGTTATTACTATAATTAGATCTGGTGAAAAAAATGTACTGCTCGTATATAATTAGAATCTTTTGGCATCAAAGCTTCACTCAATGAACATGAAAATTATATCTATCTCATCCCTTGATTATCCTGTTGATGCTACAAATAAAACACCAGATAATCTACTTCATCCCAATTTAGCAGCCCAACTTCCCCAAGTCAAAAAAGGCCCAAACAAAGGCTATGAAAAATTTTAAAGTACCTTAGTTTACAAAGATAGATAAATTAAATCAATCATAAATAGACATACAAATATATCAGACATATTTTTTTGGGTGGGACTCAGTTCCAACTTATTTATATGTCTCTTCATAATTGGCATGATCTATTTATGTACTAAGATAGATAAATTAAGTCAATCATGAAGAGACATATAAACATGTCAGTTACATTTTTGTTTGGTGGGATTCACTTCTAACATATTTATATGTCTCTTTATAATTGACATGATTTATTTATTTTTTCTGACAACTAGATTTATCTGAGAGTGTCTGTACAATTATTATTCTCAATACCCAAGACATAATCTTTGTCCAGTCATTCTTCTTGGCAATATAGCCACTGGATGCATGCTCTCTGATCAACTTGACCATTATACTAGACAGGTGCTCATTTCTCAAACTGTGGTAAAGGATCTGTGCTTTACTATTAGGTATGATTATGGGCCAATTTTGAAGAAGGAAACTTCCTTATCCAAATCAAACAAATTCAAGAAAGAAAAGATCAAGTTCATTTGTTACATATGCCACCAAATCGCCAAGTAGAGAAGTAATTGAAAATCTAACATGATAAAGATGTAAATTTTGAAATTGCTGTCTGACCTTGTCTGCCACAGCAAAGGCAGCTTGCACAGGGGTCATTCCTTGAAAGGGAAGAAGAGAGGATGTGAGCTCCCAAAGCACAATTCCAAAACTATAAACATCAACTTTCCGAGTGTAAGGTTTTCCCTTAATCATCTCTGGTGCCATCCAACGATACGTTCCCATATTTCCTTTGGTCTCTCGACACCGTGTTTCAAGACATGATGTGCCAAAATCAGCCACCTTAACTCTCATCTCATCATTGAGAAGCAAGTTATTTGATTTCAAATCTCTGTGAATCACACCTTGCGAATGGAGGTACTCCATGCCCCTAGATATGTCAAGAGCTAACCTTAGTATTGTTTCTGTAGATAAAGAGTAAGGCTCTTTCTTGTTCAGATACATCCTCAGATTTCCTTGCGACATGTATTCTGTTATGATACAGTACACTGGTGGTTTTTTACAAGCTGCAATAAACTGCAACATTTCAAAAAGTACAAAATGCATCAGACATACCCTTGTAACTAAAAAAAATATGAATTGACCCACATAAAAATATGAGGCTTCTCTGATATATCTAAATGTGGAATGCAGAGTTGCCGTTGATACAAAACTCAAAGAGGTATATTTTAACCTACACATGTTATGTCCTAAAAAGTGCAAATAAACAAAATAAGAGAAAGATCTGAGTTTGTTTGGATGCATGTTCAAGGAATGGTGTATGAATTCCAAAGTCGTTATGCGAGAAGCAACAAATTATAACGTTTGGACAAATGTCCATTTGGGGATTCACCAATAGAACTACAAACATGCCCTAGTCTCCTGATCCTTTTTTGTTTCTTTTTTTTTTTTGGGGGGGGGGTGGGGGAGGGCAGGATGCATCAAATTCAGCATGATCTTAAAAATTATACAAACTGAAAGTTATCAGCTTATTGACATTTTATAGTGAGACTTAATTCATAAGATCCTCTGCTGATCCCTCTAAACCTTGATCTCACTCAAATAAAAAACATAAGTTGTTCCAAAAAAAAAATATTTATTCATCAAAATGGTCAGTAGCAACTAGTCGTTGTAGGTGACAACAGAACTACAGCCACATGTTATACAGAGATTATAGATTCGCCTAGTCTTTGTATTAAATATAAACAGAAATACTGGATCCGAGTTGATATCATCGTCACTATGGCACTACAAAATACGTATTGTCCAAATGTAATTTGAAGTAACAGACAAAATACAAGACAAAGTTAATGGACATGCATCAGATATGGCACATCTATTTTATAAAAAATAAATTGCGTTTCATTATGCACTATGACTTGTCCAATAGACTCACGTTAAAAAATAAAGATTCATGCAGAAATAAAAACAAGGGCCACAGGCACAAGGAGAACAAATGAGAAGGCTTCACAGTGTTTATTACCTGCACTATGTTAGGATGAAAGAGACGTGAGAGTAAAGCCACTTCAGATTTAAATTGCTTCTCTAGCACGTCTCTCTTGTCCTCGTCTTGTACTGGAACCCTCACCATTTTCACAGCCACGGCTCTCTGCTTGTAAATCCCGCGGTAAATCCGACTATAAGCACCAGAAGCGAACTTGTTTCCTATGAAAAGCTGCGAAAGATCAGCGTTCCATTCCTCTTGACGATCCTCCTTAGACGGCTCCCATGTTTCCACATTCTCAGAGTCCAATATCATCGACCATGATTCCAAACTATCAAATCTCCTCCTCTCCATATTCTCCATGTCAGAATTCAGCCTGGTCCTCGTCGAAGAAGACGGTTCCGCGATAGGTTTACTCTTCGACCTTCGCAGGCGAAGCGCGTGGAAGCAGGAACCCGCCATGAATGAAAAAGTCTTCGAAGCTTGAAGAACAACGAACTTACCCTTGAATCGAATCGAAGTTGTGTTCACCGCAACGAATTAACTATCAAATATAATTTCCCTTAGGAATGTGTGAATCGATTTCAGGAAGTGCATAAACTGATTACGAAACATGGGTATGGATTTTCATGAAAGAATCAAACCGATAATAAACCCCACTATTGCGAAACAGTTACACTCGGTGTATCAAAATTGCTATGAATCAAGAACCACGGAACATGCAATAGCGACCAGAGACTGAAACAGAGGGGTTTGGTACTGAGATTTCATTGTTGTGGCGGAGAAAGGAGGGAAGAAGACGAAGTATTTCACGGTTTTTCTCCTTCAATGAAAGATGAGATAGGGTGGATTAGGTCGATTTGGAGGAAAAAGGTGAATGTCAAAGGCAGGAAACTTCAGGAGAGTCTCGTGAATGCTTGGTTCAAAAGTAGAAGGCTCTTGATTGTGGAGAGGAAGAGAGAGATCGTTTTGGATTGACAGCTTCTTAGGCCTAAGCTTCGTTTCTTGCATTGTCAATAACAACAACATCATTACCATCAATGGCATCTGGTGGATTGATCTCTGTGCTTGCCTCATTCAGCAACAAACTTTGCTCTTAATTTTTGCATTCTCCTCTTCACTCTCCCACTTTGGGATATATCCCATCCGTTAACGGTTACGCCATCTCGTTGGGACCCAGTAACGCCCCCATTTCCAGAATCCAAGTGGCACCCAAGAACACACCACAGGACAAGTGGCAGCAAATCAACCGTGGATAAGTTACTTTTAGTATTATTTAAGATTTAAGATTTAAGTTAAAAATATACTCCCTTCAATCTTCTCACAAATTTATCTAATTTAATTAAATTAATAAGTTAGTTAATATGACATATATTTTCTAAAACACTCTAATTATATTTTTTAATTCCCATATTATCTCTCCTCTTTGATGATTGTTAAGGAAGTATTAATATGGGTAAATTAGGAAAAAATTGACAAATATAAAAATTATGTCTTATATTTAAGATAAAGATCAACCTACCAAATATATTTTATATTAAGGATCAGGGAGAATGCAATTGGGTAACCAAAAAATATATAAGCAATTGTTTAAGAAAAAAGACACTTAAATACCATTTAAACTTTAAAATCTCAAATTGGTTCTGTTGATAATAAGAGTAATGAGATTGAAAAAAAAATATAACAATTGAAAATTCAAGTTTTTTAAAAAATTACTGATTTAAAATTTAAAAATTTAAATAATATTTAAATAGAATGTTCCCATTGATTAAAATATACTCCCATTCTAAATTTTATCTAATTATGATAGATTCTAAAGATATTTTTATTTATTTATGCACATCCCTGCTTGTCTTTTAGTTCGCTTTCTTTAGATACGGTAAAACATGTTAATGTTTTTAATATCATTTTGTCCTATATTAAAAAAAAAATTCACACCCCTGCTAGCAACCAATTATTCTTGGTGAGAATATAGGCCCACACATTTTAAGATATTTAATATTTAATTAAGATATCTAATTATGAGAATTTATTTTTATTTAATATTTTTACTCGGAACCTGTGGTAATTTTCCCAAAAGATTATTCTCTTCATGTTTTTATTTCGGTAAAAAGTGCCTTCTTAGCATTGGGTAAAACTGTTCTCATATATTTTATCTGGTATACAGTAAAACCATTTTTAAAAAGTTAATATAAACACACATTTATACAAGTTAATCCAACAAGCACTAGCCAAGTATATATCTTTAATGTTGTGCTTGTTTGTTTAAGTTTAAAAAAAATTACTTGCCTAGTTCTATTTATAAAATTCCGATAATCAAATTATATGGTTTAACAAAACTGCTAAAGTTAGTTAAAAATAATAATTATGTCTAAAATAATTTTTTTTTCAAGTATGCACTCGTTTATAAAGGGATAAGTAAGAGAGAGAAATAGAGTAAATATAAGTATCATTAATATTTTAATTAATACAATACATATAATTAATGAGGGAGAAATAAAAAAATTTCATTAAATATTTAGACAACTCTTATTATACTCTTATAAAAAAATCAAGATAATTTAAATTTTGAATTCTTATTAAAAAAAACAAGAAGGGGTACTTTTATACAAGCCAGAAATAAAACTATTTTTGCATACCTATCTTATAGATAGTATTTTAGACTTACAAAAAGATAATTCAAAGTCAAACTTGCTTGTAGGAAAATATGACTTTTTCAATATATCTTCGTCTTAAAATTATACTCTTATGTTTAATATAAGTTGTATTTAAGAAATTGATCTTGATCTTAAATATAAAATATAATTTTTATATTTGTCAATCTTTTTCTAATTTGCCCATGTTGATGATCCCTTAACAATAATTAAGAAAGAGAGAAAATGGAGGAATTAAGGAAGAGAACTACGTTGTTTTAGAAAATATGTTATATTAATTAATTTAATTAATTTTTTTAATCTAATTAAATAAGATAAATATATCTTATATTAAAAATTAGATGAGTTTTTAAGCCCGTAGTTATCATGTCAAAACTTCAATATAATGTTATGTCATGTGGAAGTTTTGCCCAAAAAAAAAAAATGTTATGTCATGTGGAAAGATATGTAACTCATGTTATCTACTGTTTCCTAACATGCGCAAGAGGATATCCCAAAAGTTGGGTGGCCCCTTTATTCTGGTGCTATCACTAACTGAAATTATGACAATATGAAAGGAGTACATAGAATGCTGCGAAAAGGCATTTGAATGAGCGATATGAATAGGGACTGGAACTAATGAAATGAATTTTTTTAAACAGAATAGTGAAATGAATTTTGACAGTTTAAATATAAAATTTAAATTTAAATTCGTTTAAATAAATAAAAAAACGTTTTTAGCATGGCTCCAATTAACTAAGTTTGATATTGTTTGAATTTGACTCAGTTATCATTGTGATGTACACTGAATAGGGCTAAAGTTTCATCCCAAAAATGAATATCTATCTAAAGTATTATCAAGTGAATATTAAGAAAATAAATTAAAACTTAGTTTCATTTCGTTTTATTCTAAATAAATTTTATTCCTATTACCCACAAAGTATCATCATTTGATGTCATAAGTAATTGTAAAAACATATTATCTTTGGTTGTTAATATAAAATCTATTTTATAGTTGAAATTAAATTGTAAAGTTTGTCTTATATTAAAGATATGTAGTATTAAATGAGAGTTAAGTTGAATAAAAACTTTGACTTTGACCAAATCATTATAGAATATTTGGGACTAAAATGCAAGTTTTATGGTTTATGTCTTTATGAGCAGTATTGTGGCAAAAAAATATAATACTTTATATATAGCTTAAGCAAAATAGCATTATTTATAATTCATAAGCAGTGCAGTTTTCATGGACACTTTGTTATTTATACATTGATATAACCACGAATAATTATACTTTCTTTTCTAGTTTACATTATTATTCGTGTACTAATTATGAATTATAATTTTTTATCTTAATAATATATACATCTTCTTATCAAAAAATTGAAACCTCGATAAATGTCTTTTTTATTTTGCTAACAAGCTATCATGTCCTTCAATAATAATTAAAGTTAAGGACAAGACTATTTTAGATCTTTAGCTGTGATTTAGATTATTATAGTATTTATTACTTTTTAATGTCTAATTTATTCCCTTAATTATATTTAAAGTTGTATTTGATAGTCTAAGACTCTTATTTACTTAAGAGTATCTTCTTATTCACTAAAAAGCATCCTGATTATATTAATCTTTAATTCCTCAAATGATTAGTACTTAATTGGATCAATTTAACTGCAAGCCTTATAAGACTATGTAAGGCCGGTAGATATATGTTTATCCTATAAGCAAATTAAGTCTAAAAATTTAATCCTACACGATTTAATTAAAGTTCTAATCTAAATTCTTTATGTTAAGGCTCATTTAAAACACAAAATAATATGCCAATCAAATTTCTCGTCTTTCATTACAAGTAAGATCATAATTGAATTAAAAAACATAATGGTATAGCAATTAAGAAGAAGTAATCATCATCCACTAATCCAAAATCAAACTAAATTATCTAAAATGAAGGTTTAGTTACATAAATTAAATATTATCATGAACAAAATAATAGATAATCAAAGACAACACAAAAAGACAAGGAAAGAAAATAAAGGAAAAGATAAACAAAAACTCAATGCTAAATTTTCATTTGTACGATAGATCTTCTGCATCTTCAAAAGCATTAATGTCCCTCCATTAAAATTCCAGAGTTCTTGTGTTGCCGTTACCAACCAAAAAATAGAATACGTTGCCTTTTCTCTACGCCTCACGTATATATATGCAAATATCGCCTCATCCCAAAACTTCAAAAAATGATGTTGTTCCTCTTGTAAAATCCTTTTCTTAAAGCAATAATTAACTAAGGTTTAATAGAACCAATTGCTAAAACATTATCACGCTCACAATTGGGCTTTGGACATCAAAAGACCCAAAATAAGTATTCACTATCAAATCCAAATTCTTTAATTGAATAATATCTCCTTATATATTAAAATATTCATATCAGACCAAATTGTGGATTCATAAGTTTAAAATACATCATAAGACCTCTAAGCCATCCAGCATCATCAAGACTAATTAAAATATATAGTTAATGTATCAAATCTCCAAAATAGATCAGAGTTTGTAAGATGAATCATAACGTGACAATATACAATAATCCTACATATATTAAAAAGATGGAATCACTACTTTTAACAGAAGTAGCTTAAGCTTTTGGAGTTTTCTCTGATGAACCTACACGATAATTATCACTTGAAAAAAATGTTAAATCGACTCACCTGAAAAAATGTTAAATCAACAGGATGAGACAAAGGTTTCAACAATCAACAATTCATCTCATCAGGCATAAGAGTAAATGCCAGTGAGGTGCCAAATGAGATAGTTATAAAAGCATAACATTATTAAAATATCACATGTCCATATGTATATATACATAATAATTCATAATATCATAATCTCATTCTCATTTTTATCACATGAGTGTATAAGAATCAATACACAATAATTTATTCTATATCCTCCGACTAAACTCATGTACTAGTACTCGCCCATATGACTAATAGTTTAACTCAACAAGCTTATCGATCAAGTGATATGGACCGGCCAAAATCTATAGGGCAAAAGACCGGACTATGGGTTTCCCCTCTAAATACATTAGTGAGGTATGAAGGCCTTCTTAAACACAATGGGCCAAAGGACTAACAATGTACACCTAGAAGTCCATCACCTTATTTCCTTTTTTTGTATAAGAATTCACCCCCTTATTTCCTCTTTGAGTAATCTCCCATCAAATCCACATCCACCATCATTTCTCATATCAATATTGTGTGATTATAACATGTCATTATTAATTTACAATTATCAAAAGGATATTTCCAATCTCATAAATAAATATCAATTCATATAATATAATATCACTAGTCATTTTTTCAATGAAAATAAGTCCCACAAGACAATTTCATTAAGAACATAATTTTAAAGTCCACATCACATATCAATAGCCAAATTTATAATTTTATATAGTTAAAAATTACTAACAAACATCATACAAGTATACACAATAAGAGGATAGTGATTACCTTTTGTCAAAGTAAATTATAATCACAAGGCTCCTAATCCAAGAGTTTAAATACACGCCAAAAATCAATCTACAACAATCAATTTATTATATATTAATAAATAACTTTTTGAGATATTATAAAAATTAACTTACTTAACTTAATTCTATAATTTTTAATTAATTACTCCCAAAAATTTTAATTTTACACTAAAATCCAAATTATTACCCATTTAAGTCATTGATTATTATAAATTTAATTTCTTTATATAAATATCCAAATTTTAAAAATAGATAAATTATAAATATTCACTTTAATAAAAGATATAAATCAATTAAAACTATAATAATACTTCCAGTAATCCAAATAAATAATTTATCCCAAATTTAATAGGTTAAAAAGTCTAATATAGAATTATTTATTAGCCCATTATATATAAAATTTATTATAAAATATTATATCAACTAAATAATAAAAATAAATCGATTAAAATTAAATATTAATCATTTTCTATATTCCCATAGTCATATATTGACAAAACTTAAACTTTTCTAAAATTATAATCCTAAAATATTCTCTAATCAGTAAGAAATTACTATAATAAGAAATAGAACATTATTTAGAACATTTTTTATGGAGAAAATTTTGTGATTAGAAGAGAATTTGAATACCTTATTAATACCCGAAGAATAAAAAATACTCCTATATGTGTTCTCACCGTCCGCCCCTTCACACCACACTTCACTTGCATGAAGTGATTATTGATGGGTTATTTATAATACCTCTCCTCCTGCATATGGAGTCTAATGATGTCAAATTTTTTTTTTTTAATTGAGTTAGTGGAACTGAAAGAGAGGTGTTACCACCTACTAAAATTTTATTTTATTATTATTTTTAAAATTTTAATATATATATATATATATATATTTTTAAAAATTATATTTTAACCTGATCTTTTTTTTTATTTCAAAAGTTACCTACTAAATTTATTTTTTATAAATAATTATTTCCTAGTTATATTTATATCATATAAATAAAAATTAGAATGTTACACCTATCAATAAAAAGAAACTTCCCATTATTCTTTATTATTACTTCTTTCCTAAGTTTAAAAACTTATATTCTAATTTCAAATCTCACAAATGATGTACCCAATTCATATATCATAAAATCTCAAGAAAAAAAAATCTTTAATTTAGCATTGATAACTTTTCAAATATATCAAAATATATCTCAAATCTATTAAAAGAGAAAGTCACCACACCCCACACTTGTATCAAATCTTATCCTTAAGATTTTAAATTGTAAGACAACCAAATTTAAGAAAGCCTTAGAAGCAAGTTTTTAAAGCAAACATTAAAAAAAATTGGAATCAATTGAAACTTTCAAAAATTAAGTCTTTATAGAACCCTTTTCCACCTTTCCAAAAAAAATGCAAGTAACAAAGTAATTAATTTAGCTAAGATAAATCAAAATAGAATATTCCTTACAAGTCAAGTATTTACACTCATCTTTCATGATATTCAAGGGTTTGCGTTTCACTCAATTCCACCTATTGCAACCCATCTACCATAAGCTTTTGTCTCATCTTAATTTCCACTATACTATCCCATTATATACACAAATTAAAAGGATTTTGACAATAGATGAATACTTTAGTTAGTTCTAAACAATATAATGAAAGAGAAAGAATAAAAAGATATTTATACTTACTATTTGTTTTTTTTCTAGCCATCATAGGTCCTCCTTTACACGACCCTACACATGGGTGATGTAACACCGTTTATTTAGTTACTCCAACATGCACCTCAAGAGACTTTTAAACCAACTCATAACTCTCCTCTTTGACTTAACCTTTTGACGCGAATGCTAACTTTGGTGATGAAATGCTCCCTGTTACCAAGTCAATTATAGATATATCAACGAAGTTGTTGATATTGTTCTTATTCCTTTTCTTTCTTTCTTTTTTCAATCCCTTCAATTTTTTTTTCTTAGCACTTACTAGAGCAATGAATAAAAATGCATGCCTAAATCATATTTATACATGCAAAGGAAATTTTTCACTTTAAAAGAGATTCAATATAAGTTTTAGAGATGAAATCACAATAAGTGCACTCCCTCCTAAAAGAACAAATAATTAAGCTCAAATTTCTCACAGATTCTTTGACATCTTAAAGTGAAGTACCCAAATCAAATCTTTACCTATTTACTAACATTAAAAGAACATAGAATTAAATCCTAATTAAATTCAACTCTTTTCAAGTTCAAATCAAACAAATTGTAACAATGCCCACGAGTAAAATCCAAACTTTCAAAAGGATTCAATTTTATTTTTTTAAAATAATTGAGGACAAGCTATGCAAAATCAAGGTACCCTCACCTCCACACTTAAATGTCACATTGTCCACAATATAAAGAAGTAACAATAAGTAGTGGAAATAAAGAGGCAATCATATCTAAGTGTAGAGATGATACAAATTTCAAGTATCATCATCATCAACAATTAAATGAGATAAATCAAAGAAAAGTAGAAGAGAACTCCCCTTATATCCTTGACTTGCACTTTCAATTGCAATTGATATTTGTTTCCATAGCAAAGCACATTATCTAGGGCTCCAAAAATCCTACAAAATTAAAACAAAACATCAAATCAAAACCTTGGATTGTCTTATAAGAAGTGCTAAGTTTATAGCCTTCAGCCAAACTTCTCAAAACAAACTTCTAATCATAAGTATCAAACATCTCAATCACCTTCTCTTCATTTTTTTTCAACCAACAATGTTTCACTCATAAAAAATGATTATTCAAATTAATTACTTATACTTCTACAATCATAGACAATATCATAATACAAACATTTACTGAATTCAAAGAAAACATAACATGTGTATCATTGTAAATTGATTTAGGAGCTTCTAAAAATTTAAAGTATTCTACAAAATACATTTGACTCTCATCAGTAAGAGTCAAAATATCCATAAGAGAATAATGTATAAAAACAATTTGGACTATGGTTATCAGACTTGGACCGGAAATCGGCCAACCGGTCCGGTAGATTTTATTAGTTTTTTAAAAAAAATCGCTTTTTTTATTTTTATTTTTTCTTTAGAATTTCATATTAATAATCTTAAAATCTTTAATTTCTCACCGGTTTAGTCTTGGGTTAGCTCATGTTTAATTCAGTCTAACCCACTGACAGTTTTAAATTAGAGATTTTAAGGGATTTTTATATTGTATTTTGTCAAACTTGAGACGTGCAAATTTCAAATTTCTCTAAAATCTATAAAGTAGCATAGTAGACCGAAGATTTCGCAGGCTCTTCCATTTTCACAGTGAACCTCGCATGCTATCACAACCTGAATTAACTGAAGCAGCCGAGAAGAGGGAAATTCGAAGCCAAGAGTATTCAGACCGAGATTTTGGGCCTACTAAACAAATTGAGATAAATATATATTTTTTATTATATTATCAATATCTTGGTTTGATAAAGAAATTAGTCTCACGAAAGATTTTAAAATTAAAAACAATAATATGATATTAAAAAATTAAAATTTAATTTTACTTTGTCAGCTCCACAATCATCAATTAAACTAGCTAGGTTAGCAGTTTCTTTTAGGGAGAATGTCAAAAAAATACCATTTAAACTTTAAAATCACGTTAACAAGTTCGGTAATGGGATTAACAAGAATGGTAATGCAATTAACAAATCATTTTATTGTTAAATCACCTATTTGAGATTTTGAAGTTTAAATGGTATTTTTTTAGAATTATCCTTTTCTTTTAACGGTGTTAAAATTTTAAAATTAAAAGTATCCTTTAGCCTTTTATATTTATTTTAGGGATTTTTGTAATAATAATTGAATATATTTTGAGAAAATATCTTTTTCTATCAAAATATTTTGAGAAAATATTAAGAAAATATAATAAAGGAAATTAAATAACATAAATAATAATAAAAATATTTGTCTATTTTTTTATAATTTTTTAATAGATTTATATTTATATATGCAGATAAAAGATATTTTTTTATCTTCATTCTAGATATTCCAAAGAAATTCGCAGGCTAAGTTGAAGTTATTGACAGAAGCCCTAAATGAATAATAGGGCTCTTTTATGTAATTCAGCCCTAACCGTTTTTTTTACCGATAAAAGGCCTACCCTCTTTTTTTTTTTTTTTTTGCCAAGATAAAAGGCCTACCCGTTTACCGATTATCTCGTGCTCAAGAGCTTCCCCTCTCCCATCACGGTTTTTCTTCGTGTTGGTTTGGATTATTTTAGACCTTTTAAAAATATTCATTTATATAAATTAAAATAAATCTCTCTCATATATTTATTTTCTATATTATAAATAACGACTCAAAAAGCTGCGTTTTCTATCACTAATTTCACTATTCTAAATAAGTACGAACGTGTATTTCTTGTACATATTAAATTTCTAGGGCTTTTGACTTTCTGCTCCAGTGGTTGGAAAAATTTTGGGGCAAATTTGAAAACGTAGTTTGCTAATATGTCGAGGATGGAGCCCAAGATCATCGACCTAGACGCATGATTGAACATTTAGTATATTTTTGGATAGCTTTCATAAGTGATTTTTAATCACGATTTATGAAATACCAGATAGTTTTTATGATTTACGAGGTAACTTTACGATTTACGAAATAAATATATAGATGAGATTTATCCTGATTTACGTAAATCGGGTTTATGCATAAACCCAATTGAACCAATTCAGCTGTCCGATGAACAAGCCCAATTATAGAGAAAGGCATCACGAAGCTGAAGAACATTCTAGAAGGGCTGTCCGATGAACAATTCAGCTGTGAGGACTTCATGACGTTATACACGTATCCTTCTCGTAGTTGTTTCGACTCGTTACATGCTCGACTTAAATTTACGTGATTCTATAACAGGACTAAGGTGTAATTTACCCTAAAATTTTTGTTAAGAAGCAGCATTGGGTTTTAAGTTTTTTCAAAACAAATAATGTTGCCTGTATAAAATTGAAATCGTTGACCGTTACAGAAAAAGGGTAATATTGTTCTATTAACACTTTTGAAGAATATTAAACCTAAAAAGTGTAACATTGCTTTTTTCTGCATGTAAATTTGCACCTTCACCCTTTTGTAATTCTTATCGTATCAGGAACTGCATTTTCCTTAAATCGTGTCACAGGAATGTCTATACTATGTGTACTCAATAGCGTCCCTATGATTATTCCGATGACGTCTATGAGAAGTTCGAGGAGTCTTTTAAAGAGTATATCATCATATGGGTATTGATGAGGAATAAGTTTAATACTGGGATATAGGATAGTGATGTTGAGATTTATCAGTCTATACGATTACTGATTAAGTTGTGGTTGGCAATCAGTGTATATGATTTCTCGCACAATTCAGCTCGGTAATATGTTATGTTTATTAGTAGTTAATTATTTTGATTAATAAATTTGATTTAAATTTCAGTTCTAAATTTCATGATTTCATCGATCTGATAGACTTTCTTCTTCCTTTTTTTTTTTTTTTTGGTTTAGGTTCTACCTGCTTTGAGAGAAAAACACGGTGAATTTATATGTTGAGAGAACTTGTAAAGAGGTGGGAAAACCACAAAATTATGTATAGGTGGCTGTATCGTTTCTTTAACATTATTCTAGGTCGTTTTTACGTTGGTCGGTGGTCTCGTTCACCCCTTCATGTTGTTGGTATTGTTACTACTTAATTTCTATATATTTTTGCAATGATTAGGTGTCATAAAGTCATATGAACCTTGTGGTGCTACTGTTAATTAAATTTCTATTGCATTGTCTTTGTTTCAGTTTAATACCGCTTAATTTCAAGATAATCTTATCTGCCATATATGTTATTTCCAGGTCTACAAGGAAATGAATGGGAAGGTGAGGGATGCAGTAATTTCTCTTGTATGTTTTTCTGCATTAATAACCATGATTTTCAACGTTGCAAAATTAGTTTGTTATTAAACCAATTCTTCAAAATGTAAAGATTGAACAAGAACGTGAGGGTGAGAAGATTGATCATGCTCTGTTGAAGAGTAGTGTCTTAGATATATATACGGAGCCCAAAATTTAGGAAAAGAAAATGAATAAAATTTAGACAATACATGAACCTAGAACATCACAATTTTCAACAATTTATAAGTCCTGCATAATTTCATTTTTCCTAATATTCTTCCTTTTTCCAACCTTCCTATTTTCTTATTGTTATTCTGGACATTTTCCTCCTTTAGAAAGTTCAACACGAGCTGGTATCTGTGTATGCAATTCGACTCCTTGAAAAGGAACACTCTGGATGTCATGCATTACTTAAAGACAAAAAGGTACGTGCTTAAACTCTCATGATGCTTAAGACATGGATATGAGGTCATATTTTCATATTTTCCTTGGATTGCTCAGTTTGAGGATTTGTCGAGGATGTTTAGAGTCTTCTCTGAATTTCCTCAATGCTTAGATCATGTTTCTAGTATATTTAAAGAGGTTGGTGCCATTTTCTTATTTTTCATTTTTTCCTTTATATATTTCTCATATGTAAGCATGATAAATAATTGAAACTATAGCCGTTAGGCTAATTACAGTTACAAAGTCAGTTAGTTAGGAAGTTAGAAGGGTTAGTTAGTTAGTTTTAACCTTAACTTTGTTATTAAGTCAGTCTAGCCTATAAATAAGAGGCTAATCCTTAATATAATGGAGATTATAATTGCTGATGGAATAATAGATTTCTCTTTGTCTCTCTCTTTCTCTCTTGGTTCTGTTTCTCTCGTTCCCTCTGTGTCTCTCTGTCTTCTTCTTCTTCTACACCTCTATTTCTGGCTTCTTTCCTCTATTCCTCTCTTTCTCTCTATATAGAATTACAATCTTATATCAATTTCATTCTCAAGTTTAAATCTTGTTTAATTTTTGCCGGCTTTCTTATTTACTTTCTCTCCTCTAATACAGCATGTTACTACTGAAGGCATGGCCTGGCTGAAGATGCAGCTAGTGACAGGAAGGTCTGGGTCTGTATTAGTAATTTTTCTTCACATTTCTTATTGGAAAGTTCATTATCCTCAGTAATTGGGGAAGTCTAGTATGTGATAGTATGCACCTATCTTAGATGTTTATGGGTTATTTTGAATTGTTGATTTCGATTGTCTGTGCTAAACTGTGTACCCAAAGGGACTGTTTATGGAAGGGAAAAAGATGAAATAAAAGTTTAAATCTCGGGGTTTGGATATCTTTTTGGCTAATTTTTTTGTCATGCCATAGAATTGTTTTCCTTGAACAATTTTGAAAAATATTTTTGTGAACATATCAAGATAATGATAATGAAATTCAATCGATTTCTCTCACATATTTTATATGCAGCAAAGCAATTGAAATCTGATCAAGTTGTTTACTACACTATACTATAGTAACTTTATTTTTATTTATTTATTTATTTTGGCTGACCTTTAGTTTGTTCCTTTTTTCTTTTTAAACTTGGAACATTTGTAGGCGGAGAAAAGGGATACTGCAATTATTAATTTTGAAATTTTAAAAATTAAAACTGGTCTTTTCAGGTGTTGGTTCGGAAAGTGATTGAGCTGAATGTCAAATATGTGACACATGTGAACGAGTGTTTCCAGAACCATACTCTTTTCCACAAGGTTTTGATTAGAGAATGGCTTTGAAGTTATGTTTCTACTACAAATTATTCTTGTGCATCTGAAAATCTGAATTTGTGTTTCTGTAGGCTCTTAAGGATGCTTTTGAGGTGTTCTGTAACAAAGGTGTTGCTGGAGGTTCAAGTGCAGAACTGTTTGTCACATTCTGTGATAATATTCTCAAGAAAGGTGGAAGTGAGAAATTGACTGATGGAGCGATTGACGAAACACTTGAAAAGGTCTGCTCCACTCTATATGTTATAGACACTTACAAAGAAACTAACTTGGTTTTTTACTTTATAATTGTTTTTCATTCCCCTTTCTGCAGGTAGTCAAGCTTCTTGCCTATATATCAGTGACAAAGACTTGTCTGCAGAATTCTATAGGTAAAACAAGAGAGAAAATATCATTTTAAGGGGTTATTTGACTGAGTGGTACTGCTTCTCAGGGTTTGCTTCTACTTATGTAATTATTATTTTTGTACCAAAGAGCTTTGTAAAAGAAATACCAAAAGAAAATCACTTCCAAAGGTCGGTTTTGACATTGCTTCAAATGCTATTCTCAAAGCAGTCTCCAGTGGTGTCTTTTGAAATATCAAAATCACTGAAGATATTTTGAAATGATTTCTCATGAGGTTCTTTTCTAATTTCATGCAGGAAGAAGCTTGCACGAGGATTCTGTTTGACAAAAGTGCCAATTTTGATAGTGAGAGAAGCATTTTGACAAAGTTGAAGCGACAATGTGGTGATCAGCTTACATCAAAGATGGAAGGAATGGTTAATGTTCTCAATTTATATTTTTTAATTCATATATTGATTTCTAGTGCTTCTGTAGGATGTTGAAAGAGATTATCCAAAAGCTTGTTGCTCCCAGTAGGTTACAGATTTGGAACTAACAAAGGAAAATCAAGCCAGCTTTGAAGAGTATTTGAGCAATAATCCAAATGCAGACCCTGAAATTGACTTGACAGTTACAGTTCTGAGTGCTGGCCACTGGCCTAGCTACAAATATTTTGATCTCAAACTTCCAGCTGAAATGGTACATCCAGATCTTATTGATATAAAACAATAGAGATAAGCATTCAATAGTAATCTAGATTTAGTTATGTTTGACAACTTATACGTTTGTTTATTTCTTTGTTTTTTTTTAGAAAAGATGTGTTGAAGTTTTTAAGGACTTCTATCAAACAAAAACAAAGCGCCGACAACTCACATGGATTTATTCATTGGGTACCTGTAACATCAGTGGCAAATTTGAGCCAAAGAACATGGAGCTGATTGTTACAACCTATCAGGTTTTATTTCTTGCCGTATATAAGTCCTTCAAACGTTTATTTTGTATCCCTTTTTTAGCCATTCTCTCATGTTGTGTTTTTATGAGGTCTATAGTTCCTTGTATATATGTGTTTCTGTAGGTTGATTCAATGATGTCTCTTGTTTTTCAATAGGCCGAAGCATTGCTGCTTTTCAAGTCGTCAGATAGATTGAGTTATTCGGAGATAAAGACTCAATTGAACTTGTCGGATGATGATGATGTTACCAGACTACTTTACTCGTTGTCCTGTGCTAAGTACAAGATCCTTAACAAGGAACCAAACACAAAATCAATATCTTGTACTGATTATTTTGAATTCAATTCAAAATTTACTGACAAAAAGAGGAGGATCAAGGTATTTCATATTTTGTTTTTATTATTTTTCTCCTCTTCATTTTAATCTTTGGTTATCTTATTTTCTCTGTTGTGCAATCTCTTGTGATTGAATATATGAATGACGTGATGCATCGTCATGCAGATTCCTCTTCTTCCTGTGGATGACAAGAAAAAAGTAATTAAGGATGTAGACAAGAACAGAAAATATACCATTGATGTCACAAATCTAAGGATCATGAAACGTCGGAAAGTTTTGAGTCACCAACAGTTAGTTAAGGAGTGTCTTGAGCAGTTGGGTCGCATATTCAAGGTCTGCAGGGTGTTCTTGACTTTTTTAAAAAATTAAAATAGTTAAATATATAAATCCCTTCAAAATATTTATATTTATCATTTTTATATCAAACTAATTTGTCTGACTTATAAACTAATATATAATTTAATAATACACAACATATGTTATAATTAAGTTGCTTATTTTACTTAACTTCTGCGTAAAAAGTCAATTGAGTCTTGTATGAAAGACCGGAGTGAAGGAGTACTATCTACGCCCCTACCCTCTCTCACTCTCTAATGGGGTTATTGTTAATTTGTAATTTTACAGCCTGATGTGAAGACATTTAAGCAGCGAGTTCAATATTTGATCTTCTAAGAGTACTTGGCAATAGACAATTAGTGTGTTTGATTGGGCTTATAGGAAGCCCATAAGTATTTATACATATAAGTCGAGACAATACTTTTTTTATATATTTATCTTATATACCGTAAATCATGATTGAAAAGTTACTTTTGGAGACTCTAATCGTTAATTCAAACAAATTAATTAATAGTGACGCAAAGTTAGTTAAGTATTTGTCATGATTTTGGTCATAATAATGATTGTCCAAATTAGTAAAAAGGCTTTGAGGATCCAGTGTGTTCTTCTTTTATAGGTATTGGATATGTTTCTTCTTCTTCTTCTTCTTTTTTTTTACATATATTGGATATGTTTCTAGAAATTGCAAACTTGGATCTACATTTAAATTTTCAGATAAAGACATATCAAATAGACTTGATTTTTAAATTAATGATGGGAATGGGGAGTCCTGGTATATAACTGGCGAGGGCAATTATAGAAGCCAGAGGGACGCTACCAGCAATGAAAGAGGATCTAATTAGTAGGGACCCATTTGATATTTTATTAAATAATCAAATTTCAAATATATTTTTCTTTAAAGAAAAGCCTTACATGTGTCCTGTCCTTTTCCATATGACAACGGCTCTAAAATGAACTTGTCTTTTAGCCTTTTATATATAAATTAGTGTATTTTAAATGTGAATGTGATGGACTCTTTTGTTTGATAAAATTGATGTAATTGAACCGACGCAAAAATATTTCGTCTCATGAAATATCACTTTCTTTTTTCCCCTCTGAATATAAGCACATAGCATTGCATTGTTATATCAATTCGATTTCGATTAAGTACATACAAGTTTCTCATGAAATAAGGCTTTTAATATTTTTACAAAATATCCTTCATCCATGCTTCTTATATATACATATATTATTTAAATATCATAACAAAATGAATTGTACATAAGTGATAAATAGCACGAGACTCTTTTATCATACTCGGTGCAGTGCATAAGGCTAGTTATATATACGCAAAAATAGTGTAAGAAACAAAAGAATGAGGACGTTTTTCTTTGGTGATTCTAGTATAATGATGTGTTTCCTTTAAATCAAATAAAAATTATTTTGCTTAGCATTTTTGAGTGTACAAAGTATTTATAAATGACAAGAATAAGGAGAATCATACATACAACTCAGTCTTGGGGAACTCGTGCACTCCAATATGTCTTCGTTCTTTTCTTTTAATGGAACTTTGAAACTAACGAGGAGGATGAAGAGATAACCGTAAATTTTGAGGGGGAGAAATAATTAGAACAGGGTTAAATTGTCTCAAACAATTTAAAAATTATTTTTTCAATAACACTCAATATGTTAAATTAAATTTTTATACATACAACTTATCAAAAGATATTTATTTCGTACATACAACATCCTAAAATATTTTTTTATTAGCATTTATCTTAGTCTAGTTTTTATACCTATACTCTAAAACATTTTTTAGAAACATTTAGACGTCTTAAATTTAGATTGCTCATTCTTAATAAGAAAAATATTTTAAGGATAAATTTGTACAAAAAATTGCTTTTTAATAATACTAAATATTATTAAAAAAATACTCTAAAATATTGAATATACAAAAATATTATTTTATGATATTAAATGCTACAGGAAAAAAAATACTTTATAATGTTGGTAAATCTTAACTTTTTAATATAAAAGTTTAAAACAAAGAAGACATTTCAGGTCAAGTCATTTGGTGTCAGCCTATGCAATAAAAAGCGTGCCCAAAGTTTGGAGTCAAATTCCTTCTATTATAATGCAAAATGCATCTAATTCATAAATCATGCTTTTTATAATTTATTTAAATATATATAATTAATTTAGTGGTTGTTTGGAATAACGATTAAAACTTTTAAAAATATTTTTCAATCGTGATTTACAGTATATAAGATAAATATGTGAGATGAGTTTTATCTCAAATTACGTGAAAAGTACTTATAAATTAAAAATAACCTATTCCAATCATGCTATTAATTGCCAAAAACCTGATCAAATATTTACTGAAATAGTAAAAAGGTAAAGCGAGTCAGTGAAAATTAAAATAGAAAGGTATCAGGTATGCGGTGGGAGGATATGGATCCTGTGCTCCTTGAAAAAGGAGAAGAGAGATGTTGCTGGAAACAAGGTTCATTGGATTAATCTAACCGTTTAAACATTGGACACGTGTTGAAAAAAAAGAAAAGAACAATAAAGCTTTGGCCAGGAAAAAGGAAAAATAATTATGGGATAACACTTAACACATTATTAATAAGTGAGCAAAAACCATGGCATGTACAAGCAAGGGTTTGGTTTTCTTACATTGCTCAGTGAAAATCAGAAACGAACAAAGCACTCACCGGATTTATTTTGTTTCCTTGGTGCACAAGGATGAAACTGTAAATTCACCTCTAAAGTATTCATCGAAGTGCGTTTGGTATAGGAGAAGATTAGAAAGTGATGAGAGAGGAACCACTAATACAGAATACTCTTTTCATTTTTTTTTAATGAGATATATTTATTTAAGTTAATTAGATTATATAATTTAGTTAAATTAATTATTATGACACTATTTTTTAAAATATTTTAGTTATATTCTTTAATTCTCACATTTCCTTTCATCCTTAATTATACCGGAAGCATCAATAGGGATAAATTAAAAAAAATAAAAAATATATCTTATATTTAAAATTAAGACTAATTCTTTATATATGTTTTACATACATTAACGACAAGAGGGAGTAGACAACTGAGTAACAATCAGTGAGGATCCTATTTCATGAGAAGTATGAGTGCTTGTTAAGCTAGTAGTTAGAGAATGTTTAGAATAATGATTGAAACCTCCAAAAGTGCTTTACAATCATGATTTACGGTATATAAGATAATTTTTATTGTCTACAATGTATCTTTTATGGTCTGCAAGATAAATATATGAAGGAATTTTATCTCAATTTACGTAAATCAAACTTATATATAAATATAAGGTAAACCAAACATCCTCCATATTTACTCCATAATGATCCATGATGGGAAGCCACCTTAATATATTGTGTGCGCTTAATGGGCATTTTTTACTGTCAACCTATAAACAGTAAAACTCAAATGCTACATAGTGGAAATTATTTTTCTAAATGCTACGGTTGAAATTTATAACTGAACAACTTTGAAACTTCATTAGGCTTTGAGTGACTTCTTTAATATCCTTCATCAGGCATGAATTTCAAAGCTGTTATGCCTAAAAAGTGAAATCGTTCATACTGTGAAGGCTTTCAATTTTGTCCTCAAGTGTCTCATTCTCCATAATACGATTTATTCTTTCTGATCTATAATAGAAGTCATTTTTAAATTTCAATCACTTCAACACAACTAAACAAAAGTTGTTAACTCATTATTTTTATTTTAAACTGAAAAAAAAATCAACCTTACCCATTATATTAGGACTTTTTAATAATTAAATCTCTTCTTTATAACATCATAGCAATTTCCCAAAATTCTTATAGATAGTGGCTTATATTGTGAAGGGATTATTTCCGCATGTTACTTCAATGCATTATCTGAGACACTGAAAAGCTGAAGAATTTTTGTTGTAATTTTATATTTTTTGTATTGATATTTGATACTGATTTGAAACGGGTACAATTTTTTTGCTATTGGATCAATCTTCCACATGTTTCATTAAATTTTATTTAACTTTCCTCCATTTTTTAATTTAAAATAGATATAATAAATTAACCGCTTTTCTTTAGTTCTGTTGAAGTGGTTGAAATTTCGAAATAACTTATATGGTAGATCGAAAGTAGTAAATTATATTTGGAAGAATGAGACATTAGAAGACAAAATTGAAATGTGAGCTAATACAAACAAACTCTTCTTTTGCTTCTCCAATGCAACACCAAGTTGAAGCAAAATTGCTTCACTTTTTTTTTTTTTTTTTTTTGCTAAAGTAACAAAAAAAATCGCTTCACAACTAAAAACAGTTGAACCCAATAAGTGTGTTATTAAAAGTGTTTGTCCAAAAATACACGATGACTCAAACAGCTCTTTATGGCTCAAAAGTCCCGTAGTATGTATAAGCTTTAATTCTAGGTTTGAAAAACCGATTGAAAAAATGATTTTTTTTAATATGACTTTAATAATCTTACTTTTAGATAAAAATCAAATTATATGATATAATTTATATTTAAATTGACGGTTGTATAAATGAATTTTCTAAAATAAAACTTATTTGAATTGATAATAGTATAAGTGACTTTTGTGATAATAATAAGAGAAAACTTAAAATAAAAGTTATAAAAAATTTAAAAAATTGAAATTAGGAAATTTAATAATTAAAAAATACATAATTTAATGAAATAATACTAAGAAAAATTCCAGCTTCCAACCCACTTTCAGGTGGTCACCGAGAGAGGGAAGAAAAGCAAAATTTGCGAGAGTATTTGGAACAAGGAAGAAGAGCAGAGAGTTCGCAAGCTCGGACAAGACAAGACAAATAGTTGGAGAAATAATAATGTGCATTTAATAATGCCATAATAATCCTAATAAATTCTAAAGTCAAAAGCTAAAAGCATCAGCTTGTAGCTTTTTGTAAAAAGCAACTTATGTCCTTAAGCCCAATTCTAAAATGGCCTGACCAAACATGACCATTCGTATATGATAACACAATTGGGCTTATAAGTACATAGCTTGTGGGCCTCCAATCACCTAACCAGAACATAGCCTAAGGGTGTGTTTGAAAACAGTTTTTGAGAATAGCTTATGAAGAAAAAGTGAAAAAAAGTGATTTTTGAGAATAGATTATGAGAAAAAAGTGATTTTGATAAAATGAGAGTGTTTGGATATTATGATCAGAATAGCTTTTTTTCATGGTCAAATTACTGAAAAGGACATTAACTTTTGTGATAATTACATATAAAGGATAATATTATATTTTATATATTATTTAATAGTAAATTTCATAATAAATGCAAAAAATGACATAAAATCATCTGAAAAATTAAAAATTATAAAATTAATCAATTATCTAACATAAAAAAAGATCATATATATATATATATATATATATATATATATATATATATATAAAATAATACTATATTTTATATTTAAATAAGTACTCCTTCCATCTTAAATATAAGATAGAGTTAATTTTTTTTAAAATATAAATATTCTGAAATATAAAAATTAAAATATAAATATTCTAAAATAATTTAATTATTTTTTCAAATCTCTTGAAAAAAAAATTTACAAATAAGAAAGGAGGATGTGGGTCCCACAAACATAAAAAAAGAAAAAGAAAAAATGTCACTAATCAAGTGTGGGACCCACAAAAAGAGAGAGAGAAAGAGGGAAAAGCTACAAAATGTGGATTGTTGCAAACCATGGTTTTGAGGAGTGAAACCATGGTTTTGTAATGAAAATATATTATCTAAAAAATGTGAGTGTTTAGCAAATTTTTAGTGAAATCATGGTTTAGTAAGAAAAGTGTTTTTTTTTTGTTTCCAAACACACTATAAAAGTTACTACAAGTTCACTTGAGTTTCATTTTTCTAAAAGAAATTTAGGGTTAAAAGGCATTTTTGCCCCTAAAAGTTATCACCAAGTGAAATTTTGTTTTAGAGGTTTTTCGGGGACAATTTTGTCCTACAAGTATAAAAAATAGAGCAATTTTGCCCTAATAGTTATCCTATTAATTTTAACCATTAATTGATCAAATATGTTTAGCTAATAGTTCACATGTCATCCACGATATTTTTTGTTAATGTGAAGATTTATGCCAAAAGTTAATGTGTCATTTTTTTTTCAAAGTTAGATTTTAAACTTCCGATGCAAATTTGCACCTTAATAAAAATAACGTGAATGACATATGGATTGTCGTTTTAACATATTTTATCAACTAACGGTTATAATTAATTAGAATAATAGTCTAGACAAAATTACCCTATTTTGTATACTTATAGAATAAAGTTGCCCTTAAGTACAAAGTTCCCGGGGAAAAATAACCCTTTCCCCAAGAAATTTACATGTGCCTACTTTATTCTTCTTAAAGAAGGAAAAGATTGTACGGAGTTGTTGTGACATTGAGCCATTAACACTTTGGTTTAAATTTTTATAAACACAAGATGCAAAAAAAAACATTCAGAAATAGGAAGCAGATAAGGGAAAATTTCAAAAAAATATATTTAAAAATAAAAAAAAGATAAATTGGTACTATGAATTTATAAAATCTCAAGTTATAACTGAAGTAGGAATCTGGATTTCCAATTATGACTAAATTACCCTTAGTTTAGTTGTGAAACATGAAAGTGAAGTCGTTAGTATAAAATCTGATGTTATTAATATAGATACAGATGATGTTATTGACCTTTGAAACTTGTATTCTCAAAATTGTCCCTGGTTTTTAAGATATGAAGTTATGAAATATGAAAGTAAAATCGTTAATGTAAAATATGATGTTGTTAATATAAATACAGATGTTGTTATTAACTCTTGAAATTTGCTCCCTCAAAATTATCCCTAGTTTTTGGGATATGAAGTTGTAAAACATGAAAGTAAAGTCGTTAATATAAAATCTGATGTTGTTAATATAGATACAGATGTTGTTATTGACCCCTGAAACTTGTGAATTGAACTAAGGACATTTTAGTCATTTGGTTAGAATTAAAAATCCCAGATTCCTAGTTCAATTATGACTTAAGATTTGATAAATTCGCAACATCAATTTATCTTTTTATATTTTTAATTGTATTTTCTAAAATTTTCCCAACAAATAATCTATCTAAATTTTAGTAGTTAATGTTAAGAAGCTAAAAGAAATTTATCTCCAAAGCAAACTATTCTCCCTTTTCTAACTTTCTTTTTGGCCTGAAGCAAACCAAGCTTAATTTAGTAAAACTGTCATTTTTGTAGAGTTGGGAAAATGGGCTAAGCTTGTCATGTCAGCCCATTTAGGTCTTGAATTTATAAAAGTCGGGTTTAAGATTTTTGCCTTAAAAGTGAAAACGGGCCTAAAAGGGTCAACTCTGTAGTGCAGAGGGTTTAAAAGGGCTGACCTTGTAGGGCCAATGATCGGCTATTTTAGGCTCGTATATATGTTTTTTATTTTAAAATTCGTTATATGATGATAATATTATTTATTTTTTATACTTTGTTAATGATGTTGTAAATATTTAATTGTTATTATCTTTTTTAGAATTAAATTTCATAAGAATAGTTTGTATTAAGAATCTTAAAAATTAAAAACTTATAAAAGATATTTCTTATTTCATAAATATTCTTACCAATTTTTTATTTTTTGACTTATTTTCTAGTTATTGTTTTGTTTATATCTTATGTTGTTTATTTTATTGATTACTCACACTTTTCAAAACATATTTATAAGAAGTATTTTTAATTTTATTAAGTCTTCTCATTAATTATTTATAATTGTGTTATGTGGATAATAGTTTATCTATGATTATGACTTAATTACTTTGTTTATTTATTACATTATGCTTACCGTTTACACCATAATTTTAACAACATTTATATTTTAAATTAAGACTTTTATTATTATAATTTTTTAAAAAACTAAAAATATAATAAAAATTATTAATATAAATTTAACTCTGTAAGACCGGTTACTCTTATACTCACAAGCAAAACTTTAAAAATTGACTAATTTTTTTTAGTCGGATTTAAAAGATTTGGTCATTTTAAGCTCTAGCTTGTAAAAAGATGACCCCGTCAGACGGGACCGGCCTTTTTTACCTCCACTCTACATTCTTGGGAGACAAGGATAGAGGTGTCATTATGAGGAATCTCAACCCCATTTCCGCAATTCCAAAGAACCGCCCTTTCCTTCTTCGTCTACTACCCCTCCCTCTCTTTGCACCTTCACTTCTGGTCTTCTACTCACAGTCATTCACACAGACATAGTAAAACCAGTGAGGAACTTCTACACCCTTTCGTTCTGCAACTTACTCTCTCGCCTGAAATGGGGACTCGTACCCCTTCGCACCAGCTCAGTAGTGGGCTGTACGTCTCGGGTCCGCCGGAGCAGCTCAAGGAACGCCAACCCACAATGGCGTCACGCGCTGTTCCGTACACCGGCGGTGACCCGAAGAAATCCGGTGAACTTGGTAAAATGTTCGATATCCCATCCTCGGATGCCCCTCCTTTGAAACCTTCGCGTACCTCTTCGTCATCTCAGCATAGCAGTGGGCAAGTGCGATCTGCGTCCAGCTCGGGTCCGATTGGGAGGCAAAGCGGTTCAGGTCCGATGCCGAGGAAGTCGTCTGGCCCGATTCCACTTCAGCCCACAGTTCTCATCACCTCGGGTTCAGAAGGATCCGGCCCGATGGGTTCCTCGGGTGGCGGGAGGAGGTCGGGTCAGCTTGATCAAGCGGGTTCGATCGGCAAGGCGGTTTACGGCTCCGCCGTGACGAGCTTGAACGACGAAATGAATGTCGGGTTCAGACTTTCTAAAGCGATTGTGTGGGTGTTCATGGTGTTGGTCGCAATGGGCCTGCTTGTGGGGGGTTTTCTGATGGTAGCGGTGAAGAGAGCGGCGATTCTGGTGGCTCTCGGGGGAACCGCCGTGCCGGTTCTGGTTTTGTTTGTTTGGAACTGCGCTTGGGGAAGACGAGGACTCTTAGGGTTTGTAAAACGGCATCCTGATGTTGAGCTTAGGGGCGCCATTGATGGACAGTACGTGAAGGTCACGGGGGTAATTTCACCTCTGCTTATTGCTAATGCTTTCATTATATTGCTGGCTTAGCATTAACCTAAGCATTTCTTTTCTTCAGACAATGACTCGGTAATGCTTAATTTTGGTTTTTGGTAATTATTTGTACAGATTGCAATGATCCAAGCTGTTTTTTTTTTTCAAAAAAAAAAAAAAAATAGTGAAGTCGTGGATATTTATTGGTAAATTTATCTGTTAGGTACGGGTTTGAATGTTGTATGGCGGATGGATATATAATAACGATAACGACTCCTTCTTGTGATTATTCTAATATTGAATGGTTGCCTATTGAGGTTTACTATACTACGGTCCTAGATATTAGATGGCAAACTGTTATTCCTTTTGTTTTTTTTCCCTCGTTTTCTATAATTGCAAATGCTGTCTTGCACTTCCGAAGAAGGGGGGAATGAAAAAAGAAAAAGGGACAATAGAAACAAAGCCAGAAGGTTTGGTTATTTGCATGAGTTCAGCGTAGATTTTTTTTTTTTGGGTTAAGGTGCATTTACGAGGTAGGGTCAGGATGGACCAGATACTTGCTTCTTGAAGGGTTAATGGACAGAATTCTCTAGAGAAAACGTTTCTTTACTATTACAATGCATTAAAGCAATTGAATCTTAACCTTGACTTCATTAATTTCCTGCCTTCTGGAAGAATTTAGGTAAGTTGAAGCCACGTACTCAATTGGAAAGCTTTTGAGCATTCATTTTTGCTGCACTGTTTGGTTCCTTTTTCATCTCTTTCACCTCCCGAAGGTTTGTGGCTGGCATTGCCTCAATACCTTAAGCAAATTTACCTTCTGGACATTGGGGATATATTGATTTTGCCGAGCTGTTATATTGTTAGTCAGTTCTGTTATACTCACTGGGAATGTTCACTATAACTAGCGCATGGACTTCTTTCAGTGAGCTTTCCCTGTGGATTTGCACTGGGAACGAAAAGCTCTTGACCTTGTATTTGTTTAGTGTTTTTACTTGTTCTGTTAACACTTTCGGAGGATTACTTAGATGTGTTTCTTTCTTTTCTCATCAACTGATTAGTTTTCTTTAAAAAAATGTATAACTACGAATTGTCAGATGAATGGATTTTCACGTCCAATACTGAATATTGCACTCTCTCTCTCTCTCAATGAAATCTTGTTCTTCACTTTAGCATTCAAAGCTTTTCCAATATCTTGTGATGTATTGTTCAATGATATCAAAGCTATTCAAGGGAATGCAATTTAAATTTAAATGTCTTCAGAAGGACAAAAATGGTGCCTTTTTGGTACATATTTTTATCATATGCCTCGCCTCTTCATGTAGGTTGTAACCTGTGGCAGTATACCTTTGGAGTCTTCGTACCAAAAGGTACCTAGATGCGTATATGTCTCAACAGAATTATTTGAATACAGAGGATGGGGAGGAAGATCAGAAAATCCTAAACACCGCTGTTTTACTTGGGGTTCTAGGTATTGTGAGGTTAGTTTATTGAACTACTTAATTGATGCTTTATGTGAACTGATGTTTGATCAAGCAACGATGATTGATAAAACTCAAGCAGGGCACCTGGTACATAGGCATCTAGTTTCTCAAGCACTTCAGAACCCGTTGATGGAACGTTTTACCTAATACAATTTAAACACAATCAATATAATTATGTAGTTTAGGATGCTTAAAACTGATACACTATGATTCCATGTCACAAATATCACTGTAGACCATAAGAACAAGTTACTTGCACCAGAGCATGACTATATTGCCTATGTTGGTACCTCAAATTTACTGTTGCAAGTAATGTTTAAATTGTTTTTGGGAAAGACATTGTTAAATACTACTCCGGTTCTTAATATAAGACATATTTACATAATTTGATTAGATTAAGGAAGTTAGTTAAATTAGTTAATATGACATTTATAGAACACCCTACTTATCTCCCTAATTCTCTCATTCCCTCTTTTCCTTGATTATTATTGACGGAGCATCAATAAGGGTAAATTAGGAAAAGATTGACAAATATGAAAATTGTGTCCTATATTTAGGACCAAAATCAATTCTTAAATATGTCTTATATTAAGGACAGAAGGAGTAACTAAGAAAGATTATGGGCGGCTTGGAGCTCTGACTCGCTGTTAGTGCCCATGGAGAACAATGGCTTCTATAGTCCAAGAGTACCAGTAACTTTAGTTCTTAGTACAAATCATATTATGAGACATTTATTTGGCCCAATAGAGTCTGAATTGGTGTCCCTACTTAGTTTACCCAGTCCAGAGAGTGGAAATTTGGGGGAGGATTCAATATTTAAATATACTTGTGTACTTATTACATGATTGTTCAACTTTATCAAGACAATTTCATTTCTGGCCTTAAATTTATAATCATGAAATATGCTTTACGATGGTCATACTAGAAACCAGAACGTAAATTCATCACTGCAAGACAATTACCTTTTCTGTCATTTTTAACTCTTCCTAACAACTAGGATTTTTTTTAAACTTACATTTGGCTTCATTTATTCCATATTTTAGTATTTTACTGTGTTCTGTTACCTGTCTGAATTAGTATGTCCACTTACCCATGTTACATCTCTTCTTTGTCAGCAAACTCGAGATTTATTCGTTTTTGTGTGATCTTCAGTTCTTGAGAACTCCCATATACGAGAAACTGCTACATCAGGAATTTATATATCTATTATCTATACACTACACTCGTACACACACATTTGGCCACGTCCTGATCAAGATATGTGGTAGGTTTGTTTTTCATATCCAATAGCAGTAAATTTATTGTTTTCTTGTTGCAGAAATATGTAGCAGACTTCTACATATCAGATTTCCAGTCTGGGCTAAGGGCATTAGTGAAAGCAGGCTATGGTTCTAAGGTGGCTCCTTTTGTGAAACCAGCCACTGTAGTTGACGTAACAAAGGAGAACAGAGAATTATCTCCAAATTTCTTAAGCTGGCTAACAGACCATAAACTCTCCAGTGATGACCGCATAATGCGCCTCAAGGAAGGGTATGGATCATACTACCTCAACTCCTTAATATAAGATCTCGTTTGAACATGATATTATATTACAGACAAGCATGTTGTGACGATGAAACATTTGTTCATTGTAGGTACATCAAAGAAGGGAGCACAGTGAGTGTGATGGGAGTAGTTCGTCGACACGATAATGTGCTCATGATTGTTCCATCACCAGAGCTTGTGTCCACAGGTTGTCAATGGGTCCGTTGTCTTCTGCCCATGTATGTGGAAGGTCTGGTTGTCACATGTGACGATAATCAAGATGCCGACGTTGTTCCTGTCTAGATAGAAACTCTGCTTGTCTTTTTCTTCAAGGAGCTCTTGTAAATTTGGCATTGAAACTGCAGAGCAGAGTACTAATGAGGATAATAACAAGTGATTAATGCGATGTAAAAAGATGCTCTTTTCTCATTATGTTAATTTTATGTATATATAAATAGCTCTCGTGTTTCTTCTGTTTATTCTAGCTTCTGTCTACTGTTGTTGTTAATAATATTGACGTGGTGATGGTAAGTGTGAGTTTGGTAGTGTTATTAATCAATATATAAGAGGGCATAAAGAGAGACCTGTTATAAAAATGTTGATAATAAGAGAGTAGAAGAAAGAAATTCTAGAGAGATAAATTAGAGAGATATTCTCATTCACTTGTACATCAAAATACATAACCCAGGACCCCTATTTATAGAAATTTTTCAGTGCTACAGTAACTTGCTACAGTAACTTTTCCGTGTTGCTACAGTGATTCCGTGATGCTACAGTGATCTCCCCCGTGTGCTACAGTGATGCTACAGTGATGAACAGTAATGAACAGTATTTGCTACAGTGATGAACAGAGTGATATTTAATCTTACATATCATATTGACTGGAAGAGCAGGTTGGCCTGGATATGAGATAATGGACATCCACATAATTAATATTCATAACACTCCCCCTTGGATGTCTATTATGAATGTGCCTCATTAAAAACTTTAACTAGGAAAAACCCAGTGGGATAAAAACCTAGCCAAAGAAAAGAGTACATCATTCATTGATATACTATTCAGTGCTGCCTCATTAAAAACCTTTCTAGGAAAACCCAGTGGGACAAAACCTAGATAAGGGAAAAAGAGTACAGCATGTATTGACTCCCCCTCTTAACATTATCAATTGATATTTCTGAATCTCCGAAGGCCAATGTCATAGACAAGTTTTTCAAAAATTGTACCTGGAAGTGACTTTGTGAATAAATCTGCTAGATTTTCACTTGAACTAATTTGCTGGACATCTATTTCACCATCCTTTTGAAGGTCACGAGTAAAGAAGAATTTTGGTGAAATATGCTTCGTTCTGTCTCCCTTGATATAGCCTTCTTTAAGTTGGGTAATGCATGCAGTATTATCCTCATATAGAACTGTTGGTATCATTTTGCCCAAAGATAAATGACAAGTTGTTCGTATATGATGTATTACTGACCTCAACCATACACATTCTCGACTTGCTTCATGTATTGCAAGAATTTCTGCATGGTTTGATGATGTGGCTGATATAGTCTGTTTCATTGATCGCCATGAAATAGCTGTACCTCCACATGTGAACAAATAGCCGGTTTGTGATTTACCTTCGTGTGGATCAGATAAGAATCCAGCATCTGCATATCCTACCAGTTCATGCTTAGATACATTTGAGTAGTATAACCCCATGTCCATAGTGCCTCTGAGGTAACGAAAAATATGTTTTATTCCATTCCAATGCCTTCGTGTTGGTGAAGAACTATATCTTGCTAATAAATTAACAACAAAGGATATATCAGGACGTGTATGATTAGCAAGATACATTAGTGCTCCAATAGCACTAAGATATGGTACTTCTGGACCAAGTAGTTCTTCATCACCTTCTTCGCTGATTACTCGTGGTCGGAATGAATCTTTATCCGGCTTTAGAGACCTTACAATCATTGGTGTGCACAACGGATGAGATTTATCCATATAAAATCTCTTTAGGACCTTTTTTGTATAAGTTTCTTGATATATAAAGATCCCATTTTTGAGATACTCAATCTGTAATCCAAGACAGAATTTTGTTCTTCCCAAATCCTTCATCTCAAATTCTTTCTTCAAACAATGAATTGCCTTTTGAAGCTCTTCAGGAGTTCCAATAATGTTGATATCATCAACATAAACAGCAATTATAGCAAATTCACTATTAGATCCTTTTATAAAAATGCATGGACATATTGGATCATTTTTGAATCCTTCTTTCAACAGATATTCATTAAGACGATTATACCACATGCGCCCTGATTGCTTCAGGCCATACAGGGACTTATTTAACTTAATTGAATATTGTTCTCGAAAACTTGAATTAGATGCTTCTGGCACCTTAAGTCCTTCAGGGACTTTCATATAAATTTCATTGTCAAGTGACCCATATAAATAGGCAGTCACGACATCCATTAGATGCAGATCAAGCCCTTCTTTTACGGCTAGGCTAATTAAATAACGAAAAGTAGTCGCATCCACTACAGGTGAATACGTTTCTTCAAAATCAATGCCAGGTCTTTGTGTAAAGCCTTGGGCTACAAGACGTGCCTTATATCTTATTATTTCACCCTTTTCATTTCTCTTTCGTACAAAAACCCATTTGCATCCAACTGGTTTTACATCTTCAGGTGTAAGGACTACAGGTCCTAACACTTTTCGTTTTTCCAATGATTTCAATTCTGCATTAATGGCATCTTTCCATAGGAACCAATCTTTTCTTTGTTGGCATTCGCTAATGGATTTTGGCTCATGATCCTCAATATCATTCATTACATCTTTTGCTATATGATAAGCAAAAATGTCGTCAACGTTGACTTCATTTCGATCCCATCGGATTCCATTCATAACATAATTTATTGAGATCTCATTATTTTCACATATATCAGGTACCTGGGTCTCTTCTGGGACTACAACATTCTCTTCTGGAGATAATAACTCTTCAGGAGATGACTCTTCTGGAGCTATTAAATTTTCTTGATTATCCTCAATTTGACCATTTATATTCTTTGCTCCTTTTCTTTTTCGAGGATTTCTATCTTTGGAACCGATAGGTCTGCCACGCTTCAGGCGTGCTTTAGATTCATTCATAGTAGATTGTCCTTCAGGGACATCAATTTTAACAGGAGCATTAGCAGCTGGGATATGTGACTTTGTCACTTTCTTAGGGTCAGTAAATGCTTCTGGCATTTGATTAGCTAAATTCTGTAAATGAATTATCTTTTGAACTTCCAGTTCACATTGATTTGTACGAGGATCAAAATGAGCCAATGATAATTCATTCCAGCTAATTTCTTTATCCAACTGCTTGTTTTCTCCCCCTAATGTTGGAAAAAGTGATTCATCAAAATGACAATCGGCAAATCGTGCCGTAAATAAATCTCCCGTAGATGGTTCTAAATATTTTATGATTGAAGGAGATTCATACCCAACATATATTCCCATCCTTCTTTGAGGACCCATTTTAGTACGTTGTGGTGGTGATACTGGCACATATACCGCACACCCAAAAGTTCTTATATGGGAAATATTAGGTTCCTGACCAAAAACCATTTGTAAGGGGGAAACCTTTAAGTAACTTGTTGGTCTGATGCGAATTAATATTGATGCATGCAAAATGGCATGGCCCCAAGCAGAAATTGGGAGATTAGATTTCATAAGTAAAGGTCTTGCAATTAGTTGCAACCTTTTAATCAATGATTCTGCAAGTCCATTTTGTGTATGAACATGAGCTACAGGATGTTCAACATCAATTCCAAGGGACATACAATATTCATTAAAAGCTTTTGAAGTAAATTCACCAGCATTATCAAGACGTATTTTCTTGATAGGATAATCAGGGTAATGTGCTCTTAATCTAATTAATTGAGCAAGTAATCTCGCAAACGCCAGGTTGCGAGAAGATAATAAACACACATGTGACCATTTAGTTGATGCATCAATTAAAACCATATAATATCTAAATGGTCCACATGATGGGTGTATTGGCCCACAAATATCTCCCTGTATCCGTTCTAGAAATGTGAGAGACTCACTTTCTACTTTGCTTGGTGAGGGGCGAATAATTAATTTTCCCTTGGAACATGCAGTACATGAGAAATCATGGGATTGTGGTATTTGTTTACACTTCAGGGTATGTCCACATGAATTCTCAATTATTTGTCGCATCATAATTGAACCAGGATGGCCTAACCGGTCATGCCAAACATTAAATTCATTAGTAAACTTCTGGTTTACATTAGTAGATTTCTGGTCTGTATTAGTGAACTTCCGGTTCTCAATAACATGTGTTTCAATTGTGTTTATAAATGTATAATATAAGCCAGAAGAAAAAGCAGGACACTTTTCTAATATGCATTTTCTACCAGCAACTATTTTTGTAACAACAAGATATTCTTCATTACTTTTAGTTGTTGTTTCTATATGATATCCATTTCTGCGGATATCCTTGAAACTTAATAAGTTTCTTCCAGACTTGGTAGAATAAATTGCATTATCAATGCATAATTTTGTTCCTTCAGGTAATAGAATATTAGCTCTTCCGGAGCCCTCAATCAAATTTATACTACCAGATATAGTCTGAACGTTGGCTTTTTGCATTACCAAGGAAGAAAAATATTTATCATTTCTGAATATGGTGTTGGTTGTTGCGCTATCAATGAGACATAAATCTTCAGGATTGATGCCGGTAAGATTCATTCTTCATTAAAAGAAATATAAAAAAAACATAATTAAGATAAATACATTCGATAAAAGTAACATAAAAATTCAAATAGATAAATAATTATGCTAAGAAATCAGCAACATCCAAATGGGTAAAATCCATGTTTTCATACTCAAAATTCTCAGCCTGATCCACATGATTTACTTCAGTTATTGATCCTTTACCATTATTTTTTTATTGATTCTTAGTAAAGTTCAACTAGGTGTCTTAGTGTACGACAGGTACGAGACCAATGACCTTTGCCACCACAGTGATAACATAGACTTTCAGCATTTTTATTTTGCCCACTATTTTCTCTTTTATGGTTCTTATCAATCTTTTCCCTACTTCTGGTATGAATTTGAACCACCACGTTTTCGACCATGGCCATGCTTACGGCTATAGCCACGTCCACGACCACAATTAGATTCATTTATTACTACATTCGCTTCTGGGAATGGAGTTAAGCCTATTGGACGAGATTCATGTTTTTCAATAAAAGCTCATTATTTTGTTCAGCCACAAGGAGACAAGAAATTAATTTAACATATTTAAACCTTTTTTCACAATATTGCTACTGCAGGAGCAAATTGGATGTATCCATTTATACAAGCTTTTGAAAGGATGACCATCTTCTGGTGATCATACATTTATTTTAAATTGTTCCAAAGAACAAGTGGGTCTTTCATGGCCAAATATTGAATTTTAAGGCCTTTATGCAAATGGTGGTCTAGAAAAATTATGGATCATACATTTAAGATAAATAGTTCTTTTTGATAATAACAAGAGTCATAAATTTATATATTACAAAATTTAACTTAATTCAGAATAATATAATAAAAGGGACATTCACAATATAATAACAGGAAATTCATAAAGGCAGTAAATAATTCATAAAGTAAAATATTACGACAAAAATTAAAAATTTATGGCTTCAGGCCATTTAATTCTCATGGCTTCATGCCAATTTGTATCATGACTTCAGGCTAATTAATCTCATGATTAGAAATTAAATATATATATGGCATCTGTCTATTTATCTTCAGGATAAATAAAAGTTGTACATAGCTTCTGGCTATGATATATATGGCTTCTAGTCATATAATAAGGAATCATATAGATATGGCTTCTGACCATATAATAGGAAATCATAGAGATATAGCTTCTGGCCATATCATAAAAATTCAAATAATATGACTTCTGGTCATATAATTTCAGAAATTGGATGTAGATGGCTTCTGGCCATAATCATAATAATAATATAAATAAATTTGTAAATGATATATATCAGATATAACAACAATAGTGATCTCCAATCATAGCCATGGAACCCGATGTTCACAACAATCGGTAAAGATATATTTCTTAATTCCATATAATGGCTCAGATTATCCCAGATCTATGAAATAAAGATATTATAAAATAAAGTATAAATTATCAAAGAAAATATAAGAATATCATACCTTTGGCAGAGCTTCGTGCTGATAACGTGTTATAAAAATGTTGATAATAAGAGAGTAGAAGAAAGAAATTCTAGAGAGATAAATTAGAGAGATATTCTCATTCACTTGTACATCAAAATACATAACCCAGGACCCCTATTTATAGAAATTTTTCAGTGCTACAGTAACTTGCTACAGTAACTTTTCCGTGTTGCTACAGTGATTCCGTGATGCTACAGTGATCTCCCCCGTGTGCTACAGTGATGCTACAGTGATGAACAGTAATGAACAGTATTTGCTACAGTGATGAACAGTGATATTTAATCTTACATATCATATTGACTGGAAGAGCAGGTTGGCCTGGATATGAGATAATGGACATCCACATAATTAATATTCATAACAAGACCCAATTATCATACTACTTTTTTGGGTAAATATTGATTTGTTTTATCTTATTCTTAGGTATTTAATATAGGATCTTCATTATTTTTTTTAAAATAAATTATTTATGTTATACAAACTGAAAAATTAATTAATATTTTTAAAATTACCTCATTTTTCTTTAAATGAGATATTATAGCCCGTTTGGTTCGATTACATGGGAGAGGATTACATGTAATCCTGATATAATGACATGATTACAGCGTTTGTCTAGGCTTAAGTAATGTAAAGAGGATTATATTTTTTAATCTTGATTACATCATTTGATGTAATCAGGATTACATTGTTAGAACTGATGAATGAGGATGCATGTATCTTGTAATCCAATGAAAATAACACTATTGTCATTATAATTTTTTAAATTGATCAAAGTACTCATCTATAAATGTGGTTAAATATTAAATAATTTTAATTAACACTATTAAATATTAAAAAAATAATTAATAATATAGAAATTTAAGAAATATTATCCCATTCAAAAATTTAAAAAAAATTATATTCTACCATTAAAAAAATATTAAAATATCTCATTAAATAATATCCCCATCATTAAATATTAAAAAATTAACACGAATCTAATTTATATACTGTATAATATTTTCATCATTAAATATTAAAAAATTACTATAAACCCACCATGTACACTGCACGGAATGAAAAAAATTATCATAAACCCAACGTGTATATTACTATATGTGTAGAAATGAGTGATTTTGTCACTTGCTATATTATTATAATATATTCTCATATTCGATGTAATACAACCAAACGTTTTTATGTATATGTATCACTTTTCCCTAATTACGAACCAAACAAATTATGTAATCATCATTACATTACATTCATTTACATTGTATTACATTCTATTCCATTACTTTCAATTCCGTGAACCAAACGGGCACTTAGTGAGTTAAAATTTTGTAGCATCTTAGAAAGGCTTTTTTTCTTTCTCATACTTGATTAATTCAAAGCATCATTCTTTAATTAGATCTTTTAAAACATCTCATGAATAAAAACACCAAAATCTTGATATCATCCAAGTTCCCCCTTTTGGTCTTTATCACTTTTTATTTCTCTGCCTAATTCCCCCTTCTTTCTATCTTCTCACCCCCTCAATTTCCGTTTTGTTCCTCTTCTTCCTCTAGTGTGTGGGAGTGAGTTGCACCAATACCCATATATATATTTTTTAATTTATCTGAGTAGCTTGGAAAATAGAGCTCACCTATTATTGAAGGATAATTTTGAAAATATATTGAAACTTCTCAAAAAAATTATAAACTAATTTTCCTTCTTACCTTAATCCTTCTTACCTTAATCCACAAGATTTAATGGACATTAAGGACTAAAGAGAACATTAAATATTATAAACTAATTTTCCTTCTTACCTTAATCCACATGATTTAATGGACATTAAGGACTAAAGAGAATTTAATATTATAAACTAATTTTACTTCTTACCTTAATCCACATGATTTAATGGACATTAAGGACTAAAGAAAATATTAAATACTCCGTCACAAAACAGGATTTGGCTTTGGAACTAGTCTATCAAACAACCTTGATACTTTCTATAGGCATAAAGATCATGAACATACATGAATTCAAACATTGAATGCAACCCAGAGATGGATTGCATGCTAAGATTTAAATTCAAACAGTTAAATGAAGAACCAAAAAAAGGCCACGAATCAAGAAGATACAAAATTTTTCCGCTCCTCCTTATTCAATCATAAGGGTTTCTAAACTTCTTCAAAAGCTCAGGAATCTCGTATCCAAGCATGTCATCCACAGCTTGTATCATTTTAGGCTTAAGTTTCTCAAACTTGTCAATACTGTATCCATTCAAAACCTCTCTGAAGTGTTCTACGTTGGGGAAGTCACCAGCAGGTAGGTGAAACTCTCTTTGAACCTGTTTAAATGGGGGGGGGGGGGGGGAAAGATAAATAGTAAGTAATCATGGGATTGAATTGAGTAAGAGAGAAATAAAGAGTACAAGACAGACCTTTCCAAATTCATCTTCAAGATTATCAATAAGCCTTTGTTGTGCCTTAGCTTTGCCCATCATTGCAGGCATTTCCTTCTTAAGATGGCTAATAATATATGCATGCATTTTAGCAGCTCTAGCACGTTTCACAAATTCGTTGATCTGCATCATATTCCAATTCCAAATCCAATTATATTCAGATTCTTAACTGAAAGTAATACTTTCTGAGCATGAAATCCTACATATCAGATTCTTCCGGCCAATAGAATTTTTGAATAGGAACTTTTCACCGGTTTTCCCAAACAATAAAAACAGTGTCGTATCATACCCGACGATCACAAGCTTTTTTGGGAACGTCAACCAAGTCTGCAAGCAGATCATTTTGTTCCTTCTCAAAGAGATCTGCTCCCAATGGACCAACGAAACGTTCATTCATGGGCTTATCATTGAATGAGCTATAAAATGGGAAAATAAAATAAAAATAAAAAAGTGAGATGCTTGTACAGCAAAACAACATTAAATTATTAGAGGGCACTCTGATATGATGAGAAATCAAATTGAGAAACATCTAACTGAACATACCATCAATTCAATGCAATTCCTAGTAAAATGTTACCATTATTCAAATCTGTTTTTTGGGAATGAGAATTAATAGATATAGCTAAAGCCATTAATCATTTAATAACAAAACTTACCCAATGTAAACACGCATGACTTCTGGAGTGTTCAAGACTTTCCCCAAAGACCACATCAGTGCTCCATAAACTCTCATAAGCTACATTATAGCACAAGGCTTAAATTTAAACACCATATCAATAAGACCTTATCAAAATGAAAGCTGCAGATAACTAATGCCCTACTTGTTGAGTATCGACTTGATCCGCTTTATTCAAAACCACACGGATTTTGTCATCATGGCCACGTAAAGATGCAATTACACGTTTAAATTCGTCACTGATATCAAGTTTATGAGGATCAAATAGGAGAAGAATAAGATCACATTTTGCAGCAAACCACGATATAACACCAGTGAAATCATAGCTTCGTTGAGTCCTTTGTTTCTCTCCAGAGAGGACACCAGGGGTGTCCACAAAAGTGATTTCATCTAAAAGCTGGAAGTAAAAAAATTGCTTCAACAATAAAACAAATGGCAAAATTTCAAAACTTGTATGTTCAATGTATAATTCAAAGAATCTAAGAAACTCACTGGGTGTGGCAACTGAGAACATTGGAACTTCGATAAAAATGATCCTCCAAATGTTGTCAAACCACTAAAAGGCATATCAGCATCAACAGCGACGGTATTTCCGGGAATACTCCTCTCATCAGGTCCCGACTATGAATAAGAATGATATTGTCTTAATCATCATATAAAGATATAAGTTCAAACATATTAAATGGATTGAGGAAAATAAGTATGTCAATGTCCCATTGACCAAATAAGAGAGGGCCTACATAGAAACCTATCCTTCAATTTTGTACTTTATTGACACTAATGGTAATTGAAGAACACAAGAGGCTTGTTATACCATGACAACAACAAATCTGTCAGTTGTAGGCTCAGGTCCAATGTGAGCTCCTGGACAATGAGAAATAAAAAGTACATTAGTATGGTGATTTTATTATTAAAATAATTCATAATGAATCTTCTTTAAGATGGTGCAAAGTTAACCAACCTGGATAATCACATCTTAACAAGTGTTTTATAAATGTTGTTTTTCCGGTTGAATATTGACCAAGAAGCATTACCATTGGTTTAGCATCAAAATCGCTATTGTTCTGAAAATTGCAAATCACAAATATCCACAAACTTAATATTATCCTATAATTATCAATAGGTAAGAATAAATATTTTGTTAGCATATTGTTCTGATAGGCAAATGACACTTACCAACAAGGGAGATCCAAAATCATTAAAACGATAAGTGACTTCCAATGGCTTAAGTCTCTCAACGTACAATCTCTTCAAGCCATCAATTATTGATGTGATTGAATGTAGAGGTAACTGAGAAAAGCAAATATTTATGGTTTATTGTTAAACTATCTCAAATCAAGCACGTCATACTTATTAACTCTTAAGAAAATACACATCATCCTCAATAAAATCCGATAACAACTGAAATATGCCCACAAAGCATTGAAGGCTGGCATATATACCTTCTTTGAGGATTTTGATTTTGAAGCAAGCCGATGAGTAGGTGGCGCGGGCTGAAGCTGAGCTGCGCTCACATGTTATCAATAAAGTAAATTAACCAACTGTTAATTGTTAATAAAACAATGCAATGCCGTTGTTATGAAAAAATAAAGTATGTTACCATTCATTTCTGGTTGGGCTTTGATGGATAACCTCTTAGTTTTCTGAAACCAGAAAGGGGAAAAATGAAAAAGGAGGATGAGGAAGGTTATAGGTCATCCACATAAATAATTAAATCTAATTTAGTACCCAAAGAGATTTTTTTTTTTAAAAAAGTACAGCTTAGTACTCACTTCGAGCAAAGCATCAATTCCATCCATAACTGGAGGTTTAATATTTTCCTTGTCAACTGTAATGAACAGAAGCAAAATTAGATGGATCAAAATGTGAGAGTGAAAAGATGAATTTAGTATCAACGATGAGAAGAAATCACAACAAGCAAGAAGGACATTTCGTTGAAGCGAATCAATTGCAATAATTCTATGTAATGGATTAGATTGTCATCAAGATTTCTGACTCTCCAATCCAAATTGGTACACGTGGGAAACAAACACTTCAAGTTTTTGTTTCTCAAAATCATTAACTGGTCGATTGGCCAATTCTAGAAGAATTGAGTGAAACAGAATTTGTAACGTCTCTATGCTCTTTCAATATTCCTTAGAATTTAAATGTAGAATACTTCTCTCCTTAGAGAAACCTTCACAACTCTATCTCCGTTAATTAATCAGGAAATCAGTGGACGGTGTGTCAGAAGACTTCGCTTCTGCATTATTCCACTAGCCTAGGGATGAATGTCATGGACGAGAGAAATACGGATACGTTTAAAGGTATTAGTCAACTTACTTTCAGTTTTAAGGATATCTGAGGTCAGTTCATATCCTGTTTGAGCCAGGGCAACAAGCTGTTTGATGTCATAAACATAATTTTCAGGTCAGATTCTCATATGACACCATCTCGCATAGACAGGAAAAGCATTTCAATCACACAAGAACCTGCAATGCTGTAACAAACTCGGCGAAACCCAAAAACCCTTGTCTTTTAGTATCTGCAATTGCCCAAACCTAAGAGATACAAACCATATCAGTAATAGTTAGGCAATCAATTCGAGAAACATGCTCGGTTAACAACTTATATGAACGCGGAAAAGTGATTCATAAAAGAATACTTGAAAACGGGGGGGAAAATCATTAAATAAAGTTGATTCTGAAGTGCACAGCAATCAGAAAATCAGAGAAGCTATACACCTGTTTAAGTTGAGAACGAGATAAATTGGACATTGCGAAGAACTTGGTGGCATCATTACCAGTGATACGTGCATCTCCATCTACACATCAGATAAAAGGGGGGGGGGACGGAGTCGATAAAGTGAGAGAAATTGACAGATTGGTGATGTGCTAATGTGAAAAAGAGCATAAATAAGATGAGCAAACCTGAATCGGCCAACTTAAACCATTCCTCGTAGATCTTCATCTGCTCTTTTGAACACGAACTGATCCAGTCATTCACTGTCTTCATTTTTCAACTTTGAATAAACTCTACTCCTTCCCAACTTCAAGAAGCTCTTCGGATTCTCGACGTTTATAGGGTCCTTCAATTTTCAAAACGTTAGGCTCCGCAATGGGCGAGGAGGTCGGGTGTCTCTATGCTGCGTCGCGGAGCATGATTAAACTGGTGTGCCTTCATTTGACGGGGAGATAAACGTGTCATAACAGAGTTCTCGTGGGTCCTTTTGTGTTTATAACGATGGTCATTATACCGTTACCGGTGTGATGTTGGTGGGGCCATTAGCGGGTCCCACTGGACTACGTTTTGGTCAATTTGAATTGAACTTTTTAAACTTTTAAATTAGAGCGCCAGGGCGATGCGTCAGTTACGAGGGTGGGTCCCGTTCTGGCCCAACAGAACTGGTTGGGCTCCACTTTATGTACGCTGAAAATATTCGGGGAATACGACTCAGTATAAATAAGAGGACATTAGCTAGTTTGGTTTAATTTTTATTTATTTTATAAATATGATTTATATTTAAGATAAAACTCATTTTATATACTTATTTCATCCTAAAATTTACTTTATATATTATAAATTATAATTAAAAAATATTTTAAAAAATTCCAATTACTATTTCAAAAACCTATATAAAATAATACGTTTCGACAAAAGCTATAGAAAATTAGAAATTGAAGTGTTGCGTGCGGAACTAAATTTGATTGAAGCGATAATTTGATTGATTTGTAAAATATCTCCGTTCTTAACTTTTTCACTGTGTTAAAAAATTTGATGATTACGATATCCTAAAGTATTTTCATCTTTTTTTTAACTATTATTTAGGTATAGATTGATTAAAATGTTAAATAACGAGAAAGGAAAAGGCAGGATAGTGAGGCTACTATCTGCCAATTAATTGTTGTTAGATGTCATCCACATATGGAGCTTTCAAGTGCTTCCCGCGTGCAAATGTCTAAAACGGTCAAAATCAGTTCAATACAACATAATAGTCATCTAAGAATGATGTTGGCAAAAAAATTGTTTACTTACAATAATAAGAATGATGTTGGCAAAAAAAAAAGCTTTGGAAAACAACAATTTAACATTAATTTCTTTTTTTTTTCTTGGCAAACAAGAAATGCATTTTTTATCTAAAAATTTAGATAACTTTTATTTCATGGGATAAAAAAACACGTTTTAAGGTTTTTACTAATCATAAACATTAACGACAAGTTTTGTTCCAATAAATGGGATCATATGTAAAGATCGTTTGTATCATTGTATTATATATAACTTAATATTTAATTAAATTGTGTTAATTAAATAGTTCCTTAATAATTTTGTTGAGTGTTGTTATCGGTCTTTTTCTACCCATTTTTAAACATTTTATACTATTTGATCTGCCTCTCACTGGCATACATACAATTGCCCTTTTTTTTCCATGTTTTTAGATGCAATAATCTCATGTATTGACGAACTTTTTTTACAAGTGCCCTCTTTTTTCCCTGTTTATAGATGCAATCATCTTTGACTAACTTCTTTTATAAAAAAAAAAATTAGTTGAGTTTGGGTCTCAAAGCTTATCAGGGTTAGTGTATGCTTCCAAGCTCAAAGAGAGCTTATAAGAGTACTTACAATTCGCCCACCAATATTGTCCTCACATCGATATGATTTAAACATTCAACCTTATGATTATGAACTAATTTTTTTATTAATTAGATCAACCTTTATTGATATCATTAACTAACTATTTGTTTGGACTTTGGAGTACAGATAGTACTGGGTCCAGCTTTGTAAACGTTTAAGTTTTTGAGGTTGTGAGTCGATGTAAATGCCCAGTCCAACTTGGGCCAATACCAATAAAAACTTGGATAACACAATTTTTAAAATTTGTTTATTAGGATCAATTTTATTTTGAAGCGTCATACTTAAAAAAAAAAAAGATTAAACTGTTAAAATAATTGTAAGGAACAATATATAGCTGTAAATATCCAAGACCAGAACATGTTTTTAGCGAAAAAAGAAGAAAACTAATGCATATGATGGTGCAAAAGGATGATTATACATGGAGGCTTGTGAGGATCAAAGCAGACTAAGGCAACCCCTCCTTCGTTTGCTTTCAATTGAAAAAGCAGCAATACTGCACGCAGAACAACGTCAAACGTGGATGATATACTAGTGGAATTAATGAGATCAGTAACTCTGTATATCAGTAAGGCAACATGAAGATTGGCAAAAAAAAAAAAAAAAAAAGTAAGGCAACATAAAGAAATTCAAAATGCATGTATCAGAACAGTCTGGTTAAAAAATATATTTAATATCAACAAAATAGATCAATTTTGTTAATAAACATAATGTCAACATTAAGAGACCAAAACTAGATGTAAACTGAGAGAATCAAATGTATACTTTCTTATTCTTCAAGTAAAGTGTAAGAGAGAATGAATTATACTCCCTCCCATTCTCTCTCTGAGTCAGAATTCTTGAAATATAAGTAGATCTTTTTTATTAGTTGCATCTTAGTGTGTGTTGGTTTTAATTTCTTAGAAGGGTTTTTTTAGTGTTCAAGGTGAGTATTTGTTTGTTTGGAATAGCGGTAGGTAAAATGATTTTTTTTAATCGGATTTTATGAAAAAGTGCGATTGTGTAATTTGATTTATGTTTGAATTAGAAATTGCATAAGTGATATTGAGGTTTATGTGTGTAAAAAAAAAGATATTTAATATTAGGATGAAAGGGGAAAATGTAAGATAAATAATGTGGTGCCAAGATACATAAATTTATTCAAAAAATGTTACATAATTAATAGAATCATATGTCCCGCATAAGATTTGGACAGACACAAGAAACAATAGAGAAAAGCACAGCATGTGGCGCACTAACAATCAAAAGAAAAAGGAATCCAATGATATCTTCCCACGGATTCAGTCTCTCTCACATGCTCTAACTCTCCTACCAAAAACTGTGTCGTTTTGGGTGTTAAATGGTGAGGGTAATCTCTTCTTCTTTTTTTTTTTTTTTTTCTAAGAATAACATTTAGCATTTTTTTAGTAATACTTAATATCCTAAAATTATTTTTTATGCACTTTATAGTCTAAAATATTTTTCAGTAGTACTAGTATCTGACAAGTTGCACCTTGAAATATTTTTTCAGTAACATTCAGTAACCTAAATTATTTTTAGCGCATTCAATACCCTAGTGAATGCTATTAAAAAATAATTTAGGTTGCTGAATGTGCTAAATATAATTTAAGATACAAAGTGTTACTGAAAAAATACTTCAAGGTGCAACCTGTCAGATATTGGAACTATTGAAAAAAATTTTATGCTATAAAGTGCATGAAAAATAATTTTAGGATATTGAGTGTTACTAAAAAAATGCTAAATGTTATTTTTATTAAAAAAAATGAGATCACCCTCACCATTTAACACCTAAAACGGCCCAATTTTTAGTATTGGAGAGGCAAATGAGAGTAAGGGTGAGAGAAGCTAAATCCATCTTCCCACATCTTCCCCCACGCATGTTATAGGTTCTGTTGGGCTGGCTTTTCCAATAAGCCAGATAAATAAGCTCATCCCATAAGCCCTTCTCAGATTTTGGCCATTCAAACACAAGAAAAAAAAAATCACGGTTTGTTAAGCCTGTTTGAGGTATAAATCAGGCTTATTTGATACCTGACCGCTTAACCAAACAACCAATGTAAAACAAATTTTATTTCAGCTTATGAAAAATACTTAAAAAAACACTTTTTTATACCTCCCAAATAACCACTAATACATGTCTGAGATTTTAATTCACTTTAAAAACGTATGTGTAATAATTATCACATGTTTTAACCATTTATTATTTATTTCTTTTTTTTGGGTAAATCTCTCGTTGTTTTTCCCATGCATTATCCCTTTATATATTTTCTCAGTCAATCTATCCACAAATAAGAATATACTTTTGAAAAGAATTACATTTCTTACATATTTATCACATGTAATTAATTTTAACCAATTATTTGAAAGAGATTGAAGGGATTAATACCTTGGGCCCGCGGGTTTTAGCGGTAGGCCTCTGATGCTGATTATTAGGCTCGTTTGAGAAATCGGCAAATCGTGAAGGCGCATGAGGAAGTTGATCTGCCTCTGTTTGCTTCTCTTGTTTAAGCTTGCTGAAGATCACTGTGAAACTTTCTCCTGATTTTGGATCTTTTTCATCCCAATCTCCAAATTTTGGTATTGCCGCTGCCTTCTGATTCTGCAGTTCAAGTATTTCTGTGTTTAAGAGTCTTTTAGATTTCAAATTGATGATCTGAGATTTGGAACAACGAGAGGCTTACTTCGGAATCACAAGAAGAATGGCTTCCACTTCCCCGTTGATGAAAGCTTGAGGAAGAGAAGCTACCGGCACGGCCAACACTACCTCCTCCTCTGGATACGCTCCTTTTGTTCTCGCGTCTCTGCAACACAGCGTGATCGGAATAGTTAGTTCTCGAGCTCACTGACTCTGCTTGGAAGCTCCCATAGCTTTCCCTGCTCCTCTGATGCGAAAGGCTCCTTCTCCGGCTGCTTCTTCCTAACGAGTTGTTCGAGTTGCGGCCGTCGCTGCCGCCGGCGCTGGCGGTGGATCCCGTCGTGAAATTGAAAGCCTCCGGGTTTTGCTCCGGGTCGTTTGGGTTCACCATCGTCAACGAATTCAAGTCTTTCTCTCTGCGCGCGATCTCGAAGTATGCTGTGTACTCATCGTCGCGGTCCCAGTTCCCGAACTTTGGCACGTGCGAACGATGCTGCATATTACTCGTTTGAAGAAATGCTTGTGAGAGGATGAATCAGAGCTCATCAAGTAAGTATAAATATCTAAGGCACTCTTGTGAATGATCCCTATATATATGGACAATCACAAAAATCATAATGTTCTTACAATCAGGTGATTTGGTGTTTTTCCAATAATCATGTATATGATGATGCAAAGAAGAACTAAAATCAATCTAAGTTAGGGAAATTAAAGGAGGTTGGTTCAATATAAATTTCAACATATGACAGGTGTAGAACAGATTTTGAGACTGGAATTATGTAGTTTGGAGGGTTTGCAAGTCCCAAAAATAGTTATGAACACTTACCGCCATTAATTAGGGGATGGTTTCTCCTCTGTTTTCACCTAGGCTCTGCAATGAGGAAGCCCTAGAGGTAATGTTTTTTGTTGAAGAAAAATACTGATAGTGGACAAGTGAGTTATCTAGTAACAAAGAGGGATTAGAAAGCTGGCCTGAACCTTGATCCTAGACATGAAGACATGCACCGCAAACAAATGCTTTGATACTTCCAAAGCATTCTCATGAGTGCCCAAAGTCGAAGTCCCTTTCTTGTAGCATTTGAAAATTGTGTGGCAAATTAGGAAACGAATGAATATTCGGAATTTCTTGACTTGAGCATTGTTTTTGCCTTTTTGTTGTGTTGTTTTTGTTAGTACTTGTTTTAATCCCACACATTCCAGCTTCTTCCAAGAGTGGTATTTACGTCATGAATAAATATATTGTAATTGTGGGATCACTGCATTATAGCTTACTTTCCTTCCACGAGAGCCTTGTTTACAAAAATTCCAGAAAAAAATAAAATAAAATAAAATCACTATCATGAGAACCATATAATGATGTAGGACAGCAAAATTTGTTTCCATCGTCACAAATCATGATGAAGGTTAATTCCATAGGAGATTTGGTTGAACTAGCTCCTTCCGAGTTTCTGTGGAAGCAAACCAAAGCAAATAGATGGTCCAATGTTTCCTCACATGAATTTTTTCTGCTTCAATTTCTGTAGAGAAACAATTAGTTTTGTCGGATCACATCACGCAGGAGAAAGGCCCTTTCCTTCTTTTTTTTTTTTTAATATTATCATATAGTATCTGGTTCAGTTCGGGGTTCGTGAATTACCCTTCTAATACAAGTGGCTTCTCTGGAACTCAAATTCAAGACTCACAGAGATCTAGGGGGCCTTACATAATTAGATAACTATATGTTAATTTTTTTTTTTGAACAAACAACTCTATGTTAATTAGAAAGGCCCATTTCTGAATAATGCATCTTTTTGCCAATGAATAATGTTTTTTTTTTCCTTTTTGGATGATGAATGAATAATCACTTCCATGCTCATATGGCCCAATTATTGTATACCCACTTGCCCAGCCTTGAGCCTCAGGAATGCAACATATCCCCACAAATTAATAAAGATTCGGCCCAACTAACTTCTTACTATATTACTTCTTCCAATTCTTTTTATAATATCGGTCCTTGATATAAGATCCACTTACCCAATTTGATTAGATTTAAAAACTTTTTTATGTTAGTTAATATGATACATTTTTTTTAAAATACTATAATCATCTTCTTTAATTCCATCAATCTTTCTCTTATCAAATATTATTATAAAAGTATCAATAGAGGTAAATTAAAAAAAGATTTGTAAATATATTACTTCTTTCAATTCTTTATATAAGCCCATATTTCCTTGCCAGCTATATAAGACCATATTACTATCATATTAAAATGTTTCACTGAAATCAATAGGTACCTTAAATTTCATAAACTATCTTAAAACATAATAATTTTTTCACTGAATCTTTATTTACTACACATTTTATCCAAGAGTATAAAGTTAACACAATAATAAATGAATGGTGAAAATGTACATTTATGTGAAAAATTTAATAATATGACTTATAAATATAGAAAAAAAATATTTTTTGCTTTAAAAATATGCTAATAAGAAGAGTAGTTAGTTTCCTAAAAATAAGAAGTTTAGTTAATGTTAATTAAATATTAAATTCTTTTACAACCTGACAAAATTACCCTTTAATTGGTATAATTCAATAGAAAGTGAAGATTGAGAAACCATTAGAAAGAGATAAGGACATGTTTTAAAAATTACGTATAAATGTTTCATTAGCTTTGGTAAAGATTCTTGTGTTAAAGATCAATGCATGTGTTTAGTCCAAAAATAACAACAACAACAACAACAATAATAATAATAATAAAGATCAATGCATGTGATCTTTATAAATAATACTAGAGAGAGTATCTTGGTATCACTCAATCCTGAACCTTCACACAGTAATCAATTTCTTATTTCTACACGACAAGACGTACTAGAGACCATAAATCAAGTACAAAATACGCACTCTCAACCCTCTCACCTCGAAAGATCGGGAGGTGCAATCAAAGACACGAAAGTTTCCTCAAAAATTGTACTAACTTACCTAACACAGCATAATCCAATATAAAGAAGCTTAGATCCAACTGCACAAATAGATCTGTGAATTTATAAAATTTACTTGTTCGAGGATCGTAGCTCTTCCTTTCTGTGTAATCTATATAATAATCTATGCGTATCTAAATACCTATTGTCTTGTTGAGTAGCCAAAGGCAAAGAGCCAATTGAATGCCAAAAATCGAGTGCAGCCAAGTTCTGTCAAGCATGAACCCGTACACTGTGATTCCTGCTCTGTTGTTCTCCATGTATGTCACTGCATCCGAACCAAAATAGCTCACAACTTAATTCCATTAATAATTTTATATCACCTAACTTTGATTTATTACAAAAACTATGACTTAATTATATAATTTAGACACATAAATATAGCACCTCCTCCTTATCCTAACTAATTAAACTGCCCAAGTTTTACTCAAGGAGAAGTGGATCAAACCACTTTTAAGTATCAGTTCAGTTTAATTACTTGTTCTTTCATAAACTAAATATATCTAAGAATCGCAGTAAACAAAAACAAACATGAATCATCATTATTCGACAGTAAATTCCAGCATACCTAGAGCTTGCCTCTTGTGGAAAGATATGGTGTGGGTGTAAATTGGGACCATTTTGGTGTTATCCAACTCATCCTCTTCATCTCCCAGCTCATCTTCATCTGATGATCCCAAAAGAGCATTGGAAGCTATAACTTGAGTTGAAGCTGCCTCTTCCGGCACACGTGGCGTTTCACCTTCATTGTCAAATGAATTTATGGTTGCGCATATGTGCCATTTTGCAGCTAGCCCAGTGATGGATTGTGCTTTATGTGTGATCTTGGTAGCACTTCTTAACAGTATGTATAGCCCACTCACTAGAGTTATGGAGACTAACTGCATCATAGTCATAACTAAAAAGTGCTTAACAAATTATAATGTTAGGAGCAAATATCGCTACGCTAACCCTAACTGAAGCCCCATCTCAAGTATACTTTGATGAAAGCTAAATTAAGAGAATGAGAGAGAAATTCTGAGCATGTTGATTATAAGAGTTTTAACCTAATGGGAAAGATGTTATGAACACAAATCTAAAGGGAGAGACCAATCCCAGAAGACCATCTTGTGGGCAGACATGGGTGCCAACCTCCCCAAAGGCTCTACACCAAGCATCAAGACCCAACATCCTTGGCGTCTCCAGGCACTTTACTCACAGTTTTGCTAGTCAGGCCTGGTGTGGGTAGAGCTCTTTCCGAGGTCACCAGGTGCTCTCATCTAAAGATTAGTTTATTGGAAGAAAAAATCTCTTAAATTTATAAACCATGCTTCATTTGTAAAGGTCTCTGATGTGAGGTTCATAACAAAAAGTAATGTCATATATGAAAGTTCACAGAAGATTATCATACCGCAAGCTCACCAGCCCTGAGGATGTCAACATCAGCACCAGTTTTTGTGGTGATGACCAGAAAAATGAGCTGGCTTGCAGTGACCAAAAGCAGAGAAGCCAAAATGAAGAATCGGAAACGATGGCTAATGATGCGCAGGTTCCTTCTATGTTTCAGGTGCTCTACCAAGATAGATACAACTTCAGTTTCTTTCTGGAAAACTCGAGCAAATTCTTCCAGTTTGAGTATCTGGAGGCAACAAGTGAGCCGAAAGAAGACGCAGACCAAGAAGAAAATGGAGGTCCGATAAATCCAAGAGAACAGCTCAAGAGCACACAATACGATGGCGCTCAAGTATTTGTTACCGTAATATGGCAACTGAGATGCTCCTGAGGCAAACCACCATATCTTGTAGGCACATTCCGCTAAGAAACAGGGAAGCCCCCAAAGCAATATTAACTTCATGGTTCTCTGCAAAATAGATTTTGAGGTTAAGCATTCTTTTTATATATAAAAAAACTCATAATACCACACTAAATGTTGAAATGTAGACATATGAACATGTTAAATTTTTGGATAAATGAAATTATATGCATCCAATTTGAATTTTTTTTATTTATTTAAAAAATCCATTTTAAGGGAATATAAAATTAAGGAGGATGTAAAAAAGTTTATGAACTTTGGGTAAAATTAGGAATAAAATTTATGAAGAGAAACCTTTGTGTATTAATCCTCACTTCCCGTATATTTTACTATACACTGATTAAAAAAAACTTTAAATTTCATTACCCATACCTTAAAATTCAATACTTTTTCAACTTTACCCCTATTCAATTATATACTCTACAAAAAATAATTATATGCATAATAATAAATGAATGATAAAATTACATATTGATATAAAAAAATAATAACATACCTTATAAATATAACTAACAAATATATTTTCTGTCTGTTTTATACATAGGATAGTTTTGACTTTTGACCTTTGAGTTTAAAAGTTTTCAATTATATTAATAGATATTAAGTACAATATAACCTAATGATTTTTTTCAATTAACATATACTGATTATTTATGTAAAATAAAAATACCAAAGAAATAGCTCTATACTTACCAATAATAACAAGAACCAAAAGAAAAAGAAAAGAAAACGAAAGAAAGAGCCCTATCAGGAGAATTTTGTAGGGAGTATTACATTCATATTCTAAATAAGAAAAAAAAATATCACATTGACAATTTTAAGGATATGAATTGATAAGTCTAAAAGTGTTAGTGACAACTTCATAAAATCAATTTTTTATTTTTTTTTTTATCTGAATATAATTTTTCTAATTTCTTATTTGGCTGTACCGAGTTGAAAAATACAACTTGACACACTCGGAGTTGGAGTCGTGGCCCCACATCGACCAAGTGTCGCTTTGGCCCAAAAAAGAGCAAGGGTAGCAAAGAATGGGTTTGTACTTTGTACTGTTACTTCATTAATCAAATTCAAAAGTTAATTCTTGATTCAAGATTAAAAAATTCCCCAAATTGCGCAGTGAATAATCCAGAGAGAACGAAGATTCGAAATTGCGATGAAGAATCCGAATTCATTGTCCTTCCCCTTTACATATTTCATAGCACAAGCAATCGAATCACATGTAATTGGTTCTGAACTTCAATCAAACACAAAGAAGGCACCGGGTAGAGAAACAAAATCAAACCTGAAGCTGTTCTGCGTATCCTTGTTGAGTCTTGTCACTCTCGGCGATTATTTTATCCAGAAACAGAAACTTCCTCATACCGTACTTGCGATCCCATTTAGAGAGGCAGAGGAAGGAGAGAGTGGCAAGCAGAGACAGAGAAATCTGAACAGGAATGTGGTAGGGGCGAGTATGATCGGAATCGCAATCGGAGCACAGAAGAAGGAAGTGCGATAGAAGAGGAATAACGAATGCGACGATGAAGAACACGGACCAGGAGAGAACTGCTCGGCAAAAATTAGATTGATCAACGTACACCCATCGGAGGTACGATCTGAATTTCCTCAATTCGGGTCCTTCGTGAGCGAAGAAATCTGAAGTTTGCTTGGTTTTAGGGAGAAAAACCCTAGTTTCATCTTCCATAGCCTGGGAAATCTGGGGAAATTTGTACTGATCAGGGCTTGGAAACCAGATGAACACATATAAAGCAGGAAATAGGGTTAAGAAGAGGTGGTGGTGGTGGTGGTGATGATTTATATAAATCTTCTATCGGGAAAGAGAGAGAGAGACTAATAAATCTTCTTTCTAGCTGTAAAATGTCCCAGCCCAAAAGAAAAAAAAAGAAAATTCATAAAAAAGATTGAAGTTCTTAACTCGTGTGGATTTGAGCTGGGGATGTGTGGTTATCACGATTTGATGAAGATCTAACAATAGTTTAATCTCTTTAATTATCGCTGTCTACTAGTTGTATCTCCATTGATCTCTATTCTTTAAAGGAAAATTTTTTAAAATGAAGCTGAGATAATTAAGCATCTTCATGCTTCAGTTTCAAGCATCATCTAATGGACTATTGATATATCAACGCTTGTCCTTCGTTCACTTGTACAAGGATCCATTGTTTTTTTTTTTTTTTCCTTATTTTGGACCAAGAGGGATAGATACATTGATGGGCAAGTGGTTGAAAAGCATGATATATTTAAATCAGTGAAATGCTTATTATATTACTAGTACATTTGTCGTAATTTTGTAATTAGGTGGCCCCAATCAACACTGCAAAATATTACTGATTTCATTGATAGTAATGTGGTCGATATTGATGTTTATTTTAACCTTTTCACATTTATAGATACAAAATTTATTTTTAAGATATTATCGCTGTTTTTAGGGTGCCAAAATCCCAAACAATTTAAAAAAAGACTAGCTACGAAGTGAATAAATGTCTGCCTTTGAGAGGGGGATAAAGAGAATTTGAAATTTAGGTTTGGATTAATTTTTTAAAAATAGTTTTTATGATTTATGAGATGAGCATGGGAAATGAATTTTATTTCGACTTACCGAAAAGAATTTTTGAAACCATGGTTTAAGCTTCACTTACTCAGATTAGACCCCAATCTTTTTGAGACTTGAGGTGTAAAAGATTTTTGCCTTTTCTAATTCATATTCTCCCCAAATTGCTCATTAGTTGTCCCCCTTAGCCTTGTTGGTACTCTTTCTAATCTTTTTTATAAATAATTTTCTTTTTTTTTTGGTCATTTTTATAAACAATTTTTTCTTTGTGTGTAAAAATTTAAACTATTTTTTTTTACCTTTATTAAATACACATCTTTATATTAATTATCTTTCACACACTACTAATTCTCTTTCGTTTACTCATTTATTGCATATTCTCTCTTATATTTTATATTCTTACTTTTTCATGTTTGTAGTTCATTCTCTTAATTATACTCTTTTTATAAATAAAGATATATTTAAAAAAAACATGACATTTTTAATACATTTATTGTTTTTAACTGATCTTAACCGTCAGGTCGTTTTACATAATAAGAATAAAATTTTCTTATAAAAAGAACTGGATGGAGTAATTCAACACACATTTTTTATATTCCAATACAAATGATTGCAATGAATATTTGAAGAAATTCAATATACATATTTTCTTTAATCTTATTTATAAGTAACTTTTTCTTTGATTGTGTAAAATGAACTAGTAGTTAAAAGTAACAAGTGTGTCAAAAATGCCATATTTTTTTTTCTATATATGCTCTTGTTTATAAAAACAAAGAGAGAATATATAAAATGTATAATAGATAGTAAAATATGTTTTCTCAATACTTTATTGACTTCATTCACCTAATGAGTTCTCTCCCTCTCTTGAATATAACTCTTGGTATGTGTGATAATTAATTATAAATAATATGTATTTAATAAAGGTAAAATAGAAAAAATGAGTTAACATTTTTAAACATAAAGTGAAAGTTGCTTATAAAAAAGACTATCCCATGAGAGAGAAAATTGCTTATAAATAAAATAAGAGGGAGTATTTTTTAAATAACTACTTCTTTTTATTTTTTTTATAAGTAATTTTTTTAATTGCGTAAAATGAACTAATCCTTTCCATCGGGTTGAGACTAATCCAGATTAAATTAGGTAGAACCATAAGAAGGGCATAACTTTACTACTGATTATTTAACACTGCTTTATTTACATAGCTCAAACTAATATAACTTTGAGACATCTAGTTAAGCTGATAGCCATTGAATAAAGTGGGTGGTGATTATATAACTCCTTTAAATGAATAAAGAAAAAGTGAGGGGAAAGAACAGGAGCCGAAGAAATCGGCTGGGTTGAAGGGGCATGACTCACGGAAGACGACGGTGTGGTGAGGGCAACTTGGCCTTCCCATTCTTGACATCCATACCTGCCATATTTATAGTCACTGTTTCGAAATATAGTGAAAAAATAAATTTTTTTAAAGTGGTTTTTATAAAAATTAAATAGAAAAAAAGTCATATTGTTAATGTGATTTGTGTTTGGATTGTCAGTAGAAGAAGTGGTTTTTTTTTCTAAACCCAGTGAAAAAATGTCAGAAGCTATTTCAATGAGCTTCTAAAAAATATAGCTTTTTTTCTAAAAACCCAGTAAAAGCTAATGTGTCCGCAAATGTCAAATGGATTTTTACCCTTCAAATAAACTTTTTTTCCTCCCCAATGAGATTCCAAACAAGCCCATAGTGTGTTTGAATTAGTTTTTAAATAATAGTTTTTACGATTTATAAAGTAAGTATGTTAAAAGAATTTTATCTTAATTTACATAAATCCTGATTTAAAGTAGTTCCAAACACACAGCTAAAGGTTTACGAGTCTTTTTGCCTCTTTCTTCCCTTCCCTTGTCAGCAAATATTACTCATAACATGTCATGTTTATTTTGCCTTCAACCTTTAATAATTTTGTTCCGTATCTCCTCACTCTCACCTAATTGACTACTCTTGGGGTTGTTCAACGGTCCATTTATGATTATAAAAAAAAAAAAAGCCTTTACTCTTAGATCAAAGGAATAAAAAACCGGACCGATCAATGAACCGGTCACAGCACTGGTTTAAGGGTTAATGGTTCAACTGGGGTCGGACCGGTGGTCGAACCGGTGGTCAAACCGGTTATATTAAAATATTATAATTTATTAGTGGTAATATATATATTAATATATTTTTAAATTTCCATAGATTAAAATAAAGATCTTTAGGTAAAAAATGCTTAAAATATATTAGTATTAGTTATGATGCCTATATTTATATAATGACATCTCATTTCCTATAATTAATTAATTATTATATCCTCTCAAAATCATTTTTTTAGATTTATTCTTTTTTTACTTACTTTTCTCTTCATCTTGGTCTTCAAACTTTTATTTTTCCCTAAAAAATAATGCCCAATAGTAAATAGAAGAATAAAAAAATGTATTTTATTAAAAAAAAAAAAGCAAACCGGTCGAACCACCGGTTTTACCGGTTCGAACCGGTTCACCGGTTTTTACCATGAACCGGACCGGATCACCGGCCGGTCCAGTCCGGGTTTTTTTTTTTTCAATGCTTAGATCCCACCTATTTGCTTAGTCCCACCGCTAACCAATCAATCACCTCATAATCTTCACAAGCATTTCTCTAATCTTTTTTGCGGAAAAATTAATACTCTTGGATCATTCCCAATTTTTATGATCACTCTTTGTATGTGTGTATTTAGGTGAGTTCGGTTTGTGAGTTTACTAAAATTGAAGCATATTTACAAACTCAACGATATCCGCTTCTAGTGTTTGACTACCCTCCAATAAGATTACTTTTTATAAAAAAAAAATAGGAAAATTTTTTAAAAAATATCTTTTAAATTTCAAAATTCCGTTGACAAAGTCGTTAATGAGATTAACAAGAATAGTAATACAATTAACAAATCATTTTATTGTTAAATCACCTATTTATGATTTTAAAATTTAAATAATATTTTTTTAAATTTTTCCAAAAAAAATACTTGGGCATATTTACAAACTCAAAAGCTTTCACATTTAATGTTTGACTATCCCCAAATAGGGTTATTTTTGGTAAAAGAATACTTGAGCTTTGTGCAAAAAATGAAAGAGAGAGAGAGAGCAAGCACTCTTTCTTCTATTGTTTCCCTTATCATTTATTTACTTTTACAGTCGAAAAAAAATGGGGCCAAGAAAACAATACAAAAAATGAATTTCTTAGTATAGATAATTTTAACCCATCTATAAATCAGTCTCTAAAATATGATAGAGTATAATCATGTTTTTATACTTTTGACCCGTTCAAAACTTTCTCCCCCAACCTCTCTATCATTTATAATTTTGTCCGTTGTCATGCACAACTCATGAAAAAAATAGTAATATCATCTTCCATGGAACCATCCACTCTACGTCCTCATCATCAGAACACCATTGAGGTATGGCGTCAAGTTCTCATAACAGAGTCGTGGAAGTTTGGGGTTTTTGGACTCGTTCTTGAAGGACCATTGTGCTTGCTTCATATACTCGTAGCCATTTTGAGTTCTAATTGGGTTAATAATATTCTATCCTTTAAGTTTATCCTTATTTAATTTTGGTCAAACAAGTTTTAAATAAGAGTTTTTGATTTTGTAAGTTTCATTTTATTTAAAACATTAATATATGTAGTTAAATAAAAACTCAGATAATTTTACTTCTTGAGAACCAAAATTTATGATTTAAATCTTAAAGAACTAAAATTAAAATGAGGATAAATTTAAACAACTAAAAATTATATTAACCGTTTATTTTTTAATTCCTTTAGCAGCTCAAACATAAAGCTTCGACTGCTCTGTTTCTGTCTCGACCATAGGCACTATATCCTCTGTTGCGTCACATTTCTGTGCTGTGTTCATTTGATCATAAAATGTAGATAAAGTTTTTATATTTGTTAATTTTTTCTTAACTTATTTCTATTAATACTCTTTCAATAATAATGAAGGAAGTAGAGAATAAGAGAATTAATAAAGGTAACTAGAGTGTTTTAAAAAATATATGTCATATTAACTAATTTAATTAATTTTTTTAATATAATCAAATTAAGTAAATATATTAAGGATTGGAAGAGTAATATGTATCCACTGAAACGACAAGTAGCGAGGGTCGTTTTGTCCCCGGTGAGAGTTCAAGTTTCGGACGATTCCGTATTTGCGGGCCCATTGGTTTGGAGAAGTTGTTGTCTTGCACTCTTGCTGGCTATTTATTAGCCGAAAGAATATGCGTCTTCTCTGGCCGCCTATGAGCCAAACTCGCAAAACGACACCCTGCTTCATCGTTGAGAAATCAACGTGACTTCACATGGCTCAGTGTGAGACGCTTTTTCAATTCGAGCAATCGACTCCTAACCTCTGATTCATTCAGCTCGCTTTCCTTACTGCTTAGGAAAGTGAAGAATGGCAACGAGTTTCTCTTCCACCGTCTTTGCACCCTCAATTTCGTCTTCCTCAGCTGCCAAAGCAAGGAGTTTCAAGAATTTAGCTCCCGGCTACTTGCCGACCAATTTTGTTCACTACAATCCCCTTTCAACTCGCCCATCGGTTCCTAGGTTTGTGGGGTTCATCTTTCTTTTTGCGCGTTTTCAATTTCCATAGTTTGCTCCTTTTGATTGTTCACTCATATGTGGGGTGGGTAGGAAATGAAGATAAAAATATGGCATGAATATGATGTTCGGATTTAAGTTATTCTGAATATTAAAAATGCTCTCGAATTTTACTTTTAGCGGAACTTGATCAATTGTTGCGAAGTGAGAAAGCTTCCTTTTGGTATATTAATACTCATTCTTTATTAGCTTTGCTAATTTGAGATTTTGAAAACTTCGGGCGTTGTATATTGTATTATATATAAAAAAAGATAAAGAGAAGGCGATAATAGAAGAGTAATTTGCGATTTCTTTGCTTGTGAATATGAAGGGGACATTGCCGTTTGTTGTTGTTATATTCCTTCTTTGTTTTGTGTACATTTTAAGGGACTTAATCTCTACTGGTGCATTTCTAGGGTCAGAGCAACTCTTCTACAAGATAATGAGGATAAAGTAACTGTAGAAGAGTCTGTCCCGTCCAAGATTTTTTCCAGTGATACCAATAAGGGAAGTAGTGGGGAGTCAAGTTCGAGTTCGTCCTCTAATACATTGGAGAAATGGGTTATCAAGCTCGAACAATCTACTAACATATTTCTCACGGTAACAATTTATTTGTCACTATCTTAGCATGGAAACTTGAATTCAATCTGTGAATCAGAACATGTGAACAACTTTGGCTCATTGTTATGTAATTTATATATATATATTTTTTTATATTTTTCATCTTTTCCAATCACATGTTCACGGGGGATAATGGATTAGTGATAGTATATTTAGCACTAGGCCCGTCTCTTGATTCTGATCACTAAACAAATGAAAACTAGTTGTCTGTTGCTCAGACTTGAGTCATTTATGAGTGAAATAGGGAATGACAGATCATCTTTTTTCGTCTTCTGTTTATTTAGCAATCTTGAAGTCTTGTTCTATTACTGTCTCAGCAGAACCCATTGGAAATTGTTGATATTTCCAAGCTAATAACTTGCATGCACAAATTATTTACTATTCATAAAAGGATTGATTGTACTTTACATAGATACTAGTATGCTTTCATGCTGATGGATGATAAAAGCATACTTTGCAGATGAAGATTCATAATACTGTCTAATTTTTGTCAGTAGTTCACTTGTGCTCTCTAGATGTCAGATTAAACTGGTGGTTAACATTATCTTTGACCTATACTGCTTTAGTGAATGCTTATCCAGAAGAAGCTGAATTTTATACTTCTACTTATTTCAACATCCACTAAAATTTTCAGGATTCTGTAATAAAGATACTTGACGCTTTCTATCACGATAGACACTATGCAAGATTTTTTGTGCTTGAAACTATTGCAAGAGTTCCTTACTTTGGTAAGTGCTATTTATTTATTTATTTTACACTAGTCGTGGAAAGTTGGGACTTTGGAATCTTGATCTCTGAGCAAGGATGCTTAATCCTTGCTCTTACATTTATGTGTTACTATATGATCATTATTTTAATTTTAATAATTAATATAATAAAGAACTGGACTTTTGTAAATTTTTGTTGTTGTTTGTTTCTAAATTCTCTGATAAACACATGACAACATTTTTCAGTTTTATTTATTTATTTTTTTTGAAAGACCTAGTTATGAAAAGAAATTCCGTTGGTATGCTTTTATTGGAGAATTTGATGGCTCATAGCTCAAAAAAGCACGAAAGTTTTGTCCTGTAAAATCACATAAGTGGATGTGTATCTCAGCTTCCAGCTTTTCTTTTAAAATACATCCTTATGTTGGGATCTGATCTAATTTAGTGAAAAATACTACATGGAAGTTCTTATGGACTCTACATCTTAGTCAAACCACTGTTGTTGTGATATATAAACGTAATAAAAAGTTAAAAGTTAGTTTGTTAGGGAATATAGCCGTTGGTTTGTTAGTTTAGGTGTGGCTTGGTCATTAATTCACTTTAGCCTATAAATAAGGACCTAATCCCTATTGTAATCAGATTTGTGATATGGGTAGATAATGTATATTTCGTGTTTCGTCAGTTTCTCTCATTTTCTTTTGATTTCTCTTTGTCTTCTTCTTCTTTAACCCTCTATTTCTGGTTCCTTCCCTCTCTTTTTCTCTTTATGTATGACAGCCTTTATATCTGTTCTCCACTTGTATGAGAGTTTTGGCTGGTGGAGGCGAGCTGACTATTTGAAAGTGCATTTTGCTGAGAGCTGGAATGAAATGCATCATTTGCTCATCATGGAAGTAAGTTCTTCCAAAAATTTTTATCACCTGAGGAAAACTCAAATCATATTGCTTTTGCTATGCTATTTGATGAAAGTCCCCATACTTGTTGATCCTTGTACCCTCCTTATTCAAGGAGGCTTAGTGCTTGGAATTTTGTAGGAATTGTATTAAAATGCTCAGTTCTAGTAAAATGGAGTCAAACAGTATGTGTCCCTTGAAAAAACAAAAAGAAAAAAACTAATTTGAGCACTATATAGTGCTGAATCGTTTTGAAGATTTATTTCTTGTAAACTTATGAACAAGGGAAGGGAGCCCGTTGAAGTATATTTGTTTGTTATTTGGGTTGGAATCTGGATCACTAAGGGGTATCCTTTGAGACGCTGTTGCTCCGCAGGACATATTGTTATGCCACATCTCCTAAAAATCAATATGACATTGTATTAGTAACATGCATCTTACAAGAAAACTGAGATTTACTTTTTAGGGACAAGTTGCAAGTTTATGTTATTTGCTAGCAAACATGCATTTAATATTATTTACAAAGTTTTTTTTTTTTTTTTTTTTGGATTTGAGAACTTAGATGCTTGTTCATCTGATTGCAGGAACTAGGGGGCAATTCATGGTGGTTTGACCGATTTCTTGCCCAACATATTGCGATAGTCTATTATTTTATGACAGTTCTTATGTATGCTATAAGCCCAAGAATGGCATGTAAGTAATAAATATTTGAATTTATCGCGATAGTTTATCATCAAGCAACGTTGCTGAACTTGATGGGGAACTGAAATACTGAACTAAATAATACCACTGTGCTGCTTAAAAAAAAAGACAGTATAAATTGACCCTGGTCACTGTAGCTAAATCATCAGAACACTAACTATATGTTTGACTATATGTGTGTTCTTAACAAGTTTGTACATGCCTGTTTGGCTGTTCAGCTGCTGATTTATGCGTTTGTTTTATAATTAGCGCAGATCACTTTTCTGAATGCGTAGAGAGTCATGCATTTGAAACATATGACAAATTTATTAAGGTCCAAGGAGGTATGATGGAGAAGTCTTTTCTTTTATGTTTTTTCGGCTTTCGTTGTTGTATTACTCTTTTGGTAATATTAGTTGTACCTTTTGGCAGTCAAGTGTTGGCTGGAATATTACTACAATATAGCTATCTTGCCTACAACAAATCAAATAGTATAATGATTCAATAACATGACATGATTTTATGTATTTGCAGAGGAATTAAAAAAAATGCCTGCACCTAAAGTGGCTGTTAATTATTACACAGGAGGCGACTTGTATTTATTTGGTAAGCTTCTCATTTTTATGACATCAGGTTGTCTAATGATGAGAAAACTAGATTTTTAACATTTTTCCTATCTCATTATGTCAGATGAATTTCAAACTTCCAGAGTCCCAAATTCTCGAAGGCCTAAGATAGGTATATTTTGAAACCTTGGCTGATATGCATTGATAAATTGATTGACGAATTTGATGTGTTTGATACAACCACTCAAAGATTATAACAAAACTTTGACCTTTCATTCACTGGCTTTAAGGTTGAGTTGAAGAGATCTTTGCTCGTACTTTATACGCTTTGCTTCTTCTTCTGGCTTATGCATTGAAATTAGAATATTGATCATGCACCTTTATAACTCTCCCCTTCAGAGAATCTGTACGATGTGTTTGTAAATATCAGAGATGATGAAGCTGAGCATTGCAAGACGATGAAGGCCTGTCAAACCCATGGGAACCTCAGGTCACCACATTCGCTTGTAGAAGATGATGCTTTTGAAGATGACTCAGTCTGTTCCCTTGAAATGACTGACTGTGAAGGGATTGTAGATTGTATAAAAAAGTCTGTTACATCTGAACCTTCCAAGCGGAAGTAAGGTATGGGACAATACAGCCATCAGAACACAAAGGAAAACAACAATGTAGAGGATTATTACCAGAATTACTAGATTGTTTAAAGCACACACGTTATACAGAAACACAGTCTGATGTATGTCTATTGTTAAAGAAAGGTTACCACACAGAAATTAGTTTCCTTTTTGTTGAGACAACATTAATGCGATAATAATGTCTTCAAGTATGTTTAATGTTTGTTCTTGAAATTGTGTTGGGATTTAATGTTGGTTGACCCGTATGTTGTTTAGAAAATATTATTGTCCTGCAAAAGGGGAAAAAGAATCCTACAGAGGTGAGAATTAAAAGTCAGAGTTCTCGACTAACGGCTATCCATTGTCAAGAGTGATATCATCAATGATCAATGACTCAGAATTATTATGCCTCATAAATTCTTAAAATATGATCAAACCTTATTTTTAAATTTCACCTTTCAACCAACCAACGGGATTGAGTTTAGTGAAAATGTTTAGTCCCTTATAACAAGATAAACTAAAGCTCGAATTTTTGTTGGAATAGGTGCCTACATTTAGTGTATGACATCGCCTCAAATAAGATTATCTTAAAAAAAAGATATTTGTGATTACAGAAAATTTTTTTTTACCTTTCACGTTGAATTTCTTAAACTTAGTAGCTCGTTTGGCCAAGCTTAATTGAATCGGGCTTATATAATAAGCTTGATTTACGTAAATCGATATAAATGTTTTTCACATATTTATCTCGTAGACTGTAAAAGCATCTCGTAGACTGTAAAAGTTACCTCGTAAACCGTAAAAACTATTTCGTATTCAGTGAATCATGATTTATAAGCACTTATGGAACTTCCATAAGCTAATTCAAACGAGCAAATATTATATTGTTTCTTATTTAACCAGCGACTCAACTGTACTTGGTTAGCAACTTAGCATGAGTGCATTCACTAAATTGAATCTATTAGTTTAGATTTGAGTTAGAATTGATTTATAAAATTGATTTTGCTTATAATTTAAAAAAATAAAATTGAAAAGTTAGTAATTTGGATTTTAATAGAATGCGTGGAAAAGAGATAGATTGGTTCTCTATCTTACCGCGGTAAGACTTCCAAAACGAATCGCAAGAGAATTGAGGTCCCTTGTACGATATTCTCATCGAATTTGAATAAAAGGTTATTTATATTTTAATGAGTATAATTTTGTTTTGTTTAAGAAAAAAGTATCTTTATATCAGGTAAAAAAAAGTATTTTTATATCTTTTTGAGCACCATGTATCTAAGGTAAAGAAGAAGAGCACTATGTATCCTCTCTTATAAATATAAATATTAAAAATAAATATACCTATGCATTTGTACGGGAAGATTATTCCAGTTACATTTTATATCACACAGATTTAAATAAACAAAGCTTTTAGGTTTTAAGGATAATCTAATTATCAAGATGAATAATCCATCTAATATTTAAACTAGGTGTAAAAATACCCATAAATTTTTTTCAAAAGTGCACCTAACACCATAAACTTTTTTTAGGTGCAAAAATGACCATAAACTTCTCAAAATGAAGCAAAAATGCCCATACCATTAGTTAATACAAACATCTGTGTTTGTGGGACCCATATTATTATTTTTTGAGGTGCAAAAATATCTATGAATTTTTCTCAAAAGTGTCTAATACCATAAATTTTTTTTAGGTATAAAATTACCCATGAACTTCTCAAAATGAGACCAAAATGCATATAGTACAAACTGTTGTTTTGTGGAACCCATATTATTTATTTTAATGATTATTTAAACTTTTAAAAAAACTCTCCACCCTCTCTCTCTTCCCTATCTTTCTTCTTCTGATTTTCCGTGAGACCCTCGCCACTTCGAGGATTCACTCTTCGTCGTTCTCAAACTCTCCACCAAGTGGCTTCTGGTGTGCATTCAATGAAAGCACCAATGTGATGATTACAAGCAAAATGAATAGCTCATATAAAAAGACTAGTCGATTCGGAGGAAGAGCCCTTTGAACTTATAAACTCTACTTTACTTGTAAGATTTCCCGATGTGAGACTCATAACACTATGCAACAATTTTTTTCATCTAAATTCAAATAATCAAACTCTTAAAGATGTTGGCAACATGTGACATGACATTGATGGGTGATTTGCGGTCAGTGACTTTCAGGCTTCTTTCTTTTGATATTCTATTAGCTTGACTAAATGAAGAAGTAAGGTATTCACTAGAAGAGCATGCCTAAGTTGGTAAAGAAGTGTGAGGTGAAAAGAGATGACCTAAGTAGGCTTAAGAGCGACAAAGAGTGAATTGTTGGAATGAAGAGCGGGGTGGAGAGTTTTTTTAAAAAATTAAATAATCATTAAAAAACAATAATGTGACTTGAACAAAATAGAAGTTTATACCAGTTAACGGTGTGTGTATTTTTGTCCCATTTTGAGAAGTTTATGGACACTTTTGCACCTAAAAAAGTTAAGTGTTGGATGTACTTTTAAAAAAAATTTATGAGTATTTTTACACAAAAAAAATAATGTTGGTCCCACAAAATAAATATTTGTATGTGAGCATTTTTACCTCATTTTAAGAAATTAATGACCGTTTTTGTAACTAAAAAAATTTTATGACATTAGGTACACTTTTAAAACAAGTTCATAAATAATTTTACACCTTATCCCTTCAACTAAGAGCTTGTTTGGAATAGCTTATAAATTATATTTCACAGAATACGAAGTAACTTTTACGGTCTACGAGGTATTTTTACGGTCTACGAAGTACTTTTATGATCGACGAGATAAATATGTGAAGGAGATTTATTTCGATTTACGTAAATCAGACTTATATAATAAAACGATTCAGAAAAGTGATCACAAACAAGTTCTAAACCAGAATGTAGCCCCCAACCCTAACCGCGTTGTTTTGGTCTATAAGTAGAGATTTTCAATCGCAGTTTCTTACCTATCAATTATTTACAAGTTGTCATCGAGTCAGCCAAAAAAACTTCAATTCAGTTGCTATCAAAGGGTCATCAATTCGGTGACAACTCAATCTACATCAACAAGCACTCTTTGCTTGTTACGTAATTTAGCTTCAGTTATCTTCTCCGGCATTGCCTAACGAGTTGTTCAACTCAATTCCCACACTACCACATTTTTGCCATTATCGCTGTCTTTTCAGTTACTGGCGCTTTTTCCGGTAATAATACTGTGATTAGATTTTTTTTGTTTGTGCAGAAATTATTTTCTGAATAATTTTAGGGCAGCTTCACAATTTTATTCAATGATTTTTTACGAATCAGAGATTAGGATGTTTGTTGTCAATAGATTCCGAGAATCACTTTCGATTTTTTGAAACGTCTTTTCAGATTGCTTCTTTTTTTTTTCCCTATTGTTCGAGATTTTGGCGCCAAAATCATGACGTTGGATATCTCCAACGGCGAGTTTTTGCGCATGGCCAAAGGGGCTCCGGAATCCTTCACCGTCTGTATTCTGCAGCCGCGGATATTCGTCGAGAACGGAGGCGGTAAGGAGACCGGCGGGGAAGAGATGTTAATGCCTCCCCTGAACTTCGGGATGGTCGATTCTGGCATTTTTAGGTCTGGCTTTCCTGACTCCGCCAGTTTCGGTTTCTTGAAAACCCTTCGCCTACGCTCCATTATGTGAGTTCAAGTTATATATTATTCGTTAGTTTCGTAAATGAATCTGGTGTGCCCTTAACTATTCGTGTAGCACGCGGGTGTCTAAATTTCTAACATTGTCGGGATTTTTGCTTTGTGCAGATGTTTGTTCCCTGATGAGTATCCAGAAGCCAATTTAGAGTTCTTGAAGGCTAATGGAATAAGGCTTTATCAATTTGGAATCGATGGCTCTAAGGTTTGTATTTTTCTCTTTCCTTTAACACCCTATCTAGTCTGAAGTACTGTTCTACAGTTGGATTATCTTCTCTGCCTTTTTATTCTTTTGTTGCTTTCTTGTTGTTTTGCTATTAACAGTTTAACACGATTTAGTTTTAGGCGCAATGGGCTGCCATTATGAAAGTACTAATTTTATAGCTTAGATACAATTTTGATTTCCTTGGAATCTAGGTCTCTCGCCCTAGACTATATTTGCCACATTTGACTTGAGGTTCCCCTAGCTTGCACAAACTATTGCTACTAATGGTCATTGGTTCTGCAAGCTGATTAATTGTCTTTGAATAGATTTTCCTTGTGTCCTTGTTTGAAGGAAGTTTCTGGAAAAGCACTAGCATCCATGGTTCCTTGATTTGATGAAGGACGATAAAGGTGTTGAAATTGTTCTGAGAAGATGCAGAGGGTTGGAGAGAATGACTTGTGTACAAGTTATTTGTTATTTATTGTTTTTTTTGGGTCTAATACTAGATTTAAAACATGTATTTTGGTGTTTCTTTTCTTACTCTAGAAGAAGCTGATCATCCATATTTACCTTCTTATCTAGCCAATCACTTGATATTCTCATGTTTAGTTCTCACTCTTGCTTGTCCTGTTTTTCCTAAACCTTCTGATTTAAGTTGTGGCAGCATTCCCTTTTTCCATAAAGAATATTATCTCTCTGTTAGTGTAGCCAACTGAATCTTTTCATGTATTCATGACGATTCTTGATAAAACTCTCTGCTCTGTGTTTTCTATTTAGCTTTTCAGACTAGAGTCTTGTTGTGCTTGCAATTTTCTTATTAGGTTTATGTTTAAGACAAATTAGCTAATTTCTTGATCTATACCTATTAGCAATATCATTTATATTTGACATAGGATCCACCTCATGCATAAAAACTAATTTAGTTGGAACTTCAAAGAGAATCCAGGTCCTGCTGGACTATTGGCTTGATTGATGTGCAGAGCTATTTTCAAGTAATCCAGAAAAACTTTGGGGGATTAAAATGTTTAAAAAGCAGCTAACCTTGATTTTGAGAATCATGTTATTCAAACTGCTTCAACTGGTCTTCATAGGAGGCTAGTTATTATTGGCACTCTTAGAAGTGCTCCTCCAAGGCCCGTTACAGGTTTCCTGGTTCAATGCAGATTTTATTTTTCTTATCTGAAAGCAAATTCTGGGCCAGAAATTATGAAGTTTGGCCTCCTAAGTGATTATTGCACTTGCTATTTTGCAATCTACAATGAAATTTTTCTATAATGTTGATGTATGACAACACTCCTATGAGCAGGTTCCCTCGACAAATGTTGCAGAAGATACAATTTGCGAGGCACTGAAAGTTATCCTAGGTATCACAAATACTTGAACTTGAGTACAATGCACAAATTATATAGCAAATGTTGTTCAGGGATTTATTAACCTGAATCATGACTTTTTCTCCTTGCACCAGATGTTGGGAATCATCCATTGCTTATTCATTGTAAAAGAGGGAAGGTATTCACTGTTTCGTTGTTATTTGTTTATGCTGGTATTGGGTTTATTGATATATACTCCCACCCGTCCTTAATATAAGACATATTTGGGGAGTTGATTTTAGTCTTAAATATATAACATAGTTTTTATATTTGTCGATCTTTTCCTAATTTACCCCTATTGATGCTCCCTCAATAATAATCAAGAATAGGGAATGAAGGAATTAACAAAGAGGGCTAAGATGTTTTAGAAAATATATGTGATATCAACTAATTTAACCAACTTCTTTAATCTAATTAAATTAGGTAAATATGTCTTATATTAAGAATATGAAGAGTATATATATGTATATGTATATAACCTTTTGCTCTTGTTTTGCAAGCAGCATCGTACTGGTTGTCTTGTGGGGTGCTTAAGAAGATTGCAAAGATGGTGTTTATCATCCATTCTTGATGAGTATCAGAGTTTTGCAGCTGCAAAAGCCAGAGTCTCAGATCAGAGTTTTATTGCAATGTTTGATATTTCTGGTTTTAAACCACAGCCAGTGTCATTTTCATTCTCACTAACGTACAGTAGTATTGACAAAGTCCAGGAAGCTGTTCCATCCCCTGAGCATCACTAAGGAATGAACATAGAATCTCAAGCTAATTACTCTAACTCAAATAGGAAAAAAGCCCCTTTTTTCCTGTATTGTCTCTCTCTAGGTTAAATAGGAAAATTCAAAAGCCCTCGCCCTGTGTCCTCCTCCGTGGGTTAACACTTAACACTCCACCAATGTAATATATTTTATCATTTTACATTGAGTAGATTTGATGGTTTTATACTAATTTTTATTCTGAATCAAACATTTTTGTGATCAATTGATCCTTTTCTGATAAAGATAACTTATTCTAGTTAAACTGTAATTACTGACCATTCTATGCCCTACAGTTTAATTGACTAACAATTCAAGAATAAAAATTTTCCGTACTCTCAACAAAGTTTTGGCCCACGGGAAAAGGATAGAATAAACTTACAACGATGCGACGCACTTTGAACTATTCATGTTTCAATATTTCATGGTACTTTCAAATCTTTAATATATAAAAGTAGGACAAGAACATACCCCCAAGTGCCAGCCTGACTATGCAGCATTTGAGGCAATTTCGCACATTTAAACTCAAATATTGAAAATGCTAATAACTTTCCCTACCACTCACATGATTCAAGCTTAAACACATCTTACGTAATTAAAATAGTAATATTTCGCATAATTTAGTGTTGTTCTTAATCATCTTGAGTAATGTGGTTGATATTTAATTTAATATTAGTGTATTGTTTTATTTAATTATTCCCTTAAAAAATCACTTAGACAACAATAAAAATTAACCCTTTTGAATCTAAGCTTAGAAAGGGAAAATCTTGATAAAAAAATTTAATTATTTTTTACAATACTACAAATTTAAATTTGTCAAATCACCAGCTGAGGCTCGATTGCTTGAATGAGTGCTCCTTCCTCCATCTCCAATGTCATCTCGCCTCCCTTTTACTACATTGTCCCTAAACTTCAGCGCGGCGGGTTCTTCATTTATATAAAGTTCAGGGTTCTTCATTTACATAAAGTTCAATTAGTACAAAAATATCATGAACTTTTATTTTTATTTAAAATGTCTTTAGCACCATATACATTTGAAACTATAAAAATACTTATTAATTTTGATAATGGGAGCAAACATTCCTGATGTCCATTACTTCTTTCAAGGGTTGATGTCCTGGTGTACTTGCAATATAAAACTATAAAAGTTCAAAAATGCCCTTGAATAAAAAAAACCCCTCTCCCTCAATCTCAACCTGTCACCTGTACACAGGAGAGCTTAAGCTTCATCTTCCTTTGCAACTACAAGATAGCAGAAAAACAAAAGCCTTTTCTCCCAAAAGCAATTATCAAGCCATATTTATTTTCTGCAGCTTAGAATTCGTGGATATGATAATCAAGTTTATTATACTAAATTGTATTTTAACGAGAAACGGATGCAAATTCTTACATGAATGGCTGAACCCGTGGAATCTTTTGACCATCTTACATGAATGGCTATAATTTTTGTTCACATCGTCGTCACTAATAGTGGAATCAGCCTAGTAATAGCCAAGGCTCAAACTTATCTACCTTTATTTTGTACTACCGCATACATTTTAGTTTTTCCGAATTTGCATCCGTTTCTCATGTAAAACAATTACACCTGAAGGTATCTGACAGGCAAACATCAAGAATTCACATCCAGAGGCAAATATGTTAGCAGGCGTAAGCACCAATCAGCACTAGTAATAAATTTTTCACCCAGATAATTAAATTAAAATTAATTTTTTGTGTGGTTTGGATGCATTTATTTGATTTATTTCCTTAATTTAACCTTCCTACATGTAATAAAATGTGTTCGATAACATTGAAACCCCCCCCCCGGAAATTTTCTGGTGAAAAAAAACCCACACAGAAGAGAATCTAAATGGCATCCACAGACTATTCAGCTAATTGTAGTTCTGATTCGCACAACTTCTTTTGGCAACCAAAAAATATAGAATAGAAAGAAAATAGAAAATGACCATAAAAGAAAATACCCACTGCAACTTCAATTCAAAGAAAATAGAAAGAAAGAATTAGAAGGATCGAGTTTGTTGCGCAATGTAGACGAGGAACAATCGATTCGCCAATCTTTAATCCATATGACGACCGAAACGATGACTCGCCAATTATCACTTTGCCTCTCTGTTCGTTCATGGCAGAGACACTCGTTATAGTCTCCCCATCATCACTTGTCGACTACAGAGGCCTTTCAATCACACTTGCAAAAGGGAAAAAAACAACATCTGAAAACCCTAATCGCCTTTGGCATCGAGACATGGTGGCTTTGGGCGAGTTTCATAGGGCAATTTATAGAGCATTTTCTTCGTCTACCCTAATGCTGTATTTACGAAAATAGCCTTTAATCTTTGATTGTGATTCATCATTTATCCGCCACGCGTCAGGTACAGATGGCAGGCGAATGCTTGATGGCTGCGATGCAGGTCAAGATCAGGAGGTGTTGACCTTCTTCAGATCATACGGTTGAGAATGAAAATTGAGGCAGGCGTGATGGCTGAATCTACAACTATTATCGGAAAAACCAAACTGATTCTTCCCTCTAGGGTTTCAAACTTTTAACTAAAACCCAGCACTCTATCTCCTTCTAGGGTTTTCTTCTGGTTATCAACTGGGAAATCGCAGGGGATTATCTCTTCTTGCAGGAAAGAAATAAAGAAGCTTTCAGTTTTTTAATAACTTGTAAGTACATCTTCTTCCTTGTCTCTCTTTGGTGTCGGCTTGTTGGATGGAATCCTAAAATTCTGAAAGGTCGCGTGCTTACCAGTTCAGGACTTCAATTTTTGTTTGATTAAGTATTTATTTGAATAGTTGATTGGGGCTCTGCCATTGTCTCTGCTTGAGTGGGCAGAAGAGGGATAGGATTATATGGGGAAATCCGGGGGTAGAAAAAAGAAGGGTGGTTCGAATCAAGTTGTTGCTGATACTTCAGCTGCAAGTGCTAATGGTGGTGTGGATGTAGACTCTTCAATCTTTTTGAAAAGAGCCCTTGAGCTTAAGGAAGAAGGGAATAAGAAGTTCCAAAACAAGGATTATGCTGGTGCTCTTGAGCAATATGAGAATGCTCTTCGACTAACCCCTAAGAACCACCCTGAGAGAGCGGTCTTTCACAGCAACAGAGCAGCGTGCTTGATGCAAATGAAGCCCATAGATTATGAAACTGTGATTGCTGAATGCACCATGGCATTGCTGGTCCAGCCCCAATATGTCCGGGCACTTCTTCGGAGGGCTCGGTCACTTGAGGCTATAGGGAAGTATGAAATGGCCATGCAGGATGTTCAAGGCTTACTGGCAGCCGACCCTAATCATCGGGATGCTCTGGAGATTGCCCAGAGACTGAGGACAGCACTTGGTCCTCGCCAGGAAGCCCAGCAGGATCTTCAGAGTCGGCCCTCCCCTGCTGCGCTTGGTGCCTCTGCAGTCCGTGGTGCCCCTATTGCTGGTCTAGGGCCATGCTTACCAGCCAGGCCAGTATCGAAGAAAGCTGCAAACTCAGCTGGTGGATCAGTTGCTCCTGCTAACAGTAAGCCAGAGAAGTCTCAACCAACTCTAGTTACTGAAAATGGTCCCGAGACCAAGTCACAAATGCCAAAAGTTTCGTTGAAGCCTTCAAATGCTTCAGCAAGATCATTGAACGCAAGAAAAGAAAACCACAATAAACTGTCATCGCATTCGTCATTTATACATGGACAGCATTTAGAATTTGCAATTCGGTGGAGGCCATTGAAACTTGTTTATGATCATGACATTAGGCTTGCCCAAATGCCAGTGAATTGCAATTTTAGAACTCTAAGGGATGTGGTGAGTAAAAGATTTCCTTCATCAAAGTCAGTTCTGATCAAGTATAAGGATAGCGATGGTGATTTGGTGACAATAACTTCTACTGATGAACTTAGACTGGCAGAATCTGGTGCTGATAGCCATCTTATAAAAGAGCCTGATGCAGATAAGAGTGATTCGGTTGGCACGTTGAGGCTTCATATTGTTGAAGTTAGTCCTGAGCAGGAGCCTCCTTTACCAGAAGAAGAGGAAGTAAAACCTGTTGAGAGTGAAGGCATCAAGGGAGATGAGACTGGGTCACATACTTCCCAAAGTGAATCTGTCCTAGAGGCTTCGGAGACTGAGGCTGATAAGATGGGGAAAGAAGCTCCCAAGGAGAAACCAGCGGCTACAGAAGATGCTGAATGCAAGGAAGTGGAGATGGATGATTGGTTGTTTGAGTTTGCTCAGCTCTTCCGCTCTCATGTGGGTATTGATCCAGATGCTCATATTGACTTGCATGAGCTTGGGATGGAGCTTTGTTCAGAGGCACTTGAGGAAACGGTAACTAGTGAGGAGGCTCAAGATCTATTTGACAAGGCTGCTTCAAAGTTCCAGGAGGTAGCTGCTTTGGCATTCTTCAACTGGGGAAACATTCACATGTGTGCAGCTAGAAAACGAATTCCCTTAGACGAGTCAGGTGAGAAGGAAAAAGTGGCAGAACAGCTTCAGGTGGCTTATGACTGGGTCAAAGAAAAATATTCGTTGGCAAGAAAGAAGTATGAGGAAGCCCTTTTAATAAAACCCGACTTCTATGAGGGATTGCTAGCCCTGGGGCAGCAACAATTTGAAATGGCCAAACTTAACTGGTCATTTGTACTTGCTAAGAAGATGGATTTATCAGCCTGGGATTCTTCAGAGACACTTCAACTTTTTAACAGTGCAGAAGAGAAGATGAAAGCTGCGACTGAGATGTGGGAAAAGCTGGAGGAACAGAGGGCAAATGAACTAAAAGATCCTAGTGCAAGCAAGAAAGAGGAACTAATGAGAAGAAGGAAAAAACAGGGAGGTGCTACTGAAGGTGAGACCTCCGCGGTTGGTGGCCATGGTGAAATATCTGCAGAAGAAGCTGCAGAGCAAGCAGCTGTGATGAGATCACAGATTCACCTCTTCTGGGGGAATATGCTATTTGAAAGATCCCAAGTTGAATGCAAATTAGGGATGGGTGGTTGGAAGAACAACCTGGATACAGCCGTGGAGCGTTTTAAACTTGCAGGAGCTTCTGAGGCTGACATTTCCTTGGTTCTGAAGAATCATTGCTCTAATGGGGATGCAAAGGAAGGAGATGAGAAAAAGATCCAGAACCCCCAACAACCCAGCAAGACTGATGAAACTGATAAGACCAGTGAGTGAGACCAGCCATGTATGAGGTATACGAGATGGTTTTGATATATATCTTGTGTCTGCTCTTGGTGTCTGACAGTCTCCAATGAAGAAAAATCTCCTCCTGAACGTGAATGGCATTTAGAATTCTTTTTTGAATTGGAAATTTTGGTTGCTTAAATTAAACTAGATAGCTCTGATTTTTTCCCCTTTTGTTTTGTTGTCTGCGGAAGTAATATGTAATCTGAAGACGATGATGATTTCTTGACATTATTTGCACTTGTAACGATTTTTCATTAATCAATATTACACCTTAAAGATCAAATTTTTCCCCCCTGCTTGGTTGAGAGCGATCTTCCAATTTGTTGATAATTATGCCTTATTGATCTTGATAGCATATGGTTTAATTTCCTCGTTCTTTGATCCTGCATGTGTTGCTGGGTTTATTATAGACATGTAATGAGGACTTGAGGTGATTGAATCCAACATTTGAACTAATGGTTTGAACTGAAGAATTGGCCGTGGCTTTGATTCGGTTGGTCTCAAAATTTAGTTAGACCCAAGATGGGTTAAAAATCATCTAGTCTAATCAACCATCAACAATTCTAAATTGGGGTTAGGTCTAGCGGGGTAACCTCAAAATGTGGTACTTACATTTCAGGCGTGACAGTGTTTCCAATATGATTGGGCTTTAATATGAAGATCCTTATGCCCACTAAAAAGAAAATCAACAACTATGGAAAGCTGATAAAAGCCAATCGGTTTGAAGAATTTTATTTAATTCATTTTCGAGGATTTATTATCATATATTATGATGTGGAGGGGGTGTTTTTACTTAATGTAAAATTTAAAATTTTATTAATAGTATACTATAAATCTATAATTCATTTCGATTGTGCCACAATATGCAGGGAAACTGCGGGCGCGTGCGTATTTATTTTGTTACCCAAACGAAATGGGTTAGGTGTAATAAAATCTGCCCATTAGAATTTTATTATATAAATTGATATTGTTATAATAGGCGTTTATTTTTGGGGAAATTAGTGAGTATAAGACCTATACGAGAAATATGTTTTGATGATCTCATTTAATATTTTTTTCTGGTATTACTCATATGCATTTCACAGTTTCTTTTTCTCTTTATTTCTCACATTTAATGCTTCATTAAAATTGAAATATTTTATGAAAAGTAACACATTTCAATATAATAACAATAAATTAGTAACTAACCCCTAATATTTATTCCCTCCTCCACTTACAACGTACAACTCCTTTATTTTAAAGAAGGGGTGATTAAATAATTTAATTTGATATGAAAATAAATTAAAATTTTAAGTCCACCATATTTAGTATTATGAATTACATTCTAGAAATCATAAAACATGAACCTTTTGATATTTTAAATGGGGAAATTTTTAAAAAAGTAATTTATATTCTAATTAATTAGTGATTTATAATAAAGACCATCTATATTTTTTATGAAGGAGCCTTGCATTAAAAAAATTTAAATAATTAAAAGTATACTTTATAGAACTAATGGACAAAAAGAATACATCATGTAAATTTAAAGAATTAAAAATATACTTTAATAACGTAAATTAAATGCATATACAAAATCCAATTCATAATTAATTTGCTTGATTTTCTCTCTATGTAGCCGCCATCGCATTCTAGATGTTCGGTGGTTTCCACAAGGATCATACAAATCTCAGCCGTTGGATCACGCCACTTTTTCTTCATACGTTTTTCATGCAAACCCTACCACCACCACATTCTTTGCTTTCCCCGTTGACTTGACTACTTCCTCCATTCAACTCTCCTCTATTTCCGCCTCCACGAATGTTGGACCCAAAAGTCTGATCTGTCCTCTCATACATTAAAATACCTTTTTTTTTAAAAAAAAAAGGCATATAAAAGTAAAATAAATAAATAAATATGAAAAATCCATGCTCATCAACACAAAACCACTTCCTCCATTTACATATTTTTTTAATTAACTAAGTATATACTAAAATAATTTGAGGTTATAAGCAGAATCAAACCCATAACCTCTCATTTATAAATGGACTCTCATGTCATCTCATGTCATTAAGTTATAAAGTTATTAGTTTGAGATTTAGAATATTTCTAATTCCCTTTCTCCCCACTTCTCATCTTCACTATTAAATAGAAATTGTGTGATTCATGTTTAATGTTTTATAAAATAACTTTCTAATTATTTTTTAGTGTAGTTTGAAATTGCTATGACTAAAATTTAGTAGGTTGAATTTATTTATTTATTTTATATTATATTAAATCTAAAAAATTTTCAGTCTCACTGTTGAGATGAAAAATAGCGGGGAAGGTGGGAGAAGTCAAGTCAGTCTTGTACACTCCTCTTTTCGTTATCATTCCAACTTTGCCCTTACTCTTCACTGTAGATCTGGAGGTTTCCTTCTACAGTTCTACCTTCCAGGAAAAGAATATCCCCAAAATATGCATCTTCCTTGGCACGTGTTTTTCTTCTCTTTTTATTATGTTGTTCTCTGTACGAATAACTCATAATTATTAATTTGAGAATATAGTATATAAATAAATGTTCCTGGGTCTCAACCTCCCCAGTTTCTTGGGCGACAAGTCCCTTTTCTTTATCATTTAATTTGTTCCCTTTTTCACTCAATCACATAATATTTAAAAAATAGATTTTGTTCAAGTGTGTACAAACGTAAGTATTTGTTAAACATTAAAATCATGGTTTTAAAAAAAAATTTATAAGTTAAGATAAAACTTTTCTTACAGACTTATTTTATAAATAGTAAAAATTATTTTTTAAAAACTAATTCAAACACATATATCCATTATTTTATCTTAGGATGTGTTTAGTTAGGAGTTTTTCTAGGTTAAATGAGGTAAATTAAAAAACTTTGTTTGTTTAGTTGGAAGAAGGATTTTTCCAAGTTATTTTGGCGCGGCAACCCCAACGCATACGCAGCTATATAAGAAAGTGTAAAGAAGCATTGTTCTGGATTCTCCGCATCAGGAAGACTAGCCAAGACCCAAAAGCACCAGAGGTAATGTTTCGTTTCTTTAACTACGAATTGATCAATAATGGGAATTGCCTGTGCGAGTTCATTGGAGATCTATGAAGTTTTTCTGCGTTTTGATCTTCACGATGCTTTGTGTAACTATGCCTTTGTCACATTGCTCCTTAGCTGTTTGGTAATATGCTTTTGGTTCTTTTGAACACTGTTTTTTCGGTTAAAATCTTGGTTTCTTCGATTAAGAGCCTGCCGCCAGATCTTTGATAATCTAATAACTAGGTTACTTTTCATTTTAAAATTTTTATTTCTAGGCAACATTTCTGATTGCATCATCAATTCATCATGGTAATTTTGGACATATCTTCATACGTTATTGTTCCAAGTCTGTTTCTAATATTCGATGTGATAGGTACTTGTGTCCAGTTTACACAATCAGTTGCCATTCCGGGAATTTCTAAATTTTACGGCTTTTTTTTTTCTTTGTATCTCCCTCTAGCTCACGAGCAAAGCTAATTTATTTTTTGTTTCCTTATAAAAAGTTCTTGGAAATTATGGTTGACACCATAAGACCAAACTTCAATTGTCCTCTCTTTTGTCTCTGCTCGTGCTTTGTATTTTCCACTCCACACCACGTATATACATACATACATGTATATATTGGTGCTTTTACATGAAACTAATATAACATCTATGATTCTTTGCTTTGGATCTGTGACTATTCCTTTGTATCGTTAAACACATTGAAAACCAATAAACTTCAATTTTTCACAGAGCTGGTTGTTCAACAATGGCATTGGCAAGGGTTGCTAGAACAAGCCTGAAAAGATCAGGAGTTGCTCTTGGCAGCAATGCCCATGACAAGGATTTGTTCTATGAAGGAGCATACACGCGTAAAAGCTCCTTACCTTGCCAAGAAAATGTCAAAGAATGTGACAATTTTTCATATATCACAATGAAGAAGCAGAATCAGGTGAATTTTTCAGTCAGAGGAATAACATCAACTCCTCATTACCAATTTCCTTCTGCTAACGCACAGAGGGTAATGGAGGAGTTAGAATCAGAGGCAGAGGCAGAGTTAGAGCATGAGGAGACAAAGTATGCGGGGCTAGAGGCGACGAAGCCAGGCGAAAAGCCTAGAGTGGTTGTTCTTGGTACAGGTTGGGCTGCTTGTAGGTTCCTCAAAGGTCTAGACACCAAAATCTATGATGTGGTGTGCATATCTCCGAGGAATCATATGGTTTTTACTCCTTTGTTGGCTTCCACATGTGTTGGAACTCTTGAATTTCGGTCTGTTGTTGAGCCTGTCAGCAGAATACAGAGTTCATTATCAACTAGTCCAAACTCCTACTTCTATCTAGCCTCCTGCTTTAAGATTGACACAGACAAGCATGAAGTGAGTCAGAAATCTTAATTCCCTCTAAGTACTTGGAAACTCATAAGAGAACAGGCTTTGAAATATATAGTATTCTTATTTTATTTAATTTATCATGCATGAGATGGAATAGACAATCTGAAGTCGGTGTAATGGAATTGCAAGGGCTGATTTTTTTTTTTTTCCCATATGAACAGGTCCATTGTGAGGCAGTTAACAATGGTGGATTACCTAGGGAGCCTTACCAGTTCAAAGTTGCTTTTGACAAACTTGTGATAGCAGCTGGAGCTGAGCCTTCAACCTTTGGTACCAAAGGAGTAAAGGAGCATGCCTTTTTCCTTCGTGAGGTGTATCATGCTCAAGAAATAAGGAGGAAGCTTCTTCTTAACCTTATGCTCTCTGAAAATCCTGGTTTGTCTTTCATATCCTTCATAATTAATTTCTCTTGTCATCCACAATCCATCTTTTTGAAACCCACAGTCACATTGTTATCACTCTCACATAAGTTTCGTAATAGAACTTGAAAGCGAGTATCTAAATAGCTAATCTGACTCTCTCATTTCTATTTTGCCTCTTCTTTCTCATTAGGAGCTGTATCAATAATTATTCTAAAGCCTAACCACAGCATAAAATGCTTTTTTTACCACAGGCATATCAGAAGAAGAAAAGAAACGCCTATTACATTGTGTAGTTGTTGGTGGTGGCCCAACAGGAGTGGAATTCAGCGGTGAATTGAGTGATTTCATCGTGAGAGATGTTCATGAACGATATACTCGTGTTAAAGATTACATTCGCGTCACACTCATTGAGGTTCATACTCCCCCCCCCCCTAAATTTCGAAGTCAACTTTACAAAATGATTAAATTTGGTGCTCACGTAATTAAGTTGTTGCCTGAATTTCTCTTGGTCAGCCAAATGAGATATTGTCATCCTTTGATGTTAGCCTACGAGAATATGCAATAAAACACTTAGCAAAGGTAAGACCCTTTTTTCTTTGAATGACAAGGTAATGCCTTTTGATATTATTTTTTATAGTCTGTCCGTTAGATGATAAATTTTGGATGGTGGTCCTTGAAATGGTGCATCTGTACTTTTTCCACCCTTAAACCCTTTCAAGCCAGAGGAGCTTTTGGTCCATCTGGGCTTAAAAAGACTTTACTGTGAGGAACATGTCAAGGATTATAAATAGAACTAATCATGGATTTTCACCTTTAGCAATTTAAGCTTTTGAATTGAAGTCGGTTTCAAGTTCCAACCTGACTCTTGCATTTTTTTTTTTTTTTTGCAGGTCGGAGTTTGTCTTATGAGTGGTGAGGTGAAGGAAGTGCATCCAAAGAAGATAGTTCTAAAGGATAAAACTGAAGTTCCCTATGGTCTATTGGTCTGGTCCACAGGGGTTGGTCCCTCTGAGTTTGTAAAAACATTAAATTTTCCAAAGTCTCCCGGAGATAGGTAAGCCCAGCAGAACAATCACTCTGTTTTGATCATTTTCTATTATATTTTCTTATGTACTATAATTCTTAAATGTTTCAGAATTGGTGTTGATCAATGGTTGCGCGTTCCATCTGTTGAAGATGTCTTTGCAATTGGGGATTGTGCAGGTTTTCTTGAACATACAGGCAGGCGTGTTCTTCCAGCTCTAGCTCAGGTTAGAACTTTTAAACTCTCACGACTTTTGCTTCTCTAGATGAATATATATCAGATTTCATTTCACCCACATACTAACTTTTGGATACCGGTATCTTAGCAACCGTTATGAATAAAGTGATTAACTCGAGAAGAGACCAAGTTTTTTATGATAAAAAAAAGTGTCCTTGATTGGGGATGATAATAATGCAAACATATATTTATATATGAACTATCAGATATCACACTCATATTAAGTGTTCATCTTTGGGTTGGACACTAACAGGTTGCTGAAAGAGAGGGAAAGTTTCTTGTGGAATTGTTCAACATAATAGGGAAACAGAATGGAGGCAAAGCTTTCTGTGCAAAAGACATGCCACTCGGAGAGCCTTTTGTTTATAGGCATCTTGGAAGCATGGCTTCTGTAGGTCGCTATAAAGCACTGGTTGATCTTCGTCAGTCCATGGTAATCAAATACTAGCTCTACTCCTTGATATAAAAATCAGTTAACTTTTTTTAAAAGAGGTTTAGAAAGCTAAATAAGTTATATTAAAATATTTATATTTGTCGTTTTTCTCCAAATTAATTTGCTTGATTTATAGGCTAATATATAATCTAATGATACATAACATATGCTATGAATAAAGACAGGAGGGGTAGTTTCTATCTTTAGACCAAGTAATCACCGTAACATAAGATATGTAAAACTGTCAAATATATTGGTACTTTTTAAGTCAAATTTACCTTTGACATGCTTACAAATTTTCTTGTTTTTGACTAGTTCCATTTTATGTTTCACTTGTGTTGGTGTTTATGAGGCTCATGGAGCTCTAAAACTTCTGTTTCTGTGTACTGTGTAGGATGAAAGAGGGTTGTCCCTTGCTGGTTTTACCAGTTGGTTGATATGGCGTTCTGCTTACCTGACACGTGTCATAAGCTGGAGGAACAGGTTCTACGTGGCAGTTAACTGGGCAACCACACTAGTTTTTGGCAGAGACAACTCCCGGATAGGTTGAAGTTGAGGGGAAAAAAAAAATTTATAGCAGAATTATAGTACTAGGTGGTATTTTAGAAAAACTTTTAATTCATGCAAGTCTGGTATACTTTCTGAGTAATGAGCCTCGTTGTTCTTTTTTAGCCTACGGTTTCTGTTGTAGAATTCAGAGTAAATAAACACTACAGTTAGCCTCACAACTTGTTCTTGCAAGTATAGGATGTCATTAAGATTGTCAATACCCCAAGATCAAAGTATTAAAATAAATCAAGGCAATTTTTTTTTTTGGAAAAAATAAAAATGAGATAATCACATATCAAATTATGTGCACTCATAGCCAGTTTCATCTTTTTTTGTGTACATAAAAAATAAAATTAAGATACTAAGCAAGACATGGTGTTTTATACCTTTTCTGGAGACGATATAAAAGATGATTTAGAAGCAACTCCTGAGAAGCATGACTACTGTAAAGAGCAACAATTCCATCATTATTTAGGAATAGCGTACATTACACTTTGTGACCATTGGAGAAAATCAAGCAGGCCATTTTAAAATGGATACTATGTTAAGCTGTAGATACATTGTTATTTCAGTAGCATATTTACTATTACTATCATGACATACAATAATTATCATAGTCGTAATCCTTGAATTTGTAGTTGCCATTGAATTGCAACTGTAAGGATTAAAGAAAAACATGAAAAGTTGGAGAACAAAAATTGCCTCAATTTTAGGACCCCAATTTTATTTGTTTTTCAATAAATCTCAAAACTCAATATGGGCTTGAGCCAAATCCTCCAAAGGTGGACTAACAACTAAACCCAACAACAGGAGCCATCCTCTCTTGAAAGAGATGGAATAAAGAGTATGAGAATGAAGCATGACAACTCTTGAGAAATAAAGTTGGAGATGAAGCATTGGCTTCTTCAGATAGAGAGAGAGAAAGAGAGAATTGGAAGACACGTGGCAAAAGAGTGTATGGGTTTGCCTCTTGGCATGATCACGGTAAGCAGGGCTTTGAGAAATGTTACTGATGCTTCAGAATGGGTTGCATTTCTCAGGCTAGTAGCATTGGATATGGGAAGGTTTATTGGGCTCTGTGGAGAAAATACGTACAAGCAAACAGAAGGGAAAACTATATTTAATGAGCTAAAATACGCGTCCATGTTGAAAATTTCTGAAGAAAATTATGAATGGCCTTGTAAAAATGCATGATTTGATTAGAGATATGGCTATCACTGATGAAAAATGAACTTGAAAAGCATTCAACTTGGTAATCCTCCACCATGTCCAGAAGTAACTTCTTTGTTATTTCAATACAATTCTTTTCCCTGAAATATACCCTATTGATTTCTTTGACTTCTTACATGGCCTAAAGGTTCTTAATCTCTCTTACACCAGCGTTGATTCTGTTCCAACCTTTGTGCCTTGTTAGTTAGCAATTGCTGGCTGGAATTTAAGAGAATTCACTTCCCAAGTAAAACTCAGTAAGCTTATGGCTTTGAATCCTTCATGTTCCCGGAACATCAAACAACTTCCTCATGGAACAGAACAACTAGGCAACCTCAGACGACTAAATATCTCAAATACTATGATTAAAAGCTTGCCATCTGGGTTAACTGTTGGTATGTAATGCTCTTAAATTTCAAATGCCATTGCCACAAACCAATGCTGAGTTTAGGATTGATAAATTCATATCCTCCTCAAGTTTATCTACTCTTGAAGTAAACTTTTGGAGTTTTGAAGTCTATGATCTATATAGAACAGGTCACTGGGTTCAGCTAGATAATTCTAAGCTCAACGTTGGACCTGGAGAGATCCAATAAGTCTCAGAGAAAAGATGCATATCTTTTCTTGGGACAACTGTTATGGAATTAATCCCAGAGAATACTGTTTGAGTTGATGTTTTATGATTTCCAGGATATGACAGGGCTAACTACTATGCTTGTTAATGTAGAGAAGCTTAAAAATGCACTATAGTGTTCTGTTACATTATAGAATCCACAATTGATCTTGGTGAAAACGATTTGTCTATGCTGGAGACACTAGTTCTGAGGTTTTTAATGAATTTAAGGATGATTTGCAGGAAAGTGGTGGCGCCATCTACTCTTGTGAGCTTGAAGATCATCAATGTAGAATACTGTCCAAGTTTGAAGAATCTATTCTTAGGGCACATCTTACTGCAATATATTAACAGAGTGACCCATTGTAACAGTGTGAAGGACGTGACAATATGGGATAAAAACAACAATGTTCCTTCCTTTCCTTTTCCAAAACTCCCACCACATAGAGTTTGGGGAGAGATAGATATATACAGCCTAACCTCCACAAGTGGATAAGCTATTTCTAAGGTTTGAATTCGTAACCTCCAAGTCATATGGCAATAACCTTACTGCTACACCGAAACTCACCCTCTAAAGACAACAACATTCATGCAACTAAAATCCTATTTCCAAAACTAAAGGAGTTGAGGTTGGAATTTATCCCTAAACTTCAAAAGTTTAGGATCAAAGGATACGATGGGTTCATCAGTTTCTTGTGGCTCTCAAGAGGCTACCTTTTGATCTTGATGAATTAGTTTTTCAATTCTTTGGAAATCAAAGGATCAAAGTATTGGTGGGAATCACTTGAGAGGGATGAACCTTCAGCCAAGCAAATAATGGAAAATCTTGTTTCATAGAACTGCTAACAATAGGGGCAGATCATGTTCCTACTAGCAGTTGTGGCTAATGCACAGGGTATAACCATACACAATCATTTCTGGTATTTCATTTGTTGAAGTTACTTTACGTACTCAAATTTACAGATTAAAAAGGTTCATCATGTTACTGTATAAAATAGAGGCATCTTATTGTTTAACTGATAGTGATAGGCTTACTAAAATATGCTTAGTAATTATGTCAGTCTCTATTATCTCACTTCTTTAATAATTTGCTTGAACAAGTGGTTTAACCAGGAAGACCTTTAGCAGATACTGTAGATGTAAACGCAAAAATAGCTTTTGGAGAAAAAGGTTGTCATTTTGGTTGGTAAAATTCTACCTTTCAACCTTAATTAGTTGAACAAAGGGAATACAAAAATTGAAGAATCATGTGCACTTGTTCATGTGATAATGTGAATAACCATGCAAAATCAAAAAGTGGGCTCCACTTATGCTCTACAATGGGGTTAGGCACATAGAATTACGATTAACAGTTATAGCTTTTGGTTCAGTAACAACGAAAGATTACAACAAACTTACTTTTCCAACAGGAAAACCTTAATTTCTATTTACCAGGAAGAGAAAGTTGCAGCAGCATGACAATAACCTATGTTGTTTTTGTAATCCATTAAAGAGGTTTTTCTTGTTCTTGTTCTGTTTTATTCTTTGCTCCCACCCTATCAAATTTGGAATCTGAGTAATATAAGCAGGGAAGTAGGAAGATTTGGTGATGAATAGGACTTGTGGTCCAAAATGAACCATTGTGACTTGTTGGAATTGGGCTCTGGTTTTAATTAGTGTGAACTCTAAATAGTGATAGTGTAAGTTGTTATCAACTACCTACTTACCTACTTTTACTATCTCTATTGTTAATGATGCCAAAGCCAGCCCTGATTTTTTTTTTTTTTTTTACTTCAAACTAATTGATCTGATATTTTTTTTCAGAACAAGTTTGAGTTCTTGATATTATAAACATAGGCAGTTTACTTGTTGGGTATTGCCAAGGGTTTCATAATGTTTTTAATTGGTGTTTCTCTTGGGACAGTCTTATATAGAGGTGGTAATATGGGTTGGGACCACGGGCCGAGCCCGCCCAACCCGCAATATGGGCGGTTTGAGTTCTAAAAAATTAGGACCATTTGGGAGCGGTTCTTTTGGGCTCAAACCCATAAGGTCCCAACCCATGACGGGTTGGACCACCGGGTTGGTGGGTTGGCTTTTTTTTTTTTTTAATATTGTCTAGTGTCTATTGGACAAGGGAGATTGGGTGAAAGGCCAAAGGCAAATTAGACTCAATCCAATTTGCATAGCCTTTTGAGTCATTCATTATTGTCCATTCTATTGATGCTTTTTGGGGTTGTAACTTGCTGTCAGTTGCCTAGTTTGAGTCTTTAAGAGTTAAGACGTGGTATTTATAATTTAGTATACTCCTCCTCCCTTTGATTTATGTTTTTTTAATTCAGTATACTAAAATATTGATAACTTTTATATTTATGTTTTTTTTTGTTATATGTGGACTTGTGATTAATGTTTAATTTTTAATGAATTTTTAATTTCTTTATGGTTTATGTTTGTAGAAAAAATAATTTTTAGTATATTGTGTTAAAAAATTTTTTTAAAAAATAATATGGGTTGGGCGGGCCAACCCACCAACCCAGTGGTTATGGGTTGAGTTGACTAAATGCCAACCCATATTAATGCGGGTCTTTTGGGTCCAACCCATATGGTCCCAACCCACGGCGGGTTAACCCAAACCCAGTGGGTTGGACCATATTACCACCTCTAGTCTTATATACTTCAACCATAAACAGTTATTGTCTTGTTCTTTGATCACTTTTAAAAAAAAATAAAGTTTATAAATTTATAAACAAAAAATAGATGAAATTACATGAGCAGACCTTAAATTTTTGTTGAAATTTCATAGATGTCCTCTCTCTATGTATAAATCAAATAGAAACTCCTTTTTTTTTATGTAATTTGCTAAACTTAGCAAGTTACACATGACTTCTTCTTTTTTTTAATCCAAAAAAACTAAAAATATTCTTTTAGTTTTATCAAGACTTTCTCTCTATTTTCAAAGCATACGAACGCCTTGTCTGAATTCAAGAAAATTTTGTGTAGGTTTAGCATAATTCAAGAAAGCCTATTGTGCTTTATTCTTTGTTTTCCCATAAACAAAGTTAATGTATGCTATGATAAAAGAAAATTTTACATAATTTCAATAAAACTCATAGAAGGCTTGAGTAATTAGTCTTTTTCTTTTAAGGAAATTTCCTTATAGATATTGAAATTGAAAATAAAATAAAACTCATGTAAGCTTAAGAAGATTCCAGAGAGATTTTTCATAATCTATTAAAAAAATAATAAGAAAAGATGTTACTGAAAAATACGAGAAGTGCAACGTACCATTCCTGGAAATAAACACAGAAATTGAGAAAAGATCCTAATCCCTGTCTGTTCCCTTTTAATTTAAAGAATATGATAACTGCCTCACAACTATTTTAGCATAAATCCTAAGCTGATGATTTAATCAAATGTCCTTTGTAATTTCAGTCAAGTGAGGATTCCGCTTGATTATTTTTTAAAGTGATCTATAAAATGGTAGGCAGAAGAATATAATTATGAAATAATTCAAGAGTTTCATTTCAAGTTGCTGTAACCCTATGAGTCATAAAAGCCACTTAAAGATCACTTTCAGGCTTCAACTACTTTTACCTGTCTCTTTGGTACTTCTGTTTATATTATTTTTTTATTTATTGTATTTTTTAAAATTCATATGTCCCTTTTTGCCAACACAAGACACTATAATTACACAGCACAATAATCCAAAGGGTAAATAATGATGAGAGACAGTTCCTTATGAAGTGGGTAACAAAGATCTGTTTATTTTCAAATAACAGTACATCTCACTAAACTTGACATCACACTCACAAACTATATATTAGCTTCTCTTCACCTTCATACTTTATTATAAAACCCATAAAGGAGAGTCTTTTTTTTTTCATATAGTGCTATACTACACATGCACGAGAGACTTGTACACCAATAATTAAACCATAACTCTTAATTTTTGCTAAATTATCAGTAGTAATCTTCTTCTTCTTGGTGACTAGCTTGGAAGTAACTGAACTGAAACTTGGTTCTTTGTTCTTCATCACACAGTTGCTATGGTCTTCATGGCTTCAAACCTGGGTTCTTTAGCCTGGAATTTGAGTCCAGCATAGAGCTTCATATAATCATTGAACACAAATTTTGGGTAAACTTGGCTTGATTCATCATCTTCCTTCACCAAAGATGGTGCTGGAGATATAATGGCATCATCTCCTGGGTTGTAGAATGAAGCTAGTGACATTCTTGTACCATTTGTTTGCGCAATCACACGGTGCATCACACTCTTGTATTTTCCATTGGTTATAACCTGTCATGATCCAAACACAATACTTCTGTTAGATTATTGCCGATGATCTTCATCATCATGAACCCTCCCCTATTATATTGGTGGTAATCTCTGGTTGGTATCAATCTTGCAGACCAAGTGTTTGATATTTTGTCTAGCTGAAAACAGACACTACTGTGACATAAGTGTTTTATGAGGTGTTATGATTTCTATTACCCGCCCGCCGGGGAGGGGGGTTTGTAGCTGCCCCTCATCACAAGTGACTCTTGTGAGACTTGAACTCGAGGAACCTAACAGCGGAACCTTATACCATTAGACTAACTCTGTGGTGTTGGTTATGATTTCTATTTTTTTTAATGAGTGATTGATGGTTTTACCTCAAGTTGGTCGCCGAGGTTGACAACGATGGAGTGGCGCATTGGCGGGACATTGATCCACTGATCGTCTTTGAGGAGCTGCAAGCCACTGACCTTGTCATCTTGGAAGAGAAGGATGATGCCACCAGCATCAGTGTGGGCTCTGAGACCTTTGATCAGATCTGGTTTGGGACATGGAGGGTAATTGCTAACTTTGGTCCCAAAGTTTGGACCTTTTGTGCCATAAAACACATTCTTCAAATACCCTTTCTCCAGCCCAAGATTCTCACATAGCAAATCAAGAAGCTCCAAAGCCAGCTTCTCCAATTCGCCTGCAAATTCCTTCATTGCCCTCCTGATAAAGAACATCACCAAGCCAAGCATGCTTCTGTCAGATTCAGACAGAGAACTTGTACCAAAAAGAAGAAACTCACTGACACAATAGAACAATCTCAAGTTTTTTTTTTCAGACTCTGCATCAAATTTAGCTAACATGTGAATGAGATTATTGATGAGGTTGTAATTGATTTTGGGACCTGTAATCTTCATGAAGATCAGGGATCTCTGAGAGGTTAGAGGAAGGGAGGTGGCGAACAAAGAAGGTGCTTTCCCAGTCTAAGTCATTAATTTCAGCCTGAGCAGATTCAAGGCCTTTGCTTGCCACCATTTCTTTGAACCTCTGCTCCATACACTTCTTGTAGTGCTCTTTGCTCAGCCTCTCCACTGTGTCCAACAGCTCAATAGCAATCCCATGGTTCACCAGCTTCAGAACAAGAAGAAGAAGAAGAAATCAAAACATATGTATCAGTATCAGCACACAGAGAAAAAGCTTTTCCCAGAACTCAGAAATGTGAACAAAAGAACAAAGAAGAAATCAAAGGTGTGTGTATATATATATATTTGGTACCTCAAAGAAACCCCAGTTTTCACAGGCTTCTTTAATGGCTTCCATGGTGGTTCCTCTCTCTGAAGTGTTCAACTTTCCCAAGTCAATAACTGGAAAGCTCTCCATTTTTTTCTCTGCCGTTCTTTCTCTGAGGCAAATGGGTTTGTGTGAGGAGGATATGCTGTGTGTGTGTGAGTGATTGTGAGGATTGCTGAATCCTTGGGGGTGCAATTTATAGGCCATCAAGGAGCCACTTAGAAAGAAAAAAAAGAAACTTTTTTAATTTTTTTTAAATTTAATAATACCAGGGAAAAGATTTTTTTTTTTTTTTTGAATGGCAAGTTAAACAACTTGATAAGGATTACACATGAGAAACTCAGCTAAGGCCCTCAGATGGGAAAAGATAAAGTTATGATGATGTTGTCTTCTTCAGGAAATTCTTAACAAAAAAAATAAAAATTGTACGAAATATTCTCAAAACCTTTTTTTATATATTCTTCCCCTGTGTAATATAAGACATAATTGGAGAATTGATATTAATCCTAAATTAATAAATATGATAATAAATTCAAAAATATCATATATTAAATAATGACTGAGAGTACATATGAATATATAGATATTTACGCAAATGACGAAATCGTATCAAATCTCTAATTTAGAATATATATCATGAATCTATCGTGATCTATATATTTAGAATTATAATCCTAACTATTTAAAGATATTAACAGCAGATGATGATGATAATAGTAAGATAATATTTTTCATAAATATAAGACAGTTTTCATATTTATCAATTTTTTCCAAATTTACCCGATTAATGTTCCCTCAACAATAATCAAAGAAGAGAGGAAATGAGATAATAAAGAAATATGATTAGGGTTTTTTAAAAAATACATGTCATATTAACTAATTTAACTGTATTTCTTAATTTAATCAAATTAGATAAATATGTTTTATATTAAGGACTTGATGAGTATATGATTGACAAATTAATTTATTTACATACATATCCTTTGAAGATATACCATTCGGCCAGATAGTGAATTATTAATGATAAAATATACTTAAAAAGTTTCAAGTTACCCTTGTAGAGAGATTTGAATTCGATCCCTCTCGTGTGACATGATAGTCATTTGAAGAGAGATGAGTCCAGCAATATTTTATTATTTTTGTTGATGCATTTTGTTAGGATAATATATTAAACAAATATATATAAATTCAGACATCAAATCTACGCAAGAAATAAGATCCTTATCAACTCTACCACTTTGACATGGAATTTCTAACAAATTTAATTAACTCAAGCATGTGCTGCCACACATAAAAGATAAGAAAGAAGAAATATATATGTCAAAATCTTAAAGTCGAAAACTTAATGGTAAAATGTCATTTTTGAAACTTGCATCAAATGAAGTGTTTCTGAGAATATAATTACATTTATATAGCATTTAATTATATTGAGAGAAATAATTATAAACCAAAGGACGATGCTTTCGCCAATTGCCATGACACACTTCAAAAGAATCTCATATGGCAGAGAATAGTAATTAACAAAGTTGGGTGGGAAACTCCAATGGAGAATAGAAAAATAGAGGGCAACCAAATCTAAATAACTCAAAGTAGAAAAGAGAAAGATACTAATATATTCATGTATTTAAAAAGGAAATCACTTATTAAATTATATTCATCTATTGGTTTTAGTAAGAGGGATTAGATTTTTGTTAAGAAGGATAACTCTTAGTTTTAAAAGCAAAAGATGCTTTTAGAAAAGCTAATAACACCTAGTTGTAGCCGGACTTGACTTCATTTGCATTAGTTATAGTTTAATATAACTTGATCTGCATTAATTGTGAATTGCTTAATTTCTACTGTCACATTCTTATTATAAGCAACTTGCTAGATAATTCAGAATCACGTTAAAGTCGAACTAAATAGAAAAAGTTACCAAGTTCCACTTAATAATAAGGACTATAACTATTATTGAAATTTGTGTAATTGCGTGGAAAGCTTATGACCTTATAACTTGATGACATGAAAGATTCCCTGTAAATGACTCGTTGTAGGTTTAACCCCTTTGTAAACTCATGCCATCAGTATCTACCTCTCTAATTAAGAAATAAGAGTTTGTATGAAAATATAAGATATTTTTAGAAAAACTATTGTCATTGCTTGACACTTGATGACATATTAGTTAGGGTCCAATGCAACTCTGATATCCAGTAATGAAACAATATTATGGAAATCAAGTGCTTTCTGTCGATTTTTATTACAGGGCATTTTTAACTAATTCATATGAATAACGATTAACTCATTAAGCCTGTTTTAAATTGATAGAAGTTTCCAATTTTACCTCTATTAATTAATGAGGTTTGGAATAAGAAAGAAAAATACAGATTGTCGCATTGAAGTATTAATTATAATAGTAAAATTGATAAATAAGTATTAATGACTCTTCAAATGTTACTTATCTTATGGATCAAAAATATTTTAGAATTGAAGGAGCTCTATAACATTGCATAGCATATATATAGCATTTGTTTATGATTTTTGGTTTGTATTTTGGAGTAATACTTTATTATAGAAAATGTATAGAAAAATGAAAATATAGACAGAAGGCACATCTAGATGATGGAAGCATAACATCTAGGGGTGAAGTGAGTAAGAGGAATATATTTGGTGGAATGGGTCCCCTCCTTAGTTGGGTGGTGTTGTTTCCTCTTCCTTCTTCATTTCTTCATCACGTATCTCTTCATTCTTCTTCTTTTCACAAAATTTGAATTCTCATACACGCGCTCTTCTTATTCGCCTTCTTCTTTCTTGAAAAGCGACTCTCAAATTTTCAAGAAAGTTTTTTACGTTCATATGTACTTGAACTCAAAATATTGTGTTTATTAAATGACTAAAAGATTAACGTCTTTTGTTGATATATGAAAATTTTATTGGCAATATATAAAAATTTTATTGATAGATAATCTAGAATTTGACAACATTTTCTTGACTAAGTAGCTCTCGGATTTTTATATTGTGTTGGGATCTAGAGCATCCTTATTTTTTGAATAGACCAAATTTAATATTTTTTATATTTAAATTAACTTATGTAAGACTTGTCCATATTTAGTCTTGACAATCCATATTTAATCTTGATGATCCACACCATTAAGTAATGATAAGAAAATTTATGCCTATCATTCATATGTAGGTTTGACCAGTAAAATCTATTTTGACCAAGATAAATAATAAGATTCAACTCACCTAAATTTTTGTTTAGTGAGAAAATGGTGGCAATAACTCATAATTTATTATCACCGAGATACTCTTCAACTTTTTTGCAAAAATATACTCTTTAATTAAAATTAGAATATATTTTTTTATAATATATATTAAAATGCTTTAAATTTAGTAAATAGCACAAGAGATAAGTTTGTGGGTCACTAATATTAATGAGATTAGGAAGAAGCGATTAGTTACAGTTACAGCATATCAATTTAACCTACCCTTTGTCTCCAAGCAGCAAAGATGCTGAGGTGGATCGAACTGATAATACAATAATTAAGAAAACAGTCATTTTAATCGGAACATTTATTATCACAGCATCTATCAAGTCAATCTATAGTTTAATATTCACGAATCTAGTTAAATGTTAGTAACATATAATAATTAAATTATGACCTTTACGAGTTTACGTGTCATTTTTTATTAATATTTTTACTTCTGTTAGATCCCTATTCTTCTTTTTCCTTTTATCTTTTATGTTTGTGTATATAATATATTCATAACCCTGATATGAAATCTAGCTTATATTACTCCCTTTGGTCTTAAATATAGGACATAGTTGATTTTTTGGAGAGATTAAAGAAGTTTAATAAATTGCTTAATCATATCGTATGTTGTGTATCATTAGATTATATATCAATTTATAAGTTAGGAAACACAATTCGGAGAAAAACGATAAATATAAATATTTTAAAATAATTTAATTAGCTTTTTTAATTTCCTCAAAAAAGTCAAATATGTCTTATATTTAAGACCAATGGAGTATTAGTGATCTTAAATTAATCATTATTATATTCTCTTTTACTAATTCATGGTTCAACAAGTACTTATCATTTTTTAAAGTAGTTAGATAAGATGATATAGAAATATTTCCTCCGGTTTTTAATGTAAGACCTAACTGTCTAATTTGAGGAGATTAAGGATATCAGTTAAGTTAATTAATATGATACAAATTTTTCTCTAAAACACCCTAATCATTTTCATTAACTCCCTTATTCCCTCTCTTACTTGATTATTATTGAGAGAATATCAATAAGATTAATTTAAAAAAAATTGATAGAAATGTGAAATAGGCCTTATATTTAAAACAAACAATAACTCCCTAATAAGGTCTTTTAATTTGCATTAAACATTTGAGGGAGTAAAAATTAAATTAATTCAAAATATGATACAAATTATGAAATTAAACTGCCCCAAACTTTATAAGCACGGAGCTAGCTAGATATATTGATGAAACTAGCAATTATGAAAAGGTAGAGAGTTTCATTAATAAGCCTATGAAATAAAGACACATAAAGCTAATAAAGCATAAACATCATGATCATGTTCAAATCAATCACACACTCATATGTGTCCCTGTCCCTCAAAAATTAATTAAACGATTTAGTGGTTGGGCACCCTTCACTACTCATATTTTGAATCAAACAAATTGCATTAATCAAATAATTAATTAATAATAACCAACATATCCCATGAGTGGAAAATAGTATCTACAGTTATATTTCTCTGTAACCTTTAATTAGTTTATGGATATCATTATATTGCTTTAGCATCAATCTCTAGCTAGCTGCTTCAAAATATTATCAATGCAATTGATTAATCCAAGTTGTAACAGATTATCGATATTTATTCAACAGAATATTTTCATATCAATTATTTAAGGAATTTCCTTCTTTTTGTAAAAATTAATATTTGTATTACCATACCTTCAGATCTGAAAAGATCAAAAGAATACAATGTATCGATTTACGTTTATGCATAGAATATAAAAGGAACATATATAAACTATAACAGTGCTAACCGAATATTTGAATTGAATTAAGAATGATGAAAGAGTAGTTCTTTGATTTAAATTTAAACAAACATAATTTCATTTCCTTTTCTTTTTTCTCTATTCTTCTTCCTATAATTGAGAATACAAGCATATAACCAACGTTCTTTATTAATGTTGATAAGTAAATTTTATAGGTTGGTCAACTTTTGGGTACTATATATATATATATATATATATATATATATATATATATATATATATATATATATTGATGATACCGAAAATGAGATCTATGAAAATATTAACGGAATGATCATTGATATATGAAGGTTACTTATTTGGTTCTCTTTCATACATGAAACTATATAGTGGGTTAAATTAATTAATTAAGTCCTCTTTTACTACTAATGACTGAAAGACATTATTGATACGCATAAAATACTGCTGAAATTAATCAATGACATTGTCCTCTAATAATGCCTACACACACACATTGTTTTGTTCACAAAGAGCGAAATTGATTATTTAACACAAAGTATCTTAGTTACACTAGCATTTGAATGTAGCTAGGCATCAAATACACACACACATAAAAGATAACACTACTACAAAAAGAACTTTTAACGTCCATTTTTAAGCATTTTCTACATCCCTTTTCAAGAAATGCCTATGTGAGTAACATAATAAAATCTGAAAATAACATCCGTAAAAAAAGGGACGTTGTAAGAGACTTACAGCGTCCCTTTTTTAAAATAGACATCATAATAAGTTTGTAACTTACGGCATCCCTTTTTCTAAAAAGGGACGCCATAAGTTTTTTAAAGCATGAACAGTTATAGTAAATAGTGTGCACTTATAGTCAAACTTTTGAATTCAAAAATCCATTCTTTTCATCTCCACATGCACCATACTAGATCTGATTGTAAAAAATGAAAAGAAATAATATAATAATAATAATAATAATAATAATAAACAGACAGGAGAGTTAGATCCAAATGCAAAAAGAATGTAAACAAATGGTGGCATGTTAGATTTGAGAAGTGATGAAGAGAGAGATTACCGTCGCAGGTAGGGCCATCGAAGGGCATGATGAGAGTGGGGAGGATGGCAAGAACACCAAAAGAAGAATTGAAAAAAGCTATTTGAATCTATAGAGTGTTGGTTTCTCTCTGTAACTCCTTTAAGAGAAACTGAGAAATGTCGAAGGGGGTGAGAGAAAGAGGAAAAGAAGAGTAAGGAGGGTGGTGTGCATTGTAATGAAATTTTTTTAACAATGTATGTATTTAAGTTCGAAGAAGGCAAGCCTTCTACATCCCCAATATAAATAGAGATGCAAAAAGTCAGTTTTTGGAAAGTGGCGTCACTTTTGGAATCCCTATTTAAATTAAGGACGCCATAGAAAATAGGTGGCGTCCCTAAATATTAGGGACATCAAAGGTAGACCTTTGGCGTCCATTTTTGAAAAAAGGGATGCCTAATCACTGCCTTTATTTTTTGCTTCCTTTTTAAAAAAACAGACGTCCTTTAGAGTAATAAAATATATATCTTGTAGTAGTGATATATAGACATTTCTTCTACAAACACCAATATTCATCATTATAAGTATGCATTCGATGCTCAGTTTGATTTGTCACCATATGTATCAAGTTGCAAGATACCTTAAAGATTTCCGAGACATCATAATTATATGGCCTATTACAGAAAAGATAAAATTTTCAGTTTATATAAAGAATAATTTATCTGATCGTATGAGCTGTTCGCTTGTTTTTATATATACAAGTTAAAAATGATCATATATATCACATTCTTAAATTTTCCCTAAATACATGCATCTATCTGAATTCTGACATCAATTATGATTTTTTAGTTGTGTTAAATATATATTTATTTATAGGCAAAACTTACATTCATTTATTTATGTCCATTGCAACCAATATTAATCCAGTCAAATCTTAATAATTAGATTTTTTTTCATAAATATAATTACAACTAATTATATTTAAATAAATGATGAAGTATAAAAAAAATACTCCCTCTCCTCCTTAATATAGAATCTAATTAGAGAGTTGATCTTAGTCCTAAATGTAAAGCCTATTTTTCATATTTATTTATCTTTTACTAATATGCTTCTATTGATGCTCGCTCTCTCCACAATAATCAAGAAAAAAAAATGTATTAAATTAAGAAAGATGATTGGGGTATGTTTTAGACAAAATATATCATATTAATTAACTTAACTAACTTCCTTAATTATATAATTAAATTAAGTAAATATGTATTATATTAAGGATTGGAGGGAGTAAATATTAAAACTTGATTGGAGTGGTTGTAATTAATATATATAAGTAAATATATCCAAGTCTTCTATATATATTTATACACATCTCATTCACATACCTCTTTTTTTTTTTTTTTGGATCAAGTCTCATTCACATAACTTAAGAAGAGAATAAATGAGAGACGTGGGAATTTTGGATTGCAACATATAAAGTAAAAACAGTTCCTTGAAGACAACAATCTCAATCTCCCACACTAAAGATTTAAGGACCAATAGAAAACACAAGTAAGCTTAAAGGAATAATACCACACATACACACATATTCTCTCTATCTATTCATTTCTTTTCGCAATTCCTTGTTCGTATATTTGTTTTATTCTCAATAATGACAAATTAAAGGCACCGCCATGCACTGTCTTTCTCGGGGGAGGAAAAAGAAATCAAAGCATGCCATTAAAGGGGAGTGATCAAACGTGTGGCAGAAAAAGCAAACTAAGGCTATCTAATTATGAGTTATAAATTAAAGAGTCACAATATAATAATATAAAAGGGTTTGCTCCAAACTTACAGTCATTACAATTAAAGAGATCTTAATTAAGTACTACAACTCAACCTAATGTTTAATCTATCTATCTCTCTCTCTTAATTTCTTTCTTCTTCTTCTTCTTCTTCTTCTTCTTTTTTGCCATCAATGTTTATCTCTTTCTACTATTTGCACAGATACAATATAATATAACTTTAATGTGTTTTTTTTACATAAATTACTATATTTTTAAGCATATTACACACACACATTTAATTTTGTGATACAATCATATCAAATTTGAGTATTGTTAGACTTAAATACTTAATTGTTGGATATGGAGTAGTTTTTTTTTTTTTTAATTTCTCCACCAGTTGACCGTCAAGGGGAATGTAGGTCCATAAAGAGGGAAACCTCACTACCTGGCCTCCAAGTACTTATCACAGTTTCATAATGTGGATTTGAACATAAGGTTAAGTTAGAACAATTCCAACTAGTCAATATAAGCTCTTGGTGGTGGATATAGCTTTTTAAATGTGATTTTTTGTGCTCATTCGTAATGCTCGAACTTTCAACATTTTTTAAAGTAAATGGAGTTCATTTCAGTACTTTATCTAACAACCACCGTTATAGATATAATTATTTTTATGTTTACGAAGTTTTGAAAGATGATATTATCCCTTTTGATCACCGCCAAGGGCACTAAGTGAAAGGAATCAATGGTGTTTCACCGAGCTCATGAATTTGAAGACATGCGTTCGGATATTTCGGGGAATGTTTTCAACAAATTAAATATAAATGATGATGATCCTCAAAGATTTGGACCACCATGACCCACCTCTTTTCCCCATTTAATTTGCTTCCTCCCATTTTTACCCTCCAAGGAAAATTTTGTGTGGTCAATATAATTAAGTCCCCTCTTTCATTTTAATAGTGATATTTAATGGTATCTACGTGTGTAATTAGTTTATGTGAGGAGTTATTTAAACTTCCTCAAAATGGATAATTTAAGTGATAGGGTCTATACAATTATGGATTGCCAAAAACTCTGATTCCATGTTTTTATTAGCTTCAATTCTTCTATTAACTCTCTTAATGAATGTAAATATCTATTAGAAGAATTTTATTTGTAATATATATATATATATATATATATATATATATATATATATATATAACACATTATTGAGTAATTCAATGGGGCGTTTAACATGTAAAGAGAATAATTTTTTTTTGTAATATATATATATATAACACATTATTGAGTAATTCAATGGGGCGTTTAACATGTAAAGAGGTAAAGAACAACTGTCGTTGGATATACATTGTAAGATTCTTTAAGATATATCGAATTAATGATATAAAAAAATCATTATATTCAAAATAAAAGCTTAAGCCTTGCTAAATTAAACTAAGTACGTAATTAATTTGCCAAGGTGATTGTTTGTTTAGTGAAGAACTGCTCGAAGAAGGAATGGTTGTATCTTCGAAGACCTTCTCAACTATATATAATTATATATACATACGCCATAGTGATAATGTGACCTAAGGTACTTGACCTAGCAGTGGACTAATTAAATCATAAAATGGGCAAACTAAGTTCAAATCATACATTGGTCCCTTGTTCAAAAAGACCTTTGGGTCCAAATTAGTCAGTTGCTCAAATACCTGATAATATGATCTAGAAAAAGTGTCAAATAATGTCCCGAAGGGTATAAAAAACAATAAGCATTCCATTGAATTTTGGGTGAATAATAAATATTCAAAATATTTAGTATTTATTATAATTTATATTATTCACAAATTAATCCTAAAACATTACAACTCTTTATTATATTCTCTATGAAATGCACAAATGACCCCCCTAGAATTTAATAATTGAGTTCACATCATCTTAATAAGTGGAGAAAATAAATTGATTAAAAGTAATTATGAAATAAGAAGACTGAAAAGTAGTGGGACTCAACTTTTGTTTTTCTTTTTTCCTCTTTCCTTAATGCAAGTTTTATGGATCCTAGATTTAGTGGAGTTTTCTTTGTGCTTCTCCCATATCCTTAAAGTGTGTGTTTATGTGTAGCCGTGTATATATATAACTACTTATTATATATCTATATAGACAAACACATATATACACAATAAGGGTTCTTGCTAGTTCTAGGGTTTAGATGCTAACATCATGTATAATGGATATAACAATTAAATTAAATGCTTCTTTTATATATGCATGTTACTACTAATCAGCGGGCAACTTCTCTAAACGGTGGGCGATTATTTATAACTCAAAACTAAATTATACTACATAAAGAGACATCATGGGCTACTTTCACAGTTTTGCCACGATTTGGTCAGACTCACCAGCTTTGGGTTTCTTGTTTGATTGTTTGTGTGTATAGAAACTTGAGGATCTAGTTTATTTAGTTATATATATGGAAATTTTTAGGTTTAATTAATCTTTAATCAGTATTATAGATAGAAGTATAGTTCAGTATAATAGACTGTTATAAAAGAAATCAATAAATTAATCATATTTTTAATGTCAGGCGCAGAGAAACATCACACAGTACCCATGAGTGTTCCGAGGCACAATTATTTGCATATAGTTTTGCTATCAATAATTCATGAATTATGATTTTATATATACATTAGAATAACCAGTTAATATTATATAATATAGGAGTCCATCCGGTCAAAATTAACTCTGATGAGATTTTTATAAATAATATATATTTGTATAACCAATTATAGATTCAGAATATGGGTGTAAGGAATTTAAATAGTTTTATATTATTATATGATTGTGTAGCAGAAGATTGCACACAGCACATGTGGGAGCAGAGTGATGTAGAACAGAAAGTGCATGGCCATATATATATATATAGAGAGAGAGAGTTGTACTAATTATTATTTACGGAGTTAATTTGGATCTTGTTCTCAATTCTATGAATTGTTCTTTTTGCTTCATTATTATTACTTCAATATTATTATTTATGCTTTGCCAATTGGTGGCCCTTCAACCATTCATATAGGGAACATATAACGTGGTCACCAATACTTATATATCTTCCGACTTTGTAAAGAACTTAATTTCCACACTTTTTTTAGAGTCTTGAATATATATTGTGTGTGTGTGTAATTTATTGAAAATTCATACGAAGAAGTCTTATATTTAATTTGTATGTGTGTCTGTGTCCCCACTTCATTCTTGCAAAGCAACTTGCTTATATGTGAACTTACAAATAAAAATAAAAATATAATACTATATTCGATCCTAAATATATAATATAGTTGATTTTTTAAAAAAAATTAAGAAAGCTAATTAAATTACTTTAAAGTATTTATATTTATCATTTTTTCTCTAAATTAATTTGTTTGACTTATAAACTTATATATAATTTAATTATATATATATATATATATATATATATATATATATATATATATATATATATATATATAATATGATTAAGTAATATATTTAACTTTCTTAACCTTTAAAAAAAATTGAATTAAATTTTATATTTAGTACAGGAGTCAGGATGTAGTACCATGTAAGTATGAGTTTCGAATAACTAGTTAGCTAGCTTGTTTGTTTGACTATGTTCTTGATTGTACTATATGATTCTAAAAAAATCTTTGAAGATCTAGTTTGTCATACAAAAAAAATATCATAACGTGATATCAAAGTCAAAAGATGTAGAGCACTAATTAACAAAAGTAGGGGAATTAGTTTTATCATTTTGAAGTGCTTTTTTAAGTTTGGAGGTATGACCTTATCTTAGTGAGTTTCTAATACTCAACTCACCTAGACTTTTTTATTTATCAATTGAATAAACACAATTTATAAACAAATACGTAATTCTTTGGAGGTGGAATAATAAGAGGAATATTAGATAACATATCAAAGTTCCATATCTTGATTATGGTACTAATGAGTTAGACATTATATGTGATTCTTATTAAGAATATCTTATCACATCAATAACTTTAATTGGAAAAATTAGTTTTGTCGGCAAAATAGCGCGCGTACATTAAAGCTCTCTTAATATAATCCCACACAATTTGTAAACCCTCCATAAGGAAGTCCTAAGGTTCAAGCAAATTTAGAGTCCAGAGATTTAAAAGAAACTACCAAAATACATATACTCCAATAGCTAACCACTATATATATATATATTCCTTTTATTTGTCCTGCACGATGAATCTATAAAACTTTGTTATGGGTAGTTTATTACATGCTTGGTGTTACAGAAAATTATATTGAAGATGCAAAGTGTTTATTTAATACTGTCTCCAATCTTTAATATAACATATATTTACCCAATTTGATTAAATTAAGAAATTTAGTTAAGTTAGTTAATATGACATGTATTTTCTAAAATACACTAGTTATCTTATTTAATTCACGTATTCCCTGTCTTACTTGATTATTGTTGAAAGAGCATCAATAGAGGTAAAATAGGAAAATATTGACAAATATAAAAACTATATTTTATATTTAAAATCAAAATTAATTTCTCAAATATGTCTTGTATTAAAGATAGGATGGAATACTTCTTTTTTTCCTAAATATACCAGCTAAATAATTAATCGGGAAAAAGACAGAAAAGAAACTTTAAAATTGCAAAGTTTTAAATCAAGTATTTTCCAAAAAATGAGTTGTGAACCGTGTAACACTTTAATTTCTAAAGCCTTTAGATTAGTTTAAATATATAATGATTTCAAACATGAGAACAAAACAATTTAAAGTCCCAATTTAAGACAGGGTTTTAACTTATATTTGTATAGGATTTTCAAAAACATTTTAAAATAAATATGTATGGTCTAAATTTTAGTTTGTAAATTCATTATCTTTATAAGTTTTAAAATCATTTATTTAAAATACAAAACATTTTTTATCCATAGCTTGCGTAGTGATGGTTAATTTATGGGTTTCTGGATATCAGTACGTTTCCGAAAGTCTAGCGTACGGATTACAACTTATACAGTCTGCGTTGCGAGTACTAGTACTACTATCGCTACTACTACTACTTATAAATATTTTACACTCATCCAAAATAAAATGATAACCAAATAGTCTATAATTAATTCGCCCTTTCTTCGTCCGTCTATATTACCTTCTTGCTCTTAGAGCTGGACGCCTTTACTGTATATCATTTGTTGAAAAAGGGGTGAGATTCAAAAGAATCTCAGTAGTACACAGATCACTCATATAATATGCAAATACTAAGCATGTAAAACAAATCACCAAACATCACAACTTACAAAAATGCAGCACATAAAAGGGCATAACCGGTCCCTTATCACAGACTCATAGCGCTTGAGATTCACAATCTGGCTGCCCAAGACCTCTGCCCCATACAAGGTACAGTCATGGGCTTTCTTCCTCAAACCTACCTGGCTTAAGACACCCCCGGGTAACTCCCAGTGCAACTTGTACCCGAGCAAATTTCAAATCCTATAATTTATAATTTACAGACAGACGAATTATTACTTGTTCTAAAATAAGACACTTTGGTAGGTTATCATTATAACTAATACCTTAGGTCCAATAGGTATTTAACGGACTCATACCAACTCTAAGTATTTAACTTGACCCTTAGAGTCCCAATTATTTTAAAAATACCCTTATTTTTTATTTTTGCACTATTAATCAATTCTGTCAGAATTTTCAATAATCTTTGAAAATTCATATCTTGACCTAGGAATATCCAATTAAGGTGGTTCTAAATTCTATGTGTCAATTATTAAGTCTATTTTAAGAGAAAAATACGTTTCACTACCACCTATCTATGAATAATTTCCAGTTTTAAGGTTTATTTGCACTGCCAGAAAATCTTTCCAATTTCAATAGCTTAACTTCTAAAATTCATAACTAAATATCTAGAACTCCAAATGGGATGATTTAAAATCATATATGATCATGTTTAAGTATATTTGCAGGTAAAAATATTACCATTTATAAATTATAGCCACAAAATTTCCAGAATTTCGTCAAACCTCGTCTGTACCATAAAACGTTCCAGATTCATCATCTAACTTTAAAAATTAATATCTCACTATTTATAAACCCAAATGATATATATTATATATAAAATTAAATCTTAGGATGTCTACTTTCATTATGAAAAATTTCCTAATTTTCGGAATAGGTTTGGCCACCGAAATTTATTTTAAAACCAATATGATTCTAGAGAAACTAACCAAACAACAACTCCTCTTATTTTCTAAAAATTCCAAACTTATATATAATCATCCAAAAATCATAATCTCATGTCCATATAATTTTTCGTATAGAATTCATTGGAAACCTCAAATTTATCAAATTCTCATTCCTTCCTTATGCACTATTTTGCCCAAAACAAAACCTCACAAGACAACAATTCATTATACTAGGTTCTTATGCTTCCCAAATTACCCAAAAATAGTCTCAAATCAACTAGAAAGAGTTAAGAATATGGGAAGGAAACTCACCTATATTAGGATATGGAGTTGTATGTATAATTTGTAATCACTTCTTCCTTCCTTTGGTAGCACCGATTACTTTTACGTATATCTCTTTCTCTATTATGTGTCTCTTGCTCTCTCTCTCTTTCACTCACTCTCTCTTTTCTTTCTTTTTGGATGTTGGCTGATGAGAATTGAGAAATTTGTGAAGTGTGTGTTGTGTGTTTCGGATGATTAAGAGAGTGAGAGAGTGTTGTTTTATTAATTAAAAATGTGTGTGCGTGTGCCATGTGGGTAGTGTGTGTGTGTTATTTAATTGAATGAATGTGTGTGTGTGTGTGCATGGCGTGTGAAGTGTGGGAAAAGGGTGTGTGTGTTTTGTTTTAATATAATATATATAGGTATATTTTTATCCTATTAATTACACACACTATGCATTAATTTTTCTCTTTGTCTAATTTAAGATTCCTTAAATTTTATAGATTCCATAATTTGGCTTACTACAAAATTCCCATAAATCAATCATTAACCTTTGAATAAATTTTGGAATGTTACAAATCGCGCATTGAGTTTCGTCATTCCCTTATCAACTCTTAGTAACAAACCTGATTTGGAATTTTTCAATTTCAAAGTTTTTTTCTATCTTTTTCCCTAATTAATTTACAAATATTAAGAAAATTAGTTAATTTAATTTCTTATAACAAGGTCATATCGATTTTTCTAAAATACCCATTTAATCATTATACAGTTGTTGAAAAATATATTTAATATATATGATTAATATAGATAGTTTAGGAAAAAAAATTAAAATTTGAGAGAATAAGTTAATTAAGGTCTTTTATTAAAACAAAAAAAAATTATTGATTAACTCTTATATTTAGGTTCAGAGGTAGTATTTAATAAACACTTTTGAACAAAAAAAAAAAGTATTTAATAAACACCTAGACAAGTTTCCTTAGAAATAACAATTTAATCGTTGGCCAAAAAAAAATAATAACAATTTAATCATATGATGCCTTCTCATCACTTTCGAAGCCATTGAAAAGTTTGTACTCCTATTCATTCATGAGAAACATGCTTTTCCACTAAGATTTATTTTATTTTATTTATTTATTTATAATGCTTAAATTGAAGACTTCACTTATTAAAGAGTGTTGAATTATCCTTTACAACTCAGATCAAACCCCACACTTAGTTTTTCAAATAAGAGAAATTAAAATTTCTGGTGGATATAGCACTTGAACCCACAAGCTTCGTTTAAAATTCTCTTCATCGATCATTTCTCAAGCTGACAATAAAATACTCACACTATTCCATCTCTGCCTTTTTTAAGCACCCATGCATGCATCCAAGTTCTTTTATTTTTCTCATTTTATTAAGTCATGCTATTATAATAATTTAAATTTATATTGAAACACAATTATTTAATTTATCTACTTGTATTGAATGATATATATGCAGCGCGCACATAATTAATATTTCCATCAAATAAGTTGACCCATTAAAAATTGATAATTTAAATATACTACAAAGTCACAACTATATACTCCTCCGGTCTTGAATATAGCTAGATAACTAATATAGAGAGATTATGACAGAATTTTTTAAGTTAACCATCGGTAAAAAAAAATGCATGTTTGTTTTTTAAAATACCCTTTTAATTTTTTTGTATTGAAAATTAACCGCGGATGAAAATCCTCTCAATAACTACAAGTCTTCAACTAATAGAGATAATTAATTTAAAGAATAAGTTACAAATTTAGAAGATAAATTGAACTTCAGTAGCATAAAAAAATATCACACAAAATATATAGCGCGTGTGTGTCTATATATTGCATATAAATCTTTTTTTTTATTTTCTTAAATATGATGCTCGAAATTCGATATAATTTGTATATTCATCTGAAGAATCTGAGAGAGGTATGGCTGGAAGTCATATCTAGCTATAGGTTTGTCTTTTTGTAAGCTTCTTCTCTTTTGGAATCTAATTTTTGTGTTAATTAAGTACAAAAACATTAATTCAAAGCATAGAATATATTCGCATTTTCAAAAGGGTGATTGATAATGAAGCTAGCCAGCCAACCACATAGATTATGAAATATCAATCTTAAAAATACATGGAAAATTATACTCATTCTTTTTGGCACAGAAATATAAGAGAATCGAATAGTATTTTTTGTAATTAGTTATTCTTTAATTTTAGACATCGATATAACAGAAGAATGATATATCATTTTCCACCATTAAAGGGAATACCATCGACCGCAAAATTAGGTAAAGATTATTTTCGTTAGAAAGTAGAAATTATGTGGCTTTAGCATCGCCTTCGAATTATTGGTTTGGATCTAACCAAATGAATTGAACGGAAAGAAAAGACTACAAAGAAATATGCCGTACATATATATCCACAAGAATCTTTTTTTCTTAAAAGGTAAATGTGTGTTTTCATTCTAAGAATTCATGGCGGCTATTAATTTTGCTTTAGGTATCTATTTTGTGTAAATTTTATCTCATAAATTTATTAATTTTTTTTAATTTTTTTTAAAAAAATTGGATGATATGTAGTATTTCCAATTCAAATTCTTTAATCGCTAATATGTTATGGTGAATAACTCTTACATTGTTTAGTTCGAGTTTGATAGTAATTTGTTAATCCATATGTTATTGGTATGGTTAGAGTTTGATAGTTATATTATGTTATTGCTGCACTATGTTATCAAAAAGATTTAGATGCTCAATGTATGGTTGATAATTTTTTTTAGAACTAAATGTGTCGGAATCAAATTAGTTAAAATTTGTCCATCCATCGGTAAGGTTACTGCCAGATTTGAATTGTGGAAATCCCAATTAGTGTCCTTAGAATGACTTAGAATTTGTTAAATTTGACAAAATTGTGGATTTAGACATTTTTTTACACATTTGGAAATTTTAAATGTATTTGAATTGACGAGATTTTTTAACAATAAGACTTAATTAAAAAAAGAAGAAGAAGAAAAAGTGAAGCAAGTTTTGATAGGCCTAAAGTTTGAGGCACCAATGAATATGTTATAGCAGGCCTAAATAGTTAATTAAATAAATACAATCAAATTCTGCACAAACACACTTTTGCTTATTGCTTTGACAACAGACAAAATCTAATTTGCTCACATCAAAACTATCCATAGATTCCTTTGCTAATTCCTATGAAAAATATAATATTTATATACACACACACATCACATCAAATCACATATTTATATTACTTCTTAAATCAGTATTCTTGTTTATATATTTAAATTAAGTCATAGGAGGTGTTGGTGGACGGGGGTGATATATAAAGAATACCGCTAATTAACAAGTGTTTATACTTTAAACACGGACGTCTATTTTTCATTTTTATCACTCTGTAACTTTTTTTTATTACTAGCTACAAGTTGATCATCTTATTATTACATCAAATAATGCAATCACTTATTAAAGAAAAAACCGTGGTAAAGAAAACCCTCTAATCAAATTAAAATTAATGCTTCTGCAAGGATAGAATTTTTTTAATGAGTAGATAGGTGTAGATTCCACACACAAAAACAAGCATACGTTAATAAAATTAAAGAACCTTAATTAATCGCACATGGTTAATATGTTGTAAAAAATTAATTTATATGCTTTTGTTTTTGGAAAAAAATTTATATGCTTTTATTAAACAAAATTATTGATAACAAAACTTATAAGCTCTTGTGATAAAATAATAGGTTATTAATTTCAACGCTACAAGTCTTTGGAGGATAAAAAAACGAAATATCTATATCCATATTCACGAATTATTTCAAGTAGTGAAAACTTAAGGATCTTTAACATAGAAGAAATTTCTCTTTTCATCCCCGTTATTATAACGGATATATGACTTTTTTCTCTCAACTAGTAAGAGTAAAAAGTTATCATGGCCAGGAAGAACTAGTCCTTTCCATGGAAATTAATTGGCTTCTTATAGTGAAAAAACCTATGTTACTAGCACAAATATAAAGAGAGAGTTCATATCAAAAGACCAACATATTAAGTGAGAAAGTCTCTTAAACTTATAAACATAACTTCTTTCACGAGAGTACTTGATATGGGAATTGTAACAGCTAAATTAAATAATCATAGCCAGACAAATGTTATACCTAAATAAAACGTGGGTTGGTGTGAATTTTGAATAATCTAGAATTCCATGTTACAGCACTTACATATATACACATTACTTTTCTATTGCTTATTGTGAAAGAAAGCCTCCTCCATTGCACCAAGTCTACAATTTTAATATATATGCATGCACTTGAATTGGTCCATGCAATGCAAGCACGTGTATGAAGCAAGCTTGAGTGGTTTTTCTACTTCGTTGATTTTTGAAGACTCGTGATCAATATTATTGTTTTGTGTTGAAATTAAATTTGAGGTTTAATTTCTACGAACAAATTATGTTTACATTTACCAGAAGCAATATTCAATTGATCTGCCTTGTACATTCAAACCTTAAGGAAAGGGACATGACTGCGTGATTCACTGTGAATAATGAGCTTCTCACTGTATGAAAGAACCAATCTTCTGTGCACCACTCACAAAGTTTGGTCAAAATTATAATTATAATATTATATTTACTTGCGAACTCATCTAACTTTGGAAAGATGCATGTATATGCTAGTTACACCAATTCTTTAGTTTTTTTTTCTTAAAAAATATATTTATGTTTTCTCTCCAAACAAGTGGATCGATCAACATGTCAAATAGAAAGAGAAAATGACTCTTATAAATTGAAAATTTTAATTTGTGTAGATACTTTTCATATCATTATTAGCTAACACATCATTCTATCAGCGGAGTGTGATATATAAGTGACAAATGAACTCCATAAGTTCTCCCTTTTTTTTTTTTTGATTACCTACAAATAATTCACGAAAACATTGTATCATGTGTAAAAAATAATATTGCTATAACTTGTTGATTGCCTTCTGATAGTAAAATAACAAACTAATTAATTAACCACAAGAAAGTTAAAAGTTATATATTTTTATATAACTCAAAATTCTATTAAGAAAATTGTGTGCGCTATGTATCTTTAAACACTGCATCAAATTCAAATTAATTATGGACACACACACTATGTATCTTTAAACACTGCATCAAATTCAAATTAATTATGGACACACACATGGTCTAGTAGTGGACCAACTAGATTATAAAGTGGGCAAACTGAGTTAAAACCTCACCTTGTTAAAGAAAACCACTACGCAAAGGCATCCTAGTCATAAAGTATCAATTCAAATTAGTGGGTTGCTAGAATACCTTGTAATAGGATGCAGAAAAAGTGTCAAATGAAAAAAAAAAATCCTAAAATTGATTATTGTATTTGAGATTTATTTATTTATCGTGAAAATTAACCATGCATTGCTTGCACGAAATGATGAGGAAAAAAATATGCTTCAAAATTCAAACTCAACAGTGGGAATCGTATGCTTGGTGACCAATATTATATTTTCCCCGATTAAAAAAAAATGTTGATGATCTATTATAATCATATGCATGAGTATCTTTCCTCTATGTGCTTGGGGAAGCCCGTACTTATCCAATTATGATGTCTCTTTTTCTTTCTTCTTCTTTATACTTCGATCAGATATTTTATTTTAATATTGTTATATGAGCTATATATATAATTGGAAGCATATTTCTGCTGTTATATTATATTGATGATAGTGATAATTCAGGGGTATATATATAAGTGCAACAATGTGTCGTAGAATCTTTAGTTGGATTACGCAACCAATTATTATATAACTGGCGATAAGTATAGTATAGAGAGAAGGATATCATATATTGCGGATCATCTTAGATTTTATGTTTGTCAATTATATGTATGTATACAATGTATTAACTCCAAAACAATAAAATAGAATTGCTTACCTACTATATATCTGTCGGGAATTCTGAAGAAATTAATATATGTGCAAATGTGAGTACTTCCGTGTGTATTTAATTAACATTAGTCACATTTCAAAATAATTTTATTGGTCCCAAATATAAATTTGTAAGATATCTATTCAATTAATTGTTTTTTCACTTTTACCAACACATAGTTGGTTGATATCTATTCAATTAATTGTTTTTTCACTTTTACCAACACATAGTTGGTTTAGCAGTATAAGGTTCTACTAAATTCCTGTGAGTTTCAAGTTTGAGTTGGATTAGGAGGGGCAATCATAAACCTTAAATATGATACTAGATGTGATAATATTAAAAAAAATTATTTTTTACAGTTATGCTCCTGGTTAATTAGATGATGTAGAAATTTGATGTAATTAAGAAGAGTAATGGTGAAAAATACAACAATCTATCCAGCTTTTAACTTTTTATCTTAAAAGTAATTTACTCACTCAGGTGCTAAATATAACATCTTATTGACTAATTTGTATAATCCATAAAAAAAAGTTGGTCTAAACCAAAATCCTTAAATCAATCTTATATTTAGAAACGGATGGATGGGGTGTATTAAAAATTCAAGGAAATATTTGTTGAATACCAAAGTTTCTCTAGGTCTTAAGTGGGAAATAAAGAACATACACTTTCGTATGATGCAAAAAAATTAGTGGTGTAAAAAACGACATCGTGTTTTATTGCAATCCATTTGTATTAACACAAGAAGTGACCACATAATGTGGGTCTTGGTTTTTTTTTTTTTTTTTTTTGGCCAAAAGGTCTTGGTAATATTTGGTAAGAGGTTTAAGTCATACAAAAAGGTATCATTTGTAGGTTGACATGAAGTGCCGAAAAAAAATTACCCCATCACTACCGATAGTCATATATAATAACTTTTAACTTAGCGTGAATCACTCGACCCAATAATTACAATTAAAACCATGATCTCATTGATTTTTTTAAGGGAGATTATTAGGTCAACATCTCATCTCAACAAGATTTGGCAATAAACTGGACTTAAATGGAAACACACTAGTTATACTAATGCATTATTCAAATTAAAATAATATGATGATTAATGCTAATAGCTAGCTTTTGACCCACTGCTTAATACACTTAATAACACTGATGTCAATAAAGTCAACATCAATATCAAATTACTGCTACATCGTTACTGTTCATAAATTATTAACGAGTTATCATTTTCATGTAAATACAAAATACACAAGCGATTACTTATCATCATAATCATTGTTGTCAAATTTATAAGTTGACTCTTTGAATTTACCTTTTTTATATTTATAGTTTATAAAATTGTTTCAAATTACTCTTAAACTTATACTAGTTGTAAACTCGGTCAAACTCACGAGTTTACACACTGAGTTTACTGTTTTTACGTTTCTAATTTATAAAATCATGTTGACTCACTTTTAAATTTGACCATGCTAATTTTTTCAATTTGACCATGTTTAGTGACTTTATATATAAATTTTAAAGAAATTTCTTTATTGAGTTTGATAAATTATGAATGCTGATTTAATTTCAATTATTTAGATTTAAAACATATTGAAATCAAATTGTTGTCATTTTTTATATTTTAATTATACAATATGAATAGTTGTTTATGGAGAAAAATAAACTCTTACGAGATATGAGTTTATATTAATACTACAAATTAAACTCATGACAACCTTATTTATAACTTATGTCATGTCCTCTCTCTCTCTCTCTCTGTTTTAAAGCTAGCTGATTAGCTATACCATGTCAAAAAAGAAGCAATCTGTTTGGTCAAAAATTGAAATGGGCCTGAATCCCAAAGGATGATATGTACGAGTACGACCACACACTAGATGGCTAGATTTTTTTTTTTTTTTTTTTGGATACGTATGAAGGCAGAAGCCTTAAAAGGTAAGACGAATCTACTGGGGGATCAATTCCCAAACAATCTTTGACCATCAACTGGTTAAATTGAATCAACAAGACTGTTCTGAGTCCTTGGAACATAATTCAGCTTGACATCCCATTTGTAAAACATCATATCTTTAATCTGCATTTATGTGAATGAGTATTTTAGCTACTTGCATAGGATACAATGGAATTGTATTCAAAACTGATCTAGCCAAGGTAATCTTACCTGCGGTAGAAAGAGAGTTTGATTTCCATGCTAATAACTCTGACCGGAAACCATCAACAATGTATTGGAAAGTTTCTATAGTTTTCTATTTCTACTCATGGGAAAACCAAGTTACCAATATATGTAGTAATCCTCATTCCAGTTATATTTTTGGGTTTAAGGGCAATTTTGTACCGTAAGATTTCATGATGGGACAATTTTGCTTGGAAGTGTAAAAAAGGGAACAATTTCGTCATGACCGTTATATCAGTTAATTTTGACCGTTAGTTGACTAAATATGCTGAATTGGCAGTCCATATGTCATTTTTGTTAAGGTGCAAATTTGCGCTAGAAGTTCATATATGATCTACTTTATTTTTTTAAAAAGTTAGATTTAAGACTTCTTAGAAAATTTGCATCTTAATAAAAACGATATGTAGTTTGTCAACTCAGTATATTTGATTAATTAATGATCAAAATTAATTATGATAACGGTCAGAACAAAATTACTCCATTTTTTATATTTCCGAGAAAAAAATATCCCTTAATCCTATATTTCTTTATCCTCCCTTTTATCCCAAGTGAAACTTTTGGGAGAAGAAAATTGAGGACTTCGGTTTACTCACTTTTTCTCCAGAATCCCCACAAAAAAAGTATCAAGACAGTTGTAGATGGCTAGATTTGTTTTTTTGTTTTTTCTTTTTGGCTGTGCATAGATATTGTCTTATTAGAGACAATCTTAATCGAGATACTATTAAATACTAAATGTAGGCACATTTTCTAACGAAAATCTGAATATTGATTTATCACATTGTGAGGAACTAGCCTCTTCTACAAAACCCAACTTCCATAGATCGATGGCTAGATTTAGTCAGGATCTTTCTTGCAAGCTTCATCGTTTTGTAGTGGGCCGGTCCAGCCCCATGATACGTAACCAACTCTAAATTGCTAGGGCTCCTCAGGCCCAAAAAAGCAAGCGCTCAAGCAACATTGGCCTCCACTTATCTAAACTCAACATTGGGTCCCATTAGTACATTTTAATTCCAGAAGAAAATGACAATTAAGGGTGTGTTTGGGATTAGCTTTTGAGAATAGCTTATAGAGAAAAAGTGAAAAAAAAGTGATTTTAGAGAATAGATTCTGGCAGAATAGATTATGAGAAAAAAGTGATTTTGATAAAATGAGAGTGTTTGGATATTATGATGAGAATAGCTTTTTTTTATGGTCAAATTACTGAAAATGACATTAGCTTTTATGATAATTACATATAATTGATAAGATTATATTTTATATATTATTTAATAATAAATTTAGTAATAAATACAAAAAATGACATAAATTTATTTAAAAAATTAAAAATTATAACATTAATCAATTATCTAACATTAAAAAAAAAAGACACAACACACACATTAATAAATTATATAATCAAAAATCATTTATAATAATTACATATAAAGGATAAGATTATATTTTAGGTATTATTTAACATAAAATTCAACAATAAAAGCCAAAAACTCTTTAAATTTGTCCAAAAAATTTTAAATTGTGACAAAGAAAAACATACATACATACATATAAATATATATATTAATAAATTATACAATGAAATTTCGTAATTCAATAGTTAATATCTAAAATTAATACAAGGAGCAATTTTTTTGGTGTAATTAATACAATATGTTTTTGCCTTTCTTCATTAGACATTATTTTTCTTTTACTAATAAGTAATACATTGGTGCTAACAATATTTCTAGAAATCTCAAATTCATCATGGAAGGGATACATTAATATTTAATAGTTTGTCAATAATTCATTACGTCATAATAGAGATAATATTACAATTCACTGAGTAAAATAATAAAGTCCGTCAAAACACTGAAAAACTTCAATAGTGCCATTATAGAATGTGTTTTGGTATGGATGCTGGTCAATTTCATACATAATGGTTCCCATGAGATCAAAAGCTCCAGGCTACATGGGAAAAGCAAATAATAGGCATGTTAACATTGATCATTTTCTGACATTGATGACCGAAACTAAATCCATTAGACATCTAAAATGATGAAGTTACCTACAAGAATTAGCTCACAGCAAATGTATATGGGAAAGCACCCTTTGCTAAGGTTGACACAGAAGCATAATTAAAAATCTGCAATAAAAACCAAGCTACCATTTAATTTTACATACTCGTTTGGATTAGCTTATGAAAGCTCCATAAGTGCTTATAAATCGTGATTTACGGAATACGAAGTAACTTTTACGATTTACGAGGTTACTTTTACGGTCTATGAGGTAAATATGTGGTAGAGATTTAAGTAAATCGGGCTTATAAAATAAGCCTGATTGGAAACAGAGTTTCCAAACATGCCCCTAGCTCCTAGCTCCTTCAGAAGGAATGGAACAAGCATGTGCTACACCATATCAGAGATTAATTCAACACATTTCATGCTTTCAGATGGATTTGTAAATCTAAGATGATTAAACAATGTCTATTTCATATGGTTATTTATTGAAAAGCAGAACGTGAAAGTGCAGGGCAAAATATACAAACTGAGAATCAAATTTCATTCCATTACCATCATTTTTCACACCAACGAGCAGGTTATTCTCTTCTCAAGCTGGAACCACTAGATTATATAAACAAATAAGGTTACATCCTCTCAACAAATAAGATTACATTTTATACTTTCACTTCAATTGAATACTTACATTTTGCAGTGTTCTTTAGGAATACACAGTGTGTAACAATTCCTGGAGCAGAGGAATAGCTCTCATCACCAAGATCTTGAGCATTCTGACCAACAATTCCAACATCACTTACTTCTTTAGTGGTCTATGCACCCTCATCTGAACCTGATTGGCACCTAGCAACTAGGAAGTAAAAATAACCACATTTTTCATTCGTTTGTCGAAACTCGTATCAAAATTCAAAAGATGTTTAGCCACCCAATTTTCCAAATTTTTATCAATTCTGCCTCATACAAGCAATTAAAACAGGAGAACATGACAGAATCATGAAAGGCCAAAATCTAAAACAGTAAAAAGCAAATCAGACTAAAATGTCAGCTAGAAGATAAGCAGTTGACTCTGAGTATGAAACCAAATGGCAATAAAAACAAATAGTCAACTTTAACAAATCCTGTAGATCATTACGATCATAAAATGCATGCAACAGGAAGATCCTGGCTAAATTAGAAAGTGAATTTGCAACGGGCAAAGAAGAAAAAGATATGTGAAGCATATGTATGCATAAGCTAGATGGATCTGGATCTAGAATTTGAGGGGCAGACCTTATATGAGAGGGGAAGCGAGGAAAAGCATAGCGAGACAAAAAATCCAAAATTTGTTGATGGAAGCCATGCCCAAGTCTAGAAGGGTTGGTGGCGTCAATGCTTCTTATGGGAACGGTGATTCGGGCTTCCGACAGAACAGGGAGCAAGACGCAGAGCAACAAGTATGCATAATTGATGAGAGAGAGGGAGAGAGAGAAGGGAGAAGTTGAATTAGTGTGTGTTGGTGCTCAGAAATCGTTTCTGATTTTACATGATATATTCAATAAAGACAAAAACTGAAATTGCAAAGGAACTACGAAAGAGAGAAAGGACAAAGCAGAGAGACTACGAATCGGACCTGATCTGAGATTGGAGACGGAGAAGAGGAGATGCCGAACACAGACGGCTGATGGCTTCTTGGTTTTGATCTGAGCTTGGCCACGGGGAAAAGGAGATGCCGAACATAAACGGAGCTGACGGCTTCTTGGTTCTGATTTGACCTTGGCCACGAAGAAGACGAGAAATGGAACCCGAATTGTGGGCAAGAGCTAGAGCTTGAGACCAGAGCTGGAGCTTTGCGAGAGAGATAGAAAGATGGATGAGAGCTGGACCAAGCTGGAGATTTGCGAGAGACACAGAGAGATAGCTGAAAGCTGAGACATAGAGAAGAGACAAGGGAGAGGGAATATTACACAGTGAATGTCTGGTCGAGGGACAGTAATTTTATCTCAACGGTCAAAAAAATTGTACAATCCAAGGAAAAACGTAAGTGGCGAATAGATTATTAAAAACTATGGTTACAATCGTTCAAACCATGGTTTGAGTTTTAAACGGGATTATTCTAATTTTGAGGTGTTTGGATGATTTTTGCTCAAATCATGGTTTGAAGCTGAAACCATGGTTTACATTTTTCATCCAAACACACTATAAGTCTCCTATTAATTTGAATGTTAGAGTTAGACAGTTAGAGCCATATAAACCCCCGGGGGGAGGGGGAGGGGGAGGGGGAGGGGGAGGGGGAGAGGGAGAGGGAGGGAGGGAGGGAGGGAGGGAGGGAGTTACTTTTCCCTTTTTAATATAATTCTGTCATGATCTGTTTCTGTTAGCATTATTAATGGCCTCACATGAGTGGCTGTAGGGTTGGGCTAAATTGAAGAAGTGAATTAAGAAAAGGCATACAACTGAGAAACCAATTAAAGGCAACCTCATGCCAAGTCATTGGTCTGGACATCAAAGTACGTAGATACGGGCGCCTAGAGAGAAGGATCACATATAAAAATAACATTTAATATTACTACTTATAATCATTTACTAATATTAGGTGGCCAACTTCAAATTAAATACGCACTGCATCGTTTGGTTCAAACCAATTAATTATATGCACGTCTTGTTTTTTAACATCGCTCTACTAAGCAAACACGCATTGTTTTCTGCTTATTCACAACATTCATGATTGGACTCTTCTTTTACTTGGTTGGCCTAAGTCTTATTATGTTTAGATTAATTTTTATGATTTATGAAAAAATATATATATAATTTTTTTATCTTAATTTATAAAAAAATAACTCCTAAAACCATAATTTTAAAAATTACCAAAACATTCACTCAGAATCAAAGTTTAAGGCGTATTATAGTAGATTATTTTCTAACCTAATATTCCCTCCGAAACCATCTGCCCTTCTTCACTTTCAACTAGCCCCCCATTTTTGACTCGTTTCGCTTCTTTCCAACAACATCTCACTCTTATGTTCTTGAATCTTCAATGTTTTTATCTTTCACTGTTTACCCCAATTCAACACATGACAAAATTTGTCTCACCTATTAAGTTATTATACTCTCAAACTCTTCAATTCTTTTTTATTAAAACGTGCATTATAATATATAAAAAAATCATATTCATTGTGAAAGCAAATTTAATTTAGCTACATATTTTATATGGGTTAATGTTCAATTTTGCCTTTGAAAGTTCCCCATGAAAGATATGAATATCCAAAAGTTTTGTTTTTAATCAATATTGCTCAGGAAATATTTAAAAGAGAGTAATTTCGCACTAACAGTTAAAATATTAATTATCAATGTTAGTATTTTTTTTATAACAATTTTACTCCTTTTTTAATACTTTTAAAGGAAAATTGATTAAAAAAAAACTTCCTATATACCCACAACTTATACACAAAAACTTTAAAGTGAAATTTTACGTTAGTTAACCAGATTTTTCATTTTTCCATAATACTTCCTCCAATTTTTTTTTTATAAGAGTTAGAAATTTAAATTATTTTATTCATTTTTATAAAAATTCAACAAGAGTTGTATGAGCTTTTAATAAGTTTTTTTTTTTACCTTTTATTAATTGTGTTGCATTAATTAAGAAATTAATGATACTTATATTAATTTTATTTCTCTCACTTACTTATCCTTCATAAGGACATATTTAAAAAATAAAATTTATTTTATACATATTTATTATTTTTAATTATTTTTTTAAAATTATATAATTCAGTTATTAAATTTTTATAATTAGACGGTAGTATCTAATTACCGTGTGCGTACATAAGTTTGTCTTTATCCTCAAATAGGCCCAGCTATCACGCTAGATTATCAGAGAATGGGACGTACGAAAAGAATAAATTACAGGGAAAACAAAATTAGAACATCTGAGAAGACAGAAAGAAAGAGAAAAGAAAAAATTGTGACAACAAAATTCATACTTTGTGGTAATAGTATTACAGGTGAGATATGATATCAAGTTCGTTGAAACACCTCTGGGAATCCCAAGAGTAGGAAAAAAAATAGATGGCGAGGAATTTCAGAAGATGTCGAGAATCTCGAGGATCGAACGGTTACAGAGGGGACAGGTCCCTCGATTCAGCCACAGCTCTCTGGAGCACACTCTGCAAAAAGTATGCCCACATGGGATAAATGCCGCTCCTTTCTTCCTTCCCATGCACACGCAGCACACCGTATCATTCCCCATTCCTCCTCCGTTCTCCTTCTCCGTCACCGTCACCGTTACCGTCGTCTCCGCGTCGCCTCCCTCACCCTCCTCTAGCAGCCTCATCAGCGACACCCTCCACGGTGTCCCCGGCGCTTCTCCTACTCCTCCCCGCCGGAAATTGTTCCCGCCGGCGGCTACTTGCCTCTCAGTTTCCGGCTCTTGCGTCCCCCGAAATTGACGCTCCGCCGCCAACGCCGCCGCAAGATTCATACCCGTACCCGTTGGGTTCGGGCTCAAACAATCCGGGTCCGACGAGCTCGATCTTTGACCGGGATTCGGCTCTTGGAGCCTTTGCTGCTGCTGCCGCCGCTCGTCGTCTTCTTCTTCCTCTCCTCCTTCATCGTGCCGTACTGACGTCGCACGGAAACCCCAGGTGGCCCCACAACATCCCATACCGGTGAATCTTAACCGTTCTTTTAAACTGCGTCTCCTCCGAGGCTCTCTATCACTATGATTATCCCTATTCACAGAATCCATTTGCTCCGTTAACAATCCCAGAATCGTTCTTTCCTCTCGGTCTCTCTGAAGAGATTCCTGCAACATTACCCCGAGTTGACTCATATCGGCGCCTGCTCGGAGTAGCTAAAAAACGCAGAATCGGTAACAATTACAGTGAGAATAACAACAAATCTCAGGGAGAGATTGAGGAGGACATGGACGAAGATCAGAAGGGATAAAAAGAATGAGGGAATTTAAGCGAAGAGAGAAGAAGACGTGAGGATCGTGAAGGACATTGAAAACTGCACGCCCCTTGAGGATGAGGTTGGGGAAAATGACGGAATCGAAGCAAGAAGAGAAAGATGGGTCCAAAGAAGAAAGGTAAATGAGAGTCGGGAGTTTCAATTAATACTACTACTGGAAGTGGAACAAGAAAGAAAGTAAAGGTCCGTCGAAAATGGTAGCAAGAAAATGAGGGAAAAGTGAGAGAGAGAGAGGACAAAATAGAAGGGGAGAGAGGAAAGAATGAGAACAAGAGGAAGAAGAAACGGGGTTTCTTTACAGAGTAATATTCGTGTTTATACTCTCTCCACTTTTTGAGTAACAGAAACTCTCTTTTTTTTTTTTTTTTTTTTTTTTTTGGCCTTTGCAGGTAAAGAGTCACCCCAGCACGAGCTTCTTGAATCCTTCGCGGTGCCCTTATTTATTGTCTTTAATTCATTTTGGGGACTTCATGTTTAAAAAAAAATAAAATCAATGTATTCGAATTTGCATGTATCCAAGGAAATATAACAAGGCAATGCCACCATAAGAGTAGGACAAACCCATCAATTAAAAGAGTACTACTGGGGTCCAAAAGACATATTTTCAATATAACAAGGCAGATTTTGCTATTTATTTTTTTTTGTTTTTTAGACAAAATATCAATATTTTCAATATAATATATAGGAAAATTAATATTTTATTTATATAATTTTAGCTTAATCATAACTCAGTCATTAAATTAAACCTTGTGTGACTCAATTCTTATAAATTTGATTTAATTATAACTCGGTCATTAAATTTTAATTCAATACAATTTAATCCCTAAAATTTAACAACTTAAACTATACTTAAAAAAAATAAAATTATACATTTCATAAAATGTTGGGACTAAAGTTTTAAAACCATAAGAAATATGTTGCAAAGACTTAAAAAATTCGTAAAACAAATTTCATTTAAGTTATACTAAGTTAAAATTAAAATTAAAATAGAGTCAAAACCATAAATTTTAAAAACCTAATTTTCTCTTTTATATATATATATATATATAGATAGATAGATAGATATATATATAGATTAGATTTAAAGTGTGTGTGGATTAGGGGATAGAAAATGCCTTAGTTCTGGACAATTTGAATATACACGGGTTCCTTAATAAGATGCTCACTTTATAATTCAGTTTTTTCATTAAACTGAGTTTCATATTAAACACTAAAAGGAGTAATTTAAAATATTTCAACAAATAGTGAAAATGAATCAAGATAATTTATCCTATTTATTACTAGTACTTATTTAATTATTTGGGGTAAAGTGTGTGGTTTGTTGCGGCTTGCCCATATGGCGATTGGTGGGAAAGTCAAAAAAGCCGCCGGAGCCGGCGCGTGGACCTTATTGAGGCCAAGTGGCGCTTCCTCTTCTCCTAGTTGCTTCTCCAGACCTCCACACACACACCTCCCCCTCCTTTATTTGCATTCTAATCCACATTATACTATTATATAAACGAGTATGTGTAACCCATGTGTTATACGTACTGTTCATGTTTTATGTATATTATTATTATCAAATTTTACTAAGTAATATTTTTCCTTCTCAAATCTTATACATTCGTATAGCAAAATAATTCATATATACACATACATTTGTGTGTTATCATCATTACATCGCATACATTTGTTCACCACTAAATATTGTAAAGTAAGAAATGACTTTGAAAGTCAATATACTTATAACTAACAAAAGTTTGATTACACGTCTATATTTCTAAACACTTCCTTGTACACAACATTCTTTGTCGTTCTATTTGACCTAGAGTCTTCTGTTCCCACCACAATCTTAAGTCCATCCATACTTCTCACTCTCGAGAGGGCAACATATAGTTGGCTGTGAGTGAAAACTGGTTTTGAGAGATACAATCCAACATGACGTAAAGATTGTCCTTGATTTTTGTTGATTGCCATAGCAAATGAAAGTGTAATTGGGAATTGCCTTCGTTGTATGCGAAATGACCATCTAGATTTAGAAGGATTCATGTTCATTCTATGTATCAAGACCTTGTCATTTGGCTTTGAACCATTTAATATGATTGCCTCAATAACCTTCTTCCCTACCATAATTACTCGAAGGCGGGTTCCATTACACAATCCAGATGCCTGATCAATGTTTCTTAATAACATGATGGGTGCATCAACTTTCAAGATAAGCTTATGAGGGGGTAAACTAGAAGAAGTTATTGTGTTCAGGAATTCAATTGTGTACAGATTGTCAAAAGTGTCAGAATCTTCGGTTGACTTGCATACTGAGTCACAACTTAGGAACTCGAACTGCTCTCCTGGCAGCATGGAACACATATGATCATTGATCTTTGCAACCATTTCAATTGTACATATTTTGAATTGGGTTTTAAAAGCTGCCAAAGGACACACCTAAACATCATTAAATGAGCCAAATACCGTCAGATATAGATAAAAGATAATCCATGCATTTGAAGGATCTTACATAGATTATCAGATCACTTAGGAAAAATTGGCAAAGTTGAGAAGCCTATATTAATTAAAATTTTTTATTATCGACATAATTCTTTTTGAATAGCAATGCTAATTAAACTTTTTTATTATCTATATAATGCTTATCATGTTTAATTATAATTTTTGTTTTGCACAATTTTTTCTATTGGAGATAATTAATTTTCACAATAGAGAAAATATTGGATTCTCTATGCACTAGCCGAAGCATTTTTTTTATCTAAAATAACTTTTTAGAAAGGATTCAGATCGTGCAATATTGTAATTCTTAGAAGACAAAAATGCAATCAAGTGTATGGTTTGTGGTTCCCCAAATGATAATGAGAGAAGTAATGTTCACATGATGCCAAATACTTTACTGGCAAAGTATGAGTAGAAATGGTTGCTACTTTTGCTGAAAGTTACTGAAGAGATAACCTATGGAATTACTTTTCTCACTGTAATTTTCTCATTTTTTTCTTGAACGTAAGACATTAATTAATTTTTTTTTATAATTTAAAGTAGGTAATAAAAACCTCAATTGCTTTTTTTACAATGTTGCATTATCACCTCTATTACTTTACTACATTATCATATCAAATTTATTTGTCAGTAGGTAATTATTATAAGTAATGAGAGTTATCTCTGAAAGTGTTTCGTGCACGCATCTTTTTATTTTTTTTCTTGACCGTCAAACACTGCCCTATTTATTCACGCTACCCTATATGCTGTCATTTGTTAAAAGTTGCAAGTATAATTTAACAAAGCATCAATAGCTCTTTTCACCAAGTGGAATCCAAAGAAAATTTTTAAAAACCACCTGATCGTAAAAGCAAACCGTCTTATTTATAAGAGCTTAATAACATAATTATACAGTTTAATAAAGCAGTTAAAGTTATTAAACAATAAGATGAAACAAAAACATAAAATTAATAAGATGTGTCTCAAGAATAACTATTTACTCTACCATCCTTACACACTTTATGCATCTAACGGTTTTACTAACTAACTATCTAATGGAAAAGTTAGACTTTTTTTTACAACCAAAGAGTGGTATCTGGGTTCTGTTAAAGAGTGGCATCTGGATTCTGCTTCTACGAATCTCGGATTTGCTTCTAATCCAATTTTCTTATAAGCTGGCAAACAGGATCTCCTAATGTCATATCTTCACGACAATAGCGCTCTTTTTCTTTATTGAATAATTTCATTAAATCAAGAAGAATATCATGAACTTCACCACTAGGATGCGTCTTAAGAGTTTGCATAATATCATCCAGTGACTCCTTACTCAGTTCATTCTTTATGAATTGAATCTTATCTTCTCGATTTATAGAAACCATACCTTTATTCCGACAATTTTTATCACATTTTCACCTTGCACATTTATGGAAGACCTTCATCCTTTGAGCTCTTCTCTTTTTGGAGTAAGAATTTCTTCCCATTCCTGGCATATGTTTAATAAATGATTCGTGAATCTCACCCGCTAGACGTACCTTAGCTTCAATAATCCAGCGTATATCCTCAGGAAGGCTCAAACGTTTGAATGTCTTCATTCTTTCAAGTCGATAGATATAAATCTTTCTGAGAACATCTTTGGGAAGAGTTGAGAACTTGTTTTTAAGCTTTACAAGAAATTCCTCCATGAAAATGATGAAAAGTAAAATGTGTAACGCAGTGTAGTGTGCTTCAGTGAGTAGAAAAGAAAGAGTAATGAGAAAGGAAAAATTGTTTAGGTTGGCTTCTTATTTATTTGCAATGTCCATCTCTCTCTACCAAAGGCAAATTATGAAAATTTACATCATGACGTATGGGAATGTAATTGCCATGTTTTGTGGCTTTAGGACCATCCTTATGTTTTTTAGTTAATTCAATTTCAAATACTGGTCAAAAAAAGAAAATTTTCTAATGTGATAATTAATCATCTGATCCATATTGTCATGGCCAAAGAATTTATAAAATCAAAGTACGTTACAAAATGTAATTAATTGACTTAGTGAGTAAATGATAAAAATATATATGATAAGTTCTTATTTTTAATCTATTTGAGATATATTTTGTTCTAATTGTGAAATTATCAATCCAATCCATCCCTTAAATATTTTTCGCCAAAGAATATATAACATCAAAGTACTTTACAAAATGTAATTAATTGACTTAGTGAGTAAATGATAAAAATATATATGATAAGTTCCAATTTTTAATCCATTTGAGATATATTTTTTTCTAATTGTGGAGTTAACAATCCAATCCATCCCTTAGATATTTTTCCACATTTGGACATCCCTAATTGGTTGCATATCCACGCTAGCTTTCACACATTCTCTAGATTTTTCCAATTTCAACTTTATCCAATGTTTGAATTAGATTTTTTTTAAAATTTATTTCACCTATGAAAAGATGTTTGAATTAGTAAAAATATTTTTCCTTGAATTAGAACATCACAGAGAATCCAATGTTTAGGGATGAGAACTATTATGTAATATTTTATGGATGAAAATACTTTATGCATTGGTTATTCGTGCTTGAATTAAAAGATCATAGAGAATCCAATGTCCTTTCTATTGTGAGGATTAATCATCTACTCCATATTGTCATAACCAAAGAATTTAGAAATTGAAAGGAATAAACAAAATGTAATTAATTGACTTAGTGAGTCAATGATAAAAATATATATGATAACTCCTCATTTTTAACATATTTGAAATATATTTTGATATAATTATGGATATATCAATGCTAATTCTTGCAGATATAATTATAAATATTTTACTTTAAATTAAAAGCTAATTAAAAAAAATTAAATAATGAAAATTGGAAAAAAGATTAGAGAAAAAATTAGTTGTTATTATTATGGTTAACATTAAACTCCATTTAAATTTTATTTTCTTCCAAAATTATATTCAGATCAGGTTGCCATAGATTTTGCATAAGAGGCAAGAAAAATCAGTTCCAGAGGTGAAACACGTTGATTTTCGGATTTTTGGATCAAACTGGAAAAAAGTAAAATTTGGGGTACTTTTCTGTAATTAACGCTGATATGAGGCCAGAAAAATGATTGCCATGGCTGAGACGGTGATTTCCGGATTTGTGGACTAAACTGGTAATTTAGAAATTTTGGGTTCTTTTCTATAATTTACACTGATGTGTTCTTCATTGAAAGAAAAGGCTAATATTACAAAAAAATACGCTTACTTCTGAAAAAATTTCCATATAGCCACATATTGAATTTTAAACTTAATCCTTGTGCATGATTACTTTTTGACCATTCACCTCCAACTTTTCAAAATATTGTATAATTCAAATCAATATGCACCTTTATTAAAAATAAACCCAATAATATATCAGTATTAATATTATTTAGAAATTCATCATTATTTCTTTATTATAAAAAATAATCATGTCTTCTTAAGTTGATAATTTACTAATTATTAATGAGAGTTATTTATGCAGTTTTGGAATTTTTTTATTAGATTTTATTATTATAAAAATAGTCTTAGACTTGCAAATCCTATTAATTACAAATTTATAATGAAAAAGTGAATTATCACTACAACAGGACATCTTCAGCTGCAACAGCTGGCCCGGAGCCTGAGGGTGGATTTGACTTATGAACAGTAACATTTGTGAGTGTAAAAAGGAAAAGTATTTAATGATATATTGATAAATCCCTTTTATTTAAATTAATTTGCTTCATCTCCTAATTATACCCTTAATACTCATTTAAATCACATCTTATGTTTCTTTTTAAGTCCCATATTTCTTCTTTTCATGCTAGATTTCATACTCCTCGCTCTCCAAGCCTATTCATTAATAAATACGATAAAGTACTAAAGGTATATATAAGTATATTTGTATTTGTCAATAATTCTGTTTATTTGTAATTATACATGTCGACAAATTTAATTATTCACCCCATTTTGTAGAGCTCTTTCATGTTCGCACGATAGAATCAAGACTTAAAATATATTTTTTGTTATTGTGTCAATTCCATGTATATTCAATGATTAATATCGTTTTCTTACATATAATTAAATATAAATATTAATAGTTGACTAAGGCTTCAAATTTCTTCCCACCATAAGTATATGTTTAAATTATCTTATAAAAATGCAAAAGAGTCTAATTTTTTAAACTTCAGACATTGCTCAAAAGCTCATTAAGTGCATGCTTGGATAACCAGTAGAAAAACACTTTTTCAAGCAAAATTAAGGTTTTGTGTGATTTCATCCAAATATAAAAAGAAAAAATCACAAAAAGTAATTAATGAACTAGTGACCATGGTTTGAAGAAGCTGGATTGCTTAGCTTTTTGAGAAAATATATAATCATTAATTATTAGGCGGTGTCATGTTTTACTGTTTTTACAAATTAGATTATCATATAATTTACTATTTTTATAAAGCTGCATGATCTTCGTGCCATTTTATGTGAGTTGCAACAAAGAAGAACCGGAGATAATGGGTTAAATAATACAGTATATTCCAAAATCCTCAGTCAATTAATTTATTCTTTTTTTCAATAAAAGGCAACGTACAGACTCTTGCTACTTAAAGAAAATTTGGAACTGAAATTTTTAAGAGAATGACTCTATACTCATTAATTAAGAGGACTATTCACGAGGATAGCTTCAATATTCATATGGTAACTTTAATTAGCATACCAAAATATCGTCACAATGGTTAAATAATTTTGATATAATATCGAATGAAACAGTCCAATACGTATGAAGTGGTTGGGAATTTATCTAATACAATTGTTGAGACTTGAGAGTATAGCATCTTGAGTTAGATAGCTGATAATGAGGTATAATTAATTTGCATATTCTTTAAATTAAATAAGTACCCTATTAGGCAAGGTTGAAAAGGGAAATATTATTAAATTATCAAACAGGGGTTATCGTCCAATTATAAGTAGTTAGGAATAAAAAAGCAGCTAGTTAACCTAATTAACTTAGATCAGGTCATCAGAAACTACTAGCCTCCCCTGCACTTCCTAATTAGCTGTACCTACAAATATATTACTCTATCTCCTTTATATAATATATATCAGAGTCCCATCTGATTCTCTTCATTCTCAATATATATGTGTGTGTCTCCTTCAACCAGGAAATTAGGATAATTTTCTTTCTTTAATGAGCACCATGCGTAAGAATCTTCCTTGATTAGTTGTATTTAGGGACGAAAACTGGTGTGACTGACTTAATTTTGTTGAATATTTAATTCAGGTCGATCGACTTGTCTTGGTTTAGAAAAAAACAGACAATATTCTAGGTGTTTCTTCAATCTGATCTCCAACCACTAACACACACACACACACTTGTTAATGAGAACATAATTTGGGTGCCATAATATATTTATTTTTAAAGTGAATACATATACCTCTAGTTTATACCATAAGTCACTTTTGAATTAAGGAAACATGGTTAACTATCTTTGCTTATAAAAATAAAATATTTTTCTAACTTTACCCATATTTAAGGGTATGGAGAAATATTATTGCTTGTTTGAAATAACGATTGAACTCTTTAAAAGTAGCTTTTTAATTATGATCTACAATATATGAAGTAAGTATGTGAAGGAGTATTGTCTCAACTTACGTGTATAAATACTTATAAGCTCTCTAAAAACTTTCCCAAACACACAATTAGATTTCAATTCTTCTCCTTCGGAGTAAACTGAAATATAGGAAATGACGGCCAAAAAAAAAAACTGCAATATGGGAAATATTTGAAAAAAAAATTCATTCATGACTCATTAAGTGACTTAAATCACAGAAATTTCTTTTAAAAAGTATCATATATTTGGGATGGGATGGAGTATTTTCATAGAAGTCAAATAGTTTGTTTATTCTTACTGTCTATGTAAAAAAAAAAAAAAGTCTTAACAAATCATCATAATCACCAAGGTTCTGAAAACCAGACCGGTCACTGATCCGATCGGGGTACTGGGTCAAGGGTTAGTGGGTCAGATCGAAGTCAAACCGGAGTTAAACTGGTGAGAAATTGAATATTTTAGACTTATAAATTGAATAAATTGGATTGCATTGCCGGACCGGACCGGACCGGTTCAGTCACCGGGTCACTGGTTCCCAGGCCTGACCGGCCGGTCCGGTCTGAGTTCCAAAACAGTGATAATCACTTTCTTTCAAATAGGAGATAAAAAGAGGGGGGGGGGGAATCCTTTACATAGAGGGAACATTCTTATTAACAAAATTCATGTGAGATACGTCAAAGATAGAAATCATCCTTTATTAGACCAGGTAAGTGAATATAATAGGACAATCCTTTGCTATTTTAATTTGAAATAAGAAAATAAATTCAGGAATAATAGTAGTAATTAGGGGGGGGGGGAATGGGACAAGAGAAAAGAGAGAAGGAAGATGGAGCGTGTAATTTGGTGAGGTGGGGCACACCCTACACAGTGCACGCCATTCTTTTTACTTTTCCTTTATGGGTTCAGACCTAAATCGAAGTGAAAGAAGGCATGTTAGGGTCATGATGATCAAAATCATCCTACCGTGATTAAAGCTATAATTGATGATGTTGGGATTTTTTTTAATTTATTTAAGGAATTTTTGTTTTTTATAAGGATTGGATTAATTAATTGAGTAATTAATATTTGAAGGAGAGTATGTCGATTGCTAATTGGAGGCGCGTGATGCTGAATTATTCGTTCATGGGCAGTGCAGGCTTTTTGGATCAATCATTGGAATTAGTTGGTCAATGGAATCCAACCCATTCATAACGTGTGTCCTATTTGATTTCTTGAACTCTAATCTTAGCTACTTAGTCTAATCCTACGTCGTTGTGGGGCCCTATTTCAGATCATATCTTCTAAGTAAAAATTAACTTTGTGATGGTATATATATATATATGCATGTATTTTTTTTTTAAATGTGAGAAACGTCGCTGGTTATTAAGTTAAAAGGTTGCAATGTAAGCCAACGAAGCCGCTTTAATATGATGTTGGGGAGAATTTGATTGCGTAATGATTTATATTTTTTTCTTCAATATTTTATTATTTGATAGTATTCTGTAATTATTCATTTTTGAAAGACCAATTAGGCATTACCCCAAAATAGATAGCTTGAACTATCCCATATCTCAGTAACTTAATGCCTGCATCTATAAATAAAAAAGATAGAGAGAGATTAACAACATGAAGAAAATTTAAATAACAGGTCATGAAGCTTCAACAGTTCACGTGCCTATAGTGTGTGTGTGTGTGTGTGTGTGTATATATATATATATAACCTGCCTTAGAAATGCAACTGATTCGCCTTGTTCTTTACTACATTTTTGTTATGTATATATATTATTCGCATGATGATCACTTACTTTCTCCAGTGCGCATCCCACATAAAAAAGTCCTCCTTTATTAGATGTATATGCGTGAAAAAAGGGATGTTTTTCAGGTAATTTAAATTTAGTTAAATTGATAAAAAAATTTGGGGGGGGGGGGGGGTTAAAGCTGATCAATTTGAGTATTGAACCAAACCTTATTATCCATATATCTAATATTACATCCTATATTTAATATAATAGTTCGTTGACTAATTTAAGTATACCAATACAGTTAGTTATACTAGTTACTTTTAAGATCTCATCTTTCATTATGATTATCTTTAATAGAAACTCTATAATATTATGCAATTAAGAGGGATACTTTGGAGTTATAAATTTAAGTTGTATTATATTTAGAATCAATTCAAATATCTAACTACCTCTTATATTAAAGACTGGATTGAGTATTGGAAACAAATATATTAAGGCTAAGGGGAAATTTTATCTCGAAAGTTGTCACTAAATGTAAATTTTGCCTTGAAAGTTTTTCAGAGAGCAATTTTACCCCGGAAATATAAAAATGAAGCAATTTTACCCTGGTCATTACCCCAATTAATTTTGATCGTTCATTGACCAAATATGTTGAACTAATAATGCACATATCATTTTTGTTAATGTGCAAATTTGCCCTGAAAGTTTTAAATCTAACTTTGAAAATAAATGAAGTAGAAGGCACATGAGCTTTTAGGGGAAATTTACATCTTAACAAAAAATGAAGTGAATGATATGTGGACTATCAGCTAAGTATATTTGGTCAACTAACAGTCAAAATTATTGGGATAACAGTTTAGAAAAAATTACTTCTTTTTTTACACTTCCGAAACAAGATTGTCCTTGAAAAACTTCTGGGACCAAATTATCCGGCCCCTTAAACTAATATGTTATGATTCCAAAAATTGAGAGCCAAGCGGATGCTGACTATACTTAAGGAGATCTTAACAGGGAGAGATAGTTTCACTTTCATTATAAAAAAGTGGGAGGAAAATAATAAAAAAAGAATACTAAAAAGAAAAAACTTCATAAAATAGCAAAAAATTTACTATTTCTGAGAGCTTTCTTTCATAGTATTTTTTTTATCTGATTTTCTTCCCATTAAAACATAGGATAAGTGATTAACTCCACAATTCATTCAGCTGTATTATGTTTTTGACTAATGCGACTAATCTTTGGGAAAACAAAATTGGTCATCAATGGTAATAACACCCCTAACTGGCCCTTTGTGTCATTATGGGCTTTGGAGTGGAGACATTCTCAACCAAAATGAATCGGCTTTCTTTATCCTTGAATAGGCTTTAATGTTCTATGTTGGAATTTATTATTGGGCTAGCCCAGGCCCAAGTCCGTGGGTTCATTAATACATTGCTGGGGACTGTGCTTAATGCACAGATTTGAGCATTTACATATGGAATAGGCCATATTATTGTAGAAGTGTGACTCCGTCTTCTGATATTGTTGTTTTCTTTTAAATGATCATATGTCCTCTAGTAATCCTAATTAAAAACATATATTGATATATTCTTTGTTGCTTACAATAAGCAAAAGTAAAAGGACAAAATTGAAGAAAAAATATGCCTCGTGTTTTCTTAAACTTTAATTTAACACCACATATAGTACATGCATCAATGGATGTTAGACTTCACTTCCGTGAAGTGTGAAATAATCACAAGAAATTTTATTCATTCATTATAATTTACGAGACACATCCAACAATAAGTATTCCATTGACTGTTATGTTTCAAAAAAAAAAAGTACTACCTCGAAACTCGCATACATAGAATTTGGGGTGGCAGCTGCTAACTGCTATGCCCCCATTTTGGGGGGTATTCCTAAATGTATTTTTTATAGCTCTTTAGATCATTAGATTCTACACCAAATAGATAACATTTTGATATCTTATGGGCAAAAAATAGAGCTACTTTCAATTTTTTTTATAATTTTTCAAATATATTTCAGAAAAATGGTGCAGTTTTTTTTTCACTTTAAGCACTGAATTTTTGAAAAATCATAAAAAATTGAAAACAACTTCATTTTTTACTCATAAGATATTAAAATGGTACTCATTTCATGTGGCAGCTACACCTAATCCGCATATATAAGGGTAATAGAAACACACAAACTAGCTAGGCTTCCTCACACACATACAAACTTCATTATTGAACAAAAAAACACAAATTAATTAACTCTATTAAAATTTGCCCTACATACTTTGTACTGTACGCTTATTGATTTTTTGGTTTCTTAATCCTTTTGAATACTTGACCAATTGCCTGAGTCGTCTTCATAGCCTTCATACCAGCCTTGTGGAGCAATGTCAGAATCTTCTTATAAAGTGGGAATTCAATCAACCCAAATATAGCCACAGGAAAGAACGAAGCACTATACACCAAAGTCGAAGTCCATTTCTTCCACGGCAACCTAATTGTGAGCAAAATAGTGGCACAAAAGGCCAGGATCGTGGTGGTCAACGCCAAGAACAAAAAAGAAAACCCTAGATTCAATTTCTGTGGTAGAGACCTGTGAAAATCCAAGAGTTCAAATGGCGACGTGAGGATTGAAAGAACAATCACCACCGAAGCCAAGGAGAAGGCAAGTGCCATGATGTTCATGACGGTGAAGAAGATGAAAACCGGTGAACTGAGTAAGACCGGCGTGCCGCCCTCACTCCCTCCTGGGATGGTGTAGGTCGCCGCAAAGACCACCGTGGCCACAAGAACGACCACAGTGGAGCATGACTTGGCAGTCTGCTTTATCCATCCTCGGGCTTTCTCAAGCATGTCATGATGCTCCATTTCCATAACATCTTTTGCTGTTACAGTTTGATTGTCACAGTGCAAGAGTAGGTTGTTGGGAACAAGCTTTTCCACTCGCTACACATCAAAATAAACACACACACAACAAAATCTTAGAAATTAAAGAATCTTGGTTATTACCTTGATTATGAGAGTAAATTAAATTAAATTGTTTGAGATAGAGGTACGGGTTAAGGACTTAAGGCTGTCTTTTATTTTTCAAAGTAGTTAAAGTGAATTTATAGAGAGTGGAATTTAAGAAAAATTGGAGAAATTATAAAATTTTAATAAAAAAATAAATATAAAAGAGTAAGAAAAATTAATTAAAAACTTTTAATTTCATTTCTCTAATATTTTTTTAAATCCAATGCAATTTTTTTCCTTTGCTCATATCAAACAACCCCTACATTATAAAATTAAATTCTTTTTTAAGAGACAGAGTCCCTACATTATATAAATTAAATTCTTTTTTGAGGTATATGTTAAGTGTAACACCTTAATTTTCAAAGTCTTTAAATAAGTTTGAATGTATAATGATTTCAAACCTGAGACTATAACAATTTAAAGTCCTAATTTTAAGGCAGAGTTCAATCTTGTATTTGTGTAGGGTTTTCAAAACCTTTTTTAAAAAAATATGTGTGGTCTCATTCTAGTTTGTAAATTCATTATCCTTATCAGTTTCAAAATCATTTATTTAAAATGCAAAGCATTTTCTATCCATAACCCACATAGTGGTGGATAACTTATGGGTTTTTGGATATTAGTGCGTTATCGAAAGTCTAGCGTACTGATTATAACTTATACAGTATGTGTCGCATGTACTAAAACTACTACCGCTACTTCTACTATTTATAAATATTTTACAGTCATCCAAAATAAAATGATATAGTATTAGTCCATAATTAATTCACCTTTTCTTCATCCGTCTATATTACCTTCTTGCCCTTAGAGCTGGACGCCTTTGCTTATATCATTTGTTGAAAAAAGGGTGAGATTCAAAAGAATCTCAGTAGTACACAGATCACTCATATAATATGCAAATACTAAGCATGTAAAACAAATAATCAAACAGTTCAACTTACTGGAATGCAGCACATAAAAGGGCCTAACCGATCCCTTATCACATATTCACAGTGCTTGAGATTCACAATCTGGCTGCCCAGGGCCTCTGCCCCATACAAGGTACAGTCACATGCTTTCTGTCTTAAGCCTAACTGGCTCAAAACGCCCTCGGGTAACTCCCGGTGCAACTTGTACTTACGGGTCTTACCGCCTATGGACTATCTCTCCCACACATATATAGATGATATGGTACACATATATGACATCACATATGATATAAGAGATAAGGTACTACCTGACAATCTTTTCATATTTGGTTCCTGTTCTTAGTCTCTTGGGCATCCCGGGAAAATGTCAAATCCTATAATTTATTATTCACGGACGGACGAATTATTACTTGCTCCAAATATTTAGTATTTCAAGATACTTTGGTATGTTATCATTATAATTAATACATTAGGACCATTGAGTATTTAATGGACTCATACCAACTCTAAGTATTTAACTTGACCCATAGAGTCCTAATTATTAGAAAAATACCCTTACTTATTATTTTTGCACTATTACCTAAATCTGGCAGAATTTTCAATAATCTTTGAAAATTCATATCTTGACCTAGGAATATCCAATTAAGGTGGTTCCAAATTCTATGTTTCACTTATAAATTATATTTTAAGATAAAATTAAGTTCCACTAACACTTATCCATGAATCATTCACAGTTTTAACGTTTTTCCATACTGCCAGAAAATCTTTCCTGTTTTAATAGCTTAACTTCTAAAATTCATAACTAAATCTGTAGAACTTCAAATGGAATGGTTCAAAATCATATATGATCCTATTTAAGTATATTTTCATGGAAAAATATTATCATATAGAAATTAAATACAAAAAAATTCCATAATTTTGTCAAACCCCATCTATGCCAGAAAATGTTCCAGATTCATCATCTAAATTTAAAAATTCATATCTCACTATTTACAAACCCAAATGATATATAATATATATAAATTTAAAGCTTATCATGTATATTTTAATTCTGAAAAATTTTATAATTTTTGGACTAGGTTTGGCTAACGAAATTCATTTTACAACCAAATCGATTCTAGAGAAACTAACCGAATAATATCTCCTCTTAATTTCTAAAATTCTAGACTTATAGCAATCATCCAAAACAACCTCAAATCAACCAAAAAGAGTTAAGAATATGTGAAGAAAACTCACCTATACTAGGATATAGAGTTGTATATGGGATTTGTAGCATCTTCTTTCTTCATCTACTGGCACCAATCACTCTTATGTCTCTCTTTTTCTCTATTATGTGTCTCTTGCTCTCTCTTTCACTCACTCTCTCTTTTCTTTCTGTGCGTCATGGATGAATAAAACTGGATAAATGAGGAGTGTGTAGATGTATTTCCGGGTATTTGAGAGATTTGGAGGTGATGAATATTTTATTAAATGTGTGTGTGTGTGTGTGACACATGGGGCAAGTGTGTGTGTGTGTGTATTTAATTAAATGAATGTGTTGCGTGAGTCTCATGTCAAGCAAGGAAAAAGGGTGTGTGTGTTTTTAATATTATATATATATGTATATTTTTATCCTATTAATTACATACACTAGGCCTTAATTTTTTCCTTTGTCTAACTTAAGATTCCTTAAATTTTATAGATTCCATAATTTAACTTACTATCCAACTCTCATAAATTAATCCTTAGCCTTAAAATATTTTCTTAAAGAGTTCCAAGTCAAATTATGACCATAAACTATTGTTCCTCGAATTTTCAGGAAAATAGGCATTTAATTCTCAAGATTAATTTCTAACATCATTTAATTTTCTTTTTGGGAATTTAACCTTTTAATAAATTTTTGGATGTTACATTAAGAGTATCTTTTCTATTAAAATAGCTTAAAATTTTTTTCCAAGGCCTCTATTATTATTATATATACCTTCAATCATTCTGTAGTCCGAGAATGTGAAAGGCTTATATTCTAAGATTTCTCCTTCTATTTTGTTTGCCATTATTCATTCTTTTTTTTACCTTCATTCCTAGGTTTGTATTTTTCTTTTTCTTTTTTTTTTAAAATTCTAGATGCCTTTTCTTTTACATATTATCATCCAATATCTGGTTCGAAGTTCGTAGCTGCCCCTTCCACCACAAATTCTCCTTTAAAACTAGAACTCAAGAATTTCATATGCCTTTTCTTTGAGATAAAGATATATACTATATATTAGGGTTTATCTTTTTACCAAAACAGTTTAAGCTAATTTAATAAAAGTTTTTTAATAAAATTCTCCTTTAAAACTAGAACTCAAGATTATCTTTTCTATTATAAAATAGCTTAAAACAATTTGATAAGCTTCTATTAACATAATATATATACCTACAATCATTTCTAAAGCCGGACAATGTGAAAAGCTTATCTTTTCATTCTTTTTTCCCATTATTCTTGGGTTTGTACTTTTTTTAAAAAAATTTCAGATGCCTTTTCTTTTATATATTATTATCCGATATACAGTTTGGGGTTCGTAGCTGCCTCTCCCACCACAGATTCTCCTTCGAGACTTGAACTCAAGAATTAGGATTTATTTTTCTACCGAAATAGTTTAAGCTAATTTAATAAAAATCCTTTTAATATTATATATCTTCAATCCTTTATCTAATTGGTTAGCCAACGTGAGACTTGGATATTTTAATAATAATAGACATAAAGAGAATTATTGAAGGCTTAGGATACATACTTTATACCACTTGAGCTCCTCTTGTAGTTTGAAAGCTGCACCAGGTTGGGAGGATCCTCTGTAATAGTCCAAGCAGGCCACTTCATGCAACGCGATGCGATTTGCTGAAGAAATTCGATAACCCAAGGAAGAAAACATTGGATTTTTCTTGAGCAATTTGAAGATTTTGATCCGACGGTGCCTAACGGCTATGTGAAGTATGTTGGTTCCATTGTAATTTAAAGACACTGGATGTTCTTTAAGGAACAAATCAACGATCTCTTCAATCCCATTGCTTACTAGCTGCTACAAGCAATAGTGTACTATAATGTTTCAGTACTGTGCTCTGATCATTGTCTTCTTCTTTCCCTTCCTTCCTTTCTAATTGTTGTTTCCTTTTTTCAACATTGTAAAGAAGTGGCGGTAGTTGAAGCTGCTGGGAACCATTACGATTGCTATATGAGATCTGCCACATCAAGTCATGCTTCACCAGAAACTCAGCCAGACACTTTGCTAATTGATGCTTCCTCTTATCTTTCCAGAGAGATTCAATCCCATTGAATACTGCTTATTAATTAATTCCTCATCTTAATATATTGAAAAAAGTGTGTGTGTGTGTGTTGATTTCTAATAAACAATATAATATGTTGCCACCTTCAGTTAGATGGTTCCAAACAGCGTAGTTGATTCTTGAAAGATAACTTGCTACAAGCAGTCAGTTATATATATATATATATATATATATATATATATATATATATATATATATATATACTCATTGTTAGACGACAATGATATAGATAAAAAAACATTATGAAAGTTGAAGTAATCATCAAGAGTCGGTAATATAGCTTCAACCCACTGACCTACGGGTTGGTATTTTGCCAACCTGTAAAAATGTGGGCTGCATAGGCTCACACCATTCAACCCGCAGACTGATTCGGCCTAGCCCTCAACCCACGTCTTAGCCCGCATTATCATCTCTATTAATGAGTTATATAAAGTTACTTGAAGTTGGTGGTTTGGCAGTCTCATGATGTGGGCCAGTTTCTATGTCTGTGTGATGCCCACACGACTCATTAGAGCTATCGCCACCTTCACGTAATTGGTATTTTTCATCCAGAAGCACTATACATACATACATACATACATACATACATATATATATATACACACATATATATATATACATATATATATGTATACATATATATATATATTTGGTCAAGGGAAGCACTATACATATACATCCTTCCAACTTATATGTGTGTGTGTATGATCTTATTTCCAGAGTTGTGAGAAATGAATTGATGGAGTTATGAAAAGTAAAGATAGATATAAAATTAATAATGATGTTAAGGGGTTTGGGGTGCCTAACATGTCTCACGCTACTACTATTCTCAATCTCCTAAATATTTTTTCCCCTTTTTACCATTAGATTATTTGTATAATAAATAATATTATGATATCTTATTGTGATGAAATGATGGAGTTTTAAATTTGGGTTAAGGTGTAAATTTGTTTCGGCAGTATTTCAAAAATCTCAATGTTACTTTGGAATTTTTTTTTATCTCAATGTCACCCTGAAAATTAAAAAAAAACGTAGCAATGTTGCCCCAAAATTAACACCCAAACAATCAAATGTTAGTTGACCCCATATGTTGACATGGCATATCTATATGGCACCCAACTCACTATAAGATTTATTAGTCAAATCTATAAATAAAAAAGGGTTAAGTTGCAATAATACCCATAAACTTTTCTCAATAGTGCACCCAACACCATAAACTTTTTTTAGGTGCAAAAATGCCCATGAACTTCTCAAAATGGGGCAAAAATGCCCACATAGTTAATTGGTACAAACATATGTTTTGTGGGATCCACATTATTATTATTTTTTGAGGTGTAAAAATACCCATGAGTTTTTCTCAAAAGTGCACCTAACACCATAAACGTTTTTTGGGTGCAAAAGAATGGGGCAAAAATACACACACCGGTAATTAGTACAAACTTTTATTTTGTGTGACCCACATTATTGTTTTTTAATAATTATTTAATTTAAAAAAAACTCTCCACCCCCTCTCTCTGATCTCTATGAGACCCTTGCTAATCGTCGCTCTCAAATTCTCCACCAAGTTTTAGGCTTCTAAAGTGCATTCAATGAAAGTACCAATGTAATGATCATAAACCTAAGGAAGAGCTTATTTCAAAAGGCTAGCCTATTAGGAGAGAGACCTCCTTGAATTTATAAACCCCACTCTACTTGTGAAATTTCTCGATGTAAGACTCATAACACTATGCAACAATTTTTTTTATTTGAATTCAAATAATCAAACTCTTAAAGTATTGGAGACAGGCGACGGGACACTGATGGATGATTTACGGTTAGTGACTTTTGGACTTCTTTCTTTTGATACTCTATTAACTTGACTAAATGAAGAAGTAGGGTTATTCTCTAGATGATTAGGCCTAAGTTGGTAAAGAAGCGTGAGGTGAAGAGAGATGATATTCCATGGAGAAATTGAGAGCGACGAAGAGTGAATTGTCGAAGTGGGGAGGATATCTCATGGGGATAAGAGGAAAAGGGGTGGGGAAGAGAGAGGGGGGGTGGAGAGTGTTTTTTTTTTAAATTAAATAATCATTAAAAAAATAATAATATAGGTCTCATAAAACAAAAGTTTATACCACGATGTGTGTATTTTTGCCTCATTTTGAGAAGTTCATGTGCACTTTTGTAACACCCTTCTCCAATAACCCAAAATCAGTAGAGATGAGTAGTGAAATCATTTGTGGGACCATAATTTGAACCCGGACTACCCAAACCTCACAATAGTTCATAAATCTCTCAAACTCAACTTAGGACTTGAACCTAGGGTTGAGATAGGTTTTTCAAAAGGTATAATACTTTAAAACATTTCCACTAGATTCACTACATCACCAATGCTTTATCGGCTCTGAAACCTATAAAATCAGAGTATGCGGGCGTATTTCTTTCAATTCAATTAGAGCGATTCTCTTAGAGCTGTTCTTTGCTAAAACTTCATTCATACGTGTAACTACATACATAGCACACATATATGGCTACATAAGGCTATCAAATATTGAAATCAAATACAATACAACCTCGGACCCTTGAATCTTCGGTCCACTACCATCATGTTCTCTTCACGTACAACTCTTACTTCCCACCTCTGCCACCTGTCTAAATGGTTGGTTTGGGGAGGGTGAGATGCAAAGGAATCTCAGTAGTAAATAATACCACTATGCATGTAAGATATATAGTTAATGCATGACATGCTTGCCTATCATATTCATGCTAACATAATGACATATCTGCATGCTCAATGTTATGACATACACATGGCTATTGTATAAATATAACAAAGCTTCAATTAATCAAATATGTTCAACACAATTAGGCAAAGCAGTCACAAAATCAATGTAAAACATACATATCAAATACATGCAGACTAGATAAGTTCACTACCTTTTATTTGATGTTCTCCTTATGCACCTTGATCTTTCAACCATTACTTCTTCTTTAACACGTCATGACTCTAGATAAGAATGACATCATTAGAGTCATGAAGAGTGAATGTCCAATGGCTACATTAGCCTTAAAGGCTCACTTTCATCTTTGGAGTTCTAACCGATTACATTTGTGCCATTAAGTCTTAAATTTCGCATAAGACATAAAGCTGGCAAATTTTTCACCAAATTTTGAAAAATCTTAATTAATTCTATAGAATTCCAATTACGGTATTTCAAAGGCCTATATGACTCCTATGAAGTCTAATTTACAGTAAAAATCATTAATCTTGCAGTAATCATGCCCCCAAGTTCAGATTTCATGATAACTCTCCATTGTCCCAAGATAGCGTTCAGAATCATGTTCAAATGTCAAAAATCTAATTGGACTAATTCTAAAGCATAAATGAAGATATTTTAATGAAAATTTAATGAAAAATAGTTAGTTTTCCCTAATATAAACAAATATTTCCTAGAATTTCATTGAAGACCACTGTTCCAGATTTAGTTCCAGAAACATGGCTAAACTTTAAAAATTCTCCATTAATTCTAAGAAATTCCAAATTGAGTGGTTCCAATTTCTATTTAACCATGTTTAATTATAATTTAAGAAAAAAATATACTCATAAGCTAAATAATCTCACAAAATTACAAAGGTCCACTCATTTAAACACTGCTCCAGAGATTTCTAGATTCACATGATTAGAGTTTGAAAAATCATAACTCCTAGCAAAATTATCCAAAAATTACAAAATACCTATCAAATTAAAGCTCTATGTGCCTAATTTAATCCTAAAATTTTTTAGAATTTTTGGACAAATTTTAGACCTTCAAACATTACGCACAACCCTGACTGACATACAAGGCATATTTAACACTACTAGAAAAAACACTTTTAATGTCCATTTTTTGGGACTTTTAATGTCCTTTTATGGGGGGATGCGTATGTCAGCAACGTAGTAAATTTAGATTTTAGACGTCCTGTAGAAAGGGACTTCTAAAATGAGGCTTTAGGCGTCCCTTCTTTGAGAAGGGACGCCTAAACCCAGAACTTTAGGCGTCTATTTATTGAAAAGGGACGTCTAAAGCCCTTACTTTAGGCGTTTAAAATTTTTTTTTAAAATTATTAACTTTAGGCATCCCTTTGTATTAAATGGGACGTCTAAAGTTTTTTTTTATTTTAAAAAAGATGTTATTTGTATTGTTTCTGTCCATATTGAAAGCGAACAACATAGTTTCTTTACACAGTAAGGAAACATACAGCAAGCAGTATATAATTAACTCCTATAACATCCAGCAGTAAGGAAACATTCATGCAAAGTGTTTTCAGAAATGTTGTCCACTAAACAACTACTAAGTAAACGTATAGAAAACCATAAACTTTTACAGATCTAGGTGTTGAAGAAGCCGCCCAGCCAACAAGTCTCTGACCAAATTAATGTTTTCATATATGTAGGCAGCATCATTATCAAAGATCTGCAAATTAGAAAATACGATTAGATAAAATCATTAAAGTTAAAGAATTGTTTAGCAATTCAATTAAAATACATCCAAAATATTATCATTTGATTACTTGTTGAAAATCACTTGTAACGCCGCTTTGAATGATATTATACATGTAAATGATAACATAGTAGCCACATTCAGTACCCCCTGGCTGTTGAGGGCACTATAAATAAAAAACAATTGGTTAAAATCAATAACATACATAATTTCTAAAACAACCCTAAATAAAAGAACTTAAATTGGAACCACATACTTGGGGATAGTACCACTTTGGCTTGCGAACAACTCTACCCTCACGTGACCCACTAAACATTCTATATGTTTGGGTCACGCTACCATTAAAATGTAAAACAAAAAAAATTAGAACAATTTATTTAAGTCAAGAATCAATTTAATAAAAAAGAAATAATTTACGTGTTGAAGACAGATTTTGTGTCCTTGTCGGGCTTTTTTCTCAAAAAATCAAACCAATGGATTTCGTTGATGTGCAGGTAAACAACACACAGGATCCAATGGGAACTACAACAATACACAGATTAAAATGAAGTTTAGATTAGAAGAAAATTATTTCTTAAACATCCTAAAAAATAAAAATACAACTACATATCCTTGAACAATTTGCGCTAGATAACATCACAATTTGGTCGCTGCCATTGTGAAGCCCACATAATGCGTCCTTTGTTGCACATCATTTTTATCTAATGTCGTATTTGCCGGACACAAGAATCCGTATAAAGTATGTCTTTCCATATCGATGCATAAGCGGTAGAAGGACCTAAAATAGAAATAAAATAACCAATGAATTATTGAACTTAGGAAAGAAAAACTAACCAAATGGCAAGTTTGACCCATTCTGCATCTATCTCCTCCAAATGCAGAAACTCCCTAAGATCTTTATTGTCGATCGTGTATGGATACGTCAATTCTTTGCCCACAATCCCTGGAGGCATATTCAAGTCGATTTGGCGAATACCTTTGTAAATCTGTTGCAGCCGTGCTAAAAAGGGCCATTTCATCGCATCTTGCTCATCATATTACCATAACATACAAAACCAATTATATTATAATGATGCTAATAAATGTCAAGTAATATGAATATAGTTCCTACCATTGGTGGGGTTGCCAACGTGCCAATAAGATATTGAGGCTAAAGGATGAAAGCTCTAATTGCCTGACCCAGCGTGGTAACCTCAATGTCAGGGATAGGGATGGCTTCACCTTCTGCACCGTCACAAATTCTCTTATCAGAATGCCATCTCAACTTCTTCGCTTTTGTTGCAGTCGTAAACAAATGCTTAAACCGTGGTATTATCGAAAGATACCATAACACCTTCGAAGGTTACCTTTTAGTTGTTGTCTCTTCTCTACAACCACTGTCTTTCTTCACTTTGTATAGTGACATTTTACACTTAGGACACTCACTAAGACCTGCATACTCTTTTCTGTACAATACGCAGTCATTAGGGCAAGCATGTATCTTTTTGTACTCCATGCCCATCGTAGACAAGATTTTCTTAGCCTCATACATACGGTTTGGAAGTACATTATCTTCTGGAAATATATCACACAATAATTCCAGCAGTAATGTAAAACTACTATCGATCCATCCACAAGTTGCCTTTAAGTTCACCAAATGTAATGTTCCTGTCAGTCGTGTGTACTTACTCCCAGGGTATAATGGTGTATCCGCATCACTCCACAGGCTGTCATATTCATGTGCATGGACAAATGATTCAACCTCGGCATTGTGAATTATTTTCTCCATTCTATCTTGATCTATGACATCCATTCCTTCCTTCTTGTACAACGAACAATCAGTTATTTCCTTACCATGCCATATCCACCTAATGTATCGAAGATTTATTCCATCACAAAGTAGGTGATCCCTTATATTATCAACATCCCGTCGACTCTCATTTAAACAATTGACACAAGGACAAAAATACTTCCCATTTTTTGTTGGAGCATTCCTTCTAGCAAATTCAATAAACTCTTCCACCCCATTCTCATATTCTTTACTAGTTCTCAAAGTATTCATCCAACTATTATCCATTTTTTACCTAAGCCATTCTCAATAACGCTAAAGTTTAGAATAATTTATAACAATGAGATTTCCTTCTATAACTTTTTTTCAAAAAAAAAATGGCAGTATTTCCTCTTAAATTTAAGACATCCCAAAATTTGAATAACAAACCAATTCAACTAAATGCAAAACAGAACAAGCTATCTGAGACAATTTAGAACACTATCAACAATACTATCCACTAATTTTTCATCATTAAACTAAAAAATCAAAAGGAAGTATTAAAAAATTTAGACTTATATTATTATTATTTTTATGACACAACAATTATTTTAACTTTGTAGTGAACTATATCAAGAGACATATAATGGAATCAAAATTATCATTATACTAAAGATGAGTTTTTGTGTGTGCATGTATATATAACTTTGAGAGTATTTTTCATTTTTTTCATATAAAATAATTAATCTCAATAAAATCCATGAAGACATAATTATGCATATTGATAATTATAAGCACTTGTACATGTTCAGTATTACAAAACTGAAATAGGAGAAGCAAAAATCCATACGACATCAAGACATAATTGCTGATATTTGTTCATATTCCAAACAGACCCTTAAATAACCATAAAAAAAATCCCAGTCTACAAAAAAAAAACCAATGCAAAATCCATGCCAATGACAAACATAGAAGATAATGACTGCAGCGTCAAAGATAAAGGGAGAGGGAGGCGCGAGCTGTACCTTGGAGGAAGTTCACTGAAAGCCTTGTGGTGGAGATGGTGAGAGAGGGATGGATATGAACAGCTAGCGTGCGCAGCTATATACCGTGGTGAGATTGAGGTGGATGAGCTTCTTGAGAGAGGAAGGAGGAGGAGGCCGTCGCTATAGCAGTTGAGTTTTTTGAGAGAGGGAGGACGACAGACTTACTTGTGACCGTTAGAGGAGAGAACGAAAATTATTGAACACTGGAGGGAAATGAAGCAAATCTCTGGAGGGAAAACGAAAAGGTAAAGGAGACACTTTTAGGCGTCCCTTCTCTAAGAAGGGAAGCCTAAAGGCCGCATGTCAGCCACGTGGCTGACATGCAGCCTTTGTCTCCCTTTAGGCGTCCCTTCTCTAAGAAGAGATGCCTAAAGGGACATACTTAGGCGTCCCTTCTTGTAGAAGGGACGCCTAATATTCTCTTTACACGTCCTTTTTTGTTTTTAGGATGCCTAAATGGACAAAATTTTTTCTTTATTTACTTAAATGTCACCGCGTCCAGTTTTTACTTCCTTTTTTTTAGAAAGGGACGTCTTTTAGTGACGTTAAATCCCCAATCTATAGTAGTGTAAGCAACATGCGCCCCTATACTTCATAATTTCCAAAATTCATATATAAGTATCCAAAATTCATGAACACTTGCATACCTACACAATTTTGCCTCATAAAGCCAATGGAAGCATCAAAATCATCAAATTATCTGCCCATCACTATGTCACACACAAAACTGAAAATCAGAGTTCCCATAAAGAGTTTGTCGGTTTCTTGTTTTCTTTGGCTTAATCACTTCCTTTCTACTTCTAATCAAATGATTAGCTATTTAAAAAATCATTAGACATGATTTAATCATTAAAAATATCATTTTTTGTATGAGAATAAATAGTACCCAACTCCCCATATACTCATCCAAACAACAAATCAATCGGTTAAAAAGAAGCTTACGCTTACCTTTACCCGTTTCCGCAAACAGTTCAAAATTATGGCAACACTTTGGCTTGTGAGACGACGCCAACTACCTCCAAACAAAAATATGAAACTATAGACATGAAGCTCGCGATGAGTAGAAGAAGTTTCCTGAAGGGCACTTTGAGAGAGGACGTCGATTCGACAGTGTTTTGGAGCCTTGAAATTTCTCTTTCATCTCCCTCCATTTTCGCACAGCTACTCTCTCCCTCTCCTGGTTTTTCTGTGTGAAAATGGCATGAGGAAGATGATGGTTTAATGGATAAATGAATTATCCATCTCATTTGCCACATGTCACAAGCTCATTGGCCCAAAAATCAAATTTTCGCACATAATATTCAATCTGACAGAATTTTTATTAAACTTTGAAAATTCATATCTAATTATACAAATGTCTAATTGTAGTGATTCTAAAGGCTATACGACCCTCATTGAGTCTAATTTTAAGTAAAAGTATAACCTTTAGCCAATTGGAAGATCACTCTTTCCAGAATTTTAATCTTTGAATGTTGTTCTAGAAACTAATTAATTTCATTGGGCTAACTTCAAAAATTAATTTATATTTTTGTACAACTCTAAATGACTCATATGACCTATCAAATTAAATCTTGATAAGTCTACTTTTACTCTAAAAAGTTTCATAATTTTTTAAAATTATTTACCCATTGAAAAATGTCACACAATCACCGCTGCCATACATGAAATTTCACCTGTGGCAAAATCATTTTGTGTTTCATTTTACTATATTATGTGTGACTTCCAATTGCTTTGTTTTGTTATTCCCCGAGCTCTTTAGCTCACCAATATAATTCCTTTTAATGTTCAAGGATATAAAAGAATTTTGGGAAACTACGCCTCACTATGACATTTACCAAACATGGGTCTAGTGATCACTTTTAATCCAGGCTAAATTTTAAGCATCTAGTCCCAAAATTCAGGATATTATAACTTTTACACCTAAAAAATGTTTATGATGTTGGGTGCACTTTTGAAAATAGTTCATGGTTATTTTTGTACTTCAAAAAATTATAATGTGGGTCCACAAAATAAACTTTTGTACTAATTAATGTTGGGTGTAAGTATTTTTGCCCCATTTTAAAAAATTAATAGGTATTTTATATCTTAAAAAAATTTATGATATTAGGTGTACTTTTTTTAAAAAATTTATTGTTATTTTTGTACGCCTGCATGAAAAAATAAAAATCTTCTTCTCCAAATCATGACCCCCCCCCCCCCCGCAAGCTATGGGCTTTCGAGTGGAGACATTCTCAACCAAAATGAATCGGCTTTCTTTACCCTTGAATAGGCTTTAATTTTCTATGTTCGAATTTATTATTGGGCTAGTCCAGGCCCAAGTCCATGGGTTCGTTAATACATTGATAGGGACTGTGCTTAATGCACAGATTTGAGCATTTACATATGGAATAGGTCATATTATTGTAGAAGTGTGACTCCGTCTTCTGATATTATTGTTTTCTTTTTAATGATCATATGTCCTCTAGAAATCCTAATTAAAAGCATATGTTGATATATTCTTTGTTGCTTACAATAAGCAAAAGTAAAAGGACAAAATTGAAGAAAAAAATACGCCTCTTGTTTTTTTAAACTTTAATTTAACACCACATATAATACATGCATCAATGGATGTTAGACTTCACTTACGTGAAATGTGAAAGAATCACAAGAAATTTTATTCATTCATTATAATTTACGAGACACATCCAACAATAAGTATTCCATTGACTGTTATGTTCCAAAAAAAAAAAAAAGTACTACCTCGAAACTCTCATATATAAGGGCAATAGAAAGACACAAACTAGCTAGGCTTCCTCACACACATACAAACTTCCTTATTGAACAAAAAAACACAAATTAATTAACAATTGACTTAAAATTTGCACTAAATACGTTGTATTGTAGGCTTATTGATTTTTTGATCTCTTAATCCTTCTAAATACTCGACCAATTGCCTGAATTGCCTTCATAGCCTTCTTACCAGCCTTGTGGAGCAATGTCAGAATCTTCTTATAAAGTGGGAATTCAATCAATCCAAATATGGCCACAGGAAAGAATGAAGCACTATACACCAAAGTTGAAGTCCATTTCTTCCACGACAACCTAATTGTGAGCAAAATAGTGGCACAAAAGGCCAGGATCGTGGTGGTCAACGCCAAGAACAAAAAAGCAAACCCTAGATTCAATTTCTGTGGTAGAGACCTATGAAAATCCCAGAGTTCAAATGGCGACGTGAGGATTGAAAGAAACATCACCACGGAAGCCAAGGAGAAGGCAAGTGCCACGATGTCCATGACGGTGAAGAAGATGAAAATCGGTGAATTGAGGAAAACTGGTGTGCCACCCTCACTCCCTCCTGGGATGGTGTAGGCCGCCGCAAAGACCACCGTGGCCACAAGAACGGCCACGGTGGAGCATGACTCCGCGGTCTGCTTTATCCATTCCCGGGCTTTCTCAAGCATGTCATGGTGCTCCATTTCCATAACATCTATTGCTGTTAGGGCTTGATTGTCACAGTGTAAGTGTAGGTTGTTAGGAACAACCTTTTCCACTCGCTGCACATCAAAATAAACACACACACACACACACACACCAAAATCTTAGAAATTAAAGAATCTTGGTTATTACCTTGATTATGAGTAAATTAAATTAAATTAAATTGTTTGAAATAGAGGTACATGTTAACGACTTAATGTTGTCTTTTATTTATCAAAGTAGTTTAAGTGAAGTTATAGAGAGTTGAATTTAAGAAAATCAGAAAAGTGGGGTTATAAAATTTTAATAAAGAAAATATATAATATAAAAGAGTAAAAAAAATTAATTAAAAACTTTTAACATAATTTTTTTTAATTTAATACAAAATTTCCCCCTCTCCTCATAGAAAACAACCCCTACATTATATAAATTGAGTTCTTTTTCGAGAGAGAGAGTCCCTACATTATATAAATTAAATTCTTGTTTGAGAGAGAGGGGGTATATGTTAAGATTATCTTTTCTATTATAAAATAGCTTAAAACAATTTGATAAGCTTCTATTAACATAATATATATACCTACAATCATTTCTAAAGCCGGACAATGTGAAAAGCTTATCTTTTCATTCTTTTTTCCCATTATTCTTGGGTTTGTACTTTTTTTAAAAAAATTTCAGATGCCTTTTCTTTTATATATTATTATCCGATATACAGTTTGGGGTTCGTAGCTGCCTCTCCCACCACAGATTCTCCTTCGAGACTTGAACTCAAGAATTAGGATTTATTTTTCTACCGAAATAGTTTAAGCTAATTTAATAAAAATCCTTTTAATATTATATATCTTCAATCCTTTATCTAATTGGTTAGCCAACGTGAGACTTGGATATTTTAATAATAATAGACATAAAGAGAATTATTGAAGGCTTAGGATACATACTTTATACCACTTGAGCTCCTCTTGTAGTTTGAAAGCTGCACCAGGTTGGGAGGATCCTCTGTAATAGTCCAAGCAGGCCACTTCGTGCAACGCGGTGCGATTTGCTGAAGAAATTCGATAACCCAAGGAAGAAAACATTGGATTTTTCTTGAGCAATTTGAAGATTTTGATCCGACGGTGCCTAACGGCTATGTGAAGTATGTTGGTTCCTTCAACACCCATGTAATTTAAAGACACTGGATGTTCTTTAAGGAACAAATCCACGATCTCTTCAATCCCATTGCTAGCTGCTACGAGCAATGGTGTACTATAATGTTTCAGTACTGTGCTCTGATCATTGTCTTCTTCTTTCTCTTCCTTTCTTTCTAACTGTTGTTTCCTTTTTTCGACGTTGTAAAGAAGTGGCGGTAGTTGGAGCTACTGGGAATCACTTGTACGATTGCTATATGAGATCTGCCACGTCAAGTCATGCTTCACCAGAAAATCAGCCAGACGCTTTACTAGTTGATGCTTCCTCTTATCTTTCCAGAGAGATTCAATCCCATTGAATACTGCTTATTAATTAATTCCTCATGTTAATATATTGAAAACAAATGTGTGTGTGTGTGTGTTGATTTCTAATAAATAATGTAATATATTGTCACCTTCAGCTAGATGGTTCCAAACAGCGTAGTTGATTCTTGAAAGATAATTTGCTGCAAGCAGTCAATTATATATAGATATTGTTAGGTGACAATGATAGATCAAAAAATATTATGACCTTTAAAGTAATCATCAAGAGTTGGTAATATATGGGTTCAACCCACCAACCTACGGGTATAGGCACTCAAGCTTGCACCGTTCAACCCAAAGGTTGATCCGGGTCAGCCCCCACAACCTACGTCTTGGCCCGCACTATCATCTCTATTAATGAGTTATATAAAGTTACCTAAAGTTGGTGGCTTGGCAGTCTCATGATATAGGCCAGCTTCTATGTCTGTGTGATGCCCACACAACTCATTAGAGCTATCACCACCTTCAAGCAATTGGTATCTTTCATCGGGAAGCACTATACATATATTTTGTTTTGGTCAAGGGAAGCATTATACATATATATCCTCCCAACTTATATGTGTGTGTGCATGATCTTATTTCCAGAGTTGTGAGAAATGAATTGATGGAGTTATGAAAAGTAAAAATAGATAGAAAATTAATAATGATGTTGAAGGGTTTGGGGGTGCCAAACATGTCTCATGCTAATGCTATTCTCAATCTCCTAAATATTTCCCCCCTTTTACCATAAGATTCTTTGTATAATGAATAATATTATGATATCTTATTGTGATGAAATGATGCAGTTTTAAATTTGGGTTAAGGTGTAAATTTGTTCAGGGAGTATTTCGGAAATCTCAATGTTGCTCTGGAAGTTTTTCTTTTTTGCCTCAATGTTGCCTTGAAAATAAAAAAAACGTAGTAACGTTGCCCCCAAATTAACAAGCTTGTTTGGTTTAACTTATGTTTAAGCATAAGCCCGATTCACGTAAATCGAGACAAAACTCCTCCACATATTTACTTCGTAGACCGTAAAAACTACTTCGTAGACCGTAAAAACTACCTCGTAGACCTTAAAAGCTACCTCGTATACCGTAAATCACAATTGGAGGTTCCAATCGCTATTCTAAATATGCATTTAAACAGTCAAATGTTAGTTGACCCATTATGCTGACATGACATATCTATATGGCACCCAACTCATTTTTTTTAAAAAAAGATTTACTAGTCAAATCTATAAATAAAAAAAGGGTTAATGTGTAAAAATACCCATGAATTTTTCTCAAAATTGTATCCAACACCATAAACTTTTTTTAGGTGCAAAAATGCTTATAAACTTCTCAAAATGAGGTAGATTAAAATAGTCACACCATTAATGGGTACAAACTTTTGTTTTATGGGACCCATATTAGTACTTTTTGAGGTGCAAAAATACCTATGAACTTTTTTCAAAAGTGCACCAAACAACATAAACTTTTTTTGGGTGCAAAAGTGTCATTGAACTTCTCAAAATAGGACAAAAATACACACACCGTTAACTGGTACCAACTTCTGTTTTGTATGACCCATATTATTGTTTTTTTAATGATTATTTAATTTTTTTAAAAAAAATCTCCACCCCCTCTCTCTCTTCCTCACCCATCTTCCTCTGATCTCCTGTGAGACCCTCGTTACTCCGACGATTCACTCTTCGTCGCTCTCAAAATCTCCACCAAGTTTTAAACTTCTAAAGTGCATTCAATGAAAGTACTAATTTGATTATCACAAGACCAAGTGAGAACTCATCTCAAAAGACTAGCCTATTGGGAAGAAGACCCCCTTGAACTTATAAACCCTACTCTGCTTGTGAGATTTCTCGATGTAGGACTCATAACACTATGCAACAATTTTTTTTATTTGAATTCAAATAATCAAACTCTTAAAGATATTGGGGACAGATGAAGGGACACTGATGGTTGATTTGTGGTTAGTGAGTTTGTGGCTTCTTTCTTTTAATACTATATTAACTTAACTAAATGAAGAAGTATGATTATTCTCTAGAAGATTAGGCCTAAGTTGGCAAAGAAGCGTGAGGTGGAGAGAGATGATGCTCCATAGAGAGATTGAGAGTGACAAAGAGTGAATCGTTGGAGTGAAGATGATCTCATGAGAGATCAAAGGAAGAGAGGGGGGGAAGAGAGGGAGGGTGGAGAGTTTTTTTTTAAAATTAAATAATCATTAAAAAACAATAATGTGCATCCCACAAAACACAAGTTTGTATCATAGTGTGTGTATTTTTGCCCCATTTTGAGAAGTTCATGTGCATTTTTGTATCTAAAAAAAGTTTATGGTGTTGGATGCATTTTTGAAAAATGTTCATAGATATTTTTACACCTAAAAAAATAATAATGTGTGTCCCATAGAATAGACGTTTGTACCAATTAAAAGTGTTGATATTTTTACCCCATTTTAAGAAGTTCATAGGTATTTTTATACTTAAAAAAAATTTATGGTTTCGGGGACATTTTAGAAAAAAGTTCATTGGTATTTTTTTGACCTTAACTCGTAAAAAAAAAAAAAAAAAATCTTCTCCCCCAAATCGTGACCCCCGCAAGCTACTTCTTCGATCATTCTTTCTGCAAAATTACCGCCACAAGCTGCTTGTTCAATCAGGAAAATTGTGCTTGCTTGTTCAGGGAAAGATATGATTTTAGTGATCTCAGAAAATTTTTTTTCCTCCCCATTCCAAATCTTCATCATTAAAAAAAAAAAAAATCAGAAAACTTCATCAACCATGAATACATCTAAGGAAACCCAAAGATCAAAGAAGCAGAGACTGATGGAGAGAGATCAACACACGCAATTGAAGAGAGATGAAATAAAAAGGACCGAATACTACGCGATTACAATTATGGAAATAAAATCAAATCATATAAACAATCAATTCCTATAATCTCTCCTATTTGTTATGGACATTTTCTATGCAAAGGAATCTTGTGATTCTTCAAATAGTGTTTTTTCCATTAAAAGTTTATAGAAGTAAACATCAAAATTATCTAGATTTTCATTTATTCAATGGAATCAAACCAAGCAATAAAACAATTCATATAAAAAAGAAATCTCAACAAATCAGAAGACTCAAGAGGGCGACTGAGTGACCTACGGACTCGGACGGAGTGGTGAGAGGCAATCAAGAGTTGCAAGTGCGAGATCTAAGGAATAAGAGATGGCGACAGCAAGTGGTGACTGGCGGAGATAGCCAGATCTGAGGACAGTGCACGACGGAATCCATGGTGCTATATAGGAGGGTTTCCTTCAGGATGAGAGAGGGAAGTCGGACAACAGTGAGTTCGCAAAGAAGGAAGAGAGAGAAAGTGAAGGGAAAGCTAGACTCGAAGACCCAGTTTTTTTTTTTTTTTTTTATGATTAGAATATTAAGTTAGTGCATAGAATGCCAAGTTATGTCATATAGTAAAAAATAAAAAAAATAAAATAAGAGTCAAAATTAACCATTTTTACTTGAGATAATATTATTACATTTTTAAATTTTTAGAATAATATTAAAATTAAAAAGAAATTTAAGGCAATATTATACCTTCGCCAATACTTCTAGATCAGATTTATACCTTAATCTTTTAAATTTTTATGATTTTAAAGAAAAATCAAAATTACATAATTTTAGAGCGTTCTTTTTAAAAAGTGGTAAAAAAAAATAGAAAAATGCACCAGTTACATTGCAATAATGATAAAAAAAGAGAGAGGAGGAAATATTTAAAAGATTGAGGTATTAGAAATGACATAACTGATAGGGAACCAATTTCCCTACTTAAAAAGGGAGAACTAATTATATCTAGACCATTTATATTTGATCTTATGGTCTACATTTTTTTAAAAAATTATTTTAATGGTTATAGAATTTAAAATAAAGATAATATTTTAACTACTATTTTTTAAAAAAAATAGGATTTATTTAAAAAATTATCATTTTACAAAAAAACTTAAATCTAAAGATAAGATATGGACGATCCAAATTTAATCAATTCCTCCCACTAAACAAAATGCTTAGGTGGAAACCGGTTATAAAGAAAGACATATCATCAGAGGGAGAGGTGCAGAGAGGAATCATACCATTATAGATGAGGTTGGTAAGAGATCTCATAGTGTAGTGGCTCCGAAAAGCAGAAGGCAAGCTAGCAAGAAGCTGAAGACAAGTGAGGTTCTTATTATTCGTCTCCAGAACCAGTCTTCTCCCATTCATTTTGCTAATTATCCACAGTGCTACATCTGCACTCACTCACATATATATCATCAAACATGTGTCTCAGAGCTGAAGAATGACAACTAGCTAGTATATAATACAGGAGTTAATATACATATGGTGCAATAAGCAATGTCTGAGTCATTGAAGTAAAAGATACCAAAATGTTGGGCATTAATACAGGCATGAAGAATGGTCTCTGTTTTGCTGTATTGATGAATTTTGAACAAGTCACCCTCTGCTTCTTCTGCTATAATATGGTCCTTGACCACATGCTCCAGCATCTTGACGTTGCCGTATGCAGCCGCCCTGAACAGCGGCGTTTCACCACTCTCATTTTTCCTCTCCAGTAATTTCGGCCCTCTCTTCTTCCTCTCCTCCTCCGGCAGCGCCGCCGCCGCCTCCTTTTCAAAGTCAAGTATAACGTCGGCCATCTGTACGGAGAGTCGTCTTCGTAAGGCGATATTGTGGAGAAGGGTGTTGCCTCGACAATTGGGTTTTGTGAAGGCCACCCACCTTTCTTCTTCAGAGAGCATATCCAGCAAATCCTTGAGGAGCTTTGGATCGTCGCTGCGAATTGCGACGCTGATGGGGGTGTCCTCAAACAAGTCGAAATGGTTGAGAAGTTCAGTCTTGTCTTGCTCAAATATTTGCTTGAAGGCTTTCCAATCATAAATCCAGTAAGCAACTTGAGCTCTCCTCATTGTCTCGCTGAACATATTCCCTCCCTCTATCTCTATTTCACTACTCTTCTCTCCCATTTTTCTCTGCTTCTACTCTTCACTCTTCATCTAATTACCTTCGCTGAATATATATACAGAGTAGTGAGGAGTCTCTCATAGCTTTCTTTCTTTCTACTTATGTAAGCTAGAAAAGAACAATATTATTTTATTCTTTGCTTTAAAAAACTAAAGGAAAGGGACAAATTGAAACGGATATTAGTGCCTTTTGTTTTGTCACTCAATACACTGTATGTAATGAGATTTAAATTTAATTATATGATCACAAATCACACTATTAAGGGGGAAAATGTCCAGTTAGTTTGAATATAAGTGGGAAAGTAACCCAAAAAAAAAATCATTCTGTTTGTTCTCATGATCTAATCTTTATATATATATATATATATATATTCTTTGCTTACATAAAACAAAAGGAAAAAGAGGAGAAAATTGAAAAGAAAATGCCTTCTATTGTTTATTTTAGCAATTAGCACCACATGATACATAAATGAGTCTTAGGATTAAAGATTTAGTGCCTGTTTGTTTTAATATTTTAAAAGTGTTTGATAGCCACGAATCACAAATAGGTGACCGGATGATAATATAAAAAAAATGGAAATCAATTATCAATTATTTAATTAATTTATTAACATTTGAAAGGCATTGCCTAAAAACCAAAAATTTAAAAAAGGAAAAATTTTAAATAAACATCATTTGAATATAAAAAACCTTAAAAAGTCTGTTAATATATGAAAAGGACAAATATGTTTCAAGGGACTAATCTAAAATTTTAAAATGTTGCCCTTTTTACCAAAATGCTCCTTAATTTTTTTTTAAAAAAAGAAAGAAAAAACCTTCACCGGCAGTGGGAGCTCTAGCGTTCGATTGCTAGAGCTTTGGTGACAACTTGAGTAATATGATTGACTATTTAAACTCCCTAAGCTCTATCAAGCGTTGTTTGAAAAGTTGAATAAATCCAATGACAACTTGAGTGTACCTATTAATAACCTCTGGAGCACAATTTGTCAATCATTATACTGAAGTTGTCATTACTTTTATTTAACTTATTAACGACCCCGGATAAAGTTTATGGAGCTCAAGTAGTCAATCATATTATTCAAATTGTTATCGGAGCTCTAGCCGCTAGCGTTGAAGCTTCGATAGCTAGCTGTTGGAGGCCTGTGATAGGGTGGTTCTGGCTCGGCGGTGCTGGCAAGAGTTCTTTACTTTTTTTAAAAAAAAAATTGATGGACTTTTTGGGAAAAACACAACATTTTAATATTTCAGAATAGTCCCTTGAAACTTATTTGTCACTTCCATGTGTTAAAAAACTTTTTGGAGTTTTTCAAACTCAAAAGTTTTTTTTACATATAATTTCAAATAATATTTATTTAAAATTTTTCCGCACGTGTGTTTTTTCCTCACTTTTTTGGACCTTGGTCTTCCGGTCTTATGTGGGAGGGTGATATTGAGAAATTCAATTTTTGCCTCTATAAGAAAAAAAATAAATTAAATTTTGGCAAGTGGGTTTGTTCCCCGGAGGTGAGGAACTAAATTTTGGGCTTTAAGTGGCCCATTAGTTAGACTAGTGCCACTAATTTCTGGGGGGTCTAATCCATATGAATAGAGATTGTATGTATAATTGTGTATGTGTGAACTTGATTGATTTACCCCCTATATTTTAATTTTTGAAAACCTCTTTCCCCCCTCCCCCCCTTCTAAGTTGTCTTTTTACTAAATTTTAGTTGAATTTCAGATGTTCAAATTTAAGGAACCCATGACTGTGCAACTATATATTACTATACATATATCTTCTATTTCTGCCTCTTATCAGTGTTATATATAAAGTTAAGAACTTAAGATAGACCATCCCAAACACATAGGTCTTCTAAACTATATGCATAGAGATTAATAAATACAAATAAGATGTCAATTTTCTTTTACAAGATAAATCTCAATCATTAAAATTTGATCTAAGACGGAAGATAACACAACAAACCAATCACATATGGCTTCCTGCCTTCCTCACACGCACACCAGCTTATCTCTCTCTCTCTCTCTCTCTCATCAAATTAAACACCCACAAGGTCATTTATGTAGCAGAAAAACACAAAAACAAACCATTGATTTGAAATTTGCACTAAAGTGTATAGTGTTCGCTTACGGATACTTTGCTCTTTGAGCCCTTGTGCGAGAACAATGCTTGACGGCTCTATCAATTGGAATGACTTTCATGATCTTCTTATAAACCTTAAAGATGAGGCCTGGAAGCATCATGTAAAGTGGGAATTCGATCAACCCAAATATGGTGACCGGAAAGAACGCTGCACTATACACCAAAGTTGAAGTCCAATGCTTCCATTGAAGCTTAATAGTGAGCAAAATGGTAGCACTACAAGCAAGCATTGTGGTGGTCAGCGAGCAAAACAAAAAAGCAAACCCTATATTCAGTTTATGTGGCAGAGACTTGTGGAAATCCCACAGCTCAAATGGTGACGTCAGGATCGAAAGAAACATCACCACCGAAGCCAAGGAGAAGGCAAGTGCCACGATGTCCATGACGGTGAAGAATATGAACACCGGTGATCTGAGGTACACTGGGGTGCCGCCCTCGCTTCCTCCTGGGATGGTGTAGGCTGCCGCAAAGACAACCGTGGACACAAGCACCGATACGGGGGAGCAAGACCCGGCGGTTTTCCTGATCCATGATTGTGCGTTTGCAAGCATGTTATCGTGCTCTATGTCCAGAACATCTCCGGCGGTAAGTCTCATATGGTCACAGTGCATGTGTAGATGACTGGGAACAACTTCTTCCACTCGCTGCACATCCATCGCACCCAACAAAATATTATTGTAGATCTTTAATAATCAATTATGGATGAAAGATGTTGGCACAAAACCATCCATCCCTCTCATAGATTTGAGGTTCCCACACGATTAAACCCAAGTTCTACACTCAATCTAGCCCTCTCAAGCATCAACCAAGTGAACTCAACAACCTCATTGGTGATCAATCAACAAGGAGCATTAAGAACAGAGTGAAATCAACATAAACCAACCATTCAATATAAATATAAAGGGGAAATGAGTACTTAATCCATACAAGGGTTCTAAACAATCTAAACAATAAAACTCTAGCTATACATGTTCATAAAACCCAGAAGAAACATGGCATAAATCAGTCACATAGCAGAACAAAAGGGAAAGACAGCAGAAGGAGAGGAAAAACCAAGAGGAGAAGCTAAAATCTCTTCAAATCTTCAACATCTAGCCCAATCTCCACCTCCAAGCTCCAAACCCTAGCAGAACATTGTCTCCACGGCGCCTCCCAGGTCCAGAATGAGTCTCTGCTCCAGGGATTTGGTATTTATATGCCATAAAATTCTGTTCTGAATTAAAATGCGTAGCTGCAGAATTCGGCCGTTGGCCGTGGCCAAAGAATGTTGGCCGCGGCCAAAAAGTTTCTGGCACAACTTTGGCCGCAGCAAAACTTCCTTGATGATGTTGGCCGCGGCCAAGCTTCCACATGAAGCTTTTTGGCCTTCTTCATCCTTTTCTTATTCTTCCATGGTGCTTTAACTTCCTTAACTCCATTCCCACTTCTTGATTATCCTTTGATGCCTCCAATGACTCCTTTGTGACTCCAATATTAACCTATCAACACAATGAAATCTATAAAAACAGTGTTGATGTGATTTTAATATAATTATGGGGCTTAAACAGAGAAATTACACCTTTTTATTATCAATACCCCTCGGCACATTACTTTTGCACATTTATCATCTATTATCTATGAATTTACCCAAAATGTATGCAAAATTAAAAGTAAATATGTCACTTTGACATGAATTTCATGATGTTAACAGTTCTTAATATAATACCCAGCTGTCTTTTTTCTTAATAGATTAAGGAACATGGATAAATTATTTAATCATAACATATGTTGTATATCACTAATTTATATATTAATTTATAAGTTAGGAAAATAAAATTAGTTTGGTAAAAAATGATAAATATAAATGCTTTAAAATGATTTATTTAACTTTCTTAATCTCCTTAAAATATGGGCTTTATTAACCAAATAAATACCTGAAGTTGGTGGTTTGGCATAATCTTGTTGTCCAGTTTCTAAGTCGGAGGGAGGCCGAAACAACTCAAAGCTATCGTAACCTTCAATCTCGTATCTTTCATCCGGAAGCCCTATATATATATATATATCAATCCAAATTAATTACGATCCACATTCATTTGAATTCAGAGAGAGAGAGAGAGAGAGAGAGAGAGAGAGAGAGAGAGAGAGAGGCTACAATTATAGATGAGATTGACGAAGGATCCCATAGGGTAGTGGCTGCGAAAAGCAGAAGGCATTCTGGCGAGAAGCTGAAGACAAGTGAGCCCACTTTTGTTTCTCTCCAACAGCATACTCCTCACATCCATTCTCTTCATTATCCAAAGAGTTACACCTAACCACCCACGCATTTCAACAAATATGTCATTAAAACATAAGTACCTATTTTTGTGTACTCTATTTAATATATTTTTATTACTGCCTCTTATCCTTAATATAAATCCCATTTATAATGCAAATTGTAATACGAGCTACATCTTAAATTAAAAATTGGAGGTGGTATAAGATTAGAACAATGATGAGCATCATGGTGCTCATTACTATGGTGAAATCTACACGATTTATATACAGTTTTAATAGCTTAGATTTAAAATCTTCAATTAATAATTTTTTTTAAAAATCATTTTTTTAAAAAAATTGATGGTTAATTATAATATTATTTTTATTTTAGATTCTATACACATTAAAAAAAAAATCAATTTGAACCTTCTAAAATTATATTCAAATTGTACGTAGTGATGATGTGCTCTTAGTAATCATCAGTCCGCTTAGCACTAAAACTTGTTCCACTTCACTATATACATCTTCACTCTAAGAATATTTGGATAGCTATCACTTTTTTGCGTAGGAATTAGCATATCAATAGGATCTTACTGTAGGAAAAGTAATAAGGCTATCTCATAAGTGCGCTAAGGAATCCCTTAATTTAAAAGCCTACATGTCTTGAAAAAAGTATAATGACTCTGTTTGTGTTTGACACTTCAGCATGAGAATCACCATGATCAAGATCAATGTCGCTTTTTGAAAATCAAGTAACGAACTTGATTCTAAAATTTGTATGCCAACTAATCTTGTTTTTGAAAAACAAAATGACTAAATGAGACCTTAAACTAAATTGTTAAATTGGCTTTATATATATGCGTCTCCTAAGTCCTAATATGTCCTAGCATTTGGGTAGTTCATCATTCTGTTTTAAGACTCTGACGAATCAAACACTTGGCTCTATACACATTTGAAAAAAAGAAAAAAAAGAAATAAATGAAGCAACCAAGACAATAGAGTCAACATTTATTTTGGCGGGAAAAAAAGCACTCTCATGATAACATTATGATTATGCAAAACCGAATAAATTAAAGTCTCATCATTCTTAATTCCAGCCGTATGAAGTAATTAATATTGTATTTTTATTTATATATTATCGTGTAATGTAATTTTTATTTTAAATATAATAATGTCATAGTCTAGTTTTAAGTTTTTCTTTTGAGGAAAAAAATGTAATCTAACTTTTAACTATATATGGTACAATTCAATTTTGAATTTTCTATGATAATTATGGAATATTTATTAGTCGTATAATAAAAGTGTGTCCGTCCACTAATGTTCTTTTTTTTTTTGGTCTTTTTAACGATAGCTGTAATATTCCAGCTAAAAGCGTATGCTGCGATATATTCTTTGTTGCTTGCAAAACAACAAAAGTAAAAGGGGAAAATTATATTGAAAAGAAAACGCCTTATGTTTTTTACTTTAGGACCACGTAATACACATGCATCAGTTGTTGTTAGAATTCAAGTCTGAACGTAATGAATGCTTGAATGTTAGAATCGCCATTAGCTTCAAAAGGATTCCATGAGAAGAGAGCTGCCAGAAAAGGAATTGATGATAAAGGTTCTTTTTTTTTTTTTTAATGGCCAGAACCTGAACGTGCATTGACAGATATGAATGTTGATGGGCTAGCTAGCTAATACCCAAAGTACAATATTTGTTCCCCAAATTAAGTTAATCAAATAAGAAATCAATCAATTAATTTAATGGCCAAGAGGTGATAATTTTTTAGATGGTTATTGAATTTTTGAAAACCAAATCATGCAAGTAAATTTATAAATACTCTAATTATGATATGTTAAGAGAATGGAGGATATTAGCTCTATAGATTAAGTAAATAACTCTGTAAATATCTTAATTACTTATGCATCTCAACATTTGATATAACCAACCATAGAAATATGATATTTAGATTACTATTATTGGAAATGAATAGAAAAATAACAAGAGGTCATGGCTAGAGAAATGAATAGAGGTAGGAGAATGAAACAATCACAAGATATTTAATCTTATTCATTAGAAGTTCAAAGAAACAGTCAACAAGTACTATATTTCAAAAGTCGCACATATGTTAGAGAAATACAACACACCATACCAAACCACAAGGCTTCGACGTACAAACATTACAACCTCCTTTATTTAGCAGAAAACCACAAATTAACAGATCAAAATTGAAAATTTTCACTAAGTAGTGTTCTTCGCTTATTGATATATACTTACTACACTATCTTAGTTAGCCCTCGTGCTTGATCGACCAACTGAAATATTCATCTTCTTAAAAAGCTTGGAGAAGAGCCTTGGAATCTGCTCATAAAGTGGGAATTCAATCAAGGCAAATATGGTGACAGGAAAGAACGCAGCACTATACACCAAAGTCGAAGTCCATTGCTTCCATTGTAACCTAATTGTGATCAAAATGGTAGCACTAAAAGCAAGCATAGTGGTGGTCAACGACAAGAACAGAAAAGCAAACCCTATACTCAGTTTCTGAGGCAGAGATTTGTGGAAATCCCATAGCTCAAATGGCGCCTTGAGGATTGAAAGAAACATCACCACCGAAGCCAAAGAGAAGGCAAGCGCCACAATGTCCATGATGGTGAAGAATATGAACACCGGAGATTTCAGGAGCAACGCGGAGCCACCCTCAGTCCCGCCAGGTATGGTGTAGGCCGCCGCAAAGACCACCGTGGCCACTAGGACCGCCACGGTGGAGCAAGACTGGGCGGTTTCCTTTATCCATGCTTGGGCGTCTGCAAGCATATGATCGTGCTCTATGTCCAGACGATCTCCTGCTGTTAGCTGCTCATCGTCACAATGCATGTGAAGGTGAGGTGGAACAATTTTTTCCACTCGCTGCATATCACACACAAAACATTGAATATTGGTTTCGTTGAATACTAAATCTGTAATATTATATATTGTTCATAGTTCACGATGGTCAAAATAATAGAATATATTATCATTATTATAAAATATCTAACATAGAGATCTATGCTTCAACTCTTTTTGAAAGAAAGGTATGTAAAAGGTAAGATATGTCCTATCAAATGTCTTAAGTCATTTTGATTGAAAGATAACCTCAACCACCCACACATGTATCTAAAATTCAACATATCATAGCCATTCAATCTAATCTATGGGACGAAAAGAAAATGTTGTGGAACTGAGGCCTCAGTCAGCTATACTTACTTTATACCACTCCAATTCTTCTTGAAGTTGGAAAGCTGCACCAGGTAGGGGTGATCCTCTGTAATAATCTATCCCCGCAACTTGGTGTAATGCCGTATGATTCTTTCGATCAACTCGAGAAGCCAAGGAATTAAGCTCTGGTTGTTTCTCTAGAAATTCAAAGATTTTCTCTTGGCGGTGCCTCACGGCTATGTGAAGTAGGTTTTGGCCATCTTTACTGACGTGGTTTATAGACTCTGGATGCTCTTTAAGGTACAATTCTGTGATTTCTTTAATCCCATTACTAGCTGCTATGAGCAATGGGCTGTGATTTGTATAATGTTGTTCATCTTCTTCGTTTGTATCTTTCTTAATTTTGTTCTTTTTCTTCCATTTCAATTCTTGTTTCCTTTTGGCTACATTGTAAAGAACTGGAGGAAGTAAATCCAATGTTTTATCGTTACGTTCGTCATAAGTGAGCTGCCACGAGTAATCGCACCTCACAAGAAGCTTGGCCAAACGATCTGCTAACTGATGTTTCTTCTTTTCTTCCCAGATCGACTTAATCCACTTGAATACTGCTTGCTCATATGCATGATTAATAATTCATGTTAGTGTGCAGACACACACACATAGACAAGCAGATGTGTGTGTGTCTGAATATTCAAATTAAACTACTAATGAGTTAATTGATTCAGTATTGATTATGATAACATGCGTATTTGTTTTTTGATTCTATATTCAATGATGTTGGTACCTCCAGCTAGATATTTCCAAACAGCGTAATTTGTCCTTGAAAGATGACCTGCACCGCATCAGCTAAATATTAATTCTCAGACAAATTAAAGATATGACAGATTAAACAAATAACATACTACTCTTATGCAATAGGATAAAATGGTTGCTATAGCTAGGGTAAAAAATTCTTACCCTATAGGCAACAGTTTTTAGAGTTAATGCATGTCACTGTTACCTAGCTAATGTTTAAGGAACCGGTTTTGTTTTTTAGACCTTATGGATCCATGACAAAACTAGTTTTGGTGCCCATTACACCAACGAGTACAATAATGGTAGTAATTATTACTACAGTGGGATATTTTGAGGTTTTCATTTTCTGACAACCTTTCACTATTGTCAAGTTTTTTTTTTTTAATATACAAACTATTGTCAGTCTCAGCTGTGGGCTATAACTTAGGTATATATAGCGACAGTTTTTTTTGTTTGAAGTTACAACTAGGTTTTTATAGACAAGTTTTAATGTTGCCATTTTCATTATAGGTGTTGGCCATAGCCGAAGTATTTTTTATTCAACAAGGTTATTAAAATTGGACTGAACTGGCTGGAAAATCACATAACCAGTCCGGTCCGGCCAAATAACCGGTTTAATATTTTTTTATTAAAAGAATAATTTAATTCAATTTTTTAAGTTTTCTTTATAATTTCTTATTAATAACCTTAGAATCTTCACTTCCTTACCAGTTTGGTTCGGGGTTAGCTATAGTTTAACTCATATATGACCTTTGACTCAGTACCCCGACTGATTCAGTGTCCGGTCCAAATTTAATAACCATGGTCATAAACATAAATTGTCAATAGCTTGAAGTGATCGATAATTCTAAAACAAAAATACCTGGAGTTGGTGGCCTGGCATCATATTGCCCACCAGTTTCTATGTCTCCCACCGGAGGCCTAAGCAACTCAAAGCTGTTACAACCTTCAATGTCGTATCCTTCATTGGGAAGCACTATCCTCCAAAATTAGAAGTTAATTATTTTCCTTTTTATTAGAGAAAGAGAGATGCATGTAAAAAAGGTATTAGATATAAAAAAGAGAACGTACAATTATAGACGAGCTTGGTGATGAATTCCTGAGGATCATAATGACTCTTAAAAGCCCTAGGCATTCTGGCTAGAAGCTGAAGACATGTCAGATTATTATTATTCGGCTTCAAAACCAGACTACTCTTATCCATATTCATGATTATCCAAAGAGCTACATCTGCACACACATATATTCAATATAATTAAACATCCTTCTTATCTGAATTAGGGCTAGCATGTTCAGAAAATTGAAGAGCATTGAAATGATATTACCTTCGTTCCTTAATATAAGAATTAGTTGGGGGTTGGATTTAGTCTTAAACATAAGACCTAGATCCACTTTGTCCATGTATTTATGGTTTTCTCCTAAACTATCTCTGCTCATTGCACATGATAAGGGAGTTTATATTAAAGGATATTAATGCAAATAATTTAAGAGAGGGTGTTTTAGAGAAACCGGCACACATTCTTAACAAATACTCCTCCGATCCATGACATAGAGACATACTCTCTCCCGTTCTCTGTATAAGCAACTTTTATCCTTATTAAGTAAAAGAAACTGGTGGTTAAGATTAAAAATAATAAATATGTCAAAAATGTCATGTTTATTCCAAATATGCCCCTATTTATGAAAAGAGCATAGGATAGAGAATAAATAACAAATATAAGAGAGTATGTGTATAAAATGAGAGAGAATGTGTAAAAATGAGTATATGAAAGAGAATTAGTGGTGAGTGGGGGATAATTAATATAAAGATGTGTATTTAATAGGGGTAGAAAGGGAAAAAAGTAGTTTAAATTTTGAGACATAAGGAGAAAGTTACTTATAAAATGGATCAACCCTTAGAGAGAGAAAATTTCTTATAAATAAAACTGGAGGTAGTATTTATCTAATTTGATTAGATTAAAGAAGTTAGTTGAGTTAGTTAATATGACATGTATTTTCTAAAACACTCTAGTCATCCTCCTTAATTCCTTCATCCCCTCCTTTTTTATTATAGTTAATGGAGTATCAGTAATGATAAATTAGGAAAATATTGACAAATATAAAAATTATGTCTTATATTTAGGACCAAGATTAACTCCCAAAATATATCTTAATATATTAAAATTATTTAAGTAGATCTTATATTAAGGATAAGAGGTAGCATAAAATTTTAGGTTAAAATAGGCTTACCGAAGGATTGATTGTTCACGCTAGCATGAAGAATGGTCTCTGTAGGGCTTTGTTCATGAATTTTCATGCAACCCCCATCCACACGTTTCACCAAATGGCTCAGCATCTTTAGTTTACCAAACTTGGCAGCCTTGAACACTGGCGTTTCACCTTTTAAGTTTTTCCACTCCAGCAATGGCCTTCTCTTCTCTTCTTCTCTCTCCTCCTTCTCCTCCTCCGGCAGCTTTGCTATCTCCTCCTCCTCCTCCACAGCCAGCTCTGGCGGCAAAGGCGTGGTCCTTTCGAAATCAAGTACGATATCAGCCATCGCCACCACACCGCAATTGACTGTGACGATGTCATGAAGAAGGGTGTTGCCTTGCTTGTTCTTCTTCCTAAAGACACGCCACTTTTGTTCTTCAGATAGATTTCCCAGCAACTCCTTCAAGATTTCTGGATCATTGGAGCGAGCTGCCATGGTAATGGCAGTGTTCCCCAACAAGTCAAAATCTTTGAGCAAATCTACCTTATTATCAGCGAAGATTTTCTTGAACTTGTCCCATTCTTTGGACCTATAAGCTTTTTGAGCTTCTCTCAGTGTTTCGCTGAACAAATCTCCCTCTTTCTTAATCTCACTACTCTTCTTTCCCATTTTCCTCTCTCGTCCTGTTGCACACACATGTGCTCAAAGTGCGGGTCTGTTTAGTATTTATATACTAACCGTGTGAGGGAATCTCACAGGTTTTCTTCATACCTTCGTACCACTCACTGTCTAAATAAATCGCTTGTACTAAAAATGTTTTATTCAAAATATAAGTCATTTGTAAGGTATTACATAAGAGAAAATGTGCATCTTTTCATAAATAATTGTACATATGAAAAAATTTATTTATTTAATACTTTTCTTTGTTTGTGAGAATAAGATACAAGTCACTTATAAATAGGCATTGAGTGGTACTCCCTCCAGTCCTATTTAAAACAATAAGTGTGTCTGAAATAAACCTTCTTTTCCAAGTGTGTCTGAAATAAACCTTCTTTTCCAAGTATGCCTTTATTTATAAAAGGTTAAGTAAGAAAGAAAAATAAAGTAAATATAGGTATTACCAAATTTTTAATTAATGCAATTTATATAATTAATGAGGGGCAAAAATGAAAAACACTCATTAAATGTTTAGACAATTCTTGTCGGGCTCTCATCAAATGTTAAATTAGTTAATATGACATGTATTTTTTAAAACACCAAGTCATCTTCCTTAATTCCCTTATTCTCTCACCTCCTTGATTATTGTTGAGAGATCATCCATAGAGGTAAATTATAAAAAGATTGATAAATATAAAAATTATGTTTTAGATTTAGGACTAAAAACAATTCATCAACTATGTTTTATATTAAGGATAGCATGGGGTAATAATTTCCTAAATTTTAGACCTAGAACCTATTTAAAATTGGGTTATTTTATTTTCACTATTCCTGCGATTTATAATAATTACTGATAGTCATGGTATTGTGTGTGATTTTATTTTATTATTTTAAGTTTAGTTTGTTTCAATTTTAAATTTTATATGATAATTATTTGTGTTAAAATATAATAACAGTAAGGCTCATCTTATATTTTGAAACTACAGGAACTAATTTCTTATCATAATTCGTGTGTTAAATTACCTCCGTACAGAAGTGCTTTTTTTCTCTAAGGTCGTACATAAGTGCTTTACTCATCGTTCTTTTTGTTTCTGCAAGAGATTAAAGTAATAATATTCTTTGCTTGTAAAAATGATACCTTCTCTTTTTAAATTTATCAACACATATGGTCGTATGTGTGTGTAGAATCCAATCTATAACAAGTTTTTCACTGTTCAGGTGTCTTGAATAATACGGATATTGTTTGAACATGTCCACTAAGAGTGGTTTAAATACAAAATGTGGAGATATTGTACAAAACTAATTTGTGTTCTGAATTATTGCTGATGTTCTAATTAAAGGGAATGACAGGAATTCAAAAGATTCAATCAATTCAATACTAGGGTCAGTAGATTTGAGATCAAAATAAGGACTAGGGATTTTTTTTCAAGGATTTGATACTCTTATTCTTTGATTTGCAACTTCATAACCACTAATTAACAAGTGAGATTAGTCTATTTATGGGGGAAAAAAATGAAAATTTAACTTGTAAAATGACTTTTTCAAGGGTTACGTTGATACTCATATTCCTCCTTATTTACAATTTTGTGACTGCTAATTGCCAGCGATATTTGTCCATTCATGAAGGAAAATAAATATTTTTCATGATTTTAAGTACTCATATGGTTCTTTAATGTAAGACCTATTTATTTAATAATTTTAAAAAAATTTAAGGAAGCTAAATAAATTAATTAATAATAACATGTGGTATGATTTCTCTAAAATACCTCTATGTGTTACTATAATATTATAAGTCATTTTATAAATTAGGCAAATTAATTTAAAAAAAATTGATAAATATTAGAAATAGAATGGAAAAAGATATTATATTTAGAACTAAAATTCACTCCCAAACTAGATCCTATATTTATGACGAGAAGAGTAATTTGGTACTCATAATACTCCTTGATTTAACTTCATGATCATTAATTTGCTGGGGAGATTTGTCTATCGATCAATGAAAGAAATTGGACAATTTAATTTGTATCAAAGATATTATGCTTTCTAGTTGTTTGATACTGTTATCATTTGTTTTGCACCTTGGTAAGCTTAATTTGCAAGTGTGATTCGTCACTTTTACTAGAATGACATACCAATAAATTCACTATTTAGGTCAAAGCATTAAATGGCCTTCTTTCCTTATTTCAGGTTACCAAATATTTTTAATCCTTAAATAAGATTAATATCAAGCCCTCCAAAATCTAACCTTCTAATTATTACTTTTAAATGCATCGAATTCGTTTTACAGATTTGATGATTTTTGAAAGCTAACTTTTGAACTAAAAATAAAAATGTTTAAAATATAAAAAGAGAATGAAAAGAAAAATCTTAACCTTAACGGATATGGTATTTTATTTATTAGAATGACTTCCAAGTCAATTAGCCATATCATGTCTCTTGATTAAGGATAGATCAAGAATCTCCTATTTGTGTACAAGATTAAAGGGAAGATCCCAAAGACAGTTCTTCAATTTGTACAAGATTTTCATGAATCCGAAATCTATTAGTGAAATTTATCATTCTCATTCCTAAACTCGATTATCTTGGTTAAAGACTTTATCTCTTTGTGAAATGTGAGCTATAATCATTAAACTTCTCTCCTATCATATTAAGTTGTGTATGAATAACTTGATTGGAGAGAATCTATGTAACTTCATTCAAAGACAAAGCTCTGATAATATTATTATTGCTCATGAGGTTATTCACACTATAAGAACCTAAAAAGAAAGAAAATGTTTCGTGATTTTCAAATTTCATGTTGAAAAAGTTTTTTCCAGACTGTCTTAGAATTAAACAAAGTTATAAAAGTATGTGTGTCTGTCCTTTAGCATTCTTTTCCCCCCTAACTCTAATATTCTAAAAGCATAAATATATATGCATACATACAAACATATTCTTTGCTTAAAAAACCAAAAGTAAAAGGAAGATGCAAAAGAAAATTATACTCAAGCAACTTCTATTTTTAATTTGAGGACCACAGGCAACGCATGAATAGGCACACAACAATATTTCCAAAAGGAAAAAAAAAAAAAGACACATCAAGATGTAACCCCAACGTTGCATCTTAACTCTTCAAATAGTGTAGTCATGATCACATGGCATCCCTCACTTAAAACTTTGGGTGATTCATTCATTACAGAATCATTTAAAGTTTGAATTGTGCTCTTGCTTAGTTGACCAAAAAAAATTGTGCTCATGTTTTAAAGCCTTTTTTTCTTAATGGTAAATTTTCCAAAAAATTATTCCATGTTCTTTGCTTAATTAATAATTCATTATTTTCAAAGAATCACATATATAAAGTTCTTCACTTCTTCTAAGAATCACTTCGACCTTTTCATATAGAAAAATTAATTGATACTGCTGCAAGCATAAATGTGGCAGAGAAAGGAATATTAGAGGCCCCAAGACCAATTAAGCATGTGTTTTGGAAGGGAAGAGAATTTGGTAGCTGATTGGGTTGCCAAAACTTCATTGAAGGGGTCGTGTCTTAGTGGTTGGGTGTATAGACCTCCAGCTTACTTGCAAAAGGTACTTGATGTGGATGTTGGAAGAATTGTTTTTCATAATGGATAGACTAAGTACCTGTTTGAAAACCGATTATGTTATTTTGCTTTGGTATTGCTCTGTTGGTTATTTTATTTCGTGTTTGTAAGAACCATTTCTAGTTCAATGAAGTCAACTTATCTTTGCTGGCAAAAAAAAAAAAAAAAAAATCAAGCTAATCAAAACAACTTAGTTCCCTAACTAAAATGAATTATTAAATCCACTGAAAAATGAATCATTAAATTAATTAAAAACGCATATAGGAAACAAGCACCAAACAATCAAGGAAACAGCAAATATTTATTCATCCGCTATTTGCTTCAATGAAATGCTCCTACTTGGTGATTGGTTTCCAAAACTCTGTAGTTAGCCTGCAGCTCTCTAGTGTCTGTAAATTTAGTTTTTTTTTTTTTACCATTTATAAACATATATTGACTGATTCTACAGTCTGTATTCCAATTTACCTGTATCATTGAATTATCCTCAAATGACTTATAAAGTTCTACTTATTAATGACTGTGCAATGAGGTACTTAGATATATTCTTATCATATTGAATAATAACAATATCCTTTCGGATTTAATTAGTGGTTTATCTTAGAATCCTTTTCCAATTAGTTCATCTGAAACACTCAAATCTCAGTATATAAGTTGGCCAGACAAATAGTATAAAGACCAAATAAAATCGGAGTGAATAAAGAAAAGAGTCAATTTCAAGGCCCCAATTAAGCGGAGCATTTTAGTAACGTTGTAACATCGCATAAAGTTAAAGTTTTTTTTTTTAATGTTAGGAAATTATTATCGGACTGATTGGGAAGTTTGGATATATTAATCTTCTCCGTCTTCTAATGTTTTTTCCCCCTTTTTAACGACTGCCGTAATATTCTAGCCAAAAGCTTGAGCTGAGATATATTCTTCATCATCGCTCGGGGAGAAAAAGTAAATGGGAAAATTTTGAAAAGAAAATGCCTTCTTTTTTTTTACTTTAGGACCACATACAAAACGCATCAGTGGTTGTTAGAATTCAAGTGTGAACATAACGAATGATTGAATGTTAGAATCGGTATTAGCCTCATAAAAGTTTAAGCAAAAAACCACAAACTCCAATCACAAGGCTTCCACGTACAAACACTGCAAACTAGTTTAGGACAAAAACATAAGGAGCACAACTGCTTGGGAGAACCATATCTGAAAAGCTAGTTGTTGGAATTGGAAAACCAAGGACTTATAAGGTCCCTCTTTCAAGAAAACTCATCCGATGTGGGACTCGTTACAATACACCCCCTTTGAGAGCTGACGTTATGGCGGTTACATACCACAACACTTCACTCGATGCTTCACTAATTGTAACGAGTCCCACATCGATCGGGTTTCCTTGAAAATTGGGTCTTATAAGATTTTTGGTTCCCTAACTTCAACTGCTAGATTGGGGTGTAGTTCTTCCAATAACTTCCGCACAATTGAACCTCTTTCATTAAGTGTACAATTAAGTGAACCATAATATCAAAAAAAGAAGGTGAGAAATACATTTCAAGTTCATACAGAGTACAAACAATTAGCCTTTGCAAATGTCGCAACTTTGTTGAATCTACCACTTTACTACATATCAACTTGAAAAACTGCAGAGTTTAGTGATTGTCTTTCTGACATTTTTCAGCAAGATGAACCGTATACCAACCGACAAGAAATTTTGCATGAGCACATGACATTCATGAGATTTAAGGTTCTTTAACTTCAACTCTTTCATTGAAACAACGTTTTTTATATTTGAAGAGTATCCCTCTAGAACTTTAATTCCTTGTAAAAACTCGCAAAATAATTTTTTCTCCTTCTTCGACATAGTGTAAGCCGCTAGAGGTAGATAAGTGTGGTTCCCTTTCTCAACAGGTGCCAACTCTTCTCTTATTCCCAAATTAACTAAATCCAACCTCGCATTGACACCATCCTTACTCTTTCCTTGCACATTGAGCAACATGCCAATTATACTATCACATATATTTTTTCAATGTGCATCACATCGAGAAATTGCCTAACATATAAGGACTTCCAATATGGAAGTTCAAAGAAAATAGACTTCTTCTTCCGACCACTTGTCCCGGTTTGATTGACATATGGCTTGCCAAAATTGTTATGTAGCTCCTTCACATTTTCAAAAACCTGAGCCCCGGTCAACATCTTTGGTGGGCTCCTTCTTCAGAGTCACCCTTGAAAGCCTTTTTCCATATCCTCCAACGATGCTTTGATGGTAAGAATCTCTGATGTCCCATATAGACATTTTTTTACAATTATCTAGTCGCATTGAATGAGTATCATCTTCACATATAGGGCACGCACAATATCCTTTAACGCTGTATCTAGACAAATTACCATAAGCTGGGAAATCGTTAATTGTGCCATACAGTATGGCTTTCAAAGTAAAACTTTCTTCCCTATACCCATCATAAACATTGACGCCATCTTCCCAAAGTAGCTTCAAGTCATCAATTAAAGGAGCCAAGTATACATCTATATCATTCCCAGGCAGTTTTGGCCCAGAAATTAACATCAAGAGCATCATAAACTTACGTTTCATTATCAAGTGTGGAGGAAGGTTATAAATCATCAATATTACCGGCCAAGTGCTGTGTGTACTACTTTGAACGCTTTGGGGATTGATTCCATCAGTTGACAATGCAAGCCATAGGTTCCTAACCTTGTTCGAAAAATTAGGATACTCATGATCAATTTTCTTCCATTGAGGGGCATCTGCAGGGTGCCTCAGCTGTGTGTCTTCAATCCTCTCATCTGCATGCCATGTCAACTGCTTCGATATCTCTGTATTACTGTACAGACGCTTGAATCTCGGGATAATAGGAAAATACCGTAGGACCTTGATAGGACTTTTTCCTTTCTTCTTCCCATATCGAGATGCATTGCATTTAGGGAACTTCTCTAACGTTGCATATTGTTTCTGAAATAATATGCAATCGTTAGGGCATGCATGTATCTTCTCATATCTCATTTCAGTTTTGAGCAAAGAATTCACTTTGCCTAGTATGTCTTCGTAGGAAGTACATTTTCTTCTGGAAGCATATCTTGCAAAAGTTCAAGGAGTGTGGTGAAACCTGAATCACTTAACCCATAGCAGGCTTTAAAGTTGTACAATTTCAACAATGCTAGCAATCTTGTGTATTTTATACAACCAGCATATAACGGTTTCCCTGCATCACCTTTGAACTTCTCAAATTCTCCGGGACAGTCATGAAGTGCCTATTCAACAACATTAAGCATTTCTTGAAAACTATAATCTCCATCACACATGCTTCGGTCAAACTCATTTGAAGCACCACCGGTGGTATGCGACCGATCATTACAAGGGTCGTTTGTCTCACCATGCCTTGTCCATCGTGTATATGTTTGATCAATCCCATGACACACTAAATGATCTAACAAATCAAGTGGACTAATCCGCTTTCCATAACAACAAGATAAGTAGGGACACAAGATTTTGTTAGGATCTTTTGTATGCTCAATTGCAAATCTAATAAACTCCTTCACCCCATCTATATATTCTCTTGAATACCGATCAGATGACATCCATTTTTTATCCATCTATGGTGTCAAAAACCTAGAATTAAATAGTGGTTAGTTGCTATATATGAGAAAGTCATCTATGCCTTCAACCTATATACACACTAAATGAGAAAACTATCCGTTACAAAGGGTATGTGAGTCAATTTATACCAATTGATCACCATAGGTTTAAATGAAAAAAATAGACTTCATTCCAGATACAATAAAATTTAAAAAAAGTTAAAAAAGGGAACTTATTTGGCATTATTTATGTCACTATAGAATCCAAATAAATAATTAGCTGTTATATTTAACTAACAATCATGACAAATTAATACAATTACTTAAAATTAAAAAAATAACAAAAAAAGGCAGGTCTCAGTAGATAAAGTATACAGAAAAGCAATACAGATATATTAAAAAAAATAATAAAAGACAAAGTTACAGATCCAAATAAATAAGTAATAAAATCCTAGTTTATTTTTTGGTAACAAAATAAATCCTAATTCACTATGCCAATTATGCATAAATCCAAAAAAAAATAGACTTTATCCAAGATGCAACAAAAAAGGACAGCTGAATTCTTAGAGAAAATAGTAAATTTTCATAGTATGTGAATTCTTGATTGTTGACCAATGTTTCCTAATTTTTATTTTTTAATTATTGAATTAAATTAATTAGCTGTTATATTTAACTAAAAATCATGATAAGTTAATAAAATTACTTAAAATTAAAAAATTAACAAAAAAGGGCAGGTCTCAGCGGATAAAGTAGACAGAAAAACAATACAAATATATTAAAAAAAGAATAAAAAACAAACTTACAGATTCGCAGTGGGGACCAAGACCAAAAAGGTTACTTTTGGCAGTATTATGGGGACACAGCTGATCAGACACGAGGAATTTGAAGCTGTTCAGTAATAAATAAATTAAAGTCATCAGAAATAACAATTAATTATAAAAAAAGAGGTGATTACTAATATAAAAAACCCACCTTGAAAGCTAATGAGACACCTTGACCAGAGAACCTGAGGGTGAGAGGTGGAAGGTCTGTTAAAAAAAAAAAGGAAGAAGACAGCTAGCTAGGGAAGGGGGGAGCTGAGGGACCGCAGGGGGGAGGGGAGGGAGCTGCAGACCGAGGAAGGGGAGCTGGGAGCGGCAGTGGGGGTAGGGAGCTGGGGGTCAGGGGCAGCGGTGGGGGGCAGGGAGCTGGGGGAAGGAGGGGGAGGGGAGCTAGGGGACAGTGGACACAAGTGGGGGCTGGTGAGCTGGGGGTGAGGGCTGGTGATGATAAGCTGAGGGTTTAGGATGAAAGTGATGGGGCCTGGGAAAATAAATTGAAGGGAGGGAAAATAAATTTTTGTACATTGGGTGGCGCTTATTGGGATAAGCGCCACCCAATGCAATTTTTTTAATATATTAATAATTATATTTTTTAATAATCATATTATTAATAAATAAAATAATAATAATAAAAGGACTTTGGGTGGCGCTTTTACCAATAAGCGCCACCCAATGTAATTTTTTAATTTTACATATACTAATTAATATAGTAATAAATATATTATTATATAATCATATAATAAATAAATAAAATAATAATAAAAGGACTTTAGGTGGCGCTTTTCCCAATAAGCGCCACCCAATGTATTTTTTTTATTTTTCATATATTAATTAATATATTAATAATTATATTTTTTAATAATCATATTATTAATAAATAAAATAATAATAAAAGGACTTTGGGTGGCGCTTTTACCAATAAGCGCCACCCAATGTATTTTTTTTATTTTCCATATATTAATTAATATATGAATAATTATATTTTTTAATAATCATATTATTAATAAATAAAATAATAATAAAAGGACTTTGGGTGGCGCTTTTACCAGTAAGCGCCACCCAATGTAATTTTTTAATTTTACATATACTAATTAATATATTAATAAATATATTATTATATAATCATATAATAAATAAATAAAACAATAATAAATAATTATATATTAATATTTTTTTTATTTTTAATATAATAATTAATATATTAATAATTATATTTTTAAATAATCATATTATTAATAACCCAATGTCATTTTTATAATTTTCAGTATACACATAATTTTTGTTTTATTAATTCATATATATATATACACATATATATACATATATACATATATATATATGTATATATGTATATATATATATATATATAATCATATTATTAATTTATTAAATAATATAATATAGTTTTAGACCATTTTGGGTGGCGCTTATCAATAAGCGCCACCCAAGATATGTTTATTCATATTAGTTATATATATTATTAAATTATTAATTTAAAAATTAGTATAATTCATTTATATTTATTAATTAATATAATATATCTAATATATGTTTGTTCATATTAGTTGTATATGGTATTAATATTTATCATTTGTTATTTTATTATAGATTTTAATTTTTATAATCAACACCCACGTGTATAATTTTCATTTCAATAAGCATAAATTTTAAAAAAATTGAAAAATAGGAAAAACTATTGGGTGACGCTTATTTGAATAAGTGCCATAGCTTCTTTTAATTTTATTTTTTTAAAATTTTTTTTGTCAAAATACATTAGGTGGCGCTTAATTAGGAAAGTGCCACCTAATATCACCAACTAGCTGTGACACTTATGTAAATAAGCGCCACCTAATATTAATCCAAAAAAAAAATTTATATAAAAAAAATTAGTTAAAGCTGTGGCACTTTTTTAAATAAACGTTACAAAAGGTGCGCCACTAAATCTGATTTTTGTAGCAGTGATTCTCTGTTTTTAGACCTCAAATGTCTCTGAATTTTACTGTTGGCCGGCTTTAAAATCTCAACTCTCAAATAACGCATCATTCTGAGGACGCTAGAAGTTGGAGGAATATTTTATAAGAAAATACCTTCTGCTCTTAACTTTATCACCACCACGTGATACATGTATCAATAATTATGCAGGAAAAATATGTGTTATGGTATAATGATTATATATATATAAAAGCTGGCAAAAAAATAATTTAATATATAAAAAGTTGCATGGTTTAAGTTCTTTGCTTAATTACATAAAGTTCTTCAATGCACTTTTTTTTCTAAGAATCACTTTGAGCTAATTTTCACTGATAAGAAAATTCCCTTGACAAAGTGTAACATCCCAAAATTTATTAAAAGGTTAAATTCTCAAAAATAAAATTAAATGGTGCTAGAGATTAATCTTGGGAATTAAAAGATAAATTATGAAACCTATGAAATATAAGGAATCTTAAATTAGACAAAGAGAAAAATTAATGCATAATGTGTGTAATTAATAAGAAAAAAATATACCTATATATATTACATTAAAACAAAACACACACACCCTTTTCCCTTGCTCCTCTCATGTCTCACGCACGCACACACCAAAATATTAAAATAAGACATACATGACACATGCACACTTATTTAATTAATAAAAAAAAAATACTCTCTCACTCTCTTAATCATACGGCAACACACTTCTCATTTTCCATTTTCACTCATTCAGCACATTCAAAAGAAACAGAAAAAAATATAGGAAAAGAGAGAGTGAGTGATAGAGAGAGCAAGAGAAACATAAGAGTGATCGGTGCTACAAGAGGAAGGAAGAAGATGCTACAAATCTCACACACAATTCCATAACTTGATATAGGTGAGTTTCCTTCCCATATTCTTAACTCTTTCTAGTTGATTTGAGGATATTTTTGGGTAGTTTGGGAAGCATAAGAACTTAGTATAATGAATTGTTGTCTTGTGAGGTTTTATTTTGACCAAAATAGGGCATGATGAACGAATAATAATTTCTCAAATTTGAGGTTTCCAATCAATTTTACATGAAAAATTATGTTGTAATACATGTGGTTTTGATTTTTGGATGATTATATATAAGTCTAGAATTTTTAGAAAATAAGAGGAATTGCTGTTCGGTTAGTTTCTCTGGAATCATATTGGTTGTAAAATAAATTTCGGTGACCAAAACTGGTCCGAAAATTATGAAAGTTTTCAGAATGAAAGTATACATCTTAAAATTTAATTTGATATATAATATGTATCATTTGGGTTTATAAATAGTGAGATATGAATTTTTAAAGTTAGATGATGAATCTGTAACGTTTTCTGGTACAGATGGGGTTTGACGAAATTATGGAAATTTTGTGGCTATAATTTCTAAATGGTAATATTTTTCTATGAAAATATACTTAAATATGATCATATAGTATTTTTAACCATCCCATTTGGAGTTCTATATATTTAGTTATGAATTTTAGAAGTTAAGCTATTGAAATTGGAAAGATTTTCTGGCAGTGTGTGAAAACTTTAAAACTAGGAATTATTCATGGATAGGTGGTAGTTAAACGTATTTTTATATTACAATAGAATTCATAAGTGACACATATAATTTGGAACCACCTTAATTAGATATTTTTAGGCCAAGATATGAATTTTCAAAGATTATTGAAAATTCTAACAGAATTGAGTAATAGTGCAAAAATAAAAAGTAATGGTATTTTTGAAATAATTGGGACTCTAAGGGTCAAGTTAAATACTTAGAGTTGGTATGAGTACATTAAATACCTATTGGATTTAAGGTATTAGCTATAATGATAACCTACCAAAGTGTCTTAGATTATTTTGGAATATGTAATAATTCGCCCGTCCGTAAATTATAAATTATATGATTTGACATTTGCCCGGGACGCCTAAGAGACTGAGAACAGGAACCAAATTTGGAAAGACTGTCAAGTAGTACCTTATCTCTTATATCATATGTCATGTCATGTATGTGTACCATATCATCTGTACATGTGCGGGACAAATAGTCTATAGGCAGTAAGACCCGTAAGTACAAGTTACACCGGGAGTTACCCGGGGGCGTCTTGAGCCAGGTAGGCTTGAGGCAGAAAGCCCGTGACTGTACCTTGTATGGGGCAGAGGCCCTGGGCAGCCATATTGTGAATCTCAAGCGCTGTGAGTCTGTGATAAGGGATTGATTAGGCCCTTTTATGTGCTGCATTTCTGTAAATTGTGCTGTTTGATGATTTGTTTTACATGCTTAGTATTTATATATTATATGAGTGATCTGTGTACTACTGAGATTCTTTTGAATCTCACCCCTTTTTCAACAAATGATATACAGCAAAGGCGTCCAGCTCTAAGGGCAAGAAGGTAATATAGACGGAAGAAGAAGAGGCAAATAAATTAAGGACTATTTGGTTATCATTTTATTTTGGATGACTGTAAAATATTTATAAGTAGTAGTAGTAGCGATAGTAGTACTAGTACCTACGACGCAGACTGTATAAGTTATAATCAGTACGCTAGACTTTCGATAACGCACTGATATCCAAAAGCCTATGAGTTAACTATCACTATGCGAGCTATGGATAGAAAATGCTATGCATTTTAAATAAATGATTTTGAAACTGATAATGATAATGAATTAACAAACTAGAATGAGACCACAGATATTTATTTTTAAAAAAATATTTTTGAAAATCCTATATAAATATAAGATTAAACTCTATCTTAAATTGAAACTTTAAATTGTTTTGGTCTTAGGTTTAAAATCATTATATATTTAAACTAATCTAAAGGTTTTAAAAATTAAGGTGTTACACACAATGCAAGTATAAATGTGGTACCAAGCAACAATAAAGTACTGATTCATGACATCGTCCTACAAGAATGCGATGCCAAAATCCAATCAAGCATCAGCATCATACTTTCACCGATGAATTCAAGCTAATCAAACAAGAAGTAGTTGCGTAAATAAAATGAATCGTTAAATTAATTTATAAAAGGGAAAATTGGAAACAAGCTATTCAGATAATCAAGGAGAAACAGCTTAATTAGATTTATTCATATATCCACTATTTGGTGAGGTGAAATTCGATCCTACTTAAGTGAGTGAGTGTTTCCGATGCCACAAAATGATATTTTCAAAAGCTTTTTTTTTTAAGTCGAGACAAAACTTCTTTTACAAACTTATCTCGTAAATTATAAAAATTATTCTTAAAAATTAATCCAAAATCTATATAGATGACCTAGAGCTCTCTAGTGTCAAAAAATTTAGTGATTTTTAACACCAATTATGGCTAATTCTACAGTCTGCATTCCAATTTACCAGTATCAATGAATTAACCTCAAATGACTTCTAAAGTTCTACGTACTCTATTGTGACTGTGTAAGGGACTCATATATTATTATTATCACATATGTACAATTATTTATTGAATTATAAATTCAATATCCTGTGCGATTTAATTAGTGGTTTATTTTAGAATCATTTTCCAAGTTCATCTGGAACACTCAAATCTTATTATATAAGTTCGACCTGACCAAATAACATTGGACGACATGAAGAAAAGAGTCTTTGGGCCTGTGAAGGATCAAGTGAGGCCTTTGAGCATGTTTGGGCCAATGCCTGGATTCAGCTTGTAAATTTTTAAAGGAAAATTATACTGTAGTCCCAAACAAACGAAAATACGAAGAATTGGTCCCATGAAATCACGAAAATTCTCTCAAGTCCTAAGGGACTAATTTGTAATAAATTACAATTAAAAAATGATCTAAATAGCTCTATAACATAAATAGAAAGAGAGATGAGCAAAATCTGGCAGAAGCAGAAGAAACATGTCAGTAATGGTGGGAAAAGCTGAATGCAACGGTGTCATCATGAGGCAAGGTTAAAGAGTAAGGTGAGATCTTGATGCCAATACATCTCTTATTTTCATTATTTCATTTGGTTCATGTTTTCTGTTTAGCCATATAAACAGATTTTGAGGTGTTCTTGATGAATGTTAGTTTTGGTTGAAAAAAAAGGGAAAAACGTTTCATCTTTTGTGATTATTAGTCTGTATTATACTTGTAAAATATGAAGAATGGCCTAGGTAAATGTAATGGATATGCTTTAGGTGTGATTTTAATGTGTTTGGGTATAGTTTAGTATGTTGTGTTTTTGTTGTTAGTATGCTCTGTTTTTTTGGGTTTATTGTGGGTGTTTCTGCAAAAGAAGGGCTAAGGAATGAAGATGAATATGAAAGGTTTATGATTATATAACCTGATGGCGAAGGAAAAATATGTTGTTAATGGCAGCAGCGACAGTTGTCAATATAGCCACTTAACTTGTTAATGACAACTATAGGTAATAGTTAAATGTTTAATCTTCATTTTGGTAGGAAAAAGGGAAGAAACTGTCATCTTTTATGGGTATTTTCTCTATTATACTTGTAAACTATGAAGGCAGACCTAGGTATATGCAATAGATATCCTTTGGGTGTGGTTTCAATGTGTTTGGATGTAGTTTAGTATGCTCTATTTTCAATGTGACTATGTTCTATTTTTACTGAGTATGCTCTATTTTTGGGTTTATTTTGGTGTGTCTCTGCAAAATAAAGGATAAGGAATGAAGATGATGGTGAAAGGTTTGTGATTATATAAATTGATGTGAGAAGGAAAAAAAGTATTATTAATAGATGCAGCAATAATTGTCAATGTACATGTTGAACTTGTTAATGACAACTGTATGTAATATTTAAATGTTTAACTTGGGGTATAATGATTTTTTGTAAGGGTTTGAAAAGTTTGCTATATTTTTTTTTATATTTTCAGCTGTTTTAACTCATTAAAAGTTAGAGGTAATGAACATGGTGTAAAAGTTGTATGGGTGGAAGTCCTCATGTACTAAGTCAGAATGTCTTATTAACAGATGCATCGATAGTTGTTAATGTAGGTGATAAACTTGTTAATGACAACTGTATTATACAGGTGAACAACTGTGATGGCTAGCACACGTGGCAAGAGTCTACTATGTTTTCTTCATATAGGGGGAAGATTTGTAGTAAGTGGAGATGGTGATATAACATATGTTGGGGGGAAGGGTCAGATCAAGAACCATTAAGGAAGGAACAACTTATAAAGAGTTTAAAACATTGATATCCTCCATTTTGCGAAAAGAGAGTGGCAAACTTGTTATGAAGTTCACATTGACATTTGATAGAACAACATTTGTGAACATACTAGATGATGAAGCAATTGAACATATAATTAATTTTAGTGGAGAAAGTGGGTATGTCTATGTAGATGAAGGACAAGCTGAAGGTGACAATACAATGGCACTAAGGGATGATCCAACGGATGACCAATATGTGTAAGTTTTATTTCAATATGGAAATTAACCAGTGAATAAGGTGATGTTAACTTCTCATTACTAACATGTTGTACTATCTAATTTAGTCCAGGTTTAATAATTGTTCTGAAGGTTGGGATGGAGGATTAGGTACTATGTGTATTGAAGATTCACCTTCATTAACATGCGCTGTCCAAATGATACCTGTAATATCCCGAATTTTGGGACTAGATGCATAAGATTAAGCCTGGATTAAGTGGACTGCTAGACCATGGTTTAGCAAATGTCTCTATAAGGTATGTTTAAATTCTCCAAAATTATTTTATATCCTTGGATATTAAAATGAATTATATTGGTGAGCTAAATAGCTCGGGGAATAACAAAACGAAGTGATTGGAAGTCACACATAATACAGTAAAGTGGAACATAAAGTAATTTTGTCACCGGTGAAATTTCCGGTGTGGCAGTAGTGATTGTGTGACCTTTTTCAATGGGTAAATGATGGTAAAAAGTTATGAAAATTTTCAGAATGAAAGTAGACTTATCAAGCTTTAATTTGATAGGTCATATAAGTCATTTGGAGTTGTACACAAAGAGAAATGAATTTTTGAAGTTAGCCCAGCGAAATTAATTATTTTCTGGGACAGCATTTAAAGATTAAAATTATGAGAATATTGAGCTTCCAATTGGCCAAATTTTATATTTTCTCTTAAAACTAGACTCAATAAGGGTCGCATATCCTTTAGAATCACTCCAATTGGACATTTGTAAAATTAGATATGAATTTTTGAAGTTAATGAAAAATCTGCAGAATTTGGTATTTTGTGCGAAAATTCAATTTCTGGCCCAATAAGATTGTGACACGTGGCAGATGAGTTGGCTGATGCATTTATCCATTAATTCATCATCATCTTCCGCCATTTTCCTGCGTGAAACAGCCAAGATAAAGAGAGAGAAAAGAGAGAGATGGAAATGGAGAAAGAAGAGAGAGAAAAATTCTTTCCTCCGAAATACTACCAAAATGGCGTCCTCTCTCAAAGTACCTTTCAGGAAACTTCCTCTACTTACGAGATCTTTATTCCTACGGTTTCGGATTTTCATTTAGAGGTGTTTGGTTCCATCTCCCTTGCCGAAGTATTGCCGGAATTCCGAACCATTTGTGGAAACGGGTAGAGGTAAGCGTAAGCTTCCTTTTTAACTGATTGATTTGTCGTTTGGATGAGTATAGAGGAAGTTGGGTACTGTTCATGGATGGTTTAAATTGGTGTTTTCAATGGATAAATAATGTCTAATGAGTATTTAAATAGCTAATCATTTGATTAGGAGTAGCAAGGAAGTGATTAAGTCAAAGAAAACGAGAAACCGACAAACTCTTTCTGAGAACTATAAATTCCTGTTTCTGTTCTGGATTTTTCGTGGAGAAGGAGTAGAAATTTGTTAATTTTGATACTTCCATTGGCTTTAGAAGGTAAAATTGTGTAGATATACAAGTGTTCATGATTTTTGGATGCTTGAATATAAATTTGGGAATTTATAAAGCATATGTGTTCATAGTGTTGATTTTCCTTGTCTGAAGCACTGTTACTGTGCGTGATAATTCAAGGAACAAACCTTGTCTTAAAATTCCGAAACTTTCCAGATGAAAATTAGACACAAAGACCTTTAATTTTATAGGTCATAATGCTCAATTGGATTTATGTGCCAGAAGTTCTATGTTTTTAAAGTTAGGTCATGTAAAACTGGAATTTTATGGAATAGTATGTTTGTGCGTGATGTTTCAGGGACCAAACCTTATCCAAAAATTCTCAAAATTTCCAAAACTAAATTAGAGACATATATCTTTAATGGAATGGGTATTTTGTAATTTTTGGACAAGTATGTTGGGAGATATGGATTGTTGAATGTCTGCCCTATTTTCTGGAAGAACATCTAAAACAGTTGGTGTTTGGAAAAATTCTGGGAATGGTGTGGTAGTGGTGTTTAAAATTGAGTATTTTTATATAAAACTAAACTTAAAGGGCTTAAAATAGAACTTTAAACCACCTTAATTGGAGTTCTATAGAATTAATTATGATTTTTCAAAGTTTGGTAAAATATGTTGGTAGATTGAGTACCATGCGAATTTGAGTAAGAAATTGACCAAATATAATTGGAATGAACTCCAAGGGTGAAAGTAAGCCTATAGGGCTAATGTGGGCTATTGGGTATTCACTTTTCATGGCTCTAATGATGTCATCACTTGCCTAGGGCCATGAAGTGACAAATAAGAAGCAATGGTTGGCGGATCAAGGGATAAGAAGAGAAGGACATAAAGTTCACCAGGTAGTGAACTTACCTTTTTTGCATGTATGTGATATGTATGTTTTGCATTGATTATGTGACTGCTTTGCCTATTTGTGTGAAACATGTATGGTTGGTTGAAGCTCTGTTATATTTGTGCAATGGCCATATGTATGTCATAACATCGAGCATGCACAATGTCATTATGTTGGCATGAAATAGTGTAGGCAAGCATGTCAGGCATTCATATATATCTGGCATGCATAGTGGTAATGTTTGCTACTGAGATTCTCTTGAATCTCACTCCTCCCAAACAACCATTCAGACAGGTGAGCATTGGAAACGTGCTGAGATCAGAAAAGAGGTATGCACGAAGATGACTGTTGCTGGTTGTTTGAAGGTCTGTAAATATTATGTAAACCCCTTGTGGGAAAACTTTTGTATTATAATCAAGCAATATTGTATTAATATTATCAGTATATTCATGTTATTCCTGTGTGCCTACTGAACTACACATTGCTACTCTGAGTAAGGTCAGTAATAAGGGATATATGAGGCGGGTCATTACAATACCAACAGGAAGGCCTGAAATGAACTCCACAAAGTGGAAGGATATGATAATTAGGGAATCTCTTGTTCACATGCATATGCAGCAATCAAATTAGTTCATCGTAGTGTGTACTCGTACGTTGATGAGTGCTACAAACTTTCTGCCCAACAAAAGATATCCATTGCTTCCATTGTAACCTAATTGTGATCAAAATGGTAGCACTAAAAGCAAGCATGGTGGTGGTCAACGACAACAACAGAAAAGAAAACCCTATACTCAGTTTCCGAGGCAGAGATTTGTGGAAACCCCATAGCTCAAATGGCGCCTTGAGGATTGAAAGAAACATCACCACCGAAGCCAAAGAGAAGGCAAGCGCCACAATGTCCATGATGGTGAAGAATATGAACACCGGAGATTTCAGGAGCAACGCGGAGCCACCCTCAGTCCCGCCAGGTATGGTGTAGGCCGCCGCAAAGACCACCGTGGCCACTAGGACCGCCACGGTGGAGCAAGACTGGGCGGTTTGCTTTATCCATGCTTGGGCGTCTGCAAGCATATGATCGTGCTCTATGTCCAGACGATCTCCTGCTGTTAGTCGCTCATCGTCACAATGCATGTGAAGGTGAGGTGGAACAATTTTTTCCACTCGCTGCATATCACACACAAAACATTGAATATTGGTTTCGTTGAATACTAAATCTGTAATATTATATATTGTTCATAGTTCACGATGGTCAACTGGACTGGGTTCAATCCTCATGAGAATGCGTTAAACCCTAAACCTGAACCTGGTCCAACTGACCAGTGGGCCACAAAGATATTTTATTCAGAATAGAAAAACCTAATATCTAGAGTATCTAGATATAATCCCATTACTAATAATAGAATTTATTATCATTATTATAAAATATCTAACATAGAGATCTATGCTTCAACTCTTTTTGAAAGAAAGGTATGTAAAAGGTAAGATATGTCCTATCAAATGTCTTAAGTCATTTTGATTGAAAGATAACCTCAACCCACACATGTATCTAAAATTCAACATATCATAGCCATTCAATCTATGGGACGAAAAGAAAATGTTGTGGAACTGAGGCCTCAGTCAGCTATACTTACTTTATACCACTCCAATTCTTCTTGAAGTTGGAAAGCTGCACCAGGTTGGGGTGATCCTCTGTAATAATCTATCCCCGCAACTTGGTGTAATGCCGTATGATTCTTTCGATCAACTTGAGAAGCCAAGGAATTAAGCTCTGGTTGTTTCTCTAGAAATTCAACGATTTTCTCTTGGCGGTGCCTCACGGCTATGTGAAGTAGGTTTTGGCCATCTTTACTGACGTGGTTTATAGACTCTGGATGCTCTTTAAGGTACAATTCTGTGATTTCTTTAATCCCATTACTAGCTGCTATGAGCAATGGGCTGTGATTTGTATAATGTTGTTCATCTTCTTCGTTTGTATCTTCCTTAATTTTTTTCTTTTTTTTCCATTTCAATTCTTGTTTCCTTTTGGCTACATTGTAAAGAACTGGGGGAAGTACATCCAATGTTTTATCGTTACGTTCGTCATAAGTGAGCTGCCACGAGTAATCGCACCTCACAAGAAGCTTGGCCAAACGATCTGCTAACTGATGTTTCTTCTTTTCTTCCCAGATCGACTTAATCCACTTGAATACTGCTTGCTCATATGCATGATTAATAATTCATGTTAGTGTGCAGACACACACACATAGACAAGCAGATGTGTGTGTGTCTGAATATTCAAATTAAACTACTAATGAGTTAATTGATTCAGTATTGATTATGATAACATGCGTATTTGTTTTTTGATGATGTTGGTACCTCCAGCTAGATATTTCCAAACAGCGTAATTTGTCCTTGAAAGATGACCTGCACCGCATCAGCTAAATATTAATTCTCAGACAAATTAAAGATATGGCAGATTAAACAAATAACATACTACTCTTATACAATAGGATAAAATGGTTGCTATAGCTAGGGTAAAAAATTATTACCCTATAGGCAACAGTTTTTAGAGTTAATGCATGTCACTGTTACCTAGCTAATGTTTAAGGAACCGGTTTTGTTTTTTAGACCTTATGGATCCATGGCAAAACTAGTTTTGGTGCCCATTACACCAACGAGTACAATAATGGTAGTAATTATTACTACAGTGGGATATTTTGAGGTTTTAATTTTCTGACAACCTTTTACCATTGTCAAGGTTTTTTTTTTTTTTAACTTAGGTATATATAGCTACAGTTTTTTTTGAAGTTACAACTAGGTTTTTATAGACAAGTTTTAATGTTGCCATTTTCATTATAGGTGTTGACCATAGACGAAGTATTTTTTATTCAACAAGGTTATTAAAACTGGATTGACCTGGCTGGAAACCGGCAAACCAATCACATAATCAGTCCGGTCCGGCCAAATAACCGGTTTAATATTTTTTTATTAAAAGAATAATTTAATTCAATTTTTTAAGTTTTCTTTATAATTTCTTATTAATAACCTTAGAATCTTCACTTCCTCACCAGTTTGGTTCGGGGTTAGCTATAGTTTAACTCATATATGACCTTTGACTCAGTACCCCGACTGATTCAGTGTCCGGTCCAAATTTAATAACCATGGTCATAAACATAAATTGTCAATAGCTTGAAGTGATCGATAATTTTAAAACAAAAATACCTGGAGTTGGTGGCCTGGCATCATATTGCCCACCAGTTTCTATGTCTCCCACCGGAGGCCTAAGCAACTCAAAGCTGTTACAACCTTCAATGTCGTATCCTTCATTGGGAAGCACTATCCTCCAAAATTAGAAGTTAATTATTTGCATTTTTATTAGAGAAAGAGAGATGCATGTAAAAAAGGTATTAGATATAAAAAAGAGAACGTACAATTATAGACGAGCTTGGTGATGAATTCCTGAGGATCATAATGACTCTTAAAAGCCCTAGGCATTCTGGCTAGAAGCTGAAGACATGTCAGATTATCATTATTCGGCTTCAAAACCAGACTACTCTTATCCATATTCATGATTATCCAAAGAGCTACATCTGCACACACATATATTCAATATAATTAAACATCCTTCTTATCTGAATTAGGGCTAGCATGTTCAGAAAATTGAAGAGCATTGAAATGATATTACCTTCGTTCCTTAATATAAGAATTAGTTGGGGGTTGGATTTAATCTTAAACATAAGACCTAGATCCACTTTGTCCATGTATTTATGGTTTTCTCCTAAACTATCTCTGCTCATTGCACATGATAAGGGAGTTTATATTAAAGGATATTAATGCAAATAATTTAAGAGAGGGTGTTTTAGAGAAATAAGCACACATTCTTAACAAATACTCCTCCGATCCATGACATAGAGACATACTCTCTCCCATCCTCTGTATAAGCAACTTTTATCCTTATTAAGTAAAAGAAACTGGTGGTTAAGATTAAAAATAATTAATATGTCAAAAATGTCATGTTTATTCTAAATATGCCCCTATTTATGAAAAGAGCATAGGATAGAGAATAAATAACAAATATAAGAGAGTATGTGTATAAAATGAGAGAGAATGTGTAAAAATGAGTAAATGAAAGAGAATTAGTGGTGAGTGGGGGATAATTAATATAAAAATGTGTATTTAATAGGGGTAGAAAGGGAAAAAAGTAGTTTAAATTTTGAGACATAAGGAGAAAGTTACTTATAAAAATGGATCAACCCTTAGAGAGAAAAAATTTCTTATAAATAGAACTGGAGGAAGTATTTATCTAATTTGATTAGATTAAAGAAGTTAGTTGAGTTAGTTAATATGACATGTGTTTTCTAAAACACTCTGGTCATCCTCCTTAATTCATTCATCCCCTCCTTTTTTATTATAGTTAATGGAGTATCAGTAATAGTAAATTAGGAAAATATTGACAAATATAAAAATTATGTCTTATATGTAGGACCAAGATTAACTCCCCAAATATATCGTAATATATTAAAATTATTTAAGTAGATTTTATATTAAGAACAAGAGGTAGCATAAAATTTTAGGTTAAAATAGGCTTACCGAAGAATTGGCTGTTAACACTAGCATGAAGAATGGTTTCTGTAGGGCTTTGTTCATGAATTTTCATGCAACCCCCATCCACACGTTTCACCAAATGGCTCAGCATCTTTAGTTTACCAAACTTGGCAGCCTTGAACACTGGCGTTTCACCTTTTAAGTTTTTCCACTCCAGTAATGCCTTCTCTTCTCTTCTTCTCTCTCCTCCTTCTCCTCCTCCGGCAGCTTTGCTATCTCCTCCTCCTCCTCCGCAGCCAGCTCTGGCGGCATAGGCGTGGTCCTTTCGAAATCAAGTACGATATCAGCCATCGCCACCACACCGCAATTGACTGTGACGATGTCATGAAGAAGGGTGTTGCCTTGCTTGTTCTTCTTCCTAAAGGCACGCCACTTTTGTTCTTGAGATAGATTTCCCAGCAACTCCTTCAAGATTTCTAGATCATTGGAGCGAGCTGCCATGGTAATGGCAGTGTTCCCCAACAAGTCAAAATCTTTAAGCAAATCTACCTTATTATCAGCGAAGATTTTCATGAACTTGTCCCATTCTTTGGACCTATAAGCTTTTTGAGCTTCTCTCAGTGTTTCGCTGAACAAATCTCCCTCTATCTTAATCTCACTTGTAACACCCGTCTTACATACCCCTTAATTACTTACACGGAAGCATTCATTATTACTTTATTAGGGGTAATTACTTATTCACGACTTATTTATCCGTTATTCTTACTGAATATCAGAGTTCATTCTTATTCTCAATGATCCCGATTACAGCTTAATTCAAATTCGCGTGTATTCTTACAAACAAATATTCTATGCTCACAAATAATGATACACACAGTAATCTAAACACAATTTAGTCTTCAATTCTTCGTCTTCTTTTCTTCTGAATCATCTTCAAGCATTCTCTTCTTTCCTGTTCATGTACCTATATGGTTGGTGGGGGAGGGTGAGATTCGAGAGAATCTCAGTAGCAAACATACAGACAATGCATGTAAGATGAATGCTAGTGCATGATATGCTTGCCTTACATAGGCTCATGTTCACATAATGATATTCTACATGCTCAATGTTTCGTACAACATACTTATGGCCATAGTAAAAATAGAAACAGAGCTTCAATCATTCATACATGCTTCACATAATCAAGCAAAACAATACATCAAATTAATACACATCATAAGCATCACATACATACAAGTAAGTAAGTTTACTACCTTTTGGACTTTGCCTCCTCCTCTTATACTTCTATCTTCCAACCATAGTTTCTTTTTTTTAACTTTATGGCCCTAGATAAGTAATGAAATTATTAGAGCTATGAAAAGTGAATGCATAATGGGCTATGTTAGCCCTAAAGGCTTACTTTCACCCTTGGAGTTCATACTAATTACATTTAGTCACTTTCTTTCTCAAATTCGCATGGTAGCCAAAAGCTGCTAGCATTTTGACCAAACTTTAAAAAATCATAATTAATTCTATAGAACTCCAATTGGGGTGATACAAAGTCCTATACGAAGAAATTTAAATATAATTTGACATAAAAAATCCTCAATTTGGGCCATCACAGCCACAACATTCTCATAATTTCTCCAAATATAACCTGTTCCAGATTTCATTCCAGAAACAAGACACAACTTCAAAAATTCATATCTCCCAATGTACTTGTCCAAAAATTACAAAATACATATCATATTAAAGAGTAGGATGTACAATTTAATTATGGAAATTTTCAGAATTTTTGGACAAGGTTTACTCTATGAAAAATCTCGCACAATATCACTGTTCCAGACAGGGCATATCAACAACATGTACATTCAACTTCATAAATTTCCAAATTCATATACAAGCATAAAAAATCATGAACACTCGCATGTCTACACAATTTTTCGTGTAGAATCCAATGGAATAATCAAAATTACAAAATTCTTACTTCTTCATCACATTCTATTTAGACCAGAAAATCAGGGTTTTCTACAACAATTCACCAATTTAGAATTTTGTCCAACAACTTGGTCCAATAATATCATAAATCATCCTCTAACCATAAATACATGATTAAACCTCAAAAATACCCATTGGATGAAAAATGAACAGTACCCAACCCTTACAAAAACTAATCCAAACAACAAACCAATCGGTTCAAAAGGAAGCTTATGCTTACCTCTACGCGTTTCCGCAATCGGTTCGGAAATCCGGCAGTACTCCGGCAAGGGAGACGGTGTAACACCCTACTTTTGTACCGTACAAAACAGTTAAAAACATGACTTGATATCACATGAGAGACCAAAAGCAGTTCTTAATCCATTTGGGATCCCAACTTCACTACAGGGTCCGATCCTATAGTTAAGTGGGTTTTTAAAAGATATTTCAAAACATTTTAGTTGTGGTCTCATTTTCATTTTTCAAATTGTTTTAATTCATTCGAGTCTATTTCCATTTCTTAATATCAGAGTACTTACTGAAGTTCTTAGCGGATAATCAGAATAAGTTCGCTACTAAAAGGGTCCACCTAGTATTGTCACCCGGTTCTAGATAACTTACATCGGTTACATACAACCTTCCAGGTTTACAGTTGGTGTATTCCTACCACCATGAGTACTAAGTTTACTAAAATACCATTTAGTATTATATTCAGATCCAAAAGTTAGATAACCAACAGAAAATAAATTCTAGGTCTTCACTTCTACCCGTCCGTGGCTATCTTCTTCCCATGAGAACTACTTGCCCGTGCTGCAGGTTAGTTATTGGAAAAAGGGTGAGATTCAAAAGAATCCCAGTAGTAACAAATAGCACTCATATAAAATGCATACGAAGAAACATGCCATAACAGCCACCACATACCACACAATTCAATATTCATTCAACATTCAGAGATATGTTCATTCAATAAATAATTCTATTCAAGGACGTACCGTCCCTTCCCACAACGCTGGGTATTCTATTGGGCCAAAACCTTTCTCATCTGAATGCTTAAAGGGCAATTCGACCCGATTCATGTTCACAGTTCAAGTATGTATAATGGCAATAATATGCATGAAGAAGGATACATAGAATATGAGGGAGAAGTTACTACCTTAACCTTTCCAATATTCCGAGGTGTGTTACCACTTCCTTGGTCGTCCCGGACAGATATCGAATCCTATATGTGGGAATTCATGAATGGACGGGTTATTACTTAGCCCAATACATTTATAAATTACTCTTTAATGTTGGTTATCATTAGGGTTATTGTGGTAACTTTACCAAGTCAACCAATGAGTTAAAATGGTCAAATTATCACAAGGGACTAATTTCTACCCTTGGTGTACAAAGAAATTATAATATGCCATTATATTTTGCAATTTTCGCATAGGCACAAATGCTGGCAGATTTGATCCACTAACTTTAAAAATTCATATCTCTTTGTAAAAATGTCTAATTGGAGTGGTTCCAAAGCCTATGTGACCCTTATTAAGTCTAGTTTCATGGAAAAATACTTCACTTAGCCAATTGGACGCATAGAAATCCAGAATTTCCAGTAATTGGACATTGTTTCAGAATTCTTCAGTTTTACATGACCAAACTTAAAAAATGTGTAACTCCCAGCATACACATCTAATTAATCCTTATGACCTATACAATTAAAGGTCTATGTCTCTACTTTCAGACTGGAAAGTTTCATAATTTTTGGACAAGATTTACCCCTTGAATTATCACGCACAACATCTACTGTTACACAGGGCAGATTACATAACATGTTCATGCACACTTCCAAAATTTCCAAATTGATATAGGAACATCCAAAATTCATGAACACCTGCATACCTACACATTTTTTCCTTCTAAATCCAATGGAACTATAAAAATTATCAAATTCCAACTTTTTCACCACGTCATGCACAGGACAGAAATGTGACAAATAAGCCAACAATTACCCAACTTGCAATTTAAGTCTCATACTAGTTTTATAAGCCTTCCAAACATCATAAAACACCATGAACACAACCAAAATACCATGAATCTTCATAATCATAACTTGACCAAAAACAGGGCAGATTTCACATGGGAAAAATCCTCAACCAACCAACACAATCCATAGTTCAAAATGAAGCTAAAGCTCACCTCTTGCTCCTCCTTAGGTTCTTTCTTTGTTTCTTGAACTTGTGCTTTTGCAAGATGGCTGAAAACACCTCCTCTTGAAATTCTAAAACCATAGAGCTGAAGCTCTTAGAGAGGAGAACAACTTTTATGAAGGCCTCAAGAGCCATGGAGGTGGTTTGGAAGGTGAAAATGGAGCTAGAAGCTCTTACCTTGAAGTTGTCTTCCTCTTTCTCTTTCCTTAAGCTTCTTGGACGACTTTGGAGTTGTGTGAGGGAGTGTTTGATGAGTTTAATTCACTCTTCTTCAGCTTCCAAATCACTTGGCCGTATAACACCAAGAGGAGAAAAGAAATATGCCATGTGTCACATTTTTGTAGAGTCTTGAAAAGTTACATGGTTAATTAACCAACCTTAGTTAGCCTCCTTAGTCAAGCTTTCTCTTTCCTCTTCTCTTGTGTAGCTAATCGAATATGAGGATAAGAAGATGAAGAATGAAGACTTAATGAATTAAAGCCTCTCCCTTTTACTTTCCAAGTGTCCAAGCCATTTTTGTTGACTTTCTTGTATAAAAGATGAAGCCATTAATTGATTCATCTCTCCTATTATTCTTGGATGAGATTATAGCATGAAGGGAGGAGATTTAATTTGCTTTTCAAATGTTAATCTTGACCCTTCATCTTGCCTTCCAATTAAGTTTTTGGTCATTCTAGATTTTAGGCGAAAATTAGATAATTTATCGATAACTAATCTTATTAAAATCATCATACAATTTCTTGGGATAATTCTTTCATTAATTTCACTATCCATTAGTACACTTAGTCCTTGAGTACTTTTTGGGATATTACAGACGGAACCAAACACCTCCAAATGAAAATCTGAAATCGTAGAAATGAAGCTTATGATGAGTAGAAGAAGGTTTGTGAAGGGTACTTTGAGAGAAAACGTTAATTCGGTAGTGTTTCAGCGGATTGAAGTTCTTGGAAAACACTATTCACTCTTCATCTCTCCTCCACCATTTCTCAACGTTTTTCCAGCATTTTTCTGAGTAATTTGAGGCAGCTGGATGAAATAAATGCCTAGGGAAGAGTCTTGAAAAATTATGCCACGTGTCGGGATGTTACGGTGCCATTTGTTCGGTATTCCACTGATTCGGTGACACGTGTCACTTCTTTTTTCTAAAGTGGGTCCCACATCTTTTCTTGGGCCTTTAGCCGTCCAAATTTTCGGAGGAAGTAAGGGTCTAATGATTTTCCCTGGCTCCCCCGCTCAGTGTTCGAGAAAGTTGTCAGTGACCTAACCGGAGACCGGTAAATTCCCCTGACTTCTGTGCCACATGTCACCATCTTAAAATGCCAACACAAAAGACAAAATGACATTTAATCATTAATGAGACATGTGTCACCTTTCCATTTAGCCAACATAAAAGTTATGTCATGATTACTTACTTTATTAAAGTTACTTTAATAAAGTTACTTTATCGGTGTCAACTCGGGATTCTACTCGGGACTTACTCGGGATTGCATCATGCATATCGAAGCCCGTTAAATGACACCAGGTCAGAGTATGTATGTGGGCCCCACATGGCCCCACATACCGATGTCCAATTCAAAAACGAAGGGTACACATATATGCCCTGAATATGGCATGTGCACACCTACATCGGCATATTCCGCCCGACTAATCGATCCCTTACGTCATGACATAGTTGAGTGTCGTCTTTCTACCAACCCAATGGCATTATATATGTGTTCTGTGCACATCTGCACCGACATTCTAATCATACTGTCTACAGATACCGAACCCTTTGCCCAATAAGGCCCAAATCTCATAGTCCCTGAGAGTGTTTCTATATGTCATAATTTCTGGGACTCTTACTAAAATGAGCTTGGTAGTCTACTTTATTCAAGCTTATTCTCTTATCTTTAGTCCTAAAATTTGGGATATTACATCACTACTCTTCTTTCCCATTTTCCTCTATCGTCCTGTTGCACACACATGTGCTCAAAGTGCGGGTCTGTTTAGTATTTATATACTAACTGTGTGAGGGAATCTCACAGGTTTTCTTTATACCTTCGTACCACTCACTGTCTAAATAAATCGCTTGTACTAAAAATGTTTTATTCAAAATATAAGTCATTTCTAAGGTATTACATAAGAGAAAATGTGCATCTTTTCATAAATAATTGTACATATGAAAAAATTTATTCATTTAATACTTTTCTTGGTTTGTGAGAATAAGATACAAGTCACTTATAAATAGGTATTGAGTGGTACTCCCTCCAGTCCTATTTAAAATAATAAGTGTGTCTGAAATAAACTTTCTTTTCCAAGTATGCCTTTATTTATAAAAGGGTAAGTAAGAAAGAAAAATAAAGTAAATATAGGTATTACCAAATTTTTAATTAATGCAATTTATATAATTAATGAGGGGAAAAAATGAAAAGCACTCATTAAATATTTAGACAATTCTTGTCAGGCTCTCATCAAATGTTAAATTAGTTAATATGACATGTATTTTTTAAAACACCAAGTCATCTTCCTTAATTACCTTATTCCCTCGCCTCCTTGATTATTGTTGAGAGAGCATCAATAGAGGTAAATTAGAAAAAGATTGATAAATATGAAAATTATGTTTTAGATTTAGGACTAAGAACAATTCATCAACTATGTTTTATATTAAGGATAGCAGGGGTAATAATTTCCTAAATTTTAGACCCATAACCTATTTAAAATTGGGTTATTTTATTTTCACTATTCCTGCGATTTATAATAATTACTGATAGTCATGGTATTGTGTGTGATTTTATTTTATTATTTTAAGTTTAGTTTGTTTCAATTTTAAATTTTATATGATAATTATTTGTGTTAAAATATAATAACAGTAAGGCTCATCTTATATTTTGAAACTACAGGAACTAATTTCTTATCATAATTCGTGTGTGTGTTAAATTACCTCCGTACAGAAGTGCTTTTTTTCTCTAAGGTCGTACATAAGTGCTTTACTCATCGTTCTTTTTGTTTCTGCAAGAGATTAAAGTAATAATATTCTTTGCTTGTAAAAATGATACCTTCTCTTTTTAAATTTATCAACACATATGGTCGTGTGTGTGTGTAGAATCCAATCTATAACAAGTTTTTCACTGTTCAGGTGTCTTGAATAATACGGATATTGTTTGAACATGTCCACTAAAAGTTGTTTAAATACAAAATGTGGAGATATTGTACAAAACTAATTTGTGTTCTGAATTATTGCTGATGTTCTAATTAAGGGGAAAGACAGGAATTCAAAATATTCAATCAATTCAATACTAGGGTCAGTAGATTTGAGATCAAAATAAGGACTAGGGATTTTTGTTTCAAAGATTTGATACTCTTATTCTTTGATTTGCAACTTCATAACCACTAATTAACAAGTGAGATCAGTCTATTTATGGAAAAAAAATGAAAATTTAACTTGTAAAATGACTTTTTCAAGGGTTACGTTGATATTCATATTCGTCCTTATTTACAATTTTGTGACTGCTAATTGCCAGCGATATTTGTCCACTCATGAAAGAAAATGAATATTTTTCATGATTTTAAGTACTCATATTGTTCTTTAATGTAAGACCTATATATTTAATAATTTAAAATATTTAAGGAAGCTAAATAAATTAATTAATAATAACATGTGGTATGATTTCTCTAAAATACCTCTATGTATTACTATAATATTATAAGTCAGTTTATAAAGTAGGAAAATTAATTTAGAAAAAAGTGATAAATATTAGAAATAGAATGGAAAAAGATATTATATTTAGAACTAAAATTCACTCCCAAACTATATTCTATATTTAGGATGAGAAGAGTAATTTGGTACTCATAATACTCCTTGATTTAACTTCATGATCATTAATTTGCTGGGGAGATTTTTCTATCGATCAATGAAAGAAATTGGACAATTTAGTTTATATCAAAGATATGCTTTCTAGTTGTTTGATACTCTTATCATTTGTTTTGCACCTTGGTAAGCTTAATTTGCAAGTGTGATTCGTCCCTTTTACTAGAATGACATACCAATAAATTCACTATTTAGGTCAGAGCACTAAATGGCCTTCTTTCCTTATTTCAGGTTACCAAATTTTTTTAATCCTTAAATAAGATTAATATCAAGCCCTCCAAAATCTAACCTTCTAATTATTACTTTTAAGTGCATCGAATTCGTTTTACAGATTTGATGACTTTTGAAAGCTAACTTTTGAACTAAAAATAAAAAAATATAAAAAGAGAATGAAAAGAAAAATCTTAACCTTAACGGATATGGTATTTTATTTATTAGAATGACTTCCAAGTCAATTAGCCATATCATGTCTCTTGATTACGGATAGATCAAGAATCTCCTATTTGTGTACAAGATTAAAGGGAAGATCCCAAAGACAGTTCTTCAATTTGTACAAGATTTTCATGAATCCGAAATCTATTAGTGAAATTTATCATTCTCATTCCTAAACTCGATTATCTTGGTTAAAGACTTTATCTCTTTGTGAAATGTGAGCTATAATCATTAAACTTCTCTCCTATCATATTAAGTTGTGTATGAATCACTTGATTGGAGAGAATCTATGTAACTTCATTCAAAGGCAAAGCTCTGATAATATTATTATTGCTCACGAGGTTATTACACTATAAGAACCTAAAAAGAAAGAAAATGTTTCATGATTTTCAAATTTGATGTTGAAAAAGTTTTTTCCAGACCGTCTTAGAATTAAACAAAGTTATAAAAGTATGTGTGTCTGTCCTTTAGCATTCTTTTTCCCCCTAACTCTAATATTCTAAAAGCATAAATATATATATGCATACATACAAACATATTCTTTGCTTAAAAAACCAAAAGTAAAAGGAAGATGCAAAAGAAAATTATACTCAAGCAACTTCTATTTTTAATTTGAGGACCACAGGCAACGCATGAATAGGTACACAACAATATTTTCAAAAGGGGGAAAAAAGACACATCAAGATGTAACCCCATCGTTGCATCTTAACTCTTCAAATAGTGTAGTCATGATCACATGGCATCCCTCACTTAAAACTATGGGTGATTCATTCATTACAGAATCATTTAAAGTTTGAATTGTGCTCTTGCTTAGTTGACCAAAAAAATTGTGGTCATGTTTTAAAGCCTTTTTTGCTTAATGGTAAATTTTCCAAAAAATTATTCCATGTTCTTTGCTTAATTAATAATTCATTATTTTCAAAGAATCACATATATAAAGTTCTTCACTTCTTCTAAGAATCACTTCGACCTTTTCATATAGAAAAATTAATTGATACTGCTGCAAGCATAAATGTGGCAGAGAAAGGAATATTAGAGGCCCCAAGACCATAATAAAGTTTACACAAAACCAATTAAGCATGTGTTTTGGAAGGGAAGGGAATTTGGTAGCTGACTGGGTTGTCAAAACTTCATTGAAGGGGTCGTGTCTTAGTGGCTGGGTGTGTAGACCTCCAGCTTGCTTGCAAAAGTGTAACATATTAATTTCTAAAGCCTTTAGATTAATTTAAATATATAATGGTTTCAAACCTGAGACCAAAAGAATTTAAATTCTCAATTTAAGACAGAGTTTAATCTTATATTTGTATAGGATTTTCAAAAACTTTTTAAAATAAATATGTATGGTCTAAATTTTAGTTTGTAAATTCATTATCTTTATCAGTTTAAAAATCTTTTATTTAAAATACAGGGCATTTTCTATCTATAGTTCACGTCGTGATGGTTAACTTATGGGTTTCTGGATACCAGTACATTATCGAAAGTCTAGCGTACGGATTACAACTTATACAGTCTGCGTCGCAAGTACTAGTACTACTATCGCTACTACTACTACTACTTATAAATATTTTACAGTCATCCCAAATAAAATGATAACCAACAGTCCATAATTTATTTGCCTCTTCTTCGTCCGTCTATATTACCTTCTTGCCCTTAGAGCTGGACACCTTTGTTGTATATCATTTGTTGAAAAAGGGGTGAGATTCAAAAGAATATCAGTAGTACACAGATCACTCATATAATATGCAAATACTAAGCATGTAAAACAAATCATCAAACAACACAACTTACAAAAATGCAGCACATAAAAGGGTCTAACCGGTCCCTTATCACAAACTCACATCGCTTGAGATTCACAATCTGGCTGCCCAGGGCCTCTGCCCCATACAAGGTACAGTCACGGGCTTTCTTCCTCAAACCTACCTGGCTTAAGACGCCCCCGGGTAACTCCAGGTGTAACTTGTACTTACGGGTCTTACCACCTATGGACTATCTGTCCGCACATATATACAGATGATATGGTACACATACATGGCATCACATATGATATAAGAGATAAGGTACTACCTGACAGTCTTTCCAAATTTGGTTCCTGTTCTCAGTCTCTTAGGCGTCCTGGGCAAATGTCAAATCCTATAATTTATAATTTACGGACGGGCGAATTATTACTTGTTCCAAAATAATTTAAGACACTTTGGTAGGTTATCATTATAGCTAATGCTTTAAATCCAGTAGGTATTTAATGGACTCATACCAACTCTAAGTATTTAACTTGACCCTTAGAGTCCCAATTATTTCAAAACTACCCTTACTTTTTATTTTTGCACTATTACTCAATTCTGACAGAATTTTCAATAATCTTTGAAAATTCATATCTTGGCCTAGAAATATCCAATTGAGGTGGTTCAAAATTCTATGTGTCCCTTATGAAGTCTATTTTAATATAAAAATACTTTTAACTACCATCTATCCATGAATAATTCCCAGTTTTAAAGTTTTCTTGCACTGCCAGAAAATCTTCCCAGTTTCAATAGCTTAACTTCTAAAATTCATAACTAAATATCTAGAACTCAAAATGGGATGGTTCAAAATCCTATATGATCCTATTTAAGTATATTTGCATGAAAAATATTAGAATTTATAAATTATAGCCAAAAAATTTCCAGAATTTCGTCAAACCTTGTCTGTATCATAAAACGTTCCAGATTCATCATCTAACTTTAAAAATTCATATCTCACTATTTATAAACCCAAATGATACATATTATATATCAAATTAAAGCTTAATATGTATAATTTCCTTCTGGAAACTTTCATAATTTCCGGACCAGGTTTGGTTACCAAAATTTATTTTACAACCAATATGATTTCAGAGAAACTAACCGAACAGCAACTCCTCTTATTTTCTAAAAATTCTAGACTTATATATAATCATCCAAAAATCATAAACTCATGTATTCCCATATAATGTTTCGTATAGAATTAATTGAAAACCTCAAATTTATCAAATTCTCATTCCTTCCTTATGCACTATTTTGGCCAAAACAATACTTTACAAGACAATGATTCATTATACTAGATTCTTATGCTTCCCAAACTACCCAAAAATAGCCTCAAATTAACTAGAAAGAGTTAAAAATAGGTAAAGGGAACTCAACTATATTAGGATATGAATTTGTATGTAGAATTTGTAATCACTTCTTCCTTCCTTTGGTAGCACCGATGACTCTTATGTATCTCTCTTTCTCTATTATGTGTCTCTTGCTCTCTCTCTTTTTCACTCACTCTCTCTTTTCTTTCTTTTTTGGATGTTGGCTGAGGAAAATGAGAAGTGTGTGTGCGCGCTTCCGTGTGATTAAGAGAGTGAGAGAGAGGGTGTTGTTTTTTTTTAGTAATTAAAAATGTGTATGTGTGTGCCATGTGGGTAGTGTGTGTGTGTTATTTAATTAGATAATTGTGTGTGTGTGCATGGCGTGTGATGTGTGGGAAGAGGGTGTGTGTGTTTTGTTTTAATATAATATATATAGGTATATTTTTATCCTATTAATTACACACACTATGTATTAATTTTTCTGTTTGTCTAATTTAAGATTCCTCATATTTCATAGGTTTCATAATTTGGCTTACTATCTAACTCCCATAAATTAATCCTTAGCCTTTAAATAAATTTTGGTATGTTACAAAAAGCTACTTGATGTGGAAGCTGGAAGAATTGTTTTTCATAATGGTTAGCCAAGTACCTGTTTGAAAACCGATTATGTTATTTTGCTTTGGTATTGCTCTGTTGGTTATTTTATTTCGTGTTTGTAAGAACCATTTCTAGTTCAATGAAGTCAACTTATCTTTGCTGGCAAAAAAAAAAAAAAAATCAAGCTAATCAAAACAACTTAGTTCCCTAACTAAAATGAATTATTAAATCCACTAAAAAATGAATCATTAAATTATATAAAAACGCATATAGGAAACAAGCACCAAACAATCAAGGAAACAGCAAATATTTATTCATCCGCTATTTGCTTCAATGAAATGCTCCTACTTGGTGATTGGTTTCCAAAACTCTGTAGTTAGCCTGCAGCTCTCTAGTGTCTGTAAATTTAGTTTTTTTTTTTGACCATTTATAAACATATATTGACTGATTCTACAGTCTGTATTCCAATTTACCTGTATCATTGAATTATCCTCAAATGACTTATAAAGTTCTACTTATTAATGACTGTGCAATGAGGTACTTAGATATATTCTTATCATATTGAATTGTAACAATATCCTTTCGGATTTAATTAGTGGTTTATCTTAGAATCCTTTTCCAATTAGTTCATCTGAAACACTCAAATCTTATTATATAAGTTGGCCAGACAAATAGTATAAAGACCAAATAAAATCGGAGTGAATAAAGAAAAGAGTCAATTTCAAGGCCCCAATTAAGCGGAGCATTTTAGTAACGTTGTAACATCGCATAAAGTTAAAGTTTTGTTTTGAATGTTAGGAAATTATTATCGGACTGATTGGGAAGTTTGGATATATTAATCTTCTCCGTCTTCTAATGTTTTTTCCCCTTTTTAACGACTGCCGTAATATTCTAGCCAAAAGCTTGAGCTGAGATATATTCTTCATCGCTCGGGGAGAAAAAGTAAATGCGAAAATTTTGAAAAGAAAATGCCTTCTTTTTTTTACTTTAGGACCACATACAAAACGCATCAGTGGTTGTTAGAATTCAAGTGTGAACATAACGAATGATTGAATGTTAGAATCGGTATTAGCCTCATAAAAGTTTAAGCAAAAAACCACAAACTCCAATCACAAGGCTTCCACGTACAAACACTGCAAATTTAGGACAAAAACATAAGGAGCACAACTTCTTGGGAGAACCATATCTGAAAAGCTAGTTGTTGGAATTGGAAAACCAAAGACTTATAAGGTCCCTCTTTTAAGAAAACTCATCTGATGTGGGACTCGTTACAATACACCCCCTTTGAGAGCCGACGTTCTGACGGCTACATACCACAACACTTCACTCAATGCTTCACTAATTGTAACGAGTCCCACATCGAGAGGGTTTCCTTGAAAAATGGGTCTTATAAAATTTTTGGATCCCTAACTTCAACAGCTAGATTGGGGTGAAGTTCTTCCAATAACTTATACCCATTACAAAAACCACAAATTAATAGATTAAAAGTATGCATTAAGTACTGTTCTTTGCGTACTGAAGTCTTCTTCTTAAAAAGCTTGAAGAGCCTTGGAATCTTCTTATAAAGTGGGAATTCAACGAAGGCCAATACGGTGACAGGAAAGAGCACAGCACTGTACATCAAAGTTGAAGTCCATTGCTTCCATTGTAACCTAATTGTGATCAAAATTAATGTTTAAAAGTAATGGTTAATTATGTACACCGTCATAAATTGAGGCGGAATTTATGAAAACACAAAAATAATGGTTCTAATTAATAACCATAATTTATTTAGTGATAAAATTGATAGTTCTTTTGAAACAACCGTCATGTAATGATTATAAACGATTTGTCTTCAGACCCATATATCAACGAAGACAAAACATAACAGTCTTTAGAAATAACCGTCATCTAACACCCTACCACCACCTCATAAGTCATAACTTATAACCCTTCATAATCCGTTAGACATATACTTAAACTCACATATTCCTTATGATTTTTACTACTTTTCTTTACGGCCTCTCCCTTCTCCTTTATCATGTTAAGTTCCCAGGAAGCTCCTCTGCCGCCACCGCCCCCTCCTCCTCTACCACCAACACCACCTCCTCCTCCTCCTCCACCTCCCCCTAAAATAGAAGCTCTCTGATGCAGGCTTTGACCGCAACACAAGGCATCTCATGGAATATGGTATATCACCAATAAATGGGAATCATGTACCTAAATAGCAACAAAAGCAAGTTATCCACAAGTAATTCAACTACAATGAAACCACTATGCATCAACAAGCACAAAGCAAATGAAATCAAGTAAGAGAAATGTATTAATGCAAATGCAAAAACAAAGGGAAAAATCAAGATATTTTTTTATTATTGTTATTATTATTTATATTTTATTATTATTATTTTAATGTAAAACGCTCTACAAACTTAGACTAACTATGAAAAAGGGTTGAAAACTATGAAAAACGAAAGAAAACCTAATAGGCTCATAAGGGCAAGCCTTCATCAATCTAAACCAATTGACACTTAGTAAACCAAAGGAGTCAAAATTAACTCCCCAGCAACGGCGCTATTGATTTGACCATGTCTTTGTGTCTTGGCGTCAAATGCAGAATATTTTAAACCAAGAATTGTAGTACAATGCAACACTTGAGTCATCTCATTCGAAGAGTCTTTTATTTTAACTTCCCTAGGTAGAACTAAGTGCTAAACAAATTGGTTAGAAAAAAGGTTTTTGGAAATTGGTTTTCTCTAAATTAAAAATTCATGAAAATAAAGCTATTTCTATTTTTTTTGGCATTTTTGGAAAATAGTGAAGAAATATTCAAATTAAAAATATAAATGATGGATGTTCTTGGTAATGAAGAGAGTGATTATCCTTGCTCAAAAAGATTGTGGAAGTTTAAATTCATTAAGTAAAAAAAAACCTTAAGATAACACTTGAGTCTAATATTCTCAATTAATAGTAGTTCGTACAAACATAACTAACTACGACCTCTTGAAATATTATTTAAAATCACTTAATGTGTAATTGAAATGGATAAATGTAAATTACTTACTCTTAATATGAATGCGATAACACAACACTTAATTAATTCAAATCAAGAATATTATCTAGCAATAACATGTAGATAGCGTAATATACTTGAATCAATAAGAAAAATATATGTATAGAAGTCCAACCAGCAACAAAAATCCAATACAACGACATAAATTCAATCCACAGATTATCCAAACAGTAATCAAGTCTCAATCAAAATATATAAATGAGAAACAAAATTAAATTAAATAACTCCTCTATGTAATTCATTGAGCTCAAGTATGCATCTCTATCACCAAGCAACAAAACAACTAGCCACTCATTTGATTTAAAAATAATCACAGCTCGGAATCTCGCCAGAAATTAAATCCCCGCCGAAAACTGGAAATTCTCACCGGCAAATTCAAAGACTCGTTGGCATAACACAAATAACTCTGAAACTCACAGAGAAGCCAACGAGGGATGATGGTGTGGTATTTGAATGAGGAAGGGATGGTGGTAGGAATATAATAGAACTCACCACAAAATGCAGAACACTTCGCCTGAAACTGGGAAATTGTCACCGAAATCCTCAAACTCTTCACCTAAAGTTGCAGAAACTTTCTGGAACTCACAACCAATGTCGACGGTGATGCTTGGCAGAGAATGGATAAGAGACAGAGGTGCTGGCTGGCAGTGGTGAAGGAAAAGACGATGGTGGTGATGACGAACAGTCGAGGAAGATGAAGATGGTATGGTTGTGTTTCCTTTCTCTCTCTGAAAGTTTCAACTCAGTATCGACGGTGGGAAGAAGGGATAGTGGTGATGGAGATGAAGCTTCCTGATCCAAGCTTTAGATTTCAACTCTTTGCTCTCCCGAAGATCGATGCTCGCGATGCTCACTCTGTTCTTGTCTTCCATCTCCCTTGCCGCAACTCTGTTTGAGGAAGCATAGAGGCCATCGACGATGACGATGGCAAGAATGGAGGAAGGAAGAAGAAGGTTGGTCCCCAGTATTCTCAGCTCGTCTCTGTGCTCTGCTTCTGTTGTCTCCGGCGACGGACGTAGGAGAAGGCCAAAGGTGATAAACTAGTGGTGAGGATGAGAGACATATATATTCAAGCTCATCCCACTCTCTCCATGTCCTCTCCCTTCTCCAACTTTCCACTAACAACAACCTCTCCTAACTGTCGTGTTAGGTGCTGCCCAATTAGGTCCTCCCTCACTCATTACCATCCGAAAGGAAGATATCAAATGTTCTATGGTAAAAATGCAAGTTTTGAACAGGAACTATTTTGAAAAGTTTAAAAGTTTTGAGGAAGAACTAAAGTGCAAATATTTGAAAATTCTGCAAGGTACTACCACAATTTCTGAAACCTTGGGTCATTTTCTGTAATTTACCTCCGTTCCTTTTCTTCATTCACTTGAAATTTTTAGAAATTCTAAGAACCTTTTCGGTAATTTTCCCAGTCCTCAAAACATTAATTTTGAACCTCCAAAATCTCTAATTTCCTTCCAAAACACCTACAATGCAAGATTAAGGACAAGGTAGCATTAAAAGTTTAAGAGATCATTTGTATAAATATTTAACAATTTATAATCATTTTGCCTCTAATTACAATTAATTCAATATAAATGTCTCTAATTAAAATAAGCGCTTAATCATGCAATAATATCTTAGAAAATGCATTAAAATTAAAACCCCAATTTAATTATGAAAAATTATATAAAATTATAGTTCAATCATCATCCTCCTCCATATTATGTACTTCCTCAACTGGAAGCAATTTTGCGGCATGTACATTAAACTGACCATGTCGTAAGGAGGCTTTTTAAATACTTCTCCTATATGAACTGGAAGGCTAATCTCATACTTGACGAGTATGAGATTGGCCATGATCCTAGCCAATCCTCTGATTATGAGTAGCCTGGTGATCTCATCAGTTCATCAGGCTACTTACTGTTGTTCTTCCTTTTATTTTTTTTTGTTTTATCATTTTGTCTTTTTAAATATTTTGTAAAAAAGAATATATCCAATGGTTCTTAGAAAAATACCGTTATGAAATAAAATAAATAACGGTTCTTATACTGATAATTCTTAACAACCGTCATAAAAGAACATCCATAAGTAACACTTACAAACGATCAGCCTGAGACAAATTAATAATGGTTATTAAAGAACAACTGTCACCATTTATAAATGATGCGACCGCTCGATAATCCAAAAAACATTCTCTATATAAACATTTAAAAAATGAACTTCACTTCCATTTCAACTTCTTATGACCAACATCTTCACAAAACTTATGGAACTGCTGGCTCATCATTTTAGGACAAACCGAAAGATGAACTGCCTCCACCAACAAGCATTGGAGGGCTCATCCACACAACCTACAAGATCCATTATATGGTCTAGGCTTACATGCGAGAGCAAGGACGCATAGACTAGTGCTTGAAGGAACTTATCACTCTTGTTTACTCTTTGAACAAGAAGGTAGACAAGTTATTGGAGAAGGAAGAATCTGATTATGCATCATATTCTTAAAACATCTCCATGACTTTTTATTTTTAGTAAAAAGGGGGTTGCATAATCAACCACCAAAATTTAAAAAAGATGTTAAATACATAATATTTCTTTTGAGCAAACCGTGATGTAAAGTCTTAGGCACGATAACCCAAAAAATCCTACCATTCCTCTTCTATTTAAACGTCTAAAACGGAATACACTTGACACTTAGTCTGTAAGAATGACACATACAACATCTTAACCCTACGACTCATGTTGTCTTTTCCAGCCGTTAGTAGTCATTTTCAGTCAAATCTCACCATAAAAAGCCTTCATCTGACTTCTCAACAACAGCTATGCTAGTGAATGCACTTAACCCTTGTCTCAGTGACTGCCACGTACGTTGTTTTCATTCATGAGCCTTAGCCAATTGGGTTGCCTTTGTGAAGTCACATCACCATAAAGCATCCAAAGTGACGTTAAATTACTTTTGTGAAGTTATATTTTCTTAAAAGACTCATTATTGCTCTAATCAAAGGTTCCTTAAATCACTTTTATGTGGTTATGTTTTTTTTGGGAAACCCTAGTATTGCTTTGATCGAAGTTCCTTTCTTGTTACAAGAAGCTGTCAACCCATTGCGTTGATTCACGATTCATACTCTCTTGATCTTTTTCAAAGTGATTTTGAGAGATATGGATCTCTAAGCAAATACATTTCCTTTCTGAGAAGTATCCATATCTCTAGAAGTGACTTCAAAAATATTAAAAATGAACAAACAAGTTCAGTTATGCCAAAATGCGATAGAGCATTTAAGGTGACATTAAATTGCTTTGAGTTAAAGGCTAAACATGCCTTGGAATTTTTAACCTAAGGGCACTGGGTGTCTGAAAGTTTTTTAGGGGGTATTTTTTCCCCCAGAAGTTTAAAAAATGAGGTAATGATGCCCTCTTGTTAACAAAACCAAACGGTCAAAGTTTGTTAACCAAAATATGCTGAGTTGGCTCTGCCATGTAGGATATAGTGCCACGTAATATTACACATATTATACCCACAAATGAAATGACAAACATGCCCTTAAGAATTCTAACCCATTTTCCTTTCTCTTTCTTCGATCTGCAGATCTCCGGTCTTCTTCAATCAACTTTCTATCCCTCCTTCTTCCTGCATCCCTCTTTATTCCTTCCACTATTGAAGCAAGAAAACATCTTCTTTGCATCTTTGAAATTTCTTACATCATTCTTAAACCGTGTAAATAAAACACTACCTAAACCAACAAATCATACAAATTAAAGCAAGAAAAGAATCCAACATAATAACAAATTAAGCAAAACCACACCATACAAAACTATTAAGCAGCGCCAAAAATGTTTTTTCTTTGACCCATAGAATACTGCGGCAGCATGATGGTGATAATGGAGGGAGGGGTTTTCTTCGGTCTGCATACTCACCACCAATTTCTTTCGATTTAGCTCTAATTCTTGTTGATGGGAACATTTCTACGAAAAGTATAACGGTGATTCCAAAATAAAGAATAAAAATTAAAAAAAAGAGAGAGATCTGTGAAAAGTAACTACTGAAGCAAACATGTCAATACCAAGTTCTAGGTGGTCAATTGCGACAAGCGTGGTATTATCCCCAACGGCAAGCACAACGGCGATTCTGACCTCATCCTCATAGATCTCAAACTTGGCACAATGGCCCTATTCGGTACAAAGTACTAGGGGTAGGGACTGTGATTGTATCAAGGATTAGGCTAGAATATATCGTTTGGTATGAGGGACAATGGATAACCAGGGATTAGGAGTACCACGAAAGTGGGATTGCTACAAAGCCACCTCCCCCTGGTATTGCATTTTCAATCCCGGGATTGCAAATATCAGGACAAAAATATCCTTGTTTATAATATTTTTTTGGACATAAATGTCAAACCCCTTAATAGTTCGATATTCACAAAGTATTAAACTCACAGTTCATAGGCGTACAGAAATAGCAAAAATATACTGATAACAAGCGCTTGTTTACATTATAGGAAATCCCATAGGATTTGAAATATATATATATAGTCCAAAAGAAATAAAATTTGAAACTAAAGATGACCAGTTGCAGCCTCACTTGAACCGGACCTCAGACACCGGTAATTACATATTTGCCCTTAAAACCGCTACTTTCTGCTGGAATATTTTTATATGTTGAAAAAGGGTGAGATTCGAATGAATCTCAGTAGTAACATACAATCTGACATATAGAATGCGAAAATAAATATGCAATATCATATCATGTAAGATGATAAAAAATATATGTACACTTGCCCAAGGCAAAACGACATGTTTGTACCATGGTCTACTCGGTGCCCCTGTTGGGTCCCTGACCACAACTTGGCAAATTGGTGTGTCTAAAACACTAGCTCATATTACAGAAAATGACATATTCAACATATAGATACTCACACAATACATGCAAGAAAGAGTTACTACCTGGGTCATTTCTCAGTCCGGCTGTTTATCCAAAACTTTTTCTTCTGCTCGGGCTATTATCAATTCCTATAAATTAAAATTAACAAGTAATTTGTTATTACTTGTATTACTACTTCCTTTAATCATATTATGCTGGTTATCTCAATTTTAGTGGTTTCTACACAATACAATTTTGCATAGTGCAATTTCACTATTTTTCAGCAAAATTGGCAGATTTTTCAGTCAACTTTGAAAAATCATAACTAAATCTATAAAACTCAAAATTGACTGGGTCCAAAGCCTAAATGAAGCTCTTAAAATATATTTTCATAAAAAAATATCAAAATCTGCTCAACTCAACCATATGTCTCCCAGAATTTCCTGAAATACCCCTATTCCAGATTACTCTCCAGAAACAGAGCACAACTTTGAAAATTCATATCCCCTAATGTACTTGTCCAAAAATTATTTTCTACGCATAAAATTAAATATATGAATGTCTACTTTAAATCTGGAAATTTTCATAATTTTTGGTCAAGTTTTGATTTTCTAAACTTTCGACACAAACAATCTGTTTTTCAGAAACACAGTTTGAGAGCAACCAACTTCAAAAATTCATATCTCTTAGTATACTAATCCAATTAACACAAAATATATATAAAATTAAATCTAAGACTATGTACTTCAAGTTTGGAAATTTTCATGGCCATTGGGAAAGATTACATAATTCAAAAAACACCACGAAATCAACTACTAGAATCTGGACGTCCAGGATTGCACCTGTTTCTAAACCCATCTTTCGAAAATCATAACTCCTTCTACAGATATTCAAATGATTCATTATACCACTTATTTTAAAGCTTGTTATGTGTACTATATCCATCTAAAATTTCATAATTATTGGATACGATTCATGTGGTCAAAATGGAACACGAAATGGACTGACTTCTAAACACGTCAGTTTTGACAGTCTGTCTTCAAAATTCAATAAATCATTCATTTTGACTCCAAATTGTGTTATTCTTGATTATATTTCATACTACACACCCTAAAATTTCCATAGAAAGAAGAATCATACCAAAAATCTATCTATAGCTTCCGTTTGAGCTTCTACAAATTTCCGGTAGAAACTCTGTTTTTCGCCGACCAAAACAGAGTTAATAAAGTTGACATGCAACCATGATTTTGGATTCCAATCTCAAAGATTTTGACTCTACATACTCTTAAACATGTTTATTGTGTTTGGGGACGTTTTTACAGAAGCAAAAACACCAGAAATATTATAACACCCTACTTTTATACCGTACAAAACAGTTGAAAACATGGCTTGATGCCACTTGAGAGACCAAAAACAGTTCTTAATCCATTTGGGATCCCAACTTCACTACAGGGTCCGATCCTATAGTTAAGTGGGTTTTTAAAAGATATTTCAAAACATTTTAGTTGTGGTCTCATTTTCATTTTTCAAATTGTTTTAATTCATTCGGGTCTATTTCCATTTCTTAATATCAGAGTACTTACTGAAGTTCTTAGCGGATAATCATAATAAGTTCGCTACTAAAAGGGTCCACCTAGTATTGTCACCCGGTACTAGATAACTTACATCAATTACATACAACCTTCCAGGTTTACAGTTGGTGTATTCCTACCACCATGAGTACTAAGTTTACCAAAATATCATTCAGTATTATATACAGATCCAAAAGTTAGATAACCAACAGAAAATAAATTCTAGGTCTTCACTTCTACCCGTCCGTGGCTATCTTCTTCCCATGAGAACTACTTGCCCGTGCTGCAGGTTAGTTATTGGAAAAAAAGTGAGATTCAAAAGAATCCCAGTAGTAACAAATAGCACTCATATAAAATGCATATGAAGAAACATGCCATAACAACCACCACATACCAGACAATTCAATATTCATTCAACATTCAGAGATATGTTCATTCAATAAATAATTCTATTCAAGGACGTATTGTCCCTTCCCACAGCGCTGGGTATTCTATTGGGCCAAAGCCCTTCTCATCTGAATGCTTAAAGGGCAATTCAGCCCGATTCATGTTCACAGTTCAAGTATGTATAATGGCAATAATATGCATGAAGAAGGATACATAGAATATGAGAGAGAAGTTACTACCTTAACCTTTCCAATATTATGAGGTGTGTTACCACTTCCTTGGTCGTCCCGGAAAGATATCGAATCCTATATGTGGAAATTCATGAATGGACGGGTTATTACTTAGCCTAATACATTTATAAATCACTTTCTAATGTTGGTTATCATTAGGGTTATTATGGTAACTTTACCAAGTCAACCAATGAGTTAAAATGGTCAAATTATCACAAGGGACTAATTTCTACCCTTGGTGTACAAAGAAATTACAATATGCCATTATATTTTGCCATTTTCGCATAGGCACAAATGCTGGCAGATTTGATCTACTAACTTTAAAAATTCATATCTCTTTGTAAAAATGTCCAATTGAAGTGGTTCCAAATCTTAAGTGACCCTTATTAAGTCTAGTTTCATGTAAAAATACTTAAATTAGCCAATTAGACGCACAGAAATCCATAATTTCTAGTTATTGGACATTGTTCCAGAATTCTTCAGTTTTACATGACCAAACTTCAAAAATGTGTAACTCCCAGCATACACATCCAATTAATCCTTATGACCTATAAAATTAAAGGTATATGTCTCTACTTTCATACTGGAAATTTTCAGAATTTTTGGACAATATTTACACCTTGAATTATTATGCACAACATCTACTGTTACACAGGGCAGATTACATAACATGTTCATGCACACTTCCAAAATTTCCAAATTGATATAGGAACATCCAAAATTCATGAACACTTGCATACCTACACAATTTTTCCTTCTAAATCCAATGGAACTATAAAAATTATCAAATTCCAACTTTTTCACCACGTCATGCACAGGGCAGAAATGTGACAAATAAGCAAACAATTACCCAACTTGCAATTTAAGTCTCATACTAGTTTTATAAGCCTTCCAAACATCATAAAACACCATGAACACAACCAAAATACCATGAATCTTCATAATCATAACTTGACCAAAAACAGGGCAGATTTCACATGGGAAAAATCCTCAACCAACCAACACAATCCATAGTTCAAAATGAAGCTATAGCTCACCTCTTGCTCCTCCTTAGGTTCTTTCTTTGTTTCCTGAACTTGTGCTTTTGCAAGATGGCTAAAAACACCTCCTCTAAAAATTCTAAAACCATAGAGTTGAAGCTCTTAGAGAGGAGAACAACTTTTATGAAGGTCTCAAGAGCCATAGAGGTGGTTTGGAAGGTGAAAATGGAGCTAGAAGCTCTTACCTTGAAGTTGTCTTCCTCTTTCTCTTTCCTTAAGCTTTTTGGACGAATTTGGAGTTGTGTGAGGGAGTGTTTGATGAGTTTAATTCACTCTTCTTCAGCTTCCAAATCACTTGGCCGTATAACACCAAAAGGAGAAAAGAAATATGCCATGTGTCACATTTTTATGGAGTCTTGAAAAGTTACATGGTTAATTAACCAACCTTAGTTAGCCTCCTTAGTCAAGCTTTCTCTTTCCTCTTCTCTTGTGCAGCTGATTGTAAATGAGGATAAGAAGATAAAGAATGAAGACTTAATGAATTAAAGCCTCTCCCTTTTCATTCCAAGTGTCCAAGCCATTTTTGTTGACTTTCTTGTATAAAAGATGAAGCCATTAATTGATTCATCTCTCCTATTATTCTTGGATGAGATTATAGCATGAAGGGAGGATATTTAATTTACTTTTCAAATGTTAATCTTGACCCTTCATCTTGCCTTCCAATTAAGTTTTTGGTCATTATAGATTTTAGGCGAAAATTAGATAACCTATCGATAACTAATTGGACTAAAATCATCATACAATTTCTTGGGATAATTCTTTCATTAATTTCACTATCCATTAGTACACTTAGTCCTTAAGTACTTTTTGGGATATTACAAATATCACCCACAATCGTCATAAAGTCACTGGTTTTGAAACTGAACGGTGACAGAAATTTTCCAGCAAACTCTCTTAATTACAGAAGTCATGAATCCTCATGAACAGCCCCAAAAATGAAACAATAATGGGAAGAGGTAGAGAAGACTCACTTGTACCAGAATATGGAGTTGTATGTGAGGTTTTGTGGCTTTTCTTTCTTCCACTGCTTCAACTCTCTCACTCATCTCTCTTTCTTTTTCTTTTCTATTTTCTCTGTTTTCTGTTCTTGTTTCTTCAGCTCTTTGGACATAAATGAAGAGCTGAAGGAGGTGGGTGGTTGATTAAATAAAAGATGCATGTGATGTTGTGGATTTCCAAGTGTCATGTATGTGTGTGTCTACGTAAAGGAGGATGTAGGTGTAAGTGTGTGTGTGGTGCAAGTGTGTTGTATTGATAGCATGAAATTATAGGGTTGTACGTGTGCTTCTCATAAATGAACAAGTGTGGGTGTGTGTCTTATAATGTCGGTAGTTTTTTTTAAATACATATAGGTATATTTTTATCCTATTAATTACACATACTAGGCCCTAATATTTCCCTTTGTCTAATTTAAGATTCCTTAAATTTTGTAGGTTCCAAAATTTAACTTATTATCTAGTTTCCATAAATTAATTCTTGCATTAAATTTTTGGGATGTTACAATAAATGCCTTCTATCAATTTTAACCTAAATCCCGAGACTTTATTTTTTATTTTTTTTAATAATAAAGATATTTTAGCATTTTCATAATTTATGGAAGATTATAAAATAAAATAAATTCAAATATTTCATCTAAATATCACCGCATACCAAATGTAATTTTAATCCCTCAGTCACAGTCCCAATACCAGTCTTAATCTGAATCTCAATCCATCAAAATCCATTGCCTCATATCAAACAGGACCATAGGTTCCATCAAATCCAAACCTCTCGTCCAGTCCGATGTGGGCAAAAAATTAGCCAAATCCACGTTCGCCATTGAGCTCTCCACCAAGGTCCACTTCCGCAATCATAGATAATTTCTTGTTTGAAAGCCCTCAATCTCTAATGTGGTATATTAATCTATTTCCAATTTTCAAGCTCAAAAGTTTTTTTAATATATAATTTCAAATGATATTTATTTAAAATTTTCCCGCACGTGTTTTTTCCTCAATTTTCCCGAAGCTTTAACAACTGAGTGTTGGAGGCCTGGGACAAGGTGGTGCTGGCTCGGCGGCGCTAGTGAGAGTTCTTTACTTTTTAAAAAAAAATTGCTGGGCTTTTTGGGAAAAACATAACATTTTAAGATTTCAGAATAGTCCCTTGAAATTTATTTGTCACTTCCATGTGTTAAAAATTTTTTTGGAGTTTTTCAAGCTCAAAATTTTTTTTATATATAATTTCAAATGATATTTATTTAAAATTTTGCCGCACGTGTGTTTTTTCCTCACTTTTTTGGACCTTGGTCTTCCGGTCTTGTGTGGGAGGGTGATATTGAGAAATTCAATTTTTGCCTCTATAAGAAAAAAATAAATTAAATTTTGGCATGTGGGTTTGTTTCCCGGAGGTGAGGAACTAAATTTTGGGCTTTAAGTGGCCCATTAGTTAGACTAGCGCCACTAATCTCTGGATGATCTAATCTATATGAATAGAGATTGCATGTATAATTGTGTGTGTTTGAACTTGATTGTTTTACCCCCTATATATTAATTTTTGAAAACCTCTTCCCCCCCCCAATCAAAGTTGTCTTTTTACTAAATTTTAGTTGAATTTCAGATGTTCAAATTTAAGGAACCCATGACTGTGCAACTATATATTACTATACATATATCTTCTATTTCTGCCTCTTATCAGTGTTACATATAAAGTTAAGAACTTAAGATAGACCATCCCAAACACATAGGTCTTCTAAACTATATGCATAGAGATTAATAAATACAAATAAGATGCCAATTTTCTTTTATAAAATAAATTTTAACCATTAAAATTTGATCTACGACGGAAGATAACACAACAAACCAATCACATATGGCTTCCTGCCTCACACGCACACCAGCTTATCTCTCTCTCTCTCATCAAATTAAACACCCACAAGGTCATTTATGTAGCAGAAAAACACAAAAACAAACCATTGATTTGAAATTTGCACTAAAGTGTATAGTGTTCGCTTACGGATACTTTGCTCTTTGAGCCCTTGTGCGAGAACAATGCTTGACGGCTCTATCAATTGGAATGACTTTCATGATCTTCTTATAAACCTTAAAGATGAGGCCTGGAAGCATCATGTAAAGTGGGAATTCGATCAACCCAAATATGGTGACCGGAAAGAACGCTGCACTATACACCAAAGTTGAAGTCCAATGCTTCCATTGAAGCTTAATAGTGAGCAAAATGTGTCACAGTTTAGGAAGAAAAGAAATGAAATTCTGAATTATTTTCATATCAGATATCATGTACACATCATCCTTATATAGGAGAAATAGCAAAAAATAAATAACACATATGCAACATCTGTTCTAACTAAATCTGGTTACTCTAACTAAAACTAGTTACAATTAATAACCACCTAAGTAAAACTAGTTACACCTAATACCCCCCCTCAAGCTGGAGAATGTATATCCACCATTCCCAGCTTGGAAATCAATGTACAAAAAGAAGAAGTAGCCAGGGGTTTGGTAAACACATCAGCTAACTGATTTGCAGATTGCACAGGCAGCAAGTGAATTAAGCCAGATTGTAATTTCTCTCGAACTATATGACAATCAATGTCCAAATGTTTAGTTCGTTCATGGAAAGTTGGATTAGCAGCAATGTGGCGAGCTGATTGATTATCACAATACAAGGAAGCTGGAGAAGTTAGAGGCAAACCAAAATCTCTCAACAAATAACTCAACCATTGGAGTTCACATGTAGTAGCAGCCAGGGCTCGATACTCTGCCTCTGAAGAAGAAGTGGAAACAGTAGGTTGTTTCTTTGACTGCCAAGTGATTAAGGCATGATCAAGAAATCCACAAAAACCAGTAATAGATCGTCGAGTATCTAAACAGCCAGCCCAATCTGAGTCACTAAAAGCACTGAGTTTTAAAGAAGATGCTGCTGGGAAAAATAAACCTCTACCAGGGGAACCTTTAACATATCGTAAGACTCTATGTAGAGCTCTCATATGAACATCTGTAGGGCACTGAACAAACTGACTTAATTGTTGGACAGCAAAAGCTAAATCAGGGCGACTATTAGTGAGATACAACAAACAACCAACCAAGGTCCTATACAGTGTAGCATCTTCCAAAACCGTTCCTGCATCTTTAGTAAGTTTGGAATCTCTCACCATTGGTGTGGAAACTGGTTTACAGTCAAGAAAACCAGCATCAGACAATATATCTAAAGCAAATTTCCGTTGACATAGAGAAAATCCTTTAGAACTTCGCGCAATCTCAAGGCCTAAAAAATACTTCACATCACCCAAAGCTTTAATCTTGAAACGATCATCAAGAAATGATTTAACACTATCAATCTCATGTAAATCAGTACCACCAATCAGCATATCATCCACATAAACTAAAATAGCAGTAAAGGAAGTAGCTGTATTTTTAATAAACAAAGAATGATCAGCCTGTGATTTTTGATATCCACATGAAACAAGAGCTTGAGAAAGCTTAGCAAACCACTGTCTACTTGCTTGCTTAAGACCATAAAGAGATCTTTGCAATTTACAGACTTGAGTAGAAGAAGAAAGTAGCAAACCAGGTGGAGGACGCATGTAAACCTCTTCTTCAAGATCTCCATGAAGAAATGCATTATTAACGTCAAGTTGCTTCAAATACCAGTTATGAGCTGCTGCTAAAGCTAATAACAAACGCACAGTAGTAAGCTTAGCAACTGGGGAAAAGGTATCATTAAAATCAACGCCCTCTACTTGTGTATAACCTTGAGCCACTAATCGCCCTTTATATCTATTTAAAGTCCCATCTGAGTTATACTTCTTAGCAAAAACCCAACGACACCCAATTGGTTGCTTACCAGGAGGTAAATCAGTTATCACCCATGTATTATTTTGTTGCAAAGCATCTAATTCAGCCTGAATAGCATTTCTCCAACACTCATGTTGAATGGCTTTAGAATAAGATTTAGGAATATCATCAACAGAAATGGTTAAGACAAAATGACGATGAGAAGAAGAAAGTTTGTCATAAGAGAGATATGAAGATAAAGGATGATAACTTCCATCTTTCAGAAAATCTGGTACTTCTGATGCACATTGAAGGGCATGATGATAAGCATGCAGATATGTGGGTGGGCGCCTAGGTCTAGTTGATCTCCTAACAGAAACTGGAAAAGAATTAGGAGAAACAGAATCTGGTAAGTCAGAATCTTGGAAATCAAGGGGTGGTAATGCTGTTGGGAGAGGAATAGAATCTGGAGGAATGTGAGGTGTGGAGTGACGAAAAGGAAAAATATCTTCATAGAAAATGACATTCCTAGAAACAACAATATTTCTATGGTCTATATCAAGAGTAATGAACCCTTTAGTTCCAGGTTTATAGCCAAGAAAGACTGACTTAGTAGCTCGTGGATCAAGTTTAGTTCGATGTTGCATCAGTGTGGATGTAAAGCATAAGCAACCAAAGACTTTAAGAGTTGAAAAATCTGGTTTATGATTAAACAATAGTTCAAATGGACATTTATTTTTCAAAACAGGAGTTGGTAATTGGTTAATGAGATAAACAGCATGTAATAATGCATAAGACCAGAAAGTTTTGGGCAAATTTGCCTGAAACAATAAAGCCCTAGTAACATTTAAAATATGTTGATGCTTTCTCTCAACTCTACTATTTTGTTCAGGTGTTTCAACACATGTAGTTTGATGAAATATACCTCTGTCATTGTAAAAATCAGGCATAGCAAATTCTAAGCCATTATCAGACCTTATAATTTTAACAGAATTTTGAAATTGAGTAGTAACCATTTGTGTAAAAGCTTTAATAGTAGGACGAACTTTTGATTTATTTTTAAGCAAATAAACCCAAGTATATCGAGAGAAATCATCAACTATCGTTAAAAAATATTTATGGCCATGTAATGAAGGTAAATGATAAGGACCCCAAATGTCCATATGTAGTAAATCAAAAATTTTACTAGTAGAAGTTTCACTTACATGAAATGGAAGCTTTCTTTGCTTAGCCAAGTGACACACATCACAACAACGAAACTTGACATTATAGGGAATATCAGGATATTTCATATGTAGGGAATGTAAAGTAGAATTGGACAAGTTTCCTAAATGAAAGTGCCAAAGATCAAAAGGAATGGAAGTAGTACAAGAAGAAAACTTACTAACGAAATGAGTATTATGATCTGCATTTTGTTTCATTATGTATAATCCTTCAATGGCATCAGCTGAACCAATCATCTTCCGTGAAGGATGGAGCTGTATAAGGCACTGGTTGGGCTGAAAAGAAACAGCACAAGGTAAAGATGATGTGAGTTTGGAAACTGAAATGAGATTGAATCTGAAATTGGGGACATATAAAACATCCTGAATGAAAAAGGAATCAGAGAATTGAACAACACCACGAGAAGATGCAACTACTCGTGAACCATTAAGAAGATTAACAAAAAGAGGAGATATAGATTTATATGAAAGAAATAAAGCCATATTAGAACAGACATGATCTGTAGCACCTGAATCTATGATCCAAGCATCAGAAAGAAAATGATAAGCTGAAGAAACAGATTTACCATTGGTAGAAACACTGTTCACAGAGACAGAGGGTTGAGGAAGTGATGAATCAGACTGGACTAATGCAAGCAACTTTTGATATTGTTCTGGTGTGAAACTGTATGTAGGATTAGCTACCTTTGGGATATCAGATGGAGTCTTGCTAGCAGAAATAGACTCAGTGGCAGCCGCATTGACAGTAGAAGTGGATTGATTTCGAAATTTAAATCCAGGTGGAAATCCATGCTTCTTATAGCATGTTGCTTCTGTATGCTTGTATTTCCCATAGAAAGTACATTGTTTAACAAGGCCTTGAGTATATCCACCATTATTCTGTTTCGGCTGACTCAGGTTATGATATTTAGACATATTTGTCTTAACAAACAAGGCTGTAGCATCAGTGACAAGCAAGCCCATTTCTCTCTCTTGTTGTTGTACTAGAGAATACACCTTATTGATGTTTGGTAAAGGATCAAGAAGCATAATATTGGATTTAACCGATGCAAAATGATCACTAAGACCTTTCAAAAATCTTATAACATAGTCTTGATCTAGTCTTAAACGATAAGTCTCAGCAATACCACAAGTGCATTTATGAGTGCAAGAACAACTCAACAAAGGCCTCAACGTTAAGAATTCATCCCATAACAGCTTGAGTTTGGTAAAGTAATCACTTACACTTAGATCTCCTTGTCGTAGATTCTGGATATCCTCTTGTAGATCAGCAAGACGAAATACATCATTCTGAGAAAATCGAGCCTTCAAATCCTCCCAAACATCAATAGCACGATCAAGCCACAAGATACTCTGTGCCAAAGTTGGTGAAATCGCTCGGGTTATCCAAGATAAAACCATCATGTTGCAACGTTCCCAAGCTGGATAAACCGGATCTGTAACTGCTGGAATCAGAATAGATCGATCAATGAACCGCACCTTATTCTTCGAAATTAATGCCATACGCATTGCTCGCGCCCAAGAGTGATAGTTGGTGCCAGTTAAAACAGGTGAAACGAGAACCAGAGAGGGATTCTCATTCGGATGAAGATAGAACGGATTCAAAACATTCTGAAGATTCTCGGGATTAGATGAATCACCGGTGGAAGTCATGAAGAACAGGATTAGGGTTACCAAAGAAAATCGAAAGGAGAAGAGAGGAATAATCGTTCTGAAGAGAGAGAAGAAATGAAGAGAAGAAATGATGAGGAAGCACCCGTGTGCTCGATGGATGACAGCAATGAAAAGAGAGAAAAAAAAATTTAGAAGAAAATGCAAAATAAGGTCAAATACCTATTCTGCTCTGATACCATGTCACAGTTTAGGAAGAAAAGAAATGAAATTCTGAATTATTTTCATATCAGATATCATGTACACATCATCCTTATATAGGAGAAATAGCAAAAAATAAATAACACATATGCAACCTCTGTTCTAACTAAATCTGGTTACTCTAACTAAAACTAGTTACAATTAATAACCACCTAAGTAAAACTAGTTACACCTAATAAAATGGTAGCACTACAAGCAAGCATTGTGGTGGTCAACGAGCAAAACAGAAAAGCAAACCCTATGTTCAGTTTATGTGGCAGAGACTTGTGGAAATCCCACAGCTCAAATGGTGACGTCAGGATCGAAAGAAACATCACCACCGAAGCCAAGGAGAAGGCAAGTGCCACGATGTCCATGACGGTGAAGAATATGAACACCGGTGATCTGAGGTACACTGGGGTGCCGCCCTCGCTTCCTCCTGGGATGGTGTAGGCTGCCGCAAAGACAACCGTGGACACAAGCACCGATACGGTGGAGCAAGACTCGGCGGTTTGCTTGATCCATGATTGTGCGTCTGCAAGCATGTTATCGTGCTCTATGTCCAGAACATCTCCTGCGGTAAGTCTCATATGGTCACAGCATGCATGTGTAAATGACAGGGAACAACTTCTTCCACTCGCTGCACATCCATCGCACCCAACAAAATATTATTGTAGATCTTTAATAATCAACTATGGATGAAAGATGTTGGCACCAAAAAAAAAACTATGGATGAAAGAAAAGATTAGAATATATTAAGTTCGATTTTAGCTAGTTAGAAGATTAATATCAAAGGTATTTATGGCCTTTTAGTATGTCCTACCAAATTTGTTTGAGCTTTTTATTAACACCTAATTTACTAAAACTAAAATTTAATATGCTAAACAGGAGGGGAAATGAAAATTATGGACAAAAAGGGAAAAAAATAAAGATTGAAGAAAGCAAATGAAAAATGAAGATTGTGTAACTTGAGACCTTTGAAACCTGTTAAAGTATACTACCTGGCTACTAATTCTACAACACTTTTATCCAATTCGTGAAGATTAAGAAAGTTAAATAAATTATTTAATTATAACATATGTGATATAACTTATCTAAAATATTTCTATATATCGTTGGATCAAGCATCAATTTATAAGTCGGAGAAAGTATTTTTATGAAAAATGAAAAAAAATAAGAGATAAAATAAAAAATGTATTATATTTAGGACCAAAGGTAATAAATCCTGTCTCAAGAAGTTGGAAGATAAATTAATAAGTTTTTTCAAATTAACTTAAGCTATTTTAATAGAAAGACAATCCTAACGTGTGCCTATTTCACTAAAATCTAATAGCGCGCGGATATATATATTTGTATGATGAGTGAAGATGATAAGAGTAAGAGCTAGTTATATATATATATATATATATATATATATATATATAGTTGCTTACTTTATACCACTTTAACTCTGCTTGAAGCTGGAAAGCCGATCCTGCAAGGTGAGCTGCTCTGTAATAATCCATTCTCGCAACTTGATGCAACACGGTACGATTTTCTCTAGAAATTCTAGTAACCAAAGTGCCAAAAGCGGGATTTTTCTTGAGAAGCTTGAAGATTTCAAGCTGACGATGCTTGACGGCTATGTGCAATATGTTTTGCTCATCTTCACTTACGTGATTCACAGATTCTGGATGCTCTTCAAGGAACAGTTCGACGATTTCTATGATCCCATTGCTCGCAGCTACCAGCAATGGGGTGTGATTATCATAATGGTGTCTCTTTTCTTGTTTGTTAGGATCATCGTCGTCATCGTCAAGAAGATCCTCTTTTTCTTGTCTCTTTTCCTCCTTGCGTTCCACTTGTTTTTTCCTTTTTGCGACATTGTAAACGACAGATGGCAAAACGACGAGTGTTTTCTTAATATGATTGTGAGAGATTTGCCACGAGTAATCATTCTGAACCAGAAACTTGGCCACACACTCTGCTAACTGATGATGCTTCTTTCTTTTCCAGAGAGAATCAATCCCCACGAACACTGCACAATATTGTTCATACTGGTCAAATACACATACACATATAAGCATGAACAGTTGTTTCATATATTAGCATTGCGATCAAGTGTGTGTGTTGATTTATATATGAATGTTATTACCTTTAGCTACATATTTCCAAACAGCGTGGTTGATCCTTGAAAGACCTGCTATCGATCAGTTAAATATTCTCAGACAACAAACAAACTAAGGTGGCCGAATTAATTGTACTCTGATCAGTTCTTAATATAATACCCAGCTGTCTTTTTTTCTTAATAGATTAAGAAACATGGATAAATTATTTAATCATACATATGTTGTATAACATTAATTTATATATCAATTTATAAGTTAGGAAATGAAAATTAGTTTAATGAAAAATGATAAATATAAATCATTTAAAATGATTTATTTAATTTTCTTAATCTCCCTAAAAAATAGGCTTTATTAACCAAATAAATACCTGAAGTTGGTGGTTTGGCATAATCTTGCTGTCCAGTTTCTAAGTCGGAGGGAGGCCGAAACAACTCAAAGCTATCGTAACCTTCAATCTCGTATCTTTCATCCGGAAGCCCTATATATATATATATATATCAATCCAAATTAATTACGATCCACATTCATTTGAATTCAGAGAGAGAGAGAGAGAGAGAGAGAGAGAGAGAGAGAGGCTACAATTATAGATGAGATTGACGAAGGATCCCATAGGGTAGTGGCTGCGAAAAGCAGAAGGCATTCTGGCGAGAAGCTGAAGACAAGTGAGCCCACTTTTGTTTCTCTCCAACAGCATACTCCTCACATCCATTCTCTTCATTATCCAAAGAGTTACACCTAACCACCCACGCATTTCAACAAATATGTCATTAAAACATAAGTACCTATTTTTGTGTACTCTATTTAATATATTTTTATTACTGCCTCTTATCCTTAATATAAATCCCATTTATAATGCAAATTGTAATACGAGCTACATCTTAAATTAAAAATTGGAGGTGGTATAAGATTAGAACAATGATGAGCATCATGGTGCTCATTACTATGGTGAAATCTACACGATTTATATACAGTTTTAATAGCTTAGATTTAAAATCTTCAATTAATAATTTTTTTAAAAAAAATCATTTTTAAAAAAAATTGATGGTTAATTATAATATTATTTTTATTTTAGATTCTATACACATTAAAAAAAATCAATTTGAACCTTCTAAAATTATATTCAAATTGTACGTAGTGATGATGTGCTCTTAGTAATCATCGGTCCCCTTAGCACTAAAACTTGTTCCACTTCATTATATACATCTTCACTCTAAGAATATTTGGATAGCTATCACTTTTTTGCGTAGGAATTAGCATATCAATAGGATCTTACTGTAGGAAAAGTAATAAGGCTCTCTCATAAGTGCGCTAAGGAATCCCTTAATTTAAAAGCCTATACATTAACAATTTAACCCCCATTTTACATGTCTTGAAAAAAGTATAATGATTCTGTTTGTGTTTGACACTTCAGCATGAGAATCACCATGATCAAGATCAATGTCGCTTTTTGAAAATCAAGTAACGAACTTGATTCTAAAATTTGTATGCCAACTAATCTTGTTTTTGAAAAACAAAATGACTAAAGGAGACCTTAAACTAAATTGTTAAATTGGCTTTATATATATGCGTCTCCTAAGTCCTAATATGTCCTAGCATTTGGGTAGTTCATCATTCTGTTTTAAGACTCTGACGAATCAAACACTTGGCTCTATACACATTTGAAAAAAAAAAAAAGAAAAGAAATAAATGAAGCAACCAAGACAATAGAGTCAACATTTATTTTGGCGGGAAAAAAAAGGCACTCTCATGATAACATTATGATTATGCAAAACCGAATAAATTAAAGTCTCAACACTGTCAATTACTTTATTCTAGAGGCACAATACTTTTACTTTAACCATAAAATTAAATTTTATAAAATTATACAAACTAAAAAAATAAATAATAAATAAAACTGAAACTGTAAAAGAAAAATCTGATAAACTATGTATATCTCTCCATGTAGAAAGAGAGAAATTGATGTTTTCTATTTTAAAATCTTTAACAAAAAATCACAAGTTTTTAAGTTTCGTCGCTAGAAAATTCATAGATAAAGTGATATGTCAGATGAATCAAATTAAAATTACTAATAACCAAACACTTCACAACACAAAAAACAAATTAAATCAAGATATAGATCAGTATCTAGTAGAAACCCAAATTAAAACAAGTGCAAGCTAAGAGAGAGAGATATTAGTTACCAAATGATTGTCCATTCATGCTAGCATGAAGAATGGTCTGTGTTTTACTACGAAGGTGAATTTTCATATCACTCTGAGGCTGAGCTGCTGCATATTTGGCCATATGGATCACCATCTTCAAGTTCCCAAACTTAGCCGCCCTAAACAATGGTGTCTCACCTTTTGAGTTTTCTCTCTCCACCAATAGCCTTCCCTTATCCTCCTCCTCCTCCGGTGGTGGCGCTGCCATCTTCTTTTCAAACTCAAACACGACATCTGCCATCTCCACCACCCTGCAAACCAGGGCGATTTCGTGAAGGAGAGTGTTACCTTCACAGGTCCTCTTGGTCAAAGCAAGCCAAAGTTCTTGTTCTGAAAGCATCTCCAGCAAATCCCGAAGGAGCTTCGGGCTATCAGAGCGAGTTGCGACGTTAATGGCGATGTTCTTGAACAAGTCGAAATCCTCAAGAAGATCATTCTTGTCTTCTTCAAAGATTTCCTTAAAGGCTCTCCAATCTTCACGCCTGAAAGCTCTCTGAGCTCTTTTTATTCTCCCGCTGAACAGAGATGTCTCTCCCTCTATCTTAATTTCATCATTACTCTTCCTTCCCATATTTTCCTCTTACGAACACTGTAACACCTTAATTTCTAAAGCCTTTAGATTAATTTAAATATATAATGATTTCAAACCTGAGACCAAAATAATTTAAAATCTCAATTTAAGATAGAGTTTAATCTTATATTTATACAAGATTTTCAAAAAAAACTTTTTAAAATAAATATGTATGGTCTAAATTTTAGTTTGTAAATTCATTATCTTCATCAGTTTCAAAATCATTTATTTAAAATATAGAGCATTTTCTATTCTTAGCTCGCGTAGTGATGGTTAACTTATGGGTGTCTGGATACCAGTACGTTATCGAAAGTCTAGCATACGGATTACAACTTATACAGTCTGCGTCACGAGTGCTAGTACTACTATCGCTACTACTACTACTTATAAATATTTTACAGTCATCCAAAATAAAATGATAATCAAACAGTCCATAATTTATTTGTCTTTTCTTCGTCCGTCTATATTACCTTCTTGCCCTTAGAGATGGACGCCTTTGCTGTATATCATTTGTTGAAAAAGGGGTGAGATTCAAAAGAATATCAGTAGTACACAGATCACTTATATAATATGCAAATACTAAACATGTAAAACAAATCATCAAACAGCATAACTTATAAAAATGCAGCACATAAAAGGGCCTAACCAGTCCCTTATCACAGACTCACAGCGCTTGAGATTCTTAATCTGGCTGCGCAGGGCCTCTGCCCCATACAAGGTACAGTCACGGGCTTTATGCCTTAAGCCTACCTGGCTCAAGACGCCCCCGGGTAACTCCTGGTGCAACTTGTACTTACTGGTCTTACTGCCTATGGACAATCTGTCCCGCACATATACAGATGATATGATACACATACATGGCATCACATATGATATAAGAGATAAGGTACTACATGACAGTCTCTCCAAATTTGGTTCCTGTTCTCAGTCTCTTAGGCGTCCCGGGCAAATGTCAAATCCTATAATTTATTATTCACGGACGGGCGAATTATTACTTGCTCCAAATATTTAGTATTTCAAGACACTTTGGTAGGTTATCATTATAGTTAATACATTAGAACCATTGGGTATTTAATAGACTCATACCAACTCTAAGTATTTAACTTGACCCATAGAGTCCCAATTATTACAAAAATACCCTTACTTATTATTTTTGCACTATTACTCAATTCTGTCAGAATTTTCAATAATATTTGAAAATTCATATCTTGACCTAGAAATATTCAATTAAGGTAGTTCCAAATTATATGTGTGACTTATTAAGTCTATTTTAAGATAAAAATACGTTCCACTACCACCTATCCATGAATAATTCCCAGTTTTAAAGTTTTCTCACACTGCCAGAAAATATTTCCAGTTTCAATAGCTTAACTTCTAAAATTCATAACTAAATATATAGAACTCAAAATTGGATGGTTAAAAATCATATATGATCCTATTTAAGTCTATTTATAGGGAAAAATATTACCATTTATAAATTATAGCCACAAAATTTCCATAATTTTGTCAAACCTCGTCTGTACCAGAAAAAGTTCCAGATTCATCATCTAACTTTAAAAATTCATATCTCACTATTTATAAACCTAAATGATAAATATTATATATAAAATTAAAGCTTAAGATGTCTAATTTTATTCTGAAAACTTTCATAATTTTTGGACCAGGTTTGTTCAACGAAATTTATTTTACAACCAATATGATTCCAGAGAAACTAACCGAACAGCAACTCCTCTTATTTTCTAAAAATTCTAGACTTATATATAATCATCTAAAAATCAAAATCACATGTATTCCCACATAATTTTTCGTATAGAATTCATTGGAAACCTCAAATTTGTCAAATTCTCATTACTTCCTTATGCACTATTTAGCCCAAAACAAAACCTCACAAGACAACAATTCATTATACTAGATTCTTATGCTTCCCAAATTACCCAAAAATAATCTCAAATCAACTAGAAAGAGTTAAGAATATGGGAAGGAAACTCACCTATATTAGGATATGGAGTTATATGTAGAATTTGTAATCACTTCTTCCTTCCTTTGGTAGCACCGATCACTCTTACATATTTCTCTTACTCTATTATGTGTCTCTTGCTCTCTCTCTTTTTCACTCACTCTCTCTTTTCTTTCTTTTTGGATGTTGGCTGATGAAAAATGGAAAATGATGAGTGTTTGTGTGTGCTTCCGTGTGATTAAAAGAGTGAGAGAGAGGGTGTTGTTTTTTTAATAATTAAAAATGTGTGTGTGTATGCCATGTGGGTAGTGTGTGTGTGTTATTTAATTATATGATTGTGTGTGTGTGCATGGCATGTGATGTGTGGGAAAAGGGTGTGTGTGTTTTAATTATTATTATATATATAGGTATATTTTTATCTTATTAATTACACACACTAGGTCTTTATTTTTCCCTTTGTCGAATTTAAGATTCCTTAAATTTCATAGCTTCCATAATTTAGCTTACTATCTAACTCCCATAAATTAATCCTTAGCCTTTAAATAAATTTTGGGATGTTACAAACACACTACTACTTGTGCTCAATGAGTGTGTAAACTTCTTTATGTCTATATATATGTGTGTGTGAGGGAGCTAGCTAGGGTATCACAAGCTTTCTTATTAGGCAAGATCTATGTCTTTTTATGTCAAAAAAGGAAAATAGAATATTGCTTATTGCTTATTTACATGGTGATGAATAATCAATAGCTTTGTAAAATTTATAACCACCACGTACAATTCAAAACTGAGCTACTCAATAAAATATAAATAACAGTGGCATATACCGTGTCGATCAGTTTCAATTTCTTAATTCCGGCCGTATGAAGTAATTATTATTGTATTTTTATTTATATATTATCGTGTAATTTAATTTTTATTTTAAATATAATAATGTCATAGTCTGGTTTTAAGTTTTTCTTTTGAGGAAAAAAAATGTAATCTAACTTTTAACTATATATGGTACAATTCAAATTTGAATTTTCTATGATAATTATGGAATATTTATTAGTCGTATAATAAAAGTGTGTCCGTCCACTAATGTTCTTTTTTTTTTTTTACTTTTTAACGATAGCTGTAATATTCCAGCTAAAAGCGTATGCTGCGATATATTCTTTGTTGCTTGCAAAACAACAAAAGTAAAAGGGGAAAATTATATTGAAAAGAAAACGCCTTATGTTTTTTTACTTTAGGACCACGTAATACACATGCATCAGTTGTTTTAATGGCCAGAAAAGGAATTGATGATAAAGGTTCTTTTTTTTTTTTTTTAATGGCCAGAACCTGAACGTTCATTGACAGATATAAATGTTGATGGGCTAGCTAGCTAGCTAAGACCCAAAGTACAATATTTATTCCCCAAATTAAGTTAATCAAATAAGAAATCAATTAATTAATTTAATGGCCAAGAGGTGATAATTTTTTAGATAGTTATTGAATTTTTGAAAACCAAATCATGCAAGTAAATTTATAAATACTCTAATTATGATATGTTAAGAGAATGGATGATATTAGCTCTATAGATTAAGTAAATATCTTAATTACTTATGCATCTCAACATTTGATATAACCAACCATAGAAATATGATATTTAGATTACTATTATTGGAAATGAATAGAAAAATAACAAGAGGTCATGGCTAGAGAAATGAATAGAGGTAGGAGAATGAAACAATCACAAGATATTTAATCTTATTCATTAGAAGTTCAAAGAAACAGTCAACAAGTACTATATTTCAAAAGTCGCACATATGTTAGAGAAATACAACACACCACACCAAACCACAAGGCTTCGACGTACAAACATTACAACCTCCTTTATTTAGCAGAAAACCACAAATTAACAGATCAAAATTAAAAATTTTCACTAAGTAGTGTTCTTCGCTTATTGATATATACTTACTACACTATCTTAGTTAGCCCTCGTGCTTGATCGACCAACTGAAATATTCATCTTCTTAAAAAGCTTGGAGAAGAGCCTTGGAATCTGCTTATAAAGTGGGAATTCAATCAAGGCAAATATGGTGACAGGAAAGAACGCAGCACTATACACCAAAGTCGAAGTCCATTGCTTCCATTGTAACCTAATTGTGATCAAAATGGTAGCACTAAAAGCAAGCATAGTGGTGGTCAACGACAAGAACAGAAAAGCAAACCCTATACTCAGTTTCTGAGGCAGAGATTTGTGGAAATCCCATAGCTCAAATGGCGCCTTGAGGATTGAAAGAAACATCACCACCGAAGCCAAAGAGAAGGCAAGCGCCACAATGTCCATGATGGTGAAGAATATGAACACCGGAGATTTCAGGAGCAACGCGGAGCCACCCTCAGTCCCGCCAGGTATGGTGTAGGCCGCCGCAAAGACCACCGTGGCCACTAGGACCGCCACGGTGGAGCAAGACTGGGCGGTTTGCTTTATCCATGCTTGGGCGTCTGCAAGCATATGATCGTGCTCTATGTCCAGACGATCTCCTGCTGTTAGCCGCTCATCGTCACAATGCATGTGAAGGTGAGGTGGAACAATTTTTTCCACTCGCTGCATATCACACACAAAACATTGAATATTGGTTTCGTTGAATACTAAATCTGTAATATTATATATTGTTCATAGTTCACGATGGTCAACTGGACTGGGTTCAATCCTCATGAGAATGCGTTAAACCCTAAACCTGAACCTGGTCCAACTGACCAGTGGGCCACAAAGATATTTTATTCAGAATAGAAAAACCTAATATCTAGAGTATCTAGATATAATCCCATTACTAATAATAGAATTTATTATCATTATTATAAAATATCTAACACAGAGATCTATGCTTCAAGTCTTTTTGAAAGAAAGGTATGTAAAAGGTAAGATATGTCCTATCAAATGTCTTAAGTCATTTTGATTGAAAGATAACCTCAACCCACACATGTATCTAAAATTCAACATATCATAGCCATTCAATCTATGGGACGAAAAGAAAATGTTGTGGAACTGAGGCCTCAGTCAGCTATACTTACTTTATACCACTCCAATTCTTCTTGAAGTTGGAAAGCTGCACCAGGTTGGGGTGATCCTCTGTAATAATCTATCCCCGCAACTTGGTGTAATGCCGTATGATTCTTTCGATCAACTTGAGAAGCCAAGGAATTAAGCTCTGGTTGTTTCTCTAGAAATTCAACGATTTTCTCTTGGCGGTGCCTCACGGCTATGTGAAGTAGGTTTTGGCCATCTTTACTGACGTGGTTTATAGACTCTGGATGCTCTTTAAGGTACAATTCTGTGATTTCTTTAATCCCATTACTAGCTGCTATGAGCAATGGGCTGTGATTTGTATAATGTTGTTCATCTTCTTCGTTTGTATCTTCCTTAATTTTTTTCTTTTTTTTCCATTTCAATTCTTGTTTCCTTTTGGCTACATTGTAAAGAACTGGGGGAAGTACATCCAATGTTTTATCGTTACGTTCGTCATAAGTGAGCTGCCACGAGTAATCGCACCTCACAAGAAGCTTGGCCAAACGATCTGCTAACTGATGTTTCTTCTTTTCTTCCCAGATCGACTTAATCCACTTGAATACTGCTTGCTCATATGCATGATTAATAATTCATGTTAGTGTGCAGACACACACACTTAGACAAGCATGTGTGTGTGTGTGTGAATATTCAAATTAAACTACTAATGAGTTAATTGATTCAGTATTGATTATGATAACATGCGTATTTGTTTTTTGATTCTATATTCAATGATGTTGGTACCTCCTGCTAGATATTTCCAAACAGCGTAATTTGTCCTTGAAAGATGACCTGCACCGCATCAGCTAAATATTAATTCTCAGACAAATTAAAGATATGACAGATTAAACAAATAACATACTACTCTTATGCAATAGGATAAAATGGTTGCTATAGCTAGGGTAAAAAATTATTACCCTATAGGCAACAGTTTTTAGAGTTAATGCATGTCACTGTTACCTAGCTAATGTTTAAGGAACCGGTTTTGTTTTTTAGACCTTATGGATCCATGGCAAAACTAGTTTTGGTGCCCATTACACTAACGAGTACAATAATGGTAGTAATTATTACTACAGTGGGATATTTTGAGGTTTTAATTTTCTGACAACCTTTTACTATTGTCAAGGTTTTTTTTTTTAATTTACAAACTATTGTCACGTTATATATGGCATCAGTCTCAGCTGTGGGCTATAACTTAGGTATATATAGCTACAGTTTTTTTTTTTTTTTGAAGTTACAACTAGGTTTTTATGGACAAGTTTTAATGTTGCCATTTTCATTATAGGTGTGGACCATAGACGAAGTATTTTTTATTCAACAAGGTTATTAAAACTGGACTGACCTGGCTGGAAATTGGCAAACCAATCACATAACCAGTCTGGTCCGGCCAAATAACCTGTTTAATATTTTTTTATTAAAAAAATAATTTAATTCAATTTTTTAAGTTTTCTTTATAATTTCTTATTAATAACCTTAGAATCTTCACTTCCTCACCAGTTTGGTTCGGGGTTAGCTCTAGTTTAACTCATATATGACCTTTGACTCAGTACCCCGACTGATTCAGTGTCCAGTCCAGATTTAATAACCATGGTCATAAACATAAATTGTCAATAGCTTGAAGTGATCGATAATTTTAAAACAAAAATACCTGGAGTTGGTGGCCTGGCATCATATTGCCCACCAGTTTCTATGTCTCCCACCGGAGGCCTAAGCAACTCAAAGCTGTTACAACCTTCAATGTCGTATCCTTCATTGGGAAGCACTATCCTCCAAAATTAGAAGTTAATTATTTGCATTTTTATTAGAGAAAGAGAGATGCATGTAAAAAAGGTATTAGATATAAAAAAGAGAACGTACAATTATAGACGAGCTTGGTGATGAATTCCTGAGGATCATAATGACTCTTAAAAGCCCTAGGCATTCTGGCTAGAAGCTGAAGACATGTCAGATTATTATTATTCGGCTTCAAAACCAGACTACTCTTATCCATATTCATGATTATCCAAAGAGCTACATCTGCACACACATATATTCAATATAATTAAACATCCTTCTTATCTGAATTAGGGCTAGCATGTTCAGAAAATTGAAGAGCATTGAAATGATATTACCTTCGATCTTTAATATAAGAATTAGTTGGGGGTTGGATTTAGTCTTAAACATAAGACCTAGATCCACTTTGTCCCTATATTTATCGTTTTCTCCTAAACTATCTCTACTCATTGCACATGATAAGGGAGTTTATATTAAAGGATATTAAGGCAAACAATTTAAGAGAGGGTGTTTTAGAGAAACCAGCACACATTCTTAACAAATACTCCTCCGATCCATGACATAGAGACATACTCCCTTCGGTCCTCTTTATAAGCAAATTTTATCCTTATTAAGTAAAATAAACTGGTGGTTAAGATTAAAATTAATAAATATATCAAAAATATCATGTTTCTTCCAAATATGCCCCTATTTATGAAAAGAGCATAGGATAGAGAATAAATAACAAATATAAGAGAGTATGTCTAAAAATGAGAGAGAATGTGTAAAAATGAGTAAATGAAAGAGAATTAGTTGTGAGTGGGGCATAATTAATATAAAGATGTGTATTTAATAGGGGTAGAAAGGGAAAAAGTAGTTTAAATTTTGAGACATAAGGAGAAAGTTACTTATAAAAAGGATCAACCCTAAGAGAGAGAAAATTTCTTATAAATAGAACCGGAGGTAGTATTTATCTAATTTGATCAGATTAAAGAAGTTAGTTGAGTTAATTAATATGACATATGTTTTCTAAAACACTCTGGTCATCCTCCTTAATTCTTTCATCCCCTCCTTTTTTATTATAGTTAATGGAGTATCAATAATAGTAAATTAGGAAAATATTGACAAATATAAAAATTATGTCTTATATGTAGGACCAAAATTAACTCCCCAAATATATCTTAACATATTAAAATTATTTAAGTAGATCTTATATTAAAAACAAGAGGTAGCATAAAATTTTAGGTTAAAATAGGCTTACCGAAGGATTGACTGTTCACACTAGCATGAAGAATGGTCTCTGTAGGGCTTTGTTCATGAATTTTCATGCAACCCCCATCCACACGTTTCACCAAATGGCTCAGCATCTTTAGTTTACGAAACTTGGCAGCCTTGAACACTGGCGTTTCACCTTTTAAGTTTTTCCACTCCAGTAATGGCCTTCTCTTCTCTTCTTCTCTCTCCTCCTTCTCCTCCTCCGGCAGCTTTGCTATCTCCTCCTCCTCCTCCGCAGCCAGCTCTGGCGGCAAAGGCGTGGTCCTTTCGAAATCAAGTACGATATCAGCCATCGCCACCACACCGCAATTGACTGTGACGATGTCATGAAGAAGGGTGTTGCCTTGCTTGTTCTTCTTCCTAAAGGCACGCCACTTTTGTTCTTCAGATAGATTTCCCAGCAACTCCTTCAAGATTTCTGGATCATTGGAGCGAGCTGCCATGGTAATGGCAGTGTTCCCCAACAAGTCAAAATCTTTGAGCAAATCTACCTTATTATCAGCGAAGATTTTCTTGAACTTGTCCCATTCTTTGGACCTATAAGCTTTTTGAGCTTCTCTCAGTGTTTCGCTGAACAAATCTCCCTCTATCTTAATCTCACTACTCTTCTTTCCCATTTTCCTCTCTCGTCCTGTTGCACACACATGTGCTCAAAGTGCGGGTCTGTTTAGTATTTATATACTAACCGTGTGAGGGAATCTCACAGGTTTTCTTCATACCTTCGTACCACTCACTGTCTAAATAAATCGCTTGTACTAAAAATGTTTTATTCAAAATATAAGTCATTTGTAAGGTATTACATAAGAGAAAATGTGCATCTTTTCATAAATAATTGTACATATGAAAAAATTTATTTATTTAATACTTTTCTTTGTTTGTGAGAATAAGATACAAGTCACTTATAAATAGGCATTGAGTGGAACTCCCTCCAGTCCTATTTAAAACAATAAGTGTGTCTGAAATAAACCTTCTTTTCCAAGTATGCCTTTATTTATAAAAGGGTAAGTAAGAAAGAAAAATAAAGTAAATATAGGTATTACCAAATTTTTAATTAATGCAATTTATATAATTAATGAGGGGCAAAAATGAAAAACACTCATTAAATGTTTAGACAATTCTTGTCGGGCTCTCATCAAATGTTAAATTAGTTAATATGACATGTATTTTTTAAAACACTAAGTCATCTTCCTTAATTACCTTATTCTCTCGCCTCCTTGATTGTTGTTGAGAGAGCATCAATAGAGGTAAATTAGAAAAAGATTAATAAATATGAAAATTATGTTTTAGATTTAGGACTAAGAACAATTTATCAACTATGTTTTATATTAAGGATAGCAGGGGGTAATAATTTCCTAAATTTTAGACCCATAACCTATTTAAAATTGGGTTATTTTATTTTCACTATTCCTGCGATTTATAATAATTACTGACAGTCATGGTATTGTGTGTGATTTTATTTTATTATTTTAAGTTTAGTTTGTTTCAATTTTAAATTTTATATGATAATTATTTGTGTTAAAATATAATAACAGTAAGGCTCATCTTATATTTTGAAACTACAGGAACTAATTTCTTATCATAATTCGTGTGTGTTAAATTACCTCCGTACAGAAGTGCTTTTTTTCTCTAAGGTCGTACATAAGTGCTTTACTCATCGTTCTTTTTGTTTCTGCAAGAGATTAAAGTAACAATATTCTTTGCTTGTAAAAATGATACCTTCTCTTTTAAAATTTATCCACACATATGGTCGTGTGTGTGTAGAATCCAATCTATAACAAGTTTTTCACTGTTCAGGTGTCTTGAATAATACGGATATTGTTTGAACATGTCCACTAAAAGTGGTTTAAATACAAAATGTGGAGATATTGTACAAAACTAATTTGTGTTCTGAATTATTGCTGATGTTCTAATTAAGGGGAATGACAGGAATTCAAAAGATTCAATCAATTCAATACTAGGGTCAGTAGATTTGAGATCAAAATAAGGACTAGGGATTTTTGTTTCAAAGATTTGATACTCTTATTCTTTGATTTGCAACTTCATAACCACTAATTAACAAGTGAGATCAGTCTATTTATGGGGAAAAAATGAAAATTTAACTTGTAAAATGACTTTTTCAAGGGTTACGTTGATATTCATATTCCTCCTTATTTACAATTTTGTGACTGCTAATTGCCAGCGATATTTGTCCATTCATGAAGGAAAATGAATATTTTTCATGATTTTAAGTACTCGTATACTTCTTTAATGTAAGACCTATTTATTTAATAATTTAAAATATTTAAGGAAGCTAAATAAATTAATTAATAATAACATGTGGTATAATTTCTCTAAAATACCTCTATGTATTACTATAATATTATAAGTCAGTTTATAAAGTAGGCAAATTAATTTAGAAAAAAGTGATAAATATTAGAAATAGAATGGAAAAAGATGTTATATTTAGAACTAAAATTCACTCCCAAACTAGATTCTATATTTAGGATGAGAAGAGTAATTTGGTACTCATAATTCTCATTGATTTAACTTCATGATCATTAATTTGCTGGGGAGATTAGTCTATCGATCAATGAAAGAAATTGGACAATTTAATTTATATCAAAGATATGCTTTCTAGTTGTTTGATACTCTTATCATTTGTTTTGCACCTTGGTAAGCTTAATTTGCAAGTGTGATTCGTCCCTTTTACTAGAATGACATACCAATAAATTCACTATTTAGGTCAGAGCACTAAATGGCCTTCTTTCCTTATTTCAGGTTACCAAATTTTTTTAATCCTTAAATAAGATTAATATCAAGCCCTCCAAAATCTAACCTTCTAATTATTACTTTTAAGTGCATCGAATTCGTTTTACAGATTTGATGACTTTTGAAAGCTAACTTTTGAACTAAAAATAAAAAATATAAAAAGAGAATGAAAAGAAAAATCTTAACCTTAACGGATATGGTATTTTATTTATTAGAATGACTTCCAAGTCAATTAGCCATATCATGTCTCTTGATTAAGGATAGATCAAGAATCTCCTATTTGTGTACAAGATTAAAGGGAAGATCCCAAAGACAGTTCTTCAATTTGTACAAGATTTTCATGAATCCGAAATCTATTAGTGAAATTTATCATTCTCATTCCTAAACTCGATTATCTTGGTTAAAGACTTTATCTCTTTGTGAAATGTGAGCTATAATCATTAAACTTCTCTCCTATCATATTAAGTTGTGTATGAATCACTTGATTGGAGAGAATCTATGTAACTTCATTCAAAGGCAAAGCTCTGATAATATTATTATTGCTCAGGAGGTTATTACTCTATAAGAACCTAAAAAGAAAGAAAATGTTTCATGATTTTCAAATTTGATGTTGAAAAAGTTTTTTCCAGACTGTCTTAGAATTAAACAAAGTTATAAAAGTATGTGTACTGTCCTTTAGCATTCTTTTTCCCCCTAACTCTAATATTCTAAAAGCATAAATATATGTGCATACATACAAACATATTCTTTGCTTAAAAAACCAAAAGTAAAAGGAAGATGCAAAAGAAAATTATACTCAAGCAACTTCTATTTTTAATTTGAGGACCACAGGCAACGCATGAATAGGTACACAACAATATTTCCAAAAGGGAAAAAAAAAAAAGACACATCAAGATGTAACCCCATCGTTGCATCTTAACTCTTCAAATAGTGTAGTCATGATCACATGGCATCCCTCACTTAAAACTTTGGGTGATTCATTCATTACAGCATCATTTAAAGTTTGAATTGTGCTCTTGCTTAGTTGACCAAAAAAATTGTGGTCATGTTTTAAAGCCTTTTTTGCTTAATGGTAAATTTTCCAAAAAATTATTCCATGTTCTTTGCTTAATTAATAATTCATTATTTTCAAAGAATCACATATATAAAGTTCTTCACTTCTTCTAAGAATCACTTCGACCTTTTCATATAGAAAAATTAATTGATACTGCTGCAAGCATAAATGTGGCAGAGAAAGGAATATTAGAGGCCCCAAGACCATAATAAGGTTTACACAAAACCAATTAAGCATGTGTTTAGGAAGGGAAGGGAATTTGGTAGCTGACTGGGTTGCCAAAACTTCATTGAAGGGGTCGTGTCTTAGTGGCTGGGTGTGTAGACCTCCAGCTTGCTTGCAAAAGCTACTTGATGGGGATGCTGGAAGAATTGTTTTTCATAATGGATAGACCAAGTACCTGTTTGAAAACCGATTATGTTATTTTGCTTTGGTATTGCTCTGTTGGTTATTTTATTTCGTGTTTGTAAGAACCATTTCTAGTTCAATGAAGTCAACTTATCTTTGCTGGAAAAAAAAAATCAAGCTAATCAAAACAACTTAGTTCCCTAACTAAAATTAATTATTAAATCCACTAAAAAATGAATCATTAAATTAATTAAAAACGCATATAAGAAACAAGCACCAAACAATCAAGGAAACAGCAAATATTTATTCATCCGCTATTTGCTTCAATGAAATGCTCCTACTTGGTGATTGGTTTCCAAAACTCTGTAGTTAGCCTGCAGCTCTCTAGTGTCTGTAAATTTAGTTTTTTTTTAACCATTTAGAAACATATATTGACTGATTCTACAGTCTGTATTCCAATTTACCTGTATCAATGAATTATCCTCAAATGACTTATAAAGCTCTACTTATTAATGACTGTGCAATGAGGTACTTAGATATATTCTTATCATATTGAATTATAACAATATCCTTTCGGATTTAATTAGTGGTTTATCTTAGAATCCTTTTCCAATTAGTTCATCTGAAACACTCAAATCTTAGTATATAAGTTGGCCAGACAAATAGTATAAAGACCAAATAAAATCGGAGTGAATAAAGAAAAGAGTCAATTTCAAGGCCCCAATCAAGCGGAGCATTTTAGTAACGTTGTAACATCGCATAAAGTTAAAGTTTTGTTTTGAATGTTAGGAAATTATTATTGAACTGATTGGGAAGTTTGGATATATTAATCTTCTCCGTCTTCTAATGTTTTTTCCCCTTTTTAACGACTGCCGTAATATTCTAGCCAAAAGCTTGAGCTGAGATATATTCTTCATCGCCCGGGGAGAAAAAGTAAATGGGAAAATTTTGAAAAGAAAATGCCTTCTTTTTTTTTCACTTTAACGAATGATTGAATGTTAGTATCGGGATTAGCCTCATAAAAGTTTAAGCAAAAAACCACAAACTCCAATCACAAGGCTTCCACGTACAAACACTGCAAACTAGTTTAGGACAGAAACATAAGGAGCACAACTTCTTGGAGAACCATATCTGAAAAGCTAGTTGTTGGAATTGGAAAACCAAAGACTTATAAGGTCCCTCTTTCAAAAAAACTCATCCGATGTGGGACTCGTTACAATACACCCCCTTTGAGAACCGACGTTCTGGCGGCTACATACCACAACACTTCACTCGATGCTTCACTAATTGTAACGAGTCCCACATCGGGCGGGTTTCCTTGAAATATGGGTCTTATAAGATTTTTGGTTCCCTAACTTCAACAGCTAGATTGGGGTGAAGTTCTTCCAATAACTTATACCCATTACAAAAACCACAAATTAATAGATTAAGAGTATGCATTAAGTACTGTTCTTTGCGTACTGAAGTCTTCTTCTTAAAAAGCTTGAAGAGCCTTGGAATCTTCTTATAAAGTGGGAATTCAACGAAGGCCAATACGGTGACAGGAAAGAGCGCAGCACTGTACACCAAAGCTGAAGTCCATTGCTTCCATTGTAACCTAATTGTGATCAAAATTAACGCTTAAAAGTAATAGTTAATTATGTACACCGTCATAAATTATGAGGCGAAATTTATGAAAACACAAAAATAATGGTTCTAATTAATAACCATAATTTATTTTGTGATAAAATTGATAGTTCTTTTGAAACAACCGTCATGTAATGATTATAAACGATTTGTCTTCATACCCATATATCAATGAAGACAAAACATAATAGTCTTTAGAAATAACCCTCATCTAACACCCTACCACCACCTCATAAGTCATAACTTATAACCCTTCATAATCCGTTAGACATCTACTTAAACTCACATATTCCTTATGATTTTTACTACTTTTCTTTATGGCCTCTCCCTTCTCCTTTATCATGTTAAGTTCCCAGGAAGCTCCTCTGCCGTCACCGCCCCCTCCTCCTCTACCACCACCACCTCCTCCTCCTCCTCCTCCACCTCCCCCTAAAATAGAGGCTCTCTTATGCAGGCTTTGACCACAACACAAGGCATCTCATGGAATATGGTATATCACCAATAAATGGGAATCATGTACCTAAAAAGCAACAAAAGCAAGTTATCCACAAGTAATTCAACTACAATGAAACCACTATGCATCAACAAGCACAAAGCAAATGAAATCAAGTAAGAGAAATGTATTAATGCAAATGCAAAAATAAAGGGAAAAATCAAGATATTTTTTAATTATTGTTATTATTATTTATATTTTATTATTATTATTTAATGTAAAACGCTCTACAAACTTAGACTAACTATGAAAAAGGGTTGAAAACTATGAAAAACGAAAGAAAACCTAATAGGCTCATAAGGGCAAGCCTTCGTCAATCTAAACCAATTGACACTTAGTAAACCAAAGGAGTCAAAATTAACTCCCCAGCAACGGCGCTATTGATTTGACCATGTCTTTGTGTCTTGGCGTCAAATGCAAAATATTTTAAACCAAGAATTGTAGTACAATGCAACACTTGAGTCATCTCATTCGAAGAGTCTTTTATTTTAACTTCCCTAGGTAGAACTAAGTGCTAAACAAATTTGTTAGAAAAAAGGTTTTTGGAAATTGGTTTTCTCTAAATTAAAAATTCATGAAAATAAAGCTATTTCTATTTTTTTTTTGGCATTTTTGGAAAATAGTGAAGAAATATTCAAATTAAAAATATAAATAATGGATGTTCTTGGTAATGAAGAGAGTGATTATCCTTGCTCAAAAAGATTGTGGAAGTTTAAATTCATTAAGTAAAAAAAAACCTTAAGATAACACTTGAGTCTAATATTCTCAATTAATAGTAGTTCGTACAAACATAACTAACTACGACCTCTTGAGATATTATTTAAAATCACTTAATGTGAAATTGAAATGGATAAATGTAACTTACTTCCTCTTAATATGAATACGATAACACAACTGTAATATACTGAAATTCAGTAAAAAAAATATTTCTTTTGCCATATCACATATCTATTCAATTTATTATAATACTTTATTTATTTTCCCTAAGTCAAAAGTTGTGGCTATAATATATATTATAGGAGACAAGTGTTCACAATTTCCTTGAAACATGGAGGAAAAGAAGGAAAGGAAGGTAGGTAAAAAGAAAAAAAAAATTGAATCAGCTTTGACACGATGCATATGTATCAATATAATACAATCACTCCTTCACTTCTAGCCATTTCATTTTCGGAAAGTAAGGAAATAAAAACAGAAAAAAAAAAGGAGAAAAGAGAAAGAGAAAAAGACGGTTGAGAGCAAGGCCAAAGAACAAGACAAGGTAAGCATATATTTTATAACTAAGAGTTGCAAAATCACTTTGATTCTTTCTATGGTATATTTCGGTCAAGTTGGGGCAAAGAGAAGGAATGCGTTTTTGCCAATTTTGATGTTTTCAATGAATTTAGAAAGAAAAATTGTGTAGAAACACAAGTGGTCATAATTTTTGGATGTTCCTATATCAATTTGGAAATTTAGGAAGTGTGTATGAACATGTTGTGTAATCTGCCCAGTGTAACAGTAGATGTGTTGTGTGATAATTCAAGGGGTATATCTTGTCCAAAAATTCTGAAACTTTCCAGTATAAAATTAGAGACATAGACCTTTAATTTGATAGGTCATAATAGTTAATTGGATGTGTATGCTGGGAGTTCTATATTTTTGAAGTTTGGTCACGTAAAACTGGAAGTTCTGGAACAGTATTCAATAACTGAAAATTATGGATTTTTGTGCGTCCAATTGGCTAAGTGAAGTATTTTTCCCTGAAACTAGACTCAATAAGGGTCCCATAGGCTTTGGAACCATTTCAATTGGACATTTTATCCAAGAGATATGAATTTTTAAAGTTAGTGGACCAAATCTGCCAACATTTGTGCTTATGCGAAAAATTTCAAAATGTAATGGCATATTGTAATTTCTTTATACACCAAGGGTAGAAATTAGTCCCTTGTGATAATTTGACAATTTTTAACTCATTGGTTGACTTGTTAAAATGACCATAATAACCCTAATGATAACCAACATAAGAGAATAATTTACAAAAGTATTGGGCTAAGTAATAACCGTCCATTCATGAATTCCCACATATAGGATTCGATATCTGCCCGAGACAACTAAGGAACTGGTAACACACCTTGGAACATTGGAAAAGTTAAGGTAGTAACTTCACTCTCATATTTTATGTATCTTGTTTAATGCATATTATTGCCATGTTACATACTTGAACTGTGAACATGAATTGGGCAGAATTGCCCTTTAAGCATTCAGATGAGAAGGGCTTTGGCCCAATAGAATACTTAGCGCTATAGAAAGGGACATAAGTCCTTGAATAGAATTGGTTGATGCATAAACATATCTCTGAATGTTGAATAAATATTGAATTGTTTCGTATGTGATGGTTGATATGACATGTTTCTTTATATGCATTTTATATTAGTGTATTTGTTACTACTGGGATTCTTTTGAATCTCACTCTTTTCCAAAAACTAACCTGCAGCACGGGCAAGTAGTTCTCACGGGAAGAAGGTAGCCACAAACGGGTAGAAATGAAGACTTACAGTTTATTTTCTGTTGGTTATCTAACTTTTGGATCTGTATATAATGTTAAATGGTATTTTGTAAAACTATTACTTATAGTGATAGAAGTACACCCACTGTAGACTTGAAAGGTTGTATGTAACCAATGTATATTAACTAGAACAGGGTGACTGTACCAGGTGGACCCTTTAGTGGTGAACTTAATCTAAATATCTGCTGAGAACTTCAGTAAGTACTCTGATATTGACAAATGGGAACAGATCTGATTGAATTAAATGGATTTAAAAAAAATGAGACACAGCTCAAATGTTTTGAAAAACTTTTTGAAAACCCACTTAACTATAGGATCGTATCCTGTAGTGAAGTCGGGATCCCAAATGGATTACAAGCTATTTCTAGTCTCCAGTCTAGCATCAGGTCACATTTTGAACTGTTTTGTACGGTACGTAAGTAAGGTGTTACAACAACACCCAATTAATTCAAATCAAGAATATTATCTAGCAATAACACGTAGATAGCGCAATATACTTGAATCAATAAGAAAAATATATGTATAGATGTCCAACCAGCAACAAAAATCCAATACAACGACATAAATTCAATCCACAGATTATCCAAACAGTAATCAAGTCTCAATCAAAATATATAAATGAGAAACAAAATTAAATTAAATAACTCCTCTATGTAATTCATTGAGTTCAAGTATGCATCTCTATCACCAAGCAACAAAACAACTAGCCACTCATTTGATTTAAAAATAATCACAGCTCAGAATCTTGCCAGAAATTAAAGCCCCGCCGGAAACTGGAAATTCTCACCTGCAAAATCAAAGACTCATTGGCATAACACAAATAACTCTGAAACTCACAGAAAATCCAACGAGGGATGATGGTGTGGTATTTGAATGAGGAAGGGACGGTGGTAGGAATATAATAGAACTCACCACAAAATGCAGAACACTTCGCCAGAAACTGGGAAGTTGTCACTGAAATCCTCAAACTCTTCACCTAAAGTTGCAGAAACTTTTCGAAACTCACAACCAATGTCGGCGGTGATGCTTGGCAGAGAATGGATAAGAGACGGAGGTGCTGGCTGGCGGTGGTGAAGGAAAAGACGATAGTGGTGATGACGAACAGTCGAGGAAGATGAAGATGGTATGGTTGTGTTTCCTTTCTCTCTCTGAAAGTTTAAACTCAGTATCGACGGTGGGAAGAAGGGATGGTGGTGATGGAGATGAAGCTTCCTAGTCCAAGCTTTAGATTTCAACTCTTTGCTCGCCCGAAGATCGATGCTCGCGACGCTCACTCTGTTCGTGTCTTCCATCTCCCTCGCCGCAACTCTGTTTGAGGAAAAATAGAGGTCGTCGACGGTGACTATGGCAAGAATGGAGGAAGGAAGAAGAAGGTTGGTCCCCTGTATATATTCTCGGGTCGTCTCTATGCTCTGCTTCTGTGGTCTCCGGCGACGGACGTAGGAGAAGGCCAAAGGTGATAAACTAGTGGTGAGGATGAGAGATATATATATTCAAGCTCATCCCACTCTCTCCATATCCGCTCCCTTCTCCAACTTTCCACTAACAACAACCTCTCCTAACTGTCGTTTTAGGTGCTGCCCAATTAGGTCCTCCTTCACTTATTACCAGCCGAAAGGAAGATATCAAATGTTCCATGGTCAAAATGCAAGTTTTGAATGTAACATCCCAAAAACTTAATGTAAGGATTAATTTATGAAAACTAGATAGTAAGCTCAATTTTGGAACCTACAAAATTTAAGGAAACTTAAATTTGACAAAGTAAAAAATTAGGACCGAGTGTGTGTAATTAATAGGATAAAAATATACCTATATGTAGATAAAGACACACACCCACACTTGGCATTCCATGAGAGCTTACGTATAGCCTCCACCCTTGCATTATGATTCTTTTCCATACATATGCTCACACACACAACCTCCTTTAGACAAACCAATGAATTACTCACACACACACTTGCCCATTGACTTAAAGCTCTCATTCACATCTCCATGAACATCACGTTGGGACAGCACACACACACATTCAGCCCCACCATAATTCAAACACTCTCTTATATCTTCATTCTTGCAACACATCAGCTGAAAAAAAAATGAAACAGAAACATAGAACAGAAAACAGAAAAAACACAGCAGAGAAAAGAGAGACGTGAGTGAGAGAGTTGATCGGAGGAAGGAAGAAGAAGCTTCAAAACTCACATGCAGCACCATAAGCTAACATAGGCGAGTTTCATACATCCTTATCTTCTTTTTCCATTGGATTAGAAGCTATTTTCAATAGTTTTCTGGGTTTTTTTACTGCTGGAAGTAAGAAATTCGCTAGAAAGTTGCTGTCACCGAAACCAGTGATTTTATGACGATTTTGGGTGATATTTCTGGTGTTTTTGTTTATGTAAAAACGTCCTAAAACCCAAGGAACATGTTTAGGAGTATGTAGAGTCAAAATCTTTGAGATTTGAGTCCAAAAGCATAGCTACATATCAATTTTATCAACTCTGTTTTGGTAGCCGGAAAACAGAGTTTCTACTGGAAACTTTCAGAAGCTCAAACGGAGGCTACAGATGAAGTTTTCATCTGATTCCTTTTGATATGGAAATTTTAGGATGTTTATTATGAAATAGAATCAAGAAGAGCTCAATTTGGTGTCAAAACGAATAAGTTATTAATTTCTAAAGTTATACTGTCAAAAATGATGTTTATCAGCGTCAGTCATTTTCGTGTGGCTTTATGACCAACCAAATCACATCCATTATTTATGAAACTTTACAGGGAGGTATTAGACATAAAAAAATTTAAAATGAGTGATAGAATGCATCATTTAGATATCTTTAGAGGAAGTTATGATTTTTGAAAGATGAGTTTAGAAACAGGTGCAATCCTGGAAGTCTAGATTTTGGCTGTCGGTTTCATCATATTTTTAAGCAATGTAATGTTTCCCAATGGCCATGAAAATTTTCAGAATTGAAGTACATAGTCTTAGATTTAATTGGATATATATTTTGTATTAATTAGATTAGTATACTAAGAGATATGAATTTTTGAATTCAGTTGCTCTCAAACTGTGTATCTGGAAAACAGATTGTTTGTGTCGAACTTTTGGAAAATCAAAACTTGACAAAAAATTATGAAACTTTCCAGATTTAAATTAGACATTCATAGGTTTAATTTTAATGGTAGAACATAATTTTTGGACAAGTATATTAGGAGATATATATTTTCAAAGTCATGCTATGTTTCTGGAGACTAATCTGGAATAAGGGTATTTCAGGAAATTCTGGGAGTAATATGGTAAAACTAGGTAGATTTTGATATTTTTATATGAAAATATATTTCAATAGATTCATTTAGGATTTGGACCCAGTCAATTTATATTTTTCTAGAATTAGTTATGATTTTTCAAAGTTAACTGAAAAATCTGCCAATTTGCTGAAGAATAGTAAAATTGCACTATGCAAAATTATATAGTGTATAAGCCACTGAAAATGAGATAATCAGTAGAATATGATTAAAGATAGTAGTAATACAAGTAATAACCAATTACTTGTTAATTTTAATTTATAGGAACTGGTAAAAGCCCGAGCCGAAGAAAAAGTTTTGGATAAACAGTTGGACTGAAAAAGGACCCAGGTAGTAACTCTTTCTCTCATATACTATGTGATTATTTATATATTGTGTGTGTCATTTTCTGTAACATGACAGTGCCTTTGGCACAACACGCGAATAAGTCAGGGTCTAAACATGTCGTTTGACCATGGACACGAGTTAAGTCAGGGATCCAAACATGTCGTTTGGCCTTGGACAGTATGCATACAACACGAGTTAGCATTTTACATATCATGGTACATTGCATATTTATTTATCGCATTTTATATGACTGATTGTACATTACTACTGAGATTCATTCGAATCTCACCCTTTTTCAATATATAAAAATATTCCAGCAGAGGGCAGCGGCTCTAAGGGCAAAACCGTAATTACTGGCGATTAAAGGTACGGTCCTAGCCAGGAGTTACATCTGATTATCTTTAGTTGTGGAATTTATTTCTTTTGTACTCCGTATATATTTTTCAACCTATATGAGGATTTTCTGTAATATCAGTAAGTACTTATTATCAGTATAGTTTCACTATTTTTGTATGCCATCTGAACTACGCATTTATTATATAGCGAATATCAGAATATTAAGGGGTTTGACATTGAACAGGAACTATTTTGAAAAGTTTAAAAGTTCTGAGGAAGAACTAAAGTGCAAATATTTGAACATTCTGCAAGGTACTACCACAATTTCTTAAACCTGGATCATTTTCTGTAATTTACCTCCGTTCCTTTTCTTCATTCACTTGAAATTTCTAGAAATTCTAGGGACCTTTTCTGTAATTTTCCGAGTCCTCAAAACATTAATTTTAAACCTCTAATTTCCTTCCAAAATACCTACAATGTAAGATTAAGGACAATGTAGCATTAAAAGTTTAAGAGATCATTTGTATAAATATTTAACAATTTATGATCATTTTGCCTCTAATTACAATTAATTCAATATAAATGTCTCTAATTAAAATAAGCGCTTAATCATGCAATAATGTCTCAGAAAATGCACTAAAAACCCCAATTTAATTATGAAAAATTATATAAAATTATGGTTCAATCATCCTCCTCCTCCATATTCTATACTTCCTCAACTGGAAGCAATTTTGCGGCATGTACAATAGACTGACCATGTCGTGAGGAGGCCTTTTAGATACTTTTCCTATATGAACTCGAAGGCTAATCTCATACTTGACGAGTATGAGATTGGCCATGATCCTAGTCAATCCTCTGATTATAAGTAGCCTCGTGATCTCATCAGTTCATCAGGCTACTCAGTGTTGTTCTTCCTTTTTTTTATCATTTTGTCTTTTTAAATATTTTGTAAAGAATAATATATCCAATGTTTCTTAGAAAAATACCGTTATGAAATAAAATAAATAACGGTTCTTATACTGATAATCTTAACAAGGCCCAGCATTATTTAAAAATTATAACTAGGTTATTTCATTTTCATTATTCCTGCGATTTATAATAATTACCGTTATACAGGGTATCGTGTAATTTAATTTTATTGTATTTTAATCATAGCTTCAAAAAAAATCTAACTTTGAAGTTTGGTTTGTTACCAATTGTAAATCTTATATGATAATCTGGTCTTTAATATAAAATATATTTATCTAATTTAATTATATTAAGAAAATTAGTTGAGTTAGTTAACATGACATATATTTTCTAATTAAACACCCGAGTCACTTTCTTTAATTATCTCATTCTATCTTCTCATTAATTATTGTTGAGTAGGGGTGGAAATATGTCAAGCCCCTAATAGAGACATACGATCTAACCTATATAAAACCTAGCTTAGTCTATTTAGTAAATAGAATAAGTCAGGCTCAAGCTTAGGCCTATTGTCAGGCCTCTTTGTTAGGCCTATTTTCATAACACCTGGCCTAGAAGTCTACAAGCTTGGCCTATTTAACTTTTTTTTTATTTATACTATTATATAAGTGTGTGTAATAATATCATCTAAATAATTTTATAAATTATTTATAAATTTACCAACTTAACCTTAATCCTAAGTTTACATTCCATCGTCATTACATCCAACCCTTACTTTCGCATCAATCAATCACCCCTACCTCTCTTTTCTCTTTGATCACTCGAGATGATAACGCTAACTTACTCTCTCTTTCCCGATTTGCATCATCCACTAAAACATAATAATAATTACTATGAGTTTATTTTAGTGCCAAATGAAATATTATAATATTATGCAAAGGAGTTTGTCCCAATTTATTTAGGAAAAATAAAAGAGGTAAAATCCAGTTTTACATGCTGCTCGTATGTTATGCTAAGTCGATTTAATTTGAAAAAATATATTTCATTTGTCAACAGAAGATTTTTCTTTCTTAGTCCTATTTCCTTAGATAACTATTGTCAATAAACATTCTTTTCTTTTCCTTATTATTTATTAAGTCCTTATATTACACGAGAATATATGTTGGGTTTTTAAAATATAAATGTAAGATTATAAATAAGCGTAAATGTTATACATGAATTTAGAGACATAAACTTTAAAAGTTATTTTGAGTAGGCCCTTATCCAAACTTCAGTGCCTGTTTGTTTTAATATTTTAAAAGTGTTTGATAGCCACGAATCACAAATAGGTGACCGGATGATAATATAAAAAAAAATGAAAATCAATTATCAATTATTTAATTAATTTATTAACCTTTGAAAGGCATTTCCTAAAAAACCAAAAATTTAAAAAAGGAAAAATTTTAAATAAATATCATTTGAATATAAAAAAACCTTAAAAAGTCTGTTAACATATGGAAAGGACAAATAGGTCTCAAGGGATTAATCTAAAATTTTGAAATGTTTCCCTTTTACCAAAATGCTCCTCAATTTTTTTAAAAAAAAGAAAGAAAAAACCTTCACCGGCGGTGGGAGCTCTGGCGTTCGATTGATAGAGCTTCGATGACAACTTGAGTAATAGGATTGACTACTTAAACTCCCTAAACTCTATCAAGCGTCGTTTGAAAAGTTGAATAAAGGCAATGACAACTTGAGTGTACCCATTAATAACCTTTGGAGTACAATTTGTCAATCGCTATACTGAAGTTGTTATTACTTTTATTCAACTTGTTAACGACCCCGGATAAGGTTTATGGAGCTCAAGCAGTCAATCATATTACTCAAATTGTTATCGGGGCTCTAGCTGCTAGCGCTGAACCTTCGACAGCTAGTTGTTGGAGGCCTGTGACAAGGTGGTGCTGGCTCGGCGGCTCTGGCGAGAGTTCTTTACTTTTTTAAAACAAATTGATGGGCTTTTTGGGAAAAACACAATATTTTAAGATTTCAGAATAGTCCCTTCAAACTTATTTGTCACTTTCATGTGTTAAAAAACTTTTTGGAGTTTTTCAAACTCAAAAGTTTTTTTATATATATAATTTCAGATGGTGTTTATTTAAAATTTTTCCGCACGTGTGTTTTTTCCTCACTTTTTTGGACCTTGGTCTTCCAGTCTTATGTGGCAGGGTGATATTGAGAAATTCAATTTTTGCCTCTTTAAAAAAAATAAATTAAATTTTGGCAAGTGGGTTTGTTCCCAAGAGATGAGGAACTAAATTTTGGGCTTTAAGTGACCCAGACTAGCGCCACTAATCTCTAGAGGATCTAATCCATATGAATAGAGATTGCATGTATAATTGTGTATGTTTGAACTTGATTGTTTTACCCCCTATATATTAATTTTTGAAAACCTCTTCCCCCCCCCCCCCAATCAAAGTTGTCTTTTTACTAAATTTTAGTTGAATTTCAGATGTTCAAATTTAAGGAACCCATGACTGTGCAACTATATATTACTATACATATATCTTCTATTTCTGCCTCTTATCAGTGTTACATATAAAGTTAAGAACTTAAGATAGACCATCCCAAACACATAGGTCTTCTAAACTATATGCATAGAGATTAATAAATACAAATAAGATGCCAATTTTCTTTTATAAAATAAATTTTAACCATTAAAATTTGATCTACGACGGAAGATAACACAACAAACCAATCACATATGGCTTCCTGCCTCACACGCACACCAGCTTATCTCTCTCTCTCTCATCAAATTAAACACCCACAAGGTCATTTATGTAGCAGAAAAACACAAAAACAAACCATTGATTTGAAATTTGCACTAAAGTGTATAGTGTTCGCTTACGGATACTTTGCTCTTTGAGCCCTTGTGCGAGAACAATGCTTGACGGCTCTATCAATTGGAATGACTTTCATGATCTTCTTATAAACCTTGAAGATGAGGCCTGGAAGCATCATGTAAAGTGGGAATTCGATCAACCCAAATATAGTGACCGAAAGAATGCTGCACTATACACCAAAGTTGAAGTCCAATGCTTCCATTGAAGCTTAATAGTGAGCAAAATGGTAGCACTAAAAGCAAGCATTGTGGTGGTCAGCGAGCAAAACAGAAAAGCAAACCCTATATTCAGTTTATGTGGTAGAGACTTGTGGAAATCCCACAGCTCAAATGGTGACGTCAGGATCGAAAGAAACATCACCACCGAAGCCAAGGAGAAGGCAAGTGCCACGATGTCCATGACGGTGAAGAATATGAACACCGGTGATCTGAGGTACACTGGGGTGCCGCCCTCGCTTCCTCCTGGGATGGTGTAGGCTGCCGCAAAGACAACCGTGGACACAAGCACCGATACGGTGGAGCAAGACTCGGCGGTTTGCTTGATCCATGATTGTGCGTCTGCAAGCATGTTATCGTGCTCTATGTCCATAACATCTCCGGCGGTAAGTCTCATATGGTCACAGTGCATGTGTAAATGACAGGGAACAACTTCTTCCACTCGCTGCACATCCATCGCACCCAACAAAATATTATTGTAGATCTTTAATAATCAACTATGGATGAAAGATGTTGGCACCCAAAAAAAAACTATGGATGAAAGAAAAGATTAGAATATATTAAGTTCGATTTTAGCTAGTTAGAAGATTAATATCAAAGGTATTTATGGCCTTTTAGTATGTCCTACCAAATTTGTTTGAGCTTTTTATTAACACCTAATTTACTAAAACTAAAATTTAATATGCTAAACAGGAGGGGAAATGAAAATTATGGACAAAAAGGGAAAAAAATAAAGATTGAAGAAAGCAAATGAAAAATGAAGATTGTGTAACTTGAGACCTTTGAAACCTGTTAAAGTATACTACCTGGCTACTAATTCTACAACACTTTTATCCAATTCGTGAAGATTAAGAAAGTTAAATAAATTATTTAATTATAACATATGTGATATAACTTATCTAAAATATTTCTATATATCGTTGGATCAAGCATCAATTTATAAGTCGGAGAAAGTATTTTTATGAAAAATGAAAAAAAAAATAAGAGATAAAATAAAAAATGTATTATATTTAGGACCAAGGTAATAAATCCTGTCTCAAGAAGTTGGAAGATAAATTAATAAGTTTTTTCAAATTAACTTAAGCTCTTTTAATAGAAAGACAATCCTAACGTGTGCCTATTTCACTAAAATCTAATAGCGCGCGGATATATATATTTGTATGATGAGTGAAGATGATAAGAGTAAGAGCTAGTTATATATATATATAGTTGCTTACTTTATACCACTTTAACTCTGCTTGAAGCTGGAAAGCCGATCCTGCAAGGTGAGCTGCTCTGTAATAATCCATTCTGGCAACTTGATGCAACACGGTACGATTTTCTCTAGAAATTCTAGTAACCAAAGTGCAAAAAGCTGGATTTTTCTTGAGAAGCTTGAAGATTTCAAGCTGACGATGCTTGACGGCTATGTGCAATATGTTTTGCTCATCTTCACTTACGTGATTCACAGATTCTGGATGCTCTTCAAGGAACAGTTCGACGATTTCTATGATCCCATTGCTCGCAGCTACCAGCAATGGGGTGTGATTATCATAATGGTGTCTCTTTTCTTGTTTGTTAGGATCATCGTCGTCATCGTCAAGAAGATCATCTTTTTCTTGTCTCTTTTCTTCCTTGCGTTCCACTTGTTTTTTCCTTTTTGCGACATTGTAAACGACAGATGGCAAAACGACGAGTGTTTTCTTAATATGATTGTGAGAGATTTGCCACGAGTAATCATTCTGAACCAGAAACTTGGCCACACACTCTGCTAACTGATGATGCTTCTTTCTTTTCCAGAGAGAATCAATCCCCACGAACACTGCACAGTATTGTTCATACTGGTCAAATACACATACACATATATGCATGCACAGTTGTTTCATATATTAGCATTGCGATCAAGTGTGTGTGTTGATTTATATATGAATGTTATTACCTTTAGCTAGATATTTCCAAACAGCGTGGTTGATCCTTGAAAGACCTGCTATCGATCAGTTAAATATTCTCAGACAACAAACAAACTAAGGTGGCCGAATTAATTGTACTCTGATCAGTTCTTAATATGATACCCAGCTGTCTTTTTTTCTTAATAGATTAAGGAATATGGATAAATTATTTAATCATAACATATATTGTATAGCACTAATTTATATATCAATTTATAACTTAGGAAAGGAAAATTAGTTTGGTGAAAAATGATAAATATAAATGATTTATTTTTAACTTTCTTAATCCCCTAAAAAATAGGCTTTATTAACCAAATAAATACCTGAAGTTGGTGGTTTGGCATAATCTTGTTGTCCAGTTTCTAAGTCGGAGGGAGGCCGAAACAACTCAAAGCTATCGTAACCTTCAATCTCGTATCTTTCATCCGGAAGCCCTATATATATATATATATATATATATATATATATATATATATATATATATATATATATATATATATCAATCCAAATTAATTACGATCCACATTCATTTGAATTCAGAGAGAGAGAGAGAGAGAGAGAGAGAGAGGAGGCTACAATTATAGATGAGATTGACGAAGGATCCCATAGGGTAGTGGCTGCGAAAAGCAGAAGGCATTCTGGCAAGAAGCTGAAGACAAGTGAGCCTACTTTTGTTTCTCTCCAACAGCATACTCCTCACATCCATTCTCTTCATTATCCAAAGAGTTACACCTAACCACCCACGCATTTCAACAAATATGTCATTAAAACATAAGTACCTATTTTTGTATACTCTATTTAATATACTTTTATACACTACTGCCTCTTATCCTTAATATAAATCCCATTTATAATGAAAATTGTAATACGAGCTAGATTTTAAATTAAAAATTGGAGGTGGTATAAGATTAGAACAATGATGAGCATCATGGTGCTCATCACTATGGTGAAATCTACAAGATTTATATACAGTTTTAATAGCTTAGATTTAAAATTTTCAATTAATAATTTTTTAAAAAAAATTATTTTTTAAAAAAATTGATGGTTAATTATAATATTATTTTTATTTTAGATTCTATACACATTAAAAAATAAAACTAAAAAGAATCAATTTGAACCTTCTAAAATTATATTCAAATTGTACGTAGTGATGATGTGCTCTTAGTAATCATCGGTCCCCTTAGCACTAAAACTTGTTCCACTTCATTATATACATCTTCACTCTAAGAATATTTGGATAGCTATCACTTTTTTGCGTAGGAATTAGCATATCAATAGGATCTTGCTGTAGGAAAAGTAATAAGGCTCTCTCATAAGTGCGCTAAGGAATCCCTTAATTTAAAAGCCTATACATTAACAATTTAACCCCCATTTTACATGTCTTGAAAAAAGTATAATGATTCTGTTTGTGTTTGACACTTCAGCATGAGAATCACCATGATCAAGATCAATGTCGCTTTTTGAAAATCAAGTAACGAACTTGATTCTAAAATTTGTATGCCAACTAATCTTGTTTTTGAAAAACAAAATGACTAAAGGAGACCTTAAACTAAATTGTTAAATTGGCTTTATATATATGCGTCTCCTAAGTCCTAATATGTCCTAGCATTTGGGTAGTTCATCATTCTGTTTTAAGACTCTGACGAATCAAACACTTGGCTCTATACACATTTGAAAAAAAAAAAAAGAAAAGAAATAAATGAAGCAACCAAGACAATAGAGTCAACATTTATTTTGGCGGGAAAAAAAAGGCACTCTCATGATAACATTATGATTATGCAAAACCGAATAAATTAAAGTCTCAACACTCTCAATTACTTTATTCTAGAGGCACAATACTTTTACTTTAACCATAAAATTAAATTTTATAAAATTATACAAACTAAAAATATAAATAATAAATAAAACTGAAACTGTAAAAGAAAAATATAATATACTATGTATATCTCTCCATGTAGAAATGGAGAAATTGATGTTTTCTAGTTTAAAATCTTTAACAAAAAATCACAAGTTTTTAAGTTTCGTCGCTAGAAAATTCATAGATAAAGTGATATGTCAGATGAATCAAATTAAAATTACTAATAACCAAACACTTCACAACACAAAAAACAAATTAAATCAAGATATAGATCAGTATCTAGTAGAAACCCAAATTAAAACAAGTGCAAGCTAAGAGAGAGAGAGATGTTAGTTACCAAATGATTGTCCATTCATGCTAGCATGAAGAATGGTCTGTGTATTACTACGAAGGTGAATTTTCATATCACTCTGAGGCTGAGCTGCTGCATATTTGGCCATATGGATCACCATCTTCAAGTTCCCAAACTTAGCTGCCCTAAACAATGGTGTCTCACCTTTTGAGTTTTCTCTCTCCACCAATAGCCTTCCCTTATCCTCCTCCTCCTCCTCCTCCTCCTCCGGTGGTGGCGTTGCCATCTTCTTTTCAAACTCAAACACGACATCTGCCATCTCCACCACCCTGCAAACCAGGGCGATTTCGTGAAGGAGAGTGTTACCTTCACAGGTCCTCTTGGTCAAAGCAAGCCAAAGTTCTTGTTCTGAAAGCATCTCCAGCAAATCCCGAAGGAGCTTCGGGCTATCAGAGCGAGTTGCGACGTTAATGGCGGTGTTCTTGAACAAGTCGAAATCCTCAAGAAGATCATTCTTGTCTTCTTCAAAGATTTCCTTAAAGGCTCTCCAATCTTCACGCCTGAAAGCTCTCTGAGCTCTTTTTACTCTCTCGCTGAACAGAGATGTCTCTCCCTCTATCTTAATTTCATCATTACTCTTCCTTCCCATATTTTCCTCTTACGAACACACTACTACTTGTGCTCAATGAGTGTGTAAACTTCTTTATATCTATATATATATGTGTGTGTGAGGGAGCTAGCTAGGGTATCACAAGCTTTCTTATTAGGCAAGATCTATGTCATTTTATGTCAAATAAAAGGAAAATAGAATATTGCTTATTGCTTATTTACATGGTGATGAATAATCAATAGCTTTGTAAAATTTATAACCACTACGTACAATTCAAAACTGAGCTACTCAATAAAATATAAATAACAGTGGCATCTACCGTGTCGATCATTTTCAATTTCTTAATTCCGGCCGTATGAAGTAATTAATATTGTATTTTTTATTTATATATTATCGTGTAATTTAATTTTTATTTTAAATATAATAATGTCATAGTGTAGTTTTAAGTTTTTCTTTTGAGGAAAAAAAAGTAATCTAACTTTTAACTATATATGGTACAATTCAAATTTGAATTTTCTATGATAATTATGGAATATTTATTAGTCGTATAATAAAAGTGTGTCCGTCCACTAATGTTCTTTTTTTTTTTTTTTGGTCTTTTTAACGATAGCTGTAATATTCCAGCTAAAAGCGTATGCTGCGATATATTCTTTGTTGCTTGCAAAACAACAAAAGTAAAAGGGGAAAATTATATTGAAAAGAAAACGCCTTATGTTTTTTACTTTAGGACCACGTAATACACATGCATCAGTTGTTGTTAGAATTCAAGTCTGAACGTAATGAATGCTTGAACGTTAGAATCGCCATTAGCTTCAAAAGGATTCCATGAGAAGAGAGCTGCCAGAAAAGGAATTGATGATAAAGGTTCTTTTTTTTTTTTTAATGGCCAGAACCTGAACGTGCATTGACAGATATGAATGTTGATGGGCTAGCTAGCTAATACCCAAAGTACAATATTTATTCCCCAAATTAAGTTAATCAAATAAGAAATCAATTAATTAATTTAATGGCCAAGAGGTGATAATTTTTTAGATGGTTATTGAATTTTTGAAAACCAAATCATGCAAGTAAATTTATAAATACTCTAATTATGATATGTTAAGAGAATGGAGGATATTAGCTCTATAGATTACGTAAATATCTTAATTACTTATGCATCTCAACATTTGATATAACCAACCATAGAAATATGATATTTAGATTACTATTATTGGAAATGAATAGAAAAATAACAAGAGGTCATGGCTAGAGAAATGAATAGAGGTAGGAGAATGAAACAATCACAAGATATTTAATCTTATTCATTAGAAGTTCAAAGAAACAGTCAACAAGTACTATATTTCAAAAGTCGCACATATGTTAGAGAAATACAACACACCACACCAAACCACAAGGCTTCGACGTACAAACATTACAACCTCCTTTATTTAGCAGAAAACCACAAATTAACAGATCAAAATTAAAAATTTTCACTAAGTAGTGTTCTTCGCTTATTGATATATACTTACTACACTATCTTAGTTAGCCCTTGTGCTTGATCGACCAACTGAAATATTCATCTTCTTAAAAATCTTGGAGAAGAGCCTTGGAATCTGCCTATAAAGTGGGAATTCAATCAAGGCAAATATGGTGACAGGAAAGAACGCAGCACTATACACCAAAGTCGAAGTCCATTGCTTCCATTGTAACCAAGGTATAGTCACGGGCTTTCTGCCTCAAGTCTACCTAGCTCAAGACGCCCCCAGATATTTTCCGGTGTAACTTATACTTACGGGTCTTACTGCCTATGGACAATCTGTCCCGCACATATACAGATGATATGGTACACATACATGGCATCACATATGATATAAGAGATAAGGTACTACCTGACAGTCTTTCCAAATTTGGTTCATGTTCTCAGTCTCTTGGGTGTCCCGGGAAAATGTCAAATCCTATAATTTATTATTCACAGACGGGCGAATTATTACTTCCTCCAAATATTTAGTATTTCATGACACTTTGGTAGGTTATCATTATAGTTAATACATTAGGACCATTGGGTATTTAATGGACTCATACCAGCTCTAAGTATTTAACTTGACCCATAAAGTCCCAATTATTACAAAAATACCCTTATTATTTTTGCATTATTACCCAAATCTGTCAGAATTTTCAATAATCTTTGCAAATTCATATCTTGACCTAGGAACATCCAATTAAGGTGGTTCCAAATTTTACGTGTCAATCAATAAATCTATTTTAAGAAAAAAATACGTTCAACTAACACTTATCCATGAATCATTCCTAGTTTTAACATTTTTCATACTGCCAGAAAATCTTTCCTGTTTTAATAGCTTAAGTTCTAAAATTCATAACTAAATCTGTAGAACTCCAAAAGGAATGGTTCAAAATCCTATATGATCCTCTTTAAGTATATTTTCAGGAAAAAATATTACCATATAGAAATTATAGCCACAAAATTTCCAGAATTTCGTCAAACCCCATCTATGCCAGAAAACATTCCAGATTCATCATCTAAATCTAAAAATTCATATCTCACTATTTACAAATCCAAATGATACATACTATATATCAATTTAAATCTTATCATGTCTATTTTAATTATGGAAAGTTTCATAATTTTTGGACTAGGTTTTGCTAATAAAATTTATTTTACAACCAAACTGATTCCAGAAAAACTAACCAAACAATATCTCCTCTTAATTTCTAAAATTCTAGACTTATAGCAATCATCCAAAACAACCTCAAATCAACCAGAAAGAGTTAAGAATATATGAAGGGAACTCACCTATACTAGGATATAGAGTTGTATATGGGATTTGTAGCCTCTTCTTTCTTCCTTTACTAACATCAATCACTCTTACGTCTCTCTCTTTCTCTATTATGTGTATCTTGCTCTCTCTTTCACTCACTCTCTCTTTTCTTTCTGTGAGTCATGGATGAATAAAACTAGATAAATGAGGAATGTGTAGATGTGTTGCCGTATATTTGAGAGAGTAGGAGGTGATGATTATTTTATTTAATGTGTGTGTGTGTGTGACACATGGGGTAGGTGTGTGTGTATTTAATTAGATGATTGTGTGTGCGGGACTATCATGAGAAGCATGGAAGAGTGTTGCTTTATTTTAATTAATTGAATGTGTGTGCGTGTGTCTCATGTGAAGCAAGAAAAAGGGTGTGTTTGTTTTAATATTATATATATTCAAGCTCCTCCCACTCTCTCCATATCCAGTCCCTTCTCCAACTTTTCACTAACAACAACCTCTCCTAACTGTCGTGTTAGGTGCTGCCCAATTAGGTCCTCCTTCACTCATTACCAGCCGAAAGGAAGATATCAAATGTTCCATGGTCAAAATGCAAGTTTTTAACACAGGAACTATTTTGAAAAATTTAAAAGTTCAGAGGAAGAAGTAAAGTGCAAATATTTGAAAATTCTGCAAGGTACTACCACAATTTCTGAAACCTTGGGTCATTTTCTGTAATTTACCTCCGTTCCTTTTCTTCATTCACTTGAAATTTTCAGAAATTCTAGGGACCTTTTCTGTAATTTTCCCAATCCTCAAAACATTAATTTTAAACCTCCAAAATCTCTAATTTCCTTCCAAAAACCTACAATGCAAGATTAAGGACAAGGTAGCATTAAAAGTTTAAGAGATCATTTGTATAAATATTTAACAATTTACAATCATTTTGCCTCTGATTACAATTAATTCAATATAAATGTCTAATTAAAATAAGCGCTTAATCATACAATAATGTCTTAGAAAATACATTAAAACCCCAATTTAATTATGAAAAATTATATAAAATTATGGTTCAATCATCCTCCTCCTGCATATTATGTACTTCCTCAACTGGAAGCAATTTTGCGGCATGTACAATAAACTGACCATGTCGTGAGGAGGTGTCAAACCCCTTAATATTCTGATATTCGCTATATAATAAATGCGTAGTTCAGATGGTATACAGAAATAGTGAAACTATACTGATATTAAGTACTTACTGATAATACAGAAAATCCTCATATAGGTTGAAAAATACATACAGAGTACAAAAGAAATAAATTCGACAACTAAAGATAATCAGATGTAACTCCTGGTTAGGACCGGACCTTCAATCGCCAGTAATTACAGTTTTGCCCTTAGAGCCGCTGTCCTTTGCTGGAATATTTTTAGATGTTGAAAAAGGGTGAGATTCTAATGAATCTCAGTAGTAATATACAATCAGTCATATAAAATGTGATAAATAAATATGCAATGCACCATGATATGTAAAATGCTAACTCATGTTGTATGCATACTGTCCAAGGCCAAACGACTGTTTGCAACCCCGGCTAAACTCGTGTCTATGGTCAAACGATATGTTTAGACCCTGGCTTATTCGCGTGTTGTGCCATAGGCACTGTCATGTTACAAAAAATGGAATACACAACATATAAATAATCACATAGTGCATGAAAGAAAGAATTAATACCTGGGTCCTTTTCCAGTCCAACTGTTTATCCAAAAAATTTTCTTCGGCTCGAGCTTTTACCAGTTCCTATATATTAAAATTAACAAGTAATTGGTTATTACTTGTATTACTATTATCTTTAATCATATTCTGCTGATTATCTCAATTTCAGTGGCTTATACACTATATAATTTTGCATAGTGCAATTTTACTATTCTTCAACAAATTGGCAGATTTTTCAGTTAACTTTAAAAAAATCATAACTAATTCTAGAAAAATTGAAATTGACTGGGTCCAAAGTCTACATGAATCTATTGAAATATATTTTCATGGAAAAATATCTAAATCTACCCAGTTTTACCGTATTACTCCCAGAATTTCTCAAAATACCCCTATTCCAGATTAGTCTCCAGAAATATAGCATGACTTTGAAAATCTATATCTCCTAATATACTTGTCTAAAAATTATGTTCTACCCGTAAAATTAAAGCTATGAATGTCTACTTTAAATCTAGAAATTTTTATAATTTTTTGTCAAGGTTTGATTTTCCAAACGTTTGACACAAACAATCTGTTTTCCAGAAACACAGTTTGAGAGCAACTAACTTCAAAAATTCATATCTCTTAGTATACTAATACAATTAACACAAAATATATATCAAATTAAAGCTAAGAATATGTACTTAAATTATGGAAATTTTCATAGCCATTGGGAAAGATTACATAATTCAAAAATACCACGAAATCAACTACTAGAATCTGGATGTTCAGGATTGCACCTGTTTCTAAACTCATCTTTCAAAAATCATAACTTCCTCTACAGATATCCAAATGATACATTCTATCACTCATTTTAAATCTTGTTATGTCTAATATCTCCCTGTAAATTTTCGTAAATAATGGATTTGATTGGTTAGTCATAAAGCCACACGAAACCGACTGACTCTGATAAACGTCAGTTTTGGACAGTCTAACTTCAAAAATTAATAACTTATTCGTTTTGACACCAAATTGAGCTCTTCTTAATTCTATTTCATACTACACATCCTAAAATTTCCATATCAAAAATAACCAGATGAAAACTCCATATGTAGCCTCCGTTTGAGGTTCTGAAAGTTTCTGATAGAAACTCTATTTTCCGGCGACCAAAACAGAGTTGATAAAACTCACATGCAACCATGATTTTGGACTCCAATCTCAAATATTTTGACTCTACATACTCCTAAACATGTTCCTTGTATTTTGGGACGTGTTTACAAAAGAAAAGGAATCAAAAAGCTCATGCAAAACGGACACAAACTTGCTGGTTTTGGTATTTTACTGTGACAAAACGTTTTTTGTGACTTCTCTTGATTCCAGCAGCAAAACAACCCAGAAAACAGCCACAAATCCAATGGAAATCCAAGGTTAAAGTATAAAAAACTTACCTATATCAGATTATAGGCTTCCATGTAGGATTTGAAGCTTCTTCTTCATTCCTCTCTCTCTCTCTCTATTTTCTGCTGTTATGTTTTCTGTTTCGTTTTTTTTCAGCTAATGTGTTGCAAGAATGAAGATATAAGAGAGTGTTTTATTTGTTGGTTAATGAGGTGATGGACGTGTATGTGTGAGAAGAGGGAAATGATAATGGTGTAGGTGTGAATATGTGTGTGGTACATGTGTTTCTTTTGTCAAAGAGGAGGTTGTATGTAGGTGTGTGTTGTCCATGAAACCTCCAAAGTATCCAAATGAATAGGTAGGTGTGTGCTTGTGTTGTGCAAATGAGGAGGCTGTACGTGTGTCTTCATGCATGGTGAGTATATGTGTGTTTGTCTCTTGTGTTGATAAGCTTTTAAATATATATATAGGTATATTTTTATCCTATTAATTACACACACTAGGTCCTAATTTTTCCCTTTGTCAAATTTAAGTTTCCTTAAATTTTGTAGGTTCCAAAATTGAACTTACTATCTAGTTTCCATAAATTAATCCTTACATTAAATTTTGGGATGTTACAGGAGGCTTTTTAGATACTTCTCCTATATGAACTGAAAGGCTAATCTCATACTTGACGAGTATGATATTGGTCATGATCCTAGCCAATCCTCTTATTATGAGTAGCCTGGTGATCTCATCAGTTCATCAGGTTACTCAATGTTGTTCTTCCTTCTATTTTTTTTATCATTTTGTCTTTTTAAATATTTTGTAAAGAAGAATATATCCAATGGTTCTTAGAAAAATACCGTTATGAAATAAAATAAATAACAGTTATTATACTGATAATTCTTAACAAGGCCCAGCATTATTTAAAAATTATAAATGGGTTATTTAATTTTCATTATTCCTGCGATTTATAATAATTACCGTTATTCATGGTATCGTGTAATTTAATTTTATTGTATTTTAATCATAGCTTCAAAAAAAATCTAACTTTGAAGTTTGGTTTGTTACCTGTTGTAAATCTTATATGATAATCTGGTCTTTAATATAAGACATATTTATCTAATTTAATTATATTAAGAAAATTAGTTGAGTTAGTTAACATGAAATATATTTTCTAATTAAACACCCGAGTCACTTTCTTTAATTATCTCATTCTATCTTCTCCTTAATTATTGTTGAGTAGGGGTGGAAATATGTCAGGCCTCTAATAGAGACATACGATCTAACCTATATAAAACCTAGCTTAGTCTATTTAGTAAATAGAATAAGACAGGCTCAAGCTTAGGCCTATTGTCAGGCCTCTTTGTTAGGCCTATTTTCAAAACACCTGGCCTAGAAGTCTACAAGCTTGGCCTATTTAACTTTTTTTTAATTTATACTATTATATAAGTGTGTGTAATAATATCATCTAAATAATTTTATAAATTATTTATAAATTTATCAACTTAACCTTAATTCTAAGTTTACATTCCATCGTCATTACACACAACTCTTACTTTCACATTAATCATTCACCCCTACCTCTTTTCTCTTTAATCACTCGAGATGACAACGCTAAATCACTCTCTCTTTCTCGATTTGCATCATCCACTAAAACATAATAATAATTACTATGAGTTTATTTTAGTGCCAAATGAAATATTATAATCTTATGAGAAGGAATTTGTCCCAATTTATTTAAGAAAAGTAAAAGAGGTAAAATCCAGTTTTACATGCTGCTCGTATGTTATGCTAAGTCGATTTAATTTGAAAAAATATATTTCATTTGTCAACAGAAGATTAGTCTTTCTTAGTCCTATTTCCTTAGATAAACTGTTTTCAATAAACATTCTTTTCTTTTCCTTATTATTTATTAAGTCCTTATATTACACGAGAATATATGTTGGGTTTTTAAAATATAAATGTAAGATTATAAATAAGCGTAAATGTTATATATAAATTTAGAGACATAAACTTTAAAAATTATTTTGAGTAGGCCCTTATCTAGACTTCAAACCCTGTCAAACCTAAAAAAAACCTGCATACAAGCTTAAGTCTAGGTTCAAGCTTTAGATTTCTATTATAGGCTCACACCTATTTAGGTAAAGCCTAGTCTAACCCAGCCTAACCTAGCATATTTTCACCCCTATTGTTGAGAAAGTATCTATATAGATAAATTTAAAAAATATTAATAAATATGAAAACCACATCTTATTATATTAACTCTCCAGATATATCATTTATTAAGAATGGGAGGGGTAATTTAACAGTAATGCATATATCCGTATGTACTTTAATCACTCATCATTCTTTTTGTTTCTGCAAGAGATTAAAGTAATAATATTCATATATTCTCTGTTTTTTAGACCTCAAATGTCTCTGAATTTTACTGTTGGCCGGCTTTAAAATCTCAACTCTCAAATAACGCATCATTCTGAGGACGCTAGAAGTTGGAGGAATATTTTATAAGAAAATACCTTCTGCTCTTAACTTTATCACCACCACGTGATACATGTATCAATAATTATGCAGGAAAAATATGTGTTATTGTATAATGATTATATATATATAAAAGCTGGCAAAAAAATAATTTAATATATAAAAAGTTGCATGGTTTAAGTTCTTTGCTTAATTACATAAAGTTCTTCACTGCACTTTTTTCTAAGAATCACTTTGAGCTAATTTTCACTGATAAGAAAATTCCCTTGACACAGTGCAATTATAAATGTGGTACGAAGCAACAATAAAGTACTGATTCATGACATCGTCCTACAAGAATTCGATGCCAAAATCCAATCAAGCATTAGCATCATACTTTCACTGATGAATTCAAGCTAATCAAACAAGAAGTTGCATAAATAAAATGAATCGTTAAATAATTTTAAAAAGGGCAAATTGGAAACAAGCTTCAGATAATCAAGGAGAAACAGCTTAATTAGATTTGTTCATATATCCACTATTTGGTTAGGTGAAATTCGCTCCTACTTAAGTGAGTGTTTCCGATGCCACAAAATGGTAGTTTCGAAAGCCATTTTCTGTAAATTGAGATAAAATTTCTCTCATAAACTTATCTCGTAAATCATAAAAGTTATTCTCAAAAATTAATCCAAAATCTGTATAGATGACCTGGAGCTCTCTAGTGTCAGAAAATTTAGTGATTTTTAAAACCAATTATGGCTAATTCTACAGTCTGCATTCCAATTTACCAGTATCAATGAATTAACCTCAAATGACTTCTAAAGTTCTGCGTACTCTATTATGACTGTGTAAGGGACTCATTATTATTATCACATATGTACAATTATTTATTGAATTATAAATTCAATATCCTGTGCGATTTAATTAGTGGTTTATTTTAGAATCATTTTCCAAGTTCATATGGAACACTCAAATCTTATTATATAAGTTCGACCTAACCAAATAAAATTAGACGACATGAAGAAAAGAGTCTTTGGGCCTGTGAAGGATCGAGTGAGGCCTTTGAGCATGTTTGGGCCAAATTCGACTTGTAAATTTTTAAGGGAAAATTACACTGTAGTCTCAAGCAAACGAAAACATGAAGAATTAGTCTTATGAAATCATGAAATTCCTCTCAAGTCCCAAGGGACTAATTTGTAATAAATTACAATTAGAAAATGACCTAAATAGCTCTATAACATAAATTGAGAGAGAGATGGGCAAAATCTGGCAGAAGCAGAAGAAACATGTCGGTAATGGCAGGAAAAGCTAAATGCAACGGTGTGATCATGAGGCAAGGTTGAAGAGTAAGGTGAGATCTTGATGCCAATACATCTCTTATCTTCATTATTTCATTTGGTTTATGTTTTCTGTTCAGCCATATAAACAGATTTTGAGGTGTTCTTGATTAATGTAAGTTTTGGTTGAAAAAAAGGGGAAAACATGTCATCTTTTGTGATTATTAGTCTGTATTATATTTGTAAAATATGAAGAATGGCCTAGGTAAATGCAATGAATATGCTTTAGGTGTAGTTTCAATGTGTTTGGGTATAGTTTACTATGTTGTGTTTTTACTGTTAGTATGCTCTGTTTTTTGGGTTTATTGTGTGTGTTTCTGTAAAAGAAGGGCTAAGGAATGAAGATGAATGTGAAAGGTTTATGATTATATAACCTGATGGCGAAGGAAAAATATGTTGTTAATGGCAGCAGCGAAAGTTGTCATTATAGCTACTAAACTTGTTAATGACAACTATAGATAATAGTTAAATGTTTTATCTTCGTTTTGGTCAGAAAAAGGGAAGAAACTATCATCTTTTATGGGTATTTTCTCTATTGTACTTGTAAACTATGAAGGCAGACCTAGGTATATGCAATGGATATCCTTTGGGTGTGGTTTCAATGTGTTTGGGTGTAGTTTAGTATGCTCTATTTTCACTGAGTATGCTCTATTTTTGGGTTTATTTTGGTGTGTCTCTGTAAAATAAGGGATAAGGAATGAAGATGATGGTGAAAGGTTTGTGATTATATAAGTTGATGTGCGAAGGAAAAAAGGTATTGTTAATAGATGCAGCAATAATTACCAATGTACATGCTAAACTTATTAATGACAATTGTATGTAATATTTAAATGTTTAACTTAGGGTGTGATGATTTTTTGTAAGGGTTTGAAAAGTTTGCTATATGTTTTGATATTTTCAGCTGTCTTAACTCATTAAAAGTTAGAGGTAATGAACATGGTGTAAAAGTTGTATGGGTGGAAGTCCTCATGTACTAAGTCAGAATGTCTTATTAATAGATGCAGCGATAGTTGTTAATGTATGTGATAAACTTGTTAATGACAACTGTATTGTACAGGTGAACAACTGTGATGGCTAGCATACGTGACAAGAGTCTACTATGTTTTCTTCATATAGGGGGAAGATTTGTAGTCAGTGGAGATGGTAATATAACATCTGTTGGGAGAAGGGTCAGATAAAAAACCATTAAGGAAGGTATTCGCAACGGTATGAACTCCGCAAGTGCACGGGTCACACCAAATAATAAAGTGATAAGTAAAGTATCGTTGCCACGAGGATTTGGTTTAACAAATAAATTAAGCAATAAACTTAGTATGTTCAATAAAATTGAGCCAACACATGTTGTTGGTTTGAGTAATGAAATTACAAAAATCTGTTCTAAAGAATTATGAAAACTGATTTTGTTTAAGTTCAAATGAGAATACAGGTCTAGGATTATTTATCTGTATTTCAAGAAAACTTGATGTAGTTCCTCTCTTTAAGTAATTATAATGATAATATATGCTAGTCACAAGTTCGAGAATATTTTATTAAGCTCTCTCAAGTCAGAACCAAATTAATACATTCAATCAATATATGCAATCTCTTGCAACATTCAATTGGAAGTAAGCATTAAGTATCAACCTGCATTTAACAATGCTAAGTTAGTGACTATATCTCTATGTCACTAACAATCTATCCATTTACAAAGTAAATCTCAAGGCAAGCATGATTTTTACCAAGTTCTCTACCCACATTCTGCTCTCTCAAGCTAAAACAGAGTAAACAAGACAATCTAAATGGTGGCCAAACATTCAGAAGCTTTAAGCACAGGATAAAATCAACATATATATCATTCATACAGAAAAGAGAGGAATATCCAAGTGTTAATCCATACAAAGGTTCAAAATAATCGTAGAGAAGAAGTTTAGTTACTCATTATCAAGAAACAGTCACAACATTGCAGAATCAATACAGCCATATCAGTGAAAATGAGTAAGGGAAGATGGGAAATCAGTAAAACCAAGGAAAATGAGCTTTAATCTCTTCAAATCTTCAATATCCACTTGATTCTCTATGATTTTCTTCACTTCTGGGCTCTGGGTTGTGTTGCAGCTGCCTTCTAAGGTTGCCTCGTACAGCCTCCCCTTGTCTGAACCCCCATTATGGCTTTTATAGTTTCAAGATCTGAAAACTCGTGAAACAGCTAACAGAGTGGTTGGCCGCGGCTAAAAAGTCTCTGTCAGTTAGTTGGCCGTGACCAAATATATCTGAAGAGCTTGGCCGCGGCCAAACCACTAGGAAGAAGCTTTACACTTTTTCTACAACATTTTTCACTTTTCCTTGCTTTTCCTTTGGCACTAATACTTTCTTGATTTTCATTTTGCTTTCCTTCTTCTTGATGATTGCTTTCTTTAGCTTCTCATGTGGTGAACCAATCCTATTCAACATGAACAAACACGTAAAACTCAACCATTGAAACAAGTCATGATTATTTATCCATGTTAAACCACACAATTCTGCTCTTTTTATATCAATCATGCATCAAACACATTTCCCTTGCATTTACAACATTTATTGTCTATTAAACACCTGAAAGTGTAATAAATGCACTGGAAATGTGCCATTTTGACAGGAAAATCAATGTGTTAACAGAAGGAACAACTTATAAAGAGTTTAAAACATTGATATCCTCCATTTTGTGAAAAGAGAGTGGCAAACTTGTTATGAAGTTCACATTGACATTTGATAAAACAATATTTGTGAACATACTAGATGATGAAGCAATTGAACATTTAATTAATTTTAGTGGAGAAAGTGGGTATGTCTATGTAGATGAAGGACAAGCTGAAGGTGACAATACAACAGCACTAAGGGATGATCCAACAGATGACCAATATGTGCAAGTTTTATTTCAATATGGAAATTAACCAATGAATGAGGTGATGTTAACTTCTCATTACTAACATGTTGTACTATCCAATTTAGTCCAGATTTAATAACTGTTCTAAAGGTTGGGATGGAGGATTAGGTATTATGTGTATTGAAGATTCACCTTCATTGCCATGCGCTGTCCAAATGATGCCAACAGGAAGGCCTGAAATAAACTCCAAAAAGTGGAAGGATGTGATAATTGGGGAATCCCTTGTTCACATGCATATGCAGCAATCAAGTTAGTTCATCGTAGTGTGTACCCGTACGTTGATAAGTGCTACAAACTTTCTGCCCAACAAAAGATATATATAAATCATATGATTTGTTTCCCACTTTCATTTTCAAAAATTTGTAATTTGATGTAAATTCAGTTGTCAATGTATTCACATAAAGTTGTCAGTTGACGCAACTTGACTTGTCAATGGACGCCCCTGCAGTTGTTAATATATATGCAGTTATGTTTATATATTTGGATTCCACTTTCAGTTCTGTAAATTTATAAACTGATGTAAATTCATTTGTCAATGTATGCACATCAAGTTGTCAGTGGACGCAACTTGACTTGTCAATAGACACCACTGCAGTTGTTAATATATATGCAGTTATGTTTAAATTTTTAGATTCCACTTTCAGTTCTACAAATTTGTAATATGATATAAATTCAATTGTTAATGTATGAATATGAAGTTGTCAATGAACCTCTATGAGTTATCAGTTGAGGCTCCATGACTTGTCAACCGAGGCTCCATGACTTGTCAACCGAGGCTCCATGACTTGTCAGTTGTGGCTCCATGAGTTGTCAGTTGTGGCTCCATGAGTTGTCAATGGAGCCTCCATGACTTGTCAACGGAGGCTCCATAAGTTGTCAATGAAGGCTCCATGACTTGTTAACGGAGGTTCAATAAGTTGTCAATGGAGGCTCCATGACTTTTTAATCAAGGCTCCATAAGTTGTCAATTGAGGCTCTATGACTTATCAGTGGTGGCTCTATGACTTATCAGTGGTGGCTCTATGAGTTATCAGTGGTGGCTCGATGAGTTGTCAATGGAGGCTCCATGACTTGTTAACTGAGGCTCCATAAGTTGTAAATAGAGGTTCCATATCTTGTCACTTCAAGCTCCATAACTTGTCAACCAAGGCTCTATGAGTTGTCAGTGGAGGCTCCATGACTTTCAGTGGTGGCTCCATGAGTTGTCAGTGGAGCCTCTATGACTTGTCAACGGAGGCTCAATAAGTTGTCAATGGAGGCTCGATGACTTGTTAACCGAGGCTCCATAAGTTGTTAGTGAAGCCTCCATGAGTTGTCAATAGAGGCTCTATGACTTGTTAACCATGGCTACATAAGTTGTAAATAGAGGTTCTATGACTTATCACTTTAGGCTCCATAACTTGTCAACCGAGGCTCCATGAGTTGTTAGTAAAGCCTATATGACTTGTCAACAGAGGCTCCATAAGCTTACAATGGAGGCTCCATGACTTGTTAACCGAGGCTCCATAAGTTGTCAATGGAGGCTCCATGACTTGTCAGTGATGGCTCCATGAGTTGTTAGTGGAGCCTCCATGACTTATCAACGGAGGCTCTATAAGTTGTCAATGAAGGCTCCATGACTTGTTTCCATTTACTTTATATAACTCTTAGTTATAATTGAGAGCTTATAAATAGAGCACAATGTACTACACTTTAGTGGCATCCAAATTAAGAAGATATTACTCCATCTTTCTCTCTAATTCTCTCTTCATCTCTTATATTCTCTCATTTTTATAACACGTTATCAGCACGAATCTCAAATCAAGATTATGAATGTTCTGATCATGGACACAAGAATGAAGATATATGTCTCATAGATAGTGCTACAACACACATCATACTTAGAAATAAAAAAAATATTTCTCACATCTAATAATAAGTAGTGCAAGCATCAATACCATAACGGGTAATACAAAACTAATTGAAGGTTTCGGAAGAGCAACTATAATATTTCCCAAAGGAACAAATTTGTTATTAATGATGCTTTATATCCCTCCAAGTCTTACAGAAATTTATTGAGTTTTAAGAATATCCACCGAAATGGGTATCATATTGAGACTATAATTGAGAAGAATATGGAATATTTACAAATTATAATTGTTAGATTTAGTGAAAATGTGTCCTAGAAAAATTACCAACATTATCTTATAGTTCGTACTATATAAATATGAATACAATTGAAACAAATGCTATAGTAAACCAAAAGTTTGCTGATAAAAATATATTTATTGTTTGGCATGATCGGTTAGGTCATCCACGATCAACTATGATGCATAGAATTACTGAAAATTCACACAAACATCCATTGAAGAGCCAGAAGATTCTTCAATTTAAGACTTTTTCATATGCTGCTTGTTCTCAAGGAAAATTAATTATAACACCGTCTTTGACAAAAGTTGGACTTAAATCCCCTGTTTTTTTAGAGTATATCCAAGGGGATATATGTAGGCCTATTCATCCACCATGTGGACCATTTAAATATTTTATGGTTTTAATAGACGCATCTATAAGATGGTTTACATGTGTGTTTGTTGTCAACATGTAATTTAGCATTTGCTAGATTACTTGCTCAAATAATTCAATTAAGAGCACAGTTTCCAGATCATACAATTAAGATAATTCATTTTGATAATGCTAGCAAGTTTTCATCTTAAGCTTTTAATGATTATTACATGGCAACTAGAATAACAGTAGAAAAATCCGTTACTCATGTTCATACTCAAAATAGTCTAGCAGAATCGTTCACTAAATGCCTCCAATTGATAGCTATACTAATGCTTTAGAGAATAAAGCTTCCCATATTAGCTTGGGGGCATGCAATTTTACACACAGCCGCAATTATACGCATCAGGCCAACAATTTATCATGAATTATCCCCATTACAATTGGCTTTTGATCAGGAGCCAAATATTTCCCATCTTAGAATTTGTAGATGTGTGGTAAATGTTCCTATTGCTCCACCACAATGCATAAAGATGGGACCTCAAAGGAGGTTAGGAATATATGTTGGTTATAAATCTCCTTCTATAATCAAGTATTTAGAGTCTTCAACTGGAGATTTATTTACAATACATTTTGATGAGACAATTTTACCAACATTAGGGGGAGATAATAAGCATCTGGATAAAGAAATTATATGGAAAACATCGTTACTATCACATCTAGATCCTCATACACAATGATGTGAGCTTGAAGTTCAAAAAAATAATTCATTTGCAAAATATTGCAAATTAACTGCCAGATGCATTTACTGACCTTAAGAGAATTACCAAATCTCACATTTCAATTGAAAATGCTCTAATTAGAATTAATGTCCCAGTAGGCCAACCATCAATTGCAAATGAAACTATGCCACGCTTGAAGCATGGTAGGCCAATTGATTCCAAAGATAAAAATCCTAGAAAGAAAAAGGGAGCAATTAACCAAGATGTATGGTCAAGTTGAGGAGACAGACATAACTAATCAAAAGACCCCAGAAAAGGCAGAGGTGCCTTAAAAAATGAAGAGATCTCTATGAGTTATGCCACTCTAGGAAAAACATGGAACCGAGAAAGTATAGTTGTCGACAACGTATTTTCATATAATGTTACGGTTGAAATAATTAATAGAACGAGGTTCTTAAACCTAAATCAGTTGAAGAATGTAGAAATAGAAATTATTGACCAAAATAGAAAGGCTAATTCAAGCAGAGTTAAATTTACTCTCAAAACATGAAGTTTTTGGACCAGTAGTCCAAATACCAAACGGTGTAAAGCCTATTGGATATAGATGGATATTTGTGCGAAAATGAAATAAGAAAAATGAGATCATTAAATATAAAGCACGACTGATAGCATAAGGATTTTCTCAAAGACCTGGCATTGATTAAGAAGAGACATTCCCCTGTGGTGAATACAATCACTTTAAGGTATTTAATTAGTCTAGCAGTGAGCAGAAAACTGGATATGCGTCTAATGGATGTTGTTACAACCTACTTATATGGTACTTTAGATACTAAAATTTATATGAAAATCCCTGAAGGATTCAAATTGTTAGAAGGATGTAAGAATTCTCGAGAAAATTGTGCAATTTCATTTGCATAAATTCTTATATGGATTGAAACAATCTGGAAGACATATTTATCTAATTTAATTATATTAAGAAAACTAGTTGAGTTAGTTAACATGACATATATTTTCTAATTAAACACCTGAGTCACTTTCTTTAATTCTCTCATTCTCTCTTCTCCTTAATTATTGTTGAATAGGGGCGGAAATACATAAGGCCCCTAATAGAGACATACGATCTAACCTATATAAAACCTAGCTTAGCATATTTAGTAAATAGAATAAGTCAGGCTCAAGCTTAGGCCTATTTGTTAGGCCTATTTTCATAAGACCTGGTATAGAAGTCTACAAGCTTGGCCTATTTAATTTTTTAAAAAAATTTATACTATTATATAAGTGTGTGTAATAATATCATCTAAATAATTTTATAAATTATTTATAAATTTATCAACTTAACCTTAATTCTAAGTTTACATTCCATCGTCATTACACACAACTCTTACTTTCACATCAATCATTCACCCCTACCTCTTTTCTCTTTAATCACTCGAGATGACAACGCTAAATCACTCTCTCTTTCTCGATTTGCATCATCCACTAAAACATAATAATAATTACTATGAGTTTATTTTAGTGCCAAATGAAATATTATAATCTTATGAGAAGGAATTTGTCCCAATTTATTTAAGAAAAGTAAAAGAGGTAAAATCCAGTTTTACATGCTGCTCGTATGTTATGCTAAGTCGATTTAATTTGAAAAAATATATTTCATTTGTCAACAGAAGATTAGTCTTTCTTAGTCCTATTTCCTTAGATAAGTGTTGTCAATAAACATTCTTTTCTTTTCCTTGTTATTTACTAAGTCCTTATATTACACGAGAATATATGTTGGGTTTTTAAAATATAAATGTAAGATTATAAATAAGCGTAAAGGTTATATATGAATTTAAAGACATAAACTTTAAAAATTATTTTGAGTAGGCCCTTATCCAGACTTCAGACCTGTCAAACCTAAAAAAACCTACATACAAGCTTAAGTATAGGTTCAAGCTTTAAATTTATGTTGCAGGCTCACGCCTATTTAGGTAAAGCCTAGTCTAACCCAGCCTAACCTAGTATATTTTCACCTCTATTGTTGAGAAAGTATTTATATAGATAAATTAAAAAAATATTGATAAATATGAAAATCATGTCTTATTATATTTAGAATCCAAATTAACCCCCCCCCCCCAAATATATCATTTATTAAGAATGGGTGGAGTAATTTAACAGTAATGCATATATCAGTACGTACTTTAATTACTCATCATTCTTTTTGTTTCTGCAAGAGATTAAAGTAATAATATTCATATATTCTCTGTTTTTTAGACCTCAAATGTCTCTAAATTTGACTGTTGGCCGGCTTTAAAATCTCAACTCTCAAATAATGCATCATTCTGAGGACGCTAGACGTTGGAGGAATATTTTATAAGAAAATACCTTCTGCTCTTAACTTTATAACCACCACGTGATACATGTATCAATAATTATGCAGGCAAAATATATATGTGTTATTGTATAATGATTATGTATATATAAAAGCTGGCAAAAAAATAATTTAATATATAAATAGTTTCATGGTTTAAGTTCTTTTGCTTAATTACATAAAGTTCTTCACTGCACTTTTTTCTAAGAATCACTTTGAGCTAATTTTCACTGATAAGAAAATTCCCTTGACACAGTGCAACTATAAATGTGGTACGAAGCAACAATAAAGTACTGATTCATGACATCGTCCTACAAGAATTCGATGCCAAAATCCAATCAAGCATCAGCATCATACTTTCACTGATGAATTCAAGCTAATCAAACAAGAAGTAGTTGCGTAAATAAAATGAATCGTTAAATTAATTTAAAAAAGGGCAAATTGGAAACAAGCTATTCAGATAATCAAGGAGAAACAGCTTAATTAGATTTATTCATATATCCACTATTTGGTGAGGTGAAATTCGCTCCTACTTAAGTGAGTGTTTCCGATGCCATAAAATGGTAGTTTCGAAAGCCATTTTCTATAAATTGAGATAAAATTTCTCTCATAAACTTATCTCGTAAATCATAAAAGTTATTCTCAAAAATTAATCCAAAATCTGTATAGATGACCTGGAGCTCTCTAGTGTCAGAAAATTTAGTGATTTTTAAAACCAATTACGGCTAATTCTACAGTCTGCATTCCGATTTACCAGTATCAATGAATTAACCTCAAATGACTTCTAAAGTTCTACGTACTCTATTATGACTGTGTAAGGGACTCAGATATATTATTCTTATCACATATGTACAATTATGTATTGAATTATAAATTCAATATCCTGTGCAAATTTAATTAGTGATTTATTTTAGAATCATTTTCCAAGTTCATCTGGAACACTCAAATCTTATTATATAAGTTCGACCTGACCAAATAAAATTGGACTACATGAAGAAAAGAGTCTTTGGGCCTGTGAAGGATCGACTGATGCATTTGAGCATGTTTGGGCCAATGCCTGGATTCGGCTTGTAAATTTTTAAGGCATTTTTTAGCCCTCTAATATTAACATATTAGTCTCAAGTGATATTTTTTCGCAACAATTATTATTGTAAAAATTAAATTTAATAAGTCATAATTAGAGAATATTTTTTTAATATTTGAAATTTAAATCTCAGCATATTTTTTTGACAACAATAATATTAAATGATTGAAAAAACACTTCATAAAACTAAGAAAGCAAAATAAAATCTTACATAAAGTTAAAGAATTAAAAATTCATTTTTAACGAAGTTTTAGTCATGAACTTTGTAGTGTTTCTTGTTGTTGTTGAAGGGTCTCGGACTTTCGGTAACTCTTTGTATAATAATACCCTTGAGATTATATCTATCTTTACGCTAGGTAAGTACAAGAGTATTTAGGTATTTTCGGAGAACTTATAATAAGCACATTGATTTTTTTTTTAATATGATTATTTAAAATTCGATATTATCAAATGGTATATAAATATTGTCAGGTAAGCAACCCCTTATCTCATTGTTAATAATAACTTTTTAGGGGTGGAATCATTATCACATTCAAAAATCAAAAGTTAGGTGACGTGAGTGAGCCTTTGTAGTCACCAAACTTTGATGCTGATCCACTCACCCGCCTTTGAATCTCATTTCTCATGCTCTCAAAGTCTCAACTACTCCTCCAGGGGCGAATTTTTAGGTAGTATATTCGCTTTATGCTATTTTTAGCTAATTAATAGATTTTACTCCCAGAAAATTGGCTGAAAAAGGGATTATCATACTCAAAAATCTAAAAAATTAGGACAAGAATTAGCGCCGGTTTGGGCAACATTAAAAAATGATTTTTTAAATACTTTTCTGTAAACAAAATTTTTTTTATATATTTACCTTAAAAGTCATAAAAACAACCTTAAAAAATTAGTGTTTATTTAAAATGGTGATTAGAGCCTTTCAAAAGCTTTTTTTTATCATAATTTACCTCAAAGTAAGTACGTAAAAGAAGTTTTGTTTTGATTTGTGCAAATAATATCGTATTTGGTTCAATTTTACAAGAGATGATTATATGTAATCTTGTGTAATAGATTGATTTTGATAAAGTTTATATAATATAAAGATGATTACATTTTGTAATATTGATTACATCATTTGATGTAATCAAATGATGTAATTAGAACTACACTATTAAGACTAATGAATGGGGATACAGACATCATGTAATCATATAAAAATGACATTATTACTATTATAGTATTTTAAACGGACTAAAGTGTCCATCCATAAATACTGTGAAATATTAAATAATTTTAATTATCACCATTAAATACTAAAAAAAATATTTAATAATATAGAAATTTAAGAAATATTTCCTATTAAAAAATTTAAAAATTATATTCTACTGTTAAAATATATTAAAATATCCCATTAAATAATATTCTCATAGTTAAATATTAAAAATTAACATGAACCCATAATATTTTCACAATTAAATATTAAAAAATTATTATAAACTCAACATATACATTACACATAATGAAAAAAATTATGATAAATTCAACGTGTACATTATTATATTTATAGATAGGAATAATTTTATCATTTACTATATTATTTTCACATATTCTTATATTTAATGTAGTCAACCAAATATTTTTATATATATATACCATCATTTCTTAATAACAAATCAAATAAATTATATAATTATTATTATATTATATTCTATTACATTGTATTATATTTTATTAAATTACCTCCAATTCCGCTAGAGAAACAGCTACCAAGTGTTTTTTACTTTTTTATGGGCCGAGATTTTAAACAAACATTAAACAAGCAGCCACTAAATACACTTAAACTTCCAATTTACCAAAGTAACCCTCTCAGATCGAACGGTGTCGAATCGGCGAGGTTTCAGGATCTTTTACCTTTTGAAGCCTTTTTCAACCTTCCTTCTCCGCTATTGGACAAGAATCGGAGATCCACGCTTCCCTCGCCCCACACACTCTTCTTCACTCCCTCTGTCATCTATGGCACCGTCTTTTGTGCCTAACGGTGGCTTCGCCGCCGGCAAAGCTGCACCGGCCTCTGTCACCGGTCGGCTCACCTCCGTCTACAGTGAAGTCCAAAACAGCCGTATCGACTACGAACTTCCTCTTCCCTCCGTTCTCCAAAGGCCTTTCAAGATTGTTGATGGTCCCCACAGCTCCGCCGCTGGAAATCCAGGTCAGTCTCTACTACTCCGGCTTCTTTTGGATCCATTTTCACTTCTGGTTGATCTATTTTTCCCATATGCATTGTTCGATTAACTGCCATTTTTGCTGGAGAGCTTGGGTTTTTTTTTTGGCAGCCAAATGCTTGTCGAAGTTCACGTTTACTTCTTCATTACCCTTGACGACTGTTGTATTGAAAAAAAGAAACTTAACATTTGGATTTTATGTCGAGTTTTATTTCTTTGATGCTGTTATTTCTGCAGATGAGATCGCGAAGCTATTTCCCCACTTGTTCGGGCAACCTTCGGCAATGTTGGTGCCGAGTGAGACAGAGACTCTGCCGTCGGATCAGAAGTTGAAGATTGGCGTGGTTTTGTCTGGAGGTCAAGCACCTGGAGGTCACAATGTCATTTCTGGAATTTTTGGTGAGCGCCTCTTTGAGTTAGATTAAATGAATATACCGTATCTATTCGTTACATGTTTGTGACACATAGCCAAGCTGATCATCTATTTTTCTCTTTGTTTAAGATTACCTGCAGCACCGCACAAAAGGAAGCATATTATATGGTTTCAGGGGAGGTCCTGCTGGCATCATGAAGTGCAAATACGTTGAATTAAATTCAGATTACATTTATCCTTATAGAAACCAGGTTCTTTTCTTCTCTCTCTCTCTCTCTCTTTTGTTTTTGTTTTTTTTTTTTTGGCAGTCATACGATTTTGTAGCATAGGTGTGCTTCAAACTTGTCATAATTTAATTGTGAAGGCCTGGCTTTTGAATGTGCATTCTTCTTCTTGTTTTCTTCGTACTTGGTTAAATCTTTGAACTTCACACGTTTTCTCATTACGTAGTAAGGCTTCTGCTGGTATGGCCCAACGTCATTTCTTTCAATACTTTATTTTTTGTTTGTAGTTTTATGCATCTTTGTTTCTGCTGTTGTCGCAGGTTCATTCATTTTCATGTGTTAGAGTGTGCACCTATTAGTACTCTCTCTGCAAGAACGATGATCATGAGGTTTGACATTTAACATGAATGATATTTGTTGGCAGGGTGGCTTTGACATGATTTGCAGTGGAAGGGACAAAATTGAAACTCCAGAGCAGGTGTGAGATCATGAGTTTGCTATATGTTACTTTACATGAGCCTTTTTTTAATGTCTGAAGAGTTTTTTAATTGACATGCACAGTTTAAACAAGCTGAAGAAACAGCTCGGAAGCTGGACTTGGATGGGCTTGTGGTTATTGGTGGAGATGACTCCAACACAAATGCATGCCTCCTTGCTGAGAACTTCAGGTTTGTTGTGACAGAGTTATATATTTGCCATGATCTTTTGCTATGAAGTGTTGTAGATACAGAAATATTTGCAACTTAAGGTGTTGATTTACATTTCAACACCAAGCTCCTCTTGGATGTCGATGTATTGTTTTAACCATTTTGTGCTAGAGGAGAAGCAAAATTCAGCTATGAATTTATAAGTGTTTGTGAATCGATGCAGGAGCAAAAATATGAAAACCCGAGTGATTGGATGTCCTAAAACTATTGATGGTGATTTGAAATGCAAAGAAGTCCCTGCAAGTTTTGGATTCGATACTGCCTGCAAGGTCAATGAAGCTATCCATTCTGCCTTCACTGTGCATTTTAATTTATATAGTGAAACAACATGGCTATGATGCTTATACATATGTATGTGTGCGTGCGTGCTTGTGTGTGTGTATCTGATTTTGGGGATTTATTCATATTCTATTTCCTGGAAATGCTTATTTTCCATGCTCGCATGTAATTGTTGCTAAATTATGTATAATACTCTTTAATCAATGTTGCATGGGCACAGAAACGGACTTTTTCACATTGAAATGGTAATTTTTGCAGATATATGCTGAAATGATTGGAAATGTCATGATTGATGCAAGATCAACTGGAAAATACTACCATTGTAAGTTTATCCATGTAGACAAGTAATTAAAACTCAACAATTAGAGATTGGTGACTTCACAGAGTTGCAATGATTAGTGAATCACCGTGGACTTCTATTTCTTGGTGCCTTGGCCTTGCTTTTCATTTCCTATTAAAACATATAACCTTCCAAACATTTACACTCGAGTTCTATTCAAGCATCCGCGGAGATGAGATCATAGCTCAAATTGCCATGTATTTCAAGGTTGTAATAATGTAATTACATCATTCAAGCTGACAACTATGTTCCAATTCTTAAAGGGACTTCAAGCATGAGATATGCTATTTTACTTTGTCATAAGTAACTCATGCTATCCATCATGCATTGAAACCTACCTTTAATGTGAATAATTTTCATTATTTCAAAATATTACCCTCCTTTAACCATGAAGCAGTAGAATAACTCATAACTTATATAAATAAAAAACTGCTAAATCCCTCTTCAGCTGCAGTTCTTAGTTTCTCTATCTGTTCATTATCCGATTGGTTTCTGGACATTTAGTAACATGTTTACACATTTGTCTGCAGTTGTGCGACTCATGGGGCGTGCAGCTTCACACATTACACTAGAATGTGCTTTACAAACTCATCCAAACATTACTGTTATTGGAGAAGAGGTTTGTCATATATCCAAATCCTTTTGTAGTATTTGTGTATGCCATGCATTGATCAAATGAATTTAAGAAGCTTCTATCTTGATCTTGTGATTATAACCATTGCAGAATTGCTGCATTATAAATGTCAAATGTTTTTGGTTGCATTCGAGGAGTTGTAAAACTTTTTAGAGCAAATTCATGCTGTGTTTTGCTTAAATTAACATAGGAAACACAATTGAATAAAGACATAATGGCCACATCTCCCAGCCTCTGGGTGTAGATAATCATTTCCATCTATCTGCGGACAATGAAATAGCAGTACGGAAAGGTTGAGAATTACCTGGAGAAAGCTCAAGTAACTAGTACTTTTAAACACTCGTCACTTTCTTACACTCAGCACCTTAGTGGCCCACGCTCCTCTAGCAAAAAAACATGGTTTTATGATTTCCTTCTAAGATTCAGTGTTTATGATTGTCCTCATGTCTATATTAAATTGACCTGGAAATATCTTATTGCAGGTTGCTGCCAAGAAGTTGACACTGAAAAATGTTACAGATTACATTGTAGATGTTATTTGTAAACGAGCTCAAGTTAATTATAACTATGGTGTCATTTTAATCCCTGAAGGCCTAATTGACTTCATTCCTGAGGTATCTATCGCTTTGAATAAAACATCTGTTCAATCTGATTCCCCTTTTATTTACTTTTCTGTCATCTTGTACAGTCAGTATAGACATGCATTGGCTGATAAGCATTTATGTATATAATTGTGCCTTATGCAGGTCCAGCAGCTTATTGCAGGGTTAAATGAAATCCTGGTTCATGATATTGTTGATGAGGGAGGGCTATGGAAGAAGAAACTTACTGATCAGTCATTAAAGCTTTTTGAATTTTTACCCCAAGCAATTCAAGAACAATTGATGCTTGAAAGAGATCCACATGGAAATGTTCAGGTACTTTATGGTGCTATAATGCTATTCTTGTTGCAGTTATTTGGCCCCAGTATGCAATTTGACTTAGAACAATGCTCATGCTAATTTATTCTCGTATAGGTTGCCAAAATAGAAACAGAGAAAATGCTTATTCAAATGGTTGAAACAGAGTTGGAGAAGAGAAGACAAGAAGGCACATACGAGGGTGAATTCAAAGGGCAGTCACACTTTTTCGGGTACTTGATCTAATATGATATTGTGATTGGGCATTTTCCTTTTGAATTTGATCTATGAAGCTGTGATACAAGATAAATTTCCAGGAACTCACTCTGTAATTTCCTTTTGCGTAGCAATATTTGTTTGGTGTATCACTATCTATTGCTCATTTGTTACTTATACTTTAATATAATATGCAGCTATGAAGGGAGATGTGGTTTGCCAACTAACTTTGATGCCATGTACTGCTATGCCCTGGGTTATGGTGCTGGAGTCCTCCTTCACAGTGGGAAAACTGGATTAATATCATCGGTTTGTGCTTTTTTGCAATTGCATTTTTTTGTTTGCTCAACTTCCAATTTTCATCATAGTTCGATGTTGACTAATAATTATGTTTTTGTAATTGGTTAGTTTAGTAATGTCGGTGTCTCCTGGATCCTTTAATTTTCTCCGATATTTGATCAGGTTGGGAATTTGAGCGCTCCAGTTGAAGAATGGACTGTTGGTGGAACTGCATTGACCTCACTGATGGACGTTGAAAGGAGACATGGTACATATAAATAAAACCTAGTAGCTTTACTTTTCCTTCCAATGGCATTTCCATGATCGGCCCTGCATCAGACAACCTTTTCTTCCCATTTTGTTGCAAAACTTAGATTCGTGTTCCATTGTTATACTTAAATGTGTTGCAACCAGGAATTGACGGTAAAATGCACATTCAAAATTAGTAAATTCTTATCTTTTATGTATTTGTTGGACTCTGGTGTATTTATGTCAATGCTTTCTCTGCGTTTTATTGACGTCTAATTTTCTATGCAGGTAAGTTCAAGCCCGTGATCAAGAAGGCAATGGTAGAACTAGAAGGTATGATATTCATCTGAACTTCAATATTCTAGGTTCAAACAAACTCTCCACTTGGTGATTGAGGATAGAACAATGAGTTAAATATGATGTCAGATTTATTATTCACCTGTTTGGAAGGAGAAAAATGAAATTTAAGGTAATAATACATAAGTACTTTCCAATAGGTCCATATAGTAACCAAAAATATAAAAAACGCATGATCTCCCAAACATTAATAGTTGGATCTAAATTGTAATTCCCTGGGGTTCTTCAACTCCAATTTGGATATGGGATCTGCGATTCAAATGCCATAATTATTTCTCATATTTTAAATTTTAAAATCCTGAACGACTGTACTTCCTGGTGACATTTTCCAGGGGCACCCTTCAAAAAGTTTGCCTCCTTTAGGGATGATTGGGCCTTGAATAACCGCTACATTAGTCCAGGTACATGTTTACAGTTCTTTCATATATTACTGTTTCTTCTTCTACCTTCATCTAATCCTTTTTTCCCTACGCCATTAAAATTGAATGGATTAAGAATAATTAAGTCTTCATTAATCATTGAACTGGAGGTTCTCTACAAACTAGACGTATGCTCATTCACTGCAGGTCCTATTCAATTCAAGGGCCCAGGTGCAGATGCTGCTAATCACACCCTGCTCTTGGAGCTTGGTGCTCGATGTTAGGCGTATATCAAGAGGCTTTTGTTTTAATGGTGGTAGTTTTTGTATTGTCAAATGCTGCTAATAAAACTTATGAGGGTTAATTAGCTTCTCTTTTATTTTATTTTATTTTTTTTAACTCTTTGAACGGATTGATTGGTTAATCTTGTGTTACGCCAGCGTGGGTTAAGATTTCTATGAACTCTTCACCGCTTCTGGCGTTTTATTTCCATATTAATCATCTTACCCGGGTTAGCTGACGCTATGATGTTCAACAGTTCAAGTACTGCCCTGGTAGTGGGCCCCTCCTTAAAAAGAGGGAGAGAAAAAAAAACTTGTATTGGCCGCAGATGCGTGAACAGTGCGATTTGCTGCATTGAACTCGAGATCTTGACGCTGTATAATAAGGCTCATCAGGACTCGGTGCTTTTTTTATTAAAAAGTTTTAAATTAATTACATAAAAATCAAGTTTTTTAGTGCTTGTTTGGCCAAGCTTTTGTGAATCGGGCTTATTATATAAGCCCGATTCACGTAAATCGAGATAAATCTCTTCCACATATTTATCTCGTAGACCGTGAAAGCACTTCGTAGATCGTAAAAGTTACTTCGTATTCCGTGAATTACAATTTATAAGCACTTATGAAATTTTCAACCGCTGTTCTAAACAAGCTCTATTCAAACTGCTCGCAACGCGATTCTCGCCTATGGCAGAGGACTGCTCTCTGATTCACTTCCTGCTATCGTACTTCTGGCATCCGAATGACCTCTCAAAGATGCGCTTTATTTCAGCCTGGAAGCTTACTTTTGGCTTCTGTAAGCCCCGTTTCCCACAAAAAATTCTTAAATTTTTGTTTCGGCATTATCAAAGGAAAACGTATCCACTTTTTATTACTCTACTCATGTGCCGCAGATTTCAACAACATAAATTGTTGATTAAAATGGTAAGTTGTCTTATCCCTATAAGAAGAGAATACATATTTAAATCTTAAAAAATATATTTTATTGAGAGAGAGGTGAAAACTGTTAGTGTTTTAAGCGAGAAACCCTTAATGCGATAAAAAAAAGGAAGTATATTTACCAACAAAGTTGATAAAACATAAAAAAGAAAAAGAGAGACCTCTGTGGCTCTAAATAGGAGATCGTGGGTGTGATTCCATTATTAGTGTCTTCCCTTTTAATTCAAAAAACTAAGGGTTTCAGTCTTAAAATATTGATGATGGAGGGAGGTTTCTTAAATATTCTGTGCAAGGCTGAACATATTTAATCATGATCATAGTGTCAGTACTAAACTGAGAATCAGTGTCCCAATCAGTTCGATAGTCGATACCGCAAAAATTAATATATTGGAAATAGCAATGAGAGGCTTGAGGAAAATTATTGAGCTTGTTGTCCTCCTTTTTTTCATTATTAATTGTTATAGCAAAAACGTTACAAAAAAAAACTATTGGAATCAAGCATCCCTTAATTTTAATCTCTCTCAACAGTCACAAAGTTCTTACTAGATAATGTCAAATATTATGAGAACCTTAACTATACTAATCATCCAAAACAGTTAAGATCTTGATTTGATTCAAAACCAAAAAGGGGATCCACTTTAGTGTTAAAGACATGGGATTCCTTTCTTTTTGGCTAAAGACTAAGAAAAATGATAGATTACCTTTTTTTTTCTTTTTTTTTCTTTTTTGCATGCAAAGACTTGCTTCTTCATTGCATCTCAACTACTTCTCTCATTTTGCCTTTTCAACTGTTCTTGGCCACGCCATGAAACAGGGCATGTGCATCAATCAACCCGTCAACATCTCCTACCATTAAAATCAACATCTACAATTAATCTCAATAAAAAGCCTATTTTTTCAAGAAGAGAAATTATAGAATCACATGTAAAGATCATAGCATACCATTAGATTAGAGTAAAAACAAAAGTGGTTATGGCTTATGATTGAGTTGATGACTGTAGCAAATCAATTTGGTATCAGTTTCTGAAAGTGATATTATATGTTTCAATTGATCACTCACCACCAAATGGTAAAATCCCAAAAGGGAATGTTATCTTTTTGCTTTTTCCCTTAAATCAATCCCTATATATGATTCTTCTCTGTGGAGGGTTTTCTTTTATCATCATTTACGCAACATTTCTTTTCAAGAATCAATCATACAACACATTATTGATATTGTTTTCTTCCCTCTTGATGTTATAGCTAATCATGTTATTGTACCCATCCTAAGCCAAATATCTCAACATTTAAACAAGGGTGATGACAATTAAATCCTAAAATTTAATTTGACAACAATCATGTCTCTAATGTGTTACTAAAAAAATAAGTTGAAAATATAAGTCAAACGTACCCCATATAGATGTTCTTTGAATCTGAAGATATGTTCTAATGAGCTCTTGAGATAGTGGCATAAACAAGTTAATATTTTTTAGAATTCATAATAAAGCTGAATCAATTTTTTTGGGGTTTGGCTTTTTATTTTTTCCTTCATATTTTAACTTTTTGAAACCTATTTTTAATATGTCATTCAAAAAAGTTTATGTCACACTGACTTTTTTATAAAAGCATATAAATATAAATCATATTATACTAACTTATTTTTGTTTGTAAAATGCAATTAGAATAAAAGTCACCTTACAAACAGAGCCGCAAGACTCTTATTTTTAAGTGTCTAAGTTGATATTTATAACATAATTTTTTTAGAAATTAACTGTTATTAAATTGATCTTTGTAGATTGAGGTGTAATTCACTCATTCTTCATTTTTTTTAAAAAAAATATATATATCTAATTGTTGGTGACATGGTAGTTTGAGGAAACATCAAAGGTAGAGATCGGAATAATATAGGGTGGCTAAATTGACAGATGTGAGCTATTGTCCAAACCAACAGAGTTTTTTCCCTTGTAATTATTTTAATTGGATCCATCTGTTTATTTCTTTGATGTGGTGTTTATGAACTTTTTCAAGCTCGATTGACATTTTCCGTCATGTATCATTCTAGTTCTAGGTCATTCATGAGCTGTTTATAGATATGAAAGCATGTGATAATAGTAATTTAAAAGTTAAATGTTTCTTGTGATAATAATTTGTTTTCTTGTCCCATGGTTATTTCTTTTTGGGAAAAAGATAGAAAAAAAAATTTAAAATTATAAAATTCTAAATCAGATATTTCTAAAAAAAATTTAAAATTATTTATCAAATTTTGTTGTTCCTTTATCAACTCTTGATAACAAACTTGATTTGAGATTTTACAATTTTAAAGATTTTTTTTTGTCTTTTTCCCTATTTTTTTATTTCTTACTTGGATGGTTAACAAAAATGATTTCACGGATATAGGAACAATTTATAATATTCTAGTTAGTAATAAAATACATAGCATTTCAAATGGATAAAATCCGAATGCTATTTTTTTGAATATTTAATTATTAAATTAATTTTTTTACTTAAAACTTCTTTTCTAATAACAATAAAACTTTATTTAATTTTTTATATTACAAAGTTTTGTATATTTTTTTATGCATAAAGTTTACGTCATTAAATTGATCATTAGTTGATCAAATATATTGAACGAAAAGTTCATATGTTATCCATGTTATTTTTTTTAAGGTATAAATTTGTTCTGGAAATCCACACCTTTCATTTTTTTCTATAGTTAGATTTGAAACTTTCAAGGTGAATTTATACCTTAATAAAACTAACGTGATGATATGTAAACTATCAACTGAACATATTTGATCAACTAACGGTCAAAATTAATTGAGATAATAGCTAGGACAAAATTACTCTATTTTTATCAAGGAACAAAAAACCGGACCGGTCAATGAACCGGTCACAGCACTGGTTTAAGGGTTAATGGTTCAACCGGGGTCGGACCGGTGGTCAAACCGGTCATATTAAAACATTATAATTTATTAGTGGTAAAGATCTTTAAGTAAAAAATGCTTAAAATATATTAGTATTAGTTATGATGCCTATATTTATATAATGACATCTCCTTTCCTATAATTAATTAATTATTATATCCTCTCAAAATCATTTTTTTTAGATTTATTCTTTTTTTACTTACTTTTCTCTTCATCTTGGTCTTCAAACTTTTATTTTTCCCTAAAAAATAATGCCCAATAGTAGATAGAAGAATAAAAAAATGTATTTTATTTTTTTAAAAAAAAAAGGCAAAACCGGTCAAACCGGTTCAACTACCGGTTTTACCGGTTCGAACCGGTTTGACCGGTTTTGTCATGAACTGGACCGGATAACCGGCCGGTCGCCGGTCGGACCGGTTGAACCGGCCGGTCCGGTCCGGTTTTTTTCTCCATGATTTTTATACCTTCAGACAAAATTACCCCTCAACGAAAAGTTTTGTAATTAAATTTTCCATTGACCCTTAACTTTAACCCAATACTTCAATCACTTTGAGCCTATTTCCTATCAAAAATCACTTTATTTTAACCCAATTATTTAATCACTTTGAACCTATTTCCTATCTAAATCACTTTATTTATAAAAGATAAAGAAAATCAAAGTTGGGTAAATAAAGTTTACTTGGTGGATAATTGTCAACGCATGTAGCGACAAAAATCTCTGATAAGATCAAATGGTAGAGACACCCCACAAAGGCTCCAATCTGAGGATAAAAGCCAAAAGGTCTTAATTCTCTGAAATAGGGAAATGAAGCTTCATGGAAGCAAGGAAATATTATTAGAAAATATTTTTTTTGTATTTTTTATTCAATAATTATACATACTTATTTTAATAATTTTTGTGTTGTGAAAGCATCACTGATATCTATAAAGTTGATTTTTTCTATATTATTTATTCATGAACCTCCTATGCGCATCAAAAAAGGAATAGATTCAGAGAACTTAAAACCGAAAGTTTAATTAGGCTCTAGATTATGGGCTGATTTGCTTACCAGAAAGTTGATTATTATTTCATAGTCACTTTGAGTATTGGAACCTAATTGATAATTGAGGGGTAGGAGGGAAACACGGGGGAAAGTAATAGGAACTTGAAGTCAATATATATGACATATTAATAGTAATTTAATTAACGTGTAAAGAAGCTTTGTTTTTTTTTATACATGATTAAACATATTTATATATTTGGTTTGTAGTTGTACATACACATTAGGAGTTAGTGTCCCTAATAATTCGTGTCACATATCTTCATTGGAAAATAGTTGATAGATTTAATTAGTGGGTAGCACATAATGGTATTTTCTAATTGTTTATATGGTTTAATAATAATATAAGAGAAAGAGTTTAAGTAATATCTATTAAATAAAAAATTAAAAAAAATCAATAGAAGTTATTTGAATAGTATAAAAAAGTTATTGGATGCTTCAATGAAAAAAAAAAGGAGATCAAGGGTATGGAAAGTAAAAACTATTAATTTTAATGAAGTTATTGAGCGATATATTTTAATCAATAATTTATTTAAAAATTTTATTGTATAATAACATCATACAATCTATATAACTGAATCTGATACAGTGAGATAAGATTTATTGTTATTGATTTAATAATTATGTTTATAAGAATGTGGTGAATATTCGTTGATTAGGTGTGGACAGGCTGCCAAGATTACTATACGTGGATTCCCTCATGATCTGTGTACGTGTGCCTCAGCATTTCTTTTTCTTATCCTATTATTTGATGTTGATTATTCAATTACATTAATTAAACCAAAAAATTATCTCTTTCATATACTTTTAGCAACCAAATTCCAAGAACATTTGTTTTTATCTTGTCTCAAGTGGCCTCTTAGTTGTATTCGATATGTTTATTAAGAAAATGAGAAAATTACGTGTGTTTTTTTTATTATATAGCCTGTTTTTATCTTTATTTTTTGGGGGTTAAAATATAAATTTATCTCTTAAATTTTTGTTGAGGAGTAATATTACCTCAAAAGTTTTTTGAGGTTTAATGTTGCCTCAAAAGTATTAAAACGGAGCAATGTTTCATATTACTGTTAAAAAGTTAACAATCAACGTCAATATTGCAATAATTAAGGTTAGTTTTTTAATGGTATATAAAACAACATTGTTACATTTTGAAACTTTCAGAGTGATATTAAATCTTAAAAAATTTCTGGAGCTACATTTGTTTTAAATAAAAAATTTCAAGAAAAATTTACACTTTAACTAATGATTTTTTAATGGTAAAGATAAAGAATACAACCCAAAGATGAATCCATCCAACTAGGTTACTACATAGTTAGAGAAGTATAGGATTTGAGCCCTTAACCACTTAATTAAATGATAAAAGTCTCATACATTAGGATTTTTATATGTTACATATTCTGTATAATTGTGACAGCAGAGAATAATGTTTCTCAAAATGACAAGCATAAAGTTACTACATACTCAAAAACTAGGATTTAAATCCTCAACTACTTGTTTAAGCGACGAAAATCCATATATTAGTATTTTGACATGTTAAATATCTCTCAAAATACTGAGAATAAAGAGCATGTAAAACCCTTACAACTACATTATTACAACAAAAATTATGATTTATTCCTCCAATGCAAAAGTCTCCAACCACTTGTTTAAGTGAGGAAAATCTAATACATTAGGATTTTTACTTGTGAAATATTATTGTATGTAATATATGTTCTATTCTATTCTTCTCTTCTTCAATCCCTGTTCAATTTTCTAGTGGACTGTTCAATTTTTAGCTAGATGGAAAAGTATGAATGCATTAACATGAAGAGGACATATATGACACTTTAAGATTTAGATTATTATTCGTCTTAATATAGAAACCAGAAAGCTACATTTTTGTTGTCTTCCTCTTTTGATGTTATTAAAAAACTTGAAACTTGTCGAGGACACAGTACAAGATTCAAAATTCCCTCCCAAGTAAATTTTTTTATTGTAATAAAATTGACGTGATAATTCCCATGAAATACTCCAATGTTATTTTAATGGAATGATTAGTTTCTTATAATTTTCTCGGATTCCTTCCAAATTGGCTGATTTAAAAGTGTCTCAGTGTCAAAATTAGTTCGATTCAAAACCAACAAGTGTCATAATAAAACTTATAATTTCTTCAAAGAAATCAATGGGAATCTTCATTACCAACATCCCTCAAAAAGAAAATATATTTTTACTCACTCATTGGCTCCCTCCTCCTGCTATGATTTTTTTTTAAAAAAAAAAAACTCGTGCTCTTCTATTTTAAGCAGGAAAATCTCATGGACGAGGATTTTTATAGGTTAAATGTTGTAATTTTATCTTCAATTTCTCTAGCTGTTTGATCCCTCTTCTCGCTTCATCACAGCTACAGGGAAAAGTATCAATGCATTAACATGATGAGGACATCACAATTTAGATTTAGATTATTCGTCTTAATGTGTGTGTGTGTATAGAAAGCAACATTTTTGTTGTCTTTCTCTTTTATATATACTTGGCGTCAAGGAAAAGATTCAAATAAAATTCCCTCCCAAGTTAATTTTTGGACAGTAGATTTTTCGTACGTGCAATTCCTATGAAATATTCAAATAATTTTTCTTTGAAAAATGGATTATATATACAGTTTCTTCTCTCGGATTATTTCTTCCAAATTAGTTCGACAAAAAATAATTATAAACTTATTTAAAAATGTCCGTGTCAAAATTAACTTGACTCGGAAATCAAAAGTGCTGTGAACTTATCATTTCTTCAAAGAAGTCAATGGGAATCTTGATCATCCATATATGTGTGTGTTTGTCTCAAAAAGAAAATATCTTAATAGTTAATACTTAATACTCACTCGTTGGCATTCATATATATATATATGTGTGTGTCTCAAAAAGAAAATATCTTAATAGTTAATACTCACTTATTGGCTCCCTGCTGCTGGCTCCTGCTATGATTTTCTTTCTTTCTTTTTTTAAAAAAAAACATCGTGCTCGAATTATTATTCTTCCCATGAAAACGTACTTGTACGGATGATCAATTAATCATCAGAAAAAATAATAATAAAATGATCACAACTCAATGAGAGAGAGAAAATGATGCATCTTACATAGGTACGTGCTTTAAAGAATAAAATCATCACCAACTTGGTATGAGCAAATGTTCATTTAAAATCCTTAATTAATAACATACATATAAACACAACACACATCTAAGTTTCGTTTATATAAATTCTTGAGATTCAAAACTTGAAAACTTTATGAACAGTAAAAAAATTATGAAAGGAACAAGTTAGAGGATAAGAACAAAGTGATGAGGAGAAAACGATGAAAAAGAGCAGAGAGTTTGAAATTCCATGAAGCTACAGAGAGGAGAGAGAGATGTGTTAATGAGAGTGATGAATCAGAGACATAAGTAAATAGAATAGCAGGCAAGTATATGGAGTTTGCAGAGAAGAAGACAAATCAAGCCCTGCTAAGCAACCCCAACAACTTTTGTATCTATATATCTCCTTCCTCTTACAATGACTTTGCTCTCTCTCTCTCTCTCTCTCTATCTCTCTCACTCTCTCTCTCTCTGAGTGGTCCTCAACTTGAATTCCCTACTTCACATTCTTCCTTCTCTGCATCTTTTAGATTAGACTTCAGTGAGCAGTAAACTAGATTTCCCCACTAATTAAACAAAAAAGTTGGTTTTTTTTATGTATTATACATTACCTTTATCCTTAATATAAGAATTAGTTGAGAGGTTGAATTTAGTTCTAAATATATACAAGATTCATTTTATCCCTTAAATTTATAACTTTTTTCCGCAGTATCCCTATTGATTGCACATATTAAGATGCACTTATCATAGGATAGTCATAATGGAAAAAGAGTATTTTAGGAAAACCAACTCATATATACTCTTGTGATCCTATTTATAGGACAGAGAGAAAATCATTTTTTCTTCTTATTTATAGGACACCATATTAAAATTTTAAGGTGAATGTATAATTTAGTAATTTACTTATTATTGTATTGACTTTTGTTTTTATTTGGTATTATATATATTAAATAGGAGTAAAATTAAAAAAGTTGTTGAATTTTATGACAGAATTAATGACACATGAGGCTTTCCTTGATCTATATGAAAAATGTTAGAAGTGTCCTATAAATAGGACTAGAAGAATATTACAAATAGCTAATTTAACCAATTTTTTTAATTATTTAAATTAGATATCTAATTCTTATATTAAGCAACAATCTAATAACAAGTGACCAATATGCATTGAAAAAACAATAATGCTGTCAAAGGCTAAAAGCATTAAGAGAAAATTACTATGAAGTCCCGGTAAAAAAATGTAATTACCAAATAAATGAGATATAATCTGTTATGATTAAAATCTATCAAAACATTAATCAAATGATTAATTTATTGTCTAATATAAGGGTTTTCGTCTTTTATATCATATGTATATGTCATCACTTCATTCATATTTCCTGTGTTTTATTTTAATTGTAACTTTCAGAGTTGAATTGAAATTTGAATAAGACTTAACTTCAATCTTCATAGTTAATCGTTCTAGCTTATTCAAACAAAATCAATAACCGAAAAGCCCAAAATGTGAACATGCAAATGTATCCAAGAACTCTACTGTTCAAAAAAATGTTAAAACAATCAAATCGAATGAGCAGTAAAAAAGTGTGTGAACATTTCTTATGAACAGTAAAAATAGAGTGTTTGAATAATACACATGAATGAACAGTGATTTAGTTGAATATATTTTTGAAAAAAATGCTAAAAAAAAACCTTACAAGTAAATTAATTGTTCATTGCTACAATTGCATACGGTGGGTGGTATGTTGCATACGGGCGGATGATATGTTACACACAAGGGATGGTGTTTGCACTTTCACAAGAATACTTTTTGCACATATGGATGCTGATTGCACATGATGGATGTTTGCTTGCATATTGGTACCATTTAGTAATTAATTTGTTTAAAATGTATTTTTTAACTATTTTCCCTATATTTTATAAATATATAGATATAGATACAGATTAACAACAAGTGAACAGCGTATATTGGCAAAAATTAAAACTTTTTGTCTATGTAGTTCACTTATGGTTGAGAATTTTTTGTCATTACATTCGTTGCTTGGAATCTTCCAGCAATCTTCCAAACAATTCTATCCAATTGGCCTCAACTAACAAGCTAGGGGGAGTAGAGTAGAGGGTATAGAAACTAGAAAGACAGGAGGAAATAAGGCGCAAACACCTCTCCTTTCATCTGTGTTTTCATTATCATCTCTTCTTCTGTCTGGGTCCCACCAGCCCTCTTCATTATCATTCTTAAATTATTTTTTTTGTCTTAATATAACTTTTGGTCTTTAAAATTTGACCCAATTTTAGTTTTAGTTTCTCAAATTTAAAATCGGTGGTTTTGATCTCTAAAGTTTGGCCGATTTTAGTTTTGATCCCTCAAGCTTAAAAATAACTTGATATATTATTATAAACTTAGGGACCAAAACCAAAATCGGTCAAACTTAAGGGACTAAAACTAAAATCGGGCCAAACTTTAGAGAGCAAAACCACCGATTTCAAACTTGAGGGACCAAAAGCAAAATCGGGTCAAACTTCAGGGACCAAAACCACCGATTTCAAACTTGAGGGACCAAAACCAAAATTAAACTAAATTTTAAAGACCAAAAGTTATATTAACCCTATTTTCTTTTCTTTTTTTCCCCACTCCATCGTAAATGGAATATTACAAATATGGTGGATTTAATGTGGTTCAATCTCTTCACTATTCTACAACCAGGAATTGGGCAAGTGTTTGAGTATGTTTGATATGTTGTCTTTCCTGTTTAAGATTCTATCCACTGTACTTAGACTGTCCATTCAAAACATACAAATAAATTTTAGAAAAATATAATGAAAATTAGAAAAAAAAACAAATCAGTACTCCGAAATTATGAAATCCTATTACAGTTCGGTGTCAGTACAATAGAGGAATATGATATTTTGAAATTTCGGCAAAAAGGCTCTCCTGCCCTTCAGCTCTCCCTCTCTCTCAGTTTAAAATAATAACACCAGACTTTTTATTAACAATACCGTATTCTACATTAACAACTCTACTTTCTATCTATTGTACTTAGACTGTCCGTTCAAAACAATTTTTAATAATATAAATTAATCATCATTTTTTAAAAATTATAAATTTAAATTATTAGATATTCAGTCCAATAATTTATAATTATTGCAATAATAGAAGGGAGCCATTTCCTAAATCTTGTTGACAATGATGATGTCTCTCGTCAATTCTCAATCCATTTGGGATATCTTGTCTCTCCCTGCTATTGTTACTAAATATGTGAGTTGCTTTTCCTAATTTATCGTTGTTATATTTCTAACTTATAAAATTAAGTCGAGTCGCTGGTAGACTCATGTCAGTTATAAACTCGGATAAACTCATGAATTTATATAACAAGTTTACTATTTTTAAGTTTCTAACTTATAAAACTGTATTAACTTTTTCGATTTGATCATGCTCAACAATTTTATATATGAATTTTATAGATATTTATTTGTTAAATATGATAAATTATGAATGTTGATTGATTTAATTTTAATTATTTAGATTTAAAATATATTTAAATCAAATTGTTGTCATTTTTTTATATTTTAATTATTTAATTATATGCTATTAATACATATTTAATGATAAGAATAAACTCTTATAAATTTACTATTTAAGTTCACGATACAAGTTTATGTCACTATCATGAGTTTGCTTAAACTTACGAATTTGACAACCTTGCTCCTGGCTACTCACTCACTTTCATAAATGAGTCTCACCTCTTCACTTCTCAAATGAATACCACTCTGGTAATATTTATAAGTTCAAATTAACTAGCTTCCACATATTAAGGAGGGTTGGTTAATTTATTAATTATTAGCTAAATTTTCGATTTTGCCCTTATTTATTATTGATTTCAAAAGCCAATATGAATAAATTGTTTTTGTTTATTACAATTAATAAGAATAAAATTATAAAATACACATTTATTACTCTGAAACTATATTTATAAGGAGGATTATAATTTTTTGGTTAAAATACACTTACAAATAAGACCAAAAGGATAAACCATAAATAAATGTGACCCAGGAGTAGTTCGTTGAGGTACTTTTAAATGGGACTATACTTGGATAATAACACTACTTCACATTCTTCATATGTGATCTTATTTGTAATACAATTTAAGTTGTGAATTACATTTTATATTAAGGAAAAGGGTAGTACTGAATAACAGGTAATAAGTACGTAATATAATGTGGCAAGATATAGACTATTAACGTCATGTTTTCACCTCAATTTTTGTTAAACTCAATTCCACACTCTCATTTCACATATACTTTGGTTAATAATTTTGTCATATTTCATATTCTACCTTAAAGCTAACATTTTTCTAATTTAAATCATTTTGTCTAATTTTGATAAATACGTCAATGTTTTATAGGTAACAAAATCTGATGTTATTCAAATAAAAAAAAGATGTGATATGTTTTTTATATTATTATCTATTTTAAAGATTGTGATTTTTCCTTATAATATAAGTGTTTATTTTAGAATTTGAAATTGAGATGTAAAGAAATTTAATGAAATTTTATACTATTAGATCAATTCTATAAAAAATATTGATATTTTACAAGATTTCATATGTAACGTATCATTACCAGAATTCAGGTTGATCTGATTAACTTTTTGAATAATGAATTTTTACTGATTTTCGTTAATAAAAATATAACTCACCTAAAGACAGGAAGAAACGTGTGCCCAGTTTCTCCGATCTCATCACAGCACGCTAGGACACGGCCCACATGCACGTCATATCCATTCAGTGGGGTCCATAGAGCATGTCAACTAGGAGCGTGAGGGTCCCATCTTTTTGATATTACCCAACCGGTGGGTGCGAGGGGAGGGTTTGAGCTGGACCCCACAATTATATTCCGCGGTACGTGCCAACGGTAATAACCGTTTGATTTTGATGTGTTACTTTTCTTTTCTTTTTTCCCCTGATCTGATGGCCCCAATTTGTTATCGTGGCCTTCGATCTTCCTCCGACTTCCCATCAATGGTCTCCTTCTCTGACACGTTTCCGTTATTCTACCACCTGTCCCTCCTTAGCACATTTAACCATTGAGTAGTTTTATTTTCCATTTGCCCAAAAAAAAAAAAGTAGTTTTATTTTCCCAAAATTTTACCGTCGACCACACTTCCTATCATTTTCTCAGATTTTTTATTAACACCATAATTATTATTATTATTTATTAATGGCAAGACATCAGGAAAAATCTCCATCAATAACTAGACTAATGTCCTTTAATCCGAAGAATGAATGATAAAACTGTCTTAGTTGAATTTTTACCATAAATAAAAAAAGAAATTTTTAAATACTTTAGGGAGATTATTTCTATTATTCACACTATATTATTTAGAACATTGTTTTCCATTGAGCCTATGAATGAATCCCTCCTTGAAAGAAATTGGAAATTATATAATAGGATTAGATTAAAGTCCAATGAAATCCACTGAGTTGTTTTTCCCTTTAAATTCAATTTTAGTCATTTTTTTATTCATAAAAGTTATGAATGCTTTTTACATACAAAGAGTTTACAAATTTACAAAAAAAAAAACATCAAATTTTTCGAGTTAAAAACAATACATAAATTAGTCTGAACTGCATGAACACAAATAACATCAATTCTATATATTGAATTGAAATAGAAAGATCTGGAAGCTTTCTAGTGATATGGAAACAATAAATAATATAAACATAAATAGTGGGATTCCTAGGAGTAACTTTAACGAATGGTTTTAGGAAAAGGAATAATGTTAAATGCATGATCAACACGTGGCAATATGATTGAGATCGCTATGTAGATATGTATCATGTATGTGCATTGTGCCGTTGAAGAGGGCATGTTAATGTTTTCAAAGTCAAATGCAAAAGCCAAAGGCCTAAAATAAAGTTTTTTTTTTCCAAAAAAAAAAAAATATCATTATTACTAAGTACACAAATTAAATTAATAAAATTGTGAAGAGAACGTGAGTAGCAGCGAGAGAAATAATGAAATACAAATTCCTATTCGATTGTTGTGATACTGTGATGTGAATCAAACCCCCCTTTCTTCCTTCCCTTGCAAAATACTCCTCCTTTATCCGTGCACACACACATGCACAACACACACAAACTTAAAATATATATATATGTGTGTATGTATATTTTTATTTATTTATTTATTTATTTATTGGATTCTTATAATTCACGGTACAAAATAAATGCACCACCTGCATATGTTGGTCCTGCAGCATGTCGGTTCCTAACGTTATGTTTTGTTTATTCTTTTTAATTTTTTTATAGTGTTATATGACTATTTAGTTTCATATACTCGTATCTTTTAATAATAAAAGTTTTCTGTTGAGTATTGACAGACCCAACCTTTTTTTTTTTTTTGTGGTAAATCTCAATTGACTCGTCCAAAGATGACGATTCTTACTGGTCATGTTGAACGATATATGGGTGTATATGCATGTGTCTGTATAATATCATGAACAATGCATTGTTATGGTGAAAAAGGTCCGGATTTTATAAATTTTAAATATTTTCGTTTTATTATATATATATATATTAAAATGTTTTTTTAATTGGAAATTACTTTGCAATCTAACTTAATTACAAGGACTTGTCAAAATTATCACTAAGTAAATAAATTCAATTGTTTTAAATAATATATGCGCGTGAATATACATCTATTGATTATTTAAGAAATTAAATCTCATTATTAAGTTTAATTTATAACTAAAATCAAATACCTAAAAGCATATATTTAAAAAAGATAAAACTTATGTCCATTTATTTATATACATATTAAGTCTAATTCTCCAACTAGATTAATCTTATCACGTGAATTTTTCTTAATAATGAAATTTTATATAGATAAAATTTTAAAATTCTGTCATTTAATAATTTAAGTCACACAGGAAAATATTTGATTAGATAATTAGACGTAATAAGTATAAGCAAACACACCTTCATACCAACACACACACACACACAAGCAACTACATCACCAGAGTTTTATGCATTTAAAAAATTGATGTATTCTGATGATAAGGTCACGAATAAATTTTTTCGAGTCTTGTGGTTGACGAAGGCTTGAAGATGTTGTCTAGGAATGCATTTGCAAGACTAGTTTTCTTTTCCTTTTTATTTTCCAGCCCAAAATGGAATAGGATGTTTCAGCAAAAAAAATAAAATAAAGATGCCAAGAATTAAGGCTAAATTTGGCATTAAACTAGGAAAGGGGGAAAAAACCCAATGTTGAGAAACAAGAAGCTCATTGAGCAGCTTCATATTGGGGTTTGGGTTAGAGTACTTATTTACGCAAAATTACTTCAGAGTTAACCGGGCATTAAAGTTGAAGTAGTTTTTAGTTTTTTTTTTTTTTTACTTTTCTTTATATTTGAATATCTTGAAAACTAACCTTTCAATAACCTACATTCAGTCTTAAATATAAAAATTAGATAAAATATTTATTTTGCTAAATACAAGACTTCAATCACTACTACAAAAACAAGCTTTTACTTCTCTAAAATACGTCCCTACTTTAAAAAAAGAAGTAAAAAGCTAACATGATGACATTTATGTAATTTTGAAGGAAAATTTCAAACTTTATGCGTCTCAAATCATAGATTGCACACTTAAAGTACATCATTTGGAGCCATAAAAACACTTTAGGCATCCCAAACAATTTTAGAAACGCCTAAAGGTAAATTTCGCCTACTTTAGGCGTCCCCAATTTTTTTTGGGATGCCTAAAGTAGTAGTTTTAGGCGTCCCCATTTATAATGGAGACGCCTAAAGCCTGTCATGACTGATAAGATAGCCATGACAGTTTTGCAAGTCCCTTTATGGGGACCTACAAAGCTTTAGGCGTCCCCAAAATTTATTGGGGACGCCTAAACCTCCACCACCAACCCTCTCTCCCTCCTCACTCCTTCCTTCTCCTTACTCACACACACACGCAGTTACTCCCTCCCTCCGTCGTCATTCCCTCTCATTCCTCACACACATACACATACGATCACTCCATTCTCCGTCCCTTCCTTCCGTCCGTCTGTCCCTCTCCTTCCTCACTCCCTCCTTCGTCGTCATTCCCTTTCCTTCCTCACTCTCTCCTCCGTTGCCATTCCCTCCTTCCTCTCTCACATACACACACGGTCCCTCCCTCCTCAGTCACCATTCCCTCTAGAGGTGTTCAAATTCGGGACCAGGATAGGGACCGGATCCCCCAATCCTGGTCCCGGTCCCAGTTTATGGCCGGAATGCAAATATGCATCCCGGTCCTGGGATTATTGGGACCAAGACCGGGAATTCCTGAGTTTTTTTTAAAAAAATTAATTTAAAATATATTATTATATTAGTTAAATTTTTCATAATTCAGTGTTTTAAATAATCATTTAACGGCTAATAAGGCCATAATAATCATACAAATTGATTTAGAATTGAAGATTAACATTTTATTATCATTATTATGATCACCTTCGTCATCTTCGTTATTAGTTTTATACATTATATAGTTAGGATTAATATTATGATATATATGGTTTAACTCCAACTTAAAATGTAATACATATCTTATCAAATAATAACTTAATTTATGGAGTAAAAAATATAAAAATAAAAGGATAACTTAATTTATAAGATAAAAAATTAAATAAAAAAAACCGGGATCGGGATCACCAAGGGTGATCCCGGTCCCGGTAAATCCCAGTCCCGATCCCAGTCGGGACGGGAAATTTCTGGGACTGGGATACTTCATTGAAATTGATGATAGTAGCGAAGAAAATGAAAACGATAGTTTCATAATCATGTTGCTTAGAGTGTTTACTTTTTGCCTTCTTATTCTTTGTATGAGACTATGAATTACTTGTACACATTATTTTTTACCTTTTATTATGAATTAGTAACTGTATTTATTTTATTGCATGAGGTGTGTAGACATATAGTTAAATCTTGTGAAAATGACTTCTGGCCCTGCGAGCCGGCCCTGGCCTTGATGTTTTCGGGCCAGGCTTTGAAAAACATCAATTTTTCTTTCCCCTGGCTCGGATTCCCACCTCTAGCTAGAGCCGGGAAATCAGGTCAAACCCGTTTGGCTGGCCCTTTTAAGTCCTTTTAAATCACGGGCCGGACTTGAAAAATAGAGTTTCAAAAGGAAGTCGGGCCTAAAAGGGTCAGCCCTGGAGAGCCGAAGGCCCTGTAGGGCCAAGGGCCAGCCCGCTAAGCCCTTTAGCTTTATTTTTTGTTTTATTTTCACTGCGCCTCCTACTCATGCCCTTGTTGAATCCTCCCTAAGAACCTTAAAATTGCTAAATTTACATATGATGATAATTTATTAATTCTTGATATTTTTACCCATTAAGAATAGTCTACTACTTAAAGTGAAGTACAATCAAAATTTCTTGAAATTGATGATAGTAGTGAAGAAGATCAAAACAATAGTTGTCATCATCATGTTGCTTAGAGTGTTTAGCTTTTTGCCTTCTTATGTTTTGTATGAGACTATGAATTACTTGTATACAATATTTTTTACCTTTGATTATGAATTAGTAATTGTATTTATTTTACTGCATGAGGTGTGTAGGCGTATAGTTAAATCTTGTGAAAAATAGCAATTTTTTCCCCCGGGCCTTGTAGGGCCGGCCCTTTTAGGCCCTGGCCCGTAAAGGGCTAGCCCTGTAGGGCCGAGCCGGCCTTGATTCCCACCTCTAAGTGCAACCCAGACATATAGAATGCTTGTGGGTCACGCAAGGGTAGAGTTGTTAAATACTCGAAGTGGTTTCAATTCAAGTTCTTTTATTGACGGTCGTTTTAGATATGACTTTATTGATTTTAACCAACTGTTTTTGATTTATAGTGCCATCGACAACCAGGAAACACTGCTGAATGCGGCTAATATGTTCTCCTTTACATGTATAACATCATTCAGAGTGGTATTACAAGTGATTTTCAGCAGGTAATCAAATGATAATATTTTTGGTATTGTGATTGAAATGTGGATTCTTTACTAATTCTATCTAATCTTATTTTCTAATTTGTAGATTTTTGGTAATGAAGATGCCTACTTATATGAAGACATTAATTTGATCAGAGACTATTTGACTGGGCAGCTTCTTCAACACATAGATCAATAAATGTGTATGTTTATGTTTATTTTAGGTAGTGTAGACAACGTTTTTTACAACACTTTGTTGCATGTGGTTCTTGTACATTGATAGTATTAGGGGTTAATTAGGTACTGCTGGAAGTTTCCTTACCACTTATAAAGATATATGCATTATTCTCGATCCTGTTTTTATAGTTTCAATTTTCAGGCAGACCAAATTATAAAAAAACTTTTTTAAAATTTTTTTTTAGTTTTTACGTCCATAAGAAATAGGAACGTCTAAAGACACTTTAGACGTCCCTTTTAGACTATGAGAACGCCTAAAGTCTCCATGTGATGGACTTTAGGCATCCCTAAATTCATTAGGGGCGCCTAAAGTCCTCTTCCACCGTACCTGTGAAAGACTTTAGATGTCCCTAACTCTTTAGGAACACCTAAATTCCCCTTCCTCCGTACTTGTGGGAGACTTTAGGCGTCCATAAGAGTTAGGAACGCCTAAAGTCTCATTTTTCTACAACTCCTGAATAAGCGTCCCACAATAAAAGGACGTTAAAAGGCCTAAAATATGGATATTAAAACTGCTTTATGTAGTAGTGTAATAAACCATATATGCCTTCCAAATTTACAATTTTCTCTCCAAAATAACTATATCGATTGCACATAATTAGAAAAGATATTCTAGCTAAGCAAGCTAACACATGTTCGTTTGTTACAAACATCTAACTTAGTTAACTTCTTTAATATTCACAAATTAATCCCCAACTCTTATATCAAGTGCTAGAGGAAGAAACATCCAAAAAAAATTCCATTAAACTGACTTCTCAATTTTGTTTTAGGCATAGTGAACACAAAATGTGGACAGCTTTCCTTGAGAAGAAGGTTTGTTGTTAAACTAAATTTTTTATAGAACTCTATTGTAGCATAAATTACAATGCAGTGACTCACTTTTACCAGTAAGTCATTCTTGCTAACCAGTTAATTAATCTAGACAAACAAACTAACAAGCGAGGTGTTGAACTATTTACTTACGATCACCAATTCGTGATAACAGCTTTTTTTGGTCCTCTCACTGCTGCACATGTATTGTGTGTTTGGTTGAGTTCATCGAGGTCATAAAGTGCTTATATATATATATAAGTTGAGACAATCTTCTTTTCATATATCATAAATTATTATTAAAAAGTTGTTTTTGAAGGTTCTAATCGCTAATTCAAACAAACACATAAATAAACATTTGAATGAGCTTTTAAAAGGTTTATAAATACTTATATATATAAGTTAAGACAATATTTTTCTCACATGCTTTATGATTCAGATCGTCTCCCTCTATGATACAGTGCCTATCTATATAATTAATATAGTCTACATTAATTAATGGCTATATCTCTCTCCATGTGCATCCCACTGCCCATATGCAATTATCTACACATTTTTTTCCTCCACAAACATTTATTGTATCCCATAGAAATCTCTTTCCATAATTTAATACAGGTATTTTTGTCAATGTCTATGTTATATATTTTTTTCCCTAAATATTTTTCCATTAAAAATAGAAAAAAAATAAGAAAAAAGGTTACTTAAACTTCAAAATATTAAATAAGTAATTTTTTAAAAAACTGAATTGTCAATTACTATATTTTATTTGTCAACCTTATTATGCTTATAATCAATAAAATCAATTTGAGATTTTAAAATTTAAGTGATATTTTTTTATCTTTTACCCTGAAAAATAATTGTTTTGTTGTAAACACTTTTATGTGTTATAATAAACTTTACACGATGCAAGACCATAAAATAAAATTTTTAATTAACAAGGAACTGTAATTTTTGGTTGTGATAATTTTTTTAACTATATACAATTAATAAATATCTGTAACAAATACTACTATTACTAGATTCTTATGAATTTAAATTTTTTTCCTTTTTTTAAATTTTTTGCATATTGATTCATCCTTGATTTCAGCCACTTATATTTTGCCAAATGGTTGGCTGTGTTTGACACATGCTCCCTCTATGCAATGCATAAATAGAGTCAACCTCCAACCTCCCAGTCTGATTATTTTTCAGTCAATGCAATTATTTATCAATTTTGGTCCATTAATTTTTTTTAAAAAATGCAGTATATTTCTAAGAACTACTACTAATAAATAAGGTCATTTTTTAGGGCCATAAATAAATTGGGAAATTGAGATATGCGAGTTTGTAATTTTCTTATTATATATAAAAAAAAATTGATACTAAAAAGCAAAAAGGCGTATGCTAGAGGAGTTTTGAAATGAGTTTCGCTTTCGTTCTGCTCTGATTTAATGCTTGGTTGGCTCATTATAAGCTCTGAATTCTCCCCACACTTCTTCTGAAACTCTCTCAACCTTCTTCATAACGCTATTGAACCACCCCTCACCTTCTCCTCCTCCTCCTCTCTCTGAAATCAATCTCCATGGATACCAACAAATCGCAGAATCCACAACCTCAATCTCTTTCTCCAACCAGTAGTGGAAGACGAAGAAGCAGCGTTTGCAATTCCCCGGAATTTGAGTTCTGGATGGTCCGAAACCCGTCTTTCCCTCAACCCAACCTTCTCTCCGCCGATGAGCTCTTCGTCGACGGCGTCCTCCTCCCGCTTCACCTCCTCCACCATCACAACGTACCCGACCCGTCAGATGCGACTTCGCGCCCGGACGCCGAAACGCTCGTCTCGGAGCCACCGGATCCGGAACCTGGGCCCCCACCAGAGCCATCGCCGGCCATAACAGATTCGACCGCGACGACGTTGTTTTCGGCGTCAAAACGGTGGAAGGACATTTTCAAAAAGAGCGAGAAGAAGAGCGAAGAGAATAATAAGACCTCATCGGAAGAGAAAGGGAAGAAAAAGAAAAAAGAGAAGAAAAAATCCGCGAACGGTGCGAGTTCGGCGGAGTTGAACATCAACATTTGGCCGTTCTCCAGGAGTAGGTCCGCTGGGAATGCTAGCACCCGACCCAAATTATTTACCGGAGCTCCGGTAACCCGGAAGGTGAACAGCGCGCCTTGCTCTCGGAGTAATTCCGCCGGGGAGTCCAAGTCACGAAAATGGCCCAGCAGCCCCGGTCGGGCCGGGGTCCATGTGGGTCGGAGCAGCCCTGTTTGGCAGGTACGCCGTGCCGGATCCACGTCGAAGAACTCCGAACCCATGGTTCTAAATACCAAGGGGTCAAGAAAAGAAACCCCCACGAATCGCCGGAGTAAAACGAGCACCACTGGCGGCCGTAGCGAGAAGGCCAGAGTTTTGAATTTAAATGTCCCAATGTGCATTGGTTCTAGACAACATTTGAGTTGCAGAAGCGACGACAAAGCTGGCCCAGGAGCCACTGCAGATGCCGCCGCCGTCTGCGGCGTCGCCGATAACGGAAATGTTGGTAACGCTGCGGGAAGTGGTGGTAATCTTTTCAATTTGAGGAGCCTTTTCACTAAAAAGAGCATGGTAACATCGCATTAGTAGTATCTAATTTAACTATCATATACAGTAAAAAAACATATTTGCTCCTCAAGATTTAACCTGTTGTTTCTCTCTCTTTTTGATTATCTTTGTAAAGAGAGCCTTGTGGTTAATGTGAATCGTGAATCGTGAATCGTGAATCGTATATAGTGTGTGGCCTTGTATGTAATGTAAGGGAAAAGGGCATGTGTGTGACTGATAGGTGAAAAGTTAGAACTAGATTGGTGAGTGTGATGGCCTCATAGTAGGTTATTAGAGAGGAATGTTATGCTTGCTCTTTAGGTGTATTGTATTCTCAAAAGCATCACCAAAATGTTATTTCGAGTTTCTTTCTCCTTCTTTGACTGTTACTTATCATTAGCAGATGCATTTTCCTATTAACAATAATTACCGGGGCACCATGTATGAAGTTGAAATTGTATGGGACAGAGTTTAATTGTTTAATGGATCGCTGATTGATAATGGGAGTACTATTGTATTATTATTGATAGAGCAGGCATTTCCTGATAAAGGCAAATTCACTGGTCTTTTTAAGTAGGCAGAGGTTAGACCCCTAAGGCCCTGCATCACCCTAATCAGCTATACTATCAAATTGGAGTCAACTTGTTTAGTGTCGGGATATGTAATAGAGAGCTTCCTTGAAAAATGAGCTTTACAGGCTTTAGTTTCTTCACCTCTACTGGTTAGCTTTTAGAGTATAATTCTTCTACAGACTTGAATCGTTACAATGATGTACTAATTGAGAGACAACCTAACATACATATAGATACATATACATATATATATATATATATATATATATATATAGAGAGAGAGAGAGAGAGAGCAACCTGCTGAGGGTTTTGACAGGAGTGAAGTGTAGTGCCCAACGTAACATTTAGCTTTTGCGGTATAATTATGCATGGTACAGAATATTCTACATTCAATATATAAATTAGAGGATAAATTTAAGGGATAAGTACTTTGTCTTTTAATAATCTTTTCCTTAACACTGGATCGATATCAGTACAAACACAAGGGTTACAAGCTAAACAAATAAAGAATGAGTAATTGAATATTATACAAATATTACCTCAAACAGAAATGTTTAAAAGTAACACAAGGTTGTGGGGAAGAAAAAGCAGGTTGCGGGTTGTAAATTTGAAGCTGACATGCAAATGAAAGGGCCACAGTGTTGCAGGCTTTGCATCCATTGGATTCTGAAAACTGAAAAGGCGAGTCAATGTTGTGAAATTGGGAAAAAGCAACACACAAAAGTACTATGCATCAGAACTGTTAAACAGATAATCAGAAAGTTAAAAAGGCATTGACCCTTGAGACCTTGACGTTTATTTGTATGTGTTCCATTTTTATGCAGAGCAATGTGTTTGGGCCCATTCCTAGACCCAACACAAACAAAGTGGGTAATATGGGAAGGCATCCCATGGACTTAACAACACCAGAGTCCAAGATTTTATGTTTTCTATATTCTTAATTATCATAAAAAAAATTACCTGCAACCTATTCCTAATTCTGATTTTGTGTTTTCCTAGACTTCTCCATCATCATTGGAGCCCAATAGTAAATGTAACTTGTTTTTATACTAGCTCAATTCGAGTGTTCCCACAAACTCACTTATTTTTTTTTAATATATAAATTTTAGGAAAGGGGTTGGGTTTACTCACGATTCAAAGACAAGGCAAAATCTCCCTTGCTCCTAGGTTATACCAATGTTGAGCAGGGTAAACCGTCAATTACCCTCATGCGTTTACTTAGACACCCAAGAGTTAGGATGTCTCCCTCAACCTCTCAACTAACTCCAGAATCGAACCCTCTCCATATTGTGAGAGTCTGACCCTTTCACCAGTTGAACCTAAGGACGAGAGGTCACAAACTCACTTATGAATCAGACAAATTTGCTATGGTTGGAATAGCTTTTTGTAAGCTTATAAGTGCTTTTTACGCAAGTCGAGATAAAACTTCTCTCACATATTTATCTCATATACCGTAAATTACGATTGAAAAGTTATTTTTGAAGATTCCAATCGCTATTCCAAACAAATTAAACTCAATTGATTGAATAGAGCCTACTTGGATTGGTGCAAGTGGCAAAATCTCTCATTTCTTAAACAAGTGATTTGAAGTTTGATTCTCAACTATTGTGTAAAAAGTGAATCTAGTTGAGAGAAACCTCTCATTTACCCTCCAAACCTTGAAAGGGACATGGGTCCAATGTTAGTGAAGCATCGACTCACCTTAAAATTGTATGCTTGTGTAATTTTTTAGCCTCATGATAACCCTTCATCTATGACAGTCCACGGCTAAGAGAAACGATGTTCATCGATGAAATGCGGGCCCAGCCCACAAGCACCCTAAAAGTGGCGGGCTCGGGGTTGTCTAAATGTCAACTCGCCAAGATGCGAGTTGCACCACCTGCTCGCCCTCCCTCGCGGGTTGTTGCGGGCTAATGGGTTGGTCCGCCTAAATTATCTTTTTTTAATCCTTTTTTCTTTATAAAAGATAAACCATAAGATCTAAAATATATAGGACTAAAATATAAATGGAACATTAGATCAAGGCTTAATGCAAAGAATGAAAAAAAAATGAAGAGTGCCTTTGTGCGTAAAATACTAAAATTAAGCATAACATGTTCGCTAACATCAATTTCTAAAAATAGATACACTAAAGCCAACATTTTTTCCCTTCTTTGAGATTTTTTTAATTTAAAATATTAATAGGCGGGAGAGGGGCTTGGGCTGGTGTTTTTCCGCCCACCAAAAGCGGTCTAGCCTGCGGGTTATGACACGGGCTGGCCCGAATTCTATGTTGTGTGGGTGCGGATAAAAGTAAAATCTTGCTGCAAAGAAAAACAAGAGAGCTACAGTACGGCCTAAAACTAAAAACAATGAAAAGCGAGCCAGAGTTGCAACATAAGTAATAACGCTGTTTTTCTTTAATAAGCCAACTGCATTAAAAGACATGTATGTTTGTTACAGACTGGGAAGTACATGCTTTGAGATTTTGCATCAGTTTTGGTTGTTTGTTTCCGGGTTCTTTGCTGAGTAATGGAATTACGCTGGTTTTTGCCAAAAACAAAAAGAGGAGGAGTTGGATTTGCGTTTATTCTGATAAAACGAGCATCATGATTCCCAACTTATTTACATTCCCAGAATCGTTTGCCTGCGAACCTTTGGTCCTGTTTCGCTGAAAGCAATGTTTATTGTATGATAAAGAATAAAATTTTAGATTCCCATTAGGGACATGTTTAGTTTGCGGGGCTTAACATTCTTATTCCACTCCAATGGCAGTATTGACTCTGGCAAATGCTGGATTCAACAATCCATTTTTCTCGGTAATAATGAAGCTTCATTCTCTAAATTTCTTCCGCAATTCCTTACATGTCCTTCTTAGTGTTTGTTTAGATTAACGATTGAAGCTTACAATCAAATTACTCAATCTTAATTGTCCTTGTTTGGAATTGTGATTGAAGTCTTCAAAAGCAGTTTTTTAATCGTGATTTATGATATACAAAATAAATATGTGATAAAATTTTTATCTCGATTTATATGAATAAATATTTTTTAAGATACAAAAGTGATCCCAAATAAACAATAATTGTGGGAAGGAGTGAAGGGCTGTTGATTATTTGGTGATTCAATGCTTCTGTTCCAAACATAATTTCTTCTACTTTTGGCAACCATTTTTTTTTTTGCCCGACTTTTGCCAACATTAAATTACCTTGTAATTAGTTTATAATATTGTTAGTTATTGGTCAATAACAATAAATATTTGACTAAAAAAAAAATAAACATTTTGATGCTTTATAAAATATGCATAAAATATATTTTATTTTTGATACATAGTGTGATCAGTACACGCCCTAAATTTATTTAAAATCATGGTTTAACCACTTTACAATTTATTAATGATAATGATGAATATATTTACAAGACAAGTATACAAGGATTGAAAGAAAATTACTTAAAATTCTCTCGAAGTAGAATTATTCTTTCCATCTCTAATCAAAATGACGAGTTTGACAGCCGTACATGCTATTAACGATAATGAATAATGATTATACTTTTTATGGAATCTAATCTTCTCTCTCTCTCTCTCTGCCTGGATAATCTAATCTAAATATAAAGAAATTAAAAAAACATGAAATCTACCTAAAATCCGACTATCCGAAACGGGCATAGGATCAAGATTAAACGGCGTTACATCTATTTTAGCTTTCTACGCGCTTTGGGGGAGCGTGATTATGAGATAATCGTGCGGCAGGATATATTGTCTCTATTCTCAAGCTTTCTCCCTCTGCCTGTTCCAAGTCTTCCTCTCTTGCGAAGGTAGAAACAGAAAATATCAATGGCGTCGGGTGATCGGAAATCATCGAAGGCTTCGAGCAGTCGCGCAGGAAGAATCCGCACGCTATCGGATCTGAACCGGCCGTCGGCCGACTCCGATAGCGACTCTGATGGGCCGCAGGAGTACTACACCGGTGGCGAGAAGAGGTTTCTTTTCTCCTTCCCCTCCTGTTTGTTCGTCATATGAAAATCCTAATTTCCTGAAAATTTTTATGGTATTTGATTCTTGTTGCATCGAGTAGTTACCGAGAGTTCTTTGCCCTTCTTTTATTTATCGTTTCTCGTATTTCAAATGTTCAATGACTTTTATTTGTTCGAATAAATATTGGGGGCGTGGTAGGAAGAAGTAGTTGGAGTTCAATTTCATTTTTGTGTCCTGAATCAAACCTGTTTCTTGTTATCGAATTCTTTAGATGCTTGACCTACATTCCATTGGATCGGTACTGGTGTGCCCGTTCCCGGGCACTAATTGAGCAATCAAGAGTCGAGAAGAGAGAGCTTTGACGTGAATAGCTTGATGCGGTGATTTTCGAGCTGGTGTATAGGTGTTAATCTAGTGGTTGGGCATTGAAATATAATATTGAATTAGCACATGAAGCCATTATTTTGGGACTAGTTATAATTGTAATTAGCATCACCGGGGTATTATAAGCAGCTTTGTCTGTGACATATTTCTAGCGATGCCATATCAATCTGCTCATAAACAGATAGATTACTTTGTTGTTGATCTCCTGACAATGTGTAGACCATCTTTTTACCAATCAGAACCTCTTAGTTTCGATTTACTTAATATATCTTGGTATGCATAAATATATACTGGCAGTTTACCAATTATTACTCTTGCAATGGTAAGAGTCAATTTAAATAATGTAGATATAAGACCTTTAAATTGCTAGGTTGATTTTATTCAGTGCCTAGTTTTGTTGGTGGTTTTCTTTGCTTTCTCTGTTCTGAGTTTCCACTGGTTTTCTTTCTTTGATGATTTCTTACCTTCAAACTCTGTATTTGTACCTTGTCTTGATACAATTTCTTGTTTTGTTGTTGGAAAAAAAATATAAATGTGATGAGAGCTTTCTTATCTTCTTATTACTAGGTGCCTGTATTATTTAGGGTATCTTCCTACTAGATTTTAACCAGTGACCCTTCCCTGAAAAAAAACTTTTTTGAGTTACAAAGGCAAGCTGGAGCTTGAAATAAAGAAGCTAGGACAACCTCCTTGATGATTGTATCCCTTGTATGAAAATTTTGGTTCACTTGACTACCTGCTGAAAAATAATTTTTTCTTCTCCTTGAATATGTTTAGTCTAGGTTAAAGTGTTCCTTTATCTTGCCACTCTTGTAGACTGCATTGGTACAGCAGATGTTTTAGCCCACTAAGAGATTAGCAGCCTTGCTTTCTGAGCTGTACATTTAATATGAATGTGCTTTCCCTGATGCAACTAGATGTACATCAAGACTATTTATTAATAAACACCTATCTGACTTCAGCTGATACTATGATTTGGAACTTTTCTATTAGTTATTTAGCTTTTGTTTGTCATATCACCAGTGGAATGCTTGTCCAAGATCCTACAAAGGGCAATGATGTGGATGCAATTTTCAATCAAGCAAGGCAACTGGGAGCAATAGAAAGGCCTCTTGATCAACTCCAGGATCCACCAAGGTCGACAAGCTTTACAGGAACTGCAAGATTACTCTCGGGAGAAACTGTACAATCAACTTCTCAACAACCTGAGTCTTTTGTTCACAACATTGTTTTTTGGAGTGATGGCTTCACTGTAAATGATGGACCTTTGAGAAGGTTGGATGATCCTGAAAATGCCTCATTCTTAGAGGTAAACTGTTTTTGTTCACAATGTTGGAAGCTACATGGTTGCATGCGGCCCAAATAAAGAATTCATCTGTATTAGAAGATTGGATTTTTATATTTTTATTCACAGAGTGACAGACTAATGAAATATGTCTGGAATTTTTGTTTTGTCTCTACTTACTGAAAACCTCAACCACGAATTCCCTTCACTGAAAAACACATGGGTAACCACTTGACTAGAGAACTATATCCAAGGCATATTGTTTGGAGTGCTCTGACAGTTGCACTTAAAATGAACCATGAGACTGTCAAATGATTATTTCAATATCTTTCTGGAATCTGGAGTACCACTTTCTTGTTGGTTACAGTGATTGACTTGCTTTTAGTGGTTAATTAATAATTACTTTTACTATGTTTCAATGCAGAGTATCAAAAAGTCTGAGTGTCCAAAAGAGCTTGAACCTGCAGACAAGAGATCATCAGTCAATGTTAACCTCATAAGGAGGACTGAAAAATATCCAGTTAGTCCTCTGTTAAGTCTGTAGCTTTTGAATATTCCCAGTATATTTCAAGCACAACCCTGACCTGGAATCTGTGAACCCGTTCATTAAATTTCATGTGCATTTTTTGTTACATTTGTAGGAACCCGAAAAGCGGCATGTTGCATTCCAGGGGGTGGGAAGAACTCTAGGAAGCAGCTCTGCTTCTGCAGCACCCGAGACAACTGTTGCCTCTTTAGCTCCGTCCAGTGCTCCTACCCCTTCTGCAGGAGTAGTTGTGGATCAGTCGTTGCCATCAACCTCGATACAGATTAGGCTAGCTGATGGAACCCGCTTGATATCTCATTTTAATCATCACCATACAATCAGTGATATCCGTGCATTTATTAATGCGTCTAGACCCGGTGGTGCACCAAATTACCAACTTCAGGTGATGGGGTTTCCCCCAAAGCTTTTGACTGATGAAACTCGGACCATAGAGCAGGAAGGACTGGCAAATTCGGTGGTCATCCAGAAATTCTGAAGAACTGCACAAAACCTGCTGCTGCCTGGTCATCACTGGTTTGATGGCGGTCTTTATAAAGTGGACTTATTTTCTCTGCATCAAACTTGACAGGGTTGAATGACAGTTTCTTTTAGGGATTTTAGCTTTGGATGACCTAATTGATGTTATTCAAGTTTTATCGTGTATTTTTCTTTCTTCAGGATCAGTTTGGATGGAAGCTTTGAACCTAATGCCCGTGTTTGGAGCAGAGTGAGGATAATTGATTATTGTACTGCTGTCTTCCTGCTAGCATAGGAGGTGGTTTTATATAATCTCTAATGAACTCTTTTGTTTGTTTCACCTGTCCAAAATGTAGAAAGTGCCATGTGCATTATTATGTTTGGCTATTCCAAATACTTGAAAATAATTTACTCAGAAAACATATTCCTAAAGGTTAGCATGACATTGATTGAGACTTATGTTAATTGCAATATAGCAGACTGAAGAATCATGCTACTGCACAGTATAGGCGCAAATCGTTTATATGGATTCCTCCTTGTAGATGGTAATATAATGTATTACATTCAAATAAAGATAAAAAGAAAAGGGAAAAATACTTAATTGGCTTTTAGTAATGCAAACTTGACATACAGTCATTTTTTGTCTTTGTTTTAGTGTTTTTGGAAACTTTTCAAACTATGATTTGCATAAATTCAGATAAAATTTATTTCACATGCTTATTATGTAAATCGTAAAAGTTAATTTTTAAAAGTTAATCCAAACATATACAGATAAGTAAATGATGTTTGGACCAATTTATACAAATGATTATTGGTCGAACTGATTATGAAAATCCAAGCATTCTTTGCATATTTATGTTCTACCCGGGGGCGTTAGTGCATAAGACTCTTTATCAGGTGAAGTCTAAAAAGGGTTAAATGTACACAATCTTACCCAATAAAAAAATATTTTATACTTAATTGGATTTTAATAATGCAAACTTAACATACAGTCATTTTTTTGTCTCTGTTTTGGAGTAAATGAAATTTATACAAATGGTTATTAGTCGAACAAATTATGAAAATCCAAGCATTCTTTGCATATTTAAATTCCCCTAAAATAAGTTTAATATTCTAAAAAGTAAGGCTTTTGTTATCTAGCCTTTTAACAATTTTTCTTTGACAACTTTTAGTTACTATATTATTCAATTTACATTAAACTTGGTTTTAAGCTTTTTTTACCCTTACCTTCATTTTTAGGCTTTAGCTTATGCTTGAAAACGAGTTTTTACACTACGAACTTCTTCTCACATTATCTTGATTTTAAAACACACACTATTGAGACAAGATGGTTTTTTAAAAATAAAAAATAAAAAATAAAAAAAGGTGACCTGGGTGACCAAGTCCCTTTTTTTTTTTAAATGCCAAATGCAACAGAAAAGATCCATGAATTAGGTGACTAAACCCCTCCATGTTAAGAGTTTTTGAAGACTAATTACAGCCCATTTCATTGGTTTAATATTTGCATAACAACTATATTATGCTAGATTAAGAATTCCAATGAACTAAAATAATTCACTAAAAAATTAAATGACTCACTTTTTCAATGACAAGAATTTTTGGTCAAAATATTTTTATTTCATTCTAAATCTTGTACATGGCATTAAATCCTTTCAATTAAAAGCAGGAATTTGACAAAAAGCAAATAATATATGGTTATGGGAAATTTGATTAAAAAAAATATGGTTATGGGAAAAGCAATTTGCTTGGTTGCCGCAAAATTGTGAACCGTACACCATTAAACATATTAGATCCATCATCAACTTTCCAACTAATTAGGCTTTCCCTTTGTGGCCGACACACAATAATGTATAAGTATAGCCGTATAGGCGTCAACTTAACCTGTAGTTTAATTTATTTTATCTTTAGAAATACCATATACTAATCCTCTATTTTTATTTATAAGATATTTTCAACATTTTTTATATAGACTAAAAAAACCATTATACCTCATTAACTTTTTTTCTATAAAATTCAATAATTTTTCAACTCTGCCACTATTTAATGTACATGATATCACATAAAATCAAAGATAATACAATAATAAGTAGTAAGTTAAATTGTACATTCATAAAAAGAATGTCTTTTAAATAGAACTAAAAACACATTATTTGTCTATGTTATAAAAGGACAAGAAGAGTATATTAATATTTGAAATAATAATTGGAACTTTTAAAAGTACTATTCAATCATAATTTATGGTATATGAGGTAATTTTTACAGTCGAGTTAAATATATAAAAGAATTTTGTCTCAATTTACGTGAATTGAACTTATACATAAGTATAAGCTAAACTAAACATCCTCAATAACTTCGGAGGAGATTTTTCCCCCCTAAAGATTTAAACAAGGTCATTTAATCTTAATGATTACACTTCACGTGTCTCTGGTAAAAGTTTATGAGGATGAAATTAGAGGAGATTAAAGTACATTATTATGTTTACATAAAAGAAAAGGTACATTATCCTCAAAGAACAGATAGTGTTTATGAGCTATAATAGGAACCAAACGTGCCAGAACAGGAAGTGTTTATTTTTGTTGCTACTCTCTTTCTATATCTTCTTCGTGATTTGACTACATTAATCACTCATTATTACTCTCCTAAAAGAAAAGCCTAATAACACTGCGTCCAACCAAACTTACTAATCATACTCTTGAAATTTACTATATTCACAGTAAAATAAGGAAAAATAAAATCACTACACTTCAAAATTATAATTTAAAAAATAATTGACAATTTTTAATGATGTGACTTTTTGTGAAGATTTATAAAAAGCAAAGTAAAATATTTTTCATTTAAAAGTAAAATGGTTTAGGGGAAAATTTAGACGAAAATTGCCCAAATTTCCTGAACATTCTTTTTTTTATACAATTCTTTCTTTAAAATTTAACAAATATTTTCCTGATATTAACAATCATACTATTGTTGATATTTGTTATTTTACTGGCATGATATTATTAATGGTATGTCCCTTTGTTTTGTTTCATTTATCTGTACAAATAACACCTAAAACCGTGATGTAATTAAATTTTCTGAATTTTTCATCACACACATAATTTTAGGAAAATCTAAAAACAATACCATTTAAACTTCAAAATTCTAAATAGGTGATTCAACAATAAAATGAATTTTTAATTGCATTACTATTCTTGTTAATCCCATAAACGTATTTGTCAACAGGATTTTGAAGTTCAAATTGTATTTTTCTGTCATTTTCCCTATAATTTTTATATCTTTTTACATTTTGATGGTTAAATAATGCACAAAATAATTATGAAATATCATTTATATGAATTTAAAAATCGCCCAAGGTTTAAAAATATAAGTGAATTTCAACTAGTTGTCACGGTCATGTTTGGATTAACTTATAAAAGTTCTATAAGTGCTTATAAATTGTGATTCACGGAATACGAAGTAATTTTTACGGTCTACGAGATAAATATGTAGAAGAAATTTGTCTCGATTTATATGAATCAGGCTTATATAATAAGTCCGATCTAAAAAAGCTTTACCAAACAGCCCCCTTAGCTTACATTCCCACGAAACGAATTAGTCAATTGCTAGTTATGCCATATATACTAATGAATTATTCCAAAAAATATAAATGAATTAATAGTAATATACACACATATCCACGTTACCACATCCATATGTATCATTGTCATTTTTTTTTTGGCACCGTAGACTTGTATTTGTTTGTTTGAGTTAACGGTATAAAAGTTTGATCATATAAATTAAGATAAAATTTTTCTCACAAATTTATCTTATATACTATAAATTACGTTAAAAAAATAATTTTTACCAATTATCCAAATTAAAAATGCAACGGTGTAATTTGTATTTCAGTGTGTTGGAGGCAATAGCCCGTAAGTTCAATTCCTCTGATAACAAAACTTTTCGCGCACGGAACCACTTCTGATCAAAATGTTAAATAAGTAATAATTAAATATACTTTAGATCATATTTAATCAATTTATTCCAATCAAATTAATATTATGTCTGTCTTCAATCATTGACGCCGATGGGTCACTAAAATTAATCATTATAATTTATAAATATAAAGATTGAGATAAAACAATAAAAACTAGATTATTTCCGTTATTGAAGAGGGCGATGTCCTAAAAATTTACAAATTGTAAATAATTACTTTTATGTGAAAATTTTTGAGATGAAATTATTACGATTTAGAAATTTTTAAGATAATATTACTTATGAGTAAATACTCATAAGTCAAATCTACTCTTAAATATAAAATAAAAATAATGTAGATGACACATAAATTACTAGATCAACACATTTTATCAAATAACGGTTAAATTTAATTAGGATAACAGCCGTGATAAAATCACTATGATTTAAAAACTTCTGGCACAATATTGATTCTTCAAAAAGTTTTAGGACAATATTGTTCATGACAACTTTCGAAATCCCTATACATTTGTTCATCTAATTTTTTTACAAAGTTTGAATTTGATCCTTTAATTTTTTTTAAAAGCCTATTTTTAGTCTTTTTACTCCTAACATTACATTATTAGTCTCAAATGATTATTTTTGGGTAATGGTCATTGTTATTTTAAAAATTAAACTTAATATGTTAGCATTTGAAAAAAAATTGGGAGAATTCTAAAAAAATACCATTTAAACTTCAAAATCTCAAATAGGTGATTTAACAATAAAATGATTTGTTAATTGCATTATCATTCTTGTTAATCCCATTACCGAACTTGTTAACGGGATTTTGAAGTTTAAATGGTATTTGTTTGGCATTCTCTCAAAAAAAAAATTCCAATATCTAAAATTTCAATATCATCATTTTTTATTAATAATGTTAGGGTTAAAGAACCGAAAAAACACTTTATAAAATTAACCAAACTAAAACATTAAATGAAGTTAAGTAAATAAATGTGTACTTTCGCCGACAATTACATTGTCAAAGCTTATCTCAAATAACATCAAGCACTTCCTTTTAGGATTATATGATTCTAGTGTGTGTTTTTTTTTATATTTAGGATAAAAAAAACACTAGAATCATATAATATAAACACACACTGCAACTAGCTCAAGTCGTAGTTTGTTTAGATAGTCTTTATAAGTGTTTTTTAATCGTGATTTATGAAATACGATGTAATTTTTACGGTTTACGAGATAACTTTACAATATATGAAATAAATATATGAAGGAGATTTATTTTAATTTACATGAATCAAACTTATATATAAACCCAATTTAAACAAACAAAACCACACACCTCAAAAGTTATTTTGACGTTGTTGTATGAAAAAATAGAAGGGTCATCCCAATATTGTGGATAAGTTAAATTATTGTTTAATTTACTATTATATTCGCTGCAATCTGAAAGAGGTGTGAATAAAAAGTGAAGCATGCTACTGCTAGCATTATAGGCACACATGAGACTCAAGTGATAAGGAAGAAAAAGAAGGATTGCTTTTGGGGTTCTATCAAGATAAGCTTGTCTTTTAACTCTTTAAAAGGGAATAACTATGACTTAATTAGATTTAACATTGATCTAAAAGTAATATGATCCATCTTGCAACAAGGAACCGATGTGACGTAAAGTAATAAAGTTGGAAATATTTATTGATTTCTTTTTTTTTTATTTCTAAAAAAATCAGATAAAACATTTTGGGGGATAAGAAGGCGGGGTAGGGCCTAGGGTTCCTGTGCCCCCACCATGGTCGGGTTAGCTCTTCCCCCACCCCAAGGCCCCATCACAACCAGTGATATCTCTCCAATTTACGTTGCTTTACCCTAAACAGATTTTAATTTCTCCCTTCAAAATCATTATTTTTTATCTTATGTCATATATTTAAGTATTAGGGTTAGAAAATAATATTTTTGAGATAAGACTTTTCTCGTATATTTATCTTATATATTATAAATTAGATTAAAAAAATAAATTCTATTATTAATCAAAACAGACACAAAGTTAAACTCACTCTAAATTTCTCTCTCTGTCTTTTTTAACAAAGTTTGGTTGTAGTTACTTTTATTTTTAATAAGTTTTTGTTTTGGCCTTTACCGTAAGTCACACAAATCTTTCTCAGCAATGTACGCCAGTTTATGCTAAACTACGTAAACGCCACATTAATGAAGTTAACAATGTTAACATTAGATCTAAATCCTTATAAAATTATAGAAAACAACATTTTAAATGGCATAAGATACAGGAAAAGATAACAGCAAAAAAAAAAAAAACTTGGAAATGGGTTTAACATTTGAGTTAAAGGGCAATTTTGTCTTAAAAGTTGTTGCTAAAAGAGTAATTTTGGCTCATAAATTTTGTCGAAGCGTAATTTTATCCTGACCGTAATCCTAGTAAGGGGCTGTTTGTGATAGCTTTTTTGAATCGGGCTTATCATATAAGCCCGATTCATGTAAATCGAGATAAATCTTCTCCACATATTTATTTTGTAGACCGTGAAAGCACTTCGTAGACCGTAAAAGCACCTCGTAGACCGTAAAAGTTACCTCGTAGACCGTAAATTACAATTCATAAGCACTTATAAAATTTTCATAAGCTATTCCAAACAACCTCTAAATTTTGACCGTTAATTGATTAAATATGTTAAGCTAGAAGTCCACATGTTATCCACACTATTTTTGTTAAGATGTAAATTTGTCTTAAAAGTTTTAAATCTAACTCTGAAAAAAAAAGAAATAGATGACACATAGACTTTCGGGGCAAATTCGTACTCAAACAAAAAATGGCGTAGATGAAATGTGAATTGTAAGCTCAGTATTTTTAATCAATTAAAAATAAAAATTAATTAAAATAACCAACGTCACAAAATTGCTCAAAACACATATCATGTTGCAATTCTAATATTGTCACAACTCATGACCTAATCTGTTGGGGAGCAAAGTCTGTAAGTGCCTGTTTGGTTCACATAATATGAGGTAATATAACAGAATGCAATGCAATATAATGATGATTATATGAATTTGTTTGGTCCTTCATTAATGAATGGTGATGTATATGTATAAAAAAGTTTAATTGGATCACACACAAAAATGAGAATAATATAATAAAAGACAAAATTATGCCTATCTACATATATATGTATAATGTACACATTAGGTTCAAAGTAGTTTTTTCCCTCCAATTTGTGCATTGTATGTGTTTGTTTTATAATAACTTTTTTATTTAATGGTGGAAATATTATGAAGGGGTTCATAATAATTTTTTAATACTTAATAGTATGAATATTATTTAATGAGATATTTTAATATCTTTAATGCTGAAATATATATCTTTTTAATTTTTTAGTAAGGAATTTTTTTTCTAATTAATTGATTTTTAAATATTTAAATGGTGATAATTATTTAATATTTAACAGTATTTATGGGTGAACACTTTATTTAAATTAAAAAATTATAATAACCATAATATCTTATTCCCTTAATTATAAGATGTCTATATCCTTATTGATCAATTATAATAGTATAATTATCTTTCTACCATAATCAGAATGTAATCACCTTTATATTAAATAATACCAACGAAACGCCGTAATCCAACGGACTATAAGTGAAGTTTACGGAGATTGGATGATAGATGAGTGGATGAACGAGGGAGAAGGGCCAATAAATTAAGGTCGGTGGTGCGGGTACGAAGAAAATCTGAGGAGAGATTTAGGACCCACTGATTGGATGGAACGTCCAGATGGGGTAATTGTGTGCCGATCAATAAACAAACAACATGTGACTTCATCTGTCACTGCTCTCTCTCTCTCTCTCATCTCTTGTCTTGTGTGTTGAAACCATTCATATTGGTGTATTAGGTTTTCCCCTTCTCGGGTGACTCTCACAGTCTGTCCCTTCTGCAACTCCCCGCTAAATTATTATTACCATGAAGTGTCTTCTTCTTCCTCTTTTTTCTTTTTTTTTTTTATCTAATAGAGAAATTAGTCGTACGTTTTGTGACCTGATCATACAATGATACTATCATGTGTTTCAAGTTTGAACAGATAGGGTTGCTTTCACCGAACGGTGCAATTCTTGCGGTGGCGGCGTGTTGAATAATTCCTTGGTGCTGAGGAATTGTCATTCACCGGAATTCCCTTTCCATCACTTGTTATTCCTCCCCGATGCTGGCTTGTGATTGGGTCAGTGCCTTTTTTTTTTTCATAACGTGGGTGTAACGGACACAAACCTTTGAGAACACACTCAAAAACTAGTTATAATTGAAAGTTAAGGAACTCATAACTTTATAACACCTCTCTTTAAAGGAATACACCGATGTGAGACTTATTATAATATATCTTTTTTAAGAGCCAATATCCTATCGACTCCATTTTACAGTACTTCACTCGATTACTTGCTAGTCAACCCCTCTTATTAAAACTCTCTACAGGTAGTTCTTTCCTGTCAGCTGGCCAAGAGACATCCCAAAGAATCGTATTATAGCACTTCCCTTGGGGTTTCACCTAACTTTCTGTTAGTCAGCCGTCCAGTCATAATCTTCTGTTAGCTTGTTTATGATCACTTTAGCTCGTTTAGATTAGCTTATGAAAGGTCCATAAGTACTTATAAATCGTGATTCACAGAATACGAAGTAGCTTTTATGGTCTACGAGGTAAATATGTAGAGGAGATTTATCTCGATTTATGTAAATCGGGCTTATATAATAAGCCCGATTCAAAATCGTTCTACCAAACGAGCCTAAATATCACGATTGAAAAGTACTTATGGGCTTGGACACATAAATCGAGACAACCCTCACCACATAACTTACTTCGTATTCCGTGAATCACGATTGAAAAACACTTATAAAACTTTCAACCGTTATCCCAAGCGACCACTGTAAGTAATTCTCTTCTATCAGTTGTCTTTTAATAAAAGCACTATTATAACTTTTTGAAAGAACCACATCCAGAAACTACATGTTCGTGATAGAACCTAACACTTTATAAAACCACTCTTTACAAAAACAAAAAAAACCATCGATAATCAAAGCAGTCGGTTCAAGTGAAAGCGTTGAGCAATGCGGAGGAGGCAAAAAAATCATAATGGAGATGATATGATATGAAATCAAAGACATCAAAATCAAATCTTTTGAGTACGAATTTCTCAGGTCTTGAAATTGCAAACTCTCGTCCTATAGCAAAAGCAACTTTGGAAAAAATCCTCAGGATCATGGAAAATACAATAACCTAAAAAGTGACCATTGAAAGTCTCAATAGACTGACCACCGCGTGGCACCCCTCAGAAGAAGAGATTATCCCATTTGTGATGTTTCTGAGTTGATGTCGGCAAAACTAAAATTCATATGTCTCAACTTGAACTTTTCAGAAGTAGTTTGTATAAGGCAATTAAATATAGATGAGTTTTCTCTTTCAGTCTCCATCTACGCACACGTACTTGTGATAACCAATTCCAAACAAGAAACTATAACTCATCTTTTATAAGCATTTTTTTTATTTATAATATAAGTCACTTGATTAAACAATAATTAATTTTTATTTATAATTTTATTTATGTAAGTAATAATTGCTAATATCGTATTTTTTTCTCCCCTTTAAAGCTTAATTTAATATGAGTAAACTTTTTAGATTTTTTTTTTCGATTTTAAAAAAATTTAGTGAATGAACAACTCTTCCTTTAATTCTAATGATATGATTGAAAGTTACCTGCATTATAATTTAGATCAGGATGAGGATGAGTACTTGAGTTTAACAAATTCTTCCTCCACTCACAACACCTTTAATCATTTCATCAAAATTACCAAGATGTGGTTAAATAATTTTGTTTGAAAATAAAATACATTTTTAAATTTACTCATGTTTAAAATTACCAATTGTATCTCAATATACTGAAAAAGAAGATTGTATCAAATTTTAAAGGGAAAATCCCATATATAAAGCTATTTAAAATGGAAAAATTCTAAATCAGGTGGGTAAATTCAGCAAATCCTTAATTAAGTTATTAACCCAATTTAGAATTTTAAAATGTTAGTAAAATGGTTTTAATGCCCTCTCCTTTTTACTCTTTAACTTTTGTGTGTGTATCAACATTAATATTTAATAAAATAAAATATGATTCATTTATATTTTAAATATATTAATTATCATCATAAGAAAAAAATGTTCTATGTTTTAAAACAATGAGTTTATTTTATTAACATGAACAATTTTTTCCTAAAAAGAACTATAAAAAAAATACAAAAACAGAACTTTGAAATTGTAAAATTTTATATCAGGGAATTTTCAAAATGAGTTGTGAATTATTTATCAAGTTTTGGCATTCCCTTGTCAACTTTTGATAACAAACTTGATTTAAGATTTATAATTTTAAAATTATTTTTCTGTTTTTCCCAAAAAACTATAATATATGTTGCTATAAAAATATTTTTTAAAAAAATATATTAAGTATAAATTTTACTATATTTGTTTTATATCTACATTTTTTTTTGGAAAGCTCTATATTTCAATATGTAAATCATTTTATGAAATTTTAAGTGCATTTAATATATTTTTGTCTAAAATATCCTTAAAAGTATATCAAATTTACACGTCGAGAAAATTAAAAATCATTTAATTGATATCAAATGATACTGTGATGGCATGTGTTACATTTTTTTTTTTTTGCTGAAATTATTCTTGATGATCATTTTAGAGCATAAATTTTTTTATTATTTAGCAAATCATATTTTATTTAGTTATATATCAATGTTTTTATACAGAAAAAATAAATTCATAGAGCAATAAAACCCTTTTAAAAGGTGAGAGAAGAGAGGAGATAACATTAAAGTCATTTTACCCAAATTTTAAAATCTTAAATTGGGTAAATAACTCAAGTAAAGATTTATCAAATTTACCAACTTTATTTAGAATTTTCCTATTTTAGATAGCTTTATATAGAATTTTCTCAATTTTAAATATCAGTCATCTTAAAATAATGGAATTAATATCCACTTGGTGACTTTTAATAGAACAACCACCTGTTTTTTTTAGCAAGTGAACCAACAGGCACAAGAAGGAGTACAATTTTGGTATAAGAGTTTATCCAACTTAAATATATCCAGCCTAGGTTAAAATTGCAAATGTGGTTGAGCCAAAAAAATTAATCTAAACATATGAAAAATCATTCCAACCAGCTTTTGACTCCTCAAATCCTGGTTTGGATTGATGTAAATTTGATCCAAATATGCCCTTGGACATCAAACAAACTAATCTACTTCAACTAAAATTATTTGTAGTTTTATAGTTTTCATTAACTATAAAATTAATTACACTTATTAGAAAAGTAAAAACATTTTATGCTCTAAATCTTAGAAGAAGAAACCCTTAATCAAATAAAAAAGAAAATTAAACATAGTTTTTCTTCACCGTCTAAAAAGTTTGGTTTGAATCGGATTTATGCATAAGTCCGATTTACGTAAATCGAGATAAACTTCTTTCACATATTTACTTCATAGATAATAAAGTTACCTCGTAAACCGTAAAAGCTACCTCATATTCCTTAAATCACTATTAAAAAGCACTTATAGAGACTATCCAAACATACTAATAGTTATATCAAAGTCTCAGTGGGGCATGTGCATGCAAATGATGTAGTAAACAATTGGAAAAAGATGAGAAATACAACTTAAACGTTAAAATTCTAAATTAATTATTTTATCTATAAGAATATAAATATTAACTATGAAAATATAATAATTGATAAATCGTTTTAATAAAAAATTATTAATTTAAGATTTTAAAATTTAAATGATTTTTTTTTTCTGTGTATACCCCTCACTATCATGTATGAGGCAATTACTTCCTCATGTATTTTTTTTGAAGAGATATTTTACTACTTTTCCTGATGCTATAGGTTATGTCAAATTCAAATACATGATACGTGGAGAGATTTTCAGCTTCAACACTCAACACCATAAATAAAACAAGTTACAAGTGGTTATTCTCAATAAATATACTCCCATATTTTTAATTATTTTTTCAAAATTACCCTTCATAAATAAAATTTATTAAATCAGTGCAGTCTTACTCTCTTATCTCCTACGTAATTAAGGGCACTTTTAAAAAATAAGTAATTAATACTTTTATAAATATATATAATTTCAAATTAATAAAATGGGAGAAGTAGAAGGGATCAGCCATGGCTGGTAGCCAGAATATTAACAAGTTTGTATGGGTGCACTTAAAATAAGTTTTTTTTTAAAAAAAATTTTTGTATTGCATGAGGCAAAATCCCTTAACACATCTATTGCATGCGCATAACATAAAATAAATCACTCAAAATAAACTGATTCAAATAAATTATCAGGCGAGTTTGGATTAATGCTGGTAAAATTAAATTTTATTTCAATTGACTTTTGTAAATTAAAATGGTAAAATTTAATTAGTGTGCTTTTTGTTCAAATAAGCTTCTATAAAAAAAGTTAACTTGGGAAGATTTAAATTGGGAGAAAAGCCAAAAATTAGAAGAAGTAAGGAGGATGGGCAGAACGAGAAGTGACGAGTGGGCATTATTGTGAAGGGGGCAGATTGCTGGGCGTAGATACGGCAGAGGGACAGCTTTCTGATTCGGTAAGGAAGATTAAGCAAAGAGTTTAAAAGAAATTAAACACTATTTGCATCCACATATGGAGGTGTAGTATTACTTCTAATATTTAATACAAGATGTAGTTTTTTTTTTTGAGATATTAAAGAAATTAAAGAAATTACTTAATTATATTATATGTTATAGATTATATATCAGTTTATAAGTCAGATAAATTAATTTTAAAAAAAATTATAAGTATTAACACTTTTAAAAAAATTAAATAGATTTTATATTAAAAATTAGAGACAGTACTATATTAATGGACCCAAGATGTTACTTTAGCAAGATTAGAGCGTGAACAGAGCTAATAATTTCGCGCCCTAATTATGGACCCAACGAAATTAAGGTCTGTTGACTATAAATATTGTGGAAACCTGCAGAGATGAAGAGACATTACCAACGGTGTTTAGTATAATGAAAGAGATTAGTCTAATCCATGTTTAGGGTATTGGGACCATTTGGTACAAAGGATTTAGAGGGGGGATTTGTGAATTAGATTTAAAAACATTAAAAAAGTTAGATTATAAAATTTTAATAAAAATAAGATTAAAGATAAGAAGATAAAAAAATTAATTAAAAAATTTTAATTTTACTTTTTTAATTTTTTTAAATCTAACTCAAATTTTTTTGGGAGAATGCCAAAAAAATATCATTTAAACTTTAAAATCCCGTTAACAAGTTCGGTAATGGGATTAACAAGAATGGTAATGCAATTAACAAATCATTTTATTATTAAATCACCTATTTATGATTTTAAAGTTTAAATGGTATTTTTTTAGAATTCTCCCAATTTTTTTTTTCCTTCCCTTCATTTTTCCTCTTCCCTCCCTCTGGACCCAACAGCCCCCAATAAAAAAGAGATGAAGAGACATTTGGAGTGTCCCCCCTCACCTTAACAGCTTTATTTAATTTATGAATGTCATTTTTGCGAGGCTAAATGCTCAAATAATAATTGTCTTTGGGACTAGGTGCCACATGATTGAGAGCTCTATATTTTTGCGAGGCTAAATGCTCAATTTTATCAACGACCTTTTTTTTTTATATTTTATTTATTTATTAACATTTATACCTTTTTGAAACTTCACGATAAACATTCCTAGAAAGAATAAAAGAAGTGAAAAATCCCCCATGCAACGTTTATGGCCCAAAACTATTTGGAATTTGTTTAAGGATGCGGGTGTAATATATTTTCAACAACTGATACTCTCCTTCATTGGTATACAACATATATTCAACTATACACAAATAGAAAATATTATATAGCTGAAAATATGTTACATATAGCTTTTAAAAGAGTTGCATTCGCTTAAGATAAATTGTTTCCACTCAAAGACTTGAGTGTCGGTTTGGTTCGATCCCATTACATCCTATAGTGTAACGCAATGTGATGCAATGATAATACAATGCAATATTAATTACAGAGCTAGTGTTTGATTTGATTCTTAAGTAAGGTACAATGAGTTATTATTTTAACAATTATTTAAAATTAATATATTACACAAAGTCTATTTTATCCTTACTATAGTCTTTGTAAAAAGAAAGTTAAGGGTCAGGTGATGGAGGAGGAGGAGGTAGTGGCGGCGATGGCGGGTGGCGAAGGAGGAGGTAGCGGTTGTAGCGATGTGGCTAAATAAAAAGATATAAGTAAAATAAAGAGAAGTGAAACTAAAAAGTAAATTAGACTTTTTTAACTACGCAATAGGATGATAATGAGGATTCATAGGGGAGGTATGAATAAGGATTACCATTTTTTTGGTAATCGTCATTACCATGGTAAACCCTATTACAATGCTAAAGAGTAACTAAACACTATTCTCATAATAATACAATCATGATTACCATTACATGCATATAATGACATCGAACCAAACGGGCTTTGAGTCTTTAGATATGTTTAATTGGATCATAATGAATTTTATAACAAGGGACTTTTTCATAATTTTCTTTATAAAGTAGAATTGGGAAAACAGCTTGGTCAGGCACTACATGGCCGGCTCGTTTAGCCTAAGTCCCAAAAGGGCACACATTTTTTAGGCACAACCCATTTAATTAAGGACCATAGGCTAGCCCGCAAGCTTCAAGCCCGTTTACCATATTCTCACTTCTTATATATTTGAGTATTAAAATACCTAATTTAAAATATAAATATTATCAAAACTAAGTTAAAACGTCAAACATTATCCATATTTAAAAAAAATACAAACACTAAGTTCAAAAACTAATGTCCACGATTAAATAAATAACTAGATAAAGTCATAAATAAACTAAACACTCAATAAGATAAATAACATTATCATTTTATTCTCCATGACAATCATCACTATCAATATCATCAATTATACTTTTTTATTTAAGAAAAATACTCCCTCCGGTCTTATTTATAAGCAACTTTATCTCTCATGGGGCTGGTCCCTTTTATAAACAACTTTCACTTTGTGTCTGAAAATGTAAACTCCTTTTTTTTTCTATTTTATCCTTATTAAATGCATATTATTTATAATTAACCATCACACACACCAAAAGTTATATTCAAGAGAAAGATAACTCATTAGGTGAATAAAGTCAATAAAACATTAGGAAAACATATTTTACTATTCCTCTTACTTTTTGTATATTCTCTCTCTGTTCATAAATAGGGGCACATATGGAAAAATATGACATTTTTTACACACTTATTGCTTTTAACTACCAGTTTGTTCTGCGCAATCAAGGAGAAAATTGCTTATAAATAGGACCGGATGGAGTATATAAACAATCTTAAACTAGCTAGCTCGTTTAAGCCCGTGACCTTATAGGGCTAGCTCTTTTAGACCTGACTCCATGTTCAGACCCTAAATAATAAACCCACCTCTCAACTTAATTGGGCCTAAAACGGCTGGTCCGACGAGCTCAGCTTGATTTCTCGGCCCTACTAAGAAGGGTAATATAATTTAATTTAAGTGAATCTCATAGTTAATTGATTTCTTTGGAAAAATCAATGAGGTCCAAACAATGAACATAATCACTGAAAAGACAAACATCAAGTGAGCAAAATATAATGTCAAAATTCTGATGTAAGAAATAACAACAGGTACATGTTGTTAGTTATTATTGTGATTTTTCATTAGTCACATTTAATTTTTGGAGAATTACAATGATATTTGAAGAGACTTAATTATTAATAAGTTCTAATTACAAAAGAGAAGTATAAACCTTTTATCATTTACACTTATTATTATGTGCTCCTATATTGTTATTAACTAAATCTCTTCCTCGCCAGCTCATTGCAATTCTCCCTTGTTTTTTTGTGGGATTTCTTGATACTTTTCCCTTTTTTGGACCAAATCTTTGTGAGAATCCCGGCATGTTTGGTATAAAAGAAGGGGAGGGAAAGTGGGTAGAAAAGAATTTTTTTTAAGAAGTTGAATCTAAAAATATAAGAGAAGTGTCTTTAAAAATTTTTAATTAATTTTTTTATATTTTTATCTTATATATTCTTTTTATTAAAATTTTATAATTTCTCCTTTTCCCTTCTCCATCCAAATCACCTATACCAAACAGACCTATGGAAGCCATCACATCGATGTTATGCGTTAACGCCATGGCCCTATGATTTCTTGACAAAATTCGAAAGATTACATCAATCAATTATGTATATTTGGATTATTCCAATTTTTTTGAATTGATTCAAAATCTGGGATGGGATAAGGTGGTGGGTGAGAACCGTCTATCTTCATATATACATTTCTGGGGTTCATTTTAATCAGTGTGAAAGGCATTTCTCTTGTTCACTTCATAAGAGCAAAATATTAATTTATTGATCATTGTAATTTTACCCCTAATTATTTTTCAACTAAAAAAATTACTTTAATATATTAGGTGCTACTAGAAAAATATTTTAGAGTGGGGGAAAATCAATGAATCAGTATCCTAAGATTTGAGTACTTGTTACTACTAAAAATATATATTAATGGTAAAATTGTAGTCAATCTCCTAAGGCACGGGGTACAACTGAAAAAATAATTTTAAAGGGTTAAAAGCACCAAAAAATATTTTAAAGTAATTTTTTAAGCTGAAAAAATAATTAAGGGTAAAATTGCAATCAATCTAATAAGACGCTGTGTACAACTGAAAAAATATTTTAAGGGGTTAAAGTATAAAAAATTAATTTAAAATACTACATGCTACTTAAAAAAATATTTTAAGATAGTAGATACTTCCAAAAAAAAAATACTAAAAACCATTTTTTTTAAAGACCAGTACCATCACTTTACATCTAAAACTACACCAAAACGGTGTAGTTTTGAGCAAATGATTAGCAGCGAACTGAAGCCATATCCTTCCTTTTTGCCCTTTCAATCTTCACAGTTCGTTGACTCATCCTACCACCTTCTCTCTCATCCTTCCACTGTCGGTGAGATCCACTAATGGCTTGTGCTCCTAAACATGACAGCAATGGTGACCAGCGGTGGCGACATTTCCACGGATTTCTGGCTTCATCTTCTCCCTAACTTCATCTTCACTTTCTTCTCCATGTTTGCCTTATTTTGCTTCTTCAACGAGATTGTGTGATGGCACCAACGTCTTCTTCCCCTCGTTCAGATCTAGTTTATCTTCAATGGGACTATGAGACGACGCTGACGTCTTCTTCCCCTCCTTCATATATAGTTTTCTTCAATAGGGCTGTGAGACAGCGCTGACGTCTTCTTCCCCTCCTTTAGATCTAGGGATTGTGCGACGACGCCAACATCTTCTTCGCTTCTTCAAATATGGAAATAGTGATGGCACCGACAACTTCTTCCCCTTCGTCTAGTTCTACTTCATTTTCCATGCCCTCTGGCAAGCACAACCTAGCCGTTACTGGGACTAGAGCTGATAATATGAGTTTTAACCGTGGGTCAAACCTGCCTAACCGATAAAATTAGCAGTTTAACTGTAAAAGTGAAACAGTTTTGATGAGGTTCTGTTTTGTCCGAACCCATATGGGCCTAATTCGTGGTGGGTTAGACCACAGGATTGATGTGTTAGACTGTCTTTATTTATTTTAAGAAAAATATGTGACTTCTCTAAATGTATTGTATAACCTAACACCATTAATAGTATTTTATTATTGATTTGTATTAAATGTTAATGATGGCCTTTGGATTTATGTTTATTTTGTGTTGTACGGACTTGTAATGAATGTCTAATTTATATTGGTTGAAATTTTAAATTTGATATTTTATTATAACTTTACGATTTTGTAATGTATTTTTATTTTTTTAATGGTTTGGGTTGGTGAAAAAAATAATATATTGTTTAAAAAAGAGTTTGAAAAATAAAGTATAAAAAAAATTTAAAAAAGGAAAATAACATGGGTTGAGGGGACTAACATGTCAACCTAGAGGTTATAGATTGGGTTGGTTAAATGTCAACTCATATTGATGTAGACCGAACCCATATGGTCCCAATTCCTAACGATTTAGCTCGAATCTGATGGTCCGATCCATATTACCAACTCTAACTGAGATTATGGTGGTTCTGATGATGTTTGCGGCTCTAACTTGGATTGGTGATGGTGCTTGCTTTTTAGGGAAGAAATTTTATTTTTTAATTTAAAAGGGTATTTTGATCTTTTTAAATATAAATTAATACAAAAAATGTACTAAACAGATTTTTAAATCTTATATCTACTTTCATATTCATATACGTATGCATCAAAATCAATTACATTATACCCAACCGCCCTCAGATTTCTTAGACATTCTATGGATGTAAATACTAGGGATAATTAATCTGCAAATCCTTATAGTTTCAACTAATTGCTAATTAGGTCCCTATAGTTTTTTTTTCTTTTTACGAGGTCCTTATACTTTCACATATTTTTAATCAGGTCCTTGTAGTTTTTTTTCCTTTTTATCAAGTTCTTATTGTTTCAACAGATTTTCAATTGGGTCCTTGTAGGTTTTTTTATTTTAATTTTTTAATTTAATTGCAAAAAAAATGAATGAATAATGTTAAAATATAATTTATGAATAATAAACTTGAACTAATGATTATATAATTGAAAAATAATTAATATAATTGATGATTAATTCTTAATTGATTAATTATAATTCTATTCTATTTTTAGAGATAAATTATAATTCAAATTTTAATATTCCTCATCATTTTTTAATCAAGAATACATTTATATTATTTATTTTTATAATAATAATAATAATTTATAAAAATAGAATACAATTATAATTAGTTGATTAAGGATTACTAATTAATTATATTAGTTGTTTTTTAAATTATGTAATTATTAATTTAAACTTATTATTCTTAAATTATATTTTAATATTATTCATTGATTTAACTTACAATTAAATTAATAAATTAAAATAAAAAAACCTACAAGGACGCAATTAAAAATCTGGTGGAGCAATAAGGACTTGATAAAAAGGAAAAATACTATAAGGGTTAGATTAAAAACAAGTGAAATTATAAAAAATTGATAAAAAGAAAAAAAGCTATAGGGACCTAATTACAAATTGATTGAAATTATAAGAATCTCCAGATTAATTATCCCTAAATACAATTTTACATTGTATCTAAAGTGAGTGTCAATTTATATATGAAGGATAATTGTTCTATTGAGGCCTGATGGAGCATCACATTGGGGGGGGGATAGAGCATACAAGTGAGTTTGATACTGGTCTAAATTTTTAAAGTACCAACTTTATAAATCTTTTTGTCATGTTACTCCATGTAATCCAAAATATATAGTGCCTTGTAGAAGAAAATCTTGATCCACAATATAAGTGGTCTAAATAATTATTAATTATATCATTTTCCAATTTTTCAGCTATTTGTTGGAGGTATGCATTTGATATCATAAAAGAGGTTTTACTTAGTTCCGGTGAATTGATTAGGAGTAAAATATATTTTTCAATTTTAACCTGATCTATATTTAAAGGCGAGGTTGATTTTTTTAAATTTTGAATCGATCTTTTTATTTTATTTTATTACGAGTGGCAAGTTAGAAAACTTGAAAATTGTTGATCCCATAAGAGTCACGTAGTCTGAAGGCATTTGGAGCTTATCTTCTTGCAAAATACAGATGCATCATGAGTGAGGACTTTGCAACATTAACATGTCTTCTCTAAGATCGTGGGCATCCTTAGCAAGATAGTCTGCACATTTAATTATCGCACGAGGTGCAAATCGAAACTCAAGCTCCCATTCTTAGAAAAAACAATTCTGTAATCTCATTAATTTCTTCCGTAGTGGATGATAGTGGCCACCTTCTTCTAGGATTCATCCTTTTTAACTAGTTAAAGGTGATTTGGACTTGATAATGTGCTCGTTTGGAACAGCAATTGAAGTCTTTAAAAGCAGTTTTTTAATAATAATTTACGACATACGAGGTAAATATATGATTATGTTGGCATGTTTTTTTCCTTTTCTACTTATAAATGTCATCCACACATAAGAGTATAACTCTCTCATCCCCCTGGATACTAATCTCATATTTAATATAAGAACTGGTCAACTAATTTTAGTAGATTAATGAAATTAGCGGTATTTGTTATTTATGATAAATATAGGTTGATTTTTCTAAATATGATTTTTTATTATGACTAAAGAAACTCTTTAATTTGTGCAATCAATATAGATATTTTGAGAAAAAATTATAAATTTACTAGATAAAGTGAATTGAGGTTTTATATTCAGAGAAAATGAGTGTCTCTACTAACCCATCTCTCAACTTCTTCTCCACTTAATTTATCCCCTATTGGATTGTCTTTAATGATTGAAATTTTATGTTGTATTAAAAATATTATTGAAGTATTAAATATTAAATGATAATAATATTTTTACACAATAAATCCTAACCATTATTTGAATATTTCTATTTTATTGCTGTTGTAATCTTAACAAATACTTTTGCTCTCTATCCATTAAGATTTGCAACAGTAAATTAGAAAAAAATGTATTGAAAAATATATATCGATATAAATTCACTCTGTTTCTAAAAATTAGTTAATTAGTAAGGTCAAAGAATTAATATTCATCACAAAAAGTGAGAGTTAAAATTGTAGGGATAATTAATCTGTAGATTCTTATAGTTCCAACCAATTTTTAATTAGGTCCTTATAGTTTTTTTTTACCAGGTCCTTATACTTCCACATATTTTTAATCAGGTCTTTGTAGTTTTTTCCTTTTTATCAGGTTCTTATTATTTTAACGGATTTTCAATTGGGTCCTTGTAGTTTTTTTTTGTATTTTAATTTTTTAATTTAATTGACAAATAAATCAATGAATAATATCAAAATACAATTTATGAATAATAAAATTAAATTAATAATTATATAATTGAATATTAATTATTATAATTGATTATTAATTATTAATCGATTAATTATAATTCTATTCTAATTTTATAGATAAATTATAATTCAACTTTTAATATTCCTCATAATTTTTTAATCAAGAATAAATTTATATTATATATTTTTATCATAACAGCAGCAGCAGCAGCAGCAGCAACAACAACAACAACAACAACAACAACAACAACAATAATAAATTTTTCTAAAAATAGAATAGAATTATAATTAGTTAATTAAGGATTACTAATTAATTATATTATTTTTTTTAAATTATGTAATTATTAATTTAAACTTATTATTCTTAAATTATATTTTAATATTATTCATTGATTTAACTTGAAATTAAATTAATAAATTAAAATAAAAAAACCTACAAGGACCCAATTAAAAATCTGGTGAAACAATAAGGACTTGATAAAAAAAAACTCCAAGGGCTTGATTAAAAATAGATGAAAGTATAAGAATTTGATAAAAAAAAACTATAAAGATTTAAATAAAAATTTATTGAAATTATAAAAACCTGCAGATTAATTATCCCAAATAATCTCAATTCGTGAGGCATGAATGGGCTTTGGTGAATGTCTGAATGGTGGGTGACTGGGTGGTGCGTGCTTAGGCCAACTCATATTAATTATTTGTATAAATAAAAAATATTTAATGCAATATTGCTAAATTTAGTAAAGAATTTGAGATGATAGAGATTTGGAGATGGCGTGCGGTGGGATGTGGGTGAGGGCCAAGGGGGTGTGTGTATTGCGGGGGGAAGAAGTGACAAGGCAAAGTGGGAATATTAAATGAGGGGAAAATTTCACTTAAATCCACATACGTTGACTTTAATTCACTTCAGAACCAAAATATTATGAAATTACACTCAAGCACTAAAGACCTTGTGGAATTTTGTTTTCACCTGATGTCCAAAATGTCATTCGCTAATTTTTCTTATTATATATATATATATATATATATATATATATATATTATTAAAAATTAATAATAACAAAATGTATAATGAAAATTTATAACTTTCAATTTACATCACAGATTCACAACCGTTTATACAAAAAGAGAATTATTGCGAGGCTGTTTGGAATAGCTTATGAAAATTTTATAAGTGCTTATGAATTGTAATTTACGGTCTACGAGGTAACTTTTACGGTCTACGAGGTGCTTTTACGGTCTACGAAGTGCTTTCACGGTCTACGAGATAAATATGTGGAGGAGATTTATCTCGATTTACGTGAATCGGGCTTATATAATAAGCCCGATCCAAAAAAACTATCACAAATACTCCGCAGTCCTTGTATATAAGATTACACTTTTTAAAATGAGTTTGTTATGTTTTATAATATTCTATTTGAGTTAGTTTTAATAATAAATATATTTTTAATCATTTCACCCTAAATTAATTTCACACTGCATTAATTAAAATTTTGACTCATTCCCCTCTTCTCCCACATTATATTTTCCACATATATTATATTTCATGATCTTCGCATTATTAGTATTGGTTTGAGTTACTAGTAAAAATTATTTTTGGAACATAAGGTAGTAAGGTAAGTATATGAGATAATTTTTTTCTTGACTTATGTAAATATGCTTATCTAACACTAATTCAAATATATCACTCTTTCTTTTATTCATTTATAAATAAGGACATTTAAGAAAAAAAAATATTTTTTTATTTATTTATTACTTTTAACTAATTTACAAAACCATCATCGTTATGTATATATTAAGCATGTTTGGTACTACTTTTAAGAGGTTTATAAGTTTATATATATAGAAATCGAGATAACTCTCTTCTCACATACTTAACTCATATTTCATAAATCATGATAAAAAAATTATTTTTAAGGATTTCAATCATTATTTTAAGTAAGTACTATGACAATTACAAAAATATCTTTTCGGTGAAAACAACTTAATTTTAGTTATAGCTCGTTTGGTTGAGTGGTGGTAAATCGTGCTTATTATATAAACCCGATTTATGTAAAGTGAGATAAATCTCTTCCACATATTTACCTCGTAGACCGTAAAAGCTACCTTGTGGACCGTAAAAACTATTTCGTATTCCGTAAATCATGATTTATAAACATTTATAGAACTTCCATAAGCTAATCCAACTAAATTATTAGTCATTACAATGGCTGTAGAGGGGAGTCTAGTGAAATTTTCCCAATAATAAACCTACCAATCCCTCTTCTCTCTCCCCTCCACCCATCATCCCGGGGCAATATCACCTGTTCCTCGATTCCATCGTCCCTCTCTCTCTCCGGCCAGTTTTTGACAGAGCATTACAGCCACTGCAAATTAAAGCTTGAGAGAGTGTTTTTCATCATTGGGAAGGGAAACCTTTCTTTGCACTTGCACCATCTTTCAATCACCGCCCTTCCTTCCTCTCTTATTTCTCTCTCCCACCACCTCAACACTTACTGTGTATTTATTTAAAATAACAATTAAAATTTTTAAAATAATAATTAAAATCTTTAAAATAATTTTTTAATTATAATTTATTATATATAAGATAAATATATAAAATTTTTTATCTCAATTTATATAAAAAAACAATTTTAGATCATCTCAAACAAACTTCTTGTATAAATATGATATATACTACAGACAGTATTAACAGTAATAGCTGTGAATTCTGTGTCAGATATTTGTTAGTGCTGCCAAAATTAAACACTTCTACTAGTTTGTAAAGAAATTAAAGACTGTCTGAGCAGGCTGGCTTCTCCTGTAGAAAAAGCTTGAAACTTTTTCCCATCAAATCCGGGAGACACCTCAAGACACACCCCTATATTCGTCACCGCAAAATGCCTCTCAGAAAGATAAATACTAGAGAGAGACAAAATAAGAGTAAGGTCTGTGTATGTGTTGATACTTTATATATCTAGAAGTTATATGTGCACAGAGAATTATAAGAGAGGTTTTGGAGAAGAAAATGAGGAGACTTGTCAAGGGTCAAGGAATGGCTTTTTGTGTGGGAGATAAACAGTGGTGGTGGTGGTCTAGTATGATTTATGTCCTCTCCTCAAATGATGTTGAATATGCCTATAGTCACATCTCATCATCATCGTCATCAAAGTGGTCTTAATCATCCCATTAATGAATCCCTAATGCTAATTCACACCCTAATTTAAACACAAGTTAATACTCTTTTCTTCCCCACACACCTTGCACTAGTGACACCTGCTTTTCCTCTTCTTCTTCTTCTTCTTCTTCATCTATTCCGTTGTTATGCTTCAAAGCAACACTAAATCAAACAGCAACAAGTGATGCGGCCACAAAACAACAATATTGAGAGGGAGGTGATCGGATGTTGCATCATGGACTTCGTCGACAACAACGATGGTGGTTCCTCTTCTTGTTCTTCTTTGAAAGCCAAGATCATTGCTCATCCTCACTACCCTCGCCTCCTCGCTGCTTACGTCAACTGTCAAAAGGTGAGGTATTATTGATGACAGCCAAAAAAAAAAAAAAAGACTGGAAGAAAAAGCTTAATTTTGACTGTACGTTTATCGCTTTTTTTCCCTTCAGAATTTTGTTCATTTAATAATTAATACCTTCCTCATGGTTCATACTCTCTCCGATTCTCTGTCTCAAGTTCGGATCTGAGTAAAGTCGGTAACTTAATAACTCTAATTTAGTTTTGCCAAATAATCATATATGTGTGTGTATGTGTTACATACAAACCCTTTCAAGTTTGAATTGATAACGACAGTTCCTTGCCGCCTGAGGTTTTTTTTTTTTTTTTTACATATTTTCATGGAAAATCCTTCATATTTGTCATTATAAATGTATTTGTGTATCTGAATATCCGTCTGTCTATGGCTTCATTTGACTGAGATTTGAATTCAGATTCTTAACTCAATAAATCCTGAGACATATCACTTGGTTTGCACCTTCAGGTGGGCGCCCCGCCGGCAACGGTGGCGAGGCTAGATGAAGCATATGCGGCGGCGGCGGATATGAGCTGTAACCGAGGTGGGTCAGGCTGCGCCGGCGAAGATCCTGCGCTGGATCAGTTCATGGAGGCATATTGTGAGATGTTGACAAAGTACGAACAAGAGCTCTCAAAACCCTTTGAGGAAGCTGTGTTCTTCCTTCAAACCATCGAACGTCAATTCAAAGCTCTCACCGTTGATTCTCCGATCAACTTTGGTGACCACTTCTCTCTCAAACTTTTAAACTCTGTTTTTTCTCCAATTGTCTGGTAATTATTGAGGTCAAGTTTTTTCACTGGCCATGCATATATATATATATATATAAAATAAATGTTTATGGTTGAAGTAGGTTTTGGTAAAACAATGTAATGAAGCAGGAACAATATGATCCTAATTATTGAAGTGGGTTATAGCTGTTTTTTAACTTTAATCAGGTCTCTCCTTTTGGGGAACTGAGTAGGAAGGTCTGGTATTTGTTTTTCCTCATGGGGATGTTACCCACAATTACATTTACTTTATAGTCTATGACTTGTTTAATTCCCTTCTCGATGAGGGTGCAATATCTTATCGTTATGTGTTTGTTTGATAAAAACCTTAAAAAACGGTTTTTTAATAGTCTACGGGGTATTTTAAAAGAGTTTTATCTGTGAAAAGTATTTTCCCATTTGAGTTTTTACTGACGTAAGAACAGACTTCTTGTTTTTTTTTCTGACCTTGAGATTTGTTGGTTTTGAACCTCAACACAATGGAAGACATATTCCACTGGAAACGAAACTACGGGCAGAGGTAGAAATTTAGGTTTTGAGGTATCCTAGGGTTTCTTCAGACCTCGTATCCAGGAATGGCAACTGAGGTTGGCCAGATATATCCAAGACAAAAAGCTATTTTCAGGAGTGAGTTTAGAAATTTAAAAACTACTGCTAGATAATAATTACAATTGGTCATGACAATATTTCGGCCAACTTTTAGTGCTTGCTTGATCGGCAATGGAGGTTGTTTTTCCAACGTGATTTACGGTTTACGGTGTACCGGTAAGTATGTCAAAAGAATTTTGTCTCAACTCGCATGAATGTGTTTTTTGAACACTAAAAACTTGATAGCATGTTTGGAATAACTTTTAAAGAGTTTGTAAGTGTTTTTTTACATAAGTCGAGATAAAACTCCTCTCACATAACTTACCTCGTATACCATAAATCATAATTGAAAAAATGCTTTTGAAGACTAAAATCGTTATTCCAAACAAGTACTCAAATAGACCCTTAATCTCGTTTTTATTTTGATACATATACCTAACCTATCTCAATGAGGTAATTGAGTGGGATCTCTTCTTTAATAATTTATCTAAATATTTGGTTTTTGATAGAGTATAATGGCGTCATGTGATGCATGTGACCGACCCCACCTAGTAGAATAAGGCTTTGTTGTGGTTGTACTAACCTAATGAAGAGTAATATACTCTTTAATTAATATTCGGGAAGCATTGGAGTGGATCTTATAAATTGCATGAAGCTCTTAAGATGAACCATTTTGTTTGTGAACAAAGCAGCTCCTTCTACTTTTTTTTTCCTAACATGTTTTATATTTTATGCTTATATTTATATGGATGATGATTAGATTATAGTTAAGCTAAGTCTAAAGGATATTTGATAGTTGGTCTTATCCAAAATGAATTTGTGAAATATCGTTTAGATTTTTCATTGGTAGATAAAGGTTTTTGTTGTCTACTTTGCCATTAATTATAATTTTTCTGGGTTGGTTATAATCATCCAACTTTTTTGTTGACCTGATAATTATCCAAGTTTAATCACATCCATTTTATGAACATTGCTAGGTGTCATAACATGCTCATCATTTTCCATGTGTTTGGATCTACAAGTGGAGAGTACATCTTTTTTTTATGCTGTGCCCGTGATATTATCATAATACTCCCTCGGGTCCTTAATATAAGATATATTTACCTAATTTGATTAGATTAAGAAAGTTAATTAAGGTAGTTAATATGACATGTATTTTCTAAAACACCGTAATCATCTTCTATAATTTCCTCCTTCCTCCTCCTTCTTAATCATTGTTGAGGGAGCATCAATAGGAGTAAATTATGAAAAGATGGACGAATATGAAAACTATGTCTTATATTTATGATTAAGATCAACTCCCCATATATGTCTTATATTAAGGATTAGAGAGAGTAGTACATATTAATATCTTTTTATTTGTTGGTATTTTTCCATGTCTTTAACTAGAATTGGATTTACATTTCCAAGTTGTTTTTAATTGTTAGAAATCCACACTAGAATGTGGCCACCTTCAATGTTTGTGGTCAAATTTTTCTGCGTGTGTAAATTAAATGACCATGATTTAGGATATCTCATCCCTTTTACTTTCTTGGATATAAACATAACCTAGCTTCTAGGGAATCTATTTTCTGTGTCTTTTAACTATGTATGGTACAAAAGAAGAAGTATTGTTGTTGTGAGTGTTATAAAGCATACGCCACATTCAATGTTTAAGCAGAAAAATCTACAAGGATATGTTCTGATAAGTTCTTTGTCCTCCCAGCTACTTTTGTCGTTTCCTTGTTAAGTTTCTAGGCAGTTAGGTTGTATTCTTTTGCTCTTTTGATCAAACACTTTTTTTCACATGAAATTGGTTTAGAGGATAAATTATACACCTCCATTATTGCTTGAAGGCTTTAATTATTACTTTTCAAAAACCTTTGTGTGACAAAGGACAATTCCTTTGTGTACTAGTTTAGTCTCTCACAAGTAAAATTGAAGTTTTTAATTAAATTTGGTCCCTAAAAAAAGGTTTTATTTTAGGGCTTCGAGTTTTTTAGGGCTTTAATTTGCAATTTGATCTAACACTACTATTATTTGATGGTTTGGATTATTACTTTCAAACTTAATTGACAATGCCTTTTCCTTTTATCATGCTAATTGTGAGTTTGTGACATCAAGACTTTCATGTTATTGGGAGAAGTGAATTGTACACACAAGTAATTTGTACCTTTCTTTTTATCTCCCTTTATCTACTATAACCAAGTCTCTTATTGGTTGTCATTTCTTCATCGAAAGGAGCTCGCATTAAGCTTCGGAAATATGGTCTCTGTGCTTTGATAAAGTAGCCCTACAAGTTATTTTGGAAGTAGACATCATGAAAAATTTCTGCTCTCATCCCTAACTTTTTCAGGCTCTTATTTATACGAGGTTTCTTTTGTTTCCAGTTTATCAAGAGCTAGTCCTGCACTAGAACTAAAATGGTTCGATCGATATAACTAGCTAGATTATATTCTTGCTGTAATTTCAAATACAAACCCTTAATTGGTTTGGTCCAATTGCATCATAGTGATTTCAAGTTTGTGCTTGTAGCTTACCTTTGTCTAATATTTGATTTGGCCCCTAACAAATGATAAAGTAAAAGGTCTTAAACTTAGATGTGTTGTTAAAAAGTAGAGGCACTCAATGGAGGCCTTCCTGCATTCATTATTGACCTATCAATTAGTTGCCTAATACTTATGGAAGAGGAAATAATGATTGGGTAACATAAAATAACGTACAAATTTTGTGGTGGTTTCTTCTATACTTTTGCTTGCTTTGAGTTCACTTAATCCCAAAAACGTCAAGATCAACTCAATGATATAAACTGATATGCCTCTAGAGGTTATATGGAGAGTGTAAATATCCATGATTAATTTTGAGGATATTTTAAAATATCGTGATACCAGGATATAAGAATTATGTACACAAAATTTGATGCTTTGTCTAATCTATGTTTTGATGTACCTAGGTATTCCTGCTTCAAGTTCAATAGGATTGTATTCTTGGCTATGTTTCTAACGATGAATAATTCATATATATACATACACATATACATGTATGTATATGTATATGGTGGTATCAGCTTGTAATGAGAAGACAGAATCATCTGAAGATGAGATGGATGATGTTGAAAACAGCCGAAGCATGGTCGATCCGCAGGCGGATGATAAGGAACTGAAGGATCGGCTTCTGCAAAAGTACAGCGGATACTTGGGCAGTCTGAAACAGGAGTTCATGAAGAAGAGGAAGAAGGGGAAGCTGCCTAAAGAAGCAAGGCAACAATTACTTGGTTGGTGGAATGGACACTATAAATGGCCTTACCCTTCTGTATGTTGCATCCTTAACCTTCTCTCTTTTTCATAAACTTGTTTTTGAACTACTTCCTTGAGTTCTTAATATAAGATATATTTGTCTAATTTGATTAAATTAAAGAAGTTAGTTAATATAACATGTATTTTCTAAAATACTCTAATCGTCTTCTTTACTTCCCTTTTTTCTTTGATTATTGCTGAGGGAGCATTAATAAGGGTAAATTAGAAAAATATTAATGAATCTGAAAAATATGTCTTATATTAAGAATCAAGATCAATTCTTTAAATATGTCCTATATTAAAGACTAGGGGGAGTATATTATTTCATTCCATCAAATTTGTTTGTTAATTAATGCTATGTTATTTTGAACAAGAGAAGTGATAGTTGGTTATGAGTTATGAGTCTCACAACGGGAGTCTTACAAGAAAAGTAGGGTTAAAAGTTGTGGGAGTTCTCCTATTGATGGGTACCTAAGTGGGATGAGAAACTTACCCCTTTCATTGGTAGCCCTCTAGGCTTTGGTATAAATTGATGGTACCCAGGTAGGATGAGAAACCTACCTTAAGTGAGAGAACCAATCCATTTAAATAACCCATTTGAGCATCTCATTCTACTCAATGTCCCATACTAAGTCTTCAGTTGAGAGTGAAATACTTTATTTTCATAGTCTCAGATGAGTGCAAATGAGTAGTGAAATCACTTGTGGGACCGGGATTCGAACCGGGATTACCCAACTCTTGAAAATGTTCACAAATTCCCAATCCCAACTCAGGAGTTGAACCTAGGGTTGAGAGGGTTTTTCAGAGGTAAACAAAAACTTTTCAACATTTGTACAACTTTCACCACATCATCAAAACTCATCGGCTCTTAATCTCATTACATAGATTATGTGAGCGATTCTCTTGCCTTTTTAATGAAATTCGAGCTATTCTCTGCTTATACTACATTCATACACATATACATACATGAAATTCAAAGCCATACAAGGCTATCAATTGTAAATCAATTACATTAAATACAATTGTACTTCAACTTCATATCTTCTCCGTGCATCCTTCTGCTTCTTCACCTGTCTAAATGGTTGGTTGGGAGGAGTGGGATTTGAGAGAATCTCAGTAGCAAATATTACCACTATGCATGTAAGATATATATGAATGCATGACATGCTTGCTTACATTATTTCATGCTAACATAATGACATGCTGCATGCTCGATGTTATGACATACATATGGCCATTGCACAAATATAACAGAGCTTCAACTAATCATACATGTTCCACACAAATAGGCAAAGCAGTGACATAACCAATGCAAGACTTACATATCACATATATGTAGAAAATGTTAGTTTACTACCTGTAGAACCCTATGTCCTCGTTTGGTATCTTAATCTTCAAATCATTGCTTCTTCTTCTCTGTTACTTTATGACCCTATATAACCAATCACATTATTAGAGTCATGATTCAAAGCTCTATTTGACTCTCTTGAAGTCTACTTTTAGTAAAATCATTACTTTTTCAGTAACCATGCCTTCAAGTTCAGATTTCATGATTACTCTTCGCTGTCCTAAGACAGCTTTCAGAATCATGTCTTAATGTCAAAAATCATAAATAATTCTACAAAACTCCAAATACACTGATTCCAAAGCCTAAATGAATCTATTTCATTGTACATTTAAGAAAAAATAGACATGTTTCCCCAATGTAGATAAATTATTCCCAGAATTTCGTTGAAGACCACTATTCCAGATTTAGTTCCAGAAACAAGGCTAAACTTTAAAAATTCACCATTAAATATAGGAAATTCCAAATTGAGTGGTTCCAAATTCTATGTAAAGCTATTTCATTCTAGTTTTACATCAAAATACCAAATTCTAGCCATCACAGTCACAAATATTCCCAAAATTTTGCCAAACTCAAACTGTCCAGATTACATTTCAGAAATAGGGTACAAGTTCACAAATGCATTTCTAAATCCACAAAAATCCAATTGAGGTGATTCTAAGTCATAATTGACCCTTATTAAGTCTAATTTAATGGAAAAATACGCCCATAAGCTAAATGCACTCACACAATTATAGAGTTCAATTCGTTTAAATGCTGCTCTAGAAGTTCCCAGATTCACATGATCAGAGTTTGAAAAATCATAACTCCTAGCATACTTATCCAATTAACCATTATGACCTATCAAATTAAAATTCTATGTCTCTACGTAAAGTTTGGAAAGTTTCATTGTCATTGGATAACATTCAACCACTCAAAACCCATCACATAGACACTGCCTCCAGAAGACAGATTTCACAACGTGCACCCTTTAACTTCTAAAACTTCCAAATTCATATACAAGTATCTAAAATTCATGAACACTTGCATACCTATACAATTTTACCTCCTAAAGCCAATGGAAGCATCAAAATTATAAAATTCCAAGTGCATCACCACGTCACACATAGAACCTCAATTTAGGGTTCTCAGAAAAATTATATTGTTTTCTTTGGCTTATTCACTTCATTTCTACTTTTAATCAAATGATTAGCTATTTAGACATCCATTGGACATCGTTTAGCCATTAAAAACACCATTTAAAACCAGACATGAACAATACCCAACTTCCTCTATACTCATCCAAACGACAAACCAATCGGTAGAAGCTTACACTTACCTCTACCCGTTTCCTTATATAGTTTGAAATTTTGGCAACACTTTGGCCGGTGAGACGGCGCCAACCACCTCCAAACGAGAATCTGAAATTGTAGAAACGAAGCTCGTGATGAGTAGAAGAATGTTTGTGAAGGGCACTTTACGAGAAGACGCCGATTCGACAGTGTTTTAACAGCTCAAAGTTTCTCTCTCCTCTTACTCCATTTTCACCCAGCTTCGTTCTCTCTCTTCTTTTTGATTTTTCTGTGGGAAAATGGCTGAGGAATGAAGAATATGATGGTTTAATTGATGATTAAATGACTTTGCCACGTGTTACAAGCTCATTAGCCCAAAAATCAAATTTTCGCACATAATATCCAATCTGACAGAATTTTCATTAAACTTTGAAAATTCATATTTAATTGTACAAATGTCCAATTGGAGTGATTCTAAAGGCAATACGACCCTCATTGATTCTAATTTCAAGGAAAAATATAAACTTTGGCCAATTGGAAGCCTTCTCTTCCCATAATTTTAATATTTGAATGCTGTCCCAGAAAATAGTTAATTTCGTTGGGTTAATTTCAAAAATTCATTTCTCTTTGTGTACAACTCCTAATGACTCATATGATCTATCAAATTAAAGCTTGATAAGTTTACTTTCATTCTGGAAAGTTTCATAATTTTTCAACATCATTTTCCTCTTGAAATCTGCCACACAAACATAACTGCCACATCGGGAATTTCACCAATAGCAATATTACTTTGTATTCCACTTCAGTATGTTGTATGTGACCTGCAATCACTTCGTTTTATTATTCCCCGAACTCTTTAGCTCACCAATATAATTCTTTTTAATATCTAAGGATATAAATGAATTTTGAGAAATAATATTATGTCTCGCTATGATATTTACAAATATGGGTCTAGTAGCCTCCTTTAATCCAGGCTAAATTTTAAACCTCTAATTCCAAAATTCAGGATATTACAGAGAGCACTTGATGCCTTTAGAAAGGGTTACCCACAGAGGATTCGACCTTGAGTGAGGTGCCGTGATGTGGTTAAATTGGGCAAGTTGGCATCCTCATTTCTCATGGGCTAATCTTCTGGGACTAAGCTCTCTCATTTGAACTCATGCCCATAACATAGTTTTGGAAGATGAAGTCAATGAATGGTGTACGTGATGAAATGTTACAGGAATCACAGAAGCTGGCACTTGCAGAATCAACAGGACTGGATCAGAAGCAAATAAACAACTGGTTCATCAATCAAAGAAAACGTCACTGGAAGCCTTCAGAAGACATGCAGTTCGTGGCGGTGGACCCAATGCATCCTCATCACTACTTCATGGACAACGTTCTGGCCTCTCCATATCCCTTGGATTTCTCTCACATCATGCCCTGAACAACCTATATATATATATATATATATATTCTGATATTATTACTATTTTAGTAATTATTATTCTGTAATCTCTCATAGCCTTGTCAATAATCAAGGGCTTGTATGTATTCATAAGTTCACTACAAACTTCACTAGTGCACTACTCTTAAACCATAAACCTTAATGGTAATCTGTATTATAGTGTGTGTGTATATTATTTATACGTTTTATGTGAATCCCATATTTGTTATGTAGATTATTAATGATGTCTGTTCCCAAGATTGTATAGGTGCTTTGATGAACTAGGGAGGAATCCAGTTCCAAATTTTCAATATTTAAAGAAACTTCATATTTAATTTTGATTTAATGTTTAAATTTTTGTTTCTTAAAGGGATTGTTGTGATCATTCCTGTCTAATGGAACATGTTCTTTTAAAAAAGTTGTGTACATACAATTAATCGAATTATATACATACAACTTATGTCAAGTGCCTTAGGTCTATTAAGTTAAGTGAGCAAATCGAATAATTTAGCTTTTAACCTAAAGATATTCTTAAACCACCGTTAGGTGTTAGCCCACTTAAAAGTGTTAAAAGGATACTTATATTTAATTTTTTCGGCAGAAATTTTAATGGACTAATGGTGGTTCAACAATAGTTTTGGGTTCTAAGTGCTGATGTGTAAAATTAAACCAAGTGATCGCATCTGAGTGGCTCACTTGACCTAATATACTTTTAAGCATTTGATTGAAGTTTTGTCCCACATTTTAACGTGAAAAAGATTGAGTTGTGTATGTTGTCTAGACCAGATATGAGAAGCTACAGGGGAGCAATTTTGAAAACTCTGTCCAGTAGTAATTTTCTTTTTAAATGATGGTATTTGTTTGTTTTAACTTTTTAAAAATATTTTTATGATTTACAATAAGAGTATGTTTGAGAAATTTTATTTCCATTTTTTTTAGGTTTTCCAAACAATGCATGTAATGATATAAACTGCCGATGTCCTTTTAATTGTTTTTTTTTTAAAATTAAGGACCTACCTCCCTTCATTTTCATTTTGTCCCTTTTCTCCCTTTTTGCTGAAAAGAATTAAGATAAAGAAAGGATCAGTTTAAATATGTACGGGCTTAATTTAATCAGATGGATTTTTCTCAAGTCATTAGGTTATGTTGTGATATTGATTTCATTCCCAAAATAAGGAAGGGGGGAAAAGTTAATGAAAACTTGAGAATAACATTTGTGGCACTTGTACGTGGTATGCATATAAAATATACAAAGATATCTTACTGTTTCTGGCAAGTGACAACGGATTTATTCAAGGAGAATTTCAATTAATTTTAGTCTGTCACAAATAAAATGTTTTTAATTTTATTTTTCATAAAATTGCCTTTTGTGTGTCATCATTTAATTTCTCAATTTAATCTCTCATTGCTTTTGTTACTTAAAAGTTAAAACTGCAAATTTCTATCTGGCCTTTCATAAATAAAATTGCCTTCACTAATGTGTGTGTGTGTGTGTTTTTTTTTTTTTTTAAATCAATCTACTGAAGACCAAATGGATGGATTTGATGATATACAACTTCATTTTCATGGATTACGAATAATATTGTTCCATATTCATTGACAGTTAATTTCATTTGTTGATGGACATTTATGTAAGATCACATAGAAAGGACATTCCCCCCCCCCCGGGACAAACTAAATTAAGAATTACTTTATCTGTAACTACAAAAACTGACTTAAAAAATTAATTTTATGAAAATAAAGTTAGGGTAAAATGGGAATTAGAATACATTTTTCCACATCAAAATGAAATTTTTATCTGCTCTAAGTATAATTTTTTTTTGGTACAACACTTCAAGTATAATTTCAAGTCATTGTCCAAAAAAAAAAGTATAATTTCAAGTCATACAAAAAATCCAACAAATTTTATGGGTTTGCATTATATTAGGCTTTTAAATTGGGCCAATGGAGATTTGTTCTTCTCTGTACCCAAAATATTATGGGCTTCAATGGATCCACCCGAATAAAACGCGGGTCTTATTTTCATTTTCCCGGCGTATCCCTCGCCTCCGTTTCAAAACCAGAACAACGTAGTGGGGAGCTGCTACTCAATAGCTGGTCCTATCTGAAGCGTGGTACTCTGGTACTACTTCATCTCATACACTTTTTATGCATTGGTTTATGTCATTTGATGAATTTCATGCTTCGGGTGTGTTAGAAATTGTTGAGCGTAGAACTTTGAATCTCATCTCTCTGATCATTTAGTCCATAGGTGTCCCTTTTACCCATTGTTTGTATGAATGTATTTCTCTATACTTATGGATTACCCGACTCAGAATTTGAACGAATCCCATATAGATAAACAGACATATGTTTATATGGTGACTGATGGTGCTGACTGCTGAGCTATTCATTTCTTTCCCTTTTATATTTTTCTCGGCGGATAGTCACTTCAATAAACATTTTTTCAAAGTCCTTCTGTTATCCAGCGAAAGTGGAAGTCTAACATGTTGTAGGACATAACTGATAGTGTGATTTGGTCGGTTTTAGTTTGTGTTGTTCTGTTTGAGAAAGCTTGAGTTTCTGAGACTTCGAATTGCCAGGTACAAATCCGCTTGCTGGAATGCGTAATTGGGGCTAAATTATTGATATAGTTTGTTTAATGAAGTATGGCAGCTTTAATCTTCAGAAGGCTCCAACGTTCTTTTGGTTCCTTGTATGCAATAGGCCATCGTTGTTACCCACCAAATCTTCGTCATCCTCCTTTAATTAGATCAGATGGTATGTACATTCTTTCATGTTACCGCTTACTTAAAATTCTACGTTTTATTTTGCTTATTATAAGCTTCATGACTTCCCAATTATTTTGCATCTGCAGATATATGCAACAGTTTAGCTGGGGAGAGGTTGTTTTCTGCAGAACGTTCTGGCCTTCTCTCGGTATGTTGACATCGCGTTTATTTTCCGTTCTCCAGATGCATTTTTCTAAGGATGGACATTTAATCAATGAAGCATTATCTTATGATTATGGTTTTGTGTTCGCCGCTTCATAATGTATGACTATATATTTAAATGTAGGTCAGGTCATGGATCCGTTCTCATCAGCAGTTTTCAACTTCTGTTTTAACTCCTGAGCCTGGTGATAGTACATTTCCATCTGATTTATTGTCTAAAGTACAAGGGGCTGCTTCTGAGCGTACTATAGGTATGAGTGATATTCTTAATTCTTCTACCTGAATTTCATAATGCTTCATTTGTCCAAAAATTGATACTACTATATTCTTAAACAATAGAAATTTAGTCTTCCAGGAAGAATTTCTGGTTCAACTCTAGATAACTAGGCTATTTTTGAAGTTCCTTTTTTCGTTCTGTATTTCTCTTTGCTGAATGCATTCTCAAGGAAAAGGAATATAATTTATTGTTTGTTCTTAGATATGTTCTATTTCAGATAATCAATCACTTGCAAACAATATGTGACACTTATTTCTCTACCATGGAGAATTAAGCACTATATGTGTTTAATGATTTGATTTTACTCTAAAATATGAACTTGTTTTGGATTTCTCTTTCATATCTTGCATCCTCTTTCAAAAGTCACTCACTTCACATTTTTCTTATTAGTGTGCTGTGTTTTTTGTGGTCTTAATGTCTAAGGGTTCATGTTGTTTTCTTTAATTATGCATCTATCACTTTTAAAAATAAGGATGACGGTGATATTTAAATATTTTGTGATTTACTTTATAATGAATTAGACACATTTTCCCATGCTTGCATTGGGCTTAAGGAATGAGTTGTATTGTTTATGGCTTATAGATAGTGCGGCTTGTTATCTTATATGATTAAAACTGAATTGCGTCTTGATTATGTACGGACTTTTCACTATCCATCATCAATCATATCAGCCGTCAAGTCTTGATATCATGGATGAGTTGATGTATTTGGGTGTGGCCTTCTTTGTTTAAATGATATTTTAGAGCTTGTAACTAATTTGTTTTATGATGGTGTAGGGCTTTACCAAGATCTTTTGATTCCGGTGACCAATTTTAATAATGAAGACAAGGGCTTGATGGTTTTAGCTGGTGATGTTTTTGATGTTCCTATTAGGAAGGATATTATCCATCGTGTTGTTAGGTGGCAACTTGCAAAACGACAGCAGGTAGTAACCGTTCATGATGCTTTCAAATTCAAAGCTTGATTCTATATAATTTATATTTTATTTTGGGGAAATTCTATATTTGACTTAGGGGAGACTACTGACTGTGATCTTATAATATTGACCAAACAATAATTGGTGATGGTTTTTATGTTGAAATTCCAAATCATTTTTGATTCATTAGTTTTGTTGTTGCATTGACAATTTCTTAGGGGAGAGGGTTGAATAGGGGAGAATGTGAGAAGCATATGTATTTGAACAATAACTATGGTTTGACATGTTTGTATTAAAGTTTGAGGATGAAATATTTCTTGTCCTCCGCCAGTGAGTAGTTGAACTGTCTTAATATAGTTATATTGTCTTGCCCTTGGACATTATAGTATTAGATACATAAATAATCTAGTAGTGGGGGTGAGAAGTTTTAGCTCTGGAAATTCTGCATAGGGAACTTAGGCTTCTGCTAATTGAGTGGCACAGGGAACACACTCAACAAAAACTATCAGTGAGGTCAGTGGGACTGGGAGAAAGCCTTGGCGACAAAAGGGAACTGGTAGAGCAAGACATGGAACCTTGCGTGGGCCTCAGGTAACATAGCATTCTGCTTATTGGTTAACTGTCCGTATCTTTCCTTTCTTTCTTCAGAATTTTGCTGCACCATTAACATTTTTGCTAGTTGAATCTAATAAATCAATGAATGGGCAACAGTTTAGAGGTGGTGCTACTATGCATGGCCCGAAGCCCAGAAGCCATGCCTTCAAGCTCAATAAGAAGGTCCGCCGTTTGGGGCTGAAGATTGCTCTGTCAGCACGTGCGGCAGAAGGAAAGGCAAGTCTCTTCCTTACCCCCTCTAAAATTTACAGGTCTCTGTTCTACATCACTGTTTCTCTTTCATCATTGAGACACTATGCGTCCTGTGTGAGTTTAGAATTTTGTTTATGCTCAATTTAGTTTGATTTTTCATGTCAGGAACATTTTATTTTTACCTTTTATATGAGGTTAATTATCGTTGCTTCTCAAGGCTTGATTATATGACATTCCATTTTTCTTTCTGAAATAATACTTCTGCTTAACTATTAGCTTGATAGGCATTGCTATGCCCCCTAATGTTAATTTAGCATTTAGTTATGTCTGTGATACGACTATTTCTGCTGCCTTTATGCAATAACATGCTCTCTCTTCAAAGGCAAAATTATAATTTTTATGCAGAGATAGCAGTGATGTGCCTAGATTTTACGGTATGTGCATGTGCGTGTTCTGCTTATAAATAAATCTTGATTTTTCATTTGTTATTTTCTAACTTTTGTGTTGATTTTTAAACGAATCTGTTTCTGCATGCAAATGCCACTTCTTTCTGTAATAATCTCTCGACATAAGGAGGTCTAAGTCTAAAAATTGATGGGTAAAGATGTAAATTCACATTCTTGGTTAACATTGTGTATCACGCTACTAACAAGAAAAACCCAAATGTCATTTAAGAAATAAGGAGGGTACTGATTACTTCTCTCCAAATCTTGGAATCTATGTTCATAACTACTCACTTTTATATCGTTTAGTGGTTTGACAACTAAATTGGCAATGTACCAAAGTTTAAAGAATATCTTTCAATGCCCCGAAGCTTCTGTTGAACCTCAAGCTGTCTGATTTTCTATTTGTATATTGTTTAATTGTTTAAGTTTCATGTGGTTTGACAAAAAATATAAGTGCATTTTTGTTTGTTTGTTTGTGTGTATTTCATGTCTAAGGATTGCCTTTTCTTTGAAGCTTGACTGTTCTTTTGGACATGTATCAAGCTCTGTTCTGATTGAATACCATATACGATAGTCTACTTTATCAAGCTGCTTTTTCTTGACTCTGGCACAGTGGGCTAGGGTGTGTGTTCTTGAAACTTAGTTATGGATATTGTTACCTTTAGCTTCTTTCATCCCATAACTCATTTGTACCGTTTGCTTACTTTTTCTCTCATAGTATTTACTTTGCATGTTATGTTGAATTAGTGCTTATACTTTCATTTCACGTAAACCTAATTATGGACGACTGCATATACACACACAGCTTCTTGTGTTTGACAATTTGGAGGTTCCCAGCCACAAAACCAAGAACGTTGTGAACTATGTCAGTCAAATGGAAAACACCAAGAAACTTTTGCTCGTAGATGGTGATCCCATAGAGGAAAAGTTGAAGCTGGCTACACAAAATTTACACTATGTTAACGTACTTCCCTCCATTGTAAGTTAAATTTTTCATCCTTCTTTCTATATAGATAAGAGCATAATTTATAAATCAGCTTCCTAGAGTCAACGGGTGTTATTCTGTTCAGAAATTACAGACTTTTGAGAGAGACTGTCAACTTAATCAGACGCTTTGGAAGTTTCCTTTGCTAATTAATGTTTCACATGTTCTTGCAGGGTTTGAATGTCTACAGTATTTTACTGCATGATACATTGGTGATGTCCCGTGATGCTGTTAACAGAATTGTTGAGCGTATGCACACTCCAATAAACCGTTAAGGCAGTTTTCGGTTATCTCTCACTCAGAATTAGGAATGGTTCACCCTACCCTCCTTCTCCTCTCTTCTGTACAACACAAGTAGACCAAGGTGTATGCGATTTTCGTCAATCAAAAGCTGGGCAAGTAATGCCAAATTTGCTGTTTTGAAGCTTGTAATTTTAGGAACTTTGAAGGCTGAATTTTGATAAAGTTTAATTGAAGTGCAGTGCTCAGGTTTCTCAAGGTCTCTAATTTGATTGAGCAAATCGAGTTCTCATGGATGATATCCACAAGAGTATATTACATGTTCTCATGCTTATTTGCTAATAATTTGATGTTGTTATCCTCGGTTTTTTTTTTTTTTTTTTTTGCGCCATTGATATTGTTATTCTCGTTGTACCAAACATCATAGATTTTTATTTTTTGGTCGGGCATGTATGTGAGCCTTGTTAACAGATTTAAGCAACTTAATTTGTCTTTTGGCTTGCAATAATTGAGCAAACATGTTGGCACCAAGCATGACTACTCAAAGATGATAAATCTCAGAAACACCGTTGTTTCTTCCTTTATTGCGACTTCACTGTTGTTCTTTTTCCCCTTCTTTCTCCAGCTTGATGATTCTTTTGTACAAATGCCGTACTTGTGCTTCTTTACAATAGTTTTCCTATTTTGTTACAACATCCACAAAATTAAGTAACACTCGCAGTTTCAGCACTTCCAGAAAAAACAAAGAGGCTTAAATCTAATTATATAAAAAACAATTTTTATGTTAATTATAACAATGAATTTTAATTCCTTAAGATTTTTTTAATTGTTGTATATTTAGGGAAAATTATATTAGTAATATGACTAAAATAAAGGACGAATTATTAGTTGAGATGGTTTCTTCTCATTCTCTCAATGTAAGGATTTTTTTTTTTAATAATTAGTTTCAAGAGTATAGATTTGTTTTTGTTTGTTGTCTCTATAAATTGGAGAAACATCCTCAAATCTTTGGGAACAGGCCGTGGTGGATTTTGGCAAAAGGTTAAGCAAAAAAATAATCAACAGAGGAATAAAGTTGTAAACTTGGTAATGGACATGTATGTACAAAGGAAAAGAAGGCTTTGCTTAACGCCAAAAATCTAGTAACACGCTTGATAATAATGAACCTCAAAACCGTATTGTGTCGATTCTCGAATCACTGGTAAACTCAGGCGAAGCGTCACACTCACTCGTTCCTCTCATACAACAACAACAAAGTACCTCAGCTTCAACCTTAGGGTTCCTCTGTTCTTTTTCTCGCCAAAAATCTTAGGGCTTGCAATTCACACATTTCCAATCTTATGGCAAAAACTAGACCGGGCAGAAAGGACTTGGACTCATATACCATCAGAGGTACCACCAAGGTCGTCAGAGGTAAATCGCTATCTATTTCTTCTCACAAAATACCCAGTTCTGTTTCTATGTTACAAATCGTTTCTTTCGTGATTTGCTGGGTTTCGATTTCCAAAGATGTGCTTTTGTGCTTCTTTTTGCAGTTGGAGACTGTGTACTGATGCGACCTTCCGACACCAGCAAGCCTCCGTACGTGGCTCGCGTGGAGAAGATCGAGCAAGATAATAGGAACAACGTTAAAGTCCGCGTGAGATGGTATTATCGGCCGGAAGAGTCGATTGGAGGACGCAGGCAATTCCATGGAGCCAAAGAGCTGTTCTTGTCGGACCATTATGACGTCCAGAGTGCTCACACCATTGAAGGGAAGTGTATTGTACACTCTTTCAAGAACTACACTAAGCTTGAGAATGTAGGAGCTGAAGATTACTACTGTAGATTTGAATACAAGGCTGCTACCGGGGCTTTCACGCCGGACCGTGTTGCTGTGTGAGTTTTGTTTTTTTAATTTTTCTTTCTTGTTGATGGAATTATGGCGTTTGAAGAATTGGTTTTTAATAACCAACGGGTTTCTGTTGATTTGGTTTGCATATTGAAGGTATTGCAAATGTGAGATGCCATATAACCCGGACGACCTCATGGTGCAATGTGAGGGGTGCAAGGATTGGTAAAATAATTGTATTCTGCTTCACTTTGCTCACTACTAATGTATTTGCGCATGCTTTTTAGTTGTTCTGGTCTTTTAAGTATTAAGAAGTGTTATTTACTTGGATGAAGTCATTAGATATAATTTCCCGTACGTGCAGAAGGATTCTGGAGTTCTAATAAGCTTTAAGGTCATTATTGACCCTAAAACATAATGGAAACTGATGAAGATTTAAGAACTACAACTTTTATGGTAAAAATATTTGAAAAGATGCTTAAATACGTCCTATGGTACATTAATTTTTACTATTTTTCCTCTCTTTTGGCATGCCAATGTTTTGCACGTTGAAACTATGGATTCTATATCTCCTATCTATAAGACTATTACCTTCGTTCTACCACTATGAATTCTGTGGTGTTTTTTTTCCCAAATAAAAGTTGGCCAATATAAATTGAATGATGCATTTGCTTATTCTCTCCAATGACTGGCTTGGTGTTATTGTTGAAAAGTTTGCATGGATGAGTTTGTTAAATCCATTCAAGGTCGGGGATGTAGATATAGTACATTAATTAACACTACCTTTTATGACATGATACTTTGATACATTGCAAGATTGTTAGATTTCTAGAATGTCCTAGAAATATTATTATTATAGATTTTGATATGTTTTTAATATCTCTATATGGTTTATCAAATACATATTTCAATCTTTGTAGGTTTCTTGCAGGTATCATCCTGCTTGTGTGGGCATGACGATCGAAGAAGCAAAGAAACTGGACCATTTTGTATGTTCTGAATGTTCGTCTGATGATGACATGAAAAAACCCCATGCTTCATTTTCTCCATCAGCGACATCTGATGGCAAGGTGAAACCTGCCTGCTCTTGTCCCTGATAATTCTATGTGCCCTTTACTTTTGCTTCTGTTGATCTTGTTTCCCCAACCTATTCATCAAACCACAGAAAGGTGGTGAAAACATTGGCGAGGAACAGATGGTTGGTTCGATGTTTGGTGTATCATTTGGAGATTGATGACCATTTTTTTTCCATAGTGTGCTCTCAGGATTGTTTAGTAACTAACTATAGCACAGTTGGTCTCTGCTTTTATTTGATTAGAATGCTGGATTGGTTCTTGTGTGAAAAGTTAAAATTTCGTGTAATTTTAATTATTTATTTCAGGGAACATGTTTCAAAGAGCACTAACAAAATTGGTAAAAACTAGAATTTACCAAACTCGCTCACTAATTCATTAGCCAATTATATTTTTCAGTTGAATATGTATGGTAAACTGAATTTTTTTTATTTTTATTTTCCTATTTTGAATGAGCAAATTGTAATTAGTTAGGGCTGTGTGTTGGTTCAAATCAAACAAATGAATGGGGATGCCAATGATATTTCTACACTGTTAAATATGTTTTATTATGTCTTCCAATGATTTCTTGATAGATGTGTGACAGTTGTAGCTTCTTTTCATTATTAATTTTGAATGTGACTATATGGATAACTGCAATTATTGCCTGAGATATGGGTGTATGGATGCTTTTGTCCTTATGAACTTTTCAGTAATTGTTACTATTTGTCGTGCTAGGCTTACATTTATATCTTGCTTAAGCTGTTCTTTCACTTAGTTGATCTGAACAAATTTGTTAGGTTTTCCATGATCTAGTCTTGTACCAATTCCTAAATGGCAAAAACTACAAAACTCTGGTCAAGCAATTTTCTCCTGGGTGAACCCTTATTCCTTTAATTTTGGATTCTGTTGCCACTAGTTTTGTTAATGAACTTTTCATCATCAGTGAATATTACCTGCACGTTCTTCAATAGTTATGACTTTTCAGGAATTATCTTTTAATGGTTGAAACCATATGTTATTGATGTTCAAATGTACAGTTCGATCCATGTCATGTTTGTTTTATGGAGATAGGCTGAAATTTATAGGAAGTTGGATTGGTGATTACCCTGCTAGTTGCCATTTATAAAATAAATGTAAAAATGTGTTATTGAAGGTATAATAAATCAATCAATCTCGTTCTTGGTGTTATTTGGTCTAATTAAGCTCAATCGTTTTTATGCCATTGCATTATTTTTGAGTGGCATTCCTTCATTAGGTTAGTTTATGATATAAATGGGCCTAATCTTTTTATTTTATGTACGTTATTAAAGTGCAGCTTTGGATTTCAGTTATGTCATGTGTCGTTTTATTCTTATAAGATGAGAGTTTGCATGTTTAAGTTCCTGTGTGCATTTGTGGGTAAGTGATTTTTCTCCCTTTTTTGGAAAAAAAGCTGTTAATTTTCTTCGACAATAGTATATGGTGGTTATACCACTTTCAATTGACCTCCTTTGTGGATGCATCGTTCTGTACATATCACTCTTTATTTTGGTCATTTGATTTGTGCAAGTTCTTTCTGTTGAAGCTTTTTCCATTGAGGACATAAATTCCACTCACCAGTGCAGTCTTACTCTCAAAATCCACCTAAACCAAGTGTCTGGATTTAAAATTTCCATTTATTTATTTTGAGAGTATAAAAGGCTCTCAAAGTTTCTTTCATTGGATTGCCAATTTGTTGCTTGTACAAGATAAGGTGACGTGGATTGACATGTTATTTTGCTCTTGCACTGCATTCTTCAGCATATCTATCTTTTTATGGTGCTTGAGATAGTATTCAGTGTGTGCTTGCTTAGCGTTTTAGTGCCTGATTGGATTAGTTATAAAAGATGCTTTTCCAAAGTGATTTACAGTATACAAGGGAAGTATATGAAATGAGTTTTGTCTTACGTAAACGTATTTCTTTAAGGCTAACTCAAACAGGCACTTATATGGCCGTATTTTAGACGTCTCAATGTGTTTTATTAGAAAACATTAAAGCTTCTGAAAGAATTGTGAGGAAAATAACCACAGGTCATGTGTTTTTGAGATAATATGATAGAAGACATCTAAAAAGCTATTAAATTTTTCTTCTTGTGTCACCACAACTTTACATTTCCACCGTGGCTTTACTTTTCTTGAAGTGGAAAATATCTTGTGAAGGTTGTTATTTTTAATCCAGGTTTCCCACGTGCTCTTTTAGCATGAGGTTATCACTAATTGATCCAAATTTATATGAACTGGCAGGTGGAGCCCAAGCGGCGGAAGAGATGACCGTGTAGGGACAAGACTTTCAAAAGACGATGACGACATGACTGGCTGCTGCTGTTGTGTGTGTTGTAAAGCTTCGACCAGAGGCTAAGAAACATGTTATGTATTTGACTCTCTTAATATATATGTATGTATCTCTCTGTATTTAGATCCCATGATAACATTTGATATGTCTCTTTCTGTCCAGAAGTGATCATTTCTATGAGGCCGTAACATCAAACCTTAAACATTGGCTTAACAAGAAAATCCCACTCCCCCAGTTTTAAATTATTCATCGTTTCTTGTTAGTCCCTTGGCCTTCCTTATAGTCCTTCACTGTTGTTTCCAATGATATTTATTTTCTACTTAGTGCAAAGCTTTCTCCTGTTAATTGCTCGGGTCGGGCTTGATCGTTTCGCGGTATGAATTTGATAATCCGAGATAGATTATCTCTTGCAATAATTTTGCTTCATGGGTTCACATTATTCGACTCTAAAAATAGACAAGAAGAATCACTTTTCCCTAACACTTTGATTGGAAGATGTGTTGTTTAATGCAGAATGAAGTGAAGTCGTCATATTACATGTTAATCTAAATTTATATGAAGGAAAAAACCAATAGCCCCTATCGTTTTAAAGTTAGAATTATTCTTAACGCGGATATGTGTGTATAACCCATCGGAAAACTAGGTGGAAAATGGGAGCCAAAAAAAAAAAAAAAACAAGACGAAGAAGAAAGAGGAACAAAAAACAAGAATAGTGAGGTGAAATGGACCACAATATATGTTGACGTCAGCCAAGTGTTTTTTTTTTTTTTGGTAACTCGCTCACGGAACGACTCGTATATACGTGCGTATAATATGTGTGTGAGCACTTGATTGGGTTTAGCATGAATAAACATGATTTGTGGGTTTTGAGATATAAAGCATGTCATTATGTGTGTGTCATCATATATATAGAAATAAATAAACACAAGGCAAGACGTGGGCGTTGAAGGCGTTTTGCAGCACTATGAAATGGAAAGCTTCCACTTTGTTTTGCTTAAGTGGGAATTACAGTGTGTCTCTTTCTCTCTATATATATGCGCGGATTTGATGAATAAAACTATAAAAGCCAAGTCATACTAATGTAATAAGGTTGAGATAGTAGGTACCTTGACCTCTTATTGTGTTTGATTACTGGGCATGAAAAAAACCATCGCTAGGAGGCTTTTATTCTCTTGAAGGTAACACAAAATCAATCGGATTCACAGGAATAGGATTCGGATACGAGTGGTTTTATCCTTCGAAAGAAAAAAGTTGAGCCGCAACAACATATATTGAGTCGGCAACTTTAGTTGCGTGCATGGGAGGGTTGACGAGAAGCCTCGAAAGCACATGCAAAGCACTCAAAAGTGGAGCGAATTCAATCTCCCGACCCAACTATCCATCGCCTCTATATGTGTGAGAGAGAGAGAGAGAGAGAGAGTTGCTTTTTCTTGTTCAACCCTACTACGTCTTTAACTGATATTGGTTCATTATCAAACAGTGGTCAACAAAAGAATCTAAATAATATATATAAATTTTAACTTTCTATGTTGGTGACATAATTGTATCATATATTAAAAACTCATGGCTCTTCCATTGCGTGTTGAAGCGTGTCACATGAATCATTGGTAGAGAAAGGCATTTAATATTTAAGCGTAGGAGGTATAGTAATGGGGCGGCACATAATTTTCTTTCTGGGGTCTAAATACAGGAATATATATGCACATATACTAGTAGTGTGAATGGGAGGGCAGGTGTATACATTTATTAATAAAAAGGTGTTGACATTCATTAGTTTGGTCTGCTTTTTGAACATGCCCTTTATTTATATGCTTCCTCGCGTCTTTCCTTCTTCATCATTTAAGAAAAAGAAATTATTCACGTCATACAAACTATATATATCTCATCACAATAATCGAGGATACCATCATATATTACTCCAGTTCGTATTATAAAATATTTCTAATACACACACACACACTAATTATAAGTAATCAAATGAGGTGTTAATTATGTTTTTGTCCCTATTTAATATTTTGATACAATTCTTCACTGTGTCTTTTTGGAATGTAATTTGTGATTTTAAACATGAATATATTTTTAGTTTTAAATAAAATTAATAAATTAATCACTTTTTGTTTACTTTTGATAAGATGATTAGACCTAGTTCATAATAATTAAAAAAAATTAAGAATGATACTACTATTCAGTAGCACAGGGAGCATAACCATGATAATGTAAAGGTAAGGCCCGCTGAGAGCGAGAGGGTAATAAAAGAGGATAAGGGGACCAGCGGGGGTGGGTGGACAGTGTCATAAATCATATCCCATCATAAAAAAAAAAAAAAGTCATCAAATAATCCCCCCCCCCCAAAATAAAAGAGTCATCAAATAATTTAGGTTAGTTTTCAGAGAATAACTTTTACGATACGAGGAGAGTATGTGAAAGAAGTTTTACATCACTTTATAAAAAAGAGTTTCTGAAATCATGATTTAGGGTTTACCCAAACACTCACGAGAAAAGTATTATCTTCCAAATATGCACTAATTCTCTCAAAATCCACTTTATTGGCATTTAAGTGAGAGTTGGCATCCAATGTCTTCAAAACGGATAGATGCACGCAACATTGTCTCTAGGGGTTAAAACCTGTAATCTCCAAATTATATGGTATGTAGCAACTTTAATATTATTTTGACTCAAAGATTACTTGTAATTATGCATGAAGACGGTCAAAAGAGAAGTAGCTAGTAAAATATTTTCACCAAGCATATAAAAAAATAAAAAAATTGAGCATATGGTGCGATGTCCTAGTGGCAAAGTGATCCTTTATATAAGGGAGGTGGTGGGTTAATCCCCATAAGATTAGTTTACTCTCCTTTTCAGCTAAAAAAAATAAATAAAAAGTTGAACATAAATATACCCAGTCCAGCATTATATTGCATGAAGGAAATAAAAAGTTGAGCCAAGTGTTATCTAGACACGAACTTGGTTTCAATATTTTTATTGTACATGAGTTGGACTTTAGTGTGTAATTGTTTTCTTTATATTAATTGGAGCACTTGCATCTGAGGAAATTGTGGTAAAGGACCTCAGAATTCATTGTTTGATTAACAAAGTCAGATTTGATCCATCCATTACAAAGATTGAGAATTAATTTCTTTAGGTAGTGCGCCTTAGAGCCAAAAAAAAAAAACCCACAAACAACGTGTACTAATCTCTATTTTAATTCAAAACCTCCAAGCATAATATACTCTATATAAATTAAAAGACTATCAAAAGGCGTAAACTTAAAGTTTCTCAGGTTTCGACCATTAGGATCTTTCATGCTACAACGAAGTCACATGATGAATTTGCTAATTACAAGGTCCATCAGAATCATTAGGCCAACCTTTGAGTCTGTCTTCAATCTTCATACTCATCATTGTGAGTTGAGTAAACTTGGACTTGCATGCAAAGAAGAACGACTTTGCTTTTGTTTCTCAGCTAGGCAGTAAAATGCACAAAATAAGCTCTCTCTCTCTCTCTCTCTCTATATATATATATATATATATATATATATATATCATCTTTTAGGATTCAGGAACATAGATAAAAACCTACGACCATTATCAAAGAGACAAACCCCTTTTCATTAATTTGGGACGACACAGAAACAAATCTCTTTCACATGGATATTAGACAGCGAGAGATATAATTCATTAGACGCAAGCACTGTTGCAAAATGCAGTACGTATAGTCCTTAATTAATTAATCCTTCAAAAATCCTGGATTGCCCATTTGGAGTCACCATTGACCTTTTTTCGCGCCAAGCTTTCAGCCTCTATTATATATGTGTGCGTGTGATCATCATTTCTATTTCCTAGTGGGGAAAAATCACAAAAGAAGACAATGAGAGAGAGAGAGAGAGAGAGAGAGAGAGAATGGTTCAAACTAACCGGCTCTACTAATCAATCACAAGGTAAATTAAAGAAACCTGAGTACTGCATTCAGCCAGCAAGAAACAATAATAATGTGTTATACACACACATGAACCAACGCGTTATGTCTTATATTTATAATTAAAATCGATTTTTTTAAATATATTTTATTTTTATATTAAAAATAAAGAGAGTGATTTACATACATTAATTAAAAAATAAGTTAAAGTAGTTATTTATAATAACTATCTGTTATTTTTTTAAATATTATATTATTATAGTTATCTGGAGTTAATTTGGAATGAAATTCAGCTTCTCTGCCAGCTTTTATATAAGCAACTGGAGAGAGTATGATTTAACTAGAATAATTGAAATATATCTTAATTATTTTCTCAAAGAATATATATACAGACACAAAAAGTGAAGCGAGCTCGTGGTTTGCTCAGGCAACAACGATGGCCTTGTCATGATCATCCTCCTCAAAATGGCCACACAACGAAAGCCAACCCTACTCGTGGTCTGTCTTCTCTTTCAGTTATGCATAATCAAAATCAAAGCCGAGTGCAGGCCCAAGCATGGCTGCGAGCTAGCTTTAGCTTCCTACTACATTATTTACGGAGAAAACACAAATCTCACTCGAATCAGCCAACTCTTCAATCAGAAAATTCCAGACATTCTCAAATTCAATCCCAATTTCCCAAACCCTAACAACACTACGACGACCCTTCCAACCCAGATTCGACTGCGCGTGCCCTTCACGTGCCCCTGCTTGAACCAAGATTTCTTAGGTCACACCTTCTCTTACACAATGCAGCTCGGCGATACCTACACGTTGATTGCTCATCAGACTTTCGCCGGTCTCACCGATGAGCAGTGGGTGAGCCGATTCAACCTTCTCGATCCTAATCAGATACCCATCGGGACTCGGGTCAATGTTACTGTTAATTGCTCCTGTGGTGATGCACACGTGTCCACCGATTACGGGCTGTTCTTGACGTATCCAATTTTGCCCGGCCAGGGGTTGGCGGAGGTTGCGGCGGAGAGTGGTGTCCCGGCCGAGTTGCTTCAGAGGTACAATCCTGAGTCCGATTTCAGCGCCGGCCAGCTGGTGTTTGTGCCGGCTAGAGGTTTGTACGAACTACTAACAGACTTCAACAGTGACACCATATTTTATAAAACGTAAAAAATTTATAATAACAAATCTCTTTATTTTTGTTGACTGCCTTGCTGTTAATACTTAATAGTTAATACTACTCCCAAAAGTGTGCTCTTGTTTGTAGTGTAGGACTTGGCTAATTTTGTTGTTTTTTTGTGATAATTTGTTCTTTTTCTCTGTTTGCTGTTGTTGGTTTATCAAAAACGCAACTTCCAGCGGCTAATAAAAAATTAATAACAAATTAATTAAATCGGATTGGTTAGTGTATTCAATTGTTTTTTTAAAATGTTATTTTTTATTATATTATTTTAGTTAGTCTTCCCGAACTTTGACGAACTTTAAAATGAGATAATAAATTCCTAAAATTTTCAAGTTGTATATATAATTTTATTATTATTTGTTAAATTTTGTTCTTGGTAAACTATTTGATGTTCATATTAACAAAGAGTGATGTATGAATGACACTAAATCCTCATTAACTTTATGGGCAAATATCTTTTTAGAATGATATGCTATGGCTGCTTTAAATTTGTAACTATCAGGCATCAGCAAATAAATCGTTAAAATGTAGCTCACATTTTGATAGTAATTCCTTGGCATATTATGTTTCACCAATAAAATAATAATAATTTCTTACTGTGCTTGCTTATTATAAGATTTTCTGTATATATCATAATATAATATGTTATGTATGAAGTATTGAATTTTCTTTTATTTAGTATCATTAACTAATTATAAAATTCCATAACTAATCAGCATAAATCCCCTAACTAAAATAATTTTGTTGAATGTAATTTTAATATTTTATAAGAGATGACTATTTTTATAATAATTAATTGAAGCTTATAAAAAAATAGGAGGGATTATCGATTAAGGATAAAGAGTTCTTTTTTGAGAAAATCTTAAAAAAATACCACTTGAATTTTAAAATTTTAAATTGGTTTTTGTTGACAATAATAGTAATGAGAGTAATAATTCAAGTTTTTGTCCAATCACTAATTTAGGATTTTGAAATTCAATTAGTATTTTCTTAAAATTTTTCTTTTGCCCGTATGAATATTATTCAACCTCATTAAAATTGTAATATATGTGTTTTCATGTATCATACAAAACATTTGTGGTACTTATTAGTTAAAAATAGTAATGCAACTCGATAAACATTTTACATTGATATACATTTTATATTTATATATATATATTAAAAATTACTTGGGTAAAGGTGCAAACATAACAATAATGTTTTACATTTTAAGCACCAAACAGAATTAACATTTGATGGGTGCAAACATAGTAATAAACAATTTTTAAAATAGCTAAATTGATAACGCCGATAAGTTCGACTACATTGACCGTTAATTATTGGTAACTTTGTCAAATGGGGCCCATTTGCTCTCCTCTTATTTATAACGGTCAATATATCCAAACTTAATGGCGTTCTCAATTTAGCTATCTTAAAAATTATTTATTATAACTTTTACACTCATAAAATGTTAATTATATTATATGCTCAAAGTACAAAACATTATTACTATTTTTCACCAAATTACTTTAAATTAATTTTGTAATATCAATTGATTCACTTGGATTTTTTTTTTTTTTTGGTTGCCTTCGATTCAGTTGGAAAGTTATTTATATGTGGCATGAGTTTGAAAAAGTAACGAGAGCTCATGCTATAGTATATAAATAATGACGTTTTGGAATAATAGATATATTTTCTTATATTTTATGAAATTTGATAACTAAATCATATTGCTCACTATCCATGAATGGTTCGTTCGGTGGCTAAAAAGTTTATATTATATATTGATAATCGACGGCTAATATTAATACATTTTTACTTTATATTATATCAAATCTAAGAAATGAAATTATATTATTTATGATTTCTAAATAAAATAAATTCATTGTTATTTTTTTTTTGGTCCTTTTTCATGCCCACAAAAAGTTATCTTTTTTGGTGCTAGAAAAATGTTGTAAGTTGCATTATTAATTTATTATGGTGAGTGGTGACTGGCGTGGCGAGGCCTAATTTTTTTGACATGCCAGTGCTTTTCATAAGAACTGTACGTATTACGTAACACCATTAGCTGATACCTAATCAAAAGATCAAAAGACTCATCTATACGTGACGTTATGAAAATGTCATTTGCTCAATTAATACAACAAGAGCCCAAATCAACCCACACGGTACTTCCCAGGCCATTCCCTGTTTCACTTGGAAACGAGTAGAGTCTATTATTAAATTTTGTGTGTGGGTGGATACGGATTTGGTGTTTGCACTTCACATGTTTGATGAAAGTTGTCAAAAGAGCTATATGTGCCTAAAGGGTAATGATGATGTTTTATATCCTTTTTTGCAGATGAAAATGGAAACTATCCACCATTGAAGTTGAGGCAAGTTGTTTTATACTACTGCTTTGGCCTGTTCATTATTTTGGTTCCTCAGTAACTTCAAGAACAAACTTAGATAATTTATACTTCATAGTAAGTTTAACAAATTCTTTTGGAAGCTGCTCAAATCCTCTAACTTCAACACTTATGTCTGTTATTTTATACCCATTTGCAGATCAGGTGATGATGGGGATACCACACTGCTCTATTCAAGTTTACAGCTTAATATTATGGCATCTGATTTTGACATCGTTGAATCATTTTAAGTAGGGATTTCTGGTGGAGCTATTGCTGGTATAGTTGTTGGAATCATTTCTGGGACCTTACTCTTGGGACTACTATATTTCGGGCTATGTAGAAGAAGCAGAGTGGAAGATGCATCCCTTTTCACAAATCCACTAGCATTTGAAGGTAAGTATAATCAACTTGGACATCGCAAGTTAATCTACTCTTATGCCTAGCTTTCTACGATGATCAATCTCTTGGTGTTGACAGATACTCCACTCCTTAATATAGGACATGTTTGGGAAGTTGATCTTAATCTTAAATATAAGATATATTTTTCATATTTCTGAGTCTTTTCTTAATTTATCTCTATTGATACTTTATCAACAATAATCAAGGAGAATAGTGAATAAGAGAATTAATGAAAATGACTAGGGTATTTTAGAAAATAAATGTCATATTAACTAACTTCTTTAATCTAATCAAATTAGGTAAATATGTCTTATATTAAGGACTTGGGGCAATATTTATTTGTGTGGTTACATTAGGAGAGAAGTAGTTAAAAAATAAAATGGGACTCAGATCTCATAGAAACAACTTGCTGAATGCGGAAAACTAGATTTATGAATTTCTCAGAGAAACAAGGAACAATTGAGGAATTGAAGAGCAGTCACATGATCAAAACTCAACCGCTGAGTTGACCTCTAGTAACTCAAATCCTTCATAAAAGTCAGACACGAACAAAGCAAGATTAATAAGCAGATCGTGACACAACACCCATTTTTGTCTCTTTCTATTTTTATTCTAGAATTTGAACGTTACATTTAGGTTTTTATAAGTTGATGTGTTTCTTGGATTCAGGTTCTGGAAGCAGCTCGGAGAAGCTATCAGAATTGGCTGGTGTTGCTTCTCCTAGATTGTCAGGTATTACAGTGGACAAGTCAGTGGAATTCTCATATGAGGAGCTTGCTGAAGCTACCAATGGCTTTAGTATGGCTAATATGATTGGACAAGGAGGCTTTGGATCTGTTTACTTTGCAAAACTTCGAAATGAGGTTTGTCTTCACCAAAGATAGATTTTAAAACTTATACAGTGTTAATTACTACATAAATTCATAGGTTAAATAATTTTGCTATAATTTCTAATAGCATGGGCATACCATTCTTTGAGGATAAACCTTCTTATTCTATATTCAGCCCCATTTTATCAGTCTGCTATAGTTCTAAGGCTGATCTAAAAATTGAAGCAGAAATTCTAATAATCGCTAGAAATCGACAATTTCCTACAGAAAGTGGCGATTAAGAAGATGGATATGCAAGCATCAAAAGAATTCCGTACTGAACTGAAGGTTCTTACCCATGTCCATCATCTAAACTTGGTATGATTTTCCCTCGTGTTTTTATCTTATCTTCATGCCTATCAATTTGCACAGATTTTCCAGAACAGCTTGTGATGTCTCATGAGGGGATAATAGCCATGTTATTTGGATTAATTTATGATGAAAATTTAAATACAAGGTGTTATTTAGATAAAACAATCACCTGAGAAACCTCCTCCAATAATGCTTCTACTGTGCATCTTTTCTATCTCCCATTTATTTTTGGAAGTGAAGTTCTTTTTCCACTTTTCACCATGGCTATAAGCTAAAACGGTAAAACCGAACATTCTATGCCTAGAATTCTAGTTACTTTCTACGCCAAGATACTTGATATTCGTTACCTAAACACCCACAATGATGATTCCTTGTATATATGCTCTTGCAGGTACGCTTGATTGGATATTGTGTTAAGAACTCCTTATTTTTGGTCTATGAGTACATTGAGAATGGCAATCTAAGCCAACATTTACGTGGCTCAGGTAAAAATATAGGGCCCTGCTCTCTCACTCTTTTATGTTCGAAGATATTTGAAAATGTATTATCTTAAATACATGTCTGACATCAGCATCAACCACAACATCATGATACTTTAAATGTACTTAAACTTCTTGACACATTAGAATATGTTGTCTTATATTCCTGTCCTAAACTTCTTGTCACATGAGAATATGTTGTCTTATATTCCTGTCTCTGATTCAAAAATGCTAGCTCCATTTTGACTAAAGACTATTAATTTTGTTGCTCTTAGAGAGGGAGCCATTAACATGGCCAAGTAGAGTGCAAATAGCCTTGGATGCAGCAAGAGGACTAGCATACATCCATGAGCAAACAGTTCCTGTTTACATCCATGGAGACATTAAATCTCCAAACATATTGATTGACGAAAATTTTCGAGGAAAGGTTTGCAAATACTGTTTCTTTTTGGAGTTTTGATTAAATATATAATGGAATTAGAAATTCTTAGGCTAACATCTTCGCAGGTTGCAGATTTTGGTCAGACAAATTTGACAGAATTTGGAAGTTCTTCAATGCCATCACATCTTGTGGGCACTTTTGGCTATATGCCTCCAGAGTAAGAATTTGATTTACTTATCACTTTCTTAGTTTTGTTGGTTAAGTGATGCAAATGCCTCTTCAACAAGTTCTTTTATTTGATTTGGAGATTAAAGTTCAATTAAGGATTTAAATGAACCCTTTTGGGCTTATAATTTTCTTAGCTTTTTGAATCTACAGTTATGTTACCATACTCAATCCATCTGGTGTTTGTGTTGTTCTAGAGTGTCATGCCTTGGTTCTGTACCTCAAAATTTTTTCTGTAGCATTTGTTTCTGTAATCTGCTCTTATTGAAAAGAGCAAAATCCCCTACAATGCTGAAAAGTCAAATTACATGTGTAACAACCCATTGAAGTCGCATGGCATATATATATATACACCCTACAATGCAGAAAAGTCAAATTACATGTGTAATAACCCATTGAAGTTGCATGGCATATATCTATATATATATATATGACTTTGGAGAAAAGAAAAACTGATGTCTTTATTTGGTAGAAACTGTGACAATATCTTAGGGAACTTTGCTCTGGATCATGTGAGGCCTTTGCTTAATATTGGAAAATGCATTCAGCACAGTAGACTAACTGAGAAGCAGGTGTACACAGAGTGATGCCACATATGCTCCATAATAGTTAACACACATATTTTAAATTTTTATGAATAATTTAGGTTAAGTGTTGCACTGACTTCAACAAAACTATCTCATACCTCGAAGAAAAATATGAACAGCTCCTTTTCTGAAGTAAGTGCCCCTGAAGCCTTTCGAAGACATCATTGGTGGCTTTCTTTTTCGACCTCTTGGCCACTGATTGGTAGGGGTTGAAAGCTCCTCCCTTTATTGTTATCATCTTTTCTCAGTAACGTTCCAGTGACATTTTGTCTGCAAGTCTAATTTGATTATTACAAATCAATTGGAAGGAATTTTCTTCTTTTCAAGCATAGTAGCACTGTGGAACAAGATAGGCCAGGACTAATAAAGAAAGTTCATGATGTCAATAGTAACTTAAAGCTATAACTCAGTGCGGCAGTTAAGTCGTCTTTCAAGGGAATAATTGCATTGGAATACAGACAAGTTGAGCCAACCAGCATTCATGATAGCTTTTGATTAGGATTGCATATTTTTTTTCAAGGTGCAAACAAAATGGGGTTAGTATGTCGGCCACCATAGCTTTTTCTGCTTTACTCTGTCGCCAATTATTACACTGAATTTCTAACAGAATAAAGGAGGTTGGTGAATTTGTGGTTTTCAGTAATCGTTTTTTAGTGCTTTTTTTCACTTTAACAATGTTCCAGCCTCTTTAGTTTCAGACAGAGTTCACTGTTATCATGATCTTTAATAATTTTGAGCGAGATCAGTGTTGCTCTGCAGATATGTAAAATATGGCGACTTTTCCCTCAAAACAGATGTATATGCATTTGGAGTTGTTCTCTATGAACTCATATCCGCAAAAGAAGCTATTGTGAAGACAAAAGAGCTTGCGAATGAATCAAAGGGACTAGTTGCCTTGGTTGTTTTTCCTGCCCTTCTTTTAGCTCTCCAAAATAATAATAATAAGTCTCAGATTCATTCCTCCATAGTTATTCTCTCAAAAATTTTTACATTCACTTGATGAAATTGCAGTTTGAAGAGGTTCTGAATCAGCAAAACCCAGAACAAGACCTTCGTCAACTTGTTGACCCCGGGCTCGGTGACAACTACCCTCTTGACTCAGTATATAAGGTGACATGTTATGTCCATATAATCAATATCTAAATTTTCATTTACGAAAGTGAAAAGTGAAGGAAATCAAACTGTATTTTTTTTTTTTTTGCCAAAGAAATCAAACTGTATGGAATCCTCTGAAAAGACTAGCTTGTTTGGTTGAGTTTATGTTTATGTATAAGCCCGATTTACGTAAATCGAGATAAAATTCCTCCACATATTTACCTTATAGACCGTAAAAGTTACTTCGTAAACCGTAAAAGCTACCTCTATATACTGTAAATCACGATTGAAAAGCACTTTTGGAGGTTCCAATGGCTATTCCAAATCGTTGTGTCCTTTTAGGGTTAATGTAACTTTTGGTCTTTAGCCCGATTTTAGTTTTAGTTCCTCAAGTTTGAAATCGATGGTTTTAATCCCTAAAGTTTGGCTCGATTTTGGTTTTGGTCCATGAAGTTTGGTCCCTTTAGTTTAACAAGGACTTGATATATTACTCTAAACTTAAGGGATCAAAACGAAAATCGGGTCAAATTTCAGGGACTAAAAGTTATATTAACTTTTTTTTGGGATGAAAGGTTTCTTTTTTTTTTGGATGAAAGGTTGTTGTTGTTGTTGTGATGTTTGATTGGTGTGGTTGTTGTGGGTTGCAGATGTGTCAGCTAGCGAAAGCTTGCACACAGGAAAATCCACAAGTAAGGCCAAGCATGAGATCAATTGTAGTTGCGTTAATGGTACTTTCGTCTCCAAGAGAGGACTGGGATGTGGGTTCCTTCTATGCAAACTGAGCTCTCATTCATCTCATGTCAGGAAGGTAACTTGTGCAGAGAAAGCTTCTCATATTCTGAAACTAGCTCCTTGAAAATAATATACAAAACTCAAGAGAGTACAAATTGTCTCCTAGTTTTAAGCTTCTACCTCTTATCCTACTTTGTGTGAACATGAAGAGGCCTTACTTTGTTCTTGTTTGGACCTGTAGACAAGTCCATTAGAGTCACGATAAGATTCATTAATTTCCTTAACAGTCAAGTTCATGACTCTTTCCACTGTCAATAGAAATTTCCACTTTAATCCATTTTCTGGACTACTTTCTTTTTGTCTTCTTTTTTATGTCAAGTATGGTAATGGGGACAAACTGATATGCGGGGGTCCAAATTCTGTCACATCACTTATTGGAAGTATGTGTGTGTATTATTCTTTATCTCTATAAATTTTAGATTATTGAACTCCATGTACTAATTATGTATGGAGTTTAATACTTTAATACAAATAAACCGAGTCTTGTGAGGCTAAATTAATTGCTTCATGCTCCAGTTGTTGCCTTGTATAGTTCAGTCATCATGATGACAAGGCAATATCAAGCTGTTGGAAAAAAAAAAAAAAAAAGGCAATATCATGCTAATATCTTGGCCATTTGACATTTCTACATAGGCCTACAACCTTCCACTTGTGTGCCAGCAAAACACTTACTTTTTTGGCATATTAATTTCAACGGTTGATGTCACATAAACAAATAAAAGTATTTTGGATAAAACATCTGTAATATATATGTTTTTTTATTTAAATAAATAAATCATATAATTTAAACATATTGTAATTAAAAATAAACTTCACTTTATCTTTAAAAAAACACATTATAGCAATATGAAAAAAAAATGTTTATAATTTGGAATAATTACACAATACGATTTGTAGATTGATGGATTACTAGAAGAAATATATGTGCAGAGGACATTTTGCAGTGGAAGCTTGAGGAAATAACAGTGGGAAATAGTTTTTATTTTATGAGAGTGATTTTATCAAAAGATTATTCTCAATTGATGGGTATGTTCCTCTGAAATTAGTCCCATTCCATGTGTATATGTTCCATTCCCACCTTTATTTATGAAAATGGCTGCCATATTTAATAACCGCCATACATATTATCATTTCCAAGTGTCCCCTCTTATATTTTGGTTAAAAAAAAATTATAGAAAAACGCTGTTTTGAGGATTTTCTTTTTATTTATTATAAAGGTGTGAAACTTGTATACAAAAGGTAACCAAGAAGTGCACAAATATTTACAACAAAATAGGCATACCCCGCATAAAAAAAAAAAAAACAGCTCAACAAACATTGAATCTTAAATCATTAGAATTTTTGTATGCCTCATTGCCTTTTTTTTTTTTTTTGGTCGAATCATTGCCTATTTTTATTTGTTAACAAATGTTTTAGGGATTTAGATAGTTTTTACTTAATACACAAATATGCCGCTTCATATAATTGGATAAAAGTGAAAAAAAAATAAGAATTGACTCAACGCACACTTATTATTTTTTATCCAATTCTCACTTGGAAGATCACAATTCCTCAATCAAATAGAAAATCGCAATTTTTATCTTACTATTTAAGGTCCTATATAAATAATCGATTAAATATTTCAATTTTTTAAACTTGTATAAATAACTCTCTTAATAATAGTTATTTTACTATTAACGAAACGTAATATGTTAAGATGTTTGGCAAAAAAAAAAAAAAGGTAATATGTTATAATGATTTTCTTTAAATTTCATTTTGAGTTATAACTTCTCAAACTTTGAATTATGCATGCATGGAACCTTTTTTATTACCTGATATTCAAGGAACCTTTTAAATTTAAGAAATTCGCATATTATTCTTTTAATTTATTATACTCTTTCAAGAAATTAATAAAAAAATTGTATAAACTAATATATAGACCCATATGCAGTACAATTACAAGACACGTTCAAAAACAAAATCCATCAAATAATCTACAAGTCTTAGATTCACAAATATGAAAATTACAATCATCAATAAAATAAATATTTTGAAAGACTAACACAAATACATAAATTACTTAGTCAGATTAAAAATAATTCATATTCATCAAATAATCATTATTCATAAGTAATTAATTTTCAAATATATATATATATGTGTGTGTGTGTCATGGACTCATAGTTGATTTAAAAATTTAAAAAGATATTGTTACATTTTGGAAGCTAGAAAAACTATTTGTAAGTGAATTGAATTTTAAGAGATTGTATACAACTTTTCCCCCAATAATAATCCCATGTGGAATTGACTTTTCCTTTGAGTAAAGCTAAACTTCAATTATATTGGGTTAGTTATAAGTTTTTTAAATCTGGACTGGACACTAAATTGATCGAGGTACTTAGTCAAATGTTAGTGAGTCAGGTCGGAGTTAAACTAGGGTCAAACTGATGAGAAATTGAATATTTTAGGCTTATTAATATAAAATTTTAAAGAAAAATAAAAAATCATTTTTTTTAAAAAAAAAGACCTGTCCAGATTTAAAAACCCTGATTAATTAAGCCTCTTATTTTGAAAATAATCCTTTATACATTAATTTAGTAGTATATTTTCAAAAATAAACTTCGTTTGTATTAGTAATTCCGAGGTTTGAACTTTGAATTGTCGTCATTGTTATTTTTTAGAGGAATCGGTATGTTTTTATTTTTAATAGGACATTTATTATGGATATTAATTTTAGTGAAAGATAAAATTAAAAAATTACATACTCAATTTTTACAAGTCTAAATTTAGAAATCATGAAGTAGTTAATTTTGTCATGAGATAACAGAAAATAAAAAAATAAATTAAATAAAGTTCGATATCATATTGATGTCATGGATTAGGTTGAAATTTTCTAAAAAGTACAATTATTGAAATTTAGATAGCCGCTACCACGTTATTAACGCGATTCCATTTAATTTAATTTTATAGTCACAGATGCAATAATGGCAGAAGCTATTTCTGTCTTTGATTATTAAACGCAAGCAAGTTGCAGAGGTTTTTTTTTTTTTTTTAAAAATATCGTTCTTTTTTCAGAACATAACATTTTTGCAGGTTTTGCCCCAAATTATGCGTGCCCTTCAAATTAGTTAAACATTTTGACATTTTGTTATGAGGAGGGGCTAAGTTTACATGTCATACATGCATTGATTATATGGATACGGAAGTTTAAGTGGATGAATCTTCTTCTCATATATCTCTTATATCTATAAAACGTTTGTAAAAACTTTACTGCTAACAGTATCCATTGAAATATCCTTACTAAAAGAAATAGTATTAACGGTGTTAATTAATGGTTTTCTTAAAATAAGACTAAACAACAATTGATCATTAATAATAAGAAAAACAAAAATGAATCTACAAAAAGTCATAATATGGGTAATTAAAGGGTTGAAAATCCCACAGTATCATATTAACCACACCTTTTCACATTCCCTTAAATAGTAGTGTCATCTTTAAAAAGTCCATTAAATATTAATTATGAATCGTTTAGAAAATTAAAAGATGCTTGAATATTAACTATAAATAGTAATTGTCAAAGTGAAACAAGTGTATTTGATTCTCAACTATACACTTTTCATATGCTTTTGTAAATTATAAATATTAATATATATGTCAGAGGCTATAAGTGGTATGATCTATGTTGTGATCACATGCAATCAATTTTTCAACTCATTTTACTTTTGCTCTAGAAAATATTACAATATGACAAATGTTCTTAAAGATAATTTCAATGACTGAAAGGATATATGGGTCATTAAATTACACATGTTCTAATGAAGTTTTTTTCCTACAAGAAGACTCTATCATATGTTCCTTGCAAGGCTAGCATGATTGTGGTAAATGTCAGGTATGTCAATAATAAAGTGTTATTACATATGTTTTGCAACGTAAAGGAGAGTGTGAGAATATTACTGAAAGAGATCAAGCAGGGTTAAATTTATTATTTTAAAAATATTGAGGTATATGACAAATGACCAATATAAAGTGACCAAATACATTTAGAAGCTCATATTTAACAACAAAACATATTTCCAATATTTTAGATTACCAAACTCTTGAGAAAACATTTAACTAATTTGTTCCTGTAAAATACATTACAAATCATAGCAAACAATGGAGAATTAGTTGGTTAGGAACATTCAATATTTTTAGTTTTGGTGGTTTGCCTATTTTAAATTGTAGTTAGTGTGTTTAATATATTTTGAAAAAATTAGTTTTGTAGAGATATTGGACACAGATGTTATTCCAATGCTCTGTGACCTGGTTATCAATTACATGATGCATGGACCTTATGGAGTGTCAAATCGGATTAAGAAGAAGAAATGAATACGAGAAATTATTGGAATTTTGTCAATGTCACTTTTTTCTCCTTGCTACACTTGAGCCATTTTGACATCTATCAATGAACGTTGGTTTTATTACAATTGTTAAACATTGGAAGGTCATGTTTTTTTGTTGTAAATTTCCTTCATCAGTTTATTTCCATATAATATAAAGTGAGACAACACTCAGAAGATTATATCCCACAACAAACATATTTTCAATATTCATGTTTCCCAATTTTTAAGGAAGCACTCAACTTTATTCCAATAAAATATAACATTTAATAGTTATTAAACTTATAATCATTGATTCAGCTGATGTCAAAATAAATTATTAATTTACAAGTTTACTATATCAAAAATTAATGATTTTCACAAATTAATGGAGTCAATATCTCATTTAGTAAAGATTTTAGGATACATATATAGAATGTACCCATTGAGTCTGAGCTTGCCCCAACAATATATAACAAACAATATCTTGGGATAAATGTAAAGCTAAGAAAATAGATTTTGCATCAAGAACAGAGGACTATGTTGGTAGTAAGAGGTGTGAATTGCTTGTTCGACAAAATTCTTGAGTGTTCGAGTTTATTTGTGATTTGAAACAACTAGAGATATAAGTCTAACTTATTGATACATTTTGAAGAACTACATACGAATTCCATTTTTCTTTGTTTCCTTTATTATTATATTTAGTTTTATTACAAGTCATTTCTATAGAGAGATTGTGTCTTTTGATTAAAGGTGATAATTCACTTTAATTAATTTTTAAGCTTGCAATCTTAGAATATAAATAGCCATATGTAGGAAAAATGCAAGCAACATTAAAAGGAATAAATGAAATTCAAAAATAACATTCAATAGCCATTGAACATTTATTTTTGAAGAATAGATTATTCATTCATCCATTATTAATTAGAATATGAGCAATCATTAAATAATGGGAGAATTGTTAAAAACTACCTTACAAGCAAATTAATTGCTAATTACTACCATTACACATGGTGGGTGATAAGTTGCACACGGGTGGATGATAATTTGCACACAAGGAATGATATTTGCATATTCGCAAGGATGAATTTTGCACATGTGGATGATACTTGTACCTAAGGGGTGCTTGTTTGAACCCATGGTACCAATCAGCAAATAATTTTCTTGCAAGGTATTTTTAAACCATTTTCTCTTAAATAATTACCTCTTGGCAATCAAATATGAACAATCATATGTGGGCAATAATGTATACAACATGAAAAGGAACAAATGAAATTTAAAAACAACATTTATCAACCATTAGACATTCATGTAACTATATTAGGATCCATACAAATTTTGACTTACAAAATTATCATAAAGAACACGCTCAATCATGTACTACATCTAGGGAGCCAATATCATTATATCTTAGGGAGGGACACAATAAAAGTTCAACCCGCCGAATCCTTTAACTGATAAACTTTTTTTATCTTATTCAAGTGGTTTCAAATTACATCTTTGTATTATTAACTACATTCCCTAAAAACTCTTTTGTGATTGTGAGATTTAGAATAGTAACTAATTCAAATCTCACAACCATATTTTAAAAAAAAAACAACAACTAATAATAGCTCTCTTTTTAACAAGAGTATGCGAATAAGATTTTAATGAGGTGTGTGCTCTCACATAAGGTCGACAATAGCATTTATTAACTTAATAGTGTTATGTCACATTGAATCTAACATGGAAAAATGTAAAAAAAAAAAAAAAGCTCCATTAATAAAAATAAACCCAATAAACTTTGATTGCTACATCAACACACACATTTGCATTGTCACTGCTCTTACTTTCATCCCCATAATAGAATAAGTATGCTACATGCTTCATTATAGACATGTACATTAAACAACCAAATGATAAACTAACAAAGACAAGAGGATAAATAGAATCTCCTTGCTTGAACTGAATGTAATAATCTTATACAGGTCTAACACGGGGCATATATTTACTTATACAAGATAAATTGGTTTTTTTAATATTTTTAAAAAAACTAACTCTATTTTATATTTAGGATCGAAATGAGTAAATTTTTATTAAAGTCAACAACTTCCACAAGGACAAATAAACATCAAATCAATTCCTCCTACTCCAAGAGCCTAATTCTAATGCAACTAGGTATCCCCCCATGCATTATACTAACTTATGTGCGTTATTTGATAATATATGTAATATTTGGTTTTGGAGAACTGTGTTATTTATTATAAGGTATTTATACTATCACGTATAAGTTTAAACACAATATATGATATGATTAAATAATTTATTTAACTTTCTTAATTTTAAGAAAAAAAATCAATTTTTTCTTATATTTAAAATCAGAGAAAGTATCGTTCTTTAAAAAATTTGCTAGGGGACTAGGTGAAAATTATAAGTTTTAGGAGACTTCCTCATCAGACCAAGCTCGTTAAAGAAGATCTCAAGGTACTAATAATTTTGTTTCTAGTTATCACATATCTATTTCACACAGCTTTCCCCCTTTACAAACTCTGGTGCCCTTACTTTAAAATTAATATAGCTAATTATTTATAAAAATGTATATTTATTTCCTATTGAAGTGACTAAAACCAAACTATGGCAACCTCCTCCTCCTAATGTATTCCAAGTGAACATTGATGGTGCAAAGTCTAAATCTTCTCAAAGAGCATATTGTGGCAGTGTTCTTCGTGATCAAGGAACTTGGATGGTTAAAGTAATTGCTATGCTTATGAAGTTGAAGAATGAGTTATGAGGATTTAGTGTGTATTTGGAATAGCAATTGAAACATTTAAAAGTGTTTTTTAATCGTAATTTACGGTATACAAAATAAGTATATGAGAGAAATTTTGTCTCGACTTACATAAAAAACACTTATAAAATAATTTTAAACTCATCAAAACATCTTTTTAATCTGGCGTGGGATATGGACTTTAAGAACATAATTGTGGAATCTGATAATAAAACATTTGTTAAAATACTCACAACACAAGTTATACTTTAAGGTGACATGCTCTACCACCCTAACAGAGATTCAGAGATTCCCATCACAATGGTGTAATTTAATTGAGGATGCACCAGAAAAAAAAAAAAAAAGATTTGGCAACTACTGCTAACGTTAGCTTGTCTTTTTTAATTAGTTCAAGGCATTTGCCCTGTTGACGATTTGAAACCACAAGAAGTAGAACAAAAATTTGGCCAAACCCTAGGAATCAAAATGATATTATTAATCTTTTAAAAAATTAGTACTACATTGCATTGATTCTTAGAAAATGGGATGGCAAAAAAAATTCTTAAAAAATGAAAAAAAAAAGCCTATGTTGGCATTGCGACAAAAATTATCCTTTAAGCAAACACACGGCGAAGATATTAAAAATGGATTTTTTTAAAAAAAAACTGCTCTCATATATTTATTTTGAATAAAGAAAAATCAGTATTAAAAGAAAGTTAAAACAAATCTAAATTAAAACCTGTGTTTTGTTTTTTTTATAAAGAAATACTAGGAGAGTATTACATTACCTTGATTCGTAGAAATTGAACGGGAAAAGGGGAAACTTTCATAAAAAGAGCTTTAAAAATTTTAAAAGATAAAAGAATATTTTGAATATCCATAATACTAAAGAGGTATTAGTGTCTGGTTCATCATTTTTAAAATAAAAAGGAAATGATAAAATTACCCCTCTAAATTTAAAATTAAAAACAAAGAGGAAGATGCAATTTCACATATTATGATAAATGTTTTTACAAGTTTAGATAATGTTTTCACAATTTTTTATAAAAATTTCATGAATTGTAAATCAAAATTCATGAAATCTGACAAAGGTTTCACGAGTTTGGATAAGGTTTTCATAAGTTCTTAAAAGAATTTAACAACTTCTTTAAAGAATTTCATAAGTTACAAATTTTGATTCACAAGATTTTATAAAAGTTTTACAAGTCATAAGAAATGTTTCATAAGTTCGGGTAAAATTTTCACAAGTTTTCAAAAGAATTTCAGAAGTTGCAAATAAAAATTCACAAGATTTGAAAAGGTTCATAAGTTCTAATAAATGTTTCACAAGTTTGGATAATTTTTTCACAATTAATTTTGTCAAAGTGGAAATTAAACTCTAAGGGTCAATTCTATCATTTTCTTTTAATTTTAAAAAGGACAAATCAAGTCCTAACATTTATTTAATATTATGAATATTCGGAATACCTTTTTATATTTGACATTTTAAATTTTCTTAAGGGATTCCTTAAAAAAAAAGGAAAAATCCCAAAAAAATATAATTAAAATGGGAAAAGACAAATTAATGCCGAATTGAACTAGAAATATGAAATTTTTGATTTTAACCAAATAATCAAAATGCCCTAAATTGAGGGTACAAGTTTCAGATGTTAATAATAACTTCTGTATTTATATTAATAACATCATATTTTACATTAATGACTTTACTTTTATGTTTGAAAACTTTATATCCCAAAAACCAAGGATAATTTTGAAGGCACAAGTTTTAGGAGTCAATAATAACATCTGTATATATATTAAGGACATCATATTTTACATTAATGACTTTACTTTTATATTTCACAACATTATATCCTAAAAACAAGGGATAATTTTGAAGGCACATGTTTCAAATAATAATAATAATATCTATATCTATATTAACAACATTATATTTTACATTAATGATTTTACTTTCATGTTTCACATCTTCATATCCCAAAAACCAGATATAATTTTAAAGACATAAGTTTCAGATGTCAATAACAGCATCTCAATTTATATTAATATCAGATTTTATATTAACGATTTCAGTTTCATAATTTACATTAATCATTTGGTTAAAATTAGAAATCACAGATTCTTACTTCAGTTCTGACCTGAGATTTAATAAAGGAAAAATTCTAGAAAAATACAATTAAAAATAAGAAAGGACAAATCAGTGCTGTGAAATTGCGAAATTCCATGTAAGTTCGGTGTCAGTATGATGGAGGAACCTGAGATTTTGAAATTTTGGCGAAAAGACGCTTCTGCCCTTCAGCTCTCCCTCTCTCTCAGCTCGGAATAACAACACTGGACTTTTTATTAACAACATCATATTCTACATTAACAACTCCATTTTCTTTTTTTAAAAACCAGAAGTTTACAAGTTTCAGAGGCCAATAACAACACCTGTCTCTATATTAAAAACACTATATTTTATATTAACAACTTCACTTTTTTGTTTCAGAGGCCAATAACAACACCTCTCCTTTTATTAATAACACCATATTTTACATTAATAACTCGACTTTTTTAAGATACGAAGTTATGAAAGAAGAAAGTAGAGTTGTTAATGTAGAATACATTGTTGTTAATAAAAAGACCGGTATTGTTATTTCGAGTTGAAAGAGAGGGAGAGCTGCAGGGCAGAAGCGTCATTTCACCAAAATTTCATAATCTCATATTCCTCTACCATATTAATATAAAATTTCGTAATTCCGGAATACTGATTTATCCTCTTCTATTTTCTATAATATTTTTCTGAAATTTTCACTTTAATAAATTCACAGGACTAATTTATTAAATTATTAAAAAAAAGAAGAAGCCTATATTGGCATGGCGGCAAGAATTATCCTTTAAGCTGACGCATGCATGAAGAAAATAATAAAAGGCTACGTGAAAATAATAAAAATATATTTAGAATAGAATTTAAACCTTTAAAAATATTTTTTTAATTATGATTTATAATATATAAAATAAATATCAAAACAATTTTATCTTAACTTATTTAAATAAATATTTTTAAGATCCCATAGATCATATCGACACAAAAACGGAATAAAGAATTCGGTAGTACATTCACAAAGCTTCTAAGCCCACGTGGCACTCTCCCACGCCGCCCACGCCTTTATCTCACGCCCCCTACACGCCATCACTGTTGCCAGCGCATCCTTCTGACATTTCCCTCTCTCTTATCATTCCATTGGTCAGTTTCCTCACGCTCCCTTCCTTCGCGTACACCTAATTTCCCCCATTCTCAGTCCGAAGCAAATCCTAGTTGTTCCCTTTCAATACTGAAACCGCAAAAAAAGTAGCCGTTGTATGGTCCGTGTGGCATTTTGCCGACATAATAAAATTATTTTATTTCACTAAATGCAAGTCCGCGATTGGATGATCTGTGACCTTTTATTATATTATTTATTAATTATTAATTAATAAAGAGCTTATCGGCCTCAAAAGGAAACGAAACCTCTAGTTCTAGTCCTATCCATCGATCTAACTGCACTCTCATACCGTTGGGGTGCCTCACCTGCAGGAAATCGAAGAGTCAAAACACTGCTTTTTGTTCTTTTCTTTCTGTGAATCCTCTCATATACCCATAAGCTCTTCTTCTTTCTTGTTAATAATTAATTAGTTTCTCTTTCTGGAAAGAGCTGTCTTCAATTACTTGGTTTCTCAACGAGGAAAAGGCTCTGATAGTGGCGTGTGTTCGAAGTCCATTTCACTGTAAAGACGGGTTCGAATCTTGTTGCTTAGTTCGCTTTCTAAGATATCCTAAATCTTAATCTCTCTTCCGTTAAAATCTTCTTTGTGTAGATCTTCGGTTTTCTGTTATTGAAGGATTAACCTGGGATTTCATTTCTGCGGCCAAATTGTGAGTAACCCGCTTAAATCTTGAGTTTTTCCCCCCTCTGTTTGTCCACTGTTAATGGCTTCTTTGGTTGTTTTGAACTTTGATGACTTCTGTTTGTGAAAATCTCGTGGGATTGATTTCGGGTGTTAATGAATTCTTCTTCTTTCTCTGAAAAATTGGAACTTTCTATTTTTTTTTTGGCTCTGTTCACTCTCAATTCAAGTCGCGTAATAGCAGGTTTGGGGAAGAGATTGCCATTTTTTTTTGCTTCTTCTCGCTTACTTCTCAGTTCTGTTTGATTTTGAATTGCGGTTGAACCGTCTGAAAATTGCAGTTGAATATTCCAGACAACTTTTTTTTTTATTATTGTAAATATCGGTTGGGGCATTTTTTTTTCCCTTGACAATTACGTCGATCTGGAAGCTCTTTGTTATACAATTTGGTTTGGAGTTACGTCGTCTCTTAATTTATATTTGACTTCGGCTTCTGAGAGTGCAAAAGTGCCTCAAAGAACGTAACTTGCAATGTATAAATGAAAATCTCTAATTCTTCTTGAAATCAAGTTATGCTTCTTTCTTATTACATTGTTTAAGGTAAGTGCTTCTGATTAAATATTAAATCTTCACTATAAAGACATGATCTTCTTAGTTGTTCAAGTTTCCTGCGTTATAATTGCAACAGTCTTTATTCATGTATCCGTAACTCTTTTTTGCAGGAATAAGAACTTTCTAGAAGAATAAATTAAATGGCGACACTAGCTGATATCGGGCTTGCGGCCGCCATCAATATTCTCAGTGCCTTCATTTTCTTTGTGGCATTTGCCGTTTTGAGGCTTCAACCTTTCAATGATAGGGTTTACTTTCCAAAGTGGTATTTGAAAGGTTTAAGAACTGATCCTGTTCATGGAGGAGCATTTGTGCGCAAGTTTGTGAATTTAGACTGGAAATCATATCTTCGGTTTCTGAATTGGATGCCAGAAGCACTAAAAATGCCAGAACCTGAACTTATTGATCATGCTGGATTGGATTCTGCTGTGTACTTGAGGATTTACTTAATAGGGTAAGTAATGAATCATTATTAATGTATCAGAGTTACTCAAAAGAGTTAGCTTTCTTGGCATTTTAAGTTGGATTCAGTTATTCTTTTTTTTGGTGCAGGCTTAAAATCTTTGTTCCTATAGCATTTCTAGCATGGGCTGTGTTAGTTCCTGTCAATTTCACAAGTAGTGGTCTAGAAGGAGCCAAGATAACCAATGTAACTTCTAGCGACATCGATAAGCTCTCGATTTCGAACGTCCATGAAGAATCTGAGAGGTTTTTTTTTTTCTCAACTGATTGCATTTTCTTCTCTTTGATGACATTTGCATGTTAATCTCACTCAGTTGTTGAAGTTAGAGTTAGTCTTATAATTATGGTTCATGTTAATATGTGTGATTCTTAAATCACTTGTGAAAGTTTTGCTGTAATGAGATTTTTCCCCCTTTTTAACTCTGTTTCAGGTTTTGGGGGCACATAGTTGTGGCTTATGCCTTTACTTTTTGGACATGTTATGTTTTGCTCAAGGAATATGCGAAAGTTGCCATGATGAGATTGCAATTTGTTGCAGCAGAAAAACGTCGACCTGATCAATTTACTGTAAGCTCGACTGTTCATTCGAATTTAACGTTGAGGAATATTTTTCAACAATACTAATTCAATTCCTCTTTATGTTTATGTTTGACAAATCCAATGAATTTAGGGTTATGGACCAAATTGCCTTAAGCTGGAACTCAGATAGCAGTAGCACTAGAGATATTTTGTTATATGTATTTTTTTTTCCCTCAGATACATTATTTTTTCTTCAGGTTCTCGTAAGAAATATTCCTCCAGACCCAGATGAATCTGTTAGTGAGCTAGTTGAGCACTTTTTCCTGGTCAACCATCCAGATCACTATCTTACTAACCAGGTCTGTTCTTGCTTTAAACTTTTTCTTTAGTATAATTTTAAGTGTGTTTGGTTTTCTGTTAGTCAAAAGACAGTTTGGCAAATTGGAAGTTGTTTGAATGACATGTATGGAAAGTACTTTTAAATGTATAATTACTAAAAACGACAAGAGTTTTATGGTATGTAATATGTATAACAAAAGGAGGATGTATAAATGATATAAAATTTGATATTTTGAATAATAAATAATAAATAATAAAAATATAAATAATGTAAAGTTTGATATGTTGAACAAATATATATATATATATATATATATATATATATATAATTATTAATAAATTCGTATTTCTTATGGCTTCAACGTGCTTTGCTTTCCATGTAAATTGAATTCCAGTTTACAAATTTGGTTGATATGATGTATATACAAAAGATAGGGTACAATGGCACTGTATTTCCTCCGTTTTAGTCATGCCTTTAACCAGTAATGTTTTTAAAATGGATCTAGTTTATAATTGGTCCCCAAGATCATTCATTAATGAAGTGAGGAAAAAGCACATTTTTTGACTTATTAAATCACTATACAGGTTGTTTGTAATGCAAACAAACTAGCTAAGCTGGTCAAGAAGAAGAAGAAGTTGCAGAATTGGCTCGTCTATTATCAAAATAAACTTGAAAGAACTTCAAAGAGGCCTGAAATGAAGGTACTTAAGTTTAATCTGATGTGCATTCAAGTATACTGTATTTAGGTTACTGCAAAGCTTATCCTCTTATTTGTCTTTTACCAGACTGGTTTCCTTGGTCTTTGCGGGAAAAAAGTGGATGCTATTGATCATCACACAACTGAAATTCAGAAGCTGACAAAAGAAGTAAGCACATGTATCCAATTTCTGACTTGAAAATTTTACCCCCACTTCATGATTGTAGTAGTATGAAAAAATGAAACAATTTGGCTCGTGAAACAAATGCCCAATTTGTTAAGTTAATATCATAGTAGATTTTGACGTCTTGAATTTCTCAAGCTTTATGGTTTTTATCCCGGATTCACTAATGTTACACAGTAACTGTTCTTCTGATATGTCCCGAGTCTGGAGCATTTGGATTAGGTTCGGCTACGTAGCACCCAAAATCTGCGGAGGCTCTCTCATGTCTAATATGGGTTAAAGGGATTGGGACGAGCCTCTACTATTATTTTAAACTTTTGGCTCAATGGTTAGCACTTTGTTTCTAAGGGTTGGTATTCGAGCCTGAGGCAGAGAATGATATATCCCGGGTGATTGAGTTTGACCCTTGTTTGATATGTGTTAAAGGAACTAGAGTGCATCTCTACTATCAGCTTTAAGCTTTTGGTGTGATGGTTAGCGCTTCATTCCTAAAGTTTGGTATTATAGCCAGCACGGGTTTGCATTCCACTTCTTTCACCATTCTAGTGTTCCGCCTTTTAGGGTGCTACGCACCCAAAATCGGTGGAGACTAAGGACCCATGTCTGACCTTGGTTAAAAGAATTAGTGTGGTCATCTACTATCAACTTAATCTTTTGGCACAATGGTTAGCGCTTTGTTCTTAAAGTTTGGTCTTAGAGTCTGTACAGGTTAAATCCCACCCCTGTTAAAAACAACCCACTTCCTCTAGGAGGGAGAGAATGATGCATCTGAGTCCAGTATGTGGATCAGGTTCAACCAAGTAGCTCTTAATATCAGTTGAGACTAGGGGCCATGTTTGATGATCACACTAACCAAATGGATATTTTAGAAATTTCTTTGATGAAAAATTTAATTTAGAAGTGTTATTTTTATTTTTATATTTTGTATTTTTACCGTGTTTCATAGTAATTGAAACTGGTCACTACTTGCAGATAGCTATAGAGAGGGAAAATGTTACAACTGACCCCAAGAGTATTGTGCCTGCTTCGTTTGTTTCCTTCAAAAGTCGATGGGGTGCTGCTGTCTGTGCACAGACTCAACAAACCAGAAATCCAACACTTTGGTTGACTGAGTGGGCTCCAGAGCCAAGAGATGTTTATTGGCCAAACTTGGCAATTCCATACGTTTCTCTCACTATCAGGAGGTTAATCATAGCCGTTGCTTTCTTTTTCCTCACTTTCTTCTTCATGATCCCCATCGCATTTGTACAATCACTTGCAAGTATCGAGGGAATCCAGAAAGCAGCACCATTTCTGAAGCCACTTATCGATATGTAAGTCCATTTCATTGTTGGACTTTTGAAGCTGGCGTTTTTTTCTTCTTCAATATTGGAAGATAACTTATCTGAGTTCATACTGTTGTGCAGGAAGGTTATCAAATCATTTATTCAGGGATTTCTTCCTGGTCTTGTTTTGAAGCTCTTTCTCATTTTCTTGCCAACAATACTGATGATCATGTCGAAATTTGAAGGCTTTTCATCTTTTTCATCTCTTGAGAGACGATCAGCTTCTAGATATTATATTTTCAACTTCATCAATGTGTTTCTTGGGAGCATACTTACAGGATCAGCATTTGATCAGCTGCAGTCTTTTATCCACCAACCAGCCAATCAGTATGTCATTTGAACTCAAATTTTTTCCTCCTTGCACCAATTTATTTTTTATGCTGAATATATCTGTTCACTTGATTGATCAAACCCTCGTGAGACTGAGCATTTTTTGCAATACCTTTTGGCAGATATCCTGAAACAATTGGGAATGCAATTCCTATGAAAGCAACTTTCTTCATTACTTATATAATGGTTGATGGATGGGCTGGCATAGCTGGAGAGATTTTGATGTTGAGACCACTTATAATATATCACTTGAAGAATTTCTTCTTGGTTAAGACCGAAAAAGATAGGGATGAGGCCATGGATGCCGGCAGCATCGGTTTCAACACAGGAGAACCTCGTATTCAACTGTACTTTCTTCTGGGTCTGGTCTATGCTTCAGTTACACCTGCTGTTCTTCCTTTCATAATAATCTTCTTCGGGCTGGCTTATGTCGTGTTTCGCCATCAGGTACAGATTTGTTGACTCAATATAAAATTCTAGGATAATTCAAGATGTTTACATTTCTTGTGCCTCCAATCATGGCTTATATCTTTTTCCATTGGTTGGCCAAAATCAAATCTTTTTGAATCGTCTCTTTTTAGGACTGCTATCCTAGATCCACAGGTTTCGGGCTTCTATCATAAACGCCGTGTTTTTCTTCGCTTTCTTTTAGGATCTCCTAGTACATGTTTATCATGACTATTATAATGTCATTCTACAAGGCGTTATATTATCTGCTGTTTGGCTGATATATAAGATGAATCTTCCCCCTGCAGATCATTAACGTGTATAATCAGGAATACGAGAGTGCGGCGGCATTCTGGCCTGATGTTCACTTTCGTGTTGTGGTCGCACTGTTATTTTCCCAGATAGTTTTGTTAGGACTCTTGAGCACCAAAAAAGCTGCCTCATCAACTCCATTTCTGATTGCACTCCCAATACTAACCATATGGTTCCATAGGTACTGCAAAGGCCGTTTCGAACCCGCCTTTATCAGATATCCCCTACAGGTATGTATCTCATTTGACCATTTTGCATTGCTAATGACAACATTTATTGGTATCATCTTTTTAGCATATTGTCTCTTTAATCTGTTGCTGAAAAATCAAACATTGCTAACATTTTTGTTGTGGGGCTAATACAGGAAGCAGTGATGAAAGATACACTGGAAAAAGCCATTGATCCTAACCTGAACTTGAAAGGTTACCTTCAGCATGCCTATATTCATCCGGTTTTCAAAGCCAGCGCTGACAGTGATAGTTCTGATGATGAGGAAATGATCAGTGAGAAGTGGGAAACCGAGAGCGCGCTTGTGCCCACGAAGCGCCAGTCCCGGAAGAACACGCCGTTGCCGAGCAAAATCAGTGGCGCCTCATCTCCACGGTCGCTTCCTGACGGTGTCCAAAATTATGCAGAGCCTTGAATGGAGCAATGTTGCTGTAAATTTGATGTTGTGATCATTATATTGACCAAAGACAGGTTAGGATCTCACTGTGCAGCCGAAGTCCTTAATCTGAGGGGGGGGGGGGGGAATGGTGAATTTTGCCAGTGCCTTCATTGAAAGGCTAGTTTTGTGGATTTATATTGTTGATGAGATTTACCACATCTAGCTCTAATGGAGATTCTGTAATACTATTTCAGATTTTATTGAGCAGTGGTATATATTAAAGTGTGTTATAAAAATATTGACAATAAGAGAGTAAAAGGGAGAAATTAGAGAGAAATGTTATTCATCCAAGTGTCTAAAAGTACAAAACCAAAGGCCTCTATTTATTGGAAATTCGGATGCTACAGTAACTTATAATAGTAAATTTCGTGTTGTTACAGTAATTTCCCACTATGTAGCAGTGTCTTCACGTGTGCTACAGTGTTTTTCCATTGCTGCAGTGATTTTTCCACTTGCTACAGTATTTTTCCACTTGCTACAGTAATCCTAGTGCTACATTAAATATATTATCTTATAAATCACATTGATTGGAAGAGCAAGTTGACCTGGATATGAGTTAATGGACATCCACATAATTAATATTCATAACACTCCCCCTTGGATGTCCAATATGAATGTGTCTCATTAAAAACTTTAACTAGAAAAAACCTATTGGGATAAAAACCTAGCCAAAGAAAAAAGTACATCATTCATTGGTACACTTTCCAATGCTACCTCATTAAAAACATTTCTAGGAAAATCCAGTGGGATAAAACCTAGATAAGGGAAAAAGAGTATAGCGTGTATCAGCTCCCCCTCTTAAGAACATCAATTGATATCTTTAAGTCTCCGAAGGCCAATGTCATAGATAAGTTTTTCAAAAATTATACCTGGAAGTGACTTTATGAATAAATCTGTTAGATTTTCACTTGAACTAATTTGCTGGACATATATTTCACAATCCTTTTGAAGGTCACGAGTAAAGAAGAATTTTGGTGAAATATGCTTTGTTCTATCTCTCTTAATATATCCTTCTTTAAGTTGAGTAATGCATGCAATATTATCTTCATATAGAACTGTTGGTGTCATTTTGCCTAAAGATAAATGACAAGTTGTTCGTATATGATGTATTACTGACCTCAACCACACACATTCTCGACTTGCTTCATGTATTGCTAAAATTTCTGCATGATTGGATGATGTAGTTGATATAGTTTGTTTCATTGATTGCCATGAAATAGTTGTACTTCCACATGTGAACAGATAGCCTGTTTGTGATTTACCATCATGTGGATCGGATAAAAATACAGCATCTGCATAACCTATCAGTTCATGCTTAGATACATTTGAGTAGTATAACCCCATGTCAATAGTGCCTCTCAGGTAATGAAAAATATGTTTTACTCCATTCCAATGTCTTCATGTTGGTGAAGAACTATATCTTGCTAATAAATTAACAGCAAGTGATATATCAGGACGTGTATGATTAGCAAGATACATTAGTGCTCCAATGGCACTAAGATATGGTACTTCTGGACCAATTAGTTATTCATCACCTTCTTCACTCATTACCCGAGGTCGGAATGGATCCTTATCTGGCTCCAAAGACCTTACAATCATTGGGGTACATAATGAGTGAGATTTATCCATATAAAATCTCTTTAGGACCTTTCTTGTATAAGTTTTTTGATATACAAAGATCTCATTTTTAAAATACTCAATCTGTAATCCATGACATAATTTTGTTCTTCCAAAATCCTTCATCTCAAATTCTTTCTTCAAACAATGAATTGCCTTTTGGAGCTCTTCAGGAGTTCCAATAATATTGATATCATCAACATAAACAGTAATTATAGCAAATTCAACATAAACAGTTATTCCAAAATCCTTCATCTGTAATGCATGGGCATATTGGATCATTTTTGAATCCTTCTTTCAACATATATTCATTAAGACGATTATACCACATGCGCCCTAATTGCTTCAAGCCATACAGGGATTTATTTAATTTAATTGAGTATTGTCCTCTAGAACCTGAATTACATGCTTCTGGCACCTTAAGGCCTTCAGGTAATTTCATATAAATATCATTGTCAAGTGACCCATATAAATAGGCAGTCACAACATCCATTAAATGCAGATCAAGCCTTTCTCTTACTGCTAGGATAATTAAATAATGAAAAGTAGTCGCATCCACTACAGGTGAATACGTTTCTTCAAAATCAATGCCAGGTCTTTGTGTAAAGCCTTGGGCTACAAGACATGCCTTATATCTTGTTATTTCGCCTTTTTCATTTCTTTTTCGTACAAAAACCCATTTGCATCCAACTGATTTACATCTTCAGGTGTAAGGACTATAGGTCCTAATACTTTTTCGTTTTTCCAATGATTTTAATTCTGCATTAATGGCATCTTTCCATAGGAGCCAATCTTTTCTTTGTTAGCACTCGCTAATGGATTTTAGCTCATGATCCTCATTATTATTCATTACATCATTTGCTACATGATAAGCAAATATGTCATCAACGTTGACATCATTTCGATCCCATCGGATTCCATTCACAACATAATTTATTGAAATCTCATTATTTTCATATATATCAGGTACCTGGGTCTCTTCTGGGACTACAACATTCTCTTATAGAGATATCTCTACTAGAGATAATAACTCTTCAGGAGATGGCTCTTCTGAAGCTATTAACTTTTCTTGATTATCCTCAATTTGGACATCTATATTCTTTACTCCTTTTCTTTTTCGAGGATTTCTATCTTTAGAACTGATGGGTCTGCCACGCTTCAGGCGTGCTTTAGATTTATCCATACTAGATTGTCCTTCAGGGATATCAATTTTAACAGGAGCATTAGCAGCTGGTATATGTGACTTTGTCACTTTCTTTAGGTCAGTAAATGCTTTTGGCATTTGATTACCTAAATTTTGTAAATGAATTATCTTTTGAACTTCCAGTTCACACTGATTTATACGAGGATCAAAATGAGCCAATGATAATTCATTCCAGCTAATTTCTTTATCCAACTGCTTGTTTTCTCCCCCTAATGTTGGGAAAAGTGATTCATCAAAATGATAATCAGCAAATCGTGCCGTAAATAAATCTCCTGTAGATGGTTCTAAATATTTTATGATTGAATGAGATTCATACCCAACATATATTCTCATCCTTCTTTGAGAACCCATTTTGATGCGTTGTGGTGGTGCTACTAGCACATATACCGCATACCCAAAAGTCCTTATATAGGAAATATTAGGTTCCTAACCATAAATCATTTATGATGGGGAAACATTTTGGTAACTTGTTGGCCTGATACGAATTAACATTGCTGCATGTAAGATAGAATGGCCCCAAGCAGAAATTAGAAGATTAGATTTCATAAGTAAAGGTCTTGCAATCATTTACAATCTTTTAATCAATGATTCTGTAAGTCCATTTTGTGTATGAACATGAGCTATAAGATGTTCAACATCAAGTCCAAGAGACATACAATATTCATTAAAAGCTTTTGAAGTAAATTCACCAGCATTATCAAGACGTATTTTCTTGATAGGATAATAAGGGTAATGTGCTCTTAATCTAATCAATTGAGCAAGTAATCTCGCAAATGCCAGGTTGCGAGAAGATAATAAACACATATGCGACCATTTAGTTGATGCATCAATTAAAACCATATAGTTCCTAAATGGTCCACATGGTGGGTGTATTGGCCCACAAATATCTCCCTGTATCCGTTCTAGAAATGTGAGAGACTCACTTTCTACTTTGCTTGGTGAGGGGTGAATAATAAGAAATCACGGGATTGTGGTATTTATTTACACTTCAGGGTATGTCCACATGAATTCTCAATTATTTGTCGCATCATAATTGAACCGGGATGGCCTAACTGGTCATGCTAAACATTGAATTCATTAGTAAACTTCTGGTTTACATTGGCAGACTTCTGGTCTGTATTGGTAAACTTCTGGTTCTCAATAATATGTGTTTCAATTGTATTAATAAATGTATAATATAAACCAGAAGAAAAACCAGGACAACTTTCTAATATGCATTTTCTACCAGCAACTATTTTTGTAATGACAATATATTCCTGATTATTTTTAGTTGTTGTTTCAATATGATATCCATTTTTGTGGATATCTTTGAAACTCAACAAATTTCTTTCAGACTTGGGAGAATAAATTGCATTATCAATACATAATTTTGTTCCTTCAGGTAACAAAATATTAGCTCTTCCGGAGCCTTCAATCAAATCTATACTATCAGATATAGTCTGAACGTTGGCTTTTTGCATTACTAAGGAAGGAAAAAATATTTATCATTTTTGAATATGGTGTTGGTTGTTGCGCTATCAACGAGACATAAATCTTCAGGATTGATGCCAGTAAGATTCATTCTTCATTAAAAGAAACATAAAAATATAATTAAGAAAAATACATTCGACAAAAGTAACATAAAAGTTCAAATAAATAAATAATTATGATAAGAAATCAGCAACATCCAAATAACAAAAATTCATGTCTCCATGCTCAGAATTCTCAGCCCGATCCACATGATTTACTTCAGTTGTTGGTCCTTTACCATTATTTTTTAGTGATTCTTGGTAAAGTTCAACTAGGTGTCTTGGTGTACGACAGGTACAAGACCAATGACCCTTACCACCACAACGATAACATGGATTTTCAGTATTTTTATTTTACCAACTATTTTCTCTTGTGGTTCTTATTATTATTTCTCCACTTCTGGTAGGAATTTGAACCACCACGGCCACGACCACGGATATAGCCGCTTTCATGTCCACGTCCACGGCCACAAACAGATTCATTGGTTACTACATTCGCTTCTAGGAATGGAGTCGAGCCAGTTGGATGAGATTTATGGTTTTTTTAATAAAAGCTCATTATTCTGTTCAGCCACAAAGAGGCAAGAAATTAATTATGTATATTTCTTGAACCTTTTTCTCAGTATTGCTGCTGCAGGAGCAAATTTGATGCATGAAATGTGGAGAATATTTTTTCTAGCATATCTTTATCAGTAATATTCTCTCCACATAATTTTAACTGAGAAGTTATTTTGAACATGGCCGAGTTATACTCACTTACAGATTTAAAATCTTGCAACCTCAAATGTATCTAGTCATAAAGAGCTTTCGGGAGGATGACCATCTTCAGGTGATCATACCTGTCTTTCAAATTGTTCCAAAGAACAAGTGGGTCTTTCACTGTTAAATATTCAATTTTTAAACTTTCATGCAAATGGTGGCGTAGAAAAATCATGGATCTAGCTTTATTCTGGTTGGATGCCTTATTCCCTTTTTTTATTGTGTCTTCTAGACCATAGGCATTCAGGTGGATTTCCGTATCCAGCATCCAAGATAAATAGTTCTTTCCAGTAATATCTAAAGCCACAAATTCAAGTTTTGCAAGATTTGACATGGTTCAAACTAATTAAAAAAAATAAACAAGAATAAATAAAAATATGCAATAAAATATCATAAACTAAAATAACAGTAAATATGTAAAGGCAAGGTAAGAAAATTAAAAATTTTATGGCTTCGGGCCATTCAGTTCTCATGGCTTCAGGCCAATTAATCTCATGATGAGAAATTAAATATATATGGTATCTGGCCATTTATCTTCAGGATAAATAAAAGTTGTACATAGCTTCTAGCTGTGATATATATGGCTTTTAGTCATATAATAGGAGATTATATAGATATAGCTTCTGGCCATATCATATAAAGATCAAAATAATATAACTTCTGGTCATATAATTTTCACAAATCAAATATGTATGGCTTCTGGCCATGATGATGATGATGATGATCATAATAATACAAATGAATGTATAAAGGATATATATAAGATATAATAAGAATGATAGTGATCTCTAATCTTAGCCAAGGAACCCGATGTTTATAACAATCGGTGAAGATATATTTCTTAATTCCATATAGTGGCTCAGATTATCCCAGATCTATGAAATAAATATACTGTAAAACAATATATATGAGATTGTCAAATAAACCATGAGAAAATCATATCTTTGGTAGAGCTTCGTGCTGATAACGTGTTATAAAAATATTGACAATAAGATAGTAAAAGGGAGAAATTATAGAGATAGAAATTAGAGAGAAATGTTCTTCATTCAAGTGTCTAAAAATACAAAACCAAAAGCCTCTATTTATAGGAAAATTCGGCTGCTACAGTACCCATAACAGTAATTTCCATGGTGCTACAATAATTTCCCACTGTATGCTACAGTACCTTCACGTGTGCTACAGTGATTTTCCACTTGCTACAGTGAATCTCACTGTTACATTAAATATATTATCTTATAGATCACATTGATTGAAAGAGCAAATTGACCTGAATATGAGTTAATAAACATCTATATAATTAATATTCATAACAAAATGAATGATGTAAATTAATCCAAAAGCAGAGCATATGTTGTTAAGAAGGGCTTAAACTTTATATGGGAAGTCTCTCATTAGATAAAATTAGGCTTAATAATTGATATATAAGTGAAATGACCAATAAACTCTAAATTTTAAATTGAGTTAAGCTTCCGGGCCCAACATTTGTCATTGCATTGGTTGTTCTTTTTTTTGTTTTTTTGGTCGCTTTGTACAATTCAGCGAGCCAAAAAGTATTTCACGGATTTCTTATTATTGTATGTCTAGCTGTTCTTCTTCTTTTTTTTTTTTTGGGCTTCTTTGTGGGGTTTTGACTAAATTTTATCTAATTTGTTGTTTTTGGCATATTTGCATTTTTTTAAGAGTATTAAAATTGCAAAAGATTTGCGCAAAAGAGGTATAATTCATGATATAAATAATGGTTTGCCATCCCTACACGGACATCCAATAAAATTGGAATGATACATAAAAGGGTTAAGTTGCAAAAATAGTAATGAACTATTTTTTAAAGTATACTTAATATAATTAACTATTTCATGGTGCAAAAGTAGACATTATGAATTTTTTTGAAGCAAAAATAGTAATTTTTGTACCCCAAAATAGATAACGAAATTATTATTTTTGCTCCAAAAAAATTCATAATGTCTACTTTTGCACCCTAAAAATTTATAATGTCTAGTTTTACACCCTAAAATAGTTAGTTGTGTTGAATGCACTTTGAAAAATAGTTCTTTGCTAAATTTGCACCTTAACCTTACATAAAATATTAGCTTTTTATGTATCATAAGTTACTTCCTTTAGTTTCTAATTATAGAAATTTGTTATCGAATTTATTCAGATTAAGAAAATAAGTTAATGTGTCAACAATTTGCAATAGCTCTTATGTAACACCTTTCCCATTTTATTGGATTGTTTTTCTATTTATTAATGAACATTCATTTCAGCGTTCTATCAATTTTTAACAGAGGACACTTTCCCTCACTTCATAATCGATCAATCTCGAACTTTTTTATGTTTCCTTTTGACAATTATATTTGAAAAGTTGTGCGATTTTATATATTTAAAAGTATAATTTTCTTTTGACCATTATTTAACAAGGCTTATATTGTGAACCAAAAGAGTAGGTATATTGTATGCTCCTTTTGTTCTTTTTAACAAGGCAAAATATCCTAACTTACCAGTACTGATACAACAGTTTAAACTAGTTTGTCTTAATTTTTTTTAAAATAATCATCACTTTTTAACTCTATTTAAAAAAGGTGTAGTGGTTGTTGGGCTTTGCCCCTTATGTCACCAAAAAAAAAAAGTGGGTCAAGTCTTTTGATAGATTCATTTTTTATGGTGTACCTACGGTCTTTTTATTCATTGTTTGAAGAATTTATACATTATATTTCTGTGATTTTCTATCATTTTTATTTGCTTCTTATGAAACTTTTGTTCCTTTATTATGAGAGAATACTTAAAAAAATCATTGCTCAAACTTCGTTAATTTTACTGAGGTGGACTTGAGATCGTTAAACTCGTAGCAAAGTAAGATGATTTGGGTAAAAAATGTTAGAGGTGGAAAAAGTTATAAAATTGTTTGATTGAATTTTTTTTTTGGACTGCAAATTAGAAAAAGAAATATCATTTCCTTAAAACTTTTCTGTAATTAAATTTTAATTATGCGTTTATGTTAAAAAGGCGTAACCTTCAAAGTATCTTAATAAAATACATATATCTTGTGGTAGGTAAGATAGACACCACTAGACACGACATTCTTGGTCTTAATAATAATTTAAGACCGTAGCTTACTGGGCGCCAGTAGCTTTAGTTGTAGGGCTTCAATTTTAGTTTGAGGAGCAATAGTCTACTCATGAAAATCAGTCTGGCTAAAGAAAATTCAAAATTCAAATTCTGATATGCATATGTGGATAGCCTCCATAAATGCTTTTCAATCGTGATTTATGGAATATGAGGTAGCTTTTACAGTTTACGAAGTAAATATATGAATGAGGTTTATCTCAATTTACGTAAATCGGGCTTATACATAAACTTGTTCAAACCAAACAAGCCTATTGTTCCCTCCTTGATTTTTCATTTTCCTAAAACCAGAAAACATACAAGTGAGAAGTGTAAGGGCATTAGGACATTGGACCTCGGTAAAATTAATATCGATGGTGTCAAGTCATGGTCATGGTCATTCTGAGTATTTTTTAGAGTCCAGAAATAGGGCCAGCCCTTTTAAATCACGGGCCGTGTGACATTCTAAAAAAAAATTAAAAATTAAAAATTAATTAATTAATAAAATAATAAAATATTATTTTATTAAAATAATAATATAATAATAATATAATATAATAATATTATATTATATATATATAATATATATATATATAAAGGTAGGCGCCGAAATCGGCGCCTACCATGACAAAAGGGGGAAACCCCCCTTTTTGTCAAAAACATATATATATATATATATGTATGTTGCTTTGGCGCATCAGGCGCCAAAGCAACAAATTCTGCAGTAGAGGGGGTATTATAAATACCCCCTCAGCTAAACACTTCACGTAAGTGAAGTGTTTCAGGAAAAGAAGAGAGAATGAGGTTCTGATTGGGGTATTTTCGGTTCTTCGGAGATCAATAAGGTATATAAACTCTCTTCTAATCATAAAGTTTCTTTTATGAAAAATGTTCTAAATAATTTTCTCTTTCATATGATAGTAATTTTATGCTAATTAGAGAATATTTTGGGGATATGATTTTAGGCAAGTTTTGAGTTTTATCAATATAAGACTGTAGAAATGTAGAGAATAATTAATAGTTTATTTTAATCGGTTTAGATTTATTATTTAGTGGTCATGTGATTTTATAATTAATTTCTTTTATAAATAGGGTTTAAATTAATCCCTATAGGGTGTTTTTACCGATAAAAATTAGTTTAAATATTTTATTTGGATTATTGGAGGTATTATTGAGGTTTTAATCGGTTTATTTTTGTTAGATCTGAGTTATATGAAAAATATAAATTAGGACTTAATATTTGAATTATAATTTGATATGATTTTAATTATGTGGGTATTTGAGGAATTGTTTAATAATTATATTACATCCATATATATTATGAAAGAGAGATTTAATTATTTAGGAAGTTGGTATTGGAGATTTTGTAATTATGGGTATATTAAAGGTTATTTAAGGATTTCTTTTAAGGAAATTGGAATAAATGAGGATAATAGTTGTAGAGAAAATTGGGTTGTAGGAGTTAAATTATGTAAATTAATTATTTTATTGTTATTTTTGGTTAATTGGTATCTACATTAATAATGTAGATTTTTCTTGTGATCGGTGATTGCACGGGTTTTACTATCCAAATTAAGATTAAGCTTGGAATCGAGGTAACTGGGGTTAATTTATTTTATATGCTTGTTTTGGAATGTAAGGTATTTTATAAACCTTACTTTTATCTATATTACTTGTATGTGTTTTGCAAGATTATATTTATGTTTGACTATGAATTTATTTCAGTGAAGCAGTGTATTTTTCAAATTATTATTGAATTGTTACTGTTATGGTGGATATGTTGTTTGAGATGAATGTTGTATAAGAATTTAGAATTATTGTAATTGTTTTTGAAAGCTGTATTAATTTATTATTTTTATATTACGGGATATGTTGGATTGTGTGGAAGAGATATGGTGAATTGTGTGCCCATCGGCTCTCTCAATCCTGGCCCGGATTTTGGAGCTGAGTGTTTGGGCGGACACCTCCCTGTTACGGTATATCGGTGGTGGCATGGGAGGGGGCAGTATTCTTGATGTGACTAGCTAACCTTTGGCCGGGTATACTAGCACTGATAGGCTGTACCAGTCCAGAGGATATAAGGAGGAGCAGGATGGATGAGTGGGGATGGTTTTATTTATTGATTATATCATGTTAAATGTTAAATTATGAGAATATTATTATTACTATTATTATGTCAGTTAAACCTGCTTCTCTGACTTACAATCTTTTCCTGCATATTTTATAAATTTACTTTGGTTACTGAGACTTTATGTCTCACCCCGTCATTATAAATAATTTTTCAGGCGATACCTCTAATCTGGATAGAGGCCAAGGGAAGCAACCAGAGGCATAGACCTTGAGAATCTTGTAGGCCTCTTTTGGTATTGGTGTTGTATAAATTTCTATATTGCCATTATAGGACCCACATGTTTTTAAAATGCCACATTTACTATTTGGATAATTGTGTTGGAAATCTTTTTGTGACCCATGGGTTAATTGTGATGTGATATCAGAATAATAAATTTATCTGCAGTGAGTTTGTGGGCGAGTTTGTGCCCTAAACTCCGATATGTTGTGGAAGAGTTTGTGGGCGAGTTTGTGTACTAAACTCTGATATGTATTGGATTGAACTTTGATATGTATTGAAAAAAAAAATTATTATCACTGATTTTGTATAAATGTGGATAATTGTTGTTTGTGAGAAAGGGTCGTTACATTTTTGGTATCAGAGCAATGTGTTTACGATTTTCCTGGCCCTATCATGCATTACATTTAGAGTATGGCAATATAGGATTTTACACACCTGCTTCCCTTTTATGTTGTGTTCTGTTTCTCATTTTTATTTACCATCTTTGGGTGGTTTTACCCATAGGTGGGGAGAGATGGTGAATACTGGACATACAGACATCGGTGACAATAGTCAACAGGGCCAACAGAGACCTAATAGGCCCCATGAGAATTTATCTGAGGCTGAAATGTTGCGACATCTGTATGGATGGACCATTGCAACAGAGGAACGATTGAAAAGGCTTGAGGAAGGCAGGGATAATGAAGGACCGAGCGGAGCAAACAAGGATAAGACTCAAGAGGTTAATGCTGAAACAGAGGAGCAAAACAGTGTTCATTCTGAAAAGCTAGTTCTGCATCCAACATACTCTGAGACGGATGGGTCAGCAGAGCAATTTAGAGCTCCAGATATGTTCACAGTGTGGAAGCATTTAGATCGTTTCCATCCTGAGACATTCTCGGGAGGATCGCCAACAGACGCGGAGAGTTGGATTGATAGGCTGGAAATGCTATTTGAGTCAATTCGATGCGATAAATATCAAAAGGTGATTGCTGCGAAAACTCTATTAAAGGGTGATGCGTTGAATTGGTGGAACACTGTAAAGCCTGCTGATAGGCATGATCTTAAGTGGGATGAGTTTAAAAGAATGTTCTTCGATTTTTATTTCCCCATTGCAATGAGGCATAAAAAAGAAGCTGAGTTCTTCATTCTTCGACAGGGGGAGATGGATGAAAACACTTATATATCTAAATTTATGGGGTTGGCCAAATATGTATCACAGTTAGATAGAACCAACAAGGCTCACAACAATTGGTTAGCCCGACAGATGTTCGAGAAATGTAATGATAGTGTCAAAGCGAGGATGGGCACTTATGACATCACTACCCTCGAAGAGCTGATTGCCAAAATTCGAGAAGTCTGTAGAAGATATAGAGATGCCGAGAGATCTATGAGAAGGGATTTTCAAGGCCGATTTAACAGTCATATGGGAATATCTGGGGGAATTAATAAGAGGAATTATCCTTCAAGTTCTGGTGCATCTGGAAACAGAAGGAGTTTTCAGCAGGGAAGCTTCCAGCAGAGGAATCGTCCTGTTACAAATCAGAGCAGGAGCAACAATACCAGGGTGAATCAAGGCTTCCAGCAAAGATCAACAACATCAAGTCCTAGCGTGACTCAACGTCTTCCTTGTACTCGTTGTGGAAGAATACATTATGGCGAGTGTTTGACTTGTTTTAATTGTGGGGAGAAGGGTCATATTGCGAGATATTGCTTTAAAGGAAGGAAAGATGATCAGGCATCTAGACCATCGATGCCCGGGCGAGTGTTTGCTTTGACTGCTGAGGAGGCGAGGATCGCCCCAAATCTGATCCGAGGTAATGTTCTTCTTCAAGGACATCCTTTATCTGTTATATATGATTCTGGTGCTACCCATTCTTTCATTTCCCATGATTGTGTGGAAAAATTAAAGCTTGTTATGAGTGATCTACCTTATGATCTGTTTGTGTCTACCCCTGCTGGTGCATGTGTGAAAACTGTTATGGTGTGTAGGAAATTGTTGTTTGTATGTGAGGGTCGTGAAACGACCATTGATTTGATTTGTCTACCTTTGCGGGGTATAGATGTGATTGTGGGTATGGATTGGTTATCATCTAATGATGTAACCTTACAATGTAAGAATAAAACTGTGCAATTTAATACTTGCACAGTAATTAGAGAAATACCCCAAGGCTCGATTATGTTGTCAGCGGCCAAGGTGGAGAAAAGTATAAGGAAAGGGTGTAAAGCTTTCGTGGTGTTTTTCTCAGTTCAGGTAGAATCTCAGGAAAATATTGACCAGATTGAAGTGGTAAAAGAGTTTCCTGATGTGTTCCCTGAAGAGTTGATCGGATTACCTTCAGAACGAGAAGTCGAGTTTGCCATTGAGTTAGCACCAGGGACAGAGCCGATCTCTAAAGCTCCTTATCGGATGTCACCTTCGGAGTTGGGTGAATTGAAGAAGCAGATTGAAGATTTGTTAGAAAAAGGTTTTATCCGTCCAAGTGTATCTCCCTGGGGTGCACCAGTTTTGTTCGTGAAGAAGAAAGATGGCACCTTGAGGCTTTGCATTGATTATCGGCAGCTAAATAAAGTCACTATTAAGAATAAGTATCCATTGCCGAGGATAGATGACTTGTTAGATCAGCTCGTAAGTTCATCTGTATTTTCAAAAATTGATCTGAGGTCGGGATATCATCAGTTGAGAGTACGAGCAGAAGATATTTCAAAGACTGCCTTCCGTACTAGATATGGTCATTATGAGTTTCTTGTTATGCCTTTTGGGGTAACAAATGCACCAGCGGTGTTTATGGATTACATGAATCGGATCTTCAGACCATATTTGGATCAATTTGTGGTGGTGTTCATTGATGACATTCTTATCTATTCAAAGAGTAAAGAGGAGCATCAGAAACATCTTCGAATAGTACTACAAATTTTGAGAGAGCATAAGTTATATGCGAAGCTGAGTAAATGTGAATTCTGGTTAAAAGAGGTTAAGTTTTTGGGTCATGTAGTTTCAGAAAAGGGAGTAGCAGTTGACCCCAGCAAGGTAGATGCTGTGTTGAAGTGGGAACCACCTAAGACTGTGACAGAGGTGCGCAGTTTTATGGGATTAGCTGGCTATTATCGTCGTTTTATAGAGGGATTTTCTCGGATTGCCACGCCACTCACCAGATTGACTAAGAAAGAACAACCGTTTATTTGGGATGAGAAGTGCGAGGCAGCTTTTCAGGAGCTAAAAACTCGGTTAACAACAGCACCTGTTCTCACTATCCCTGATCCACACAGACCATACACGGTGTACACAGATGCATCATTTAAAGGTTTGGGATGTGTGCTTATGCAAGATGGTAAAGTGGTGGCTTATGCATCTCGTCAGTTAAGACCCCATGAAGAAAAATACCCGACGCATGATTTAGAGCTTGCAGCTGTTGTTTTTGCTTTAAAGATCTGGAGGCATTATCTGTATGGGTCCCAATTTGAGATCTTCAGTGACCATAAAACATTGAAGTATCTCGTGGATCAAAAAGAGTTGAACAATCGACAAAGGAGATGGATGGAGTTCTTGAAAGATTATGACTACGAGTTAAAGTATCATCCAGGGAAGGCGAATGTAGTTGCAGACGCTTTAAGCCGGAAGTCAATACACATGTTTCATATTTGTGTGACTGAGCATAACCTCCTGGAAAGATTATCAGAAGTTTATCTGGAACCAAGGTCAGAAGTGATTTTGAGTACAGTAGTTGGAAATTTTGATTTTTACGGTGATTTGAAGAAGGCCCAAATAGAAGATAATCGATTGCTACGGATCCGAAAGGAGTTGGAAAATGGTGAAGTACCTGACTATGATATTGGAGATACAGGTATATTGAGGTACAAGAAGCGGATTTGTGTTCCAGACAATGAGGAAATTAAGAAGAATATTCTGGAGGAGGCTCATCAGAGTAAATATACCATTCATCCAGGAATCACTAAGATGTATCGAGATTTGAAGCAAGGATATTGGTGGCCTAAGATGAAACGTGATGTGACAACCTTCGTGCTAAAGTGTTTGACTTGTCAAAAGGTGAAGATTGAGCATCAAAAACCTCCAGGGCTACTTCAACCTTTAAAGATTCCTCAATGGAAGTGGGACAACATTTCTATGGATTTCATCGTGGGATTGCCTGAGACTGCAGCACATCATAACGCAATATGGGTCATTGTGGACAGATTAACGAAATCGGCCCATTTTCTACCGATCCATATTGGTTATAGCCTGGAGAGATTAGCTCAATTGTATGTGGATTGGATTGTTAGGTTGCACGGTGTGCCTACAGAGATTGTGTCAGATCGTGATCCGAGATTCACATCAAACTTTTGGAAGGCATTACAGGAGGCTATGGGAACTAGGTTGAAGTATAGTACGGCTTATCACCCACAGACCGATGGACAAACAGAGAGAACAATTCAAACCCTTGAGGATATGTTGAGGGCTTGTGCCATTGAGTTACCTGGTAGTTGGGATCATCATTTACCTTTGACAGAATTCGCTTACAATAACAGTTATCACTCAAGTATTCAGATGGCGCCTTTTGAGGCATTATATGGCAGAAAGTGTAGATCGCCTCTCTGTTGGACTGAGTTAAGCGAAAGAACTGTGATTGGACCGGATTTAGTAGATGAAACTACGAAGAAAATTGAGATGATTCGCCAAAAGTTGTTGACTGCTCAGAGCAGACAAAAGAGCTATGCGGATAGGCGGCGTAGACCTTTAGAGTTTGGAGTTGGTGATCATGTTTTTCTTAAAGTTACTCCAGTGACTGGCATTGGTAGATCTATTAAAGCCAAGAAGTTGACTCCTCGATTTATTGGACCGTACGAAATTCTAGAACGAATTGGCCCAGTTGCTTATCAAATTGCATTACCTCCACACTTGTCGGGTATTCACAATGTGTTCCATGTGTCACAACTTAAGAAATATCATCCAGATCCTTCTCATGTGATTGCACCTGAAGAGATTGAGTTGAGGGAGAATTTGACCTATATGTCTGAGCCAGAGAGGATATTAGATGTGAAAGACAAGCAGCTGCGGAATAGAACCATTCGACTCCTAAAAGTTTTCTGGAAGGGTATGTCTCCCGGAGATGCTACCTGGGAAACCGAAGAGCGGATGCGACGTGATTTTCCGAACTTATTTACTTAAGTATGCTTCTATATTTTAGTAATGTTAATATTTATGGTTGTGATGTGTTGTGTTGCAATCGAATGTGTAATCTTATGATTAAATTTTGTGTTGATAACTTGTGTTTTATTGTGATTGGAGTGTCAATTGTGTTGTGAAAATTTTTGTTTTAACATTTATATGTGTTAGGAATTTTGGGGACAAAATTCTATTTAGGTGGGGAGAATTGTGACATTCTAAAAAAAAATTAAAAATTAAAAATTAATTAATTAATAAAATAATAAAATATTATTTTATTAAAATAATAATATAATAATAATATAATATAATAATATTATATTATATATATATAATATATATATATATAAAGGTAGGCGCCGAAATCGGCGCCTACCATGACAAAAGGGGGAAACCCCCCTTTTTGTCAAAAACATATATATATATATATGTATGTTGCTTTGGCGCATCAGGCGCCAAAGCAACAAATTCTGCAGTAGAGGGGGTATTATAAATACCCCCTCAGCTAAACACTTCACGTAAGTGAAGTGTTTCAGGAAAAGAAGAGAGAATGAGGTTCTGATTGGGGTATTTTCGGTTCTTCGGAGATCAATAAGGTATATAAACTCTCTTCTAATCATAAAGTTTCTTTTATGAAAAATGTTCTAAATAATTTTCTCTTTCATATGATAGTAATTTTATGCTAATTAGAGAATATTTTGGGGATATGATTTTAGGCAAGTTTTGAGTTTTATCAATATAAGACTGTAGAAATGTAGAGAATAATTAATAGTTTATTTTAATCGGTTTAGATTTATTATTTAGTGGTCATGTGATTTTATAATTAATTTCTTTTATAAATAGGGTTTAAATTAATCCCTATAGGGTGTTTTTACCGATAAAAATTAGTTTAAATATTTTATTTGGATTATTGGAGGTATTATTGAGGTTTTAATCGGTTTATTTTTGTTAGATCTGAGTTATATGAAAAATATAAATTAGGACTTAATATTTGAATTATAATTTGATATGATTTTAATTATGTGGGTATTTGAGGAATTGTTTAATAATTATATTACATCCATATATATTATGAAAGAGAGATTTAATTATTTAGGAAGTTGGTATTGGAGATTTTGTAATTATGGGTATATTAAAGGTTATTTAAGGATTTCTTTTAAGGAAATTGGAATAAATGAGGATAATAGTTGTAGAGAAAATTGGGTTGTAGGAGTTAAATTATGTAAATTAATTATTTTATTGTTATTTTTGGTTAATTGGTATCTACATTAATAATGTAGATTTTTCTTGTGATCGGTGATTGCACGGGTTTTACTATCCAAATTAAGATTAAGCTTGGAATCGAGGTAACTGGGGTTAATTTATTTTATATGCTTGTTTTGGAATGTAAGGTATTTTATAAACCTTACTTTTATCTATATTACTTGTATGTGTTTTGCAAGATTATATTTATGTTTGACTATGAATTTATTTCAGTGAAGCAGTGTATTTTTCAAATTATTATTGAATTGTTACTGTTATGGTGGATATGTTGTTTGAGATGAATGTTGTATAAGAATTTAGAATTATTGTAATTGTTTTTGAAAGCTGTATTAATTTATTATTTTTATATTACGGGATATGTTGGATTGTGTGGAAGAGATATGGTGAATTGTGTGCCCATCGGCTCTCTCAATCCTGGCCCGGATTTTGGAGCTGAGTGTTTGGGCGGACACCTCCCTGTTACGGTATATCGGTGGTGGCATGGGAGGGGGCAGTATTCTTGATGTGACTAGCTAACCTTTGGCCGGGTATACTAGCACTGATAGGCTGTACCAGTCCAGAGGATATAAGGAGGAGCAGGATGGATGAGTGGGGATGGTTTTATTTATTGATTATATCATGTTAAATGTTAAATTATGAGAATATTATTATTACTATTATTATGTCAGTTAAACCTGCTTCTCTGACTTACAATCTTTTCCTGCATATTTTATAAATTTACTTTGGTTACTGAGACTTTATGTCTCACCCCGTCATTATAAATAATTTTTCAGGCGATACCTCTAATCTGGATAGAGGCCAAGGGAAGCAACCAGAGGCATAGACCTTGAGAATCTTGTAGGCCTCTTTTGGTATTGGTGTTGTATAAATTTCTATATTGCCATTATAGGACCCACATGTTTTTAAAATGCCACATTTACTATTTGGATAATTGTGTTGGAAATCTTTTTGTGACCCATGGGTTAATTGTGATGTGATATCAGAATAATAAATTTATCTGCAGTGAGTTTGTGGGCGAGTTTGTGCCCTAAACTCCGATATGTTGTGGAAGAGTTTGTGGGCGAGTTTGTGTACTAAACTCTGATATGTATTGGATTGAACTTTGATATGTATTGAAAAAAAAAATTATTATCACTGATTTTGTATAAATGTGGATAATTGTTGTTTGTGAGAAAGGGTCGTTACAGGCCGGGCTTTAAAAATGGAGTTTCAAAAGGAAGTCGGGCCTAAAAGGGCCTGCCCATTAGGCCGTTTAGCTTTATTTTTTGTTTTAATTTTACTACATTTCCTACTCATGCCCTTGCTGACTCCTCCCTAAAAACCTTAAAAATTGCTAAATTTACATATGATGGTAATTTACTAATTCTTGATATTTTTACCCCTTAAACAGAGTCTACTACTTAAAATGAAGTGCAATCAAAATTCCTTGAAATTGATGATAGTAGTGAAGAAGATGAAAACAATAGTTTTCATAATTATGTTGCTTAGAGTGTTTAGCTTTTTGCCTTCTTATACTTTGTATGAGACTATGAATTACTTGTATATAATATTTTTTACCTTTGATTATGAATTAATAACTGTATTTATTTTATTACATGAGGTGTGTAAACGTATAATTAAATTTTGTGAAAATTACTTCTGGCCTTAATACTTTTGGGCCGGGCTTTGAAAAACAACAATTTTTCTTTTCCCGGGCCCTGTAGGGCCATCCCTTTTAGGCCCTGGCCCGTCAAGGGTCAAGCCTGCCCTGATTCCCAGCTCTAGTATTTTTCAACCTAGAAGGCAACTAACGTTTCAAGGTAGAATCAATAGAAAAGGGAAAACTACAAAAATAAACCCAATACAAAGCATAACAACAGAAATATGGAGTAGTATTTTAGCTTTATATATATATATATATATATATATATATATATATATATATATATATATATATTGTTTAGATTAGAGCTTGCAAAATATCAATCAGTACAAACTCCAGTTTTCTTTTCTATATTATCAATATATTTGTTACATCTTCATTTTTATTTTCCTTCTCTTTTTCCTCTTATTTCTTCTTAGTAAACACTTTCTTCTTGAAGTTCTTGCATTTCTTGAGATATTTTTTTAATAAAAAATTAACCCCGGGTCAACCTCAACCCATACGGTTTTACCTAGGGTTTGGCCAGTTTGCCCCGGGTTAGATAAGGTTGCACTAGGTCACTTTTCCCTTGGTTTCTCTACTTGCTCATATTAGACAAAGTGATCGGGTTATCAGTTTCCAGGTCAACTTGGCCGGTCCAATCCGATCTAACTACTTAAACTCTATAAATATTCATTAAAATTCTTTATAATTTTTTAACTTATTATCTCTTTCGTTTTTGAACTTTTCAAGTTAAATTTTAATAGTTTTGTAAATAATAGTAATTAGAGAAATATAATGAAGATTGAAGAAGATGAAGAATCTTGTATTAACAAAATAAGAGCAATATGCTCATACAAACTATAACTCACTTGGGTTATCTCTAATCTACCCTTACTTGAGGGAGATAACCAACCCCATTTGGAGACTAAGAGGGACTTCCCTCTCTAAATAAAGACTCAAATTAACATCTCTAAACACGGTGAGGATCTAACTATCCTATACACCAAACCATATTAACCAAGACCCTTTATATAGACTAGGGTCTAACCAACTAACTAGTCAATTTAATTTCACCTAAATATCTCTAGCACACCCCCTCAAATTGATACCTTTTATATTCATAAAAGCATCAACTTGAAACACAAAAACAAGAGGGTTAAGGTGAATTAAACCAAACAATTTCAATTTGCAATACAAAGATTTCTTCAAACTATTATTCTTCTCCATATCTTTTGGCATGCTTCTCTTTGTTGGCAATCACATCAATATTATTTGCCTCTCTCATACTTCTTTGACTAAAATCAATCTGCAACCTCTTCTATTTGTAATCTTCTTCACCCTTTAAAATATTTGACCATGCACTCAAATGCCGTTAACTCAGCCAGGAGAAGCACAAATTTCACTTAATTTCTTTTGTCTAAGATATTGCTGCAGTATAATAAGCCTTGTTGGCTATGTTGTTGGAAAGCCAATCCAAACCCTTATAAAGGCCTTCACCAGAAGTTGCACAGGTGCTCTTTTCTTACCAATCCCCTTTAATCTTTTTAATTCTTCCTTGTTAGCAGTGTTCAGGACCCTAAGATATTCCTGAACAAGAGAGTTCTTCATTCCAGAACCGCGGACACTGTATGTTTCCCAAGGACTTTTGGCATTCATGACATTCCATTTATCAATAGAACCCACAGTTCGTTCCATGATCAGAGTTTTTGGTTCCACAATATATGTAGAAGACACCTGATTATTGTCAAGTGACATGATGCAGTCATGTTCTGGTATCTTCACGCTTAGTGGGGTTGAAGATAAGAGAAGCTTTAAATTGTTTGACAGTTCACATATTTGAGTACTAATTGGTGGTGACTCATCTTTATTAGCAAATGATACTGTCATTTTCCTTATCCATATAGTGACCTCCTTGGACTATAGAGGCTAGGGACAAAGCTTTCTTACACTTGCCAGAACTAGGAGTATGCTCCTCTCGATGATCCATGATTTTTTCACGGACAACCTTTTCTACCATGAGTTCTGCTTGATGCCTAGCGTCTAGAACTAAAACCGAGTCATCCAGTGACAAAGGCAATAATGCTTGGGTAATGGGTACAATGTATTTTTCTGGTGGAGGCATTACTTCCATAAGGGATGAATCTTGTCTTTCCTTCCCAGGCAGAGCAAATTTAAGTTCAGCTAGGTTGTCTCCTTTGGCATCTTCGAAAACATCTTTGTATGAAGGATCACAAGACAAAATATGTGATCCTACCTACCAAACCAAGAATGGCTATAAGCAACTCCATGAAGTAGGCGAAGATCCATTAAGCAAGCCCACATATCCATGATTTCTTTGCCACTGAGAAATTTAGAACCCCTTTCAACGTCGTTAATACAGAGCAAATGGATGTACCCATTACAATGAATTATTCCATGCAAGAGATGACTCTGATTATCAAGAAAACCTTCAGTCAACATTTTATTAACGGCGGTGATAATGAAATGGTACATTCTCTTTGGCATGCCCTGGATCTAAAAATCTTCAAGCACTCCACATTCTTGAAGAAAGAGACAAATGTTATCTCTAAAAGGTTCGTTAGGACTGATGGGGCAACCGGGGTCTACGAAAGAGGGAAACCTGAAAACCTTAGGCAATCTCGTTCTCTTCTTGCACACTTCGATTTGAGCTCCAAGATTACCCCAAGATTTCTCTTCCTTGATCATTTCTGAGAAATTTTCATGCAGAAACTAACCAACACCAAAGTCTTAAGAAGCAAGCTTGAAGGCCAATGCCATATCAGACTAAGCCGAGATGACCATTGATTCTTTGACGTCGAAACAACACCCATTATAGAGTTCCAAAGATCGTCGAATATAAGAAGTTGTCACGGCTAGGAGTCCTCCCATCTCGGTGGAGAGCGTAAACATCAACGACGACAGATGCACGGTGGTGAAGATCAAACTTGAACGGTTGACAGCCTTCTTGATTGGAGAACGAAATCTGGTAAGCCTTTTAGACTAATGCACAGCAGAAGATATTGAAGATAAGACTTTTAGGGCAAAGAAGAAGATAATACCCTAAAGCTTGATCAATCAGGCGATGGCAGAGTTGAGTCGGAGAATCAAGATCGCTCTTCTTGATACCGGAAACGACGTCGTGTGCAAGAGAATCTTATGCCTATTCAAATTAGAGGCAAATTGGGCCTCAACGAGTTCCTTATGCTTAAGAAATTAACCTAGGGTTTGATATCATGTAAATAATAGTAATTAGAGAAATATAATGAAGATTGAAGAAGATGAAGAATCTTGTCTTAATAAAATAAGAGTAACATGCTCATACAAATTATAACCTACTTGGGTTATCTATAATATATCCTCACTTGAGGGGGATAACCAACCCCTTTGAAACTAAGAGGGACTTCCCTCTCTAGAGAAAAACTCAAATTAACCTCTCTCTAACATGGTGAGGATCTAACTATCCTACACACTAAACCACATTAACCAAGACCCTTTATATAGACTAGGGCCTAACCAACTAACTAGTCAATTTAATTTCACCTTAATATCTCTAAAAAGTTTAAATTTAATTATACATTTTTTGTTATTTAAGATTATAATATATTGTTATGTATAAAAAATAATTATAATATATTATCATAAAATTTTAAATCTCAATCATTAGAAGCTGATCTAATGATAGGAAAATAAAATGGAGAGGAGGTTGGTAAATCAAGACACCCCTCTTTCTAAGAAATTGAGAGGCTAGAAATAATTTGGGTTGTTTAAATTAACGGTTATTTTACCTGATTTAAATTGACGGTTTGACTTTTCAATTGTAATTTGGAAAAATGACAGATACAAAACTTTAAAAATAAAAAAAAGATGTAAAGGTGTTTTCAATATTCATAATATTAAAGAAGTGTTAGGTCTAATTTATACTTTTTGAAATTAAAAGGAAATGATACAGATACCGATACATATATTTTTTTAAAAAAAATCCCCAATTAGTCACTAGCGACTGTAGACGGTCGGTGACATAACCAGTGCTGAGGCCTTGGTGGTTGTGCCAGAACTTCAATGGGAATAATTTTTAGCAAAGTGGTGAAGGTGAGATTTGACACTTATTTGCCAAAAACATTGGTGACCATTAAGCCACCAATACTTTTCAATATATATGAAACAAACAAATATATGCAAGTTAACTCTTTATCTTTGACTTAAACTCATTCACAAGTTTTGTTGAAGAATTCACTACATTTCATTAGGTTTTAACAACTTTCGTTTATTAGGTAATAATAAATACATACATTTAGTTCATTCACAACTTTTATTAAGGAATTCACCATATTTCATTAAACATTCTCCACATTTCATTGGATTTGTTATTACTTAATAAATAGAAGTTGTTAAAATTTAATAAAATGTAATGAATTCCTTAACAAAAGTTGTAAATAACCTGATAGTATGAATTTGTTATTTTTTGGTTAACAATGGTTATTAAAACTTAATGAAATGTGGTGAAGTCTTTAATAAAAGTTGTGAATGAATTGAGTGTGTGTATTTGTTATTATTTAGTAAACAAAAGTTATTGAAACCTAATAAAATGTTGGGAATGCTTAAACAAAGGTTGTGAATGATTTGATTGCGTGAATTTTGTTACTTCTTGGTAAATAAAAGTTATTAAAACCTAATGAAATATGATGAATTATTTAACAAATGCAATGAATGAGTTGAATGTGTGTATTTTTTGTTACTTGGTGAATAAAAGTTGTTAAAATCTAATTAAATGTAGTGAATTTCTTAACAAAACTTGTGAATGATCTGATAGCATAGATTTATTACTTAGTAAACAAAAGTTATCAATACATAACGAAATGTGGTAATTTTTTTAATAAAACTTATGAATGAGCTTGATTCAAATATAAAAACTAGGAACCTAAGCTCTTATTTTATGTTTTGTTTTTCATTGTAGACGCGTCTCTTCTGAGATTTGTATTCAGTTTTCATAATAAAAAAAAGGATAAATAGTTAACTTATGTACATTTGTTTGCCTTTTATATTTTGAAAAGCATTGGTGTTTGTTTTTTTTTCTATAATATTATCTGTTATCTGGTTTGGAGTTTGTAGCTTCCTCTCCCAACATAAGTGTCTTATCTTATATTTGAACTTAAAATCTAGAGGGATCTAACGGAGCCTTATACCACTAAACTAACTCTATGTTGGTTAATAGCCACCATTGTTTTTGGCAAATAAAAGGTGGAGCTACTTTTAAAAAAAATTGTATGAAGGCATTTGTATAATTTTCTATTAATTAAAAAAATGATAAATTAGGCTTAACGCTTCTCTCATATTGTTATGAATATTGAAAATATGGAAAAAGATATTTAAATACCATTTAAACTTTAAAATTTCAAATTGATTCTATTGATAATAATAGCAATGTGATTGACAAAAAAATATAGCAATTGACAATTTAAATTTTAAAAAAATTATTGATTTAAAATTTTAAAATTCAAATGATATTTAAATGAGATTTTTTCTTAAAAATATTTTCATGTATTTTTTTAATTTTAAATTTCTTAGTCAGTCATTTTTTATTTACTTTTATAATGTATGAAATAAATATATAATAAACATAGTTGCCCCACACAAATCCCGGCAAGGATAAATTTAGAATCAAAATCTCCTCATCCAGAACATCATGGGACTTCGAAAGCTGGGGGTTTGTTTGGAAACGCAGTATGGCAAAAAAAAACCCAGTAGCTAAACAAAACGCTCAAAAGCTCAATTGATTGCGTTGGAAACACAACAAATGTCACTGGACTTAGATGAAAAACGTAGCTTCTAAGAGAAGCTCATTCCAGTTACTTCTTGCTAGATGACTTCTCTTGGGCCCCACTGAATTTTTCTCATCCCACCACTCTCTTCCATTTCTTGTCAGATGTTGCTTGTGGGCCCCATCAGCTTTTCCTCATCCTACCATTCTCTTCCATTTCTCAAGCAAATGTGTGAATGAGAGACAATATTTATTTTAAATTCAAAAAAAATATATAATATATATTTCAAATTCAAAATACACACACAAATAATATATAAAAAATATAAAAATAATAATTAAATTTTTTATTTTATCAAATTTTATTGACTTTTTTTATTTCAATTATCATAAAATATACAAATAATATATATATATATATATATATATATATATATATATATATATATATATATATATATATTCAATAAGATTCATGTCTTTTTCGGTCATTTTCTATCTAAATGGATTTTTCAAAAGCTAATCTAAATAAGTTCAAGGTTAAAAAAAAGTCACTTTTGCTACCGCCAACCGCCAATCCAAACACAAATTACATTTATAATCTGACTTTTTTTCAATCTAACTTCTGTAAAAACATATTTTAAAAAAAATCATGTTTTTATCGTTAATCCAAACAGACATTGATACATAATCTATCGCGTTTTCAAAATTTGGTTCCAAAAGAAGACCCATCGTCAACCCTAACAAGGCATGTTTGGCTGAGCGATATTGAATCGGGCTTATTATATAAGCCCGATTTACGTAAATCGAGATAAATCTCCTCCATATATTTATCTCATAGACCGTAAAAGCTACTTCGTATTCCGTAAATCATGATTCATAGACACTTATAAAACTTCCATAAGCTAATCCAAACGAGCTAAACATTTCCAATAGGGCTGATTGACTGAAATATATTGTTAGGGCTCAGTCCAAAGTCCAAACTTGACTTGGTCGCACGGGTCTACGTCTCCCACTGCCCTCTATCTAATCTACTTTAACTTCCCCTCACCAGATTAAAAACCCCCACATGACGTCACTGATAGGGACCGTAGTGCCCATCATTTCAGAATCTCCCCCACCCAAATGATGTCTAAAAATCTCCCATTAACTGCTTGTACGGGAACCCAAACGATAGTTTTAAGGGAAAATTACATCTAAATATCATATAAGAGAAAATATAATAGAAAGGTCAATTGAAATCTTAAATTTATAGCAAAGTCCTATAAAATATTTTTGTAATATATTTCAAATATCAAAAGTCTAAAATAACCCTGTTGATTAAAAGACATAGGGAGTGGATGGTTGTGTATTTATTTTTGGGTATTTTGGACTTTTCACATTTAGAATATATTGCATAAATGTCCCTCAAAACTTCAATGTAAATTTAAGATTTTAAGTGACTTTTCTATTGTATTTTCTCTTATTTGAGATTTAGGTGCAATTTTTATTAGTTTTAAAATCTTTTTTCCACACATTAAGACAACTTCTCACACATATTTACTTCGTAAATCATAAATACACTTTTAAAAAACTAAAACAATCAGGCACTAGAAAGTAGGTTTTTACATTCTTAAACTTATGTTACTGCATAATATTAAACATTTGATATAAATTATTTTACCATTATTAATAATACATTTGATTTTCATAAAAAAACATTTTTCATTTTGGCAAAAGGAAGATCTCCCATTTCCAAAAGTAATCAAGGGCTCATATATTTGTGAGGTGTAACAATTTTCTAGGTTATGTGTAAATGTTTCTTATTTTGTGCATAGTCAAAGGTAGAAGAAAGAAGAATTATACTAGCCCAACATAAATTATACTTGAATTCTTAAGTAAATTATAGGACTAGCAATACTTTAAGTCCTTGAAATTTCCCCTAATTTTAATTTTGATCCTTTAAGTTTGAAGCAGGTGGAGTTTAGTTATTCAAGTTTACTCCGTTTATAACTGTTATAGCCTGTTTGGTTTGATTACATGAGAGATGATTACATGTAATCTTGATGTCATAATGCGATTACAACGTTTGCTTAGACCTATGTAGTGTAAAGAAGATTACATTTTGTAATCCTGATTACATCATTTGATGTAATTAAGATTACATTGCTATGACTGATGAATGAAGATGCAACCATCCTGTAATCCAGTGAAAATGACACTATTGCCATTATAATTTTTTAAATTGACCAAAATGTCTACCTATAAATGCGGTTAAATATTAAATAATTTTAATTACCACAATTAAATATTAAACAAATAATTAATAATATAGAAATTTAAGAAATATTCTCCCATTTAAAAATTTTAAAAAATTATATTCCAACAGTAAAAATATTAAATTATCTCATTAAATAATATTTCTATCATTAAATATTAAAAAATTAACATGAATCCAATTGATACACTGTTTAATATTTTCATCATTAAATATTAAAAAATTACTACGAACCCACATGTACATTACATGCAATGAAAAAAATTATCATGAATCCAACGTGTACATTACTATATGTGTAGAAAGGGGTAATTTTGTCACTTGTTATATTATTCTTATATTTGATATAATCCAACCAAATGTTTTTATGTATAAGCATCATCTTTCCCTAATGACGAACAAAACAAATTATGTAATCATCATTACATTACATTCCATTATATTACTTACAATTCCGTGAACCAAACAAGCACTTAGTTCTTGAGGTTTGGAAAAGACTTGAAGCTGTGTTTGAGTTTGACGGTGTTAATTTTTCCTACGTGGCACTAACACTATTAAATTGGCTTATGTGGCATGCTAATTGGAAAAATTGATGCGATAAATATATTTTAAAAGTTAAGAGTTTGTTATTTAAATTAAATGAAAAAAGAGAGAAGTTGCCTGAAATAAAACAAACACACACCGAACGCTGAAATTATGGGGAGGCATTTTCTTGCCCAATAGAATCCATTGAGAAATTAAAAAAGGTAAATCCATTGATTTCTTCAAGCCTCTCTCTTTTTCTCTCTACTACAATCTTCACTAAAAGAGGGGTAAGTTGATTATATTGTATTCAGATCTCTTAATTGTGGTTCAAAGTAGAGTTGGGAATCAGGGTTGGTCCTTGACGAGTCATGGTCTAAAAGGGTCGGCCTTATAGGGCCGGGGAAAGAAAAATTGATGTTTTTCAAAGCCCGGCCTGAAAGCATCAGGGTCAGAAGTCATTTTCACAAAATTTAACTATACGTTTACACGCATCATGCAATAAAATAAATACAGTTATTAATTCATAATCAAAGGTAAAAAAATATTGTATACAAGTAATTCATAGTTTCATACAAAGCATAAGAAGGCAAAAAGCTAAACACTCTAAGCAACATGATTATGAAAACTATCGTTTTCATCTTCTTCGCTACTATCATCAATTTCAAGGAATTTTGATTGCACTTCACTTTAAGTAGTAGACTCTGTTTAAGGGGTAAAAATATCAAGAATTAGTAAATTATCATCATATGTAAATTTAACAATTTTTAAGGTTCTTTGGGAGGAGTCAGCAAGGGCATGAGTATGAAGGGTAGTAAAATTAAAACAAAAAATAAAGTTAAAGGGCTTAACGGGTCGGCCCTATAGGGCTGGCCCTTTTAAAACCGACTTCTTTTTGAAGATTCATTTTTCAAGCCTGGCCCGTAATTTAAAAGGGCTTAAAAGGCGGGCTTGGCCCGATTTCCCGGCTCTAGTTCGAAGGTTTATCTTTAACTCTGGAGTAATTGGATAACAACTCTTAATCTCAATTTGTGGATTTTCCCCTTCTTTCCTTTATAATTTTTATAAAGGTTAAGGTGTGTTTAACACCCTGAATTATTTTTTGAGTGGCATATAGCATCTTATAGTATTTATTAGTACAATTTTGCCCCTTGTGTACTATAAATGGAGCAATCATCACCCCACCGTTAGCCTCTCCGTTTTATCATGCTACTCCCCCTTCAATCAATCCACGGACCACGGTGACCTGTTTCGAACAAGCTCCTCAGATCAAACCAATTTGACAAAGATGATATTATCTCAAACGAATTGTAAAATGGGGCGATGGTTTTCCTGATCTTGTTACTATTTCTCCACCTTCTCTCTCTTTAACTTCATTCTCCCCCTCATTGAAATCGAAGCCTAGTTCCTTCTTTATCGAAAACGCGATTCGTCTAATGAATCTGATCTGAAACCGTGGGTCCTTCATGATATTTGAGATCGAGTATCTCTTTTCTATATCGGTGACTAGAATATTAGAGATCAAATTCTTACTTTGGTGAAATCCAATCTGGAAATTCATAGTCAGAACCTCGTCGCCAACGGAAATTCCAGCAATGAAGTTGAGGATACTTGTATCATGAACAGGATGAAGTATTGAAAATGATGTATGAGAAAGTATTTTTATTATTTTAAAGTACCCTTTTTAATTTAGGAATTCTTATGTTGGTCGGGTTTCATAGATATAGGCCTCTAACCATTTAGGCTTGGAGTTTATATTTGTGGGGAGCCAGCGTGGTTTTCTGCAAGCATAATGCTTGACAAAGTTTAACTGTTGAGAAAAAGAAATGCATGTGCAGGATGAAGTGTTGGAAAGAGCCAAAAAAGCACTAGAAGATTGGTCTCATGAACCTCCATCGCTTTGAGGATATTGGAGTCATGCCGAACATGGGTTATCTTTTGAAGTTGAAGAAGGGTGAGTAGATTCAACTGCAAATGCAGATTCGAAACTTCAGTACCAAAGTTGACACCCTCGAGAAAGTAATTAAGAATAAGGGAATGATAAATTAGAGAAGAAGATGAAGATTTCTCAGGTATTATTATTGCAGATTAAATGGCAAGGAGGAGGAGGAGGGAGAAGGGAAGCTAGAGTTTGCCATTGAACTTCAGGGGTTTATCTGATTGAACGGGGAAGAAAACGGAGGTTAACTTTCGTTAATGGTAAGATGATAATTGTTCTATTTTTAAGATATTATGGGTAAAATTGTACTAATAAATATAAATATTTTAGGGTGTTGTATACCCCTCAGAAAACAGTTCAGGTGTTCTACGCACCTTAATCCTTTTCATAAAATGGTTTTTTCTTGATTCTGGATTCCTGGACACGAAAAGATACTCTAATTCTTTTCACATATCTCCAATAATCCCACTTGTGAAATTCCGACATGGAAACTGTTAAAGATTATGCTAATTCCGGCAAGGTGACTATGCATCCCCAAGATTTTGATGAAAATGCCGAAGACGTCGGCTGCTGTCTATGGATGAAGATGTTGCTGGTTTGCTAGTGTTTTATTTCAGTGTGTATAGGAAACCTCGAGGCCTTAGTTTCAGAAGTCTTTTTTTATAAGTTGAGACAAAACTTTTTCTTACATATTTACTTCAAAAATAATAAAAACAACGCACACTCACGGGCTTAGTGCCAAATAATCAACTTATAACTTTAATTTATAATATATTTACCATGTCAACATTCCCAATCAGCATGGCACATAGGCCAACTATCAGAGTTTGTGTTACGTAAGATAAATAAACATTATCAAATATAGCTCTAAGTCATTTTCAAACTTCAGGGACTAACGGATTAAACTTGAAGATCAAAACCATCAGTTTTAAACTTGAAAAACCAAAATGAAATTTGAGTGAAACTTCAAGGACCAAAAGTGATATTGACCCTAAATTCTATGTATCATTAGATAATACATTTCATGAGAAATTTTTTTAGCAATTTTTAGTACATAATAAAGTAAAAGAAAAGTTTTATCATATTGTTATAAAACCATCAATGTTGGGTTTTAAAGATACAATATGAACATAAAATTGGCGTAGTCTAGGATGTTGAGATGGATGTGTGACTATATAAGAAAATATAAGATTCGTAATCCTCATATACGCAAATAAGTTGGAATGACATCTATAAAGAGAAAATGATAGAAAATCATTTAAGATGGTATAAACATATTCAAAGGAGGGCATTGATTGTGTTGGTGAGAAAGTTTAATCAAACAGTATGAAGTCATGTATGGAAAATCGGACCGGACCGGCCGGTCCGGCCAGGGAACTGGCCACAAAACTGGTCCGGTTCACTATTTTTTTTAAAAATCATTTTTTTAATTGTTCTTTACAATTTCATGTTAATAAATCTAAAATATTCAATTTTTCACTGGTTTAACTCCGATTTAACTCCGATCTGACCCAGTACCCCAACCGGTTCAATGACCGGTCCAGTTTTCAGTACTTTGGTATGAAGTTTTATAAAAAGAGATCAAAGAAAATTGAAGCAGACACTCAATGAGGTTATAGAGTATAATCTTTTAGTTAATAATTTATCTAAAGATTTGATTTTTGATAAAGCACAATGACGCCGTGAGATCTATGTAATCACCTCCACTTAGTGGGATAAATGCTTTGTTATTGTTGTTTGTTTTTTTTTATCTTTAAAAAAATTAATTATGTCATTTGCAAGTTAAACTTATAAAAAGATTAATTTTTTTTAGACTCCTTTGAGTTTTATTTTTTTAACCTTATTCTCATAAACAATTTTCTCTTAATTCTTTTCGTCCCAGCAAAGTCCCTTTTTTAATAGTAAGTGTTGATAAAAATTTTTATATTATATAGATATTCGTAGATATTTATAATTTATCAATTTGTATATTACTATATATATACTCGTGCTTGCACCCCACGCCCATGCATTGGTGTTGGTTTAAAAAAAAAATCATTTTTTTGGTCAAGTTTAAAAAAAAAAATCATTGAATCATTATTTATGGTTAAGATCATACTATTGGCAACTTGTAGGAGAGAGGAAATAAAAATATTTGAAACGAAATTGATAATCTTCCAAATTTATAAAAGTGAAAAAAATGATTCTCTCCATGCTTGTAAAATAAAAATTTACAACGACTTCATTACTTTAGAAAGCCAGCTTATTTAGGGAGAAATGCTATTATTACTATAAAAAAAATAGGGAGAATGTTATAAAAAGAATTCTTAAACTGTAAAATTTTAAATTAGATATTTCACATAAAATGAATTATGAATTATTTATCAAATCTTGTTATTATTTTATTAATTTTTAATAATAAATTTGATTTGTAGTTTGTTTTTTTTCATTTTTAAAAAAAAATAATAGTAAAAGTTTATGGGCAATATATCTTTTTTTTTTCCCACGATGTGCAATATATCCTTGATATCATACATTTAATCCAAATTAACATGTGATCGGATCAGAATTATTGCGAAAAAAAAAAGATCAGGATCAGAATCTTCTGATAATGAAATATCTGACCATATATATTTTACTCAAACCAATTTCCCAACTCCCAATGAATCCGGCAAAACTTCGACCAAAAAAAAAAAAATTCCTGCAAAACAAAGAAAACAAAAAATATCCCAAAGAAATTTAAAAATATTATTATTAGTAACCCAAAACGAGAAAGACTAGTAAACAGGGAAAAGGGACGTGATCCACCTAACCACCAAACAGCGCGTGGTTCTGCTTTTTCCTTGTTTTGATCTTTCATCCCAGTCTTTGGATTGCGAGGAAGATTTACTGATTTATTGGATGCCTCGGAAATAATAAAACTATAGTTTTGAAATTTTTTTTTATATATTGAGAATAAAATTATTTATATATATTTATTTCATAAATTATAAAAATTATTTTTAAAAGACTATTTCAAACATGTCCTTTAAGATGAAATTGACGGAGCTATGTATTATATAAAGGGAAAATTTTAAATAAATACTAAATAAACTTGTAAAATCCCAAAAAGTCTATTAACACTTCAAAAAGATTTAAAGGTGTCAAGTACCATTGGAATTTTAAAGTTTTGGCACTTTTACTATTTTGTCCTTCAATTAAAAAAATATAAAATAAATAACCCCTCGCAGGAGAACCGTCACCGGCTGCCACTGCGGGTCGGCCGGGACCCTCCCGCGGCTGGGGTTATGGATGCCGTGCAGGTGGGACCCACCGACCGGAGCTTTTTTGGGGAGGGTTTTTTTTTTAAAAAAAATAAGGTGGCTGAAGTGCAAATGGTGGGGTTCGAACCCACCCCACCCCAATACCAAAGGGGCCTGGTGGCCCCTTTGACATATATGCATTAATATATATGTGTATAATATAAATGAAGACATAATGACTTTAACAAAAATAGTAATATAAATGACAAAACCCGTAATGAATTTAACAAAAACGATAATGGAAATAACAACTAGCGCATGATCTCCTCACCAAATGTGTGAAAGTACTTGCCCAGATGGGGATCTGACCAATTTACTAATAGGAATGACCAGACCCATAACGGTTTTGACAAAATGATATACATTGCTCACCTCTTCACACATTTGAAAAATTCAGTAATAGAAATAACAAAGCTCGTAATGGTATTAACAAAACGGATAATGTGAATAACCAAACCCATAATGATTTTGAAAAAATGATATGCAATGCTCACTAATTCACATATTTGACAAATTCACTAATGGAAATTACTAAACCGATAACGGTTTTAACAAAATGGTGAGCATTGCATATCATTTTGTTAAAACCGTTATAGGTTTAATTATTCCCATTATCTGTTTTGTCAAGACCATTACGAGCTTTGTTATTTCAATTACTGAATTTGTCAAATGTGTGAAGAGGTGAACAATGTATATCATTTTATGGAAACTGTTACGGGTTTAATAATTCTCATTAGTGAATTTGTCAAATGTGTGAATTGATGAGCAATGCATATCATTTTGTCAAAACCATTATGGGTTTAGTTATTCACATTATCCGTTTTGTCAAAAGCATTACGAATTTTGTTATTTCCATTACTGAATTTATCAAATGTGTGAAGAGGTGAGCAAAATATATCATTTTGTCAAAACCGTTATGGATCTAGTCATTCCTATTAGTAAATTTGTTAGATCCCCTATATGAGCAAATACTTTCACACATTTGGTGAGGAAGTCATGCGCTAGTTATTATTTACATTATCATTTTTGTTAAACCCATTATGGGTTGTCATTTCCATTAATATTTTTGTTAAAGTCATTATGTCTTCATTTATATTATACACATATATTAATGCATATATATGTCAAAGGAGCTTTGGTGGCCACAAGCTCCTTTGATATTGGAGTGCGGTGGGTTCGAACCCCACCCCTTGCACTTCAACCACCTTATTTTTTTTAAAAAAAAATCCCTTTCCCTAATTTAGTACTTGGTACCTTTAAATCTTTTTAAAGTGTTAATAGACCTTTTGAAGTTTTGTAAGTTTATTTGGTATTTATTTAGAATTTTTCTTTTTATAAATCCTACACATAATTTTTTGAAATGTTTTTCATAAATCACATCATCAGACTATTCATATCTTTTATTTATTACTATGTAGATTTTGTTGAGATTACATGGAAAGTTATTAAATGTTGGGCATAAATATATAAAAAGTTATTGAGATTATATGGAGAGTTATTAAGGGTCAGATTGGTTCGACAGGAGGGAGGAGGGAAGGGAACCTCGTTTGGATTGATGAGAAGGGAGAGGAGGAGATTGATTTTAATATTATTTTATTTGGTTTGGGAAGGGAATGAAATGGAAGAAAAATATTTCAATATCGAAAATTCTACCTCTTTTATTTAATATTTTTTAAATTTTGTATCATATTTAATAAAATATATTATAAATATAAAATTATAATTCAATAATTATAAAATTTAAATAAATATAAACCAATAATTGATGCTTAATGCCTTCCCTTGACTTTTTTTTTTTACCCGCATTTACAAGTACATAGGGAGAAGGTGAAAAAAGGTTTCATTTTTCCAAAGAGAAGAATCTGAGTTCGGATAATATATATCATTTATCAAGAATTTCATACATAATCCGTGCCTAAGCGATAAGCTAGAAAATGTGATTTTTACAAGATTTCCAAGAGCAGAGTACTGGAAACTGAGATTTCTAAACAAGATATTCTTCAGTCTGATAAGAGTGGTGAACTCTTCAAAATTAGGAAGCATATGGGTTTAAAGGGTAATCATCGGTTATCATAAAATATAATAGGTATTTTTATTCATTTAGATTTTTTTTTTAATTTCTTCTTCAAATCCCTTCAATTTTAAGAGGGGTTTTGAGGAGAAGGAGGGGGAAATTTTAAAAGATTTCCTCTTCTCTTTTCTCAAACCAAACAAAACCTAAATGTTGGGCATAAATATATGAAAAATTATTAAACTTTAAGAAAGGGTATTTTTTTTTATATATCAACATTTTCTTAGTTTCCATCAAACATTTGGAAAACAATTTACAATTATACACAGGGCAAGATATGGTGAGATTTTGATATTTTAATTTTAATTATAATTTGTTCGTGCCGATTATGATAAGATTTTCAAATTAAAACGAATTGTATTATCCAAACAAAAGGTATAAAATTAAATTTAAATGCACAAAACTTCCTAATTTTCGCCTGTTTCACGGGGACCGAGAAAGTAATTTCCTTGGAAATTACCCGTTCCCTGTTTTCTTCATCCTACCCACAGATCTAAATCCGCCCCACAAGGTTGCGTTCGATTCACTTCTCAGTAAATTCTTATTTTTAAATCTTAATTCACTCTATCTGGATGCTCTGCCTCCTCTCGGTTTCGCTTTTCCCGTTCATTAACAGGTTGATGCCGGAAACTCGAACGACGTTAATTTCGAATTTTGTTCTATTTTTTGGAAAGCAAAATGCGATTCCTGTTATTGTTGTTCTTTCGATAACGGGAAATTTTCTTTGGCGGTCATCGCATAAACATGTGATGTTCGTTTGATTTGCCGAGCGGGTTCATTGATCATTGACTCGCGTGGGTTATAAAATCTAAATCTTGTTCTTGATCTCGAATGTGCTATGATATTGTTCCTATAATTAATGCAATTACAATTACTGCCTCTTACTTTGTTTTCCCCCATTAGGGGCTATATTCTTCTGGGTTTTGTTTTCCATCAACCAATGTTGTTGCGTTGACTCAGTGCCGGTTCACTGTTTTGTATTGACCTGAACCTGGATATGACAAACGAAAGATCATTTTGTTTAATCTTCTACTCTGGGTTTAATCCTTTCATGCTGTATCGCAGTTTTTTCAGAAACATGCTTTTCTTGACTGTGTCGCTGACTGTAACTGTTGCTTAGGTTTAAGCTATACTAGAAGGTGGTGAGAATGGAGGTGGTTTGCCCAAACGTTTATGAAGTTTCAAGGAGGAGAAAGGTTCGAGAGAGACATAAGTATACTCCAAACTCTGAAGATAAAGAAGACATTCTATGTTGCTCAAAGAGGAGGCCTAATTCTTCATGCCAGAGAGAGGATCAACCAAAGAAATCTATTGCTTCCTCGAAAAGGAAAAGAAATTTGCAAAATGATATTTTGGTTGATGATTTGGAAGATGAAGAAGCCGCCGTGGTGGCCAAGATAAGGTCTAGGAGAAGAGCTCATAAACTGGACCCCATGGCTGATAAAATAGGCTCAGAATCAAGTGCTGAGAGTCCATCCTCGAGCACTACCACATTGCATACTTCGGATTCGAGAAACCATACTGAGGACGATTACATTGCATCCAGTAGGAGGGTAAGCGTGAGCTGCTAAGGACTCAATAATGTGTTGCTATGTGTGCTTGTATTTTCACTAGAGAGGAACTTTACTATGCACTGTCTATTACGTCTAAAACTGACGAATGATAAACTTCTTATGTTAAACAGAATATCAAAAGAGGTGGTTGGATTTGTCATCAGTGCATGAAAAAGGATAGATTAAACTATGTCCCTTGCAGTAAATGTGCAGAGAAATTGTACTGTGACAAGTGCATCAAGCAATGGTGAGTTGTTTTACATCTACAAAATTTTACCTGTTGGTGGTCTAATACTCTAATTTATTCGTTCTTGTAGTTTATGAGGCGTCTTTTCAAAATTTAACCATGTGTACCATTTATGCACATAGGTATCCTGATATGACAGTAGCAGAAATTGTAGAGTGTTGTCCATTTTGCCGTAGAAATTGCAATTGCAATGCCTGTTTGCGTTCAAGTGGGACGATTAAGGTTTGATTTACTAAGTTATCCCGTGGAAAATTTTGTTCTTTCTTTAATGAAGATAAATTTACTCTTTCAATTTTCTCATTAATTAATTTGTTATCTACCTGCCAGACATCTATCAGGGATATCTCTGACGATGAGAAGTTTCAATATCTGCATTATTGTATCAACTTAGTTCGTCCACTTCTGAAACAAATGTGTGAAGAACAAGCTCTAGAGGAAGAGATCGAAGCTAGAATACAAGGTATTACAGGTGGTAATATTTTCTTCAAGACATCATTAACAATAAAATATCAGGAAAAACAGATACTGTTTTATGTTTTTGTTCAACTTCAGCTTTGGGTTTGCTTTTTCAACTTTCAAAACATCAGTAACAATGAACTCTTATGTCAGGGACATCACGCTGTGAGATTAAGATGCTGCAAACTCCATGCAGTGACGAAGAACGTGTCTATTGGTAAGTTTTTATTTTTATTTTTAATTCACCTTACATAAATATTTTTCATTTTTGTCAAGGTTGTTTAATTTATCCTTTTGATCCTGGGGCAGCAACCATTGTGCTACTTCAATTGTTGACTTTCACCGAAGCTGCCCTGAGTGTTCCTATGAACTCTGCCTCCAATGTTGCCAAGAAGTTCGCAATGGGACTATTTTGCCTCGAGCTGAGATGAGGTTTCAGTATGTGAATAAGGGTTATGATTATATGCATGGTGGTGATCCTCTGCTGGAGTCTTGTGATTCCAAGACTTCAGATGATCCTTGTATTGAGCAATCTATTGAGTGGACTGCAGAAAGCAACGGAAGTGTTTTTTGTGCCCCGGAGGAGTTTGGGGGATGTGGAAACTGCATGTTGGAGCTCAAGCATATTCTTCCACGGGGCTGGATATCTGAACTGGAAGCTAAAGCTGGTGATTTGTTGAGAAACTGCGTGACTGAACGAACTCTTCTGAAGCACAAAGCAGCAGCAGCATCAAGCTGCAACTACTCTGTGAGAAGAGCTGCTTACAGAGAAGGCAGTGGTGACAATGACATATACTGCCCTTCTTCAGGGGAGATTATAAATGAGGGGTTATCAATCTTTCAAAGGCATTGGATTAATGGTGAACCTGTTATAGTTCGTGATGTTCTTAAACAAGCAACAGGTTTGAGCTGGGAGCCCATGGTAATTTGGAGGGCTGTATGTGCGGCTTCGAATTCAAAAATCAACCCAAAAATGTCTGAAGTTAAGACCATTGATTGTCTCGCAGGTTGTGAGGTGAATTTCCAGTATCTTCTTTTCTCATGCTTGCTGTGAACTCCTGACCAAAGACAATGTTTAGGCCATTTTGTATAAATTCATAACGCAATGTCATTTTCCTTGTGCTTTAGATTCCACGTCTTGGAGCTTTCTATCTTCTGACCTATGGTATAGTTTTTGCATGACTGACCTGTGTTGCTTCTTTCAAATATTGCAGGTAGAAATCAGCACTCATAAGTTCTTTAAAGGTTATATGGAAGGAAGAACATATAGAAATCTCTGGCCAGAGATGCTAAAGCTAAAAGACTGGCCTCCCTCTGATAAGTTTGAAGATCTTTTACCCCGCCACTGTGATGAGTTTATTCGCTCCTTGCCATTTCAAGAATACACTGATCCTCGGGCTGGAATCCTCAATCTTGCTGTCAAGTTTCCAATGCATGTCTTGAAACCTGACATGGGTCCAAAAACATATATTGCTTATGGAATAAAAGAAGAACTTGGCAGAGGAGATTCTGTAACAAAGCTTCATTGTGACATGTCAGATGCGGTATGCTGCTTCAGTGTTGTTTATTATGCAAATAATATAGTTCTTTCTTTAATATATTAACTTTTTAGTATTGTGTAATTTCACAGGTGAATATTTTGACCCATACAGCGGAAGTAAAGTTAAATGATGAGCAAAGGTTGTCTATTTCAAAGTTGAAAATAGCACATAAGGTCCAAGATGAAAAAGAGAAGTGTTGTGCTGAAATCAGTGGAAATATCTCTCCAAATGATGTGCCTAAAGGGGTCACACTTCTTGATGTCACTGCAGAAAATGAAACAAGAGAAGCAGGTGCTGCCCTTTGGGACATTTTCAGAAGAGAAGATACTGAGAAGTTAGACACATATTTAAGAAAACACTCAAGAGAGTTTAGACATACTTTTTGTTCTCCAGTTGAACGGGTACAATTCCTTCCACTTGATCCATGTTTCTGATTATCCCTAACTTTTATGCTCTGCTTGAGTCTCCATTTTTTGGCTGAAGGTTTTCCATCCCATTCATGATCAATGTTTTTATTTAACAATGGAGCACAAGAAGAAGCTGAAGGAGGAGTTCGGTTAGCACCATAAACTAATACGTGTACCTTTGTTGCTTAGTAGTTTATACTTGTTACTAACATGAACCCTTCAAAGTTTTAAGGTATTGAACCATGGACATTTGAGCAGAAACTTGGGGAGGCTGTGTTTATTCCTGCTGGATGCCCTCACCAAGTCAGAAATCTCATGGTAACAATGAACTCTTTACATGTTTTATATGCTACTTTTAAATTTTGCATTTTTGCCATGTTAATGGTAATATATCTCTTAATGAATATCCCTAGATGATCTTCTTGATTTATTCAGCATGTTACTATTGTGTTTAATGATAATTTAAGAGAGAATATTCTGTAACTAATTAGGCAGTAGATTGTATATATTCTATTCAATTGTATAATCTCATTACACAACAATAAAGTAATACATACCTGAATTACTACATGGTGGGCCAGGTATCATTGTAGCTTGATTTCTCGTGGGCAGCTTATCTCAAATACTTAGGATTCATACCGAACTTCAACTGAGGCTCTACCAATGTTGGCCTCAGGTTCGGATGAATCCTCCTTTCTCCTCACCATTGAAAAACTTGATGGAAAAAACTACATAGAATAGGCAAGAGCAATTCGATTGGCCATCAAAGGTAGAGGAAAGATCAGGTGCCTCAATGGAGAAGCTCAAACACCAATTGTACTATGGCGCAATTAGAGAACTCCCTTATGATGTCTTGGCTAATAATAAGTTCAATGATCCCATTGATAAATAACCTATTTATGTTTTCTAGCAATGCAAGAGAAATTTGGGAGGTGATGATATAGGAGGCATATCCTAAAAGTGAAAACTTGGTCTTGATCTTCAAAATCAAAACTCCTTCATGATAAGACCAAGCTTGCTGGGACGAGTCAACAAGATGACTTTTTGGGGAGAACATGACATCAACTTGGTAGAAGAATGGCGATGCACTAAGGATAACATCATGTTCAAGTGCCGAAATGAGAAAGACTATTTGAATTTGAGAGGGCATGCTATGTGAATTTGTCCTTGGCTTAAACAAGGTCCTTAACAATGTTAGTTGCTTGAACTTCCTCTCCCGATGATTTGTGAAGCACTTGCATAGGTAAGGAGAGAGGAGGCTTTAAGGAAAGGTAAAGCTGAAAGAAGAGAAAAATGATATAGATTGGTCGGGTTTTCTAACCCAAAATATTAGGCTAGAACTAAGTTAGAAAGACCAACAAAGGGCTTGAATGTTTTGTGAGCATTGCAAAAAAAATTGGCTATTGGAAAGAGATATGTTGAGAAATTCATAGACAGCTAGCAAATTGATAGCTAAAAAAAAAAAATTGAAGGGCGAGGTTATTATCAAAATTGAGCACAAAAAATCTCTAGGAGATAACAATAAAACTATACATGATTGGTTGGGAAAATTTTTAGAGATGATGTTTAGACTACAAACATTTGGTCAACTACCTAAAATATACTCCTTCATGTTTGCCTCATCGAGGTAACTTTCGTCATGCTCTCAAAACTTCTCTTTCTCATAACTCATGACTCGTTTGGTTTAATTTCATTACACCCTGCAGTGTAATGCGATGCAATATTAATTATAGGGCTAGCGTTTGGTTGGATTTTTAAGGTGCAATGAGTTATTATTTTAATAATTATTTAAAATTAATATCACATAAAATCCATTTTACCCTTACTATAATCTTTGTAAAAAAAATACTTAAGAGCCATCGCACTAGCTAATCATAATTGTCACGCTCTCACCGATGATCATCAGATGGCGATGGTTGTGGTGATGGAGGATGGTAATGGTGCTGTGGTGGCGGCGGAAGGTGGTAATAGCAACAACAGTGGAGATGACGGGTAGCGACGATGGATGTGGAAAAGGAGGGGGTAGTGGCGGCAGCAGTGGTAGAGGAGCTTGTGGTGGATGTGGCGGCAACGGTGGTAGAGGAGCTTGTGGTGGATGTGGCGGCAACGGTGGTGGAGGAGGAGTTGGTGATGGCGAGCAACGACAATGGTGAACGTAGTAGTGACAAGGTTTGGCTGAGGAGGAGGTCATGGTGGTGGTGGCAACGGTGGAAGTGGCGACGGCGGGGGTGGAGGAGAAGGTAGTCGTGGCAGAGGGGGATGGACTGGGAGGTAGTGGTGACGGTGGTAGCAATAAGGGAGGACGAGGTAGTGGCGGCGGCGGGAGGTGACGGAGGAGGAGGTAGTGGCAGCAGGTGGAGGTGACGACAGTAGCGGTTGTGACGTGATGTGGCAGTAGCGGTTGTGACGTGATGTGACTAAGTGAAAAAATATAAGTGAAATAAAGAGAAATGAAGCTAAAGGGTAAATTGGAATTTTTTAACCATGCAATGAGATAGTAATGAGAATTCATAAGGGGGAGATATGAATGAAGATTACTAATTTTTTGGTAATCATCATTAATATGGTAAACCTTATTATCTTACTAAAGTGTAACCAAACATTTTTTTCTTGATAATGTAATTATGATTATCATTGCAGGCATACAATAGGGTTGGAGTTCGAATTGTTGATCCTGGTGCGTCTAATCACATGACTGATAATTACCTACAGTCCTCCTTATGTGGGTAATCAGAAAGTTAAAACGTAATTAGAACCTTTGCTCTCCTAGCCATTAAAGGAAATATAAGAAGGGGAAAAAAAATAGGAAATAAAGAAAATCAAGTCGATTAGTAATTTTTTCCCTTTTGGGTAGGGGGGGGGTTGGGATGATTATACCTGATTACTGTTAATACTATAATTTTATATGCAATGCAACAGACTTGCTTTGGTACCAAAGCTATTTTATGCGAGTTAAAATTCATTTCCCTTGTTTGAAACTAGCTATCTATCAACCAATGAGCTATAGATTTCAATTTCTCTACCAATTTTGCTCTGACTAGTATATTCGGAGTTGTCATCGGGAATGACAATTCACAATGCCTAGAATGTAAACTTAAAGTATGTTTGTGATCACGATTGGGATCCCAAAAATGTTTATACACGCAAGTCAAGTCAATACTCGTTTCACATACTTACTTCGTATACCGTAAATCACGATTGAAAAGCTATTTTTGAAGACTACAATGGCCATTCCAAACAAACATTTAATATGCTAAGATGCAAACCTAGTGACATGTTGATCAAAGGCTCGAAGAAAGAATATGCATTTTCCAAAGCAAGAACATCTTCAAGTTGTCAACTAGTTCTTGAGATATTGAGAAGGCTCCTGAGAAGAAGATTTCCATTTAGAAGAGGTAATTCAGTTCAAATAGAAGCCCCACAGATGCTGATTGAGGTAATTCATCAAATGTTGAGATTTATAACTAGCCTTCATATATTTGTGTGGGGGAATCTAGTTAAATACAGAGAAGCAAGAAACAAAATATTGTGGCTAGAAGCAACGTAGAAGTGAGTTTAGAGCTATAACTCAAGGAATAAGTGGAGGACCCTAGCTATAAAAGCTATTGGAAGAACTACAAATCGACATGAGTTTACTTTCAGGATCTATTGTGATGGTAAAGCATCTATTATCCTGTACAACATGATAGGATTAAGCATGTGGAGGTTGATAGACATTTGATTAAAGAAAAAGCGGAAGAAGTTATTCATAGGACAAGGCAAAGAATAAACAGGAGATATCCTCACACAAGGTATGCCGCACCAAACTGTTGGAGGACTGGCGAATTGGACATGATTGTTGTCCCATGATTGAACTTGAGGGAGATGTCAAGATCTCTGAATTCTAAGGATTTAGCAGTCTTCTTGTCTTATTAGGAATATCACAATTGTCTTTTATGAGAATTTAAGTGGAGGGAATATTTTGTAATTAATTGGGCAGCAGATTCCTTGTTCTCTGTATATATTCAATTATATCATCTCAATGTAGAACAATTCAAATAATAAATACCTGATTTTCTGCACTTGTTAGTTTCCATGCTTCGTATCTGTGATTGTGGACTCATTGGATTGCAATTCACTTGTAAATGTTGTAAACCTTTGCTTTTCTGCAGTCCTGTACAAAAGTTGCTGCGGACTTTGTGTCCCCAGAAAACCTGGATGAGTGTCTGCGTTTAACTAATCAGTTTCGGCAGCTTCCCAAGAACCACAGGGCCAGAGAAGATAAACTTGAGGTGATGTGTGCTTCCATTTTTTATTTCATGTTTCTCTTTTGCCTCTCTACTCTTTATGAAATATGCCCAAAAATTCTTACATATAATATTAAGACCAAATCAATCTAAACAAAAAGTGTAATGTCGCTTTTCTTTGATGGAACAGATAAAGAAGATGATAGTGTATGCTGCTGACCAAATTCTCAAAGATTTTGAATCCTTGCTCAAGTGTGCTTGATTGGCTTGGATGCTGCAGCAATCAAAGTCCTTTGTTTTCCCATGGGATCCTCTCCTGCTCCTTTGAGCTGGACCGTGTTTTGCCAAAAAAAATTTTGTACAGTAGGAAATTTTCAGGAGCGTAATTACTGATTATTCCCCCAATGGAACAACTCCTCATTGTTAGCCCTGTGTATATTTTGAGAAACAAGTTCTTATAATTTTCCGTTCATTATGAATTAATTTAACTTTTTCAAAAAAAAAAAAATGTGTTCATGACCACAGGATGTTGGAAAATGATAGAGGAGAGTAGTTCACTCGTTTTTACACAACAGAGTATAGCAAGTGCGAAATCTATGCAACTTAAATATTAAGCTCATGGAAAGTTAGTCAAAAGGAAGCATCATTAAATTAAACCAATGAAGACATAAGATTAAATATTAATAATAATCATTCATAGTAAATGAAATTTCAGTTCAAATATAAAAATCAAAATCAAGGAATTGTGAACAAGGTCATGGTCAATTGCTCGTATCCTTATCTTGGAGATTTTGCAAGACATGAATGAAATCAAGCACAAGATATGAGCAGCCCAGGCCACACCAATTCAAAGAAAAGATGGGGCTCACATAGTCACATGGTATGGATGCCTCTATCTCAACCCCTAGTTCTCTTCTTATAGATTTGTATTAGCAGAATCTTGGTAGAATTTTAACTAATTGATCATATATATCTCAACTAACCTTGGCATTGGGCACATTTATTGGGATATACAAACTCTTTTTCAAATCACAAACTTTGGGAAAGTAAATTAATTGTATAAATAAAAAATAAATTAATAATAGAATGATGGGTAAAGATGGTAAAACACCCATAAACTTTTATCTAAGATGCACCAAATAGGTATAAAGCTACCCATAGACTATACAAATGAGAGAAAAATGTCAGTTATTAAAATAACTTAAAACCATTACATTTTTATTTATAACAATAATATAGATCCCACTACAATAAGTAACAGTTGTCTAATCATTTTAATGGCTATAACATTTTTGCTCTCATTTTTAAGAGTTATGGATAGTTTTGCACATGTAAAAAACATATGACGTTTGACGCATTGAGTAAAAGATTCTTGTTTTTTTTTTTTTTTTTTTGCAATTTTACCCTGGAATATCATACCTACTCACTTTGTTGATTATAATCTATGGTATGTTTGGTGTAACACATCGATTTCTAAACCACATTTAAATTATTATTTAAGTGTCCTACCATGGTAATAAAGAATTAAACCCAACAATAGATATTATTATGATAGAAAGTTTAAGAGCTAATTTGAAAACATTTTTTTTGTCCAAAAAAAATTTGAAAACATTTTTCAAACCAGTGGACTCACTCTACTATGGCACTCCCTCCGTTCCTTTTTATGACAGCAGTTAAAGACAATAAATATGTAAAATTTATAATTCTTTTGACAAAAATACCCTTATTTATGAGGGCATAGGAAATAAGAGAGAGAGGGAATAAGAAAATTATTATACTACAATAAAAAGGATTGTACAATAGAGGAAATAAGAAAATTAATGTTGGAGTAATAAAAATGATTGTATAAGAGAGAGAATGTTTGGTGGGGAGAGAATATGAGAAATATGAGTAATTAAATAGAGGTAAAATGGGAAAGTAATATAGAAAAATTAAGACATTGTTTCAATGTTTCTTATAAATAGGAACGGGTTATATATGACAACTGTTTCTTATAAAAAGGAGTATAAAATAATGAAACCTGAGTGAAAGCTCTACTATAGTAAAAAAGAATAAAACTATATATAATATGTCTATTATGATTATTTAGGAAATAACTACTTTTCTTTTAAGAAAAAGAAACTTTTAACACACTACCATAATAGAAAGAGGTCTATCATGATGGAATAGTCTTAAACAGTTGTTGAAAAATGAATCAAGATAGTGAAGGAGCAAAACTTAACACAAGATCTATATGGGCATTATTTGAAGCCCAAGATACCCATCTTGTTAAAAAAGCATCCTTCTTAAACAATTAACTCACTATTCTTCAAATAAACCAAAATTCCCAATTTATCTAATTTAGGGTTCCAACCAAAATATAAATATTTAATTTATAAACTTTAACAACATTCTAAACCCATTGAACATCAATTCTATCATCAACAAACATAATTCAATTATATTAATCTTAAGTTTAATTAGTAAGATTATCTTATTAATAATAACCTTTATATAAGACTCTAACATTTATACCCTAATTCCATATTTATCTAATAGTATAATATAAAAATTTTAAACCAGTTGGTTAAACATAAATATTTACTCACCTTTACAGCTCCATAATTCCTATTTGTTGAAGCTTGACACTTCTTGTAAACCATGATCTTTAAACTTGCTTTTCTTCCAATAAAATTTATATTTCAGGAAAGCTTTCATCGTATGGACAGATATTTGTGAAACAATTTCTGTGGTTGGAGTAATTTTTGAGTAAGAAATAGAATTAGAAAGTGTCTCAAATATCTGTTGATGGAATGGAGCAGCCGCGCTGAAAAAGGAAGGAGAGGAAGAAGGCAATACGAAGTGAGGATAAGAGGAAAGCAAGAAGGCGAAGTGAGAGACCCCACTATCTTATATGGTAATGGTGTGGGTCCCATACTATTACAAATAAGAAATTTCCACTTGCTTTGTCTTTTTTGTCTTTTTTTTTTCTTTTTTTTTTAAAAATTAAAATTTTAAATTATATTTATTATCAAGAGTTTATAAAAAAACAACGAATATTTGATAAACAATTCATAACTTATTTTTTTAACAAAAATCAGATTTATAAATTTTTATTTTTATTTTCTGTTTTTTCTATTCTTTCTTTTTTTATTGAGAAATACTTATGTATATTTTAGAGCTTCCCTCATATGCATTCTACATTTCTACCCAATAAAATCCTTTGCGGGGTGCATAGAGTCAGATAATATGCTTAACTAAGGGAGATAAGTCGGCTATTTAACCATATGAATATGAGTAAGCGCGCGCACTTTCAATTTTTTTTTCCGTGATCAATTTTTTAATCCCATTTTATAATTTTATATTTATAGATCTGAAATAATGCAGTTAATCTATTTTGAATCTCAAATTACTTAACAAATTATATCGTAATAATATTTAAATACTAGTACTAAAAATTGAGATGAAATATTGTAACATCTTTATTTTTATTTTTAAAATATAATTATAATTTAAAGATAATTGTAAATTTAATAATAATTTTTGGGATAAAAAAAAGAGATCTAATTAAAATATATTTTTTAAAAAAATAATTTAAAAATAATAAAATAAAAAATATTATAAAAAAATAAAAAAGTCAAAAAGGGTGGCGGTGCTACACCACCCTTTTGACAAAGAAGGGGGCGGTGCCCACCCCTTCAATAAAAAAAATTATTAAAAAAAATTTAGAGGAAATGAGTTGTAAAGTCCCAATTTTTATAATTTTGTGAGATCAATAAAATACTCAAATTCTATTTTAATCACAAAACTTCTGTTATGAAAAATATTTTAAATAATTTTTTCTTTCCTATAATGGTAATTTTCTGCTAGTTAGAGAATATTTTAGGAATATGATTTTAGGCAAGTTTTAATTTTTATCAATATATGACTATAGAATTATATATTATAATTAATAATTAATTTAGATTTATTATTTGATTGTTATGTGATTTTATAATTAATTTATTTTATAAACAGGTCATAAAGTAGTTTCTATAGGGTGTTTTTATCGATTAAAATTTGTTTAAATGATTTATTTGGATTATTGGGATATTATTGAGGTTTTAATCAGTTTATTTTTGTTAGATTTAAGCTATGTAAAAATATGATTTAGGACATAATATTTAAATTAGAATTTGATATGATTTTAATTATGTGAAGATTTAGGGAGTTGTTTAATAATTGGATTATACTCATATAAATTAGGAAAAGAGATTTAATTGGTTTAGAAGGTTGATATTGATGATTTGATGACTATAGGTATGTTGAAAGTGAAACTTTAATTTATAAAATTAAGTGTTTGACGTGAGTAAATGATATAAATGTTATGTAAGGATTTTAATTAGGGCCCGTTTGGTTCGATCCCATTACACCCTGCAGTGCAATGCGATGCGATGCAATGATAATGCAATGCAATATTAATTATAAGGCTAGTGTTTGGTTTGATTTTTAAGTAAGGTGAAATGAATTATTATTTTAACAATTATTTAAAATTAATATATTACACAAAGTCTATTTTACCCTTACTATAATCTTTGTAAAAAGAAAGTTAAGAGTCAGGAGGAGGAGGAGGTAGTGGCGGTGGTGGGTGGCTACAGCGATGGAGGAGGAGGAGGTAGTGGTGGCGGTGGTGGCAGAGGAGGTAGTGGCAGTGGCGGAGGCAGAGGAGGACGAAGAGGAGGTAGTGGAGGCGGTGGCAGGGGGGCGGCGGCGGAAGAGGAGGAGGAGGTAGTGGTGGTGGGAACGGAGAAGGAGGAGGTAGTGGCGACGGTGGCGGGTGGCGGCGGAGAAGGAGGAGGTAGTGGCAGCAGCAGGTGTCGGCGAGGGAGGAGGAGGAGGTAGTAGCGACGAGGCCGGGCGGCGGCGGATGAAGAGGAGGTAGTAGCTGCGATGCGGGGTGGTGGCAACGGAAGAGGAGGAGGAGGTGGTGGTGGTGGAGGAGGAGGAGGTGGTTGCAGCGGCAGAGGAGGAAGAGGTAGTGGTGGCGGGAACGGAGAAGGAGGAGGTAGTGGCGGCGGCGGAAGAGGAGGAGGTAGTAGCGGAGGTGCCGGGTGGCAGCAGCGGTAGAGGAGGAAGAGGTAGTGGCGGTGGTGGAGGAGGAGGTGGCGGCGATAGTAGAGGAGTAGGTGGCGGCAACGGTAGAGGAGGTGGTGGTGGAGGAGTAGGTGGCGGCAGGTGGCGGAAACAGTAAAGGAGGAGGTGGCGGCGGCGGCGGTGCAGGAGTAGGTGGCGGCAGGTGGCGGCAACGGTAGAGGAGGTGGTAGTGGCGGCGGCGGTGCAGGAGTAGGTGGCGGCAACGGCAGAGAAGGAGGAGGTGTTGGCGGTAGTAGAGGAAGAGGTGGCGGCAGGTGGCTGCAGTGGTAGAGGAAGAGGTGGCGGCAGGTGGCTGCAGTGGTAGAGGAAGAGGTGGCGGCAGGTGGCTGCAGTGGTAGAGGAGGTGGTGGCGGCGGCGGCGACGGTGGTAGCGGTTGTGGCGATGTGCCTAAGTACAAATATATAAGTAAAATAAAGAGAAATAAAACTAAAGGATAAATTAGACTTTTCTAACTATGCAATGGGATGGTAATGAGGATTCATAGGGGGGAGGTATGAATGAGGATTACCAATTTTTTGGTAATCATCATTACCATGGTAAACCCTATTACCATGCTAAAGAGCAACCAAACACTCTTCTCATGGTAATGCAATAATGATTACCATTGCATGCATGCAATGGGGTTGAACAAAACGTGCTCTTAGTGATTTGAGCTCATAAGGAATGATCTATGACTATGAATTTTAAGGAAATTAGAATAATTTAGAATAATAGTTGTAGAGAAAATTGGATTTTTGGGAGTTGAATTACGTAAATTATTTATTTCATTGCTGCTTGTGGTTAACCGATATCTACATTGATAATGTATAATTTTTTTGTTGTTAGTGATTGCTTGTATTTTGCTATTCAAGTTAAGGTTAAATTTGGAATTGAGGTAATCAGTGTTAATTTATTTTATATGCTTGTATTGGACTGTAAGGTATTTTATGAACCTTACTTTCATTTATACTACTTGTATGTGTTTTGAAATATTATGTTTATATTTGAATATGAATTTAGTTGAGTGAAGTAGTGTATTTTCTAACTTATATATAAGGGCGGAGATTATTATTAAGATTGTTATTGTTGTGTTGGTTATGCTGTTTGGGATGTAATGTTGTATAAGAAATGATAATATTGTAAATGTATTAAAAATTATACTAAATTTATTGTTTTTATGTTATGGAATATTCTGGAGATATAATTTTAAGAAAGTTTTGAGTTTTATCAATATATGACTATAGAAATATAGATAATAATTAATAGTTAATTTTAATCAGTTTATATATATTATGTGGTTGTTATGTGATTTTATGATTGATTTATTTTATAAAAAGGATATAAATTAATTTTTATAGGGTGTTTTACCGATTAAAAATTTGGCTAAATAATTTATTTGGATTATTGGAGGTATTATTGTGACTATAAAAATGTAGAGAATAATTAATAGTTAATTTTAATCGGTTTAGATTTATTATTTAGTTGTTATGTGATTTTATAATTAATTTATTTTATAAAAAAGGATATAAATTAATTTTTTATAGCGTGTTTTACTGATTAAAAATTTGGCTAAATAATTTATTTGGATTATTGGAGGTATTATTGAGGTTTTAATCTGTTTATTTTTGTTAGATTTAAGCTATGTAAAAATGAGTTAGGACATAATAATTAAATTAGAGTTGGATATGATTTTAATTATGTGGAGATTTAAAGAGTTGTTTAATAATTGAATTATACCCATATAAATTAGGAAAAAGAGATTTAATTAGTTTGGAAGGTTAATATTGATGATTTTATAACTATATGTATGTTAAAAGTGAAACTTTAATTTATAAAATCAAGTGGTTTACATGAAAAAATAGTATAATTGAGGATAAGGGTTGTAAAAGAATTTGGGTTCATGAGGAATAATTTATAATTAAGAATTTTAAGGAAATTGGAATAATTGAGGATAAGGGTTGTAAAATAAATTGGTTTGATAAGATTTGAATTACGTAAATTATTTATTTTATTGTTACTTATGGTTAATTGGTATCTACATTGATAATGTAGAATTTTCTTGTGATCGGTGATTGCTCGGGTTTTACTATTCAACTAAGGTTAAGCTTGAAATTGAGGTAATCGGGGTTAATTTATTTTATATGCTTGTTTTGGACTGTAAAGTATTTTCTGAACCTTACTTTTATCTATATTACTTGTATGTGTTTTGAAAGATTATATGTATGTCTGAATATAAACGTAGTTAAGTGAAGCAGTGTATTTTCTAATTTATATATATATGCGGAGATTACTTATAAGATTGTTACTGTTGTGATAGTTATGTTTTTTGAGATGAAATGTTGTATAAGAAATGATAATCCTGTAAATGTTTATGAAAAACTATATTAATGTAATTTTTTTTATATTATGGGATATGTTGTGTTGTGTGGAAGAAATATGGTGAAATTGTACCTAGCTATTAGCTCTCTCAGTCCTGGTCTGAATTTTGAGTTGAGTGTTTTGGACGGACAGCTCCCTGTTACGGTATATTGGTGGTGGCATGAGATGGGGCAGTATTCTTGAAGTGATTATCTAACTTTTAGCCGGGCATACTAGCACTGATAGGATATACCACGTCCAAAAGCTATAAGGAAGAGTAAGATGGATGAGTGGGATGGTTCTTATTGTTGATCATATTATGTGAAGCTTAATTTATGAGAATATTATTGTTAAGTTAGTTAAACTTACTTCTCTAACTTATAATCATTTCATGTATATTTTATAAATTGATTTTGGTTATTGAGACTTTATGTCTTACCCCATCATTATAAATATTTTTTTATGTGAGACCTTTAACTCGGTTAGAGGATAAGGGAAGCAACCAGAGGCATATATATTGAGAATCTTGCAAGCCTCTTTTAATATTAGTATTGTATTAATTTCTATATTGCTATTATAGGGCCTCATGTTTTTGGAATGCCACATTTACTGTTGAGTAACTGTTTTGGAATAAAAGTTTAATCCTTGTTAGGCCTGAGGCTTTATTTTTGCATATTCTGATATGTTGGTGGGTCTACAACCATGTGTGTGTTGGGAATTGTTTTGTATGGATTCTAAGACTCGTGGGCTATGATTTTCTCCTGTTTATTCTGTATGACTAGAATAATCAATTTTTATGTAGTGAGTTTGTGGGCAGGTTTTGTGCCTTAAACTCATATATATTTTGACAGAGTGTGTGGGTGAGCTTTGTGCCCTAAACTCCAATATATCCTGATAGAGTTTGTGGGTGAGTTTTGTGCCCTAAACTCTGATATATCTTGAAAGAATTTGTAGGCGAATTTTGTGCTTTAAACTTTGATATGTATTGAGAAAAAAAAAAGCTAACAATTATCATTAGTTAATCAGGTTTTGTAAACCATACTAAATAGTAATTGATTGTGAGAAATGGTCGTTTCAGCATTCTTGAGGTGACTAGCTAATCTTTGGTCGGATATACTAGCACTGATAGGCTGTACCCATAGTATTAAAAATCGGATCGGCCGGTTCAAATCGGAAACTGATGAACCGGCCACTGGTCCGGTCCAGACAGCTAAAGAAAACTAGAACCGGGTCGAACCGGTCTGACCTGTACTCGGTTTGACCTATTTTTTTTAAAACTTTTTTATACTTCAAACGACGTTGTTTTGGCTTTTTTTTTAAAGAAAATTTATTTTTCTAACATTTTTTGATTTATAAGGAGCTTTAAAAGGATTGTGGAATAATTTTGATATTAGTTGGAGAAAAATTCTTATGTACTTAATGATATTTTTGTGGATATTATGTTTAGGAGGTTATATAGGACTATTTGTTGAAAAAAAACTCTTATATAGTTTTTTAAATGGTATGCATGAACATTTAAATTATATTTTTTTTTAATTGACCCCCGGCTTGACCCCAGTCTGAACTACTGACCCTTAACCCAGTACCTCAACCGATTCAGTGTCCTTTCCGATTTTCAGTACCTTGGCTGTACCATGTTCAGAAGCTATAAGGAAGAGTACGATGGATGAGTGGGGATTATTCTAATTGTTGATCATATTATGTGAAGTTTAAATAATAAGAATATTATTGTTATGTTAATTAAACCTACTTCTCTGACTTACAATCCTTTCCTGCACATTTTGTAAATTGATTTTGATTACTGAGACTCGAATAGAGGCAAAGGGAAGCAACCAGATGCATAGGCGTTAAGAATCTTATAGGCCTCTTTTGGTATTGGTGTTGTATTAATTTTTATATTACTATTATATGGCTCTCATATTTTTGGAATACCACATTTACTGTTTGAATAACTGTTTAACTCTTGTTAGGCCTGAGGCCTTATCTTGCACACTCTTATATTTTAGTGAATCCACAACTACATATGTGCTGGAAATTACTTTGTGTAAATTTTAAAACTCGTGAGTTATGATTTTCTCTTGTTTGTGATGTGTGATTAGAGTAATGAATTTCTCTATAGTGGATTTGTAGGCGGGTTTTATGCTCTAAACTCCGATATGTTTTAAATAAAAAATAGTTCTCAATTATAATTGGTTAATCAGGTTTTTGTAAGAAAAAAAAATCATATTGGATAATAGTTATTTATGAGAAATGGTTTTTTCATATATCATAAAAGTAGAGGGCTATCGGTGGAATTAAGAGTGTTTATTGTTTAAGGGTCTTATAAGTATAACTGGTAATATGAGTTTTAACGGTAGGCCAAATTTGTCCAACCTAGAAAAATGGGTGGTTTGAGTTATGTAAAAGTGAGATCATTTTGATGTTATTCTTTTTGGCCTAAAGTTATATGAGCCCAACCCACAGCGGATTGTACCTTTTTTACTTATTTTATTTTTAAAAACAATATGCGACTTCTCTAAGTGTATTGTGTAACCTAATACCATTAATATCAACTAATTATTGATTGTATTGAATGTTAATGATGTCTTTTGAATTTATGTTTATTTTGTAATGTGTGGACTTATAATGGATGTTTAATTTGTAATATTTGAAAATTTGAATTTGATGTTTTATTATCACTTTATGATTTTGTAATGTATTTTTAATTTTTTTATGGTTTAGGTTTGAAGAAAAAAATATTCAATATATTAAAAAAAGTTTGAAAATTGCAATATAAATAAATAAAAATAATAATATGGGTTAGGTAGGCTAACCTGTCAATCCAAAGGTTATGGGTTGGGTTAGCAAAATGGCGACACATATTAATGTGGTTTCTTTTTTGTCTGAACCTGGATCTGGTGGTTCGGTCCATATTATCAGCTCTACTTACATGGAGAAGCAATGATTCATGTGGCCAATCTTTGAGAATTATTATAAAATTGATGAAATAGAACAATTTTTTTTAATAAATGGTCAAATAAGTATTAAAACATAATAAGCATTAAGCAAGTGCATTAAGCGTATATGAAAGTAAGCAATGTCCGCAATCACAAGCAATACTGGATAGGAAGGGAAAGGGGATGAGAGAGAATAAGAGAGAAACTCAGAAAAAACAAACAATTCCCATTCAATCATTCAAATGAGATGTATTGATAACTATTTAGAGCCTCCACTCTAACCCTAAAAATTAATAGTAAAAGGTTTTAGAATGCAATTACAATAATGACAAAAGATTTAAAATTAAAATTAAAATAAATGATCATAATGAAAATTAAAATAAATGACTAGAATGATTACTATTAAGTATGATAGTCTTCAGATCTTTAACATTAAGTTCAATATTCTTCAAATTTTCCTAGGATCTTTTTTGGGCCTCTTATGATTTCCATTACCAACAAAAATAATAAATATGTATGAAATAAACTAAGTTTTTTAAGCATACCTTTATTTATAAAATATAAGTAAAAGTGAAAAATAAAGTAAATACAAGTATCATTAACATTTTAATTAATGCAAAATATATAATTAATGAGGGAAAAAATGAAAAAAAAACTAATTAAATGTTCAAATAATTTTTATTGGGTTCTTATAAAAAGGACCGAAGAGAGTATAAATATTTAAAATTGTAACCCACACATGCACACCACCAGAATCCATGAAACTAGGTGTCTGTTTGGGTTGGCGGTGGAACAATCCGTTTATATAAGTCGAGATAAAGCTTCTTTCACAAACTTACCTCGTATTTTGAAAATCACGTTAAAAAAGTAGCTTTTACCGCTAATTCAAACAAACACTTAAGTTGACATGCAGTTAATTGCAAACCTAAGCGGAAAAGTGTGGTCAACCATAATGTCCAACCACCATGCAAAGTCTCAGGGAGACAGGTACCAGCACCAACCATATACTTCCTTCAATTTATAATATATGATATTTTTAGAAGAATAGTTTGGTCTAAAATATAAATCACTTGTAATATAATTAATGCTTATTTTTCATTTTTGTTCCTATAATTAATGCTCATTTTTAATTTTTTTATTTATTAAAATTTTAAGCACATTTTTTTTTAGTAGCACCAAAGGGTGCGGACCGGATTGAACCCGGAAGGAGGCACTAAGGCCTAATGCCTTACCACTGTGCTACGAGACGCTAGGCTAAGCACATTTTTTAATAAGAATAAAAATAAAAAAAATTCAATTTATGTTATGGACCGTAGGGAGTACTGGCTTGAATAAAGGTGACAAACAAGAATCATGTCAGCGCGCCCGCCATTAAAGTTGAAGAAAAATGAACGGTACATGAGAAACCAACTCCCTTAAATCCATGGAAATTGAATTTACTCATTATAGGTGTTGAAAGGCCTGGATTCCTGAGGGATACTGGAATAAGAGATGAAAAAAAAGTGGTGGATCATATTTTCAAGACTTTGGTAGTATTTTCTTTTAAGTTTAATCTAGTCTCGTCGATATCGATCTTATAAGATGTAATTTGAATTGACAGGCAAATTTCTTAAAGAATATAATGAAGACGTTTAAACATGGATTACACTTTTACCACTCAAGTCAAGATAATAATGATTTTTATAAAGTGATCATTTGACTTTATTTTTGTGTGCACTCAAGGATAAATGTAATGAATTTGATCTATTGTTGTTGTATAATTTAAAATGTTGTATTGTCGGTCACAAATGAAATGATGATGTAAGGTATTTATAGACCATGAAGTAATATTTTAAAGTAGTGCCTCTTGAAACAACATTTATTCAATTAAAAGTCATAATCATATGTTAGATTCATGAACCCCACATGTTCATTTATGGAATAACATAACTTAAATAACCAATTGTTATTTATTATAACATTTCTTTGAAGAGTGACACTTTTATAGTATGTAGTATTTTCTTAAAAACTAACAAAACCTTTCACCAAGAACCTTTAGTTATAATTTTTTATATGTGTCTTTAAAAACTAAAAATACATAACTTGGTGATCGTTAGTATTATAACTCTCTACATAATGGTTCATATAAATCCCTTAATATATAAGAATATAACTTAAAAAAAAAAATCTTTTCGTTCTAAAATATTCTAGGTACACTCAATATAACCTACGTAAAAGTGAGGAATAAAACGTTACAACAAACAAATAAGGCATTCCAAGGCTGACACTGCAGAATTTGAGTCCAAGTACCATATCCTTTTGTTTCACATTCTTCAATTTGAATTAAGTGTCTGTATGGGAAATCCTCAGATTATGGATCCATAAGTCTTTTTTATAATCTGAGATAAAATTTCTCTCGTATATTTACTTCATAAATCATAAAAGCATTTTTAAAAATAAGACATACTCCTTTAATTCTTAATATAAGACATATTTATCTAATTTGATGAGATTAAGAAAGTTAGTTGATTTAATTAATAAGACATGTATTTTCTAAAATACTCTAAACATCTTCCTTAATTTTCTCATTCCCTCTCATCTTTGATTATCATTGAGAGAATATCAAAAAATGTGAATTAAAAAAATATTAACAAATATATAAATTATATCTTATACCTATGATCATGATCAACTTTCAAATGTTATCCTTTATTAGGACCATTGGAGTATCTAATAACAAATTTTGAGACTTCCTAACAGAAAATAGAATAATAACTAGTCCCAAATCAAACCCATTGAAGTCTCTAAAGTCATAACCTCCATATCTACTGAATTTCAACTAATGAAAGCAATGGATTAATTATCTCAACATATTTATCCTTAACACTAAATCGGGGGTAAATAAATGGATTTATGTTGGTTGAGAATGGTTTGAAAGGATATCACAAAACCCATTTCACCTCTGTTTTTAAAAAATTCTCCCAGGTAATGATATATATATCTTTAAGTCATTCCCACGATTCTATTTCATCCTAAAATAACTCCCGAACACTATTTTTGAGACTCACTGGATAAGTTTCATGGCCTAAAACATTTATTAATATTTATTTATACCATCCTCTAATAATTCCTTTATATCGGCTCAAAGTTGTGCTTACTCATTTCTCTTTTCGTATGAAGTATTACCTTTTGTGCTTAATATAAAAGCTAGTCAACTTGTTTTAAAAAAAATTAAAAAAGTTAAATAGGTTATATTAAAATATTTATATTTATCATTTTTCTTCAAACTAATTTGTTTGACTTATAAACTGATATATAATATAATAATACACAATATATATTTTGATTAAATAATTTATTTAGTTTTTTTACCTTTTTTAAAAAAATTAAATGACTCTTACATTAAAAACCGGGGAAGCATAAACAAGTAATTTGATTAGGTCTTGTGGAGAGGAAAAAAATACAATCTCGTCGCATTTGGACTGGAATATAAGGTGGTTTTTCAATAGAAAAAACATAAGAAAAAAATATCATTTGAACCAATGTTGTCAAATTTATGAGTTTAAGCAAACTCGTGGGAGGGGTGTAAATTCGTAAGAGTTTATCTCTATTAATAAATAAAAATAAAAATTATAGAATAAAATAATTAAAATACTAAAAATGACAACAATTTGGTATATTTTAAATCAAAATAACTGAAATTAAATTAACATTCATAATGTATCATATTTAACATAAAAATTTATAAGAAATTCATGTACTAATATAAAGTCACTACACATAATTAAATAAAAATAATTATAAATTCAACAACGATCATCAAATGTAGGGTTATCATTATCTCCATCGTCTTCAAATTCTCCGCCTTCACCATTATCATCTCCATTCGCATCACCCGCATCATCGTTATCATTATAATTTGCCTTAACATCATCAATGTTAAAATCAACATTCAGGTCAACATCAAATAATGGATTAGCCATATTCTCATTAATTTCATGAGGTTGAAGAACCGCATCATCCTCTTCCTCCATATCATCTGCATCTATCCTTCCTTCAGTAATCCACTCATCATCAGAATAAATATCATCAAAATCATAATTGAAAGCTCTACTCTTTTGCTTCCTTGTGAGTTTCAAATTGTACATGACAAATGCCAAATTATTCATCTTCTTTTGATGCAAACGGTTTTTTTTTGTATGAATCTAAAAAAATTGAAGGAAAAAATTCATTATTATTCTAACATTCAAGCAAAGTAATGTTGAAAATTTAAAAAAATAAAATAAAAATCTTACCATCTCAAAAGCACTCCAATTACGTTCACAGCTAGAAGAGCTGCAACATAAGCTAAGAATACGAATTGCAATTCTTTTAAGTTTTGGACATCCATCTCTATAAGAATCCCACCATTCTGCCGGAGGCATTTTTTTTTCTTAAAACTTGTGCAGTTTTACATCCAAACATATCTCTTGCATTATGAAAGTCAGTTAATTGAAACTCAATTTTGTTAAGTTCATCTTGATCCCCAACTATCCTTGACAAACAATCATATAACCCTTGTTTAATCATATAATGAGGCTTAAAATTAGTGTCATAATGGAAATGAGGATTGAGGTAAATGAGGATTGAGGTAGTATGCCATTGCATGTAAAGGCTTATATAGTTGAGCTTCCCACTTCTCATCAATTGTATTCCATATAAGCTCATAACTATCACAAATCATAGTAAAAAAAAAAATCAAATTATAAAAAACATAAAACTTGAATAGTAAAATAAATACAAAAATTTAATTTAACACTTGCCTTTTCTTAACACTACTAAAATTTTATTTGATCTTTTCTTTATTACTTTCCATGGCTTCATATATGAATCTCATAGCTAGCTTCTCCTCTGAATTCACTAAGCGAAGAACTTTAACGAGAGGAGCAGCATCTATAAGCCATGTCACAATATTCTTCCATAAATTATTGGCCATAGCACTTTTTGCTACTTTTTTTCCATCTTTGGTAGATGAAAATTTGCTATCCTTTCAATCTTGAGAATTAAACAAATTTACCAGTGGTACTCTATGCTCATTAAGACATGACAAAGTCAAATATGTAGTGGCAAATCGAGTTTTAGCAGGCCTGATTAAATCTTTTCCATTCATGTATTTTCTCAAAAGGCTAATGAGCATTGATCTTGTATAAATATATGTTGTGATTTTTCTACCCCTGCTAATGGTTTCTTTATGCAATATAAGTTTTTTTTAAGTCCTCTAACAATAAGTTAATACAATGGACTGCACATGGAGTCCAATACAAATATTTTATTTTCTCCATTAATTTTTGACTAGCTGCTTTATAATTTGCAACATTGTCAATTACTATTTGCACCACATTTTTTTCACCCACTTTTTCCACAACTTTATCAAGCATCTCAAATACTTTATCAGTCATCTTAGAAATTTCAGAAGTATCTAATGAATATAAAAACATTGTCCCTTCGGGACTATTCACTAGAAAATTGCAAATTGAATGTCTTTTTCTATCAGTCCACCCATCAGACATTATGAAACATGTTGTTGTTCATTCACTCTTAAAGTTCTCAAGCAAGGCTAGTGTGTTTTTTAATTCCAAGTTTAAATATTTTTCTCTAATCTCATGATAAGAAAGAGGCTTAAATCCTTGACCAAATCTTCTTATAACTTCACACATTTTTGTAAATTCAGGATTTTTTATACATTTAAAAGGTATAGCACTTGTATATAAAAATCGAGCTACTTGTTGACAAGCCTCTTCCCTCAAGTCTCTATTAAATATATTATTAATGGTTGATTGTGTGTTGTTTACCCCTTTGCTATTATTTTTTGTATTTCTTAAGAAATTCATCAGCTCTTTCTCTAAATTTTGAGATTCAATATGTGCTTGTGCACCTTGATAATCTTCATCACCAATATCAACCCATTGTTTTTTCCTTTTAGATGAAGCACATTTTGCATCATAAACAAGCTGCAGTATTGTGGTCTTTACTTCTTCAGGAATATTGCCATAAGCTTCAACATCTATTTTAGTGCATACTAGATAATTTTTGAATCTATAAATACCCACATTAACAATCTTTCCACGATAATTACACTTCATTTTTTTGCCATTCCCATCAACATCCATCCCATGTTTCCATCCTATATCAGATCTATTACCTGGATAGCTTTTTCTTGTAGCAACAACTTTTTTTCCAGTATTTTCCTTTGTGCTTGAAGACATCTTCAATTTAATATACTACCTAATTAATAAGCAATAAGAAGAAATTTCTAAATTAAGAAAAAAAGAGGCAATCAAAGAAGACATCTAATATCTTAAGGTAAAAAAGAAAGAAAGAAAGAAAACAGCTTCACCTTAGTTTATTAGTTCTCAAGACATAGTTTATTTAATCTAGGATAGTGTTTAATAAATAAAATACTATTATAGGGATCCCATTACAATGATAAAACAAGGTTCTAATATCTTACCGTTAAAAAAAAAAGATTCATATAGTATCTTAAGCAAACTTTCTACTTTCTCATCATGAAAATAATATAATAATAAAATATTGATTAATTAAAACTTAAAAGCAATGAAAAGGTAAAGCAAAGGACGAAATACTTACCTAATGTGCAGAGTGTGCAGCGTCTGATATGCTACTTTGCTTAATATTGATTAATTAAAACTTAAAAGCAATGAAAATAAAAGTAATGAAAAGATGGAGCAAAGGACGAAATACTTTACCTAATATGCAAAGTGTGCAGCATCTTATATGCTACTTTTCTTAATTGCTTCACAGTATTCAAGACATTTAATCTCATAAGTCAAACCTTCACCAAAATCAAGAATAAGTTTTAATAAAAAAGTAAAAAAAAAAAAGCTTATAATCACATGAAAAGCACACATGACACAACACAGTGACGTACTCTTCAGTCCTCACATATCACGAGAGCTCAATCCTAACTAAATTACATATCAAGAGAAACAGACACACAACACACTCATGAGAAACAAATTACATATGTTTGCCTCCGTTCTCTCTTGTTCTCTGTCTTCTTCCTACCTTCTTCTAAAAAACTAGCAGGAACAAGCAAAGGCAAATCGGTAAGTGAAGAACAAAAAACAAAAGCTGCAAACTTGGGAAAGAAAGACTATAGGGCAGTGATGCAATGTCTACAAGCTTAAAATATGGTAAGTTGTATAAGTATTATGTATTTTTCTTTTTTAATATTATATTAGGTTTTGTTTTTAATTTATTTTAAAGATTTTTAGTTTGTTATTATCTAGATCTATGATTTCTCCTACCCATATCTCTGACTCACTAAACTAGGCTATGAAATGACGAGCTCACCGAGTTTGACCGAGCTTTTGTATAGAACGATTCTATAAGCGAGTTAACTCGATTTCATTAGCTAAAAACGTAAACTCGTCAAACTTGGCGGGTTGACTCGTGAGTTTGACAACAATGCTTTGAACTTTAAAACAATCAATAATTTACTACTTATGATGAGTTATTAATTGTTATGCTCTTATAATTAATACCTATACGTTATTAGATAACAAAACTGATTTGAGATTTTGAAATTCTACTATTTTTTTTTGTCTTCCCCCCTTTTCCATACTTTTTTTTGGGTCGCTTTTACACCTCATTAGTTTTTAATTTTTAATCTTTCTTTTTTGTTGTGTTGCCAACAAATTTTTTAATCTTTCTTAAATCCTCTAAATTTCTTAACATTGATATGTTTTAACTTTAACACAAGGTGACCCAAACTCTCGTGACTTAGCCCAATCCAAATTTATTTCATATACATACATACATATATGTATATATATACATATATGTATATATATATATATAAACTTTGGTCGGGGCGTTAGCGCCATCATCTTCCTTGTTATCTTTGAGTTCTCGGCCACTGGTTATCTTACCCTTCGTTGCATCTCATGCCAAATGAACGCACAGCTCATGCACGCTCACACACAGCTTCAGCTGCTTCAATTTCAGCCTCTTTCGCTTCACTCACTTACATTTCCTTCTCCAATAAAGCGGCTTCGTTCTCGAAATTTCACCATTTCAACGACTAAGAATGGTCAATTTGGGCGTAGATTGTGCTATAGGAGCTTTAGTAATGGCACTTGTGTTAGGAACTCGGCGACTAGGGGAGCCAATGAAGTGGAGTATCAGAAGCCTAACCAACAAGTGGTGAATAGGCCTTACCCTTTCCATGAGATTGAGCCTAAGTGGCAGCGATTTTGGGAGGAGAACAAAACTTTTCGAACACCAGATGATGATATTGATTCCTCTAAGCCTAAATACTATGTACTTGACATGTTCCCTTATCCCAGGTTCCTCCCCTACTCTTGTCATTTCAGTTACTTTTTACCAGCGGTTTCTGCTATCAATTTTCTATTTAGGTTGTCAGAATTGTTTCTCGCAACGGGATGTGAGTGTATGTCTGTGTGTCTATATATATATATTTCCATAATTGGTTTTATCCATTCAGTCACTGTTCATCATTTTGTTGACCTATTGTTTGTAGTGGAGCTGGGCTACATGTTGGGCATCCCCTGGGATATACTGCGACGGATATTCTAGCCAGATATAAACGCATGCAGGGATACAATGTGTTGCATCCAATGGGATGGGATGCCTTTGGGCTGCCTGCTGAACAATTTGCTATTCAGGTTTGTTTTTTGGGTCTGGCCTCTGACTTATGTTATTTAGAGATATCGTCACAATTTTTATTTTTGGTTTAATTATCTATCTGTATTTCAGACAGGAACTCACCCAAAGATCACTACGATGAGCAACATTAGTCGCTTTCGTTCTCAGGTAATTTGATCAATGAATGTTCAGTCCAATAAAAGAAAAAATTGATCAAATGAATGAATGATGATGAGACTGTTACTTCTCACAAAGAAAAGTTATAATTAAATTTTACTAAGAAAGATTTATTAAGAAGATGGGAGAATTAAAATACCTAGTACACTGTCCACCTCTTCAAATTTTGTGTTTGTGGTTTGCTTTGCTAGCTTCTGTCTGGAGATCGTTGCATGGTATATTTGGTCAAAGTTTTCTAATTACTTGAAAGAGTTGTGATGGTACTCCAGCTGAAGCGAGGAGAATAGCTTCCCATATGTTTGGTTTGGCGATTATCTGAGAAAGAAGTTTTTTTTTTTTTGGCTCCCTTCCTCGGCTGAGTCTGACTACTGCTATTGATTGAAATGATCGGTAGCACCATTCAAATAATCTTAAGATCTACGATGATAAGCATGCTGATTTTTCCCTCATAATATGTCTACTTTTGTCTTTACAGTTACGATCATTAGGCTTTTCATACGACTGGGATCGTGAAATATCTACCACAGACCCTGATTATTACAAATGGACTCAATGGATTTTTCTTCAGCTGTTAAAGAGAGGATTAGCATACCAGGTGGAATCTAAGATAGCTTATAAATCTTTTGCTGTCTATAATCCTGACCAATGAAGACCTGATACTGTTCCTATCATATATACAGGCTGAAGTTCCTGTCAATTGGTGCCCTGCTCTAGGCACTGTGTTAGCCAATGAGGAGGTGGTGGATGGTGTTAGTGAGAGAGGGGGTCATCCTGTGATAAGAAAGGTGTGTTTGTTCGCATACCTATCTTGTTGCTGAATCCTTTGGTGATTATCTCTTTTCTTCCTTGTTTGAATGGTTTCATAATCTATACAGTGTCATTGTTTATTAACAAGCAGCCAATGCGGCAATGGATGCTCAAGATCACTGCCTATGCTGATCGTCTTCTCCAAGATTTAGATGACCTTGATTGGCCTGAAAGTGTAAAGGAAATGCAAAGAAATTGGATAGGAAGGTCAGAAGGGGCTGAGCTGGAATTTTGTGTTCTGGATAGTGATGGAAGGGAGAGAGACATAAAGATTATTGTCTATACTACGAGGCCAGATACAATCTTTGGAGCAACGTATCTTTCTATTCATTCTTCTGATGATTTATATAAATTTTAATACTAGCTGAAATCTGAACCACTCTTTAAAGTGACTTTTAAATATTTCATGTTCTCATTGATTGTGTTCAGTTACTTGGTTGTTGCACCGGAGTATTCTTTCTTGTCATCATTAGTTTCCACAGCCCAGAGCAAATATGTAAGCTATTCTTTTCTCATTTTCCAGTCACATCAGAGTTTTGCACTATGAGTATCAATAAGATGGAAATTCACTGGCTACAGGTGGAGGAGTATAAAGACCTTGCCTCAAGGAAAAGTGACCTTGAGAGGACTGAGCTTCAGAAGGAGAAGACTGGGGTCTTTACGGGTTGTTATGCAAGAAATCCCGCAAACGGGGAAGCCATTCCAATATGGGTGGCAGATTATGTATTGGGGAGGTATTTGTGTCTATAAAAACCTTTTTTTATAATATCCTCGATGAATTTCCATTTGTCTAGTTCATATGCTTAGGATGCCAATTTGTGCATAAAACTTTGCAAAATGCATTTATTGACTGCTCAGCATGCTATTGGCATAAGATTCATTAATTACATTTGGTAAACATGACGTCAACTTATGAATGCTTTTTCTGGTCCAGTTATGGAACGGGAGCAATTATGGCTGTGCCTGCACATGACTCTCGGGATTATGACTTTGCTTTGAAACATGGTGTTCCAGTAAATTGGGTTGTAATGCCAGATGATAAAAGTACCATTGAGTCTGGAAACGCTTTTTCAGGTGAAGGAACTATTATAAATTCATCAAATGCGATGGTGGGACTTGACATTAATGGATTATCCAGCAAAAATGCTGCTTTGAAAGTCATTGAGTGGGCAGAGAAAACTGGAAATGGAAAGAGAAAGGTTTAATCTCAATTTAATCTTAACATGTATGTTTGAAATGGGGCTTTTGATGGTATGTAAAGTCTAAATTATGTTGTTTCTCCTTTATAGGTAAACTACAAGTTAAGGGACTGGCTTTTTGCTCGGCAACGTTATTGGGGTGAACCTATCCCTGTCATTTTCTTAGATGAAAGTGGGGAGACAGTTCCACTTAATGAAACTGAACTGCCTCTTATGCTGCCTGAATTGGATGACTTTACTCCCACTGGAACAGGGGACCCTCCATTGTCCAAGGCTGTTTCTTGGGTATGCATAAACCAATAATTGCTTTTTCTCTATATGCCAATTTTTCTTTCTTTTTTTTGTGGTATTTTTATATTCCACCCTCGCTGTCTTTGTTATGGCAGTTTAAGACTTCTAAATTTTATTACTTAGAATTTCCGTCCGTATGATTTCTTGAGTTAGAGGATTTTCTTATTACAAATTAAAATTAGTCTACTTAAAGCATATAAAATTAAGAACAGCACAATAAAAAGATAATTATGCTTAATATCTTGTTGCTTAGGCCATGCATGTAAACAGTGCAGTCCACTGACAATTAGCCAGATAGTAACATAAACCAAATCTACTCTTATCATAGTGTTTCTAATCTCAGACATCGCCGTACAGAGAAACTCGTGGTTAAAAGGTGAGATCGAGCTTTAGAGTAGCCTTTCGAAAAGTTAAAGCATTTTTATACATTCATTAAATTGAAACATGATGAGAAAGCTATATTCGCACCTGGATTCCTTTCTTATGTTTAAGAGAGTTGTTCTGCATCTCTACTTATCTACTTATCTGTAGGCTAATCATTTCTGAACGAGAGTCATTCTGCTATAACTTTCCTTAATGTCACTAGTAACAAGCTAGCTGTGACAAAATCTTTGGCCATGCTAGGTTAAAGTGGAAGTAGCAAGGCATTTGTTAAATGTCTAATCTCTAGAGGACTTCAAGTGATTTAAGAATATTTTGGCTCTGTTTTTATTTTCAGTTCTTCCCTTTAAGAATCAACTCATTATTTTCTTAGTTAATCTGGGTATTCTGTTCAAATTTATTCTGTCTGTTTTTTTCAATCTGATTTTGTCCTGGATAGTAATTTTTTATTCATTGCTTCAGGTTAAGACTACAGATACAGTATCTGGAAGACCAGCTACCCGAGAAACAAATACTATGCCACAGTGGGCTGGTTCATGCTGGTTTGGCACTTAACCTTCACTAGTTTGATTTTCTGTTGATTTGAAATATACTTTACTGTGGGCTGGGCTTCATTTTATATAGGATCTTGTTGACCTAATTTTGGGCCCCCCCTCAGAATTAAACTGAGACCCAAAACCTAGTCTTTGATCATCTCTATCTGAATCTCTTTATTGGTTCTCTGCCTTTCTGTTCAAGATTTTCCCCTTTCTAGTAAATCTGTTTAAGGATCATTCATTGAATATAGTGAAAAAAAACTAAACTGTTTATAAAAATATGTCTGCTGGTATATAGGCAATTATTACAAATTATTTGGCTGTTCCAGATATGGATTCATTTCTGCAAATTCTTTTGGTGGCTTGGTTTTCAAGATTCAGGATTTCCTATTCATTAGATACAACAGAAGACTGAAGTTGTAGTTTTTCCCCCTTCAATAAATTCTTGTGTGAAGGATTCTGATGTGAGACTAGCTGTAGATATCTTATTATAATTATTTTTAATTCTTGTTTTAAGGTTTAAGACTCTCAAATCTTGGTGATGAATTTTAATTCTACGTGTTTATATTTCAGTTTTCTTTTATTTTGTCCAGGTACTATTTGAGATTTATGGATCCTAAGAACTCTAAAGAATTGGTTGACAAGACAAAAGAAAGGTAAATCTTCAGTTGTTCATGTTTGGTTTTTCCGTTTGCTCCTTGTTTCTTTGTAGACTTCGACATTTTCTGAATGATTAGATCACTTAGCTTTTCAAACTTACATTTCTAAAAGGTATTGGAGCCCAGTTGATTTGTATGTTGGTGGTGCTGAGCATGCGGTTCTTCATTTACTGTATGCTAGATTCTGGCACAAGGTTTGTATTTTATGTCAGATTGTTTTGTGATTTGTCTGACCTCGTGCCTCATGACCTTGCTATACCCTACTGAATTGCCTGAAGAACACTGTCAACACAGATACTAATATTGAAACATAATCCTTACACCAGAGGTTACAACACCCAACTCAGGCACTAGTATCAACATTATTCACTCAAACACAGACCCAAAACACACTCCAGCTACATGAATGAAGACCAGTCACAGGCGTAAACCAGAAACCAAAAGATGAATGCTAGTTCAAGATTACTTAACACAGAACACGGAAAAAGAAATGATAGTAAAGCAACCAATGTACAATGAAGGACAGGACGGATGGAACAAAAGAACTGAATAAAATGACAATGGCAGCAGTCAGGTGCTAGCTTTTGAGAAGTTAGCTCTCTCCAACCAATATCCTTGTCTGCATCCTCAGACTCTCCCCAAGATATACTCTTCCAGTTTTCCAACTACTCTTAGGCTGCTTGTCACCTTTTCATCTTGAGTTCTTCTTTTTACCTCCTCCCTTCCTTTCTTCTTTCGTTATAAACCTTTATGCTCTCTTCTAGACCATCAGTTCCCCCTTTTATTCCATCTATCACTCCCTTGTGTCCCCTGCTATAGGTTTTGGTAGTATCTTGGGTTGGGGCGAGCCATCAATATTCCTGTCACCATCATCTACCACTGATATCTTCTGTCTCTTGAATAACACATAAAATGGCCATTTCCACCAGTGCAATCTTAAAAGAAATGTTAGTATCCCTTTTAACAGTTAAAAAGGTATTTGGTGACATAGTTGACCAAAAGATTACCCACTTACCCTGAGATGAAATAAATGAGTGAAATAAGGTATCTAGTACTGTGCTTAAAGTATTCTATGTTGCTGCAATATTTTCAATATGATTCAATATTCTATTTCAGGTTCTCTATGACATTGGTGTTGTATCCACCAAGGAACCCTTCCAATGTGTTATAAATCAGGGGCTTATCCTCGGGGAAGTAAGTTCATCTCTGTCAGAAAACTTTTTTTTTTTTTTTGGGAGGGGGGGGGGGGGTTTGGATTTCATCATCACTAGTTTCTGATGGCTTTGGTTGGCAGGTTCAATATATGGCTGGCAGGGATGAAGATGGGAATTTGATATCTGCTGATCCAGCATTGGGTGAAAATAATTTAGAAAAAGTTCCTGAGGAAAAGGTTTTTTGTGCCTGTTTCCATGTTCCGTGTTAATGGATTTCTCAATAAACGTAGCTCAAGTAATAAGCCCAAAAATTATTCTTTTGACATGTGGATTTTTTCTGCTGACTCAGGTCATGAAATCTGGCGATTCTTTTGTCTTGAAAGATAACCCTCACATTCGTTTAATTGCTCGTGCCTATAAAATGAGCAAAAGTAGGGGAAACGTAGTTAACCCTGATGATGTTGTTTCTGAGTATGGTGCAGATTCTCTCCGCTTATATGAAATGTTCATGGGCCCATTAAGGTGAGTTGACCATATAATTTTAGTTGTGACATTGAAATGATATGGGATTGAGTCTTGAGTTAATGCAACCCTTCTCTTCTTTTTTTAATCTGACATCATTCGTCCTATTGTTTCTTTCTTTAACCTTCCCCAAGAGACTCAAAATCTTGGAGTACAAGCGGTATTGAAGGTGTGCATAGATTCTTAGGACGAACATGGAGGCTCATTGTTGGCTCACCTTTGGCTGATGGTACATTCAAGGATGGGACTTTAACAGTTGATGAGGAACCTACAGTGGAACAACTTCGATCTCTCCATAAATGCATTGCTAAGGTTAACATCCTAACTTTTGAGATGGATTTTGTAATTATTTTCAATGATTTTATTCAATTTACCAATTCAATTTGGACATTTGGCCTAAGAGTTCAATTTCAGCACACAGGTAACAGAGGAAATTGAAGGCACACGATTCAACACAGGAATTTCAGCAATGATGGAGTTCTTAAATGTGGCCTATAAGGTATCTTGTTTTCAAGTTATTTTCTATGATATCTTTCTACATTTTGCTTGGACCTTTTTTCCCCTCTTTTACTTTGTTCTTGTGGCAGAGCGAGGTGTTAAGGTCGGGTGTTTAGACCTAGTTTATGGTTGTCATTGATGTTGTTGATTTCACTTAAAAAGAAGAGTAACTAAAAATACATGGATGAGTAGCTTTTCTTTCATTGAACGAAATGAAATCTTGAAGTCAAAGCGTGTTTGGTGTGATTCATGACATGGTAATTGGTTTCATAGGCTGATTACAATAACAATAAGTCAATAAATCATATTCCACTAAGCTGAGGGTAGCTACATGGATTACAATCAATTCCTGTGTTGTCCGTCATCATGTTCATTCTGCTTTCTTATTCTTGGTTGTCAAAGGGTTCCTTTCACTTCCTCCTGTCACCATTTCCTTTTGATTACTTTCCCCACTATTTGGTATTTGGCGATGACATTTTTTTGTTGACTCACTGTGTATATTAAGATTTTCTTGGCCTATATTTTCAGTGGGATAAACATCCAAGATCAGTTATTGAGGTGTTTGTTTTGCTGCTTTCACCTTATGCACCACATGTAGGTGAGGAGCTTTGGTCACGGCTGGGGCACACAAATTCCTTAGCGTATGAGCCTTTCCCTAAGGTATGAATTGGTGTCCAAATCAAACCAAACTGGTCTTTCGTTGCTTATTATGTTAGTTCTTGACTGCTTTTCATTATGTGTCACGATGTATGAACTCCTTAAAATAAATAATTCACTCTTTTTTATAATTTTATTTATTCCATAAACTTCTCTCTATTTAGTTTTCCTTTCAAATTGTCAGGCTAAGACGATATTTTTGAGGTTCAATCTTCATAATGAACGTTAATTTATTTTTGATTTTGGATATCATGTTAATTTGTGGTCATGTCTCTCATGTTATTGTAGGCAAATCCTGCGTACTTGAAAGATTCCACAATCGTCCTCCCAGTTCAGATCAATGGAAAAACGAGGGGTACCATCCAGGTTGAAGAAACATGTACAGAAGAGGATGCCTTTGAATTGGCATGTAGGGATGAAAAACTATCCAAGTTTTTAGACGGTAACCCTGTGAAGAAAAGGATTTACGTCCCTGGCAAGATCTTGAATGTTGTTTTGGACCGTAAAAAGATCAAGGTGGGTGTATAGTAGTCAGTTTTACTGGGAGCTAGTAGCAACAGCCAACTTTAGTCCTTATCATGGTGGCCAAGCTGTTAACTCTCCAAAGAAGGTTGAATTTGGCTAAAGAAAAAAAGGGAAGCTTTAAGAAAGCTGAGGGCCAGCGAAATAAGAGGCGTAGGACTTGAAGAGTGACAATACGTGCTTCAAGGTTTTTTTATGGTGGGTTGGTTGTATGTACATGAACATGCTACATGCGTATTAAAGCTATTTCCTGTAGATATACCGTGTCAGATGCAGAGGGCATTCATATGCCGATGATATGTTGTGTTGTATTATGTAATGATAGTGGTTTTCTTCTTGTTAATTTTCCCCCATTTTTTTTTATGCACTTCAGTTATTTGTATTAATGGATCCTACATTTCAGAATGTTGGTGAATGCAACTATTTATCTTTAGGTGAGGTGGAACAACAGTCCATACCTTTAAAAGAGAATTTGGAGTTGGAATCATAAATGTGCCATTTGTCATTGATTCTATAAATCTGTCACGCCGAAAGCTCTCCCGACAAACATGGACTCTTTCACACATGGGCCATGTGAGTCATAGGTTATTCAAATATTCAACTACAGAACATGTGACCTCAAACTTTGGAATGGAGAGTGCATAAAAGTCGGCACACGTTCGTCCCAAGAGAGGAGTTTTTTGAGTCACTTAAGCACCAAGTCTTTAGTTGGAGTATCTTAATGTAAAAAGGGAGAGTCCATGAAAGGTATTAGAGGTACAAATTTAATGAATCTTTTTTCCCCCTCCCCCCTCTTCTTAACAAGAGACAATTGACTTTTTGTTTCTAAAAAAATTAAGGAAACTAAATAAATTATATTTAAGTATTTATATTTATTAATTTTTAAAAAACTAATTTATCAAATTTATAAATTTATGTATAGTTTAATGACAAACAATATATACTATAATGAAGTAATTTATTTAGCTTCTTTAATATCTTTAAAAAAATCAATTGACTCTTATAGTAAATAGTAAGGTAGTACCATCCTCACTTGGGCGCGTTAGGTATCATAAGATATGCTAAGTACTTCGCATTAACAAAGGAATTTGATAAGGAACCACTCTTTTTCATGGATTTCTAAGGAAGCAAACTTAATAGCTAATTTGACTGTTAAGGCTTCATTAAAGGGGTCGTGCCCTTGTGACTAGGTGTGGAGACCTCCTACTCAACTGAGAATGCTTTGGGAGAAAGGTGGTATTGGCGTCGTTGGTGTCTAGATTAACAATCATCATTAAAGGATCAAATAAAAAAAGATAAAATAAGAAAACCCTCTCATTGATAATGATTGGTTTCCAAATTGACAATCATCATTAAAGGGGAAAATAAAAAAAATAAAAAAAATTCTCTTATTGATGATGGTTGTAGTTAGAACTGGTAATTTGGGCCGGGCTACTGGTTGGGCCCGTTAGCCCGTAAAAATAAACGGGTTTGAGCTGAGAAATGGAAGCCTGTTAAGTTTTCGGGTTAAACGGGCTCAGCTTGTTTAGTACAAAATTAAAAAAAATTGAATGGTCAGATCTCAGCCTCCCTTCTCAGTTCTCACTCTCAAAGTCTCACTCACACTTAGTCACTTATGGAGTCACGCTCTCGCTCAGTTTCGAGTTCGGCCCTCACACGATGACAACGAGTGAAAAGTGATGACACTGGTCACATCGCTATCTTCCTCTCCCTCTTCAACTCTTCCTCTCATCTTTCATTGGTGCGGCTGTCGCTTGCTGGTGGACAACGTTGAAACCTAAGTCCCTAATCTTCTATTGCTGGTGAACCCTAAGTCCTTAATCCTCCTCATTGAGTCATCGGCTTGCTGGTGGGGGTTGCTCTTGCTTGCTGGCCGTCGGCTATTCCTCATCAAGTCCTTAATTCTTCTCTCTCACTTGCTGGTAGGATTTGCTTCCTTTATCGTCAACTCTTCTTCTTGCTCTGTTTCTTCTTGCCTAGGTGAATTTTGGTTGCGGGGGTTGCTGTTTTGGTCCCTTTTCTTTCTATGATGTTTTGAAATTTTCTTGGAAAATTTTCTTGGTTTTGAAATTTTAAACTGTAGGAGGAAGAAAAATCAGTTGATCAGCTCTGTAATAAAAGATTGGAAAATTTTCTTGGTTGTTGTTGTGAAGGTGATGAAAGGCTGCTTGTGGCTGAATATATGCCAAATAAAACACTTGCAAAACACCTTTTTCATTGTAAGAGCTCCTTCAATATAGATAGAGCTGGGAATCAGGGCCGGCTCGGCCCTACAGGGCTAGCCCTTGATGGGCCAGGGCCTAAAAGGGTCGGCCCTACAGGGCCCGAGGTAAGAAAAATTACCGTTTTTCAAAGCCCGGCCCGTAGGGCCTGAAGCTATTTACACAAGATTTAACTACACGTCTACACGCCTCATGCAATAAAACAAATAATGTTACTAATTCATATTCAAAGGTAAAAAATAGTATCCACAAATAATTTACAATCCGCACAAAAGTATAAGAAGGCAATAAGTTAAATACTCTAAGCAACATGAGTATGACGACTATCATTTTCATCTTCTTCACCACTATCATCAATTTCAAGAAAATTTGATTGTGCTTCAGTTTGAGTAGTAGGCTCTACTTAAGGGTAAAAATATCAATAATTTCTTCTCCCAAATCATGAATATATTCATAATCTTTATCTACAACAAAGAATAATCTAAAATGACAAATAACTCTATAAAAAACATAAAATACAAATAAATTAGTAAATTACCATCATATGTGAAACTTTAGAGTAAATAAGAAATATCTAATGTATTTTTCTTATAAAATAAGAAATATCTTTTATAAATTTTTTATTTTTATGATTCTTAATACAAAATATTCTTATGAAATTTAATTTTAAAAAAGATAATAACAACTAAATATTTTCAACATCATTAACAAAATATAAAAGATCAATAATATTATTATCATATAAATAATTTTAAAAAATAAAAAATATATCAGGGCCTAAAGGGCCGGCCTTTTAGGCCCTCGGCCCTACAGGGCTGGCCCTTTTAGGCCCGCGTTCACTTTTTAAGCAAAATTCTCAAGCCCGGCCCTTGTAAATTCAGGGCCTAAACGGGCCGGCCTGACGGGCTCGGCCCGTTTTCCCGGCTCTAAATGCAGATGCTATGTTTTTAGCTTATGGTTTTATTGATCACTTTTACCTTCAATATGTTCTTTCTCTTCATCTAATGTTATAATCGTGCAAGAACCTTTTTGTCTTATTCTTGAAAGTTCATTTGCCTTCTTATGGTTCAACTTTCATGAATAACAATTAATTTTTTATAATAAAGAAAAGGGTATTCACATATTTTGATGATATTATATGGCGAACATATTTTTCTTAGTTTCCTTACTTTGTCTCTTTTGTAGCAAGGCTCAAAGTATCGGAGGTACATGATGTCTTTATTGATTTTCTTACCATGTTAGACTTTTTACAATGAATGATATGTGGAGAATGCAATTCCTTGTTGGCTTGATGAACTTTTATTTTTTTTCTCTCTTTTACCAATAAAAAGTTACAAAATAAAAAAAAAGGTTCCTTTTTTAAAATAAATGAATTTAGTTTCATATGAGAAAATGAGGAAATTCTTTTTTTTTTTTTTAAAAACACAAACCAAACAAAAAAATTTTTCTCAAATAAATTAAATAAATCCTTTTTTCTAAAAAAAATACGAACAAAGTGATAGCCCTTTTACCCCTAAGCTATGTGGGATTTGATCCATCTAAAGGGTATGTAGGGCCTAGGCCTTATTCCAAGGTTAAGTCCAACTTTATAAATAAAAAATTTTTTTTATTAATTTTTTATTTTTTTGTAAATATTTTCTTAATTTCTCATCATCTTTAGGTAATTATAATAGGGTTAAAGGCCATTTTTGCTCTATAAATATTGGCTCAGGGGCAATTTTATCCCAAAAGTTTCATATGTGGGGCAATTTCGCCCTGACTATTATCCTAGTTAAGTTTGACTATTAGTTGACTAAATTGAGGGGAAAAATTTCTTTTAAGTGAAAACTCTCAAGGTAAATTTGGTCATAAGTTGAAACTTTCAGATAGAGCCGAGAAAACGGGACGAGTCTGTCAGGCCGGCCTGTTTAGGCCCTGAATTTGTGAGGGTCGAACTTAAGATTTTTGCTTTAAAAATGCAAGCGGGACTAAAAAGGCCAATCCTATAGAGCAAATGGCCTAAAAGGGCCGGCCTTATAGGGCCGAGGGCCTAAAATTGCCCTGGATGTAGAGTTAGGAAAAAGGGTTGGCCCGGTCCTACAGGGCTGAAGCTATTTTAATAATATTTATTATTTTTTTAGTTTTTTTTAAATTATAATAATGAAAGTCTTAATTTAAAACATAAATATTGTTAAAATTAGGGTGTAAACTGTATGCATCATGCAACCAACAAACACAGTAACTAACTCACAATCAAAAGTAAACTATTGTCCACATAACACAATTATAAATAATTAATGAGAAGACTTAACAAAATTAAAAATAATTCTTATAAATATGTCTTGAAAAGTGTAGGTAGTCAACAAAATAAACAACACAAGATATAAAAAATAATAATAACTAGAAAATAAGTTAAAAAATTCAAAATTGGTAAGAATACTTAAGAAATAAGAAATATCTTTTATAAGTCTTTAATTTTTAGGATTTTTAATATAAGATATTCTTATAAAACTTAATTCTAAAAAAGATAATAAAGACTAAATATTTGTAACATTATTAATAAAGTAAAAAAATCAATAATATTATTATCATATAAATAATTTTAAAAAATAAAAAATATATAGACATGCCTAAAAAAACCGGTCCTTTTAGGCCCGCTTTCACTTTTGAGGAAAAAATGTTAAACCCAACCCTTATAAATTCAGGGCCTAAACAGGCCTGCTCGACGAGCTCGGCTTGTTTTTTTCGGCTCTACTTAGAAGTTTTAACTTATGACTAAATTTGCCCTGAAAGTTTTCACTTAGGAGCAATTTTGCCCTTCAATTTGGTCAACTAACGGTCAAATTTAATTGGGATAATAGTCGGGATAAAATTGCCCCACATTTGAAACTTCCGGGGTAAAATTGCCTTAAATGAAACTTCCAGGGTGAAATTGCCTATGAGCCGATACTTTCGGGGCAAAAATGGTCTTTAACCCATTATAATAAGGGATGAAATGTAAACTTAGCAATAATGTTTTACCTAATAGACGTCCAGCACAAATAAATTTTAAAAGGGGTAAAAATAACAATGAATAAATAAAAAAAGTGCAAATTTGCACCTTATCCGTTATAATAAAATTAAAGGTTCTATTCATTTTTAAATAATTGACTTAATGTAACTGTTCTTATGAACATGTGTTGGACGGTGTTTAACACTTTCCCCACGCACATTCAACTCTTGAACCCTATCTAATTTTTAATTTTTTAAATAAGACTTTTAAAATTATTCTTATTTTAAAATTTTAGTGACCGTTCCATATTTTTTAAATTTCAGGAGGCTACACTATCTTTTGGTTTTTTCTTTCCAAGTTGTATATTTTGTCTCTTTTTAGTTTGTTTCTGGGATATTAGACTTTCCTTTTGGTTGAATGAATGAAGTTTTTCCAGGCAGAAAAAAGACGTTGCCGAGCCATAAACCATAATAATAAAAGTGATGCTTTGTTTGGCTTTTACTCCTTCCCCATCCTTGAATGACAAGTATCGCCAAGTACTATTTGGTCCCACTATCCATTCTTTGGAATGCCGACACGTGTCATGGATTTGAGACGACGACATGATTCGTGAAAGCTAACAGCCTAGGAGTTTGGTTAATGACTTATGGCGGCATATGCTTGTGTGACCCATTTAGATTGAAATTAGGTGGAGAAGGCTTAAGAATTTTCTTCATTTTCCTTCTTCTTCGTCTTCTCTCTCGAAATAAGACGTTGAATATGAATCTTCCATTACACTTATCGTCCGTTAAGGCTGGACTGGTGGTACTATTATTTCAATTAGGATTTGTTTCTTCAAATTATTGTAGTTCACATAACAACTATTCTCTTCAATTAAATTATTGTTCATTACCAACGCAAATCATGGGTATTTATTTGTTGAATCTAATTGTCAAATTTTCGTTCCACGCAATTCAAATTGGGAGAGATTAAAGTAGCTAAAAAAATCAGCAAAACTATCCATTTTATAAAAATAAAAGAGATATAGGATAATAGAGAAGAGTGAGAGGAGAAAAAAAATCTAGAATGAGCACAATTCTTATTCACTTATGTTGCTTATATTACAAAGCTTTATGTATGGCTTTTGCCTTTATTTATAGTATAATTAATATTTATGAATGTGCACTATGTGACCCCATACAACATTTCGGCATATAAATATACATCAAATAGCTTTTGAGTTTTTCAAATACTGATGTATATGATATGAGAGGTCAAGAGTTTATAAACATCTTCATAATTATTCATTCGATCATTAATATAAGATAGATTTATATAATTTAATTAGATTAAGGAAGTTAATTAACTTGATTAATATGATATGTATTTTTTAAAACATCCTAATTATTTTTTTTAATTTCTCCATTAATGTTTTTGTTGATTATTGTTGAGGAAACATCAATATGGGTAAATTAGAAAAAGATTGCCAAATATAAAAATTATGTCTTATATTTATAATAAAAATCAATTCCCTAAATATATCTTATATTAAAAATCAGAGAAATAATATTCATCACAATACATGATTTTTGTAAGCTTTATGTTATGGATATATAACTTTATAATACACCTCCTCAAACTCATATATTTATGAAAATAACTTTCCTAACAACTGTGTGTGTATTAAAATTTATAGGCTTTATATGCACATATAATTCATATATTGAGGGGTTATATTGTATGTAGCTTAAAAAAGATTTAATTTAAATGATTGGTTTTGAAAGTTTAGGCAGATTTATAATTAAATTTTAAATTTTGTAAAGTTTAGTATATTTTAAAAAAATTGGCCGATACAAAGAATGTTATACTACCTTGGTGCTAGATATAGGGTATAATTGGTTTTTTTTTAGAAATTAAAGAAGTTAATTAAATTACTTTAAAATATTTATATTTATATTTTTTTTTCTAAACTAATTTGTTTGATTTAAAAACTGATATATAATCTAATAATACACAACGTATATTATGATTAAGTAATAAATATTTTTTTAAAAAATCAATTAAATTTTATATTTAAAAGTGGAGGGAATACTCATTATTTATAAACATGGGTTTAGTGATTTCTCACCCACCAACTCCAAAATTAGAGTAGTCCATTGTTAGGATGAAGTTCTTAATATAAAATATATTTAAAAATTAATTTTAATTTTAAATAGAAGACATAATTTCATATTTGTCAATCTTTATCTAATTTATTTTTATTGATGTTCTCCCAACAATAATTACTGAAAAATAAGAATAAGAATATCTAAAAAGTTGTCTATAATATTTTATAAAATATATATTATATTAATTAATTTATTTAATTTTTTTAACTTAATTAAATTAGATAAATATACGAAAAGAAGTAGTACTTTTTTGAATGAGAAGAAAAGAAAGTGATACTTTGTTTGGCTTTTAATTCAGTTTCCTAATTTTATGTCTTTAGTTTGGTCACGGCGAAAGGTCCACGCCGGTCCCTGTATCGTATCGTAGTGTATGGTATGACCATCGCCTCGAGTTCGGTAGTAGATTCACGAGATTTCCGACGACGACGTATGGACGCGATTACTGAAGAATCTTGAATCAGTGCCGGCACGCAGAGTCACAGCCCAGCTTCAACACCACCCTTCACCACGGTAATGGTGGTCAGCAATTCGATTTTGAAATGCTTGTTGAACTCTTTTCGAATCAAATTCAACTTCCCCATTTTGGGAATAACAGGGTTAGGCATGACGAAGAAGGTGCCTCCATTAGCGAGACGCCAAGCTACCCGGTTTAGCTTCAAGCTGTTGATCATCTTCTGTGTCTCTCTCTCCCTCTGCGCCTTCGCTTTCTTCAAGCTTCATTCGCAATCAGAACTCACTTCTTCCACTCCTTATTCTCGGAGGAGACCTCGAATTTCTCTTGAGACCTTCAATGGCCCTCCCAAGATTGCCTTCATGTTCCTCGCCCGCCGCGAACTCCCGCTCGATTTTGTCTGGGGAACCTTCTTCGAGGTTCGCTGTGATCGTGTTTTATTGACCTAGTGTTCGGGTTTGATGGTGTTCTGATTTGGGCTTTTTCTGTGTTTGCAGCACGGTGACGTTGCTAATTTCTCCATTTATGTTCATTCCGCGCCTGGTTTTGTGTTTGATGAATCTACCACGAGGTCGCACTACTTTTACGGTCGACAATTGAGTAATAGCATTCAGGTGAAGTAATTACTTCGCCGAGAAAGTAGTTGGAAAAAAAAAAAAAAAAGCTCAACCAAAAAGTTTCTTCTCCTCGAAACGATTGCGGAGGTTGGAAACAGGAAAGCTCTTTAAGGGAAAGAAAGAAAAAGGAAAAACGAATCCAATTTATTGGCTAGGTGTTTCATGTTAATATCGTTATTTTTTTTCTATTTGAATTAAGAATTTACCATTTGGCGTTGCCTATTTTAGGTTTTATGGGGCGAATCAAGTATGATTCAGGCTGAAAGGTTGTTACTGGATGCAGCTTCGGAAGACCCTGCAAATCAAAGATTTGTTCTTCTCTCTGACAGGTTGGTGTTATGTGATTCCATGCATGCATGAGTTTTTCATCCCCTTTGCCATATGTTATTGTAAATGTTAGGTTTATACTCGCTTGATCAAATTTTGAGTTTTGCGCCTCTTGAAACAACTCATTCAATAGTCATCTGTGTGTTTATTCAGGACTGGTTTTCATATTACTTTCTCCTCCCTATCAATTTATGACATAAATTTCCATTAAGATTTAAGCTTTTCTTCATCTCACCTCCGTAGCTTACTATTAATTCTTTTTCTAAGGAAGAGCAGGGTTGAGACCAGGGATATAATTGTGCGAACTTACTCCCTCTTCGTTTTCTGTTTCCTATGTGCAGTTGTGTCCCTCTGTACAACTTTAACTATGTGTACAATTATCTCATGGGTTCACCAAGGAGTTTCGTGGACAGGTAGAAGAGGACTTTGATTCTGGAGGTGCTTAGCACTGATTCATTTTGGACCGGGTCTATCAAAATGACTTCATAATGCAATTTCTTACCCTTCTGTGTAATGCAGAAGTTTTGAAGCTGCAACTTAGCAGTTTGTTTGTATTGCAGCTTTCTCGACGTGAAGGAGGGCCGCTACAACCCAAAAATGTCACCTAAAATACCTAGAGAAAGATGGCGTAAAGGGTCCCAGGTCAGCTAAAATGTATTTTTGCAGCATCTATCCTTTTGGTTTGATGAGAACCCATGACCTTTAAAAGAAAATCGTTTTATCTGTTGCTTGGGTTTCTTTGCTGCCTGAGTTGTATTTTGTTGGATATTTTGCTTTGCAGTCTGTTAGATCCTATGGGTTAGGTATACTTTACAGGATCGTGTGAAAAAATAGCTTTACATGATACTAGTTGAGGAGCGATGTGGTGATTGATGAGAAACCAGGGAAACAACTCTAAACGATAATAAAACTCAGATATTCTAATTATTCATATCATTGAGTAAAAAATGGTGTGAAATACAGAGGCGAGCAGGTCATATTTTTCCAAGTTGAATGGAGAAAAAAATGTTACTTCATGCTTGATTGGAAAATCAAGCTACTGTTATTCTATGGAACTGATTTGACTTTCATAACCAGCCTTATATAATCTAAAGGCTCTACTCACTGCATGAAGGAACCAATATTTCCAATTTGAAAACCGGGATAGTTTTTAGCCACGTATTCATTTGTACATATGAAATGAACTTTTAAATTTTCATTTGGTATAGATAATGACAGTTTTAGCCATGTTTTTCTAGAATTATGCATTAATTGGAAATTATTTTGGAATTCCAGTGGATAACCTTGATTCGGAGCCATGCAGAAGTGATTGCGGATGATGACGTTGTCTTTCCAGTTTTTAAAAAATATTGCAAGGTATTTAGTTAATCTATAGTTGGATAAATTCTTGTCTACACTTTATACTTTTACGAAAGCTGGTTTGATTCTATATCATATGAAAATCATGTTACCCTGAAAATCAGACAATTCAAAATCAAATTATTTAGTATACATTATTGTTCATTACCGGGTGCCAAGAGATGTGCTTTGGAGAAAGCTTATGACCGGATGCCAAGAGATGCGCTTTGGAAAGCCTTGGAAAAGAAGGGGGTGAGTTTTGAATATATCAAAACCATTCAAGATATGTATGCGGGGGGGTTACAACCAATGTTAGAACGTCTGGAGGTGTTACAAAGACTTTCCTATAAGGATTGGACTACATCAGGGATCAGTTTTAAGTCCTTATTTGTTTAACCTAGTGATAGATGTCCTAATTGAACCTATAAAAGAGGAGATCCCTAAATGCATGCTTTTTGCGGATGATATAGTGCTATTGTCTGAATCTAGGGAAGAAATTAACTCCAAACTTGAGATATGGAGGCGGACTTTGGAATTGAGAGGTTTTCGTCTTAGTAGGAGCAAAACTGAATATATGCATTGCAAATTTGATAAGAGACAAAGTCAAAGTGAAGTGAAAGTTAAATTGGGTGGGCAAGTCATCCCGCAAGTGACAAAATTTAGATATTTGAGATCAATTATACAACAAGATGGTGAGGTGGATGGAGACGTCAATCACATAATTTAAGCCGGATGGTATAAATGGAGAAAAGCTACGGGAGTTATTTGTGATCGTAAAGTACTTAATAAGGTAAAAGGAAAATTCTACCGCACTGCTATAAGACCAGCAATGCTATATGGTAATGAATGTTGGGCTTTAAAGGGATATCATGTATATAAAATGGGGGTAGCTGAGATGGGGATGTTAAGATGGATGTGTGGCCATACAAGAAAGGACAAGATTTGTAACACTCATATACGTGATCGTGTTGGAGTGGCCCCTATTGAAGAAAAAATGGTAGAAAATCGTTTGAGATGGTTTGGACATGTTCAGCGAATGCCATTGAGTGCTCCGGTGAGAAGGGTTGATCAAGCAGTATGGAGTCCTGTCAAATGAGGTCGAGGAAGCCCGAAACGAACGCTCAATGAGGTCATTGAGAGAGACCTTTTAATTAATAATATATCGAAATCTATGGTCTTTGATAGAGCACAATGGCGTCGTGCGATTCATGTAGCCGACTCCACCTAGTGGGATAAAGGCTTTGTTGTTGTTGTTGTATTGTTCATTACCGGCTAACCTGTAAGTAAGCGTTGTATATTTGTACGATTATCAATACAAAACCTTTTAATTTTCTTCTTGCTTTGCAGCGGCGCCCACCAGTAGATGTCAGAAAGGGAAAGCTCAATCTTGTAAGTGGTGATGATTTGGTTTTTGTTTTTGTTCTTTTTTTTTTTTGAGGGGAGGTGCCTGTTGTATGGTCAAAATTCCTGCCCTAGGCATCTAGGATCTATGAATGATTGTAAAGCACATGTGCCTTTAGTTTTTTATATGCGGTAATTTTGAATAATTTGGTGTAAGCACAGAAACTTCAGAAGCAGCACAACTGTATCCCAGATGAACACTATGTCCAGACATTGCTTGCGGTAAGATGCTGAGATAATTTTTTCCTTCTCCAATTTATGTATTAGATGTTCATAGAATGCATCAATCTGATCAATTTACACTATTGTTCCCTTCCACTTTATTCATTGATGACCTTGGCCTTAATTTTTGTTAGAAGTCATAATTTCCATTTTTATTCATGTGCTTTTGTTTCAGATGCATGGCCTTGAAGGTGAACTTGAAAGAAGAACTTTAACCTTTACAGTGTGGAACGAGACTGCAACAAAAACGGAGAATAAAGGGTGGCATCCTATGACCTTCGGCTATGCAAATGCTAGCCCTGAAAGAATAAGGGAAATAAAGGTTATTCTTGTTGTCTCACTTGCAGTATTAGTTGAAAAAACATTGCTTGAAGCCTCAAATCCTCTTTCCACAAAGGAAAGCAAACACAAAGATGATTTCTAATTGATATTAATGAAAAATTGATGTTTCTACTGCTGTGGCACATGATGTGGTGTTATTGACTGGACAGAACTTGAAATCTGTGCTGGAAATACTTACTTGAGCTGGTCTTAATCATCCTATGTGTTACTATAATTCATATTCTTCCCCCTATGATTGTAGATATAAAGTTTGATGGGTTGGGAATAAAAAATGGTTTTGTTGGAAAGATAAAGAAAGGTCTATAGATAATAATTACTAATGATTTTCATCTGTTATACTTGTTCTTATAGATGCTTTCTGAGTAATTATTTCTCTCTCTGCTCCATCAATGTGATATCCTACTTCTTTCAATCGTTAATCATATCTAGCATTTGTTGATTTGCAGTATCAGCTTCAATCATTATAATTAGATTTTATCTTTGATCTTGCTACTGCAACTACATACTTATCATGTGGAGATTTTTTTTTTTAACAGGGTATCAATCATATATATTATGAGACTGAGTACCGGACAGAATGGTGCCGTAACAATTCAACATCCGTTCCTTGTTTTTTATTTGCTCGTAAATTCTCTCAGGCAGCTGCTATGCGCCTGTTGAGTGATGACTCGGTCAGCGGCTCTGAAGCATCTTCATCGTTAGACGGTCATCCATGATGTGATGCATATGTTCATGAAGCTCTCTAGCCATATACTAACTCATACAATCTATACTTAGAACGCCTAGTGGGGCTACTTCAAGTTTAAAGACAGCTTACACTGCCCCAGATTTTGCAGATAAAAAGGGATGAGATAGCCGCAGCTGAAAATAGTTCAGTTCAGAAGCAAGTAGATACGGTTAATATTTACTAGTAACAAGCAGATAAAGATCACTTGAAGCTGAAATAGTTTAATTCAGCAGGATATAGGTATGGTTAGTAGTAAGAAGCTGATAAAAATAATTTTATCTTGCCATTTAGAGAGGCTTCATACAAATACCTCAGTTGTAGAACGGCGATCTGTTATATGAATTATTAATTATTGAGTAATTTATAAAGATAAAAAAGGCTTCAAAAAGCTGCGATTATTTCTGTAAACTTTGGGACTGTATGATATAATATGATTTAATGATTGCTTGTAATTTGCTTATACCCCACCGTTGGTCTTCGAAGTCATGATCAAAGGCTCAAGTTTATTAGCATGTGATCTAAACAGTCCATAAACATGGTGTAAGCAAACAGTCTCTGTACGCAACCACGTTCACTTTTATTATTTTCAACTCCAATCTTAAAGTATGGTCATGGAAGTGCAAGTATGAGTTTCAAACCAACAAAGAGATGAGAGATAGGCTGAATAAGAACAAAGCCAATCAGGAACAAGATTCAAACCATTATGAAACTGGAAATTTCATGGGAAATTACTTCTTAGTTACTAGCTAAAACTAAGTAACCACAAAAATGAATCACTGTATACGATAATAGTGAAAACGAAAAAAAAAAAAAAAACTAACGATAAACATGTTAGATGATGATACTTTTGCTCAGATAAAAAGGGCACTGCCATATTCTACTGGGGACTCCATCCTCTTTGGCGAGCCCTTAGTTCCCACAAAGCAGTTATTTTCCTCTGATCTTCAAGTGCTTCTTCTGCTTTTTCTCTTGCCTCCTCACATGTCTCCATCCCTGAATTGCACTTGTCTGCCTCCTTTTGATACTGTGATGCCACTTTCTTAGCCTCTAAAAGAGCCATTTCCGCTAGCCGCTGTTTTTCCAGAGCCTCAGCTTCCTTTAACTTCACTTCTTCTGTCAACAGATCCAAAAAACCCTTCTGCATCTCTTCGCTCACCTCTGGATCTTGTCTCATGCAATCTGCATATATGCTAAATATAATTTGAACAATTGTCTTTGCACGAAAGGTGACAGGATTTGAACTTTTGAGGTACTACCTCTAATCTTTAAATATAAGATCTCGTTAAAGAGATCTTATATTAAGAACGGGAGATAATATATTAAGATCTTATTAATGTTCTCTATGATTGGCCTTTTCAATATGTTATCCTGTAGACATTCTATTAGCTGTCTCTACACCAGATGACACTGAAATAAGATTTTAAGATTATCTTTGACATTTTTTATAACCCAATTATATGTAATAAATATCAGGACTGATAACCATTTTGGTTGTTTAAGAAATCATATATATTATATATTAACCCACATTCAGAATTGAATTTAACCATCTAAGAATGCCTCAGCCTAGGTCAGATCATCTAGACAGTTAGGATGCTTAAAGAGTATCTCATCAATGCCTCGTTATCGCCATTTGAGTTCATACTGATTGCTTTATGTAACTATGTGTAATGAAGGTGGAAAGATCACTTACCTATAATGGAGTTGTTGCTCAATTCTGCAGTTGGAAAACAGGCAGAGAAACTGAGTTAATCTTGCACAATCAATAAGCAAAATCAAGGTCTAAATGAAAACTGAGAATAATAGCAATCATCAATTAATATCTCAATAATATGTATACACAACATTTGCTAAAAGATTATCATGTTTATATTTTCCATTGTAAAATGCATGGTCAGAGTCAGGAGTATTGTTTAGAGAGTGATCTTTTTTCTTTTTCTTTTCCATTGGCAATTAACTAATCACACTTAACTAACAACAAAGAAGTGTGAGCAACAAAGAGTTGGTCTAGCGGTATAAAACCTCATTAGATCCCTCTCTATGTCTCAAGGTTCAGCCCAACAGGAGACACTTGTGTTGAGAGAAGAAGCCACGAACCAGATATCGGATAATAATAAAAAAAAAACAAAGAAATGTTTGCAATAAAGTATCCATTTCTTCTTATATCTAACACAATCCAATTGCACATATTAGAGACTGCTATGTCCTATAAAATGTGTGTGTGTGTTCTCACAATTAGAAGGAAAGAAAAAGATAAGCACCGTCGGGAAGAGAAAGGAGGGGTTGAAGAGAGCAATCGCAGGGACAAGGAGGACAAGAAGAAGGAGAGGCGTGACGGCGAACGGCGGCGAAACCTTCGGTGAGTTGCCAATATAAGGGTGGTCCGGCTATGTAAACGGCGAGAGTGAGTGCCAGTATCCACAAAAACAACTTCAACGCCTTTTTTTGCTTCCTGTTCATATCTCTGGATTTGCACTGAGAAAAAGGATCTTCCTCTCTCAATTGTTTCGTATTTCTCTCTGCAAATAAACTGCCTCACCAGTCACCATCTACATCTACACGCGTCTATTTCTGTCAAGTATGTTGCTACTTACTATATATAGTTTCCTCCTCCAGCTCCAAATGCTGCTGACAAAGTTTGGGAGTTAACGACGTCGTAATGAATCAAACAAAACCATATGAATATTAATTAAATATTACACATTTCTGTCCTTAATATAAGAGATATTCACTCCAATCATAAATACAAGATAAATTTGACTTTTTTTTGAAAGATTAAGAAAATTAAATAAGTTACTTAATCATATCATATATTGTATATTATTAGATTATATATCAGTTTACAAGTCAGGCAAAATAATTTAGAGAAAAAACGATAAATATAAATATTTTAAAATAACTTAATTATTTTTCTTAATATCTTTAAAAAAGTCAACTATGTCTTACATTTACAATCAGACATAGTATTTACCTAATTTAATTAGATTAAGAAAGATAGTTAATACAACATATAATTTCTAAAACACCTTAATTATTTTTCTTATTGATTATTGTTGAGGAAATATTAATAGGGGTAAATTAAAAAAAATTAATAAATATGAAAACTATATATTATATTTAGAATCAATAAAAATTTACTAAATATATCTTATACTAAATATTCCATAGAATAATAGTTTAATCTTTCAATTGCTAAACTCTTACAGCCCTTCAAGAAAGTATATCGTGTTAATAAAAGATTAAATATACATGTCATAAATTAGGAAATTTTTAATCTTTCAATTGTTTCAATTTTTTTCTATACTGCTAGCTAAGAAATTTTTATGGCCACGTCAACTTCCCAATCTATGTTTACAGTCAACATAACGAGAATTAACGGCGTGGGTATTTTTTTTCTTATTTGAAACCTTATGTTTATTTTATATCTTTAAAAAATATATGATATTGGACGTACTTTTTGATAAGTTTGATAAGAACTCGTAAATATTTTTGCATCTTAACCCATAAATATAAAATCATTGTGTATTAATCATTTTATTGACTAATTTAAGAATGTAAAAATTGTAAAGCATTGCATATTAAATAATCCTCTCTGAATTGATTCATTCTCAAATTAATATTAATTATAAAAATAATCAAATAAATCAATTACATGACTCTGGTAAAAATGTTTACATATTATGAATTTTCAAAAATACCATCTCCATTTCAAATACAAGACTTTTTTTTTTTGAAATTCCTATGTGGGGAACTTTATTAAATTATAAGGATAATTAATATTTTTCTCTAAAATTCTAACTGGAGTATGACAAAATTTAGTTGATTTCTATTGGAAATAATATTTAGTGTCCTGTAATAACATATGACTTTCCAAAAATTACATCATACTTAGAGCATTGTTCTTGTTTTCTCATGGCTCTCGTCACTTTAGGATGTAAGGTCTCTGACTTGACTTAAGCCTTGTTATCGGGGAAAAGGGGCATTGAAGCTTATGCAGGAACCAATTTGCTTTCTCAAATGCCCAATTCTGGTTTGTTTCTTCGCATTGCCGTTTTAGACATTCAAGGATTAGTGGCCAATAATAAATCAAGAGTTACATTTTCCCCCCATCCCTTGTTGGGACAACAATCATGAGTTACCAAAGAGAAAATGGAAAAAGAAAAACAATACATATCCCATTCAGTAAGTGAATTTATTTTATTTTCAACGTCAATTTATTTGTTCAGGCTATTCTGACACAGACTCTTTGTAATCCCCAAAAACTGTTTTCATGATCCCCCGACAATTTTGCTGCATGAGATGTTGGGAACTCGAGGCTGCAAGATTCGGAGAGCTACTGGTTTTGTTTCTTTGGATACTCTCTGGCGCCAAATATGGTAGATCCAACCCTCACACTTGTACTTTCCATCTCAATCTGCAAAAATTATAAAGTTGGCTTGTTAAACAATGTTTAGACATTACTTTTCCTTTCGGCTCAATGCTTGGAAATCACAAGCAGGTTTCTTACAGCTAGCTCAAAATCTGAGGACATGCCCATTGATAGCTCACATTGCTCTTCTGATATTCCAAGTTCTTTACAAACTTCGCTTCTACAATCAGATAATGCCTGGAGAATAGAAAAAACAATCGTTTCAAGGAAATTCACCAGCAAAGGAGGGCAAATACGAGTTGAAAATTTAGGGCACCGGCCGCCACCTTAAAGTTTTCTGGCGTAGCTGTATAGTCTGGCATACCAATTGTCATTAAACCACAAAACTCAAGGTTAGGGCAGCTCCTGACATGCTTTACAAGGTCAACGCATCCAGCAGGTTCAACACCAGATTTTGCTGCACGAAGATGGCAAATTATTTATCATCTTGGAACCAAATTGAAAACGTTATGATAAGATTGGTCATATGATATATTATAGCACTGAGAAACAGATATGTACCCCAAGATTCAGGGTACAAACTGTAAACCAGCAAGCTGCTCTCCGTCAAGTAAATAGCCCATCAATATGGCTTTTAGTCTGATAAACATTAAGTATAGATTTAATCTATTTACAGGAGTGATCTGTAGGACATAAATCCAATAATACAACTGGAAGCCGCAGATGTCATTTTGAGATTCATTAATAGTGCAGTGTAACATAGGGTCAATGAACATCTAACACAAGCAAGTCATTTTATTAATACACTGCACAAACTGAAAAATTAAGAACATCCAGCGTAGCTTACATGTTTCTCCACTTGTATTCACTTGAACAAAAACCTTCAAAGGCTTCCTACCAATGTTTGCTACTGCACGGTCAAGATGATTTGCTATCTGCCAGCAAACAATTGCACAAAATAAAAGTAAGCAAGCAATCAGTTAACTGTTTGTAATAGAAAATGGAAAAGTACTATACTTATGAGTATGCTAAAGCTATATGCATTATTTCACAGAACTACAGTAAACTACGGTTTCTTATGAGGTTTCAATTTAAGCTTTATTGAATCGAAGGTCACAGAAGAAAGTTAGAGCAGAAATTTTGGTCCACTGGATGAGAATTAAACTTCAAAAAAGATTTAGGACAGACTTGCTTGTGTAACTCAAGAAATTAAACACATTGATAGAGTGGCAATTGCATGCTTTTCAAGCAGAGAGATACGTTAACTAGTGAAGTCTGCAGCTAACCATGATGATGTCCTTTTGAGAATTTGAACACTAAAAGAACTTCTAAAGTTGAGAATATGTAGTATACATTACAAAGCATTATATATGCCAAGTTGTAAGAAATTTACCTTCCAATGAAAAGCCCCAAAATGCCTTAATTTTACCTAGACAAATGTATCTCCCATCCCCCAAAAATTTAGCAAATAAAATTTTATGGTCTGAAAACCCTTTAATGCATCATTCTTCCTAGAGCAAGCAAAAACAAGCATGAATAGCATACCTTCTCATCATCTACAGTCTCTACATATGCAAGATTTGGAACACCAGCTGTAAATGGAAAATGGAAACATGTTAAAATCAGATAAAGGCGTGGAGTAAAAATGAGCATATTTCCATAATACGCGCAAGCTAGTCAGATAAAATTAATGCACATACAACTCAAACACTCAACGGAAGTACGGAACCTCAAGGGAGGAGGGAACAGAATAGTCCATCTGTATTAAGAATAGTCACTCCAATATGCAACAACACAAAAGATTAAAGTGTAATTTTACTACTACTTTATATCAATCCAACACTAAGATTCGTCACAATTCCGAGTTTGGAGTTTATCACATGCCAGCATAGAATTGAACAGGATAAAGATGCCACGACTTCAGTTCAGGGGCTAAAACAACAATTCCTAAGAAGCTCTATTCAACACAAATTCAAGGATTAAACTATTCATACCCAGAAGAGGCTTCACTTTATTGCTCTGCAAATTCCCAATGAAATGCCACTCGATATCATCCGGAAGCTGCAAGAGCAAAAAAGTTATTCAATCAGAGTCTTCCCTACCACGGATTACATTGGGAAGTAAGCAAAATCAAGCAGAATAGAAAATGTTCAATCATTTCTCATGGAAACATTGAAACGGAAAAGAACCAAAAATAAAGCTTAATCAAAATCTCGACAGGGGGGCAAAAAAGAAATATGGACCTGAGGAGCTTTCTCAACGAGCTCCTGAACGTAGTTCTCGCCAAAGAATCGATGGCCAGCATCATAGACCTCACGGAGAACATAAACTGGCTTAGTCTTGCTCACGGCAACGAGTCGGATCTGCTGGGCAGTTCGACCGGACCGCTCAGCGGCCTGTTGAATTCGTTGTAGGACAGACTTCAACGACGACACGGCAACGCCGTCCATGGCGGCTGAAGCAGCCATGAATACTGATGATTTTGATTGAGCTTGTTCACCACACGTACGAGGAAACCTCTTCGTTGTTCTTGACAAGAAGCTTCCGATCCTCCACACAAAAAACGACGATGCCTCTCGAAAACGGTATCTAGAAAGTTCGTCGTGAACTCGTGATGGAAGATGACGGGAAGGAGAAAGATAACAAAACGACATACCGTATTCTAACGCAGATCCTTTTTTCTTTCTCTATGCATCGACGTTAAATCATACCCTCTCTTATTTATTTAATTTAATTAAATTAAAAAAATTAGTTAATTTAATTAATATGATTTATATTTCTAAAATATTTAAATAATCTTCTTTAATCTTCCATTCATTCCCCTTCTTAATTATTATAGAGAAAGCTTTAATAGAGATAAATTAAGAAAAAATTGATAATATATAAATTATATATATCTTATATTTAGAATTAAGATCAACCTCTCATATATATCTTATATTAAGAATCCGATGAGTATATCATTATTTGGAATTTTATGAGTTATAAGATTATTTTTATTCTATATTAATATTATACATCTATCAAATCAATAAAACATAAAATGAAATTAAATCCCAGTTGTCCAATGTTTATTTAGATGGCTTAGAATACATATTAACACCATCTAGATAACTAGAGAACCCAAATTAAAATTTTCAATTATTTATTTTAAAATTCAAATTTCAATCATACTTCAATACTGCCTTTGAAGAAATTGACTTTGTTAGTATGTAGAGTACAATTTATATTAAATAGAGGTAAAATTGTAACAAGTTTTTGAATTTTAAGGCATATAATTAATGTGTTTGTTTGGGATTTCGATTGAGCACATCAAAAATGTTTATTTACATAAATTGAGACAAAACCCTTATCATATATTTATCTCGTATACTATAAATCACGATTGAAAAGTTACTCTTGAAAGGTCTAATTATCATTTCAAATTAAACAAAAACAATAAGCTAAGGTTTAAAGTTTTTCTTATTCTATTTAAAATATGCTAAAAATAACTTAAAAAAAGTACCAGACAAGTATATCAATAAATTTTTAGCAAATTACATCATTCATATATAAATTTTGTAAAACACATTTATTATGTCTCTTCAAAATCAATATGAAAAATATTTAACAGGCTTATAAGGATTCATCCAATACTTATAAATAGAAGGCTTGCGATATTGAACATGCATGAATGAGCCTTAGCCACCATCTAATTGTTAAACAAATTAAGAAGGTACAAGTATGGAATGTCTTCCTCCTTTATCAAGGTCTTCGAAAAGAAGAAACAAAAACATCTTCAAAAAGAAGAAACAAAAACATACACATACACTTCATTTGATTTCTGGTGAACTGCTGTACATATTGGAGGCAGATTCCACAGATTGTAACAACATTTTAGACTTAATGCATCTCAAGACTTCCAATGCTACGACTATGAGAGCCAAAACACAAAGTATCCCCAAATAAGCCCACTTCATCAACTTGTCAGCTTCATAACTCTGAGTAGTGTTGATACCTCCAAATATGTTTGCTATAACTATCACAACTATGACATACCCAACTATATGGTGACATATGTTCCAGCTCCTGCAATAACCCTGGTCTTTCCTTGGCCTCATACAAATTGAAAGCATCTGATGAAGAAGCAAAATGTTCAATATATATATATATATATTAAACTTTGATTTCATCAAAACAAGGTATAATTTACCAGCAAAGTGGAAGAAGAGAAAAGATCTATAATAAGGAGGCTTAGCTTACTTGTAGGTTTATGAGTGTAAAAGCAATGATACTGAGAGTGCGTTGAGTTGCAGATGCATAATTTGGCGAAGAAGTTTGAAGCCAAATGCCAATGGACCAACCAATGGTGCCCAGAATGTATCCCAGAAGCTGGCAAACTATGTGACTTGAGTACCATTCATTGCATTTCATGGGAATTTTTCTGCAGAATCTTGCAATCATCACCCCAATGGGAAGCAAAATACCCCATCCTATCACTATTAGAATCCCTTGAACCTATCAAATTTGTTTCCAAACGAAACAGTTAGATAGTGAAATTCACAACTCTGAGATGAAAATATACTATGATACATAATGTGTTTAAACTTGATATTAATTAATGAGCTTACAGTTCCAAGAAGATGCTGATGATGATGCAGGGAGAGAGAATGATCTCGATATGATATCAAATGCGTTGTTTTAGCAGCGTAATCTGGACTCTGCAGATCAGGAATTTCTGGCATCTATGCCTTTGATTTTGAGGTCAAAAAATCTCAGAGAATTATATATTCTAATATGAGTTCAATCCTCAAATTTAATTTAATGCGAACAGTATTACTCACTTATTATAACTTGTCATGTTTAAAAGTAGAAGAGATTTAATTTTGAAGATGCTACAGACAGAGTGGACATAAGCTAGCTGTAGGGAATATGTGCTTTTCTTAAGAGACTAAGGAATGATGCCTGGCTTAATTTAATAGCAAAACACAATCAGATATTATTCCTCTACATCTTTCCCCTTTTTCATCTAGTTTCACACATTTCAAGCAAAAACTTCGATGTCTTGGCGCGCCAATATATATGGAACTTCACTTTTAGAAGGATTTTTTTTTTCCTTCGAGAATTAATTGGAATAATAATAATTTCCTTAATTCCTTTTTTATTTCTCTTTAATTAGATGTAAACAAGAAATACTGTCTGGCTTGCAATCCAAGCATATTAGTAATACGTTCCCAGCTATTGCAAAGTTTCTTTCCCCTTTTTTGTCATTAGCTTAATAAAACTTATTCCAAGAACTTGAAATACACACACGCGCACACATTCAGATTTCAAGTTAATTATTTTAATTGTCTTTACAGTTGTATTAACTGTTATAGGAATATTTAAGAATAAAAGCACAATCTCATATGTTAGTTTAACATTATTAATATAGTTGTCATTACAAGCATAATTGAGAATAAAATCACATCCTCAGCCCATTAAGGGCACTAAAAAAAATCACATCCTCATAATTTTAAGTCACACAAATATTATAAACCCATGTTAAGAAATTATGAATAGGCTAGAATTATACGTGCAGGGTGTTAAGATATAGTACTCACATGTATACAATGATACACTCATTGAATTAATTACATAAACTCTAAAGGGCTTAATCGTAAATCTTGAAATTATATATAAAGATTAAATTAAGAATTTAGTAGAATTAGAAAAACAGAAAAATTAGTTTAGCTTTAATACAAGGGTAATTGATAAGTAAATATAAAAACACTGATATTAAATATTCCAGTATATTGATTTTCTTAATTAATTAATTTCCCTTGTTTGCTTGATCATAGTGATCTGGAAACAAGAATAAAAAGGGAAATTTACTTGTGAGTTCTGGGTAATAAAGTGTATGCAAAAAAAAAAAAAAAAACAGCAACGTCAGTTTTATAGACTAGCTAAAAGATCCAACCGCATCTAAAGAATTTTAAGACGAACCCAAATATAATGCTTCATGATCCGATTTGCGTCTTTGACTTGCCTGGTTTTTCTTTGACCCCATTCAAAATCTGCCAAGTTTCAATTATATTCGGGCAAGCCTAACTTGATTTAAACTTGAACCCATAGAATATTGGCCGACGACATCTGAATTAAAATGAATAAAATATATAGAAAAACTAAATCTGAAATATTGCATGATTCCTTCACTTGTTCCTCATCTATATAAATCCAACCACGTCCCTTCTTTCGTCTCATCCAAAACCACAATCATTCCTATATCAGACCACCATACTTGCAGCTTCAGCCGTTACTACTATTTCCCAAGAAGATGAAGAACATTTCCGCTTCGCGCGTGGGCTCACGAGTCGCTTCCTAGGTGGCACAACCTACTGGAAGATTGCTGCTACAACAAGTGTGAAAATCTGGAGATAGATTCATCAAACTGTGGAAGATGTGGGAAGAAATGCCCACACCAGAAGATATGTTGCGAGGGCAAGTGTGTGAACCCTATGAAGAACAAGAAGCATTGTGGCAAATGTGGTAACAAAGTGTGATGAAGCAAGTTCCTGCGTGTATGGGATGTGCAGCTATGCTTGAACGTACACAATTACTTATATCAATTATATTTAATTTCATTAAGAATAATATAATGACGTGATGGTTGTAATAACTAAAATAAAGTGCAGCCATCAACCTGTATTAGCTTGATGAGTCCTGCCAATAGTGCATCGATTTTGTTGTTGTTTTTTCATTTGTTGTATTGAAGATATAAAAGAGCATATGCATATGTACGAATGAATATGTGACTGAATAAAATCAGTGTTGCTTATTTACTTTTGTGGTTGTTGATTGATTGTGCTCTTCAATTATTTCACTCTCAATTGAAGTTTTTTTTTTTTTGGTGGGCCAACTATTAAATTACATGAGAAGTTCCCTAACAGGCTAGCGTCAAAATTTTTGTACATTTTTTTTTGTCTGCCTCAGATTATATGTTGTAGCAATCTTCAGTGGCATGATAGTTTTGATGGGATAAACAGAGAGAGAAGAGAGTCTTTGAGACTCTATGGTAACATAAAATATCTTGTTTGGTTACATTTCAAGTAACTGAATCATGAATCATGTAAATTCAATTAACATTTTTATGTTTTGGGATATGAACTATATATTCTTTTTGGTTAAATTTTAAATTGTTTGGTTATTTATCGAACTCTCTACACAATTAGATGTACCTTCTATTGATGAAATGAACTCTACCCGGAATCCCCGATATTTATCAAAAATGATAACTTTAGTTGTAATAACTAATTATAATTCAACAAAAACTGCGTCGAATGAGGGGGAAATGCTCATCTTCAATAAATTTATGAAATGATTTATTTAACGACTTAAAATGTTAGCAAGCGAAGAGCGCAACGACTATCAAATCTTCATAATGAAAATGATCACATGGAATCAATAAAATTAAAAGTAATAATTAGATTACTTATTAGGACTATAAGCTTACAGTTATATATCAAACAGGTTGTTCAAGCGATCAGCTCTCTATAAGTCTAGCAAAAAATAAGGACTATGCAAGGGTGTTTATGGGGTATATGCACATTCGGTTTCAGAAATAAGAATTATGAGCTATATTGTTAATAACTTTTGAATAACACAGTTTGTTATAAATTTATTTGACTTATATAGTGTTTCTATATGTGTTTTGAATGAAAGTTTATGCAAAATAGCAACAATTCCATTTCAATATTCGACATTCATCATACTTATAAGAAGTGCTCATCTAATTCATAATATTTTAAATGATAAGTTTTTTTAAATTTCAAAATTAGAATATGATCAATAATTATTTTAGATTTTACATCTATTAAATTAAAATTTTCACTAAAAAAACTAAATTTTCACCATAAAATAATTCTCCATGCTCATCATTCATGTGGTATGCACTTCGATAACAACGATGTTTTATTGTTGGATTAATCTTTATGTAAACTCAGAAGTCACTGTCGGATTAATCTTTAACATATGAATAATTGCAATTCAATTACATCTGAAAAGTTTTAGAGGAACCCTAATGCTTCATGACCAGATTCGAGTCTTTGACTTTCCTTTTTGATATATGATGGCGATTAATTCAAGATCCGGCAACTATTAATTCAAAATTTTAAAAAAATAATTGTGACATTTTTTTAAAACATTGACTGCAAAAATTGAAAAATTAAACTTATTTTGTAAATGAAATTTAATTTGTTTAAAGGCAAATATACATAATCATGAGATGATGCGTTGTTATAAAAAAAAATCCTTTATCATCATTTTATTTAACTTATCCATGAACGTTAATATAATAATACTCCATCCGTTTATTAATATATAAAATATATTTATCTAATTTATTTAGATTAAAAAAATTAGTTAAGTTAGTTAATATGATATATATTTTTAAAAACATCATAGTTATTTCTCTTAATTCGCCCCTACCTCTCCTCCTTATTTATTGTAGAAGGAGTATATCAATATGGGCAAATTAGAAAAAGATTGGAAATATAAAAAATATATCTTATATTAAGAACCAAAATCAACTTCCTAAATATGTGTATATTAAATATTGAAGGGAGTAATTTTCTTTAAAACAAAAAACTGTAGTTCAATTGCGGGTTCAAACCAAGTAATAATACAAGACAGGGATCACAATGTTATAGCTGATTTGTTAGCGAAAAAGGCTCTGAGTGGGCCTCTCGGTCTTTAGATCTTAGACCTGGGCGAGCTTAATAATGACTTAATATCTATGGCTCCTAGTTAGTTTTGTTGTCGTTTTGCTTTCGGTGTATCAAAAAAATAAAAATAAAAATAAAAAATTATCCTGCAACGAAGTTACTTGGCAACAGTCTTAGTTGCCATCACGAAGACTTTAGTTTTTTTCCCACTACTCTTCAGTTTTATTCTGCCAATTAAGCCTAACTTAATTTGAACTTAAACCCATAGATTGGACCATTGAGTCAGAAAAGTGAATAAAATAAATGAAACCATAACAACCAAATCTGAAATCTCCATGATTCCCTCACTTGGCTTGTTCCTCACTTCCTCCTATATAAACCCCTCTACGTCCCTTGTATATTTGTCCCATCCAAAACCACATGCATCACCTTCTTCTCTATTCAAGCCTTCCCTAAATTCTTATTTCAGAAACCCTAACACACACTTTCAAACATGAACAAGTCCATGAGGGTTCTCTTCCTTCTCATCATCGCCATACTTGCAGCTTCTGCCATTACTGTTTCCAAAGCAGAAGAAGAACCCAAATCTGTACGAGGGTTCACAAGTCGCTTCCTGGCTGGTGTAACCTACTGCAAGATAAACCCTAGGGTTTGTCTTGCAGAAGGAAGTGCAGGCCCAGATTGCTGCAACAACAAGTGTGTGAATGTGGAGATAGATTCATCCAACTGTGGAAGATGTGGGAAGAATTGTCCACACCAGAAAATATGCTGCGAAGGGAAGTGTATGAACCCTATGAGCAACGAGAAGCACTGTGGTAAATGTGGTAACAAGTGTGAAGAATCCAGCTCCTGCTTGTATGGAATGTGCAGTTATGCTTGAAGACATATTCGCTTATATTCATTAATTAATATTAATTAAGAATAATGGTGGTGCTGGTGGTGATAGTCATTAATAAGGTGCAGTGATATAATCAGCATGTTAGCTTGATGAGTGCTGCCAATACATTAATTGTTATTTGTTCTTTTTATGTCATTTGTTATATCCGAGATATAATGAGCATGCATATATGTATGCATGAATATATGAATAAACAAATCAGCTGTGATATTTATTTATGTTTGTGGTTCTCTTGTTCTTTATCTAACTACTACACTTTTTTAGACCTATTGAAGTTTTTTCCCTCTACTAACCCATTACTTAATTATGTACTGTTTGGCCAAAAAAAATTACGCATGTACAAACTACCAATTGGGCAGTAATAAGTTTAATTTTTACTACCTCCTAATCTCCTATCCTTAATATAAAATATAGATAGGGATTGAATTTGATATTAGATTAAGACCTCAGTCAACTTTATCTTCCAAATTCAAAATTATTTATCCAACGTATCCATAATGATTATACAAATATTAAGGGGATTTACATTAAAGGGTAGTCATCATTAAAAATTGTACTTTAGGGAATTAGCTTATATTTGTTATAAATACCTAACTTGACTAATTTTTAATCTACCTAAATTAATTAAGTAACTCTTATATTAAGAATATCATGTAGTAACATTTTTTGGGCTAAAGTGCAAATCTAGCAATCAACTGTTTCTTGATGGGCACTCAACACAATTAACTATTTTGTGATGCTATTTTTACACCCAATTAATTATTTTGGGTGTCCATGAAAAAAATATTCCGTTGCTATACGATGGGCTATAATTAACGATTGGTAAGCAATAAACGCGCCACTTAAAAATTTTTCAGGCGTGTGGCTTCCAATAGCTACTATGAATATATTAACATGTTGATGATGATTTTATTTCGGACATCTCGCGTGGACCCCCCTTTTTTTAACTTTTTTCGGTCTAAACCTATTGGTTGTCTTTTCAAAGGAAAAAAAACTAAGTTCAGTGTTGTTGCCAATAACAATGGTCCAATCTCCTATTGTGGAAGATATCCACATTTAGTGATTAGTGTTCAACTTCGAACAATATTGCTTCAATGAGAAGAAATTTGTGTATATAAAATAATAGTACTTTGGTATTTTATATGAACAAGAAATAACACTTCTCTTTGCATTTATTTTTATTTTTGAGGGTTTAATTGATATTAATAAAGGGTGATAATTAGTAATTTTGTGGAGCCTTTTCTATCATTTTAATTTCTCAATCAATTAATGATCAAATTAACAATTGAATTAAAGTCCATTTTTGCATTGGAAATATTCACTGAATGCTAATTTTTCCTTGAAAGTGTTAAATTTGGAGCAATTTTGTTCTGACCGTTATCTTAGTTAAATTTGACATTTAGTTGACCAAATTTGGGGGTAAATTTGTTCAAAAGTGAAAATTTCTAAAGCAAATTTGCACCTTAATAAAAGACATGGATGACAAAATTACCTTGGAAGTTTTAACTGAAAAGCAATTTTTTCTGAAATTTAGTCAACTAATGGTCAAATTTAACTGTGATAGCAGTCAAGGCAAAATTAATCTAAATTTGTCACTTCATAATAATGTTCATAATAGTCCAATGCATGAGCATATCGCATATCTCAACACGACATAAATTTTTCAGGACTAAATTATTTGAAATACCAATGTAAAAATAATTTCAGATCACAACAATCTCAGAATTCCTAAGTTTGTTTTTCAAACCAAACTAATACAAACTCGTAAATATGAACACTTAAAATATATAATATCCATTATATTAAATATAATCTTGTAAAAATATAATCACCATAACAAACAACAATAATATTTCTATAAATATTGTAATTGCTATTAATTGGGTTGATTTTCTTAGAATATAAGTTGCTACCTAATTTTCATTTGTATTGTAGGTCACTTTAGGAAGGTTAGAACTAAAAATAATTGAGGAAAAAGCAAGGATCAAGGGGGGAAAATTAAAAATAATTTTCGAAGGGACTAAAATGAAAAGAACAAGGAAACACTGTTGAAGGACCAAAAGATAAAGGAATTTCTGCTTGGCCAGATGAAATTATGTCAGGAAAAAAGGGGAATTTATCTGTAATTTACGCTGTCACTTTTAGATCAGAACAAAATCAGAAAAAGTTACATAACAGGACCCCAAAATTTTGGAAATTTCATTTTAGTCCAAAAATCCTAAAATCAGCGTTTTTGCATTGTTGGACCTGGTTTTTAGGCTGATGCTCGATTAAATTAGGAGCCGACACTATTGAGAAAAAAAGCCTGTGACTTAGAGAGAAATTTTTAGCGGAGTTTTGGAAATAAAAGAAAGAAGGAGGAAGCTCTCTTGATATTTCCTGATCTCCTTTGGACCAGCAGCTACAAACCAAATTCAGAGGGGGTTCTTTTCGAGACTTTGGCTGGCTGGAGAATCAGATTCGCACAGGGAGGTTCAGCTGCAATTTGGAGGGGCTGCCATACGGACACATTCCCCCCCAATATTTGATGGAAACACCTGATGGTAACATAAGACTCCTAAAAACCTGGATTAATGTTCTATGTTTCCTCTCTACAATTCCAATCTGTTGGGGGTATATGGACAAGTTGTTTCATGAATAATCACTTTATCCCCAAAGTAATTTATAAGTTCAGAATTGACAAATTCAGTTCTATTATCACTTCTCGAGTTTAACATTAATGGAAAATTGATTAGAAATGTTTCATTTCATGTTGAATTTCAGAATTCTGGACAACAGATGCATAATCGGGCAACCAGAAGGTTGACCCTTCTTTTCCTATTTCATTGAATCAACTCTAAGTGCTATTATAGAACTGACTCGATCAACTTAATGATCTAACACACACACACACTCAACAGAACAAACAGACCTATACTTGCCAACTTATCCTACAAGCCCGATGGGCCTCAGTCCATATAAACCACACATCATACATATACCCTTCTAATACCAAATATGCATTCTGGTAATAATCAACATCCTCAGAAGGTGGAGAAATACAAAGTATAATCACCTTTTCATACGTAAAATTCAAAGACCGCCTCCACCACTGCAGCTATTGGAGACCTTCACTTTCACATATCCTTGAACATTACTGGCCCAGAGACGGTGGTTTTTGCCTCAGTGAACAGGATTGCGACATGGCACTCGGTAAAGTTCAAAAATTACCTTCGATTCATCCGTTTCGTCTGTCTTCAAATGATTGAGAATGGTATAAATCTTAATCTCCTTTTGATATGGAATCCAGCGACTAGGGACATCAGAGAGGTGCGCCTCAGAACTATTTTTCTTCCTGAGATTGTTGACTGTTTGGGATTTGGATTCAGTCCCCTTGATAATGATTACAAGATAGTGAGAATTGTGTGTCAGTCTTTTGATATTAAATCCGTGGAAATGTATTTATTGAATCACAGGTCATGGAAAGAAGTAGACTTTGGAAATGACCTTGAGGACATAGAAATCATGGGTAGAAATGTCAATATCAATGGAGTAATGTTTTGGGATACTGTTGATGACAATCTAATACTTTCCTTTGACCTATCAAAGGAAGTGTGTAGATGAATACGAAATCCTTGTAATAGATTGTATTCTTCTTGACTTATTGAGTATGAGAACAAACTTGCTATGGTTGTTGTTTCCCCTCAAGAAAAGAATGAACCGATTCATTTGTGGGGGATGGAGAAGGACACATGTGAAGGGACTAAAATATATACTAGCAGCCCTTGTCCATGCGATTTTTTTGCATCCGGTGACTATTTGGAGGAATGAGATTGTCTTTCAACTTGTTGATTGGACTGAGAATGATCGTCAAACAGAGATTTTATATCTGCTCAATCTTGCTGCTAATAAGTTTAAGAGGCTTGCTCTGCATTAGATCTTACTCTTACAAGAAAAAGAAGACATCTTTCTTACCATAGCTTATATCATTTATCTTTAGTTGTTAAATTCTTCTGGTAAAGTGATGTGTGGAATACAATGATAATTTATATGAATTCTATCTGGTAGTATATCTTCTGCAATTTCTTTGAATTGTTATTGATAAGTTAAGGGATCATTCTAATATTATTTTCCTTAATTGGTATCTTGGTGTGATTTAAAAAAACAAAACTAAAGCATGTTTGGATTAACTCATAAAAAACTTATAAGTGTTTATGCATGTAAACCGAGACAACACTCCCTTTACATACTTAACTCGTATACTGTAAATCATGATTGAAAGACTACTTTTGAAGACTCCAATCATTGTTTATATACAACACAATGTGAGCCTAATCATCACTTTAAATTTATTTTAAGCAGTGCTGTGTATTCTCAATCGAAAAAGAAGCAATTTATCTAATTTATTATGATTTTTTATACATTTCAACTGAATTTTATTCGACTAGGTGATTATGATTCCATAATTTGCGGGATCGTGTACGTAAAGTATTTTCAATTCTATTGTTCAGAAATCAAGCCAAATCAATTTTATTGAATTACAGGTCATGGAAAGTAGACTTTGGAGATGACCTTGAGGACATAGAAATCATGGGTAGAAATGTTAATATCAATGGAGTAATGTTTTGGGATACTGTTGATGACAATCTAAAAAAACCATCAAATTTCTCGTTTCCGTTCCAATGCAAAATTAAAAATGGAGACCACCTACTTACTCAGCATGATACCAATATTATTACATTTTAAAACAAAAATATTTAACAAGATGTGGTGTCACCAAGTTAAACATTGGTTTTTAACAGCGCCCGTTGGGAAATTTACTAGTCAGTTCTACGTAATTAATGAGTTAGCCCCATGAAAAAATCAACTCATGCAGAGAAAGTGTAGCAATTGGAGAAAGAATAGGTTACGCACACAAAACTATAAACAAACAGTAATAAAGATTTATTCCTTTATTCATATTCATGCTTGCATATGCATGCTGATAGACACTCCAGTACAACAAATGAAAAAAAAAAAAAACGTATTGGCAGCACTCATATACCAAGCTAACAGGTCGGTGGCTGCACTTTATTATAATTAATATATTCATTATTCTTAATGAAATTAATTAATATAAATGAATCTTTGTGTGTTCAAGGCTTCAAGCATAGCTGCACATCCCGTACAAGCAGGAACTGGTTTCTTCACACTTGTTACTGCACTTTCCACAATGCTTCGCGTTAGTCATAGGGTTCACACACTTGCCCTCACAACATATCTTCTGGTGTGGACATTTCTTCCCACATCTTCCACAGTTTGATGAATCTATCTCCAGATTCACACACTTGTTGTTGCAGCAATCTGGGCCTGCACTTCCTTCCACAAGACAAATCCTAGGGTTTATCTTGCAGTAGGTTGTGCCACCTAGGAAGCGACTCGTGAGCCCACGCTCGAAGCGATGTTCTTCATCTTGTTGGGAAAGAGTAGTCATGGCTGAAGCTGCAAGTATGGTGGTGATGAGAAGGAAGAGAATCCTCATGGACTTGTTCATGTTTGGAAGTGTGAGTAATTAGGGTTTCTGAGAAGAAGATTATCTGATATAGGAATGATTGGATGAGACAAATAAGGGACGTAGAGGGGTTTATATAGGAGGAACTAAGTCAAGGAATCATGGAGATTTCAAATTTGGTTGTATATGGTTCCATTATTTTATTCATTTTTCTGATGTCGTGGTCCAATCTATTGGTTGAAGTTCAAATTAAGTTAGGCTTACTACCACAACAAAATTGTAAGAGTGGGAAAAAAACTGAAGCCTGCCCGAAGACTTCGTACGTTGAGAATATCATCACTTGCGTATATTGTTACGTTGCTTACATAAGTCATAATGATTTATTTCTTAAGATTTTATCCATTTTTGGACAGTTGTACGTGTCTGGTTAAAAAGCGAAATGAGAAGTGTATAGATAACCAGCAAACGTTAGCTTCAATCTTTTATTTATTGTCCAGTTAAAAAATATAGAGAAGTTGCACTGTAAAGTGTGGCCTATATATATTTGGAAAATAAACGTTAAAAATTAATGTATATATCTCTTGTGGTCCAGTGACATGTATCCCAATAGAGCAACGATTCTGATCAGATGAATATGATCGATATATAGATGTAAGTTGGTGTGTGTGTTAATGAAGCAGCCAAGTCGTAGTTAATGTCTCAAGTAAACGGAGCAGTCTTGTGTTGAAGTCTTGGGAAACCAGAAAAACCGTTACGAAGCCACTTATGTTTAGAAAAACCTTTAATTTTGACATTTTTAAAATGGAAGGAAGAGGTAGCGTCAAATGATGGTAATTCAGACATGACTACTTGACTCCGTATTAAAAATAAGGTTTAAAGCCCTAAGTTTTGTTTTTACCCTAAAGTTGGAGGTGGCACAATATCGCTTCTCATGTATAAATGAAAAACTGAAACATGGTTGTGGGTTATAAGAAAATTAATATCAATTAAGTCCTCGAAATTACAAATAAATGCAAAGAGACTAGTGTTATTTCTTATTCGTGTAAAATATGAAAAATACCATTTGAACAAACTACTATTTTGATTGGATCACCAGCGTTGGAAACACTGCTGAAGTTATTTTTTTTAAAAAAAAAACAAACAATAAGTTCATACCAGAAAAAGGGCTGTCCACAAGAGATGCCCAAAAAAAATAAATCACCAAAAATTATTTGTTACGGTGTTAAGTAAGCTCACCCTCATAATGAGGAGAAAAAAAATTTACATCTCGAGAAATACATTTGTTGAAAGAGGTGAAAATTCTTTACCCTCTAAACATCAAAAAGAGAAACTCTTGATTAAATAAAAAAAAGATCATCTGCATTTGAATATATTTATAGAAGTTATTGAAAGCCACATAAAAAATTTATTAAAATGATATAGAATAAAATTTGTAGTATATAATTTTCTAAGTGGGTTGCATCTTATTTTTATTTTTTTCAAAATATTTTGGGGATTATTGGAAAAACCATCAAAGTATTAAAAATAAATTTTATAACAAGTTGTATTGTTTACCGATCGGGAACAGAATAACTCTTTTATTAAAAGTTCACTATATGAGAACCCCACCTTATTAACATTAATTTTAGCAAAAATATATTAAACTTAGGGCTTAATTGGTAGTTGGTACGTACGTAATTAATTAATGGGTTAGTTAGAGGGGGGAAAAACTTCAACAGATCTAGAAAGAGAAGTAGTTAGGGAAAGAGTTAACTAGACAGCCACAAACATAAGTCATATATATCACGGCTGATTTATTTATTCATATGTGTGTGTATTCATGCATGCATACATATATATGTATTGTCATATATCTGGGGTATAACAAATGAAATAAAAAGAAGAAATAACAATTAATGTATTGGCAACACTCATCACGCTAACAAGCTCATAATCTCTGCACTTTATTATTAATTATCATAATCATCATCACCATTCTTAATTAATAGACATAATATGTCTTCAAGCATAACTGCACATCCCATACAAGAAGGAGCTGGTTTCTTCACACTTGTTACCACATTTGCCACAGTGCTTCTCGTTGTTCATAGGATTCACACACTTTCCCTCACAGCATATCTTCTGGTGAGGACATTTCTTCCCACATTTTCCACAGTTTGATGAATCTATCTCCACATTCACACACTTGTTGTTGCAGCAATCTGGACCTGCACTTCCTTCTTCAAGACAAACCCTAGGGTTTATCTTGCAGTCGGTTATACCAGCCAGGAAGCGATTTTTGAACCCACGTACAGATTTGGGTTCTTCTTCTTCTGCTTTGGAAACAGTAATGGCTGAAGCTGTAACTATAATGATGATGATGAGAAGGAAGAGAACCCTCATGGACTTGTTCATGTTTGGAAGTGTGTGTTAGGATTGCTGAGAGGAGAATTTGGAGAAGGCTTGAATAGAGAAGATGGTGATTTGATATAGGAATGATTATAAGGTTTTGGATGAGACAAATAGGGACGCAGAGGGGTTTATACAGGAGGAACAAAGTAAAGGAATCATGGAGAGTTGGAGATTTCAGATTTGGTTGTTATGGTTTCATTTGTTTTATTTATTTTTCTGACTCAATGGTCCAATCTAGGGGTTCAAGTTTAGATCAAGTTAGGCTTAATTACCAGAATAAAACTGAAACGTAGTGGTAAAAGAACTAAACCCTGCATGATGGCAACTAAGATTGTTGCCAAGTAACTTCGTAGCGTGATATAATTTTTCTGATACACCAGAAAGCAAAAAGATAACAAAACTAACTAGCAGCCGTAGATTAAGTCATTAAGCTCATCATGTAAGAGCAATCATTGATAAGTTCTTTAACTTGTCAATGACAAGTGAAAAGACTACCACTAACAAGTTAAAAGACTTTTCTGATATTATTTTTCTTAATTAGAACCTTAGTGTCATTTTACTATGATAAAATTATCCATTTTTATAAATGCAAACTAAAGTAACAGAGGAATAATACAAAAGTTAGCGTTGCTAAATAGGGGATTATCCCTAATTACCTGAAAATTAAACATAAATAAATGAGCAGAACTGATAAGAGTAAGAAGGGAAATAACGTCTTGGAGAACAATGCTGGAAGAGTGACGCCAAAGATTCATGTCCTTGTCAGAAGTTTTCCTGTTAGTCCAGATCTGAATAGAAGGCAGTGGTTCTGAAGAGTGGTAAAGAGGCGAAGACTCTATCCACAGAATGGTGGCTCTCAAGCACCTAAATCAGATAAAGAGGTCTTCTCCTTTCCCGACCTTGACCCACTTGATTTCTTGAATCAACTGCCCTTGGGATAGGATCCATACCTTACATGAAGAAGGCCTTCCTAGCTTGCATAAAATTATTTCCCATCCATGTGGCAATATTTCTAATCGCTTCCTTTCATGAATATGACCTGAGATCCTTTCATTTGCTAAACTTGCTTCTTCTGCTTTATCCAATACGAAAATAGACTCACAGAACAAAGCCATCGATTTAACTGATTGGACCAAGTTGAGTAGAGGGGCAACCGCCAAAATATCGCATGGACAAGGGCTGCTAGTATATATTTTAGTCCATTCACATGTGTCCTTCTCCATCCCCCACAAATGAATCGGTTCATTCTTTTCTTGAGGTGGAACAACAACCATAGCAAGTTTGTTCTCATACTCAATAAGACGTCTAGAACAATACAATCTATTACAAGGCTTTCGTATTAATCTACACACTTCCTTTGATAGATCAAAGGAAAGTATTAGATTGTCATCAGCAGTATCCCAAAACATTACTCCATTGATATTGACATTTCTACGCACGATTTCTATGTCCTCAATCTCCTAAGTCTACTTCTTTCCATGATCTGTAATTCAATAAATACCCTTCCACGGATTTAATATCAGAAGGCTGACATACAATTCTCACTATCTTGTAATCATTATCAAGAGGACTGATAATAGTTCTAAGGCGCGCCTCTATGATGTCTCTAGTCGCTGGATTCCATTTCAAAAGGAGATTAAGCTTTAGACCATTCTCAATCATTTGAAGACAGACCAAGCCATTGCTGGAATCCACGACCTCAAAATTGAACAACGGATGAATCGAAGGTAATTTTTGAACTTTACCGAGTGCCATGTCGCAATTCTGTTCACTGAGGCAAAAACCACCGTATATCTGCGCTGGTAACGTTCAAGGATATGTGAAAGTGAAGGTCTCCAATAGCTGCAGTGGTGGAGGCGGTCTTCGATTGAGGTCTTTATGAGATCTTTTATCCAATCTTTGCACACGAACTGAAACCGAGTTAGGGATGTTAACGGAAGTCTTCTGAAGATGTTATCCAAGTTACAGTTGGGAATAAACGGTATGTTGGCTTTCGTTGCCGGCTTCTTCACGGTGGCCGCCGCCATTGGAAAAGGAGTCTCAGAGGACGATAGAGGCTTGTTCGCAACCAATGTCAGGCAACACCACACAACTAGGGTTTTGAACTTTTGACGGTGTGACTTGCTCGTATTTGTTGAAGGCTTTTGTGGCCTGACTTGAGAATAAAATAACTTAGTGTCTGTTGGGGAACTCAGTAGAGAAATGGCTTTTTTTTTTAATGGGGCTTTTACAAAAGCCTATTTAAAAAAAAGTCAGGTTGTAAATGTGATTTGTGTTTGGATTGACGGTGGGAGAAGTGGCTTTTTTTTTAAGGAACCTGTTTGGATTAGCGTTTGAAAAGCCCGTTTGGATAAGAAATGACTGAAAATGGCATGAACCTTATTCAATACTACGTATATATTTTTTGTATATATATTATTATAATTGATGTTACAAATATAAATACTTTTTTTTAAAATAAAAAATTTAAATAATTATTGAAAAAAGAAAAATACACTAAAACATTTAATTTAAAAAGGATAAATATATATTTTAATCAGAATCTTATACATGAAGTGAATCATAATTGGATCATCTACCCCTAACAAGTTCGTCTCTGATCATGTCACGAACATGATTCATATGTGATGAAGATAAGGATGATTTTTTTCTTAAAAAAACAACAAAAGAAAAAAAAGTTACATTTAATTCCTAAAAGTTAAATTTAACTACAGTTACATCCCAAAAAATTTTGCCAGATCATAAGTTACAAATGAGTCTCTATTGCAACTAAAACTCTTATGTTTGTAACTCATTTTTAACCAAAAAAATTTCATACTTAATACTTATCTTTTTAATATCTTTTTTCCTAAAATAAAAAGTGATGCAAATTATAAAAAGTGATGAGAAGTTGTGACCAAAAGCTATGTGCATGTTTGAGAATACAGTGGAGAATTGACTTTTTTTTTAAACTTTGAACCTACGAATTAGCATTGGAAAATTCCGTTTAGATGAAAAATAACTGAAAATGATATAAAACTTGTTGAATATATATATATATATACATATATATAGTTACTTAGCTTCGTAGATTCTCCCTTTCCGTCATTGATTTTGGTGTCAGCTTTTCGGTTCAAAATTTGTTAATCCCACATAAACAAATTAAATTAAAAAATAAAAATTCAACCAATGAGTGTTTTTTTCAAAAAAAAAAAAGAAAAAGAAAAAAATAGCATATGAAGTTAAGAGGAAAAAATTGCTTAAGTGATGCCCAATTGAAAGCTCATTAGTAGAAGAAGCTAAAAAAATGAGCTTTTAAGAAAAAACTCTTTTTTCTTAAAAAGCCCATCATGAGTAACAATGATCCCAAACACCTCTTTAAGATATCAAATGAGCTTTTAGATGATTAAGAGCTTCAAATGGGCTTTTTTGCTTAGTAAATGTGTTCCCAAACAAGCTCTTACTTGACGAAACCCAATCGAAGTGAATTGTATTTTTTTTAGAAAAAATATTATATATAAAATATCTTAGTATATTATCCTTTTGTTAAGCCTGGATCTTAATATATTATCTTAATCTAGTAATAAAAGTCAAAATTTCATGTGTGACAAAACTTTAAATAAATTTTGAATGTGGGTAAACTCAGATTGTAACGGGTGAGAATTTACCTTCAATAATTAAAATTTAAATACAATGAATAATAATAATTTTAACAAAATATTTTAAATTTCAAGTCAAAAAAATATTTTAAATTATAATCATAATTTATACCTCAACCCATAAATTTTAATCAAATCTATTTCTTTTATTAGATACGATTTTCCCACCCAATGGAGAGTAACTCTCAATTTTAATCAAATATGTATGTAGTGATTAAGTACAATCAACTTTAAATATTTGTTAAAAACAAAAATAAAAGCCCATTGTATAAATGAAGGATTATAAATAGGGATGGAAATAGGTCAATTAGAGGCCGACCTAGCCTACTGAAGTCGAGCCTAGCCTATTTAGTAAATAAGTCAGACTTAGGTTTATGCCTATTTAGATAAACAGGTCAGGCTTATTTTCATAAAGTCCAACCTACAGGCCTAACTTATTTAATTTGTTTTTCAATTTATACTATTATATAAGTATATATAACATCATCTAAATAATTTTATAAATTTTTTATAAATTTACCAACTTAACCTTAATTCTAAGTTTTACATCCCATGGTTATTACACTCAACCTTTACTTTTACATCAATCATTCACCCATGTCTCTCTTCTCTTCGATCGTTTGATGACAACGCTAACTCACTCCCTCTCCCCTAATTTGCACTGTCACTAAAGCATAATAATTGTTTTGAGTTTATTTTAGTACTAAATAAAATATTATAATCTTAGTAGAAGGTGTTTGCCCCACTTTATGTGGGAAGAGTAAAAGTGGTAAAATCTTTGTATAAGGTGTTTTACATGCTGCTTTTTATACTTGGTCGATTTTAAAAAAATATATCATTAATTAACAGACAATTAGTTTTTTTTATTTCTATTTTCTCAGATAATTGTTATCACTAGATATTCTTTTTTTCCCCTTTACCGAGCCCTAATATGATGATGATAATGGATATTTGGCTTTTAAAACATAATGTAAGATTATAAATAAATGTAAATGATTATATATAAATTTGGAAGTATAGGCTTTAAAAGTTATCTAAAGGCCTACATTTTAAGTAGGCTTTTAAACAGTCTTCAGGCCTAAAAATAGCCTACATATAGGCTTAAGCCCAGGTTGAGGCATTGAATATCTATTGCAGGCTCAGTTTTATTTATGTAAAGCCTAGCCTATTTTCACTCCGAATCCTAAATATACTTTCCCTAAAAATTTTCTCTCAATTATTTTTTCATTTATTATTTTTCTTCAATCTAATTATTTCTCTTGCATGCAGTAATGTAGAGCTTGTTTGTTATCACTTATCTGAATCGGGCTTATATAATAAGCCCTATTTACGTAAATCGAGACAAATCTCCTCCACATATTTATCTCGTAGACCGTGAAAGCACTTCATAGACCATAAAAGCACCTCGTAGACCGTAAAAGCTACCTCGTAGACTGTAAAAATTACCTCATAGACCGTAAATTACAATTCATAAGCACTTATGAAATTTTTATAAGCTATTTCAAACAGCCTCGTAATGTTATTGGATTGCCTGCACTTCTCATTTACATTATTTATATATTCCCTAGATAAAGTTGACAGTAAATTTTGGTGCAACTGTTTGTCTTCATCTATTTATATTGTCCATATTCATATTTTCTGTCGCATATAAGCCTTTTGGAACTCTGAAATTGAAAGTGACCGAGTTAGTTAGATCTTATATCAAGAACAATACTTCAATGATGCTTTATGCATAAGGGTATATATATACGTGTACCAACCAAGGTAAGGAGAGTGGTATGATAGTCCGATGTAACAATCTCACAAGCGATTATCAAGTATTTCAGCTTATGACATATATATACCTGTACCAACTGAGGAGGCAATAATTTGCAAAAAGATTTTCTTCAACAACGTAGAGATTGACAATGAACAAAATGCAAAGATGTTATAGGAGCAAAGAATTAATTAACAATGAGAAGTAATGAATGGCTTTATTATCTTGATTGAGTGCAGAGCTGAAAAATGAAGAAATAGGTGGGAGAGATGAGATTTGATTGATGCCTCTGCTAAGTACTAGCTTGTTTGGATTCACTTAAATTAATCGGGTTTATTATATAAACCTGATTTATGTAAATCGAGATAAATATCCTCCACATATTTACCTCGTAGACCGTAAAAGCACCTCGTAGACTGTAATAACTACCCCATAGACCGTAAAAGTTATCTCGTAGATCGTAAATCACGATTGAAAAGCACTTATGAAACTTCTAATCGTTATTCCAAACATAATGTACATGGTGGCCCGTAGGTATAGTGCAAGACTAGCTAGTCTGACGAAAAATAATGTCTTTATTGAATGTCAAAACATTAGGTTAAGTTTCAATAGTTAATATTTGGGTTAAGGTATAAAAATAGTAATGAACTATTTTCTAAAGTGCATCCAATACAACTAATTATTTTAGGGTGTAAAAATAGACATTATGAGTTTTTAGGGTATAAAAGTAGACATTATGAATTTTTTTTAGAGCAAAAATGGCAATTTGGTTATCTAATTGCTATTTTTGTTCCAAAAAAAATTCATAATGTCTACTTTTGCACCATAAAAATTGATAATGTCTATTTTTGTACTATAAAATAGTTAGTTGTGTTGGGTGCACTTTAAGAAATAATTCTTTATTAAAGCTGCACCTTAACCCGTTAATATTTTAATACTATTTAATGTTTTAGTTAATATTATAATAATATTTTCATATAGTATTAAACATCAACCACTGAAGTTTGATCTTACAGTGAAGACATTCAATGAAAAGGAGATGGAACTGTCAGGTGGGTTGGATCCAACTTTTGCGGATCTGAGTGGATCTAGGAAGTAGATCATTTTCTCTCAGAACTTGGGGAGTGCAAATTTGACAAGATGCTTGGGTGGAATGGCCGGACCCCGCTCCTGAACCTTGTGGGCTAGTGTGCCTGGTTCCCTTTTTCCCTTGTTGGGCCGTCTCAGTTTAGGCCAGGAATGGAGGCATGATCTGCTTGGTGAGCTTCTGGGTCTGGTTTGGAGGATTGGTCCTACACCAACCAAAGTAAAAGAATGATTAAAACATAAAATAAAAACATAGTTTTTTTTTTTGCCAGAAAAAAAACATAGTGATTAAAACTCAATAATATATAATGATAAAATGTTAGAAGCAGGGAGAACTAAATTTCTCTATTCTACCTAACAGATCTATACAGGGCATCAAATCTGATAGATTCAACCAAAATGTTCAAAGGTTTTCTGGGTAAATTTCCATCTAAATTGGTTAGGCAAAATATGTCTAGAATGTAAAAGTGGTTGCCAAAAAAAAAAAATCTAGAATGTAAAAGTGAGAATTTCATAGCAATGCTATTTAACATTGTCGCGCATAGGCATAAGGCTCTCTATATAAATTAATCTTCCCCTCATATCACGGTCCAACACAGAGCTCGCGAACTTCTTCAATATACTTTTAGTAGTGAGATTCAACAAAAATACCGAGTCACTCTTAGCGTTGTAGCAGACTAATTCATTCCTCCGTAAGGATAACGGAAAAAAGAGACCAAAAGTTGAACTTAAGGGTCTATTTGGTTTGATGGAGGGAAAGTGAGGGACTTTAATGGATGGGAGAGGAGGGGAAAAAAGTGAGGGATTTTTATATTATCTTGTTTGGATTGATGAAAGGAAAGGAGAAGGGAAGTATTTTAATGTTACTTTATTTGGTTAGGGAGGGGAAATGAGGGGAAATATTTTAAATTGGACAATTTTACCCTTTTATTTAATTTTTTTAAAAATCTTGTACAATGTTTAATAAAATATATTATAAATATAAAATTATAATTTAATAATTATAAAAATTGAATAGATATAACTATAATTGTACTAATAAATATTCAAAATTATATTCCATGGTTTTACTTACTATATATATACAAAAATAAGTAAAATATTATAATTAATATATATATATATATATATATATATATATATGTGTGTGTGTGTGTGTGTGTGTGTGTGTGTGTGTAATAAAAAAATTTAAAACAAAAGTGGAATGCTTTAGAGAATAGGGTAAAATGGGATAACCAAAAACTTTTATGGGCAAAATGGTCAGTGTGAGGTAAAATTTCAAAAAATTTGCTTTTCCCTTCTAAAAAATTTATAGTGCCAAATAAAGAGAGGGGAGTAAAATCCCTCACATGCATTCTTTTAACTTCCACAGTTTCCATATTAGAACGAAGCAAAAATAAAGGCAAATATCTAGGGTTATGGGTGGGAGATGATGCATAACAGATAAGAAGAGGGTTTTCGTGAGCAAAGTGGGGATAGTGCTCTGCGATGAAAGAGGGGGATTTCAAAAGATTCCTCCAATCTTTACACAATTGAAATCGAATGAGGGATTTCACATTAAACCTTTTGAGAATGTCGATGATGATCTCAGAGGGCAGATAGGGATTGTCACCTACTTGCCTCCAGCCGCCATTGTAACAAATCTCATATCGGGTGTGTTTTTTTAAAAAAAATGTTTTATAAGTTTTTGTGGTATGATTCTCCTAATGACTTATACCCATTACCATGATGCTTTCATTAAGAACCCGATATTCACGGAAAGCTTTTGTATCATCGGATGGAGGCTGAGTGAAGTGTCATAGTGTGGAGCCGCCATAGAGTGGTACTATAATGAGTCTCACATAATGAAAAATTATAAGTTGAGTGGGTTTATAAGCTCAAGGGATCTTGATATTTCACTTATTTATCCCTTTGATTTTGCCTCTCATCAATCCCATGTCTTTTCGAATCCATTATGTTTCACTTGCCTCTACTTTCATTTGTGTTTTGTGGATCTTTGTCCCAAGTGATTTGGTCTTTTTTGTACGTTAATCTTGGGATACACAATAAAAAATTAGCTAAAAATTGCGTATAGGCAAACCTATGGTCGTTCTCTCTTCTAGATGAGCCTTTTATTGATTCCTAAGTAATTTAAATGCCATGAAAATATAATAAAAATAAGGGAAAATTGGTTTTAGTTTTTTCAAATTAGTAAACTAAAAGAGTAATGCAATTTAATTAAAAGTTAAACTATTATTTGTAATTTTTTCTATAAAAATGGTGAATGAGTGAATGGAATGATATGCAGAGGAAAATATGAATGATGAATGCTCTTGGTAATAAAGAAAGTGACTATTCTTGCTCAAAAAGATTATGGGAGTTAAAAATTCATTAAGTTTTAAGAAAAACCTTAAGATGACACTTAAATCAAATATTCCTAATAGTGACTCCTACAAACATAGTTAATTACTACCTCTTGAGATATTGTTTGGCTCTTTGGTATAAGGGATTTGAAGGAGAAGGTAGGGGAGGGAAAATTTTTATGACTTTGACTTAAGAAAATTGAAGAAGTGTGTTTGGAAGTTTTTAGTTAATTTTTCTTACTTTTTTATTTTACATCTTATCTTTGTTAAAATTTTATAACCCAATTTTTCAATTTTTTAAAATTTAACTCAATTTTTTTTGTCCCTCCCCTCCATTTCCCTCATATAACTATAAAACCACTTAATGTGCAATTTAAATTGAAATAATGTAATATGAGTCGTCTTGAATTTGAATGTTAAACAGCCCTTTAAGGACAAAAATCAACTACAATAACTAGACAATGACACGCTAATTAACATAATCTCGTTGTAATCACAAAGAAATTCAAACATATATAAATCTCACCTCCCCAATCATATACAATAATTCCTAAAATTTAAAAAATCTAAATGTACAATTTTAGACTAATAGAATGATCCCAAAAAAAAAAAAAACAACTTCCCCACATAATCCATTGCCCTCAAACACTAGTCCTCATCACTAACAAAGAAGCAAGAGATTTAACAAGACATATCCATTAGAGCATCCAACACAACACAATCTGTAAAATTGAACCAGCCATGGAAACAAGATCGCCGGAAAACTACAAACGATGCCGGAATAACACAGACAGCACCGAAGTAACAGAATCTCGCCGGAGGAGACACACACAGCTTGCTGGAGGAGGAAAAACAGAGGAAGGAACGATGGTGGTGTGAAAACAGAGGTTCGACAGTGGATCTGGTTCTCTCGTTCTCTCTGGGCCGCCACGCTCTCTCTCAAGTCTAAGCTCTCTGGTTTTGAAGTTCTCTTTCGCGGTGCACACACGATCTGAAACTGTCTCTCAGCTGTATCTGTTCTGAGCCACATTCACGGTGGTGATGTTGTGAACGTCGGTGGTGGTGGCTCTCCATCTCTTTACCTCTCCTTTCAAGCTCTCTCTCGTCCGAAGAAGAAGCTCTGGTGTTCCACTCTGAGTTTGCGGCACTCTCTGCAACTTCTCTCAGAACAGGTCACCGGAGATGGAGAATTTTTTTTTTTTTTAAAAAAGAAAAAGTGGTGGAGTGCGACGGGATGGTAAAGCTTCTAACACCTTAATTTTTAAAGCCTTTAGATTAGTTTAAATATATAATGATTTAAAACTTGAGACCAAAATAATTTAAAATCTCAATTTAAAACAGAGTTTAATCTTATATTTGTATAGGATTTTTAAAAACTTTTTAAAATAAATATGTATGATTTAAATTTTAGTTTGTAAATTCATTATCTTTATCAGTTTCAAAATCATTTATTTAAAATAAAGAGCATTTTTTATCCATAGCTCGCATAGTGATGGTTAATTTATGGGTTTCTGGATATTAGCACGTTACTGAAAGTCTAGCATACGGATTTCAACTTATACAGTCTGCTTCACGGTCACGAGTACTACTACCACTACTTCTACTATTAATAAATATTTTACAGTCATCCAAAATAAAATGATAACCAAACAGCCCATAATTTATTTGCCTCTTCTTCGTCCGTCTATATTACCTTCTTGCCCTTAGAGCTGAATGCCTTTGCTGTATATCATTTGTTGAAAAAGGGGTGAGACTCAAAAGAATCTCAGTAGTACACAGATCATTCATATAATATGTAAATACTAAGCATGTAAAACAAATCATCAAACAATACAACTTACAGGAATGAAGCACATAAAATTGCCTAATCGGTCCCTTATCACAGACTCACAGTGCTTGAGATTCACAATCTGGCTGCCCAGGGCCTCTGCCCCATACAAGGTACAGTAACGGGCTTTCTGTCTCAAACCTACCTGGCTTAAGACGCCTCTGGGTAACTCCTGATGTAACTTGTACTTACGGGTCTTACCGCCTATGGACTATCTGTCCCACACATATACAGATGATATGATACACATACATGTCATCACATATGATATAAGATATAAGGTACCACTTGATAGTCTTTCCAAATTTTGGTTCCTGTTCTCAATCTATTGGGCGTCTCGGGCAAATGTCAAATCCTATAATTTATAATTCAGGGACGAGAGAATTATTACTTGTTCCAAAATAAGACACTTTGGTTAGTTATCATTATAGCTAATACCTTAGGTCTAATAGGTATTTAATGGACTCATATCAACTCTAAGTATTTACCTTGACCCTTAGAGTCTTAATTATTTCAAAAATACCCTTACTTTTTATTTTTGCACTATTACTTAATTCTATTAGAATTTTTAATAATATTTGAAAATTCATATTTTGACCTAGGAATATCCAATTAAGGTGGTTCTAAATTCTATGTGTCACTTATTAAGTCTATTTTAAGATAAAAATACGTTCCACTACCACCTATCCATGAATAAGTCCCAGTTTTAAAGTTTTATCACACTGCCAGAAAATCTTTTCAGTTTCAATAGCTTAACTTCTAAAATTCATAACTAAATATATAGAACTCCAAATGGGATGTTTAAAAATCATATATAATCATATTTAAGTCTATTTGCAGGGTAAAATATTACCATTTATAAATTATAGCCACAAAATTTTTAGAATTTCGTCAAACCTCATCTGTACCATAAAACGTTCTAGATTCATCATCTAAATTTAAAAATTCATATCTCACTATTTATAAACCCAAATGATACATATTACATATAAAATTAAAGCTTAGAATGTTTACTTTCATTCTGAAAACTTTCATAATTTTCGGACCAGGTTTGACCACATAAATGTATTTTACAATCAATATGATTTCAGAGAAACTAACCAAAAAGCAACTCCTCTTATTTTCTAAAAATTCCAAACTTATATATAATTATCCAAAAATCACAATCACATGTATTCCCACATAATTTTTCATATAGAATTCATTGGAAACCTCAAATTTATCAAATTCTCATTTCTTCCTTATGCACTATTTTGGTCAAAACAAAACCTTACAAGACAATAATTCATTATACTAGATTCTTATGCTTCCCAAACTACCCAAAAATAGCCTCAAATTAACTAGAAAGAGTTAAAAATATGTAAAAAAAACTCACCTATATTATGATATGAAGTTGTATGTAGGATTTGTAATCACTTCTTCCTTCTTCCAATGGCACCAATCATTCTTATGTCTATCTTTTTCTCTATTATGATTCTCTCTCTCTCTTTCACTAACTCTCTCTTTTCTTTTCCTTGGCTGCCGGAAGTAAAGTAAATGGAGAGGTGAGAGTGTTTTAAAAAAAAAAATGAAAAAGAGTGTGTTGCCGTGTGTATGTGTTTAAGAGAGTGAGAGAGAGTGTTGTTTTTAATAATTAATAAATGTGTGTGTATGTGTCATGTGGGTAGTGTGTGTTTTATTTTAATGAGTTTGTGTGTGTGCGTGAGACATGAGGAAAGCAAGGGAAAATGATGTGTGTGTTTTATTTTGATATAATTTGTATAGGTATATTTTTATCATATTAATTTCACACACTAGGTCTTTATTTTTCCCTTTGTCTAATTTAAAATTCCTTAAATTTTATAGTTTCCATAATTTGTCTTACAAAGCTCGCCGGCGAAAGAGGAAGGAAGTGGTGTCGCCCGCGAGAAGTAAGGTCAAGGAGAAAGGGAAGAGTCGAAGGTTATGGTCTGGTGCTCGCGGCGCTGTTGTATCGAGAGGAGGAGGAAGAAGCTTGGTCAAAATCCAATGTTGACTAGGGATCAATCTGTGAACTTTAAAAGTTCCTATAGGGACTAAAACGAAAAATTTTGAAATTGTTTAGTTTTAGTGTAATTTTTAAAAAATATGGGTTCTTTTATGTAATTTCCTCTGACCCCTTTTCTCCATTTATTTATAATTTTCAGAAATTCTGATCCTCCAAAATCTCCAATTTTCTTCTTAAACACCTACAATTTAAGATTAAGCACAAAATAGTATCAAAAGTCCAAAAAATTATTTACATGAATAATTAATAAATTATGATCATTTTACCCCTAATTACACTTAATTCAATATAAATGTCTTTTACTCAAATTAATGCTTAATCATGCAATAATGTCTTAAAAATGAATTAAAAATATCAATTTAATTATAAAAAAAACCTATAAAAACATGGTTCAATCACCGAGTACTCAATTAAAATATATCTTCGTGAAGTTGATTGAGTTAGGCCTTGAACCAAATCATGTAATTCTCCATCAACGCTCCAAGACTTTGGCTTATTCACATGGAAATTTTGGTGATTTTCTCCTTTCCTTCCCATTGGGTACCATCTGATCTATAAAATGCATATCTACCGTGGCAGAAGTCCATTGTATGTGCATCATCTTGAAAGTTGTCTTCATTGGATACAACTTACATGTCAGGGCATTCTCACCATTTTTTTGAGTTTTATGATTTTCTCAACACATGATGAAGGATGCATTGAGAAAGTTATACTTTTTGATCTGTCCAAGGTGTACGTCTCGCTACCACTTTTCTGCACCATTACTATGCATCTAAGGTTACTGGTGTTGGTATTATTCTATATGTAATCTGGTTTTACATAAAGGAAAGGAACACTCAATTGTCAAGGTTCAAGATGGAGGTTTATGCTCTGAATTTTACAGATGAAAAGGTTATTATACTTTGTATTTCTCCACCTTCTGCGGATGTTGATTATTACCAGAATGCATATTTGGATTCACTTGGAATACCAATCCCTAATTACTTTCATATTTCCAACCATCGGCATCCATTTTCAAGTCAAGGTGCTATTCATGTTGGTGATGTGGGTGTACAACATGATTGCCTTGCAGCATTTACTGCCAGAAATGTTCCTTTTGTAATGGCTCAGTTGACACAAGTGGCTTGGATTGGCGCTTCAAGAAATTCCAGTTCCAAAAGTTTTGCCAGTTCACTACAATATTGATGCACATTTTGGGATTATTATTAACTGCAATATACTTCTATGTTTCTTATATAGTGATAGATATGCTGACACCACACTAGTTTATTTATTTACAAGGTTGCTTGCCTGCATGGACCTTGAGGACAAGGTCCTTTCCAAGGGGAAGTAATGTAACAGACCCATATACGTTGGGCCTAGAAGCTGATCCAAGAGAAGTCCTATATGGAGATCACATGCATAACACAACGATGAGACCCCAATTGTAACAAGGATAAATGCCGTTGGAGAAGTTGTGGATGAATTTAGTGACTCTTCCTTACATCTTCTTTCTATGGGTATAGTTATGATGATTGTGAATTTTCTCCTTCTTCATTTCTTTTGATTACGTAGTTTCTCTCTCATCTTTTAATGTTTCTAGTCTTCTTCATCTCTTAGTATTGTAACCCTGAGACTTGTTATAAATATATATAAGTTGGGTGTGTTTTTCATTTATCTTGCAATTATTTGTGTTGAGTTTCCATTATAAAGGTGATCGTTACAAGGTGACACAATATCGCTCCTCACGTATGTATTCAAAATCGAAACAATGTTGCTCCTCCACGTCTGTTATTAAATTGTTAATTTGATCATTAATTGACTGAGAGATTAAAATCATAGAAAAGGCTCCACAAAATTACTAATTAGCACCCTGTATTAATATCAATCAAACCCTCAAAAATAAAAATAAATGCAAAGAGAAGTGTTATTTCTTGTTCGTATAAAATACCAAAGTACTATTTTTTTTATAGACACAAGATATCTCTCTCTCAATAGGGAGATTGGGCCATTGTTATTGGCAATAGCACTGAACTTGGTTTTTTTCAAACAACCAATAGGTTTAGACTAAAGAAAGTTAAAAAACGGTGGTCCACGCGAGATGTCCGAAATAAAATCATCATCAACATCTTAATATATAAATAGAAGTTATTGGAGTCACACCTGAAAAATTTTGAAGTGGCGTGTATTGTTTACCAATCCTTAATAGAATAACTCTTTTAAAAGCTCGCTACATGAGAGCCACACCATATAGCAACGAACTATTTTTTTATAGACACCCAACACATTTAATTATCTTAGGTGTAAAAGTAGTTATAATCAACTTTTGTTATAGTATATATAGCAACATCGTTAATCCTGATTAACTTTCATTACTTTTTGCATTGTAGGTCCTACCAATCTTCTTACTTTCTATAATTTAAATATATTTTTAGAAGGGTAAATGTGCAAATTTAGCAATAAGCTATTTCGCTATTAGCATCCAACACAATTATCTTTTGTTGGTTCTAAAAGTAGGCATAAACATTTTTTGTCTTATAAATGCCAATAAATGTGTTGTAAATTTTCTTATTCGTCTTGTGACCGACCATATTTATCTTACAAATGTCCATACTTGTCTTGTAAAACATTTTTTAACTCCTTACATTCTTTTAAATCCATTTATTTGTCTTGTGAATACCCTTATTGGTCTTGTAAATGCTCTCATGAAAAAATAAAGTATGGGCATTATTGTCTTTTCACTATCAAAACTTAATTTCACTTTTGACCAAAGGAGGTGCAGTGGAAATTTCAGAATCTTTTCGAGTTGACTGAAATAAAATTGCTCCTATAGGGTCTAAGTAATAGTTTCCCATTAGAAAAGGCATATATTTCTAAAACTATATTAAAATAATAGAGGGTGAGAAAATTGATGGGGCCCATAGTACAAAAAGTCAGGGTTAATGGCGTTGCTATGTATACTACCAAAAAAATTGATTATGTCTACTTTTATACCCTAAAATAGTTAATTGTGTTGGATGCCCATAGGGAAACAGTTCGTCACTAGATTTGCACTTTAGCCCAAAAAAAAAGTTACTACCTCATGTCTTTAATATAAGAGTTATTTGACTAATTTAGATAGAATTAAAAAATTAGTTAAGTTAGGTATTTGTAATAAATATAAGTTAATTTTCCTAAAGTACCATTTTTAATGATCACTACCTTTTAGTGAAAATCTTTTTAATATGTGTGTAATCAATATGGATACGTTAAATAAATAATTATAAATTTGAAAGATAAAGTTGATTGAGGTCTTAAATTAATATCAAATTCAATCCCTATCTATCTTTTATATTAAGGATAGGAGATTAGGAGGTAGTAAAAATTAAAGTTAGTGCTCAATTTTTTATTTGGTACATACGTAATTTTTTTTGGCCAAACAGTACATACGTAATTAAGTAATGGATTAGTCGAGGGAAAAAAACTTCAATAGATCTAAAAAATTGAAGTCGTTAGACAAAGAACAAGACAACCACAAACATAAATAAATATCACAGCTGATTTGTTTATTCATATATTCAAGCATACATATACGCGTGCTCATTATATCTCGGATATAACAAAAGAACAAATAACAATTAATGTATTGGCAGCACGCATCAAGCTAACAGGCTGATTATCTCTGCGCTTTATTAACGACCATCATCACCGCCGCCACCATTATTCTTAATGAATATAAGCGAATATGTCTTCAAGCATAACTGCACATTCCATACAAGCAGGAGCTGGATTCTTCACACTTGTTACCACATTTACTACAGTGCTTCTCGTTGCTCATAGGGTTCACACACTTCACTTCGCAGCATATTTTCTGGTGAGGACTGTAACACTTTATTTACATAATCATTCTGATGAGTTTTACGCAGTGGATTTGAACCACTAAGCGATATTTCTTTGTAAAGTTTTTTCAATTCCCAACCTCAGTATAGGATTCGAACCTGTAGTTGGTGGGTTTTTCTGAATAGTTTAAACATTTGTTTTTAACATATTTATAAAGTGGTTCGTAACTTCTTAGTAACTCACCGTTTCTTAATTATTTCTTGTATAATTACCGGAGTATTTCTTTGCTCATTCTTTGTTTATTCATGTATTCGTCAAGTGTAAATACTTTACAAACAGTAAAAATAAAGTACACTTGAAGACTTCAATTCTTCTTCTTCTTTCCTTATGATTCATCTCCAAGTATTATTCTCTGTCCGACCTATATGGTTGGTGGGGGAGGGTGAGATTTGAGGGAATCTCAGTAGCAAACTGTAACACCTTAATTTTCCAAGTCTTTAAATGAGTTAAATGTATAATGATATCCTGAGACCATAACAATTTTAAAATTATAACTTTAAAGTAAGGTTCTATCTTGTATTTTTGTAGGGATTTCAAAAACGTTATAGAATAATGGTCTCATTCTAATTTGCAAATTCATTATCCTTATCAGTTTCAAAATCATTTATTTAAATGCAGAGTATTCTCTATCAATAGTCCGCGTAGTGGTGGTTAACTTATGGGCTTTTAGTAGTTGGTTACCCGATTCTAGTTCAATTATCGCTTTTGGATACTATCGCGTTACCGAAAATCTAGCGTACTGATTACAACTTATACGGTCTATGTCGCAGGTACTAGTACTAATACTGATACTTCTGGTAGTTATAAATATTTTACAGTCATCCAAGATAAAATGATAACCAAATAGTCTATAATTAATCCGCATTTTCTTCATTCGTCCGTATTACCTTCTTGCCCTTGGGACTGGACGCCTTTGCTGTATGTCATTTGTTGAAAAAGGGGTGAGATTCAAAAGAATCTCAGTAGTACACATATCACTCATATAATATGCAAAAATACTAAGCATGTAAAACAAATCATCAAACTGTACAACTTACAGGAATGCAGCAAATAAAAAGGGCCTAACCAGTCCCTTATCACAGACTCACAGCACTTGAGATTCACAGTCTGGCTACACAGGGCCTCTGCCCCATACAAGATGCAGTCACGGGCTTTCTGTCTCAAGCCTACCTGGCTTAAGACGCCCCCGGGTAACTCCCGGTGCAACTTGTACTTACGGGTCTTACCGCCTATGGACTATCTGTCCCACACATATACAGATGATACAGTGCATATACATAGCATCATATATGATATAAGAGATAAGGTACTACCTGATAGTCTTTCTAAATTTTGTTCCTGTTCTCAGTCTCTTGGGTGTCCCGGACAAATGTCAAATCCTATAATTTATTATTCACGGACGGCCAAATTATTACTTGTTCCAAATATTTAGTATTTCAAGGTACTTTGGTAGGTTATCATTCTAGTTAATACATTAGACCCAATAGGTATTTAATGGGCTCATACCAACTCTAAGTATTTAACTTGAATTTTAGAGTTCCAACTATTTCAAAAATACCCTTACTTTTTATTTCTGCACTATTAGTCAATTCTGGAAGAATTTTCAATAATCTTTGAAAATTCATATCTTGGCCTAGAAATATCCAATTAAGGTGGTTATAAATTTTATGTGTCACTCATTAAGTCTATTTTCAGATAAAAATATGTTCCATTGTCACTTATCCCTAAAAAATTCCCAGTTTTAAGGTTTTCCTATACTGCCAGAAAATCATTCCAGATTTTATACCTTAACTTCTAAAATTCATAACTAATTCTATAGAACTCCAAATGGAATGGTTTAAAATCCTATGTAACCCTATGTAAGTATATTTTCATGGAAAAATATTATGATCTAAAAATTACAGTGAAAAAATTTTCAGAATTTCGTCAAACACTATCTGTACCAGAAAACATTCCAGATTCAAAATCTAAGTTCAAAAATTCATATATCACAATTTACATACCCAAATGGCACATATTATATATCAATTTAAATCTTATCATGTCTATTTCAATTCTGGAAAGTTTCATGAATTGTAGACCATGTTTTCCTAACGAAATTTATTTTATAACAAAACTAGTTCCAGGAAAACTAACAAAACAGCATCTCTTCTTAATTACTAAAAGTTTCAAACTTATACACAATCATCCAAAAATCATAATCACATGTATTCCCACACAAATTTTCGTGAAGAATCCATATTTAACCTCAAATTTGGCAATAACCAATTTCTTCTCTATGAACCATCCAAGGCTGAAATAAATCATATAGAAAAATAGTAATTTTGTAACTTCCTTTCATAAAATTTTCTAGATTTCTTTCATGCTATACTTAAGCCTCTTTTATCATAATTTTTCATGTGCTTAATCACTATCCCTTAAGATTATAATTTTACAAAAATAATAGGGTAATATAACATCTCTATAAAAATTTAGCTAGAATTCAAAAACCTTAGTTCAAATCAAAGCTTATGCTTACCTCTTGATTTTGCTATCACCCTAACTTGACTTCTCCAATTTCCACACAACTTAGAAAGCTACAAACACCTCATCTCAAGAAACTAAAACCATAGAAATGTAGCTCTCATCAAAAGGAACAATGTTTATGAACACTCCAAGAGCTAGAAAGGTGAGCAAGAGGTTGGAAATCAAGAGAGAAGTTCTTACCTCTTCTTGCAAACTCCAAAACTCACACACACACACTCTCTCTCTCTCTCTCTCCCCCCCTTGTGTTGGACGATCAAATGGATATGTTTTGAGGACACTTATTTCCTCCTTTCATGAATGCTGGCCGACAATAATGAGAGGGTGAGGAAAACAATTGATAATGTGTCCACTTATGATGGCTAAGCATGACCTAATAAAATAAGAAATATTGTGGAATCTTATCTTTCCTTTTTTTTCCCTCTTATGCTTGGCCGAAAGTTTAAGGCAATAAAGAGAGGAAATATTAACTTATTCTTACATGATTGCATATGAGGTGTGAGTGTGTTAGGAATAATTCAATAGGAGTTGTTTACCTAATCTTGCACTCAATTGTGGTTTGTGGGACAGTAAAATAATACAAATGATAGTGATAATGTATTTTGCTTTATGGTCTTGTCCTAATGTAAGACCATAATGGAAGAGGAAATATGTATTGGCCAATCCCTTTTCTTCCTTTTCTTGCCTTATCCAATTTTGTTGATTTTAAAAGGAAAGGGAATATTTACATTAAACTCTTTATCTCTTGCTTTTGTTTCTTGACCGAAATGTTGGAGTAAAAGGAAGATAAAATATCAACTCAATCTTGCATGTATGCATATGAGGTGTAAGGGTCCCATGCGTTTTATTTGATTACTTCACTCTCTAGCTATTTCCTTTGAATGCTTCGTTGAATAATTGAACAAAGGAGAAGGAAATATTTTCATTCAATTTTCTCTTTTTGGAACATTTATCCATCGAGTGAATTTTTAGGATATTACACAAACATACAGACAATGCATGCAAGATGAATGTTAGTGCATGATATGCTTGCCTTACATAGGCTCATGTTCACATAATGATATTTTGCATGCTCAATGTTTCGTGCAACATACTTATGCCTATAGTAAAAACAGAAACAGAGCTTCATTCATTTATACATGCTTCACATAATCAAGCAAAGCAATAAAGCAAATCAATACACAACATAAACGTCACATACATACAAGTAAGTAAGTTTACTACCTTATGGACCAATGTCATTCCTTTGTTTCCTCTTCTTCCAACCATTGAAGTTTCTTGAAAATTCTTCCTTGCCTCTTCTTTCTTGACTTCTCTATGGCCCTAAATACCCAATCATATCATTAGAGCCATGATCTTGAGTCATTGGAAGTATATATTAAGGCCCAAGAAGTTAGGGAGGGCTAAATAGTTCAATTTCCCTAAAAAACATGAAATGCTAGAATTTGGGGGTCTTGGCCGCGGCCAAAATCAAGTCAGAGACTTTTTGGCCGTGGCCAAACCCCTCTGGCCGCGGCCAAGAATTTGGCCAACAGATTTTTCCCTTTCCTGATTCTTGGCTGAACTTGTAAAAATCATAACTAATTCTAAAAATATCCAAATGAGGTGCTTCTAAGTTCTAATTGACGCTTGTTATGTATACCTTCAGGGAAAAATATATCCATAAGTTAAATGTACACAAATAGGTACCAAGTTTCCTTTTATTGGACACTGCTCCAGAATCGCCCAGTTTTACATTGCCAAACTTTAAAAATGTAGAACTTCTAGCACAAAAATCCAATTGACCATTATGACCTATCAAATTAAATCTTGATAAGTCTATTTTTAGCCTTGAAATTTTTACAAGATTTGAACATCATTAAGTTACTCAAAAAAACCACACAAATTGACTGCCACACAGGAACTTTAACAGGGCAAAAATTGGCAAAGTTTCAATTTGTGTTTCAATGATCCAAAATTCATAAACCAAGGCTATTTCCACACAATTTTTTGTGTAGAACACAATGGGATGATCAAAATTACCAAAATCCCAAAGTTTCAGCCCCTTCCCTACTGACCATACAAAACCCATTTTCAACAAAATTGTCAAAACAGAATTTTGTCCAACAATTTGACCCAATCTCATCATAAATCATAATCTAACCATAAATACATGATTAAACCATGATTCAACTTCAAAAATACCCCCTTGCATGAAAATGAACAGTACAAAACCCCCACAAAAACTCATCCAAACAACAAACCAATTGGTTGAAAAGGAAGCTTACGCTTACCTTTACGTATTTCCGCAATCGGTTTGGAATTCTGGCAGTTCTCCGGCTGGTGAGACGGCACCAACCTCCTCCAAATAAAAATCCAAAACCGTAGAAAATGAAGCTTAGGATGAATAGAAGAAGTTTTGTGAAGGGTATTTTGAGAGAAAATGTCAATTCGGTAGTGTTTCGACGGATTGAAGTCAAATTTTTTTACTATTCATACTCTCTCTTTCCTCAAGCTTCTTGGCTGACGTTTTTGACAATGAGAGAGTGTGAAATGAGAAAATGAAGACACATAAGCTCTCTTAATTCATTTGGCCGACACCTTCCAAGAAAAAGGAGGAAAATACAACATTTGACCCAAGTACTTACCAAATTATGTTAAATTATCCATATGTGGCTAATGTACTTTGGTTGACTTTCTCTTTCCTTCGTCTCTCTCTCTCATTTTGGCTGTCCAAAATGAATATTTGAATGTGTAGGTGGTTTCTTATTTAATTCATTTCAACTTTCATACTTTACCATGCCATTGGTTAATTAATTGCCAAGTTAGAAACTTTGATGACTTTTGACAATTTGACCAAACTTCTCCCCACCTTTCTTTATGCTTTCATTAAATAGATAAGTGTGAGTGCTGTATTAGGTAAATGTTATCCAATTTGTCTCTTGAAATCTTACTTTTCAAGGACAAATCTTAGCTCTTCAACTTGGTTTCCAATTTTAGCCTCAAGATCAAGTGGCAATTGTCTCTTTTGCCATGACAATATTAATTCTTGTGCCATTAATTCTTTCAATTCTCTTTCTTAATTCTTTCTAGACACTTCTTCCCTTTTCCTTTAGATCCGGGTTAGGTTTCATGTCATTCGCACACATCCTAAAGGAATCATGTATTTTCTTTCGACTAATTCACACTGAAATTCATACTTTATTCCGGGTGTCATTTCTAATAGTCATTCTATTTCTTATTCATTCGTGGGACTCTTACTAAACTGGGCTTGGTAGTCTATTTTATTCAGGCTTATTTTCTAGCCTTTAGTCCGAAAATTCAGGATATTACAAGGACATTTCTTCCCACATCTTCCACAGTTGGATGAATCTATCTCCACATTCACACACTTGTTGTTGCAGCAATCTGGGCCTGTACTTCCTTCAACAAGCCAAACCCTAGGGTTTATCTTGCAGTAGGTTATACCAGCCAGGAAGCGACTTGTGAACCCACATACAGATTTGGGTTCTTCTTCTGCTTTGGAAACAGTAATTGCAGAAGCTGCAAGTATGGCGATGATGAGAAGGAAGAGAACCCTCATGGACTTGTTCATGTTTGAATTTAGGGAAGGCTTGAATAGAGAAGAAGGTGATAGATGTGGTTTTGGATGAGACAAATATATAAGGGACGTAGAGGGGTTTATATAGGAGGAAGTGAGGAACAAGCTAAGTGAGGGAATTTGATATACTACTAAGGATATTTTAGATGAAAATATATTAAATGCACTTAAAATTTAATAAAATTCTTTACTTTTTGAAATATGGAACTTTAAAAAAAAAATTGTAGATATGAAAAAAATATAGTAAAATTTATATTTAATATATATTAAAAAATATTTTTTTCTAGTTACACACACATATATATGAAAAAAATGTTCATGCTAATAAAATGAACTTATTGTTTAAAAATATTGTACCTTTTTCATACTATGATAATTAATATATTTAAATTATAGATGAATTATATTTTGTTTTATTACAGAGTAATGAAACTCTTTAAGGATAAGAGAGGAAGGGGCATTAAAGTCATTTTACCTACATTTTAAAATTCTAAATTGGGTTGATACCATAATTAAGGATTTATGATATTCTATTAACGTCGATAACAAAAATAAAATGAACTTCTCACTCTCTTCCAAACACATATGCTTACTGATGCCGAAGGAGTATTATTATGTTTACACGGACTAGCAGGTTGACTTAGTCTAAACTTACTATATCTATGAAATAAAATCCCCGGGCAATTAAGTAATTGACTTTTCATCTAACCTTGCTTTGAACTTCCTTGCTTACGATACAATTACCCTGGGGGAGAAAAGAGGGACTCACTAGCTTACTGATTAATTAGCTTGTGGGCAGGTTCACTTAAGTTTGTATGCAAAAGAAATGTAAAGTCATGTTATCTAACGCAATATTAGCTATATGTGTGTGTGTGTGTGTGTGTGTGTATATATATATATGTATATATCTCTTTCTATATATATGTGTGTGTGTCTGCATGCATGCATGTATGTTGAAGTAAAAGTGTTTACCAGTTCAAGATTAGGCCAAGTATGCTTCCCTGAAAACTTTTCAATGATTACACAACCCAAGCTCCATATTTCAGCAGCAGAAGCTTATCGAGAGCTCTTATATTCTTCTTCTTCTTCTTTTTAAGAACCTGTTGTATGAGAAACATTTCAATGTTTATTAATTAATAAATACTTTGTGAAGCATAGCGTAGAGTACTCCTTCTGGTCTTAATATAAAACATATTTAGGAAGTTGATCTTGGTCTTAAATATATGACATAATTTTCATATTTATCAATATTTTCTAATTTACTCCTATAGATGCTCCTTCTACAATAATCAAAGAAGAAAGGGAATGAGAGATTTAAAGAAGATGACTAAGGTGTTTTATAAATTACATAACATATTAACTCAACTAACTAATTAGGTAAATATGTCTTTTATATTAAGGACATAAGGAATATGAAAATATATACTTCCGGGCTGCATAATATGGAGTTCTCTACTCGGAGTGCTTGCCCACAGATTCTGCTAGGCCACAAATAACCACCAAAATTATGGGACATACATACTCCATCCTAAACATGAATGACTGTTGTACATGATATCCAAAAAATTACATGCTTAGCCAAACCAAAGTCAACCAGCTTTACAAAGTAGTCAGAATCGATAAGTAGGTTATCTGGCTTTATGTCTCTATATAATGTACATAAAAATGAAGAAAGAAAGAGAGTGGGCGATAAAATATAAGAATGATATATATTTTGAAGAAAAATCGTATAAAAAAAAATCTATCTTGTATATTTTACTCCCTATAGTTATAAATATAAGATATAGTTGATTTTTTTAAAAAAAATTAAGGAAGCTAAATAAATTACTCAATCATATCATATATTGTGTATCATTAGATTATATATCATTTTATAAGTTAGGAAAAATAGTGTAGATAAAAAACAATAAATATAAACATTTCAAAGTAATTTAATTAACTTCATCAATATATCTAAAAAAGTTAATTTTATCTTATATTTAGGATCGGAGGGAGTATTACTTTTATGTTTTTCATTATTTATAGTAAGTGGGTTGTTTAATCATTACATGTATTAAATTTGCAAGCAAGTAGAATTCTTTTTGTAATGATGGCAAAGTAAGTGGGTGATCACTTCCTAAGAAGGAAATTTGCTATGCAGGTAAACCAACCTGAGAGAATTTGTGCAGTGAAATTTTGAATTAAAGGTTCATGTAAAGCAACTCGTTCCAATGTATACTTCTTCATAGAACCTATCTGGATGTATTCCATGTATAGAGAAATGCGGGGTCCAGCCTAATTATATATGCATGAATCAAGTCATTAATTAACTGTGTGTATAGTCTCCTCAGCTTAGATCAAAAGAATACTTACTATTCATGGTCATGATACTTTACGATGTTTTTATTTTCTAGTTGGCTGAGAATTGTGATTTAGTGAAAACACAAATACACTATAATTTAGTTATGTTTCATACAATGAACTATGGGGATTTAATTTCCATTTAGTTATTTCAATGATTGACCAATCATTTTCTTTCTCTATCTTTTTAAAGTAGGTGAAGGATTTCTTGAATTCCATTGACATTATAAACATGTATGGCATAATTTGGATTTTAGAAGCTGTAATGTTTATAAATTAATAAAAAAAAAGATTTTAAGTTATCATATTTTCTAAGAGAAAAAATGATGAGAAGAGTAGCCAGAGAGTTCATTTACAATGTATACCTTTGTAACTCTGCTCCAGAATTTATTCTTACTTTCTTATATTCTATTCACATACACTTAAAATTAAAACTTTTGATTTTAACTTTCGAATTCTTCAAATGACAGAATCTTCACTTGTGGAGAATTTGTACATGTAAGACAAAGGAATTGTAGTAATATACACAAGACGTATACCTTTCTTATAGATTCTAAATTTTCAAGCTTGTGAATGTTTTTAAGTTCCTTAACCGCACAAAAGTCCCCGGTTTCCCTGTCAGAAATGAAGAACACAACATGCTTTAATTTATCATGGCTTATTAGCAATGCTTCCTTCCAACACATATATCTTACTAAGAAATAACACTAAGAGGATAAGATCAAAATTTCAGTTTAGTCATATACAGTCTCAACATTTCACATCTTTCCCATATGCTAAAATTGGTCGTTTCAGAGATTGAATTAGAATCTTCTTTCTTCACTTCATTTAAGTCTCTTGTTACCCTGTCAGGAGGACTGGAAAACACAAGATATGTTTTTTTATGTCTACACAAGTGTCTACATGATTCATTAATTATTAATTAAGAAATGATAAAATTAAGAAAATGAGGTGAAAATATGAATTTAGTGGGAGAATTATTATATACATATATAACTGTCAGAGGCAACATGATGAACATATGCGATTCCACCATCCTCAATAGGAGGATCCCATATTTGCCTTTGGCTAGAGATTGAATGAGGAGCATCATAATTCTGGTGATCAGTGTAGTCTTGGGCGTGCATATATATATTGATTCCTTTTCTCGTACAGTTTGATCATTGAAGCAACCGTTATATATTTCATAACAAGTTCTTATAAAATCAAGTTCATTAGTAAAATACATAATCCCTCTTGTCCCTAATATAAAAAATAGCTGGAGGTTGAATTTGGTCCTAATTTTAAGACATCAATTCACTTTATCTCTCATATTTATCATTTTATTCATAAACTATCCCTATTGATTGCACATGCTAAAGAAGTTTGCATGAAGTGGTAGTTTTAATATAAATTATTTAAGAGAGTATTTTAGGAAAACCAACGTAAATGTTTTATAAATAACAAATATAACTAATTTCCTTAATCTACCCAAAAGAGGATAGGACGTAGTATATTGATGACTCGATTACTCAATGAAGTCAAGTGTATATTCATCTGATCTTATTTATAGGGGACTTCCAATATTTTTCACACGAATTAAGAAAAACTTTAAATCTCATTAATTGTACCATAAAATTCAACAACTTTCCAACTCTACCTGTAACACCTTACATTTCTACCCCTTTATTACGTACACAGAAGCGTTTACTCATATTCTCTTAGGGGATTATTACTCATTTCCGGCTGTTGAACCATGATTCTTACCGAATATCAGAGTTAATTCTATTTTCCATAGCGATCCCAATTATAATTCAACTTTAATATACGTCTATTCATTCATACAAATATTTGGATCGTGCAATTAATCTACATACAGTAAATTAATACACATTCTTCTTCAATTCTTCGTCTTCTTTCCTCATGTTCTTCTTCAAGCATTCTTCCTTTTCCTATTCTCGTACCTATATGGTTGGTGGGGGAGGGTGAGATTCGAGAGAATTTCAGTAGCAAACACTCCAACTTGGTGTCATTTGGCGGGCCCACATACATCAAATCAATGCACAACATAAACATCACATACATACAAATATGTTTACTACCTTTTGGACTTTGCCTCCTCCTCTTGTACCTTGATCTTCCAACCATAGCTTCTTTTTTGTCACGTTGTGGTCCTAGATAAGTAATGACATTATTAGAGCCATGAAAAGTGAATGCCCAATGGGCCAAATTAGCCTTAAAGGCTTACTTTCACCCTTGGAGTTCATACTAATTACATTTGGTTTATTTCTTTCTCAAATTCGCATGGTAGATAAAGCTGCCAACATTTTGACCAAATTTTGAAAAATCATAATTAATTCTATAGAATTCCAATTGGGGTGGTTCAAATTCTTATGTGAAGCTATTTCAGTATATTTTCACATAAAAATACTCAATTATGGCCATCATAGCCACAACATTCCTAGAATTTCTCCAAATATAACATGTTCCAGATTTCATTCCAGAAACAGGACAACTTCAAAAATTCATATATCCCAATGTACTAGTCCAAAAATTACAAACTATATATCAAATTAAATATTAGGAAGTCTACTTTAATTCTGAAAAGTTTCAGAATTTTTGGACAAGGTTTACCCCATGAAACATCTCACACAATTTCACTGTTGATCAACAACATGTACATTCAACTTCATAAATTTCCAAATTTATATACAAGTATCCAAAAATCATGAACACTTGCATACCTACACAATTTTTCGTGTAGAATCCAATGAAATCATCAAAATTATAAAATTCCTACTTCTTCATGACGTTATGTTCAGACCAGAAAATCAGGGTTTTCTACAACAATTAACCAATTCAGAATTTTGTCCAACAACTTGACCCAATATCATCATAAATCATAATCTAACCATAAATACATGATTAAACCTTGAAAATAAACCCCTATAGGAAAATAAACAGTACACAACCCCTACAAAAACTCATCCAAATAACAAATCAATCGGCTCAAAAGGAAGCTTACGCTTACCTCTACGCGTTTTCGCAGTCGGTTCTGAAATCCGACAGTACTCCGGCAAGGGAGACAGCACCAAACACCTCCAAATAAAAATCCGAAATTGTAGAAATGAAGCTTAGGATGAGTAGAAGAAGGTTTGTGAAGGGTACTTTGAGAGAAAACGCCGATTCGGTAGTGTTTCGGCAGATTGAAGTTCTTGAAAGTTACTATTTATGCACTATTCATCTCTTCTCTTTCTTCTAACGTTTTTTCTTAATTTTCCAGCATTTTTCTGAATATTTGGGGCAGCTTGGATGAAAATATAAGGCCAAGAAAGGGTCTTGAAAAATGATGCCACATGTCGCGATGTTACGGTGCCATTTGTTCGGTATTCCACTGATTCGATGACACGTGTCACTTCTTTTTTCTAAAGTGGGTCCTACCTCTTTTCCTGGGCTTTTAGCCGTCCAAAATGTCAGGGAAAGTAACGGTCTAATGATTTTACCTGGCCCCGACTTAGTGTCCGAGAAAGTTGTCGGTGACCCGACCAGAGACTGATGAATTCCCCGGACTTATGTGCCACATGTCACCATCTTAAAATGCTAACACAATAGGCAAAAGGACATTTCATCATTAATGGGACATGTGTCACTTTCTCATTTATCCAACATAAAAGTTATGTCATGATTACTTACTTTATTAAAGTTACTTTATCGGTGTATACTCGGGACTTACTCGAGACTGTATCACGCATATCGAAGCCTGCCAAATGACACCAAGTTGGAGTGTGTATGTGGGCCCCACTTAAAAAAAACGCAGGGTACACATGTAAGCCCTGAAAATTGCATGTGCACACCTACACCGGCCTATTCCACCCGACTAATTGGTCCCTTACCTCATGACATAGTTGGATGACGTATTTCTACCAACCCAATGGCACCGTATATGTGTTTTGTGCACATTTGCACTGACATTCTAATCATACTGCCTCAAAATACCAAGCCCTCTGTCTGGTAGGGCCAAATCACATAGTCTCTGTGAGTCTTTTTATATCTCATCATTCTTGGGACTCTTCTCAAACTGGGCTTATTCATCTGCCTGATATAGGCTTATCCTCAAGTATCTATGCCTAAAATTTGGGATATTACACTACCCTTATTTAATATACAAAATATCAAATTAAAACAAAGTGAACATAGTAATACATGAAAGGTTAAATTTTAAATTCACCTTAAAACTTTAATGAGATGCCTTATAAATAGGGGTGGAAATAGGCTAGGCTTTACCTAAATAGACCTAGGCTTGCAACAAAAATTTAAAACTTGAGCCTAGGCTTTGGCATGTACTAGGCCTTTTTTAGGCATGAGCCTGGGCCTTCAAAAGGCATGAAGTCTATCTAAAGGCCTACTTAAAATATAGACCTTTAAATAGCCTTTAAAGCCTATGTCTTCAAATTCATATATAACCCTTCACATTTATTTACAATCCTATATTATATCATAAAAGTCTAATATCCATTCTCATTATAATATAAGGGCTTAGTAAGTAAAAAAAAAAAAGAATATCCAATAACAACAGTTATTCGAGCAAATAGATATAAGAAAAACTAATCATCTATAGACTAATGAGATATATTTTCTAAAATTGACCAAGCATAATATTAGATTTTACCTTTTTTTTATTTTTCTCACATAAATTAGGACAAACTCCTCCTAGTAAGATTATATATTTTATTTGGCACTAAAATAATCTCATAGCAATTATTATACTTAAGTGGAAGACGCAAATTAGGGAAGATGGAGTGAGTTAGCATTGCCATATCGAGCAATCAAAGAGAAGAGAGGTAGTGTAACATCCCAAAAATTTAATGCAAGGATTAATTTATAGAAATTAGATAGTAAGCTAAATTATAGAACTTACAAAATTTAAGGAATCTTAAATTTGACAAAGGAAAAAATTAAAGCCTAATGTGTGTAATTAATAGGATAAAAATATACCTATATATATATATATAAACTTGCCAGCACATTAATTATTAAACATTCAATCTCCTCTTCGTTTGGCACACTTGGAGATTTCATGGACGCACACATATATTTCACTAAACAACATTCACCTACATATGAGACAAATACACATAAGCAGGTGGCATTTCTTCTTTGCAAGCATGCAACGTGTTCCACATATACATTACCAACTCCTCACTTCTCTTCTCTCATTTGTACAACACACACACACACACATATATTCTCATTCGGCCAGCGTACACACACACTTGCCATTTATTTTAAGACACTTAATCACATCTCCATTCACTTCATCTTCATCTCATCATTCGAACAAGCTTCCGGAGAAAACATAAGAAACAGAAAAAGAAAAAGAAATAGAAACAGAGAGCACAAAACAGAAAAGAGAGAGAGAGAGAGAGACGAAGGAAGAAGAAGCTCCAAATCTCACACACAATATCATAAACGTGTTTAGGTAAGTTTCTTCTACTTTAACCTTGGATTTTCATTGGATTTTTGGATGTTTTCTGGGTTGTTTTGCTGCTGGAAGTGATGAAGTTCACCGAAAATGTTTCTGTCATCAATCAATTTTAAAACCAGCAATTGTGTGCCCATTTTGCATGAGATTTTCGATTCCTTTTCTTCTGTAAACACGTCCTCAAATCTAAGGAACATGTTTAGGAGTATGTAGAGTCAAAATCTTTGACATTGGAGTCCAAAATCATGGCTGCATCTGAGTTTTATCAATTCTGTTTTGGTCGCCGGAAAACAGAGTTTCTACCGGAAAATTACAGAAGCTCCAAAAGAATCTACATATGAAATTTTCATTTGATTATTTTTGTTATGGAAATTTTGAGATGTGTAGTATGAAATAGAATCAAGAAGAGCACCATTTGGAGTCAAAATGAATGAGTTATTGATTTTTGAAGTTAGACTATCAAAACTGACGTTTTTCAGAGTCAGTCAGTTTCGTGTAGCATTATGACCAACCAAATTATATCCAATATTTATGAAAATTTACAGGGAGGTAGTAGACGTCCCAAGATTTAAAATGAGTGTTCGAATGCATCATTTGGATATCTGTAGAGAGAGTTATGATTTTTGAAAACTGAGTTTAGAAACAGGTGCAATTCTGAAAGTCCATATTTTGGCCGTCAGTTTCATCATGTTTTTGAGCAATGTAATCTTTTCCAATGGACATGAAACTTTCCAGAATTAAATTTCATATTCTAAGATTTAATTTGATATATAGTTTGTGTTATTTGGATTAGTATGTTGAGAGATATGAAGTTTTGAAATTAGTTGCTCTCAAACTGGGTTTCTGGAAAACAGATTGGTTTTGTCGAAAGTTTGGAAAATCAAACCTTGACCAAAAATTATGAAAATTTCCAGATATAAAGTAGAAATTCAGATCTTTAATTTTATGGGAGAACATAATTTTGGGTCAAGTATATTAGGAGATATGGATTTTCAAAGTTGTGCTCTATTTCTGGAGAGTAATCTGGAATAGGGGTCTTTCGGGAAATTCTGGGAGTAATATGGTGAAATTGAGTAGATTTTGATATTTTTCCATGAAAATAGACTTCAAGAGATTTATTTAGGCTTTGACCCAGTCAATTTGGAATTTTCTAGAATTAGTTATGATTTTTCAAAGTTGACTGAAAAATCTGCCAATTTTCTGAAAAATAGAAAAATTGCACTATGCAAAATTATATAGTGCATAAGCCACTGAAACTGAGATAACCAGCAAAATATGATTAAAGGCAGTAGTAATACAAGTAACAATCAATTACTTGTTAATTTTAATTTATAGGAATTGGTAATAGCCCGAGCCGGAGAAAAAGTTTTGGATAAACAGTTGGACCGAAAAAAGACCCAGGTAGTAATTCTTTCTTTCATGCACTATGTGATTATTTATATGTTGTGTATTCCATTTTCTGTAATATGACAGTGCCTATGGCACAACACGCGAATAAGCCAGGGTCTAAACATATCGTTTGACCATGGACACGAGTTTAGCCGGGGTTGCAAACAATCGTTTGGCCTTGGACAGTAAGCATACAACACGAGTTAGCATTTTACATATCATGGTGCATTGCATATTTATTTATCGTATTTTATATGAATGATTGTATGTTACTACTGAGATTCATTTGAATCTCACCCTTTTTCAACATATAAAAATATTCCAGCAGAAGGTAGCGGCTCTAAGGGCAAAACTGTAATTACCGGTGACTGAGGTCCGATTCATGTGAGACTGCAGCTGGTTATCTTTAGTTCCAAATTTTATTTCTTTTGGACTCTGTATATATTTTCCAAATCCTATGGGATTTCATGTAATGTAAACGAGTGCTTATTATCAGTATATTTATGCTATTTCTGTATGCCTATGAACTATGCATTTAGTACTCTGTGAATATCGAATTGTTAAGGGGTTTGACAGGTAGGGGTGAATGACTAATGTGAAAGGAAGTGTTGAGTGTAATGAAGATGAGATGTGAAATTTATGATTAAAGTTAAGGTAAAAAAAACTTAGGATTAATGTTAAATTGGTAAATTTATATATCATTTATATGATATTATATGTACTTACATAATAGTATAAATTAGAAAAAAGTTAAATACGTTAAACTTAAGGTTTGTAAGTTAGGCCTTATAAAAATAGGCCTAACATGTTTATCTAAAATCTAAATAGGCTAGAACATGAGCCTGACCTCTTTACTCAATAGATTAGTTTAAATTTTATGTAAGCTAGGCAGTAGGCCCATATTAGATGTCTGACTTATTTCCACACTTACTTATAAATATAGGACCAAAAAAAAAAAATCTTTTCTCTCTACTTTATAGGAGGAGAGGAGTGTATATGGGTTAATATACGATTGACATGGATGGCTCTACAATAATGCTTGTTAAGAGGAGGGAAGAAATGGCACACCACATACGAAGTTATACTCATAGACCTGATTAGTGTAGTCTTGGGAGCGCATAGATTGATTCCGTTTCTCGTACATCTTGATCATTGAAGCAACCATTATATATTTCAGAACAAGTTCTTATTATATAAGAGCATGTTCATTATTAGCGGTTAAGAAATTTGACATGGTTCTATGTACAATAATAATGCTTGTTAAGAGAAGGGAAGAAATGATAAACACCTTGTAGAAACATCATGCAATCGCATTTATACCCACACAGTTTTTGGGCGAAGGCATATGAACTTGTATGAGAGGTGACATAAAAAAAAGGATAAATCACACAGAGCCCCTGGAACTTTGGTTTATAATATTAAACTATGTTGTTACTTTTTTCATTTTAATAAATTTATTAAGATTTTTACTGTCATTTGTCAATTGAAAGAGCTTTGTTTTTAATGACAAAAACTAGAAAAATAATATTTAAAAAATATAAAAATAAAAATGTCATCATTTATATAACATTTACATATTTTCTTGGGATAGTTGAACATTGATAGTTGAAATATTACATTTGAATTAGATGATAGTGTCAAACCCCTTAATATTCTGATATTCGCTATTTAATAAATGCGTCGTTCAGATGGCAAACAGAAATAGTGAAACTATACTGATAATAAGTACTTACTGATATTACAGAAAATCCATATATAGGTTGAAAAATACATACAGAGTACAAAAGAAATAAATTCTACAACTAAAGATAATCAGATGCAACTCCTGGCTAGGACCGGACCTTCAGTCGCCAGTAATTACGGTTTTACCCTTAGAGCCGCTGTCCTTTGCTGGAATATTTTTAGATGTTGAAAAAGGGTGAGATTCGAATGAATCTCAGTAGTAATATACAATCAGTCATATAAAATATGATAAATAAATATGCAATGCACCATGATATGTAAAATGCTAACTCATGTTGTATGCATACTGTCCAAGGCCAAACGACTGTTTGCAACCCCGGCTAAACTCGTGTCCATGGTCAAACGATATGTTTAGACCCTGGCTTATTCGCGTGTTGTGCCACAGGCACTGTCATGTTACAGAAAATGGAATACACAACATATAAATAATCACATAGTACATGAAAGAAAGAATTACTACCTGGGTCCTTTTCCAGTCCAACTGTTTATCCAAAACTTTTTCTTCGGCTCGGGCTTTTACCAGTTCCTATGAATTAAAATTAACAAGTAATTGGTTATTACTTGTATTACTACTATCTTTAATCATATTCTTCTGATTATCTCAGTTTCAGTGGCTTATACACTATATAATTTTACATAGTGTAATTTTACTATTCTTCAACAAATTGGCAGATTTTTCAATTAACTTTGAAAAATCATAACTAATTCTAGAAAAATCGAAATTGACTGGGTCCAAAGCCTACATGAAGCTATTGAAATATATTTTCATGGAAAAATATCAAAATCTACCCAGATTTACCATATTACTCCCAGAATTTCCCGAAATACCCCTATTCCAGATTAGTCTCCAGAAACATAGCATGACTTTAAAAATCTATATCTCCTTATATACTTGTCCAAAAATTATGTTCTACCCGTCAAATTAAAGATATGGATGTCTACTTTAAATCTGGAAAGTTTCATAATTGTTTGGCAAGGTTTGATGTTCCAAACGTTCGATACAAACAAACTGTTTTCCAGAAATACAGTTTGAGAGCAACTGACTTCACAAATTCATATCTCTTAGTATACTAATTCAATTAACACAAAATATATACCAAATTAAAGCTAAGACTATGTAATTCAATTCTGGAAATTTTCATAGCCATTGGGAAAGATTACATAGTTCAAAAACACCACGAAATCAACTACTAGAATCTGGACGTTCAGGATTGCACCTGTTTCTAAACCCATCTTTCAAAAATCATAAATCTCTCTACAGATATCCAAATGATGTATTCGACCACTACTTTTAAAGCTTATTATGTCTACTATCTACCTGTAAAGTTGTGTAAATAATGGATGTGATTTGGTTGGTCAAAAAGCTACACGAAACTGACTGACGCTGATGAACATCAGTTTTGGACAGTCTAACTTCAAAAATTGATAACTTATTCGTTTTGACACCAAATTGAGCTCTTCTTGATTCTATTTAATACTAAACATCCTAAAATTTCCATATCAAAAATAACCAGATGAAAATTCCATCTGTAGCCTCCGTTTGAGCTTCTGAAAGTTTCCGATAAAACCTCTGTTTTCCGGCGACCAAAACAGAGTTGATAAAACTCACATGCAACCCAGAAAACAACCACAAATCCAATGGAAATCCAAGGTTAAAGTAGAAGAAACTTACCTAAACACGTTTATGATGTTGTGTGTGAGATTTGGAGCTTGTTCTTCCTTCGTTTCTCTCTTTGTTTTCTGTGTTTCTGTGCTGCTGTTTCTGTTCGTTTCTGTTTTTCTTCTCTTATGTTTCAGTTGCTGCATGAATGTTGAATAGAGAGGGAAGAGAGAGTGATTTATGTGCTGTACGTGTGTGCTGTAAGCTTGGTCAAATGGGAAGAGAAGGAAGAGAATGAGTCATGCATGTACGTAGGTGTGTGCTGTCCATGAAACCTCCAAGTGTCCAAATGAATAGGTAGGTGTTGTACCAATGAGAGAAGAGGAAGAGAATAAAATGAGTACGTGTGTGTGCTGTCCATGTGTATGTTTGTTGTGCAAATGAGGAGGCTGTACGTGTTGTGTGTTCTCAAGTGTGGGTGTGTGTGTTTTTATACACATATAGGTATATTTTTATCCTATTAATTACACACACTAGGTCCTAATTTTTCCCTTTGTAAAATTTAAGTTTCCTTAAATTTTGTAGGTTCCAAAAATTGACTTACTATCTAATTTCCATAATTTAATCCTTGCATTAAATTTTTGGGATGTTACAATTCTCCCCCCGTAAAATTAATTTCGTCCTCGAAATTTGTTACATATAGGAAGACATAAATTCTGAGTATCGTCTCTTCATGTCTTCTTCCATGATTTGTCTTTTCAACTCAGTTTGTGGTGGAACATATATTTGCTTCTTATATCTGACTAGCCTACTTGATGACAAGTCATATTCCTGAGTTTCTCCCTTTGTAATCATGTCTCTAATAGACTGTGCGTGTTTTATCCTGTATCTGAGCTTCTTCTATGATTGCTCTTAGATCATTCTCTATCTGACTGATATTACTGTTGTTAATCATGATCTGGTTAGACAGATTAAGATCTCTAAAATCTTCAATCAGCCTTTGCTCATGAATCATAAGGGCTGCTACCTGTATTGTTTTACGGCTCAATGCATCTGCTACTACATTAGCCTTGCCTGGATGATACTTGATCTCCAGATTATAGTCTTTAAGTAACTCCATCCACCTGCGTTGCCGCATATTGAGCTCTTTCTGATCGTATAAATACTTTAAACTCTTGTGGTCTCAGTACAACTCTACAGTCACCCCATAGAGATAATGTCTCCAGATTTTTTTTTTAGTGCAAATACAATTGCCGCTAACTCAAGATCATGTGTAGGATATTTTTGTTCGTGAGGCTTCAGCTGACGAGATGCGTATGCCACTACTCGGCCTTGTTGCATCAAAACACATCCCAATCCATGCCCACAGGCATCTGTGTAGACAACAAAGGTCAACTGTGGATCTGGGATTGTTAGCACTGGTACTGTTGCTAATTTTTGTTTCAGCTCTGTGAAGCTCCTCTCACAACTGTTGTCCCACACAAAAGGTTAAGTTTTTCGTGTTTACTTTGTCAATGACAAAGCTATTCTGGAAAAATTTTGTATAAATCGCATGTAATAACCTGTAAGATCCAGAAAAATTGTGTATCTCAAATACTGTTTCTGGCCTCTTCTAATTCAGTACTATTTCCACCTTATTTGAATCTACTGAGACTCCTTGCTGTGAGATCATATAGCTCAAAAATTTAACTTCCTGTAACCACAACCTACACTTGCTTAACTTGACATGGAGTTGCTTACTCTTCAACATGTTCATCACTGTTCTATACAGCAAAAAGTGCTTATTGGATCTTACTGCCCAGGAATACTGCCCCATGCAAACATGTACCTTAGATCTTATTGCCTTTGTTTTCTGTTTTGCATACTCTGATAACTTAGCAATTGCTAAATTGAGGAATACTAGTTCAACAAGTTTTATGATCTCAAGACATATAGTCCGCTAATGATTCTAAGTCTCATTACCTTATTGGGACTCTGCCTGATATATTTAGCCTTACGGCTTATGCCGTTCTGTTTTCACAACTCTAAATATTTTGATATTACTGCCCAATACAATTGTGTACGCTAGGCTTACTATTTCTATGTCTGTCTTTACTCTTGTTTGTCTATAACCAACTCTGTCTAGAAATATGTCCATCTGCTCGGGGTTCAGGGTCAAAGGACTATTTGACCGTTACTTCCCGTACGGTGTGCACTATTCAGGATCAAGGCAATGATTTTGTTCCGGACCAAAATGATTGCTTTATCCCTATTTGTCACATCGTGGTATCTTTACTTACCATATAAATGTTCTAGAGCAGGTATCAACCTATCTGTAATTGTCTCATACTCTCAAATAAAATTAATTGTTGCTAGCTTTACAACATGAGTGGGGTAGTTGATTCTAGAATTGTTAACATCATACTGTTTGAGAGGTACTTACCACCATTATGCCCTACTGCTCTAGGGCTCATCCCTATCTCTATTTAGATGTCATCAAAACTCATACAGATTGTGTGACTATAAGCTACATAAGTGGTGTCACTGTATACCATACTGGTCATGTTCCTGCAAACCACATAGGTTTACATGGGTAATATCACTGTACATCACGCAGGATGTAACATTGTTGGCCACACCGCCTCAGCCGCATGTTTTACGCACCGCCTCTCGACCATAGGGTTACTTGTGCTTTTCACCAGTGCAACCAGAACTCTCATCTGGCCATGTCAGGGGTGCATTCTGATCATAGGGTTGAATAACATGCTCTGATAAGGCTGCCTCATTGCTGCATTATTGGGACCACATAGTCATACGGTATACCACATGTGTTGTGTCACTGCCGACCTTACAGGTCATATTGTAATGTGGGATGATAATCACTGGTGCAACTGACAACCTCTCTTGCAACTTTCAAGAATTGTGAATAGGTTCACTATGCTTCTATTGTGACACTCTAATATTCTATTTCGTCATAACATAAGGGTATATCGGTCATTTCACAACATATTGGGTAGACAGGTACTCCTGTAATAACATATAACAGAGGTTTACAATAGATAGGGAAAACGTGTAAAAATATACAGCCTCTGAGCTACTGTATAACATGTTCTTGCTCTTTTACGTTACATAACATGTTCATGTAACTTCCCAGGGGGTCACCCATCTTGAGATTTTCCTAGGTTGAGCACGCTTAACTTTTAGTACTCGTGCAAAAATACAAATACCAGCTCGAAATGCTTCCGACCACCGGTACCCCGTGCCTGCCCTTATCATAAAAGCCATGTTTACTGCCTTCGGGCATTAAAGTATTGTGTAGGGACTGCATATCAGTGCCGATACATGCACTCGGACTCATACACTGTGATTTTCTCTCTGAGATCCACCAAGTTTTCTGTAGCTTATCTGTCTGACACTAGTCAGCCTATTGGTGATTCTAGTCTAGGTTAAGGCCCACACTCTGGCCTTACCTAACGGATCCAGGTCATCCTTATACTACCCTCTAGGTATTTACTGTTTCTCTAAGGCTTGACTGTGAACCAGCCGAAGTAATTCACTTCGCTGTTCATGTCACTGTATAATCAAGCATATCAGTATACTATTCTGTTGCCCGAACTGCGCACACTGTGGCCAGAACCACTGCTCTGATACCAAAATTGTCAAACCCCTTAATATTCTGATATTCGCTATTTAATAAATGCGTCGTTCAGATGGCAAACAGAAATAGTGAAACTATACTGATAATAAGTACTTACTGATATTACAGAAAATCCATATATAGGTTGAAAAATACATACAGAGTACAAAAGAAATAAATTCTACAACTAAAGATAATCAGATGCAACTCCTGGCTAGGACCGGACCTTCAGTCGCCAGTAATTACGGTTTTACCCTTAGAGCCGCTGTCCTTTGCTGGAATATTTTTAGATGTTGAAAAAGGGTGAGATTCGAATGAATCTCAGTAGTAATATACAATCAGTCATATAAAATATGATAAATAAATATGCAATGCACCATGATATGTAAAATGCTAACTCATGTTGTATGCATACTGTCCAAGGCCAAACGACTGTTTGCAACCCCGGCTAAACTCGTGTCCATGGTCAAACGATATGTTTAGACCCTGGCTTATTCGCGTGTTGTGCCACAGGCACTGTCATGTTACAGAAAATGGAATACACAACATATAAATAATCACATAGTACATGAAAGAAAGAATTACTACCTGGGTCCTTTTCCAGTCCAACTGTTTATCCAAAACTTTTTCTTCGGCTCGGGCTTTTACCAGTTCCTATGAATTAAAATTAACAAGTAATTGGTTATTACTTGTATTACTACTATCTTTAATCATATTCTTCTGATTATCTCAGTTTCAGTGGCTTATACACTATATAATTTTACATAGTGTAATTTTACTATTCTTCAACAAATTGGCAGATTTTTCAATTAACTTTGAAAAATCATAACTAATTCTAGAAAAATCGAAATTGACTGGGTCCAAAGCCTACATGAAGCTATTGAAATATATTTTCATGGAAAAATATCAAAATCTACCCAGATTTACCATATTACTCCCAGAATTTCCCGAAATACCCCTATTCCAGATTAGTCTCCAGAAACATAGCATGACTTTAAAAATCTATATCTCCTTATATACTTGTCCAAAAATTATGTTCTACCCGTCAAATTAAAGATATGGATGTCTACTTTAAATCTGGAAAGTTTCATAATTGTTTGGCAAGGTTTGATGTTCCAAACGTTCGATACAAACAAACTGTTTTCCAGAAATACAGTTTGAGAGCAACTGACTTCACAAATTCATATCTCTTAGTATACTAATTCAATTAACACAAAATATATACCAAATTAAAGCTAAGACTATGTAATTCAATTCTGGAAATTTTCATAGCCATTGGGAAAGATTACATAGTTCAAAAACACCACGAAATCAACTACTAGAATCTGGACGTTCAGGATTGCACCTGTTTCTAAACCCATCTTTCAAAAATCATAAATCTCTCTACAGATATCCAAATGATGTATTCGACCACTACTTTTAAAGCTTATTATGTCTACTATCTACCTGTAAAGTTGTGTAAATAATGGATGTGATTTGGTTGGTCAAAAAGCTACACGAAACTGACTGACGCTGATGAACATCAGTTTTGGACAGTCTAACTTCAAAAATTGATAACTTATTCGTTTTGACACCAAATTGAGCTCTTCTTGATTCTATTTCATACTAAACATCCTAAAATTTCCATATCAAAAATAACCAGATGAAAATTCCATCTGTAGCCTCCGTTTGAGCTTCTGAAAGTTTCCGATAAAACCTCTGTTTTCCGGCGACCAAAACAGAGTTGATAAAACTCACATGCAACCCAGAAAACAACCACAAATCCAATGGAAATCCAAGGTTAAAGTAGAAGAAACTTACCTAAACACGTTTATGATGTTGTGTGTGAGATTTGGAGCTTGTTCTTCCTTCGTTTCTCTCTTTGTTTTCTGTGTTTCTGTGCTGCTGTTTCTGTTCGTTTCTGTTTTTCTTCTCTTATGTTTCAGTTGCTGCATGAATGTTGAATAGAGAGGGAAGAGAGAGTGATTTATGTGCTGTACGTGTGTGCTGTAAGCTTGGTCAAATGGGAAGAGAAGGAAGAGAATGAGTCATGCATGTACGTAGGTGTGTGCTGTCCATGAAACCTCCAAGTGTCCAAATGAATAGGTAGGTGTTGTACCAATGAGAGAAGAGGAAGAGAATAAAATGAGTACGTGTGTGTGCTGTCCATGTGTATGTTTGTTGTGCAAATGAGGAGGCTGTACGTGTTGTGTGTTCTCAAGTGTGGGTGTGTGTGTTTTTATACACATATAGGTATATTTTTATCCTATTAATTACACACACTAGGTCCTAATTTTTCCCTTTGTAAAATTTAAGTTTCCTTAAATTTTGTAGGTTCCAAAAATTGACTTACTATCTAATTTCCATAATTTAATCCTTGCATTAAATTTTTGGGATGTTACAGATAGCTTTTTTCCTCATTAATTCTATATTAGTAATGCATGTTTTTTTCTTGAATCAAAGGTTCAATTTTTATTTTTATATTTTTTAAATATTATTCTTCTAGTTTTTACCATACAAAAACGTTATTTTAATTGACAAATGATAGTGAAAATCTTAAAAAATTTAGAAAAATGATAAAAGTAACGACATGAGGTTTAATATTATAAATTAATATTTTAAAGGAGTTTATTTTAAATTTTGACATGTCAAGAGGGCTCTTTATAACTGATTAAAGTTCAATAGGTTATTTGTAACTAGTCAAAGTTTTAGGGGTTTTATAACATTAATAATTAACATAAGATGCCATGTAGGATGCTACATGTGGTTTGTTAATATGACATGGAACGTTCCATTAAAAATATAATAGTCTGTTAACAGTAGGGGTTAAAAATAAATTAAAAGTTTCAGGGATTGAAATTTAAACTTTAAAATATTACGAGCGTGTAATTAACCAAAAATTCAAAGAGTTTTATAAAATTCAGCCTAACATAAAACTAGAGAAATATTAGCAATATCATTTCAATTTCAATGTTTTAGTAGTATATGGAATAATCATGGTTTTCAGACCCGGACCGGACCGAAAACCGGCGAATTGGCCAGTAAACTGGTCTGGGTCAGTTTTTTTTTTAAATCTAGTTTTTAAAATTTTTTCTTTAGAATTCCATACTAATAAGCCTAAAATTTTTAATTTCTCACCGGTTTAGCTTCGGTTTAACTCCGATCTGACCCACTGACCCTTAACTCAGTACCCTGATCTGTTTTGTAACCGGTACATGTTTGATAACCTTGAGAATAATACAAAAAAAGAATTTTCCATCGAAAAAAAATACAAAAACAAAGTTTGTACCTTTTATATGTGAAATGTACTTATGTCTCATCCTGGATAATAAGTTGATGGTCTTAAATTGGCTGACGAATTTTTGTTTTTCTCCCTTTTGGAAGAGTTTCAAACTTAAAAAAATATATATGGAATTACCCATGTAATAATTTCCATAAGTAATTACTGTGGGATTGTTTATTGGTAAATTTTCTAAGGGTTTACCAAAGGAAAAAATTTGATCGGTAAATTCTGACGGAATTTAAGACATAATTTTTTGTCGGTAAAATTTATAATATTTTATTATTATATTATAATTATTTTTATAATATAATAATATATTGAGTAAAACACTCTGACTACCTTGCGTTTTACCTTAATTGCGCATACCTCCTGTTTATTTTGAAAACTAATATAAACCTCCCTTAAAATTAAAATACATGTTACACAAACCTCCCCTGTATTTTGAAGAATCTATTTCTGTCCATCCAATTATTAATTGACCGTTAACTTTTACTTATAAACACTTTTGTTACCCAAAATACCCCTATTTAACAGAAAAATTATTTAAACATTTATATTTACAGAAAACATTATACAACTAAGAAATAATTCTGATATATTTTTTCAAACTTTCTGATATATTATAACATTTATTATAAATATAAGACAAAGAATTATAAAGCAATTAGACTTCAATTTTCGAGGAAAGGGTGAACTTGCACATGGGATTTGCATACCAGGATTTAGAGTCTCTTAACCTTCTATAATGCCTTTTTGAAAATAAAAAAGAATGTTAATATGAGAACCAATAATTAGTGACTTTTTAAAGATTAAAACAACAAGCTGGGATTCTTTATCCCTGCACTACTCTTCATCGCTGTGGTCTACGGCTACTGTAATTTTTCTGAAGCTTGCAAACCTTAAGAAATAAGTTAGGGATGGGATTTAAGATGATCGAGGGTAAATGGGTAAATAAAAATTATTTTAAGGTAAATTTTAATTAAAACATATATTTTTAGAATATTTTTGACACGGTTAATGGTTTAGACTTAAATGTATATTCAGAAAATAGAAGAGAATTATGTTTTAGTTCGGATAAACCAGAAAGGTAGTTAAGATATTTTAATATATTCTATCGACCTCTAAGTGGCTTTCCCACCTTATACAGCACGCTGGAGTATGTAATGCTGACGGCAGCACTGAATTTCTTGTTCCCCACAAGCCGGTAACAGCTTCTTTACAGGATAGACGTACAGCAACACGAGACCACCCAAAGAGATGATGAAGGACGTTAACGAGAACCAAGACTAGAAAAACATGAATAGCAATTTGTCTATTTGTCTAGCATGCAGAGAGAAACGGGCTCTCCCGAATGCGGAAAATCAAAGAATTCAGAATTGTCATGTATTGATGCAGACTATGAGTACATATCTAGGCGAACAGTTTATCTATTTGTCTTTGTAAGGTATGACTTGGGGGAAAAAAAAAACTTAGCTACCGTGGAGGAATGAGATAGTAATCTTGTTTGCATAAGGAGAAATTCTCCGTGGTTTAACCAGTTAAAATACAAACAACACACCTAATATTAATTATAGTGAGCTGTTTATGTATTTCATATTTTTATTTTTCTTAAAATAATGAATCCCTTTATTAAGATTTCATAAATAATGAAAAAGTGAATTTTGTGAAATCTTTTAATCTTATTAATATGTCAGCTAATATTTAGGTGGTGTCCAAGCAGCTCATAAGTTGTTGTATTTTAATTGGTTAGACCACAAATAAGATGGCAAATCAGGTTCATACAATAATTTCTCTTGCGTCAATTATAATTTAGTATCTGCCGTATTCATTGGAAAAATATCACTAGCCCACATGAAAGCAATTTTATTTCAGGAAACCTCCAAAATATTCTAAAATTCCATGGTACCCTTAGGTCAAAATGAAATTAAGTTTTGTAGGTAAAAAGATAATGATGCCCTTACTTGTTTTTTTATTCTTTTATTTATCTTGTAAATATCCATATTTGTCTTGTAAATTCCCTTATTTGTCTTGTGAATGATCAAACTTTTTAACTCCTTGGATTCTTTTAAATTCTTTTATTTATCTTGTAATTTATCTTCATTAATTTGTCTTGTGAATACTGTTATTTATTTTATGAAGGGTTAATGTGCAAAAATTTCAATGGGCTTTTACTCAAAGTGCAGTGTGCCCAACACTATATATTTTTTGGAGGTACAAAATTACCCATGAGCTTTCAAAATGAGTGCAAAAATACAAGCACCGTTAATCGGCCATTACTTTTATCGTTAGTTGACTGAAAAAGCTGATGTTGAAGCTGATTTGGCTATAATAAGCATATTTGGGATTACGATTGGTGATCGCAAAAGTGCTTATACACGTAAGTCAAGAGAACACTTTTCTCACATACTTATTTCGTATACCATAAATCAAAATTAAAAATTTACTTTTAAAGGCTCTAATCACTATTATAACTAAGAAATTATCATGGCTATGTCAACTTCCATACCAGCGTTTCCAATCAACTAACCATCAATGTAACGGGAATTAATTAACAGTGCGCTTGTATTTTTGCTCTCATTTGGAAAGCTTATGGGTATTTTGCATTTCAAAAAAGCACATGTTGTTGAGTGCCCCTTAGCTAAAAGCCCATGGCTATTTTTACACCTTAATCCTTTTTTGAATTCTCTTATTTCTCTTTGTAAAATGCCAAAATATTCTTGTTAATTCTTTGTTTTTTTTATCTTTTTATTTGTCTTTATAAAAAATCTTATGAAAAAAATAAAGCAAAGGCATTATTGTATTTTCACTGACAACACATAATTTCATTTTAACCTAAGAGATGTAGTGAAATTTTCAAATTTTTGAGGTTGATTGGAATAAAATTGCTTCCAAGGGCTAAGTGATATTTTCCCTGAATCATTTGTGCTTTACATATTAATAATTATTTATTTCTTTTCGTGAGTAATTTTAATGTCCTTTTTATTTTTTATGAAATATAACCTTTTTCCCTAATTTTTTGGCATATGGAGAAAATTAGGGAGAAGGACTAAGAAAGAATAATATTTATTGTGAAGGATATTGAAAAATGTAATTATTTAGAAGGACAAAATTTTAAAATGTAAATTTAAAAATACTAAATTACCCTTGGTTCCTCCTCTCCCCACATTCCTTTTTTTTTTTTTGTCTTAACTTAAGGTTTAAAATGATCATGAAAAAAAAAAGGTTTAAAATGGGGATTGACTACTGTTCTCTTCTCTTACCATTATATTCTCATCCTCTTCTCCTCCACTATTCATCTCAGTTTTTAAATTGAAATTTGAATAGTTCAGATTATTTTTTATGATGGCAAAAAAAAAAAAGATTTGACGTTTTATAAAAATATTAATAAAATATTAAATTATTAAAAATAAATAAATAAATAAATTCAAAAACTGTTGAATTTTAGTTATGAAAATTTAAAATTGCAATAAAAAAATACTTGAAAATAAAATTTTCATAAAAATTAAATTTAAACCGCTCAAATTTTAATCTAAAGGTTTAGATGAGTAGCGAAGGGGAAGAAGACGAAAAGAAGACAGTAAGAGAAGATTATGGTAGATTTGAAAAAAAAAAAAGAAAAGAAGAAGCTCTATTTGTATTGTCTATATATACTAACAGATGTTTAGATTTCATAGATGTATGCATAACTTAGTTGCTCCTATATTTAGATTTTGTTGTCCAGTCAGTATACTAAGGTTCTATATCTCATGAGATCAGAGTGAGAGGGAAGGAAAGTTAACAAGAGAGATTTGTGCTCATTGTTTTCTCATTTATTTTATCTGATAAGGGGAACATATTAAATATCCGGGCAAGCTCCTTTTTCTGTCAATTGCCTAGAAAAATTGAAATCCCTTTTATTGAGAGCATTCTCACCGAACTAATCAAATTTTAGATTGAACACATTTGATTGGAATGGTTTAAGGTTTAATTTTTTGTTAATTTAGAAACATACTTAAAATGTCACCTAGAAGAAATGAAGTTCAGATAGTACCACTCATTGATTTTTTGTGTATTAGCGTTTACTTTCATTTTACCCTGTAATGTAGTAGTAATTGGCGAGGTAAGGTATATACATGAAACTGGATAAATATTAGCAATAGCATTTCAATTTTAATGTTTTAACAGTATATAGTTTGTACTTTTTATAGACATCAAAATGTATTTATGTCTCATCCTGTATAATAAGGGTCTGAATTTGAAAACAAGAAAGTGGTTGTAAATAAATAACTTAAGTAATTCAAAATTCAGAGGCTACGGTTAAATATTTGGTGAGAAATAATGTTTTTTTTTCTTTTTCTCAGTTCTGGAAGAGTTTCAATACCACAATTATATATATGGATATAGAATAGCTTCACCCATAAAAGCTTGATTTTTGACAACTGGCATTTTTCTTATCATTCTGAACAATCGTGTGAAAAAATGTTAGCAACTGTAAATAGACACATCATTTCAATTTTAATATTTTAATAGTCCTATGTGTCATGATTGAGTGTTCATTTTTTTAATGCTCCTATTTATTAATTCTTTCTTAGTTTTTTTCTATTGATTCTTCTTTAACAATAATTAATGAAAAGTGGGAATGAGAAAATTAAGGAAGATGACTGAAGTGTTTTAAAAAATATATATCATATTAACTAACTTAACTAACTTTCTTAATATAATTAAATTAAGTAAATACTTCTTATATTAATTAAGCACGAAAGGGAATAGTATTTAAAAAGTTAACATAAAAATATTTTTATGCATGAAGTATTTTGAAATTTATATGTTACTCCAATGTGTTATGAATGAGTGTTGATTTTTTATTTTTAAATTTAATTACATCCAATGACCACATATATCTATGTTTGAGTGCTATAAATTAGTAGGATATGATGTAAGGAGTTTGTTTTAGAATAGATTATTTAAGTTATAATGCTTCAAAGAATTTCTTGCTATTAATCATATTTTAACTATCTAATGATATATCAATATTAATAATTATTTATTGACTAAAGTAATGTACTATTATGATTAAAAATAAAGTAATGTGCTATTACAAGTTGAAATCAAAAGTTTGTTTGGTTCTGTTTTTAATTTTTTATGTTTTTAGAATAGTTTTATAAAGTTATTTTTCAAAAAAAAATTTGAAACTAATTACTCACTAACTTAGTTTAGAAGTGAATTTTAGTTCTAAGTATAAAATTTTATTTTATTGTTTTATTTCTTATATTTATCCCATAAACATTGAAGAGAGATTGTGTCATATATTACAATTAAATATTTATAATCTCCTTAAATTAGATAAATATGTCTACAAGGTTTTCTTTTTTTAAAAAATAAGAAATCAAATAATTTCTATATTTTTTTTGTCTTAACTTAAGGTTTAAAATGATCAGGAAAAAAAAGGTTTAAAATGGGGATTGGCTGCTGTTCTATTCTCTTACCATTATATTCTCATCCTCTTCTCCTCTACTATTCATCTCAGTTTTTAAATTAAAATTTGAATAGTTCAGATTTAACATTTTTTATGATGGAAAAAAAAGATTTAACATTTTATAAAAATATTAAATTATTAAAAATAAATAAATAAATAAATTCAAAAACTGTTGAATTTTAGTTATGACAATTTAAAATTGCAATAAAAAATACTTAAAAAGAAAATTTTCAAAAAAATTAAATTTAAACCACTCAAATTTTAATCTAAAGGTTTAAATGAATAGCGAAGGGGAAGAACACGAAAAGAAGACAGTAAGAGAAGAGGATGGTAGCTAATCCCTTTAAAATGGTGTACTAAGTGGTAAACAACATTCAGTGGGTTTTAACTAGGGTTATCAGACCCGTACTGGGAACCGGCCGGTAAACCGGTCTGGGTCAATTTTTTTATTTTAAAAACAATTTAATTTTTTATTTATTTTTCCTTGAGAATTTTATACTAATAAGCCTAAAATTTTTAATTTCTCACCGGTTTGGCCCCAGTTTAGCTTCGTTTTGACTCCGGTCTGACCCACTGACCCTTAACCCAGTACCTCGACCGGTTCAGTAACCGAACCGGGTTTAATAACCTTGGTTTAAACTGATATACTATTGGTGAAATTCAATTTTAATTTTCAGTTTTCATATATGTGTGACGTAATTTTTAGGGAAAATGATAGAAAAAGAACTTTGAAATTGCAAAATCCTAAATTATGTTTGTTACTAAGAATTGATAAAGTAATTCGCAACTCATTTTATAAGAAATAACTTATTTGAGACTTTGTAATTTCAAAATTCTTTTTCTATGATTCTCCCTAATTTTTATCTGCACCATGTAAATTTGGAAAAAGTGACAATTTTTTTTTGGTAAAAAAATGATTTACAATGCATATCAATTAGCACTTGAGAAAAAATAAATTTACACTGCATATCAATCCTGGTAAAAAGAAATGCATATCTATTATCATTAGACAACTTTTTAATTTTTATTTCACTCTCTCGTTCCCAAAACCAAAACTCTGTTTTTCTCTGTGTTCTTTCCAAGACAGCGTTCCCTTTCCAAGATGGCGATTGGAGAGGGCCCTGAATCTGAATTTGAATCATATTTCGTCTGTGTATGGGTGTTGGAGTAGGTTGCTTCTGATATAGGAATAATTTGAGTTGTTCTAAAAAATATAGAGTTGGAACAATGTCAGATTAGAATTTGGTTATTTCATATGGATTTTAAAGGGTCTTTCCCTTTTTTATTCTTAAAATAGAACCTTAAAATATTATAAAAATAATTTAATTAAAAAAGAAACAGAAAAAATCCACCAAATAAATAAAACTTAATTTGATTTGGCTTGATTTCTGAACAATAGAATTGAAAATACTATAGGTACCCCGATCCCGTAAATTATGGAATCATAATCACCTAGTCAAATAAAATTCAGCTGAAATGTATAAAATATCATAATAAATTAGATAAATTGCTTTTTTTTTTATTGAGAATATACAACACTACTTAAAATAAATTCAAAGTGACGATTAGGCTCACAGTGCATTGTATAGAAACAGCGATTGAAGTTCTTAAAACAAGTTTTTTAATCGTGATTTACGGTATATGAAGTAAGTATATGAGAAGAGTGTTGTCTCAACTTACATGTATAAACACTTGCCTTTCATAAGTTAATCCAAACATACTTTAGTTTTTTTTTTAAATCACACTAAGATACCAATCAAGTAAAATAATATTAGAAAAAACCCTTAACTTGTCAATAACAAATGAAAGAGGAACCATTGATAAATGAAAAAGCTCCCATTGACAACTAACGGAACTTTTTCAATATTATTTTTGTTAATTTATCAATTTTTATAAATGCAAGCTAAAGTAACAGAGTAGTAATACAAAAGTTAGGTTCCTAAATAGGGGATTATCCCAAATTTCCTAAAAATTAAACATAAATAAATGAGCAGAACTGAAAAGAGTAAGAAGGGAGATAATGTGGAAGATTGACGCCAAAGATTCATGTCCTTGTTAGAAGTTTTCCAGTTAGTCCAGATCTGAATAGAAGGCAGTGGTTCTAAAGAGTGATAAAGAGGCCGAGACTGTATTCACAGAATATGACCTGAGATCCTTTCATTCGCTAAACTTGCTGCTTCTGCTTTATCCAATACGAAAATAGACTCACAGAACAAAGTCATCGATTTAACTGATTGGACCAAGTTGAGTAGAGAGGTAACCGCCAATGCAATTTGTTAACCAACGTGTCAAAACCTCAAACGTTAAAACCAGAGAAAGAATTAATAAATCACTGAACATAAAAGAAATTGCAGAAGATATACTACCAGATAGAATTCATACAAATTATCATTGTATTCCACACATCACTTTACCAGAAGAATTTAACAACTAAAGATAAATGATATAAGCTATGGTAAGAAAGATGTCTTCTTTTTATTGTAAGAGTAAGATCTAATGCAGAGCAAGCCTCTTAAACTTATTAGCAGCAAGATTGAGCAGATATAAAATCTCTATTTGACCATCATTCTCAGTTCAATCAACAAGTTGAAAGACAATCTCATTCCTCCAAATAGTCACCGGATGCAAGAAATCGCATGGACAAGGGCTGCTAGTATATATTTTAGTCCATTCACATGTGTCCTTCTGCATCCCCCACAAATGAATCGGTTTATTCTTTTCTTGAAGGGGAACAACAACCATAGCAAGTTTGTTCTCATACTCAATAAGAAGTCTAGAAGAATACAATCTATTACAAGGATTTCGTATTAATCTACACACTTCCTTTGATAGGTCAAAGGAAAGTATTATCTGTTTGGTTTGAGGGGAAGGGAGGGATTTTGGTCCCCTCCCCTTGATTAGCAAGATGGGAATGAGGGATATTATTTTGAAATTTTCCCTTCCCTCCCCTCAAAATATCCCCCCCAAAAAAAATGGAGGGATTTGGAGGGGAGGTTAAAAAACTTTTCTGATTGGACAAAAATGCCCATTACATTTTATGATAACTCATAACTACGCTTGGCCATTTGTATATATATAATAAGTAAAATCATGTAATATAATTTTGGATATTTATTAGTATAATTATAGTTATATTTATTCAATTTTTATAAATATTAAATTATAATTTTATATTTATAATATATTTTATTAAACATTGTACATAATTTTAAAAAAATTAAATAAAAGGGTAAAATTGTCTAGATTAAAATATTTCCCCTCCCTTCCCCTCCCAAATCAAACAAGGTAATATTAAAATCCTTCCCATTCTCTCCCCTCACATCACTCCAAATGATTATGAAAATCCCTCCCCTCCCCTCCATCGAACCAAACAGACCCTTAATCACAATAATTTTTTTTATTAGGAGTTATCCTTGTGTGTGGGAGTGAGAGTTCTCTCCGTACATACAAGTGAGAGTGTAGTTAAGCAAAACGGCTTTTTGGCGAGAAAGGAGGTTGTAGACGGTGGTGAGCGGCGGAGCTAGATCCTATCGGCAATTATAGGTAAGGAAAGAGGAAGTACAGATGAGGATATGTTTGATGTGTCTCTGGTGTGGAATGAAGATGAGGCAAAGAACGTGCTAATCGAAAATATTGTATCGAAAAAAGAAGTTAGTAAAACTACAGTTGAAGTGGTGATCCGGAAGGCAGAAAACCTTCAGTCTGGTGTAGATGTAGTGATAGTTGCGAAGAATGCGTACTTCTTCAGATTCTATGAGGAAGATGAGTACAATCGTATTATGAGAGGTCAACCTTGGACAGTTAATGGAAGCCTTCTAAGTCTAATGGAATGGCTGAAATTCATGGTGATTGAGGATTGTGATTTCAGTCATTGTCCGGTTTGGATTTATATTCACAATGTTCCTCTGGAGGCAATGAATCTGCATAATGCCATTAGCATTGGAAGTCATATTGGAGAAGTGGTTATGGTAGAGGATCCTAAATACAACAATCGTATGCTACGTAGCTTTCTTCGTATGCGAATCATTATGGATCTGCAAAAGCCATTGGTGGCAGGATTCTGGATTCCAAAGCCTAACGGTGAGAAGAATTAGGCTACTATCAGGTACGAAAAGCTCTTCGACTTTTGTTATCGATGTGGTAGTGTAGGTCATGATTTTCATACTTGTGGTATCCTTAGGTTAATGTTTGTATTGGATAGTAGTTTGTCTTGTTTTGGCCCTTGGACTGTAACTGAGCAGGTGAAAACATGGGAATATGCTTTGGTTATTGTTCGGGAGGAGTGAAATGAGGTTAATATTAAATGGAGACAATTAAAAAAAGAGAGGCAAAAAGCTAAAAAGGATGATTATGCTCATAATGTGGATATTTTTACAATTAATCCTAATATTGGTAATGAGAAACCAAGGACAACTTCTTGTTCTGAATTGGAAGTTAGGATAGAGAAAGTCGAAGGCAAAGGTAGAGATAGTAGTAGTAGAAAGGTTGTATTCTTGAATAGTAGTATGAAAGACAGCCTGAATTCATGAAAGCATAGTAAAGAGAGAGCTAGCCTGAACGAAAGTAAGAAGGATAAGGAGGTGAATTATGAGATTGATAGTGATAAATAGAAGTTGTCTAATGAGGAAGAGCTAGAGTATAAGGTTGAAGAGCCTTCTGAAGACGCTGTAAATGGAAAAGCTATTGTGCTTTATATGGAAAGATCTGTCCACTCAATTACAGAAAAACTTGGGAAGCTAATGTTGAAGCGAAAATCAGGGGAGCAATTGGAGACTGAATCAAAGAAAAAAAGGATATAAAATCCTCTGTCGTGTCTAGCTTTGTTGGTAACTTGAGGAAAACTAAAGCTAAGATGAGAAGGGCTTCTCAAGGGAAGAGGAAGGGTGGAATAACTGAAGTTAAAAGTAATATGGGTATGAACAAGGAGGAGAGTAGGCAAGGAAGTATAGAAGCTGAAGGCATGGTGGCTGGCCTCAAATAGCCCCCATAGAGCAATGAAAATTCTTTCTTGGAACTGTCAAGGCTTAGGGGTTGCTTTGACAGTTAAGAGTTTTAAAGACTACAATAGGAAATTTAAGCCCTCTATTGTATACTTAATGGAAACAAGGATGAGGAGTAGGAAGCTAGAAAGAATAAGAAGAGCTTGTAGCTTAGAAAATAAGCTCTATGTTGAACCTTGTGGGAGGTCTGGAGGACTGGCGCTCTAGTAGTGTGAAGGAACTGATCTAGAAGTCTTATACAAGTTAAAGAATCTAATCCATGTGAAAGTGAAAGCTTCTTTGCTACAGATACCAGAATGTATTACTTTTGTTTATGGTTCCCCGAAGGAAGAAGATAAAGCTCTGGTCTGGAGGAGGCTAAGATTATTGGCTATAGGAGTTGGAGGGTCATGGTTATGCGTTGGAGATTTCAATGAAATAGGGTCTCATGATGAAAAAGATGGGGGACGGCCAGTTAATGTAAGAAGACTAATAAGCTTCCAATCTATGATTGATGATTGTTGAATTATTGATTTGGGGTTTAAGGGAGCAAAATTTACTTGGAGCAAGGAAAATATACGTGAGAGGATTGATAAGGGATATGGAAATATCATGTTCAAGGAGAAGTTTGACAGAGCACAGGTTTTTCATATTGAACCAATAGGTTCTGACCATCATATACTAATGGTGGATTGCTGTTTTAAGGAGGAAAAAGTTCCTAAAATGTTCAAGTTCAATGCAGCATGGGTGGAACATGAACAATTCCAAGGCATTGTTAGACGGGGTTGGGGAATTGCTGAGGAAATTATGGTAAGTAGGATTGGTAACTTTGTATGGAGATTTAGCAAATGCAGAAGGATGTTAATTAAGTAGAGTAAAAGGGAGTTTCCAAATAATAGGAAACTTGTTGAGGAACTGGAATGTCAGTTAGGGAAATGTTATAAGGGAATATGGATGAAAGAGAAGGCTTTTAAGGCAGAGGAATTGATTAAAATAATTGAAGAAGCATGGAGCTGAGAGGAAGTTTTTTTCGTGGCAGAAGTCTAGGCTAAATTTGATAAGATATAGTGATTTGAATACAAAATTCTTTCATAATACTGTAATTCAGCAAAGAGTGAGGAATAAAGTGTTGAGATTGAGAAGTGAGGAAGGAGTATGGTTAGAAGATACTGAAGATATAAATAAGATATTTGAGAAATACTACAGTGACATAATTGCTGCTAGACAAGCTGAGCAAATTGAGGAAGCTCTTAAATATGTAAGCAGTGTGGTAACTGAGGATGAGTATTATAAGCTGACTAAACCATTTTCAGATGAAGAGATTGAGAGAGTTGTCTTTGATTTGGGTTCTACAAAAGCCCCATGCCTAGATGGATTTACAGATTTATTTTACCAAAGAGCATGGAGTGAAGTTAAAGGAGAAGTCTGCAGTATGGTTAAAGAATTCTTTGAGAACAAGACAGATCTTAAGAACGTTAATCTAACTTACATTGTGCTAGTGCCGAAAACTGAGAAGCCTGAAATAGTCTTCTAATTTCGACCAATTGGTCTTTGCAATGTATCTTACAAAATCATTGCAAAAATAATGACTACAAGAATGAGAAACTTAATGAGCAAGTACATATCTAAACAACAAAGAGCTTTTGTGTAATACCTTATTTTCATAGCCTCAGATGAGTATAAATGTGACACCTTATTTCCAATACTCATAAATGAGGATTAGTGACTAGTGAAATCCGTTGTGGAACCAGGATTTAACCTAGACTACCCAATGTTACAAAAAGTTCATAAATCCCCACTCTCAACTCAGGATTTGAACCTAATGCTGAGAGGATTTTTCAAATGGTAGAATACTTTAAACACATTTCCACAATATTCACTACGCCATTAATACTCCACCGGCTCTTAGTTTCAATAAATCAAGTATATGAGCATTTTACTTTAAATAAACTAAGAGCTATTCTATGCTAAAATTCATTCATACATACACATATACATCAAATGTATAATCACAAATACTAGTACAACCTTTACACCAATACAAAAGATAGCGCCTTGCGCTTCAATCTTCACTCATCTTCATATCTCCTCCTTGCATATTTTCATGCATTCTTCATCTGTCTAAATGGTTGGTTGGGAGGAGTGAGATTCGAGAGAATTTCAGTAGTAAACATTACCACTATGAATGCAAGATATATATGAATGCATGGCATGCTTGCCTACACTATTTCATGCCAACATAATGACATGCTGTATGCTCGATGTTATGACATACATATGGCCATTGCACAAATATAACAAAGCTTCAACCAATCATACATGTTCCACACAAATAGGTAAAACAATCACATAATCAATGCAAGACATACATATCACATACATGCAGAATAGGTAAGTTCACTACCTCTTGGACTTTATGTCCTTCTCTTCTTGTCCTTGATCTTCCAACCATTGCTTCTTCTTTGTCACTTCATGGTCCTATATAAACAATCACATTATCAGAGCCATGATTCAATGCTCTATTCAACCCTCTTTAGGTCTACTTTCAAAAGAAAATATAGTCATTAGTTATATGTGAACACTTTAACATGGAATTTCCCCTTTATAATCTTTGTTTCAAAATTTCAGTCTTAAATGACTAACTTTAAAAATTCACCATTAATTCTAGGAAACTCTAAATTGAGTGGTTTCAATTTCTATGTGAATATATTTCAATATTATTTCACATAGAAATATTTAATTTTATCCATCACAGCCACAAGATGCCTAAAATTTCGCCCAACCACACTATTCCATGTTTTTTTCCAGAAAACAGGGCAGGAATTCAAAAATTCATATCTCCCAAAATACTTGTCTAAAAATTACAAAATATCCATGAAATTAAATCTCTGTGTCTCTACTTTAATTATGGAAATTTTTAGAATTTTTGGATAAGGTTTGATCCCTGAAATATCACTCACAAACATACTGTTCCAGAAATTCCCAGATTCACATGACCAGATTTTAAAAATGTAGAACTTCTAGCACACAAATCCAATTGATCATTATGACCTATAAATTTAAAAGTTTATATGTCTAGTTTCAAAATGAAGAGTTTCATGGTCATTGGATAACATTTGAGCACTCAAAAATACGTCACCATAACACTGCCTCCAAAAAACGGAATACACAACATTACCCTTTAACTTCTAAAACTTTTAAATTCATGTACAAGTATCCAAAATTCATGAACACTTGCATACTCAAAAAATTTTACCTCTTAAAGCCAATGGAAGTATCAAAATCATCAAATTCCAACTCCTCCTACATGAAATAGTACATGGCAGATTTCAAGGTTCTCAGAAAAACTATGTCAGTTTCTTGTTTTCTTTGGCTTAATCACTTCCTTTCTACTTCTAATCAAATGATTAGCTATTTAGACACTCATTAGACATGATTTATCCATTGAAAATACTATTTTAAATCAGCCATGAACAGTACCAAACCTTCCCAAAACTCATCCAAACAACAAACTAATCGGTTAAAAAGGAAGCTTACGCTTACCTCTATTCGTTTCTGCAAACGGTTCGGAATTCTGGCAACACTCCGGTCGGTGAGATGGTGCCAACTACCTCCAAATGAGAATCTAAAACCATAGAAATGAAGCTTGCGATGAGTAGAAGAAGTTTCATGAAGGGTACTTTGAGAGGGGACGCCGTTTCAGTAGTTTTTTCGGAGGCTGCAAGTTTCTCTCTCTACCTCCTCCATTTTTGTACAACAGCTCTCTCTCTATTTTCTGTGTTTCTGCGTGTGAAAATGAGGAAGGAGATGAAGAATGGCTGATTAAATGAATCAGCAAGTGGCTTGACACATGGCACTTCGTCATTGGTCCAAATAATTGATTTTTGCACATAATGCTTGATTTGACAGAATTTTCATTAAATTTTGAAAATGCATATCTAATTGTACAAAAATCCAATTAGGGTGGTTTCAAAGGCTATGCGACTCTTATTGAGTCTAGTTTTAAGTAAAAATATAATATTTAACCAATTAGAAGCTCACTATTTCCAAAATTTTAATCTTTGGATGCTGCCCCAGAAAATAGTTAATTTCGCTGGGCTAAATTCAAAAATTTATTTCTCTTTGTGTACAGCTCCAAATGACTCATATGACCTATCAAATTAAATCTTGATAAGTCTACTTTCATTCTAGAAATTTTTATAATTTTTCACCATCATTTACCTATCAAAACATGTCACACAATTATCATTGCCATACCAGGAATTTCACCGGTAGCAAAATTACTTTGTGTTCCACTTTACTATATTGTGTGTGACTTCTAATCACTTCATTTTGTTATTCCCTGAGCTCTTTAGCTCACCAATATAATTCATTTTAATATCCAAGGATATAAAGGAATTTTGGGGAATTTAAACAGGCCTCATAGGGACATTTGCTAAATCGAGGCTTAGCAGTCCACTTGATCCAGGCTTAATCTCAAGCTTTTTGTCCCAAAATTTGGGATATTACATTTTTTGGCAGGAAGGTTGATTCAAAACAATGTTATCATAGGTCATGAAGTTTTTCAATACTTGAAGCAAAGAAAGGAAGGTGTGAGAAGTGAGTTAACATTGAAAATTGACTTAAGTAAAGCCTATGATTGTGTAGATTAGGGATTTTTTAGGAAGGTTATGCTAAAAATAGGGTTTTGTATTAAATAGGTAAGGTGGGTAATGGAGTGTGTAACCTCCATTGAATTTGAACTCCTGGTTTTACGGAAGAAAATTGTGAAGGTTAATCCTAAGAGAGGGGTGAGACAAGGGAATCATCTATCTCCATATCTCTTTCTTATCATGGTAGATGTCTTGTCTCTAATGGTGCAATACCATGTGTGTGCTGGGGAGCTAAAGAGAATTAGATTGTCAAGAAGAGGTCCAGTGTTGTCCCATTGTTTCTTTGCTGACGATGTACTATTCTTTCTGAGAGCTTATAATAAGAATTGCATGGCATTAAAGCTAATATTAAGCATTTTTAGTGTTGCTTCAGCACAGGAAATGAATCTAGAAAAATCATGCATCTTTTTCTCAGCAAATACAGCACCTGAAGTTAGGAGGGAAGTGGAGGAAGTATTGGGTGTTAAAGCCACAAGTGAGCCTGGGAAATACTTAGCGCTGCCTTTAGTGTGGGGAAGATCAAAGAATGCAGTATTATGGTTTATGAAGCATAAAATAAAGAAGTTACAGGGATGGCGACAGAAAATGTTGACATTTGCTGGAAAGGAGGTACTGATCAAAGCATTTGAAAATTCAATCCCAGTATATCCGATGGCTAGCTTTTTATTTTCTTTACAGTTGCAAAGAACTTGACAGTATGATATCTGATTTTTGGTGGGGTGATCAAGAAGGTAGGAAAATCCATTAGAAGAATTGGAGTGTGATGACTCAAGCTAAGAAGAATGGGGGCATGGGTTTTCGTAGTTTCCAAGTTTTAATGAGGCATTATTGGCAAAGACAGCCAGGAGATTATTACAAAATCCTAATAAGTTGTGGTGTAGGATTTTGAAAGGAATATATTTCCCAAAGTTTGGATTCATGGATGAAGAGAAAGGTGGCAAAGCTATATGGTGTTGGACCAGCATACTGAAAGGAAGAGAATTACTGGAAAAAGAATTATTCTGGAGGGTGGGAGATGGTAGTGATATTAAGGTGATAAGTGGATTTCTGGTTTAAAGAATGAGAAACTAACTGAAGAGGGGTTAAGTGAAAGCGATAAGAAGTTGAAGGTGTTTGATCTTGTTAAAGAGGGCAGATGGGATCTCAGCTGTGTCTCTAGAAAGATATCTAATATTGAGAAGGGTAAGATTCTGTTGCTAGAAGTGCCAAGGGGCAAGAAGGAAGGATGAAGCAATATGGAGGGCATGTAAGGATGGAAAGTATAGTGTGAAATCTGGATACTATGTAGCAAAAGGGTTTGTGAGGGAAAATGGGATTCACAGGCCTAGTAGCTCTGCAATGGTGACTGGGCAACTTTGGAGTTATGTATGGAAGCTACATGTCCCTCCAAAAATTTGGCAATTCTTGTGGAGAATGCTGAAAGAAGCTCTCGCTATAAGGGCAGCTCTATATAGAAGGAAATGCTGCCAAACTGATTTATGTCCTATCTGTGGTGAAGAACCTGAGACCGTAGAGCATATGATCTTGATGTGTCCTTGGGTAAGTAAATGCTGGTTCAGAAGTTCTCTGACATTAAGAATTAATAGGCAGCATATAACTAGTATTAAAATATGGTGTGAAGAGCTGCTGACAGGTAATAAGATTGATGAAGGAAGCAAGGCATTAGTGGCTGTAGTATGTTGGGGTATATGGAAAGCTAGGTGTAACAATGTGTTTAATGGAATAAAGGTAGATGCAGAAGGTGTACTAAATGTTGCATCTATGTCGGGGAATGAAGTTTAGAGGGGGAAGCAAGACACTAATGCTAGTATATGCAGAAGAAAGAATTTGAGGCTGGAAAGGAAAGATCACTAGGAACCTCCTATGAAAAGGAAGATAAAAATTAACATAGATGGAGCTTTTCTGTGACAGAGTGGGAAGGCTAACATTGTCATAGTGTGTAGAAATAGTACAAGGGAATACCTAGGTGGTTTGGGGAAGTCGGTGGTTGTTTCTATTGCAGTAGAGGCTGAATGTGTGGCTATGAAGGAGGCATTGTTGATTGGAGACATATTTGATAATTAGCAGTTATGCTTTGAATCATATTGTGAGGTGCTAATAAAGCATGTTATAGAAAAATCTGTGGAAGGACTAGAGTGGCAATGTATACCTATCTTGAAGGAGATTCTAGCAATCTTTGAGAAGAGGCCAATTACAGAGTTTTCCTTGGTTGCTCGCCAAGGGAATTTAGCTGCAGATTTGCTTGCAGCTGTGACTAGTAGAGAGTTGAAGCCCAATGAGTGGCAATAGCACCACCTCTCTTAGTTGAGATTTTACTGGCTGACTCAGTGGATTGTAGGAAGTCTACCCATTTTACTGCTTCTCATAAGGGAAGGAATTGGTTAAGGAAAGGATAGCAGCTTAATATGTACTAAGTATTTTACTGGTTTTGTTTGTTTTTTTGTGAGGTGTGTGGTAGGTTGTATGTATGATTTTTTTGAGTGTTTTTTGGCTACCGGTATTAGTGATTGTAATTGATTTTTTTGTGATTAATAAAATTCACTCTTGTTTAGCTATATATATATATATATATATATATATATATATAATCTTTTTTTTTTTTTGTCTAGATTTGAACGTCTTGCATATAATATTCGGTTTCTTAATGGCTCGATCACTTATTAATGGAGACTCGAGAGTGGAGACCCATTCTTTCTAAAAATTCACTTGCAAATCATGTGCATAGTATAACAATTACTATGAAATTAAATGTGAATTATCATAACATTGATATATGGTATTTTAAATATTAATTAAATGATATTAATACTATAAATAACAATACAAAAAAAATAGTTCTCCGTTTAAGAAAAATACTTTCATATCCTTATTTATATACATAATATAACACTAACAGGAATAAACCTCTCTCTCTATACACAGATATTTTTGTCTAGGTATGGTTGGTTAGTGCCTAACGATTGGACACTTTGGCATTTGAAAACATAGAGAAATTCAAGAGATGTTGTTATAATTTGTTTGGCATCTTTAGGACTTGATTATTTACATACATATATAGATCACAATAACTGTGATGATGCCTAACATAGTTGCCATATTATTTGGTAGATTTAGACCAACGCACTACTAACTAACCAATACGTATAACATTTTAATATATATTACATAGCCCACATGCATGCAAAAAGCGAAATTAATCAAAGCTCTTATCTTATTCTCACTATAAATAAGTCCACCATGTTTTTCCTACTCTAACAAATAAAATTAAGCTTGTTTTTAATTAAGATTCTTAATTCCCTTCTATAAATCAAGCTTCATGTATCTTATAAATTCTTACCACTAAACACAAACACGCTGATGAAGTCATTAAAGAATCTCTCTCTTGTGATTATTCTAGTGATAGACATCTAAAATCATCAAGATTTGAGTATGTCTCTAAACTTAATAAGCATTTAAAAAGATACTTATCGATCAATCATCCACCATATGATTTTTGATATTGACAGTGAAATTTAAACTCATAAATTTATGAGATATGAGTCAAATCCTTTGGATTAAATTTGTTGTCAGTCAAATTTATATATATCCTTTATCACCATATCACACACATCATCGCTTCGCAATTTCCCATAAATGCCACAAGATCCGCAAGACATATGTGGAGGCCCAAATAAATTCCCGTAAGCTGAGTTTCAATCGACGTCGGGCCCAGAAAAAGCCCAAAAAAAGACATGCTTTTCTTCTCTAGTCTCCCTCACAAAAAACAAGCACAGGGGTCTGCTTTTTGGCCCAGAAAAAGTACAAAGAAAGACATGCGTTTCTTCTCTAGTGAGACACACACATATATATATACAAATTCATTCTTAAAGTTAGCTATGCATTTGGGATGAGCAGACTTAATTTTTTTTATTATATACTGACCACTTTTCTTCCGTTAATTACGGTCTAAATCCTCATCAAAGGGTCAACGATAGTTAGGATACATAATTAATTGAATTGTCAAACTATATAAAGAGAATAATTAATTAAATTATCAAAGTATAGAAAGGGAAAGATGAGTGTCTCTGTAACTAACTCCTTTTGACTTATAAAATTGAAACACTACATTTTTACCGATATGGCTTCAGTCCGCTGCAATGCGGTCTGCTATCAATCTTTTGCTCAAAATTATACCGTTTTGATATAGTTTTTTGTGTAAAGTGATGGAACTGATCTTCTTTTTTTTTTTTAATGGTTTCTAGTATTTTTGAAGTATTTTTTAAAGTATCTAGTATCTTAAAATATTTTTTAAGTAGCATGTAGTATTCTAAAATAATTTTTTGTACTCTAACCCCTTAAAATATTTTTTCAGTTATACCGAATCTCTTACCAGACTGATTGTAATTTTACCCATAATTATTTTTTCAGTGTCAAAAATTACTTTAATATATTAGGTGCTACTAGAAAAATATTTTAGAGTGGGTGAAAATCAATAAATTAGTACCTAAGATTTGGGTGCTCGTTACTACTAAAAAAAATACATTAATGGTAAAATTGTAGTCAATCTCCTAAGACACAGGGTATAATTGAAAAAAAAAATATTTTAAAGGGTTAAAATACAAAAAATTATTTTAGAATATGTGAAACTATTTAAAAAATATTTTAAGATACTAGATACTTCCAAAAAATACTTCAAAAATACTAGAAACCATTTAAAAAGGAAAAAAAAATCCGCCCCATCACTTTACTCCCAAAACTATACCAAAATAGTATAATTTTGAGCAAAGGATTGGCAGCGGACTGAAACCATATCCCATTTTTACTTGAAACTTTAGAACAAGCAACTTTTGCGTGGGATTCATTATTTCCCTACACATTATGCATAATCTGACTAATTGGAGAATCTTCCTCACCAAGAAAAGACATTGAATTAATGTAAAAAAATGTGTGTGAACAAAATTTAATTTGCCCATTGGTTAGTTTTTACCTAACTATACGCGGCTATTGGTATTTTCTAATATTGTTGGAGGACAATTTTCACATTCCCACGGAATTACAAGTTTTACACTTGCAACTAAGCCTAACTTCGTTACTTAACCACTTATTTAATTGACCTTTGAATCATACCATTTCCTATATATACACACCGTGCCCCTGCTTCATCTACATCCATCAAAACCATTAATATTCACTTTCATAGTTCTTAATACTCTCTTTACCAACTCTTATATTAACTCATATATATATATATATATGAAGTCCCTTAAGGCTCTCTTCCTTCTGGCCTTGCTGGTGGCAGCTTTGGCCATTGCTGTTTCAGAAACAACACCAGTATTGGAACAAGAATCAAGTAGTCGACTTCTTGGCTGGAGACAAGACCACCAGAACCCATACCGGCAGGCGGTGACTTGTGATAAATATCCGAGGATTTGCCGGGCGGCGGGGAGCAAGGGGCCGGACTGCTGCAAGAAGAAATGTGTAGATGTGTCAAGAGACAGAAACAACTGTGGAAAATGTGGGAGGAAGTGCAAGTACTCGCAGATATGTTGCAGAGGCAAGTGTGTGAACCCTATGGTTAGTAATAATCACTGTGGAACGTGTGGCAACAAGTGCAAAAAAGGCGATTCCTGTGTCTTTGGAATATGCAGCTACGCTAATTAATTTTATTTATTTAACCTAAACATGATTATATTATAATTTAAATGGAATTAAACTGGTTTGGTCAGTAATAATATGAGAAAATTTGCGTGAATTAGTGTTGTTATTATAGGGTCCAGTTGTCTAGTTTACTAGACAATATATATAAATTTGTTAGCCTGTTATGACTAATAAAGGAGTAAGTGCTCATCACACCCTTGATGAGCTTTGCGAGTGCCTGTAAACTACTATTATTTTTATTGGCTTTATTTTAATACAGTGGATTCATTTGGGCGTGATGATTAATTGACATCCATCAATGGTACCGTTCTCACAAATCAGTTTTATTGCCCGGTGATCTATACTGTCCAACTACAGTTTAAATAGTTTATATTTAAAATTTTCAAATTTCAATGAAACTGATAATTAATTGGATAATTTTTTTAAAAAAAAATTTCAGAACATTAAATCTAAACCGTTGATATTAGATATATGGATAGTGCAGATTTGGTTCTCATCACTCTCAATGTGCATTGAAATTAGTTCCCACACATACGCACCCTTTTCCTCCTCTTCTTCCACACTTAATAATTTCTTTTCTGTTTAACACAATAAGAAATTATCACGCAGTGGTCAACCCACCAAGCTCGTGCGAATAGGGTGAGCATTTGGTTTTCGGTTTGATTTTTCGGTAAAAATTGAAAAAAACCAAAAAACTGAAATATATGAATTTTTCAAACCGAACTGAAACAGAAGCCGAATAGAAGAGGATAACCAAACCGAAATAACTGAAATAATTCGGTTCGGTTTCGGTTTTTATTGATAAAACCGAAATTTTTTTTCCTTCATGATTAATTAGAATATCTGAATTTTCAACAAGCAAAATTTAATATAAATTATAAATTGAATAGCCTCAACAAGATCTAAAGAAAGATGATACAAAATATAAATAATATATATGATCAATAGAGTATTGACACTTAATTAAATCAGAAAAAAATATGAAAAAAAATATATAATGTATTTTTTATGTTTTTTCGGTTATTCGGTTAAAACTGAATTTTTTTTAAAAAAAGGGAACCGAAATACCGAAAAAAGCTAAAAAAAGAACTGAACATATACCGAAACACCGAAAAAACCAAAGTTAATTTGGTTCAGTTCAGTCTTCGATTTGGATTTTATTTTGCTCACCCCTACATGTAAGCACGTTCTTTTATGCAGACAAAATTAAAATCTCAAAACAAACACAACTCCTAAGTCGTGTGCCCCACCTACGACTCACCTATTACCTATTTAATAAACTCCTGTCCTCTCTAATCGTCTCAAAACGAATTGAACACACCATTACCATCAATCAATCAATGGCCACCTTAACCCCAATAATCCTGCTCCTTTTTTCATGCTTTCTTCTTACATACTTGACTACAACCTCGAACGCAGATTCAACAGAAAATAATTACCTCAATACTACCGAGCTCAATTCAAGCTATACTCTCGTATCTAAGAATCTTATTCTCAACACCATAGATTCTTGTTGGAGATCCAACTCAAAGTGGGCATCAAATCGCCAAGCCCTAGCTGATTGTGCTGTTGGATTTGGTAAAGATGCCATTGGAGGTAAGTTTGGTGCTATATATGAGGTCAATGATGCCTCCGATGATCCTGTGAACCCTAAACCAGGGACACTTCGTTATGGTGTGATCCAAACACAGCCTCTTTGGATAATATTCGTCAAGGACATGGTTATTACCCTCGAGAACGAGCTTATAGTGAATAGCGATAAGACCATTGATGGTAGAGGAGCCACAGTGGAGATTGCTTATGGACCTTGCATTACCATTCAAGATGTTACTCACGTCATTATTCATGGGATTAGCATCCATGATTGTAAGCTAGGTGATGCATCCTTCTTTATATATATATATATATATATAATTTGATTAGGTGAAATTTAAGTATTGTCGAGAGTTAAGTTGAGATAACTTTTCTAGAGACATTTTTTGCATTCATACAAAATTGATTTTGATACCTTGTGTTTAGTAGATAAACACTTTTCATTAGGATCAATGCTTGCTGGTTGATGCATCCTTCTTTTATTTGATAATCTGATATACTACCTCTTGTTCTAAATATAATGCTCAGTTGACTTTTTTTGGGAGATTAAGAAAACTAATTAAATTACTTTAAAGTATTTATATTTATGATTTTTTTCTCCAAAATAATTTGTATAATTTATAAACTTATATATAATTTAATCATATACAACATATGATATGATTAAATAACTTATTTAGCTTCTTTAATTTCTCTAAATAAAAAAATTAATTATATCTTATATTTAGGACCGGAGGTAGCTAGTATAATCTTGAGATGAATATTGTTAGGTTTTGTTGCACATATATTTATGTATTTGCAGGAAAAGTTGGGATGGTTAGGAGTAGTGAAGAGCATGTGGGGCACAGAGGAGGCTCAGATGGAGATGGCATTACCATATTTGGTTCTTCCAATATTTGGATCGATCATTGCTTCTTGGCTCGTTGTACAGATGGCCTGATTGATGTTATTCATGCCTCAACTTCTGTCACTATCTCTAACAATTACTTTACCCAGCATGACAAAGTAAGCCGAACAAATTTAAATTAATTTCATCGTTTGACTATACAGACGTGCATGCATTTTACCCTAAATCAAATCAATTAAAGCCATTATTTAAGTAATGAGTGAAGAGATTAAGTTATATTTTTTGTTTATTAAAAAACGTGTCATTGATGTTTCATGAATGAAATTTTGCAAGAGGTCTTGTATTAAGGATCAATGGGGTAAGATCTTATATAAACAGAACTTAGGAACCATAATTGAGCTATATATAGCTAGCTAGCCAGGTGCATGATGAATAATGTGGTCTGCAGGTAATGCTGCTAGGGCACAACGATGAATTTACAGCCGATAGAATAATGAAAGTGACAGTAGCCTTCAATCGCTTTGCCAGCGGCCTCGTAGAGAGAATGCCAAGGTATTACTTAAGAGAGTGCTTTATTTTTCACGTGCCCTGCAAAATATGACGGAATTCAGAAACAGAATTTGATAATTTCGTCGTAAAATATACTATCACGTATTGATCAGCAACAGAATTTCGAAATATATATATATATACATACACACACATATTAGTTTTGGAATGTAATACTAGGGTGAGATTTGGGTATGCGCATGTGGTGAACAACCAATATGAGGAGTGGATTATGTGTGTGTGTGTGTGTATAGGCATATATATAAATACATATTAGTTTTGGAATGTAATATTAGGGTGAGATTTGGGTATGCGCATGTGGTGAACAACCAATATGAGGAGTGGATTATGTACGCCATTGGAGGCAGTGCCGACCCTACCATTTTAAGTGAAGGCAACTACTTCATAGCTCCAAACAACGTTGCTGCAAAACAGGTCAATATAATATTACATTATCCACAAATTAACACATTCAAACAATATTAATAGTCTATTTCCTTAATTGATTGCATTGAATATATAACAGGTTACGAAGAGGGAAACAAGCGATAAGAGCTGGAATAAGTGGAAATGGAGGACGTACAAGGATAAATTCATGAATGGAGCGTATTTTGTTCCATCAGGATATGGAAGTTGTGCCCCTTGTTATTCAGCTTCACAATCTTTTGTAGCTGCTTCTGCCTTATTGGTCCCTCAATTAACTCTCAATGCTGGTCCTCTTCCTTGTGTTCTTGGCAAGGCTTGTTCATAAAACTATATATATTTTTGGCCTCGTCCAACACTAGCTATTAGATTGATGCATATTCATCTTCTTCTTCTTTTTGTGAAGCCTGAAATGGGATCTTTGAAAGTCATGTTCTGAGATTGCGAGTAAAATATGTATTCCACGGATATTTATAGACAATTATTGGTCAGAGCAAAATGACCACATGCAATGGATACTCGTATGTTTTGAGAACTTAATTAGATTATTACTCTTAAGATATTATATGCGTGCTTATATTTCTTATTCTCATATAAAATATTCAAATTAAAACCAAACTAATTTACCATAGAGTTGCCAAAGCATTCAATTTCGGCCCTCAAAATTCTAGAAGCTTATTTTAGAGCCAGTTTGCACTTTCAAGAGGAAAACTGTTATAGAAGTCTCAAAATTGTAAAGAAATCCTTTTTCTAACTCTATTTTTCATGAGTACTCTAAAATACCCTATGAAGTTGCCAAAACATTTCGTTTCGGCTCTCAGGCTAAAATCTTATTTTAGAGTCTGTTTATGCTAAAATCAAACAAATTTAAGATAGCTTTATAACTATACATATTTGTTGGCGTATTCTAGAAGATATAAGGAACAAGTCATACTATTTACAAGTTATATATAACTTGTGAATAGTATAATTTACTATAATATAAAGTATAAATGATATGCACTTGTATGTATTTCTCAGCCATGATTTGAAGTTTTTTTGGGACTGAACATGATTTGAAGTTATTAGAGTTATCAATCCAATAAAATGGCATACAATTGAAAAATGACATGAAATAATTTCGGATAGTGATAATACAACCTGGAAGAAAGGACAACTAATTTATCCGTAATTTTGAAATAAATGTTTTTAGGGATATTGGTTTGAACACTATAAAAAACTTAGAGATGAAAGCTTACTATTAAATGGTTTTATATATAAAGTCCTTCGCAGACTAAATTGTTAGTATATTTTTTTAAAAGAAAAATACATCTTCTAGATGCCGTCCATGCATACACGTTACATTGGTGACGTTAGGAAAATATACTGTTAAATTATTGTGTATTAGCTTCAGTTTTCATGCCGAAAAATTATTTGTTCCCGTTAAAACAAAAACAAAAGAAAACTCTTTCTTGCAAAATCCTTTAATAGATTTCCCAAGAAATATTTCATTCTTTCTTTTCTATTATCTCAAGAGATCTGAATTACTAGCTAGCTATTACTCACACACCCACCTCATTTCCACCATTATATTAAAATTACGCTTAGGGTCCTCAATGATGCTTTCTTCCCCTCCGTCTTTGCAGATTTGTAGAAAAAGAATTAATTTAATTTTTTTTAAAAAAAGAAGTCAATGCAAAATTAGCTTTAATAAAAGTTTTCTCTAGGTCCTTTGTTATTTTAAAGCTTTGATTCCATCGTTCAAATACAAACACATCAAAGTTGATAACCAAATTTCATTTAATTTTTTTCACTTTACCCTTTTGGTCCTAAAAATTTCACTCCAAGAAATTCCTATTTCTTCTCCTTTTTCCATTCTGATTATTTTCTATTACATTTTTCATAGAATATTTACAATTTTAATTCCATTGTATTAAACAGGCCTAATGCTAATCATGCACCCATGTTCATTGTTTTCCTCATATGAAGTTTAACTAAGAAAATTTTTATTATCTTCATATGTACTGTATAACAAGGGAAATGAGATGTAGGTCTCAAAAATTGATTTTATGATAATTAGGTTTTAAAAAAATAAATTTTTGAAAAATGAGATGCAATGATATGGACTGAGATAATTGCAAGTAGGATTTTTAGTTATAAATTGATAGTTACATTTGAAACTTATATGCTTTATCTGCAATTGAGTCTTCTGAATTTACAATTATTTCAATTGATATTAATAATTCATCTTTTAGAAAATTTTGCCGGAAACTATACTGTCACTAAATCGTTCTTTTGGACTTAATTGTCACAACTTCCTGTATAATATTCTATAAAAATCTTTCATTTCAATATGCTGTTCCAAACAACAAATAATCTTTCACTGCATGTGTAATTAAATGTAATTTATTAACAACAACCCACAAGTCAACTAATAACTCAAGCTCGTGCAACCACGTTTGAGTTCAAAAATTCAAATTTAAGAAATAACCAAAACATTTTTCTGAAGTCAGCCCCAAAATTGAGCGGACAACCAACATCCCAAAATCACCTATAAATTCATCAAATATTCCATATGAAGCCTCAAAACCAACAAGCATGGCCACCGCCACACCACTAATTTTCTTCCTTATAGCAATATCCTTCCTACCACTTATAGCTTCAAGCTCATCATATGCCTACACTACTCCCAAAAATCCCAAGAACCTCATCCTCGACACCATAGACTCTTGCTGGAGATCCAACTCAAACTGGGCATCAAATCGCCAAGCCCTAGCTGATTGTGCTGTTGGGTTTGGTAAGGATGCCATTGGAGGTAAGTTTGGTGCTATATATGAGGTCACTGATGCCTCCGATGACCCTGTGAACCCTAAACCAGGGACACTTCGTTATGGTGTGATCCAAACACAGCCTCTTTGGATCTTATTCGCCAAGGACATGGTTATTACCCTCAAGAACAAGCTTATAGTGAATAGCAATAAGACCATTGATTGTAGAGGAGCCAAAGTGAAGATTGCTTATGGACCTTGCATTACCATTCAAGATGTTACTCACGTTATTATTCATGGGATTAGCATCCATGATTGTAAGCCAGGTAGTACTTCTCCAATCTTATTTATAAGGCACTTCTCACATATTTTACAAAAACCAATAAAAACCTCAAATTTCATTAACTCTTCCATAAAATTTTACAACTTTTCAACTTTACCCCTATTTAATATTTCACTATATCCCATGAGAACTAAGTCAATAGAATAATAAATGAAAGGTAAAATTGTACATTCATATAAAAATTTTCCCTCTCTGCCCTATAAATAGGACAAAAAAATTTCTTCTCTCTCTACCTTATATATAGGACTAGAGGAGTAAAACGTACTCCCTCCAGTCTTTTTTATAAGAAACTTTTTTCTTATGCAAAAAAAACAAAACAAAAAACTCGTGGTTAATATTAGTTAAAAACAATAGATGTGTCAAAAATATCAAGTTTCTTTCAAATATGTCCCTATTTATGAAAAGAACATAGGAGACAAAATGAGTAAAAAATATGAAAGAGTATGAGTAAAAAATATGAGAGAGGATGGGTAATAAATGATTAGATGAAAGAGAATTAGTGGTGATTGATGATAATTAATATAAAGATATGTATTTAATAGAGGTAGAAAAGGAAACATTAGTTTAAATTTTGAGACATAAGAAAAAAGTTGCTTATATTAAGTATCAGCTCTAAGAGAGAGAAAATTGCTTATAAAAAGGATTAGAGGAGTATTAAGATAATTTATTCTTTTGTGTGTCTCATAGTTTAATTTTAACTAATGATCTTCAGTATACTTGGCTGGTTTTTGCATGAGCAGGAAAAGCTGGGATGGTAAGAAGCAGTAGTGATCATGTAGGACATCGTCTAGGTTCAGATGGAGACGCCATTAGCGTATTTGGTTCCTCAAATGTTTGGGTTGACCATTGTTTCCTTGCTCGTTGTGTCGACGGTCTCATTGATATTATTCACGCCTCAACTTCCATCACCATTTCCAACAATTACTTCACACAACACGTTGAAGTATGATCAATCTAATTCTTCTCCTCTCATTGATATCTTTGAAATTAATGGTGCTTTTGACTGATAAACTAATTAAGTTTCTGCAGGTGATGTTGTTAGGACACAGCGATGGATACAAAGCAGATAAGGTCATGAAAGTGACAATAGCTTTCAACCATTTTGCTAGCGGCCTATATGAAAGGATGCCAAGGTAATTAATTAGAGTGGTCTAGTGATTTATATGTAAAACTTAGCTTCTTGAGGCTACAGAGCCGGTTGACAATAAAAATAAAAATAAAAAGAATTACCAACGGAATTTTTTGGTAAATTTGCCGACGGATTACCATAGAAAAATTCAATGGGAAAAATACAATTTTGGGTAGAATTTGTATATCTTCACGTAGTGACGAACTTGTTGTGAAGGGTAAGATTTGGGTACGCCCATGTGGTCAACAACAGATATGATGGTTGGAGGATGTATGCCATTGGTGGTAGTGCTGAACCAACCATTCTTAGTGAAGGGAATTACTTTATAGCTCCAAGTAACCCCAGTGCTAAACAGGTATATATATATATATATATATAGCTAAAAATCATTCGCGGTTAAACCTATATTCATTGACTTCTGGAAAATATTCTCATGTAATGAACCGGCATATATATACTCCTCTGGTCCTATTTATAGTGTAGATAGAGAAAAAATTTTGTCTTATTTATAAGGCGCTTCATTAAAGTTTTGAGATGAATGTATAATTGAACCTTTCATTTATTATTACGTTGACTTTATTTTTATTTGGTACTACTCTGGTCCTCTTTATAAATCCATTTTAACCAAAAGTTTTGGTCCTTATTATAAGTCCAGTTTTAGAATAGTAAATGCATTTTTTTTTACCTTTTTTGCCCCTATTAATTGCAATAAACAAAAAAGAATTTATTCATATTGACTTTTATAACCGATCATATAAAATGGCAAAATTGGAAATTTAGCCCACAAATAATGAGTTAACTAAGTCTTCTTGATATGTGAGAGTCGGTTAATTTAGACTAGTAAATAGGTCTAGAGTTGTATTATGTATATTAAGTACCATTCTGATCCTATTTATAAGTCACAATTAACTAACTCTTATATACTAAGGAGAGTTAGTTAATTCATTATTTATGGGCTAAATTTCTATTTTTACCCTCATTTATGAATTGTTACAAGAGTGAACATGAATAAATTCTTTTTGTTTATTGCGATTAATTATAGGGAAAAATTGTAAAAATCGCATTTATTACTTTGGAACTAGACTTATAATAAGGACCAAAATTTTTGGTGAAAATGAACTTATAAATAGAATCAGATGTTAGAAATATTAGAGTTGAAAAGTTGTTTAATTTTATTGGAGAACTAATGAGGTTTAAAGATTTCATTAGTTTGAGTGAAAAATATTGGAAGTGTCCTATAAATAGAAACAGAGGAGTGTTGTCCATAAATGTTGCCCTCATCATAATGCAGAAGATTAAAAGTATGATATTGTATTGCAGGTTACAAGAGGATAGTGAAGGGAAACTGGAAGAATTGGAAATGGAGGACTTCCAAAGATGCATTTGTGAATGGAGCCTATTTTGTTCCATCTGGGTATGGAAGTTGTGCCCCTTACTATTCAAGTTCTCAATCTTTTGTTGCTGCTTCAGCATTCTTGGTGCCTTCATTGACCCTTCAAGCTGGTCCTCTGAGTTGTATTGTTGGGAAAGCTTGTTAATTTGGCCTCTTATTTTGTGTCTTTTTTTTTTTTTTGGTCTTTCTCTTGATTTTTTTCGATGTTATCCATCGATGATTGGCTTCTTATAGAGGTAGGACAGACCTACATGTTATAGTTAGAGAGGTCAACTCCCCCCCCCCCAAACAATGATATCTTTTTCCTTGGTAATACATTTATGAAGAGTATTAATTGCTCCTAATATTTGATAATGGTGGGTTTTGTATTGAGTGTCGATACTGGGAAGGGGAATAAGAGACCATTAGTTTCGTATTATTATTTTTGAAGAAGAGAATAGTGCGGGAGAGAGGGAAGAGAAGAAGAAGATAGGTTTTTCCCCCTTTTAAATAATGGAAAAGAAAAGTAAGAGACGGTGGAGTGAGAGAGAGGGCGTGGAAGGGAGGGAACTAGTTATGCCAAAGTTATGCACCAAAAGCTCATTCAGTCTAAATTTATTTTTTTATGATTTATTTTTAAAAAAAATTATTTTAATCGGTAGAGAATCTAAAATAAAAATAATATTTTAACTAATTTTTTTTAAAAAAATATTTTTATTTAAAAATCATCATACCAACGATGAGTTACATTCTTTGACTGCATCAGAGTACTTTTGAAAAAAATTGTTGCAAGGTACCACCAAATTAATAAGAAGCTAATGATCAGAACTTAGAAAAGTAAATGCTCTGAGTGGCGATGAAGTTCCATTAGTTCTTGAGCATGATATTTCTCCTTAGAATTTCTGATAGTTTAGAGGACTTTGTACAAGACAGCCCTATAACCTGCTCTGCATAACACTAGGCTTTGTGAGTTGTGATATAGTGACTAATGTTTTTCTCAAGAAGATGAAAATAAGCTGTTAATATAAACAAGTGTGAAAGATATTGTTTGGCAGAGTCTTTTGTTTCTAATAGACACAGAAATTACAATCATACCATTAGAGTAACAAAGATGCCAATCAGAAAGTGGGGAAAATTGGGAAAAAATTCCATAAGAAGCATTATAATGGCCTCTACGTACATAAATGTTTAAAAAACTAAGAATGAAAGAAGGTATATATGTGTATGATTCTAAGCGTTTGGCTGGTCAATATTCAGAAAAGCCTATTCTCATTGCTTTGAACTCCACAAGTTACAGGTGCTTTGGCTCTCACTTTCTTCAGGTACCAAATTCCAGCTCCAACTCCAAATGCCCCTGCTGCTGAAACAGCACTAACTGTCCCTGAATCCACATTTTCAACACACACAAAACCACAAAATGAGCCCCACATCCTCTGTAACATCTCAAAATTTAATACAAGGATTAATTTATGGAAACTAGATAGTAAGCCAATTTATGGAACTTACAAAATTTAAGGAAACTTAAATTAGACAAAGAAAAAATTAGGATCTAGTGTGTGTAATTAATAGGATAAAAATATACCTATATGTATATATAAAAACTTACCGACACATCCAAACAATTAATCACTCGTTCTTCTTTTCATTTGGCACAGCTGGAGCATTCCTGAATACACACACCCACGTACTCCTCCTCCTTCCATTCTCATTCGTACAACACACACACACTCATTACTCCTCATCTTTTTCTTCCCATTTGGACAGCACATACATGCACGCACGCACACATTCATTAAATAGACTCATATCAACCTCCTCCAACCATCATTTACGTTCAGCTGCAAAGAGAGTAAAAAAAAGAGAGAGCTAAATCAGAAAACAAAACAGAATAGAGAAGAGGGATACGTAAAGGTGATGGTGCCAACGGAGGAAAAAAGAAGAAGCTTCAAATCCTACATGCAAGCCTATAATTTGATATAGGTGAGTTCCCTTCACATATTTCTAATAATTTCCATTAGATTAGAGGCTGTTTTCTACTGGTTTGGGTGGCTGGAAGTAAGAAAGTTCGCCGGAAAATTTATGTTACCGATCAATTTCAAAACCAGTAATCATGTAACCATTTTACATGGGATTTTCAATCTCTTTTCTTCTGTAATCACATCCCCAAACACAAGAAACATGTTTAAGAGTATGTAGAGTCAAAATCTTTGAGATTGGAGTGAAAAACCATGGTTGCATGTGAGTTTTCTCAACTTTGTTTTACTCGCCGGAAAATAGAGTTTATGCCAGAAAGTTCCAGAATCTCAAACGGAGACTATTGATGGATTTTTTATCTGGTTCTTTTTCCTATAGAAATTTTAGGATGTGTAATATAAAATAAATCAAGAAGAGCACAATTTAGAGTCAAAATGAATGAGTTATTGAATTTTGAATTCAACCTGTCAAAACTGACGTTTTACAGAATCAATCCATTTCGTGTTGAGTTTTGACCTGTTGGGATTCGTACACGCAGCGGAAAAATTAACCGTTTAAAAAAAACTTCGAATCCCAATCACGGATCTATCGAAGACGTCTAAATCGAGTGGTTAGAATAGTACCTTTTGTTTTTCGTGCTTTCGATCTCTAGGAGTCAACACCTCTGGTCGCCTCCCTCTACCGGTATCCACACGAACAAGACCCAATGCGGCAACGTGCTAGCGCCTCCAAGATGCCTCTCTAGGGTTTCTCGCGACTCTCCAAGTTCTCCGTACAGCCTAAGGTTCTCAAGCCCTTCGAATTTTCTATCTAATGTAGGCCGTATTAGAATCTCAAAATTAATCTTAATTAATTTGAAATTCGAATCAAATCAAATAAATCTGACTTGATTAAATCTGTCAAACAGATTTAATTTATCATATTCATTTAATCTAATTAAAGAGCCAATAGATTTAATTTATCTTTATAAATTAAATCTAAGATATGATATCTGTATTAGTTTTAATTATTTAATTTATCAAATAAATTAAATATAAAACTAACATCTTATAATAATATTATAATATATATATATTATTATTATTATTTTCGAATTAATATATATATATATATAAAATTCATCCACCCTAGGTCAAATATTGTATTCATTGAATCTTAGACACATCTTAGATTCAATGAATCTGGACATCATAGCTCGTGTTGGACTATTCTTGTGTGCGACCCTGTAGGCCCACAAGTCGCAAACGGCCTTTAGCAAGACATTGCGACTACCCAATTCACATTGCAACCTTTTATACAACCATGTCACGTCCCTTCTTGTCACACGATATTTTGGTCAAGGATGAGGCATGGACAACCTCATCCTCCTGTTCCTGACCATCACTTTCCCGATTCCTGAGTAGCCTGAAATTAGAAATGGAAACTTCTTCCCATTACAATATGGCCATACATTTCTCAGACTCACTCATCGAGGGGCCCAGTAATATCTCTCACTAATGTGAGGGACAAATTCCATCTTGACCACTCACATTCCTCTTCATGAAAACTCCTAAGCCCGATTGTAGCCTTTATCATCACCCAGTCAAAGGTGACTTTTGACTAGGTCAAAACTTAGCAACTCTCATGCAGGAATCTATGATGATCTCAGGTCAGAGGGCACTGTGACATGATTATATGTATGAGATAAGCTTATGACTTAATCCATGCAACTTTCTCATAGTGGGTCAGTCCAGCACCTTATACTCCTACAAGTGCCTAAGACTTTGATTTGTATCTCTATACCTCATCAAAGTCATACTGGTCTTATTTCATCTTTGCTCCCGCATAGATAATTGACCAGAGACATTTAGGATAATCTTTATAGTTCATCCAAGGATACAATTATCATAATAAACATGCAAATGATATGATAACAATAAGGAGAAATTATTAAATAACAACAATGTTTAAGGTACAATGATTGGCCCTTAGGGCACAATTTCCAACATGACCAACATATCCAATATTTATGAAATTTTACATGGAGATAGTAGACATATCAAGCTTTAAAATTAGTTGTAAAATGAATCATTTGGATATCTTTAGAGGGAATTATTATTTTTGAAAGTTTGGTTTAGAAACAGGTGCAATCTGGAAGTCCAGATTCTGGCAGTTGGTTTCGTGGAGTTTTTGAGCAATAAAATCTTTTCCAATGACCATTAAACTTTCCAGAATGAAATTTTATATTCTAAGATTTAATTTGATATATATTTTATGTTATTTGGATTAATATACTAAGAGATATGAATTTTTGAAGTTGGTTGCTCTCAAACTATGTTTCTGGAAAACATATTGGTTGTGTCGAAATTTTGGAAAACCAAAAATTAACAAAAAATTATAAAACTTTTCAGATTTAAAGTAGACATTCAGATCTTTAATTGGATATGTGGATCACAATTTTTGGACGAGTATATTAGGAGATATGGATTTTCAAAGTTATGATCTGTTTCTGAAGAGTAATCTGAAACAGTTATATTTTGTGAAATTCTGGGAGCAGTATGGTAAAACTGGGTAGATTTTTATATTTTTTCATGAAAATATATTTCAAGAGCTTCATTTAGGCTTTAAACCCAGTCAATTTAGAATTTTCTAGAATTAGTTATGATTTTTCAAAGTTGACTGAAAAATCTGCCAATTTTCTGAAAAATAGAAAAAATTATACTATGCAAAATTATACAGTGTATAAGCTGCTGAAACTGAGATAACCAGCAAAATATAATTAAAGGCAGTAATACTACAAGTAATAACAAATTACTTATTAATTTTAATTTATAGGAATTGTAATAGCCCGAGCCGGAGAAAAAGTTTTGGATAAACAGTTGGATCGGAAAAGAACCCAGGTAGTAACTCTTTCTCTCATATACTATGTGATTATTTATATGTTGTATATGCCATTTTCTGTAACATGATAGTGCCTAGGGCACAACACGCGAATAAGCCAGGGTCTAAACATATCGTTTGACTATGAACACGAGTTAAGCCGGGGTTGCAAACAGTCGTTTGGCCTTGTACAGTATGCATACAACATGAGTTAGCATTTTACATATCATGGTGCATTGCATATTTATTTTTGCATTCTATATGTCAGATTGTATGTTTCTACTGAGATTCATTCGAATCTCACCCTTTTTCAACATTTAAAAATATTCCAGCAGAAGGTAGCGACTCTAAGGGCAAAACCGTAAATACCGGTGTCTGAGGTCCATTTCAAATGAGACTGCAGTTGGTTATCTTTAGTTTTAAATTTTATCTCTTTTGGACTCTGTATATATTTTTCAAATCCTATGAAGATTCCTGTAACGTAAACAAGTTCTTATAAGCAGTATATTTTGGCTATTTCTGTATACCGTCTGAACTATGCATTTATTATTATGAAAATATCGAATTGTTAAGGGGTTTGACATCCTCTAATAAAATCCCCATCTATATAGCTCATGAAGCTTTTCAATACTTGAAGCAAAGAAAGGAAGGTGTGAGAAGTGAGTTAGCATTGAAAATTGACTTAAGTAAAGCCTATGATCGTATAGATTGGGGATTTTTGGGGGAGGTTATGCTAAAAATGGGGTTTTGTATTAAATAGGTAAGGTGGGTAATGGAGTGTGTAACCTCTATTGAATTTGAACTGTTGGTTTTAGGGAAGAAAATTGTGAAGGTTAATCCTAAGAGAAGGGTGAGACAAGAGGATCATCTATCTCCATATCTCTTCCTTATCATGGTAGATGTCTTGTCTCTAACGGTGCAATACCATGTGTGTGTTGGGGAGTTAAAGGGAATTAGATTGTCAAGAGGAGGTCCAGTGTTGTCCCACTGTTTCTTTGCTGACGATGTACTATTCTTTCTGAGAGCTGATAAGGAGAATTGCATGGCATTAAAGCTAATATTAAGCATTTTTAGTGCTGCTTTAGCACAAGAAATGAATTTAGAAAAATCATACATCTTTTCTCAGCAAATACAACACCTGAAATTAGGAGGGAAGTGGAGGAAGTATTGGGTATTAAAGCCAAAAGTGAGCCTGGGAAATACTTAGGGCTGCCTTTAGTTTGGGGAAGATCAAAGAATGCAGCACTGAGGTTTGTGAAGTAGAAAATAAAGAAGAAGCTACAGGGATGGCAACAGAAAATGTTGACATTTGCTGGAAAGGAGGTACTGACAAAGTAGTTGCAAATTCAATCACAGTATATCCTATGGCCAGCTTTTTATTTCCTTTTGCAGTGTTGCAAAGAACTTGACAGTATGATATCTAATTTTTGGTGGGGTCATAATGATCAAGAAGGTAGGAAAATCCATTGGAAGAATTGGAGTGTGATGACTCAAGCTAAGAAGAATGGGGGCATGGGTTTTCGTAGTTTCCAAGTTTTAATGAGGCATTATTGGAAAAGACAGCTTGGAGATTATTACAAAATCCTAATGAGTTGTGGTGTAGGATTTTGAAAGGAATATATTTCCCAAAGTCTGGATTCATGGATGAAGAGAAAGGTGGCAAAGCTACATGGTGTTGGACTAGCATACTGTAAGGAAGAGAATTACTGGAAAAATAATTATTTTGGAGGGTGGGAGATGGTAGTGATATTAAGGTGATATGTGGATTTCTGGTTTAAAGAATGAGAAACTAACTGAAGAGGGGTTAAGTGAAAGCGATAAGAAGTTGAAGGTGGCTGATCTTGTTAAAAATGGCAGATGGGATCTCAACTGTGTCTCTAGAAAGCTATCTGATATTCAGAAGGGTAAGATTTTGTTGCTAGAAGTGCCAAGGGCAGGAAGGAAGGATGAAACAATATGGAGGGCATGTAAGGATGGGAAGTATAGTATGAAATTTGGATACTATGTAACAAAAGGGTTTGTGAGGGAAAATGGGATTCACAGGCCTAATAGCTCTGCAATGGTGACTGGGCAACTCTGGAGTTGTGTCTGGAAGCTACATGTCCCTCCAAAAATTTGGAAATTCTTGTGGAGAATGCTGAATGAAGCTCTCGCTATAAGTCCAGCTCTATACAGAAGGAAATGATGTCAAACTAATATGTCCTATCTGTGGTGAAGATTTTACTGGCTGACTCAGTGGATTGTAGGAAATCTACCCATTTTACTACTTCTCATAATATAGCAAGGGAAGGAATTGGCTAGGGAAATGATAGCAGCTTAATATGTACTAAGTATTTTACTAGTTTTGTTTGTTTTTTTGTGAGGTGTGTGGTAGGTTCTGTAACGACCCGCCTCATATATCCCTTATTATTGACCTTATTCAGAGTAGCAATGCGTAGTTCAGTGGGCACACAGGAATAGCATGAATATACTGATAATATTAATACAATATTGCTTGATTATAATACAAAAGTTTCCCCACCAGGGTTTTACATAATATTTACAGACCTTAATAACTAAAAGGCCTTCAAACAACCAGCAACATTCCTCTTCGTGCATACCTCTTTTCTGATCTCAGCACGTTTCTAATGCTCACCTGTCTGAATGGTTGGTTGGGAGGAGTGAGATTCGAGAGAATCTCAGTAGCAAACATTACCACTATGCATGCCAAATATATATGAATGCATGACATGCTTGCCTACACTATTTCATGCCAACATAATGACATGTTGCATGCTCGATGTTATGACATACATATGGTCATTGCACAAATATAACAGAGCTTCAACCAATCATACATGTTCCACACAAATAGGAAAAACAATCACATAATCAATGCAAGACATACATATCACATACATGCAGAAAAGGTAAGTTCACTACCTGGTGGACTTTGTGTCCTTCTCATGTCCCTTGATCTTCCAACCATTGCTTCTTCTTTATCACTTCATGGCCCTATATAACCAATCAAATTATTAGAGCCATGATTCAATGCTCTATTCAACCCTTTTTAGGTCACTTTCAAAGGAACATATAGCCATTAGCTATATATGAACACTTTAATATGGAATTTCTCCTTTCTAATTTCTGTTTCAAAATTTCAGTTAACACGGCTAACTTTGAAAATTCACCATTAATTCTAGGAAACTCTAAATTGAGTGGTTCCAATTATTATGTGAATATATTTAAATATAATTTCACATAAAAATACTAAATTTTGGCTACCACAACAACAAAATTCTCAGAATTTCGCCCAACCACACTGTTTCAGGTTTCTTTCCAGAAAACATGGCATATCTTTAACAATTCATATCTCATAGCATACTTATCCAATTAACCATTATGACCTATCAAATTAAAGTTCTATGTCTCTAATTTTAGAATGGAAATTTTCATGGTCATTGGATAACATTTGATTACTCAAAAACTCGTTAAAATGACACTTCCTCTAGAAAACGAATTTCACAGCATCTACTCCACAACTTTCAAAAATTCCAAATTCATATACAAGCATCCAAAAATCATGAACACTTGTACACCTACACAATTTCACCTTATAAATTCAATGGAAGCATCAAAATCATCAAATTTCCACTCCTTCCCCATGAAACAGTACAGGGCAGATTTCAAGGTTCTCAAAAAACTATGTCAGTTTCTTGTTTTATTTAGCTTGATCACTTCCTTTCTACTCCTAATCAAATAATTAGCTATTTAGACATCCATTGGACATCGTTTAGCCATTCAAAACACCATTTAAACCATCATGAACAGTACCCAACCTTCCCAAAACTCATCCAAAACACAAATCAATCGGTTAAAAAGGAAGCCTACGCTTACCTCTACCCGTTTCGGCAAACCGTTCGGAATTCCGGCAACACCCCGGCCGGTGAAACAGCGCCAACCACCTCCAAATGAAAATCCAAAACCGTAGAAATGTAGCTCGCGATGAGTAGAAGAAGTTTTCTGAAGGGTACTTTGAGAGAGGATGCCGTTTCGGCAGTGTTTCGGATGTTGGAATTTTCTCTCTCCTCTCCCTCCATTTCTCTACAGCTTCTCTCTCTCTCTTCTCTGCAATTTCACCGTGAAAATGAGCTGAGAAAGATGATAATTGATGATTAAAGGTCTTTGCCACGTGTCACAAGCTCATTGGCCCAAATAATGAATTTTCGCACAAAATACCAAATTCTGCAGATTTTTCATTAATTTTGAAAATTCATTTCTAATTGTAAAAATTTCCAATTAGAGTGATTGTAAAGGCTATTCGACCCTTATTAAGTCTAATTTTAAGGAAAAATATAATCTTTGGCCAATTGAAAGCTCACTCTTCCCAAAATTTTCATCTTTGAATGCTGTCCCATAAAATAATTAATTTCGCTGGGCTAACTTCAAAAATTTATTTCTCTTTTTGTGTACAACTCCAAATGACTTATATGACCTATCAAATTAAAGCTTGATAAGTCTATTTTAATTATGGAAATTTTTATAAATTTTTACCATCATTTACCCATCAAAAAATGTCACACAATCACCACTGCCACACCAGGAATTTCACCGGTAGCAAAATTACTTTGTGTTCAATTTTACTATATTGTGTGTGACTTCCAATCACTTTGTTTTGTTATTCCTCGAGCTCTTTAGCTCACCAATATAATCCCTTTTAATATCCAAGGATATAGAAGAATTTTTTGGAAATAATATCATGTCTGGCCATGACATTCACTAAATCAGGGTCTAGCAGTCCTCTTAGTCCAGGCTTAATCTCAAGTCTCTTGTCCCAAAATTTGGGATATTACAGGTTGTATGTAGGATTTTTTTGAGTGTTTTTTTTCTGCGGCTATTAGTGATTGTAATTGATTTATTGTGATTAATAAAATTGACTCTTTTTTGGCAATATATATATATATATATATATATATATATATATATATATATATATATAATCTTTTCTTTTTTTCTTTTTTTTTTTCCTAGGTTTGAAACATCTTGCATATAATATTCGGTTTCTTAATGGCCCGATCACTTATTAATGGAGACCCATTCTTTCTAAAAATTCACTTGCAAATCATGTGGTAGTATAACAATTACTATGAAATTAAAATGTGAATTATCATAACATTGATATATGGCACTTTAAATATTAATTAAATGATATTAATACTATAAAAAACAATACAAAAAAAATTAGTTCTCCGTTTAAGAAAAATACTTTCATATCCTTATTTATATACATAATATAACACTGACAGGAATAAACCTCTCTCTCTACACACACATATATGGAATCAAAAACGAATTCAATCATGCACACGGGTATTTTTGTCTAGGTATGGTGGGTTAGTGCCTAACGATTGGACACTTTGGCATTTGAAAACATAGAGAAATTCAAGAGATGTTGTTATAATTTGTTTGGCATGTTTAGGACTTTTCATTTGTTTTCATACACACATAAACTCTACATGTTATCAATATAATTATAGGCGGCAGTCAAATTGATCAGCTGTACCATATTAATATTTCACGATTAGTTATAATTCTTCAGAGAAGATTAGAAAGCGGAAAGCATTTGTGTGTGTGTGTGTGTGTGTTTATAATTTGTTATAAATCGGACCCATTTGATTATTATAACTGAGTTAAATTCATCACAAGATGCAGGCTTTTGGTTAGCTGATTGAAGGAGAATTAGTCAAAGTCTGAATAAATCCAATAATTTGACGCTGCCTCTTTATTTCAAATATGTCAAAATAAAAGGCTTTTGAAACCTAACGTGCGATGGCTTTGTAACGGTTTTCTGGTTTCATCGGACTTCAACAAAGCACCCGATCCATTTACGTTAGACTTTGCATACCACTTGCCTTCATTATTAGTTTATCGACTTAATTATTTACATACATATATAGATCATAATAACTGTGATGATGCCTAACATAGTTGCCATATTATTTGGTAGATTTAGACCAACGCACTACTAACTAACCAATACGTATAACATTTTAATATATATTACATAGCCCACATGCATGAAAGAAGCGAAATTAATCAAAGCTCTTATCTTATTCTCACTATAAATAAGTCCACCATGTTTTTCCTACTCTAACAAATAAAATTAAACTTGTTTTTAATTAAGATTCTTAATTCCCTTCTATAAATCAAGCTTCATGTATCTTGTAAATTTTTACCACTAAACACAAACATGTCGATGAAGTCATTAAAGAACCTCTCTCTTATAATTATTCTAGTGATAGCCATTTAAACTCATTAGGATTTGGGTATGTCTTTAAATTTAATGAGCGCTTAAAGAAATACTTATCGATCAACCATACACCATATGGTTTTCATATTGACAGTGAAATTTAAACCCATATGTTTATGAGTTATAAGTCCAATCCTTTGGATTAAATTTGTTGTCATAGTCAAATTTATATATATCCTTTATCACCATATCACACACATCATCGCTTCACAATTTCCCATAAATGCCACAAGATCCGCAAGACATATGTGGAGGCGCAAATAAATTCCCGTAAGCTGAGTTTCAATCGATGTCGGGGCCAGAAAAAGCCCAAAGAAAGACATGATTTTCTTCTCTAGTCTCCCTCACAAAACACAAGGACAGGGGTCCGCTTTTGGCCCATAAAAAGCACAAAGAAAGACATGCTTTTCTTCTTTAGTCACACACACACATATTCATTCTTAAAGTTAGCTATGCATTTGGCATGAGCAGACTTAAATTTTTTTTATTATATACGAGTATTGACCACTTTTCTTCCGTTAATTACGGTCTAAATCATCATCAAAGGGTCAACGATCGTTAGGATAAATAATTAATTGAATTGTCAGACTATATAAAGAGAATAATTAATTAAATTGTCAAACTATAGAAAGGGAAAGATCAGTGCCTCTGTAACTAACTCCTTTTGGCTTATGAAATTGAAACACAACATTTTTACTTGAAACTTTGGAACAAGCAACTTTTGCATCTGCTTCATTATTTCCCTACACATTATGCATAATCTGACTAATTGGAGAATCTTCCTCACCAAGAAAAGACATTGAATTAATGTAAAAAAATGTGTGTGAACAAAATTTAATTTGCCCATTGGTTAGTTTTTACCTAACTATACGCGGCTATTGGTATTTTCTAATATTGTTGGAGGACAATTTTCACATTCCCACGGAATTACAAGTTTTACACTTGCAACTAAGCCTAACTTCGTTACTTAACCACTTATTTAATTGACCTTTGAATCATACCATTTCCTATATATACACACCGTGCCCCTGCTTCATCTACATCCATCAAAACCATTAATATTCACTTTCATAGTTCTTAATACTCTCTTTACCAACTCTTATATTAACTCATATATATATATATATATGAAGTCCCTTAAGGCTCTCTTCCTTCTGGCCTTGCTGGTGGCAGCTTTGGCCATTGCTGTTTCAGAAACAACACCAGTATTGGAACAAGAATCAAGTAGTCGACTTCTTGGCTGGAGACAAGACCACCAGAACCCATACCGGCAGGCGGTGACTTGTGATAAATATCCGAGGATTTGCCGGGCGGCGGGGAGCAAGGGGCCGGACTGCTGCAAGAAGAAATGTGTAGATGTGTCAAGAGACAGAAACAACTGTGGAAAATGTGGGAGGAAGTGCAAGTACTCGCAGATATGTTGCAGAGGCAAGTGTGTGAACCCTATGGTTAGTAATAATCACTGTGGAACGTGTGGCAACAAGTGCAAAAAAGGCGATTCCTGTGTCTTTGGAATATGCAGCTACGCTAATTAATTTTATTTATTTAACCTAAACATGATTATATTATAATTTAAATGGAATTAAACTGGTTTGGTCAGTAATAATATGAGAAAATTTGCGTGAATTAGTGTTGTTATTATAGGGTCCAGTTGTCTAGTTTACTAGACAATATATATAAATTTGTTAGCCTGTTATGACTAATAAAGGAGTAAGTGCTCATCACACCCTTGATGAGCTTTGCGAGTGCCTGTAAACTACTATTATTTTTATTGGCTTTATTTTAATACAGTGGATTCATTTGGGCGTGATGATTAATTGACATCCATCAATGGTACCGTTCTCACAAATCAGTTTTATTGCCCGGTGATCTATACTGTCCAACTACAGTTTAAATAGTTTATATTTAAAATTTTCAAATTTCAATGAAACTGATAATTAATTGGATAATTTTTTAAAAAAAAATTTCAGAACATTAAATCTAAACTGTTGATAGTTGAAATATTACATTTGAATTAGATGGTGGTTTTTTCCTCATTAATTCTACATTAGTAATGCATGTTTTTTCTTGAATCAAAGGTTCAATTTTTATTTTTATATTTTTTAAATATTACTCTTCTAGTTTTTACCATACAAAAACGCTATTTTAATTGACAAATGATAGTAAAAATCTTAATAGATTTAGAAAAAATGATAAAAGTAATGACATGAGGTTTAATATTATAAATTAATATCTTAAAGAAGTTTATTTTAAATTTTGACATGTCAAGAGGGTTCTTTATAACTGATTAAAGTTCAACTGGTTATCTATAACTAATTAAAATTTTAAGGGTTTTATAACATTAATAATTACTAATATAGGATGCTACATGTGGTTTGTTAATATGACATGGAACTTTCCATTAAAAATATAATAGTCTGTTAACAGTAGGGGTTAAAAATAAAATAAAAAGGTCAGGGGTTGAAATTTAAATTTTAAAATATTATGAGCGTCATATACAATTAACCCAAAATTCAGAGAGTTTTGTAAAATTTAGCCTAACATAAAAATAGAGAAATATTAGCAATATCATTTCAATTTCAATGTTTTAGCAGTATATAGAATAATACAAAAAAAGAATTTTCCATCGAAAAAAAATACAAAAACAAAGTTTGTACCTTTTATATGTGAAATGTACTTATGTCTCATCCTGGATAATAAGTTGAGGGTCTTAAATTGGCTGATGAATTTTTGTTTTTCTCCCTTTTGGAAGAGTTTCAAACTTAAAAAAAAATATGGAATTACCCACGTAATAATTTCCATAAGTAATTACTGAGGGATTGTGAGGGTGTTTGTTTGGGCGTTTGGGCCCTGTATAAGCCCGATTGCAAATGAAAAAGCCCGATTAATACTGTAGCAATGTTTGGTTCAGCGTTCAATCCATTTAACTTATTGAATATTAAGCAACTTTTTTGAAAAACTCTTTAGAACAGCTTTTAGGTTGGAGCTGATGGAATTTATTACTGTTACTAGTAAAAAATGTGTTTGACTCAGGCTTTGTCATTTCTCTCTCTTCAATTGTTCAGTTCTTTTCTTCCTCGCGTGGAGTACTCTGGCCGCCGAAGAAGAAATGAAATTCTCGCCACTCATGTTCCAATATCAATTTCTTCCTGTTCCAATTATCAGTCAAAATGATGAATCTCATTTTATATTCATAATTAAGATTTATATTGTAAACCTCACCTATATCATATTCATATGAAAAAGAAAGTCTCATGGAATCTACTATAATACATCTCTCACTTCTCTACGCCTATATACTTCATGGCAGTTGATATATATATATATATATATATATATATATCCCATATTATCTCAGCCTTTATCATTTCTCTGCACCTATACACTTCATGGAACATTCACTCTTACATCCAAAAGAATCTTATTTTATATATGATCCTCTAATAAGTCTTGTTCTGTCTTTAAGTCAAAACTAGTCTGACCTTTCAACTAAATATTTTCTCTTCTCTAGACTGTATTTCGTTTGATAAATTGTGAGGCAACACCATATATACACATAAAAATGGTAACTGAGATTGTAATTTTGACGATCATATTTTTTCATGTGTGTATAGAGTCGTAAATCATTATTGGATATTGATCACATGAATTGTGTTATTTTAATTATGTTTCTATGTTTGTTGTTCCTGATATTTTTAATTTTTTTTATGAATCATGTACTTTGTGTTCATAATTTAGGGATTATTTTAATAGAATAGGTGTAATACTTTAGAATGCAGAAAATGAGAATTTAGTTGATGAAGATAATAGTCAAGATCAAGAGCCACCTTCGACAAATAATCCTCGAACATCAACAACTCAGATGAATCATGTTCATGACACTATTAGGGATCAAATCGTACGAGACCTGAGATCTAATTAGTTCTGTTATATTTTACTGTATCAAAAACTTTAACTTTGTATCATTTCTAATTTATTGAAATTTTTATTATAATTTGATTATATATTATTATTGTCAAATTGTCAACATTTATTAAATCACTTTCAATAAATTTTACAATTTTTTCTTTTAAATATCACAAAAGTCACTTATGAAAAGTTCATCCAAACACCCTTCATTTTCATAAAAAACACTTATTCAATCGTCAATCCAAACACAAATCACTTATATAATCTGACTTTTACTCAAAGCTACTTTTCTATAAGCCACTTTTTAAATAAGCCACTTTTCTACCGCTCATCCAAACACACTCTGTATTGGTAACTTTTCTAAGGGCTTACCCAAAGGAAAAAATTCGATCGTTAAATTCTGACGAAATTTAAGACAAATTTTTTTGTCAGTAAAATTTATAATATTTTATTATTATATTATAATTATTTTTATAATATAATAATAATATAGTGAGTAAAATACTCTGACTACCTTACGTTTTACCTTAATTGCGCAGACCTCCCATCTATTTTAAAAACTAATATAAACCTTCCTTAAAATTAAAATACATGTTAAGCAAACCTCGCATGTATTTTGAAGAATATATTTCCGTCCATCCAACTGTTAGTTAACCATTAACTTTTACTTATAAACACTTTTGTTACCCACATGATAGACGTACAGCAACACGAGACCACCCAAAGAGATGATGTCGGACGTTAACGAGAACCAAGACCAGAAAAACATGAATAGCAAGAAGCTAGCATGCAGAGAGAAACAGGCTCTCCCTAATGCGGAAAATCAAAGAATTCAGTACTGTCATGTATTGATGCAGACTATAAGTACATATCTAGGCGAATAGTTTATCTATTTGTCTTTGTAAGGTATGATTTGGAAGAGAAAAAAAAAACTTATCACAAACAACTCACCTAATATTAATTATAGTGAGCTGCTTATGTTTTTATATTTTTATTTTTCTTAAAATAATGAATCCCTTCATTAAGATGTCACAAGTAATGGTGAAAAAGTGAATTTTGTGAAATCTTTTAATTTTATTAATATGCCAGCTAATATTTAGGAGGTGTCAAATCAACTCATGAGTTGTTGTATTTTAATTGGTTAGACTATAAATAAGGTGGTAAATCAGGTTCATACAAGAATTTCTCTTGTGTCAATTATAATTTAGTATCTGCTGTATTCATTGGAAAAATATCACTAGCCCACATGAAAGCAATTTTATTTCAGTCAACCCCCAAGAGATTTTAAAATTTCACGATACCCTTAGGTCAAAATGAAATTAAGTTTTGTAGGTGAAAAGATAATGATGCTGTTACTTGTTTTTTTGATTCTTTTATTTATCTTGTAAATTCTCTTATTTGTCTTGTGAATGATCAAAATTTTAAACTCCCTGGATTCTTTTAAATTCTTTTATTTATCTTGTAAATTTTTTTATTTATTTTGTAAATACTCTTATTTATTTTATGAAGGGTTAATGTGCAAAAATATCAATGGGCTCTTACCCAAAGTGCAGTGTGCCCAACACTATATTTGTTCGGATGTGCAAAAGTACCTACAAGCTTTCAAAATGAGTGCAAAAATACAAGCACCGTTAATCACCCGTTACTTTTACCGTTAGTTGACTGAAAAAGCTAATGTTGAAGCTGATTTGGCTATAATAAGCATATTTGGGATCACAATTGGTTATCCCAAAATTGGTTATACACGTAAGTCAAGACAATACTTCTCTTACATACTCATCTCATATACCGTAAATCACGATTGAAAAGTTACTTTTAAAGGCTCTAATCACTATTCCAACTAACTAGACAATTATTATGGCTATGTCAACTTCCATAGCAGTGTTTCCAATCAGCTAACCAGTGCCCTTGTATTTTTGCTCTCATTTGGAAAGCTTATGGGTATATTGTATTTCTGAAAAGCATATGGTGTTGAGTGCCCCTTGGCTAAAAGCCCATGGATATTTTTACACCTTAATCCTTTTGTGAATTCTCTTATTTCTCTTTGTAAAATGCCAAAATATTCTTGTTAATTCTTTGGTTTTTTTTAAATCTCTTTATTTGTCTTTATAAAAACTCTTATAAAAAAAATAAAGCAAAGGCATTATTGTCTTTTCACTGATAAAATATAATTTCATTTTAATTTAAGGGGTGGAGTGAAATTTCAGAATTTTTGAGGTTGATTGGAATAAAATTGTTTTCAAGGGCTAAGTGATATTTTCCCTGAATCATTTGTGCTTTACATATTAATAATTATTTATTTCTTTTCACGGGTAATTTTAATGTCCTTTTTATTTTTTATGAAATATAACATTTTCCCTAATTTTTTGGCATATGGAGAAAAGTAGGGAGAAGGACTAAGGAAGAATAATATTTATTGTGAAGGATATTGAAAAATGTAATTATTTAGAAGGAGAAAATTTTAAAATTTAAATTTAAAAATACTAAATTACCCTTGGTTCCTCTTCTCCCCACATTCCTTTTTTTATTTTATTTTATTTGATTAAGGATTTCTCCTCTAAAGTTTAGCGGGCAAAGGGTTTTCACCTCTCCCAATAAGTGTGATTCATATGATTCAAACTTGTGTTCTCGTCCTTACACGGGTGAGGCTTCTTACCACATCAACTAATAGGTTATTAGTTCTCCCCACCTTCTATATTAAAACTAATTTGAATTCTATTTGCTACAAAAATTATAACTGCCAAAATGATTATGACAAGATCCTTTTTTTTTTTTACCTTTTTTTTTTCACTAACATCAACATAAATCATATGATCGGTTTATTAGCGTTACATGGATTTCTTTTATTTTTAAAACTCACACAAATTTATTTTTAAATAAAAATAAATTATGGACACTCATTTTTTTATATCATTAAAACTCACATAAATTCGAAAGGAGTTTGCCTAACTTATTTTAAAAATAAATAAATTTATGAGATTTTTAAAAATATAAAAAAATATATGTAATGTTAATATTTTAAAAAAGCCTACATAATGTACATATTTTTTTTATGTGTGGTCATAGTTGCCTCCACGGGAGAATACTTATGCGAAAACCAAAAAAACATTGTCAATAAAAAATTTAATATAACCAGAAAGATCTATAATAAATCATAATATAAACAAACGAGGAAAAGGTTTCTTATATTTTTACGAGGATGAAGCATTTTTTAACTTCATAATATATGATGCTTTAACTTTTGACCAAATCTAATAATATATTTTTTGTCGTTTGAGCCTATACACAACTAGCTAGATCAAATATTGAATCTATTTATTTATTTTTTGTTTTTCTGTATAAAACTTATTTTATATCAAATTATATAAATTAAGAAAAAAACTTAAAGATATAAATGAATCAATATCGCTGTTAATAATGAAATAGTACGACGTGATTTTGGAGGGTTAAATTTTGATGAAAATAAAATTCAAATTAATTTTAAAATATAATGTAGGAGAAATTATAGGAAGTTTGACTAAGAATAGTTTAATATTTTTAAATTTATAGTTTAAAATTTAATCCTTTTAAATAATTTTTTTTTAAAATCCTTTACTATAAATATTATTATTCCTTAATCCTTCTACCTGATTTTTATCGGCAGGCACCATGGAAAATTGTAGAAAGCCACGACTTTTTTTTTTTTTTTGAACCTGAATTATAAGCCGCAACTTTTCAATTTTTATTGCACCCTGTCGTTCTCTAAACCCTGTTTTCCTCTCGGTTCTTGCTTCTTCAAGATTGCGTTCCCTTTCCAAGATTACACTTCCTTTCAAAGATTTCAGAACGCAATCGTTTCTTTCCCTCCTTCACTCCTTCACTTTACTTCTCTTGATTGTGAATTCTGAATCCCTAATTCCCTAGGGCTAGCAGATGGCAAGAAGAAGAAGCCACAATCCCTTTCTGCCCACAGAGATTATCACCTTCATTCTTAAATGGCTTCCTGTCAATTCCGTTCTTTAATTTCTAAGCGTGTAAAGATTGGAAAAATATGTTGAAGACCCCACCATTCATCGCTGAGCATCTGCAAGCTCGCCAAAACCCTCTTCTTCTTATCCATGCATACCGTCACAAGAATCTGTCCTTACGTTTGCTTGATCCCAAGATGGCAACCATTAAAGCTGTGAGTACAGATTCAATCGATCCCTGGGAGTATGGTTTTATAATCATTGATTCCTGCAATGGCTTGCTTTGCGTGCAACTAGAACATGTTCGTAAGGACCTTTTGCTGTGGAACCCAGCGATGGATGAGGTAAGAGAGGTACCCCGAACAATGAATCATCATACGGACCTTTGCAAGGTAGGGTTTGGGTTCAGCAACGTCGTTCAGGATTACAAGATAGTGCTCTTTTTATCATAAAGAGTGGCGTAAACAGAGGGTCCTATATATGCACCCAGCATAATCGAGCGGAAGTGTTTTCTTTGAGCACGGGTTTATGGAAGGCATTAGAATTTGAGTCTTTACATCGTACCCACGACTTAGATAATGGTTTCAGTGTTGGTGGAACCATCTTTTGGCAGGGATACCGGCATTCTTCAACTATATTAATTTCCTTCGACATAGAAACGGAAGTGTTTACAGTGATAACAATGCCAGCTGAAGATGGTATTTCCCGATTGCGTTCGCTTAAGTTTGGTGTATACCAGAACAGACTTTTGGGTTACTCCCTGAATAGACGTTTCGCCTATATATGGGTGTTAGAGGAGGTTGTTTCTGAATCTGGGAAGAGTTTGATTCCTACTCAGGAATATCGGGTTCAACTACCTTCACAAGATGAACCACCTTCACGGCTCGCATGTTTTTGGAAGACTGAAGCAGTCTTCGAGAATGAACGAGCACGCGTTTATTGTATGGTCGATCTCATTACTGACAAATGGAGGAGGATTACTTGTCCAGGACAATTGAATTTCCCTATACCAATTCGGCCACTTTCAATTATAAGGAGAGCCTTCTGTCAGTTTGGAACAACCAGGTGAAGTACCTTGCTCTGAAATCGCATAATTTCTACCTTCCATATTTCTTTTGTTACAGTTATGCTCCTCGCATAGATTTGTGATCTGAAATTATGAAATTTCAAACTAAACCTTAGCTTTCCATATCATCATATGTTCAATTTTCACGTACAAATGCAATCTTATAATCTGAGGATATTGAAAATCATAGTTTTTTATTTTTATTATAATCAATGCTTTTTGTTTCATTCCTTTGCCAATACTTGATGCATTCAAATTGATCAGCCTCGTTATGCTGTTGTTGTGGTAAATCTCACAGAATAATTTCAGACCCTTGTTGAATACTCTCTCTGCTTCAAATTGATCAGCCTCGTTATGTCGTTGCCCCTATATTTTGATGCCCTTTATATCTGTTGTCTATACGGAGGATCTTGTGTGTGAACGTGGTTGAATTTCTTTTAAATATTTAGAGTGCATGAAATTGATTCCAGTATAACATAGGCAAAGGACCCAGTTTATATGAAGAAGCCAGGGCTATTGTGTTGGGACTGAGAGGAGCACGGGAAGTGGGTTTGAAGAAGGTTGAACTTGAATCTGACTGTTTAGAGATCATATAGCTTATCCGTACGGGTGGACTGATGATCACCCTCTAGCCGTGTCACTCAAAATAATCAAAAACTTACTTGAGAAAGATTGGGAGGTGAAAATAGACTGTTGTTGTCGAGAGGTCAATAATGCGGCGCATACAGTGGCGAGCTCTGTAACATTCTAAAATTTATTCAAAGGCTAAGGATTAATTTATGGGAGTTAGATAGTAAGCCAAATTATGAAACCTATGAAATATAAGGAATCTTAAATTAGACAAAGGGAAAAATAAAGACCTAGTGTGTGTAATTAATAGGATAAAAATATACCTATATATATAATAATAATAATTAAAACACACACCCACTTCCCACACTTCACATGCAATCCATGCACACACAACTATTTAATTAAATAACACACACACACTACACACATGGCACACACATACACATTTTTAATTATTAAAAAAAACACACACTCTCTCTCATTCTCTTAATTATACGTAACACACAACACACACTTCACAAATTTTTCCATTCACTTCAGCCATTATCCAAAAAGGAAAGAAAGAGAGAGTGAGTGAAAAAGAGAGAGAGTAAGAGACACATAATAGAGAAAGAGAGATAAGTAAGAGGATCAGTGCTACCAGAGGAAGGAAGAAGTGATTACAAATTCTACATACAACTCAATATCATAATATAGGTGAGTTTCCTTCCCATATTCTTAACTCTTTCTAGTTAATTTGAGGTTATTTTTGGGTAATTTGGGAAGCATAAGAACCTAGTATAATGAATTGTTGTATTGTGAGGTTTTGTTTTGGGCAAAATAGTACATAATGAAGGAATGAGAATTTGATAAATTTGAGGTTTCCAATGAATTCTACACGAAAAATTATATGGGAATACATGAGATTATGATTTTTGGATGATTATATATAAGTCTAGAATTTTTAGAAAATAAGAGGAGTTGCTGTTCGGTTAGTTTCTCTGAAATCATATTGGTTGTAAAATAAATTTCGGTAACCAAACCTGGTCATAAAATTATGAAAGTTTCCAGAAGGAAAGTAGACATCTTAAGCTTTAATTTGATATATAATATGTATCATTTGGGTTTATAAATAGTGAGATATGAATTTTTAAAGTTAGATGATGAATCTGGAATGTTTTATGGTACAGACGAGGTTTGACGAAATTCTGGAAATTTTGTAGCTACAATTTATAAATGGTAATATTTTTTCCTGAAAATATATTTAAATATTATCATATAAGATTTTGAACCATCCCATTTGGAGTTCTAGATATTTAGTTATGAATTTTAGAAGTTAAGCTACTGAAACTGGAAAGGTTTTCTGGCAGTGCGAAACAAATTTAAAACTGGGAATTATTCATGGATAGGTGGTAGTTAAAAGTATTTTTATATTAAAATAGACTTCATAAGTGACGCATAGAATTTGGAACCACCTTAATTGGATATTTCTAGGCCAAGATATGAATTTTCAAAGATTATTGAAAATTCTGACAGAATTGAGTTATAGTGAAAAATAAAAAGTAAGGGTATTTTTGAAATAATTGGGACTCTAAGGGTCAAATTAAATACTTAGATTGGTATGAGTCCATTAAATACCTATTGGAATTAAGGTATTAGCTATAATGATAACCTACCAAGGTGTCTTAAATTATTTTGGAATAAGTAATAATTCGTCCGTCCGTAAATTATAAATTATAGGATTTGACATTTGCCCGGGACGCCTAAGAGACTGAGAACAGGAACCAAATTTGGAAAGACTGTCAGGTAGTACCTTATCTCTTATATCATATGTGATGCCATGTATGTGTACCATATCATCTGTATATGTATGGGACAGATAGTCCATAGGCGGTAAGACCCGTAAGTACAAGTTACACCGGGAGTTACCCGGGGGCGTCTTAAGCCAGGTAGGTTTGAGGCAGAAAGCCCGTGACTGTACCTTGTATGGGGCGGTGGCCCTGGGCAGCCAGATTATGAATCTCAAGCGCTGTGAGTCTGTGATAAGGGACCAGTTAGGCCCTTTTATGTGCTGCATTTCTGTAAGTTGTGCTGTTTGATGATTTGTTTTACATGCTTAGTATTTGCATATTATATGAGTGATCTGTGTACTACTGAGATTCTTTTGAATCTCACCCCTTTTTCATCAAATAATATACAGCAAAGGCGTTCAGCTCTAAGGGCAAGAAGGTAATATAGACGGACGAAGAAGAGACAAATAAATTATGGACTGTTTGGTTATCATTTTATTTTGGATGACTGTAAAATATTTATAAATAGTAGTAGTAGCGATAGTAGTACTAGTATTCGCGACGCAGACTGTATAAGTTGTAATCCGTACGCTAGACTTTCGATAACGTATTGGTATCCAGAAACCAATAAGTTAACCATCACGACGCGAGCTATGGATAGAAAATGATCTGTATTTTAAATAAATGATTTTGAAACAGATAAAGATAATGAATTTTACAAATTAAAATTTAGACCATACATATTTATTTTAAAAAGTTTTTGAAAATCCTATACAAATATAAGATTAAACTATTCTTAAATTGGGACTTTAAATTATTTTGGTCTCAAATTTAAAACCATTATATATTTAAACTAATCTAAAGGCTTTAGAAAATAAGGTATTACATTTTTGGTATCAGAGCATAAGGTTCTGGCATTATCAGAATAGTATGCTGATATATGACTATATGAAATTTACCTTTTCCTCATTTTAATATAGTGAAATATAAAGATGGCAATTATAAGAGGTGGTAGAGCCAACGGAAGAGGCCGCGGCAGAGGCCGAGGTAGAGGTAGAGATGAAAATGATAATATGGAACCAAATGCTAGACCTGATCTTATGCAACAAATGCTTGGCATGCTTACTGAACAGCGAGCCATGATACAAGAACTTAGGGAAGAACTCCAGGAAGTAAAAGCTAAGCAGAATGAAGATAGGGGGCATTCAGTAAATAATGAAACAATTCAAGAGGAAACAGAGAATGAGGAAGAATCGACCCAACCTAAGGAGTCACAACCACCAATAACACCGAATCAAGAATCTCATGGGGGACCAGTCCGTGAGGAACGAAACATACAGTATTGGGTTACAGAGTTTGGTAAACACCAATCCTCATTATTCAACGGGAAATTTGATCCTCAAGAAGCTGAAAACTGGATAATCAGGCTGGAGAAAATTTTTGAAATATTGGAGTGTTCTTCTGAGATAAAGGCACGACTAGCAGTGTACAAACTAGAGGGGGATGCAGACCAATGGTGGAGGAATATAGCTATGATGTTGCGAACCCAGAATATTCCTGTGACTTGGGAGCTATTCCAGGAGAAGTTTAATGAAAAGTACTTTCCCAGATCTGTGAGAATCGAAAAAGAGACAGAGTTCTTATCTATCCGACAGGGTGAAGATGAGACCTTCGATGAATATCTCTCTCGATTCACTCGCTTGTCCCGTTACTCCTCTTACATGCGAAACAAAGAAGGTGAGCAGTGGAGCTCAGATCTACTGATCAGAGGGTTGAAGCGTTACCTGAAAGATCGGTTAGCCGCCCGACAATTCGAAAATTTTAACAAAGCAGTAGAAGAATGCCGGATCACGGAGTACAACCTGCGAGATCGAAATCCAGCTAAGAATACCAGCAACCACAGTGGGCCTAGTCGGGGAAGTTTTCCTCAGAAACGGAAGGGTCAGGGATCATCATTCAAGGGAAATGATAAGAGACCTTACAAGCCAGATAACCGTGGAAATCAGGGGTCCTTTACAGCTCCAACATGTTCTCGATGTGGTAAGGTGCATCCTGGCAGAACGTGTAATAGACAGATAATCTGTTACATCTGTCATCAACCGGGTCACTTTGCTAGTGAATGTAAACAGCGGATAGTAGAGCCCAGGCCCAAGACTCAAGGGAGAGTATTTGCAATGACCCACGAGGAGGCCCAGAAATCTCCAGAGATGATCCAAGGTACAATCCTTCTTAATGGTACCACATTACAAGCCTTATTTGATTCTGGTGCTAGTCATTCATTTATTTCCTCTGAGTGTGCTAAAGAGTTAGGGCTAAATGTGCATAAATTACCGTATGATCTGGTTGTATCTACACCGATGGGTGCTAGAGCTATTACTTCAGATGCTTGTTTGAATTGTAATATAAATGTAGCTGGGCGGGAGTCAGTGATAGATTTGATCTATCTACCACTCCACAAACTGGAAGTTATTCTAGGCATTGACTGGCTAACGGCGAACAATGTGTTGCTAGATTGTGGTAACAAGAGAATTGAATATCTTGAACCACATAAAGGCAACGATGCTAGCATTAACCTGAATTTTCTCTCCGTAGCTGAAGCTGAGAAGTGCCTGAGAAAAGGGTGTCAGGGGTATCTTATATTATTCTCAGTTCAGGCAGAATCAGATGTAATGATTGAGAGTATACCTGTAGTGAATGAATTTCCTGAGGTATTTCCAGAAGACATTAGTGGATTACCTCCAGAAAGGGAAGTTGAGTTCGCCATTGAGATTATGCCGGGTACCGGATCTATTTCCAAAGCTCCTTACCGAATGGCACCAAATGAAATGGCAGAACTGAAGAAGCAAATTGAAGAATTACTAGAGAAAGGATTTATACGACCCAGTGTTTCACCATGGGGAGCTCCAGTATTGTTTGTTAAGAAGAAGGACGGGAGCCTACGTTTATGTATTGATTATCGAGAGCTGAATAAGGTGACCGTCAAGAACAAATATCCACTCCCCAGGATTGATGATCTTCTTGATCAGCTATCTGGTTCTAGCGTATTTTCAAAGATTGATTTAAGATCGGGCTACCATCAGCTGCGAGTAAAAGCTGGGGATGTATCGAAGACAGCTTTTAGAACCAGATATGGACACTATGAGTTCTTGGTGATGCCTTTCGGACTGACCAACGCACCTGCTGTGTTTATGGATTACATGAATCGAATTTTTCGTCAATATCTGGATCAGTTCGTGGTAGTCTTCATTGATGACATCCTAATATACTCTAAGAGTAAAGAGGAACATGAAGAGCATTTGAGAATAGTGCTGAGAATTCTGAGAGAAAAGCAACTCTTTGCCAAACTGAGTAAATGTGAATTCTGGCTTTCAGAAGTTAAATTTCTGGGCCATGTAATTTCACAAGAAGGAGTCTCTGTGGATCCTAGTAAGGTGGAGGCAGTACTAAACTGGAAGAGGCCAGAAACTGTAACAGAGATACGCAGTTTTCTGGGTCTTACTGGTTATTACCGGAGATTTATTCAAAATTTCTCCAGGATCGCCATGTCGTTGACAAAGCTCACGAGAAAGAATCAAACATATGTGTGGGATGACAAATGTGAGAGGAGCTTCACGGAGCTGAAGGAGAGGTTGACATCCGCACCAGTACTGATTATTCCAGATCCTAGTGAGCCATATGTGGTTTACAGTGATGCTAGTAAGCAGGGATTGGGATGTGTCCTTATGCAGCAGGGCAGAGTAGTGGCGTATGCCTCTCGACAGCTGAAGCCTCACGAGAAGAACTATCCCACTCATGATTTGGAGCTTGCGGCAATCGTGTTTGCATTGAAAATATGGCGACACTACCTGTATGGTAGTACTGTAGAGTTGTACTGTGACCACAAGAGCCTTAAGTATCTACATGATCAAAAAGAATTGAATATGAGACAACGTCGCTGGATGGAGTTGTTAAAAGATTATAATCTAGAGATTAAATATCATCCAGGAAAGGCAAATGTTGTTGCTGATGCCTTGAGTAGAAAAGCGGTGCAAGTAGCAGTCATGATGGTTCGAGAACAGAAATTGTTAGAGGAATTCAGAGATCTAAACTTGACAAATCAAGTATTCCTCAATGCATACAAACCGAATGAAGTACGCCTAGCTAATTTTAGTGTTAGTCAGGAAGAAAGCAATCTGAGAGCAGAAATTGAAGAAGCTCAAATGCAAGATGAACGAGCCCAGTTGATCCGAGAGATGATTGAAAAAGGTGAAACCCAGGATTATGATCTTTCGCCAAGTGGATTGATCAGATACAAACAGCGAATATATGTACCACCAAAGGCTGATTTGAGGCGGAAAATCCTGGATGAGGCACACAAGAGTCGTTACACCCTTCACCCAGGAATGATTAAGATGTATCACAATTTGAAATCCATGTACTGGTGGCCAGGGCTAAAAAGCGATGTGACCAAGTATGTGTCCCGATGTCTCACTTGTCAGAAGGTGAAGATTGAACATCAGAGACCACCAGGACTTCTACAGAGTCCAGAAATTCCAGAATGGAAGTGGGAAAGTGTCACCATGGATCTAGTGATGGGTTTACCCAAAATTAGAAACTATGATGCCATTTGGGTAATTGTCGACCGTTTCACCAAGACGGCACATTTCATACCCATTAATGCTAGATATTCCCCAGAGAAGTTAGCAGAAATATATATACGAGAGATAATCAAACTCCATGGTACACCAAAGAGCATTATCTCCGATCGAGATCCCAGATTTACATCAAGATTCTGGAAAGCTCTACATGAAGCTCTAGGTACGAAGCTGAAATTCAGTACGGCCTATCATCCACAGACGGATGGACAGTCAGAAAGAACCATACAGACGCTGGAAGATATGTTAAGAGCATGTGTATTGGATTTCAAGGGAAGTTGGGATCATTTTCTTCCACTCGCTGAATTCGCTTACAATAATAGCTATCATGCGAGTATAAAAATGGCTCCTTATGAAGCATTGTACGGTAGGAAGTGCCAATCACCCCTATGCTGGATAGAATTGAATGAACGAAGACTATATGGGCCGGATCTGGTAGATCAAACCACAGAGCAAATCAGGACTATCAAAAAGAGGCTCCTAACAGCGCAAAGCAGACAGAAAAGCTATGCTGATAAAAGGAGAAGATCTCTAGAGTTTGAAGTGGGAGATCATGTATTTTTGAAGGTATCTCCTGTTACCGGAATCGGTAGGGCAATCAAAAGGAAAAAGCTTAGCCCACGTTACATTGGTCCATTTGAAATATTGGCAAGAATTGGGCCAGTAGCATATCGAATAGCCTTACCCCCAAATTTGAGTAGACTGCACGATGTGTTTCATGTCTCACAGTTGAAGAAGTACCAACCAGACCCTGAACATATTATGGAATATGAAAATGTGGATATGCGAGATGATCTCACATATGAGGCTGAGCCAGAACAAATCATTGACAGACAAGAAAAACGACTCAGACATCGAAGCATACCATTCGTGAAAGTGGTGTGGAAGGGACTATCTCCAAGGGAAGCAACTTGGGAAGTTGAAGAGGACCTGAAGAAATGTTACCCGGAGTTTATATCTCAAGAAGTGTAACAAATTTCGGGGACGAAATTTATTTTACGGGGGGAGAATTGTAACATTCTAAAATTTATTCAAAGGCTAAGGATTAATTTATGGGAGTTAGATAGTAAGCCAAATTATGAAACCTATGAAATATAAGGAATCTTAAATTAGACAAAGGGAAAAATAAAGACCTAGTGTGTGTAATTAATAGGATAAAAATATACCTATATATATAATAATAATAATTAAAACACACACCCACTTCCCACACTTCACATGCAATCCATGCACACACAACTATTTAATTAAATAACACACACACACTACACACATGGCACACACATACACATTTTTAATTATTAAAAAAAACACACACTCTCTCTCATTCTCTTAATTATACGTAACACACAACACACACTTCACAAATTTTTCCATTCACTTCAGCCATTATCCAAAAAGGAAAGAAAGAGAGAGTGAGTGAAAAAGAGAGAGAGTAAGAGACACATAATAGAGAAAGAGAGATAAGTAAGAGGATCAGTGCTACCAGAGGAAGGAAGAAGTGATTACAAATTCTACATACAACTCAATATCATAATATAGGTGAGTTTCCTTCCCATATTCTTAACTCTTTCTAGTTAATTTGAGGTTATTTTTGGGTAATTTGGGAAGCATAAGAACCTAGTATAATGAATTGTTGTATTGTGAGGTTTTGTTTTGGGCAAAATAGTACATAATGAAGGAATGAGAATTTGATAAATTTGAGGTTTCCAATGAATTCTACACGAAAAATTATATGGGAATACATGAGATTATGATTTTTGGATGATTATATATAAGTCTAGAATTTTTAGAAAATAAGAGGAGTTGCTGTTCGGTTAGTTTCTCTGAAATCATATTGGTTGTAAAATAAATTTCGGTAACCAAACCTGGTCATAAAATTATGAAAGTTTCCAGAAGGAAAGTAGACATCTTAAGCTTTAATTTGATATATAATATGTATCATTTGGGTTTATAAATAGTGAGATATGAATTTTTAAAGTTAGATGATGAATCTGGAATGTTTTATGGTACAGACGAGGTTTGACGAAATTCTGGAAATTTTGTAGCTACAATTTATAAATGGTAATATTTTTTCCTGAAAATATATTTAAATATTATCATATAAGATTTTGAACCATCCCATTTGGAGTTCTAGATATTTAGTTATGAATTTTAGAAGTTAAGCTACTGAAACTGGAAAGGTTTTCTGGCAGTGCGAAACAAATTTAAAACTGGGAATTATTCATGGATAGGTGGTAGTTAAAAGTATTTTTATATTAAAATAGACTTCATAAGTGACGCATAGAATTTGGAACCACCTTAATTGGATATTTCTAGGCCAAGATATGAATTTTCAAAGATTATTGAAAATTCTGACAGAATTGAGTTATAGTGAAAAATAAAAAGTAAGGGTATTTTTGAAATAATTGGGACTCTAAGGGTCAAATTAAATACTTAGATTGGTATGAGTCCATTAAATACCTATTGGAATTAAGGTATTAGCTATAATGATAACCTACCAAGGTGTCTTAAATTATTTTGGAATAAGTAATAATTCGTCCGTCCGTAAATTATAAATTATAGGATTTGACATTTGCCCGGGACGCCTAAGAGACTGAGAACAGGAACCAAATTTGGAAAGACTGTCAGGTAGTACCTTATCTCTTATATCATATGTGATGCCATGTATGTGTACCATATCATCTGTATATGTATGGGACAGATAGTCCATAGGCGGTAAGACCCGTAAGTACAAGTTACACCGGGAGTTACCCGGGGGCGTCTTAAGCCAGGTAGGTTTGAGGCAGAAAGCCCGTGACTGTACCTTGTATGGGGCGGTGGCCCTGGGCAGCCAGATTATGAATCTCAAGCGCTGTGAGTCTGTGATAAGGGACCAGTTAGGCCCTTTTATGTGCTGCATTTCTGTAAGTTGTGCTGTTTGATGATTTGTTTTACATGCTTAGTATTTGCATATTATATGAGTGATCTGTGTACTACTGAGATTCTTTTGAATCTCACCCCTTTTTCATCAAATAATATACAGCAAAGGCGTTCAGCTCTAAGGGCAAGAAGGTAATATAGACGGACGAAGAAGAGACAAATAAATTATGGACTGTTTGGTTATCATTTTATTTTGGATGACTGTAAAATATTTATAAATAGTAGTAGTAGCGATAGTAGTACTAGTATTCACGACGCAGACTGTATAAGTTGTAATCCGTACGCTAGACTTTCGATAACGTATTGGTATCCAGAAACCAATAAGTTAACCATCACGACGCGAGCTATGGATAGAAAATGATCTGTATTTTAAATAAATGATTTTGAAACAGATAAAGATAATGAATTTTACAAATTAAAATTTAGACCATACATATTTATTTTAAAAAGTTTTTGAAAATCCTATACAAATATAAGATTAAACTATTCTTAAATTGGGACTTTAAATTATTTTGGTCTCAAATTTAAAACCATTATATATTTAAACTAATCTAAAGGCTTTAGAAAATAAGGTATTACAAGCTCTATTTGTATTGTCTATATATACTAACAGATGTTCAGATTTCATAGATATATGCATAACTTAGTTAACAAGAGAGAATTGTGCTCATTGTTTTCTCATTTATTTTATCTGATAAGGGGAATATATTAAATATCTGGGCAAGCTCCTTTTTCTGTCAATTGCCTAGAAAAATTGAAATCCTTTTTATTGAGAGCAGTCTCACCCAACTAATCAAATTTTAGATTGAACACATTTGATTGGAATGGTTTAAGGTTTAATTTTTTGTTAATTTAGAAACATACTTAAAATGTCACCTAGAAGAAATGAAGTTCAGATAGTATCACTCATTGATGCGTTTACTTTCATTTTACCCTGTAATGTAGTAGTAATTGGCGAGGTAAGATATATACATAAAACTGGATAAATATTAGCAATAGCATTTCAATTTTAATGTTTTAACAGTATATAGTTTGTACTTTTTATAGACGTTAAAATGTATTTATGTCTCATCCTATATAATAAGGGTCTGAATTTGAAAAGAAGAAAGTGGTTGTAAATAAATAACTTAAGTAATTCAAAATTCAGAGGCTGTGGTTAAATATTTGGTGAGAAATAATGTTTTTTTTTTATTTTTCTTTTTCTCACTTCTGGAAGAGTTTCAATACCACAATTATATATGTGGATATAGAATAGCTTCACCCATAAAAGCTTGATTTTTTTACAACTAACATTTTTCTTATCATTCTGAACAATCGTATGAAATAATGTTAACAACTGAATAATTTCAATTTTAATATTTTAATAGTCCTATGTGTCATGATTGAGTGTTGATTTTTTAATACTCCTATTTATTAATTCTTTCTTAATTTTTTCCTATTGATTCTTCTTTAACAATAATTAAGGAAGAGTGTAAATGATAAAATTAAGGAAGATGACTAAGGTGTTTTAAAAAATATATGTCATATTAACTAACTTAACTAGCTTCCTTAATCTAATTAAATTAGGTAAATATGTCTTATATTAATTAAGTATGGGAGGGAATAGTATTTAAAAAGTTAAAATAAAAATATTTTTATGCATGAAGTATTTTGAAATTTATGTTACTCCTATGTGTTATGAATGAGTGTTGATTTTTTTTTTAATTTAATTATATTCAGTGACCACATATAAATTTGATAAAAATGTATACTCTTGTTTGAGTGCTATAAATTAGTAGGATATGACGTAAGGAGTTTGTTTTAGAATATATTATTTAAGTTATAATGCTTCAAAGAATTTCTTGCTATTAATCATATTTTAACTATCTAATTATATATCAATATTAATAATTATTTATTGACTAAAGTAATGTACTATTATGATTAAAAATAAAGTAATGTGCTATTACAAGTTGAAATCAAAAGTTTGTTTGGTTCTGTTTTTAATTTTTTATGTTTTTAGAATATTTTCATAAAGTTATTTTTCAAAACCAGTTTGAAACTAATTACTCACTAGCTTATTTTAGAAGTGAATTTTAGTTCTAAGTATAAAATTTTCTTTTATTGTTTTATTTCTTATATTTATCCCATAAACATTGAAGAGAGATTGTGTCATATATACTACAATTAAATATTTATAATATCCTTAAATTAGATAAATATGTCTACAAGGTTTTTAAAAAAAATAAGAAATCAAATAAATTCTATATTTTTTTGTCTTAACTTAAGGTTTAAAATGATCAGGAAAAAAAGAGGTTTAAAATGGGGATTGGCAACTGTTCTCTGCTCTTATCATTATATTCTCGTCTTCTTCTCATCCACTATTCATCTCAGTTTTTAAATTGAAATTTGAACAATTCATATTTGACATTTTTTATGATGACAAAAAAAATAAAAAAAGATTTAACGTTTTATAAAAATATTAATAAAATATCAAATTATTAAAAAATAAATAAATTCAAAAACTATTAAATTTTAGTTCTGACAATTTAAAACTGCAATAAAAAAATACTTAAAAAGAAAATTTTCATAAAACATTAAATCTAAACTGTTCAAATTTTAATCTAATGGTTTAGATGAGTAGGAAAGGGAAGAAGATGAAAAGAAGATGATAAGAGAAGAGGATGATAGCTAATCCCTTTAAAATGATGTACTAAGTGGTAAACAACATTCAAGGGAAAATGATAGAAAAAGAACTTTGAAATTACAAAATCCTAAATTATATTTATTATTAAGAATTGATAAAGTAATGACGAGACTTGATAAGTAATTCGCAACTCATTTTATAAGAAATACCTAATTTGAGACTTTGTAATTTCAAAATTCTTTTTCTATAATTCTCCCTAATTTTTATCTGCACCATGTAAATTTGGAGAAAGTGACAATTTTATTTTTTTTGGTTAAAAAATGATTTACAATGCATACCAATTAGCACCTGAGAAAAAATAAATTTACACTGCATATCAATCCTGGTAAAAAGAAATGCATATATATTATCATCAGACAACTTTTTAATTTTTATTTCACTCTCTCGTTCCCAAAACCAAAACTCTGTTTTTCTCTGTGTTCTTTCCAAGGCAGCGTTCCCTTTCCAAGATGGCGATTGGAGAGGGCCCTGAATCTGAATCTGAATTGTATTTCGTCTGTGTATGGGTGTTGGAGTAGGTTGCTTCTGATATAGGAATAATTTGAGTTTTTCTCAAAAATATAGGGTTGGAACAATGTCAGATTAGAATCTGATTATTTCATATGGATTTTAAAGGGCCTTTCCCTTTTTATTCTCAAAATAGAACCTTAAAATATTATAAAAATAATTTAATTAAACAAAGAAACAGAAAAAATCCACCAAATAAATAAAACTTAATTTGATTTGGCTTGATTTCAGAACAATAGAATTGGAAATACTATACGTACCCCGATCCCGTAAATTATGGAATTATAATCACCTAGTCAGATAAAATTCAGTTGAAATGTATAAAATATCATAATAAAATAGATAAATTGCTTTTTTTTTTTCAATGGAGAATACATAACACTACTTAAAATAAACTCAGAGTGAGGATTAGGCTCACAATGCGTTGTATAGAAACAGCGATTGGAGTCTTAAAAAAAAGCTTTTCAATTATGATTTACGGTATACGAGGTAAGTATATGAGATGAGTGTTGTCTCAACTTATATGCATAAGCACTTATAAGCCTTTCATAAGTTAATCCAAACATGCTTTAGTTTTTTTGAAAAAAAAATTCACACCAAGATACCAATTAAGGAAAATAATATTAGAAAAATCACTTAACTTGTCAATAGCAAATGAAAGAAGAACCATTGACAAGTGAAAGAGCTCCATTGACAACTCAATGGACTTTTTCAATATTATTTTTTTTTAATTTAGACTTTAGTATCATTTACCACGATAAAATGATCAATTTTTATAAATGCAAGCTAAAGTAACAGAGTAGTAATACAAAAGTTAGCGTTCCTGAATAGGGGATTATCCCAAATTTCCTAAAAATTAAACATAAATAAATGAGCTGAACTGAAAAGAGTAAGAAGGGAGATAATGCTGGATGATTGACGCCAAAGATTCATGTCCTTGTCAGAAGTTTTCCAGTTAGTCCAAATCTGAATAGAAGGCGGTTGTTCTGAAGAGTGGTAAAGAGGCCGAGACTGTATTAACAGAATATAACCTGAGATCCTTTCATTTGCTAAACTAGTTGCTTCTGCTTTATCCAATACGAAAATAGACTCACAGAACAAAGTCATCGATTTAACTGATTGGACCAAGTTGAGTAGAGAGGTAACCACCAATGCAATTTGTTAACCAATGTGTTAAAACCTCAAACGTTAAAATCAAAGAAAGAATTAATAAAGCACTGAACATCAAAGAAATTGCAGAAGATATACTACCAGATAGAATTCATACAAATTATCATTGTATTCCACACATCACTTTACCAGAAGAATTTAACAACTAAAGATAAACGATATAAGCTATGGTAAGATAGAGGTCTTCTTTTTCTTGTAAGAGTAAGATCTAATGCAGAGCAAGCCTCTTAAACTTATTACCAGCAAGATTGAGCAGATATAAAATCTATGTTTGACCATTATGCTCAGTCCAATCAACAAGTTGAAAGACAATCTCATTCCTCCAGATAGTCACCGGATGCAAGAAATCGCATGGACAAGGGCTGCTAGTATATATTTTAGTCCATTCACACGTGTCCTTCTCCATCCCCCACAAATGAATCGGTTTATTCTTTTCTTGAAGTGGAACAACAACCATAGCAAGTTTGTTCTCATACTCAATAAGAAGTCTAGAAGAATACAATCTATTACAAGGATTTCATATTAATCTACACACTTCCTTTAATAGGTCAAAGGAAAGTATTATCTATTTGGTTTGAGGGGAGGGGAGGGATTTTGTTCCCCTCCCCTTGATTGGCAAGATGGGAGGGAGGGGAAATTTTTTGAAATTTTCCCTTCCCCCCCCCCCCCCAAAAAAAAAATTGAAAGGATTTGGAAGGGGAGGGTAAGAAATTTTTCTGATTGGACAAAAATGACCATTACATTTTATGATAACCCATAACTACCCTTGTCCATCTATATATATATGATAAGTAAAACCATGTAATATAATTTTGGGTGTTTATTAGTATAATTATAGTTATATTTATTCAATTTTTATAATTATTAAATTATAATTTTATATTTATAATATATTTTATTAAACATTATACATAATTTTAAAAAAATTAAATAAAAGGGTAAAATTGTCCAAATTAAAATATTTTCCCTCCTTTTTCCTACCAAACCAAACAAGATAACAATAAAATTCCTCCCCTATTATCACTTTAAACGAGGTAATATGAAAATATGTCCCCTCCGTCGAACCAAACAGACCCTTAATCACAATAATGTTTTTTTTTATCAGGAGTTCTTCCTATGTGTGGGAGTGTGAGTTCTCTCCATACAGACACGTGAGAGTGTAGTTGAGCGTAACGGTTTTTTGGCAAGAAAGGAGGTTGTAGGCAGTGGTGAGTGGTGGAGCTAGATCTTATCGGCGATTATAGGTGAGGAAAGAGGATGTACTGATGAGGATACATTTGATGTGCCTCTGGTGTGGAATGAAGATGAGGCGAAGAACGTGCTGATCAGAAAGATTGTATTGGAAAAAGAAGTCAATAAAACTACAGTTGAAGCAGTGATCCAGAAGGCATGGAACCTTCAATCTGGTGTAGATGTGGTGATGGTTGCAAAGAATATGTACTTCTTCAGATTCTCTGAGGAAGATGAGTACAATCGTATTATGAGAGGTCGACCTTGGACAGTTAATGGAAGCCTTCTGAATCTAATAGAATGGCGGAAATTCATGGTGATTGAGGATTGTGATTTCAGTCATTGTCCGATTTGGATTTAGATTCACAATATTCCTCTAGAGGCAATGAATCTGCATAATGCCATTAGCATTGGAAGTCGTATTGGAGAATTGGTTATGGTGGAGGATCCTAAATACAACAATCTTATAGTACGTAGCTTTCTTTGTATGTGAATCATTATGGATCTGCATAAGCCATTGGTGGCAGGATTTTGGATTCCAAAGCTTAACGGTGAGAAGAATTGGGCTACTATCAGGTACGAAATGCTCTCTGAATTTTGTTATCGATGTGGTAGTGTAGGTCATGATTTTTGTACATGTGTTATCCCTAGGTTAATGTCTGTATTGGATAGTAGTTTGTCTCATTTTGGCCCTTGGACTAAAACTGAGTAGGTGAAAACATAGGAAGATGCTTTGGTTATTGTTTGGTAAGGGTAGAATGAGGTTAATATTAAATGGAGACGATTGAAAGAAGAGAGGCAAAAAGCTAAAAAGGATGATTGTGCTCATAATGTGGATATTTTGACAATTAATCCTAATATTGGTAATGAGAAATCAAGGACAATTTCTTGTTATGAATTGGAAGTTAGGATAGAGAAAGTCGAAGGCAAAGGTGGAGATAGTAGTAGTAGAAAGGTTGTATTCTTAAATAGTAGTATGAAAGACAGCCTGAATTTATGGAAGCATAGTAGAGAGAGCTGGCCTAAACAAAAGTAAAAAGGATAAGGAGGTGAATTATGAGATTGATAGTGATAAAAAGAAGTTGTCTAATGAGTAAGAGCTAGAGTATAAGGTTAAAGAGCCTTCTGAAGACGCTGTAAATGGAAAAGCTATTGTGTTGTATGTGGAAAGATATGTCCACTCAGTTATAAAAGAACTTGGGAAGCTAATGCTGAAGCAAAAAGCAGGGGAGGAATTGGAGACTGAATCAAAGAAAAAAAGGAAGGTCGAAATGAAAGATGATATAAAACCCTTTGTCGTGTCTAGCTTTGTTGGTAACTTGAGGAAAACTAAAGCTAAGATGAGAAGGGCTTCTCAAGGAAAGAGGAAGGGTGGAATAGCTGAAGTTAAAAGTAGTATGGGTATGAACAAGGAGGAGAGTGGGCGAGGAAGTATAGAAGTTGAAGACATGGGTGGCTGGCCTCAAACAACCCTCATCGAGCAATGAAAATTCTTTATTGGAACTGTTAAGGCTTGTGGGTTGCTTTGACAGTTAAGAGTCTTAAAGACTACAATAGGAAATTTAAGCCCTCTATTATATACTTAATGGAAACAAGGATGAGGAGTAGGAAGCTAGAAAGAATAAGGAGATCTTGTAGCTTAGAAAATAAGCTCTATGTTGACTCTTATGGGAGGTTTAGAGGATTGGAAATGATCTGGAGGTCTTATACCAGTCAAAGAATCTAATCCATGTGAAAGTGAAAGCTTCTTTGTACAAATACCATAACTTATTACTTTTGTTTATGGTGCCCTGAAGGAAGAAGATAAAGCTCTGGTCTGGAGGAGGCTGAGATCATTGGCTAGAGGAGTTGGAGGGTCATGGTTGTGCGTTAGAGATTTCAATGAAATAGGGTTTCATGATGAAAAATAGGGGGCACAGCCAGTTAATGTGAGAAGATTAATAAGCTTCCAATCTATGATTGATAATTACAGACTTATTGATTTGGAGTTTAAGGGAACAAAATTTACTTAGAGCAATAAAAGGCTTGGGGAAGAAAATATACGTAAGAGGATTGATAGGGGATATGGAAATATCATGTTCAAGGAGAAGTTTGGCATAGCAAAATTTTTTCATATTGAACCAATAGGTTATGACCATCATGTACTAATGGTGGATTGCTGTTTTAAGGAGGAAAAAGTTCCTAAAATGTTCAAGTTCAATGCAGTATGGGTGAAACATGAACAATTTCAAGGCATTATTAGATGAGGCTGGGGAATTAGTGAGGAAATTATGGTAAGTAGGATTGATAACTTTGTATGGAGATTGAGCAAACGCAGAAGGATGTTAATTGAGTGGAGTAAAAGGGAGTATCCAAATAATAGGAAACTTGTTGAGGAACTGAAAGGTCAATTAGAGGAATGTTATACGGGAATATGGATGAAAGAGAAGGCTTTTAAGGCAGAGGAATTGATTAAAAGAATTGAAGAAGCATGGAGCCGAGAGGAAGTTTTTTGGTGGCAAAAGTCTAGGCTGAATTAGATAAGATATGGTGATTTGAATACAAAATTCTTTCACAATACTGTAATTCAGCGAAGAGTGAGGAATAAAGTATTGAGATTGAGAAGTGAGGAAGGAGTATGGTTAGAAGATACTGAAGATATAAATAAGATATTTGAGAAATACTACAGTGACATATTTGCTGCTAGAAAAGATGAGCAAATTGAGGAAGTTCTGAAATATGTGAGCAGTGTGGTAACTGAGGATGAGAATTATAAGTTGACTGAACCAGTTTCAGATGAAGAGATTGAGAGAGCTGTCTTTGATTTGGCTTCTACTAAAGCCCTAGGCCCATATGGATTTACAGTTCTATTTTACCAAAGAGCATGGAGTGAAGTTAGAGGAGAAATCTGCAGTATGGTTAAGGAATTCTTTGAGAACAAGACAGATCTTAAGAAGGTTAATCTAACTCACATTGTGCTAGTGCCAAAAACTGATAAGCCTAAAACAGTCTCCCAATTTCGGCCAATTGGTCTTTGCAATATATCTTACAAAATCATTGCAAAAATCATGTCCACAAGAATGAAAAGGTTAATGAGCAAGTACATATCTGAACAACAAAGAGCTTTTATGGCAGGAAGGTTGATTCAAGACAATGTTATCATAGCTCATGAAGCTTTTCAATACTTGAAGTGAAGAAATGAAGGTGTGAGAAGTGAGTTAGCATTGAAAATTAACTTAAGTAAAGCCTATTATCATGTAGATTGGGGATTTTTTAGGGAGGTTATGCTAAAAATGGGGTTTTGTACTAAATGGGTAATGTGGGTAATGGAGTTTGTAACTTCCATTGAACTTGAACTGTTGGTTTCAGGGAAGAAAATTGTGAAGCTTAATCCTAAGAGAGGGGTCAGACAAGGGGATCCTCTATCTCTATATCTCTTCCTTATCATGGTAGATGTCTTTGTCTCTAATGGTGCAATACCATGTGTGTGCTGGGAAGTTAAAGGGAATTAGATTTTCAAAAGGAGGTCCAGTATTGTCCTACTATTTCTTTGCTGACAATATACTATTCTTTCTGAAAGCTGATAAGGAGAATTACATGGCATTGAAGTTAATATTAAGCATGTTAAGTGTTGCTTCAAGAAAGGAAATGAATCTAGAAAAATCATGCATCTTTTTCTCAAAAAATACAATACCTAAAGTTAGGAGGGAAGTGGAGGAAGGATTGGGTGTTAAAGCCACAAGTGAGCCTGGGAAATACTTGGGGCTGCCTTTAGTATTGAGAAGATCAAAGAATGCAGCACTAGGGTTTGTGAAGCAGAAAATAAAGAAGAATCTATAGGGATGGCGACAGAAAATGTTGACATTTGCTAGAAAGGAGGTACTGATCAAAGTAGTTGCAAATTCAATCCTAGTATATCTGATGGCTAGCTTTTATTTCCTTTGCAGTGTTGCAAAGAACTTGATAGTATTTTATATGATTTTTGGTAGGGTCATAATGATCAGGAGGGTAGGAAAATCCATTGGAAGAATTGGAGTGTGATGACTCAAGCTAAGAAGGATGGGGGCATGGGTTTTCGTAGTTTCCAAGCTTTTAATGAGGCACTATTGGCAAAGACAGCCTAGAGATTATTACAAAATCCTAATAAGTTGTGGTGTAGGATTTTGAAAGGAATATATTTCCTAAAGTATACATTCATGGATACAGAGAAAGGTGGCAAAGCTATATGGTATTGGACCAACATACTGAAAGGAAGAGAATTACTGGAAAAAGAATTATTCTAGAGGGTGGGAGATGGTAGTAATTAAGGTATGGGGTGATAGGTAGATTTATGGTTTAAAGAATGAGAAACTAACTGAAGAGGGGTAAAGTGAAAGCGATAAGAAGTTGAAGGTGGATAATCTTGTTAAAGAAGGCAGATGGGACCTCAGCTATGTCTCTAGAAAGTTATCTGATATTGAGAAGGGTAAGATTATGTTGCTAGAAGTGCCAAGGGCAGGAAGGAAGGATGAAGCAATATGGAGGGCATGTAAGGATGGGAAGTATAGTGTGAAATCTTGATACTGTGTAGCAAAAGGGTTTGTGAGGGAAAATGGGATTCACGAGCCTAGTAGCTCTGCAATGGTGACTGGGCAACTCTGGAGTTGTGTCTGGAAGCTATATGTCCCTCCAAAAATTCGACAATTCTTGTGGAGAATGATAAATGAAGCTCTAGCTACAAGGGCAGCTCTATACAAAAAGAAATGCTGCCAAACTGATTTATGTCATATCTGTGGTGAAGAACCTGACACTATAGAGCATATGATCTTGATGTATCCTTAGGCAAGTAAATGCTAGTTTGGAAGTTCTCTGGCATTAAGAATTAATAGGCAGCAGATAACTAGTATTAAAAGGTGGTGTGAAGAGCTGCTAAGAGGTAATAGGATTGATGAAGGTATATGGAAAGCTAGGCGTGACAATGTGTTTAATGGAATAAAGGTAGATGCAGAAGGTGTACTAAATGTTGGATCAATGTTGGTGAATGAAGTTTGGAGGGAGAAGCAAGACACTAATGCTAGTATATGCAGAAGAAAGAATTTGAGGCTGGAAAGGAAAGATCATCGGGAACCTCCTGTAGAAGGGAAGATAAAAATTAACATAGATTGAGCTTTTTTGAGACAGAGTGGGAAGGTTAGCATTGACATAGTGTGTAGAAATAATACAAGGGAATACCTGGGTGGTTTGGGGAAGTTGGTGGCTATTTCTACTGCACTAGCGCTGAATGCGTGGCTCTGAAGGAGGCATTGCTAATTGGAGACAGATTTGGTAATCAGCAATTATGCTTTAAATCAAATTGTGAGGTGTTGATAAAGCATGTTATAGAAAAATATATGGAATGAGTAGAGTGGCAATGTATACCTATCTTTAAGGAAATTCTAGTAATCATTGAGAAGAGGCCAAGTACAAATTTTTCCTTGGCTGGTCGCCGAGGGAATTTAGCTGCAGATTTGCTTGCAACTGTGAGTAGTAGAGAGTTGAAGTCCAATGGGTGGCTAGCAATAGCACCGCCTCTCTTAGTTGAGATTTTCCTGGCTGACTCAGTGAATTGTAGGAAGTCTACCTATTTTACTGCTTCTCGTAATACAGCAAGGGAAGGAATTGGCTAGGAAAGAATAGCAGTTTAATATGTACTAAGTATTTTGCTGGTTTTTTTTTTTTTTTTTTTGTGAGGTGTGTGGTAGGTTGTATGTAGGATTTTTTTTTTTTTTTTGAGCGTTTTTTGGCTACAGCTATTAGTGATTGTAATTGATGTTTTGTGATTAATAAAATTGACTCTTTTTTGGAAATATATATATATATATATATATATATATATATATATATATATATATATATATGATCTCTTTTTTTTTTTTTTGTCTAGGGTTGAACATCTTGCATATAATATTCGGTTTCTTAATAGCTGGATCACTTATTAATGGAGACTCGAGAGTGGAGACCCATGCTTTCTAAAAATTCACTTGCAAATCATGTGCATAGTATAATAATTACTATGAAATTAAAATTTGAATTATCATAACATTGATATATGGTTTTTTAAATATTAATTAAATGATATTGATACTATAAATAACAATACAAAAAAAATTAGTTCTCCGTTTAAGAAAAATACTTTCATATCCTTATTTATATACATAATATAACACTAACAGGAATAAACCTCTCTACACACACACACACACACACATATATATATATATATATGGAGTCAAAAACGAATTCAAACATGCACACATATATTTTTGTCTAGGTATGGTTAGTGCCTAACGATTGAACACTTTGGCATTTGAAAACATAGAGAGAAATTCAAGAGATGTTGTTATAATTTGTTTGGCATCTTTAGGACTTTTCATTTGTTTTCATACACACATAAACTCTACATGTTATCAATATAATTATAGTCGGCAGTCAAATTGATCAGCTGTACCGTATTAATATTTCACGATTAGTTATAATACTTCAGAGAAGATTAGTAAGCGGAAATTAAATTAAATCGGACCCATTTGATTATTATAACTGACTTAAATTCATCACAAGATGCAGGCTTTTGGTTAGCTGATTGAAGGAGAATTAGTCAAAGTCTGAATTAATCCAATAATTTGACGCTGCCTCCTTATTTCAAATATGTCAAAATAAAAGGCTTTTGAAACCTAACGTGCGATGGCTTTGTAACGGTTTTCTGGTTTCATCGGACTTCAACAAAGCACCCGATCCATTTACATTAGAATTTGCATACCACTTGCCTTTATTATTAGTTTATTGACTTAATTATTTACATACATATATAGATCATAACAACTGTGATGACGCCTAACATAGTTGCCATATTATTTGGTAGATTTAGACCAACGCACTACTAACTAACCAATACGTATAAAATTTTAATATATATTACATAGCCCACATGCATGCAAAAAGCGAAATTAATCAAAGCTCTTATCTTATTCTCACTATAAATAAGTCCACCATGTTTTTCCTACTCTAACAAATAAAAGTAAGCTTGTTTTTAATTAAGATTCTTAATTCCCTTCTATAAATCAAGCTTCATGTATCTTGTAAATTCCTAGCACTAAATACAAATATGTCGATGAAGTCATTAAAGAACCTTCTCTTATAATTATTCTAGTGATAGCCATCTAAAATTTATTAAGATCTGGGTATATCTCTAAACTTAATAAACGCTTAAAGAGATACTTATCGATCAATCATCCACCATATGATTTTCATGTTGACAGTGAAATTTGAATTCAAAAATTTATGAGTTATGAGTCAAATCCTTTAGATTAAATTTGTTGTCGTAGTCAAATTTATATATATCCTTTATCACCATATCACATACATCATCGCTTCGCAATTTCCCATAAATGCCACAAGATCCGCAAGACATATGTGGAGGTCCAAATAAATTCCCGTAAGCTGAGTTTCAATCGATGTCGAGCCCAGAAAAAGCCCAAAGAAAGACATGCTTTTCTTCTCTAGTCTCCCTCACAAAACACAAGCACAAGGGTCTGCTTTTTGGCCCAGAAAAAGCCCAAAGAAAGACATGCTTTTCTTCTCTAGTGACACACACACACATACACACATATATATTCATTCTTAAAGTTAGCTATGCATTTGGCATGAGCAGACTTAAATTTTTTTATTATATACAAGTATTGACCACTTTTCTTCCGTTAATTACGGTCAAAATCATCATCCAAGAGTCAACGATCGTTAGGATAAATAATTAATTGAATTGTCAAACTATATAAAGAGAATAATTAATTAAATTGTCAAACTATAGAAAGGGAAATATCAGTGCCTCTGTAACTAACTCCTTTTGGCTTATGAAATTGTCACACAACATTTTTACTTGAAACTTTGGAACAAGCAACTTTTGCGTCTGCTTCATTATTTCCCTACACGCTATGCATAATCTGACTAATTGGAGAATCTTCCTCACCAAGAAAAGACATTGAATTAATGTAAAAAAATGTGTGAACAAAATTTAATTTGCCCATTGGTTGGTTTTTACCTAACTATACTCGCATCTATTGGCATTTTCTAAAATTGTCGGAGGACAATTTTCACATTCCCACTGAATTACAAGTTTTACACTTGCAACTAAGCCTAACTTCGTTACTTAACCACTTATTTAATTGACCTTTGAATCATACCATTTCCTATATATACACACCATGTCCCTGCTTCATCTACATCCATCAAAACCATTAATATTCACTTTCACAGTTCTTAATACTCTCTTTACCAACTCTTATATTAACTCATATATATATGAAGTCCCTTAAGGCTCTCTTCCTTCTGGCCTTGCTGGTGGCAGCTTTGGCCATTGCTGTTTCAGAAACAACACCAGTACTGGAACAAGAATCAAGTAGTCGACTTCTTGGCTGGAGACAAGACCACCAGAACCAATACCGGCAGGCGGTGACTTGTGATAAATATCCGAGGATTTGCTGGGCGGCGGGGAGCAAGGGGCCGGACTGCTGCATGAAGAAATGCGTAAATGTGTCAAGAGACAGAAACAACTGTGGAAAATGTGGGAGGAAGTGCAAGTACTCGCAGATATGTTGCAGAGGCAAGTGTGTGAACCCTATGGTTAGTAATAATCACTGTGGAACATGTGGCAACAAGTGCAAGAAAGGCGACTCCTGTGTCTTTGGAATATGCAGCTACGCTAATTAATTTTATTTATTTAACCTAAACATGATTATATTGGAATTTAAATGGAATTAAACTGGTTTAATCGGTAAGAATATGAGAAAATTTGCGTGAATTAGTGTTGTTATTATGGGGTCCAGTTGTCTAGTTTACTAGACAATATATATAAATTTGTTAGCCTGTTATGACTAATAAAGGAGTAAGTGCTCATCACACCCTTGATGAGCTTTGCGAGTGCCTGTAAACTACTATTATTTTTATTGGCTTTATTTTAATACAGTGGATTCATTTGGGCGTGATGATTAATTGACATCCATCAATGATACCGTTCTCACAAATCAGTTTTATTGCCCGGTGATCTATACTGTCCAGCTAGTTTACATAGTTTTATATTTAAAATTTTCAAATTTCAATGAAACTGATAAAATTTTAAATAGTTTTTTCTTAAAAACCGAACTAAAAATCGAATGTCCACCCCTATTTGCAAGAGCTTGGCCGGTTGACCACTGCGTGATAATTTCTTATTGTGTTGAACAGAAAGGAAATTATTAAGTGTGGAAGAAGAGGAGTAAAAGGGTGCGTATGTGTGGGAACTAATTTCGATGCACTTTGAGAGTGATGAGAACCAAATCTGCGCTATAAAAACCGAAAAAACCAAAAAATAGAAATATACGAATTCTTCAAACCGAATAGAAGAGAATAATCGAACCGAAATAACTGAAATAATTCAGATCGGTTTCGGTTTTTATTGATAAAATTTTTTTTCCTTCATAATTAATTAGAATATATGAATTTTCATTAAATAAAATTTAATATAAATTATAAATTGAATAGCCTCAACAAGATTTAAAGAAAGATTATACAAAATATAAATAATATATATAATAATATAGTACTGAAACTTAATTAAATCAGGAAAAAATATGAAAAAAAAATTTATATGATATATTTTTTATGTTTTTTTGATTATTCGGTTAAAACTGAAATTTTTTTAAAAAAACCGAACCGAAAAAAGCTAAAAAAAAAAAGAACTAAACATATACCACAACCCCAAAAAAATCAAAGTTAATTCAGTTCAGTTCAATCTTCCATTTCGATTTTATTTTGCTCACTCCTATAATCAAGCACGTCTTTTATGCAGACAAAATTAAAATCTCAAACCAAACACAACTCCTAAGTCGTGTGCCCCACCTACGACTCACCTATTACCTATTTAATAAACTCCTGTCCTATCTTATCGTCTCAATCAATCAATGGCCACCTTAACCCCAATAATCCTGCTCCTTTTTTCATGCTTTCTTCTTACATACTTGACTACAACCTCGAACGCAGATTCAACAGACAATAATTACCTCAATACTACCGAGCTCAATTCAAGCTATACTCTCGTATCTGAGAATCTTATTCTCAACACCATAGATTCTTGTTGGAGATCCAACTCAAACTGGGCATCAAATCGCCAAGCCCTAGCTGATTGTGCTGTTGGATTTGGTAAAGATGCCATTGGAGGTAAGTTTGGTGCTATATATGAGGTCAATGATGCCTCCGATGATCCTGTGAACCCTAAACCAGGGACACTTCGTTATGGTGTGATCCAAACACAGCCTCTTTGGATAATATTCGTCAAGGACATGGTTATTACCCTCGAGAACGAGCTTATAGTGAATAGCGATAAGACCATTGATGGTAGAGGAGCCACAGTGGAGATTGCTTATGGACCTTGCATTACCATTCAAGATGTTACTCACGTCATTATTCATGGGATTAGCATCCATGATTGTAAGCTAGGTGATGCATCCTTCTTTATATATATATATATAATTTGATTAGGTGAAATTTAAGTATTGTCAAGTTGAGATAACTTTTCTAGAGACATTTTTTGCATTATACAAAATTGATTTTGATACCTCGTGTTTAGTAGATAAACACTTTTCATTAGGATCAACGCTTGCTGGTTGATGCATCCTTCTTTTATTTGACAATCTGATATACTACCTCTGGTTCTAAATATAAAGCTCAGTTGACTTTTTTTGGGAGATTAAGAAAAATAATTAAATTACTTTAAAATATTTATATTTATGATTTTTTTCTCCAAACTAAATTGTCTAATTTATAAACTTATATAATCATATACAACATATGATATCATTAAGTAATTTATTTAACTTCTTTAATGTCTCTAAATAAAAAAGTTAACTATATTTTATATTTAAGACCAGAGGTAGCTAGTATAATCTTGAGATGAATATTGTTACATTTTGTTGCACATTAATTTATGTATTTGCAGGAAAAGTTGGGATGGTTAGGAGTAGTGAAGAGCATGTGGGGCACAGAGGAGGCTCACATGGAGATGGCATTACCATATTTGGTTCTTCCAATATTTGGATCGAGCATTGCTTCTTGGCTCGTTGTACAGATGGCCTTATTGATGTTATTCATGCCTCAACTTCTGTCACTCTCTCTAACAATTACTTTACCCAGCATGACAAAGTAAGCCGAACAAATTTTAATTAATTTCATCGTTTGATTACAGACGTGCATGCATTTTACCCTAAACCAATTCAATTAAAGCCATTATTTAAGTAATTAGTGAAAGAGATTAAGTTATATTTTTTTTGTTTATTAAAAAACGTGTCATTGATGTTTCATGAATGAAATTTTGCAAGAGGTCCTGTATTAAGGATCAATGGGGTAAGATCTTATATAAACAGAACTTAGGAACCATAATTAAGCTATATATAGCTAGCTAGCCAGGTGCATGATGAATAATGTGGCCCGCAGGTAATGCTGCTAGGGCACAACGATGAATTTACAGCGATAGAATAATGAAAGTGACAATAGCCTTCAATCGCTTTGCCAGCGGCCTCGTAGAGAGAATGCCAAGGTATTACTTAAGAGAATGCATTATTTTTCACTTGCCCTGCAAAATACGACGGAATTCAGAAACATAATTTGATAATTTCGTCGTAAAATAACGTATTGATCAGCAACAGAATTTTGAAATATATATATATATTTCAAAATTCTGTTGCTGATCAATACGTGATAGTATATCTTACGATGAAATTATCAAATTCTGTTATATATATATATATATATATAGAGAGAGAGAGAGGGGGGGGGATATATATAAATACATATTAGTTTTGGAATGTAATATTAGGGTGAGATTTGGGTATGCGCATGTGGTGAACAACCAATATGAGGAGTGGATTATGTACGCCATTGGAGGCAGTGCCGACCCTACCATTTTAAGTGAAGGCAACTACTTCATAGCTCCAAACAACGTTGCTGCAAAACAGGTCAATATAATATTACATTATCCACAAATTAACACATTCAAACATTATTAATAGTCTATTTCCTTAATTGATTGCATTGAATATATAACAGGTTACGAAGAGGGAAACAAGCGATAAGAGCTGGAATAAGTGGAAATGGAGGACGTACAAGGATAAATTCATGAATGGAGCGTATTTTGTTCCATCAGGATATGGAAGTTGTGCCCCTTGTTATTCAGCTTCACAATCTTTTGTAGCTGCTTCTTGCTTATTGGTCCCTCAATTAACTCTCAATGCTGGTCCTCTTCCTTGTGTTCTTGGCAAGGCTTGTTCATAAAACTATATATATTTTTGGCCTCGTCCATCACAAGCTATTAGATTGATGCATCTTCATCTTCTTCTTCTTCTTTTTGTGAAGCCTGAAATGGGATCTTTGAAAGTCATCTTCTGAGATTGCGAGTAAAATATGTATTCCACGGCTATTTACCATATTTGCTAAAAGCTAATTGTTTTGTGATAGTATACTCTTGAAGATACATTATATTCCTCTAGGATATTTATAGACAATTATTGGTCAGAGCAAAATGACCAAATGCAATGGATACTCGTATGTTTTAAGAACTTAACTAGATTATCACTCTTAAGATATTATATGCGTGCTTATATTTCTTATTCTCATATAAAATATTCAAATTAAAATCAAACTAATTTACCATAGAGTTGCCAAAGCATTCAATTTCGGCCCCCAAAATTCTATAAGCTTATTTTAGAGCCAGTTTGAGCTTTCAAGAGAGAAACTGTCATAGAAGTCTCAAAATTGTAAAGAAATCCTTTTTCTAACTCTATTTTTCATGAGTACTCTAAAATACGCTATGAAGTTGCCAAAACATTTCGTTTCAGCTCTCAAAAGGCCAAAATCTTATTTTAGAATCTGTTTGTGCTAAAATCAAACAAATTTAAGATATCTTTATAACTATACATATTTGTTGGCGTATTCTAGAAGATATAAGGAACAAGTCATACTATTTACAAGTTATATATAACTTGTGAATAGTATAATTTACTATAATATAAATTATAAATGATATGCACTTGTATGTATTTCTCAGCCATGATTTGAAGTTTTTTTTGGGACTGAACATGATTTGAAGTTATTAGAGTTATCAATCCAATAAAATGGCATACAATTGAAAAATGACATGAAATAATTTCGGATAGTGATAATACAACCTGGAAGAAAGGACAACTAATTTATCCGTAATTTTGAAATAAATGTTTTTAGGGATATTGATTTGAACACTATAAAAAACTTAGAGATGAAAGCTTACTATTAAATGGTTTTATATATAAAGTCATTGGCAGACTAAATTGTTAGTATATTTTTTTAAAAGAAAAATACATCTTCTAGATGCCGTCCATGCATACACGTTACATTGGTGACGTTAGGAAAATATACTGTTAAATTATTGTGTATTAGCTTCAGTTTTCATGCCGAAAAATTATTTTTTCCTATTAAAACAAAAAAAAACTCTTTCTTGCAAAATCCTTTAATAGATTTCCCAAGAAATATTTCATTCTTTCTTTTCTATTATCTCAAGAGATCTGAATTACTAGCTAGCTATTACTCACACACCCACCTCATTTCCACCATTATATTAAAATTACTCTTACGGTCCTCAATGATGCTTTCTTCCCCTCCGTCTTTGCAGATTTGTAAAAAAGGAATTAATTTAATTTTTTTTAAAAAAAAGAAGTCAATGCAAAATTAGTTTTAATAAAAGTTTTCTCTAGGTCCTTTGTTATTTTAAAGCTTTGATTCCATCGTTCAAATACAAACACATCAAAGTTGATAACCAAATTTCATTTAATTTTTTTCACTATACCCTTTTGGTCCTAAAATTTTCACTCCACGAAATTCCTATTTCTTCTCCTTTTTCCATTCTGATTATTTTATATTAAATTTTTCATAGAATATTTACAATTTTAATTCCATTGTATTAAACAGGCCTAATACTAATCATGCACCCATGTTCATTGTTGTCCTCATATGAGCTTAACTATGAAAATTTTTATTGTGTGCATATGTACTGTATAACAAGGGAAATGAGATGTAAGTCTCAAAAATTGATTTAATGATAATTAGGTTTTAAAAAAATAAATTTTTGAAAAATGAGATGCAATAATATGGACTGAGATAATTGCAAGTAGGATTTTTAGTTATAAATTGAGAGTTACATTTGAAACTTATATGCTTTATCTGCAATTGAGTCTTCTGAATTTACAATTATTTGAATTTATATTAATAATTCATCTTTTAGAAAATTTTGCCGGAAACTAAATTGTCACTAAATCGTTCTTTTGGACTTAATTGTCACACCTTCCTGTATAATATTCCATAAAAATCTTTCATTTCAATATATTGTTACAATCAACAAATAATCTTTCACTGCCTGTGCAGTTAAATGTAATTTATTAACAACAACCCACAAGTCAACTAATAACCCAAGCTCGTGCAACCACGTTTGAGTTCAAAAATTCAAATTTAAGAAATAACCAAAACATTTTTCTGAAGTCAACCCCAAAATTGAGCGGACAACCAACATCCCAAAATCACCTATATATTCATCAAATATTCCATATGAAGCCTCAAAACCAACAAGCATGGCCACCGTCACACCACTAATTTTCTTCCTTATAGCAATATCCTTCCTACCACTTATAGCTTCAAGCTCATCATATGCCTACACTACTCCCAAAAATCCCAAGAACCTCATCCTCGACACCATAGACTCTTGCTGGAGATCCAACTCAAACTGGGCATCAAATCGCCAAGCCCTAGCTGATTGTGCTGTTGGGTTTGGTAAAGATGCCATTGGAGGTAAGTTTGGTGCTATATATGAGGTCACTGATGCCTCCGATGACCCTGTGAACCCTAAACCAGGGACACTTCGTTACGGTGTGATCCAAACACAGCCTCTTTGGATCATATTCGCCAAGGACATGGTTATTACCCTCAAGAACGAGCTTATAGTGAATAGCTATAAGACCATTGATGGTAGAGGAGCCAAAGTGAAGATTGCTTATGGACCTTGCATTACCATTCAAGATGTTACTCACGTCATTATTCATGGGATTAGCATCCATGATTGTAAGCCAGGTAGTACTTTTCCAATCTTATTTATAAGGCGCTTCTCACATATTTCACAAAAACCAATAAAAACCTCAAATTTCATTAACTCTTCCATAAAATTCTACAACTTTTCAACTTTACCCTTATTTAATATTTCATTATATCTCATGAGAACAAAGTTAATAGAATAATAAGTGAAGGGTATAATTGCACATTCACATAAAAATTTTCCCTCTCTACCCTATAAATAAGACAAAAAAATTTCTTCTCTCCCTACCTTATATATAGGACAAAAGGAGTAAAATGCACTCCCTCCATTTTTTTTATAAGCAATTTTTTTCTTACGCAAAAAAAAACAAAACAAAAAACTGGCGGTTAATATTAGTTAAAAATAATAGATATGTCAAAAATATAATGTTTCTTTTAAATATGTCCCTATTTATGAAAAAATCATAGGAGAAAGAATGAGTAAAAAATATGAAAGAGTATGAGTAAAAAATATGAGAGAGGATGGGTAATAAATGATTAAATGAAAGAGAATTAGTGGTGATTGGGGATAATTAATATAAATATATGTATTTAATAGATGTAGAAAAGGAAAAAGTAGTTTCAATTTTGAAACATAAAAAACAAGTTGCTTATATTAAATATCAGCTCTAAGAGAAAGAAAATCGCTTATAAAAAGGACTAAAGGAGTATTAAGATAATTTATTCTTTTGTGTGTCTCATAGTTTAATTTTAACTAATGATCTTCAGTATACTTGGCTGGTTTTTGCATGAGCAGGAAAAGCTGGGATAGTAAGAAGCAGTAGTGATCATGTAGGACATCGTCTAGGTTCAGATGGAGACGCCATTAGCGTATTTGGTTCCTCAAATGTTTGGGTTGACCATTGTTTCCTTGCTCATTGTGTCGACGGTCTCATTGATATTATTCACGCCTCAACTTCCATCACCATTTCCAACAATTACTTCACACAACACGATAAAGTATGATCAATTTATTCTTCTCCTCTCATTGATATCTTTGAAATTAATGGTGCTTTTGACTGATAAACTAATTAAGTTTCTGCAGGTGATGTTGTTAGGACACAGCGATGTATACAAAGCAGATAAGGTCATGAAAGTGACAATAGCTTTCAACCATTTTGCTAGCGGCCTATATGAAAGGATGCCAAGGTAATTAATTAGAGTGGTCTAGTGATTTATTCGTAAAACTTAGCTTCTTGAGGCTACAGAGCCGGTTGACAATAAAAATAAAAATAAAAATAAAAAGAATTACCGACGGAATTTTTTGGTAAATTTACTGACGGATTACCATAGAAAAATTCCATGGGAAAATACAATTTTGGGTAGAATTTGTATATATTCACGTAGTGATGAACTTGTTGTGAAGGGTACGATTTGGGTACGCCCATGTGGTCAACAACAGATATGATGGCTGGAGGATGTATGCCATTGGTGGTAGTGCTGAACCAACCATTCTTAGTGAAGGGAACTACTTTATAGCTCCAAGTAACCCCAGTGCTAAACAGGTATATATATTCATTGCCTTCTGGCAAATATTCTCGTGTGACGAACCCGTATATATATGCTCCTTTTCCTATTTATAGTGCAGAGAGAAAAGCTTTATTGTCCTATTATAATGTGCTTCATTAAAGTTTTGATGTGAATATATAATTGAACCCTTCATTTATTATTGTGTTGACTTTATTTTCATTTGGTACCACTCTGGTCTTATTTATAAATCTATTTTAACAAAAAAAAAATTTGGTCTTTATTATAAGTCCAGTTTTAGAATAATAAATGCATTTTTTACTTTTTTTGTCCCTATTAATTGTAATAAACAAAAATAATTTATTTATATTGACTTTTATAACCAATCATAAAAAATGGCAAAATTAGAAATTTAGCCCATAAATAATGAGTTAATTAATTCTTCTTGATATGTGAGAGTCAGTTAATTTAGACTAATAAATATGACCAGAATTGTATTATGTATACTAAGTATTATTCTGGTTCTATTTATAAGTCACAATTAACTAACTCTCATATACCAAGGAGAGTTAGCTAACTCATTATTTATGGGCTAAATTTTCAAATTTTCCCTCATTTATGAATGGTTACAAAAATGAACATGAATAAATTATTTTTGTTTATTGCAATTAATAGGGGGAAATTGTAAAAATCGCATTTATACCCTGAAAGTAGACTTATAATAAGGACCAAAATTTTTTATGAAAATGGACTTATAAATAGGATCAGATGTGAGAGATAGAATTGAAAAGTTGTTACATTTTATTGCAAGACTAATGAGGTTTAAAGATTTCATTAGTCTGAATGAAAAATATTGTAAGTGTCCTATAAATAAAAACGGAGGAATGTTGTCCATAAATGTTGCTCTATGTCATCATAATGCCGAAGATTACAAGTATGATATTGTATTGCAGGTAACCAAGAGGATAGTGAAGGGAAACTGGAAGAATTGGAAATGGAGGACTTCCAAAGATGCATTTGTGAATGGAGCCTATTTTGTTCCATCTGGGTATGGAAGTTGTGCCCCTTACTATTCAAGTTCTCAATATTTTGTTGCTGCTTCAGCATTCTTGGTGCCTTCATTGACTCTTCAAGCTGGTCCTCTGAGTTGTATTGTTGGGAAAGCTTGTTAATTTGGCCTCTTATTTTGTGTCTTTTTTGTTGTTGTTGGTCTTTCTCTTGATTTTTTTCGATGTTATCCATCGATGATTGGCTTCTTATAGAGGTAGGACAGACCTACATGTTATAGTTAGAGAGGTCAACTCCCCCCCCCCCAACAATGATATCTTTTTCCTTGGTAATACATTTATGAAGAGTATTAATTGCTCCTAATATTTGATAATGGTGGGTTTTGTATTGAGTGTCGATACTGGGAAGGGGAATAAGAGACCATTAGTTTCGTATTATTATTTTTGAAGAAGAGAATAGTGCGGGAGAGAGGGAAGAGAAGAAGAAGAGAGGTTTTTTCCCCTTTTAAATAATGGAAAAGAAAAGTAAGAGACGGTGGAATGAGAGAGAGAGCGTGGGAGGGAGGGAACTAGTTATGCCAAAGTTATGCACCAGAAGCTCTTTCAGTCTAAATTTATTTTTTTATGATTTATTTTTTAAAAAAATTATTTTAATCGATAGAGAATCTAAAATAAAAATAATATTTTAACTAATATTTTTCTTTAAAAATCATCAGCTAAAAAATATGAAATTTAGGCGAGACAAACTCCATAATTGGCACCATACCAACGATGAGTTACATTCTTTGACCGCATCAGAGTACTTTTGAAAAAATTGTTGCAAGGTACCACCAAATTAATAAGAAGCTAATGATCAGAACTTATAAAAGTAAATGGTCTGAGTGGCGATGAAGTTCCATTAGTTCTTGAGCATGATAATTCTCCTTAGAACTTCTGATAGTTTAGAGGACTTTGTACAAGACAGCCCTATAACCTGTTCTGCATAACACTAGGCTTTGTGAGTTGTGATATAGTGACTAATGTTTTTCTCAAGAAGATGAAAAGAAGCTGTTAATATAAACAAGTGTGAAAGATATTGTTTGGCAGAGTCTTTTGTTTCTAATAGACACAGAAATAACAATCATACCATTAGAGTAACAAAGATGCCAATCAGAAAGTGGGGAAAATTGGGAAAAAATTCCATAAGAAGCATTATAATGGCCTCTACGTACATAAATGTTTAAAAAACTAAGAACGAAAGAAGGTATATATGTGTATGATTCTCAGCGTTTGGCTGGTCAATATTCAGAAAAGCCTATTCTCATTGCTTTGAACTCCACAAGTTACAGGTGCTTTGGCTCTCACTTTCTTCAGGTACCAAATTCCAGCTCCAACTCCAAATGCCCCTGCTGGTGAAACAGAACTAACTGTCCCTGAATCCACATTTTCAACACACAAAACCACAAATAAATGAGCCTCACATCCTCTGTAACATCCCAAAATTTAATATAAGGATTAATTTATAGAAACTAGATAGTAAGTCAATTTATGAAATCTACAAAATTTAAGGAAACTTAGATTAGACAATTGGAAAAATTAGGATATAGTGTGTGTAATTAATAGGATAAAAATATACCTATATGTATATATAAAAACTTACCGACACATCCAAACAATTAATCACTTGTTCTTCTTTTCGTTTGGCATAGCTGGAGCGTTCTTGAATACACACATCCACGTACTCCTCCTCCTTCCATTCTCATTCGTACAACACACACACACACACACTCATTACTCCTCATCTTTTTCTTTCCATTTGGAAAGCACATACACGCACGCACACATTCATTAAATAGACTCATATCAACCTCCTCCAGCCATCATTTACATTCAGCTGCAAAGAGAGTAAAAAAAAAGAGAGCTAAATCAGAAAACAAAACAAAATAGAGAAGAGGGATACGTAAAGGTGATCGGTACCAACGGAGGAAGGAAGAAGAAGCTTCAAATCCTACATGCAAGCCTATAATCTGATATAGGTGAGTTCCCTTCACATATTTCTAACAATTTCCATTAGATTAGAGACTGTTTTCTACTGGTTTGGGTGGCTGGAAGTAAGAAAGTTCACCGGAAAATTTTTGTTACCGATCAGTTTCAAAACCAGTAATCATGTAACCATTTTACATAGTATTTTCAATCTCTTTTCTTCTATAATCACATCCCCAAACACAAGAAACATGTTTAAGAGTATGTAGAGTCAAAATCGTTGAGATTGGAGTAAAAAACCATGGTTGCATGTGAGTTTTCTCAACTCTGTTTTACTCGCCGGAAAATAGAGTTTCTGCTGGAAAGTTCCAGAAGCTCAAACGGAGACTATAGATGGATTTTTTGTCTGGTTCTTTTTTCTATAGAAATTTTAGGATGTGTAGTATAAAATAAAATCAAGAAGAGCACAATTTGGAGTCAAAATGAATGAATTATTGAATTTTGAAGTCAGCTTGTCAAAACTGACGTTTTACAGAATCAGTCAATTTCGTGTTGAGTTTTGACTAACCTAATCATATCCAATATTTATGAAATTTTACATGGAGATAGTATACATCTCAAGGTTTAAAATTAGTTATAAAATGAATCATTTGAATATCTTTAGAGGGAATTATTATTTTTGAAAGTTTGGTTTAGAAACAGGTGCAATATGAAAGTCCAGATTCTGGCAGTTAGTTTCGTAGAGTTTTTGAGCAAAGAAATATTTTCCAATGACCATTAAACTTTCCATAATGAAATTTCATATTCTAAGATTTAATTTGATATATATTTTATGTTATTTGGATTAATATACTAAGAGATATGAATTTTTGAAGTTGGTTGCTCTCAAACTATGTTTTTGGAAAACATATTGGTTGTGTCAAAATTTTGGAAAACCAAACATTAACCAAAAATTATAAAACTTTTCAGATTTAAAGTAGACATTCATATATTTAATTTTATATATGGATCACAATTTTTGGACGAGTATATTAGGAGATATAGATTTTCAAAGTTATGCTCTGTTTCTGGAGAGTAATCTGGAACAGTTATATTTTGTGAAATTCTGGGAGCAATATGGTAAAACTGGGTAGATTGATATTTTTCCATGAAAATATATTTTAATAGCTTCATTTATGCTTTAAACTCAGTCAATTTGGAATTTTCTAGAATTAGTTATGATTTTTCAAAGTTGACTGAAAAATCTGCCAATTTTCTGAAAAATAGAAAAAATTGCACTATGCAAAATTATACAGTGTAGAAGCGGTTGAAACTGAGATAACCAATAGAATATAATTAAAGGCATAAATACTACAAGTAATAATCAATTACTTGTTAATTTTAATTTATAGGAATTGGTAATAGCCCGAGCCGGAGAAAAAGTTTTGGATAAACAGTTGGACCGGAAAAGAACCCAGATAGTAACTCTTTCTCTCATATACTATGTGATTATTTATATATTGTATATGCCATTTTCTGTAACATGACAGTGCCTAGGGCACAACACGCGAATAAGCCAGGGTCTAAACATATCGTTTGACCATGGACACGAGTTAAGTCGGGGTTGCAAACAGTCGTTTGGCCTTGGACAGTATGCATACAACATGAGTTAGCATTTTACATATCATGGTGCATTGCATATTTATTTTCACATTCTATATGTCAGATTGAATGTTACTACTGAGATTCAATCGAATCTCACCCTTTTTCAACATTTAAAAATATTCTAGCAGAAGGTAGCGGCTCTAAGAGAAAAACCGTAAATACCGGTGTTTGAGGTCCGGTTCAAATGAGACTGTAGTTGGTTATCTTTAGTTTAAAATTTTATCTCTTTTAGACTCTGTATATATTTTTCAAATCCTCTAAAGATTCCTGTAACGTAAACAAGTTCTTATAATCAATATATTTCCGCTATTTCTGTATGTCGTCTGAACTATACATTTATTATTATGCAAACATCAAATTGTTAAGGGGTTTGACATCCTCTAATAAAATCCCCATCTATATAGCTCATGAAGCTTTTCAATACTTGAAGCAAAGAAAGGAAGGTGTGAGAAGTGGGTTAGCATTGAAAATTGACTTAAGTAAAGCCTATGATCGTGTAGATTGGGGATTTTTGGGGGAGGTTATGCTAAAAATGGGGTTTTGTATTAAATAGGTAAGGCGGGTAATGGAGTGTGTAACCTCTATTGAATTTGAACTGCTGGTTTTAGGGAAGAAAATTGTGAAGGTTAATCCTAAGAGAGGGGTGAGACAACAAGATCATCTATCTCCATATCTCTTTCTTATCATGGTAGATGTCTTGTCTCTAACGGTGCAATACCATGTGTGTTTTGGGAAGTTAAAGGGAATTAGATTGTCAAGAGGAGGTCCAGTGTTGTCCCACTGTTTCTTTGCTGACGATGTACTATTCTTTCTGAGAGCTGATAAGGAGAATTGCATGGCATTAAAGCTAATATTAAGCATTTTTAGTGCTGCTTTAGCATAGGAAGGCTGGCATTAGCATAGTGTGTAGAAATAGTACAATGGAATACCTGGGTGGTTTAGGGAAGTCGGTGGCTTTTTCAATTGCACTAGAGGCTGAATGCGTGGCTATGAAGGAGGCATTGTTGATTAGAGACAGATTTAGGAATAAGTAGTTATGCTTTGAATCAGATTGTGAGGTGCTGATAAAGCATGTTATAGAAAAATATGTGGAAGGAGTAGATTGGCAATGTATACCTATCTTGAAGGAGATTCTAGCAATCCTTGAGAAGAGGCCAAGTACAGAGTTTTCCTTGGTTGCTCGCCAAGGGAATTTAGCTGCAGATTTGCTTGCAGCTGTGACTAGTAGAGAGTTAGAGCCTAATGGGTGGCTAGCAATAGCACCACCTCTCTTGGTTGAGATTTTACTGGCTGACTCAGTGGATTGTAGGAAGTCTACCCATTTTACTGCTTCTCGTAATATAGCAAGGGAAGGAATTGGCTAGGGAAATGATAGCAGCTTAATATGTACTAAGTATTTTACTGGTTTTGTTTGTTTTTTTGTGAGGTGTGTGGTAGGTTGTATGTAGGATTTTTTTGAGTGTTTTTTTGCTGCGGCTATTAGTGATTGTAATTGATTTATTTGTGATTAATAAAATTGACTCTTTTTTGGCAATATATATATATATATATATATATATATATATATATATATATATAATCTTTTCTTTTTTTCTTTTTTTTTTGTCTAGGTTTGAAACATCTTGCATATAATATTCGGTTTCTTAATGGCCCGATCACTTATTTATGGAGACCCATTCTTTCTAAAAATTCACTTGCAAATCATGTGCATAGTATAACAATTACTATGAAATTAAAATGTGAATTATCATAACATTGATATATGGTATTTTAAATATTAATTAAATGATATTAATACTATAAAAAACAATACAAAAAAAATTAGTTCTCCGTTTAAGAAAAATACTTTCATATCCTTATTTATATACATAATATAACACTGACAGGAATAAACCTCTCTCTCTACACACACACACATATATGGAGTCAAAAACGAATTCAATCATGCACACGGATATTTTTGTCTAGGTATGGTGGGTTAGTGCCTAACGATTGGACACTTTGGCATTTGAAAACATAGAGAAATTCAAGAGATGTTGTTATAATTTGTTTGGCATCTTTAGGACTTTTCATTTGTTTTCATACACACATAAACTCTACATGTTATCAATATAATTATAGTCGGCAGTCAAATTGATCAGTTGTACCATATTAATATTTCACGATTAGTTATAATTCTTCAGAGAAGATTAGTAAGCGGAAAGCATTTTTGTGTGTGTGTGTGTTTATAATTTGTTATAAATCGGACCCATTTGATTATTATAACTGACTTAAATTCATCACAAGATGCAGGCTTTTGGTTAGCTGATTGAAGGAGAATTAGTCAAAGTCTGAATAAATCCAATAATTTGACGCTGCCTCTTTATTTCAAATATGTCAAAATAAAAGGCTTTTGAAACCTAACGTGCGATGGCTTTGTAACGGTTTTCTGGTTTCATCGGACTTCAACAAAGCACCCGATCCATTTACGTTAGACTTTGCATACCACTTGCCTTTATTATTAGTTTATCGACTTAATTATTTACATACATATATAGATCATAATAACTGTGATGATGCCTAACATAGTTGCCATATTATTTGGTAGATTTAGACCAACGCACTACTAACTAAGCAATACGTATAACATTTTAATATATATTACATAGCCCACATGCATGCAAAAAGCGAAATTAATCAAAGCTCTTATCTTATTCTCACTATAAATAAGTCCACCATGTTTTTCCTACTCTAACAAATAAAAATAAACTTGTTTTTAATTAAGATTATTAATTCCCTTCTATAAATCAAGCTTCATGTATCTTGTAAATTTTTACCACTAAATACAAACACGTCGAATAAAGTCATTAAAAAACCTCTCTCTTATGACTATTCTAGTGATAGCCATCTAAGCTCATTAGGAACTGAGTATGTCTTTAAATTTAATAAGCGCTTAAAGAAATACTTATCGATCAACCATACAACATATGGTTTTCATATTGATTGTGAAATTTAAACCCATATGTTATTGAGTTATAAGTCCAATCCTTTGGATTAAATTTGTTGTCATAGTCAAATTTATTTATATCCTTTATCACCATATCACACACATCATCGCTTCACAATTTCCCATAAATGCCACAAGATCCGCAAGACATATGTGGAGGCGCAAATAAATTCCCGTAAGCTGAGTTTCAGTCGATGTTGGGCCCATAAAAAAGCCCAAAGAAAGACATGCTTTTCTTCTCTAGTCTCCCTCACAAAACACAAGCACAGGGGTCTGCTTTTTGGCCCAGAAAAAGCACAAAGAAAGACATGCTTTTCTTCTCTAGTGAGACACACACATATTCATTCTTAAAGTTAGCTATGCATTTGGCATTAGCAGACTTAAATTTTTTTTTATTATATACAAGTATTGACCACTTTTCTTCCGGTTAATTACGGTCTAAATCATCATCGAAGGGTCAACGATCGTTAGGATAAATAATTAATTGAATTGTCAAACCATATAAAGAGAATAATTAATTAAATTGTCAAACTATAGAAAGGGAAAGATCAGTGCCTCTGTAACTAACTCCTTATGGCTTATGAAATTGAAACACAACATTTTTACGGATCTGGCCTCAGTCCGCTGTAATGCGGTCCGCTCCTAATCCTTTGCTCAAAACTACATTGTTTTGGTGTAGTTTTTGGTGTAAAGTGATAGGTCTAATCTTTTTTTTTTAATGGTTTCTAGTATTTTTTTGGAAGAGTCTAGCATCTTAAAATATTTTTTAAGTAAGATGTAGTATTCTAAAATATTTTTTTATACTCTAACCCCTTAAAAAATATTTTTTCAGTTGTACTCAGTGTCTTACTAAACTGATTGCAATTTTACCCCTAATTATTTTTTCAGCTCCAAAAATTACTTTAATATTAGGTGCTATTGGAAAAATATTTTAGAGTTGGTGAAAATCAATAAATCAGTATCCTAAGATTTGGATGCTTGTTACTACTAAAAAAACATACATTAATTGTAAAATTGAAGTCAATCTCCTAAGACATGGGGTACAATTGAAACAATATTTTAAAGGGTTAAAAGTACAAAAAAAAATATTTTAAAGTAATTTTTGGAGCTGAAAAAATAATTAAGGGTAAAATTACAATCACTCTGGTAAGACACTGAGTATAACTGAAAAAATATTTTAAGGGGTTAAAGTACAAAAAATTATTTTAGAATACTGCATGCTACTTAAAAAATATTTTAAGATACTAGATACTTCTAAAAAAAATACTAGAAACCATTTAAAAGGGGGAAAAAGATTAACCCCATCACTTTACACCCAAAACTACACCAAAACGATATAATTTTAAGCAAAGGATTGGTAACGGACCACATTGCAGTGGACTGAAGCCAAATCCCATTTTTACTTGAGAACAAGCAACTTTTGCGTCCGCTTCATTATTTCCCTACACTCTATGCATAATCTGACTAATTGGAGAATCTTCCTCACCAAGAAAAGACATTGAATTAATGTAAAAAAATGTGTGTGAACAAAATTTAATTTGCCCATTGGTTAGTTTTTACCTAACTTTTGCCCACGGAATTACAAGTTTTGCACTTGCAACTAAGCCTAACTTCGTTACTTAACCACTTATTTAATTGACCTTTGAATCATACCATTTCCTATATATACAAACCATGCCGCTGCTTCATCTACATCCATCAAAACCATTAATATTCACTTTCACAGTTCTTAATATATACTCTCTTTACCAACTCTTATATTAACTCATATATATATATATATATATATATATATATATATATGAAGTCCCTTAAGGCTCTCTTCCTTCTGGCCTTGCTGGTGGCAGCTTTGGCCATTGCTGTTTCAGAAACAACACCAGTATTGGAACAAGAATCAAGTAGTCGACTTCTTGGCTGGAGACAAGACCACCAGAACCAATACCGGCAGGCGGTGACTTGTGATAAATATCCGAGGATTTGCTGGGCGGCGGGGAGCAAGGGGCCGGACTGCTGCATGAAGAAATGCGTAAATGTGTCAAGAGACAGAAACAACTGTGGAAAATGTGGGAGGAAGTGCAAGTACTCGCAGATATGTTGCAGAGGCAAGTGTGTGAACCCTATGGTTAGTAATAATCACTGTGGAACGTGTGGCAACAAGTGCAAAAAAGGCGATTCCTGTGTCTTTGGAATATGCAGCTACGCTAATTAATTTTATTTATTTAACCTAAACATGATTATATTGGAATTTAAATGGAATTAAACTGGTTTGGTCAGTAAGAATATGAGAAAATTTGCGTGAATTAGTGTTGTTATTATGGGGTCCAGTTGTCTAGTTTACTAGAAAATATATATAAATTTGTTAGCCTATTATGACTAATAAAGGAGTAAGTGCTCATCACACCCTTGATGAGCTTTGCGAGTGCCTGTAAACTACTATTATTTTTATTGGCTTTATTTTAATACAGTGGATTCATTTGGGCGTGATGATTAATTGACATCCATCAATGGTACCGTTCTCACAAATCAGTTTTATTGCCCGGTGATCTATACTGTCCAACTACAGTTTAAATAGTTTATATTTAAAATTTTCAAATTTCAATGAAACTGATAATTAATTGGATATTTAAAAAAAATTAAGAACATTAAATCTAAACTGTTGATGGTTGAAATATTTCATTTGAATTAGATGATTTTTTTTCCTCATTAATGCTACATTAGTAATGCATGTTTTTTCTTGAATCAAAGGTTCAATTTTTATTTTTATATTTTTTAAATATTACTCTTCTAGTTTTTACCATACAAAAACGCTATTTTAATTGAAAAATGATAGTAAAAATCTTAATAAATTTAGAAAAAATGATAAAAGTAACGACATGAGGTTTAATATTATAAATTAATATCTTAAAGAAGTTTATTTTAAATTTTGACATGTCAAGAAGGTTCTTTATAACTGATTAAAGTTTAACGGGTTATCTGTAACTAATCAAAATTTTGAGGGTTTTATAACATTAATAATTACTAATATAGGATGCTACATATGGTTTGTTAATATGACATGGAACTTTCCATTAAAAATATAATAGTCTGTTAACAGTAGGGGTTAAAAATAAAATTAAAAGGTCGGGGGTTGAAATTTAAATTTTAAAATATTATGAGCGTCATATGCAATTAACCCAAAATTCAAAGAGTTTTATAAAATTTAGCATAACATAAAACTAGAGAAATATTAGCAATATCATTTCAATTTCAATGTTTTAGCAGTATATAGAATAATACAAAAAAAGAATTTTCCATCGAAAAAAATACAAAAACAAAGTTTGTACCTTTTATATGTGAAATGTACTTATGTCTCATCCTGGATAATAAGTTGAGGGTCTTAAATTGGCTGATGAATTTTTGTTTTTCTCCCTTTTGGAAGAGTTTCAAACTTAAAAAAAATATATGGAATTACCCACGTAATAATTTCCATAAGTAATTACTGAGGGATTGTATTGGTAACTTTTCTAAGGGCTTACCAAAGGAAAAAATTCGATCGTTAAATTCTGACGAAATTCAAAGCAGAATTTTTTGTCAGTAAAATTTATAATATTTTATTATTATATTATAATTATTTTTATAATATAATAATAATATAGTGAGTAAAATATTCTGACTACCTTGCGTTTTACCTTAATTGCGCAGACCTCCCGTCTATTTTAAAAACTAATATAAACCTTCTTTAAAATTAAAATACATGTTGTAACACCCTACTTTTGTACCGTACAAAACAGTTGAAAACATGACTTGATGTCACATGAGAGACCAAAAGCAGTTCTTAATCCATTTGGGATCCCAACTTCACTACAGGGTCCGATCCTATAGTTAAGTGGGTTTTTAAAAGATATTTCAAAACATTTTAGTTGTGGTCTCATTTTCATTTTTCAAATTGTTTTAATTCATTCGAGTCTATTTCCATTTCTTAATATCAGAGTACTTACTGAAGTTCTTAGCGGATAATCAGAATAAGTTCGCTACTAAAAGGGTCCACCTAGTATTGTCACCCGGTTCTAGATAACTTACATCGGTTACATACAACCTTCCAGGTTTACAGTTGGTGTATTCCTACCACCATGAGTACTAAGTTTACTAAAATACCATTTAGTATTATATACAGATCCAAAAGTTAGATAACCAACCGAAAATAAATTCTAAGTCTTCACTTCTACCCGTCCGTGGCTATCTTCTTCCCATGAGAACTACTTGCCCGTGTTGCAAGTTAGTTATTGGAAAAATGGTGAGATTCAAAAGAATCCCAGTAGTAACAAATAACACTCATATAAAATGCATACGAAGAAACATGCCATAACAACCACCACATACCAGATAATTCAATATTCATTCAACATTCAGAGATATGTTCATTCAATAAATAATTCTATTCAAGGACGTACTGTCCCTTCCCACAGCGTTGGGTATTCTATTGGGCCAAAGCCCTTCTCATCTGAATGCTTAAAGGGCAATTCGGCCCGATTCATGTTCACAGTTCAAGTATGTATAATGGCAATAATATGCATGAAGCAGGATACATAGAATATGAGAGAGAAGTTACTACCTTAACCTTTCCAATATTCTGAGGTGTTACCACTTCTTTGGTCGTCCCGGACAAATATCGAATCCTATATATGAGAATTCATGAATGGACGGGTTATTACTTAACCCAATACATTTATAAATTACTCTTTAATGTTGGTTATCATTAGGGTTATTATGGTAATTTTACCAAGTCAACCAATGAGTTAAAATGGTCAAATTATCAAAAGGGACTAATTTTTACCCTTGGTGTACAAAGAAATTACAATATGCCATTATATTTTGCCATTTTCGCATAGGCACAAATGCTGGCAGATTTGATCCACTAACTTTAAAAATTCATATCTCTTTGTAAAAATGTCCAATTGGAGTGGTTACAAATTCTATGTGACCCTTATTAAGTCCAGTTTCATAGAAAAATACTTCACTTAGCCAATTGGACTCACAGAAATCCATAATTTCCAGTAATTGGACATTGTTCCAGAATTTTCCAGTTTTACATGACCAAACTTCAAAAATGTGTAACTCCCAACATACACATCCAATTAATCTTTATGACCTATCAAATTAAAGGTATATGTCTATACTTTCAGACTGGAAAGTTTCAGAATTTTCGGACAAGATTTAACCCTTGAATTATCACACACAACATCTACTGTTACACAGGGCAGATTACATAACATGTTCATGCACACTTCCAAAATTTCCAATTTGATATAGGAACATCCAAAATTCATGAAAACTTGCATACCTACAAAATTTTGCCTTCTAAATCCAATGGAACTATCAAAATTATCAAATTCCAACTCTTTCACCACGTCATGCACAGGGCAGAAATGTGACAAATAAGCCAACAATTACCCAACTTGCAATTTAAGTCTCATACTAGTTTTATAAGCCTTCTAAACATCATAAAACACCATGAACACAACCAAAATACCATGAATCTTCATAATCATAACTTGACCAAAAACAGGGCAGATTTCACATGGGAAAAATCCTCAACCAACCAACACAATCTATAGATCAAAATGAAGCTAAAGCTCACCTCTTGCTCCTCCTTAGGTTCTTTCTTTGTTTCTTGAACTTGTGCTTTTGCAAGATGGCTAAAAAAACCTCCTCTAGAAATTCTAAAACCATAGAGTTGAAGCTCTTAGAGAGGAGAACAACTTTTATGAAGGCCTCAAGAGCCATGGAGGTGGTTTGGAAGGTGAAAATGGAATTAGAAACTCTTACCTTGAAGTTGTCTTCCTCTTTCTCTTTCGTTAAGCTTCTTGGACGTCTATGAGAGCTTGGAGAGAGAGTGTTTGAAGTGTGATAATTCATTTGGATTCAGTTCTTATCACTTGACCGAAATGCATTCAAGGAAAGAAGGAAAAATCCATGTGTCAACTTCATGTGGTTTCTTGAAAAGTTGTGAGTTAATTTTCCAACCATGGTCAAGTTCACTTTGGTTAGTTTTCTTGTCTTCCATTTGCTTCTTTTGACCGTATATGGCTGCCCCAAAATGGTGTCCATTTAATTATCCAAGTTCTCTTCCTTTTACTTTCCAAGTGTCCAAGCCATTTTTGTTGACTTTCTTGTATAAAAGATGAAGCCATTAATTGATTCATCTCTCCCATTATTCTTAGATGAGATTATAGCATGAAGGGAGGAGATTTAATTTGTTTTTCAAATGTTAATCTTGACCCTTCATCTTTCCTTCCAATTAAGTTTTTGGTTATTCTAGATTTTAGGCGAAAATTAGATAATTTATCGATAACTAATCGGACTAAAATCATCATACAATTTCTTGGGATAATTCTTTCATTAATTTCACTGTCCATTAGTACACATAGTCCTTAAGTACTTTTTGGGATATTACACATGTTAAGCAAACCTCCCATGTATTTTGAAGAATCTATTTCCGTCCATCCAACTGTTAGTTAACCATTAACTTTTACTTATAAACACTTTTGTTACCCAAAATACCCCTATTTAACATACAAATTATTAAAACATTTATATTTACGGAAAACATTATACAACTAAGAAATAATTCTGATATATTTTTTCAAACTTTCTTATATATTATAAAATTTATTATAAATATAAGACAAAGAATTATAAAGCAATTAGACTTCAATTTTCGAGGAAAGGGTGAACTTGCACATGGGATTTGCATCCCAGGATTTAGAGTCTCTTAACCTTCTATAATGCCTTTTTGAAAATAAAAAAGAATATAATGTTAATATGAGAACCAATAATTAGTGACTTTTTTAAGATTAAAACAACAAGCTGGGATTCTTTACCCCTGCACTATTCTTCATCGCTGTGGTCTACGGCTACTGTAATTTTTCTGAAGCTTGCAAACCTTAAGAAATAAGTTAGGGATGGGATTTAAGATGATCGAGGGTAAATGGGTAAATAAAAATTCTTTTAAGGTAAATTTTAATTAAAACATATATTTTTAGAATCCTTTTAGAATATGTTTGACAGGATTAATGGTTTAGACTTAAGTGTATATCCTGAAAATAGAAGAGAGATATGCTTTAGTTCGGATAAAAGAGAAGGATGATCAAGATATTTTACTCTAATATATTCTATCGACCTCTAAGTGACATTTCCACCTTGTACAGTATGCTGGAGTATGTAGTGCTGACGGCAGCACTGAATTCCTGGTTCCCCACAAGCCGGTAACAGCATCACGAGATAGTTTATCGGCGGTAAAAATCTAGCATGAGTAGCAAGAAGCTAGCATGCAGAGAGAAACAGGCTCTCCCTAATGCGGAAAATCAAAGAATTCAGTAATGTCATGTATTGATGCAGACTATAAGTACATATCTAGGCGAATAGTTTATCTATTTGTCTTTGTAAGGTATGATTTGGAAGGAAAAAAAAATACTTATCACAAACAACTCACCTAATATTAATTATAGTGAGCTGCTTATGTTTTTATATTTTTATTTTTCTTAAAATAATGAATCCCTTCATTAAGATTTCACAAGTAATGAAAATGTGAATTTTGTGAAATCTTTTAATTTTATTAATATGCCATCTAATATTTAGGAGGTGTCAAATCAACTCATGAGTTGTTGTATTTTAATTAGTTAGACCACAAATAAGGTGGTAAATCAGGTTCATACAAGAATTTCTCTTGTGTCAATTATAATTTAGTATCTGCTGTATTCATTGGAAAAATATCACTAGCCCACATGAAAGCAATTTTATTTCAGTCAACCCCCAAGAGATTTTCAAAATTTCACAATACCCTTAGGTCAAAATGAAATTAAGTTTTGTAGGTGAAAAGATAATGATGCTCTTACTTGTTTTTTTTATTCTTTTATTTATCTTGTAAATTCTCTTATTTGTCTTGTGAATGATCAAAATTTTTAACTCCCTGGATTCTTTTAAATTCTTTTATTTATCTTGTAAATTTTATTTATTTATTTTGTAGATACTCTTATTTATTTTATGAAGGGTTAATGTGCAAAAATATCAATAGCCTCTTACCCAAAGTGCAGTGTGCCCAACACTATATGTTTTTCGGAGGTGCAAAAGTACCTACAAGCTTTCAAAATGAGTGCAAAAATATAAGCACCGTTAATCACCCGTTACTTTTACAGTTAGTTGACTGAAAAAGCTGATGTTGAAGCTCATTTGGCTATAATAAGCATATTTGGGATCACAATTAGTTATCCCAAAATTGGTTATATACGTAAGTCAAGACAATATTTCTCTTACATACTCATCTCATATACCGTAAATCACGATTGAAAAGTTACTTTTAAAGGCTCTAACCACTATTCCAACTAGCTAGACAATTATTATGGCTATGTCAACTTCCATATCAGCGTTTCCAATCAGCTAACCAGTGCCCTTGTATTTTTGCTCTCATTTGGAAAGCTTATGGGTATATTGCATTTCTGAAAAGCATATGGTGTTGAGTGCCCCTTGGCTAAAAGCCCATGGATATTTTTACACCTTAATCCTTTTGTGAATTCTCTTATTTCTCTATATAAAATACCAAAATATTCCTGTTAATTCTTTGGTTTTTTTTAATCTCTTTATTTGTCTTTATAAAAACTCTTATAAAAAAAAATAAAGCAAAGGCATTATTGTCTTTTCACTGATAAAATATAATTTCATTTTAATTTAAGGGGTGGAGTGAAATTTCAGAATTTTTGAGGTTGATTGGAATAAAATTGTTTTCAAGGGCTAAGTGATATTTTCCCTGAATCATTTGTGCTTTACATATTAATAATTATTTATTTCTTTTCACGGGTAATTTTAATGTCCTTTTTATTTTTTATGAAATATAACATTTTCCCTAATTTTTTGGCATATGGAGAAAATTAGGGAGAAGGACTAAGGAAGAATAATATTTATTGTGAAGGATATTGAAAAATGTAATTATTTAGAAGGAAAAAATTTTAAAATTTAAATTTAAAAATACTAAATTACCCTTGGTTCCTCTTCTCCCCACATTCCTTTTTTTATTTTATTTTATTTGAGTAAGGATTTCTCCTCCAAAGTTTAGCGGGCAAAGGGTTTTCACCTCTCCCAATAAGTGTGATTCATATGATTCAAACTTGTGTTCTCGTCTTTACACGGGTGAGGCTTCTTACCACATCAACTAACAGGTTATTAGTTCTCCCCACCTTAGCTTCTATATTAAAACTAATTTGAATTCTATTTGCTACAAAAATTATAACTGCCCAAATGATTATGACAAGATCCTTTTTTTTTTTACCTTTTATTTTTCACTAACATCAACATAAATCATATGATCAGTTTATTAGCGTTACATGGATTTCTTTTATTTTTAAAACTCACACAAATTTATTTTTAAATAAAAATAAATTATGGACACTCATTTTTTTATATAATTAAAACTCACATAAATTCGAAAGGAGTTTGCCTAACTTATTTTTTTAAAAAAAATAAATTTATGAGAGTTTTAAAAATATAAAAAAATATATGTAATGTTAATATTTTAAAAAAGCCTACATAATGTACATATTTATTTTATGTGTGGTCATAGTTTCCTCCACGGGAGAATACTTATGCGAAAACCAAAAAAACATTGTCAATAAAAAATTTAATATAACCAGAAAGATCTATAATAAATCATAATATAAACAAACGATGAAAAGGTTTCTTATATGTTTACGAGGATGAAGCATTTTTTAACTTCATAATATATGATGCTTTAACTTTTGACCAAATCTAATAATATATTTTTTTGTCGTTTGAGCCTATACACAATTAGCTAGATCAAATATTGAATCTATTTATTTATTTTTTGTTTTGCTGTATAAAACTTATTTTATATCAAATTATATAAATTAAGAAAAAAAAACCTTAAAGATATAAATGAATCAATATCGCTGTTAATAATGAAATAGTACGACATGATTTTGGAGGGTTAAATTTTGATGAAAATCAAATTTAAATTATTTTTAAAATATAATGTAGGAGAAATTATAGGAAGTTTGACTAAGAATAATTTAATATTTTTAAATTTATATTTTAAAATTTAATCCTTTTAAATAATTATATTTTTTTAAAATCCTTTACTATAAATATTATTCTTCCTTAATCCTTCTACCTGATTTTTATCGGCAGGCACCATGGAAAATTGTAGAAAGCCACGACTTTTTTTTTTTTTTTTTGAACCTGAATTATAAGCCGCAACTTTTCAATTTTTATTGCACCCTGTCGTTCTCTAAACCCTGTTTTCCTCTCGGTTCTTGCTTCTTCAAGATTGCGTTCCCTTTCCAAGATTACACTTCCTTTCAAAGATTTCAGAACGCAATCGTTTCTTTCCCTCCTTCACTCCTTCACTTTACTTCTCTTGATTGTGAATTCTGAATCCCTAATTCCCTAGGGCTAGCAGATGGCAAGAAGAAGAAGCCGCAATCCCTTTCTGCCCACAGAGATTATCACCTTCATTCTTAAATGGCTTCCTGTCAATTCCGTTCTTTAATTTCTAAGCGTGTGTAAAGATTGGAAAAATATGTTGAAGACCCCATCATTCATCGCTGAGCATCTGCAAGCTCGCCAAAACCCTCTTCTTCTTATCCATGCATACCGTCACAAGAATCTGTCCTTACGTTTGCTTGATCCCAAGATGGCAACCATTAAAGCTGTGAGTACAGATTCAATCGATCCCTGGGAGTATGGTTTTATAATCATTGATTCCTGCAATGGCTTGCTTTGCGTGCAACTAGAACATGTTCGTAAGGACCTTTTTCTGTGGAACCCAGCGATGGATGAGGTAAGAGAGGTACCCCGAACAATGAATCATCATACGGACCTTTGCAAGGTAGGGTTTGGGTTCAGCAACGTCGTTCAGGATTACAAGATAGTGCTCTTTTTATCATAAAGAGTGGCGTAAACAGAGGGTCCTATATATGCATGTAATATCCAAATTTTGGGACAAAAAGCTTGAGATTAAGCCTAGATCAAATGGACTGCTAAGCCCCGGTTTAGCAAATGTCCCTATGAGGCATGTTTAAATTCCCCAAAATTCCTTTATATCCTTGGATATTAAAATGAATTATATTGGTGAGCTAAAAAGTTTGGGGAATAACAAAATGAAGTGATTGGAAGTCACACACAATATAGTAAAGTGAAACACAAAGTAATTTTGCTACCGGTGAAATTCCCGGTATGTCAGTGATCATTGTGTGACATGTTTCGATAGGTAAATGATGGTAAAACATTATGAAACTTTACAGAATAAAATTTTACTTATCAAGCTTCAATTTAATAGGTCATATGAGTCATTTGGAGTTGTACACAAAGAGAAATGAATTTTTGAAGTTAGCCCAGAAAAATTGACTATTTTCTGGGGCAACATCTAAACATTAAAATTCTGGGAAGAGTGATCTTCCAATTTTCTAAAGGTTATATTTTTCCTTAAAGCTAGACTCAATAAGGGTCGCATAACCTTTGGAACCACTCCAATTGGATATCTACACAATTAGATATGAATTTTCAAAATTTAATGAAAATTCTGTCAGTTTTGCAATTAAGTGCAAAAATTGGAATTTTAGGCCAATAGGGAGCTGACACGTGGCAAGCTAATTAACACCTCCTTTAATAATCAATTATCATCTTCCTCAGCTCATTTTCACGGTGAAATTGCAGAGAAGAGAGAGAGAAGCTGCAGAGAAATAGACGGAGAGGAGAGAGAAAATTCCAATCTCCGAAACACTGCCGAAACGGCATTCTCTCTCAAAGTACCATTCAGAAAACTTCTTCTCCTCATCGAGAGCTACATTTATACTATTTCAGATTTTCATTTAGAGGTGGTTGGTTCCATCTCACCGGCCAAGGCGTTGTCGGAATTCCAAACCGTTTGCGGAAACGGGTAGAGGTAAGTGTAAGCTTCCTTTTTAACCGATTGATTTGTTATTTGGATGAGTAAATTGGAAGTGGGGTACTGTTCATGGCTGGTTTTAAAGGATTTTTTAATGGCTAAATGATGTCCAATGAGTGTTTAAATAGCTAATCACTTGATTAGGAGTAGCAAGGAAGTGATTAGGTAAGAAAAAACGAGAAAACAACAAACTATTTTCGGGAATCCTTAGATCTGCCTTGTACTACTTCGTGTAGGAGGAGTTGGACTTTGATGATTTTGATGCTCCCATTGCCTTTTGGAGGCAAAATTGTGTAGGTATGCAAGTGCTCATGATTTTTGGATGCTTGTATATGAATTGGGAATTTTTGGAAGTTGAAAAGTAAATGCTGTGAATTTCATTTTCTGGAGGCAGTGTCATTGTAATGAGTTTTTGAGGAATCAAATATTATCCAATAATTATGAAATTTTTCAGGCTTAAATTATACATGTGGAGCTTTAATTTTGTAGGTAGTTTGTAATTTTTGGATAGGTATAGTAGGAGATATGGATTGTTGAAGATATGCCCTGTTCTCTGGAAAGAATATGAAACAGTGATGTTGTGCAAAATTTTTAATAGGGTAAAACTTATCCAAAAATTCTAAAACTTTCCAAAATTAAAGTAGAGACATGGATCTTTAATTTTACAGGTATTTTGTAATTTTTGGACAAGTGTGCTAAAAGATGAGATTTTTCAAAGTTATGCCCTGCTTCTGGAAGAACATCTGAAACAGTTGGTGTTTGGAAAAATTATGGGAATGTTGTGGTGGTGGCGTTTAAAATTGAGATTTTTATGTAAAACTAGACTGAATTATATTTGTATAAAATTTTGAACCACCTCAATTGGAGTTCTATAGAATTAATTGTGATTTTTTAAAGTTTGGTGAAAAATCTGTCAGCTTTATGTCTTATGCAAAATTAAGACTTAAGGGCACCAATGTAATTGGTATGAACTCCAATGGTGAAAGTAAGCCTTTAGGGCTAATGTGGGCCATTGGGCATTTATTTTTCATGGCTCTAATGATGTTATCACTTGCTTAGGGCCATGAAGTGATAAAGAAGAAGCAATGGTTGGTGGATCAAGGGACAAGAAGAGAAAGACATAAAGTCCGAGAGATAGTGAACTTACCTTTTCTGCATGTATGTGATATGTATGTCTTGCATTGATTATGTGACTATTTTGTCTATTTGTGTGGAACATGTATCATTGGTTGAAGCTCTGTTATATTTGTGTAATGGTCATATGTATGTCATAACATCGAGCATGCAGTATATCATTATGTTGGCATGAAATAGTGTAGGCAAGCATGTCATACTTTCATATATATCTGTCATGCATAGTGGTAATGTTTGCTACTGAGATTCTCTTGAATCTCACTCCTCCCAATCAACCATTTAGACTGGTGAAGAGTGCAGGAAGATATGCATCGGAGGAGATATGAAGGTGAAGTGAAGATCGTAGTGTAAAGCACTACTATTTGTATTTGATAAAAAGAGTGTGGTGGTTATGTGTAATTATATATTTGATGTATACATGGCTATTGAAAATAAGGTATTACAATACACCCAAATTTGAGTGTTTACATCGTACCCACGACTTAGATAATGGTTTCAGTGTTGGTGGAACCATCTTTTGGCAAGGATACCGGCATTCTTCAACTATATTAATTTCCTTCGACATAGCAACGGAAGTGTTTACAGTGATAACAATGCCAGCTGAAGATGGTATTTCCCGATTGCGTTCTTTTAAGTTTGGTGTATACCAGAACAGACTTTTGAGTTACTCCCTAAATAGACGTTTCGCCTATATATAGGTGTTAGAGGAGGTTGTTTCTGAATCTGAGAAGAGTTTCACCAAGCACCGAGAACCACACCCCAAAAGCTAGCTATTGGGTGTGAGAGCCAATACACTTGAGTACCCCATCAAACAGCCAATACTACTCGATGTAGGACTTTGGCAGCCCATGCTACCTTGGTCCCTAACAATACACTCTCCGGTCTGTCAGCCACCAGTTCTGATACTAAATGATAGGCAACCAAGCACCTTGAAGAACCACACCCTAAAAGCTAGCTGTTGAGGTGGGAGAGCCAAGGCACTTAAGTACTCCATCAAGCAGCCCATACTATTATCATAATTAGAGTTGGAATAGACACTGTCATATAAGCCCATGTTATTTTACTACATCCACCCCCAGGTGTTTAATCAGATAAATTTGTACTAAAGCATAATTATTTTTCATCTGTGATTGTACCTACTCTGCGTGTATTTGAGCATAAGGCAGGCAATCTGTACTCTGTACAATCAGTTAAGGGTCTGAAGTTGTAAATAAGATAACCTGCGTAATTCAAGATTCAGAGGCTATGGTTAAATATGATTGTGAGAAATATTGTTTTTGATGGGAAGTCTGTGGCTCTGTGGTCATATTCTAATTTGTGCAAGTCACACAGGTGGAGGCTGATCGAGCACCAAAGTGGCGAGCTCTGAACGTGGACTTTGTCAAGATTAATGTTGCCAGCGCTTGTGCGAGTAATGAAAGGAGGGTGGCCTGTGGTGGGGTAACACGCGATGAGGATGGGAAGTTCCTTGGCGCATTTATGTGTAACATAGGCAAAGGACCCAGTTTATATGCAGAAGCCAGGGCTATTGTGTTGGGACTGAGAGGAGCACGGGAAGTGGGTTTGAAGAAGATTGAACTTGAATCTGACTGTTTAGAGATCATATAGCTTATCCGTACGGGGTGGACTGATGATCACCCTCTAGACGTGTCACTCAAAATAATCAAAAACTTGCTTGAGAAAGATTGGGAGGTGAAAATAGACTGTTGTTGTCGAGAGGTCAATAATGCGGCGCATACAGTGGCGAGCTCTATTTGTATTGTCTATATATACTAACAGATGTTCAGATTTCATAGATATATGCATAACTTAGTTAACAAGAGAGAATTGTGCTCATTGTTTTCTCATTTATTTTATCTGATAAGGGGAATATATTAAATATCTGGGCAATCTCCTTTTTCTGTCAATTGCCTAGAAAAATTGAAATCCTTTTTATTGAGAGCAGTCTCACCCAACTAATCAAATTTTACATTAAACACATTTGATTGGAATGGTTTAAGGTTTAATTTTTTTGTTAATTTAGAAACATACTTAAAATGTCACCTAGAAGAAATGAAGTTCAGATAGTATCACTCATTGATGCGTTTACTTTCATTTTACCCTGTAATGTAGTAGTAATTGGCGAGGTAAGGTATATACATAAAACTGGATAAATATTAGCAATAGCATTTCAATTTTAATGTTTTAACAGTATATAGTTTGTATTTTTTATAGACGTTAAAATGTATTTATGTCTCATCCTATATTATAAGGGTCTGAATTTGAAAAGAAGAAAGTGGTTGTAAATAAATAACTTAAGTAATTCAAAATTCAGAGGCTATGGTTAAATATTTGGTAAGAAATAATGTTTTTTTTATTTTTTATTTTTCTCACTTCTGGAAGAGTTTCAATACCACAATTATATATACGGATATAGAATAGCTTCACCCATAAAAGCTTGATTTTTGACAACTGGCATTTTTCTTATCATTCTGAACAATCGTGTGAAAAAATGTTAGCAACTGTAAATAGACACATCATTTCAATTTTAATATTTTAATAGTCCTATGTGTCATGATTGAGTGTTCATTTTTTTAATGCTCCTATTTATTAATTCTTTCTTAGTTTTTTACTATTGATTCTTCTTTAACAATAATTAATGAAAAGTGGGAATGAGAAAATTAAGGAAGATGACTGAAGTGTTTTAAAAAATATATGTCATATTAGCTAACTTAACTAACTTTCTTAATATAATTAAATTAAGTAAATACGTCTTATATTAATTAAGAAGGAAAGGGAATAGTATTTAAAAAGTTAAAATAAAAATATTTTTATGCATGAAGTATTTTGAAATTTTTATGTTACTCCAATGTGTTATGAATGAGTGTTGATTTTTTTTTAAATTTAATTACATCCAATGACCACATATATCTATGTTTGAGTGCTATAAATTAGTAGGATATGATGTAAGGAGTTTGTTTTAGAATAGATTATTTAAGTTATAATGCTTCAAAGAATTTCTTGCTATTAATCATATTTTAACTATCTAATGATATATCAATATTAATAATTATTTATTGACTAAAGTAATGTACTATTATGATTAAAAATAAAGTAATGTGCTATTACAAGTTGAAATCAAAAGTTTGTTTGGTTCTGTTTTTAATTTTTTATGTTTTTAGAATAGTTTTATAAAGTTATTTTTCAAAAAAGAATTGAAACTAATTACTCACTGACTTAGTTTAGAAGTGAATTTTAGTTCTAAGTATAAAATTTTATTTTATTGTTTTATTTCTTATATTTATCTCATAAACATTGAAGAGAGATTGTGTCATATATACTACAATTAAATATTTATAATCTCCTTAAATTAGATAAATATGTCTACAAGGTTTTATTTTTTAAAAAATAAGAAATCAAATAATTTCTATATTTTTTTTGTCTTAACTTAAGGTTTAAAATGATCAGGAAAAAAAAAAGGTTTAAAATGGGGATTGGCTACTGTTATCTTCTCTTACCATTATATTCTCATCCTCTTCTTCTCCACTATTCATCTCATTTTTTAAATTTAAATTTAAATAGTTCAGATTTAACATTTTTTATGATGGCAAAAAAAAAAAGATTTAACGTTTTATAAAAATATTAATAAAATATTAAATTATTAAAAAAATAAATAAATAAATTCAAAAACTTTTGAATTTTAGTTATGAAAATTTAAAATTGAAATAAAAAATACTTAAAAAGAAAATTTTCAAAAAAATTAAATTTAAACCGCTCAAATTTTAATCTAAAGGTTTAGATGAGTAGCGAAGGGGAAGAAGACGAAAAGAAGACAGTAAGAGAAGAGGATGGTAACTAATCCCTTTAAAATGGTGTACTAAGTGGTAAACAACATTCAGTGGGTTTAAACTAGGGTTATCAGACCCGGATCAGGAACCGGCGAACCGGCCGGTAAACCGGTCCGGGTCAATTTTTTTATTTTAAAAAAATTAATTTTTTTTTATTTTTCCTTTAGAATTTTATACTAATAAGCTTGAAATTTTTAATTTCTCACCGATTTGGCCCCGGTTTAGCTTCGATCTGACCCACTGACCCTTAACCCAGTACCCCGACCGGTTCAGTGACCGGTCCGGGTTTGATAACCTTGGTTTAAACTGATATACTATTGGTGAAATTCAATTTTAATTTTCAGTTTTCATATATGTGTGACGTAATTTTTAGGGAAAATGATAGAAAAAGAACTTTGAAATTGTAAAATCCTAAATTATGTTTGTTACTAAGAATTGATAAAGTAATTCGCAACTCATTTTATAAGAAATAACTTATTTGAGACTTTGTAATTTCAAAATTCTTTTTCTATGATTCTCCCTAATTTTTATTTGCACCATGTAAATTTGGAAAAAGTGACAATTTTTTTTTGGTAAAAAAATGATTTACAATGCATATCAATTAGCACTTGAGAAAAAAAATAAATTTACACTGCATATCAATCCTGGTAAAAAGAAATGCATATCTATTATCATTAGACAACTTTTTAATTTTTATTTCACTCTCTCGTTCCCAAAACCAAAACTCTGTTTTTCTCTGTGTTCTTTCCAAGACAGCGTTCCCTTTCCAAGATGGCGATTGGAGGAGAGGGCCCTGAATCTGAATCTGAATCTGAATTTGAATTTGAATCATATTTCGTCTGTGTATGGGTGTTGGAGTAGGTTGCTTCTGATATAGGAATAATTTGAGTTGTTCTAAAAAATATAGAGTTGGAACAATGTCAGATTAGAATTTGGTTATTTCATATGGATTTTAAAGGGTCTTTCCCTTTTTTATTCTTAAAATAGAACCTTAAAATATTATAAAAATAATTTAATTAAAAAAGAAAGAGAAAAAATCCACCAAATAAATAAAACTTAATTTGATTTCGCTTGATTTCTGAACAATAGAATTGAAAATACTATACGTACCCCGATCCCGTAAATTATGGAATCATAATCACCTAGTCAAATAAAATTCAGTTGAAATGTATAAAATATCATAATAAATTAGATAAATTGCTTTTTTTCGATTGAGAATACACAACACTACTTAAAATAAATTCAAAGTGACGATTAGGCTCACAGTGCATTATATAGGAACAGTGATTGAAGTCTTAAAAGAAGTTTTTTAATCGTGATTTACGGTATACGAAGTAAGTATATGAGAAGAGTGTTGTCTCAGCTTACATGCATAAATACTTATAAGCCTTTCATAAGTTAATCCAAACATACTTTAGTTTTTTTTTTTCTTAATCACACTAAGATACCAATCAAATAAAATAATATTAGAAAAATCCCTTAACTTGCCAATAACAAATGAAAGAGGAACCATTGATAAGTGAAAAAGCTCCCATTGACAACTAAAGGGACTTTTTCAATATTATTTTTTTAATTTATCAATTTTTATAAATGCAAGCTAAAGTAACAGAGTAGTAATACAAAAGTTAGCATTCCTAAATAGGGGATTATCCCAAATTTCCTAAAAATTAAACATAAATAAATGAGCAGAACTGAAAAGAGTAAGAAGGGAGATAATGTGGAAGATTGACGCCAAAGATTCATGTCCTTGTTAGAAGTTTTCCAGTTAGTCCAGATCTGAATAGAAGGCAGTGGTTCTAAAGAGTGATAAAGAGGCCGAGACTGTATTCACAGAATATGACCTGAGATCCTTTCATTCGCTAAACTTGCTGCTTCTGCTTTATCCAATACGAAAATAGACTCACAGAACAAAGTCATCGATTTAACTGATTGGACCAAGTTGAGTAGAGAGGTAACCGCCAATGCAATTTGTTAACCAACGTGTCAAAACCTCAAACGTTAAAACCAGAGAAAGAATTAATAAAGCACTGAACATAAAAGAAATTGCAGAAGATATACCTACCAGATAGAATTCATACAAATTATCATTGTATTCCACACATCACTTTACCAGAAGAATTTAACAACTAAAGATAAATGATATATGCTATGGTAAGAAAGATGTCTTCTTTTTCTTGTAGGAGTAAGATCTAATGCAGAGCAAGCCTCTTAAACTTATTAGCAGCAAGATTGAGCAGATATAAAATCTCTATTTGACCATCATTCTCAGTTCAATCAACAAGTTGAAAGACAATCTCATTCCTCCAAATAGTCACCGGATGCAAGAAATCGCATGGACAAGGGCTGCTAGTATATATTTTAGTCCATTCACACGTGTCCTTCTCCATCCCCCACAAATGAATCGTTTCATTCTTTTCTTGAGGGGGAACAACAACCATAGCAAGTTTGTTCTCATACTCAATAAGAAGTCTAGAAGAATACAATCTATTACAAGGATTTCGTATTAATCTACACACTTCCTTTGATAGGTCAAAGGAAAGTATTATCTTTTTGGTTTGAGGGGAGGGGAGGGATTTTGGTCCCCTCCCCTTGATTGGCAAGATGGGAGGGAGGGGAAATTTTTTGAAATTATCAAAACCTCTCCCCCCCCCCCCAAAAAAAAAAAATTGGAGGGATTTGGAGGGGAGGTTAAAAAATTTTTCTGATTGGACAAAAATGCCCATTACATTTTATGATAACTCATAACTACGCTTGGCCATTTGTATATATATAATAAGTAAAACCATGTAATATAATTTTGGATATTTATTAGTATAATTATAGTTATATTTATTCAATTTTTATAATATTAAATTATAATTTTATATTTCTAATATATTTTATTAAACATTGTACATAATTTTAAAAAAATTAAATAAAAGGGTAAAATTGTCTAGATTAAAATATTTCCCCTCCCAAATCAAACAAGGTAATATTAAAATCATTCCCCTCCTCTCCCCTCACATCACTCCAAATGATTATGAAAATCCCTCATCTCCCCTCCATCGAACCAAACATACCCTTAATCACAATAATTTTTTTTTATTAGGAGTTCTCCTTGTGTGTGGGAGTGAGAGTTCTCTCCGTACATACAAGTGAGAGTGTAGTTAAGCATAATGGCTTTTTTGGCGAGAAAGGAGGTTGTAGGTGGTGGTGAGTGGCGGAGCTAGATCCTATCGGCAATTATGGGTAAGGAAAGAAGAAGTACAGATGAGGATATGTTTGATGTGTCTCTAGTGTGGAATGAAGATGAGGCAAAGAACATGCTGATCGGAAATATTGTATCGAAAAAAGAAGTTAGTAAAACTACAGTTGAAGTGGTGATCCGGAAGGCATAGAACCTTCAGTCTGGTGTAGATGTAGTGATGGTTGCGAAGAATGCGTACTTCTTCAGATTCTTTGAGGAAGATGAGTACAATCGTATTATGAGAGGTCGACCTTGAACAATTAATGGAAGCCTTCTATGTCTAATGGAATGGCCGAAATTCATGGTGATTGAGGATTGTGATTTTAGTCATTGTCCGGTTTGGATTTAGATTCACAATGTTCCTCTGGAGGCAATGAATATGCATAATGCCATTAGCATTGGAAGTCATATTGGAGAAGTGGTTATGGTAGAGGATCCTAAATACAACAATCGTATGCTACATAGCTTTCTTCGTATGCGAATCATTATGGATCTGCAGAAGCCATTGGTGGCAGGATTCTGGATTCCAAAGCCTAACGGTGAGAAGAATTAGGCTACTATCAGGTACAAAAAGCTCTTCGACTTTTGATATCGATGTGGTAGTGTAGGTCATGATTTTTGTACTTGTGGTATCCTTAGGTTAATGTCTGTATTGGATAGTAGTTTGTCTTGTTTTGGCCCTTGCACTGTAACTGAGCAGGTGAAAACATGGGAATATGCTTTGGTTATTGTTTGGGAGGAGTGGAATGAGGTTAATATTAAATGGAGACAATTAAAAGAAGAGAGGCAAAAAGCTAAAAAGGATGATTATGCTCATAATGTGGATATTTTTACAATTAATCCTAATATTGGTAATGAGAAATCAAGGACAACTTCTTGTTCTAAATTGGAAGTTGGGATAGAGAAATTCGAAGGCAAAGGTGGAGATAGTAATAGTAGAAAGGTTGTATTCTTGAATAGTAGTATGAAAGACAGCCTGAATTCATGGAAGCATAGTAAAGAGAGAGCAAGCCTGAACGAAAGTAAGAAGGATAAGGAGGAGAATTATGAGATTGATAGTGATAAATAGAAGTTGTCTAATGAGGAAGAGCTAGAGTATAAGGTTGAAGAGCCTTCTGAAGACGCTGTAAATGGAAAAGCTATTGTGCTTTATGTGGAAAGATCTGTCCACTCAATTACAGAAGAACTTGGGAAGCTAATGTTGAAGCGAAAATCAGGGGAGCAATTGGAGACTGAATCAAAGAAAAAAAGGATATAAAATCCTCTGTCGTGTCTAGCTTTGTTGATAACTTGAGGAAAACTAAGGCTAAGATGAGAATGGCTTCTCAAGGGAAGAGGAAGGTGGAATAGCTGAAGTTAAAAGTAGTATAGGTATGAACAAGGAGGAGAGTGGGCGAGGAAGTATAGAAGCTGAAGGCATGAGTGGCTAGCCTCAAACAGCCCCATGGAGCATTGAAAATTCTTTATTGAAACTGTCAAGGCTTGGGGGTTGCTCTGATAGTTAAGAGACTTAAAGACTACAATAGGAAATTTAAGCTTTATATTGTATACTTAATGGAAACAAGGATGAGGAGTAGGAAGCTAGAAAGAATAAGGAGAGCTTGTAGCTTAAAAAATAAGCTCTATGTTGAACCTTGTGGGAGGTCTGGAGGACTGGCGCTCTGATGGTATGAAGAAACTGATCTGGAGGTCTTATACCAGTCAAAGAATCTAATCCATGTGAAAGTGAAAGCTTCTTTGCTACAGATACCAGAATGTATTACTTTTGTTTATGGTGCCTCGAAGGAAGAAGATAAAGCTCAAGTTTGGAGGAGGCTGAGATCATTGGCTAGAGGAGTTGGAGGGTCATGGTTGTGCATTGGAGATTTCAATGAAATAGGGTCTCAGTATGAAAAAGAGAGGGGCCTTCCAGTTAATTTAAGAAGACTAATAAGCTTCCAATCTATGATTGATGATTGTGGACTTATTAATTTGGGGTTTAAGGGAGCAAAATTTACTTGGACCAAGGAAAATATACGTGAGAGGATTGATAAGGGATATGGAAATATCATGTTCAAGGAGAAGTTTGATAGAGCACAAGTTTTTTCATATTGAACCAATAGGTTCTGACCATCATATACTAATGGTGGATTGCTGTTTTAAGGAGGAAAAAGTTCCTAAAATGTTCAAGTTCAATGCAGCATGGGTGGAACATGAACAATTCCAAGGCATTGTTAGACGGGGTTGGGGAATTGGTGAGGAAATTATGGTAAGTATGATTGGTAACTTTGTATGGAGATTGAGCAAATGCAGAAGGATGTTAATTGAGTGGAGTAAAAGGGAGTTTCCAAATAATAGGAAACTTGTTGAGGAACTGGAATGTCAGTTAGAGAAATGTTATAAGGGAATATGGATGAAAGAGAAGGCTTTTAAGGCAGAGGAATTGATTAAAAGAATTGAAGAAGCATGGAGCTTAGAGGAAGTTTTTTGGTGGCAGAAGTTTAGGCTAAATTTGATAAGATATAGTGATTTGAATACAAAATTCTTTCACAATACTGTAATTCAGCAAAGAGTGAGGAAAAAAGTGTTGAGATTGAGAAGTGAGGAAGGAGTATGGTTAGAAGATACTGAAGATATAAATAAGATGTTTAAGAAATACTATAGTGACATATTTGCTGCTAGAAAAGCTGAGCAAATTGAGGAAGCTCTGAAATATGTAAGCAGTGTGGTAACTGAGGATGAGTATTATAAGCTGACTAAACCATTTCAGATGAAGAGATTGAGAGAGTTGTCTTTGATTTGGGTTCTACAAAAGCCCCATGCCTAGATGGATTTACATATTTATTTTACCAAAGAGCATGGAGTGAAGTTAAAGGAGAAGTCTGCAGTATGGTTAAAGAATTCTTTGAGAACAAGACAGATCTTAAGAAGGTAATCTAAATCACATTGTGCTAGTGCCGAAAACTGAGAAGCCTGAAACAGTCTTCCAATTTCGACCAATTGGTCTTTGAAATGTATCTTACAAAATCATTGCAAAAATCATGACTACAAGAATGAGAAACTTAATGAGCAAGTACATATCTAAACAACAAAGAGCTTTTATGTAATACCTTATTTTCATAGTCTCAGATGAGTATAAATGTGACACCTTATTTCCAATACTGATAAATGAGGATTAGTGACTAGTGAAATCCGTTGTGGAACCAGGATTTAACCCAGACTACCTAACGTTACAAAACATTCATAAATCCCCACTCTCAACTCAGGATTTGAACCTAAGGCTGAGAGGGTTTTTCAAAGGGTAGAATACTTTAAACATATTTCCACAATATTCACTACGCCATTAATACTCCACCCGCTCTTAGTTTCAATAAATCAAAGTATGTGAGCATTTTACTTTAAATAAACTAAGAACTATTCTCTGCTAAACTTCATTCATACATTCATACATACACATATGCATCAAATGTATAATCACAAATACTAGAAGAACCTTTACACCAATACAAAAGATAGCGCCTTGCGCTTCAATCTTCACTCATCTTCATATCTCCTCCTTGCATATTTCCATGCATTCTTCACCTATCTAAATGGTTGGTTGTAAGGAATGAGATTGGAGAGAATCTCAGTAGCAAACATTATCACTATGCATGTAAAATATATATGAATGCATGACATGCTTGCCTACACTATTTCATGCCAACATAATGACATGCTGCACGCTCAATGTTATGACATACATATGGCCATTGCACAAATATAACAGAGCTTCAACCAATCATACATGTTCCACAAAAATAGGCAAAGCAGTCACATAATCAATGCAAGACATACATATCACATACATGCAGAAAAGGTAAGTTCACTACCACTTGAACTTTATGTCATTCTCTTCTTGTCATTGATCTTCCAACAATTGCTTCTTCTTTATCACCTCATGGTCCTATATAAAAAATCACATTATCAGAGCCATGATTCAATGCTCTATTCAACCCTCTTTAGGTCTACTTTCAAAAGAAAATATAGCCATTAGCTATATGTGAACATTTTAACATGGAATTTCCCCTTTACAATCTTTGTCCCAAAATTTCAGTCTTACATGACTAGCTTTAAAAATTCACCATTAATTTTAGAAAACTCTAAATTGAGTGGTTCTAATTTCTATGTGAATATATTTCAATATAATTTCACATAGAAATATTTAATTTTATCCATCACAACCACAAGATGCCTAGAATTTCGCCCAACCACACTATTCCAGGTTTCTTTCCAGAAAATAGGGCAGAAATTCAAAAATTCATGTCTCCCAAAATACTTGTCCAAAAATTACAAAATACCCATGAAATTAAATCTCTATGTCTCTACTTTAATTATGGAAAGTTTGAGAATTTTTGGATAAGTTTTGATCCCTAAAATATCACTCACAAACATATTGTTCCAGAAATTCTCAGATTCACATGACCAAATTTTAAAAATGTAAAACTTCTAGCACACAAATCCAATTGATCATTATGACCTATAAATTTAAAGGTCTATATGTCTAGTTTCAAACTGAATAGTTTTATGGTCATTAGATAACATTTGAGTACTCAAAAACACGTCCCATAACACTGCCTCCAGAAAACGGAATATACAACATTTACCCTTTAACTTCTAAAACTTTTAAATTCATGTACAAGTATCCAAAATGCATGAACACTTGCATACCCACAAAATTTTGCCTCCTAAAGCCAATGAAAGCATCAAAATCATCAAATTCCAACTCCTCCTACACGAAATAGTATAGGGAAGATTTCAAGGTTCTCATAAAAACTATGTCAGTTTCTTGTTTTCTTTGGCTTAATCACTTCCTTTCTACTTATAATCAAATGATTAGCTATTTAGATACTCATTAGACATGATTTAGCTATTGAAAATACTATTTTAAATTATCCATAAACAGTACTCAACCTTCCCAAAACTCATCCAAACAACAAATCAATCGATTAAAAAGGAAGCTTATGCTTACCTCTACTCGTTTCCGTAAACGGTTCGGAATTCCGGCAACACTTCGGTTGGTGAGACAGTACTAACTACCTCTAAATAAGAATCCAAAATCGTAGAAATGAAGCTTGCGATGAGTAGAAGAAGTTTTCTGAAGGGTACTTTGAGAGGGGACGCCGTTTCGGTAGTATTTCGGAGGCTGGAAATTTCTCTCTCTCTACCTCCTCCATTTTTGCACAACAGCTCTCTCTCTCTCTCTCTCTCTCTTTTCTGTGTTTCTGCGTGTGAAAATGAGGAAGGAGATGAAAAATGGCTGATTAAATGAATCAGCAAGTGGCTTGACACGTGGCACTTCGTCATTGGTCCAACTAATTGATTTTTGCACATAATGCTTGATTTGGTAGAATTTTCATTAAATTTTGAAACTTCATATCTAATTGTACAAAAGTCCAATTAGGGTGGTTCTAAAGGCTATGCGACCTTTATTGATTCTAGTTTTAAGTAAAAGTATAACCTTTGACCAATTAGAAGCTCACTCTTCCCAGAATTTTAATCTTTGGATGCTGCCCCAGAAAATAGTTAATTTCACTGGGTTAACTTCAAAAATTCATTTCTCTTTGTGTACAGCTCCAAATGACTCATATAACCTATCAAATTAAATATTGATAAGTCTACTTTTATTCTAGAAAGTTTCATAATTTTTCACCATCATTTACCTATCAAAACATATCACACAATTATCATTGCCATACCAGGAATTTCACCGGTAGCAAAATAACTTTGTGTTCCACTTTACTATATTATATGTGACTTCCAATCACTTCATTTTGTTATTCTTCGATCTCTTTAGTTCACCAATATATGTCATTTTAATATACAAGGATATAAAGGAATTTTAGAGAATTTAAACATGTCTCATAGGGACATTTGCTAAATCGGGGCTTAGCAGCAGTCCACTTGATCCAGGCTTAATCTCAAGCTTTTTGCCCCAAAATTTGGGATATTACATTTTGTGGCAGGAAGGTTGATTCAAAACAATGTTATCATAGGTCATGAAGCTTTTCAATACTTGAAGCAAAGAAAGGAAGGTGTGAGAAGTGAGTTAACATTGAAAATTGACTTAAGTAAAGCCTATGATTGTGTAGATTAGGGATTTTTTAGGAAGGTTATGCTAAAAATAGGGTTTTGTACTAAATAGGTAAGGTGGGTAATGGAGTGTGTAACCTCCATTGAATTTGAACTGCTGGTTTTAGGGAAGAAAATTGTAAAGGTTAATCCTAAGAGAGGGGTGAGACAAGGGAAACATCTATCTCCATATCTCTTTCTTATCATGGTAGATGTCTTGTCTCTAATGGTGCAATACCATGTGTGTGCTGGGGAGCTAAAGAGAATTAGATTGTCAAGAAGAGGTCCAGTGTTGTCCCATTATTTCTTTGCTGACGATGTACTATTCTTTCTGAGAGCTGATAATGAGAATTGCATGGCATTAAAGCTAATATTAAGCATTTTTAGTGTTGCTTCAACACAGGAAATGAATCTAGAAAAATCATACATCTTTTTCTCGGCAAATACAACACCTGAAGTTAGGAGGGAAGTGGAGGAAGTATTGGGTGTTAAAGCCACAAGTAAGCCTGGGAAATACTTAGGGCTACCTTTAGTTTGAGGAAGATCAAAGAATGCAGCACTAGGGTTTGTGAAGCAGAAAATAAAGAAGAAGCTACAGGGATGGCAATAGAAAATGTTGACATTTGCTGGAAAGGAGGTACTGATCAAAGCAGTTGCAAATTCAATCCCAGTATATCCTATGGCTAGCTTTTTATTTCCTTAGCAGTGTTGCAAAGAACTTGACAGTATGATATCTGATTTTTGGTGGGGTCATAATGATCAAGAAGGTAGGAAAATCCATTGGAAGAAATGGAGTGTGATGACTCAAGCTAAGAAGGGTGGGGGCATGGGTTTTCGTAGTTTCCAAGTTTTAATGAGGCACTATTGGCAAAGACAGCCTGGAGATTATTACAAAATCCTAATGAGTTTTGGTGTAGGATTTTGAAAGGAATATATTTCCCAAAGTCTGGATTCATGGATGAAGAGAAAGGTGGCAAAGCTATATGGTGTTGGACCAGCATACTGAAAGGAAGAGAATTACTGGAAAAAGAATTATTCTGGAGGGTAGGAGATGGTAGTGATATTAAGGTGATAGGTGGATTTCTGGTTTAAAGAATGAGAAGCTAACTGAAGAGGGGTTAAGTGAAAGCGATAAGAAGTTGAAGGTGGCTGATCTTGTTAAAGAGGGCAGATGGGATCTCAGATGTGTCTCTAGAAAGCTATCTGATATTCAAAAGGGTAAGATTCTGTTGCTAGAAGTGCCAAAGGGCAGGAAGGAAGGATGAAGCAATATGGAGGGCATGAAGGATGGAAAGTATAGTGTGAAATCTGGATACTATGTAGCAAAAGGGTTTGTGAGGGAAAATAGGATTCACAGGCCTAGTAGCTCTGCAATGGTGACTGGGCAACTTTGGAGTTATGTCTGGAAGCTACATGTCCCTCCAAAAATTTGGCAATTCTTGTGGAGAATGTTGAATGAAGCTCTCGCTATAAAGGCATCTCTATACAGATGGAAATGCTGTCAAATTGATTTATGTCATATCTATAGTGAAGAACCTGAGACCGTAGAGCATATGATCTTGATGTGTCCTTGGGCAAGTAAATGTTGGTTCAGAAGTTCTCTTACATTAAGAATTAATAGGCAGCAGATAACTAGTATTAAAATGTGGTGTGAAGAGCTGCTGACAGGTAATAAGATTGATGAAGGAAGCAAGGCATTAGTGGCTGTAGTATGTTGGGGTATATGGAAAGCTAGGTGTGACAATGTGTTTAATGGAATAAAGGTAGATGCAGAAGGTGTACTAAATGTTGCATCTATGTTGGGGAATGAAGTTTAGAGGGGGAAGCAAGACAGTAATGCTAGTATATGCAGAAGAAAGAATTTGAGGCTGGAAAGGAAAGATCACTAGGAACCTCCTGTGAAAAGGAAGATAAAAATTAACATAGTTTATATTTAAATTTTTCAAATTTCAATGAAACTGATAATTAATTGGATAATTTTTTTTATAAAAAAAATATAAGAACATTAAATCTAAACCATTGATATTAGATATATGGATAGTGCAGATTTGGTTCTCATCACTCTCAATGTGCATTGAAATTAGTTCCCACACATACGCACCCTTTTTCTCCTCTTCTTCCACACTTAATAATTTATTTTATGTTTAACACAATAAGAAATTATCACGCAGTGGTCAACCGACCAAGCTCGTGCGAATAGGGGTGAGCATTTGGTTTTTGGTTTGATTTTTCAGTAAAAATTGAAAAAACCGAAAAACTGAAATATATGAATTCTTCAAACCGAACCGAAACAGAAGCCGAATAGAAGAGGATAACCAAACCGAAATAACTAAAATAATTCGGTTTGGTTTCGGTTTTTATTGATAAAACCGAAATTTTTTTGCCTTCATGATTAATTAGAATATCTGAATTTTCAACAAGCAAAATTTAATATAAATTATAAATTGAATAGCCTCAACAAGATCTAAAGAAAGATGATACAAAATATAAATAATATATATGATCAATATAGTATTGACACTTAATTAAATCAGAAAAAAATATGAAAAAAAATTATATAATGTATTTTTTACATTTTTTCGGTTATTCGGTTAAAACTGAAATTTTTTTAAAAAAACGGAACCAAAATACCGAAAAAAGCTAAAAAAAAGAACTGAACATATACCGAATCACCGAAAAAACTGAAGTTAATTCAGTTCAGTTCAGTCTTCGATTTCGATTTTATTTTGCTCACCCCTACATGTAAGCACGTCTTTTATGCAGACAAAATTAAAATCTCAAAACAAACACAACTCCTAAGTCGTGTGCCCCACCTACGACTCACCTATTACCTATTTAATAAACTCCTGTCCTCTCTAATCGTCTCAAAACGAATTGAACACACCATTACCATCAATCAATCAATGGCCACCTTAACACCAATAATCCTGCTCCTTTTTTCATGCTTTCTTCTTACATACTTGACTACAACCTCGAACGCAGATTCAACAGAAAATAATTACCTCAATACTACCGAGCTCAATTCAAGCTATACTCTCGTATCTGAGAATCTTATTCTCAACACCATAGATTCTTGTTGGAGATCCAACTCAAACTGGGCATCAAATCGCCAAGCCCTAGCTGATTGTGCTGTTGGATTTGGTAAAGATGCCATTGGAGGTAAGTTTGGTGCTATATATGAGGTCAATGATGCCTCTGATGATCCTGTGAACCTAAACCAGGGACACTTCGTTATGGTGTGATCCAAACACAGCCTCTTTGGATAATATTCGTCAAGGACATGGTTATTACCCTCGAGAACGAGCTTATAGTGAATAGCGATAAGACCATTGATGGTAGAGGAGCCACAGTGGAGATTGCTCATGGACCTTGCATTACCATTCAAGATGTTACTCACGTCATTATTCATGGGATTAGCATCCATGATTGTAAGCTAGGTGATGCATCCTTCTTTTTATATATATAATTTGATTAGGTGAAATTTAAGTATTGTCGAGAGTTAAGTTGAGATAACTTTTCTAGAGACATTTTTTGCATTCATACAAAATTGATTTTGATGCCTCGTGTTTAGTAGATAAACACTTTTCATTAGGATCAATGCTTGCTGGTTGATGCATCCTTCTTTTATTTGATAATCTGATATACTACCTCTTGTTCTAAATTTAATGCTCAGTTGACTTTTTTTGGGAGATTAAGAAAACTAATTAAATTACTTTAAAGTATTTATATTTATGATTTTTTCTCCAAAATAATTTGTATGATTTATAAACTTATATATAATTTAATCATATACAACATATGATATGATTAAGTAACTTATTTAACTTCTTTAATTTCTCTAAATAAAAAAATTAATTATATCTTATATTTAGGACCGGAGGTAGCTAGTATAATCTTGAGATGAATATTGTTAGGTTTTGTTGCACATATATTTATGTATTTGCAGGAAAAGTTGGGATGGTTAGGAGTAGTGAAGAGCATGTGGGGCACAGAGGAGGCTCAGATGGAGATGGCATTACCATATTTGGTTCTTCCAATATTTAGATCGATCATTGCTTCTTGGCTCGTTGTACAGATGGCCTAATTGATGTTATTCATGCCTCAACTTCTGTCACTATCTCTAACAATTACTTTACCCAGCATGACAAAGTAAGCCGAACAAATTTTAATTAATTTCATCGTTTGACTATACAGACGTGCATGCATTTTACCCTAAATCAAATCAATTAAAGCCATTATTTAAGTAATGAGTGAAGAGATTAAGTTATATTTTTTGTTTATTAAAAAACGTGTCATTGATGTTTCATGAATGAAATTTTGCAAGAGGTCTTGTATTAAGGATCAATGGGGTAAGATCTTATATAAACAGAACTTAGGAACCATAATTGAGCTATATATAGCTAGCTAGCCAGGTGCATGATGAATAATGTGGTCTGCAGGTAATGCTGCTAGGGCACAACGATGAATTTACAGCCGATAGAATAATGAAAGTGACAGTAGCCTTCAATCGCTTTGCCAGCGGCCTCGTAGAGACAATGCCAAGGTATTACTTAAGAGAGTGCTTTATTTTTCACGTGCCCTGCAAAATATGACGGAATTCAGAAACAGAATTTGATAATTTCGTCGTAAAATATACTATCATTTCCACCATTATATTAAAATTACTAGCTAGCTATTACTCACACACCCACCTCATTTCCACCATTATATTAAAATTACGCTTAGGGTCCTCAATGATGCTTTCTTCCCCTCCGTCTTTGTGTAACATCCCAAAATTTATTTTAGGAATTAAATGCCTATTTTCCTAAAAATTCATCAAACAACAATAAATGGTCATAAATTAGATAAGGGGAAATATTAAGGCTAAGTGTGTATTATTAACAGGATAAAAATATATCTATATAAATATATTGTTAAAAACACACCCACACTTCCCATGCTTTCCATGCCATCCATGCTTTCCATGCCACCCATGCTCCACATGCCACACTTGCTTCACATGCTCTTCACACATCACTCATGGCACACACTTCCCACACTACACACACAACCATTAAAATAAACACCACATGGCACACACACACATTTATTTAATAAACAAACACACACCCTCCCACTATAAATACAAGGCAACACACACACACTTCTCATTTTTCATTCCAATCAGTCAAGTCACATAGAAGAGGAGAGAAGTAGAAAATATATAGAGAGAGAGAGAGACATGAAAATAGTTGCCGGAGAAGTGGAAGAAGGAGAAGTCAATCACCATAGGCAAGCCTTGATATTATTTAGGTAAGTCTTCTATATCTTTTTCTATTGTTATTCAGTTGGTTTAGGTTGTTTTTTAGGATTTATAGTTGTTGAAAGTTGAGTGATTTTGAAAATAAGTTGCTATTATTTATGGTTAGAATAAGGTGTAGATATATAAGGAGTAAGAATTTGGTAAATTTGATATCACCAATAGATTCTACATGAAAATTTATGTGAGAATACATGTGGTTGTAATTTTTGGATGATTATGAATAAATCAGGAATTTTTAGAAATTAAGAGGAGATGTTGTTCTGTTAGTTTTCTGGAATCAGTTTGGTTACAAAATTCATTTCGTTAGTCAAAACTGGTCAAAAAATTATGAACATTTACAGAAATAATGTAGACATATGGAGATTTAATTTGATATATAATATGTACCATTTGGATTAGTATATTGTAAGAAATGAATTTGTGAAGTTTAGGCACTGAATCTGGAACAAATTCTGGCATAGTTGTGTTAATTGTGAATTCTGGAATTTTGAGCATGTAATTTCTAATAGTAATTATTTTTCCCTTAAACTATACTTAAATATGTTCACAAAGAAGTTTTAACCACTCTATTTGGAAATTTTTGGATTTAGTTATGAATTTTTGAATTTAAGTACTGCCAGATTATGTTTTTGGAAGGCAGATTGGTTGTGGTAAAATTTCGGAAAATCAACACTTTACCAAAAATTATGAAACTTTTCAGATTTATAGTATACAGTAAGAGAGTTAATTTTATAGGTGGATTATAATTTTTGGGCTTGTACATTAGGAGATATGAATTTCCAAAGTTGAGTCTATTTCTGGAAGGAAATCTGGAATAGGGGATGTTTTGTGAATTTCTGGGAAAAGTGTGTTATCATTGGTCAGATATATGTATTTTTATATTTAAATATATTTACATAGGCTTTAGAACCAGTCAATTTAGAATTTTATAGAATTAATTATGATTTTTCAATGTTGATTGAAAAATCTGCCAATTTTATGAAAAATAGTAAAAATTGTATTGTGTAGAATTATTCTATGCATAAATCACTGAAACTGAGATAACCAACATAATATGATTAAAGGTAGTAGTAATGCAAGTAATAATCAATTACTTGTTAACTTTAATTTATAGGAATGGGTAATAGCCCGAGCCGGATTAAAAGTTTTGGATAAGAATCGGACTGAAAAAGGACCCAGGTAGTAACTCTTTCTTTCATACACTATGTGAGTATTTATATGTTGTGTATTCCATTTTCTGTATTATGAGCACAGTGTCTGGGACACGCATATTAGCTTAGTTGTGGTCTGGGACCCAACGGAGGCGCAGAGTTAAGCTGGGGTTGCAAACAGTTGTTTGGCCTCAGACAGTGTACACACAACATTTTCATCTTACATAACATGGTGCATTGCATATCTATTTTCACATTTTATATGTCGGATTGTATGTTACTACTGAGATTCATTCGAATCTCACCCTTTTTCAACATTTAAAAATATTCCAGCAGAAGGTAGCGGCTCTAAGGGCAAAACAGTAATTACTGGTGATTGAAGGTCCAGTTCTAATGGAGTGCAGTTGGTTATCTTTAGTTGTAAAAATTTATTTCTTTTGGACTCTGTTTATATTTTTCAAACCCTATGAGAAATTACTGTAATATAATCAAGTACTTATTATCAGTATATTTTCACTACTTCTGTATGCCCTCTGAACTATGCATTCATGACTCTGCAAATATCAAAGTGTTAAGGGGTTTGACATTTTTGGTATCAGAGCAGTGGTTCTGGCCACAGTGTATGCAGTTCTGGCAACATGATAGTACACTGATATACTTGATTATACAGTGATTGGAACAACGAAGTAAATTACTTTGGATAGTTTATAAGTAAGCCCCTGTAAGGAATAGACAGGTCTAGAGAAAGTAGTTAATACCCGAAGGGCAACTAATATTATGATACCGATCTAGGGGTGGTTTAAGGATGTCGCAGAACATTAGAAAGCGGGTACAACTAAGGCCGATGTATTGGCTACTACTTGGATTAGTATGACTTGTGAGTTCGTCTCTTACTAATGACACCGATCAACTATAAATAGACAAGACGGTGTCAAACAAACAACTTGGTGAACTTTAGGGAGCAAACCACAGGGTACATATTCCGAGTACATGTACCAGCATTGATGTGTAGTCTCTAAACTTTGATGCCCAGAGACAATAGACATGACTTTTGAGATAAGGGCAGGCATGGGGTATTGGTGATCAGAAGCAGTTTGAGCTGATATTTGTATTTTTACACTAGTACACAAAAGTTAAGCATTCTCAAACTAGGAAAATCTTGGGATGGGTGATCCCTTGGGAAGTTACATGAACAATGTTATGTAACGCAAACAAACAAGAACATGTTGTACAGTAGTTCAGAGGCTACATATTGTTATAGGTTTTCCCTGTTTACTGTAAACCTTTGTTATATGTTATTATAGGAGTACCTGTGTACCCAATATTATGAAATGACCGATATACCCTTATGTTATGAGGAAATTTGGAACTTTTTAAATAAATGATTAGAATTTTAATTAGTGGTTTTTAGATGACATAATGAATGTTTAGAGGCATAGAGATGATGAAATAAGCATTGATATTTAATTCGAACCATTTCCGTCACAGTGAGTACTGTTTAGAAAAGTTCATCTAATGAGGTTATGAATGCTTGAGGTATAATAATTGTTTTGAGGTTTCTCTGTATTAAGTAATGATCCTTAGTAATTCCATGGGATTAAGGGCATGTAGGCATGATATGCCGTGATGCATGATGAGTGGTGATTATGCCGTGTATCTAACCTAGAAGATCCGATTAGATGATATTAAAGGTTGATGATATATTTAAAATAGATCTAAGCTGAAATAGTGCTTAGGTCACAATGTGAATAAGGTTGCACTATGATCCTGTTTCATAAAGGAAATTTGAACCCTGTGAACCTTACGTATGATGTTAAACCTTTATTAATGTTTTGAGGACACTATCCGAATACCATAAAGGTTAGAATAAGCACAATTAATCTTGATCGTTTTAGCAAGCTTATTGGGTACAATTGAGGAAAGTGATTATAGATTTTTGTAGTGTTGAGGTAGTAAGACAAGTGCGAGCAGTTAGTGTAGCCCCGTCTATACTTGACAGTGTTTATTTAGGGACCAATTAGATGTCATAGGAGATCTCTATGGAACTTCTATCATAACATAGTGACATTGTTAGCTCTTGTGAGGAAATAGAACATCAGAGTGGCACGATAGAATTATAGTGAATCTATGCACAAATTCTTGAAAGTTGCAAGAGCGGTTATCAGTTGCACTAGTGATGATCATCCCACATCACAATATGACTTGTGTGGTCTATCATAATTTGACATGTGATGTTAGCAATGACACAACATATGTGGTATACTGTATGACCTGTGGGGTCACAATGAAGCACTTGTGTAGTATGCAGTAATGAGGCAGCCCTATCAGAGCATGTTAATCAACCCCATGATCAGGATGCACCCCTGACATGGCCAGATAAGAGTTCTGGTTACACTGGTGAAAAACACAAATAACCCTATGGTCGAGAGGCAGTGCGTAAAACATGCGGCTGAGGCTAGCCAGCAATGTCACATCCTGTGTAATGTACAGTGATATTACCCATGTAAACCTGTGTGGTTTGCAAGAACATGACCAGTATGGTATACAGTAACACCACCTATGTAGTCTACAGTCACACAATCTGTATGGGTTGTGGTAAAGCATGTGAATAGAGATGGGGATGAGCCCTAAAGCAATAGGGCATAATACGAATACTTCTTAATAGATGTAGCTTCACAGAATCAACTACCCTACTCATATAGTAAAGCTAGCAACAGTTAATTTTGATTTGAGAGCATGAGACATTTACGGACAGGTTGATGCTTGTTCTTGAACATTAAGGTGATCATGATGTGACAAGTAAGGATAAAACAATCATTTTGGTCTGAAACAAAATCATCATTTGATCCTGAACAATGCACACCGTAAGGGCAATAACAATCAAATAGTCAGTTGACCCTGAATCCCGAATAGAAAGGAATAGTTCCAGATAAACATACTTGTAGACAAATTAGCAATAAGTCCTAGTGTACATGTTTGTATCGGGTAGTAAGATTAGAATATTCAGTGTTGTAAGAGTATAATGACATAAGCCATAAGGCTAAATACACCAGGCAGTATTATGACAAGGCATGAGGCCTAGAGTTATTAGTGGACTATGTGTTTTGAGATCATAAGATCTTTTGGACTAGTATGTTCTCAGGCTAGCAAATTGCTAAGCAATTAAAGTTATGCCAAACCGAGAACAGAGGCAATAAGACCCGATGGGTATGTTTGCATAAGGCAGTGTCCTTAGCAGTAAGGCCTGACAAGTACTCTGTGCTATAGTGAATAGTGTTTGACACATTGAGGGATAATCAACTCCATGCCAAACTAAGAAAGTGTGAGATTTTTCTTTCAGAAGTTAAATTTCCAGGTCATGTAGTCTCACAGCAAAAGGTCTTAGTCTATCCAAATAAAGTGGAAGCAGTATTGAACTGGAAGAGGCTAGAAACAGTATTTGAGATAAGCAGTTTTCTGGGCCTCACAGGATATTACAGACGATTCATACAGAACTTCTCCAAAATAGCTTTGCCTTTGACAAATTTAACATGGAAAAACTCAACCTTTTGTGTGGGACAACAGTTGTGAGAGGAGCTTCATAGAGCTAAAAAAAAATTAACAACAGCACTAGTGTTGACAATCTCATATCCGCAATTAACCTTTGTGGTTTACACAGATGCTAGTGGGCATGGATTGGGATGTGTCTTGATGCAACAAGGCCGAGTAGTGGTGTATGCTTCTCGTCAGCTGAAGCCTCACAAACAGAAATATCCCACACATGATCTTGAGTTAGCAGCAATTGTATTTATGCTAAAAATCTGGAGACACTATCTTTATGGGATGGCCATAGAGCTGTACTATGACCATAAAAGCTTAAAGTATTTGTATGACCAGAAAGAGCTCAACATGCGATACCGCAGGTGGATGAAGTTTCTTAAAGATTATAATTTAGAGATCAAGTATCATCCAGGCAAGGCAAATGTGATGGCAGATGCATTGAGCCGTAAAACAATGCAAGTGGCAACCCTCATGATTCACGAAAACAGCTTATTTTCTCTCGATCAACATTCACTATTCTCCCGATAAACCCGGAGACATCTATATCAAGGAGATAATGTGTTTACATGATACACCAAAGAACATCATATCAGATAGAAATCCTCGATTCACTTCCAAGTTTTGGAAGGCGATGCACAAGGCTTTAGGTACCAAGCTCCGATTTAGTACGGCCTATCATCCTCAGACAGACGGATAAACTGAGAGAATAATTCAAACGCTAGAGGATATGTTGAGGGCGTGTGCATTAGATTTCAAAGGAGGTTGGGATCAATTCCTTCCACTTGCAGAATTCATATACAACAGCAGTTATCACTCAAGCATTCAAATGGCTCCTTATGAAGCATTGTATGGAAGGAAGTGTCAATCACCCTTGTGCTGGACAGAGCTATCTGAGAGGCAGTTATACGGGCCAAATATAGTTGATCAGACAACAGAGCATATCAAGTTAATTAAGCAGAGACTGCTGGCTGCTCAGAGTAGGCAAAAGAGTTATGCAGACAAGAGGCGGAAACCTTTAGAGTCTGAGGTTAGAGATCATGTGTTCATGAAGGTTTCACTTATCATCGGTATTGGCAGGGCACTAAAGGTAAAGAAGCTAAGTCCTAGGTATATTGGTCCATTTGAAATTTTATCAAGAATTGGACCAGTAGCATATCAAATAGCTTTGCTGCTAAATTTAAGTAGATTACATGATGTCTTCCACGTCTCTCAGTTGAAGAAGTACCAACCCGATCCAGAGCATGTGATCTAATATGAAGAGGTAGATACACGAGACGATATGACGTATGAGGTCATACCTGATCGAATCATTGATAGGCAGGAAAAACAACTGAGACACAGGAGTATCCCATTCATCAAAGTAGTATGGAAGGGGTTATCTCCTAGAGAAGCAACTTGGGAAGCTGAAGAAGAAATGAAGAAACGTTATCCTGAATTTATGTCTCTATGAATGTAACAAATTTCGGGGACGAAATTTATTTTACGGGGGGAGAATTGTAACATCCCAAAATTTATTTTAGGAATTAAATGCCTATTTTCCTAAAAATTCATCAAACAACAATAAATGGTCATAAATTAGATAAGGGGAAATATTAAGGCTAAGTGTGTATTATTAACAGGATAAAAATATATCTATATAAATATATTGTTAAAAACACACCCACACTTCCCATGCTTTCCATGCCATCCATGCTTTCCATGCCACCCATGCTCCACATGCCACACTTGCTTCACATGCTCTTCACACATCACTCATGGCACACACTTCCCACACTACACACACAACCATTAAAATAAACACCACATGGCACACACACACATTTATTTAATAAACAAACACACACCCTCCCACTATAAATACAAGGCAACACACACACACTTCTCATTTTTCATTCCAATCAGTCAAGTCACATAGAAGAGGAGAGAAGTAGAAAATATATAGAGAGAGAGAGAGACATGAAAATAGTTGCCGGAGAAGTGGAAGAAGGAGAAGTCAATCACCATAGGCAAGCCTTGATATTATTTAGGTAAGTCTTCTATATCTTTTTCTATTGTTATTCAGTTGGTTTAGGTTGTTTTTTAGGATTTATAGTTGTTGAAAGTTGAGTGATTTTGAAAATAAGTTGCTATTATTTATGGTTAGAATAAGGTGTAGATATATAAGGAGTAAGAATTTGGTAAATTTGATATCACCAATAGATTCTACATGAAAATTTATGTGAGAATACATGTGGTTGTAATTTTTGGATGATTATGAATAAATCAGGAATTTTTAGAAATTAAGAGGAGATGTTGTTCTGTTAGTTTTCTGGAATCAGTTTGGTTACAAAATTCATTTCGTTAGTCAAAACTGGTCAAAAAATTATGAACATTTACAGAAATAATGTAGACATATGGAGATTTAATTTGATATATAATATGTACCATTTGGATTAGTATATTGTAAGAAATGAATTTGTGAAGTTTAGGCACTGAATCTGGAACAAATTCTGGCATAGTTGTGTTAATTGTGAATTCTGGAATTTTGAGCATGTAATTTCTAATAGTAATTATTTTTCCCTTAAACTATACTTAAATATGTTCACAAAGAAGTTTTAACCACTCTATTTGGAAATTTTTGGATTTAGTTATGAATTTTTGAATTTAAGTACTGCCAGATTATGTTTTTGGAAGGCAGATTGGTTGTGGTAAAATTTCGGAAAATCAACACTTTACCAAAAATTATGAAACTTTTCAGATTTATAGTATACAGTAAGAGAGTTAATTTTATAGGTGGATTATAATTTTTGGGCTTGTACATTAGGAGATATGAATTTCCAAAGTTGAGTCTATTTCTGGAAGGAAATCTGGAATAGGGGATGTTTTGTGAATTTCTGGGAAAAGTGTGTTATCATTGGTCAGATATATGTATTTTTATATTTAAATATATTTACATAGGCTTTAGAACCAGTCAATTTAGAATTTTATAGAATTAATTATGATTTTTCAATGTTGATTGAAAAATCTGCCAATTTTATGAAAAATAGTAAAAATTGTATTGTGTAGAATTATTCTATGCATAAATCACTGAAACTGAGATAACCAACATAATATGATTAAAGGTAGTAGTAATGCAAGTAATAATCAATTACTTGTTAACTTTAATTTATAGGAATGGGTAATAGCCCGAGCCGGATTAAAAGTTTTGGATAAGAATCGGACTGAAAAAGGACCCAGGTAGTAACTCTTTCTTTCATACACTATGTGAGTATTTATATGTTGTGTATTCCATTTTCTGTATTATGAGCACAGTGTCTGGGACACGCATATTAGCTTAGTTGTGGTCTGGGACCCAACGGAGGCGCAGAGTTAAGCTGGGGTTGCAAACAGTTGTTTGGCCTCAGACAGTGTACACACAACATTTTCATCTTACATAACATGGTGCATTGCATATCTATTTTCACATTTTATATGTCGGATTGTATGTTACTACTGAGATTCATTCGAATCTCACCCTTTTTCAACATTTAAAAATATTCCAGCAGAAGGTAGCGGCTCTAAGGGCAAAACAGTAATTACTGGTGATTGAAGGTCCAGTTCTAATGGAGTGCAGTTGGTTATCTTTAGTTGTAAAAATTTATTTCTTTTGGACTCTGTTTATATTTTTCAAACCCTATGAGAAATTACTGTAATATAATCAAGTACTTATTATCAGTATATTTTCACTACTTCTGTATGCCCTCTGAACTATGCATTCATGACTCTGCAAATATCAAAGTGTTAAGGGGTTTGACACTTTGCAGATTTGTAGAAAAAGGAATTGATTTAATTTTTTTTTAAAAAAAAGAAGTCAATGCAAAATTAGCTTTAATAAAAGTTTTCTCTAGGTCCTTTGTTATTTTAAAGCTTTGATTCCATCGTTCAAATACAAACACATCAAAGTTGATAACCAAATTTCATTTAATTTTTTTCACTTTACCCTTTTGGTCCTAAAAATTTCACTCCATGAAATTCCTATTTCTTCTCCTTTTTCCATTCTGATTATTTTCTATTAAATTTTTCATAGAATATTTACAATTTTAATTCCATTGTATTAAACAGGCCTAATACTAATCTTGCACCCATGTTCATTGTTGTCCTCATATGAAGTTTAACTATGAAAATTTTTATTATGTTCATATGTACTGTATAACAAGGGAAATGAGATGTAGGTCTCAAAATTTGATTTTATGATAATTAGGTTTTAAAAAAATAAATTTTTGAAAAATGAGATGCAATGATATAGACTGAGATAATTGCAAGTAGGATTTTTAGTTATAAATTGAGAGTTACATTTGAAACTTATATGCTTTATCTGCAATTGAGTCTTCTGAATTTACAATTATTTCAATTAATATTAATAATTCATCTTTTAGAAAATTTTGCCGGAAACTAAACTGTCACTAAATCGTTCTTTTGGACTTAATTGTCACAACTTCCTGTATAATATTCCATAAAAATCTTTCATTTCAATATACTGTTCCAAACAGCAAATAATCTTTCACTGCATGTGTAATTAAATGTAATTTGTTAACAACAACCCTCAAGTCAACTAATAACTCAAGCTCGTGCAACCACGTTTGAGTTCAAAAATTCAAATTTAAGAAATAACCAAAACATTTTTCTGAAGTCAGCCCCAAAATTGAGCGGACAACCAACATCCCAAAACCACCTACAAATTCATCAAATATTCCATATGAAGCCTCAAAACCAACAAGCATGGCCACCGTCACACCACTAATTTTCTTCCTTATAGCAATATCCTTCCTACCACTTATAGCTTCAAGCTCATCATATGCCTACACTACTCCCAGAACTCCCAAGAACCTCATCCTCGACACCATAGACTCTTGCTGGAGATCCAACTCAAACTGGGCATCAAATCGCCAAGCCCTAGCTGATTGTGCTGTTGGGTTTGGTAAGGATGCCATTGGAGGTAAGTTTGGTGCTATATATGAGGTCACTGATGCCTCCGATGACCCTGTGAACCCTAAACCAGGGACACTTCGTTACGGTGTGATCCAAACACAGCCTCTTTGGATCTTATTCGTCAAGGACATGGTTATTACCCTCAAGAACGAGCTTATAGTGAATAGCTATAAGACCATTGATGGTAGAGGAGCCAAAGTGGAGATTGCTTATGGACCTTGCATTACCATTCAAGATGTTACTCACGTCATTATTCATGGGATTTGTAACATCCCAAAATTTATTAAAAGGTTAAATTCCCAAAAAGAAAATTAAATGGTGCTAGAGATTAATCTTGGGAATTGAAAGCCAAATTATGAAACTTATGAAATATATGGGATCTTAAATTAGACAAAGAGAAAAATTAATGCATAGTGTGTGTAATTAATAGGATAAAAATATATCTATATATATTATATTAAAACAACACACACACCCTTTTCCCTTGCTCCTCTCATGTCTCACGCCATGCACACACACACACAATCATATAATTAAATAATACACTCACACTACCCACATGGCGCGCGCGCACACATTTTTAATTAATAAAACAACACTCTCTTAATCATACAAAACACACAACACACTTCACATATTTCCATCGGCCAGCATCCAAAAAGAAAGAAAAGGGAGAGTGAGTGAAAAAAGAGAGAGAACAAGAGACACATAATAGAGAAAGAGATATATGTAAGAGTAATTGGTGCTAGTAGAAGAAGGAAGAAGAGACAACAAATTCCACATACAACTCTATATCCTAATATAGGTGAGTTTCCATTCCATATTTTTAACTCTTTCTAGTTAATTTGAGGCTATTTTTGGGTAGTTTGGGAAGCATAAGAATCTAGTATAATGAATTATTGTCTTGTGAGATTTTGTTTTGGCCAAAATAGTGCATAAGGAAGGAATTAGAATTTGATAAATTTGAGGTTTCCAATCAATTTTACATGAAAAATTATGTGGTAATACATGTGGTTTTGATTTTTGGATGATTATATATAAGTCTAGAATTTTTAGAAAATAAGAGGAGTTGTTGTTCGGTTAGTTTCTTTGAAATCATATTGGTTGTAAAATACATTTTGGTAACCAAATCTTGTCCGAAAATTATGAAAGTTTTCAGAAGGAAATTATACATCTTAAGATTTAATTTGATATATAATATGTATCATTTGGGTTTATAAATAGTGAGATATGAATTGTTAAAGTTAGATCATGAATCTGGAACGTTTTCTGGTACAGATGGGGTTTGAAGAAATTATGGAAATTTTGTGGCTATAATATATAAATGGTAATATTTTTTCCTGAAAATAGACTTAAATAGGATCCTATAGGATTTTGAACCATCCCATTTTAAGTTCTATATATTTAGTTATGAATTTTAGAAGTTAAGCTATTGAAACTGGAAAGATTTTCTGGCTGTGTAAGAATACTTTAAAACTGGGAATTATTCATGGATATTTGGTAGTGGAACGTATTTTTCTCTTAAAATAGACTTAATAAGTGATACGTAGAATTTGGAACCACCTTAATTGGATATTCCTAGGTCAAGATATGAATTTTCAAAGATTATTAAAAATTCTAACAGAATTGAGTAATAGTGCAAAAATAAAAAGTAAGGGTATTTTTGAAATAATTGGGACTCTAAGGGTCAAGTTAAATACTTAGAGTTGGTATGAGTCTATTAAATACCTATTGAATTTAAGGTATTAGCTATAATGATAACCTACCAAAGTATCTTAAATTATTTTGGAACAAGTAATAATTCGCCCATCCGTAAATTATAAATTATAGGATCTGACATTTGTCCGGGACGCCTAAGAGACTGAGAAAAGGAACCAAATTTGGAAAAACTGTCAGGTAGTACCTTATCTCTTATATCATATGTGATGCCATGTATGTGTACCATATTATCTGTATATGTGCAGGACAGATAGTCCATAAGCAGTAAGAACCGTAAGTATAAGTTGCACCCGGAGTTACCCGGGGGCGTTTTGAGCCAGGTAGGCTTAAGAAAGAAAGACCGTGATTGTACCTTGTATGGGGCAGAGTGTAACATCCCAAAATTTATTCAAAGGCTAAGGATTAATTTATGGGAGTTAGATAGTAAGTCAAATTATGGAAGCTATGAAATTTAAGGAATCTTAAATTAAACAAAGGGAAAAATAAAGACCTAGTGTGTGTAATTAATAGGATAAAAATATACCTATATATATAATAATAATTAAAACACACACACCCTCTTCCCACACATCACACGCAATACACACACACACAATTCATATAATTAAATAACACACACACTACCCACATGGCACACACATACACATTTTTAATTAAAAAAAACACACCTTCTCTCTCACTCTCTTAATCACACAGAAGCGCACACACACACTTCTCATTCTCTTCAGCCAAAATCCAAAAAAGAAAGAAAAGAGAGAGTGAGTGAAAAAGAGAGAGAGTAAGAGACACATAATAGAAAAAGAGAGATACGTAAGAGTGATCGGTGCTACCAGAGGAAGGAAGAAGTGATTACAAATTCTACATACAACTCCATATCCTAATATAGGTGAGTTTCCTTCCCATATTCTTAACTCTTTCTAGTTGATTTGAGATTATTTTTTGGGTAATTTGGGAAGCATAAGAACCTTGTATAATGAATTGTTGTCTTGTGAGGTTTTGTTTTAGGCAAACTAGTACATAAAGAAAGAATGAGAATTTGATAAATTTGAGGTTTCCAATGAATTCTATACGAAAAATTATATGGGAATACATGAGATTATGATTTTTGGATGATTATATATAAGTCTAGAATTTTTAGAAAATAAGAAGAGTTGTTGTTCGGTTAGTTTCTCTGAAATCATATTGGTTGTAAAATAAATTTCGGTAACCAAACCTGGTCATAAAATTATGAAAGTTTCCAGAAGGAACGTAGACATCTTAAGATTTAATTTGATATATAATATGTATCATTTGGGTTTATAAATAGTGAGATATGAATTTTTAAAGTTAGATGATGAATCTGGAACTTTTTATGGTACAAACGAGGTTTGAAGAAATTCTGGGAATTTTGTAGCTATATTTTATGATAGGTAATATTTTTCCCTGAAAATATATTTAAATATGATCATATAAGATTTTGAACCATCCCATTTGGAGTTCTAGATATTTAGTTATGAATTTTAGAAGTTAAGCTACTGAAACTGGAAAGATTTTCTGGCAGTGCGAAACAAATTTAAAACTGGGAATTATTCATGGATAGGTGGTAGTTAAAATTATTTTTATATTAAAATAGACTTCATAAGTGACACATATAATTTGGAACCACCTTAATTGGATATTTCTAGGCCAAAATATGAATTTTCAAAGATTATTGAAAATTCTGACAGAATTGAGTTATAGTGGAAAAAAAATAAAAAGTAAGGGTATTTTTGAAATAATTGGGACTCTAAGGGTCAAATTAAATACTTAGATTGGTATGAGTCCATTAAACACCTATTGAAATTAAGGTATTAGCTATAATGATAACCTACCAAGGTGTCTTAAATTATTTTGGAATAAGTAATAATTCGTCCGTCCGTAAATTATAAATTATAGGATTTAACATTTTCCCGGGACGCCTAAGAGACTGAGAACAGGAACCAAATTTGGAAAGACTGTCAGGTAGTACTTTATCTCTTATATCATATGTGATGTCATGTATGTGTACCGTATCATCTGTATATGTGTGGGACAGATAGTCCATAGGCAGTAAGACCCGTAAGTACAAGTTACACCGGGAGTTACCCGGGGGCGTCTTAAGCCAGGTAGGTTTGAGACAGAAAGCCCGTGACTGTACCTTGTATGGGGCAGAGGCCCTGGACAGCCAGATTGTGAATCTCAAGCGCTGTGAGTCTGTGATAAGGGACCGGTTAGGCCATTTTATGTGCTGCATTTCTGTAAGTTATGTTGTTTGATGATTTGTTTTACATGCTTAGTATTTGCATATTATATGAGTGATCTGTGTACTACTGATATTCTTTTGAATCTCACCCCTTTTTCAACAAATGATATACAGCAAAGGCGTCCAGCTCTAAGGGCAAGAAGGTAATATAGACGGACGAAGAAGAGGCAAATAAATTATGGAATGTTGGTTATCATTTTATTTTGGATGACTGTAAAATATTTATAAGTAGTAGTAGTAGTAGTAGCGATGGTAGTATTAGTACTCGCGATGCAGACTGTATACGTTGTAATCCGTACGCTAGACTTTCGATAACGTATTGGTATCCAGAAACCCATAAGTTAACCATCACGATGCGAACTATAGATAGAAAATGCCCTTATTTTAAATAAAAGATTTTTAAACTGATAAAGATAATGAATTTACAAACTAAAATTTAGACCATACATATTTATTTTAAAAAATTTTTGAAAATTTTATACAAATATAAGATTAAACTCTGTCTTAAATTGGGAATTTAAATTGTTTTGGTCTCAGGTTTGAAACCATTATATATTTAAATTAATCTAAAGGCTTTAGAAATTAAGGTGTTACACAGAGGCCCTGGGCAGCCAGATTGTGAATCTCAAGCGTTGTGAGTCTGTGATAAGGGACCGGTTAGGCCCTTTTATGTGCTGCATTTCTGTAAGTTGTGCTGTTTGATGATTTGTTTTACATGCTTAGTATTTGCATATTATATGAGTGATCTATGTACTACTGAGATTCTTTTGAATCTCACCCCTTTTTCAACAAATGATATACAGCAAAGGCGTCCAGCTCTAAGGGCAAGAAGGTAATATAGACGGACGAAGAAGAGGCAAATAAATTATGGACTGTTTGGTTATCATTTTATTTTGGATGACTGTAAAATATTTATAAGTAGTAGTAATAGCGATAGTAGTACTAGTACTCGCGACGTAGACTGTATAAGTTGTACTCTGTACGCTAGACTTTCGATAACGTACTGATATCCAAAAACCCATAAATTAACCATCACTACGTGAGCTATAGATAGAAAATGCCCTGTATTTTAAATAAATGATTTTGAAACTGATAGAGATAGTGAATTTACAAACTAAAATTTAAACCATACATATTTATTTTAAAAAATTTTGAAAATCCTATACAAATATAAGATTAAACTCTGTCTTAAATTGGGACTTTAAATTGTTTTGGTCTCAGATTTGAAATTATTATATATTTAAACTAATCTAAAGGCTTTAGAAATTAAGGTGTTACAGGATTAGCATCCATGATGGTAAGCCAGGTAGTACTTCTCCAATCTTATTTATAAGGCGCTTCTCACATATTTCACAAAAACCAATAAAAACCTCAAATTTCATTAACTCTTCCATAAAATTTTACAACTTTTCAACTTTACCCCTATTTAATATTTCACTATATCCCATGAGAACAAAGTCAATAGAATAATAAATGAAGGGTAAAATTGTACATTCATATAAAAATTTTCCCTCTCTGCCCTATAAATAGAACAAAAAAATTTCTTCTCTCTCTACCTTATATATATAGGACAAGAGGAGTAAAATGTACTCCTTCCAGTCTTTTTTATAAGCAACTTTTTTCTTATGCAAAAAAAAAACTTGTGGTTAATATTAGTTAAAAACAATAGATGTGTCAAAAATATCATGTTTCTTTCAAATATGTCCATATTTATGAAAAGAACATAGGAGAGATAATGAATAAAAAATATGAAAGAGTATGAGTAAAAAATATGAGAGAGGATGGTAATAAATGATTAGATGAAATAGAATTAGTGGTGATTGATGATAATTAATATAAAGATATGTATTTAATAGAGGTAAAAAAGGAAAAAGTAGTTTAAATTTTGAGACATAAGAAAAAAGTTGCTTATATTAAGTATCAGCTCCAAGAGAGAGAAAATTGCTTATAAAAAGGATTAAAGGAGTATTAAGATAATTTATTCTTTTGTGTGTCTCATAGTTTAATTTTAACTAATGATCTTCAGTATACTTGGCTGGTTTTTGCATGAGCAGGAAAAGCTGGGATGGTAAGAAGCAGTAGTGATCATGTAGGACATCGTCTAGGTTCAGATGGAGACGCCATTAGCGTATTTGGTTCCTCAAATGTTTGGGTTGACCATTGTTTCCTTGCTTGTTGTGTCGACGGTCTCATTGATATTATTCACGCCTCAACTTCCATCACCATTTCCAACAATTACTTCACACAACACGATAAAGTATGATCAATCTAATTCTTCTCCTCTCATTGATATCTTTGAAATTAATGGTGCTTTTGACTGATAAACTAATTAAGTTTCTGCAGGTGATGTTGTTAGGACACAGCGATGGATACAAAGCAGATAAGGTCATGAAAGTGACAATAGCTTTCAACCATTTTGCTAGCGGCCTATATGAAAGGATGCCAAGGTAATTAATTAGAGTGGTCTAGTGATTTATATGTAAAACTTAGCTTCTTGAGGCTACAGAGCGGGTTGACAATAAAAATAAAAATAAAAAGAATTACCGACGGAATTTTTTGGTAAATTTACCGACGGATTACCATAGAAAAATTCAATGGGAAAATACAATTTTGGGTAGAATTTGTATATCTTCACGTAGTGACGAACTTGTTGTGAAGGGTAAGATTTGGGTACGCCCATGTGGTCAACAACAGATATGATGGTTGGAGGATGTATGCCATTGGTGGTAGTGCTGAACCAACCATGCTTAGTGAAGGGAACTACTTTATAGCTCCAAGTAACCCCAGTGCTAAACAGGTATATATATATATAGCTAAAAATCATTCGCGGTTAAACCTATATTCATTGACTTCTGCCAAATATTCTCATGTAATGAACCGGCATATATATACTCTCTGATCCTATTTATAGTGTAGAGAGAGAAAATTATTTAAAAATCATCAGCTAAAATATATGAAATTTAGACTGTATGGGTCTAAATGAGACGAGCTCCATAATTGGCACCATACCAACGGTGAGTTACATTCTTTGACCGCATCAGAGTACTTTTGAAAAAATTGCTGTAAGGTACCACCTAATTAATAAGAAGCTAATGATCAAAACTTATAAAAGTAAATGCTCTGAGTGGCGATGAAGTTCCATTAGTTCTTGAGCATGATATTTCTCCTTAGAATTTCTGATAGTTTAGACTTTAGAGGACTTTCTACAAGACATCCCTATAACCTGCTCTGCATAACACTAGGCTTTGTGAGTTGAGATATCGTGACTAATGTTTTTCTCAAGAAGATGAAAAGAAGCTGTTAATATAAACAAGTGTGAAAGATATTGTTTGGAAGAGTCTTTTGTTTCTAATAGTCACAGAAATTACAATCATCACCATTAGAGTAACAAAGATGCCAATCAAAAAGTGGGGAAAATGGGGAAAAATTTCCATAAGAAGCATTATAATGGCCTCTACGTACATAAATGTTTAAAAAACTAAGAATGAAAGAAGGTATATATGTGTATGATTCTCAGCGTTTGGCTGGTAAATATTCAGAAAAGCCTATTCTCATTGCTTTGAACTCCACAAGTTACAGGTGCTTTGGCTCTCACTTTCTTCAGGTACCAAATTCCAGCTCCAACTCCAAATGCCCCTGCTGCTGAAACAGCACTAACTGTCCCTGAATCCACATTTTCAACACACACAAAACCACAAATGAGCCTCACATCCTCTAATAAAATCCCCATCTATATAGCTCATGAAGCTTTTCAATACTTGAAGCAAAGAAATGAAGGTGTGAGAAGTGAGTTAGCATTGAAAATTGACTTAAGTAAAGCCTATGATCTATGATCGTGTAGATTGGGGATTTTTGAGGGAGGTTATGCTAAAAATGGGGTTTTGTACTAAATAGGTAAGGTGGGTAATGGAGTGTGTGACCTCCATTGAATTTGAACTGCTGGTTTTAGGGAAGAAAATTGCGAAGGTTAATCCTAAGAGAGGGGTGAGACAACATGATCCTCTATCTCCATATCTCTTCCTTATCATGGTAGATGTCTTTTCTCTAACGGTGCAATACCATGTGTGTGTTGGGGAGTTAAAGGGAATTAGATTGTCAAGAGGAGGTCCAGTGTTGTCCCACTATTTCTTTGCTGACGATGTACTATTCTTTCTGAGAGCTAATAAGGAGAATTGCATGGCATTAAAGCTAATATTAAGCATTTTTAGTGCTGCTTTAGCATACGAAATAAATTTAGAAAAATCATACATCTTTTTCTCAGCAAATACAACACCTGAAGTTAGGAGGGAAGTGGAGGAAGTATTGGGTGTTAAAGCCACAAGTAAGCCTGGGAAATACTTAGGGCTACCTTTAGTTTGGGGAAGATCAAAGAATGCAGCACTAGGGTTTGTGAAGCAGAAAATAAAGAAGAAGCTACAGGGATGGCAATAGAAAATGTTGACATTTGCTGGAAAGGAGGTACTAATCAAAGCATTTGCAAATTCAATCCCAGTATATCCTATAGCTAGCTTTTTATTTCCTTAGCAGTGTTGCAAAGAACTTGACAGTATGATATCTGATTTTTGGTGGGGTCATAATGATCAAGAAGGTAGGAAAATCCATTGGAAGGAATGGAGTGTGATGACTCAAGCTAAGAAGGGTGGGGGCATGGGTTTTCATAGTTTCCAAGTTTTAATGAGGCACTATTGGCAAAGACAGCCTGGAGATTATTACAAAATCCTAATGAGTTGTGGTGTAGGATTTTGAAAGGAATATATTTCCCAAAGTCTAGATTCATGGATGAAGAGAAAGGTGGCAAAGCTATATGGTGTTGGACCAGCATACTGAAAGGAAGAGAATTACTGGAAAAAGAATTATTCTGGAGGGTGGGAGATGGTAGTGATATTAAGGTGATAGATGTAATATCCCAAAAAGTACTCAAGGACTAAGTGTACTAATGGATAGTGAAATTAATGAAAGAATTATCCCAAGAAATTAATGGCCTTATACAAGTGTCAAAAATTAGGTCAAACCAAAGGAAAGGAGTAAGAAATGAGTAAGAAACAAAATCAAAGTTGGTAATTAATAAGTCCAATTTGGAGTATTATTACAAATCCTAATGAGTAAGAAATGATTTATTTCGATAAATCATAAAACGTAACGGCAAAACGGTAATTTTGCCATAAAACAAGAAACAAATATTTTTCTCCTAATATTCCCAATCATTTTGTTCAAATAGGAATTTAAAAAGGAAAAATGGCTAGTTGGTAATTAATAAGTCCAATTTGGAGTATTATTACCATGGAAAAATCAAAGTTGGGAAAAGTCAACAATTTCAACAAAGACTAAACAATGGTTGAAGATGCAAGAAGCTATTATTTCCCTCCTCCTTCTTTACATTTTCGGTGGCATAGAAAAGCAAAGGGAATATACATATATACTTGTTGGTCAACATTGATTCAAGAAGAAAATTCTTGACCAATTAAAGATTAACATGTGGAAACTCACAACTAGGAAATCTTGACCAAGACACAAATGAATTGGAAGAGAACTTGGATAATTAAATGAACATCATTTTGGGGCATCCATTTACGGTCAAAAAGAGGAAAATGAAAGGCAAGAGGATTAACCAAGGTAAACTTGACCATGGTTGGCAATTAACCAACCAATTTTGCAAGAAACTATAGGAAGTTGACACTTGGCTTGTTCTCTTGATATTTTCTTAAAACACTTACGTCCAATAGAAATAAAGGGGCTGAAGTGGATTTTTTAGATCATATTCTACTCCCTCACACAACTCCAAAGTCGGCCAAGTTCAAGAGGAAAGAGAAAGAGAAGAACAAGGTTAAGGTGAGATTTTCCTCTTTGATTTTCACCTAGTAGACATCTTCTATAGCTCAAACACCCTTCATAAACATTGTTCCTCTTGATGAGAGCTTCAACTCTATGGTTTTAGCCATCTTGCAAAAGCACAAGTTCAAGAAACAAAGAAAGAACCTAAGGAGGAGCAAGAGGTGAGCTTTAGCTTCATTTTGATTTATAGATTGTGTTGGTTAGTTGAGGATTTTTCCCATGTGAAATCTGTCCTGTTTTTGGTCAAGTTATGATTATGAAGATTCATGGTATTTTGGTTGTGTTCATGGTGTTTTATGATGTTTGGAAGGCTTATAAAACTAGTATGAGACTTAAATTGCAAGTTGGGTAATTGTTGGCTTATTTGTCACATTTCTGCCCTGTGCATGACGTGGTGAAAGAGTTGGAATTTGATAATTTTGATAGTTCCATTGGATTTATAAGGCAAAATTGTGTAGGTATGCAAGTGTTCATGAATTTTAGATGTTCCTATATCAAATTGGAAATTTTGGAAGTGTGCATGAACATGTTATGTAATCTGCCCTGTGTAACAGTAGATGTTGTGCGTGATAATTCAAGGGTTAAATCTTGTCCGAAAATTCTGAAACTTTCCAGTCTGAAATTAGAGACATATACCTTTAATTTGATAGGTCATAAGGATTAATTGGATGTGTATGTTGGGAGTTACACATTTTTGAAGTTTGGTCATGTAAAACTGGAAAATTCTGGAACAATGTCCAATTACTGGAAATTCTGGATTTCTGTGAGTCCAATTGACTAAGTGAAGTATTTTTACATGAAACTATACTTAATAAGGGTCACATAGGATTTTAAACCACCCCAATTGGACATTTGTGCAAAAGGATATGAATTTTTAAAGTTAGTGGACCAAATCTGCCAGCATTTGTGCCTATGCGAAAATTGCAAAATGTAATGGCATATTGTAATTTCTTTGTACACCAATGGTAGAAATTAGTCCCTTGTGATAATTTGACCATTTTAACTCATTGGTTGACTTGGTAAAGTTACCACAATAACCCTAATGATAACCAATATTAAAGAGTAATTTATAAATGTATTGGGCTAAGTAATAACCCGTCCATTCATTAATTCCCACATATAGGATTCGATATCTGTCCGGGACGACCAAGGAAGTGGTAACACACCTCGGAATATTGGAAAGGTTAAGGTAGTAACTTCTCCCTCATATTCTATGTATCCTGCTTCATGCATATTATTGCCATTATACATACTTGAACTGTGAACATGAATCGGGTCGAATTGCCCTTTAAGCATTCAGATGAGAAGGGCTTTGGCCCAATAGAATACCCAGCGCTATGGGAAGGGACGGTACGTCCTTGAATAGAATTATTTATTGAATGAACATATCTCTGAATGTTGAATGAATATTGAACTGTCTGGTATGTGGTGGTTGTTATGGCATGTTTCTTCGTATGCATTTTATATGAGTGTTATTTGTTACTACTGGGATTCTTTTGAATCTCACCTTTTTTCTAATAACTAACCTGCAGCACGGGCAAGTAGTTCTCATGGGAAGAAGATAGCCACGGACGGGTAGAAGTGAAGACCTAGAATTTATTTTCTGTTGGTTATCTAACTTTTGGATCTGTATATAATACTGAATGGTATTTTGGTAAACTTAGTACTCATGGTGGTAGGAATACACCAACTGTAAACCTGGAAGATTGTATGTAATCGATGTAAGTTATTTAGAACCGGGTGACAATACTAGGTGGACCCTTTTAGTAGCGAACTTATTCTGATTATCCGCTAAGAACTTCAATAAGTACTCTGATATTAAGAAATAGAAATAAACCCGAATGAATTAAAACAATTTGAAAAATGAAAATGAGACCACAACTAAAATATTTTGAAATATCTTTTAAAAACCCACTTAACTATAGGATCGGACCCTGTAGTGAAGTTGGGATCCCAAATGGATTAAGAATTGCTTTTGGTCTCTCATGTGACATCAAGTCATGTTTTCAACTGTTTTGTACGGTACAAAAGTAGGGTGTTACAATAGATGGATTTCTGGTTTAAAGAATGAGAAAGTAACTGAAGAGGGGTTAAGTGAAAGCGATAAGAAGTTGAAGGTGGCTGATCTTGTTAAAGAGGGCAGATGGGATCTCAGTTGTGTCTCTAGAAAGCTATCTGATATTCAGAAGGGTAAGATTCTATTGCTAGAAGTTCCAAGGGCAGGAAGGAAGGATGAAACAATATGGAGGGCATGTAAGGATGAGAAGTATAGTATGAAATCTGGATACTGTGTAGCAAAAGGTTTTGTGAGGGAAAATGGGATTCACAGGCCTAATAGCTCTACAATGGTGACTGGGCAACTCTAGAGTTGTGTTTGGAAGCTACATGTCCCTCCAAAAATTTGGCAATTCTTGTGGAGAATGCTGAATGAAGCTCTCGCTATAAGGCCAACTCTATACAGAAGGAAATGCTGCCAACTGATTTATGTCCTATCTGTGGTGAAGAACCTGAGACCGTAGAGCATATGATCTTGTTGTGTCCTTGGGCAAGTAAATGATGGTTCAGAAGTTCTCTGGAATTAAGAATTAATAGGCAGCAAATAACTAGTATTAAAATGTGGTGTGAAGAGCTGCTAACAGGTAATTGGATTGATGAAGGAAGCAAGGCATTAGTAGCTGTAGTATGCTGGGATATATGAAAAGCTAGGTGTGACAATGTGTTTAATGGAATAAAGGTAGATGCAAAAGGTGTACTAAATGTTACATCTATGTTGGGGAATGAAGTTTAGAGGGGGAAGCAAGACACTAATGCTAGTCTATGCAGAAGAAAGAATTTGAGGTTGGAAAGGAAGGATCACTGGGAACCTCCTGTGGAAGGGAAGATAAAAATTAACATAGATGGAGCTTTTTTGAGACAAAGTGGGAAGGCTGGCATTAGCATAGTATGTAGAAATAGTACAAGGGAATACCTAGGTGGTTTAGGGAAGTCGGTGGCTTTTTCAATTGCACTAGAGGCTAAATGTATGGCTATGAAGGAGGCATTGTTGATTAGAGACAGATTTGGTAATCAGCAGTTATGCTTTGAATCATATTGTAAGGTGCTGATAAAGCATGTTATAGAAAAATCTGTGGAAGGAGTAGATTGGCAATGTATACATATCTTGAAGGAGATTCTAGCAATCTTTGAGAAGAGGCCAAGGACAGAGTTTTCCTTGGTTGCTCGCAATGGGAATTTAGCTACAGATTTGCTTGCAGCTGTGACTAGTAGAGAGTTGGAACCCAATGGATGGCTAGCAATAGCACCACCTCTCTTGGTTGAGATTTTACTGGCTGACTTAGTGGATTGTAGGAAATCTACCCATTTTACTACTTCACATAATACAGCAAGGGAAGGAATTGGCTAGGGAAAGGATAGCAGCTTAATATGTACTAAGTATTTTACTGGTTTTGTTTGCTTTTTTGTGAGGTTTGTGGTAGGTTGTATGTAGGATTTTTTTTTTAGTGTTTTTTGTTGCGGCTATTAGTGATTGTAATTGATTTTTTTGTGATTAATAAAATTGACTCTGATCTTTTTTGGCAAATATATATATATATATATATATATATATATATATATATATATATATATATATAATCTTTTCTTTTTTCTTTTTTTCTTTTTTTGTCTAGGTTTGAACGTCTTGCATATAATATAATATTCGGTTTCTTAATGGCCCGATCACTTATTAATGGAGACTCGAGAGTGGAGACCCATTCTTTCTAAAAATTCACTTGCAAATCATGTGCATAGTATAACAATTACTATGAAATTAAAATGTGAATTATCATAACATTGATATATGGTATTTTAAATATTAATTAAATGATATTAATAGTATAAATAACAATACAAAAAAAATTAGTTCTCCGTTTAAGAAAAATAGTTTCATATCCTTATTTATATACATAATAAAACACTAACAGGAATAAACCCCTCTCTCTATACACACACACACACACATATATGGAGTCAAAAACGAATTCAAACTTGCACACAGATATTTTTGTCTAGGTATGGTGGGTTAGTGCCTAACGATTGAACACTTTGGCATTTGAAAACATAGAGAAATTCAAGAGATGTTATAATTTGTTTGGCATCTTTAGGACTTTTCATTTGTTTTTATACACACATAAACTCTACATGTTATCAATATAATTATAGTCGGCAGTCAAATTGATCAGCTGTACCATATTAATATTTCACGATTAGTTATAATTTTTCAGAGAAGATTAGTAAGCGGAAAGCATTTGTGTGTGTGTGTGTGTTTTTTTTTTTTTATAATTTGTTATAAATCGGACCCATTTGATTATTATAACTGACTTAATTAAATTCATCACAAGATGCAGGCTTTTGGTTAGCTGATTGAAGGAGAATTAGTCAAAGTCTGAATTAATCCAATAATTTGACGCTGCCTCTTTATTTCAAATATGTCAAAATAAAAGGCTTTTGAAACCTAACGTGCGATGGCTTTGTAACGGTTTTCTGGTTTCATCGGACTTCAACAAAGCACCCGATCCATTTACGTTAGACTTTGCATACCACTTGACTTCATTATTAGTTTATCGACTTAATTATTTACATACATACATAGATCATAATAACTGTGATGTTGCCTAACATAGTTGCCATATTATTTGGTAGATTTAGACCAACGCACTACTAACTAACCAATACGTATAACATTGTAATATATATTACATTGCCCACATGCATGCAAAAAGCGAAATTAATCAAAGCTCTTATCTTATTCTCACTATAAATAAGTCCACCATGTTTTTCCTACTCTAACAAATAAAATTAAACTTGTTTTTAATTAAGATTCTTAATTCCCTTCTATAAATCAAGCTTCATGTATCTTGTAAATTCTTACCACTAAAAACAAACACGTCGATGAAGTCATTAAAGAACTTCTCTCTTGTGATTATTCTAGTGATAGCCATCTAGACTCATTAGGATCTAGGTATGTCTTTAAATTTAATAAGCGCTTACAGAAATACTTATCGATCAACTATCCACCATATGATTTTCATATTGACAGTAAAATTTGAACTCATAAGTTTATTAGTTATAAGTCAAATCCTTTGGATTAAATTTGTTGTCATACTCAAATTTTATATATATCCTTTATCACCATATCACACACATCATCGCTTCACAATTTCCCATAAATGCCACAAGATCCGCAAGACATACGTGGAGGCCCAAATAAATTCCCGTAAGCTGAGTTTCAATCGATGTCGGGCCCAGGAAAAGCCCAAAGAAAGACATGCTTTTCTTCTCTAGTCTCCCTCACAAGACACAAGCACAGGAGTCTGCTTTTCGGCCCAGAAAAAGCACAAAGAAAGACATGCTTTTCTTCTCTAGTGAGACACACACACATATTCATTCTTAAAGTTAGCTATGCATTTGGCATAAGCAGACTTAATTTTTTTTTATTATATACAAGTATTGACCACTTTTCTTCCGGTTAATTACGGTCTAAATCATCATCAAAGGGTCAACGATCGTTAGGATAAATAATTAATTGAATTGTCAAATTATATAAAGAGAATAATTAATTAAATTGTCAAACTACAGAAAGGAAAAGATCAGTGCCTCTATAACTAACTCCTTTTGACTTATGAAATTGAAACACAACATTTTTACGGATCTGGCTTCAGTCCGCTGTAATGCGGTCCATTTCCAATCTTTGCTCAAAACTACACTGTTTTTGTATAGTTTTTTAGTGTAAAGTGATAGAGTTGATCTTTTTTTTTTAAAATGGTTTCTAGTATTTTTGAAGTATTTTTTTGGAAGTATCTAGCATCTTAAAATATTTTTTAAGTAGCATGCAATATTCTAAAATAATTTTTTGTACTCTAATCCCTTAAAATATTTTTTCAGTTGTACTCAATGTCTTACCAGACTGATTGCAATTTTACTCCTAATTATTTTTTTAGCTCCAAAAATTACTTTAATATTAGGTGCTACTGGAAAAATATTTTAGAGTGGGTGAAAATCAATAAATCAGTATCATTTGGGTGCTCATTACTACTAAAAAAAATACATTAATGGTAAAATTGTAGTCAATCCCCTAAGACACGGGGTACAATTGAAAAAATATTTTAAAGGGTTTAAAGCACACAAAAAATATTTTTAAGTAATTTTTGGAGCTGAAAAAATAATTAAGTGTAAAATTGCAATCAGTCTGGTAAGACACTGAGTACAACTAAAAAAATATTTTAAGAGGTTAAAGTACAAAAAATTATTTTAGAATACTACATGCTACTTAAAAAATATTTTAAGATACTAGATACTTCTAAAAAAATACTAGAAACCATTTAAAAGGGAGAAAAAAGATTAACCCCATCACTATACACCCAAGACTATACCAAAACGATATAATTTTGAGAAAAGGATTGGTAACGGACCGCATTGCAGCGGACTGAAGCCAGATCCCATTTTTACTTGAAACTTTGGGACAAGCAACTTTTGCGTCCGCTTCATTATTTCCCTACACACTATGCATAATCTGACTAATTGGAGAATCTTCCTCACCAAGAAAAGACATTGAATTAATGTAAAAAAATGTGTGAGCAAAATTTAATTTGCCCATTGATTAGTTTTTACCTGACTATACTCACAGGTATTGGCATTTTGTAATATTGTTGGAGGACAATTTTCACATTCCCACGGAATTACAAGTTTTACACTTGCAACTAAGCCTAACTTCGTTACTTAACCACTTATTTAATTGACCTTTGAATCATAACATTTCCTATATATACGCACCATGCCCCTGCTTCATCTACATCCATCAAAACTGTCAAACCCCTTAACACTTTGATATTTGCAGAGTCATGAATGCATAGTTCAGAGGGCATACAGAAGTAGTGAAAATATACTGATAATAAGTACTTGATTATATTACAAGAATTTCTCATAGGGTTTGAAAAATATAAACAGAGTCCACAATAAATAAATTTTTACAACTAAAGATAACCAACTGCACTCCATTAGAACCGGACCTTCAATCACCAGTAATTACTGTTTTGCCCTTAGAGCCGCTACTTTCTGCTGGAATATTTTTAAATATTGAAAAAGGGTGAGATTCGAATGAATCTCAGTAGTAACATACAATCTGACATATAAAATGTGAAAATAGATATGCAATGCACCATGTTATGTAAGATGAAAATGCTGTGTGTACACTGTCTGAGGCCAAACGACTGTTTGCAACCCCAGCTTAACTCTGCGCCTCCGTTGGGTCCCAGACCACAACTAAGCTAATATGCGTGTCCCAGACACTGTGCTCATAATACAGAAAATGGAATACACAACATATAAATACTCACATAGTGTATGAAAGAAAGAGTTACTACCTGGGTCCTTTTTCAGTCTGATTCTTATCCAAAACTTTTAATCCGGCTCGGGCTATTACCCATTCCTATAAATTAAAGTTAATAAGTAATTGATTATTACTTGCATTACTACTACCTTTAATCATATTCTGTTGGTTATCTCAGTTTCAGTGATTTATGCATAGTATAATTCTACACAATACAATTTTTACTATTTTTCATAAAATTGGCAGATTTTTCAATCAACATTGAAAAATCATAATTAATTCTATAAAATTCTAAATTGACTGGTTCTAAAGCCTATGTAAATATACTTAAATATATTTTCATAGAAAAATACTTATATCTGACCAATGATAACACACTTTTCCCAGAAATTCACAAAACATCCCCTATTCCAGATTTCCTTCCAGAAATAGACTCAACTTTCGAAATTCATATCTCCTAATGTACAAGCCCAAAAATTATAATCCACCTATCAAATTAACGCCCTTACTGTATACTATAAATCTGAAAAGTTTCATAATTTTTGGTAAAGTGTTGATTTTCCGATATTTTACCACAACCAATCTGCCTTCCAAAAACATAATCTGGCAGTACTTAAATTCAAAAATTCATAAATAAATCCAAGAATTTCCAAATAGAGTGGTTAAAAATTATTTGTGAACCTATTTAAGTATAGTTTAAGGGAAAAATACGTACTATTAGAAATTACATGCCCAAAATTCCAGAATTCACAATTAACACAACTACCAAAATTTGTTCCAGATTCAGTGCCTAAATTTCACAAATTCATTTCTTACAATATACTAATCCAAATGGTACATATTATATATCAAATTAAATCTCCATATGTCTACATTATTTCTGTAAATTTTCATAATATTTGGACCAGTTTTGACTAACGAAATGAATTTTATAACCAAACTGTTTCCAGAAAACTAACAGAACAACATCTCCTCTTAATTTCTAAAAATTCCTGATTTATTCATAATTATCCAAAAATCACAACCACATTTATTCTCACATAAATTTTCATGTAGAATCTATTGGTGACATCAAATTTACCAAATTCTTACTCCTTATATATCTACACCTTATTCTAACCATAAATAATAGCAACTTATTTTCAAAATCACTCAACTTTCAACAACTATAAATCCTCAAAAACAACCTAAACTAACTGAATAACAATAGAAAAAGATATAGAAGACTTACATAAATAATATTCAAGGCTTGCCTATGGTGATTGACTTCTCCTTCTTCCACTTCTCCGGCAACTATTTTCACGTCTCTCTCTCTTTCTCTATATTTTCTACTTCTCTCATCTTCTATGTGACTTGACTGATTGGAATAAAAAATGAGAAGTGTGTGTGTGTTGCCTTGTATTTATAGTGGGAGGGTGTGTGTTTGTTTATTAAATAAATGTGTGTGTGTGCCATGTGGTGCTTATTTTAATGGTTGTGTGTGTAGTGTGGGAAGTGTGTGCCATGAGTGATGTGTGAAGAGCATGTGAAGCAAGTGTGGCATGTGGAGCATGGGTGACATGGGAAGCATGGATGGCATGGAAAGCATGGGAAGTGTGGGTGTGTTTTTAACAATATATTTATATAGATATATTTTTATCCTATTAATAATACACACTTAGCCTTAATATTTCCCCTTATCTAAATTATGACCATTTATTGTTGTTTGATGAATTTTTAGGAAAATAGGCATTTAATTCCTAAAATAAATTTTGGGATGTTACAATTCTCCCCCCGTAAAATAAATTTCGTCCCCGAAATTTGTTACATTCATAGAGACATAAATTCAGGATAACGTTTCTTTATTTCTTCTTCAGCTTCCCAAGTTGCTTCTCTAGGAGATAATCCCTTCCATACTACTTTGATGAATGAGATACTCATGTGTCTCAATTGTTTTTCCTGCCTATCAATGATTCGATCAGGTATGACCTCATACGTCATATCGTCTCGTGTATCTACCTCTTCATATTAGATCACATGCTCTAGATTGGGTTGGTACTTCTTTAACTGAGAGACGTGGAAGACATCATGTAATCTACTTAAATTTAGCGGCAAAGCTATTTGATATGCTACTGGTCCAATTCTTGATAAAATTTCAAATGGACCAATATACTTAGGACTTAGCTTCTTTACCTTTAGTGTCCTGCCAATAACGATGATAGGTCAAACCTTCATGAACACATGATCTCCAACCTCAAACTCTAAAGGTTTCCGCCTCTTGTCTGCATAACTCTTTTGCCTACTCTGAGCAGCCAACAGTCTCTGCTTAATTAACTTGATATGCTCTGTTGTCTGATCAACTATATTTGGCCCGTATAACTGCCTCTCAGATAGCTCTGTCCAGCACAAGGGTGATTGACACTTCCTTCCATATAATGCTTCATAAGGAGCCATTTGAATGCTTGAGTGATAACTGCTGTTATATATGAATTCTGCAAGTGGAAGGAATTGATCCCAACCTCCTTTGAAATCTAATGCACACGCCCTCAATATATCCTCTAGCGTTTGGATTGTTCTCTCAGTTTATCCGTCTGTCTGAGGATGATAGGCTGTACTAAATCGGAGCTTGGTACCTAAAGCCTTGTGCATCGCCTTCCAAAACTTGGAAGTGAATCGAGGATTTCTATCTGATATGATGTTCTTTGGTGTATCATGTAAACACATTATCTCCTTGATATAGATGTCTGTGGGTTTATCGGGAGAATAGGGAATGTTGATCGGGAGAAAACAAGTTGTCTTCGTGAATCATAAGGGTTGCCACTTGTATTGTTTTACGGCTTAATGCATCTGCCACCACATTTGCCTTGCCTGGATGATACTTGATCTCTAAATTATAATCTTTAAGAAACTCCATCCACCTGCGGTGCCACATGTTGAGCTCTTTCTGGTCATACAAATACTTTAAGCTCTTATGGTCATAGTGCAGCTTTATGGCCATCCCATAAAGATAGTGTCTCCAGATTTTTAGCACAAATACAATTGCTGCTAACTCAAGATCATGTGTGGGATATTTCTGTTTGTGAGGCTTCAGCTGACGAGAAGCATACGCCACTACTCGGCCTTGCTGCATCAAGACACATCTCAATCCATGCCCACTAGCATCTGTGTAAACCACAAAGGTTAATTGCGGATATGAGATTGTCAACACTAGTGCTGTTGTTAATTTTTTGTTTTATCTCTATGAAGCTCCTCTCACAACTGTTGTCCCACACAAACGGTTGAGTTTTCCATGTTAACTTTGTCAAAGGCAAAGCTATTCTGGAGAAGTTCTGTATGAATCGTCTGTAATATCCTGTGAGACCCAGAAAATTGCTTATCTCAAATACTGTTTCTGGCCTCTTCCAGTTCAATACTGCTTCCACTTTGTTTGGATCAACTAAGACCTTTTACTGTGAGACTACATGACCTGGAAATTTAACTTCTGAAAGAAAAATCTCACACTTTCTTAGTTTGGCATGGAGTTGATTATCCCTCAATGTGTCCAACACTATTCACTATAGCACAGAGTACTTGTCAGGCCTTACTGCTAAGGACATTGCCTTATGCAAACATACCCATCGAGTCTTATTGCCTCTGTTCTTGGTTTGGTATAACTTTAATTGCTTAGCAATTTGCTAGCCTGAGAACATACTAGTCCAATAGATCTTATGATCTCAAAACACATAGTCTACTAATAACTCTAGGCCTCATGCCTTGTCATAATACTGCCTGGTGTATTTAGCCTTATGGCTTATGTCATTATACTCTTACAACACTGAATATTCTAATCTTACTACCCGATACAAACATGTACCCTAGGACTTATTGCTAATCTGTCTACAAGTATGTTTATCTGGAACTATTCCTTTCTATTCGGGATTCAGGGTCAACTGACTATTTGATTGTTATTGCCCTTACGGTGTGCATTGTTCAGGATCAAATGATGATTTTATTTTGGACCAAAATGATTGTATTATCCTTACTTGTCACATCATGATCACCTTAATGTTCAAGAACAAGCATCAACCTATCCGTAAATGTCTCATGCTCTCAAATCAAAATTAATTGTTGCTAGCTTTACCATATGAGTAGGGTAGTTGATTCTGTGAAGCTACATCTATTAAGAAGTATTCGTATTATGCCCTATTGCTTTAGGGCTCATCCCCATCTCTATTCACATGTTTTACCATAACCCATACAGATTGTGTGACTGTAGACTACATAGGTGGTGTTACTGTATACCATACTGGTCATGTTCTTGCAAACCACACAGGTTTACATGGGTAATATCACTATACATTACACAGGATGTAACATTGCTGGCCAGCCTCAGCCGCATGTTTTACGCACTGCCTCTCGACCATAGGGTTATTTGTGTTTTTCACCAGTGCAACCAGAACTCTTATCTGGCCATGTCAGGGGTGCATCCTAATCATGGGGTTAATTAACATGCTCTGATATAGCTGCCTCATAACTGCATACTACACAAGTGCTTCATTGTGACCCCACAGGTCATACAGTATACCACATATGTTGTGTCATTACTAACATCACATGTCAAATTATGATAGACCACACAAGTCATATTGTGATGTGGGATGATCATCACTAGTGCAACTGATAACCGCTCTTGTAACTTTCAAGAATTTATGCATAGATTCACTATAATTCTATCGTGCCACTTTGATGTTCTATTTCCTCATAAGAGCTAACAATGTCACTATGACATCTAATTGATCCCTAAATAAACACTGTCAAGTATAGACGGGGCTGCACTAACTGCTCGCACTTGTCTTACTACCTCAACATTACAAAAATCTATAATCACTTTCCTCAATTGTACCCAATAAGCTTGCTAAAACGATCAAGATTAATTGTGCTTATTCTAACCTTTATGGTATTCGGATAGTGTCCTCAAAACATTAATAAAGGTTCAACATCATCTATAAGGTTCACAGGGTTCAAATTTCCTTTATGAAACAGGATCATAGTGCAGGATTCACATTGTGACCTAAGCACTATTTCAGCTTAGATCTATTTTAAATATATCATCAACCTTTAATATCATCTAATCGGATCTTCTAGGTTAGATACATGGCATATCATGCCTACATGCCCTTAATCCCATGGAATTACTAAGGATCATTACTTAATACAGAGAAACCTCAAAACAATTATTATACCTCAAGCATTCATAACCTCATTAGATGAACTTTTCTAAACAGTACTCACTGTGACGGAAATGGTTCGAATTAAATATCAATGCTTATTTCATCATCTCCATGCCTCTAAACATTCATTATGTCATCTAAAAACCACTAATTAAAATTCTAATCATTTATTTAAAAAGTTCTAAATTTCCTCATAACATAAGGGTATATCGGTCATTTCATAATATTGGGTACACAGGTACTCCTATAATAACATATAACAAAGGTTTACAGTAAACAGGGAAAACCTATAACAATGTGTAGCCTCTGAACTACTGTACAACATGTTCTTGTTCATTTGCGTTACATAACATAACATGTTCATGTAACTTCCCAAGGGATCACCCATCCCAAGATTTTCCTAGTTTGAGAATGCTTAACTTTTGTGTACTAGTGTAAAAATACAAATATCATCTCAAACTGCTTCTGACCACCAATACCCCATGCCTGCCCTTATCTCAGAAGTCATGTCTATTGTCTCTGGGCATCAAAGTTTAGAGACTACACATCAATGCTGGTACATGCACTCGGAATACGTACCCTGTGGTTTGCTCCCTAAAGTTCACCAAGTTGTCTGTTTGACACTGTCTTATCTATTTATAGTTAATCGGTGTCATTAGTAAGAGACGAACTCACAAGTCATACTAATCCAGGTAGTAGCCAATACATCGGCCTTGGTTGTACCCGCTTTCTCATGTTCTGCGACATCCTTAAACCACCCCTAGATCGGTATCATAATATTGGTTGCCCTTCGGGTATTAACTACTTTCTCTAGACCTGTCTATTCCTTACAGGGGGCTTGCTTATAAACTATCCAAAGTAATTTACTTCGTTGTTCCAATCACTGTATAATCAAGTATATCAGTGTACTATCATGTTGCCAGAACTGCATACACTGTGGCTAGAACCACTGCTCTGATACCAAAAATGTCAAACCCCTTAACACTTTGATATTTGCAGAGTCATGAATGCATAGTTCAGAGGGCATACAGAAGTAGTGAAAATATACTGATAATAAGTACTTGATTATATTACAAGAATTTCTCATAGGGTTTGAAAAATATAAACAGAGTCCACAATAAATAAATTTTTACAACTAAAGATAACCAACTGCACTCCATTAGAACCGGACCTTCAATCACCAGTAATTACTGTTTTGCCCTTAGAGCCGCTACTTTCTGCTGGAATATTTTTAAATATTGAAAAAGGGTGAGATTCGAATGAATCTCAGTAGTAACATACAATCTGACATATAAAATGTGAAAATAGATATGCAATGCACCATGTTATGTAAGATGAAAATGCTGTGTGTACACTGTCTGAGGCCAAACGACTGTTTGCAACCCCAGCTTAACTCTGCGCCTCCGTTGGGTCCCAGACCACAACTAAGCTAATATGCGTGTCCCAGACACTGTGCTCATAATACAGAAAATGGAATACACAACATATAAATACTCACATAGTGTATGAAAGAAAGAGTTACTACCTGGGTCCTTTTTCAGTCTGATTCTTATCCAAAACTTTTAATCCGGCTCGGGCTATTACCCATTCCTATAAATTAAAGTTAATAAGTAATTGATTATTACTTGCATTACTACTACCTTTAATCATATTCTGTTGGTTATCTCAGTTTCAGTGATTTATGCATAGTATAATTCTACACAATACAATTTTTACTATTTTTCATAAAATTGGCAGATTTTTCAATCAACATTGAAAAATCATAATTAATTCTATAAAATTCTAAATTGACTGGTTCTAAAGCCTATGTAAATATACTTAAATATATTTTCATAGAAAAATACTTATATCTGACCAATGATAACACACTTTTCCCAGAAATTCACAAAACATCCCCTATTCCAGATTTCCTTCCAGAAATAGACTCAACTTTCGAAATTCATATCTCCTAATGTACAAGCCCAAAAATTATAATCCACCTATCAAATTAACGCCCTTACTGTATACTATAAATCTGAAAAGTTTCATAATTTTTGGTAAAGTGTTGATTTTCCGATATTTTACCACAACCAATCTGCCTTCCAAAAACATAATCTGGCAGTACTTAAATTCAAAAATTCATAAATAAATCCAAGAATTTCCAAATAGAGTGGTTAAAAATTATTTGTGAACCTATTTAAGTATAGTTTAAGGGAAAAATACGTACTATTAGAAATTACATGCCCAAAATTCCAGAATTCACAATTAACACAACTACCAAAATTTGTTCCAGATTCAGTGCCTAAATTTCACAAATTCATTTCTTACAATATACTAATCCAAATGGTACATATTATATATCAAATTAAATCTCCATATGTCTACATTATTTCTGTAAATTTTCATAATATTTGGACCAGTTTTGACTAACGAAATGAATTTTATAACCAAACTGTTTCCAGAAAACTAACAGAACAACATCTCCTCTTAATTTCTAAAAATTCCTGATTTATTCATAATTATCCAAAAATCACAACCACATTTATTCTCACATAAATTTTCATGTAGAATCTATTGGTGACATCAAATTTACCAAATTCTTACTCCTTATATATCTACACCTTATTCTAACCATAAATAATAGCAACTTATTTTCAAAATCACTCAACTTTCAACAACTATAAATCCTCAAAAACAACCTAAACTAACTGAATAACAATAGAAAAAGATATAGAAGACTTACATAAATAATATTCAAGGCTTGCCTATGGTGATTGACTTCTCCTTCTTCCACTTCTCCGGCAACTATTTTCACGTCTCTCTCTCTTTCTCTATATTTTCTACTTCTCTCATCTTCTATGTGACTTGACTGATTGGAATAAAAAATGAGAAGTGTGTGTGTGTTGCCTTGTATTTATAGTGGGAGGGTGTGTGTTTGTTTATTAAATAAATGTGTGTGTGTGCCATGTGGTGCTTATTTTAATGGTTGTGTGTGTAGTGTGGGAAGTGTGTGCCATGAGTGATGTGTGAAGAGCATGTGAAGCAAGTGTGGCATGTGGAGCATGGGTGACATGGGAAGCATGGATGGCATGGAAAGCATGGGAAGTGTGGGTGTGTTTTTAACAATATATTTATATAGATATATTTTTATCCTATTAATAATACACACTTAGCCTTAATATTTCCCCTTATCTAAATTATGACCATTTATTGTTGTTTGATGAATTTTTAGGAAAATAGGCATTTAATTCCTAAAATAAATTTTGGGATGTTACAAAAACCATTAATATTCACTTTCACAGTTCTTAATATATACTCTCTTTACCAACTCTTATATTAACTCATATATATATATATATATATATATATATATATATATGAAGTCCCTTAAGGCTCTCTTCCTTCTGGCCTTGCTGGTGGCAGCTTTGGCCATTGCTGTTTCAGAAACAACACCAGTATTGGAACAAGAATCAAGTAGTCGACTTCTTGGCTGGAGACAAGACCACCAGAACCAATACCGGCAGGCGGTGACTTGTGATAAATATCCGAGGATTTGCTGGGCGGCGGGGAGCAAGGGGCCGGACTGCTGCATGAAGAAATGCGTAAATGTGTCAAGAGACAGAAACAACTGTGGAAAATGTGGGAGGAAGTGCAAGTACTCGCAGATATGTTGCAGAGGCAAGTGTGTGAACCCTATGGTTAGTAATAATCACTGTGGAACGTGTGGCAACAAGTGCAAAAAAGGCGATTCCTGTGTCTTTGGAATATGCAGCTACGCTAATTAATTTTATTTATTTAACCTAAACATGATTATATTGGAATTTAAATGGAATTAAACTGGTTTAATCGGTAAGAATATGAGAAAATTTGCGTGAATTAGTGTTGTTATTATGGGGTCCAGTTGTCTAGTTTACTAGACAATATATATAAATTTTTTTGTTAGCCTGTTATGACTAATAAAGGAGTAAGTGCTCATCACACCCTTGATGAGCTTTGCGAGTGCCTATAAACTAATATTATTTTTATTGGCTTTATTTTAATACAGTGGATTCATTTGGGCGTGATGATTAATTGACATCCATCAATGATACCGTTCTCACAAATCAGTTTTATTGCCCGGTGATCTATACTGTCCAACTACAGTTTAAATAGTTTATATTTAAAATTTTCAAATTTCAATGAAACTGATAATTAATTGGATAATTTTTTTTAAAAAAATTTCAGAACATTAAATCTAAACTGTTGATAGTTGAAATATTACATTTGAATTAGATGGTGGTTTTTTTCCTCATTAATTCTACATTAGTAATGCATGTTTTTTCTTGAATCAAAGGTTCAATTTTTATTTTTATATTTTTTAAATATTACTCTTCTAGTTTTTACCATACAAAAACGCTATTTTAATTGACAAATGATAGTAAAAATCTTAATATATTTAGAAAAAATGATAAAAGTAATGACATGAGGTTTAATATTATAAATTAATATCTTAAAGAAGTTTATTTTAAATTTTGACATGTCAAGAGGGTTCTTTATAACTGATTAAAGTTCAACTGGTTATCTATAACTAATTAAAATTTTAAGGGTTTTATAACATTAATAATTACTAATATAGGATGCTACATGTGGTTTGTTAATATGACATGGAACTTTCCATTAAAAATATAATAGTCTATTAACAGTAGGGGTTAAAAATAAAATAAAAAGGTCAGGGGTTGAAATTTAAATTTTAAAATATTATGAGCGTCATATACAATTAACCCAAAATTCAGAGAGTTTTGTAAAATTTAGCCTAACATAAAAATAGAGAAATATTAGCAATATCATTTCAATTTCAATGTTTTAGCAGTATATAGAATAATACAAAAAAAGAATTTTCCATCGAAAAAAAATACAAAAACAAAGTTTGTACCTTTTATATGTGAAATGTACTTATGTCTCATCCTGGATAATAAGTTGAGGGTCTTAAATTGGCTGATGAATTTTTGTTTTTCTCCCTTTTGGAAGAGTTTCAAACTTAAAAAAAAATATGGAATTACCCACGTAATAATTTCCATAAGTAATTACTGAGGGATTGTGAGGGTGTTTGTTTGGGCGTTTGGGCCCTGTATAAGCCCGATTGCAAATGAAAAAGCCCGATTAATACTGTAGCAATGTTTGGTTCAGCGTTCAATCCATTTAACTTATTGAATATTAAGCAACTTTTTTGAAAAGCTCTTTAGAACAGCTTTTAGGTTGGAGCTGATGGAATTTATTACTGTTACTAGTAAAAAATGTGTTTGACTCAGGCTTTGTCATTTCTCTCTCTTCAATTGTTCAGTTCTTTTCTTCCTCGCGTGGAGTACTCTGGCCGTCGAAGAAGAAATGAAATTCTCGCCACCCATGTTCCAATATCAATTTCTTCATGTTCCAATTATCAGTCAAAATTATGAATCTCATTTTATATTCATAATTAAGATTTATATTGTAAACCTCACCTATATCATATTCATATGAAAAAGAAAGTCTCATGGAATCTACTATAATACATCTCTCACTTCTCTACGCCTATATACTTCATGGCAGTTGATATATATATATATATATATCCCATATTATCTCAGCCTTTATCATTTCTCTGCACCTATACACTTCATGGAACATTCACTCTTACATCCAAAAGAATCTTATTTTATATATGATCCTCCAATAAATCTTGTTCTGTCTTTAAGTCAAAACTAGTCTGACCTTTCAACTAAATATTTTCTCTTCTCTAGACTGTATTTCGTTTGATAAATTGTGAGGCAACACCATATATACACATAAAAATGGTAACTGAGATTGTAATTTTGACGATCATATTTTTTCATGTGTGTATAGAGTCGTAAATCATTATTGGATATTGATCACATGAATTGTGTTATTTTAATTATGTTTCTATGTTTGTTGTTCCTGATATTTTTAATTTTTTTTATGAATCATGTACTTTGTGTTCATAATTTAGGGATTATTTTAATAGAATAGGTGTAATACTTTAGAATGCAGAAAATGAGAATTTAGTTGATGAAGATAATAGTCAAGATCAAGAGCCACCTTCGACAAATAATCCTCGAACATCAACAACTCAGATGAATCATGTTCATGACACTATTAGGGATCAAATCGTACGAGACCTGAGATCTAATTAGTTCTGTTATATTTTACTGTATCAAAAACTTTAACTTTGTATCATTTCTAATTTATTGAAATTTTTATTATAATTTGATTATATATTATTATTGTCAAATTGTCAACATTTATTAAATCACTTTCAATAAATTTTACAATTTTTTCTTTTAAATATCACAAAAGTCACTTATGAAAAGTTCATCCAAACACCCTTCATTTTCATAAAAAGCACTTATTCAATCGTCAATCCAAATACAAATCACTTATATAATCTGACTTTTACTCAAAGCTACTTTTCTATAAGCCACTTTTTAAATAAGCCAATTTTCTACCGCTCATCCAAACACACCCTGTATTGGTAACTTTTCTAAGGGCTTACCCAAAGGAAAAAATTCGATCGTTAAATTCTGACGAAATTTAAGACAAATTTTTTTGTCAGTAAAATTTATAATATTTTATTATTATATTATAATTATTTTTATAATATAATAATAATATAGTGAGTAAAATACTCTGACTACCTTACGTTTTACCTTAATTGCGCAGACCTCCCATCTATTTTAAAAACTAATATAAACCTTCCTTAAAATTAAAATACATGTTAAGCAAACCTCGCATGTATTTTGAAGAATATATTTCCGTCCATCCAACTGTTAGTTAACCATTAACTTTTACTTATAAACACTTTTGTTACCCACATGATAGACGTACAGCAACACGAGACCACCCAAAGAGATGATGTCGGACGTTAACGAGAACCAAGACCAGAAAAACATGAATAGCAAGAAGCTAGCATGCAGAGAGAAACAGGCTCTCCCGAATGCGGAAAATCAAAGAATTCAGTACTGTCATGTATTGATGCAGACTATAAGTACATATCTAGGCGAATAGTTTATCTATTTGTCTTTGTAAGGTATGATTTGGAAGAGAAAAAAAAAACTTATCACAAACAACTCACCTAATATTAATTATAGTGAGCTGCTTATGTTTTTATATTTTTATTTTTCTTAAAATAATGAATCCCTTCATTAAGATGTCACAAGTAATGGTGAAAAAGTGAATTTTGTGAAATCTTTTAATTTTATTAATATGCCAGCTAATATTTAGGAGGTGTCAAATCAACTCATGAGTTGTTGTATTTTAATTGGTTAGACCATAAATAAGGTGGTAAATCAGGTTCATACAAGAATTTCTCTTGTGTCAATTATAATTTAGTATCTGATGTATTCATTGGAAAAATATCACTAGCCCACATGAAAGCAATTTTATTTCAGTCAACCCCCAAGAGATTTTAAAATTTCACGATACCCTTAGGTCAAAATGAAATTAAGTTTTGTAGGTGAAAAGATAATGATGCTGTTACTTGTTTTTTTGATTCTTTTATTTATCTTGTAAATTCTCTTATTTGTCTTGTGAATGATCAAAATTTTAAACTCCCTGGATTCTTTTAAATTCTTTTATTTATCTTGTAAATTTTTTTATTTATTTTGTAAATACTCTTATTTATTTTATGAAGGGTTAATGTGCAAAAATATCAATGGGCTCTTACCCAAAGTGCAGTGTGCCCAACACTATATTTGTTCGGATGTGCAAAAGTACCTACAAGCTTTCAAAATGAGTGCAAAAATACAAGCACCGTTAATCACCCGTTACTTTTACCGTTAGTTGACTGAAAAAGCTAATGTTGAAGCTGATTTGGCTATAATAAGCATATTTGGGATCACAATTGGTTATCCCAAAATTGGTTATACACGTAAGTCAAGACAATACTTCTCTTACATACTCATCTCATATACCGTAAATCACGATTGAAAAGTTACTTTTAAAGGCTCTAATCACTATTCCAACTAACTAGACAATTATTATGGCTATGTCAACTTCCATAGCAGTGTTTCCAATCAGCTAACCAGTGCCCTTGTATTTTTGCTCTCATTTGGAAAGCTTATGGGTATATTGTATTTCTGAAAAGCATATGGTGTTGAGTGCCCCTTGGCTAAAAGCCCATGGATATTTTTACACCTTAATCCTTTTGTGAATTCTCTTATTTCTCTTTGTAAAATGCCAAAATATTCTTGTTAATTCTTTGGTTTTTTTTAAATCTCTTTATTTGTCTTTATAAAAACTCTTATAAAAAAAATAAAGCAAAGGCATTATTGTCTTTTCACTGATAAAATATAATTTCATTTTAATTTAAGGGGTGGAGTGAAATTTCAGAATTTTTGAGGTTGATTGGAATAAAATTGTTTTCAAGGGCTAAGTGATATTTTCCCTGAATCATTTGTGCTTTACATATTAATAATTATTTATTTCTTTTCACGGGTAATTTTAATGTCCTTTTTATTTTTTATGAAATATAACATTTTCCCTAATTTTTTGGCATATGGAGAAAAGTAGGGAGAAGGACTAAGGAAGAATAATATTTATTGTGAAGGATATTGAAAAATGTAATTATTTAGAAGGAGAAAATTTTAAAATTTAAATTTAAAAATACTAAATTACCCTTGGTTCCTCTTCTCCCCACATTCCTTTTTTTATTTTATTTTATTTGATTAAGGATTTCTCCTCTAAAGTTTAGCGGGCAAAGGGTTTTCACCTCTCCCAATAAGTGTGATTCATATGATTCAAACTTGTGTTCTCGTCCTTACACGGGTGAGGCTTCTTACCACATCAACTAATAGGTTATTAGTTCTCCCCACCTTCTATATTAAAACTAATTTGAATTCTATTTGCTACAAAAATTATAACTGCCAAAATGATTATGACAAGATCCTTTTTTTTTTACCTTTTATTTTTCACTAACATCAACATAAATCATATGATCGGTTTATTAGCGTTACATGGATTTCTTTTATTTTTAAAACTCACACAAATTTATTTTTAAATAAAAATAAATTATGGACACTCATTTTTTTATATCATTAAAACTCACATAAATTCGAAAGGAGTTTGCCTAACTTATTTTAAAAATAAATAAATTTATGAGATTTTTAAAAATATAAAAAAATATATGTAATGTTAATATTTTAAAAAAGCCTACATAATGTACATATTTTTTTTATGTGTGGTCATAGTTGCCTCCACGGGAGAATACTTATGCGAAAACCAAAAAAACATTGTCAATAAAAAATTTAATATAACCAGAAAGATCTATAATAAATCATAACATAAACAAACGATGAAAAGGTTTCTTATATTTTTACGAGGATGAAGCATTTTTTAACTTCATAATATATGATGCTTTAACTTTTGACCAAATCTAATAATATATTTTTTGTCGTTTGAGCCTATACACAATTAGCTAGATCAAATATTGAATCTATTTATTTATTTTTTGTTTTGCTGTATAAAACTTATTTTATATAAAATTATATAAATTAAGAAAAAAAAACTTAAAGATATAAATGAATCAATATCGCTGTTAATAATGAAATAGTACGACATGATTTTGGAGGGTTAAATTTTGATTAAAATAAAATTTAAATTAGTTTTAAAATATAATGTAGGAGAAATTATAGGAAGTTTGACTAAGAATAATTTAATATTTTTAAATTTATAGTTTAAAATTTAATCCTTTTAAATAATTATATTTTTTTAAAATCCTTTACTATAAATATTATTCTTCCTTAATCCTTCTACCTGATTTTTATCGGCAGGCACCATGGAAAATTGTAGAAAGCCACGACTTTTTTTTTTTTTTTTTGAACCTGAATTATAAGCCGCAACTTTTCAATTTTTATTGCACCCTGTCGTTCTCTAAACCCTGTTTTCCTCTCGGTTCTTGCTTCTTCAAGATTGCGTTCCCTTTCCAAGATTACACTTCCTTTCAAAGATTTCAGAACGCAATCGTTTCTTTCCCTCCTTCACTCCTTCACTTTACTTCTCTTGATTGTGAATTCTGAATCCCTAATTCCCTAGGGCTAGCAGATGGCAAGAAGAAGAAGCCGCAATCCCTTTCTGCCCACAGAGATTATCACCTTCATTCTTAAATGGCTTCCTGTCAATTCCGTTCTTTAATTTCTAAGCGTGTGTAAAGATTGGAAAAATATGTTGAAGACCCCACCATTCATCGCTGAGCATCTGCAAGCTCGCCAAAACCCTCTTCTTCTTATCCATGCATACCGTCACAAGAATCTGTCCTTACGTTTGCTTGATCCCAAGATGGCAACCATTAAAGCTGTGAGTACAGATTCAATCGATCCCTGGGAGTATGGTTTTATAATCATTGATTCCTGCAATGGCTTGCTTTGCGTGCAACTAGAACATGTTCGTAAGGACCTTTTGCTGTGGAACCCAGCGATGGATGAGGTAAGAGAGGTACCCCGAACAATGAATCATCATACGGACCTTTGCAAGGTAGGGTTTGGGTTCAGCAACGTCGTTCAGGATTACAAGATAGTGCTCTTTTTATCATAAAGAGTGGCGTAAACAGAGGGTCCTATATATGCACCCAGCATAATCGAGCGGAAGTGTTTTCTTTGAGCACGGGTTTATGGAAGGCATTAGAATTTGAGTCTTTACATCGTACCCACGACTTAGATAATGGTTTCAGTGTTGGTGGAACCATCTTTTGGCAAGGATACCGGCATTCTTCAACTATATTAATTTCCTTCGACATAGCAACGGAAGTGTTTACAGTGATAACAATGCCAGCTGAAGATGGTATTTCCCGATTGCGTTCGCTTAAGTTTGGTGTATACCAGAACAGACTTTTGGGTTACTCCCTGAATAGACGTTTCGCCTATATATGGGTGTTAGAGGAGGTTGTTTCTGAATCTGGGAAGAGTTTGATTCCTACTCAGGAATATCGGGTTCAACTACCTTCACAAGATGAACCACCTTCACGGCTCGCATGTTTTTGGAAGACTGAAGCAGTCTTCGAGAATGAACTAGCACGCGTTTATTGTATGGTCGATCTCATTACTGACAAATGGAGGAGGATTACTTGTCCAGGACAATTGAATTTCCCTATACCAATTCGGCCACTTTCAATTATAAGGATAGCCTTCTGTCAGTTTGGAACAACCAGGTGAAGTACCTTGCTCTGAAATCGCATAATTTCTACCTTCCATATTTCTTTTGTTACAGTTATGCTCCTCACATAGATTTGTGATCTGAAATTATGAAATTTCAAACTAAACCTTAGCTTTCCATATCATCATATGTTCAATTTTCACGTACAAATGCAATCTTATAATCTGAGGATATTGAAAATCATAGTTTTTTATTTTTATTATAATCAATGCTTTTTGTTTCATTCCTTTGCCAATACTTGATGCATTCAAATTGATCAGCCTCGTTATGCTGTTGTTGTGGTAAATCTCACAGAATAATTTCAGACCCTTGTTGAATACTCTCTCTGCTTCAAATTGATCAGCCTCGTTATGTCGTTGCCCCTATATTTTGATGCCCTTTATATCTGTTGTCTATACGGAGGATCTTGTGTGTGAACGTGGTTGAATTTATTTTAAATATTTAGAGTGCATGAAATTGATTCCAGTATAACATAGGCAAAGGACCCAGTTTATATGAAGAAGCCAGGGCTATTGTGTTGGAACTGAGAGGAGCACGGGAAGTGGGTTTGAAGAAGGTTGAACTTGAATCTGACTGTTTAGAGATCATATAGCTTATCCGTACGGGTGGACTGATGATCACCCTCTAGACGTGTCACTCAAAATAATCAAAAACTTACTTGAGAAAGATTGGGAGGTGAAAATAGACTGTTGTTGTCGAGAGGTCAATAATGCGGCGCATACAGTGGCGAGCTCTATTTGTATTGTCTATATATACTAACAGATGTTCAGATTTCATAGATATATGCATAACTTAGTTAACAAGAGAGAATTGTGCTCATTGTTTTCTCATTTATTTTATCTGATAAGGGGAATATATTAAATATCTGGGCAAGCTCCTTTTTCTGTCAATTGCCTAGAAAAATTGAAATCCTTTTTATTGAGAGCAGTCTCACCCAACTAATCAAATTTTAGATTGAACACATTTGATTGGAATGGTTTAAGGTTTAATTTTTTGTTAATTTAGAAACATACTTAAAATGTCACCTAGAAGAAATGAAGTTCAGATAGTATCACTCATTGATGCGTTTACTTTCATTTTACCCTGTAATGTAGTAGTAATTGGCGAGGTAAGATATATACATAAAACTGGATAAATGTTAGCAATAGCATTTCAATTTTAATGTTTTAACAGTATATAGTTTGTACTTTTTATAGACGTTAAAATGTATTTATGTCTCATCCTATATAATAAGGGTCTGAATTTGAAAAGAAGAAAGTGGTTGTAAATAAATAACTTAAGTAATTCAAAATTCAGAGGCTATGGTTAAATATTTGGTGAGAAATAATGTTTTTTTTTTAATTTTTCTTTTTCTCACTTCTGGAAGAGTTTCAATATCACAATTATATATATGGATATAGAATAGCTTCACCCATAAAAGCTTGATTTTTGACAACTAGCATTTTTCTTATCATTCTGAACAATCGTGTGAAATAATGTAAGCAACTGTAAATAGACACATCATTTCAATTTTAATATTTTAATAGTCCTATGTGTCATGATTGAGTGTTCATTTTTTTAATGCTCCTGTTTATTAATTCTTTCTTAGTTTTTTCCTATTGATTCTTCTTTAACAATAATTAAGGAAACGTGGGAATGAGAAAATTAAATAAATGTCATATTAACTAACTTAACTAACTTCCTTAATATAATTAAATTAGGTAGATATGTCTTATATTAATTAAGCACGGAAGGGAATAGTATTTAAAAAGTTAAAATAAAATATTTTTATGCATGAAGTATTTTGAAATTTATATGTTACTCCTATGTGTTATGAACACTGTTTTGGAACCCGGACCGGACCGGACCGGCCGGTCTGGCCCGGGAACCGGTGACCCGGTGACCAGACCAAACCGGTTCAGTATTTTTTTATTTTTTTATTTTTAAAAAATCAATTTTTTAAAATTTTTCTTTAAAATTTCATATTTATAAGTCTAAAATATTTAATTTCTCACCGGTTTGGCCCCGGTTTGACTCCGATCTGACCCACTGACCCTTAACCCAGTACCCCGACCGGTTCAGTGACCGGTCCAGTTTTCAGAATCTTGGTTATGAATGAGTGTTGATTTTTTTTTTAATTTAATTACATCCAATGACCACATATATCTATGTTTGAGTGCTATAAATTAGTAGGATATGGTGTAAGGAGTTTGTTTTAGAATATATTATTTAAGTTATAATGCTTCAAAGAATTTCTTGCTATTAATCATATTCTAACTATCTAATTATATATCAATATTAATAATTATTTATTGACTAAAGTAATGTACTATTATGATTAAAAATAAAGTAATGTGCTATTACAAGTTGAAATCAAAAGTTTGTTTGGTTCTGTTTTTAATTTTTTATGTTTTTAGAATATTTTCATAAAGTTATTTTTCAAAACAAGTTTGAAACTAATTACTCACTGACTTATTTTAGAAGTGAATTTTAGTTCTAAGTATAAAATTTTCTTTTATTGTTTTATTTCTTATATTTATCCCATAAACATTGAAGAGAGATTGTGTCATATATACTACAATTAAATATTTATAATCTCCTTAAATTAGATAAATATGTCTACAAGGTTTTTTTATTAAAAAAATAAGAAATCAAATAAATTCTATATTTTTTGGTCTTAACTTAAGGTTTAAAATGGGGATTGGCAACTGTTCTCTGCTCTTATCATTATATTATCGTCCTCTTCTCATCCACTATTCATCTCAGTTTTTAAATTGAAATTTGAACAGTTCATATTAGACATTTTTTATGATGACAAAAAAATAAAAAAAGATTTAACGTTTTATAAAAATATTAATAAAATATCAAATTATTAAAAAATAAATAAATTAAAAAACTATTAAATTTTAGTTCTAACAATTTAAAACTGCAATAAAAAATACTTAAAAAGAAAATTTTCATAAAATATTATATCTAAACTGTTCAAATTTTAATCTAATGATTTAGATGAGTAGCGAAAGGGAAGAAGATGAAAAGAAGACGATAAGAGAAGATGATGATAGCTAATCCCTTTAAAATGATGTACTAAGTGGTAAACAACATTCAATGGGTTTAAACTGATATACTATTGGTAAAATTCAATTTTAATTTTCAGTTTTCATATATGTGTGACAAATTTTTAGGGAAAATGATAGAAAAAGAACTTTGAAATTACAAAATCCTAAATTATATTTATTATTAAGAATTGATAAAGTAATGACGAGACTTGATAAGTAATTCACAACTCATTTTATAAGAAATACCTGATTTGAGACTTTGTAATTTCAAAATTCTTTTTCTATAATTCTCCCTAATTTTTATCTGCACCATGTAAATTTGGAGAAAGTGACAATTTTATTTTTTTGGTTAAAAAATGATTTACAATGCATACCAATTAGCACCTGAGAAAAAATAAATTTACACTGCATATCAATCCTGGTAAAAAGAAATGCATATCTATTATCATCAGACAACTTTTTAATTTTTATTTCACTCTCTCGTTCCCAAAACCAAAACTCTGTTTTTCTCTGTGCTCTTTCCAAGGCAGCGTTCCCTTTCCAAGATGGTGATTGGAGAGGGCCCTGAATCTGAATCTGAATCTGAATCTGAATCTGAATCTGAATTGTATTTCGTCTGTGTATGGGTGTTGGAGTAGGTTGCTTCTGATATAGGAATAATTTGAGTTTTCCTCAAAAATATAGGGTTGGAACAATGTCAGATTAGAATCTGGTTATTTCATATGGATTTTAAAGGGCCTTTCCCTTTTTATTCTCAAAATAGAACCTTAAAATATTATAAAAATAATTTAATTAAACAAAGAAACAGAAAAAATCCACCAAATAAATAAAACTTAATTTGATTTGGCTTGATTTCAGAACAATAGAATTGAAAATACTATACGTACCCCGATCCCGTAAATTATGGAATTATAATCACCTAGTCAGATAAAATTCAGTTGAAATGTATAAAATATCATAGTAAATTAGATATTTTTTTTTTTTGATGGAGAATACATAACACTGCTTAAAATAAACTCAGAGTGATGATTAGGCTCACAATGCGTTGTATAGAAACAGTGATTGGAGTCTTAAAAAACAGCTTTTCAATTATGATTTACGGTATATGAGAGGAGTCTTGTCTCAACTTACATACATAAGCACTTATAAGCCTTTCATAAGTTAATCCAAATATGCTTTAGTTTTTTTGAAAAAAAAAATTCACACCAAGATATCAATTAAGGTAAATAATATTAGAAAAATCACTTAAGTTGTCAATAGAAAATGAAAGAAGAACCATTGACAAGTGAAAGAGCTTCATTGACAACTTAAGAGACTTTTTCGATATTATTTTTTTTTAATTTAGACTTTAGTGTCATTTACCACGATAAAATGATCAATTTTTATAAATGCAAGCTAAAGTAACAGAGTAGTAATACAAAAGTTAGCGTTCCTGAATAGGGGATTATCCCAAATTTCCTAAAAATTAAACATAAATAAATGAGCTGAACTGAAAAGAGTAAGAAGGGAGATAATGCTGGAAGATTGACGCCAAAGATTCATGTCCTTGTCAGAAGTTTTCCAGTTAGTCCAAATCTGAATAGAAGGCGGTAGTTCTGAAGAGTGGTAAAGAGGCCGAGACTGTATTAACAGAATATAACCTGAGATCCTTTCATTTGCTAAACTAGTTGCTTCTGCTTTATCCAATACGAAAATAGACTCACAGAACAAAGTCATCGATTTAACTGATTGGACCAAGTTGAGTAGAGAGGTAACCACCAATGCAATTTGTTAACCAATGTGTTAAAACCTCAAACGTTAAAACCAAAGAAAGAATTAATAAAGCACTGAACATCAAAGAAATTGCAGAAGATATACTACCAGATAGAATTCATAAAAATTATCATTGTATTCCACACATCACTTTACCAGAAGAATTTAACAACTAAAGATAAACGATATAAGCTATGGTAAGACAGAGGTCTTATTTTTCTTGTAAGAGTAAGATCTAATGCAGAGCAAGCCTCTTAAACTTATTAGCAGCAAGATTGAGCAGATATAAAATCTATGTTTGACCATTATGCTCAGTCCAATCAACAAGTTGAAAGACAATCTCATTCCTCCAGATAGTCACCGGATGCAAGAAATCGCATGGACAAGGGCTGCTAGAATATATTTTAGTCCATTCACACGTGTCCTTCTCCATCCCCCACAAATGAATCGGTTTATTCTTTTCTTGAAGGGGAACAACAACCATAGCAAGTTTGTTCTCATACTCAATAAGAAGTCTAGAAGAATACAATCTATTACAAGGATTTCATATTAATCTACACATTTCCTTTAATAGGTCAAAGGAAAGTATTATCTGTTTGGTTTGAGGGGAGGGGAGGGATTTTGTTCCCCTCCCCTTGATTGGCAAGATGGAAGGGAGGGGAAATTTTTTGAAGCAGTGATCCAGAAGGCATGGAACCTTCAATCTGGTGTAGATGTGGTGATGGTTGCAAAGAATATGTACTTCTTCAGATTCTCTGAGGAAGATGAGTACAATCGTATTATGAGAGATCAACCTTGGACAGTTAATAGAAGCCTTCTGAATCTAATAGAATGGCGGAAATTCATGGTGCTTGAGGATTGTGATTTCAGTCATTGTCCGGTTTGGATTTAGATTCACAATATTCCTCTAGAGGCAATGAATCTGCATAATGCCATTAGCATTGGAAGTCGTATCGGAGAATTGGTTATGGTGGAGGATCCTAAATACAACAATCTTATAGTACGTAGCTTTCTTTGTATGTGAATCATTATGGATCTGCATAAGCCATTGGTGGCAGGATTTTGGATTCCAAAGCCTAACGGTGAGAAGAATTGGGCTACTATCAGGTACGAAATGCTCTCTGACTTTTGTTATCGATGTGGTAGTGTAGGTCATGATTTTTGTACATGTGTTATCCCTAGGTTAATGTCTGTATTGGATAGTAGTTTGTCTCATTTTGGCCCTTGGACTAAAACTGAGTAGGTGAAAACATAGGAAGATGCTTTGGTTATTGTTTGGGAAGGGTAGAATGAGGTTAATATTAAATGGAGACGATTGAAAGAAGAGAGGCAAAAAGCTAAAAAGGATGATTGTGCTCATAAGGTGGATATTTTTACAATTAATCCTAATATTGGTAATGAGAAATCAAGGATAACTTATTGTTCTGAATTGGAAGTTGGGATAGAGAAATTCGAATGCAAAGGCAGAGATAGTAGTAGTAGAAAGGTTGTATTCTTGAATAGTAGTATGAAAGACAGCCTGAATTCATGGAAGCATAGTAAAGAGAGAGTTGGCCTGAACGAAAGTAAGAAGGATAAGGAGGTGAATTATGAGATTGATAGTTATAAACAAAAGTTGTCTAATGAGGAAGAGCTAGAGTATAAGGTTGAAGAACCTTCTGAAGACGCTGTAAATGGAAAAGCTATTGTGTTGTTTATGGAAAGATCTGTCCACTCAGTTACAGAAGAACTTTGGAAGCTAATGCTGAAGCAAAAAGCAGGGAAGGAATTGGAGATTGAATCAAAGAAAAAAAGGAAGGTCGAAATGAAAGATGATATAAAACCCTCTGTCGTGTCTAGCTTTGTTGGTAACTTGAGGAAAACTAAAGCTAAGATGAGAAGGGCTTCTCAAGGGAAGAGGAAGGTGGAATAGCTGAAGTTAAAAGTAGTATAGGTATGAACAAGGAGGAGAGTGGGCGAGGAAGTATAGAAGCTGAAGGCATGAGTGGCTGACCTCAAACAGCCCCTATGGAGCATTGAAAATTCTTTATTGAAATTGTCAAGGCTTAGGGGTTTCTTTGACAGTTAAGAGTCTTAAAGACTACAATAGGAAATTTAAGCTTTATATTGTATACTTAATGGAAACAAGGATGAGGAGTAGGAAGCTAGAAAGAATAAGGAGAGCTTGTAGCTTAGAAAATAAGCTCTATGTTGACTCTTGTGGGAGGTTTGGAGGATTGGAACTGATCTGGAGGTCTTATACCAGTCAAAGAATCTAATCCATGTGAAAGTGAAAGCTTCTTTGTACAAATACCAAAATTTATTACTTTTGTTTATGGTGCCCTGAGGGAAGAAGATAAAGCTCTGGTCTAGAGGAGGCTGAGATCATTTGCTAGAGGAGTTGGAGGGTCATGGTTGTGCGTTGGAGATTTCAATGAAATAGGGTCTCATGATGAAAAAGAGGGGGCACAACTAGTTAATGTGAGAAGATTAATAAGCTTCCAATCTATGATTGATAATTACGGACTTATTGATTTGGAGTTTAAGGGAACAAAATTTACTTGGAGCAATAAAAGGCTTGGGGAAGCAAATATACATAAGAGGATTGATAGGGGATATGGAAATATCATGTTCAAGGAGAAGTTTGACATAGCAAAAGTTTTTCATATTGAACCAATAGGTTATGACCATCATGTACTAATGGTGGATTGTTGTTTTAAGGAGGAAAAAGTTCCTAAAATGTTCTAGTTCAATGCAGTATGGGTGAAACATTAACAATTTCAAGGCATTATTAGACGAGGCTGGGGAATTAGTGAGGAAATTATGGTAAGTAGGATTGATAACTTTGTATGAAGATTGAGCAAACACAGAAGGATGTTAATTGAGTGGAGTAAAAGGGAGTTTCCAAATAATAGGAAACTTGTTGAGGAACTAAAAGATCAATTAGAGGAATGTTATAAGGGAATATGGATGAAAGAGAAGGCTTTTAAGGCAAAGGAATTGATTAAAAGAATTGAAGAAGCATGGAGCCGAGAGGAAGTTTTTTGGTGGCAAAAGTCTAGGCTGAATTAGATAAGATATGGTGATTTAAATACAAAATTCTTTCACAATACTGTAATTCAGCGAAGAGTGAGGAATAAAGTATTGAGATTGAGAAGTGAGGAAGGAGTATGGTTAGAAGATACTGAAGATATAAATAAGATATTTGAGAAATACTACAGTGACATATTTGCTGCTAGAAAAGCTGTGCGTGTTTAGTGCTGCTTCAGGACAGGAAATGAATCTAGAAAAATCATGCATCTTTTTCTCAGCAAATACAACACCTGAAATTAGGAGGGGAGTGGAGGAAGTATTGGGTGTTAAAGCCACAAGTGAGCCTGGGAAATACTTGGGGCTGCCTTTAGTGTGGGGAAGATCAATGAATGCAGCACTAGGGTTTGTGAAGCAGAAAATAAAGAAGAAGCTACAGGGATGGCGACATAAAATGTTGACATTTGCTGGACAGGAGGTACTGATCAAAGCAGTTGCAAATTCAATCCTAGTATATCCGATGGCTAGCTTTTTATTTCCTTTGCAGTGTTACAAAGAAATTGACAGTATGATATATGATTTTTGGTGGGGTCATAATGATCAGGAGGGTAGGAAAATTCATTGGAAGAATTGGAGTGTGATGACTTGAGCTAAGAAGGATGGGGGCATGGGTTTTCGTAGTTTCCAAGCTTTTAATGAGGCATTATTGGCAAAGACAGCCTGAAGATTATTACAAAATCCTAATGAGTTGTGGTGTAGGATTTTGAAAGGAATATATTTCCCAAAGTCTGGATTCATGGATGCAAAGAAGGTGGCAAAGCTACATGGTATTGGACCAGCATACTGGAAGGAAGAGAATTACTGGAAAAAGAATTATTCTGGAGGGTGGAAGATGGTAGTGATATTAAGGTAAGGGGTGATAGGTGGATTTCTAGTTTAAAGAATGAGAAACTAACTGAAGAGGGGTTAAGTGAAAGTGAAAAGAAGTTGAAGGTGGCTGATCTTGTTAAAGAGGGCAGATAGGATCTTAGTTGTGTCTCTAGAAAGCTATATGATATTAAAAAGGGTAAGATTGTGTTGCTAGAAGTGTCAAGGACAGGAAGGAAGGATGAAGCAATATGGAGGGCAGTAAGGATAGGAAGTATAGTGTGAAATCAGGATACTGTGTAGCGAAAGGGTTTGTGAGGGAAAATGGGATTCATAGGCCTAGTAGCTCTACAATGGTGACTAGGCAACTCTGGAGTTGTGTCTGGAAGCTACATGTCCCTCCAAAAATTTGGAAATTCTTATGGAGAATGTTGAATGAAGCTCTAGCTACAAGGGCAACTCTATACAGAAGGAAATGCTGCCAAATTGATTTATGTCCTATCTGTGGTGAAGAACCCGAGACCGTAGAGCATACGATCTAGTTGTGTCCTTGGGCAAGTAAATGCTAGTTTGGAAGTTCTCTAGCATTAAAAATTAATAGGCAGCAGGTAACTAGTATTAATAGATGGTGTGAAGAGCTGCTGACAGGTAATAGGATTGATGAATAAAGTAAGGCATTAGTGGTTGCATTATGCTAGGGTATATGGAAAGCTAGGTGTGACAATGTGTTTACGGAATAAAGGTAGATGCAGAAGGTGTACTAAATGTTGCATCTATGTTAGTGAATGAAGTTTGGAGGGGGAAGCAAGACACTAATGCTAGTATATGTAGAAGAAAGAATTTGAGGCTGTAAAGGAAAGATCACTGGGAACCTCCTGTTGAAGGGAACATAAAAATTAACATAGATAGAGCTTTTTTGAGATAGAGTAGGAAGGCTGGCATTGGTATAATGTGTAGAAATAGTACAAGGGAATACCTGGGTGGTTTGGGGAAGTCGGTGGCTATTTCTGTTGCACTAGAAGCTGAATGCATGGCTATGAAGGAGGCATTGTTGATAGGAGACAGATTTGGTAATCAGCAGTTATGCTTTGAATCAGATTGTGAGGTGCTGATAAAGCATGTTATAGAAAAATCTATGGAAGGAATAGAGTGGCAATGTATACCTATCTTGAAGGAGATTCTAGCAATCATTAAGAAGAGGCCAAGTACAAAGTTTTCCTATTGGTTGCTTGCCAAGGGAATTAAGCTGCAGATTTGCTTGCAGCTATGACTAGTAGAGAGTTGGAGCTCAATGGATGGCTAGCAATAGCACCACCTTTCTTGGTTGAGATTTTATTGGCTGACTTGGTGTAATATCCCAAAAAGTACTCAAGGACTAAGTGTACTAATGGATAGTGAAATTAATGAAAGAATTATCCCAAGAAATTGTATGATGACTTTAGCCGATTAGTTATCGGTAAGCGACCTAAGTTTCGCCTAAAGTTGGGAATGACTAAAAAATTAATCGAAACGTAAAATGGCACAATTAATGGCCTTATACAAGTGTCAAAAATTAGGCCAAACCAAAGGAAAGGAGTAAGAAATGATTTATTTCGATAAATCATAAAACGTAAGGGCAAAACGGTAATTTTGCCATAAAACAAGAAACAAATATTTTTCTCCTAATATTCCCAATCATTTTGTTCAAATAGGAATTTAAAAAGGGAAAATGGCTAGTTGGTAATTAATAAGTCCAATTTAGAGTATTATTACCATGGAAAAATCAAAGTTGGGAAAAGTCAACAATTTCAACAAAGACTAAACAATGGTTGAAGATGCAAGAAGCTATTATTTCCCTCCTTCTTCTTTACATTTACGGTGGCATAGAAAAGCAAAGGGAGTATACATATATACTTGTTGGTCAACATTGATTCAAGAAGAAAATTCTTGACCAATTAAAGGTTAACATGTGGAAACTTACAACTTGGAAATTTTGACCAAGACACAAATGAATTGGAAGAGAACTTGGATAATTAAATGGACACCATTTTGGGACAGCCATATACGGTCAAAAGAAGCAAATGGAAGACAAGAAAACTAACCAAAGGGAACTTGACCATGGTTGGAAAATTAACTCACAACTTTTCAAGAAACCACATGAAGTTGACACATGGATTTTTCCTTCTTTCCTTGAAGGCATTTCGGCTAAGTGATAAGAGATGAAGCCAAATGAATTATCACACTTCAAACACTCTCTCTTCAAGCTCTCATAGACGTCCAAGAAGCTTAAGGAAAGAGAAAGAGGAAGACAACTTCAAGGTAAGAGCTTCTAGTTCTATTTTCACCTTCCAAACCACCTCCATGGCTCTTGAGGCCTTCATAAAATTTGTTCTCCTCTCTAAGAGCTTCAACTCTATGGTTTTAGAATTTCAAGAGGAGGTGTTTTCAGCCATCTTGCAAAAGCACAAGTTCAAGAAACAAAGAAAGAACCTAAGGAGGAGTAAGAGGTAAGCTTTAGCTTCATTTTGAACTATGGATTGTGTTGGTTGGTTGAGAATTTTCCCATGTGAAATCTGCCCTGTTTTTGGTCAAGCTATGATTATGAAGATTCATGGTATTTTGGTTGTGTTCATGGTGTTTTATGATGTTTGGAAGGCTTATAAAACTAGTATGAGACTTAAATTGCAAGTTGGGTAATTGTTGGCTTATTTGTCACATTTCTGCCCTGTGTATGACGTGGTGAAAGAGTTGGAATTTGATAATTTTGATGCTTCCATTGGCTTTATAAGGCAAAATTGTGTAGGTATACAAGTGTTCATGAATTTTGGATGTTCCTATATCAATTTGGAAATTTTGGAAGTGTGCATGAACATGTTATGTAATCTTCCCTGTGTAACAGTAGATGTTGTGCGTGATAATTCAAGGTGTAAATCTTGTCCAAAAATTCTGAAACTTTCCAGTCTGAAATTAGAGACATATACCTTTAATTTGATAGGTCATAAGGATTAATTGGATGTGTATGCTGGGAGTTACACATTTTTGAAGTTTGGTCATGTAAAACTGAAGAATTCTGGAACAATGTCCAATAACTAGAAATTATGGATTTCTGTGCATCCAATTGGCTAAGTTAAGTATTTTTCCATGAAACTAGACTTAATAAGGGTCATATAGAATTTGGAACCACTCCAATTAGACATTTTTACAAAGAGATATGAATTTTTAAAGTTAGTGGATCAAATCTGCCAGCATTTGTGCCTATGCGAAAAATGCAAAATATAATGGCATATTGTAATTTCTTTGTACACTAAGGGTAGAAATTAGTCCCTTGTGATAATTTGACCATTTTAACTCATTGGTTGACTTGGTAAAGTTACCACAATAACCCTAATGATAACCAATATTAAAGAGTAATTTATAAATGTATTGGGCTAAGTAATAACCCGTCCATTCATTAATTCCCACATATAGGATTCGATATCTGTCCGGGACGACCAAGGAAGTGGTAACACACCTCGGAATATTGGAAAGGTTAAGGTAGTAACTTCTCCCTCATATTCTATGTATCTTGCTTCATGCATATTATTGCCACTATACATACTTGAACTGTGAACATGAATCGGGCCGAATTGCCCTTTAAGCATTTAGATGAGAAGGGCTTTGGCCCAATAGAATACCCAGCGCTATGGGAAGGGACGGTACGTCCTTGAATAGAATTATTTATTGAATGAACATATCTCTGAATGTTGAATGAATATTGAACTGTCTGGTATGTGGTGGTTGTTATGGCATGTTTCTTCGTATGCATTTTATATGAGTGTTATTTGTTACTACTGGGATTCTTTTGAATCTCACCTTTTTTCTAATAACTAACCTGCAGCACGGGCAAGTAGTTCTCATGGGAAGAAGATAGCCACGGACGGGTAGAAGTGAAGACCTAGAATTTATTTTCTGTTGGTTATCTAACTTTTGGATCTGTATATAATACTGAATGGTATTTTGGTAAACTTAGTACTCATGGTGGTAGGAATACACCAACTGTAAACCTGGAAGATTGTATGTAATCGATGTAAGTTATTTAGAACCGGGTGACAATACTAGGTGGACCCTTTTAGTAGCGAACTTATTCTGATTATCCGCTAAGAACTTCAATAAGTACTCTGATATTAAGAAATAGAAATAAACCCGAATGAATTAAAACAATTTGAAAAATGAAAATGAGACCACAACTAAAATATTTTGAAATATCTTTTAAAAACCCACTTAACTATAGGATCGGACCCTGTAGTGAAGTTGGGATCCCAAATGGATTAAGAACTGCTTTTGGTCTCTCATGTGGCATCAAGTTATGTTTTCAACTGTTTTGTACGGTACAAAAGTAGGGTGTTACACTTGGTGGATTGTAGGAAGTCTACCCATTTTACTGCTTCTCGTAATACAACAAAGGAAGGAATTGGCTAGGGAAAGGATAGCAGCTTAATATGTACTAAGTATTTTACTGATTTTTTTTTTCTGAGGTGTGTGGTAGGTTGTATGTAGGATTTTTTTTTTGAGTTTTTTTTACTGCAGCTATTAGTGATTGTAATTGATTTTTTTGTAATTAATAAAATTAACTCTTTTTTTGCAATATATATAATCTTTTTTTTTTTTTTGTTCTAGGTTTGAACGTCTTGCATGTAATATTCGGTTTCTTAATGGCTCGATCACTTATTAATGGAGACTCGAAAGTGAAGATCCATTCTTTCTAAAAATTCACTTGCAAATCATGTGCATAGTATAACAATTACTATGAAATTAAAATGTGAATTATCATAACATTGATATATGGTATTTTAAATATTAATTAAATGATATTAATACTATAAATAACAATACAAAAAAATTAGTTCTCCGTTTAAGAAAAATACTTTCATATCCTTATTTATATACATAATATAACACTAACAGGAATAAACCTCTCTCTCTATACACACACACACATATATGGCGTCAAAAACGAATTCAAACATGCACACTGATATTTTTGTCTAGGTATGGTGGGTTAGTGCCTAACGATTGAACACTTTGGCATTTGAAAACATATAGAAATTCAAGAGATGTTGTCATAATTTGTTTGGCATCTTTAGGACTTTTCATTTGTTTTCATACACACATAAACTCTACATGTTATCAATATAATTATAGTCGGCAGTCAAATTGATCAGCTGTACCATATTAATATTTCACGATTAGTTATAATTCTTCAGAGAAGATTAGTAAGCGGAAATTAAATTAAATCGGACCCATTTGATTATTATAACTGACTTAAATTCATCACAAGATGCAGGCTTTTGGTTAGCTGATTGAAGGAGAATTAGTCAAAGTCTGAATTAATCCAATAATTTGACGCTGCCTCTTTATTTCAAATATGTCAAAATAAAAGGCTTTTGAAACCTAACGTGCGATGGCTTTGTAACGGTTTTCTGGTTTCATCGGACTTCAACAAAGCACCCGATCCATTTACGTTAGACTTTGCATACCACTTGACTTCATTATTAGTTTATCGACTTAATTATTTACATACATATATAGATCATAATAACTGTGATGATGCCTAACATAGTTGCCATATTATTTGGTAGATTTATACCAACGCACTACTAACTAACCAATACGTATAACATTTTAATATATATTACATAGCCCACATGCATGCAAAAAGCGAAATTAATCAAAGCTCTTATCTTATTCTCACTATAAATAAGTCCACCATGTTTTTCCTACTCTAACAAATAAAAGTAAGCTTGTTTTTAATTAAGATTCTTAATTCCCTTCTATAAATCAAGCTTCATGTATCTTGTAAATTCCTAGCACTAAATACAAACATGTTGATGAAGTCATTAAAGAACCTTCTCTTAACTTAATAAACGCTTAAAGAGATACTTATCGATCAATCATCCACCATATGGTTTTCATGTTGACAGTGAAATTTGAATTCATAAATTTATGAGTTATGAGTCAAATCCTTTAGATTAAATTTGTTGTCGTAGTCAAATTTATATATATCCTTTATCACCATATCACATACATCATCGCTTCGCAATTTCCCATAAATGCCACAAGATCCGCAAGACATATGTGGAGGTCCAAATAAATTCCCGTAAGCTGAGTTTCAATCAATGTCGAGCCCAGAAAAAGCCCAAAGAAAGACATGCTTTTCTTCTCTAGTCTCCCTCACAAAACACAAGCACAAGGGTCTGCTTTTTGGCCCAGAAAAAGCACAAAGAAAGACATGCGTTTCTTCTCTAGTGAGACACACACACACACACATATATTCATTCTTAAAGTTAGCTAGGCATTTGGCATGAGCAGACTTAAATTTTTTTATTATATACAAGTATTGACCACTTTTCTTCCGTTAATTACGGTCTAAATCATCATCAAAGAGACAACGATTGTTAGGATAATTAATTAATTGAATTGTCAAACTATATAAAGAGAATAATTAATTAAATTGTCAAACTATAGAAAGGGAAATATCAGTGCCTCTGTAACTAACTCCTTTTGGCTTATGAAATTGACACACAACATTTTTACTTGAAACTTTGGAACAAGCAACTTTTGCGTCTGCTTCATTATTTCCCTACACGCTATGCATAATCTGACTAATTGGAGAATCTTCCTCACCAAGAAAAGACATTGAATTAATGTAAAAAAATGTGTGAACAAAATTTAATTTGCCCATTGGTTGGTTTTTACCTAACTATACTCGCATCTATTGGCATTTTCTAAAATTGTTGGAGGACAATTTTCACATTCCCACTAAATTACAAGTTTTACACTTGCAACTAAGCCTAACTTCGTTACTTAACCACTTATTTAATTGACCTTTGAATCATACCATTTCCTATATATACACACCATGCCCCTGCTTCATCTACATCCATCAAAACCATTAATATTCACTTTCACAGTTCTTAATATATACTCTCTTTACCAACTCTTATATTAACTCATATATATATATATATATATATGAAGTCCCTTAAGGCTCTCTTCCTTCTGGCCTTGCTGGTGGCAGCTTTGGCCATTGCTCTTTCAGAAACAACACCAGTACTGGAACAAGAATCAAGTAGTCGACTTCTTGGCTGGAGACAAGACCACCAGAACCAACACCGGCAGGCGGTGACTTGTGATAAATATCCGAGGATTTGCTGGGCGGCGGGGAGCAAGGGGCCGGACTGCTGCATGAAGAAATGCGTAAATGTGTCAAGAGACAGAAACAACTGTGGAAAATGTGGGAGGAAGTGCAAGTACTCGCAGATATGTTGCAGAGGCAAGTGTGTGAACCCTATGGTTAGTAATAATCACTGTGGAACATGTGGCAACAAGTGCAAGAAAGGCGATTCCTGTGTCTTTGGAATATGCAGCTACGCTAATTAATTTTATTTATTTAACCTAAACATGATTATATTATAATTTAAATGGAATTAAACTGGTTTGGTCAGTAATAATATGAGAAAATTTGCGTGAATTAGTGTTGTTATTATAGGGTCCAGTTGTCTAGTTTACTAGACAATATATATAAATTTGTTAGCCTATTATGACTAATAAAGGAGTAAGTGCTCATCACACCCTTGATGAGCTTTGCCAGTGCCTGTAAACTACTATTATTTTTATTGGCTTTATTTTAATACAGTGGATTCATTTGGGCGTGATGATTAATTGACATCCATCAATGATACCGTTTTCACAAATCAGTTTTATTGCCCGGTGATCTATACTGTTCAACTAGTTTACATAGTTTATATTTAAAAATTTCAAATTTCAATGAAGCTGATAAAATTTTAAATAGTTTTTTCTTAAAAACCGAACTAAAAATCGAATGTCCACCCCTATTTGCAAGAGCTTGGCCGGTTGACCACTGCGTGATAATTTCTTATTGTGTTAAACAGAAAGGAAATTATGAAGTGTGGAAGAAGAGGAGTAAAAGGGTGCGTATGTGTGGGAACTAATTTCGATGCACTTTGAGAGTGATGAGAACCAAATCTGCGCTATAAAAACCGAAAAAACCAAAAAATAGAAATATACGAATTCTTCAAATAGAATAGAAGAGGATAATCAAACCGAAATAACTGAAATAATTCAGATCGGTTTCGGTTTTTATTGATAAAATTTTTTGCCTTCATGATTAATTAGAATATCTGAATTTTCAGTAAGTAAAATTTAATATAAATTATAAATTGAATAGCCTCAACAAGATTTAAAGAAAGATTATACAAAATATAAATAATATATATGATCAATATAGTATTGACCCTTAATTAAATCAGGAAAAAATATGAAAAAAAAAATTATATGGTATATTTTTTATGTTTTTTTGGTTATTCGGTTAAAACTGAAATTTTTTTAAAAAAACCAAACCGAAACATCGAAAAAAGCTAAAAAAAAAAAATTGAACATATACCAAAACCCGGAAAAAATCAAAGTTAATTCAGTTCAGTTCAATCTTCCATTTCGATTTTATTTGGCTCACTCCTATAATCAAGCACGTCTTTTATGCAGACAAAATTAAAATCTCAAACCAAACACAACTCCTAAGTCGTGTGCCCCACCTACGACTCACCTATTACCTATTTAATAAACTCCTGTCCTATCTTATCGTCTCAATCAATCAATGGCCACCTTAACCCCAATAATCCTGCTCCTTTTTTCATGCTTTCTTCTTACATACTTGACTACAACCTCGAACGCAGATTCAACAGACAATAATTACCTCAATACTACCGAGCTCAATTCAAGCTATACTCTCGTATCTGAGAATCTTATTCTCAACACCATAGATTCTTGTTGGAGATCCAACACAAACTGGGCATCAAATCGCCAAGCCCTAGCTGATTGTGCTGTTGGATTTGGTAAAGATGCCATTGGAGGTAAGTTTGGTGCTATATATGAGGTCAATGATGCCTCCGATGATCCTGTGAACCCTAAACCAGGGACACTTCGTTATGGTGTGATCCAAACACAGCCTCTTTGGATAATATTCGTCAAGGACATGGTTATTACCCTCGAGAACGAGCTTATAGTGAATAGCGATAAGACCATTGATGGTAGAGGAGCCACAGTGGACATTGCTTATGGACCTTGCATTACCATTCAAGATGTTACTCGCGTCATTATTCATGGGATTAGCATCCATGATTGTAAGCTAGGTGATGCATCCTTCTTTATATATATATATATATATATATATATATATATATATATATATATATATAATTTGATTAGGTGAAATTTAAGTATTGTCGAGAGTTAAGTTGAGATAACTTTTCTAGAGACATTTTTTGCATTCATACAAAATTGATTTTGATACCTTGTGTTTAGTAGATAAACACTTTTCATTAGGATCAATGCTTGCTGGTTGATGCATCCTTCTTTTATTTGATAATCTGATATACTACCTCTTGTTCTAAATATAATGCTCAGTTGAATTTTTTTGGGAGATTAAGAAAAATAATTAAATTACTTTAAAATATTTATATTTATGATTTTTTCTCCAAACTAAATTGTCTGATTTATAAACTTATATATAATTTAATCATATACAACATATGATATCATTAAGTAATTTATTTAGTTTCTTTAATGTCTCCAAATAAAAAAGTTAACTATGTTTTATATTTATAACCGGAGGTAGCTAGTATAATCTTGAGATGAATATTGTTACGTTTTGTTGCACATTAATTTATGTATTTGCAGGAAAAGTTGGGATGGTTAGGAGTAGTGAAGAGCATGTGGGGCACAGAGGAGGCTCAGATGGAGATGGCATTACCATATTTGGTTCTTCCAATATTTGGATCGAGCATTGCTTCTTGGCTCGTTGTACAGATGGCCTTATTGATGTTATTCATGCCTCAACTTCTGTCACACTCTCTAACAATTACTTTACCCAGCATGACAAAGTAAGCCGAACAAATTTTAATTAATTTCATCGTTTGACTACAGACGTGCATGCATTTTACCCTAAACCAATTCAATTAAAGCCATTATTTAAGTAATGAGTGAAAGAGATTAAGTTATATTTTTTGTTTATTAAAAAACGTGTCATTGATGTTTCATGAATGAAATTTTGCAAGAGGTCCTGTATTAAGGATCAATGGGGTAAGATCTTATATAAACAGAACTTAGGAACCATAATTAAGCTATATATAGCTAGCTAGCCAGGTGCATGATGAATAATGTGGCCCGCAGGTAATGCTGCTAGGGCACAACGATGAATTTACAGCGATAGAATAATGAAAGTGACAATAGCCTTCAATCGCTCATATGATGTTTTGAAGCTTCTTCTTCCTTTCCCTGATGAACTCTCTCACTCAAGTCTCTCTTTTCTCTGTTCTGTTTTTCTGTTTTTTTTTTCTTTTCTTCTTCAGCTGATGTACGAATGTTGAATGGAGACTGAAGGTAAAGTTAATGGAGAGGGAAAAGAGTATTTTATTTATTGGTTAATTAGGTGATGGACGTGTATGTGTGTTGGCCGATTGAGAAGAGAGAAATGATGAGGGTGTAGGTGTGAGTATGTGTGTAGAACATGTGTTTCTTAATGATGGAAGACAATTTTGTCAAAGATGAGGCTATACGTGAGCTGCCAAGTGTAGGTGTGAATGTCTCCTAGTGTCGGTAAGTTTAGGTGTGTTTGTTTTTATACACATATAGGTATATTTTTATCCTATTAATTACACACACTATACCCTAATTTTTCCCTTTGTCTAATTTAAGATTTTTTAAATTGTGTAGGCTCCATAAATTGACTTACTATCTAGTTTCCATAAATTAATTCTTACATTAAATTTTTGGGATGTTACACATAGTATATCTTATGATGAAATTATCAAATTCTGTTTTATTTCCTTAATTGATTGCATTGAGTATATAAAAGGTTACGAAGAGGGAAACAAGCGATAAGAGCTGGAATAAGTGGAAATGGAGGACGTACAAGGATAAATTCATGATGGAGCGTATTTTGTTCCATCAGGATATGGAAGTTGTGCCCCTTATTATTCAGCTTCACAATCTTTTGTAGCTGCTTCTGCCTTATTGGTCCCTCAATTAACTCTCAATGCTGGTCCTCTTCCTTTGTGTTCTTGGCAAGGCTTGTTCATAAAACTATATATACTTTTGGCCTCGTCCATCACAAGCTATTAGATTGATGCATCTTCATCTTCTTCTTCTTTTTGTGAAGCCTGAAATGGGATCTTTGAAAGTCATGTTCTGATGAGATTGCGAGTAAAATATGTATTCCACGGCTATGTCCCATATTTGCTCAAAGCTAATTGTTTTGTGATAGTATACTCTTGAAGATACATTATATTCCTCTAGGATATTTATAGACAATTATTGGTCAGAGCAAAATGACCAAATGCAATGGATACTCGTATGTTTTATGAACTTAATTAGATTATCACTTTTAAGATATTATATGCGTGCTTATATTTCTTATTCTCATATAAAATATTCAAATTAAAATCAAACTAATTTACCATAGAGTTGCCAAAGCATTCAATTTCGGCCCCCAAGATTCTACAGCTTATTTTACAGTCAGTATGCGCTTTCAAGAAGAAAACTGTAATAGAAGTCTCAAAATTGTAAAGAAATCCTTTTTCTAACTCTATTTTTCATGAGTACTCTAAAATACGCTATGAAGTTGCCAAAACATTCTGTTTCGGCTCTCAAATGCGAGAATCTTATTTTAGAGCCGGTTTATGCTAAAATCAAACAAATTTAAGATATCTGTATAACAATACATATTTGTTGGCGTATTCTAGAAGATATAAGGAACAAGTCATACTATTTATAAGTTATATATAACTTGTGAATTGTATAATTTACTATAATATAAATTATAAATGATATGCACTTGTTTGTATTTCTCAGCCATAATTTGAAGTTTTTTTTGGGACTGAACATGATTTGAAGTTATTAGAGTTATCAATCCAATAAAATGGCATACAATTGAAAAATGAAATGAAATAATTTCGGATAGTGATAATACAACCTGGAAAAAAAGGACAACTAATTTATCCGTAATTTTGAAATAAATGTTTTTAGGGATATTGATTTGAACACTATAAAAAACTTAGAGATGAAAGCTTACTATTAAATGGTTTTATATATAAAGTCATTGGCAGACTAAATTGTTAGTATATTTTTTTAAAAGAAAAATACATCTTCTAGATGCCGTCCATGCATACACGTTACATTGGTGACGTTAGGAAAATATACTGTTAAATTATTGTGTATTAGCTTCAGTTTTCATGCCGAGAAATTATTTTTTCCTATTAAAACAAAAACAAAAGAAAACTCTTTCTTGCAAAATCCTTTAATAGATTTCCCAAGAAATATTTCATTCTTTCTTTTCTATTATCTCAAGAGATCTGAATTACTAGCTAGCTATTACTCACACACCCACCTCATTTCCACCATTATATTAAAATTACGCTTAGGGTCCTCAATGATGCTTTCTTCCCCTCCGTCTTTGCAGATTTGTAGAAAAAGGAATTAATTTAATTTTTTTAAAAAAAAGAAGTCAATGCAAAATTAGCTTTAATAAAAGTTTTCTCTAGGTCCTTTGTTATTTTAAAGCTTTGATTCCATCGTTCAAATATAAACACATCAAAGTTGATAACCAAATTTCATTTAATTTTTTTCACTTTACCCTTTTGGTCCTAAAATTTTCACTCCACGAAATTCCTATTTCTTCTCCTTTTTCCATTCTGATTATTTTCTATTAAATTTGTCATAGAATATTTACAATTTTGATTCCATTGTATTAAACAGGCCTAATACTAATCGTGCACCCGTGTTCATTGTTGTCCTCATATGAAGTTTAACTATGAAAATTTTTATTATGTGCATATGTACTGTATAACAAGGGAAATGAGATGTAGGTCTCAAAAATTGATTTCATGATAATTAGGTTTTAAAAAAATTAATTTTTGAAAAATGAGATGCAATAATATGGACTAGTAGGACTTTTAGTTATAAATTGAGAGTTACATTTGAAACTTATATGCTTTATCTGCAATTGAGTGTTCTGAATTTACAATTATTTGAATTGATATTAATAATTCATCTTTTAGAAAATTTTGCCGGAAACTAAATTGTCACTAAATCGTTCTTTTGGGCTTAATTGTCACACCTTCCTGTATAATATTCCATAAAAATCTTTCATTTCAATATATTGTTCCAATCAACAAATAATCTTTCACTGCCTGTGCAGTTAAATGTAATTTATTAACAACAACCCACAAGTCAACTAATAACCCAAGCTCGTGCAACCACGTTTGAGTTCAAAAATTCAAATTTAAGAAATAACCAAAACATTTTTCTGAAGTCAACCCCAAAATTGAGCGGACAACCAACATCCCAAAATCACCTATATATTCATCAAATATTCCATATGAAGCCTCAAAACCAACAAGCATGGCCACCGTCACACCACTAATTTTCTTCCTTATAGCAATATCCTTCCTACCACTTATAGCTTCAAGCTCATCATATGCCTACACTACTCCCAAAAATCCCAAGAACCTCATCCTCGACACCATAGACTCTTGCTGGAGATCCAACTCAAACTGGGCATCAAATCGCCAAGCCCTAGCTGATTGTGCTGTTGGGTTTGGTAAAGATGCCATTGGAGGTAAGTTTGGTGCTATATATGAGGTCACTGATGCCTCCGATGACCCTGTGAACCCTAAACCAGGGACACTTCGTTACGGTGTGATCCAAACACAGCCTCTTTGGATCATATTCGCCAAGGACATGGTTATTACCCTCAAGAACGAGCTTATAGTGAATAGCTATAAGACCATTGATGGTAGAGGAGCCAAAGTGAAGATTGCTTATGGACCTTGCATTACCATTCAACATGTTACTCACGTCATTATTCATGGGATTAGCATCCATGATTGTAAGCCAGGTAGTACTTCTCCAATCTTATTTATAAGGCGCTTCTCACATATTTCACAAAAACCAATAAAAATCTCAAATTTCATTAACTCTTCCATAAATTCTACAACTTTTCAACTCTACCCCTATTTAATATTTCATTATATCTCATGAGAACAAAGTTAATAGAATAATAAGTGAAGGGTATAATTGCACATTCACATAAAAATTTTCCCTTTCTGCCCTATAAATAAAACAAAAAAATTTCTTCTCTCCCTACCTTATATATAGGACAAGAGGAGTAAAATGCACTCCCTCCATTTTTTTTATAAGCAATTTTTTTCTTACGCAAAAACAAAAAACTGGCGGTTAATATTAGTTAAAAATAATAAATGTGTCAAAAATATCATGTTTCTTTCAAATATGCCCCTATTTATAAAAAGAGCATAGGAGAGAGAATGAGTAAAAAATATGAAAGAGTATGAGTAAAAAATATGAGAGATGATGGGTAATAAATGATTAAATGAAAGAGAATTAGTGGTAATTGGGGATAATTAATATAAAGATATGTATTTAATAGATGCAGAAAAGGAAAAAAGAGTTTAAATTTTGAGACATAAGAAAAAATTGTTGCTTATATTAAATATCAGCTCTAAGAGAAAGAAAATCGCTTATAAAAATGACTAAAGGAGTATTAAGATAATTTATTCTTTTGTGTATCTCATAGTTTAATTTTAACTAATGATCTTCAGTATACTTGGCTGGTTTTTGCATGAGCAGGAAAAGCTGGGATGGTAAGAAGCAGTAGTGATCATGTAGGACATCGTCTAGGTTCAGATGGAGACGCCATTAGCGTATTTGGTTCCTCAAATGTTTGGGTTGACCATTGTTTCCTTGCTCGTTGTGTCGACGGTCTCATTGATATTATTCACGCCTCAACTTCCATCACCATTTCCAACAATTACTTCACACAACACGATAAAGTATGATCAATTTATTCTTCTCCTCTCATTGATATCTTTGAAATTAATGGTGCTTTTGACTGATAAACTAATTAAGTTTCTGCAGGTGATGTTGTTAGGACACAGCGATGTATACAAAGCAGATAAGGTCATGAAAGTGACAATAGCTTTCAACCATTTTGCTAGCGGCCTATATGAAAGGATGCCAAGGTAATTAATTAGAGTGGTCTAGTGATTTATTCGTAAAACTTAGCTTCTTGAGGCCAGGCTACAGAGCCGGTTGACAATAAAAATAAAAATAAAAAGAATTACCGACGGAATTTTTGGTAAATTTACTGACGGATTACCATAGAAAAATTCCATGGGAAAATACAATTTTGGGTAGAATTTGTATATATTCACGCAGTGATGAACTTGTTGTGAAGGGTAAGATTTGGGTACGCCCATGTGGTCAACAACAGATATGATGGCTGGAGGATGTATGCCATTGGTGGTAGTGCTGAACCAACCATTCTTAGTGAAGGGAACTACTTTATAGCTCCAAGTAACCCCAGTGCTAAACAGGTATATATATTCATTGCCTTCTGGCAAATATTCTCTTGTGACGAACCGGTATATATATGCTCCTTTGTTCCTACTTATAGTGCAGAGAGAAAAGCTTTATTGTCCTATTATAATGTGCTTCATTAAAATTTTGATGTGAATATATAATTGAACCCTTTATTTATTATTGTGTTGACTTTATTTTCATTTGGTACCACTCTGGTCTTATTTATAAATCTATTTTAACAAAAAAATTGGTCTTTATTATAAGTTCAGTTTTAGAATAATAAATGCATTTTTCACTTTTTTTGTCCCTATTAATTGCAATAAACAAAAAGAATTTATTTATATTGACTTTTATAACCAATCATAAAAAATGGAAAAATTAGAAACTTAGCCCATAAATAATGAGTTAATTAATTCTTCTTGATATGTGAGAGTCAGTTAATTTAGACTAATAAATATGACCAGAATTGTATTATGTATACTAAGTATTATTCTGGTCCTATTTATAAGTCCCAATTAACTAACTCTCATATACCAAGGAGAGTTAGCTAACTCATTATTTATGGGCTAAATTTTCAAATTTTCCCTCATTTATGAATGGTTACAAGAATGAACATGAATAAATTCTTTTTGTTTATTGTAATTAATAGGGGAAAATTGTAAAAATCGCATTTATACCCTAAAACTAGACTTATAATAAGGACCAAATTTTTTTATGAAAATGGACTTATAAATAGGATCAGATGTGAGAGATAGAATTGAAAAGTTGTTAAATTTTATTGTAAGACTAATGAGGTTTAAAGATTTCATTAGTCTGAATGAAAAATGTTAGAAGTGTCCTATAAATAAAAACGGAGGAATGTTGTCCATAAATGTTGCTCTATATCATCATAATGCCGAAGATTACAAGTATGATATTGTATTGCAGGTAACCAAGAGGATAGTGAAGGGAAACTGGAAGAATTGGAAATGGAGGACTTCCAAAGATGCATTTGTGAATGGAGCCTATTTTGTTCCATCTGGGTATGGAAGTTGTGCCCCTTACTATTCAAGTTCTCAATCTTTTGTTGCTGCTTCAGCATTCTTGGTGCCTTCATTGACCCTTCAAGCTGGTCCTCTGAGTTGTATTGTTGGGAAAGCTTGTTAATTTGGCCTATTATTTTGTGTCCTTTTTTTCTCTCTCTTTCTGTTGATTTTTTTCGATGTTATCCATCGATGATTGGCTTCTTATAGAGGTAGGACAGACCTACATGTTATAGTTAGAGAGGTCAACTCCCCCCCCCCCAACAATGATATCTTTTTCCTTGGTAATACATTTATGAAGAGTATTAATTGCTCCTAATATTTTATAATGGTGGGTTTTGTATTGAGTGTCGATACTGGGAAGGGGAATAAGAGACCATTAGTTTCGTATTATTATTTTTGAAGAAGAGAATAGTGCGGGAGAGAGGGAAGAGAAGAAGAAGAGAGTTTTTCCCCCCTTTTAAATAATGGAAAAGAAAAGTAAGAGACGGTGGAGTGAGAGAGAGGGCGTGGGAGGGAGGGAACTAGTTATGTCAAAGGATATGCACCAAAAGCTCGTTCAGTCCAAATTTATTTTTTTATGATTTATTTTTTAAAAAAATTATTTTAATCAATAGAGAATTTAAAATAAAAATAATATTTTAACTAATATTTTTTTAAAAAATATTTTTGTTTAAAAATCATCAACTAAAAAATATGAAATTTAAGCGGTCTAAATGAGATGAGCTTCATTCCATACCAATGGTAAGTTACATTCTTTGACCGCATTAGAGTACTTTTGAAAAAATTGTTGCATGGTACCACCTAATTAATAAGAAGCTAATGATCAGAACTTATAAAAGTAAATGCTTTGAGTGGCGATCAAGTTCCATTAGTTCTTAAACATGATATTTCTCCTTAGAATTTATGATAGTTTAGAGAACTTGGTACAAGACAACCCTATAACCTGCTCTGCAAAACACTAGGCTTTGTGAGTTGTGATATAGTGACTTATGTTTTTCTCAAGAAGATGAAAAGAAGCTGTTAATATAAACAAGTGTGAAAGATATTGTTTGGCAGAGTCTTTTGTTTCTAATAGACACACAGAAATTACAATCATCACCACTAGAGTAACAAAGATGCCAATCAGGAAGTGGGGAAAATTGGGAAGAAATTCCATAAGAAGCATTATAATGGCCTCTACGTACATAAATGATTAAAAAAACTAAGAATGAAAGAAGGTATATATGTGTATGATTCTCAGCGTTTGGCTGGTCAATATTCAGAAAAGCCTATTCTCATTGCTTTGAACTCCACAAGTTACAGGTGCTTTGGCTCTCACTTTCTTCAAGTACCAAATTCCAGCTCCAACTCCAAATGCCCCTGCTGCTGAAACCGCACTAACTGTCCCTGAATCCACATTTTCAACACACACAAAACCACAAATGAGCCTCACATCCTCTAATAAAATCCCCATCTATATATATATATATAATCGATGGGATGAAAGAAGCTAAGAGCTCCTACTTCTCAGAGATAGAATTATTGGCTAAGAAAGCCATATATATATATATATATATATATATATATATATATATATATATATATATATAATTGTCAAAAAGTTCATTTCTTTTACCTGCAATCACATGAACCATCTTATTATGCCTTGCAATATCATGATCTGCCCCACAAAAATCCACCCAATCAATGTTATTATGTTTAAAAACAAAATACTCAGAACATAAGAAAACAGGGGAATTGGTTTGAGGTACCTTTGCAATGGGTAGTGGAATTTCCATCTTTACAGAGGCACAAGAAATTTTGGGTCTGTGTATCAAACCCACAAATTCCACCTCCTTTCATTGGATCCTGGCACTGAAGGCATCTAGTAGTGACTGGTATATCAAAATCAACTCTGATTCCATAATCAGGCACTTGATCATATGGCTGAGGAGCACCCACATTTCTCCAATACACACTAGTATAACTTGTACAATACTTAAGCATCAACCTCAAAGATTCAGTGGCTTTTGGGTAGTAAGAACAGCAAGAACTCGAAGTTAAAGCAAAAGCACAACCTGGAAGGTGCCTACAAAGATAGCTAGCACTATCACATGAAGAATCACAATGCTCAGGGAAATGCTCACAGAATATAGGCTTTGGCTCCATGATCACATGATCTTCACTGCAGTTGAAGAACAAGTATTCGTTTTGTGGGGAAAGCTTGAAATGTGTGCTTGTGTCTAAGCTAAATGGCCTAGTGGGCCTAAAATGCTCACCATCTTCACAGCTCCACATGAGTGGATCTGAGACCAGAATGTGTGGATCAGAATAGCTCAAGTTACGAACTGGGTATCTCCCAGATGGGGTTCTCAGCTCGAGTTTTTCTGAATTAGAGCAATCCAGAATGTGTCTGTAATACGGGCTTCCACACCCATCGTCGATGCCAAAAGGGTAGTTTATGGGAATTCCACCACAAGATGTTCTGCAAGTGCTGGATTGAGATGTTGTGAAAGTGATGAAGAATGATAAGAGTACTGCGAGATGAGTGATGAAAGATATCATTTTGGAAATGGGGTTGGGGGTTTGGGGAAGAAAAACCATAAGAGAGATGAGAGAAGAGAAAATTAAATGTATTTTGAATCATTAGGCAGAGGAAGGAGGAAGTAAAGTGAAGTGTAAAAAGAACCAATAAAGAAAGAAGGAATCTTTGTCTAGGCGTTGCTTTTGTTGGCTTTTTCTTGCTTTAATCCATGGCTTGTTTATCTTTATATGTTGCTTTTGCTTTCTGGGCTCTGAAGCTGGGGACAGAATATAGAGAGTAGAGAGAATTAGGGAACCGAGAAGACAGTTCATGATTAGTGAGGAATTCCAAGTTACGATTTGTTTTTGTTTTGATGATGAAGTGAAGTTTCGGTTAGGAATATGTTCTAGCTCACCTCTTTGCATGATCCCCACTTTTGCTTATTCAACAAACTGCACTGAAAAAGAAAATTAATGTCGGTTTCATTCATAATTTTGTTTTAAAAAAATGAGCTATAAATAATTATTCAAATAAATATACATTTATAAGTCGAAATTATAAATAAGATATTTAAGTTTTGAACATAACTTTAAATTTACAAATGAGATTCCTGATTATAATAGCTTAAATAGACAACTTATTTTATCCAATTTTTTTGAAAGGCCTGATTGTCATTAATTCCCTTTTTTGGGACTTAAATTCATTCTCCTAATAATTTTAACTTAAACTATAGGTGACCCTTTTTTTTTTGCAATTATTTGATATTTGATATTATTAGGTACTTTACATTCAGATACTATTATACTCAATTAGTTCTCTTAACATGATTTTTGTGCCATAAAATTGGAACATGAGACTTCAATTAAATTTAAGAGGTGAATTGTTTGTTGGAGTTTGTTTGTTTTTTTCTTTTTTCTTTTTTTTACTAAGCATAAGTACTCTCCTATTGAAGGCAATCATGTTAGAGTTACTGTCGGATACTAAATGTGAGTACATCTCCAACAATCATTCAAACCTTTTGAATATTTATTATTGATATACTAATATTTGCTAACATTGATTTTGTATCTTGTGTGGGCCATTGAGGCAAAGTTTCTTCGTAGAAAAGGAAGAGAAGTCCACTAGCTCCATGTCTTATCTCATTTAGGAAATTTCCTTAGAGATCCAGCCCAATCTTTAAATATCATGTAAGGCCTAAATAAGTACTTTTGGGCTTTTAATGGTCCCTCACCAATGTTGTTCTAACTGAAGCTATGAATGAGTTTACCGAAAACTTCTTAATTTATGGGTCCTCTCATTTTATTATATATGGTTCAAGTGTGTGTCCATCTACATACTTAAGGGTAGGGGTGGACATGAGGCCCAGGTGCCCAGTACGTCCACCCGAGTCCAGAGAAAAATGGCCCTGCCCAGTCCAAAAAAAATAGCCCAAAAAAACTGAGCACAATCGGGCTGGGCATTTTTTCGGGCAAGGCCGGGCATCGGGCAGGGTATGCCGCCTTACCCATTTGGCCCTGCCCGATATATATATATATATATATATATATATATATATATATATATATATATCACCAACATATAATTATATATTATATATGTGTCATAGTGTTTTTTTCCTTGAACAATGTGTCATATATGTTTTATTAGCCATAGCACAACATTTACTCAATGCACGCTATGATATAAGGCAACTAGGCACGACATTAATTTTTTTGGGTAAAAAAGGCAAGGCATTAATGATTAACCCATTTCGGCATTTCTGTTTCTCAGTTTTATACTTATGTTTCTCAGTTCTCACTCACTTTGTCTCTCATATTTGTGACTTGCATTTTGCCCTAACTACGAAGATCAGTTCTCATCTTCTCAATCGTGAACCAACTCAACACTTCTAGGTTGCAGCTTTTGCCCGAGCTTATGATTTTTCTTCTTTTATGAAACTAAATGTTGGGCAGGGCGAAGCCCGCCCTGCCCAACCCGCCTTTACCCAACCCAAAATAGTTAGGGCTTTTACCGGACTAGGCTGGACATCGGGCTGTAAAATGCAACTCATTCATCGATCGGGCTGGGCATCGGGCAAGGGCCTCGCCCTGCCCAGCCCTGCCCACGTCCACCCCTACTTAAGGGTTTCCAACGTCTTCTTACAAGGTTTGGACTTAGACGTCACTTTGAAGGAATGGGGATCAAAGCCTAAAAAGTGGAAGAGAAGACAAAATTGGACAATTAATCAATGTTGCATCTTAACTCAAAATCTTTTTTGAGTTTAAAAATCCTTCCACTTTATTATATATTATTTATTATGCCCAACTTTATCTGGTGTTAGACTTGCCACATCAACTCAGTCCCACTCACACTTGGCCATTTTTAACAATTTAAATTCCTTACATATGGAGTAAACTAGGTTAAGAATGGTGTACTCTTTGTCCTCATGCTTAGAAGGTTGATAATTGCTTATGCCAGATGCTTCCGGTGTTTACAAACAATCTATGTAGAGTAATCTTACCAAAAAGGACATTCAGAACTCTAAATGTTTCATTTACAATTTATTACTTTATTCTTTTGAAATTGGGAAAATTATCGCTAAACATTTTCTGAAAGGGTTGTTCAGTGTAGACTATATAAAATAATAATTAAATGTCAATTTTGCACCGAAAGTTTTGACTAAGATGCATTTTTGTCCTGAAAGTTCTTCGAGGAGCCATTTTGCCTTGGAAGTGTAAAAAATGAGAACTTTTGCCCAGACCATTATCCTAATTACTTTTAACCATTAATTGACCAAATATGTTGAATTGACAATTCACATATCATCCATGTTATTTTTGTTAAGGTGTAAATTTGCGTCAAAAGCTCATGTGTCATTTACTTCATCTTTTTTCAAAGTTAAATTTAAAACTTCGAGGGCAAATTTGCACTTTAACAAAAACGATGTAAATGACATGTGAACTGCTAGCTCGACATATTTGGTTAATTAACGGTCAAAATTAACCAGGATAACAACTAGGACAAAATTACTCTGTTTTTTACACTTTTATGATAAAATTGCCTCACGAAAAAACTTCCAAAACAAAATTGACCATAAAGAAAATTTCCAATATAAAAATGCCCCTTAGCTCTGCAAATAATGAAAAGATGCGCTACTGTAAGAATTAAAGCTTAGTTACGCAAAGTTTAGGGGATTGGGATTGGGATTGAGTTAGGGTATCAGCCAAATTATGATGAGTGGGATGTGGAACTAAAAAGTAATTTAGAATTGACCAATATCACATAGGTAGGATTGGAAGAAGATGAACCCACCTCCCCCAGTATTGCTTTTTCTATGCTGGGATTGAAAATGATGAAGGTAGAAAAATCCATATATAAAATAATTTTCAAACAATAGTATGTACCCCCTATGAGTTTTACCTAGATTATTGTTGCGCTCATGAGACGGAGATCACATGTATGCATAGATTTCTATTATTGCTGGTCATAATCCACAAAACTATAAAGGGCTGTTATTATTATCTTCTCTTTTATTCAATCCAACTTTTCATATCTAACATTTGAAAATTCTATGTAATTCAGTGGATGGTCTTACAAGGGATCACAATATTTGAACTTTAAAACTTCATTCTGCTCTCGTCAAAGCGAACAAATTTAAGTGAGAGAAATTTATGGCAAAAATGTGTTTATTTTCTGTGCATGTCTTCTCTTTTTCAATTTGCACGAGTGACGGGTCCCTGATGAAAAAGCTTGATCCATACAAGATAATAATGATAAGAGCTTTCCGAGCCTCGTTTGGTTGAAAGCAATGGCCACTAGCTGTACAAGTTGGAACGGAAATAAGAATATTCAACCCTCAAACACACACACGTATGTGTGTATATACGTGCATATGTAAATATTTATGTAGATGCGTGTGTATTACATATACACACACATATAGTTTTAGCAAAAAATATAAAGAAAATTACTATGAGCTTCAAGGAAAGATTTTAATCAATCTTATTTTTAAGAGACAGTAGGCACTACAGCGTGATATGTCATCCCTAAATTTTCTCTTCATAAGAGAAATAGATTTTTTTACAATTAACTATAGATAACTACCATTGCACTAATAGCCCACGTTCTATAACTGTATCTAAAATCTATTTTAAATAAATAAATAGATTTTTAGCTTTGATGTACCTATTTTCAAAATATATTCTTTTATAACTTAGATTTATTTTCCATTCTTTTTTTTTGAACAAATTTCTTATTCTAAATTTAAGAATCTATCTTATATCTTATTCTTAAAAGTAAGGCTGAAAGTATAAACAATAACATGCTACATCATCCTTGAATTTTCTCTCCATGAGAAAAATAGATTTTTTGCGATGCTAACTACCATTGCATCAATTACCCACTTTCTATGATTGTCTCCTAAAACCTATTGTGAATAAATAAATAGATTTTTAGCTTTGATATATCTATTTTCAAAATATATTCTTTTATAAATTTGATATATATTTTCCATTCGAATTTTCTTTGAACAAATTTCTTATTCTAAATTTAACAATTCAAAATATTTTGTAACTACCCCTATTATCTTTTTTTTTATTTTATTTCCCATATTCTAAATTTAAGATTTTAAAATATTATGTAACCAACTTCTCATGATCCCTAATTTTTATGATATGTTTATTTTAAGAATATTTCTTTTTTATCTTTGTTTTATGTTCCACCTTTTAAATTTAAGATATTTTTATTATATTCTTTTATAAATTTGATTTATTTTCCATTCTAAATTTAAGAATATATCTTCTATCTTATTCTTAAAAGCAGGGTTGTAATAGATACCACAATGTGCCACGTTATCCCTGAATTTTCTCTCCATAAGAAAGATAATTTTTTTGTGATTAACTTATGCTAACTACCATTGCACCAATTGACCACTTTTTATGACTGTTTACTAAAAAATATCATGAATAAATAAATATATTTTTAGATTTAATGTACATATTTTCAAAATATATTCTTTTATAAATTTGATTTATTTTCCATTTTAATTTTTTTTTTGAACAAATTTCTTATTCTAAATTTAAGAATTCAAAATATTTGGTAACTACCCCTATTATCTCTCTTTATTTTATTTTTCGTATACTAAATTTTTTTTGAACAAATTTCTTATTCTAAATTTAAGAATTCAAAATATTTCGCATTCTATTTAAGAATATTTTTTATATCTTTGTTTTATTTTCCACTTTTTAAAATTTAAGATATTTTTATTTTATTCTTCACATTCTGAATTTAAGATTTTAAAATATTTTGTAGCAAACTTTTCACATCTCTTTTCAGGATATATTTATTTTGAGACTGTTTTATTTTATATCTTTATTTTATTTTTCATTCTTTTAATATAATATTTTGAGATATTTTATAACTAACTTCCCACTCTCCCCTTTTATTTCTATTATACCAATAAATATATGATTTAATTTTCTCTCTCCAAATTGCAAAATTACAAACTGTCAACTCAAATAGGGAGGAGGGAGTTTCAGGCTTCCTTATTTGCTAGAGATTGTGTTGTTTGTAGTTCCTGTTGTTGCTTCCTTCTCCGTCATTGTCCTCTCTCTATCATGATGCTTCTTCTTCAACATTCACAAACTCCCTTTCTCCCCTATATTTTCTTTTTTAGTTCATTTTCATGCCTCTATTTTCTTTTCTGTCTTTTGCTTTTATTCATAGACTTCCTTTGTTCATGATATCATAGTTAATATTGCGCAAGGGTGAGGATGATGAAGAAGTCAATATAGATGTGGTGGTAAAAAAAAGTGGGAGGCTGATTAATTGGTTTAGATACTTCCCCATTTTCCTCTCAAGTTCATTTTATCAAGAAAAAAGTTTTGATTCTTTTCATTTAATCTTAACAATGATTTTCAACTACATATCGTCTATATATGAGTTATGGAAAGTAATAATTGAGCTCAATATTTGACTTGACTTATTGGCATTCTTTTACAGGTTAGTTGTTCCAAAACATAGAAGTTATGGGAAGTAACCATTGAGCTCAATATTTGATTACAACTTGATGTTATATAATTTATAATATGAAAAATCTTTTTCACATCCATGCATCGCACGTGATTTATACTAGTTACTAAAAAAATCTCAATATATGACCCAGAACAATTGAGAGAAAAAGTATTTTATTAAAAGTGGTATATACCACTGAAAAAAAAAAAACCGGATCGGACCAGCCGGTTCAACCGGTCCGACCGGTGATCCGGTCTGGTTCATGAAATAAACCGGTGAACCGGTCAAAACCGGTGGTTCGACCGGTTTGCCTTTTTTTATTATATATAAAATACATTTTTTTATTCCTCTATCTACTATTGGATATTATTTTTTAGGGAAAAATGAAAGTTTGAAGACCAAGATGAAGAGAAAAGTAAGTAAAAAAAGAACAAATCTAAAAAAATGATTTTGAGAGGATATAATAATTAATTAATTATAGGAAATGAGATGTCATTATATAAATATAGGCATCATAACTAATACTAATAGATTTTAAACATTTTTTGCCTAAAGATCTTTATTTTAATCTATGGAAATTTAAAAATATATTAATATATATATTACCACTAATAAATTATAATATTTTAATATGACCGGTTCGACCACCGGTCCGACCCCGGTTGAACCATTAACCTTTAAACCAGTGTTGTGACCGGTTCATTACCCGGTCCGGTTTTTTGTTCCTTGATATATACAATCCATACATTGGATCAAAGTATGATCCCTATATTTATATACAAAGTACCTAATCTCAACTAATCTAACAACTCAGCTAACCACACTATATTGGGCCTAATGGCCCAACTCATATATTGGGCCTATTTTAACACTCCCCCTCAAGTTGAGGAGTGTAGATATCTACCGTATTCAACTTGCCTAACAACCGATCCAATACAACTTTACTGACAGGTTTTGTCAAAAAATCTGCTTCCTAATTACAATACTATACATGACACAAATCTATAACTTTTGCTTGTAGTTTCTCACATATAAAGTGGCAATCTATTTCAATGTGCTTTATACGTTTGTGAAAAACAGAATTATTAGCTATATGTATCGCAGCCCTGCTATCAAAATACACTGGAATTGCACACACAATGGGATGATTTTGTTCTTTCAATAATCCTACCATCCAAACGATCTCTACGACTACTGAAGCTAGTGCCCGATATTCTGCTGCTGCCGATGATCATGAAACAGTGCTCTGCTTCTTGGTTTTCCAGTGAGTCAAGAAGTCTCCTAACTTCAACGAATACCCAGTAATTCCCTCAAATATGTGTGTGGAGTTTTCTTTTGCTATAAAAGACATATCCGTTACACCCAACCCTAAGAATTCGAATTTATAACCTCCTGCTTAAGAAAAACCTCAAAGAAAGTGCTTGACAAGGCATCGACACGCGGGCACATATATTTGAATGATTCTTTGAACTTTGATTCCAATTCCCTCGTGAATGTTGATGATTCCTGCATTTAAAGGAATGAGCATTATTCAATTCATTTAGAAAACTAATGGTATCTTTATATCCTTGCATATGATTCCGTGAATGTTTTTTTTAATTTACTCACAAATTTATCCTCTTTATGAATGGAATTTATTTGTTTCTAATTAAATTAAGTACATCGGTTTTTTTAGAAAAAAGAATATAATTCTTTTTTGAATTTTTAGAACTAATTGATTGAATCATACAATAAGCCTTATCCTACTAGATATGATTTTTTTGTTGATAAACAGCTTTTATTCTATGTGATGATGCCATACCAATAAAAAAATTTTGAAATGTTGGAAAATTATTTTCCTAATTTGTGTGATGAAATATTTTATTCTATGTGGTAATTAAAAAGGAAAACTTAATTCTTCATTCAAATCTTAAAATATGGACATTTCCTAATAATTAAAATTCACACTGATAAAAATTTTAAAATTTTGTTGGAACATTATTAATGACAAAAACCACACATAGAAAGATTTGATTGAAAAATTGAGCCTCAAGACTATAAGCAAATGGACATAAGTATTGTCTATTAAAAAATATTTAACTGAAGTGATTGAAAATATTTTTTCAATTATTAAGAAAATAATTACAAATAATTTTTTGCCTGGAATAGTTACAAATATTCTAATATATATATTAGGGATATTATTGTCCAATTAAACACAACCGTTTATTTTTTTATGACATATCAAACATGCTCATCTCATTATATCAAACATTCAAACCTCATCCTCATTCCAATCTCCTCCTTTCATATAAAAAATTTTATGAACCAAAAGGGCCAAAGTTTCTACTAGATAAAGAAAATCATTAGAAATCAGACTCTGAAAGGGATCCTGAAATTGACTTGATTATAATTTCGTTTATGACTTGAGAATTGCCAACGCCAAGATCAATTACAATACAATTACGGTTTAACTGACAATTTCATTTTAATTCGTTGAATTCTGTAAGCTAAACTTATGAGATTAGATTATGTAACTGACAAACTGATGAGTAGTATATAATTTTTCTTGGCCATTAGTATATAATGTACTTGAACATATATACTCCTATAATAACATTAATATGTTGATAACTATATGTCAATCAAATTTTATAATTTATAATTATTATTTAATGAAATGGCATGAAATAAATATTTAGAGTTTGAAATTTCCTGTAATGGTCCCATACTTTTAAAATGAGAAAAAAAGGTGCATTTGCCCATTTACTACTAAGTTGTATAATTCAATATGCACAGAAATAATATATTTTGTATAATTCAATTTGTATAATTCAAGTATGAATTATTTATGTTCAACTATATATGGTCCCATTTTTCGTTGTCTATAAATTTTTCCTTTGACTTTATGCAAGAAATTAATTTTAGTAGTAGTTTTCAGCGTGTTGTTTTCATCTAGGGTTTTCCATTCTTGCTTGCTTGGAAATTGGAATGCAAAACAACACAGATGGCTCAATCAATTGTACACAACGGAGAAGACTATGATTCAAATTGTTCACTGTACTAAATATTTATATAATTCTGGTAGCTTTCGCCGTTTTGTATGCATGTAATTATGCTAATTTTATTAATATTTATATATATATGATGCACTCTAAACAAAGAAGATAATATTAACAAAGAAGGAAGGTCAGAATCCCAAGGAAAAAAACAAAATCAGAGGTGCCACATCATCTAATACTGTAAAACAAGAAAATTACTACATCTGAAGTCTCTGACGTTAAAATATATTTAATTACGAATTTTTTACCATATAATTACTAGTCATAAATACTAATTTTATTCACAGAAATTGAATTTTCCCTTAAACCCTAGCTTGCCCTCCTTAAGGGGAATATATAAGAGGGGAAAACATAGAAAAATAAAAGTGAAGAAATTTTGGGTTGATGTGCCCAAATATATACGCAGGTGACTAACGCTACCCCCTGATTTAGGAGGTTTCTTCACCCTAATGTTAAGGTTTGAAATTAAAAGAAAAGAGTTTGAACTGCGTCATTAAACAAAGCCGGGAAAATAGAAAAGAGTTGTTGAAACGACAAAAGAGAACCCCATACGACTTGTCGCCTTCTCGTTCGTGGTTACCAAATTCTTTCTTTTTCTTTATTTAAAAGAAGTAAATAATAATGAGGTTCAAGTTGAATGTGAAAAGTATCTGTGAGTAGCTTAAGAGCGTACGCAACGCAAGCTGTCACAATGCCGTTCAGAGCTCTCACTCGGTTTGTTTCTAAACCTAACCTCTTTCTATTTTTTTTTTTTATCCTATCAATCAGTGGATCCATTGCCTTTTCTAGATCTATTAAGGGAAAAAAAATAACTAAACAATCGATTATTCCAGTTTTGAGATTAATAGATACAAATATCTTTTTTAGTAGATTAATTCAAGACTAAAAAAATTTGACGGGGCCACACACGTCAGACCAAGTATTAATAGTAAAACCTAACCTCTTTCTATAATCCCAAAATTTTACGTCATGCAAGTAAGCCACGTGGGGGTAGGATCATCTGGTCAACGTGAATCCTAGTAAACCCTACACCCTTTTTATTCTTCCATCTTCTCTCTCTCTTTCAAAAGGTCTAGGTCACCTCTTATGGTGCCATTAATTATGCCCCTTTGGGGGTCCATCCCCAATAATTCAAATCAAGTGTTAAAATAAATTAAGCTCTATTTAAATTTTAAGGGAGAATATCAAACAAATATCATTTAAATTTTAAAATATCGTTAACAAGTTTATTAATGAGATTAATAAGAATGATAATGCAATTAACAAATCATTTTATTGTTAAATCACCTATTTAAAATTCTAAAGTTTAAATTGTATTTTTTTAGAATTCTCCCAAATTTTAAATATAGAGTACTTCATTTGTCTGTATCATTTACTTTGACAGTGTGGGATTACATCCCTGACCTTTATTTTTTCCATTTCAGGTTAATTTCTTGATCTAACGGTGAGGGAGAATCAATGAAATAAAATTAGTATATAAAAAATAAATAGCGTAATGCATGCGTTTGTCTTTAATTGACTCGCACTTTTCTTTTTTTCTGAATTTATATCAGCGTCTCTGATTTTTGAATTTTCTAGATATTACCTGCATTTGTTGACTAACTGGTAGCCAACATGAAGAAATACGTCATGACCAAGAAAAAAAAAGGTATAACTACAAGTTGTCTCTTTGCTTGTAGAGTAGTTCACTTTAGAATTAACAAAAAAGTATGTTTATGATTTTTAATTATTTCTTATTTGTATACTGTATACTAATTTAGACTCGGAATTTAACCAAAATAATTGCATATATACTAAACGATCAAATATAGACATTACTGAACATATATTCACCTTTTGATTTAGCTAATAAGATTCAGTGAGCTAGCAAGCAATGATAAGATTCAGCCCAGCAGATTACATGTTGCTTTTTTATTACAAACTCTTTTTATTGATGAAATTTCTTGTATGAGATTGCACCGCTTATTATTCTTAAAAATATTAAGAAAACAGGTGAGAATGGCGGTGGTTCTTCCCCCCCCCCCTTAAATATTACCGACAATAATGATTAGGGAAAATGACTTAAAAATATATTGGGGAGAAATTAATTGTCAAATGCTACCACACGTGTAAATAGCCATCCGTCGTGTGCAACCAATCTTCCGTATGTGCATAAATCTTCCCTACGAATATGCAAACATCTTCCGTTGTGTGTAAAATATATTCCTGTCGTGTGCAAAATATCTTCCATCGTGTACAACAGATTATCCATGATAACATTTAGTAATTAATTTACTCCTAAGGTATTTTTAAACAATTCTCCCATTAATTCCAAATGACGGAGTCACGGAGATCATTTGAAAACAAGATACCGAATCTGATGAGAATTGTGCATATATATACATATACACGGTTGTGAAATAAATTAATCGAGCTGAGAAAAAATTATTTATCCATGATCAACTATAAAATGCATCATAATTATAATTTGCCTACACCAATATATAACTGTTCACTAGTCAGGCCGCGGCTGCTAAGATATGATATTGAGAAGATGTGATTTGAAACTGAATTAGCTGAATTCTCAGATATACAGTAGTAAGAAACAGACGTCTCAGAAGAGAAAGTTTATCTGAGACGACAAAAATTTAAATAGTAAACCACGTTCTAAACCTGTTGTTTTATTTATATACAAAAAAAAAAAAAGAAAGGGAATATGCTTCATTTTCGAAAGCTTTTGGAAAAAGTTATCTCTCTGCTCTGCCTTTTGTTTAATTGTTTCTTTCATATTCTTTGGGCGCCGCAAGTTTGAACGCAGAAAGCATCTCTGATTATTTCGACCTCATTCATCTCTCATGCATGAACTCTGAGAACTTAATAACTCACATACATACATACATATATATAATTTAGCTAAGTAGGAAAAAAGAAATGCAGCTACCTCAATTAGATAAAAACATGTTTCAAGGTTCCATAAAAACCACAGAAAATTACTATAACCAATATATATTATGGGCTTCAACATTATTCATCCAAATTAGGATTGTTCAAATAACAAAAGAGAGGTGTGAGAGTAGGAGGAAGAATTTTGGCTTTAGAATATTTTTACTGTGCAACAAAAATAAAGAACTGTGTATTGCTATTCAATCGCCGGCGGATCCCCTCACACCAATTTAATATTAAGTCACGAAATAGTATCAACCCGTGAATATATAATCATAATTTGAAACTTTCGTTTGTGTGTGTAGTAGATTCGTGTATTATTACTGAGTCCAAATTTGAATTTCTGATCTTTCTCATGGCCTCTTTTTCGCACTGGATCAACCGTCGTTGCTGAAACGTTAATTTTTTTAATAAGAATTGAATATTTGGGTGATGGATCGGCACCAGAAACTAACATTGTCTTCTCTGAACAATCTGTCAAATGGCGAATTATTAACTGTGCCAGGGAAGTTGTTGATGACCATAAATGCGAATTAATAATAATAATAATATTGTTACGGTCTCACCTCTCTTCTTCTGTTTTCAAATCCCGTGCGTGGTACCGGTTGCACGGTCTGTAATGTTTTCATTCGAGATAATACTCTTCCGCTCATATTTATATGAGCTGGATAATCAAATTGTGTAGTTTAAAAATATGGTTAAAATTAGTTAAAAAATAAACATTATGTGTGTTTAAAATAAATATTTTTTTCCAAGTCTGCATTTATCTATGAGAAGTAAGTAAAAAAGAGAAATAGAGTAAAAATATGGATGTCACCAATATTTTAATTAATGCAATTTATATAATTAATGAGGGATAAAAATTAAAAAAAACTTATTAAATGTTCAGACAAAATTTATCGAGCTCTTATAAAAAGGAATTAGGCAATTTAAATCTGTAATTCTTATAAAAATGATTGGAGGGAATAGTATGATAATTTTCACCAAAAGAAAAACCACAATATGATCATGATCACTCATCATATACTCCCTCCTGTCCTTTTATATAGGATGCCTCAGGTTATAAATATGATTGAACTCGTAACTTTTCACTTATAAGAGAGCTTTTATGCTATTAGTTTTTTATGCCATTAGCTCCTGCTATAATTTACTAGGAAGAAAATTGAAGTCTAATGTAGTGATTCTTTATGTTTTGTAAATAAGCGTTAAGTTCTCTCTCTCTCTCTTTTTGTTTTTGTGCGACAAACTTATCTATCCAACCACATTTTTTGGTGAGATATTTGAGGGTGTTTGGAATAGCGATTGAAACCTCTAAAAGTGTTTTTCAATCGTGATTTATGGTATATGAGGTAAGTATGTGAGAAGAATTTTATCTCGACTTACATGAGTCGCACTTATAAAATAAACAAAAACTATTCTAAACAAATTATAGAATCTTCATAATTAGAATCACACTTATAAAATAAGCATAACGAGAGAACAACGGAAATCATAGTTTGAAAACATGGGAAAGGAAGCAGGCTCGTGAGAACACAGGGTATAATACTATTCTTACTAAAACTTTGACGTATTAAAAAAAATTACAAGAAGAAACATAGTCAAAGTTAAGCCGACGTTGGCTTTTTCATTGTAATGGGCCATGTTCAATTAATGAAGTATTCGTTTCAAAGAAAGCCTCGTCCTTCCTAGTCAAAGGTAAAGAAAGGGAAGCTAAATGAAAAGAAAGTAGTAGAAACGTTGGGTTTTTCTTTGTTTTTTGGTAAGGCACACCAAGGAATGCCTTTTTCCTCTCAAATCTGGTGCCGTTTTTATTTATTTATTTATTTATTTCAAAAGAAGCATTGAAAGACAACGTTAAAGAGACCAAAAGCCAACGTAGAACGTCGCAACATATTGAATTTTGCTTCCTCAATTGCATGGAAAGAAGTAAAAAGTAGTATGTACAAGGATTAACATTTCCTCTGTGTATAATTTTTTACTTAGAATCTTCATTATTCTTCTCTCTTCTCTACTTTAGTGTTGGCCATTATCATTATGCTTTCCTTATTTCCTCGTCCCTGCTTGTCACCTTTTGACAATGGTTGGACTGAAATATACAAATATGCCTTTTTCCACATTGATTTTACATCATCAGGTTGTGTTGTATTTTCACACGTATACTTACAGTCTCATCAAATTAAATACTATCAATCAATAAAAAGTCTGCCGAGTAAAAATCAAACACTTCACATTATGAAGAAACAACGTTATTTTAAGAATATTAGTGGGCGAAATTAATCCACTTCGTTGGAGGTTACTGCATGTTGGAATAATTTTAACATTATAGGGAATTAATTAGTTACTATTTCTAGCAGCAAATATATATATCACATCATGTATAGAGATATAATAATCTGTCACTTTTCGTTTTGTCAAAATGATGACAACTGATACTTATTATTTTTATGTAGTCTATTGTAGGTCTGTTAAGTTGTTTCCATCAATAATGAGAGTTGTTATGAGTCACTAGCTACCATTTATTAACTTGTTTGATTCTCTTATAAACACCTGTTTTTGTAATATTGTGCAGAAAAAAGTCACATTCTCGCCATTATTTCATTAAAAATTGAAAGTATGTTTGGATCACGATTATTGTGATCCCAAAAATATTTATGTATGTAAGTCAGGACAACATTCTTCTCACATACTTACTTTGTATATCATAAATTATGATTGAAAAACCACTTTTAAAGACTCAAATCACTATTCTAAACAAGCACTGAGAATAGTAAAATTAATCAAAAGCAATATATACATATATATCGGCTAAGTATTATTTTTATCTAATAGTAAGTTAGATTTGAGTATTGGTTGATCATATTGGGAATAACCCTCTTAAGTGCATTTTTGACATTTATATCAACCCAAACTTAAAGAACTCATATTTAAACAGTCAAAATCCATTAGATTTTATACTATGAACAATATCTTATATTAAGAATTGGAGGTAGTATATTGTATTAAGATTATTTTATTATAAATCATTTACATTACAATTGTATAAATATAATATTGTGTGTCAATTGTATGCATAAAATGGGAAAGGATAATAACAACTTAGCAAGTATAGCCAGACAAAGGATCCAACCATATATCAAGTACAATCAAGGAATAAAAAATCGGACCGGGTAATAAACCGGTTATGGCACATGTTTAAGGGTCAACTGAAGTTAGACCGATCATATTAAAATATTATAATTTATTAGTGGCAATATATATATATAAATATATTTTTAAATTTCTATAGATAAAAATGAAGATCTTTAGAAAAAAAATGCTTAAAATTCATTAGTATTAGTTATGGTGTCTGTACTTATGCAATGATATCTCATTTTCTATAATTAATTAATTATTATATCCTCCTAAAATCTTCTTTTTTTAAGATTTGTTATTTATTTACTTACTTTTCTCTTCATCTAGATCTTCAAACTTTTATTTTTATCTAAAAAAAATAGCGTGAAATAGTAGTTAGAGGAATAAGAAAATGTATTTAAAAAAAATATACCAGTCTGACTATCGATTTTTACCATTTCAAACCGATTTATGGTTTAATTCATGAATCGGACTGGACCTGGAATCGGTTTTCTGGTCCGGTATATTTTTTACTCATTGAGTACAATCAAAAGCAGCAATTATAATTAATTTTTCACAATATAATAATGTGTGTGTAGTTGAAACGTCGCTGCACACATAGTCAAGTGATTTGCACTAGAGATCCAAATTGTAAGAGAAGTCACTGAAAGTATTGAATCTCGTGAAATTTTTGTTTTTATTTTGTTTTCAGGCATGTCTAATGTGAAAAAAAAAAGAACTTATAGAGTTCAATCCATCAATGATTGTGGCAAGTTTTCTATGTTTTTGGTGTGATTGGCATTGATCAAATTCAAAACAATAAACAACGGGCTACCATATTACTTGACAAATTAGGACTATGAATTGAATTAGCAATTAGCAATTATATCACTGAATTAAAAGCGTGGTGCGTGGTTGATAAGAAGGTATCCACCTACCTATCTAAAACAACTTATTTATATTTTAAATATAGACACACACACACAAAGCAAATGAGAATTGACTGGAAAATAGAGTTATCGTGTAGACTAAATATATAGAAAGTGATATGATTAAAAGAAAACAGGGATGCTGTGATGGGAATAATTGAAATACTACAATAAAAAAAGGGGGGGAAAGAAGGAAAAGGAAAGGAGAAGGGGGTGGGACCCAGGAGTAAAGAGTCAACAAGGTTCCCGGGGGAGGCAGATCCGAGGGGTGAGTGGGCCCACCCGCACACTCCCTTTCCATGGCAACCCCGTTCTTTCCTCACCTGTTTTCCTCTCTTTTTTCTTCTGATTTATTATTAATTCCTCCTAACCAATTTTTTATGGGTGCTATAAAATAATCGTTGTACTTATGTATGACTCCCACGTATTATTCTTTTATTCGTTTCAGCTGGAGCTTGTTATGTGAATTATTTTAAGAAAAATCCGCGCAAATTTGTTTGATTAGCAGTAAAAATTGATTTTTTAATATAATTTATGATATATAAGGTAAATTTATAAAAAAAATTTTGACTTGACTTGTATAAACAGATTTTTCTACCATCAATTTAAAAAGGCCTTAAAAAATTTAAGCTGATTTTCATTCTACTAATTACTAGTTTTGGTATGTAGTGTAAGATTTTGTTTATTGTGTAAATTATGCTATGAGACGTTACGGTAAAAAAGAGGAGGTAGTAATTTCTTAATCATTTATTTACAAACTCATGAATATTATTGGTAAGGCACAAGAAATATACTCCATCTGTTGTCACGTTAAAATCTAAGGTCCAGTTTGGTACGTGGTACTGAATTTTGATGGATTGAGATTGAGACTGGAATTGAGATTAGGATTGGGAATGAGACTGAGATTGATGCTTTAAGAATATGTTTGGTACGAAGTAATGGTTGGAGGGAATAATTTCATTAATCTTATTTAATAAATAGTCACTAATTATATCATTAAAGAGAAAAAAAACAGAGAGAGTGATTATGTAATGTTTTGAAACCCGGACCGGTCGTTGAACCGGTCAGGGTACTTGGTTAAGAGTCAGTGGATTAGATTGGAGTCAAACTGAAGCTAAATCGGGGCCAAACAGGTGAAAAATTGAATATTTTAGGCTTATTAATATGAAATTCTAAAAGAAAATTAAAAAAAATATTTTTTTTAAAAAATGGTGGATTGGACCAGTTTCCGAACCGGACCGGTTTTACGGCGATTGGCTGGTTCCCGGTTCGAACCGGTCGGTCCGGTTCGGGTTTCAAAACCCTATGATTATGTGGGAGGGATGGATTCTTAGTTAAAATCAGGGGTTATTTTTGTCCAAAAAATATTTTAATTAAGGATATTTTTGTCTCTACAGTTTTGCAGTCCAGGGATTGAAAACACAATACCAGGGGGGAGGTGGCTTTGTAGCAATCCCACTTTCGTGGTACTCCCAATCCCTAGTTATCTGTAGTCTCTCATACCAAATGATACATTTTGACTCAATCCCTGATTCGATCCCAGTCTCTACTCCACAATACCTCATACCAAACATGTCCTAATATATTTTGGGACAATGAAGGTATCCATTTTTATTTTTTTGGTTATCATAATTCATATATACATACTAGTCTGATCCTATTTATAAGTTTCAATTATCTGATTCTCACATATTAAGGAAGGTTAGTTAACTCAATAAATGTTGGCTTTTTTTTACCATGAAATAAATATTATAACTAAATTGATAATTTTTTCTAATTTTGTGAAAAATATTTTTCATCTTTTTCCTCTTTCTTTACATTTAGTAAGAATAAAATTATAACACTATTTTGTTTACTCTGAAAATGAACTTATAATAAAGATTAAAATTTTTTCACAAACTAAAATTATAAATAGGATTGGACTGGTACATTGTATACCCAGAGAGCTTGAACTTGCAATATTATGTTTAAGAAAAAATTTAGAAATAGGTTTAGTATCATCAAGCTATAAGACGAGAAGAAAGACATCAAATAAATCCATAAAATTTTGTGTAAGGAAGAAATGCCCCCCAACAAAATGAAGTGAATTCGTGAAAATATGATGTTTAATTATGGTTAGGGAGAATTAATTAATGAAATTTGTTCATAGGAAATGGAGAATTGAAATTATGCAATTTTAAGAATGAGGGAAGTTAAGTTATTTTATTATGAGGAGTGAATGAAATGTGAAGGAAGGAAAAGAGGAGGAGGGGTTGTTGGTCAAAGAAGTTGACTTTGATTGATTTTGATCACGTGGAAGGCGCCGCACTATTCGGGGCGGTGCCCTTCATCTCTGCATTTTAGTTTAAAGAAGCAGTCAAACTCTTTTCCTCACGAAACCTCCTCCCTCCCACCTCACCCCTCCCTTCTTTTCAACACCTGACGCACCCTCTGACGTTTTCCCTTTCTCTCCCCTTCTTTTATAACCCTCTCCTCTTTCAGTCTTCTGAAGTCTTCTCTCTCACTCTCCTCCCTCCTCCTCCTCCTCCTCCTCCTCTTTCTTCTTCTCTTCCCCAGATGATGCGTCTCGCTCTCGACTCTTCTCACACCCACGCCATGCTTCCCTCCTTAGGCTTTCCCGTCAATCTCTCCCGCCCCTCCGCCGCCGCCGCCGACTCCTCCCGCCTCCCTTCCGCCGAGCTCGACTTCTTCTCCGATCGAAACCACCCTCCCCCTCCCCCTCCGCCTCTTAAACCCGTCAAGAACGAGATTCCGACCCCCGATGTCAACGTATGCACCCTTCACATGCATCTTCTCTCTTCTGATTTCTTAATTTTGTGGTTAATTACGATGCTGATGCTGATTCTGTTATTTTTCTTCTTCATCTATTAGACTGGCCTGCAACTCCTTACTGCTCATACCGGCAGCGATCAGTCCACCGTCGATGACGGCGTTTCATCTGATGCTGAAATCAAGCGAGCCAAGAGTTCCAACGAGGTAAAAGCTCATGGTCTTACTTGATTCTTACAAAATCTGCCGTATATATTCCTGTTTATGATCATTTTAGGTATAATCATCCCTGTTAGTAATTCATAGATTTCTCACGCGGTTTTAAATTATTATGTTTAATATTTTGATTACCGGAAAGTCTGAGAAACTGAGAATTATGTATGTGTGGTACAGTTGGCGCAACTGCAAGAGGAGCTACAGCGTATGAATGCGGAAAACGTGAAGCTGAGGGACATGTTGAGCCATGTGAGCAATAATTACACGGCTCTGCAAATGCATCTCGTTGCGTTAATGCAGCAGCAGCAACACCAACAGATTCAACGTACCCAGAGCACGGCAAATGAGGTAATTAACTAACTATACAGTAGTACCCAGAAACATAAAGATTTGGCCCAAGTTTTAAATATGAATCTGTATTTATGCTTGCCTAATTTGGGTTGATTTAGGTTGTTCAATCAAAACCTGATGACAAAAGAGAAATTGTACCCATGCCGCTTCTGGAATTAGGGCCTAGTAGCGGAACAGCTGAGATAGATAATAACGAGGTGTCCAATTCAACTTCCGATGAAAGAACACGATCCACCACTCCTCCTCTTAACACCAACAACGGTAAAAATAATGAAAGAGAAGAGAGTCCATACTCAGATGGTCACCCACATGGTTGGGGCAATAGTGGTCCTAACAAGCTTCAGAAGCCAAACCCCTCATCATCAAACTCCGCCGACCCATCAACCAGTAGCGCCACTGCAGAAGCCACCATGAGAAAAGCTCGCGTCTCAGTTCGTGCCAGATCTGAAGCACCCATGGTATGTCTATTATATTGTACTAAGTAATTATCAACAACTGAAAACTGTGCGGATATGTCAGCTGCGCCTCCTTAGCTGCTCTCTAAATTTGGGGCTCTTCGTACATGTTTTTTCTATAATTCTGATCATTAAATTCTAACTGAAATGAAATGGTTGGTGTTTTAACATCTAATCGACATAAAATGAAATTGTTTTCATGATTTTTTGAAAAGATAAGATGTCAGAATCGTGTAGTTTTTTTTTTTAATTTAGAGTTTTTAATTTTAAAAAAATCCTAAAAAATAAAAATAAACTCCTTTTTTTTCAGAATTTCGTAATAATTGAGATCCATCTTTATTTGACTCTTTACAGATCAGTGATGGGTGTCAATGGCGAAAGTACGGGCAGAAAATGGCGAAGGGAAACCCTTGTCCTCGTGCTTATTATAGATGCACCATGGCTGTCGGTTGCCCAGTTCGAAAACAAGTAAGCAGTTTCATCTTCTTGTGTCTTATATATATATAACTAACAGGATGTCAATATATTAGTAGTGGAAGGCTAACGAGGTTATGTGGTTTTTTTTGGATTTGTTAAGGTACAACGTTGCGCCGAGGACAGGACGATTTTGATAACTACCTACGAAGGAAGCCATAACCATCCACTGCCACCGGCGGCGATGGCGATGGCATCAACGACGGCGGCTGCTGCGAGCATGTTGTTGTCAGGTTCAATGTCAAGTGCAGACGGGATAATGAATCCGAATTTGCTGGCCAGAGCGATTCTTCCGTGTTCGTCTACCATGGCTACACTTTCTGCTTCAGCTCCATTTCCTACTATAACATTGGACCTCACCCACAATTCAAACGGTACCATTAATAACAACCCTATGCAATTTCAGAGACCACCATTTCAGGTGCCAAATTTTCAAGGGCAGCCTCAAGTTCAACTAACCGGGTCCGGTCAGCATCATCAGTTGGCTCAGGCATTTTCACAAGCACTTTACAATCAATCCAAGTTTTCTGGCCTTCACATGTCTCAGGATATGGGCTCGTCGTCTTCATCTTCTTCCCAATTAGCCCAACAACCGCCCACCAGGCCGCCGCAGCCGATGTCGCCGTTGGCAGACACTGTCAGCGCCGCCACCGCAGCCATCACCGCCGACCCAAACTTCACAGCAGCTCTCGCTGCCGCCATCTCCTCCATCATCAATGGCGGCGGTGTTCCCTCTAACAACAACAATAGCAGCGGCAATCCCAACATTACCAGCGGTACCACAATCAGTAGTTTCTCGGGGAATCAATAAAAAGCTTTGTTTTTTTTTTTTCTTGTTTCTCGTAAATTTGTTACTTCTTTCATACTCTTGGGGCGTTGGGGAGAACGGAACGATAAATGTTCATATGTTTTTTTTTTCTTTCAATTTTTTCCGTGTCTAACATGGGAGGAAGGTCTAGAACAGGAAAGTTTCATTCTTTCTTTGTTATTTCATCTTTGAATAACTTGGTATCTCAGAATTCAGAATTCTGCGAGTAAATAGACAGGAAGAAAAGAACGCACATAGTAGCTATGTATCTTGTGGCTTCAATTTTAGCAAATTTTCTTTTTCTGGTAATATCAGTACCGTTCATTATGCTCCTCCACTTGTACCTGATCTTTATTCACGTAAAAGACTCTCAGCTCAATGTCATTATTCAGAAGTCGCCGTCAGAAACATGACAAGGAAATTATTAAATAATAAATATCTCTTTTAGTCATGGCATGTTGATCATCATCTACCTTATGTCGTTGATGGTCATGGTGGGCAATTTCATTATCCGGGGAAACTAGAAACCAACGTAGAGAGGACCAAGTTTTGGAAGAAGGGACAAAAGAAGCGTCAAGAAAGAGGCAACGAAGTGTTTGTTTATAGAGAATAATGGAGGGATTAATGTGATTGGTCAAGAAATACGGCCATGGCAAAAATTCAAAAAGACAGGTAAGAGAAAGAGAAAAGGGAGGTTCGAGGAAAGTACTACGTGGGCACTTGGTTTGCGTGGGAGTAATAAAGAATAAGGAAAGAGAAATTGGAGTAATGGTAGGGTCAACGAAGAAGAAAAGACAGAAGAGAAGGGGTTTGATTGGAAGATGGTGGATAGGATTTCTGACTGGGTTTTATTTTTCCATGAGGTTCACGACACGTTAGTGCCATTAAACCAATCATGTGAGAGACTGGCGATTATATTTATAATTATTAATTATTAATTGTAATAAACAAGATGGTTGGTTGGGAATGCAGGTGTCCAATCCACCACGTCGCTTCTCTATTTCTTTCTTAAGGCCTGGTCGCACCGTACCTTATCCACCGTACCACTCCGTCTTCTTCTTCCTCTTCCACCTTTGACTTGTTCTTTCTTTCTCCCCCTCCCGCAAAAATTAACATTTTTAAATTTTAAATATAAAATTTAGTTAATTTTTTTATAGATTAAAAAAAAAAGAATGCCAAAAAAATACCATTTAAACTTTAAAATCTCGTTAACAAGTTCGGTAATGGGATTAACAAGAATGGTAATGCAATTAACAAATCATTTTATTGTTAAATCACCTATTTGAGATTTTGAAGTTTAAATGGTATTTTTTTGGAATTCTTCCTTAAAAAAATTATTTAATTATAGTATTTATAATATACAATTTAATTATATATTACTAGTTTATAAGTAACATAAATTAGTTTAATGAAAAAAAAAGTAAATATAAATACTTTATAATAGTTTATTTAACTTTCTAAATTCTTTTAAAAAAATGTCAACTAAATATTATATTTAATACCAGACATAGTAGTACTACATACTTCTACCGAAGGCAATCATATTAGATAAACTATCAAATATTAAATATAAACACTTTTTTTAATCAGTAATTTGAACTTTAATACTTCATGTTGTGAAACCAAACCTGTTGGTATTTTAGGTAGCACTATGAGAAGTTTTAAATATATGTCCAGCATAATGCCCTAACTCAATACTCTCTCCGCTCCTAAATAAAAAGTTTAACTGATTTTTTTTAGAGCTTAAGGAAACTAAATATATCACTTAATCACATAATATACTGTACTTTGATATAATTTATTTAGCTTTTTTAATTTCTTTAAAAATTTAACTGGATCTTATATCTATAACCGATAGTAGTATTATTTCTTATGAAATCCAGCTCAATCTTTGTCCGTGATAAAGTCAATTTTTAAAAAACTAATCAAACATAAACTAAATTAAGTGGAGGAGGTGGATCAATAGTTGACATAGTACATAGACATGCTGGTGGGGATAATTTAAGGTAATAAAACATGGTACGCAACAATGGCCTAAAAAGAAATAAGTGTACATGTGCTGAGATAATGAATGATATTAGCGCAATCACATTTTGACCCAAAAAAAAAACAAAATATTAGGGCAATCTCACATTTACAAGCATCAATGACCTCTTTACCCTCATCCGGCAAAAAGAAAAAAAGAAAGGCACTGCTGAATTTGATCACTCCTATGTCCTGTTCCTAAACATGACCACATCCAATCAGCGAGCGTACGTGGTAAGGGAAATTTTCAGAAAAATACAGTTAAAAATGAAAAAAAATAAATTAATATAATAAAATTACGAAATCTCAAATCAGTTAGGTGTCAGTACACTCGAGAAATCTAATATTTTGAAATTTCGGCGAAAAAACGTTCTTACCCTTCAGCTCTCCCTCTCTGATCAATTCAGAATAACAATACCGAACTTTTAATTAACAACACCATATTCTACATTAACAACACTGTAATCTAAAATACAGTGTTGTTAATATAAATACCGATATTGTTATTAGCCTGAAACTTATGAATTTTAAATTTATCCCTGAAGTTGTTCATGGAGAATATGGTGTTGTTATTCCGAGCTGAAAGAGAGGGAGAACTGAAGGGTATAATTGTTTTTTCACCGAAATTTCAAAATCCCAGATTCTTCCATCGCACTGACACCTAACTAATTTGATATTTCACAATTTTGTTGTACTTATTTGTTATTTCTCATTTTTAGCTGCATTTTTTTAAAATTTTCCCTAAAATATAAGAATCAATCATTTATTCTTTTTCATGCCATATGATAAGTGTAGTTTCTAGTAAATTACACATATAGAGAGTGAGAGAGAGAACAATTCTTTCACCAAAAAATAGAGAATAGTTCAATGTTATTCTTATCGAAAATCAAATAATCACGCTTTATTCCCAACAAGACTACTTATATAGCACAACAAATACTATATATAAATATAAATTGCAGATTTAATTTGTTTCGAGATTTTTGCATTCTTTTTGACTTAGACATTAACACACAAAAAGATCAGAGTCATACGGGAGAGCCGCTATTATATTTCAAGTGTTTGTAGCTTTTCAAAGTCTTGACTATTAGCCAAATTAAAATGAAAACCTTTCGATTTCGTTGCTTTTTTATCATCACCAAATGTTGTTTTCGGATCGAGCTTTCTTATAGAACACACCTCTTCAAAAGTTAACTTTATAATATTGATGTTTCTAGACATAATTATTTACTCTTCTGAAATATTTTTGGTAAAAATATGTGTATATTTGTGTAAAAAAAACACGACTAATCAGATATAGTGAAAAATCGGCGCGGATATATAATCGAGTTTTAGTATAAAACACGTAATTGTAAGTGGAGGTACGGATACACGACTACTTCATTAATAATAATTATTCTTTTTTTTGTACGCGTGAACAGATCACAGATAAACTATAGAAGAGAACTGGGAAGTCAGATATAAAAAGCATAGTTTTGTGAATGGGTTCATGTGATTGCATGTGAAGGTGGAAGACTCATCCAAATTGAATTTATTGACAACTTATGACACTCTTTGAAAATATAGCCCAATCACATTTATTGAAACTATTGCTTGTGAAATCGACACTTCTTTTTAAGACTATTCTATTCTCTGCTATGCAGATCCATGTAATCTGATATATATTACTGGCAAAGAAGATATGATATGATATGATGTGCATTTATTGAGTTCCATCTATTTGAAAAGATTTAATATTTCTTCAAGAGTAAGAGATTGATCGAGTTCATCGCGGACAATGAGTTTGATTTGGACTTTGGAGAGTGATTAATGTTAGTATTATACTTTTAACAATACCTTAGCTTCTAGCGAAGACTTGAATCATGAACTTTCCACCTTAAAATGTATGATCAATTTTTTTTATATACTCTCTTAATTATGTATATGTTTGTTTTGAAATTGAATATGTATAAAATCATTTTCCAAAAACAAAATAAGGAATAGATCATCTATAGAGAATATAAGGAATTCACCTGCAAATTTCAACTTGTGTCGGCATGGGTCTCACTGTAGTTAAATACTTTAATAAAAAAGTAAGATGATACATATGTTAAAAAAAGTGATTACCAGTTGATTAGTTTCCAATTTTCTCAAAGTGCCTTGTTCATTTCTTCTACGTCAAGGTAGATCTGCATGCATCCAAGGTAAATATGCAAGATCTGGCTAATCCATAAAGTAACAAATTGGATGAAAAGTACCACATCATGTTTTGGTTCACAATGTTCGTTCTGGTTCAACGACTTTTTGCCCCTAAACACGTGAGACAGTTTTTTTTGGAGATATTTTCTGACACTAAATGTAAGTATCTTTTTTGGTAGAAATTTAAATCTTGATTTATCATATTATGATAGATTAACCCATTTTACTAAACTCAATTCCTGTTGATTTCTGGTTCCACGAATTGATAATGAAGGTTGTGGCGTATAATATAATTTACTTCTAAAGTTTAACTGTTTATTTTTTTTATAAAAAAATGTTTAGGCGATTTGGCTTTCGAGGCTTATTAAGGCCAAGGCATATCTCCGATCTCAAAGATATAAGTATTTGCATATCGTCTGCTAACAAAGTCCTTACATCGATGAGATTTAAACTCACAACTTTATGGTTATGAGTCATTCCATTTACCAATTGGCCCAACCTTTTGTTTTTTTGCTAAACATAAGTATAATCTTATTAAAAATAATCATATTCAAAGCACTGTCAATCTTTATTTTTTTTATAGAGTCAGGGTACAAAAATATCTACCAACTTTTTTTAAAAGTGTATCCAATATTATAAATATTTTTCCTGATGCAAAAGTCACCACAAACTTTTAAACAAAGGGAAACAGTGACACAACTGATAAAATTAACTTGCAGGCATTAACTGCACAATGAAAGTACCAAAATACACTTAGTAGAAAAGGGGAAAAAAAACTCCCTTTGAACCTTGATTCATTGCCTCGGTTATCAAAGAAGCATTTTTGAACCTTAGATTCATCCTCTACTTCCTCATCACCAACAATCATCAACAACAAATCGCCAAGTGATTGCAATTCATAACCAAACTTAACCACAAATTAAACAGAAACAATCAATCTTAACCAACACTAGAAAAAAAAAATCTCCCACTGATCTAAACCTCTCTTTTCATCTTCGGCTTCATCATCAACAAAAAATCTCTACAAGTCATTGAAATTCATCATCAAATTCAGCCACAAATTAAACTATAAACAATCAATCATACTAGATCTAGTAATTTGACCTACACAAATATCTTTGAGGTCATTGAAAAACCTGAAAAAAAAAAACCTTCAAACACAGAAGCACCAGACATCAATTCTTCTTCCTATCATCTGGGTCTAGTGAGGACTGATGAGAGTAGAAAAATGAAGAGATCGATGGCGCCGTGAATGGGGTCATTGAGATCGACGGCTAGTTGAGAGGGCTGAAACGCAATAGTGAAGAAGAAGAATGAAAGAGGATAGACAGAAGAGATTTTTTTTTTTTTTTTTGGGGGGGGGGTGGGGGGTGGCTGCCTTCTCCCCACCACGCTGTCGATCTTGTGGCCTCTGATGAAGACAACATCGCCATTCTCATCTCACCGAGTTGTGACGAAAACGGGGTAGGATCAGTGGAGATGAGGAAGAGGAAGTCAAACATCCGCTATTCCTGATTCTCCACTGTCATTGATGGAGGATATCACCGCGGCCATCGGATCTGAGAAGAAAATGATAAAAGGCTTGTTTGGTTCGCGGTGAAAAAATATTCATAGAGATAAAACTCCTATAATAAATTTATTTTGTATATTATAAAATTAGAAAAGTTATTTTTACTGCTAATCTAAATATGTAAGGAGATTTATATAAATTAAGATAAAACTCTTATAATAAATTTATCTCATATATTATAAATTAAGTTATAAAAATTATTTCTACAGTTAATCCAAACATACAAGTAATTGAAGGAATGGTGAGTTTGGTGAGAAATGAAGGGAAGGGGTAGCAATGGAATTTAAAAAATTCAGGAATTTATATCTTTTTAATATTGTAGGGCCCACAAAAAATTATATCATATGTTAAGTGATTTTAACGGCAACCCACTTTGGTCCGAAAAAAGAAAATTTATGATAGAGTATATTTTTCAAAAAAATTTTATAAATATTTTTACATCTTAATCTTTTTTAACATTATTATGTGCCCGGTTCATGGTTTTGGTTCGTTGGTATTTTTAACTATCTTTTGTTGATAAGTACTAAAAGCCTTATTAGTTATTTCCCTGACAAGTGTTTCGGCCCAACGACGCCTTCAATAACAATCGTTTTTATTCTATTAATTTTTCTGATTAATTGTTTGTTATCTTCAATGTTACGTATGCGATTTTACGAGTTCCCCCTTTTTTTTAAGAAAAAGAAAGTTAGAAGTTCAGGCCATTCTTATCCGTCCAACCAATGACATGTAAATATGAAGATACCAAAGTCCAAAAAGAATAAAGAAATGCAAAAAAGGAAGAACAAGTTTAGGAAAAGAAGAGCCAGAGGCTTTTAATTGTGTTAATTAATGTGGTTTCATGCATGCATGTGAGCAAATTTCCAGTCCACTTTCCTCTCGTGATGCTCTTCAATCTCTCCTTTTTATTTTGTACGTTCAACATTCATTGAACCATCACCGCCTCTAGACGGACATGATTTTTTCATTTTCTCTCAAATTAATTTGTCTAATCTGGGATATAATGCTTGTTTAGATCAAGTTTGGAAATTCTTATTCACGTAAATCGAGATAAACTCTTATCATATATTTATCTTATATCTTATAAATTACAGTTGAAAAGATGCTTTTGACAGCTCTAATCGTTATTCCGAACAAGTATATATGTGTGTGTTTGGAATAATAATTGAAGCTTTCAAAAGTAGCTTTTCAATTGTGATTTACTATATACGATGTAAATATGTGAGAGGAGTTTTGTCTTGATTTACATAAAAAACACTTATGAGCTCTTTAAAAGCTTATCTAAACAAGCTTGTACTTTAGAGAGATGTTGTTACACATGTTCTAATCAAATAATTTGTTTTGTCCCCATAATCTATAAAAAAATTAGATAAATAAGTTTTATATTAAAAACAATGACACTTCATATGTTCATTTGAGAAGAGCACAAAAGTGTTCTTTTTAAGTACTTTTTTGTAAGTCCAGATAAAATTTTTCTTATATATTTACCTCATAAACCGTAAAAACACCTTTCAAACATATTAACACAAATGCACTCTTTCAAATTTTGAGTGACCGACAAAAAGTTTTTTTATGAGCTATGTCCAAGTAAAACGCTTCTCACCTTGATTTTGGAATAAAAAAGGATCCAAGTGAAACGAGATGACGTAAATTATTTAGTTAGGGATGGGCCAACCAATATAACAAAGGTCCAGCCCATGTGGATTAAGTTGGGCTATCTGGCTCTCTACTTAAACAGGCTAAAGATGAATAGAAATAGGATGGTGGGCCAGTGGGTTCAGCACATATAGATTTAGTATTTTTTTCAAAAGAGTCGCAAAAGTGTTTTTAATTGAAAAATTTGAGTTAAAAATTATAATATTAATATTCGAAATAGCGTACAAATTTGAGTAACTAAATAATTTTCAGAAAATAAAAAAATATGACTCAATCCATTGCTTATCTCAAGCAAAGCAAAGCAAAACAAATTTGAAACATGAAAACTAATAAAGTCAAGAGATGGGAGTAATAGAGAGAGAGAGAGAGAAATCAAAAGATAAGCAATATTGTGAATCCCACAATAGATGGGTCAATAGTAAATATTAATATAAAACTATCAACAGTAGTGAGGAGGAGGAAGAAGCAATATACTATAGAAAGTACACTTGTAATGGAGGTGATAGTAATGAAGAGTGAGTAAGAAAAGTGAAAGAATTGAATTGTTGTATTGTGAGTAAAAGTGATATTGAAATGAGCAAAACGTGCAGTTGATTGCAAGTAGGCAAGGGAATGGAACACTCTATACAAAGCATAAACTGAGAAAGAATATGAGAGGGACAAGACAAGAGAGTGAGTGTGTGTGTGTAGAGAGAGAGAGAGAGAGAGATGGTAGTAAGTAAGTAAAGTAAAGGAGTGGTTGTTGGGAATGGGATATATATAGGAAGGAGTGAATGGAATTGGGAAAACATAGGAAATGCAGAGAGAGAAGGTTGCTTGGAGGGATGGAAAGAGAATTCCTCTTCTGTCCCAATTGGACAAGACTGTGCCTTGCACTCTATGCCTTGTGCTTTCCCCCACACCACCTTCCTTCCTTCTTCATTCCTCTTACGCTACCCCCTTCCTTCCTTTCTCTCCTTTCCCCCTTTCTTTCTTATAATTTATTAGATGTGGGTTTGCATTATGGATATATAAAGCATTTCTATTCTATTAAGGTTATCAAATCCAGATCGGCCTTTGAACTGATCAAGGCAGTAGGTCAATGGTCAATAGGTCAACTCAGAGTCAATATAAGGCCAGACTAATGGAAAATAAAAAAATTTAAAAAATAATTTAAATTTTCATCATAGTATCATGCCATTCAAAATCAATTCAATACATTGAATTACTAACAAAACAATCATATACTTTTCATACATTCTTTACAATTTCTTTGATATATTGACATCTAATATTAATCGACTATCCAATGATATTATAATCAATAATCATAAATATTCTTCCTAGCAAATTATCAAAATAGATAGATAATAACAAAATATTCTCACCTACAATCCTTTAATAATTAAACTAATAGTCATTAATATAAAAATTATAATTAACTTTGACTCATGTTATCTCTACCCCCGTAAAAAAATATTAATTTTTTTTAAAAAGGCAACAAGGTCAACCTAGTAACTGGCCTAAGGTTGACTGGGTTGGGCCTGTGGTGTTGCGCGTAGAGCTGGGAATCAAGGCTGGCCCTTGACGGGCCAGGGCCGGCCCTTGACGGGCCAGGGCCGGCCCTATAGGGCCTGGGGAAAGAAAAACTGATGTTTTTCAAAGCCCGGCCCGCAGGGTCAGAAGTCATTTTCACAAAATTTAACTATACGTCTACACACCTCATGCGATAAAATAAATACAGTTATTAATTCATAATTAAAGGTAAAAAATATTGTGTATAAGTAATTTATAGTCTCATACAAAGCATAAGAAGGCAAAAAGTTAAACACTATAAGCAACATGATTATGAAAACTATCGTTTTCATCTTCTTCGCTACTATCATCAATTTCAAGGAATTTTGATTGCACTTCACTTTAAGTAGTAGACTATGTTTAAGGGGTAAAAATATCAAGAATTAGTAAATTACCATCATATGTAAATTTAGCAATTTTTAAAGTTATTAGGGAGGAGTCAGCAAGGGCATGAGTAGGAATGGTAGTAAAATTAAAACAAAAAATAAAGCTAAATGGCCTAACGGGCCGGCCCTTCAGGATTGACCCTTTTAGGCTCGACTTCCTTTTGAAACTCCATTTTTCAAGCCCGACCCGTGATTTAAAATGGCTTAAAAGGGCCAGCCAGACGGGCTCGGCCCGATTTTCCAGCTCTAGTTGCGGGGGTTGGGACCGAGTCACCCCAAGTTGCACACAATTTTGGGTTAGGGACCTGTCCAAACCGGTTTCATGGCCGGGTCGCCAGTTTTCAAGTTGACCTGGGCGATCTGGGTTTGATAACCCTGTATTTTATATATACTCTTCTGGCCCTATATATAAGACAGAGAGAGAAGAAAATTTTTTGTCCCATTTATAGGCAAGAGAGAAAAACTTTTCATATGCATGTACAATTTTATCTTTCTTTTATTATTGTGTTGACTTTGTTTTCATGGGGATATAAAGTATATTAAATAGGAATAAAGTATGAAAGTTGTTGAATTTTATAGTAGAGTTAATGAAATTTAAGGTTTTTCTTAATATGTGTGAAACATATTTAAAGTACTTTATAAATAGGACCATATGAGTACATCTAAACAAGGCATCTATTCAACAACATGTATGGTCAGTTACATGAATTAAATAGTGTCATTGTGCTCTATTATCAACTAAATATTTATATAAATTATATTGTTAACTAAAAAATTACGTTCTCTCCGGTTTTCATTTACTCCTTTATGATATGAATCAATAAAGAAATTGTGTAAACATGCCATCAACTATATATATTGAAAGATAAACGGTTTCTTAGGGGTAACAGTAAATGATATTCTTCTGGACTTTAATTTAGGATATAATTGAGAAGTTGATACAAATCAAAGATTTATTTTACATATTTATAAATTTTTTTCTAAATTAACCCTATTAATATTTTCTCAACAATAATCAAATAGAAGAAAGATGAATGCATTGGCAAAAGAGATAGAGAGAGAGAGAAGAAAGAGGAAGGGAATTGATGAAGATGATTAAGATGTTTTTTTTAAAAAATATATTATATTAATCAATTTCTTTAATTTAGTTAAATTAATTAATTAAGACTTCCACAACGCATACAAATGAGGTGATTCTTGGAGGAAGGCAGAAATGAAGGAATAAGGATTGCATAACATTGAAGGGTGTGTTTGGTGATGCAAAGCAAGTCATAGATAAGGAAGAGCAAGAGGCAACTTGGAGTTCCAAAAAAAATGGTTTGTTGGAGATCGAGGGAATGTAAATTGCAGCAAAAATACTAAGAAAAAATTTTAAAAAAATATCATTTAAACTTTAAAATCTTAAATAAGTGATTTAACAATAAAATATTTTATCAATTGTATTATCATTTTGTTAATTTTATTAACGACTTTATCAACAATATTTTGAAGTTTAAAATGTATTTTTTAAAAATTTTCCAAAATGCTATGTCCATAAAAATATTGAGCCCTTTTCAATTTTAGAATATTTAACACGTGCTCCAATCTCAATCTCTCACTTAAAAGTTTTAAGTATTAAGCTTTCTCTCCGGCCTAACGCAGCGTTCGTTTTCTTCATATTTCATGCACTATAATATCTTATATATCCGTCCGTCATCATCATAATCAATTAATTCTACTTTCTGGCATGGTTCATTATTTTAGGTTGACAAATGTAACGCGCCAAAAATACGTAACAATAAATTAATTGGGTGAAGGTGTAAAAGTATTCATAATTTTTTTTAAAAGAGCATCTCACACCATAAATAATTTTTAAATTTAAAAATATCTATAAACTTTTTTTCAAATAGAGTAAAAATAACATCATGTTAAATATTCTAAACACTGTTACTTTCTCTTTTTGTGGGTTGTGCCTATAATGTACTGGTATCCATTATATACCAACATCACCTTTGACCAACGGAAAAACAACACCAGTGTTTGTGCCTTTACTAGGCACGGGTCACCAACCACCACAAAAATCATTCCATCACCGTCCTCTAAATCAAAGCACCATATGACCTCGCCGGCGATTCCCTCAGCTCCTCCCTTCCTTCCCAAAACGTCCCCACTTTATTCTCTTACAAGTGCGCCACCTTCCTAACTCATCACTCTCTTAGGTTTTGTTTGACTCAATCGAGGGGAGAGGAAGGAAGGGATTTTAATGGAAGGAAGGGGAATGGAGGGTTTGAGGGGATTCTCTTTTATCTTATTTGAATTGATAAAAAGAGAGAGGAGGGGAGGAGAAATATTTTTATATGTACAAATTTATCCTTATTTCATTTAACTTGTATTTTATAACTTCCTAACATATTTAATAAAATATAATTATAAATGACATTTAATACATAAAATTATAATTTAATAATTATAAAAATTAAATGAATATAATTATAAATTACATTTACTACATAAAATTATAATTTTGTAATTAAATAATGAGAATGGTATTGTGTGAATATTTTAAAATAGTATGGACATATTAGTTAATATAAGCCCAAATATTAACATTTCCTTCTAAATTCCCCCAATTTGGGAGGAGATGAGAGGGAGAATTCTCCCTCCCCTCCTAAAAATTCTAGCTATCTAAATAAGGGGAGGGGAGCAAAATCCCTCCATTTCCATCCCCTTTCCTCCCCTCGTACCAAAAAAACCCTTAAGTGTGCTTGGTTTGAGGGAAGGGGATGGGATGAGAGGGAATGATATGTTACTTTATTTGGTTTATTAAAGGGGAGATGAGAAGATCCTTAACACAAAAAAAAAAAGGAGGGAAGGGAATTTAACACAAAAATTTGGCTTCCCTCACCCTCAAAATTTAAACCAAATGAAGGGAAGAGGCCCCTCCCCCCTCCCCCTCCCCCCAAAACAAACGCACCCTTAATCTAGCTTCCTTTATAAATTCTCTCCTTGAAAACCAGAAACCCAACGTCAGACAAGCTGTGTTTGCTCTCATCTCTTGCCTCGACTCGCCTTGCCTCACTGGGTTCGTAGTCGACATGTACTGCTCCACCATGATTGATGTTACCAACGAGTTCGAAGTTCTAATCGTTGGATTCTTCATGCCAAGTGCTACTTTCCTTGGATACATGATCCATATTCACACGCTCCGAGAACGAGACAATTGTGTTAAATTTTAAAGACTTCGGCATCGAGTTTGCAATCTCGAGTTTCAAGAACCTCATTCTTGCTAGTGTTTTCCCCGGCGCCGCCTTGGATAAGGACTGTGCGGCATTTTTCTACCTTCATGTAAGCAAGCTAAAGAACATGAAGGGTATTATAGTAAATATGTTTGAGGCGCTTGAGCCCTATTCGATCGAACGAGTCATTTTTTTTTAAATCCCCAAGGGCCCGTTTGGTACGTTGGAATTGATTTTGAGGGATATGAAAATGGATATGAATATGAAGATAAGATTTAAAAGTATGTTTGGTATGTTATAGAAATGAGACCTGATTTTTATATGAAAAGTCCAAAATTCCCATCTAATTAAAATTTTTAAAAAAAACCCTCTACATCTTCTTTGAAACTTCTGAAAATACACCACCACTACCTTCATCTTCTTCACCAAAAACTTCACATTCCTTCTTCATTTTCGTTGCCAGCGACTCTCACCTCCATCACCATCGTCGCTGGCAACATCCCTTCTTCATTCAACCTCCACCACAGTCGCGAGATTCAAGCTTGAGATTGAGAAGAAGCACCACAGTAGAGATGATTTTGGGGAGCACAAATTGGCGGCCCTCCTTCTTCAGTTCTGGGGCAACGATAGCAATAGCAGGTTTTGGGTCGCGAGATCTGCAATGTGGAGATTGTTGGTTACTTGGGTCGATAAAGAAGGCGACGGGATTTGCAGGTGTCAACAAAGCTCAATGAAGCTGTCAAACTCTTCAATCTACCAGTTCATTTAAAGATTACTGACGATGGGGGAAGGTCATCGAAAGAGGTCACCTCATCACTGGTGAGTGAGAAGAAGTCACCGGTCGCTGGCTAGTGAAGCTGCTGGTGAAGCTCGATGTCGATAAAGATGGTTGACAGTAGGGGGAGGAGCTTGCCGGCAAAGTCAGAGCATGAGGAAGAAGACGAAGTTAGAGAGTGAGCAAAGGTCGTCGTCGTCCTTACCGGTGCGTGACAGAGGTCACCGATGAGTGAGGAGGTTGAAGGTAAGAGATCAAGGTAATGAATGGAAATGGTCAGATGGAATTGTAAATCTTAGGCATTTTAATAGATTTCATTTGTGTGGAATTAAGCCTATTTGGCTTCTACATAGACTTGGAAAATTTTCCAATTCCATTATACCAAACAAGCCTCATGATGTAATTGAATCTCAATTCCATTTCCACCACCCCTAATTCCATTATACCAAACATGCTATAAATAATCCACCCAATTTCAATCTCACAGTGATTCGGTCATTCTGTGACACCGATTTTGGGCATGTTTGGGTTAGCGGTGACAGAAGTGACCTTTTTTAAATATGATTTTTACAAAATTCAGATAGAATAAAAGTCATATTGTAAATGTGATTTGTGTTTGGATTGGTCGTGGTAGAAGTGTTTTTTTAAAAGTCAAACTTTTGAGTTTCTTCTCAAAAGTTGCTTTTGAAAAAAAAAGCTCAGTTACCAAAATGCTAACCCAAACACCTAGTTTTCAAAAAGCTAGAAGCCACCGTGATTTTTTTTAAAAAAGCCCGTTTGGGATGGCAGAACGCCATCCCAAACAAACACTTTAGCATTTATCATGTGGGACCCATTTTAGGTGAATTGAGTTGTTATATAATGGACACCTGAACACTATAGGCATGACTCACAAAAAGAAAAGTAATGTTGTTTGAGATATTTAATAGATATGGCATTTTTTGCTCTGTTTAAAAAACTTTTTTGATATTTTTGAACTCAAAAGTTGTTTATGATACCAGATGCTCTTTTGAAAAAAGATCATGGCCATTTTTACAAATTTTCCCAAATTAATATTTAAATTTGACTGTGATGTAATTATATATTATATTTGTTCCTTCTAATTATATATTATATTTATTTAGAAATAAAAACATATAATAGAGTTATATGAAAAAAAAACATATAATAGAGATTATAAAATAAAAACTATGGTTAATGTGTAAATTTATCTCGGAAGTTTTCGCTGAGAAACAATATTACCTTATAAATTTTTTTAGGTTTAATATTGCCACATAAGTGTTAAAATGGAGTAATATTGCCTTTTTCTTAAAAATTTAATAGTCAACGTCAATTTTTTAACAGTCCAATATTAGCTTTTTAACAGTATGGGGCAACATTTCTACGTTTTAAAACTTCTGGAGTGACATTAAACCTGAAAAACTTTTAAAATAATATTACTCTTCAACGAAAACTTTCAAAACAAATTGCTCCTCAACCTTAAAAACTATATAACTCATGTATGCATTTACTTCTTCTAATGTATAATGTATAATTTTAAATATCTAAATGTAATAGGCAGCATATATTATTGAAATTAATATTTAATTTAAAATGTTAACTATTTAAATTTTACTATTTTTGGATGCTGGCATTTAAAGATGAAAAAATTTCTGAGAAATCTAATATCGAAAAATTTATCACCCACGTATTTAAAACTTGTTTAACGACCCATGTGGTTATGTGCAATATATTTTTAGCAGGTGGAACTATTTTTCATGCGTGCAAACTGCAACTTATATTTTGCAAAGGAGGTCTTTTAAATAGTTTTTCCTACATTATAACACTTTTTTATTTTATATTTAAAAAAAGACATCAAAATCTCAATTAAAAAAAATAATATAAAAAATCTCACAACTTACCAATAATTATAAATAATATAAAAAATCTCACAACTTACTAATAATTATTTTTTTAATTATTATTAATAAATTATAAGATTTTTCTGATACTATTTTCTATCATTTTTCCTACCTTTTCATCTAAGGTTATAACAATTTTTTATTGGTAATATTTGTTCTCATGCGCTTACCCTTTTTTAATTATTATTATTATTATAATAACGAACACGCTAAAGGACCGAACAAGGGTCGGGTCGTGGGGTAGAGGGGTCGCGTTCTCAGGAAGCCACACGCACGCATCTGCGTTTCTGTTATAAAGTGTGCTCATCCTTTTTCGACGGTACCAGATTAGCCCTTTTTCATCGGACGGTTCCCATCAAAGATTCCACCGCCTTGATTTGCCTGTCTCCAGCCGAATCACGTCATTCAGTCCCTCCTACATACTTTAACCCCCCTCGCCTCTTCTATTAAATCCTCTCTCACTTTCCTCTTCTCGCCTAACCCCGTCCCATCTCATCTCTCTCCTGAAATCCAGGTCTGTTTTCCATTCCCATTTCTATGACCATGCAATTTTGTTTTCAACATTGCTTTTTGGTTCTTTGTTCCGTTCTTGTTTTTAGTTTTTCATTCCGATTTGGAGTGGATTTTACTGCTGATTTCTTGTGATGATCATTGATCATACCGGTTTGATTGTGGTGTTCTTTTCTCTTCTATTGTTTTTTTACCATTTTCATGCCTTCTGATGCTTTATTTTTCGGTTCCTTTGTTGCGAAGAAAAAAAAGGAATCTTAATCTCGTATCTTTTTTCTTTTCTTGTTTTATCGATTCGTTTTCTCACAATTTGAATATCTTGCGTTCTAATTACTCATTTTTTTTGAATGCATGCAATCATTATATAATTTTTGTTACTAGCTTTATGTTTTTCTGAATTTGAATCTCTATTTGGTTGACCAGTTCGGAATGGGAAACAAGATGAATGCGGCTCTGTTATGTTTATTTCTTTCAAGTTTGTTGGTTTCGCTGGTTTCCTGCGAGCCCAGTGATGGGCTGCGTAGGATTGGATTAAAGAAAGTAAAATTTGACCCGAACAATCGGCTTGCTTCTCGGCTCGGGTCCAATGAGGGAGAGGCGTTCCGATCTTCCATTAGAAAGTATCATCTCCCAAGTAATCTTGGAGATCCAGCTACTGGCTCTGATATTGTTGGGTTAAAGAATTACATGGATGCTCAGTACTTTGGTGAAATAGCCATTGGTACCCCTCCTCAGAAATTCACTGTTATTTTTGATACGGGGAGCTCTAATTTGTGGGTGCCATCATCCAAGTGTTATTTCTCGGTCAGCTTTTTATAGGCTTATGCCTTTCATAATACTTCTATATTGGATTTACTTTTCCTCGTTTAGCTAATTTATTCTTGCATTTGAGGTGCAGATTTCGTGCTATTTCCATGCCAAGTATAAGTCTAGCCTATCCAGTACCTACAGGAAGAATGGTTTGTCTACCTCTTCCTACTGAAAAAGACTCTATAATTGGAGCATTATTGTGTTACTCCCTCCCGAACATATATTTACCTAATTTGATTAAATTAAGGAAGTTAGTTTTTTTTTTAATATTATCATCCCATATCTAGTTTAGTATGGCTGCTTCTCCCAATACAAATGTCTCTTCTAAGACCCAAAGGGATCTAGTGGGGTTTTACCGTTAGACCAACTCTATATTGGTATATTAAGGAAGTTAGTTAGTATGACATGTATTTTTTACAATACTTGAATTTCCTTAATTCCCTCATTCCCCCTCCTTGATTATTCTTGAGGGAGCATCATTAGGGATAAATTAGGAAAAGATTGACAAATATAAAAAATATGTCTTATATTTAGCACTAATATCAACTCCTTGAATAGGTCTTATAATTATAATAAGGAGCAGAGGGAGTTTTTTTTTGTTTTGTTAATCTTGCTATCTTTCTTTACGAATGAAGTTTTCTATGGTCTGATCATTAACTCAATTTGACCGAAACATGGAGTTCCTGTAGAATAAAGTTTGTCTGATCACGAAATTGACAATTTGAAAAAGAGATGTTGATATGTTGTCTTCTTGTCCAACACTCAAATTTGTCTTTCTGATGTTGTAGGCACTTCTGCTGCAATTCAGTATGGTACCGGTGCAATTTCTGGTTTCTTTAGCCATGACAATGTCAGAGTTGGTGACATAGTTGTTAAGAAACAGGTAATGCCGATTGCCAATCCCTTCTACATCCTTTTATCTTTTTCTTTTTCTTTATTTCGAATGGGTTGGTTTTTTGGGGGGATGTGGGAGAAAAGAGCTGAGTTCTTTTACTATATAGTTGAATTAGTATATTGATATAGAGTACCTTTCGTTTCCTATCAGGAATTTATTGAAGCAACAAAAGAGCCTGGTGTTACATTTTTGATGGGCAAATTCGATGGTATATTAGGACTTGGATTTCAAGAGATCTCGGTTGGAAAGGCTGTTCCAGTGTGGTAAATGAACATTAGAATTTCGTTCCAACATTTTGCTTGGCTTTTATTAAATCTTTCTGTGATTACAAGGCATATGCTTGTCTTAGGTACAACATGGTTGAACAAGGTCTTGTTAATGAACCAGTATTTTCATTCTGGTTGAATCGTAATCCAAATGAAGAGGAAGGGGGTGAGATTGTCTTTGGTGGTTCTGATCCTGCTCACTACAAGGGCAAACACACTTATGTACCTGTAGCACAAAGAGGCTATTGGCAGGTTATTTTTCAAATTATTTGTTTATCACCCACTTTCTTATGCATTTATTTTTGCTTCATTTTTCCCACTTATTTTTTACTTTATTTGTGTTTTGGTGGTTTGATAGTTTGACATGGGAGATGTGTTTGTTGATGGTAAATCCACTGGTACGTTTAGGAAACTAATAAGAGATGCTGATATGTTTTCTTTATGACATGATTGCTTGGTTTGAGTTTCTATATGTTGGTACTGACGTGAGCATATTTTCCTTCAGGATTTTGTGCTGATGGTTGTTCGGCTATAGCAGATTCTGGGACTTCATTGTTGGCAGGCCCTACGGTATGAACTAATGCTTCTAGGCTTATGGTGCTATTTGCTATGCAACTCCTCGTTGCTGTCAGTAGAATTTGATAAACCTACAGATTCTGCACTGACCACTTGAGCTAAACAGTAAAAAGAAAGAAAAAGATAGTAAAATGACTGAAATGTTGATTTAAGTAAGAAATAACTAAGTTGATTGTGGCTAATCTTAAAGTTTGACTGCTGGACGCATAGAAAACTTATGGTAGGCATCACTTTTGTGGATTTGCCTCCTTTCATGTTGATTATGCGATTGATTCCATTTTTTGATAAGGTGATATCGAACCTGACAACCAATTGATCATCCCTGCTAGGTGCACATCTTATTGTATATGAAAATGGAGTCAAGTTCCTCAGTATTCTTTAGCTCCTGTAATTTGATAATTAAGTTCCCCGGTTATATATTTAAATGTAGGAAACTCTTGTCAATTGCTTGAGGCTTAACTTGTTTTGTTGATCAAATATGGGTTTATTATGTTCTTTTAGACGGTAATTACTATGATAAATCATGCTATTGGAGCTGCTGGAATCGTTAGCCAAGAATGCAAGGCAGTTGTTTCACAATATGGACAAACAATCATTGACTTGCTTTTAGCTGAAGTAAGGACCTTTTTTCAACTCATTCTTAGCATTTTCTTTGCTGTGATTATCAAATTTGGTTATATTGGATAATGAATTTTCTTGTGGCCCCCTCACTTCTTTAGGCACAACCAAAGAAGATCTGCTCCCAAATTGGACTGTGCACCTTTGATGGTACTCACGGTGTTAGGTGAGGCCTAAAGATCAATTACCCCAGGGGTTTTCAATTATTGTTTCTGTTACCTATTTGGTGTTTTTTGATTATAATGAAGAGTCTCTCTATTTCCACTAAAGTATGGGCATCGAGAGTGTGGTGGATGAGAATGAAGGAAAAACAACTGGTTTTGCACGAGATGCTACTTGTCAAGCATGCGAGATGGCCGTCATATGGATGCAAAATCAGCTGAGGCAGAATCAGACAGCGGATAAAATTATAAACTACATTAACAATGTGAGTTTTCACTTTGCCATTTAAAAGTATACATCCAGATCCTGCTGTTCCTCTTAACTCTAACCTCATGATGGTTTTCTGCAGCTCTGTGATAAAATGCCTAGCCCCAATGGACAATCAGCTGTTGACTGCGAGCAAATCTCATCAATGCCTCCTGTTTCCTTCACAATTGGTGATAGAACCTTTGATCTTGCCCCAGAGGAGGTACAGTGTGTAATCTCATGTAAACAATCTAATCACTAAAAAGTTCCACAACAAGTGAGCAGCATGTACCTGTTGTTATTTTCTGAATTGGAATTTGTCATTACATGCTGTTTACTTGTCGGGCTTTTTAGTGATTAAATTACTCGTGAAATTATATAGTTCTTAAAGTACTTATCTGTACTCATTCAATTTCTCTTTTTGTGGTGGTTTTCTTCAGTACATTCTCAAGGTTGGTGAAGGCCCTGCAGCTCAATGCATTAGTGGTTTCACTGCTTTGGATATCCCTCCACCACGTGGCCCGCTCTGGTACATTAACTTTTTACTTCCATAGTTGCATACAGATTCATTTTCCTGCTTTTGATCAAGGTTCTGACTCAATGACATTGACGCACGATGATAATGCAGGATCCTTGGAGATGTGTTCATGGGCAGATATCACACAGTGTTTGATTTTGGAAAGCAGAGAGTGGGGTTCGCTGAAGCAGCTTAAGGAAAAATCATGTTTATTTGCTTATGGCTTTTGGATCCTTTTCAATCATAACGGACCGTTTTAAGTGTTATGGCTTGTGTGTATAATACGGGTGACTTGTAATGGACTAAGGCTTGTGTGTATAATACTGGTGACTTGTAATGGACTAAGGCTTAAACTATGGATTAAATGTTAAGTTAAAGGGGTTTTATGTATGGCTCTCTGGATTTCTTATTTACTTGCTGTCTTTTCTGTTTACTAGGCAAGTAATTTCGGTGTTCGATCAATTAGTTAAACGCGTTGAAGATGATAATGATATTTTTATACTGAGGGATAGAGAATAATACTTTCATAAAAGATGGAAAAACGGATAAACCAACTTAATCCTGTTATATTTTAATCTATTCTTTATTCATAGAGAATAATGATCTATTTTTGGGTCAATGATTTCTATAATAACTCATCTAATTTTTAATGTATCTTGATAACTTGTTTGTTTTATACATATCGGTAAAGAGCTAGGTTTGTGAATCTGGACCGGCCGGTCGGTTTGGTGACGGGTCCGGTTTGACTTGTTTTTTAAAAAAAAAATCATTTTTTTAAATTTTTGTTTAGAATTTTATATAAATAAACATAAAATATTTAATTTCTCATCGATTCCGATCTGACCCATTAATTCTTGACCCAATACCCTGACCAATCCAATGACTAGTCTAGATTTTGAGAACATGGTAAAGAGTTGCGTAATTTGAATTAGTTAGAGAGATAATGTTCAAAAAAAAAAAAAATAGTTAGTGATACTCCTCTGGCCTTAAAATATACTTTTTTTTGTTAATAATGCCACATAGTAACTAATTTACCCTCCAGTCCTTTAAGTGCAGTAAAAGAAGTTCGTAAAATTATTTGTTTATACTAAAGGGTTAGTTTTCTTGAAATATCCTCTTAAGATTGACTCTTCTAAAAAATTTCTTAATATATGTAATTAATAGGATGTTTTAGGGAAAAAGTATAAATTTAAGAGATAAATATAATATTTAGATCAAAATAGACTTTTTGCCTATCCTATTTTTCTAGTTAAACAGATTTTTTCTTTTTTCTTTTTTTGAAAAAGCTATATAGTTTGGATTTTGGAATCTAAAATATTGGATATATGGTGGCTTGCAATATTTTCCAATATGTGCCGATAGTCAATAGTATTAAATATAAGATAATTGTAAAAATATTATAATAAACATATATATAACTCAGAAGATAAATTGAACATATAATTCAGATCATTTGAAAAATAACTTGGGAAAAAATCCAGCCCCTGAATTATATTGAATGTCCTTGTAAAAGTAACCCTCAGTTTCAATATTAATATGAAGATTTAATTCCACTTTACGCCCAGAGTTTTAAATTGATTTTTTGAATTCAATTTATTTGAAACAAAAAATTTGAAAAATATTTTTTAAGATAATGAAATATATCGAGTAAAATAAGTAAATATATCATTCATCACTAACCAGATATACATATAGCATTTTACAAGCTTAAGAATAATTTGATTATATAAAAAATTAAATGTTAATTGAATCTTAAAATCTAAGAAGTAAGTTTGATTATATTAAAATCAAATACCCAAATTTAATTAATATTAGTAGAACAAAAAATAACATAAAATGATAAAAATTGTGAGAAAAATCAATATGTGATTCATTAATATCTTTATCTTTGCTTATATATAAATAGTATTTTACAAGCTTGAAAAAAGTCTGATTATATTAAATCTAGATGTCCAAAATTAATTAATATTACACATCAAATAATTTTTTTCTTAAAAAAAATTAAAATAAGATGATAAGTACAAGATTTATATGAACATACATATATGTTAAGAAGATATTTGAGGATATGTTTTGAATTTAAAAAGAAGAAAATTAAAATCATTTTTAAGATAATTGAGGGTATTTATAATTTAAAAGGAAAATCAAATGCTAGTGCTAGCATGAACCTATCTCTCTATATATACACATACTTTGCGAGGACATGTGATTAAGAAAGCTTTCAAAGTGATCTGAGAAAGGGATCTAATAATCTAATATTTGAGTATAACAAAAATATGATGATGATGAAAGAAAAAACAAAAGGGCAAAAGCGTCAGCAAAAAGAAGACACGGTGAGAGGAGAAGGATATGGCAAGAGTATTTATAAGAAACATAAGATGATAATTGAGGATGAAGATGGCAATATTGATATTGTAGAGACCATCCCAGAAAAAGCAGAGCGTATTGATGCCTTGAAGAAACGATTTGAAACCACCATCTTAAGAGCTAAATTGAAGAAATTGGAATGTGCAGAGACTAAAAGAAATTTAATATTCCCACAATAATAAGTTTTCTGCTACATAAGCTTTTGAATTTACTCACTGAGTACCATGATGTTATTTTGAATATTAAATATTCTTGTGTAATTTTTTAAGTGTACAAGTTTTTCATTTATATAATATTTTAGTAATTTAATTTACATACTTCTTATTATTTTGATTCTTTTAAGAGAATATACTATGAGAGACAATTTTGTTTCATAATTACAGAAATTCTCCAATTCACTCGCTCTGTATTAAAATAAATATCACATTGGGATTTTTTAAACAAAACAAAAAGTATTAAATCACGTGAATTATAGTAAAAATAGATGATATAGTTAATTAAATTTAAGTTTAAGTGAGAACATCTTGCTTTCTTTACCAAATTAAAAAAGAAAAATTAATGAAAAGTCTCTATTTAAAAAAAATTCTTAGAAAAATGATTTAATAAATATAAGCATAAATGACAATCCAGCGTCATCCCCAAAATTACTCGTACGGATTTAAAATGAGTCAAGAGCTTAAATTTTATAAGGCATGAGGCATCCTTTATTTCTCTTCCAAACTGACATGAGACTATCCACTCCGCGTCCTTGCAGGCATATCAACTCAAACTAGGATTTAATATCACCTAAGGTTCACCTTATTATTAATAGTGTGTTTGAATATAACTTTTGAGAATAGTTTATGGAGAAAAAATAAAAAAAAATGATTTCAAAGAATAGATCGTAGAAAATAGATTATGAAGAAAAAGTGATTTTGATAAATTAAAGAGTGTTTGGATATTATGATCAGAATAACTTTTTTTCATGGTAAAATTACTGAAAAGGACATTAGGTTATGTGATAATTACATATAATTGACATGATTATATTTTATGTTTTATTTAATAGTAAATTTCTTAATAAATATAAAAAAGCACATAACATCACATAAATTTTTAAAATTACAACATTAATTAATTATGTAACATAAAAATTCAAAGATGTATATATAAATTGTATAATCCAAAATCATTTATAATAATTATATCAAGGATAATATTATATTTTAGGTATTATTTAAAAAATAATTGAATAAAAAAACAAAAGAAATTATGAATTGTGGAAAAAAATGACACATATATACATGGAAATATATGTCTTCGACGTTGGACATTGTTGTGATAAGCGTGAACACTGGGAGCTGCACGAGCTTATGGACAAAGAAAAGGGAATATTAAACAGGGTCTGTGTGCAGAGGAGAGAGAAGAGATGAATAAATTAATCCAACGGTCCAAAAAGCACTTAACACGTGATCACTTGCAGCTTATTGCAAAACCATGGTTTCAATACCTGAAACCATGGTGCTCATTTGGATGAGCTTTTATGAATCGGGCTTATTATATAAGTTCGATTTACGTAAATTGAGATAAATCTCCTTCACATATTTACCTCGTAGACTGTAAAAGCACATTGTAGACCGTAAAAGCTACCTCGTAAACCGTAAAAGCTATTTCATATTCAGTGAATCATGATTTATAAACACTTATGGAACTTCCATAAGCTAATCCAAACGAGATACTCTGACACAGCCAAAGTTTTACCTTAGTAAATAGTGTCAGTTAAATAAATTGTATAATGTTTACTGATCCCTTCAATAGGTCTATTTTGAAAACAAAACACTTCTGTCTTTTTTAATTTACTTTTTTAAAAAAATTCAAGCGGGCAAATTTTTGAATTTACTCACTCTAACACCTAAATTTTGTAAAATATGGAGCTGTCACTAAAATTTTAAAAAAAGGTAATTTTTAAAAAACGGAAAATCAGATAGGATTTGAGAGTCAATTGTATGTGGGAAAGTGTTAGGCACCCCACGGTACCCATTCATAAGAATGATTACCCTAAGTTAACTATTTAAAAATAAATATGATCTTTCATTTTATTATAACTACTTAAAGAAGAAAAGAAATTAAGAAAATATTTATAAAAAAATAAATTAATAAAGAAAACATTATTTATTTATAAAGTTAGACTTGACCTAGAAAAAGAGCCTAGGACTTACGTATCCTTTAAAGGGATCAAACCGCACGTAGTTTTAGGGTAGAAATGTGTGTCACTTGGTTGATATTCTTTAGAAGAGTTTTTGTTTAATTTATTTGAAAAAAATATTTTTTTTTATTTGGTTTGTGTTTTTTATGTTTTTTTGAAAAAAGGAATTTTTCTTATTTTATCCTATAAAACCAAATTCATTTATTTTAAGAAAAGAACCTATTTTATATTTATTTATAAATATTGGAGTTCAGATTTTTCAAAAAAGATTAGAACATTCATATAGAAGCTAAAAGATTTTTCAAGAACCTCACAGGAAGAGTACCTCTTATCCTTGCAGCCACAAAAATACAACAATATAATTAAGGAGGCATGCAGTCATACCAACATTCAACCAATCACAAGACACCACACATGTCAATAGGCTCAAACAAAATGATTGCTGGACAAACGTGTGCATATGAGGATTCAAATATAAGATAAGGAAAGAAACAGGTGAGTCCAAAGCTTCTAGACAAATTGAGAAATGGTGGATGTTCTGAACAAGCTCCTAATTTTCTTAACCCAAAAAAAAAGACCTTTTTTAAAAATAAGATTAAAAGATGTGGTAAAATATTCTCTCTATTTTTGTTGTTGTTGCTATTGCTGCTTTTCTCTCTAATTTTCTTGTGTGTCTTCCTTCAATCTTGATTTCTTATTTATAGTCTCAAAGTAAGGTTTCCTTCATAAATGTATTTTTTATTTTCATTTTTTATAATTTTTTGTATTTTATGTTAATAAAATTTTTTAAATTGATCAAATTACTATTAATGGGAGATTCTTTTTTTTTTTAAATTTTTGTTTAAAATTTTTTTCATTATTTTTCCCACAAACAATTTCCTAATTTAAACTTATCAACATAAATGAAAGATATTTTTTTTTATTTTTTTATTTTCATTTTAAATTCTTTTATTATTTTTTCTGCCAGTAATTTTCTAATTTAAACATATCAACCTAAATGAGAGATTTTTTTAATTTTTTAATTTTTGTTTTTTTATTTTCTTTTCTTATATTTTGCTTACAAGAAATTTCCTAATTTAAACCTATGAATGGGAGGTGTGTGTGTGTGTGTATTATTTTCCCATAATGAATTACAATGTCAATTTAAATATCAATCATCATTAATGAGAGCACTTTTTTTTTTAATTTTTTTTCTTTAATGATGATTGCCAACTTAGACACCAATCATCATCAATGAGAGGATTTTTTTTTAATTTTAATTTTATTTTCTCTTTAATGATGATTGTCAACTTAAACACCGATCATCATTAATGAGAAAATTTTTCATTTTTTTTATTTTTAAATAAGGTGTTCATACTCACCAATACCAAGAACAACACTTTTATTTGTATGCCTAATCTCAACAAGCCTCTTTGATAACAAGCTTTAAGTTTCAGAGAAGAAAATTCCATCTATTGTTAAAAAAATTATTTATTTAGAAAGCATGTCAGTACTTTATATCACGTTATTTTCAGTACTAAATATTCGTTTTTCACAACTTATTCAGTTTTTCATTTATATAATGTTTTAGTACTTTAATTTGATTACATCCTATATGAAATTCTTCCACCCTTGACACATACTTGATGGTTCATTCTTATAGGATTATTTTGACTCTTATAAGCAATGTTATTAAAATCAGACTTGACCGGTGGGTTTAAACTAAAAACTAATGAGCCGGTCACATAAACGCTCTGATTCGGTAAGACAACCAATTCAATATTTTTTTAAAAAATAATTTAATTCAACTTTTTTTAATTTTTTTAAAATTTTATATTAATAATCTTGAAATCTTCACTTTCTCATCAATTTGGTCACAGGTTAACTCTTGTTTGACTCCAATTTAAAGTCCACTAACTCTTGACTTAGTACCCCGACTAGTTCAATGTCCAATCTGGGTTTAATGACCTTGCTTTTAAAAGAATATACTATGAGAAAAAATTTTATTTCATTATAATTTCATAAATTTATAGTAAAAATAAATAATATATTTAATTTAATTTTAAGGGACAATACCTTGCTTTTTCATCAAATTAAAATAAAAAAATCAGTGAAAAGTCCCAATTTAAAAATTTTATTTTTAAGAAGGATTTAATATGTTTTTATACGCAAAAAATACTGATACTTTATAGGATTTCATGTGCAAAAAATATTGGATTCGAATTCAGGTCTATTTAGTCAATAAAATTTTTAAACATGGAATTTTCACTGACTTTCTCAATTAAAAATTAAAAATGATATTATATAATAATTTATGCATTGATTTCTTTATTAAATTACATTTTCTCTAATTATTTTTATAAGATATCAAAATTTTGAATTGCTTTGATTTTTTATAAAAGTCTGATAAGAGTTGTCTCAACATTTAATAAGTTTTTATTTTTATTTTTATCCCTTATTAATTATACGTATTACATTAGTTAAAAAATTGATGATACTTATATTTACTTTGTTCCTTTTTCTTACTTATCCCTTATAAATAATGACATGCTTTTAAAAAAAAGTTCAATCTTTAGTATTTGTATTATTTCTTTCTAATTTTAACTATTTTTTTAAACTGTAAATAGATAAGAGCAGATGGAATAGTACAATATAGATAAATAAGGGTGAGAGAGGATGATGCATTGATGAATGATGATGAGATGCTGGGGCGGCATGTGAATGAAGCATTACTTCATGACCACGTCACCCCCTCCTTTTGCTTTCCCCTCACACCTCCACTCATGCATGCATGTACTACACTGAATGTGGACCCCTCACATAATTATCAGTATTTGACTGTTTAAAAATATAATAACTATAATTTTTTATTTTAATTGGATCAATTATCGCCGCAGAAGTATAATTTATTTATTTTTTTTAAAATAAAATAATTCAAATAACACATAAAAGTATTTAATTAGGATGCCGCTCAATAAGCCAAACTAGCTTTTACCTTTACTATCCTTTTGCAAGTTTGTTGGCTTTTTAGTAGGGTTGATAAAAAAAAGTCAGCCTGATCTTATAAGGTTGAAATTATTTTAATAATTTTAAATTTTTTTATTTTTTTTTTAAAATTATAACAATAAAAATTCTAATTTAACACATAAATATTGTTAAAATTAGGGTGTAAATGGTATGCATCATGCAACAAACAAACATAATCATTAAGTTATAATTAAAGATAAATTATTGTCCACATACCATAATTACAAATAATTAATGAGAAGACTTAACAAAGTCAAAAAATACTTCTTATAAATATATCTTGAAAAGTGTAAGTAGTGAATAAAATAAACAACATAAGATATAAACAAAACAATCACCAGAAAATAAGTCAAAAAATAAAAAAATTGATAAAAATATATATAAAATAAGAAATATCTTTTATAAATTTTTAATTTCTAGAATTCTAAATAGTTAATATAAGATATTCTTATGGAACTTAAGGGTATGTTTGGTTGGGGGTTTTTCTAGGTTAGGTGAGATTATGGGAGGGTTGAAGATTAAAAAACCTTATTTGGTTGAAAGTATGAGAGGTGAAATTTTTTTTGTCTTGTAGTGCTCTCTCCCCTCCTTTCTCAAACCTCCAAATTTGGAGTTTTTCCTAGGTGAGAAAAAATTTATGATTCATTTTGACTAAATTGTCCATGATAATTTTTTATTATTCCACATCTATCCCTATAATATAAAAACATTTTTTCCTCACATCGGTACTCACTCTGTTCTTCTCGTCTTTTTGGCCTTTTCTTAATCATGCTTTTCTGTTCTCATTATTATTTCAAATAATTCTTTCCATTTCTTTTGTTGGTGAACTTCTGTTCTTTCCACTTTAGTTATAAGAAATAATTGCATATCATTTACGCATGTGGTAACTTAAAGTATATGATGCTATGTAGAAATTTAGGGAATGTTATATAAGAAAGGGAAAATTGTCATAAAAGACCTCACTAGCAACATATTTGCTCCAAGGGACCTAAGGTATATTGGCACTGAATTGATATTATGTTGTTAAGGAAGAAAGTCTAAAATACCCTTGATGAATTAATGAAGAAGGCTGAAATTTGGAATCACCTCCTGCACGCACACTTGAAGAGTGAAGGGAGGAGAAGGTTCATAAGCCATTGTGGGTGTTGGACTTGGTAGCAGGAGTGGAGTGTGGGACTTCGCAGTGGCGGGGGAGAGTGGGTCTTCGCGACGGTAGTGTGTTAACATCATGAAATTCCTGTCAAAGTGGCATATTTACCTTTAGTTTTGCATACATTTTGGGTAAATTCATAGATAATAGATGATAAATGTGCAAAAGTAATGTGCCTAGGGGTATTGATGATAAAAATGTGTAATTTCTCTGTTTAAGCCCCATAATTGTATTAAAATCACATCAACACTTTTTTTATAGATTTCATTGTGTTGATAGGTTAATATTGGAGCCACAAAGGAGTCATTGGAGGCATCAAATGATGATCAAGAAGTGGGAATGGAGCTAAGGAAATCAAAGCACCATGGAAGAACAAGAAAATGATGACCTTGGCCGCGGCTAACATCATCAAGGAAGTTTAGCCGCGGCTAAAGCCCGAAAACAGCAGCTACGCGTTTTGATTCAGAACGGATTTTTAGGGCATATAAATACCAAAACCTTAAAGCAAAGACTGATTCTGGACTGGGGAGGCGCCGTGGAGGCAATGCTCTGCTAGGGTTTGGAGCTTGGAGGTGGAGATTGTGCTAGATGTTGAAGATTGATCTGAGCTTCTCCTCTTGGTTTTTCCTCTCCTCCTGCTGTCTTTCCCTTTTGTTATGCTTTGTAATTGATTTATGCCCTGTTTCTTCTAGGTTTTATGAACATGTATGCTAGATTTTTATTGTTTGGATTGTTTTGAACCCTTGTATGGATTAAGTACTCATTTCCCCTTTATATTTATGATGAATGGTTGGTTTATGTTGATTTCACTCTATTCTTAATGCTCCTTGTTGATTGATCACCAATGAGGTTGTTGGGTTCATTTGGTTGATGCCTGAGAGGGCTAGATTGAGTGTAGAACTTGAGTTTAATCGTGTGAGAACTTGAAATCCGGGGGTTGGATGGATGGTTTTGTTGATGAGGTAGAGATACACTTATTGACCCCACATAGCCACATAGGTTCTGTAATGTAGGCTGGGTTTAATTCTTCAATTGAGATATTAATGAACTAATTAAGCTAAACACCTATTTGGAGACTTGAGAGAGCACTTATGGGTAAATTAGTTACCTTGGTTAGCATAATCCATCCTTGAGAGCTCATATCGTGGGGATTTGAATGAGTACCTATGAAATGCAAGGGGGATAAACAATCCTAACTTCCACTGCATTATCATTTCTAGTCCATGAATCACTTGTTTATATTTTACTTTTAGTTTATAATTCTGTCTTTCCTCCATCGTGATAATTGTCTAACTCGAATTAGGCGAAAGTGCGATAATCTCTACTTAACAGGGTTTTGGAACTAAATCCTCGTGGGAACGATACTTTACTCATCACTTTATTACTTGACGTGACCCGTGCACTTGCGATTTTGCGAACACAGTGCAAGGTTGGTCTCTACGGTGGTGGCGAAGTCTTGCGACAACGGTGGCATCTTGATTTAGTAGCAAGGCGGTCCTCCTTCCTCTCTCTCTCTTTCCCCTTTTCTTTTTCTGGTAAGTATGCTGAAATTGGTTTCTTTTTCCAGTGAATGTAATTGTTTCTGAGTGTTAGTGTGATTTGTGCTGAAATTTGTCTGCAGAAAAAATTTCCCGTTATTGTAATTCTTTCCCAAAATTTTGAAGTTTTATGGCAATTTTGGAGTGGCCTTGATGTGTTGATTGGGGGAGATTTAAAAATTGAATTGAACAGAGGCTAACACACGAGGGGTAATACTTGATTCACATTCGTTAGTGTTTAGGATGTTTACCCTTGAATGATTTTGCTTGATGTGGTTAAGCGCTATCATTTGCTTCTATATGAAAATTTTACTAATTAATGATAAGAACGATTGATGTACATTTTTGCTTGTAATGTGATGAAGAATGTTTTAAAAAAATTATGATTGGCCAGTAATTGGGAGTTGGAGAGAAAACTGTTGGTTCTTAATCAATGGTTTCGATTTATAACACCTAAGATCAAAACATATTTACACAAATGTATTCAGATAATAGAGCAAGTGTTTTATTTCTTTTAAAGTTTGCACATGGAATATCTGTTAAGGGTTTTGCCCCATATTAGCTTTATTCTAACTACTATTATATCTTCTCTTATTTCATTCCAGTTTTCATTCTAATAAATGATATTCTGTGACTTATTTTCATATCTTGGGAGTAGAGGATATGAGATGGGATAGTCTGCATTTTGATTTATCTGATAGCATAATCGGGGAATTTCAGTGCATGTCTTGTGGGGTTCCCCTTCCTGGTCCTTCAATCATCAATGAGGCAAGTAAGACACTCAAGACATGCTTATAAAAGCTTTTGCTGCTGTTATCCTTCATCTCAACTATTATACGAGGCTTTATAATACATTTGTGTACATTAATTGTTACACTAGTATTAGATTTGACTAGAAACTTGTTCTCACAGGAAGATATGGATCAAAAGAGGGTTGATTTGGTTTAGTGGTTAGTTACCCATGAAAAGAATAAACATCGGGACGTGGTCATGCATAGCATTGAAGGTTGGAAGTCTATGAAGAAGAAGAGAAACTAGTTTACGTTATATTTATTCTGTACATATTAAACTTTGCTGTTGTTTTTTGTTTTAATGTAAATGGAACTAGGTTATTTATATATACATATAAATAACACTCTTCCCTCTGTTGTATTAATCTACCGTAGTGCAGTAATTTGTCCCGGTGTTGAAAACAACTTTCCTTCGCGCTTAAGATGTTTGGTAGGTGAAAAATTTCAACCATTTGGGTTGAACAAGTCTTTACTTGTGCATCATAACGATGTGCGAAAGATTTTCCCCTACGTGCATGAACTCTTCCTTGCGTGCAAACATCTTCCCTGCGTGCAAGGTGTCTTCCATGTGTGCGAATATCTTCCCGTATGTTCAAAATATCTTCCTTAGGTGCAAATTTTCCACCATTTGGGTTGAACAACTCTTTACCTATATATCATAACGATGTGCGAAGAATCTTCCCCTACGTGCATGAACTCTTCCCTGCGTGCAAGGTGTCTTCCATGTGTGTGAATATCTTCCTGTACGTTCAAAACATCTTCCCTAGGTGCAAAATTTCCACCATTTGGGTTGAACAACTCTTCACCTATACATCATAACGATGTGCGAAGGATCTTCCCCTATGTGCATGATGTAAGATCCTCTCCTTAACTCCATAATATTAACTATTCCCTCTCAAATACCAATCACAATAGAGATAAAATCTCACAAACTATTAAATATTATAATATTCAATCCACGATACGATAATCTAAAGTATGAAGTCAAATAAGAGTTTACAGGATGTAGGCCCTATGAGTGGCAATATACATCAATTCGACACATAATAAACCACAAGAGGCCATAGAGATATATCTATGTATCAGGAGCTCCTCCTGACATTCCAGCATGGAAACTATCACCTGAAAAAATGTTAAATCGACGGGGTGAGACAAAAGCCTCAGTAACCAGCTTTCCAACTCATTACACATGCTGACATGTATTCATGAGGTGCCAAGTGGAACATTTTATATAATAAATTATTAAAAATTCAATATCATAGTTTTGTACACAAATATCATATCAGAAATAATATTATATCTCATATCAAAAATTTCAAGTGCCTCCTATCAATCCAACCGAACCGCCTTATTTCCGCCGACTAGACCCATGGGCTAAATTACTATCCATGTTACCGGCCACTCAAAGAGCTCTCCGGTCACATGATGAGGATTGGCCAAAATCCACAGAGTATGTTTCCGGACCATGGGTCTTTTCCCTTATTGAACTAATGGGGTGTCGCAGCCCCTCATTGAACTAGTTGGGCAGTCCCTCATTGAACTGGTGGGACAATAGAAAGCCAACCATCGTGCACTAATGGAGGCTATACCACGTGGTAAAAATAACTTTCTCTATATCAACCCAAACCAAACAACCCAATATGTATCAATAAATAGCTCAATAGGAATTTTCTCAAGATTTCCATATTCATATGAGGATATTCAAAATATACAAATACATCTTACAATTTAAATCACAAGGTTCCAAAAAGCAAGTTTATAATAAAATACTCTTCAATATTACTCATTGAAATAATCTATAAATATTTATATATGATTTTCAATCTCATAATCATTTTACAAAATACTCACAAACACACACCAACACACATAATAAGTGGAAAGTGGTTATCTCTCGCCAAAGCTAATTATTATCACACTGTTCCAAATCTAAGAGCTCAAACACACGCCAAAATCAATCTATCACAATCAATTTACTATCTGTTAATAATTTTCCAAAAGTCAAAATTATAACTTATTTACAAATTCTAATAATAATATACTATAAAAACTGAAAATAACAATTTAGGGTTTAAATTATAAAAATAACCGTCTAGTCCTTCAAATTTTATAAATGACAGTTTAGTCCTCCTAATTTCATAAATGACATTTTATTCCTCCAAATTTCATAAATAACAGTTTAGTCCTATGAATTTCATAAATGACAGTTTAGACTTACAAATTTCAGAAGTAACAATTTAGTTCTTCAGATTTTAAAAACTATACCAACTAAAATTTCAACAATATCTCTATTAACTCAAATAAATTATTTAATATAAATTTAACCGGTTTAAAAGTCTAAAATAACATTATTTATAAATTGATTGTATAAAAAATTTATTATAAAACCTTATATAAACTAAATAACAAAAATAAACAGATTAAAATTAACTATTAGTTATCATCTATATTCTTATAGTCATATACTGACAAAACTCAAACTTGCCCAAAATTCTAATCCTAAAATATTATCTAATCAGTACAAAATTAATATAATAAGAAAGAGAAAATTATTTAGAAAATATTTCATAAAATAAATTTTATAATTAGAAGAGATTTTGAGTACCTTATTGATCCCCGAAGAATCAAAAATACTCCTATTAGAGCCTTGTCTGTCACCTTACTGCACGACACTTCATGCAGATTTGCTGCGTGAAGTGTGTGACGAGAAAAGGTATTTATAATACCTCCTCCTCCCTCCTTTCTATTTATTTATTTTTTAATTAATAATGGTATGGCGTGGCTCACGCCATACCATTATTCAATATGGGGGGCGCCTCCTGCGCCTCTCACGTTTTAAAAAAATATTTTAATAATATAATATAATATATTATATTAATATTATATTATAAAATAAATTATTTAATTATTATTATTATTATTTTAGTCTTAAAAATTACCTACTAAAAATTATAATTATCTCTAAATTATAATTATATTCTAAAAAAATAAAAATAAAGATGTTACACATGAACTCTTCCCCTACGTGCATGAACTCTTCCATGCATGCAAATTGTAACGACCCTTTCTCACAAACAACAATTATCCACATTTATACAAAATCAGTGATAATTTTTTTTTTTTACATATCAAAGTTCAATCCAATACATATCAGAGTTTAGTACACAAACTCGCCCACAAACTCTTCCACAACATATCAGAGTTTAGGGAACAAACTCGCCCACAAGCTCACTGCAGATAAATTTATTATTCTGATATCACATCACAATTAACCCATGGGTCACAAAAAGATTTCCAACACAATTATCCAAATAGTAAATGTGGCATTTTAAAAACATGTGGGTCCTATAATGGCAATATAGAAATTAATACAACACCAATACCAAAAGAGGCCTACAAGAATTCTCAACGTCTATGCCTCTGGTTGCTTCCCTTGGCCTCTATCCAGATTAGAGGTATTGCCTGAAAAATTATTTATAATGACGGGGTGAGACATAAAGTCTCAGTAACCAAAAATCAATTTACAAAATATGCAGGAAAAGATTGTAAGTCAGAGAAGCAGATTTAACTGACATAATAATATAATAATAATATTCTCATAATTTAACATTTAACATGATATAATCAATAAATAAAACCATCCCCACTCATCCATCCTGCTCCTCCTTATCTCCTCTGCACTGGTACAGCCTATCAGTGCTAGTATACCCGGCCAAAGGTTAGCTAGTCACATCAAGAATACTGCCCCCTCCCATGCCACCACCGATATACCGTAACAGGGAGGTGTCCGCCCAAACACTCAGCTCCAAAATCCGGGCCAAGATTGAGAGAGCCGATGGGCACACAATTCACCATATCTCTTCCACACAACCCAACATATCCCGTAATATAAAAATAATAAATTAATACAGCTTTCGAAAACAATTACGAGAATTCTAAATTCTTATACAACATTCCATCTCAAACAACATATCCACCATAATAGTAACAATTTAATAATAATTTCCACTTATATATGTAAATTAGAAAATACACTGCTTCACTGAAATAAATTCATATTCAAACATAAATATAATCTTGCAAAGCACATACAAGTAATATAGATAAAAGTAAGGTTTATAAAATACCTTACAGTCCAAAACAAGCATATAAAATAAATTAACCCCGGTTACCTCGATTCCAAGCTTAATCTTAATTTGGATAGTAAAACCCGTGCAATCACCGATCACAAGAAAAATCTACATTATTAATGTAGATACCAATTAACCAAAAATAACAATAAAATAATTAATTTACATAATTTAACTCCTACAACCCAATTTTCTCTACAACTATTATCCTCATTTATTCCAATTTCCTTAAAAAAAATCCTTAAATAACCTTTAATATACCTATAATTACAAAATCTCCAATACCAACTTCCTAAATAATTAAATCTCTCTTTCATAATGTATATGGATATAATATAATTATTAAACAATTCCTCAAATACCCACATAATTAAAATCATATCAAATTATAATTCAAATATTAAGTCCTAATTTATATTTTTCACATAACTCAGATCTAACAAAAATAAACCGATTAAAACCTCAATAATACCTCCAATAATCCAAATAAAATATTTAAACTAATTTTTATCGGTAAAAACGCCCTATAGGGATTAATTTAAACCCTATTTATAAAAGAAATTAATTATAAAATCACATGACCACTAAATAATAAATCTAAACCGATTAAAATAAACTATTAATTATTCTCTACATTTCTACAGTCTTATATTGATAAAACTCAAAACTTGCCTAAAATCATATCCCCAAAATATTCTCTAACTAGCATAAAATTACTATCATATGAAAGAGAAAATTATTTAGAATATATTTTATAAAAGAAGCTTTGTAATTAAAAGAGAGTTTATATACCTTATTGATCTCCGAAGAACCGAAAATACCCCAATCAGAACTTTACTCTCTCTTCTCTCTATAAAACACTTCACAAAGAGAGGGGGTATTTATAATACCCCCTCACCTCCTGCGTTCAATCATTCATCAGGCTTCATCATTCATCATTTTTCAATTTTTTTTTTATATAAAACAAAAGGGGATTGTCCCCCCTTTTGTTTGTGGTAGGCGCCGAAATCGGCGCCTACCACACATTTATATATATATATTAAATATATATATTATATAATATAATATTATTATTATATTATTATTTTAATAAATTATTATTTTATTAATTACAAATTTTTTTTTTAAAGAATGTCACACGAATATCTTCTCGTACGTTTAAAACATCTTCCCAAGGTGCAAAATTTCTACCATTTGGGTTGAATAACTCTTCACCTGTGCATCATAATGATGTGCGAAGGATCTTCCGCTCCATTCATAACATCTTCCCTATGTGTAAACACTCTTCCCTACGTGCAAGTTATCTTCCATGTGTGCAACTTTCTTCCTTACGTGCAAGGTGTCTTCCATGTGTGCAACATCTCTTCCATATGTGCATATATTTTCCCCTACGTCCATGAACGAAGATGTAATGTTCATTTTTTTTACTGTTTTTCTTCTTCTTCTCTCTCAATCTCTGCCTTGACCATCCATACTCCACCACCGCCCCAAAGACCACTGCCACTTCTGTCGACCTCCAGGACCCTTCACTCTTCAAATTCACGTAGAGACAAGTTCATGCATGGGAGGGATGGAGGTGAATCAAAATTTCAGACCTCCTTTATTCATTAATTCATCAAGGGCATTTTAGACTTTCTGCCTTAACAACACAATGCCAATTCAGTGCCAATGTACCTTAGGTCCCTTAGAGCAAATATGTTGCTAGTGAGGTCTTTTATGACAATTTTCCCTATAACAAATTAAGAAATAATCATTTTATTAAAAAAAACAATTATAAAAGAAGAAGAAAAATATATAGATGAAGATAAGGGTATATTTATCAATTTATAATTAACTCCCCTGACTTTCCCTTCTAAACCAAACAAGAAAGAAAACCTTCCCTCACTTCATCTTGAACTAAACAAAGCTCATATCTCCCCTAACTTAACTTTAATAAACCTAACCTAACATAACTTCCTTTGAACCAAACACACCCTAATTCTATAAGACATAATAACAACTAAATATTTACAATATTATTAAAAAAATATAAAAAATTAATAATATTATTATCATATAAATAATTTTAAAAATAAAAAATATATATGGGCCTAAAAAGGCCCTTGGCCTATAGGGCTGGCCCTTTTAGGTCTGCTTTCACTTTTAAGGCAAAAATATTAGATACAACCCTTATAAATTCAATGTCTAAATGGCCGGGCTCGGCCCATTTTCCCAACTCTACTTTTTAGTCTTTTCCTCCTTCTCTAACCCTCTTATTTTAATTTGATAATTTCTCTTCTCACCTCACATACACTCCCTGCCCCACAAAAAAAAAAGTTTGCATACAATATAATACTTAACCACACCGTGATTCGCATCAAGTATAAATGTCTGTTTGGATCAACAGTATAAACTGGTTTTTCAACAAGATTTATGATATACGAAGTATGTTTATGAGAAGAGTTTTATTTCAACTTACGTGAATGTGTTTTTTTACCGCTTTCTCAAACAAGCTCTAAATCAATTTATAAATACACTTGAACCACTTATTTTTTACCATGAACCACTTATTTTGTTTTTTTTATCATGAACCAATTATTTTGTTTCCAATCATTTGAAAAACAAAAAGCATTCAAGGGTCTTGTGGTCCAATGAAATAACATGAATATGTTGATAATTATGATACCAAGGAATGAAATGCGCTTTCTCATTTAATAGGTCTAAACTTCTTGTTTTCATGGTTAAAAAGAAAGAAGGATTATCATTCAATTAATTTTTTTTGTCTTAAAAAATGGATTATTTACTCTAATAAATTATTTGGCATAACATAACCCCTCTAAGTCATACCGATACTCCCATTATTCTGTGAACGAAAGCCACAAGGTTCATGAATTTTTGTCACGAATTATATTTAGACTGTGTTGGGTCATTTCTTATCAATGCTTTTAATCTACTTCAGACATTACCCCTAGCAAGAAGTCAACGACTGTTCATTGACTTTCAATTACTGTGAACTTCATGTAAACCTTTCATTTACTGGGCTTGTTTGAAATAATAATTGGAGTCTTTAAAATTAGTTTTTCAATCGTGATTTACAGTATATGAGATAAATATGTGAGCTGAGTATTGTCTCGACTTATATATAAACACTTTTAAGATCCTCAATCGTGATATCAAACAACATATCTGATAACTCACACTTAATTCAAAAACATTTAAAATAAATATTTTTACTTTACATACGCTACTACAAAAATAAGGAATAGTGACGCACGTTTTATAGCATTTCTTTAAAAAAGTGTCACAGTTTCTTTCGAAATTTTATTTTTTATTTTTATTCTTTTGAAATTAGAAATAGTGAAGCAATTTTATTCTTTTGAAAATAAATTGGTATATTGTGACTCTTCCTTGAGGGAACCTTATAGTTGCTCGGGGGCTTTAGGTGGCGCTTGCTCAAGCAAGGGCCACTTAAGGTGTTTCTTTTTTTTTTTTAAAAAATGAAGTAGTAGCTGTGACGCTTGCTCAAGGAAGTGACACAACTGTTATGCACTTTGTAATATCCAAATTTTATTTTTAGAAAAAAATAATTATAATAATAATAATATTTTATTTTATTAGACTCTTATAACACACACACACAGGTAAAGTGGGCAGCATTTATATATATACATATATTATAAGAGGGGGAGTGGGTACACTCCCAACCATCCCCTCAATCCTCTTTATAAAACCATACAAGAGGTGCGGTCTTGTGCAGTTTGGTTGGGAAGAAGAGCGAGAGAACGAGAAGAGAAACATGAGTTTTATGAGGTAAGTTATTTATCTTATAAGATCATTTAGATAACTAAAATAGTTTATTTTCAAAAAATTTACTTCATAAAAATTATTCCATGTATTTTTATCTTTCTAATAAAGGTAATATTGTATTGATTAGAGAAATATTTTAAGATTAGCATTTTGGACAAGCTTGAGTTTTGTTAGTATAAGGCTATAAAAATGTAGAGAATAATTAATAGTTAATTTTTATAGATTTATTTTTTCTTATTTAGTTGGTATAAAATTTTATAATGAATTTTCTATATAATCAGTCTATAAATAATTTTATATAGGACTTTTTAACCGATTAAATGTCGGTTAAAAGCTTTATTTGAATTAATGAAGATATCGCTGAAATTTTAATTAGTTTAGTTTTGAAATTTATATGACTAAATTGTTATTTATGAAATTCGTAAGACTAAAATGTCATTTCTGAAATTCGTAGGATTAAATTGTCATTTCTGAAATTTTAGGACTAAACTGTCATTTCTGATATTTGAAGGACCAAACGGTCATTTTTAAAATTTAAATCCCAAATTGTTATTTTTCAGTTTTTATAATATATTATTATTAAAATTTGTATATAAGTTATAATTTTGATTATGTGAAATTTTGGAGAGTTATTAATGGGTAGTAAATTGACTGTGACAAATTGATTTTGGTGTGTATTTGAACTCTTGGATTAGGAGCAGTGTGGTAATAATTAGTTTTGGCGAGAGATAACCACTTTCCTCTTGTTGTGTATGCTTGTATGATGTTTATGAGTAATTTTTAAATATATAGAATTATAAATTCGGCTATTGATATGTGATGAGGATTTTGAAATTATGTTGTAAATGAAATTGTCTTGTGAGACTTACTTTCATTAAGAAAGTGACTAGTAATATTATATTATTTGATTGGTATTTATTTATGAGATTGGACAGATCTTGTTGATAATTATGAATTGATAATGATATGTTATATTGATATGAGAAGGGATGATGGATGTGGATTTAATGGGAGGCTATTCAAAGAGGAAATAAGGGGGTGAATTCTTTTACAAAAAGAGGAAATAAAGGTGGTGGACGTCCAGGTGTACACTGGTTAGTCCTTTGGCTCACTTGTGTTTAAAAGGGCATTGACACCCCACTAATGTATTTAGAGGGGAAACCCATGGTCCAATCTTGTGCTCTGTGGACTTTGGCCGGTTCATATCACTTGATCGGTGAGCTTGTTGAGTTAAGCTACCAGTCATATGGGTGAGTACTAGCTTATGGGTTCAATCAGATGAAATAAGGTAGGAGAGGAAATGAGGGAGGACATAAAGTAAATTCTTGTATTTTGAATCTTGTATACATATGTGATACACATGAGAATGATATTATGATATTGTGAATTATTATGTATACATATGAATAAGTGATATTTTAAGAATGTTATGTTTTTTATAATTGTCCCACTTGGCACCTCATGGGCACTTACTCGTATGACCAATGAGATGGATTGCTGGTTACTGAGGCTTTTGTTTCACCCCCGTTGATTTAACAATTTTCCAGTTGATAGTTGTCGTGCGGGTCCATCAGGGAAGACTCTGGAAGCTTAAGCTACTTCTATAAAAAGTAGTGCTTCCATCTTTTTAATATATGTCGGATTATTGTATATTGTCATGTTATGGCTCTTTTTCATACTTTGATCTATTTTGGAGAATTGATACATTAACTATATATTTTAATTACTCTTGATGATACTGGATGGCCTAGGGGCCTTATGACGTGTTTGGAACTTGTGGATCCACAATTTGGTATGAGATGAATAATTTTAATATATGATGACATATTATTTAGTTAAAGAGTTTGAACTGGATAGTAAATAATTATGTTGAATCTTGTAAAGTTCAAAGTCCAACTGAGTGTATGAGAATGTGTTGGCAAATTGTTTTATTAAACCTTGGTTAATTATTGTTTCAAGGAAAGGATTCTACACACTTTGTGTGGCATTTGGCTTAATAAGCGCCACACAAAGTTTTTTTTTTAAATTTTTTTCAAACTTTTCTCTCTTCCGCAATCTGCTTCCATCACCTTTATCCTCTTGGTGTCTACTCCTCATTCAACACGTGCCATCACTTCTTATCCTCTTAATCCCCACATTTTCTCCTTCTCCTCTTTTTTTCACTCATCATCATCCTCACTTAGATAAGCACTTCCTCTTCATTACTTTGTTCTATCACTTCTAACAATTCCTACTCCTCCTCTTTCATTTTTGGCACTTTCTCCATATTTCTTTGATCCTATTTCTTACCCCAAACCAACCTCACTCCTCCTCCTTTTTATTCTCATTTCATCCTCGTTATAGTTTCATTTCATTTTGTAAGTACGTAGCCACTCACTTTTCCTTTTTTTTAAATATATTTTAAAGCTATTTAGGCACATTGTCTTCTTAACCATCCTTTTTTTAAGGATGCATGCAGCTTTGTCTTTGTCCTTTTCTTTTATTAATTTTTTTTTCAAATGTTGTATTTGAGGTTTCAACTCATACTATTCAATCTTTCTATATACTATAAAATTTTTTTTATTTTTGAGCTTATAAATCTAATTTTATTAGTAGTTAATAGTTTAATTTGCTTAATATCTTTTATATTTAATTTATTATGAAATTTGAAAAAATTATTCTCATTTTTATAGCCGAAAAATAAATGAGATAAAATTAAATTTTATTATATATAAGTTGTATGTGAAAATATGTAGTAGTTATAATTTTTAGTTGTTGTAGTAATTGTTAACATTGATAAATTTCATAAATAAAATAATTATTTATTTTTAACACTTGTATTTTACTTAGTAGTGATTTTGTTAATTAGTTATTTGTTAATTTATATCATTTTAAATTTATTTGATTGTGGTTTGTTTTTCCTCATTTTGTTGTAGATATGAAAATATGTTAAAAGTGTGTTATCAACTATAATTATATGATTCTAAAAGAAAAATATGACAAAAAACTATTTTTTTAAAAAACAATACTTCTTATGCCACAAGAAGCAAAATTAAGAAAAAATTATAGACTTCTTGTGACGCTTCCTTAAAGAAGGGCCACATAAAGTGCAGATAAGGAAGTGACGCTTCCTTAAGGTGTTTTTTTTAATATATATATATATATATATATATATATATATATGTTATGGCGCTTTCAATCATCACAACTTCTTTTAATGACTATGAGTAGGAAGTGCCACAATTAGTTTAAAAATAAACGTCATAATTGTCTCTTTTTGTAATAATGATATAAATTTTTTTTATATACGTATCTGATAACTCACACAACATATAATAATTTAAAATAAATTAATCCAAACAATCACTTAAACAGCCAAATAGCCAAATCCAATAGACAACATTAACATCACATATGCCATGGGTTGAATTTATATTATGGTTGTTTTTACATTGGGAGAATTGTTAAAAAAAACCTTACAAACTAATTAATTACTCATTGCGACCATTGCACACGGTGGGTGGTATGTTGCATACGGACGGATGATATATTACACATGAAGGATGATATTTTGAATACAAGGGATGGTGTTTGCACTTTCGCAGGGATGCTTTTTACACATATGGATGCTGATTACACATGATAGATACTTGCTTGCACATTGATACCATATAATAATTAATTTATTTAAAAGATATTTTTTAACCATTTTCCCTCTTACATTTCATTCAAAACCATCCCTTCCCCCCCCCTTTCCAGTTGAACAGCTTTAAAACAGCAATTTTCACCAATTAACGTGGAATGCTTCCTCCGGCCAAAAGAGTTCTTTCAAAAAGTTTTTTTATTCTTACTCTCTCTTTTTCTTAATATAATATATATTGAACAAGTTGATCTTGATTCTAAATATAAAAATATATTTTTTATATTTATCTATCTTTTTTTAATTTACACCTATTGATCCTCTTTCAACAATAATTAAGGAAGAGAGAAAATGAGAGAATTAAGGAATATAATTAGAGTGTTTTAAAAAACATATGTCATATTAATTGATTTAATTAACTTATTTAATCTAATCAAATTAGATAAATATGTCTTATATATTAATCATCCGAGATAGCATATCAGTAGTTTAACATACCCTTATTAAAAAGAATTGATGGACAGCACAATAACACATCTCCTACTACGTCCTTAGTCACACACATCCACACACACTCTGTTTGTAGTTAATTTAGATTAGACAATGTTGTTATGTGTATAATTAAGAACATCATCACGTTCACTAATTACGCGTCAATTTCTTAGGCATAGAGAGAAACTTGGGAGTGGAAAATGACGCAGATAGGCTGTCATACATTGCATAATGCACCATTCCTTCCTCCGTTACCTCCTGGAATGATCTATGATCTGTTAAACATATTATTATTATATTATTATGATTATAATAATAATTATTATAATCATAATCATAATGAGAACTATTATCCAAATCACCGCATTTGATGCGAAAGCAGGAGGCAGCACGTGCTGCCATGTGCCTTACACATTGCCAAAGCTTTACCACTCTGGTATAATTAAGACCAGGTTAGGAAAAAAATGTAATGTTTATTATAAGGATATTTTTAAAGTAATAAATGAGATTATTATAATTTTACTTTTATTAAAGGTAGAGAGAGAAGAAATATGTGAAAAATACGTATTCATACATGAGAGTAAAATTGAAAAAAATTATTAATTTAGTCCATATTTATTGAGTTAACTCACTTTTTTTATATGAGAATTAGGTAATTTAGATTTATAAATAGGATAAGAGTGGTACTCCCTCTGGTCTTTTTATAAGAGCTTAAAATTTGAATAACATTGATTATTTTTATAAGAGCCTAATAAGAGTTGTCCTAACATTTAATGAGTATTTTTTTTCATTTTTACCCCTCATTAATTATGTGTATGACATTAATTAAAAAAGTTAATGATTATTATATTTATTTTATTTTTCTCTCTTAAATACCCTCTTATTGATAAAAAAACATACATAAAAAATAAAATTTATTTTAAACATATTTATTATTTTTAACTAATTTTATTTACATAAACAAAATAATTGGATTATTCGACCCTTATAAACTAAGTAGCGTCGAAAGCAAGGCATCATTTTTCCCATTGATCGCCGGCCAAACACCAACAAAAGCAGCCACCCACCCCTCCCTCTCCTCTGCCACGTGTCCCCTCCCCACCAACAGTCCTCAATACGGCGGCCGCCCCATAAATCCATCGCAAACAACAAAAACACTTTTCATTCCAACATCACCTCCTCTCTTTCCACCACTCACCCAATCACATCTCACCAAAGTTTCAACCTTTATATACATATATAACAAGAGAAAGGTGTAGCTTCTACCAGACTAATCTTAAGCACACTAAATTCACACATGGAGTGGAGTAGGGGCCACATCATCGGCCGGGGTTCCACCGCCACCGTGTCGGTTGCTGAGTGTCGTCGGTCTAGTCGGATGTTTGCGGTGAAGTCGGTGGAGCTTCAACGGTCGGAATTGCTCAGGAGAGAACAGAGTATTCTCTCCATATTGGAGTGTCCTCATGTTGTGGCATACGAAGGTTGTGACACTACATTTGAAAATGGCGCGTTCATGTATAACTTGTTCATGGAGTACGCGCCTTACGGGTCAATCGCCGACGAAATTCGCGAGCGTGACGGTGGGTTGGATGAGATTATGGTTGGACGTTATGCTCGTCAGATTCTGCTTGGGTTGAATTACTTACATTCCAATGGGATAGTGCATTGTGATTTGAAAGGTCAGAATGTTTTGATTACCGATGAAGGGGCTAAAATTGCTGACTTGGGTTGTGCCCGGAGGATTACGGCGGCGCCGTATTATGGTGGGGTGATTGCCGGCACTCCGGCATTCATGGCACCAGAGGTGGCGCGTGGGGAGGAGCAGGGGTTCTCTGCTGACGTGTGGGCTCTCGGCTGTACTGTGCTTGAGATGATCACCGGAAAAGTGCCGTGGCATGACGTTTCCGACCCGGTGAGTCTCCTCTATCGGGTCGGTTTCTCCGGTGAGCTGCCGGAGATTCCGAATTTATTGTCGGAGCAAGGGAAGGATTTTGTCACCATGTGTTTGAAAACAGATCCGAAGGAGAGGTGGTCAGCAAGTGAGCTTCTCAAACATGAGTTCGTTCAGGATTCAAGCAATGAGTCGAAGAAATTTGATGATTCTAGCTCAAATTCTCCAACTAGTGTGTTGTTGGATCGAGATTTCTGGGACTCGTTTGACGGGTATCAGAAAACCCAAACACCGGATCCGAACCCAAACCGGACCCACGATCATGTGTTTTCTTGGGATCCTCCTAGTCCCAGAAGTAGAATTCGTAGGTTGTCTTCCTCTATACCCAATTGGGAATGTGAGGACGAATGGGTCACAGTAAGAGAAAGAAGCAACAGAGAATCAGGGAGAATCTTCAATGGCAGAGAATCTAATGAAGAAACAGAGAATTATGGATTAGACAGTTCAAATTACATTAGGGAGGACAATTATTTGGTTGTTACTAATGAACCCAGAACAGTTAGTATAGTTGGATTGAGCGAGTGTTGTAATATTGATGATGATTGTTGTATCAGAGAATCTTTATTCATATGTTCACAATGTATAAATATGGCTCTCAATAGAAATATTTTGCATGACTTGCTTTTGGCTTTCCCTCTCTAATCCCTACTTCTGGAAGCATAGTTTCCTTTTGCCTGTTGTTTCCACAGTTGCAATCCTGTGCAGTTAATGTGGTGAGAATGAATAAGGGAAAAATTACTTATTAGATGGATTTAAATTAGAAAAAGATCAAAGACATGAATGCTTTTAATTTAATATTTCAAGTTAAAAAACTGCTGCAAAATAATCAGGGGTGTTAGCTTTAGCGAAAGGGTTAATCCTCGTAACATTGCATAAGTATGATAGGTCTTTTGTTCTATTTCAAGCAGCAATGTAATCAGACCAGAGCAATGTTCTCTTATTTATGATCATAAATCTTCTATCACGAGTCCATTGAACCACAAGTAAAAAGCTTCTTTTTTTTGTTTGGTACACCGCAAGTAAAAAGATGTATCCCCTCATTCAATGAATCCCTTTGTATAATATAGCTACAGGAATTAAATAATCGTTGACGGTAAAGATTTTGATTTTCTGATAAATGTTTAATCTAGAAATGTGGATTAGTGCAACACATGAGATGTTCTAATCCTCCCTTTCCAAAAGGAGAAGACTTGGGTACTGTCCATTTAAATCAGAACAGATTAATTTTAAAGTAATAATACTAAATTCAAAAATTTGTTATAGAATAAATAATATATAAAAATTCACATATCTTAATTTGATTGAAAATTAAATCAGTACATAAAGCTAAATACGGAGTATATAAGTTTTCTCCTTTCAAGATTAGATTGCCAAAACAGAAGGTTAAGAGTGTTTTTGTGAGTGGCAGCAATGCATGCTGATGATTCATAAATTTCCTGGATTTGTTTATTTATTTATACTTGGGGTATTAAATAAACCCAACATGCTGGACCAAGTATAATCACAATTCACAAGTCAGCAGCAGACGCATCAGGCTTCTATACATAATTTGTCAAATCTTAGGTAAAACAAATTCTCTATATTTCACCAAATGAAAAAGAATAATAAAAAGAATTCATCTATGGCAGGCAAAAACAATCCAGCATTGTGTATGAAAATAAGATTTATCACAGTTTGTTAGCACAAAATTTATGCAACTTCATTCTATTTCAGCAATGAAGTCTAAATTTGAAGTTAAAGCAAGAAACTTCTCTTTGAAGAACATGTTGGGAAAGGTTGATAGCCTCTTGTCAGCAAAGTGCCATGGCACTCCAGAAGAGTGCACACAAAAATGTGTTCTTTATATGTTCTTCTTGCTACCAGAGTGTGACAATCTCCAATCTGATGAATGAAGTTCGTTGCGAAGGTTCTGGTTTTCTTCAAGCAGGCGATCATACTCGAGAAGGAACCCCTCGGATTGTTTCCTCAGAGCAACTGCATTGGCTTCTGCAACTTTTACATCTTCTGTTTTTGACACAAGTTCAGATTCCAATCGTTTGAGTTCTGCTCTCAACTTGGCTGATTCTTCTTCCAAGGCTTTCATTTCTTCTGGACTTGCAATTTTTCCATCTTCGGGCCCTCGTATTTGTTTCTTAATAGCCTCCATGCTCTTTCTTCGCATTCCAAGTTCTCTTATGTAATGGTGTAGTCTGTCAACCATAAATACAAAAAAAATGACAAAACCTGCAAACCATTTGCCAAAACCAAACAATCAATCGCTAACAAGAATGGATATCTTCAAATTCATCAGAATATTAGGTAAACTACAGGTCCTGGAGCTCTAGTCATCCTTGTCTAGATTGGACTGGAATTTAAGATATGGCCATTAATGTGTTTTTAAGGTTTGAACGGTGGTTCTATGTATTTAATGAAAGCACATTTAGCCAAATGAATTGATTTTTAAGGCATCAGAATGTGAAAGAAATTATCTTCCCTGTTGAAGTGCCAAGATTCCTCGTGAAATCACATTTGATTTCACTATGTTTACATATATAGTACAAGGAAGAGATGAGATATGACCAAGAAAGATATGAAAGAAAACAAGAACAGTGACTAAGCCCCTTCACAAAGAAATGGAGATCTCTGCAGAGTCAAGCCCCAGAACAGAATTGTCATTCTGTGACTTCTTTCTTATGAAGCTAAGTAGTCTTTCTATTCACGATACAATTTCCACACCATGCTTAAAAGAACTGCTTGATCAAGAAGCATTTGGGGAAATGCAATTTATGTACTTTGAAAAATTCTTGAGAAAAAGGTAAAATTACTCATATTCTGCTGTACAAAATTGCAACAATGTGTTGATAAGATAGCTGTTGAAAAATATTTAATAATATTCATTAAACAATTCCAGCCAAGTCAAATACACAAATATTGTTGGCAATCGGTAGTAGCTACATGTTAGTGAGGAAAGGACCTTAGAAATATCAAGGTCATCAAGATCAGAATAAAAGAATTGTCACATAGTTCTAGAGTCTAGATCAGATTGATATATCAGGCTTTATTTACACAGGAGCTGGGGAAACTCTTCCCAGACACAATGCCTATGCACTACATGCAGGGAAAACAGGAAGCAAGGCAAACTTCATCTATGTGGTCATTATCACAGACTAATCATGCACAGAAGCTAATCCATTATCTTCCCTCAAATTGAAGTATATCTGATAACTCAAGATGAAGACATTAGAGGAACAATTGAGTATGTACAAGGATTTGTTTATCCATGTGATTGCACTGCCTTTGAAAAGGCAATCAATACAACAAAAACTTATGTCCATACAGTTAAGTAACACAGAGGTCCTGTGCCCTTTTCCTAAACTCACATTTGCCATTTTATTTTGAAGCTTGCATAGCTTCAGATACACCAGCAGTTCGCTCTCTGTAAGTTAAGTAACTAAGAAATCACCAACTAACAGAGACGTATTCTGGACTCAACTATAGAATCTAGACACGAATTATGGATTCCTCCATGATGGAAGGAAAAAGAAGGTGAATCCACTCAACTGCTGATTACAACCATAGCGTACATTAGCTGCAGTTAGATCTTAACGCATAAAGTGACACTCATTCTATAAAGCAAATGAAACCTTGTTCCAAGTTTAAATCAGATTCACCTAACAAGCCACGATCGCACTCAACGTCATCCTATTTCAACTTTAACCCAGCAAAAACCCTTAATCAACTTTAAAAGCAAAATTTTACTGGAAAAAGTGAAGGGAGGAATACCCGTAAGAGTAGCTTCAAGAAGGTGCCGGGCCATAAGAACCTGATCAGTAGGATTTGCTGCTCCATTTTCGATCCCACGCTTCTGAATCTTCACCATGCTGTGAACAGTGGAAAGCAAAACGACGATAATTGTTCCCGCGACGGACTTCACCATTAAGGGTCCTCGGCCGCGCTTTAGCCGATCCAAGCCCATGATCACCAGCTTCCTTGAAGGGGTCTTAAAAAGCAGTACCATTATCAGTGCCATCTCCAAGAATATCACCAAGAACAATAAATTAATCATGTTTCTTAGCCGTGAAGCAGAGACTTTAGATCTTTACTATTTGATTGAGGTTTATTGATATTTGACAATTAAGAGAGAAAACGCTGGATCCAATTCGAGGATTTAGGTCACACAGTCATAAAGCTCGAATCAAGAGGAGAGGGTTGATTTAGAAGAAGACAGCAGAAATATGAGTTGGCAGAGAATGGAGACTCTTTTGAGAAAGCTGATGAATTCTCAATTCTGAAGTAAGCATACAGAGTGGGTTTCTACTTCTTGCCATTGCTTCAAAATTTGCAGTGGTTTTTTTTTTTTTTTTTGCCCCCTACATGTCCTCTAACTTTCTTGTTATTTCAGTAAGCACCCAAATTTCTTTTTTGTGTTGCTCCCTTGCTTTTACCCGTGACTTTTCTTTCCCATCTTCGTTCCTTTTTAATTTTTTGGAAAGCAAAAGAATTAGAAGAATTTCATTTTCATGTCAAGTTTTAGTTTCAAGGTACATTTCTTACTGATAAACATAAGTTTCCTTTTATTAGAAGAAATCATGTCCAATGTAGTATTAAAGGTGAGCATATCTTTTAACGAGAATTTGAATCTTAATTGATTACATTGTAAAAGATTAACCCCTCTCACCAAATATATTCTTTATTGAAAATATTTGTATGAAAAAAATTGACCATGCCTTTGTATTTTATTTCCCCTATTTTTTTATATATTGTAATATTGTTTTTATTATTATTTCATCAATTTTCTATTTTTACTTTATTAAAATATAGATATAAAAATTTATCTTCAAAAGTATTTTTTATATTTTATTCCTTTTCTTTTTTATAATAAAATAATTATTTTTATCAAAAAAAGGTGCCCATCATATTAATTACACACACATAATTGGCACTTTTTAATGCTCTGGAGAAATGAAGAAAAATGAATAACTTTTTATTGGTTGTATATTATATTGTTGAAATTAGGGATTTTGGTGGTGATAAAAGTAGCAAAGAAGATTGAAGGAAGATGGTTCTATTTTAGTGTAAAACTGAAATTAGTTTCAGTGAGAAAATGATATGTGAAAGGAGGAGTTTCTTTCTGTCATAAAAAGATGGATTCAAGTTGGAAGTAGCGTGTGGTAATAAAGGAAAAGGAAAAGTATATATATTGGTAATGGTAGGCCTATCAAACAAGTTGCTCTACAATTTATAGTTCAGAAGTAGAATGTTATATTTTAAAAACTTAAATTTGCTTTTTCTTCATTTTTTTTATAAATGGATATAGTGAAAATGATTCAATACCCATACCTTGCAAAAATACATTTTGAAAATGACTTGAGGAAGCTCTTTTGATGAAATTGAGGAAGCACAGCTTTGACTTATGGTATTAAAAATTGGGAAAATGGCTTAAAAATATCTTGTAAGAAAATTATTTGCTAATTGGTACCACGGGTGCAAACAAGCACCCCTTATGTGCAAGCATCATCCACATGTGCAAAATTTATCCCTGCGAATATGTAAACATCATCCCTCGTGTGCAAAATATCATCCACCCGTGTACAATTTATCACCCACAATGTGCAATGGTAGCAATTAACAATTAATTTGCTTGCAAGGTAGTTTTTAGCAATTCTCCTTTAAAATTTTAAAATTGATTAAGTTAAATATTATGGGTGTGTTTGAATTCACGACATTCAAATGTATATCTCAACAATTAAAAGTCACTTTTTAGTTTTTTGTGATGTTTAGATCAATATTTTTTCCAATTGGGTTTTGGAAGAACAAACTCCTTTAAGTTATAAGCCCAAATTTCATGTTTTTGGCATTTTCACCATAGGGAGAGAAAAAGTTTCTTTCATGAAAAGAGAAGAAATTAAATACCTCATGAAGAAAAAATAATGGGTTCTACCTTCTTTTATTAAAATAAATTTTTGGTCCTTATTATAAGTTTACTTATAGATGAAAATTTTGGTCCTAATTATATAAATCCACTTAAAGATTAATAATAATAATTTTCTAATTTTGTCATTATTTATGAAAGTATAAAAAAAACATAAACTTAGGAAAATCGGGAAAAACTCACCGGTCAAAAATTTAATTGGCGTGACTAACCTAATAAGTTTATATTTATAAAGAATGACAATACTTTGATTGAGGTCGTTCTTATCAATTAAAATTTTAAAAGGGTACTTTTCTCTATTTTTTCTTAAAATTTAAGTAATTTTTTATTTTTAAATTTTTTTCAATAATACATTAAATATTTTTATTTTTATTAAATTTATATATTTTTTAGTCATTTTACATCCAAATTTACTTTTACATTAATCATCTAAACAATTTTCTATTCATCAAACTGATTTTTTTAAAAGTTAATTTATATATAAATCATATTATACAATCTGATTTTTTACCGTGTGCCTGTTTGGGAACATAGTGGAAAAGTGGCTTTTTTTTAATGTGGCTTTTGTAGAAGCCAAATGGAAAAAAAAAGTTATATTGTTAATGTGATTTGTGTTTGGATTGACAGTATGTGAAGTGGCTTTTTTTTTCTAAACCCAGTGAAAAAAAGCCAGAAACTACTTCAATGAGCTTCTAAAAAAAATAGTTTTTTTTTCTAAAAGCCCAGTGAAAGCTGATGTGTTCACAAACACGTCCGCAGATGTCAAATGAGCTTTTACCCTCCAAATGAGCTTTTCCCCCTCCCAAATGAGATTCCAAACAGGCCCCGTCTCTTACATTTACAAAAGTCATATTAAAAAAAAATCATTTCTATCATTATTAATCCAAACACACCTATACCAAGATTAGGGCTTTGTCTCGTCTACTAATTTATTTGCACCTTCATTGTTGTTTGTGTTTGGACTTTAGAGTGCTGCTTAGGTGTCCTAAAATCCAGGAAAAAAGGATTAAATTAAACTTGATTCATTGGCCGCTAATTTCCATCTATATTACGAGTAAAGGATAACGTATTTAAATGAGGAAGAAAAACAGTCTTATTATGATTTTCTTTCAATCAAATAATGTATGGATGTTGCTTTTTCTTTGGCAAATAAAAAATTCAGCCTTGTAAATTAAAGAACTAAGCATTGAGAGAGTTTTGTTCACTTTCACGGGTTCGCCAAAAATATATTCCTTTATTTCTACTATATTTAAAAATGATAAAAATTAAAATAAAAATTAATATTCATATATGTATATATATTTACTTTTCTATAATAACACAATATGACCTTTATATTATAAAAGTAGTTAGGACTAATTAATATAGGAAAGTCGGATTACTTTTTCACTAATTTCATCAACGTTTATTATTATAAGGGTTTGTGGGCACAACTTTATCTCCTCACATGAACATATCATCCTTTAATCATGCCGGTTTTTGTTTTATAAAGTTGTTTAATAATTAATTGTAGATCTAACGTTGTTTATTCTTTATTTTCAGTTTGCCATTTCAGATTTTCTTAGCCCGTGAATTACAGATTGTCGACCATTAAGAAAATGAGTAGAGGCCCAATAACAATTTAAATGGGCTAACCTGACCCCTTTTTCTAAGGGCCCAGCTCATTCTGAAAATTAGCATTTTCCCCATATTTGATGGATTTATTGTGGAAATTCCATAGCTTGTTCAACAACTTAAGATTATTCCACGCAATCTAATTTTATCCATTTCAAGGAAAGGATCCAAGAATTTATAAATTTAATTTTAAAAATGACCATAAAAATTCAAAACATGTCCAAGTTGTAATATTAAAATCAACCGATATTATTATAGTAAAAGAGGTTTTAACCGTATAAATATATATAGATTCATGTCTGAATTTATATGAATACAGATGAGAGAGCTACCCAAATTTAAGATCAATGATGCTCAAATTTAAACTAGTCACAAGAAAAAAAAGTTATACCGTTAAATATGCTCCCTATCATATCATTTTCTCATGAAATTTCTATCATCCCTGATTACAAACAAATCATCAGATCCTAGTGTGGTTAAATACTAAAACATATGAATCATGTATAAAGAACAAAGATATCAGAAGCAAAGCTAAAATAAATCCTAGAAGTTTATGTACACAATGAATCAATACAAATGAAAATACTTCTACAATAGCTTCTTGCCGGCAAACTCTTCATCACTGGTCTTCTCTTTTTCCGTGGATGATGAAAATGCAGCTAATTGCCTGAGTTCTGATACACTCCTACCTAACTGCAAAGCCATTTTGATTTCTAATAGTTCCCCATTTTCTCTAGAATCAAATTCTTGCTGCTTCATGTTTTGCTCTATACTCTCTTCCATGAGTTTCAATGACCCAGAAACTACCCTATAGAACTCAAACATCATCCCAATTTGGCCACCATGCTCCATTGTGTTCACAACAGTGGCCAAAACCCCACCTATGACTCCAAACATCACAGGCCATGATGAATCCACAGAACCTAAGAAGGAAGAACCAAAAGCTGCAACCCCACTTAGTATTGGACCAGAAATTGCCAGTAGCTTGTTAAAGTTCAAAGCTTTTTCACTCAATCTCACACATTCTGCTATGTCCTTCCTTTTCAGAACTCTCACAACCACTTTTAGTTCTTCCTCCAACCTTTCATCCCATCCATTATTCCCTTTTGATCTTCCTCTAAATTTTTCTCCTTTTCTTTTGTTCCTATGCTTCAATTCTGGCCACCACCTTGCTGGTTCAACTTTTCTGGGGAATTTTTCAAGCATTGAGCCTAATAAAGGAAGTGGGTATGCCTTATCCAAAGCCAAAACTTTCTCCATTGCTTCATTCACATCATCTTCGCTGGGATCCCCAAGAGAAAGCCTTGTTCTGAGTTCCCTATGAAGCTGCTTGAACAATCTAGTTGCGTTTCTTTGTTCTTCTGCAAGCTGAGATGGTTGGATCTTGTTCATCACCACAAGCATCCCAGTGACTGCAACATAAAGAACTGTGGAAGAAACCTTCAGAGCCAAAAGTGGAGCATTATTATTATTGCCTGTACCAATCATAATGGCTGCAAAAGCAGCCATTGTTGCAGCAGAGAGAGTCATCATGTTAATAGATGTCAAAAGAAGGTGATTCCAATTGTCACGTTGTGTTCCAACGTTTTTATGCATCTCCACTCTATCTGCTACAATTTCCATTATCAAATGAAGCTTAGCAACCTCCATGGAGACTTGATTACTCTTGCAGCTATTGGTGGCAGAGTAATGAAAAGACTCATACTTTATATGATTTGTGGCTATGGCAGTATATGGGGTATGCTTCTTTATATTCAGATCTGCCACCAAAGCTTCATTATGATCAGGAAGCCTTGGAAGAGAGATCTTGGGCACAGTGTTTGTGGCAGCAATTGTTCTTGTTCTGTGACAGGGGAATGAAGAACAAGAAACTGATGATGGGCTTGAAACAAGAAGCTTGGCCATGTCCTTTGATGACAACGTTGGTGTGATATTGAGAATCTTGTAACTTCATATATATATATATAGATGATTTATATGGTTATGTAGTTTCGATATGTTTTATTATATAAAGCTGACCGACAGAGAAGTGTAAAAGCGCAAACGAAAATCTACCACTCCGAGTTCTCCTTCTTATTCTGACTTCCAAGTTTCAACGACCAAACGAGTAAGCCCTGAAATCATCCATCCAAAACTTAATATTTTATTTGAACGAGGCTTCAAAGTTCATAATAATTATTTATTTTTATTACCCAAAGTTTTATCTTGTCTTTCTTTATAGCCACCATCCATTCCGCTTGATTATTTTTTTAATGCATGGCTAAACTGGCAAGCAATGAAGTTTTTCTGTAACATTTTGACGGAGTTTAATAACGTATATTTATCCAAAGTTACATAACAAATTGTTTATTAATGTGGGTTCGGTAAAATACCAGATTGTAAATTTTCATAGCGTACACATTATCAAGTTTTGAAATTCTATTTCATCAAAAAGAAAAAAAAAAGTTGGGACATTCTAATAGTGGTTCAGTCTTCTAACCAATCACGTTCATATAATTCCCTCTCATAATATTTATTAAGCAATTTCCAACTCATAGTAGTGCCACAAACTTCTCCGAAGTTCACACCTCGATCACAACTCAAGTTAGATGAGATATCATCTCTTATTATTATTATTATTATTATTTTGAAAAAAGGAAACTCGAATTATATGTTTAGACTTTATTATTTTTCAAGATTATAAAAGGACACAACAGCAAAATTTTGCCGCCAACACACGTACTTTTGAATTTTATACTTCAAAAGCAATTGAAAGTCAAATATAAATATGACATATTTTTGACCTCAATAAACTCAAATATACTCGGTTTCACAAGACAGGAAAAGGAAATTGCGAATTTGCTCCGTCATCTAAAGCAAAAATTTTGACTTTCATGAATGATAGTTTATAGCATTGAAACATGCTTCAATCTTTCTGAAATTCTTCTCCAAACAAATGGGAGTTCTTTTAAACATATGCAGTCCCACACAAATAAAGTCGACAAACTTTTATGTTCCGAGTAATAACCAAGCCTATGCATATAGATAAACTACAGGGTGTGAAAATGTCTGAACACCACTAGACTACATTCAAAAGAATCAAAATAAAATAAAGTCCTCCCAACATATAGGAAGTTTGAGGTGTCTTCAGTTATTTTAAAGTCAAGCAGTAAAGCCTGATGAACAATTTAACACTAGCGCGCTGTATTCTCATTTACATCAGGCTTTGGTCAGCACCAGAGTTCGTGCTCTGAGATTTAAGAATATTCCCCTGAAATAAGATACACACATGGAATTATTTCAATTTGTTCTTGTTTACCAAACAGAATGATGAATAGATGAAACCAATAAAATAGGGGAAAAGGGGCAATAATAACTAAGTACCAGCAGAACGCAATTAAGCTGTGGAAAACGACTCGGAAATGAAGAGGCATGAATTGGTGATTTATCCACCCCACAGCAGGCCAGAACTGCAATTCAATTCATTTGAGGGATTCCAAAGTCAGGAGAAAAAAGGCGACATATTTGAGAAATTATTGACTAAATCAGTTTACAGATAGTTAAGAATCAAGTTAATCATGAATAAGCAAGTGCATGGGTACACTCTTAAGTGAAACTAGTATTTATGAATTGCCATATTTATATGAATGTTCATATTAAATGAGAACTACTTGTGACCAACATAGGGCAGAGCTAGTTGATGCAATAAGCCGATAAAAACTGAGTGAGATAGATGTGCCAGTAAATCCCCAAGGTGAAACATCTACGTTGATGAATTATTGTATTGTATCCTTTTTTTTTTTTTTTCAAATGGCCTGTAAACGTAAAAAATTTCTCTATTGCTACTGAGGAACATGTTGCCATAATCTGTAATGGGAATAGATCACTACCGTCCATGCCGTGTACTGCACTGATGGATAATCCTTCCTAACTTTAGCTTTCACATGTACCCATGGACGTCCTGCATTTCATTCACCTTTTCATCAGAAAGAGAAGCAGTAGCTGGCATGCCTTTCTAGGATAACTAGCCATCATGCTCTTTTGAGATTATTTTTACTTTTTTTTTTTTGTACCAGCTAAGATTTTTTTTTAACTGGAACAACAACTTCTCAGTTTCTTCATTTTTTGTATGAATAATATGTTGACAATCAAGAGTTGACCAGGGAAATGATATACAGGGTACCCAAAATTTGACCCTCAAGAGGAATTAATTGTTATTTGACCTAATCTTCCACCTGTTTCTCTGTATCCATGAGTCCAAGATGTAAATACAAAAGTTACGCATTCTGAATGCACTAACCTTCCACAACATAACCATAATAAATCAGGAAAAGCAAGTTGTTCAAGGGAGAAGCTGTCAACTGTTCGATCAAAACCTGTGTAAGACCATGTAAAGAAAGAGCAGCCGTTAAGGAAAGGCAACATTTTTTTGTCTTTGTTATGCTAGGTGATCAATCATTCATGATTAAATTAAAATAATTCATGAATACTATTTACGATATTTTTTCAATATTCAACCGAATGGTGCTGAAATGCATGGAAGTAATACGCTTAAACAGGTTTTGATAGTCTCACAGGGGACGGAAGCGTGAGATAAGCATATGGATAATCCAATTCAAAAATTCTCATAAATATCAAAAACAGGTGGTTCAGCAGTTTTACTACCTTTTTGCCTACAGTTTTTGGATCTTTCTTCCCTCCGAAAATTTTGTCAAGTACCATGTGAAAGAAATGTCCAAATGGTCCAAGATAAGCAGCTCCAAAAATCTGCATGTGATAAAAAATTCATGTTAACAAAGCATACCACAAGCCACCCAACACGGTTGTAATTGAATTTGACCATCTAAACAAAATCTAATGAATTGACAGCTACAATTTTCTTTTCCTTTTCTTGCAACCATGAAAATAAAAAATAACATATTTGCCCTATATTTAGGTAGGACTACGGATAGTTTTAAAACTTTGCCCAGGACCAGAGGGAGCAAGGCACACCAGGTTTGGTAGAAGTCAATGTTCTACCAATAAAGGATAACTTGAAGGGCCTGTTTGGGAATTCGGTGGAGAAGTGACTTTTTTTTAATGGGGCTTTTACAAAAGCCCAATTGAAAAAAAGTCAGATTGAAAATGTGATTTGTGTTTGGATTGACGGTGGGAGAAATGACTTTTTTTTTAAAAGCTGTGTAAGAGCTTTTGAAAAAAAGCTCTTTTACATCTAAAAGCCCATTGCTTTTCAATGATTTTCTAAACACTAATTTTTAAGGCAAATAAGCTTTTACATGCTAAATGGGCTTTTTTGGGTGGTAAATAGGATTCCAAACAGGCTCGTAGAAACCGAATCAAAGCTCCTTTATCAATGCAGTTCACTCCACCCTTGTCGGCTATGACCAGAAAAACATTTACAATCTTGGGTTCTACTTTATAACATTGTTTTCTCTAGTTTCACACATTTACCTTCATAAATCAAAATGTAACCATAAGGTGCACAAATATCTCCCCAGGCATAAAATATGTCATATACATACTCGAGTCGGCATTACTACAAACAGCTTATGTTCATGCGGTCCACGTTGACTTCATTACACAATTTCCGACTCAATTTTATTTAGTCGCTTATCAATAATCCAATACGTCTCTTACAGATGAACATTAGAAATTTAAGAGCTTACCACTTTGAGGAGAAGGCGTCTCAGTTGAATTTTCTGTATGCCCGTTAGCTTCTGAGACACTATATCGCTGATCCCAGACAACACTCCCGCTGTGATTACCTGGTTTAATTGAATACCGAGAAAATTCATAAAATCGAAATCCAGATGATATTTCAACTTCCGATCCCCAAGCAAAGTGAGTGGAAGAAAGGCCACAAATTCCAATCAAACAAAGGGTCAACGGAAATGGAAGCAGAAGCAGAAAAACAATGGCGATCAAGGAAGATTGGAACCTTAGTTCTAAGAGGATGTTGCCGGAGCTGTTTAACGTAATTGTTCAGTCCCTTCTTCGCGATGGATCCCATCTTCGCTCAAAGGGTTGACCGGAAGCTCTCTGGTGAGTGCGACTGTGAGAGAAATGCGTCCCTGCCTCTCCCTTTCTCGGTATCCACCTCGTTCCCCACGTGTTTCAAAAATATCTCGCAAACAGTAAATCCCCGACTCCCAAAATGTTGCTTCCGATAAAAAGAATTTTCAGACCAGGCAATCAAGGATTAGTTCAATTTGGAAAAATGACATTTCTTTAGACCCGGTAAAAAAAATATAATAATAATTAAAAATAATATTTAAAAAAATTCTAAAAAAATACTATTTAAACTTTAAAATCTCAAATAAGTGATTTAATAATAAAATGTTTTGTCAATTGTATTATCATTCTTGTTAATTATATTAACACTTTTATTAACAAAATTTTAAAGTTTAAAAGTTATTTTTAAAAAATTTTCTCGTAATCTTTTAACTTGGCTTTTTTTATAATTTCTAACTGAATTTTCCTCTTTTTCAAGTAAGTTTTCATCGTTTTTGGCCAAAAACGATGTAAGTTTTCATGATTAGAATAGATTTTCTTCCACCACATCAAGTCATCATGAGTTCATGACATTATTGGATCCGGTTGTAAAGCCTGAACACCACCAACTGATCACTTACATTCAAAAGAATCAAAATAAAATGAAGTCCTTCCAATATCCTCGTTTTTATCTAATATAAGATGTATTTATTTAATTTAATTATATTAAATAATTTAATTAAATTAGTTAATATGACATATTTTCTAAAACACCCTAATTATTTTTTTTAATTCCCTCCTCTCCTCTTTTCATTGATTATGGTTGAGGGAATTAAATTAAAAAAATATTGATAAATATAAAATTTTTTATATTTAGGACTAAGATCAACTTCATAAATATAAATATATCTTATATTAGTGATGGAGGAGTATTCAAAGTTTAAGATTTGGAAGGGTCTTTTGGAGACTTCAGATTTAATTGTCAAGTTGGATATGGATCTCAAATTCCTTTAAACCACTATCTCTAGCGACCAGTGTCAGCAAAAATCACTCTTCACTAGTGAGAGAAAAACCTCTCCATTAGAGTAAGAGTGAAAACCCATTTTGTTGCGCAACGATAATGGCGTAGGTGAGAGCGGGTGTGAGTTTTGCTTTTTCTCTTCTCTTCTACAAAAATCTGCTAGTTTCGTAGGGAGTTTTTGCTTTTTCTTCTTTTCTCTACTCCGATTTCTTCTGCTTCTTTGAGATTTGGGAACATTTTGCCCGATTTGGCTTGCAGTGGTGTCTTTAGGATTTTAGCGGATTGGGTTTTTCTCTTGGTATGGAGATCTTGTGTTTGTACTAAGGAGATTGTGATGGAAGAAAATCATGAAGTTAAACTCAATTGGGATGATATGGAGGCAAAGATGGGAGGAAGATGGCTTCTAGTTGGAAGGTTGATTTTGACTAAGGCGGTGAACAGAGGGGCACTTGAAGAGCTGGTTTGAAGAGCTTGGTGACCAAGAAGCAATGTTGAAATTAGCGTTGCAGGAACTAATAGCTATGTCTTTGCCTTTGAATCTCAAAAGGACTATGATAGAGTGCTGCGAGATAGTCTATGGACTATTTCTGGTTTCCTTTTGAATTTACAGAGCTGGTCATCGTGGTTGACAATGGAGGAGATTGATATGTCGAAATGCCTATTTTGGGTTTAGGTGCACAATCTACCTTGAGCTACAATGACTAAGAGGAATATAGTCAAACTTGGTGAAAAGATTGGAGAGGTAGTTTGCTTTGAAGACCCTAAGCTTAATGATTCTCTGTTTAGAAGTTTCGTTCGTATTAGAGTTAAGGCTGATATTACTAAGTCTTTAGTGGCTAGTTTCTGGGTTCCAAGGCCTGATTATGATCGTGTTTGGGTTCATGTACGATTTGAGAAACTTCAATCATTTTGTTTTTCCTGTGGTATTATCGGTCATGATCAAAATATTGTGAGAAGGAAATGGTAATGGCAGAATTTGATGCAGCTCGACAGCTGTATAATGCTGGATTGGGGGTAAGGCCGATGAGAGCAGTGGCTGTAATTCTAAGTATCAATGAAGGTTTAGGAGGTACGGTGGAGTTGGAGGTGGCACATGAAAATTCCTCGTCACCACAACAGAGCGAGGGAGATAATCAAATGGGGGGCGTGGTGGGCATGTTGGTTGTTAGTAACAGCCAGAATAATCATTTTGAGGAAATCTCAATAGAGCAGGGACACGTGGAAGCTATTGACTGTTAGGATTGGTAGGCACAGCGGAATTAAAATTCAAAAATTTTTCAATCCCTATTGTAATCTATCAACGGCTTTTAAATCAAGTAGTAGAAAAACATACATTTCTTATGCTTCTCAGTCTTTCCATTTGATCTCAATGAGCTAATAATTTAAATCAGCTCCCTCCACTGGTATCCACACGAACAGAAATCCAACATGGATAGTGTGCTGCCGTGCTAGCGCCACCAATATCCCTCTAGAGTTTTATTTTTCTCACGGCTCTATTTATTTTCATCATCTGTAGAAAAACTCTAGCTCTTACTTAAATAACTCGTAAGGGTTTTCTATTTTATAATGGATATTTTATTTTTAAAATTAATTTTAATTAATTTTGAAATCCATATCATATCAATTAATACTTAATTGTTTCGATAAGCAAATGAAATAAATATGGTTTAATTAAATCTGTCTAACAGTTTTAATTTAACCTATTTATTTAATCTGAATAAAGAGCCCATGAAAATAGATTTGATTTATCTTTATAAATTTAATCTGAGATATTATATCTTTATCATGTTAGTTATTAAATTTAATTTATCAAATAAAACTAAATTTAAAACTAACACAATATAATAATATTATCTCATATATACATGTGTGTGTGTGTGTGTGTATTATGTATGTATGTATTTCAAAATTCGTCCACCATTGATTAATCATTACATTCATTGAATCTAAACACATCTTAGATTCAATGAATCTGGACATTATAACTCATGTTGGGATATTTTTGTGTGCGACCTTGTAGGCCCATATGAAGTTGGCAGTGTGCCAATTACTATACTAACACACAAGTCGTAAGCGGCATTTAGTAAGATATTATGACTACCCAATTCATATGAGGATTGATAAACCGATACAACTTGTCATACAACCATATCACGTCCTTTTTATCACACGATATTTCGGTCAAAGATGAGGCATGAAGAATGTCATCTTCCTATTCATGACCATTACTTTTTCGATCCCTAAGTAGTCTGACTATAGAAATGAAAACTCATTTCCATCGTAGTATGTCCATACATTTCTCAGATTCACTCATCGAGGGGCCCAGTAATATCTTTATGCTAATATGAGGGACAAATTCCATCGTGTTCATTTACATTCATCTGCATGAAAACCACTAGACCCAAACATAACTTTTATCATCACCCGTTTAAAGGTGACTTTTGACTAGGTCAAAGTTAAATGACTCTTATGTAGGAATCCATGATGATGTTAAGTCAAAGGGTATAGTGACGTGGTTATCATGAGACAAGCTTATGACTTAATCCATGCAGCTTTCTCATAGAGAGTCGGTCCAGCACCTTATACTTTTACAAGTGTCTAAGACTTTGATTCGTATCTCCATACCTCTTCAAAGTCTTGTCTTATTTCATCTTTGCTCCCGCATAGATAACTGACCAAGGACATTTGGACAATCATTATGATTTATCCAACGATATAGTTATCACAGTGAACATGTAAATAATATGATAACAAAATAGAGAAATTCATTGAATAACAATATTCAAAGTATAAATATTGGCCCCTATGGTACAATTTCTAACATAGACATCTCATATGGTAAGCAAATTAGTGAGGCCCAACTAGATGGTAAAGAAGTTAATAGTCTAGTCAAGGCTAAAGATATATGTAATGCCAAAGATAAGTTTGCTAATTTTGTTTCGATAGGCTAAGCTAGTGGGTCGAATAATAAGAAAGGAAAAAAGCCCAATAATGGAATTAGTACCAGTGCTAGATAAAAGAGCTAGTTCAATAAAGAGCATAGATCCTAGCTTAAGTAACTCTAAAGAAATTAGAGGTAAGGGTACTCTGGGTAATGTTCAAGATGTTAAACGAGCATTATTTCAAGTAAGGGTGCAAGAAATAGGCGTGAAGGATTCCTATTATGTGGATTTACCTTTTTGAAGAGGAGAGTATTGCAACAAAGACTTTTTGCTATTAAACTAGTCTACGAAGGCATCCTCATTGAAGAACTAAAGAAGGTGTCCCTAAAATGAAGCATAGGTGACAATTGGGAGATATCGATGGCAAAACGACTTAAGAAGCCCGTGTTTGTAAACGAGGAGAATCTGAAGCTAAAGAAGGATGAGGATAAAAGACAAAAAGGGAAAACAAGAAAGAAGAGCTGCAAAAATATGATGTGCTTGAATTAGTTGGTTGATGTGCCCATTAAAGAGGTGAAAGATGGCTCTCGTTTTAGTTTACTATCTTCTATTTCCGAGGACTGTGTTGCTGCCAAAAATAGGTCTGGTGGTCATCTATCAACGATTACCCAGGAGCCATGAGTCTCTTAGGATGGAACTGTCAGGGGTTGTGGTCTCCCCTAACAGGTAGGAATCAATGGTTCATGTGTAATAAATTTTGACCAGCTTTAGTTTTTCTCTAAGAAATTAGAGCAAACTTTAATAAAGTGGATCGATTGAGGCATAGGCTACATTATCAGAATGTTGAATATGTCCCTATGGTTGGTTTGGGAGGTGGTTTGGCTTTATGGTAGAAGGATGGAGTTTCTTTAGAAGTTATAAGAGTTGATTAAAATCTTATCCATGTTAAGATCTTCAAAGGGATAGAACCGATGGTTGGCTATATAACTTTGGTGTATGAACCTCCTAGAGAATATGATCATAGAGATTGGTGGAGGAAGCTGACTCGTTTAAATCCAAGAGAAAATATACCATGGATTTTCTTTAGAGATTTTAATGAGCTATTATTTTCCTTTGAGAAGTTGGGAGGGAAGACTCGGTCTGAAGCATCTTATTGAGATTTTCAGAATTTTATCTCTAAGTGCAATATGTTAGACTTCGGTTTTAAAGGGTTGCAATTTACATGGTCAAATAAACGGTTGGATGAAGAAAATGTTAAAGAAAGACTTGATCGGGTAGTATGCAATAGTGCTTGGAGAAATATTTGTCAAACAACTCAGGTATGTACTCTTGAATCTATCGGCTTTGACCACTCTCCTCTTTTGATTCACCCTGTGTTTCGTGGTTTAAAGTGTATTGGAGATTTTAAATTTGAAATGATATGGGTTGACCATGTTGATTATAATAATGTTGTGTCTAATGTATTGGGCAATGAAGGGATTAGGAGAGAGGGTATAATTGAATGTTTCATGTCCAGCTTAAATAAAGTTAGACAAGTGTTGATCAAGTGGAGTTGAAAGGAGTTTCCTAATAATCAAAAGGAATTAACCAGACTAATGAATGATTTAAAGCTCTGTTATGAGGGGAATTGGACTGAAGAAGAAGAACGTAAAGCAACTTTGATTGTGAATCAGATTGAAGAAATCTGGGAAAGGGAGGAAAAGTACTGGTTGCGGAAGGCTAGAATTAACTGGTTAAAAGCTAGGTTCTCAGACCCGGATCGGATCAACTGGTCTGGACTATAAACTAGCTAATCGGCTGGTAGACCGGTCCGGTCTAGTGACTTGGTTCAATCCGGGTTTTAAAAAAATCAATTTTTTAAAATTTTTCTTTATAATTTCATATTAATAATCTTAAAATATTCAATTTCTCACCGATTTAGTCTCAGATTAACTCTGGTATGATCTACTAACCCTTGACCCAGTACCCTGACCGATTCAGTAGCTAGTCCGGGTTTAATTACCTTAGTTAAAAGGAGGTGATTCCAATATTGCATTTTTCCAAAAAAACAACTATTCAACATAGAGCCAGAAATGATGTAGTTAGATTAAAGAATACAAAGGATGAAAGGATTGATGACCAACATGAAATAAGGTAGTGCTTTAGTAATTTTTATAAAGATCTGTTTTCTGGAAGTTCTGAAAGAGATTTTGGAACTGTTTTAAGCTATGTTGAGCCTTTGGTAACTGATGAAGACAATCAGAGTTTACTTTTGCCGATTACAAATGAAGAAGTTAGAGTGGCTGCTTTTGAGTTAGGTGCGTTGAAAGCACCAGGGCTTGATGGCTTTCCTGGCCTTTTTTATGAACATTCTTGGGATTTAGTAGGCCCTTCTCTGTGTCATATGGTAAAAAGCTTCTTTCATGATGATTTAAACTTAAATTTACTAAATCATACTAATATGGTTTTAATCCTAAAAGTGGAGGCAGCTGAATCAGTGGGTCATCTTCATCCTATTAGTTTATGTAACTTTTGCTATAAGGTTATATCTAAAATAATACTAATAGGATGAAAAATATTGTGTCTAAAATTGTGTCTGAGCAACAAAGGGCTTTTGTACCGGGAGGGCTAATTCAAGACAATATTTTCATTGTTTATGAGGCCTTTCATTACTTGGAGAGTAGTAGGGGTGATGAATATGATGCAGTAATTATGATAGAATTTGAAGGTTTATGATAGTTCTACAAGGCCTAGTTCCTCTAATCTGTTTCCTCAAGAAATATGGAAAAAAATGTGGAATTTGAAGGTTTAGCCGAAAGTGAAGCATTTTCTATGGAAGGTATGTAGTAAAGTCCTACCTACTATGAAGGCTCTTTTTAAGCGCAAATGCAATTCTTCTCCAATCTGTTTCAAATGCGGGAGAGCTACAAAATCTATTGAACATTTATTACTCTTATGTGAAGAAATCAAGAGAGTTTGGTTTGCTAGTTCCTTGAATCTGACCCTAACTGATTTTAATATTAGTTCCTTTGAGGCTTGGTTTTTGATGATTCTTAATCAATCTGATGATGATGAGTTTGTCCATGCTCTTCTTGCTTATATTTTATGGTTCATATGGAAAAGTAGATGTTATAAGTTGTATGAATAGAAAGCTCTTGATCTTTCTTGTATACTCCGTTCAGCCAACAATGTTGTGAGTAGCCTATGGACAGCAAATGGTTGGTTTGCAACTGATCAAGAGAAATTGAGTTCTGCTTCCTGTATTTCTAAATGGAATTTGCCACCGAAAGGTGATTTAAAAATCAATGCGGATGGTGCTTTTATAGAAGTTAATAAAGATGGTAGAGTTGACTTTCTCTTGCGTGATGATGCAAGTAAGGTGCTTAACATGTGTGGTAAAAAATGCCAAGCTGAGTCACCCTTTCAAAGTGAAGTTATGGCCCTGTTAGAAGTTGTTGGTAATGTTGTAGACAAAGACCTGGGACGTGTTCATATGGAGTCAGATTGCAAAGTGTTAGTGGAAGCTATGGAGAATCGGTCCAATTGTCCAGAATGGAAAGCAAGGATTTTGGTAGATGACCTTGCAGCAATTTTGAATAGGAACCAGAATATTTCTTTAACATATGTTCTTCGTTCATGTAATTTGACGGCAGATTGACGAGCCAAAAGTGTTGTAAATGGGTTGTTTTGGGGTGGTTGGACTCCTTCTCCCCTAACTTCTCTAGTTATGATTTTATATGATAATGTTACAGGAGCACAAGATAGGTCTGGTATAGGCTAAAGTGTATAGAATATTTTATGCTATGGTAATGAAAGTTTTATTGTCCAAAAAAAAAAAAACCACTATCTCTGGCGCATTCAAAATCAACACTAGTAATGAATTTGCTCAAGGTTGCAAATATTCTATTGCATACCCCTTTTGATTGGAACCCAGTTCAATGGAACACTTGCCTCATAAAGAGTCTTCACCCTTTTGTTATTGTTGAATCTACCTTGAAAACTCCTCTCCCCTTCACTAAGCAAGAGGATATCTTCTGAGTCTGAAAATCAATCTGGAATGTATACCACTAAGGATGGATTCAAGCGTTGTCTTCGTTCTTTCCTCTCCTTCCCAAGCCTACTGATGATTTTTGGAAGTTTCTTTGGTCTATTTCACTCCCTTCTAAAAAGCTTATGTCCATAAATCAGCGATGCACTAAACATCATCACTTGAACAATGACATCCTTTGTCCTTTTGGGCGTAATGCTGAAGAATCATTGGAACACATATTTATGAATTGTCCTTATGTTCGTGCTATTTGGTTTGGATGCTTCTCAATCAAACTAGTGGATTTTAATTTTCAACCTTTCAAAACTTGGCTACAATCTACTCTTGCCCAACTTTAAATGATGGTTTTGAATATATGTTGAAAAGCATCATTATATCGATCAATGTCCTCCTGTATAAAAGGAATATTACTCTGCATGATGGAAAAACAGTCTCCTCATGCATTTGTTCAAGAGATCCTCAGTTCCATCAACTTTTCCTATCTGGTTTTCTCTGGCAGTGGAACTAATCATTCTTGTTCACAAACAAAGGAAGTAGACACCACACTTTTCATATCAAGTCAGAAGGATGGTCTATCATAGTTTCTAAAAGGAAGCTAAATAAGCACACCTCTTGCTTAATTATAATTTGTATCAATGGTCTGCCTTTATTACTTTTTATATGCAGAAGGAAGGTTGCTAACCCATGAATGTTCCCTGCACTTTGTTCTAGAGGAGCATTAAATTGGATAGAGGCTTTCAGTTCCCACAATATGCTCTTCCAAGAACAACTGCAAATAGTCGGTATTGGCTAAAAATTCTTGTCTCAAGATCGATCTTGGTTCTCGCCTGGATCAGCAATTTGGCAAGATATTTGGTCCTTGCTTCCAAATTTCAAGAAGACTCAAGTTATTCAGCACCCCTTTCTGTACCAGTTTATAAATTCCTGTATTGGTTCAACTTTCTTCTGTTACATGTAGAATAAATACTGTTAGCCTGATCAATTAAACAACTGCGTGCTGTATTCTCTTTTACATCAGGCTTTGATCATCACCAGTGTTCGTGCTCTGAGATTTAAGAATATTCCCCTGAAATAAAACACACATGGAATTATTTCGATTTGTCGTTGTTTGCCAAAGAGAATGATGAATATAAAGGAAATCAATAAAGTAGGGGAAAAGGGAATAAATAACCAGGTACCAGCAGAATGCAACAAAGAAGCGGAAAATGACTCGGAAATGGAGAGGCAAGAATTGGTGACCTATCCACCCCACAGCAGGCCAGAACTGCAATACAATTCATTTGAGAAATTCCCAGGTCAGGCGAAAAAGGCACTGTCTTTGAGAAATCATTGAGTAAATCAGTTAAGCATGAATAAACATGTGCATGGATACACACCTAAGTGAAACTCATGCTACAGAATTGCCATATTTATATGCACGTTCGTGATTAAAGGAAAACTGCTCGTGATCAACATAGGGCAGAGCTAGTAGATGCAAGAAGCCAATAAAAACTGAGTGAAATAGATTTGTTGGTTGATCCCCCAGGTGAAACATATAACATCTACGTTAATGAACTATTGTGTTGTATTAATTTTCTTTTATTCTTCAAATGGCTTGGTTTCTAAAAAATTTCTGTTTCTACTGAGGAACATGTTACCATCATAATCTGTAATGGGAATAGAAGACTACCGTCCATGACGTGTACTGCACCGACGGAAAATCCTTTCTGACTTTAGCTCTCACATGCACCCATGGACGTCCTGCATTTCATTCACCTTTTCATCAGAAAGAGAAGGATAACAAGCCCTCATGCTCTTTTAAGATTGCTTTTATTTTTTTACCAACTAAGATTGTTTTTATTTGGAACTATAACTTTTCAGTTTCTTCATGCTTTTTTTTTTTTTTTTTTGAATTGATAATATGTTGACAATGAAGAGTTGACCAGGGAAACAATGCTCTGGGCACCCAAAATTTGACCCTCGAGGAATTCATTTTTATTTGACCTCATCTTCCACCTGTTTCTCTGTATTCATCCATATGTCCAAGATGTAAATACAAGAGTTATGTCTTCTAAATGCACTAACCTTCCACAACATAACCATAATAAATCAAGAAAAGCAAGTTGTTCAAGGGAGAAGCTGTCAACTGTTCGATCAAAACCTGTGTAAGACAATGTAAAGAAAGAGGAGCCGTTAAAGAAAGAAACTTTTTTTTTTTTTTTGTCTTTCTGTTAAGTTAGGTGATCAATTATTCAGGTTTTAATTAACATAATTCATGAAAACTATCTACAATATCTTTGACTGGTTGATACTGAAATACACGGTAATACGCTTAAACAGGTTTGTTAGTCTCACAGGGACAGAAGTGTGAGATAAGCACATGGATCATCCAATTCAAAGTTTCTCATAAATAAAAAAAAAACAGGTGGCTCAGCAGTTTTACTACCTTTTTGGCTACAGTTTTTGAGTCTCTCTTCCCTCTGAAAATTTTTTCAAGTCCTATATGAAAGAAATGACCAAATGGTCCAAGATAGGCACCTGCAAAAATCTGCATGCAATAAAAGTTTTATGTTAACAAAGCAAAGCACATGCCACCCAACACGGTTGTAGTTGACTTTGACTATCTAAACAAAACCAGATGAATTCACAGCTATAACCAGAAAAAACATTTACTATCTTGGGCTCTACTTTATAACATTTTTTCCCTAGTTTCACACATTTGCCTTCACAAATCAAAATGTAACCATGAGTTGCACAAATATCGGGTTAATGGGCAATTTTATTCCAAAAGTTGTCATTGAAGAGCAATTTTATCCCAGAAGTATAAAAAAGAGAGCAATTTTGCCCTGACCGTTATCCCAGTTAATTTTATCCATTAATTAACCAAATATGTGGAGCTAGTAGTCCACATGTCATCCACATCATTTTTGTTAACATGCAAATTTACCTCAAAAATCTATGTGTCATCTACTTCATTTTTTTTCTTTCCAAAGTTACACCTTAACAAAAATGACGATGATGACACATAAATTGTCAGCTTAGCATATTTTGTTAAATAACGATCAAATTAACTAGGGTAATAATCGAAGTAAAATTAATCTCTTTTTAACACTTTCGAGCATAAATGCCCTTCAAAAACAACTTCCGGAACAAAATAGACCCTTAACCCCCATAAATATCACCCCAAGCACTAAATATGTCATGCATACTCGATTTGGCATTACTACAAACAACTTATGTTCATAAGGTCCACTTCGTCTTCGGTACATAATTTCCTACTCAATTTATTTAGTGGTTTCTCAACAATCCAATACGTATCTTACAGATGAACATTAGAAATTTATGAGCTTACCGCTCTGAGAAGAAGTCGTCTCAGTTGAATTTTCCGTATGCCCGTTAGCGTCTGAGACACTAGTTCGCTAATCCCAGACAACGCTCCCGCTGTGATTGCCTGGTTTAATTTAATCCCGAGAAGGAAATTGACATTAATGAGAGAAAATTCATAAAATCGAACCCAGATGATATTTCAACATTCGATTTCCAAAGAGAAGGGAGTGGAAGAAAGGTCACAAGTCACAACTTCAGATCAAACAAAGGGTCAACGGTAATGGAAGCAGAAGCAGAAAAACAGAAAGGAAGAGTGAAACCTTGGTTCTGAGAGGATGTTGCTGAAGCTGTTTAACGTAATTGTTTATTCCCTTCTTCGCGATGGATCCCATGGGTGCTCTAAGTTTGACCGGAAGTTCTCTGTGTGTGTGTTTTTTTCACACACCGGAAAAATGGAAGCTCTCTGTGTAACTGAGAGATCCGTCCCAGTCTCTGTTTCCTTTCTCGGTGGAATCTAACTATCTAAGTCACCAAAAAAAAAATCTCCTAAACACTTGATTAGGACAAAATAGAATTGTTTAATGGGAATATTCTAAAAACATACCATGAAAAAAATCAAAATCCAAACTAATTTTATTTATCACATTTTATTGGTTATTTACAACAATTGAGGAGAAAATAACAATACATTTTACTAGGAATCACTTATTTGAAATTTTAAAAATTTGAAAATATTTAATTAGAATTTTTCTTTATTTTAAAAGAAAAATTTCAAGCCAGACCGCGCAAAATAATGAAAATAAGGATTTGTCCATGTCATGTGATAAGAAAATTAGTTGAGTTGGTTAATATGATATGTATTTTTTAAAACACCATAGTTATCTTTCTTAATCCCCTCTCTCCCTCTTCTCCTTAATTATAATTGAGTGAATATTAAGAGGGGAAAATTAGAAAAATATTAATAAATATGAAAACTATGTCTTATATTTAAGACAAGATCAACTCTCCAAATATGTTTTATATTAAGGACCAAATGATTACTTTTTTTTCCTTCTATAAGAAATATAATGCTCCCTTCTACCCTTAATATAAAACATATTTACATAATTTGATTAGCTTAAGGAAGTTAGTAAGTTAATTAATATGACATGTATTTTTTAAATATCTTAGTATCTTGCTCAATTCTCTTATTTTCTCTTTTCCTTAATTATTATTAAAGGAGCATCAGTAAAGATAAATTAAGAAAAGATTAACAAATATAAAAATTATATCATATATTTAAAACAAATATCAACTTTTAAAATATATATGTCATATAAGGACCGGAGGGAATAATAAGAATAACAAAGAATAATCTTTTAACTCAGCTTTTTATAATTTACAATTTAATTTCCCTCATTTATAACTTAAGTTGTCATTTGTTCTCGGAAAAAACTAAGGTTTCATGATTAGAAATTAACTTAATAGTTTTTTTAAGTGATTTTGCTCTCTATAAAGAAAGTATCACTTTAATCCATGTTATAAATCACTTCTAACAAACAAACTTTCCTCTTTTTACAAGGAAGTGACTAGATCAGATGGAATCTAAGCCAGGAGGCAAGAACCAGGCATACTAAGAAGATCAAATAGGCCATTTTGTTTGGTTACATATGATGGGACATATGGATCACAAGATGTAAAAAGCTATATGATGATAATATTTTGAGTATACTTATCACTACTTAAGATTCTTTTTTCAGGACTTGCTGGGACCATGAGTTGATGGAACGATGCTCCTCCTTTGAAGAACAAATCACCAAGCAAGCAAGAGGAAATGAACTCCCATCAGATCATACTAAGCTTGAGGTTGACGGCTCGGTGCTATAGCATGGAAATAGTGGCTGTGGAGGAGCTCTAAGAGATGCAAAGGGGAGATGACTTTGTGGCTTCAGTTGTAAATTTACCTCTGTTCCACCAGGGCAATTGCAAAGTTAATTAGAATTATTAGTGGACTACTTAATCTATGTTGGTCCAGGGGCATGAGGAATGTAATAGTTTATTCGGATTGTACAGAGGCATTGACTTTTGTTATAGGGGGTGTGTTAGTAACCACCATTTTAAGGACATTATAAAAAATGATCGTCTAATTATTCATAGGGATTGGCAGGTTGGGTTTAGACATACACCTAAGGAGAAGTTAGTGATGTTGATTATCTTAGGAAATCATCATACAATTTAACTGATAGTTTTTACGTCCTTGATCAATCTCCACTTATCTACCACAAAGTGGATCTTGAAGAAGGAATGAAGACAGTCTTGTAAGTTGAGTAAATCACTAAATTATAATGATATCGAGTACTATTAAAAATAAATTACTTCTAACTCATTCTCACATATCAACACACGTATTAAATTGATAAAAAATTTAAAATTTACCCTTAATTAGTAAATTTTCTCTCTCTACATTTACAAATTATTTTCATATCTCTTTCCTCTTTCTCTTTTTTTAAACAAAAATTATATAAGGATAAAATTGAAAAAACAATCCTTAAATATCTTACAAATGATTTATATTTGGAATCAAAAAATTTCCTAACAAATAACTTATAATAAAAACTAGAGTGGTGATAAAAGTTTTGCCTTGTAAATCACAAAAATATCTTGTAAGGTGTTCCCAAACATCCTCAGGTAATCATTACTATGATAGATAGTATTTGTAATCTCTTGTGTCTCTTTAATTAGTTGCGATCAATAGGAAACAATTGATCATCTCTTTTTTCTTTACCCGTTCACTAAAGCAGGGTGGTTTGGATGTTTTCAAATTAAATTGGACAATATAATATAAATCTCTCTAACTTCCTTTTATAGTTGAAGGACACTCACTAATCTGCAACATGATAATCTTCTTTCTTAGATGAAGGGAATCATGATTCTCATCAATGCCATTTGGAGAAGGCGAAACAATGGCTTTATATGAATGATCTGTATCGAATCCTCTTGCAGTGACACAATTAGAAATGCTATCTCATTTTTTGATCTTGCATTCTCTCAGCAATCAGATTGCTTTGCTCTATCCAATGGTCCTATTTTGGAATCATATTTTTATTTCAACAATTCTGACTGGGTTATTCTCCTTCAAAGAGTAAAGACAAGAAATAAACCTTTAATTTGCCATTCATGGAACTTTTAATTTGCCATTCATGGATTCGTTTCCAAGGTTGACTTTTACAGTATTTTCGATGGGTCAGGATAATTCAAGGAGATTACACTTTTAACTACAAGTGTTTTTTATCCTCCCGTTGTTGGATCATGAATTCTCCAGTCTTTTCCTCTAGTGCCCAATCGCTTCAAGTATTGACTTCAATCAAGCAGATTGCAAAGATTTCTATCTCCAACCACAGAACAAATGAAGTTATCTTGATGAACATATCCTCCTCCTTTTACAATTTATTTTCTTTTTCAGATCTAGTAGTTGTTAATGCTTCTCATTCTATATTCTCTAAATTTATTAGTTTTCACTCCTCGTTACTGTAGTTGTAATGTTATGTTTTCTCTTTATTAATATTATTTGATATTTTTCCAATGCGAGAGAGAGAGATAATTAGATTGCTCAAGCCACACAAGTCATAAATAACTAATTAATTTCAGTTAAAGTTAAAATTTTCTTACACAAACTTTCCTAAATCATCCTATAAGAGAATGAGAAAATGTTAACAAGAGTTTCAAACATATTTATAATTAACTACCTCTTAGCTAAATATCAGTACGAGGGAACTCAATAGCTCCACATTTGTGTCCAGGTATATATAGTTCAATATTCATATGGGAAACAAGGCTATGGCTACCTTTGTGTGCTGTTTTGGGGGCAACAGATCAATGATATAGACTTCAACATATCAACATAAATTTGGAGAAAGTACTTGTGTGTGTGTGTCTTCAATTTTTAATGGATCACATAAGCATTTTATTTCAATTTATTTGAGAACATCCTTTTTTTTTTTCCATGGGCATGAGACTTTGCTGATCGCCTGCATTATTTCAATTTTCCTCTTTTAATCCTCATGCATGAAATTTTTTAGATTCAACAATTATGAGCGGATGACTTTCATTCAGCTTTAAGTAGCGATAAAACTTAGAAGTACTCATCAAGGACTATGTATTTTCTTGGAAAATTCCAAAATTGATATATAGGCTAGTTTTTTCACTTAAAATGTGCCGTCCATTAATTAAGGACCACATATTTTATTTTACTGTGTGAAACATGTGTACTTGCCATCCTTCTGTTTTCTTCTGTTTGGAGCCAACCTATAATGCCATGTCAGCAATATATTTCTACTCGTGCTTATTGAATTTTCTTCTCGTGACAAACATTAATAATTTCTTCAACAAAGGCAGCTTAATTTGGCCTTTTTATATGTTTATATTATAAATACGCGATTTTATAGACCAATTTATATGAAACATTGAAACTCTTGTCGTTTCTTTAGCTCACCCAACATAAAACAAATTCAAGTTAAAGAATAATATTAACGAAGATAAGATATGTTTAAAAATACCTCATGTCATCCGGCCATGTCATTCATATGATGATATGAAAGTGATCTTAATATTCTAATAATCCCTTTTAAATATTAATTAAGGACATTTAGTTTTTATGTTTGTTCACATGATAACCATATCGCACACATCATTATGCACAAAACAACTTATTCTTATGCTACTGTTTATAGGATAAAGATCCTTAAGAAGGGTACCTTGATCTTGATCGTAAAATTTTAATCTGAATTAGCCAATTACTCGAATATATGATAATATGATTTAAAGAAAGTGTCAGACACTAGGTGACCTAAATGATTATTACAAAATATATAGATAGAAAATTTTATGTCTTATTTATAAACCACATCATTTAACTTTACATATAAATTTATAATTTTATCTTTTATTTATTATATAGACTTTACTCTCATTAAGTATAACATATATTAAATAGAGGTAAAATTAAAAAATTATTAAATTTTGAAGTACAATTAATGTTGTTTGAAGTTATTATTGATTGTGATGAGATATTAGAAATGGCTTAAAAATAGAATTAGAACCTTATTTGTCTTTCAATCTTGTTAGCCCATTTATGAGTCTATGTTCAATTGATCGGATCATCATTCCAATCCGGTTTTCATATATGACACTAATTGATTCAATATTAATCATTAACACTTGAAACCAATGGCCAGAACGTGACTACAATTTAACTTGTGGGGTAGGTATGAAAACTAAGCAAGAAAATTCCTAGGCGCTTCAAAAAATTGAGCATGTGGTGAAACTTTTTTATCACCATTCTTTCGGTTTGGTTGATTTCCGGTCTGGTTCACTAGTGAATCGGTTGGCCGGTTTTTTTTTACTAGTTTTAGTCAAGTCATGGCATTGCCTATTTCGCACTACTATTTAAATAAAGCATAGACATAAGCAATTACGTAATCTGCATGCGTGGACCCACTTCTCCATTAATTCTCGTAGCTTCTTCATAGTTATATGTTATGCGAGCGAATGATGATAGGTGCAATGAAATGAAACATAAATTTGATTGACCATTGCAATGAAAAACTTATTATAATTACTAAAAACATTTAATAAATTTGCTTTATTATCGTACAAGTAACGTAAAATTTGGTCATTTAGTTATCATTTCATTGATCATCTAATAGAGATGGCACGGAGATGGAATGGGATTTATTCATTATTGTCTTGCATTTTTTTATGATTTGTCATATAACATAATCTCAATCATAATTTTTCATGTTCATTTTTTTTAGAATTTATTACTTAAAGTTGACCAGAATATTCTAAATTTTTTTATGTCTAGTTGTTTCAAAATATATATATTGAAAAATAATTTTGTATTAACAGATTTTAGCATTAATTTATTTCATAAAAAAATATGCATTTAACTCGACATTTTAATTTTGAAACTAAATATCTTTAATTTTGAATTCAAATTCAATATATTAATGATGTGACAAAGTTAGATAATATAGAGATATAAATAAAATTGGGTACAAATTATGGACATAATTATAGCTTGACTAAGGGCATGTCCGACACACAAGTGAAAAATGAAGGAGGAGTGGGAAAATTTTAGTTCAATTTAAAAGAAATGGATTGGTGACGTTAAAATATTTTAATAAATAGAAGATATAAGGTAAAAAATAAGAAAAATTAATTAAAAGTCATTAATTTGATTCTTAATTTTTTTAAAATCAAACTCATTAAAATTTTAGAGGAATTACCATGAGGTCCTAAATAAAAGATTTAATTACTAAGGAGTCCTAAGGTGAGGTATTGTCATTTTTTCTTACATTGTAACTTATCATTGTATAGTTTTCACTCATCAATTGTCATTAGGAATTCTCGACAATTAATTTCTTTTCTTAAGATCTCATAGTAATTCCTCCTAAAATTTTCCCACCCATTCCATCCATCTCCGTTGTAGTAAAGACACAATAAATGAGTTTTGTTATGGTCAATGGAGTTGGGTCTCACGAAATGAGCTAGTCCCTCACAATATGATAAATTAAAGTTCGAATGCCTGTTGGAAGGGGTGCCCATATTTAGTGCCTTTGGTATAATTTTTTTTTAAAAAAAAAAGGGGTTTGTCATGTATGTATCAAAGACTTGAAAATTTATAATTCTACAAATATAGTAATTAATGAAGGGCAGATCCATTATATTAAACGCGGGCCACCACGATATATAGAATACTACTGAATATGACATTTATAAGACACAAGACCAAGTAATTCAGGGCTTGGTCATCTGTAAAGTGGGGACACCACGTGGTAAGACTTTATGTCATCGTATTTTTAATATCTTGATTAAAATCATGCAAATAATTATTAATAATTAGAAAAAGACTGGTTTCTCTCCATGCATGGACCTCATCGATGGATTTAAATGAAAAATTTTAATTAATTAAAGAATCTACGATAAAGATTTTGATGATTGAGCACCGCGTGTGTTCAAACGTATGATCGTATCCGTATAGATATTTTCCAGTTCAATAGAGCATCTTTCTAGCTAGGACCGAATCCAATAAAATGAAATCTTTTTTATAACCAATCAACCTTGTGTTTAGAACCTCTAAATGTTTTAAGAACGAAAATTGGTTCATGGTTTAATAGTTAGACATTGATTTGAGGCGATTTTAGTTAAATTAATACGAGTCTAAGTTAAAGAGTATATATGAAAAGTAAAAATATCTCAAATAATATTTATCAATAGGTTAAATTTAATTATAGTCAATCACACCCGCGTTATAATGAAAGTATTTATTGTCCATTACAAATTTCTAAAATCATCAAACATGCCAGGTTAATTATCCAATTAAATTCATAATACAATTTTGGGTTATTTAGGTGTTTTTTTATTAAAAAAAATTCCATTTGAGCAATTAGACTTTTGATTCAGCCACAATTATAATATTTTTCGATTTTATGTTAGTAATAATAATAATAATAATTAGAAACATGATTTAAATGATTTAAGACCAAATATTTATGTATAACACCATGCATGTTATTATTAGTACTGGTAGTAATGCGCGAAAAATAAGAATTAATTAATGCTTGGCATTGACCCTTTTGAAAACTCGACCTGAAACCTTGGCGTGAGGTGAGGTCAAGGGCGACAATTCCTTGACGTACACACATCAAGTTCTAGTTTCCTTTTAATTTGATAAATTTTGAGCGCGGGATGAATTGTATTATTATTTATTAATTTATTATGGCTTGGTTATCCAGTTCACGTTCAACCTTGATTTTATTTCCTTATATATAATACATTAATTTAATTTGGTAATCTAATACTGAAAAGGGACCAATAATTACCTAACATATTACTTTCTTTATATTTGTTTAACTTCATAATACACCTTACGCCAGCAGTTGCACCATCAATCAATAGTTTATATATGATGAATTGAAACTCCAACGAGGATCTATATATGACACAAAACCCTGGCATCATTTTCTTTTTTATTTCTTTCTTTTTCCTTTTTTAAGAAAATTGGAAAAAAATTACAGATTAAAAGATTAATTGAGAAATAGTATTGGAAATGATTTTCTATATTTTTCATAGATAAAAAGTACTGATACTGTGAATTCACTACTTAATTTTTTAATCAGTGACTTTTCTCCAAATTTGTCTTCTTTTTTTCTTTCAGAAACACTAGCATAATTAATCATTTGTTGATTAGGGGAATTATTTTAGTTAATTGAATTTCATAAATTGGCATATGTATATGATTTTGTGGCCATGCCTTAAATGGTATCTCACCAAAACACTGTAACAGTGGTGCGGTGGATGGATCACCGGCTTTTGGAAACTCCATTAATTGCAATGCCCATCAGCCCCTTGACAGCCAACACTACATCTGAGCTCATCAAATTTTCTATCCTGTTTATTTTAAAATATTTTAAAAATGATAATTAATTACTGTATTTCTTAAGATCTTACTCATTTTCAATTATTTGCTACAAACTTAAAAAAAGAGTTTAGTTGAGATGATAAGTGACTTCACCTGATAAAGAGTAGAACATAAGAATTTCGAACATTTATTTGAAGAAGCTTAGATCACCATCTTTATATGTAAATAAAATTTTACCACCACAACTAGAAAATGTTATGCATGGAGACAAGTAAAGATAATAAGGTTTGTTTGATTAGGTTTATGTTTATATATAAATCTGATTCATGTAAATTGAGATAAAATTTTTTCACATATTTATTTCATAGACTATAAAAACTACTTTATATTTTATAAATCACGATTGAAAAGCATTCGTGGAGGCTATAAACATATCATAAATGTAAAAAAATAGTGGATCTAAATTTGCATGGGAGTAAGTGAGGATGTATGTCTTACCCTTGGACGCGTAACCAGTCAAACTCCAAGAACCATTCATTAGTCTTTATTTTTAATTTTCGTTTTTCAATATTTGGCCAGTCAATGGTCCTAATCTGACCCTCTCTCCTTCTCTATATATGTACGCATAACTCACCAAAGCCTCTTCACAACCACATTCAAGCTCAGAAAGACCTAATCCTCTTAATTAATGGCTTCCCTGTGCACTTCTTCTTTTCTTCCTTCTTCTTCGAAAAGAGTAGTACCTGTCAATGCCTCCATTAATGTCCCCAAATTCCCCCTAGTTCCTTTCTCATCATCAAATTCAAAACTCCCAAGCAGGAAGCTCTTCGAAGAACTCAACGGCTTCTCACACTCAAATATACTTCCCTCTCAGAACAACACCAACCTCAATAATGTTTCACAGTCTCGCGACGATCTCATCAGATCTGAACTGTATGTGATCCTCGAAGCAGTTGCCGATCGAGTTGAGATGCACCACAACATCGGCGAGCAGCGCGATAACTGGAACACTCTGCTTTTGAATTCCATCAACATGATCACCCTCGCGGCATCCACCATGGCCGGCGTCGCCGGAGTCGCCGCCTCCAGCGGAGCTCCGCTTCTCGCTTTTAAACTCTCCTCCGGCCTCCTCTTCTCCGCCGCCACGGGGATGCTTGTCATTATGAACAAGATCCAGCCGTCGCAGCTGGCAGAGGAGCAACGCAACGCCACGAGGCTGTTCCGGCAGCTCCAGAACGAGATCGAGACCAAGCTCGCCATCGGAATAGTCACCGAAGAGGATGTTAAGAACACAATGGCCAAAGTTCTGGCTCTCGATAAAGCCTATCCACTTCCTCTGTTAGGAGCAATGATCGAGAAATTTCCGAAGAAATTCGAGCACGCAACATGGTGGCCTTCTTCATCATCAAATAGAACCAGCTTGAAATCCAAGGAATCAAAGAATGGATGGAGCGAGGGATTAGAGATGGAGTTGAAGGAAGTAATGGAAGTGGTGCAGAAGAAGGACATTGAAGACTACGAGAGACTTGGGAATTTGGTGTTGAAGATAAACAAGAGTCTGGCAATAGCTGGGCCTTTGCTTACAGGAGTAGCGGCGGTGGGATCTGTGTTTATAAGTGCGGAATCGTCGTGGTCGGCGGTGGTGCCGGCGGTGGCGGGGGCGATATCGACGGCGATAAATGGGTTTGAGCACGGTGGGCAATTGGGGATGGTGGCGGAGATGTACAGGAACTGTGCGGGATTCTTTGAAATGTTGGGAGATTCAGTGGAAGAGACGATTGAAGAAGATGTGGAGAGAAGAGAGAATGGAGAATTGTTTGAGATGAAGTTGGCTTTGAAATTGGGAAGGAGCTTGTCTCAGCTCAGAGATCTTGCCAAGAAATCTGCTTACTCTCGTATTGAGGGAGCTGACGTGGACGAATTCGCCAGCAAGCTTTTTTAGTCCTTACTAATAATAATCCTTTTTTTTTTTTGCCAAATAATAATAATCCCATTAATTATTAGTCTAACATTTTTTGCACATTAACGTACACAAGTTAATGTAGATGTTTTATTAATTCTATTTTTTTGGGATGTTATCATCTCAACATCAATTGCAATATATATGAATATATTTGTGACTAATTAAATGTTTTCCCCATCTTTTAATTCAGTAGTCTTATGAAGTTGAGTAAAAAAAATTACAGAAAATCAAATTAAAAATCTTGAAAATTCAATGGAAACTATTTGTCCATTAACAATTTTCAACTCATATATGGATGGAGATATTTTAAGACTTATTTGGGATCCTCAAAAATGTTTATTTACGTAAGTTGAGATAAAACTCATTTCACATATTTATCTCGTATACTGTAAATTACGATTAAAAAATTGTTTTTAAATGTTTCAATCATTATTTTAAATAAGTACTTAGTCAATTGTTTTTCCTGTTTTTAAGTTTTTTTTAATGATAAATATTGAAAACAAAGATGTTATTTACTATAATGATATTTAGAATCAAATGCAACCTTTATTTAGTTAGTTCTTATTGTAGGGATTGGAAATAATTTTTTTTTGGGCCCATACGAAATAATATCATTCTCTTCTTTGAATTATAGAAAGTTGCCCATAAACAGTGACACACAAAACGAGGAGGAGGCAATTGCAAAAATCATACTTCATAGATTTATATGTGCGCGCGCGCGCGCGCGCGTGGATTCTTTGGAGCAAAACCACGCAAAACCAGGTACTATTATATTAATATATCCAAAATGATAGGCTATTATTTGACCAAAATGTTTGGTTTTACATTTGCTTCTGCCATTACTAAAAACTTACTTGATTTATTTATGCTAATTCTCTAATCCATGTGTTCATGGTGGACTTCCCAAGTTGCAATTTTAGAATGGCAAAATATTTTAGAGTAGACCTTTTTAAGAGATTGTGACTTTATTATTTTTAAACGTCATTTTTTAATTTTCTTTGGTCAGCATCGTTTTTCTATTTTTTTTGTCAACCATTGTTTTTTATTAGATTAATGTGTAAAAATACCTATAAATTTTTTTTAAAAGATTGTCTGACACCATAAATATTTTTTATGTATAAAAATATCAATAAACATTTTAAATTAAGGTAAAATATAAATTACGTTGTTATGCAAGCTGCCTTGACTTTTTGGTTTTTTTGGGTCCTATTTTATTTTTTTAAAAGATTATTTATAAATCACTCCCATTCTCTTAGGTCAGTGTTTTGAAGATTGGACTGGCTGGTTTTAGTCTGAAACTTGCCAGCCAATAGGTTGGATAAATTTGATTGGTGTAATCTTTTTTAAAGTTAAAAAATATATTAATTTATTTTTTAAAAATTTTATTCAGAATTTTATATAAATAATTATAAAATCTTCACTTCTTTATCAATCTAGTTTAAAGTTAGCTCCCATTTAATTTCATTATGAATCATTGACCCTTGATGCAGTACCCCGACTGATTCAGTGATCTGTATGAGTTTTAGAACCTTGTTTTCGCCCATCACCACTCTCCCTCTAACCTCTTTGCTTTTACAAATAATCATTTAAAAAAATTACCCACAAAAATAAAAAAGTATCGCCAGTTTGCATAAGGTAACGAAATCGATATTTTTACTTTATTTTAAAATGTTTATGGGTATTTTTGTATCTAAAAAAAATTATGATGTAAGATGCTCTTTTAAAAAAATTTTTATAGATATCTTTATACTTTAATTAATTAATTAATTATTAGATATATGTATAGTAATAAATATTTTGACATTTTAATTAGGTGTTCACGAAAAAGAACCCAACAAATTAGCATTCCACCACGTTATTGTTGTAGGTTGACTTTCTTTATCGTTGGTCCACACTGATTTTTCAAGTTTATTAATGTGGAGTGCATTTTTCCCGAACTACAGTTCTAACATACGACTCATCTAATCATGCGATAATTAAAACAATTTTGTAAAAGGGGTAAAAATTTGATACTAAAAAAAGGCGAACATTTGACGTGTTTGAACTCTTAAAGGTCTATATACAATAGTCAACTTAACATATTCTTAAAATAAAATAATAATCGAATTTTTCAAACATTGATATTCATTTTAAAATCTATAACCGATAAATAAAATTAAAAGAAGGGTTAAAGGACTACTTTGTTGCTCTGGAAATTGATAAGGTGGAGGCATTTTTGCTCTTAAAGTTTTTTGATATGGAACGTTGTATTAAAAGTTTTTAAATCGTAACAATTTTATCTGAGTTGTTATATTAATTAAGTTTGACTGTTAGTTAATTAAATTTATTGAGCTAGTAATTTACGTGTTATCCACATCATTTTTCATTCTTGTTTTGGGTTCGGGTGAAAATTTGTTATGAAAGCTTTCAATCAAGAGTAACATTGCCTTGAAAGTTTATAAATCTTAGCAATTTTATCTTAATTGTCATCTAGTTGAGTTTACTCATTACTTAACCAAATATATTTATTTGACAAATCTATGTATCATCCATTTCATGTTTTAAAGTTAAATTGAAAATAAATAATTTTTTTAGAACACATTCCGTTTAAAGGATTAGAGCTATATAATTAAAAAGGTGAAAACATCATATGCAATGAAGAGAAAATCAAAGAGGTATTTATCTATCTCAGCGTCCATAAGGCGTGATGGTAGAGATTGAATCATTTTCTTTATTAATCTTTAATAAATGTGAGTTCCTCCTTCATATGTAATATTTTTTTACTCAATATTATTAATGTTGTTAACTCAACATATTCGATCAAATAATAATTAAACTTAACCTAAATAACTATCAGGGCAACGTTATTACGATTTGAAAATTTTTGTGGCAGTCTTGCTCTTAAATGAAAAGTTTTAAGGTAAATTTACATCTTAATAAAAATGATATAAATGATATGTAGATTGTCAGTTTAATATATTTAATCAACTATGAGTTAAATTTAAATAACGACCTGAATAAAATTATTAAGATTTAAAAGGTGAAGAGCCACGTTATACCCTTAAAAACTTACGATATAAAATCGTCTCCCCTTGGCAGCAAAATAGCCTTTAACTCATAAATGAATTTAACGAAAATAATTTTTAAACAAGTCCAGTCGTGCAAGGAAAGAAAGTCGAACAAAACGATGTCGTGGTTCCCGGCGCTACTGAACCAGGATAATTTCTCGTAGTCGCAGCCCGACCAGAGATTTTTGTTCCCTGAGAAATTTTGGAATTTTCATACTCCGAAACTTGAAAGCGATCCTCTGTGTATTCTTCAGCCATTCATATAATTCGTGGTTCCGGTGAATCCCCTTGTCCACAGATTCTTCCACAATTGCTATAGCTGATTCTTCTCTCTCTTTCAACCCCAACCCCCTAATTGGCTCCAATACTATCGCTGGATGAGCTAAGCTGATCGATCCTCAAACAGGTATACCTAATCCCATTCTATTATCTTTCTCAAGTTTGCACTTGTAACTTTTCAGTCACATAAGTTAGTTTGTGAATCAAATTATGTCTTAATTGTGAAATATGAACCCACAAACACATGCCACACTATAGCTGTTTTCTTCATGATTTTCACTAATTTTAATCGTAATCTTGATTGCTCTCTGTGTGAATAAAAGTAAAAACCAGAATACATCTTTTTAATTGCTGAGGCTGTAGTTGGTTCTGTATCTGATTATATATATACTTCAATCTATTCTTCTAAGTTCTAACTTTGTTCTCCTCAAATCCTTCAAAATTTTTTGAAGGCTGCAATATCATGGTCAGCCATGTTAACGTTGTACGCTCCCAGAGCTGTTGTCAAGTGCCATTTGTATCAGGATTCAGCCTCTGAGCAACAAGCATATCCATCCAAGATCAATAATGTTAATTTCCTAAATTGTAGCTCTAGTTTTCCTAAACCTTTTGGGAGTCCTCACAGTACTACATCTCTTAGTTCTTCATTTTCCCGGAAATGTGATAAGCAGCAAAAGAGCCTTCATATATTGCATCAAATTGCTACACATAAATGGCTGGTGAGCCTGTTCTGTTCTGTGGTCTGTTGCTTGTGTTTAGTCTATGATTGTACGCTTGGTGATCGATATGTTTTACTATGACATTCGTTGTAGTGTGGATTACATGATTCCATCTCATCAGATGATGAGTATCGGTCATCACGCAACATAGCAATCAGCTTGTTTAGGCGATACAGAAATTTTGTCGATCGTGGGGGAGGTGAAAATCTGAAAGTAAATTTAGAAGCTTACTTAATTTACTTCCCTTATTTGGTTATTCATCCTTCCTTTTGGTTTCATGACCTATTTTCTCTGTTTTCACTCACAGGAGTTCATAGCTGCTGGGGTAAATGCATATGCATTAGGATGCACTGATGAAGGGATAAGGAAGGAACTGAATGATATGAAAGACTCTGGTATGGAAATTGAAGCTATGCAGAGTTATGGTGGGAGTACAAGTTTGAAATCCAAGATTATCTCAGAGGAGGTATGTTTTACCTCAACTTGAATATCCTTGTACAGCAAATTTGAAGTCGTGATTATACCAAATATTGGCCTTGTAATGTTTCGTAGAGCTTATACAATTTTAATTCTGCCTTCATATTCTCTTCCTTCCTGCAGAGCCAGCATTAGTATTGTCTCAGAACTGGCTCACCTCAATGGTTCAAACTTCAAAAGCCTAACATCTTTCTGGCTTTTGACCCAAACAATATAATTCTGCGCATTCTTGAAGCAAATCGGCTGCCTTGGGCCAACAGCAATAATTAATTCAGTAGACATGATGTGTGCTAGATCTCACTGTTATCATTTTCTTCTTGTTTGCTTGATGCAGCTTAATGAGTGCGTTCTCTGGCTAAGCATTATATTCATCACCATCTTGTGTACGCCCCAACCAACTATTGTTAGATGGTCATCTACACCTCCAGTGTCCGATGAAGTGAGGCTTCAGTGGAAAGGCTTTTGTGCCCTCATAGCAAATGCGTATTTTATGAAAGGAATGGCTTGGTGAGATGCCTTACTTGTATTACATTAGACATAGTGAAGATTCTTAAATTTACAAGCAAAAACTTCTGTTGGTAAATCATATTATTGCTTGCTATGTGGTCATTGAAGGCTTCCTGTAAAGACTCTTCAACTAGAGCAAATGGCTGTCATGGGGCAAGCTGAGAAGCCATCAGTTGTTGCAAGCCGAATGCGATTAGTCTTCAGCACACTTGAGGTTAGCTTAATGCTACTACATTCTGTGGAAAATATCTAGAGATATTATGGTCATATTTGTGTGGCATGTTTATCGATCAATCTGGAATATGTTAAAAACTCGCTCAGAGGCAAAAACACAGTCCTCGTGATATTCTATTAGCTAGATTGTAAAACTGAAAGGTTAGAAGAAAAGGATGATCAGAGAAGATATGGATTATGGTGCGTTGTTTAGAGATTATTGTTTTGGAGAATTTTGTGTAAATTTTGAGATATTTGCTATTAGTTTTTCAATAGTATAGTGATAAATACTTAAAAGGCCACAAGTTTTGTCACCTTATGATTTGTAGCTAGATTTTGAACTTAACTAGACACGGTTTCTCACGATTTCCTGGAATTTGATGAATAAATTGTCCTGTATACGGATTGTAAACAGTTCAGATTGCTATCAATTTCTTTTGATGTTGCGGACTTTGCAGGTGGTGAGTCCACAGTGGCCAAGAGTGTAGAGAACAAAATCTTAGGTTATTTCCTCATGAATTCCCGGACTTGTATTGCATGTTTGCAAACCAGTGCGATCATCTTATGGCAGATGAGGGTCATAAAGAAAGAAAATGAAGTGGAGCAATGTGGGGCTGAAAATATATTGTATAGTCCCCTCATGGAGAAAAGGAAAAAGAAGAGGGAAAATGAATGTGTGTTGAGAGAGTGTTGGTATGTTTGAATGTGGCATAATCAAGCTGCATTGTACCAGGTCAAAAAAAAAAAAAAAAAAAGCAGCATTGTTACATGGTTGTGAGGAAAAGAATGTTTCGTTGTACATGACTTGCTATTAATTATAGCATATATGGTATATATGATGGTTGATGCCTTTCAAGTCTCGCATTAGGAGGATTTAAGTGTGAAGAGGATAACTGTTTAATATAGATAAACAACTCACATGGTTGTTCATTCTAACAACTGTATACTCCTTGTATTTGATAAAGTCCTCTTGATCCTAAATATAAAATATATTATTTATATTTGTCAGTTTTTTTTCTAATTTACTTTTATTAATGCTTTCTCAATAATAATCAAGAAAATGAGAGGGAAAAATGGAATTAAGGAGAATGATAAGAGCATTTTAGAAAATACATATCATGTTAAATAATTAATTTTTTAATTTAATTAAATTAGATAATAATATCTTATATTAAATATCGATCTAATTTTGATGGTTTGAGATTCCACCAAACCAAGTACCCGGTCCCTCACCACCATGCCTATGCCCTTCTTGGGCTAGTGGACTCCACCACCTCCTCTGTTTCCTATGACTGCCTCTTCTGTGCCAAAGCCACTACCATCACTTGATCCTTCATTGCTTCTTCAATACTTTCATCATTGTCATTTTCTCTCTCCTCTCCCCCTTAGTCACTTTTTTTTTAACACGCACCTATATACCGGTGCCGGGATCAAACCCTGGATCTCTAATGGAGAGGTCATTAGGATAACTTGTCATTGACTCTTCCTTGACTACCACCACCATGGCTAGAATCTCCTGCAGCTCCACCCTGCCACCGTCTCATCCGCTCATACCACCTCTATCCTCGATCGCCACCTGTTCCATATCCTTTTCCTTGGCCATACCCACTACTGATGCCTTTGCGTCCTCCTCCGCTGTGTCCATTCCTTCAAATCTCCAATGATTTCGGATTATAATAGTTTCTACCATTTACATTTCTCCCATGATGACCAATGCCACTCGCCACAAAATGTAATTGACAATAATAGAGGTCACTAATTTAGCTTGGCATAGGTGATCCTATATATTTAACTCGTTGTTTGATTCTCAACATTGGTGTACGAGTCTTCATAATCACTAGCTAATTTTTCATATTAATCAAGTTTTATAGATGTAATAATGCAACTTGGAAACCTTTATACATCATCTAGAAAATTTATTAAAGATTATGGAAAATAATAGTTTAGGCTGAATAGGCCCCAAAAAAAAAAGTAAAGATACGAAATCATGTATCCATGTGTTAATTAGGAGAAGCTTTATTTTTCCATAAATAACAACCTCATTTAATTTAGATATGGACGAATTAGCGTAGCCTAAATAGATGACGTTGAGTTAAAGGAGAAACAACGAAGGATATTGCACTTTGAACTCAATTAAGCTAAGGTTGCAGGCCCTTGGTAAACCCTCCACCGAATCCGCCACCTCCGCCTCCACCTCCACCTCCACCCCAACCACCACCACGTCCTCCATTCCCATATCCGAATCCGCCTCCAAAGCCAAATCCACCACCAACGTAGCCGGAAAAGTGGTGAAAGAAGGTCTTGTCTTGGCCAAATCCATAAGAACGCTGGTGATCATTCCCAAACTTCCTTGCATAAGTAATGGCTGCAGGAAGGATAAGAAAAGCAAGCAAAAGCAGCTTACAATAATAAGAAATCATATTAGTGACATTAGAGATCGAATTCTATAATGTGTGGGTGATATAAGAGACATGAATCAAGTTATACATATATAGTTGTTGAGACTCGAGACCATTGTTCTTGTGGAAAGAGAAGTTGAAGTTTTTATGTGAAGGCAGTAAGTTTTGTGGTTGGCACCTGTCATTCTATGGAATCCGTGCTTTTCTGCTTCAGTTCAAAACATTGCCCTTATTGTTAGGATAGGACTCTTGTTGGTCGGTGCTGTCACCAAAAGATCCATCTAAGTTCTTAATAGATTCCTTAAAACAACACATTTTTCATTAAACAAATCATGACGCTGTCAGATGATCAGAATCAACCTCTTGCCGTCAAATCACATTTCTCGATATCAAACTAAGAACACACGCAACGGTTGCATAGCTAAACCATAGTACTTTTTTTTTTTTGGGACACATAGCTAAAGCATACTTTAAAATATATATGTTTTTATATATCGTCTCAAAGAATGGATATATATATATATATATTTGCATGATGAAATTAATTTGAAACAAGCTACTATTTGCTGATATTTTATGATTTATATATGTATATATATTATATGGAGGAATGACACTTAGGTTCTAAAAGAAGAAAATGATAAGGACAATTGGGTCCTCGATAATTTTTTTCTAAAAACTAGTTGCAAATAATAATTCAAATAGCTGCGAATCCACATGTTATAATTGAAAAATAAGACATTTCAGTTTCAAATATAACTCTAAATTTATAATGGTCTGAATCAATATTTCTAACTCATTTTTTTTCAAGAAAAACCGGGACCTTTTGACTTAGGGTCTGTTTGGTATGAGGGGTATGAAGGAAAATGGAGGGGAGGGAAAATTTTTATAAGTTAAATTTATAAAAATTGAAGAAGTGGGGTCACAATATTTTAATAAAGTAAATATGTAAGATAAAATAATAAGAAAAATTAATTAAAATTTTTTAACCACACTTCTTTAATTTTCTTAAATCTAATTCAAAAAATTTTCCATTCGCTCACTTTCCCTCCCCTTCCCTCGTACCAAATAAGCCCTTAATGTCATAATTCCTTCTTCTGGGACTTAATAAATGCCACTTTCCGGCGGTTAATTTGCCATGTATTTTGGCATTGAATTATAATGCTAATTTACTTAAATATTAAAGACTGAATTATTATTACATGAGCTTGTTGGCATGAAAACAGGGATTATAGGATCACTTGAAATTCCAATGTCTAAAGTATGTTGAATTTCAATGCAAAGTAGGAATATCCTATCTACCTTCTGCTATTTATGTTGAAATCTGCTACTTGAAAGGAATTTGAGACATTGGATATCTGCATGCTTTGAAAAGCCTTGTCACGAGATATCATGACATTATTATCAAATTTTTTGAACAGACATGTTATGGTTTGCTAGAGTACTCTCTCATGGTCACAAGCCGATCATCTGAAGCAATTAACGTTAATTAGTACTAGGTAGCTCTACGTTAAGTTGTTCAAGGCTTATACATATAAAGGTCAAAGAAATTGACAGATGAACAGCTTGTAGCAGCAGGCTGAGCCAGAGTGAGCTCAAGTGAGACGTCGTCGTTTTTATTATCATACGGCTGAAACAAACCTCTTGATGACATATCACTTGTATTTTCAAGTTGGCTTTGATAAGGCAACACCCTTTCTGCAGCATCATTCATCGTCTCCTGAGCAAATATTCAAACCCAATTAATTATTGATTAACCTCATTATATGAATATTAAATAATTAGATGGTGGGGAATTAATTAATTAATTACTTGGGGATTATGAAGGGTCTTGAAGAGATCGTTGAAGATGATGTAGGAGGGGCGGATCTTGTGTTGCACGTTCCTGGAACCTAGCGACACACTCCCATGATTCCTGTCATTTCACACCACACAACATGTAGAAACGTACACAAACCCAAACTGATGTTATTCAGTTTCATATGTTTCATTTCTTCGCAGTAAGTTTATTCGGTTCGTGTGTTTGAAAATATATATATATATATATATATATATATATATATATATATATATATATATATCACAGGTATTTATTAATTTGCCCATTACTATTGTTTTCGAGTACTACACATGCGCCTGTATCTACTTGCGCACACGAGTTCACCCATGCACGTGCACATTTTGCTTTACTTGTGAAATTACAAATAAAATTATAACCCACCGGCCGCCAATTAAGTTTCACAATCTCCTTAATTTGACTTAATAATTCTGACTTTTTTTTTTGGGTTGGCATCCTACTGGGTGTAGGGCCGGGATCAAACCCGGATGAAGACGTACATAGGTCTCATACTTTGCCAAGTGTGCTACTATGCGCCAGCAATAGTTCTAATTATTTGATAGCTATATAACATGTACTTTTTTATTGTTTTTATTCTATTATTGTCATTAACAAAAACTAAAAAGGAGTCATGTATAAGTGCTCAAATAAAATTCTAGAGCATGTTCATAACGTAAAATAGTGTCATGTATGGCATATTATATATATATATATATATTATGAAATTTGTATGAATGATGTCAATATTGCAACTTTTGAAAATAGAGAAAATTTCAACTACGTACCAAAGAGTTAAGTGGGAGTTGGTATCCTAAAGTATTTTTCAGTAGTATTTAGTATCTTAAGTTTATATGCTCGTTGCTAATAAGAAAAACATTTAAAGAAAAAAATTGAAACAAAAATTAATTTGGGATATTGATTTCTACGGAAAGAATATATTAGGATGCTAAATATACCAAAAATTAGTTTAAGATATTGTATGCAATACTCAAAAAATACTTTCAGGATTTTAGATGTTACTCAGCCCTACATGTTAATTATAATTAGATGTTGAAGGAAGTTAGTGAATTAACTTTTACCATAGGTTTAGATGGAGATAAAATTAGGAGGGAAAGAAAAACTAAAAAGGAAAAAATCCCAAAAATAGCAAAAAAATATATATCATTTTTAGAAGTTTTCCTTTTTAATATGCCCTCTCCCTGTTTTCCCCCTCTTCTCTCCATATCCAAACACATTAGAGTGATCTTAAAAAAAAAAGGACTTTTACTCATAAGTCTAATTTAATTAAAAAAGGGCACAGAAATCGTACCATTGTGTTTGGATTCCAGGATGAGGATGCTGATTCATATGACAATAAGTTGGGTAGCTCTGTTCCAGAATTCCGAGGTTGATGGATTCTTCATTTGCTTCCTCCTCATTACCAACATTCTGTTGCCCATAGCTTGACGAATGTAACGCTTCTTCTCCCAAACTTCTCTTATTTGTTTCTTCCATTTCACGTACACACAACATGTCATTATGATACAAAGATTTTTAAAAATTCTTCCAGAGAGAGGCCTTACATGGTGAACGAATAGTATATCTTATTATAATTTTCCGAAACTAAAGGTACATGAAACATAAGCAAATCTAATTGGCAAAAACTTAATTAGCTGACGAGCTTATATATATTGCTTCTTTTTTAACCTTTTCCTCATCTCACTCTCTACATTATATTCCATATATCTACACGCACACGCATATTACTGAAAGCATGACATTTCCAACTTTTCAATCACATGCAACAAATTATACATACTTGCACATACTCCTCGCGCGTGTACTATCTATTGTCCTTAAAATAACACCTATTTTAATGAAGCATATGAGCTACAAAGTAAATCTTATACTACCTCCAGTCTTTAATATAAGAGCCAATTTATTTTTTTTTAAAGATTAATAATAAAGCTAAATAAGTTACATTAGAGTATTTATATTTATCATTTTTCTTCAAACTAATTTGTTTAACTTATAAACTGACATATAATCTAATGATACATAACATATGCTATGATTAAGTAACTTAATTTAGTTTTCTTAATCTCTCCAACAAAAGTCAACTTACTCTCATGTTAAAGACCGGAGGGAGTATTAAGGTCTGGAGTGAGTATAGTTACATTTATGCCCGCGCGCATTCCATGTATGTATTTATGTAAATTCATTCATACATATGTATATGATTCTGTGTCACTACCTCCATTCCATGTATATATGTGCGGTGCATGCATGCGTGTGTGCACACGCAAGCTTGTTGCACGTGTGTTTGATTTCATGTTGAAAACCTTCAAAACCGTCATGACTATAAACAATGTCACATTATAATATATGGTATGTTTTTTTTTCCCCCTATTTCAGGTTAAGACTTTATATGAACAAGAAGATCAATTCATATACATACACTGAATTTGAGCCATAAGTAACTGAAGTGTAATAGATGTATACCTTCACTCTCATGCTTAATGCTCCTGTACATCTGCACCACAAAGTTTAACGTATAAACTATGTATTTATTAGTTTGCAATACATACTCTCTGTTTTTTTTAAAATGGAATTTTATTATATATTATACATATATTTTTCTAAGTGGAGGCTATTAGAAACAATCTCAAGATATTATCAAATATTAAATGTGAACACATTTCCCAACTACGGGAATATATTTCAAACTTTAATTTAGTCCATCATGATGTGAGATATTGACCCTTCTACTAAACTCAACCTCTGTTTGTCAATTCTTTCATCATTGTCCTCATCATCTCTTGAGGGGAGGGGGGGAAGAGAAATAAAGGGTTATTTTCAGTGTGTATATACCTGAAGGTGGCTCTTAACATGAGAGATGGTGAGTCCATTCACATTCATCAGCTCCCAAACTGACTTTGGTGTTGCCCCTTCAAATGAATAATAATGTTTCAAATCAGAACCAATTAATAAACAAATCTTTTTAGGGCCCAAAATCAAATCAAAGGTATGGAATTGGAGGTAAAAGAATGTCTCTACTAACTCTTCTCTCTATTTAATTTCTCTATTTTTAGATTGGCTCTTAATGGTTGAGATTTGTTCTGTAAAAATATTATTCTAATTTAATATTTAATATTACCATAATATTTTCAATATATATAGTATAAAATTTCTATCATTAAAAGTCAATCCAATGATAGAAAAATTAAGTAAGAAAGGAAGTGAATAGAAGGGTTAGTGAAGATACCATTTTTCCGGAATTGGAGGGGTAAAGGATATCTCCATTGATCTTTCTCTCCATTTTCTCTTCATTTTAATGTATCATTTATTAGATCAAATTTTAATTATTGAGATTTATTTTATTTATCAGGGTAGATTTTTATTATAATTAATGTTGTAATAATATTTTAATATAGTATTAAATCTCAAATGTTAAAATTTGATCTAATAGGGGATATATTAAATAGAGAAAGATTAATAGAGACATTCTCAACGGGCATTGGCGAGATATTAGGAGTAATATGTGAATTGAAAGAAATCATAAAGGAAAGAGAAAAGAACTTAACTGTGTTCTCCACCAAGACTCTTAACTGCGTGCAAAAAACGTTCATGAAGATCCGGTGTCCAGCGAAGGCGAGGCAACTTGGATCGAACATAGGGCCTAGTCGCCGGCCAATTCCGGCTTATCTCCGGCGATAGCGATGCAGCATTATTGGGACCCCAGTTTCCAAGCCTCACCGGAGATGGTTCAGAGACGCCGCTATTATCAACACTGCTAAGAGGAGGAGAAAAGGAAGAAATGGAATAGAGAGGCATCTTCATTATCTTCTACTGCGTAGCCATTGATTGGTAATGAGGTGTTTGAAGAGAGAAAAAGAGAATAAATACTAATAAGGAAAAAGGTTTGTCGTTTAGCGCAGCTTTGGTTAGCTTTCAATTGGTTCAGTTATAGTCCTCCGGAGTTTCGATTGATATATCATATAAGGAAAAACCTGGGACGCCGAATTTCAGAAACCACAGTTTTTGTTCCAACATGCCTTCATCATATCATCACTGGGTGAAAATGAAATCACAAACGCCCCCACTTCCCCTTTCATTTTATTTTGGGAGAATTAAGGTGCAGTCTCACAACAAGTGAGAAGTATTTAATGATAATATTCCGTTCAAGAAATGACAACAAGCTATATATTGTTGGAATTTTGAACAATAATTCCATGGGTTATGAATAAGAAGTAGGTTGGAAGAGAAGAGGGAAAAGGAAGGAGAAAATAGTGTGTGGATAAAAGTCCCACATTAGACAAATCAAGAGAAATAAGAGTGTATATAAGGCTCAACTTCTCACCTCTAAAATGGGCTCTCAGGCCAATCCATTTTTGTGGAGGAGTGAGGACATACATGGGCCTTGGTCCACCACGCGCGCGCCGCCGCCGCCATCCGGCTCGGCCCGGTCCGATCGGTCGCGCGTGTGTGAGATTTAAAAATAATTTTTTATTAAATTATTTTGTAGTTTGTCCGAATAATCGCGTTTAATTCCTTTTTACCTTCCAAACAGTGCGGATGTGTGACCGAATGACCGAACCAATGCATCCGTTCTGGTGTGTCTGGTTGCTCTGTTCTAATGTGTATGTTCGTACGACACACCAGTTCGCCAACAAAGAGTCAACATTCGCTTCTGTTCGCTCCGTTCTGGTATATCCGTTCGCACTACACACCGGTTTGCCGGTAGAGTCGAGTCCATCTGATCAATTTCCGTAAGCTATAAATAGAACGTGCTAGTGACAGGAAAAATCACTCTCAAACTCGAAACACTCCTCCCTTCTCATATACTGCATAGTGCATTCTGCAATCATCTCAACCTGTGCGATTCTGAAAGCAATCTTATTGTGTTCGTTCGGGCTTCTGATTGATAGTGCTATCATTCTGAAGACGCAATTCGTTCTATCCTGGGAGACAATTGTTCGAGAACCTTGGGCATCCGTATAGAGGGAACAAATTGTCTTAAGGAGACAACGTACGTTGGGCTCGGATTTTTCCAAAGTTCATTATTATTTTCGACATTCTTGTGAGTTTTTATATAACATACATAATTGTTCTATGTTTACAAATTACGGCATCTTAGTTATACAGATTCTTATTGAATTTTCTACTTTATAAGTACTTGAAAACAACATATATTGTGCTAACTTATTGTATGACTTTTTAGTAATTAGATTTTTTTTTAAGTGTAACTAGGGAGTTACTACTTTATATCATTTACATTGGAATATAATTATATGTTTATTACTATATATAATAAGGAATTAAACTCACGCTAACCAATGATTCTGGTGAAGGACCACGTGATAAGAAGAATGTATGGTCTGCTTTTTATATGCAGCCATTTAAAACTGCCTTAAGGGAAGGGGGGAAATGGCTCTTGAAATTAGTCGCGTCTGCAAGCTGTATATAGAGTGAGTCATCCACCATGTTTTGAAGGAGAGAAACCTAAAGAGATTCCTCCGGTAACTCCATTGTTACAGTATATTTTCTCTAACATTGTATTTTTCTAGGACTAAGTTGCGGCTAACGCTCTAAAGCATTTCTTTAAATGTGTCTAGTATCCTAAAATAATTTATGATGTGCCCAATATCCTAAATTATTTTTTTAAGTGTTTTCAACATTCTAAAGTTGTTATTAAAAAAATATTTTAGAGTGTTTGATACATTTTCATTTAGAAGAGTCTTTGAAAGTTTATGGCAAGATTTAAAACACTCCTAAAAAAAATTTTATGGACAAAATTTCTCTAAAAAAATTATTTTTTTAATAGTAAAATTGTGCCACAAAATACTCCTAGGTGCTTATCGCACCTAAAAAAAACTCCTCGGGTGTTGGAATTTGGAAGCATCACACATTATTTAAAATATTAGACGCACCTAGAAAAATATTTCACAATGTTGAAGATACCTTAATAATTATTTTTTATTTGGTTAAGAGTATAATTCGTTTCAAAACATACCCTAAAGGTCGAAGGCCCTTGGTAAACCCTCCACCATATCCACCACCTACACCAACACCTCCTCCCAACTACCACCATATCCTCCATTTTCATATCCGAATCCGCCACCAACGTAGCCAGAAAAGTGGTGAAAGAAGGTCTTGTCTTGGCCAAATCCATAAGAACGCTTGTGATCATTCCCAAACTTCCTTGCATAAGTAATGGTAGCTGAAGGATAAGAAAAGCAAGCAATATCAGCTTATAATGAGAAATCATCAGTGACATTAGAGAATTCTATAATGTGTCGATGATACAAGAGACACGCATTAAGTTATATGTATAGAGAGAGAGAGAGAGAGAGAGAGAGTGAGTTGTTGAGACCATTGTTTGTGTGGAAAGAAGTTGAAGTTTTTATCTGAAAGAAGTAAATTTTGCGGTTGACACCTGTCCTTCATATAGAATCCGTGCTTTTCTGCTTCAATTGTAAACATTATATTGCCCATATTGTTAGGATAGGACTCATATTCGTCGGTGCGGTCACTGAAAGATCCTAGTTGTCAGTAGATTCCTTAAAACAACACATTTTTCCTTAAACAAATCATGAGGCTGTCAGTTGATCAGAATCTCCCTCTTGCCGTCATTCCACATTTATCGATATAAAACTAAGATCACACACGCACAGTTGCATATACTCCCTCCCGGTCCTCCACGATATAAACCGGTTCTAAAAGAACGGCTTCATCTATAATATGGTAATTTATTTGGAGAGTAATTAATGATTATTTATCAATTTTACCTCTTGTAATTAATATTCAAATATGACTCTATGTATTTTCTCCCTCCTTTAATACCTCATTTAATGTGGGTAAAATTTAAAATATCTTTTAATTTAAGATAAATTTAATGAGTTAACTGTCATTTCTTAATTTTAATCAATTAATTAAAGTTACTTAAATTGTGAAACGGGGAGTATAGCTAAAACATATATTTTTTAAAAAAAATATAAGAATGGATGTTTTTTTGCCACCGTCTAAGAATGGATGTAGTACACATTTGCATGAAATTAATTTGAAACAAGCTACTATTTGCTGATATTTTAAATAATATGATTTATATATAGAGTGGAATGACAGTTTGGTCCTAACAGAAGAAATTAACGACAATTATAGATAATTTTTTCTAAAAACTACTCCCTCTTGTCTTTAATATAAGATATATTTGGGGAGTTGATTTTAGTTTTAAATATAAGATATGATTTTCATATTTATCAACATTTTTCTAATTTACACATATTGATACTCCCTCAACAATAATCAAAGAGGAAATGGAATAAGGGAATTAAGGAAGATGACTAAGATATTTTAGAAAATATATATCATATTAACTAACTCTACTAACTTCATTATCTAATTAAATTAAGTGAATATGTTTTATATTAAGGACTGGATGAATAATTTGCAAATAATAATTCAAATAGCTGCAAATCCATATGTTATAATTGAAAAAAAGAAATTTAAGTTTCAAGTATAACTCTAAATTTTCAGCTGAGATTTTTATGACAGCGATCTGAATCAATATTTCTAACTCATTTAAAAAAAACTAATAAATGTCATTCTCCTAAGGTCAAATTGCCATGTATTTTGGCATTGAATTTACTTAAATATTAAAGACTGAATTATTATTACATTAACTTTGTTGGCATGAAAACAAGGATTAGGATCATTTGAAATTCCAATGCATGTTCAAGGTACGTTGAATTTCAACGCTAAGTAGGAATATTCTAGCTACCTTCTGCTATATTTATGTCGAAATTTGCAACATGAAAGGAATTTAAGACATTGGATTATCCGCATGCTTAAGAAAAACCTTGTCACAAGATATCATATTTGGACATTATTAAAAGTTTTGAACAGATCAGAGATGCATGTCATAATCATAGTTTGCAAGAGCACTCTCTCATGGTCACGATCTGAAGAACTGAAGCAATTAACGTTAGTACTAGGTAGTGCTAAGTCATTTGATCAAGGCTTATACATATAATTAAGGTCAAAGAAATTGACAGCTGAACAGCTGGGAGCAGCAGGCTGAGCCAGAGTGAGCTCAAGTGAGACGTCGACGTTTTTATTATTATATGACTGAAACAAACCTCTTGATGATGATGACACCTCACTCGTATTTTCAAGTTTACTTTGATAAGGCACCACCTTTTCTGCAGCATCATTCATCGTCTCCTGAACAAACATTCAGATCCAATTAATATCCATGCATGCATGTATGTATTAATTAGCCTCATTATATAAATATTAAATAGGAATTAATTAATTACTTGAGGATGAAGGGTCTTGAAGAGATCAACGTTGAAGACGATGTAGGAGGGGTTGGTCTTGTGTTGCACGCTCACGGAAACTAGCGACACACTCCCATGATTCCTGCCATTTCACACAACTCAACATGTTGTAACGTACACAAACCCAAACTGATAATTATTCAGTTTTATTTCTTTCTAAGTTTATTTGGTTCATGTTTGAATGTCACATGTATTTAATTTGCCTATATTACTCTTGTTTTCTACTACTACACATGCATCTGTACCTACCTGCCCCCACGAGTGCACCCACGTGCACATTTTTGTTTTACGTATCAAATTCAAAATAAAATTATAATCTACCACCAACTAACTGAGCCAAACAATCCACGAATTTGGGACTTTAATAGCACTGAATATTTGTGGCTATATATATATAACATGTACTTTTAATTGTCTTCATTTTATTATTCTCGTCAACAAAAACTAAGGTGAGGCCGCTATACACGAGTTTCCTTTTTAAAGTTGGAAACTTAAAAAAAAACAGAGAGAGTCGTATATAAGTGCTCAAAATTCAAGTTCATATATAACGTAAAAACAGCGTAATGTATCCAATATTATATATTCTTATATGGAATTTGTATGATATCAATGTCTCACTTACAATTTTTGAAAATAGAGAGAATGCAAAGTGCTATGGGTTAAGTAGTATCCAACACACTAAATATTTTTCAATAGTGCTCAATATCGTTGACTAATTAAATTTTGTGTATCTTACATTCTGAAATATTTTTTTAGTAATACTCAATATTCTAAAATAATTTTTGTTGCATCCATCACTCTAAATAATTTTTTTAGTACAGTAGCACTCAGTATCCTAAATCTAGATGTTCATTGTTCCTAAGAAAATAGTCAAATACTTTAAGAAAAAATCACATAAAAAATTATTTTAGAATATTATGTGCTACTGGAAAAATATTTTTGGGTTCTGATGCTACTTAACTTTACATTTTAATTAAATGTTGAAGGATGTTAGTGAATTAACTTCTAGGGAGATCAATAAAAAAAAATTGGCTCACAAGTCTAAAAGATAGTTAAAAAAAAGCTTCATAATTTAGTATAAAGGCAACAGAAACCGTACCACTGTGGTTGGATTTCAGGATGAGGATGCTGATTCATATGATTATAAGTTGGGTAGCTCTGTTCCAGAATTCCGAGGTTGATGGATTCTTCATTTGCTTGTTCCTCATTATCAACATTGTGTTGGCCATATAACGCTTCTTCTGCCGATCTTCTCCTCTTTGTTTCTTCCATTTCACGCACACACATTTCTATGATACAAACATTTTTAAAAATTCTTCCAGAAGCCTTTTGGCCAACGAATAATAATATTTTTATTATAATTTTCCGAAACTAAAGTGCATTAAAAATAAACAAATCTAACTGGCTCTATTTTCATTTTTATGGACGCCACCGATATGAGAATCATGCAAAAACTTAATTAGCTGACGTGCTTATATTGTTGTTTTTCTCCTTTTCCTCATCTCACTCTCTAAATTATATTCCAAGTATTTATATTACTGAAAGCATGACATTTCCAATAACCTCACAATCACATACATCAAATTATACACACACTGCATTCATACATAGTCTCATCTCCCCTATTCTTAATACAAGATCTAGTTTATATGCTGTTCAATTTTTTCATTAAAATATTTTATATTAAATACAAGAGGGATTGTATATATATGCATGAATGTGCATTTATGCGCTTGCACATTCCATGTATGTATTTATGTAAGTACGTACATACATACATACATATTCATTCTCAGTCATCACTACCAACATTCCATGTATATGTGTGCGGTGTGTGCATGCGCGTGTTAGCATGCCAGCTTGTTGCGCGCGTGTTTGATTTCATGTTGAAAACCTTTAAAGTCGTCATGACTGTAAACACATTATCACATTATAATATATAGTATGTTTGTTTTTCTATTTCAGGTTCAATGTATATCCATATTGTATGTATTAATACATATTAAGACTATATATAAACAAGAAGATCAATCCTTATATACATACACGGAATTTGTGCCATAAGTAACTGATGTGTAATAGATGTATACCTTCACTCTCATGCTTCTTGCTCCTGCACATCTGTACCAGAAAATTTTATTAGTTTGCAATACATACTCTTTTTTTTAAAAAAAGTAGAATCTAATTATATGTATAATTACTAAACGCGCACTATCAAAAACAATCTTGTTCGACACTAAATATGAATATAACTCCCAATTACAGGGATATATTTTGAACTTTAATCTGATTTGTCACGTTACGAGAGATTTGCTTCTTCTACTTGACTCAGCTTCTATTTGTCAATTCTTTCGTCGCCTTCGTCATCTCTTGAGGGGAGAGGAGGGAGAGAGAAATCGAGAAATCATTTTCAGTGTGTATATACCTGAAGGTGGCTCTTAACATGAGAGACAGTGAGTCCATTCAGATCCATCAACTCCCAAACCGACTTTGGTGTTGCCCCTTCAAATGAATAATAATATTTCAAATCAAAACCAATTAATGAACAAATCTTTGTAGAACTCAAAATCAAATCAAAGATATGGAATTGGAGAGGCATTAGGAAATCAGTGAATTGAAAGAAATTATAAATGAAAGAAGAAAGAACTTAACTGTCTTCTCCACCAAGACTCTTAACTGCATGCAAAAATCTTTCATGAAGAGACGGTGTCCAGCGAAGGCGAGGCAACCCGGATCGAACATAGGGCCTAGTCGCCGGCCAATTCTGGCTTATCTCCGGCGATAGCGACGCAGCATTATTGGGACCCCAGTTTCCAAGTCTCACCGGAGATGGTTCAGAGACGCCGCTATTATCAACGCTGCTAGAAGAAGGAGGAGGAGAAATGGAATAGAGAGGCATCTTCATCTTCTTCTGCTGCGTGGTCACTGTTTGATAATGAGGTGTTTGAAGAGAGAAAAAGAGAATAAATACTAATAAGGCAAAATGTTTGTCCTTTAGCGCAGCTTTTGTTAGCTTTCAGTTGGGTCAGTTATAGTCCTTCGGAGTTTCGATTGATATAAGGAAAAACTTGGGACGCCGAATTTCAGAAACCACAGTTTTTGTTCAAACATGCCTTCATCATCATTGGGTGAAATAAAATTACACAACCCCCCCCCCACCCCACACTTTTTATTTTCAAAGAATGAAATCTCACGTAAGCAATTTAATCCTTGAAAAATCTTAATTACAACAAGCAATATGTAAAGATAATATTTATGACAAGAAGTTATATATTATTCTCAATTATTGTAAGACTTTTTAATGATTAGATTTTTAAAATGTAATTGGGGAGTTACTACATTATATCATTTAATTAGATTTGAATATAAGTATATGTTTATTACTATATAATATATATAATAATGAATTAAACTCACGCTAACCAATGGTTCTGGTGAAGGAACACGTGATAAGAAGAATGTATGGTCTGATCTGCTTTTTATATATGCAGTCATTTAAAAACTGCCTTAAGAAACAAAACAAAAACAAAAAGCTTTTGAAATTAGTCGCGTCTGCAAGCTGTATATAGGATGAGTCATCCACCATGTTTTGAAGGAGAGACACCTAAACAGATTTCTACGGTAACTCCATTTTTACAAAATATTTTCCTCACATTGTTTTTTTTTTTTAAGATTCTCACATTGTTTTTTGATTTAACTAAGAATATAATCCCTTTCAAAGTTTAGAACCCAAAGAATTTTCGCTGTATAATTTTCAGAATTCAAATTTTTGTTCTCCTTCTTAAGGATGAGGCCCTTATCCCCCTCAAGCCCTCAACCAATATTTTGTTGGCATATTGGATTTTTAAAAAAAATTATTTACCTATTACAATTTACAAACTAATTAAACAAATTAAAAGGAAATGTCTTGTATATATTGTAATACCCCACTTTTTCCACTATATATTTCTTGTATATATTTGTGATATTTAGTGGAATAAAATGGTGAATTGAGGCAAGTATAAATTTACGGAAATATTCCAATCGTCGGTTACATATACACTACAAAAAAATACAGGATTAGCGACGGAATTTAGCGACGGAATTTTATTCCGTCACTAATCCGTCCCTAATCCCTCACAAATTCCGTCACTAAAATTAGCGACGGAATTTAGAGACGGAATTTTTCCGTCTCTAAATTAGAGACGGAGTAGCGACGGAATTACATTCCGTCGCTAAATTCCGTCACTAATTTCCGTCACTAAAAATTAGCGACGGAATTTAGAGACGGAATTTTTCCGTCTCTAATTAGCGACGGAATTTCCGTCACTAAATTCCGTCTCTAAATATTAGCGACGGAATTTAGAGACGGAATTTTTCCGTCGCTAATTAGAGACGGATTAGCGACGGAATTACATTCCGTCGCTAAATTCCGTCACTAATTTCCGTCACTAAAAATTAGCGACGGAATTTAGAGACGGAATTTTTCCGTCTCTAATTAGCGACGGAATTTCCGTCGCTAATTCCGTCTCTAATAGTTAAATTTTTTAATAATTCGATTTTTTTTTCAAAATTATAATTTTTAAAATAATTTAAATTTTAAATTATTTTAAATTAATAATATAATATTAAAATAAATAAATAAAAATTATTAATTCATATTTATTTTTGAAATTAAAATTATAATATAATATATTTTAATTTTTAATAATATATTATAAACAAATAAAATGAAAATTTTATAAATAAAAACAAAAAGATAAAATATAAAATAAAATAAATAAAAAAAGATATTAATAATAAAAATTTAGGTAGAATATTTACATAAAATAAAATAAGAAAACTAAATTAAAATATTCAATAATATATAAAATTATGTATTTCTATTTTTGTTTGTAAGTGATATATATATATATATATATATATATATATATATATATATATATATATATATATATATATATATATTATGTATGTATGTATGTACGTACGTACGTACGTATGTGTGAATGTGTGTGTCTATGTTTATATATATATATGATTTTGCATTTAACTTTCACAGGTTCTTCATAGCTCAACTGGCAAAGGCACTGGCACGCGCGTGAGAGGTCATGGCTTCGAATCCTAACTTGGTCACAAAATGCAACCAATTTGTGACTTGTGACACGTGGCGCGAGGTGGAGGGTGACACGTGGCGGTGGCTGATTGGTACATGTGGCGGCCGCCGGTGAGGAACATGTGGAGGCTCGTGTTGTAGACATGTGGCAATTTAAATTATATATAAAAAAAATAATTAGCGACGGATTAGAGACGGAATTTTCCGTCTCTAATTAGTTAATTCCGTCACTAATTAGAGACGGAATTTAGCGACGGAATTTTTCCGTCTCTAATTAGCGACGGATTTTCCGTCGCTAAATTCCGTCTCTAAATTAGAGACGGAATTTAGCGACGGAAAATCCGTCGCTAATTAGAGACGGAAAAATTCCGTCGCTAAATTCCGTCTCTAATTAGCGACGGAATGCAAAATTCCGTCACTAATCAATTAGTAACGGCCTTTTTAGCGACGGAACAAATTCCGTCGCTAATTCCGTCGCTAATATTGTTCCGTCTCTAATCCGTCACTAATTTCCGTCTCTAAGTTGATTAGTGACGGAAATTCCGTCGCTAAATTCCGTCGCTAATTCGCTATTTTTTTGTAGTGATAATTTGGTCAAGACAAGACACAAAGAAGCAATAAATGTCCACAAAAAGGCCTAATATTGTAACCAAAATTTGAGCATAAAATGACACAAATAATGATTTTATTCAAGTGTTAAAAATTATGCTAAACCAAAGGAATGAGCAAGAAATGATTTATTTCAGTAAATCGTAAAATGTAGGGGCAAAATGGTAATTTTGCCATAAAAGTGGAAAATAATTATTTTTTCCTAATATTCCCAATAATTTCAGTTAAATGGGAATTAAAAAGAGGAAATGGCCACTTGGTAATTATTAAGTCCATTTTGGAATATTATTACCAAAGGAAAAATTAAAGCTTGAAAAAGAAGTCAAAAAGTCAAAGACTTAGGTCAACAAAATTTTATGGTATTATAGGATAATTCAAGATCAATATTACTCCTCTTATTTCTCATGCAGTTTTCGTTGGAAAGAGAAAAGAAAATGCATGAGTATATGATGATATTAAAGCAAGAGGAAAAAGAAAAAGAAAGAAAAAGAAAAAAAGAGGTGGACCAATGAAAGGAAGCCATATGTGAAGGCACCTTATTAATTGATCAAGTCATCATCTTTTCCTCATTCTTCACTCTCATTCCCGTGCTAAGTGTTCAGCAAAGAGGAAAGGGAAAATCTGAACGTGAAGTGCAAAGGAACACAAGGAAAGGTTAGGGTTTTTCCAAAATCTAAGCTATAATTTGCATAATCTTGTGATTTTGCTTCCAAATCCTTCCATAACCTCTTCTACTCATCTCTACTCCTTTGAAAACCATGGAATTTCAGCTGATTTGAGAGTGTGGGGAGAGAGGAAAAAACGTCCTAGAGAGAGAAGCAACAAGAAATCCAAGGTAAACTCCAAGAACTTGATCCTTACACCTTTGTTGTTGTTGTTCTTGGCTTGGATTGTGATGATTTGTGAAGTTTGGATGATGAAAGCCCTAAGAGTTCCTACTGTTTAAATGACTTCTAATCATGTCTAATAAGAGTATAGATAGCTAATCATTTGATTAGGAGTAGTGAGGAAGTGACTAGGTAAGAGAAAACGAAGAAACAACAAACTTTTTCTGAGAATTCTAATTATATGGCTGTTCTGTAACGTGATGAAGATGAAATAATTTGACCATTTTGATAGTTCCATTAGCTTTAGAAGGAAAAATTGTGTAGGTATACAAGTGTTCATGAATTTTGGATGCTTGTATATGAATTTAGGAATTTATGAAGAAAGTTTGTTTAATGTGTTAATCTGCCCTGTATCAGGCAGTCTGATTGTCATGAGCTTTTCAATGACCAAATGATACCTAAAAATTCCGAAACTTTCCAGTTGAAAATTAGACACAAAGAAATTTAATTTGATAGGTCATAATGCTCAATTGAATTTGTATACTAGAAGTTCTACATTTTCAAATATTGGTCATGCAAAGCTGGAATTTTCAAAAACAAGGTGTATAAAGTGAAAATACTGTACTGATTTGTATATATATAGCTCATGGCTATATTTTTAGTTGAAACTATATTTAACAAGGATAAATTAGGACTTGGAACCAGATCAATTGGAGTTTTTTGGATTTAGATATGAATTTTTGAACTTCTGCCCTGTTTCTGAAAAGTGATTTGGACAGGTCGAGTTTGAAGAAATTCTGGGAGTTTTGTGGTTATAATGGCTGTAACTTAGTATTTTTATGTGAAACTATAATGTAATATCTTTACATAAAATTTATAACCACTCAATTTGGAGTTTCCTAGAATTAATGGTGAATTTTTGAAGTATGTCCTGTTTTCTGGATTGCATATGGAACAGTAGCTTTTAACAATTTACTGGGAATTATATGAGCACAGTAGGCAAACCCAACTATTTTTACTCGAATCTACAAGGAAATAGATTTGTTTTGACTTTGGAATCGGTCAAATTGGATTTTTCTAGAATTAGTTATGAATTTCCAAAGTTGACCCAAAAATCTGCTAGTTTCTGAAAAACAGTGAAATTACACTGTACAGAATTCTGTTATGCAGAAACTATGATAACTGTTTTAGATAACCAACAGAATTTGAATTAAAGATAGTAATAGTGCAAGTAATAACCAGTTACTTGTAACTCCAATTTTGATAGGAACTAGAACTTGCCCGAGCTCAAACCAACGATTGGAAATCACTCAAGGAAAGCAATCAGGTAGTAACTTGTCTTTCATATATTATATCATGCATGGTGTGTTGTGTGGATTCATTATGAGATATCTAACACATTCTGGTTATGCGGAGTGGTCGCCCGGGGCCTATTGCGCGGGTGGACGCTTGGGCCAATAACGTTCTGTAATGCACGAGTGGAACCCGGGGCCTATTGCGCGGGTATCCCTCGGGGCCTTTAACATGCCTGGCTCTATGGTTGTTTACTATGAACTGCATGTGATGCACTGAATGTTGTTGTGATAGTTCTGCTGTATGATATCTGTATAGCATGCTTTGTAATGATATATATGCATGATTGACATTACGTTACTACTGAGATTCTTTTGAATCTCACTCTTTTTCATAAACCATCTACAGTACAGGGAGAGAGCTCAAGGGGTAAGACGAAGGTAAATACGGACCACTAGAGACTGGGAGCGTGAAAGACTTTAGTCTTCTATTAGTTGTCTGTTTCATGTATTTTGGATTTGTATATATAGTATGAATAGCCTGTAACCTTGACAGTGCTACGATAGTGAAACCGGTAATGCCGGTAGACTAGTAAAGGAACATTTTAGCTTTATTTTGCTTCCGATCGCTAACGAAACTTAACTGAGGTATGAAACGTGAAAACTAAGCAGAGAATCGCTCGCAGACTCTGATAAAATGAAAAAGAGAAATCGGTGAGACTTAGTGAGATAGTAAATGTTTGTGAAATTGTTTAAGAAAAATTTTATTACTCTCAAAACCCCTCTTAATCCCAGGTTCAAATCCTGAGATAGATTTGGGGAATTGTGAACATTTTTCCAAAATTTATTAATTCACTTGGTTTCACAAATACTTTTGCTACTCTTTTGTACTCATCTGAGGCTCTTGAAAATGAGATATCACATATATCAGTTATTTCGTGGGGAAGTGATGAGAAGCTCCGGAAACGAAATCAATTAAAAAATTAGAATAGAAAAAGTTGTTGGCTTTAATTGTGATGAAGAAACGCAGGTAATTGATTAAATAAAGAGATGGATTTTTCTTAATGCAGTTATATGTCTTAAATAGGTGAGAGTTAAAAAACAGTAAAACTAGCTTTCCGTATATCCTTGGAAAATATCGTTCAATATACACACACACACACTTAATATAAGATCTTGTAATATAATTTATATTGTAAATAAGATGTTATATTAAGCACCGGAAATAATATACACACACTTCCTTAATTAGGAAAAGAGTAAAAAAGGAGGTCGTTTGAATTTGTATCATCTCCTCATCCTTTTTCTCATTTTCTTTCTCCTCATATCATCTTTTGCCATTGGGTCAACAGATAATTGGTTGATATTTAATAATTTATAAAATTGTAATTACAATATTACATAAAAAATAAATATATTTAATCCATAAAAATTTAATCAGGATAGTTTCCAAATGTAGATTACCTAATAGAAAAGGATATTAATGATTTTTTTTGTCAATAAAATAATGATTTTATACATCGTTAAATCTCAAACATTCATTTTCTTTATACAAAAATCTTAACCATTCATTTATGAATCCAGCTATAGAAATATATAGGATGAGAAAAAAGAAAAGGTGAAAGAAAAATTCATCTTTGAGCCTTGATGATTAAGAACTTCTATATAGGACTTTAAGAGCCTGTTTGGGAACTCGGTGGAGAAGTGAATTTTTTTTAATGGGGCTTTTACAGAAGTTCAATTGAAAAAAAGTCAGATTGAAAATGTGATTTGTGTTTGGATTGACGGTGGGATAAGTGACTTTTTTTAACCTTGAATCTGTTTGGATTAACGTTTGAAAAACCCGTTTAGATAAGAAATGACTGAAAAATGTATAAACCTTGTTGAATACTACATATATATTGTTATAATTGATGTTAAAAAATATAAATAAATTTTTTTAAAATAAAAAATTCAATGAAAAAGTTCAAAAGCCCATTGATAGAAGTTCAAAAGCTAAAAAAATGAGCTTAAGGAAAAAAACTCTTTTTTATTAAAAACTCATTGTTAGCTAATGATTTTCTAAACACTTATTTACTACAGTAAAAGAGTTTATAGAGTTAAATGAGCTTTTTTAGCTCATTAAAGAGTTTTCAAAGAGGCTCTAAGAATCCTGAAATTGCCAAAGATCGTGGAATCAACTGATAGTACTAGTGTTCAGTTTCATATATGTTTCATTTCTTTGTATTTGTAGTAAGTTTGTTTGGTTCATGTTTGAATATCTCGTGTTAGATTTGCCTGTTACTCTTGTTTTCTAATACCGTCCACGTGCGTACGTCTGTATCTACTTGCGCCCACGGCGAGTGCACCCACGTGCACATTTTGTTTTATTTATCAAGTAACATAAAATTATAATCAACCATCAATTGAGCGTAACGATATCCTTGAATTTTGATAAGTCACTATTTGTCTATTTGATAGCTATATAGTATATACATAAATTTAACAAATACTTTTTTATTTCTTTATTCTATTATTGTCATCAACAAAAACTAAGGCAAGGTCGCTATGCGCGCATGTAACATGCGCTCCTCCCATGAACCATGAGCTCGTCTCATACGGATTTGGTTAGGTCAGATTTAAACAATCCAGATATAATATTTTTGTTTTATTGATGATTTTAAAATAAAAAATTATTTTTAAAAAATATTAAATAAGAGATGATTTTTATTTTAATTAAATGTGAAAGGATGTTAGTGACTTGACTCAAGATCTTTTTTTAAAAAAAAAACTTATTATCAACGAAGATGCTAATTGACATTATAAGCTGGGTAGCTCTGTTCCAGAATTCCGAAGTCGATAGATTCTTCATGTGGTCGCTCCTTATTATCAACGACATTATGTTGGCCATATAACGCTTCTTCTGCCAATCTTCTCCTCTTTGTTTCTTCAATTATTTCACACACACGTCATTATGATGCAAATATTTTTAAAAATTCTTCCTGAACCCTTTTGTCCAACGAATAATAATATTCTTAATTATCTTAATTTTCCGAAACGAAAGGTGCATTACAAGTTTTAAAAAAAAAAATCTGATTGGCACTATTTTCATTTTTATGGACGCCACCGATACGAAAATCGTGCAAAAACTGAATTAGCTGAGGTGCTTACACACACACACACATATTCCTCTTCTCACTCTCTACATTATATCCCTTCCCCCCCCCAAAAAAAAAAAAAAAAACACACACACACACCCTACTGAAAGCATGACATTTCCAACGTCTCCCAGCAAATTCTACACACACACATTGCTACCTGTTTTCCTTAAAATAAGACTCATTTTAATGAAAAAAGTAAATTAAAAAGTAAATCTTATATTAAGGACCGGAGTGGTATATTTGTATGAATGTGCATTTATGCGTACGCACAGTCTGTGTATGTATTTATGTAAGTACTTTCATACATATGTATATGCATTCTTTTTCACTACCTCTACATTCCATGAACATATGTGCGGTCCATGCATGTGCGTGTGTCTAATTTCATGTTGAAAACCTCCAAAGCCATAATGATTGCATTGTAAACACACTGCCACGTTGTAATATGTGGTATGTTTGTTTTTCTATTTCAGTTTCAATGTACATCCATATTGTAAAACCTCCACCATATCCACCACCTACGTACACCGCCACCTCCACGCCAACCACCACCGTACCCTCCATTTCCAGATCCAAATCCACCACCAATGTAGACGGAAAGGTGTTGAAAGAAGGCCTTGTCTTGGCCAAATCCATAAGAAGGCTTGTGACCATTCCCAAACTTCCTTGCATAAGTAATGGCTACAGGAAGGATAAGAAAAGCAAGCAAAATAAAGAAGCTTATATAATAAGAAATCATCAGTGACATTAGAGAATTCTATAATGTGTGGATACAAGAGACACGAACTAAGTTACACACACACACACACACACATATATATATATATAGAGAGAGAGAGAGAGTTGTTGAGACTTGAGACCATGCATTGTTTGTGTGGAAAGAAGTTGAAGTTTTTATGTGAAGGAAGTAAATTTAGCGGTTGACACCTATCATTCAACAAGTAAGCAATATGTAATGATAATATTTGGTGCAAGAAATGACGAGTTACATACTACGGTATAAGAAATGACAATAAATTACATATTGTTGTTCACTTATTGTAAGATGTTTTAGTGATCAGATTTTGTAAGTGGAAGGGAGGAATTACTACTTATATCATTTAATTATATTTGAATATAAGTATATGTTTGTTACTATATAATATATATAATAAGGAATTAAACTCACGCTAACCAATGATTCTGGTGAATGAACACGTGATAAGAAGAATGTATGGTCTGATCTGCTTTTTATATATGCAGTTATTTAAAAACTGCCTTTTGGGTTTCTTTCTTTCTTTCTTCTTCTTCTTCTTTTTTTTTTTTTTTTTTTTGAGGGGAAGTGGTGGAGCTTTTGAAATTAGTCGCTTCTGCAAGCTGTATATGGGGTGAGTCATCCACCATGTTTTGAAGGAGACACAACTAAAGAGATTCCTCTGGTGAACTCCATTTTCACAAAATATTTTCTCCCAAATTGTTTTGTTTGTTTTTTTTTTGGTTAAGGGTATAATTCCTTTTGAGGTTTAGAGTGTAAAAGCTTTTCGTCTCTCTAAATAAGTGCGCTTTCGGAGACTCACCCCATATACAACTTATCAAGTGATTCTGGTGAATGAGGTAAGACCACGTTTATCAGATCAACCAACAGTTTATTAGTATATTATAATTTTGAAAAAAAACATATTTTATTTACCTAGTACACACTAATTAAACAAAAGGAAATGTCTTGCATATAGCAGTTATTTTTTGGGGAAGTGAGAAAATTCGGGAATGAAATCAATTAAGAAAAAAATTAGAATAGACAAGTCGTTGGCTTGTGGCTTGTGACTTGTGAGGAAGAAACGCAAGTGTTTGATTAATTAAAGAGATGGCTTTTTCTTAATGCAGTTATATGTCTTAAAGAAGTGAGAGTTGAAAAAAAAACACAAGAGTATAGTGGTGGTCATTCAATATATGTATTACGTCCGAAGTACAATTCATACGGGCAATGAGATGTTATATTAAAGATTGAAGGTCATATATATATATATATATATATGGTTTGGAAACAAGTCAAAGATTGGGGAGTATAAATTAATGACCAAAGCACATCTTTTGGATTCGTATCATCTCCTGTCGTTTTTCTCTTTCTCTTTTTCTTCATCTCATCTTCATCATTGGATCAACAAACAAACTGTACGTTGATATTTAATAATCAACAAAATTATAATTATATTATTACATAAATAATAAAAAATATATTTCATCCATAAAAATTTAATTTGGATAGTTTCCAAATGTAGATTACCTTAAAATAGAAAAAAAATAGTTTTGTACATTATTAAATCTCGGCCATTCATTTTTCATAAAAAAATCTTAGCCATTTATTTATTAATCCAAGTATCAAAATAGGATGAGGGAAAAAGGAAAGGTGAAAGGGATATTCATACTCTATTTTGAGCATTAACTAAGAACTTAGGGCTCGTTTGGATCGCGGAATTTGCCAAAATGGAAAGGAAGGGAAAGAAAGAATATAGAACATATTTTATAATATAGATGTTTGTTATGCAACAGAAAAAAAAAGGATTAATTTGTTTGGTTTGATAAAAATGAACTTAATGATAATTTTACCCTTATTTAAACAATATATATTTAAAACGGGGAATAACAAAAACATGACCCCTTCTATTCTAGCAAAATAAAAAGAAGAAAATGCTAACCCCTTCTCTAATCGAAGTCGTCCGAGAGGAATCTAAAAGTGAATGTTGGCGGGGAGATGGTAGAGGAAGGCTTTGAACGTAAAATTGAATCGATGCACTTGGCGGAAGACACCTTATTTAAATAAACTGTCTTCTAACCACAAGGTGCACGTCAGCTACATGTAATCAAAGTTTGGAAAAACAGAAGACTTTGTTTGCCCCTGTTTTCAGCTAATGTAACAATGCAAGCGCACATACTCTTAACCATGATATATCTATCACTTGCTTCTGGTCGGAACCACTTACTTTTTTAAATAATCTCACATGTTTAACTCGATACATGTCATGACTGTATCATGTTTACGCAATATTTAACTAATTTTTCTTTTAACTATGATATGCTCATCGCCTGCATTTGGTCAAAACCACTTACTATTTCAAATAATTTCAAATGTTTAACCAGACGCACCTAATAGGTACCTCATGTTACGAGACATTCAAATAACTTTCTCCCAACTATTACGTATCGGCCATCTCCCTCTGCTTAGATATGGTGCTGCTAAGGAATGAGCGCTTCTCTTTCCTCAACAACATAACCAGAAACAATGAGCGCATAACATTTTTGGGGAACATCAATACAAGAATGACATTCACCAAACAAGACTCATTAATCCAAGAAACCTACCTGATGTTGGCTGTTGAAACATACCATCCTCATCGTCGGATCAAGTAAACGTTCCTTTGTTCTTTCTTTCCGTTAAGTGTCGTGAACTACAGCACCTCCATTTTTGTCTTTGCATTGGTGCTATTTTTTTATATCACTTGAAGGGGTATTCGTGTCCTTTTCCTTTTTCCGACGCGAAATGAAAATTGATTCCCACCAAAATTGGAGGAAATCCATTTTCATTTATAGAGAAAATTCATTTCCGGTGGCAAAAACTTTTCCTGGTGAAACGGCGAGCCAACCGATTGCCGCTAGCAAAAAAATATGAATTTTTCATTTTCTGCCCTCCATTTTTCCTGATCCAAGCGGGCCCTTATATATACGACCTTGAGGATCCTAAAATTGCCAACGATCGTGGGATCAAACCTCTTCTTCATTTTTCTTCACCTCTTTCCTTCCAGCTCTAAATTTCTACACGGCGTCTTCTTTTGACATACTCTGTTCTTTCTTTTTTTCCCCCTCTCATCAATGATTCAATATTCTGCTCTCAATTATTATAACTGTATCATGCTAGGTAAATTATTTTCTCTTTGCTGAGTTTGTTCTTAGTATGCTTCACCTTTCTTCATTCCTGTCTTCATTCTTCTCCAAACCTTCTTTCTCTTTCTCTAACATGGCGTGGTTCACCGTTGGAAAGCTTTTTTTTTTTTTTTTTTTTAAAAAGCTAACCCGGGTGACCCTCCCAACCTTCTTTTTAGTAGTATTTTTCCTAACTTGAAATTTAAGTGCAATTTTCTCATAACTTTATTATTTGTTAATATACGACATATGGGGCTTAATTAATTCATATATATATATATATATATATATATATATATATGAATTAATTAAGCCCCATATATAAGCCCGGCGTGTGTTTTATTTTATTTGATTAATTCACATGTATGTGTGACTATGTGATTATCTTATTGATGGGCCATTTGTAAACATTTATCTAAATATTTTTAAAATTTTGAAGGCATGTTAATTAATCTGCAGAATTCAACTTGTCTAAACTATTGTTTTATAAAATTTCACTTATCATTAAATAGGAGTTATAATTAATTAATTTCTTATGCTTAGTGTGAGAGGAATTTTCCTTATGTAGCTAATCATTTTTTTGGTTACTAGATAATTAAGAATTATTTAGCAATTGTTTTTGGCCAAGAATGTTTGACAAGTGAGATTTATCTTAAAAAAGGAGTTCCGTGTGTGTGTGTAACTTCTCTCCGCTTATCTCTCTCTCTGAATAACATGGCCAGAATCAAAATCGTGCAAGGTATACAACAAAACAAAGTTAAATCAAAAGATAAGAGAATCTACATTCGAATGGCGAGTCGTCCTTGAAAATCCTAACATTAAACTTAAAAATATCTTGGAATGATGTATACATGTCCGTCCACATATTGATTAGCTTCTTTTTGAAAATGAGACCATGTCTTTGAATTTTGAAGTGCGGAATTGAAGAAATTGAAGAGCCAAAAGCATGGGTATGTAGTTTCGAAAAGGGAAAGGATACATAAAAGGTTCACGACACAGCTAATAATAGGTGGTACTGGCTCAAGTGATGAAGAAGCGTTTGATGTATATCCTTATAAGCAAATCAAACTACATGGAATACACTTTTCTTAAGTCAACAATCTGAGATTTCTGAATACCATCCAGGAAGTTCATTGATAAAATAGGAGACGCTGCATTATTCAATTAAAAAAAGGTGACTCAGACAAAACACAAACCAATAATAAACTCAAAATTCACTCGGTTGAGAGAGATGTTGACACTGCTTCCATAAGGATACAAAAGTTAAAATAAACTCGAGCTTGAGGTGAGCTCTCTCTCTCTCTCTCTCTCTAATCACCCTTTGGTGAGCAGAAACATGCTTGAATTATAAAGGCCGAGTGCGACGACCTCTTGCCCTGCCACACACAAGTGCGTTCTTTGGGATTGGATATTCATCCCTCCATGACTTAGATGATGTGTACACTCTCATATACAATTGTTGTCCCAAGTAATGCCTCCCCCAGTCTTCTGATCTTATGTTCCACATTCCCACGTTGTCCACTGCCATGTAGATCGCTGTCCATGATCTCGGATACACCTATTCCATTCCATTACAATAATATAATACCCTTTTGCTTATAAACAGACCCCGCCCCCACTTTCCAAATGTTTTTTCTCTTATTTCTTTGGATTTTTATATTCTACACATTTTGATATTTCATGGATAAAAATGGTGTTATTTTTTTTTTATGTTTTTTCAAGAAAAAATTAATACTTTAAATTGAAAAAGAACTATTTGAAAAATAAAAAACAACACCTTTTTTAATTTGTACAATATTAAAATATCACTCATTTTATATAAAATATAACGATAAAAAAAATTAAGGCGCATAGCGACGGGGCAGCAGATACCCTCCCCACACACCTCATACACAAATCAAAACCTAGTGTTGAAAGCCCCAACTTTTAGCTTGTTTGGAAACACTGTTTTCAATCGGGCTTATAAAATAAGCCCGATTTACTTAAATCTCCACCACATATTTACCTCGTAAACCGTAAATGTAACCTCGTAAACCGTAAAAGTTACTTCGTATTCAGTGAATCACGATTTATAAGCACTTATGGAGCTTCCATAAGCTAATCCAAACGAGCTATTTATTACCTGAGTGGTACATCGAGCTACAGCGTCTCTCAGATTGTAACCTCCTCTACTTGCTGCTGTCCACTGCCCACCACCGAATCTGTACATATACATATATATATATATATATATATATATATATATATATATATAGTTGCTGGTCAAAATGTCTGACATTTTCATTGATAGAGATAAATGTTGAGAAGGGGAAACATGCGAGGGCTTACGTACGTACCCTACAACGAAGAAGGAATAGCCATCGATGTGCCAAGACTGAACCGAGTTTTCCCAGTTCTGGAACACGATCTCCACGAACTCATGGTAGTTTGCTCCCAAAACTGAGGTTTGGAGGCAGGCGTTGCCGCCGGTTGGGTAGGCGGGGATGCTTCCGACGGAGAAAACGCCGGGGATGTTAAAGTAGTCGGCCAGCTTCAGAGGGGTGTCCTGTTCTACGTATGACACGCCGTTCACGGCATACCTTTGCTTGCCGTTGATGTGAGCTGCTGAGTTTGCCAAGACGATGGTTCGAGTCGGTTGGATCAGACCGTAGTGGAATGAACCCTGCGGGTTTGGTCTCGGCCCACTCGCTGTCAAGTTTTGCCTGGTTCCATCCACCACATAAATTTAAAGAGGGTCCATCTTTTTAAGTTTTATGCAATTTTTTTTAATTACTCTTGTTTTTTAAGAGTTGACGTCCGTCTATTCTGTTCAAATAGACTCTATTGATATTTATTTGACAATAATAATAATAATAAAGTTGAGAAGTATTTTAATCTTTCGTATAGTTGTATGATATGATGAATCTACTATGTTCACCTTTTTTGTTTTCTTTGCCGGAAATGATATATGTTGACCTTTTAATTTTTGCATATTTAGTCAAGATTTAAATATTAAAAAATAAATTTACATTTTCGAAAACTTTTGAGTAGTAAAAGCATCTGACTTATCTATGGATCGGGCTTAGCTACAGGGCCCAAATAATTATAAAAACCAACAAGTAACTTTTTGGGCTCAAATCATTAGTGTAAGTAAGTTAGAACCACAATCAGAGATTTTCTTGCAGGTTCGGCTAAAACTAAATCCGACTTGATCTGAAACTAGAGAGCCTAATCAAATCGTTTTGAATTGAAGTGATTTAAGGAGTTAGGAGTACCTGATAGTTCTGGCCTGAGAGAGAGAAGAAGCAATATCAAGGGTAGGTGCAGGAGGAAAAGGACCAGATGGTCGAGTATGTGAATTGCTATAGTGAAGAATGGCTGTATTTTTGAGAAGCCTCCTGGTAAATCTGGTGGACACAGCTATGTAGTAGTCGCCGGCAGGTTGGTCAGCCGTCAGCAAAACTGAGTAGGACTGCCCTAAATGGATGTCCAGGGAAGAATATATCTGCTGCACTGTATGAGTCCCTTCAACCTCCACTAACTTCATCTTGTGCCCCTTGTATCCTCAAGTTTATGGACGTCTTCAACCCCACGTTTGATACCCTCAATCTATATGTCTTCTGTAATTTTTTTATAATAATAATATAATATTATAAAATAAAATAAAATAATATTATATTATATATATATATATATATATATATATATATGCGCCTACTATTTGACAAAAGGGGCAACCCCTTTTGTCAAACATATATATATATATATGTATGTATGTATGTATATGTTGCTTTGGTGCCATCAGGCGCCAAAGCAATGAATTCAGAAGCAGGGGGTATTATAAATACCCCTCAGCTAAACACTTCAGGCAAGTGAAGTGTTTCGTGAAGAGAAGAGAGGGTGAGATTTTGATAAGGGTATTTTTGGTTCTTCGGAGATCAATAAGGTACATAAACTCTCTTCTAATTACAAAGCTTCTTTTATAAAATATGTTCTAAATAATTTTCTCTTTCCTATGATAGTAATTTTATGCTAGTTAGAGAATATTTTGGGGATATGATTTTAGGCAAGTTTTGAGTTTTGTCAATATAAGACTGTAGAAATGTAAAGAATAATTAATAGTTAAATTTAATTGGTTTAGATTTATTATTTAGTGGTCATGTGATTTTATAATTAATTTATTTTATAAATAAGATATAAATTAATCTCTACAGGACGTTTTTACCGATAAAAATTAGTTTAATTATTTTATTTGGATTATTGGAGGTATTATTGAGGTTTTAATCGGTTTATTTTTGTTAGATCTGAGCTATGTGAAAAATATAAATTAGGACTTAATATTTGAATTAGAATTTGATATGATTTTAATTATGTGGATATTTGAGAAATTGTTTAATAATTATATTATATCCATATAAATTATGAAAAAGAGATTTAATTATTTAGGAAGTTGGTATTGGAGATTTGTAATTATAGGTATATTAAAGGTTATTTAAGGATTTTTAAGGAATAATTTGGGTTATGAAGAATAATCTATGATTAAGAATTTGTAAAGGGAATTGGAATAATTTAGAATAATAGTAGTAGAGGAAATTGGGTTGTAGGAGTTAAATTATATAAGTTATTTTATTATTATTTATAATTAATTGGTATTTATATTAATAATGTAGAGTTTTCTTACGATCGGTGATTGCACGTATTTTACTATTCAAATTAAGGTTTAGCTTGGAATTGAGGTAACCGGGATTAATTTATTTTATATGCTTGTTTTGGACTGTAAGGTGTTTTAATAACTTTACTTTTATCTATATTACATGTATGTGTTTTACAAGATTATATTTATGTCTGAATCTGAATTTATTTCAGTGAAGCAGTGTATTTTCCAATTTACATATATAAGTGAAAATTATTATTAAATTGTTACTGTTATGATGGATATGTTGTCTGAGATGGAATGTTGTATAAGAATTTAGAATTCTCATAATTGTTTTATAAAGCTGTATTAATTTATTATTTTTATATTACGAGATTTGTTGGGTTGTGTGAAAGAAATATGGTGAATTGTGTGCCCATCGGCTCTCTCAATCCTGGCCCGGATTTTGGAGCTGAGTGTTTGGGCGGACACCTCCCTGTTACGGTATATTAGTGGTGGCATGGGAGGGGGCAGTATTCTTGATGTGACTAGCTAACCTTTGGCCGGGTATACTAGCACTGATAGGCTGTACCAGTCCAGAGGAGATAAGGAGGAGCAGGATGGATGAGTGGGGATGATTTTATTTATTGATTATATCATGTTAAATTTTGAATTATGAGAATATTATTATTATTATTATTATTATTATTATTATGTCAGTTAAACATGCTTCTCTGACTTACAATCTTTTCCTACATATTTTGTAAATTGATTTTGGTTACTGAGACTTTATGTCTCACCTAGAAGTGGTAATTTGGGCCGGGCTAATGGGCCCGGCCAAATAAACGGGCTCGGGCTTGAAAGTCCGAGCCCGTTTATTATTCGGGCTAAACGGGCTCGGACCGTTTAGCCCGAGAGTTAAACGGGCCGGCCCGTTTAACTATTTAAAAAAATAAAAAATATATTTTTTATATATTTTTCAAATAAGTTAGATCCCAATGTTTTCAATTCTTAGTGATGTTGTGTTTAAAGACTTCCTATTTTTTTTATTTGACACTTTTTTCATATTATATCTATTTATTTTACTATTATTAAATTTTAAAAAAATGTATTCACATGTTTTTGTGATGTAAGTAGACAAAAAAAAAGAAAGTAAGAACAAAATTGGTTTTGTAGCACGAATATATAAAAGAAAATAAGTGTGACATAAATGGATAAAAGAGAAAGGGAGTAAAAAATTTTTTTAAAAAATAAACTAAAAAAAAATAAAAAAGACGGGCTAACGGGCCGGCCTGTTAGCCCGTCTAAACGGGCTCGGGCTGGCATTTCGCCAGCTCGTTATCCCAACGGGCCAGCCCGATGGGCCCGGGCTGGCCCGTTTTCCCAGTACTAGTCTCACCCCGTCATTATAAATAATTTTTCAGGCGATACCTTTAATCTGGATAGAGGCCAAGGGAAGCAACCAGAGGCATAGACGTTGAGAATCTTGTAGGCCTTTTTTGGTATTGGTGTTGTGTTAATTTCTATATTGCCATTATAAGGCCCACATGTTTTTAAAATGTCATATTTAATGTTGGAAATCATTTTGTGACCCATGTGTTAATTGTGATGTGAGATCATAATAATAAATTTATCTGTAGTGAGTTTGTGGGCGAGTTTGTGTCCTGAACTCTGATATGTATCGGAAAAAAAAATTATCACTGATTTTGTATAACTGTATTGGATAATTGTTGTTTGTGAGAAATGGTCGTTATATCTTCCCTACGCACGCCATATATATATATATATATATATATATATATATATATATATTCATCCCATGACACACATATATACATATAGAGAGAGTAAGAGTACTACCAACACATGCTAATCCTGGCAAAATGGGTGGAACCAGTTTTCCTATTAGATAAAGTGCTTAATAAAGAGAGCTAATTAAATTTGGACTGTCTAAATTTGATCTAACAGTCCAAAATTGTTTTTTAAAATATTATATTTTTTAAAATAATTATTTTAATACATATAAAATCTAAAATAAAAATAATCTATTAACTATTATTTTTAAAAAATGATTTTTTATTTACAAAATCATCATTAAAAAACTTAAATGTAGACAATCAAAACAATTTAAATCTGATTAATTCTTCCTTTTAAGCACTTTGATTGGCAGGCCTTTTCTACATAAAAAGGGATTTTTTTGTTACAATAGAAGCACAAAAGATGTCATTATTCAAGAATCGAAGTTAATGTGTTTCTGGGTTTTAGCTGCTTCAACAAACATGAGGTGAGGTTTTAAGTTTGAGTACATGCCAAAGAAAAACACGTCTTTGGGGGAAAACCTACCTTGATCAACCGTGAATGTGTTTTCATTCCACCCACGTCCATTGATAAGCAGCCCATTTGGGAAGGGAAGGTCATGCCCATTCTCTAGGATTCTTCTCATTCTCTGAAATGTATATAGCAGAGAGAAACAATATATAAGAAGCATGGAAGAAGAAGAGAGTGATAATGATGATGATGATGCAAAGGTGAGAGTGTTTGAACATGGTGGTCTCTCTTGAACCAATCTCCGGCAAGTATGGTGAAGTCGCCGGAAGGAGGAGGGAATGGGACGGGAATCCTAGGACGGCTCCAGATTCTGATGCTTCCAAATGCTCCGGCAGCTTTGTGCATTTGCAGAGAAGGGAAGTAGAAGAAGGTGACTATTTGATCTTTAGTTCTCATAATGTATGTCATGTTCTTCCCTGGTGGGATTGGACAGTTCGTTCCAGAAACACCATCCTCCCACGAGTTCCTCCTATGCTGTAACCCGTTCCTGCACAATTTCAACTCATATAATCTAAGATTCTTTCAACTAAATTATTCACTCTTAAGTTTGCAAATTTACAACAATTTTTAATGATGGATGATGGATCATAGATTCTTCCTGTGCTTTTCTTCTTCTAACAATTGCTGGAAATGCTCTTTTTGGAACTTAACTTTTATGAGGGATCTGGATGTGTGTGCAGATAATTTGTTATAAGCCCCTTGGAGAGGTTCACAAGTATATAGTGGGGTTTATATGTTTAAAGTGCTGGTGAGATCGCTTGATAATATCGGAAAGTGTTAGTCACAAAGGCTTGACCGGCAAGAAACCAATAGTCTTTTGAAATTAATCTCTTCCTTTATATTTGTACAACCACTTTGGTCTTATTACTAGTCTAGTTTTTCAATTTTATCCTTATAAAAATGTATAGAAGAGATAATGTATAACATCTTTTTTCAATACTCATTATTAAGAAAAGTTAAAAAAGTTAGCCAATTTAATAAGGCATATTAAATGGACTCACGTCCGTTTCTTTATACTCCCGTTATAGTATAGGATACTTTAACTAATTAACACTAATCAAAAGTGACAATAAATTCATTTAATATATCTTAAATTAAAATATTTTTTTTATTTTTACCCTTATTATTAAAAAATGTGGACTTTATGAGGAGAGATAATATAATGGATGGACAAAGTAGAAAATGAGTATTAATGAAAGAGACAATATTAAAAAATAACATTAATTATCGCATTTTTTTCTATAAGCAACTTATATTATGGTTCAAAAGGAGTAATGGAGATTCGGTCAAATTAATGGCAAAAAAAAATGATTCGGTGAAATTGGACTTATAATAAAAATTAGAGTGATACTAATAACATAATAACATAGTTCTATATAATCACCACATCAACGTCCAAAACATTCCAAGAGGTCTGCTTATAAGTTATAACTACCTATATTTTTAAAAAAATGTCATAACTACAAGGACCCTGAACAATACAAAGATGTATCCGAGGTAACTAACGCCATCTTGGGAAAGGATAAGTTCACGTGATCAACACAAAGATGGTATCTTGTGAACATTAACACCATTTATTCCTAACCCTTGCATCTTACTTTTCCAGAAAGCTCTGTTTCTAGAAAGCCAGGGCAGAGGATTAAAGAGAAACAGAGAAGAACACAATGTGATGTACCATGAAATGAGGAATGGTTCTCTGAGGTAGTTATAGACGTGGATAACCAAGTTATCATTTGTGACAGCGTCTATTTGAGTCCCCGGGAATTGGTCATTAATCAATATCCCCTGCAAGATTTAAACCAAAACAGAGCACATTGAATATATCCCAAATATTTGAATACAGAACCAAGAACACCCATCAATTCTGTTCAGCTCAAACAAAAGGAAAAATAGTTCCTTTCACGACAGAGATACAGGAAGATCATCGGAAATATAGAAGAAGCTGAATGAATGAGACAGGACAATGCAGGTACATACCTGGTGCTTCACACCCAAGAGGGTAAATGTCGCCGTACGTGATCTTCCAAGTGAGGAACCTAAATGGGTCTTCAGAGTTGGCGCCATGAACAAGAAATATAGAAAGAATGAGGAAAGTTAGGACAATTCTAGCTCTCATTTCGAAAGCAAACACTTGTTGCTTGTCAAAGGAGTGTTTATGTTCATGAAACGCAAAGAAAGGAGGGAACTTTAGATGTTTGGGCAAAGGGGTGTGAAGTAGGATGTGTGTACCGTGTAGAACAAAATATGAAGCTAAATAGGAAGGGCTCACACTCTCAAATCACATGCAATCAGTCACTCACAGCCCTGAGAAAAGGCTAAACCTTAATGGGTATTATGTGCCTTAAAGAACTCGAACTTTTTGTGTGTTTCAGGGAAAGTGGTTTTGCTTGGGAAGGAGAGCAGGGTAAAATGGGAGATATGGTTAGAGTTGTCAGTGTGTTCTTCAGGTGAGGGATCAGTCACATGCTAATGTAATGGACTTTCTTTGTTTTGGTCCTAAATACTCTAATAGTTTTTAATTTAAGATATAATCTCTCTAAAATAATATTTTTGTGTAATATTAAATTATATATCAATTTAAAAATTATTTAAATTAATTTTAAAAAAATAATAAATATTAAAGATAAAATATAAAAAAACCTTACATTTAAAATTAAAATTCACTTTCAAACTAAATTTTATATTTAGTCTAGAGGAGTATAAGACTTTGTCTCCTAATTTAATTTATAATTGTTTACGCTCTTTCTATTGATTATACCTATTGAGAGATTTTTTTTATTAAAATAATAATTTTTAAAACAATTGATTAAATGTGATATCTTAGGAAAAACACATTTTTTAAGAAATAACTCATTTTTTAATTATGTAAAGTATATGTTTATACAATTTAGGAGCGATCAATGACAAGATCCATTTCTAGTTTTTAAAAAGAATTTTAGAAAAATACTTTCAAGATTTAAAAATGTCAAATGAATGATTTTCTATTAAAATGATGTGTGAATTTTTGTTCAAAAAGTAATTAATTCCTAAAATACCGTAGGAATTAAATAAGGGAGAATTGTTCATAAAGACTTCATTAGAAACTTATTTGTTAAATGAGACTTAAGGAAGATTTTTTACACATGAGATAAAATTGTTCGCACATACATAAGGAAGTATATTAAACACATGAAAGATTTTTTGAATACAAGAAAAGATCTTTTTACATATGAAAAGATTGTTTGTACGTGAAGATCCCATCTGACAAATAAATTTATAATGAAGTATTTTTAAACAATTTTCTTTTTAAATAAAGCAGCTTTGGAATTTTAATATTTTTCTAAAATTTGGTTAGTTTTTCTAAAATAAGTTTCTAAATGGACAAGAAAGGGCACCGGTCTCCACGGTGACAGAACATGGTCTGTCAGGCGGAGGTTGTACTGTTCAAGTGTGATGCTATAGCCTATAGAGTAGTCGAGCTGATGATATGCTTCATTGTTTATTGATGTGTCGAAGTTAATGAAATGTGTAGCTCGGGTCCGGATTGCCTCAGAAGTTTTTTTCTTCTCATCTCTCAGCATCCTAAATCTTATCCGTTGAGATGATCCAAAAGAACAAAATGCGCCAAGTCATCAAGCAATAAAAAATGAATCTTTGCTCAGTATGGCTTCAACCTGCCCGTTCAACCTTCGGCTTCTCTCTCCTCTTGCCACTCCTAATGTTTTCCTGTGTTGCCAGCTTTCCATGGCTGTTCTTCCTCAATCTCCCACCTCTATTTCTCATAGCTTATCCTTTTTCTCCTTTCTTATTTAATCATCTTTAGGAATTTATGCAACGCCTCCGCTATGATCAATATCGGAGTAGAGTGCTAGAAAAACAGAGGCAAGGTGGAAATCAACCATGTCAGCACTAGCTTGGCCAAAACAACCAATCAAGGGTGCCCCACTTAGTTGCCTCTGGAGCATTGTATCGATATTCCTGTTTATGATTCCCTATTCCCAACGATATTACTAGAAACCTGTCATATTGCATTGGTGCTACCCCAAACTCTTTCCTCTCCTCTGTGCTTATTCTGTTCGTCACTTCCGCCATCACTACCAAAGTCTGCAACCAAATCATTAAACCAAGTAATTAATTATCAAGTTCAACAACCTGTTAATTAGTATTAATTTTGGACAAGTCATTTGTTTGATCATCACCAACCAGGTTATTTGCATCAACGATGCCATCAATAAGGTTAAACCCCTTGAGAACTTTGTTTTCATCGCCTTTTGTCTCAACATAGCATAGTATTAAAAATCAAACCGGACCGGCCGGTTCAGACCGAAAACCGGTGAACCGGCCGGTGGTCCGGTCCGGACAGGCAAAAAAATCGGAACCGGTCTGACTCGGTCGAACCGGGGTGACCTAGTCTATCCTTTTTTTTTTATACTCTAAACGACGTCATTTTAGCTTTTTTTTTAAGAAAAAATTATTTTTCTAAAATTTTTTGATTTGTAAGGAGTTTTAAAAGGATTGTGAAATACTTTTGATATTGGTTGGAGAAAAATCTTTATGTACTTAATGATATTTTTGTAGATATATAGGTTTAAGATGTTATATTGGACTATTTGTTGGAAAAAAAACTCATATAATTTTTTAAATAGTATGCATGAACATTTAAATTATATTTTTTTAATTGACCCCAGTTTGACTCCCGGTTGATCCTGGTCTAACCTATTAACTCTTAACCAAATACCTTAATCGATTGAGTCTCCGATCTGATTTTCAATACCTTACAAAATAGTGAGTTGGAAGATATGTGGGTGCTGTTGGTATGCCTATGCATTTTCCAACTTGGATGACGTTGAAAGTTGAAGGTTGGGAGTCGGAAAAGGGTAGAGAAGCTAAAGGTTGAACATGTATGTAATGTTAACTTTGTAAGATTGTTGGGGAAGATGCTCAGACAGATTCAATTTTAATGGGTTGATGACTTGGCACATTGTAAGCTTTTGGATCATCTTGACGGTCATGATTTAGGAAGCTGAGGGATGAGGAGAAAAAAGCTTATGAGGAAATCAACTTCCGTGGCTCATGGGCTTAATGAAATATATGTTTGAATAGTTTACATAAGTGTTCTATAAGTGCTTTTCGATCATGATTTATGGTATATGAAGTAATTTTTACGGTCTACGAAGTAAATATGTTGAGGAATTTTATCTCAATTTACATAAATCAGGCTTATAAAATAAATCAAACTTAACCAAACAAGGCTGGGCATCTGACATTTATCAATTATCATTCATAATCAGTGACCAGTTATGGCCATGCATGCACATACAATATTATCCCAGTGTCATGTGATCAGTCATGTAATGACACGATTAGTGTACTGGAAAACTAACTAATTGGCTCTATTTATTTTATATATGACATCCAAGTATAAAATAACAGCTTCACCTTCACGGGCTAAATCAAAGCAAGTACTTTTGAACATAAAATACTGTGCATGTGTCCAAGAACAATCTGACCTGCTTCTTAGCTCACTTGCTGTAGAATTTAGGTGCTTGCTTCAGACGACTTCAGAGGGTTCCGTGTTTCATAGCTACGTTATCCACTCATTACACTCTATTACCATCATACATACCAATTTTTTACCTGATCTTTTGTTACATTATATCCTCATATTAAAAATATATTTGGATTGGTAGCTTCTTTTAAGCTACATTTCTAAGGAATAGAACACATTAGCATATCATATTACTAAGTTGGGCCATACGATTGAAAGAAATTTTGTTTTTCTTAATCAATCAACATCTTCTTTTTAGAATACTGTTGCTGATGAAGGGCGAAGGGGTTATCTTTTAATACCTTATTTTGTATTAAGTTTTGAAACTTAATGAAATCCAATGTTATATTCAATATATATGTATATATATATAATTAACACTTATCCACATGATAAACCATACCCATCTCAGGTTTTTTTCCCTCGTTTCTAACGCCTCTTGTGATTTTTCTTTGCTTCACATGAACAACAGAACAGATCACACCAATAACCACAATCAAATTTGGGCTAGAAAAGCACGTACAAACAACATCATCTTCTGACATCAAATTACAAGCAAGTCCAAATGAGTAATAAACATGAAGAGAGCACTTTTGGATATATAAGTAGTGAGCATAGATATTGAACCTGCTTTTCTTTCCCTATTACGTTCATGCTGTAGTAAGAAATAAATTTTCCTTTGGAGCATTTCAGAGGATGCACATTACTTGTTTTTTTCATTGGATTTTTTCAAATGTGTTTCTTAGAGATATTAAATATGATTTAATAAGGATGTCTTTTCTTACATATTGCACTAATTAACCTTTCTATTTTTTAATCAACGACAAGTTGATCGGAAAAAAAGTATGGTCCAATGTTTTTCATGGTCGAAAAGCATACTTGTTATTGTCCCAACACAAATAATGAAAAGTTTTCCGAGTTTGACTCATTTAATATTCTATTAATAAATAAAATTGTTGTTATGCATAGGGGATGCCTTTCTAGCATGTTTTCAAAGGCACGCGGAGAGAGTATATAGTTTCAGAAAAGCAAGCGAATTATATGATGGAACATCTCAATATCTTCTTTTTCCCCCCTTTTTTTATGTATAAAAGGTGAAGCAAGTCATTTTAGTTACTTTACTGATATTGTTGTTATCATTATAGAAATCCAAGGTTCAGATTCAAAGTGGCAAGTAAGCGCAACTGGTTTGTTTTGTTGCTGGACTAGTCTTCATAAAGATCTGACGTCAAATACATCAAGGATCATGCGTAAGGATAGTCAATACTAATATAATTAATATAGGGACTCAAAACTCAGGTTAAATTTTTTATATTTAATTACTAGATTAAGTTCTTCAATGATCCTTATTATTTTGTTAGTTGCTATTATATACTTTGTAAATTCACTTACAAATACTTATAAATTCTTGCATAATATAAATTAGGATTTGTAGATTTTCATATATGAACACTTGTTATTTAGCTATATTTATTAGTTGTTGAAATGCATATGGGCACTTGTAAATTCATCTGTTAATAACTTAATCTCATAGATGAGTGGGCCCGAATTAAACCTAAAAGAAAGTATTGTCTACGTCTTGAAGACATTGTACATTATTTTCTTCTTCATCTCTTATTTTTGTACTTCTTAGAGATCTAGCCCTTCCAACAATATTTTCATATATGAAAACTAGTTATTTAGCTATATATTATTAGTTGTTGAAATACATAAGTACACTTATAAATTCACATGTTAATAATTCAATCTCATGGGTATAAGCAACTTCACCTAAGTTTTGTTCTTAACATAACAATGTTAAATATAAAATTTTTAACAAGGTGTAGTAAAAAAATAATCATTATTTAATATACTCTATATAATATATCAAGCTTACTTCTAATTTTCAATATTCACTCTGGTATAAAAAATTATCAATATTCGCTACTGTGGATGCGTTGATTTAGCACCCGTGGTTCAACTTATGTCATGCACTAATTATAGGTTCATACATACATAAACATGTATAATATGGGTTAATAATACAGTATATACAGAGAATATAGGAGCGTGGTAATGGGATCTAAGCCAATTTGATTGTGTTTTTTTTTTTTCCCCGGGGAAACATTGTTTGTCTTCTTGCTGCTTGTAATTCTCTGCCTTTCACTTGCAATGTTTTCTTGGTGATGCCAACGTGGTCAGTTTAGTGCGAGTCTAGAATCAGTGTATCATACACTGATTGGACGGTTAGATTATACTACCCTTTTATTAGAGTGAATCTTATATTAATAATATTATTTATTATACGGTTGGGTATTAAATATAGACTTATTTTCTAACAGGAAATTCGAAACTTGGTTATTTTTAATTCCATGACTGAGAAAGCAATACTAGGTAATGATGATGGCATTATGCAATTTATCCACTCCCTTAGTTCTATTTATAAAGTAAAGAAAACCTTTTATACGAATATATCATTTTATTCTTCATACTAAATATACGTCCCAACTCAACTCAATCCAACCCACTGACTGTTTGCTGTAAGTGAGGGTTAATAGGCAGATGATGGGGGTGTTTGGATCAACAATAACTATTCCAAACACCCACAATCACTGGGATCACATGGCTTTTAATTTTTAATTTTAATTTGTTTTAAATGTTGATAGGAAGATCCTTAGATCTTGGGGAGTTCAGAGTTGACCTCAATGTTGACTGGTGATGACTACGCATAAAACTTGAGTTGAGATCCTAGCTGGAGATGGGGAGGGAATGAAAATAAAAAGGTTTAAAAAATCTATAAAATACATTGTAGCCCGCTTAAGGTAATTCTCGTAAAGAGGGTAATTTTCTCATTTTTTTTATTATTTTATCTTATTTTGATCATGTCCTTGTAATTTTGTTACAATTGATGACACTGCAATAATCTAAAACTAGGAAAAAAAACTGCATGAAGTTAATAAAAAATAAAGTAAAATTATAGATATTTGCCCATTATTAATATTATTTTTTTTCCTTTTCTCTAACATTGCTCGCTTTGTGCATGCTTGGATTTTTAATTAAAAAAGAGGAAGAGACTCGTGGGCAGTTCAAGAAAAAGGCGTGCTTTAAGATGAGAAAACGCATGGAAAGTGGTAGGAAAAGAAAAGCTTTAAAAAAACAAAAAACTTTGAAATAAATAGGATTCTTTTCTGAACTACTACTATGATGGAATTTAATGGTGTTTGTATTAGTGGTAGAAATTATTTTATAAAATAATTTATGATTTATAAGTAAATATGTAAAAAAAAAAATTTACGTCGATTTATATAAATATATATATTTTTTCTTTAACGCGAATCAATTCCACCAGGCATTTAGAAGATTGAAAATGGCAGCAAGTAAACAAGCAACGTCTCTCTAAAGATGCAGGCCAGGCTGTAGGGTCACAAATCCACCACTCCAATTCTCCTTCTTCCACCTCACTCACTCTTGTTTTTTTAAAAGTCCAACCTTTTTCGTCCGTTCTTACTGCTTCCGCCAACTAATTTTATAAATTTTTTAATATAAAATATATTTATCTAATTTAATTAAATTAAAAAAATTAATTAAATTAAATTATATAATATATTTTTAAAAATATTTTAGTCATTTTTTTAATTTATTCATTTTTTATTTTGTCATTATTGTTAGAAAGCTCAATAAAAATAAATTAAAAATATATTAAAAAATATTAAAAAAATCTTATATTTAAACCAACAGAAACCCGAATATTTCTCACATTAAAAATGGGAGGGAGTAGGGCATTAAATTTGTGTAGTTTAACTTTCATTCTTTCACTAACAAAATTAATTCAGACAGCACCCCACAAGAAACCCGCTTGTCTTGTAGCTCCCAAAAAATGCCTTAAAAAACTTTCAACTCCTTGCAACTTGCAATTTACTTCTTGTACTGTCTTCTCCACTCTTCTTCAATCTTCCCACTGTAGTAGATGTTCCACAGTTCAGTGATCTAAACCAAGAAAAAACCCACCAACTAGGTATCGCCATATATTATTACCCTCATTTTTGTACCCTTAAAATACAAAGAATTGAAAGGAAGAAAACCAAAAGGATCTTTGGAAGATAATGCTTGCATCTGTAGCTGAACCAGAAGCAGAGGATGAGGAACTTAACCCGAATCTCCTGTTCGATGGCAAAATCTAAGCTTTCCTTCTTCTTCTTCTTCTTCCTCCTCCTCCTCCTTCTTGCCATTTCATCCGCAGGTAATAATAATAATACCTGAGAAATCTTTAACAACTTCTCTCTAATTTTTCATTCATTTGTTCTTAATCTGCTTTTTTGGGTTTTTGCAGAGAACGAACCATTTGTGGGTGTTAACATTGGTACCGACGTTTCGAATCTGCTTTCGCCGTCGGACCTCGTCGCCTTTCTGCAACTTCAGAAGATAACCCATGTTCGTTTCTACGATGCCGACCCGAATATCCTCAAAGCCTTGTCCCGAACCCATATTCGGGTCATTGTCGGCGTACCAAACAACCAGCTCCTGGCAATCGGATCCTCCAACACCACCGCCTTCTCCTGGATCAAGCGAAACGTCGTCGCTTACTACCCCACCACCCTCATCACCGGAATTTCCGTCGGCGACGAGGTTCTGACCACCATCCCCTCTTCCGCCCCAATTCTTCTTCCGGCGATTCAGTCTCTTTACTCTGCCCTCGTTGCTTCGAATCTCCATGACCAGATCAAGATTTCGACCCCTCACGCTGCTTCTATTATTCTGGATCCTTTTCCTCCGTCGCAAGCTTTCTTCAATCAAAGCCTCGTCTCTGTTATCCTTCCTCTGCTTCAGTTTCTCTCCAAAACAGGGTCACCGTTGATGATGAATTTGTACCCTTACTATGTGTTTATGCAGAACAGAAAGGTGGTTCCTTTGGACAATTCATTGTTCAAACCTTTGACTCCGTCTAAGGAAATGGTCGACCCAAATACTCTGCTTCACTATACCAATGTTCTAGACGCCATGATTGACGCTGCTTATTTCTCCATGAAGAATTTAAATTTCACAGATGTTATGGTTCTGGTCACTGAAACAGGGTGGCCTTCAAAGGGTGATTCAAAAGAACCTTATGCTACAAAAGACAACGCAGACACTTACAATTCAAACCTAATCAAGCATGTTTATGATCGTTCTGGGACCCCTTTACACCCAGAAACAACTTCAAGTGTGTGTATATACGAATTGTTCAACGAAGATTTAAGGTCGCCGCCGGTGTCGGAGGCGAATTGGGGTTTGTTTTACGGTAATACTACGGCGGCTTATCTGCTTCATGTGTCGGGAATTGGGTCTTTTCTGGCAAACGATACGACGAATCAGACATATTGTGTGGCTATGGATGGGATTGATTCGAAGACATTGCAGGCAGCTTTGGATTGGGCTTGTGGACCAGGAAGAGCAAATTGCTCGGATGTTCAACCTGGGGAAGCTTGTTATTATCCAAATAATGTGAAGAATCATGCCTCTTATGCGTTTGATAGTTATTATCAGAATCAAGGCAAGTCTGCTGGGTCCTGTGATTTCAAAGGAGTCGCCATGATTACAACCACTAACCCCAGTAAGTTATTACTGCAAAAATCTCAACTTTTTTATGAATCTTTATTCATTAAATTACGCTATCAATCATTTAAAAATTGCTACTTGAGAGCTGAGAATCTTCAGTTTAGGTATGAGTCATGATGAGTGTGATGACCCCATTACTCAATTGCCAAAATCTTTTGCTCTCGTGTTGAAAGACAACATTGTTAAGTTCTAAAATTGAACAAAATCCAATCTTTTTAAAACTTGACTCTGAGAAGTGAAGTAGTGAGTTAAGTTTGATTTCTGATTTTCTTCAAGCACCGACAGAAACTTGGGGAGGCACTCTAGCTTGCTTGGTCCTACAATGAGGTGAATGTGGAAAATAAGAGACGACTCATAATTACACGGTCTTGTTGGATGACACTAACAGAGATTCGTTACTGTGTTTTCTAGATTTCATTGATATAGTTGTCAGATTTTCATGATTTTCAAATATTATTATGTACCACTTTCTGGCAGTATTCTTGCTTCCAAACCTGATGCAAGTATCATATACGTATACCTTACCTTGCATAAGATAGTGAATCATATCAGAATGGGCTCCACAGTTTTCAAATTTTTCATGTTTTCCCATTTGTTGTGGCAAATCAAGTAACATTTCTTTTTTTTATGATTCTTGTTCTGGGGACTACCATTGCAGGTCACGGGAGTTGTCTATTTCCAGGAAGGTGAGAATCAATCATATTTATATATAATGAATAATAATGTAAATAAAATAAAATATGTATAGAGATTGATTGTTTGGTGATTGGGGTGTGTTATGTGATGCAGTAAAACTTTAACGAACAAGACAAAGCAAGTGGTGAACTCTACACAGTTGAGCAATGGAGGAGATAGGTTAATGTTAAGTAGCCTTAGGAGTATCTTCAGAATAAGTGATGTTATTAACCAAGGCTTGCACAGTTTCTTGGCTTTTGGATTTCCCATTATGTTACTATTATTCCTTTCATAATGTGACAATCAACTTGGCTAATAATTCAATTTATTATTATTTTTTTTTGGGGGGGGTATGATTTTTGAGTTATTTAGAGTTAGAGTAGTAAGGGGCAGAAAAAGATAGATTTTTTTTTGGGGGGGGGGAGTAAGATCAGTAATTTTTTGTTGGGTTTTATTTAATTAACATTTGGATTTCTCTTTTAGTGTACTTTGCCAATAGCATACTGTGTAACACGAGGCATGAACAATAATGTGAAGAAGAGATTAATTTTCGGTTTGAAGTTTGAGAAAATATATTATATAAACAAATAAATATGTAACATGATCATGTTAAAAAATCTTTCACTGTAAAATGTATTGTCTAAAAATACTTAAGGATTTATATTCTTGAGCAGATGTAACTCTTCTTTAATTATGAATAAATATCTTCCGTTCTGTTTGATTGCAATCAATAGAAGAGTTGTTTTCATTGAAACTATGCTATTTGTGGATCCTTAAACAAATTTTATGTATCTTTTAGCAATAAATTTGCAGTGAGAGATTTTTCACAATTTTTTCTTTTAACTTTCTTGGCTAGAAATCATGAAAATTTAATTGTCCATTATTCAAATATCTTAAATCCATTGTTCCTATCCTACTGGGGACTCTGGTATGTTTGTTACACACCACACATCCTTAATTTTCAAAATACAACATTAAGAATATTTGTCAAATCCATTACTCACCAACAAACAAACCCGTTGCACATACACTTGCCACTCTGAACCTTATATTTCTATAATAATTACATTGCAATAATCGATAAAGCAATCAAAATGAATACGTTCGCTTCAACTTAAATCAAATAAAGATAAAAAGAGAAGATATTGAGATTACTCATTACTTGCTTTCTTTTAAAAAAAAGGTATGCTTTTATTGGCTAAAAAGAACGGATGATATGCTGTTGAACCATCACTCCAAAAGAATAAAGCTTTTCCCACTTGAAAAGATGCTAAAAAGCCATCCTTATTATGCTTAATAACGAATTGATATGCTTGTGGTGTGTGTGATAATTTTATTTATTAATAAAATATTAAATAAGTCAAACTCAAAGAAATTTTTCATTATTTGTAGGGACCATAGTAAGTACTTTTAGACCATGAACATTGGAACATAATTTTTCTCCGTTAATTGGGCGGCCTTGGCAGTGACTTCAAAAAAAACAACAAAAATCACCCCTAGAGATCCCATACAATAATTTAAACTACAAGAAAAAAAAATTCCTAAAATCATCAAAATACTCATAAATTTTAGAGAGAACTATTCATAAAGAACTCATTAAAAACTTATTTATTAATGGGATTTAAGGAAGATTTTTTTGCATATAAGAGAAGATTGTTCGCACATGCATATGAAAGATATATTAAATACATAGAAGATTTTTTAACACAAGGGAATATCTTTTACATATGAGAAGATTATTTGCACACGAAGGTCCTATTTAGTAAATAAGTTTTCAATAAGGTATTTTTGAATAATTTTCTCTAAATCTTATTTCCTTTAATTGTAAACAAAATCATCATGTGTTTATCAAAATGCACTTAACTTTTTTAAAAAATTCCCCCTCCTCCATGGTCGATGGCAAAAGGCAAATATTTGCAAAGTGGTTTTGGGGACTTGAAAATTAAACCTCCTAGTCATCCAAAAAAAAAAGTGTATAACCATTAAGTCACTGAGTTTGAGTGGATAAATCCTTATTTTATTATATATTTTTATATTTTTGTTATAATTATTGAGTTCAAAATACCTTTCTTGTAATTAATGGAGATTAAGAGTAATTGCATAAATTAAGAGTTTAAAAAAAGGGCATAATTATCATATGCTTTTGAGATTGCTCTTAAATAATTAATTTTAGAGATACATGATATTACATCATTTTAATTGTATTGTAGGTGAAAATTTGGTATTTAGATATGTTTGAGATGGCTTTTAAAGCCCTAAAAGTACCCATGCACATAAATTAGGATAATACTCCTCTCACATACTTACCTCACATACCGTAAATCACAATTTAAAAATTACTTTTGAAGATTCCAATTAATATTTCAAACCGATAACCCCAATTGAATTAACCATTATCAAAGACCAAGGAGCTCAATACGTTGCGTTTTGACAAGCAAGATCAAATCTTATTTTTGAGACCCAATCCCTAATTTGAAAAGGGGGCTTCACTCTTCAGCAAGAGATTTCAGAGGGGGGCAGCCACAAGAAGACAATGCGTCGCTAATTTCTCCAGACCTCGAAGATGGTTCTAAGGCTTGAGTTCGGTGTTTACAGGGGAGTTTTTTTGTTCTTTTCTTTCTCTAGTTTTGCGATTAATTACTTGGGTTTAGGTAACTAATTCAAGTTCTGTAACTGAACAATCACTTCAGGTCGAGTAGAACTTTCGATGCATTTGATATTTGGATTTTGTAATTTGTTTATGTTGGCTATTGCAGATTCTCCGTTCCTCATGGATTAATGATATTGTGCGTTTTTTTTGCCGGTTAGCATAGATTGTGTGATTGAGTTAATTTTGGTTTAATAATTATACCGTGGAAATTCCTAAGATGAAGCAAATAATATAATCTAATCTTTTATGCAGCTAAGTGGTGCTTAAAAATCTGATTAAGGGATAATTGCTTGCTATGGTGCTAGGAGTATTTATCACTTAATCTCACTAGACTGAAGTGGTATCTTGAGATTTTCTGTAAGTGATTAACTTCATATTTTTAATGAGCAATGAGAGCCAAGGACTCAGTTTTAGGAGGTTTAATATAAAGGTTAAGGTGCAAAAACACATGTTTTTTTTTTAAAGTCTGTTTAACACTAAATATTTTTTTTTAAAGGCAAAAGTAACTATGTGATTACAAAAGTAAGGCAAAAGTCATAGACTCCATTAAATGTTGATGAAGTCTATTTAATTCTCTTTAAATGTGCTAGTAGTTATTCATGTGTTATTCATGGCTAATTTGTGAGAGGAAGACGTGGCAATTAATCGAACGGACCACTCTACGTTAATGATACCCAGGTAAAGGAATTGGTCGAGCATTTAGAACCAAGAAGCACAGAGGAAGATCGATGGCTTCATCTTCAATGTTGGCTTCGTCTTCAATGTTGACGACAGAGAGATGCAAAAGAAGGGTTGCGTTCATGAGAACTGATTCGCGAGGAACAGTATGAAGGTCCGTCTTTTAATTCCGAGTCAAAGCCCATCCCTGTCAAGCTCATGGACTGCCAACCTTTATTCCCAACACATGGTGGTTGCAATAGCCTCCACCTTTGATAGAAATCACCGAAGATTCATGCTGGTTTAAATCTAATGTTTTGCCAAATCCTCTGTTGCGATGGAGGATCCCTAAGCTGATGGATTGGAATAAATGTCTCGCCATAATTATATTGATATAGCTAAACGAATCTATTACCTTCATTCTTGCGAGCCACCTGTGATTCATGGAGATATCAAGTCGAGTAATATTCTACTGGACGCTTCTTTCTCAACGAAAATTGTCGATTTCAAGCGAAAAGAAGGCTTGGACTAAATACCCTTATTGAAGGCTCCAATAAGAGGAACAATGTTTTGAGTCACAAAGAAAATCAATTCACTAGAAATCAAAAGAATCGAGCATTTGCTAGCTATCTTTGAAGAGATTATAATCAGAAGAAGGCTTGGAGTTGAAATTGGTATTTTTGTTGTTATCGTTGATCTCGCCACCAAACTTGATATCAAAATTCATCCTCTGATCAGGCCTCTTGGTGTCGGAATGCTTCTTAATATTCCACGTCACGCTATACCTCATCATTTTCAGTCAAGAAAATCAAACTTCATTGTCAACATTCTCATATTAACGGGGTGCGTGACTTTTACCCTATTTTTATAATCACATAGTCATTTTTACACATAAAAAAAGTATTTGATGTTTAAGGCACTCTTGAAAAAATCATATGAATATTTTTACACCTTAACCCTTAATATAACCAATTCATCCATCACGCTCGCTCACTCTATTTAAGTCTTTTTTATAAACCAAAAATTATAAAAAGTAGTTGTTTAGGACATGCATTTAATGTAGAAATAGTTTATGTAATATACCTTCATCCTTGTTAATTTATAGTTGTCACTTAATTAAATTAGAAACTTAAAAATAATTAGGCTCTAATTAGAGAATTAACCTAGGTTAGCATCACTATAGTACATATTAATCTAGTTTTTATTTGATAGCCCCTAGACATGGCTTGTGATCCACTTAATAATATAATGCAAGTTACTATGTGTATATAAAAAATAAACTTAGATAGTTATTTTCTGAAAAGATAGTTATTAATTTGCTGCATCAAAGATTTGAAATTGATGAAACCTTCCCACTTGGGCCAACAATACAATATTCCTGAAGATTATTTCAATTACAGAAATATCCAAGAATAATACACCACCACCCCAAAAAAAAGGAAAATTAGTAAAAAGTCTTTGTCGGTCAGGGCATGAAATCCTGTAGAGACCATTTTTGGGTATAAAAATATACCAAGTTTTTCAGGCTAATAAAAATTTTTTGCTGAATTTTTTATTTCCCATTGCGATGCTTCAAGCCTTCAACCACCCCAGGAATGATAACTTTTTTTTTTTTTTTGGGTTTTGACCATACATGCATAAGAATCTTGCTGGGGTCGGCATAAAACCAATGTCCAGTGATATCATAAAAGACAATATTCGATGTTCTGTTGGCCCAAAAAGAAATATATTTAATGTTCGAACAAGTAGGATCATATTGGAACTTGCAAAAAAAATGAAATGATCACATTCGAACAAACCCAATAAGGCAATAAATTATTTTTTACCAAAACAATAAACCATTTTTTAAGAGACAGCACAAAGAAGTTTTGCTCTATTCTCCTTTGTCTTGTCCAAATCTCTATTCTTTTGTAGTAGTAAACAATAACAATGTTAATATCAGACAATGTCTGATTAGATAATGATGTAGATGTCGATTAACATCGACACATGAAGGTAATGTAATCGATAATCAATTTTTTTAACATTCACCTGTCCTCCAGCAAGTGTAGCATTTTGACGTTATAAAGGGAGGGAAAGTAGAACTGTAGCACGGAAATTTGGTAAACCAACTTCACTTCCAGAGTTTCATAGTAGAGAGCAAGGTGGTGGTGTAACAAAAACCGTTCATTGGAATAAGCTTCTCTTAACAGAATACTCGCTACAATCAAAACATTGCAAGAACATAACTCATCAAAAAATATACATGAACAGATACACTCCCTCTCTTTCCCTACAGTTGAGTCAAAATTTGCGTTTCCCACTTCATAACTTCATAACATGTCATCTAAAATCTCTAAATAGACGATTATGAATGCTATACTAGGGAAACTTGTCCATGTACTGATTGCTTGAATTGAAAACCAAAACAATCAACTGTTTATTGATTGACATTTCATCATCTCAGGGCATTGACGAAGGCCAACAATGAATCAACATCTCTCTTCTCAGAAGGGTACTTAATTGGCCGAGAAGAATGTTTTGGGAAGAACAGTATCGTGGGGAAGCTTCCTAGCTCCAATTGTTGTTTTGCAAAATCCTTGTGCTCTCCATCTGCTCTGAACTTCCCAACCTTAATCCCTGATCCTTCCAACTTCTCTGCCAAGTCAACATATGATTCCTCCATGGCCTGTTGGAATTCAGAATAAAATTTATCGGACAATGAAATCTTGATTCTAATTTCTAAATCAACCAGAGTAAGATATAGAATTTAAATAGAACGCAATGCTTTGGGAACAAAGTATACCTGGCAGAAGGGGCACCATGGTGCATAAAGCACAAGAAGCCATGGCTCTTTTCGGTTCTCCAATTTCACCAGATTCTCAATCCCAGTCCTGCTCAAGCTGACCACACTCTGGGAGTTAAATATGTCGGCCACCGTGGCATGTGCATCGGTGGTGCCATTTCCATTCCCACTGAGCTGGGCGGCATCTTCCTGTTTGATATTTCCTTTGTGAAGACCACACTCCTTGGCTTTGGCGTCTTCCCACCACCATCTTCCCTCCCTTTCATGTTGTCCAGGTAAAACCGGCCTAGTGCATGGCTCACAACCAATTGAAACGTATCCTTGTGAATGTAATGCATTAACAGGCACATTCATGGTCCTAAGGAAGTTCCATATGTCATGACCTTTCACGTTAGCCACCGGGTTCCACTTTACCAGGCTACCGATTCCACCATCCAGTCCTTCAAAAACTGGATCAACCTGAACAACAGGGATCTCGGACCTTGTTCCGGGGGATTGATCTTTCCTCTGCCCAGTGATCCAAGCCCTGAGGCCTTTAAGGGCCCTCCTTAGGGGTCTTACCTTCCTCACTCGGCAACACTCTTGGTGCCCATCCTCATAGAATGAGAAGAGTCCTTTAGTTCTTACTAATGCCTGAACCTCAACGGCATCAGGGAACATGTACTCAATGTGAATATTGTAATGCTTCTCAACAGCATCAAAAAGCCTATAAGTTTCTGGGTTCAGTCTCCCAGTATCCAGACTGAAAACCCTGAAGGGACGACCTGTCAAATGCGCATACTCGATTAAAGCTACGTCTTCAGCACCACTGCAAAAGTAAAGCTTACCATTACAATCAAGATAGCAAATTCGAAAGTTCTGAAATTATCTTAAGGAGAATATTTGTATAGAAACAGAAGCCACCGAGCGGATCTTAAGCAGATATGAAATTACTTTATGGAGAATAGATAACTCACTCACCAAGAAAAAGTTGGGCATTTTTATCTAAACTTTGAATAAGATCAGTTGTCATCAGTAGAGTTTAGATTGCAGGAAAGAATTTTTATTAGCAAGGCTACTTCAGTAGGTAGCAAGTTTGAATTTTAACTATAAAAAATATAACGTAGAAAGGTAATTTTCCGATGGAATTGACATGATCAGAGTGCTGAACAAAACGACCTTATTCATCAAAAGACTGGACAATTTTGGAAAATTCATACGTGAAAGGATCGTAATAGCTAGCTACCTGAAAGCAATAGCTATATCGTTGCCAAATAGTTCCAAGGCCTTATCCATTATCTCAAGAGGGGAAGCATTTTCAAGGTCTGAGGCTAATTGCTCATAATGCAACTCTTGTTTCTCATTTACCTCTGCATATCACGCAGAGAAAATAGTCAGCAACATTGAAATTGGTTAAGTTGATTTCTACAAGGAATCATATTCAGTAACAAATAAAATTTTCATTGAAAATTAAGAATAAATTTACAACACACGACAAGTACCAGGAGCAATGGTAGTTGCTGCAAGGGGCACAATAGAATCCTTCCGTTGAGGTTCGGCGGGTACGGGTTTCACCAGGCCATGTCTTTGCGACAAATTCAAAGCTCTGGATACAACATGTGGCTTATCCAAAATCGGAAAAGAGCCAAATTGCGAAGCTGAAAACGGAAATTAACGCATTAGGATCCAACATCACGCATCCAACCCATAAAAATCACAACATTATTAACAAGAGATTGAGTCCGAAAATTTTCTCCGTCGGGACGAAAAATGGTTAATGATTCATACCTTTAGGCTCAGAGGAAGAACTGAAACGCAGGAAACTTGAATTTGAAACGGCGGTTGAAGAAGAAGAGGTAACAGCAAGCGCCATGATTGAAAATTTGGGATTTAAAGCAAACTAATTGAAATTGGTGTTCTTGGTAATGTGGGGGATTTGGCTGGTCTATATAAAAAGGGAGAGTAGAGGTAACTCGGCGAATGGGTGAATCTGAGGTTCATTGAACCTGGACGCAATTTGGGTATCGAGGGCTGCGCTTACATGGCGAAATGTGATTGGTTGAGAGGAAACCCATGGCTCATGCCTCATGGCATCCGTCAGGTCAGATCAGGCGGCGAGGTTTGAGGCTGTAAGGGCTACTCGCTCGTTTCCCGGATTCTTCTACGATTCTGTCATTTTACCTGGTAGTCATTGTTGGGGCCCGTTTGGTACTGGAAATATATGAGCAAGAAAAGGAAAGGAAAGATTGGAAGGGAACTTAAAAAAATGTTATGTTCGATAGATATGATAATGAAATATAGGTGGAGAGAAAATAAATTGTTTGGTTGGAAGAAAATGATTTGGGTTAAGTGGAAAGATTGTGTGAAAAACTTAAAATATCCCCAATTTCAACAAAAGTTCCAATTCGAACTTAAGTACTTAACCAGCCAGTTTGAACTCAACCTCGTCAATATTGTTCATCATCTTTCTCGCCTGGTTTCAATGAAAATGAAACAACTCTACACAATGATTGGACATGTCACACTCTTCTTCATTCAACACCAACACCTTCTTTTACCACCTTTCACTCTCTCTCTATTGTCTTCATTGTCCTCTCTCTCTCCGGCACCACTCTCTCTTCTTCCTCTCACCACTGTTATCTTCCCTTCTAGTCTCACCAAACTCACCCACCGTCGTCATCATCTTCCTCTTACACCACCAAAGAGAAAATGGATACCCTAACAAAAGAGAAACATAATAAGAAAGAAAGAGAGCAAGAGAAAAAAAACCGAGAAAGCGAGAGCATAATTATATTTTTGGGGATATTTTGGTCAAACCAAGTTATCTTCCCATAAACAATTTTAAGATCTCACTATTTTTGAAGAGATATGAGATTTCCATGTTTAAATGAACATGGCAGGAGGCAGGAATTGATTTTTAGTTACTGTTGGAGCGCGAAACGGATTTTGTCCAAGGGAATTATGGAATCTTCCGTCATTCAACGTACCAAAGGGGTCCTTATGTTCAGGGTCCTTAATGTTCAGAGAATTGTCTTCTTACATTTAAATTTTATTTTTTTAATACGATCATGAAAATGTATTTGATGTGCTTGATAAGACTGAGAGTTCCATGTTATTAACCGGGACTACAATTTTAAAAGCAATATTAGGCCAGAGTAATTTTATGATAACTATAAATTGGAGTTGATTTTTATGTTACAGATCAAGTGTAAATTAGCACAGCTTTAGATATAAGAATTGTTTGTTTGTTGAGGTGATAAGGGGCCTCTATCTTGTAAGGAAGAGAATATAATGTTTAAATTGGGAGAGGTGATAACTCTTTGACCTCCAAGTTTCATGGGAAAATCCTTGATTATATAAAGGGTGAATGCTCAATTTTATCCATAAACATTTCTCAAAAGAGCTACCAGCAAAGTAAACATTTTTTGGGTGTAAAAATACCCATGAACATTAAAAAGCAGATCGATAATGCCAATTTTGTTAACTTGTGCTAATGGTGTTACTTTTTGGTTCATGTGGACCCCACATATTTTTTAACAAAAAATTAACGTCGTCAAGCAAAGTTAACGGAATTGGCATTATCGATATACTTTTTAATGTTTATGGGTGTTTTTGCATCTAGAAAATATTTACTACGCCGGTAGCTCTTTCAAAAAATGTTTATGGGTAAAATTGCACATTCGGCTCTTATATACAAAAAAAAATATAAGATCGCAATCTCTTTTACTACCTCTTGTCCTTAATATTAGGGCCATACGACTTGTCAAGGTCTTGTGGCCTGACCTGTATTTGACTTAGTCTGTTTGACAATAGTAGCAGATTCATGCTTGTTAGAAGGCTTGTTTCCCTTAAAGACCAGGTTCAGGCATATTGACAAGCCTGTTAAGCCTGTCAGACATGACATGAGCTTGTTATAGATATACAATGTTATAAAATATTGTGTAAAAAAATAAGTATTAAATGTAACATTTTAATTTTATTTTTATATGATTTAATTATTATTATGTAATAATTATTTCATGATAAAGAGATTTTATCATGTAATTAGTTGGGTAATGAGAATTTACCTATAATATGATTTATTAAAGTAAAAGAAATTATTAAAAAGATATTAGAAATAAAAATAATATAAAATAAGAGAATTATAATAAAAAGGTAAAAGATAAACAAATAAAAGAAAATGAGTTGAAAAATAGAAAAACAAGATATAGGAAAAAATATTGAAAAATGAAAAAAATAGTAAAATATAATTTAAAAACTAAATATTAAAAAATAAAAAATGTAGGTTTGTTAACAAGCTTCAGGTCAGGTTTGAACCTGAAAAAAAGCATATAGTAGGCTATAGGCTAGACTTAAGCCTACTTATTACAAAACAAGCCTGGCCTGTTAAGTATAAAGCCTGGCCTAGCTTGACCTGTTTACACCCCCTATTTAGTATAAAAGTCAATTGATTTTTTTAAGAGATTAATGAGGTTAATTAAGTCATATTAAAATATTTTTATTTATAATTATCCTTCAAAATAATTTATAAATTGATATATAATCTAATGAAGCAAATATATATTATGATTGAGTAGTTTATTTAACTTATTTAACCTCTCCAAAAAACAATCAACTAACTCTTATGTTAAGGATCGAGTATATGCTAAATTTATAATTTTCCCTCCCCAATTATTCCCACTAAGCGTATACATTGAGAAGTTTCATTAGGAAAATCGATATTTAAAACAAATACCAAATGTGAATAATTTTTAATATATGCATATTAATTATGTAGGTTGTATAATAAGGATGGATGGAACCAATATATAATTGGTCTATTAGTGCAAGATTCCTATTAAATTCCTCTTAATTTTAAATTTAAGTTTTATATGAGATACTTATATTAAGAGGGACAATCACAAATTTTAAACTAAATAAAAAATAATATATATATATATATATATATATATAAAATGGATGGAGCATGATACAGTGAAGAAAAGCCAAAATTGTGAACTACCTATATTATATAAGTGGGTCCTTCTTATATTTTTGACTTTTTTTCCCCTTTTCATTGGAAGCTTTTTATGACGTGCTTCAAAGAAGTACTGGTCTCTATATCAGCAGCCTCAAAATTCTATGTTGCCCTTTATTTATTTCCCACCCACTACCAAATATGTGGCACAAACAAATAAAACAATTTTATACACATAGCCTCAAAAATCAGGTAGATGTTTTAAAAATGAAATTGATCATCAACTTTTTTTGCACAGGGTAAAATGAAGAGAAAAAGGCAGAAAAAAATTAAAATTATAAAATATCAAATCAGGTTTGTTACTAAAAATTGATAAAGGAATGACGAAATTTAATAAGCAATTCACAACCTATTTTTTTGATAAATATTTGATTTAGAATTTTATGATTTCAAAGTTCTTTTTTATGTTTTTTCCTAAAATGAATATGATTTAATATAAAATAGAGTTTCCTATAAATATTCAATAAAACATTTATAGTATAAAATGGGAAAAATTGGTGGAAACCATTTGAAAATTTAAGAGAAAATTTTAAATAAATACTATTTGAACATAGAAAACTTCAAGAAGTCTGTTAACATATGAAAATGATGAATAATTCTCAAGAGACTATTTTGAAATGATGTGTTTTTACCGAAATGCCCCTAAAAAAAAGAACCCTCACCGACGCCAGAGCTTCGCTGGCGGGACTCCAACGACCGGCTGTTGGAGCTCCACTGACAACTTGAGTAATATGATTGACTACTTTAGTATAGATATTATTTGAGCTCCATATACTCTATCCAGTGTCGTTAACAAGTTGAATAAAATTAATGACAAATTGAGTATAACGATTGACAAATTGCCCTCATGAGGTTATTAATAGTTACACTCAAGTTGTAATTGCGTTTATTCAACTTGTCAATGATGTGTTGATAAGGGTTAGGGAGCTCAAGTAATCAATCTTTATACTCAAATTGTCACCGAAGCTCTGGCGCTAGTGAGGGTTTTTTCATTTTTTTAAAAAAAATTGAGGGGCATTTTGATAAAATCACAACATTTCAAATTTCAAATTAGTTTCTTAAGACATATTTGTCATTTCCACGTGTTAACAAATTTTTTAGAGTTTTTTATGTTCAAATGGTATTTATTTAAAATTTTCCCAAAACTTAAATGGTGAGAATGACCTAAATTAGTGTATTGTGTTCCGTATGTACAAAATTCACAAAGTACCAGTGCTTTATATGTATAAAAATTTATCTGGTCATTCTCAAAAATTAAATTCCTAAATGGAGACTTATTTTCCGATTTTCTCAAAATAAAATATTGTTAAATTTTTAGCTTAAATACTTACTTTAAAAACAAAAATGGACAGAATTTTTTAAAAGGAGAATAGCCACAAACAAGAATGAGCATAAAGAAAAAGGTTCAACTCTTGGAGAGCCATGAGGTCAAAAAGGACAAAAAGCAAGAACTCTTGGGGAAGCTCAAAGGCTGGACAAACAAACTTAAAACAGCGACATCAAATTCTCAGATCCACTGAAACTCCACTTGGTCCCCAAGGAGGGGAAAAAGAAAAACATGCATGTGATTGTGATTGATTCCATTCTCTTAATTGATTTCCAATTTTTTTAAAAAAAAAACTCATAACCTAACACTTAAAAAAAATCATATGACAGGCATTTAGTACCAGTTGGGTTATAAGTCCAGATGCTTTCTAATTGTTTATATTTGCATGCTGTCTCAAAATTTTCTTATTCTTTAACATAATAAGTTAATAATTGTGTCAATTAGCTTGTTGATCATTTCAATTACAAATTATTTCTTTCAAGATTACTAACAACATTAACACTTATTAAGCTGTAGAGATATTTTAATTATAGATATGTATTAATCTTTTCTTCTTCTTCTTCTTCTTCTTCTTTTTTTTTTTTTGCATCATTGTGACCTTATATTTTTTTTAAAAATAAAATACATAATTCCTTATAATAAGTAATTTAAAGGAAAAATTTCAGATAAATACCATTTTAACTTATAAAACACCAAAAAATATGTTAACTCATAGAAAGGACACATAGGTCCTTAGGTAGGAATATAAAATTTTAAAATATGCTTTTACTAAATGCCCCTCTTTTTTTTTAAAGGTAAGGGTGGCGGACTATTAAAGCTCTAGTGACAATTTGAATAATGTGATTAACTACTTGAATATAGATATTAATAACTTTACCTCCATAAGTCCCATCAAACGTTGTTAACAAGTTGGATAAAGGTAATGATAACTTGTGTATAGTAATTCGTAACTATGATATAGAGAATGACAACTTTGGAGTTCAAGTTATCAATCTTTATACTCAAATTGTCATTTCTTTTATTTAACTTGTCAACTATGTCTAATAGGGCTCAAAAAGCTAAAGTTGTTAATATCTATACTCAAATAATTAATCGTATTACTCGTGTTGTCACCGGATTGGCGGATCAACGCTGGCGGTTGAAGCTCCAGCCAACGAGGGAAACTTGTCTTTTCTTTAATAAAAAATGTGAGGGGCATTTTGGTAAAAGCATAATATTTCAAAATCATAAATTCCTCCTTATGGACCTATGTGTCTTTTCTATGTGTTAACAAACTTTTTGAGATATTTAAATAGAACTTTCTCTGATTTACAATTAATCACCGGCATAAAATTTAGAAAATTTACGATATATTATAAATAGCATGACTTGTTTCAAATCTTGTATAATGAACCTTCGATAAATTATTTATTTATAAGGGGTGGCAGCAAACTCTTGAATTGACTTGTTTTCAAGTATTCCATTTTGTTTATTGATGTAACCAGAAAAGTGGTCAAGATTCCAACGATCAAGTGTTCCACCCAAACCTTATTTTTATTAATCGTTAATTATCATTCCTATCACTGTCATGCTTAAAAAAAATTACAATAATTATTAAGTTAGCGCTGTTATAAAAAATTACGGTCTCGTGCCTTTTTCTAACCAGGGGCAGATTCAATACCCTCAAATGATTAATCTTTCTTTTATCTCAAAAATGGATGAATCACTGATGTTATTGCACTTTATGCACCTGCCAACTTAAGACACTAACGGTCCGTTTGAATAGGAAGAGAAGTTGGGAAGAGAAAAAATAGGGAGAAGATAAAATCAAAGAAATAATATCATATTATTACTCCTTGTATTTGGATGGACAAGAGAAAACACAGAGAAAAGAAACTTCCTAAGTTAAAAGCCATATGTAGAGAAACTTTCTACCTTCTGTATTGTAACTATGATGATGCACCGAAGATAAAGCAGCTCCACAAGAGACTGTAAAGACACTGGAAAACTCTATTATGGTATTGTTCTACTTCACTCTGATTCAGCAACATCATCTGCTGGCAATGTCTTTTTCCCAGATCAGTTAAATTTACAGCATATAGTTCTACTTCTCATCCTCAATCATACTGTATCCATAGGATAACTACCAAGAACTCGAAGAAAACTCGCAAATTCCTGAAATAAAAATTGTGACCAATTTTGTTACAAATTAACTCAACACTCACATTTCAAGTTCAGACAAGCTGGAATATCCTGGATTTTAGAGACCTTAAGCTTAATCCCTACAAACCGTAGAAGCACTAGATAATGATTAACATGGCAAAAGAAGTTACAACTTTGCGTAGCTTTTTTAGCTGTCATGCTGATTGCTTATTCCTCAGCCACAATTTACAGTATGCTTTTGGTTCTAGCATGAAGCAGGAGTTTTAATCTGTTAATTTCTGTGATTGTGAATCTCTGGTTCAACCATAAACTTCATGTAATTGAACACCACAACATTGGAAGGCAGGAGGCTGAGGTTTAGAATGAAAAATCAATTAACTTCATCCACTGGCGTAGAATGGGTGAAAGCATAGTAAAGAATATACCACAAAAAATAAATTTCATTGATGAGCTAAAAATTTCAGGCAATTAGAATGGAATATAGAAAAAAATGACAAGATTAACATAAATCACACAAGACCCCACATGGAACAAAGATTGAATTCTAAGCCCCAAAGATATAAAAGGCTGACCTGCAGTTGTCCTAAAGCAAATTGTGCACGAGGTTCCGCCATAGAAGCTTCAAAGTCGACGTGGAAGAGGTAATCAAAGTACCTGCCACCAAAAAAGTTGAATCGTATACCAGAATCATGAGATCATAATCATCAAGACAGACCAAACCCCAGTCTCTAACACTTACTTCTTTCATATTTCTGAACCAAGGAATTAGAAATATGATTTTGCCCCACGAATAAAGTAATTTGAGTAAATAAAGAGATCTAGTTATCTAAAATTCATGACCTTCCTCAAATCCCCTCTATGTTAAGTTGTTCCGTCTTATCCCCCCTCTTTTATCTTCATAAAGGTTGAATTGTCAGTGCATCTGAACTCAAAATTTAAATACTTAATTCAAAAACTGAAAATAAAAAATATGGGGCGAAAATCCACCACTGACCTGGCTTTTCCTTGATTTGAATCATCAACTACCCTTAATGGACGCCGTAGCTGTGGACGACTCTCTATCTGAAATCACACCAGGAATATAACTGGAGTGAATGAGTGTTTCAGAATTCAAATTCAAAATAGGAAAACCAGGTCTTTATATAGCTCACCTTTGACAAATTAATGTCCCTCAAAGCAAAAGCTGCCAAAGCTTTGAAAAGGACACCAGGACCTTCTTCCAGACTGAAAACAATACTAGTCTGAGGGAGGAAAAGTCATGAGTTCATCAGGAAATTCATAGAAAAGCACATATAAGAAAGGGTTAATAAAATTTTTGGTTCCTTAAATTTTGAAATCATGGGTTTTGGTTCCTCAAGTTTCATTCCTTTTAAAATATTAGTCCTTATAATTTATAAATACATAGACCGTTTTGCCCCTAGAGAGATCAAAACACAGTTTAAAACTTAAGGGATCAAAACCAAAACGAGGGTAAACTTAGTAAACCAAATATTGTATTAACCATATAAGAAACTGATTCTCTTATACCTTATAACGTCTGTCAGTTCCTGGAATTATAGGATCCCTTGCAAGGATCAGAAAACGTGAAATATTATCATCATCGTCCTAAATAGATGGAAAACTGTCAGTACTCAGTTCAATTTTGACCTCACAAACCTTGCAACAACTACCATGTTTTTAATAAAAATTAAGAAAAACACAACTTTTTAGTCCTTAAAATTTTAAGAAGAGTGATGATAGCACATATCAGAACTCAATCCAATAGTTGGAAAATTACAATGTCTTGTTCAATTCCATACGGACAAGAGTGACAATAGCTCATTTTAAAAGATCACAAACAGCAACAATTCACCAAAAAAAAAAAAAAAAGATCACAAACAGCATGTAGAAAACAACTAAATAATTAAATGGCATCCAACCATAATTTACTAATGTAGAAACACAAACAATAGTTTTGATTTTTGAATATTTTCCATGAAAATCTGACAGCCAAATCAAGTTCGAATTATATGACATCTAACCTGGACATTTTCTGCAAGAATGTCTAAGCCATAAAGTCTGGCAGCTCTGGCACTTGCAATAGCTCCAGTATCTCTAATGCCATTGGATACCACTGTCTGTTCAAGCATCCTAACTGTTAGATCTTACTATTCTATAGTACGACTGTACGAGTAATTTTTGCTTTATATGGACCATAAAAAATTTTGGTATTGTACCCGAGCAGCACCAGCTGTGTCAGGTGAACCAACTTTGATAACATTTAAGTTGTTAAGCATCACCTCACATTGAGCAAGAGCCTGCATGCCATTGAAAGAAAATGCCTAACAATTGTGATATCTATACTTAATTCGTTATCAACAGCACAGGTAAGCTTTTTTTCATGATAAAATTGGCTGTTTAAAAGTATGTGTACTTAGAACATTGTTTAGAAATGACATATTGAGATTGGCAAGTATTTTAATTGAAAAATTTAGTATCTTGCAAAAGACAAATGAAAGAACCTAATTGACCTAATCCAATGGAAAAGACAGGGGGGGGGGGGGTATAGTAAAAATAACAGCTAACCTGAGGATGACTCACAACACGTTTGAGCTCCTCCTTTTTCACACCAGGCAATCCTAAGAGGCAGTGATTAACTTGCAACTGTACCTCTCCAACAATGTGCAGCCTATGGCGAAGAAGCAAATCATAATTACGGTGGATGCTTCCACCAACAGAATTTTCAATGGGTAGAACAGCTTTATCCACTATCCACAACTCAACTGCCTGCAGGAAGGAATATAATATATCAATACAAGAACAGCGATTAGTTAATTATCAATTAGAGAGATAGAGAGATAAGTAAACAAGTATGGAAACCTTGAATGCAACTTCAAATTCATCACATGGAACAGTCTCACATTTTGGATATGCCTTCAAAGCTGCATCCTCACTATATGCCCCAGGTAGGCCCTAAATGAAGCAATTTCCCAGTTAGCAATGGTGGAAATAATGACTTGAATCTTTTAATTGAAAAGAAATTATCAAGCATAATATGCATACCTGATATGCAATGCGCACCTTTGATCCATCACTTGGAGAAGAAGAAACATCATTAGCTGTCAATGGCTCTGCAAATAGAGCAATTCCATGATCATTCACAAGGCACGGGGAAAAGGGAAATAGATCAAATCACTTATTGGTAGCACAAAATGTGTGTACTGTATTCATTATTATATAATCATTTTGTTACTGTGCGTGTGTGCATGACTGCATGGTTATTAGTGAATTTAGGTAATTAGGGCATAAAACTATAGACTCCCATGATTTCTAAACCCATTCATTTAACTTCAAAAGTCAAGCTTGATGAAGCCCATCGTAATCCTAATTACTTGTTACATGGAGAATATAATAGCAGTTAGCAAAGTCTCCGATAATCTATAGGTTTCATAGACAGAAAGATTCCTAAACTGAAATATGCCACTAATCAAATTCATAACTTAAAAGAACATTGAGCTGAGTCCATGCCATTATATTTCAAAAATTTTGACAGCAACTATGAAGAAAATCCAGATAGCATAAACATTATGACTTGGATCATCGAAATGAATCCACAAGCAATGTAAATGTTTAAACATGAACAATATTTAGTGTTCTGTGACACATTAAATGTTTCCGCTAAAGAATCTGTGTTTGGTCTGTGTCATGTGTCTTTGACTTTTCGTATACAAGCAGAAATAATAGCATCACAACCAATCTTTCTTTTCAGCTAGCTTTCGCTTCCAAATACTTGATTCAACAGATAATGAAGGAACATGGCAGAACAATAAAGAATAAGTGAGAGAGAGCATAAATTTCAGAAGGGCAAACACAATTACACCAATTCTAACAATTTAAAACAAAGAAAAGGCCCCGAATATCTTTATAAGAGAATTTAGAGGTTAAAATGTGTTCACTAGCACTAGCAAAACCGAATCAGTTCAATGCTGATACCATGTGAATATCCTGTAGGAGAACAAAATTATGTGATTAATATGATATGCTTTTCCATCTTAGGGAACTCCTTCATTCAACTACAAAATTCTATGCAAAACCAAAACTATCTTTCACAAAAGTATTCCCCAAATGTTAATTCCAGATATGCAGGTCAATATGAAGAACCAGCAATCAAAAAAATAATTCTCTGCATGCCATTAAAGATCAAAAGTGGTAATCACTAAAATTCGTTGTAGGAAACACCAAACAGATATATATAACTCACTAGGAAGCAGGTTTAAATCCTTGTGAAACCTCTTGGAGTCATTTTCATGAGCCCCATCACTGGGCCCAGAATTTTCAACAACTGGCTTAGTTGGCTTCTCATCTTCAACAGGATTCGTAGCTCTCTGAGCTAAAACACTCAAACAACAACATTCCCACTTGTGGCATTTCCCAAATTCACCTCTCAAATTCACAATCTTCCCAGAATTTCCCGAATGAGAATTTGCAATACCCAATTGAGGAGCTTGAGAACAACCACTCCAAAGGGAAACGCCCTTCAGAGCCATGAGAAAATCCAGTCTGCGGAAGCCTTAAAACAAGGGTCTCAGGGAAGTCAGCGAAGTCTAAATCTATATGTTTTGTTGTAGGTGAAGAATTAGTAGGTGAGATTCGGTAATTCTTAGCATGACATTGTCAAGGAATAAGAGAAGCAAGATAATCTGATAATGGTGGAGTTACGTTAAGTAACGTAGGTAAGGAGGAATAAGAGTTTCTGGGAATTTGATAATGAGACCGAACACCATTCCTGAGGGAAAAAGAAACAGAAATTTATTAATAGGGGAGAAAAAAATTAGGCAGATGAGCAAAATGTGAGCTAGTCAGCCATACAAGTTTTCTTGAACGAGAAGAATGTAAACGAAGTCGTTTTGTTTTTGGGGGAAACGTACACACAAACACTCAGAAGTCAGAACCATGGAAAGGAAGGAAGAAGCAACCGATGGATTGGAGTGGGGAGAGAGAGAGTATCCGGATGTCATTTGCATTTTTTAGATTTATCTGAGTCGTTGAAATTACAAATTAGCTTAGAAATGTTTTTTTTACTCCTGGTTACTTTTTATAAAATTTTTGTTTCCAAACTTTCATTAATAATTTCTACAGCTTTTTTTAAAAAGTTGAGAACTATAGGAAAAAAAATATGATACAACCTCTGGTATTGTGGGACAAAAATAAGGGTTCTAGAAGACTTTTTATAAAAAAGGAAGAAGGGGGTATTTCATAGTAAAATGTTGTTTCTAAAAATTTATACTCTCTTTTTTTATTTTTTAAGTTAAAATATAAAAAATTAAATATAACTAATATTAGAATATGATTGAACATTCTAAATAAAAATATTTAATTAAATTATTTGAATGTAAATTGTGTCATTTCTTGATTTTAATAATTATTTTTTTAGTTTTTCATTTAAAAAATATGTTCATTTTATGCTCTATTTAAGTTAAAATATGTATACATACATTAACTACATAAAAAATAAAATAAAAATAGGATGATTTAAATAATTAATTTAATAATAGAATTATCATCTAAGAAATTCTTAAATGTCTCAATGTCTTTCATTCCCAGTTTGATTTTGTTAAGTTAAATACGAATATATGTATTTAAAACTTAAAAAATATCAATGTTAATATATATTTTAAAAAATTGATGAAAAGTCTCTATCCAAAAATTTTATTGATTAAAAGGACTGCAAAGTTTTATATAAAAAAGTACTGATGCTGGAATTTATGAGTCTTTTTAATAAAATTTTTCAGCAAAAACTTTTTACTAATTTAATTTTGGCAGTGAGTAGTCGTATTTGTTTCTGGAGAGCCAAGGTCAAATTGTACTATTAATTTGGCCTGCACTGACTTTCAGAAAAAACGGCGAGCTATAAATGGTGCTCCTCTTTCCAACAATTAATAACTTCCTAAACATTATTATTAAAAAAAAAACTCCTTAACATAGGTATAAAAACGTGGGGAAATTCTAGAAAAATGTATTTAAAAATGGAAAAGGATAAATCAGTACAGTAAATTTTTTAAATCTTAAATCAGTCAGATGTCTGTACGGATGAGGAATATGAGATTTTGAAATTTTAGCGAAAAAATAATTTTGTCCTTCAGTTCTCCCTCCCTCTCAGCTCTAATAACAACATCGGGTTTTTAATTAACAACATTGGGCTCTTGATTAACAACACCGTAATCTAAAATACGGTGTTGTTAATATAAAGATTGATATTGTTATTGACCCCTGAAATTTGTGAATTTCAAATGTATCCCTGAAGTTGTTAATAGAGATTCCGGTATTATTACTCTGAACTGAGAGAGAGGGAAAGTTGAAGGATAAAATTTTCTTTTCGCCAAAATTTCAAAATCCTATATTACTTATTCATAATGATATCTGACTGATTTAAGATTTAGTAAATTCGATATACTGATTTGTCTTTTCTTATTTTTGATTGCATTTTTTTGAAATTTTCCCTAAAACAAACACAAAAAGAATTAAATGTTTGAACCTTACGCAATGTTACAAAAACACTCCTCTAGTTCGATATATAAAAACCTGATAACTGAAAGATGTGGTTTAATTATGAAATAAGTTAAAATTATATCTGAAATAAATTATTTTTTAAGTATGTCTTTATTTATGAGGTGTAAAGTAAAAGAGAGAAATATAGTAAATATAAATATCTCCAATATTTTAATAAATGTAATTTATATAATTAATAAGGGAAAAATGAAAAAATAACTCATTAAGTGTTTAAACAACTTTTGTCGGCCTCTTATAAAAAAGACTAAGACAATTTAAATTTTAGACTCTTATAAAAAGAATGGAAGGAAGTATTTTTAACTTACAAGAGTTAGATTTAATAGAAGAAGCTAGTCTCTCACAACATTATTAACTATGCTTTAAACTCTCACATGAAAAGGTGTTCACATCAAATACTCAACAATGTTTTGAATATAATTGCTTTTAATAAAATCATATTTGTACCTATAAAAAAAAGTATCTATATTTCAATTGTACAAAAAAAAATATTTATTTTAATTTATTCATAAAAAAAATTAAAAAATTAGTAATAAAAATAGGGGAAACTCGAGAAAAGTCTTCCACTAAAAAGTTTATTGGTGAGAACCAGACGTGATACATTTTTATAAGATAAAACTTATGTTAAGTTTCTTATATATATTATGTTAAGTTTTTCAATCAAATTTTGTCATATGCATTGTTCTTAAAATAAAAATTCACATCAATAAGGTTTCAAAACTTTGTGGAAATATTATTAATAATAAAAATCACATATGATAAAGTGTGAACACTCTATTTTGTTCCGGCCTAACTCAAAAATAATAAAAAACTAAAATAAATGAAAATCCTCTCATTAATGATGATTGGTGTCTAAATTGGCAATCATCATCAAAGGGAAAATAAAAATAAAATGATAAAATAAAACAAAAAGTCCTCTCATTGATGATAGTTGGTGTCTAAGTTGGTAGTTATCATTAAAGGAAAAAATTAAAAATTAAAAAGTGCTCTTATTAATGATGATTGATGTTCAAATTGGCATTGTCATTCATTAAGGGGAAATAAAAAATGTATAAAAAGAATACCTCTCATTCATAGATTTAAATTGTAAGCAAAATATAAGAAAAAAATAAAAAAAAATATCTCACTTAAATTGATAGGTTTAAATTAGAAAATTTCTTATAGAGAAAATATTAAAAAATAAATAAATAACGAAATTTAAAAATAAAAAAATATCTCTCATTTATGTTGATGGGTTTAAATTAGAAAAATTACTTGTGAGAAAAATAATAAAAAATTAAAATTAAAATTAAAAAAACCTCTCATTGATTGATGGTGATTGAGTCAAATTAGGAAGTTTTATTAATAGAAAATAAAGAAATGAAAATTAAAAAAATCTCCCATTGATAGTGATTGGGTTAAGTTAGGTTAAAAAAAAGAAGAAAGAGCATTTATGAAAAAAATATTACCTTAAGACTATAAATAGGGGGGTAAGGGTTGAAGTAAGAGACAAAAAAAAATTTGGGAGAAAAGGGAAACAAAAAAAAAGGGATAGATCAAAGACAAAAAGAAAATAGAGAGACCACATACAAAAAGAAAGAACGAGAGTTTGTCTTATTTTTCCTCATACACCCAAGAAAAGCATATGCTCTTATGGTTGTTGTCACATATGTGATGCTTTAACACCAATGGCTAGAGGGAGGAATCCAATATAATGATGATTAATTCATTTTCTTATTGTTTTCATTTTTCTTCTCTCTTTTATTTTCTTTTTCTTATCTCTTTTTTAAAAATCCAATAAAAGTTTATGCTCTTGTAATGATTATCACATATACAAGTTTAAGCATCAATGGCTAGAGGGTAAATCCAATATGATTTAGATCATTTTATCTTATTTTTTCCCTTTTTTTTTCTCTTTATATATTTCCTCTCTATTCTTTTTCCTTTTCCTTATTTTTCTATTTAATTTTTTGTCTCATGCGATTGTATAACTTATCCCTCTTTCTTTTTATTTCTTTCACTCCACCACCCAACAATATTTATGCTGCTCATTTATTGTTGATATTGCGAGGATATATCTAGTGATATTTGTGTGTTACTTGGGTTATAATAATGTATGTATCATTCATTCACTATTTATGTGTGTATTACCTATGTTATTTTCATCTCTCCCCTTAGCCTAAGTTTTCTTTATAAAAAGGGGAAAAAACGATTGTGATCTATTTTAATAAATGAAAATAATAAAGAAGAAAGTTCCTTTTTTTTATCAAAATAAATACAATTGATTTTTAAAGAGATTTTTACCATATGAGGTTTTTAGAACCTCCTCATGTAAAAATTGATTATTCTTTCGTGTGAGATTACGAGAATCTCCTCAAGAAGTTTAGTCCAATAGCCTTCTAAAAACCTTTCTTTTATTCAATAAAAAATAGAAGAGTTGTTTTCATAAAATAAAAAAATACCAAAAAAATAAAAATCATTTTCTCGAATAATTTAAAGGAACATTTTCCTTAAAAAACATAAACAAAGTGACACGTATTTCTACTCCGAACTACGTGAGTTTTGATTCCTTTAAAGAGTATGTAGGCCCTATGATCTCTTCCTATGTTAAGTCCAACTTTGTAAATAAATAATTTCTCCCTTATTAATTAATTCTGTTTTTTTATTTTGTAAATATTTTATTAATTTCTTTCTTCTGGTAAATATTTTCTTAATTTCTTTTCTTCTTTAGGTAATTATAATAAAATCCAAGGTCATATTTATTTTTAAATAGTTAACTTAGGATAATCATTCTTATGAATGAGTGTTGTGGGGTGCCTAACACATTCCCCATGCACAATCGACTCCCAAACCCTATCTAATTTTCTTGTTTCAAAAAAATGTTTTCAAAATTATCCTTTTCTAAAATTTTGATTGCGGCTCCATATTTTTCAAATTTCAGACGCTACACAAAGTATGATTGAAAATGTTGATCTAACAAATATAAGCAACTTAATGTAAATGTTATCTACTTTTATATATATAACGGCTTTATAAATTTGCTAGTGATAGTAGGTAAGAGATGAGATTCGCCGTATAGAAAAGGAACATAAATATTATATTAATTATCAGTGGGTGCTTTCTATAACATATTGGTATTCTATGAAGGTGTGTTAAAAAACTCGTAATCAAGCTTAAATTAGTGTATTTCCCCAGCAAATGATGGTTCACATTATCATTGTCAAAATTTACAAAAATCCTTATCGAATTTTGCAAAATGATGGTTCACATTATCATCTTTTGAGAAACAAAAAAGATGTGCTCTAGAATTCCTTTAAAAGACTGGCTTCTTTTTGCCTCGTCATTTTGTCTTTAACTGCTCTGTTTGTTTTATTAATACTAGTAATGATTAATTATTATAATCTTGACACGGTGACCTACTTATTAAAGTATGAAAGATGGGCCTAGTCATCCATGTTTGATAAGGAAACGTTGAAAAAGTGAATTTTGGCAACGAATTGAAGGGATTAAAAATAAGAAAAAATTACATTGAGGCTTTAGATAAAAAATAATAATAAAATGATTCCTTAAAATCTTAAAATTAAATTTAAATTTTATGAGATTTTTTTATAATAAATTTTAATTGTCAAATAACTATAGACTTATCAATAGATACTCATAAATTTATCAGTATAAGCATCTTTAAACTTATCAGTAAAATTAAAATTTATTATAAAAAAGTGTTATAGGACTTAAATATAAATTTAAAATTTTAAAAGATTATTTTATCATATTTTCTCTTTCTTAACACCAAAAGACAATTTTCCTTACAATAATAGAAAAGGGAAAGAAGTGCAATTCAAGAAATGGACAGCTCACGAGTGACAACTCAAGAAATTTATTACATCAATTTTACTATTGGGATGTGACGCGTCTGGTGTTTTTTATTTCAGTTGATAGTTGATACTAATAATTTCATCCCTAGCACTAATATTTAACGAAGATGCATCCCATAGCTCTCAAATTCAAGATCTTTAAAATCATGTTTATATAACTTCTATAAGTATTTATAAATCGTGATTTATGAAATATGATATAACTTTTACAGTTTACGAGGTAACTTTTACAGTATACAAAGTAAATATGTGGAGAAAGTTTATCTCAATTTACGTAAATCGGGCTTATAAAATAAATCAAACTAAAACAAACATACCTTAATTAAACTAGCAAAGTACAATTAAACAAGAGCGAGTACCAACTCGGCAATATATGTGAATGGATATAAAAGAGAATGTTGAGTGTCTTGTGATTTCCTGCAACCTTAAAATAGTTGAAAGGTCTCACCTACATGATATAACGTGTTTGCCAACCGTACAAACCGCGTGTTTATGCCAATTAACTCGTAGGCCGTAGCCTCTCAAAGGAATCAAACTACACTCTTGCCATGTTTTTTATTACATAAAATTACTTACACAAATCAAAACTAATTACTAATTTAAAGCCGTTTGATTTGATCTTATTACACCTTGAAGTGTAGTGCAATATCATACAATAATAATGCAATACAGTATTAATTATAAAGCTAATGTTTGATTTAATTTTTAAGTAAGGTGCAATGTACTATTTTTTAACAATCATTTAAAATTAAAATATCACATAAAGTTCATCTTACCATTAGTAGTCATCATACTACCTTATCATAACCGTCACGCTACCTTCCTGAAGATTTTCTGATGGCGATGATGTGGTGGTGGAGGCGATGGTAACGGTAAAGTTGTTGTAGCGACAATGGCAAGGGCAATGGCAGGTGGTGAAAGCGATAACGGTGGAGACAGCGACATCAGTGGAGGAAGAGGTAGTGACAATAGCGGCAACTATTATGGTGGCAGTGACAATGACAGAGGTGGTGATGGCGGCAATAGTGAAGGTGGCCGCAAGAGGTGCCGACAGCGACAATGGAGGACGAGAAGGTAGTGGTGGTGATAGCAGGTGGCGACCGCAACAACGGAGGAGGTGGCGAAAGGAGGGGTCGCAGCGGCGACGATAGAGGAGGAAAAGATAGTAGCGGTGATGGCAAGTGGTGACAGCGACAACGTTGGTGAAGGAGGTGGTGGCGATAACAGCTGCTTTCATGGCAGCAACAGTAGCAATAATGGAGGTGGAGGTGGAGGTGGCGATGGAGGAGGAGGAGGAGAAGGTAATGGAGGTAGAGGTTATGGCATGGTGGGTTAAATTAAATGAGACAGGTGAAACAAAAATAAATGAGACTAAAGGGTAAAATTTGAATTTTTTTAACCATACAATGAAATGGTAATGAGTATTCAAAGGGAGAATTATTGTACAGTCCCAAGGAAGCAAAAAAACAAAAAATCAGTCCCACAAAATTAGATAATCACTGTTAGGTCCTAAGTGACTGATTTTTAATAAATTTCAATTGTACAATGACCTAAATAGCCCTAAAGTAACTTTCCCTTTTTGTTAATCCATGGCTTCTTTCTCTCACTTTACTCTTCTTCCACTCTCGTCTCTCACCACATCTTCATCTTCCTCCTCCTCTTCCACCTTCCTCTGTTCCTGTTCTTCCACATCCTCTCGGTCTCTTCGTTCCAAGTTCCAATTTTCCTCATTGCCTCGATTCCTCTCTAAGAGTAGACCCAAGAAGAAAGCAACGCATTCTGAAAGGCTGTTGATGATCATCAATCCCATTTTTCTGTTTAATGGTGTGAGTACTTCTACTTTCAATTTTGATACCCAGACCCTTCTCATCACTGTTAGTGTTCTCGCTGCAATCGCACTCTCCTTTTTTCTTGGTTTTAAGGTGACAATTTTGTGTTCCCTTTGTGTTTTCTTCTGTTTTATTTTCGGGCTGTTTATTGTAGAGTCTATTAGCATCACTCTATCACTCTCGATTTTGTTTCAATGTTACATAGTTCTGGCTTATCAATGAAATTGAAACTGAGTTAGATTTTGAGCTTGTATAATGTGTTGTTAATGGATGCAGCAACTGTTGTTAATATGGCTACTTAACTTGTTAATGACAACTATAGGTAGTAGTTACATGTTTTATCTTTGTTTAGGTTGGAAAAAGGGAAGAAGTTGTCATCTTTTATGGGTATTTTCTCTATTATTTTTGTAAACTATAAAGATAGACCTAGGCATATGGAATGGATATGCTTTGTGTGTGGTTTCAGTGTGTTTAGATGTAGTGTAGTATGCTATATTTTCAATGTGACTATGCTCTGTTTTCGCTGAGTATGCTCTATTTTTGGGTTTACCTTGGTGTGTTTCTGCAAAATAAGGGATAAGGAATGAAGGTGATGGTGAAAGATTTGTGGTTATATAATATGATGGTGAAGAAAAATGTGTTGTTAATGGCTGCAGCGACAGTTGTTAATATGGCTACTGACATTGTTAATGACAACTGTAGGTAACATTTAAATGTTTAACTTAGGGTGTAATGATTTGTGGTAAGGGTTTGAAATTATGTGTTGTTAATGGATGCAGCGACAATTGTTAATATGGCTACTGACATTGTTAATGACAACTGTAGGTAACATTTAAATGATAAATTCCACATAATGTACCCTGCTTGGAAGTCAGTGGTAAGCAAATCTAAAGCACTGATCTCAAAAGGTTTACTGGCAAAATACTAAGTGACAGAGTGTGTAATTGAAGGGAATCCAAGTTATATAGAATGCCCAAGTCATATATTGAGCTGCTCAACAAAATGTTCTATGATGTCCCCAATAATAGCTAGCTTTAGCTTTTCAATTTCTAGAGGCCTTTTAGTTTTTTTAATAAAAAATGTAAAAAATCAAACATATATAAGCCTCTCTGTTTTTAGCTCTTCAGCATTGTTTACAGTCAAAACTTTAGTCAAGTTAACATAAATTTCAATGCACATGGCATCTTGTTTGTAAAGTTAGTAAAATACTTATAAAACATGTAGAAACTTACTGCAGCAATAACGTCATAAAGAGGCAAAATAACTTGATCTAGAAAAGAAACACCATCTTGAGTAATGCAACTATTAGATGGTTGTGCAATTTGTTGCCTCACAATTTTATCTATCTTCGTAGCCATCTACAAACCACACTCATGAGTAATTATCAAATGTTGTAAACAAAAGTTGACAAGAGATATAACAATTAGTAGACAAAAAACATGAAAGCATGCGATATGGAACTAAAACAAAAATAAACCCATGAAGGATGGAGGAAGGAGAGTATAGCAACCTGCCAAACTAGCAAGAAATAGACTAATAGTAGCAAACTCAAACCAACTTGATGTATCCAATAGTATTAAAGTTCCTATTCCTAAAACCTCATTTAAAAGTCTTTAGTTGTGACTCAACAACTAACCCGTGTGCTTGGCTTCCCTGTTCTGTGTTTTCTTCTTCTAAAATGGAAGAACCATATTATTCCACTTAATGTTTTTATTTGCAGTGCTTCCATGCATGTATGTTATTGTTTACAAGTTATTCAGATTGCTTTTATATCCCAAGACAAAGGCCTTATGTGTGATAAGTATTGTGCAGCTTAGTAAGAAGTGCAGTGAATGTTTTGTACTTGGTTAATGAGCCTTGTATTTTTTTAGGTAAAGAAGGTGGAGAAGGGAAGCTTTTGCATTACACTTGGTAACCAAGCAGTAGCTCATTAGGCACTGTGCAAGATGAAGACGGATACACGATGTCTTTCTACTCCAAAGATGAGCTCTATGAAATCAAGGTTTGGGTGTTGTGGTGGCTAGTTACCCATTCTCACAACACACATGTTGCGAAAGTGCTATCATTAGTTCAAGACATATGTAAGAGGAGGAGAACCCACTGACCAGGCTGACTTACATTGTACATTGCATAGTTGATTGAATAATTATGCTAGTGTGGCTAACATGCAATCCATCAAGGCTGTTGAAAATTTTGCTTACACAAACATCAGTGTTGTATAGCTATATTGTATTCAGTTAAACCCATTATGTTGTCGGACATAAAATTTCTCTATCTCATGTTAATGGGTTAATGAGTTAAATGTATGATTTTGTAACATTGTTTGGATATATCCTAGAAAATCATTAGTTAATTGGATATACTTTATGTTCTGTACATGTGGATATAGGTTTATTAACTTTATTAGAAATTACGTGCATTGAATTTTGATGTTGATCTGGCCAACTCAGATTTTAATGGTCATCACATAATTGTGGTGTAATATTTGATGCACTGTTTGAACAGATAAATGTGTGCCCCATGCATTTGTCAACATCTTTTTACGTATATGCAGTTGCAAACCTATTCATTGCATGTGATATATAATGAGAGACAAAAGCTATTATCCAAAATTGAATGACTCAATTATTGAATAATTAAACACAAGTCATTATCCCACAATGACAACTGAAAATGTACCATTTATGCATCCTCCATTAACAAACTGGAGGGTGCCTCCAGTGACAACTCATTGTGCCTCTATTGACAAGGTATCTTGCCTGTACTGACAAGTCTTAATGCCTCTATTGACAAGTTACGGTGCCTCTACTAACACGTCCTGGTGCATCCACTGACTTGTCACGGTGCCTATTGACAAGTCACGATGCCTTCATTGACAAGTCACGGTGCCTCTATTGACAAGTCCTGGTGACTCCACTGACAGGTCAAGGAGCCTTCGTTGACAAGTCTTGGTGCTTCAATTGATAAGTCTCAATGCCTCTATTGACAAGTCACGATGCATGCCTTGATAAGTCAGTGGAGGCTGCTTGACTTGTTGCTATAGGGATCGTTGACTTATCAGTGGACTCTGGTGTTGTTGTTAATATATATATGCGGTTATGTTTAAATATTTGTATTCCGCTATCAGTTCAGCATGTTTGTAAGTAGATGTAAATTGATGTAAATTCAGTTGTAACTTCAGCTCCATGTAAATTCATGTTTGGTATTGGGGTTGTCAATATAGGCTGTAGGGGTTGTCAATATAGGTTGTTGGGGTTGTCAATATAAGCTGTGGGGGTTGTCAATGGAGGCTGTTGGGGTTGTCAATATAGGCTGCGGGGGTTGTCAATGGAGGCTGTCGGGGTTGTCAATGGAGGCTGAAGGGGTTGTCAATATAGGCTGTGGGGGTTGTCAATGGAGGATGTTGGGGTTGTCAATGGAGGCTGAAGGGGTTGCCAATGGAGGCTATTGGGGTTGTTAATGGAGGCTGTTGGGGTTGTCAATGGAGGCATGGAAGCAGTAGGGGTTGTCAATGGAGGCTGTTGGGGTTGTCAATATAGGATGTAGGGGTTGTCAATGGAGCCTGTCGGGGTTGTCAATGGAGGCTGTTGGGGTTGTCAATGGAGCCTGTCGGGGTTATCAATAAAGCCTGTTAGGATTGTCAATGGAGGCTGTAGGGGTTGTCAATATAGGCTGTGGGGGTTGTTAATGGAGCCTGTCGGGGTTGTCAATGGAGGCTGTCAGTGTTGTCAATGGACAGTGTAAAGGTTGTTAACGCAACATGACAGACTTGTCAATGCAGGCTGTGGGTGTTGTCAATGGATGCTGTGGGGGTTGTTAACGCAACATTAAGGAGTTGTTAGTGGATGAACCTAGTGACTTTTGGATTGTCAGTGTGGGCTGATTATTTAATAAATGTATATATCCACATGTACAAAACATAAAATGTAAGAGTTAGTATGATTCTATATCCTGGAAATAAACATCAGAATAAATGTATATCCACAAGTACCAAACATAAAATGGTACAGTTAGTTTGATTCCATATCCTGGAAATAAACATCAAAATAAATAGTTCTCTTGGTCTCAATTTCAATAATGAATTTCTACGAGTTATCCAAAACATGTTACAAAATGATGTGATGGGATTAAGCAATTACAATCAAACTGTACAATATTGATCTTTATGTAAGCAAGTTTGTCAAAGGCCTTAAGCGAATACAATGTTCCATAGACTATCACACTCAGTTAACAATCACTGGTATATACAATTTAAATCAGCATGTCAGTGGGTTCTCCTCCTCTTTTGGATGTCTTCAATTAATGACAGTACCGTTCCGGCTTGTGTATTTTGGGGATGGGTAACAAGCCACCACAAAACCCCAACCTTCATTTCGCAGGTCATCCTTTGAGTGGAACGGCATTGTGTAATCATCCTCAACTTGGACAGTTGCATCCCACATTTGTAACCATGACAGCACGTGAACACCACATGAATCCCTGCATATATGAGTGAAATAAATGTGAAATCAGAGAATAAATGCCACTGATTGGTGACGCTATGAATGCCTTCATACCACCCAAAATTAACCACCACAATGCTAATCAGCCGACGGCGATAGAAATCGGCCACCAACGAGGTTGTTTACTCACTTTTGCAAACAACCAACAACCCCACAATGACGGTATCAGATTCGGTGACGCGATGAGGTTCCACTACGCAAGATCTCTGATTTTTGTCTGGGCAAACGAGGAATGGGTGACGATGGGGTGATTCATCCACACAGCTCTCCTTTTCTGCCATATTCATTAAGGGTATTTGGGTCATTTCTCAATTGCAATTTATTACAAATGAGTCCCTTGGGACCTGACAGTAATTATGTGATTTTTTGGGATTGAATCTCCGTTTTTTTGTTTCTTTGGGACTGCACAGTAATTTTCCCGTATTCAAAGAGAGATGTATGAATGAGGATTACCAATTTTTTGGTAATCAACATTACCATGATAAACTATATTACTATATTAGAGAGCAAGCAAATAATCTTATTTTAGTAGTAAAATCATGATTATCATTACAAGCATGCAATGAGGTTGAACCAAACAGGTTTATAGTTTCAATAAATGTAAGACCTCAAGTCTATTTTATCTCCAAAACTTATAATTTTTCACAAATTATTAGGACTTTGATTATTTAAATACGAGATCTCGAGTTTGAGCCCAATGAATACTAACAATGTTTTAGAATAGCTCCTCTCAACTGGACCTGAAAATAATGGGATATGAGCCTAACAGATAATCATATAGACGAAAAGGGGTTTCTAATTGTGGATACCAAAGATAGAAGCTAGGGGCTGAAGAAGCATCCTCTAATTCAATGGACCACTCCTTGTTTAGAATTTATATTTTGTAGTATTTCACAACCTCTTAATATAATTGGACTGTTACTTTTAATCTTGTGTTAAGGAAAGTTAACCGTTGTGCTGATTCTCTATTCTATCGAGATTCACAAAAACATATCTACGGATCTGGCCTCAGATTTCACGCACCTATGTGTTGGGCTTCATTCTGTGGGTGTTATGAGCCCAACTTCCATGCCTCATCTTCCTCAAGGCTCCAACAAGGAGCTCCAGTGTGAAGAGAATCTTCAGTGAGCCCTTGTTTTAATTACTATAATTTTATAAGAAAATGTATGAATTAGTTAAATACTAAATGAACTCAAAAGCATAAAGTGAGAGTAAAGATTCATATCTCTCTGAACCTTGGGGACATGAGAAGCAGACATATATACTCACAAATGGGCCCCCTCGTCAAGTCGTCATCACTTACTCCAGACCTACAGAAATTAATAATTATCCTCTGAATTTAATTATTTCTCCTCACGAAATTTATGAGTTCGTTCCAGTTCATAATCTCTGGCTTCCTCTCTTAACACATAATGAAGAGGATATACATAGGTCTGACCTAAACAAATAATGAATGCTGGTAACAAGTTGTAGGCTTTTTCAGAAGAAGCATTGTGAATGATTGAGACTCAGAGAGAGAGAGAGAGAGAGAGTAAAGAAGGTTCTGGGAGTACCTCAAAAGGTGGATTGATCAAAGTTAAAGAAAGTGAAATATACAAGGGAGTGTCCCACATATCTTAGCTAGCTAGCTAGACTCCTTTGGTCATATTAAACTCAACGATACAAAATTCATTCAAACAAGTTTGAAGCAAAAGTCACAGACCATCTCTCAAACAAGTAAAGCTGTGTGTTTTATTTGCATATACCTTCACTTTAATTATCCTCCCTCGTAGCTTTGTCTTTCTCATTCATCGATCATTTAAAAGCAGATTTCTTGTTCCACCTTTCTTTATATATACACCCCCACCAACAGAATCAGAGCCAAGATTTAAGACCGAAGGAAGCCCAGATTAAAAGAGATACATATATTACAAAGTTCACACATATAAACTCTGAAGAGTCATCAGACCTGCATAGCCCCCATGATTTTTTTTTTTTTTAAAATGGAAGGCTTGGGTGGCTTCTATCATATTTGGTTTGTAGCATACAATAACTTGTAAGTAGTTTTTATTATTATTATTATTATTACAATAGAGAGAAAAGTTAGGGGGGAAATAGGGGAGGGGATATTTAGAAGAAAAACTTTTAAAAATAATAAAAAAATAACTATTTTTTTAGAATTTTTCCTCCTACTTTTATTACCTCTAATTTTCTCAACATCTAAACATAAACATAAGGTCAACGTGTTTTCACAGCGAACCTCTACAACTCGACACAGGAACACTTGTTAATGGAGCAATAGTTCGTCCGCATAACTTCCTAGCCGTTGAATTTAATCTTGAAGATCTAGTTTCATTTAGGTATTGAATTATACTATTTCATTTTTAATATAAAAATTAGATAATTGTTATAAATATTATATGATATAAATCTCCATAAACTATTTAACTCTTGACCTTTCATATGTCCTTTACTCTGTAACTTCTCATTTTTTAGATTTCATATGTGTTCAATGCTATAAACTTATAACTTCTCTAATAAATGATTTGTGGGAGTTTTTTATGATTAATACCATTATATTTATCTTTATTTTCTTGTAACAATATGTATAGAATTCAATAGTTAAAGGCCTATAAAAAGGGGCCATATACAATGTATTGATACTAATAATGAAGTGAATATTGACTCTTCCATATTTCTCCTATAACTTTCTCTCAATATTCTATATCTCCCTCATATCAATCTTTTATACTTTTCTTATTTTTATAACACGTTATTAATACGAGTTTGATTAAAAAGCCTATGGTATAGTTTTCTAAAAAAAAAAGTTTGACTCTTTTTTATTATTAAAAAAATTTAATCCTTCTTGATTGTCGAATGGAGTATAATTGAATTGGTTCGCTTTTGAGTAAGATTGAATCTCCACATGCTATGGATAAAAAAAATAAAAATCAACTCAAGTTATTTTTAATTTAATCTGATAATATTTGAATGCAATATACTAATATTGAATTTCATGTAATTATATTAAAAAATCTCTATAAATAAATTATTTAATTTATTTTTCCCAGATAAGTAATAATTTTATTCCCATAAAAAAAACAATTGCTTTATAGCGAACTGTATTTAGTCTACACAGTCATGATATGATGCTTGATATTTTATTATTCTTGTTAGAATATGGGAATTTGATCGTTTAAGTACATCTTCTACATTCATGTAGGGAAAAAAAACAGGTTTTTTTTTTTTAAATATAAGATAGAGTTAATTTTTTTAAGAGATTAAAAAAGTTAAAAAATTTATTTAATTATATTATATATTGTGCTTTCTTAAATTATTTATCAGTTAGATAAAATAATTTAAAAAATTGATAAATATAAATATTTTAAAATAATTTAATTAATTTTTTTAATATCTAAAAAAAAAAACTTTCTATTATTAAGAAATTTTTTACCAGGTCGGTTGAATCCAAATGTAGGCCAACCGAATAGCCCGGGAATAAAGTATTTTACCCATGGGTAATGCCAGTTAGCACTGTTTCAGTTTTCACCCATTTTGAGGCAAATTGCAAGCAAACTTGCACACTTGGGAAACGGAGCATTCATCCGATCCATCCTTCCACGTGTCCCATTTCTATTTGATGTCTCCCAAAGTAACCTTTGAGCAAAACAAAGCAATCTTCTGCATTCTCTCTTCATGCAACCTATGAGGACACATTGTGTTTTTTTCAGAATGGATCAACCTAATGCCGTAATGCCCTATGAATATTATATGTAAGCCAATTCTTATGATCGGTTCCATCATAATATATATATCATATATTTTAGAAAATATTAGTATGATTTCATACTGAATAAATATAATAATTAAAAAGTCTTGTAACGGGTGAACCATATAAATTTTTTATCATTTATTACATTACTACAATTTAGTATTATATATTACTCACTTGTTGTGAATTTTTTTTTTAATAATTGCATTCATTTTTTTAGACCTCTCAAGGGATTTTCCCCATATTTTATCTTGAAACAAAAATTAATCTTTTAATTCTTATAATTTTAATTGGATGGTAACTTATTAGTCATTATATTTTGACTCGGTGTAACTCAATTCTATAGTTTTGACTCAGTGCAATTTAATTCCTGAATTTTAACTCACTCCCTATATTTTTAATCATTTTATAATAGGAATCAAGTTGCACTAAGTTAAAGTGTATAGACTGAGTTATAACCTAATTACAACTATAGAGATCAAATTCCCTTTTATCTTTTAGGAAGAAATATATCTCATTTTTTTTATAAATATATTCCCACAATCCTAAATGTACAAGTTAATTAGGAGTTTTATTTTTATTTTAGATGTAAGACTTTAATTTCGCTACTTTTTTTAATTTATAATTTTTTTGAATTATCCTTATTTAATACACATATTAAAAGGTTTTTATCACTACATAGTTCTAATGCAAATAATGGAAAAGAGGATTTTTGAAAAACCAACGCATACATTTACAGAGAAAAAAATAATTTAGATAGTTTTATAAACGTTTAATTTACAAATAGATTATCCAACTCTTACATAGAGAAATTACCTCTTTTTCATTACGTGTAGGTCACACAGGGGATTGTTAGAATATGCAAGAACTGTTACATAGTCGTTGTGTAGGAAAATACTCTTTTGGTGCGTAGGGAAATCAAACGAACATGTATAAATAGGAAGGATGTAGAGAATGTGTCAAGAGGGAAAAGTAGAAAGGGAGGGAGGCAGGTGGCGACAACGTTATATAATGTTTGTGAAAATGGTAACACTGTTGGATATAGGAGGGTCCCAATTTTGCAGATCCACCTTACTTGCCCTCTTTCTTCTCATCAGTTAACTCTGTTATTATTCTTCATTTTTTTAAAAAAAAAATTTTAAAAATGGAAATAAAAAGCGTCTTCTCTTCTCGGCTCTGTTCTCTCTCAAAATCTGCATTGGACCTATCAACATTCTTCTTTTTTTCACTTTTGACCATATCTCCGCCCTTATTTCCTAACCAAGGCAGATAAATATCATATTATCACATTAATTAGCAACCCTCTTTTCTTTTAATCCGCCCCCTCAAACAAATAACAAATCAGTCCCTACATTTCTGTTCTCCCCTCCATTTCATGACTACATACTCATATATCCTTAATATAAGATATAATTTTTATATTTATCAATTTTTTTAATTTATCCTTATTGATGTTTCCCAACAATGATTGAAGAGGAAAGAGGACAAGGGAATTAAGAAGATGACTAAGATATTATAAAAAATACATATCATGTTAATTAACTTAATTTAATTAAATTAAATAAATATGTCTTATATTAAAAATTAAATTATAGCAGCTTCATTCTCATATACGACCACAAGTGTTACCCAACGTACTGGGGAGCTTCACTTTCATTTATGTGCAAAAAAAAATAATTACGTGGGAATTGGACATTTACCTAAAAATTGAAAACAAACCTCTGGAGAAAGGAATAGGGGAATGCATGCCTAGATATGGACTTCGGCTTGTTGAAAAAAAGGATGAGCCAGTTAATGTAAACCTAACCCTATCTTGGTGGCCCCATAAAAAAAAAATCCTAGCCCTATCTTCATTAACTAAATCCAGAAATATGAGCCTCCATAAAATGGAGCCGCGTCATTAGCCTAGGCTTGCATATCAGTTATCAAACAAGATTTTTTAACTAGGCGCGCACACACACATATTTGTTGAAGATAATTAATTATGTTTGAGACATTGAAAGGCATTTGTAACTTGCAAGCTTCCCTTCTAACAAAAGATTCAATTCTTAGAGTATGTCAGATTTAAACTTGTGATAGATTCAATTATTAGAATATATAGATTTAAACTTATGATGTGACGTGATATGTAGGAGGCTCTCAACCTCAACATGAACATAACACTAGAATATTAACATAAAGATTCAAACTTCTATCCGCCATTTTGTAAAGAACCTGCCCCTCTTAATGTATCAGACCTCATTGTTATAGGTTTTAATTATCATGCATGTCTCTTTTATAAAACCAAATCTATATATTTTAATTTATTTACATTTCCAAATAATTAACGTAGATTTTTATACAAATAATTTATATTATACTTATTTTTAAAATAATTGAAACAAACAATGTGACGAAAAATAAAAAATATAAGTAGAAAAGTTAACTCATACAATGAAAATAAACTTTCGGCAAAAAAAAAAAAAAAGAAAATAAACTTATTTGAGATTTTGAGCGATGTATCTTGAGTCCAAGAAACAAAGTGTACTATGGTGATAGTAAGTAAATATAATACAGATAAAAAAAAAACACTACAGTTGCACTTTAGATGAAATGACATTAATAACCTGAGATAAAGGTAACTGACGCGACCATGGCTTCCTCATCTGCAAGCAGCGGCCTTTGCCGTTAGGACAGAGTCCCATTTACAAAAAGTCGTGCCTCTTCCTCATTCCTTCCTTCATTTCCATCTCCACGTCCCTTCCCTTCTCTCTCTTCTCTTTCTCTTAGACCAAATTACCCTCTCCTCCTTCTTCCTTAACCCCTCCCTCCTCACTGCTTCACAAAACCAGTCTCGGACATGGCCAAGTCCGCCTCCACGGCGTCCTTTCCGGCCATCAAACCCGAACACTACGCCCACAGTCCTGTTCACTACGCCGTCGTTTTGGCCGACCACACCACCCTCTCTCGCATTATCTCTCCCCTCCCTCGACTCGCCGATCCCTCTCTCATCCGTACTGAGTCTGACTCCCTCGCTCAGGAGCAACTCGCCGACAAGATTTCTGCCGTTCTCGACCGTCGTGATGTTCCCTACAGAGAGACCCCTCTCCATCTCGCTGTCCGTCTCAACGACGCCTTTGCCGCTCGCGCTTTGGCCACCGCCGGTGCTGACGTCTCCTTGCAGAATTCGGCTGGTTGGAATGCCTTGCAGGAGGCGCTCTGTCGCCGGAACTCCGACATTGCTCTCATCCTGCTCCGGCTCCACCACCGCTCCGCTTGGGCCAAGTGGCGGCGCCGGCTGCCTCGTTTGATCGCTGTGCTTCGCCGTATGAGGGATTTCTATATGGAGATTTCTTTTCACTTCGAGAGCTCAGTGATTCCGTTTGTGGGTAAGATTGCTCCGTCTGATACTTACAAAATCTGGAAGCGTGATGGTAATTTACGCGCTGATACATCGTTGGCGGGATTCGATGGTTTGAAGATTCAGCGTGCTGATCAGAGCTTCCTCTTCCTTGGTGATGGTGATCAAGCGCATGATGTTCCCTGTGGTTCCTTGCTGGTTATTAACCGCGACGATCGCAAAATCTTCGATGCTTTCGAGAATGCAGGGGCTCCAATGAGCGATTCCGACGCCTCCGGATTCTGTTCTCAGACCAGCGTTTACAGACCTGGCATGGATGTCACGAGGGCCGAATTAGTTGGAAGAACAAATTGGAGAAGACAAGAAAAAACGGAAAGCGTGGGTGAGTGGAAGGCCAAAGTGTACGAGGTCCACAACGTGATTTTCAGTTTCCGGTCCCGAAAGGTGGCCACCGGAGATTCTGACGTGGCTGGGAGCGAGCAGGTGCTCCCACTAGAGCTAGATGAAGACGAAGACGGATTTCTTGTGGCGGAGAATCCGAGTTTTGGCTTGTCAATGCCTGACAGGAGAAGACACAGTAGCTTCGTTCGAGAGGAGAGGGAGTGGGTCCCGATGGGAAGGAAAAGTGTAGACCTACCATCAATGGCGGCGGCCCCACCGCCGCGGAGGTCTGCCGCAAACGTTACAGTGGCGACGACGCCACAAACTAAGGAAAAGGAGTATGTGAGGAGCTTACGACCGTCAGTGTGGTTAACGGATCAGTTTCCGTTGAAGACTGAGGAGCTGTTGCCGTTACTCGACATTTTAGCCAACAAGGTTAAAGCGGTAAGGAGGATGAGAGAGCTACTCACCACTAAGTTTCCGCCCGGGACATTTCCGGTGAAGGTAAGGCCACCGTAATGGCGTATAATGAACATGCTTTCCGATTGAACATTTTTTTTTTATTTCTTTTAACTTACTATTATTTTGATATTTCCTATCATCATTTTAAATGAAATTCGATGGGCGTGCTTTACTTTCATGATTTATCAATTAGGGTTTGTATGGAAACTTTTAAGAAGAGAATAGTCTTAAAAGGGGTGATTGGAGTCCATAGAATAGGAAAAATGTGAGTGAGTGTAGATTGGGGCCTCTGAGTTGAAAAGAACTTGCAGGGCATCACAGGAGGAGGGGAAGTAAAACGCTGTCGTTTTAATTCCCCAGAGTGGCAATAAGCCAATTGCGGATTGGAATCAAGTTTTCGGAGGAAACTGAAAAGGAATTGAAGTTTTGCATCTTTAAGATGGAAAAATTAAAGGAAAGACGTTTTTTACGTGGCTCAATTTACTTATTTATTTTGGCCAAGTTTAATGCAATTAGATCCCCCCCCCCCCAAAAAAAAAAAAAACTAATCCTTAAACAATATATTTTTAAGACAGGGTCCTTATTGGTTATGTTTTTTTCCCATATCATTCTCTTTTCATGTCATCTTGATTTTTGGGGAGGGTGGTGGTGTTTTTTTCTTTTTAGTACTTTTTAGGCTAGCGCACCGTGACAAAGAGACTGAAAAGCCCTCTGATTTCTGGAGTGGCTTTGGTCGAGTGTGATGTGACCATGACACGGTCCTCTCTGATCAGCAAGATCTGGATTAAAGGTCACTCACTGGACGTGGGACCCAAGCCATCCTAGGTGCCTTGTTCCTCGGACAATGTCACTGGTCCCACCTAAGGTTGACCTGGCACTAGGACAGTACCACCACGAAGAAGAAGGTAGGTCCCAATCCAATGGTTTTGGGTATGATTTATGAACCATGTCCACGGGCCACGGGTAGCTGAACATTGATGGCCTCGCATTTTCACAAACAGTTACAGATATTAATACTCTCACATGCAAATAGGCAAATTGAATTGATTGAAATTGTGAATGTCGGTTTTGCCCAAAAAAAGGTGGATTATTTATTATTGGTGCGATCTTGTTTGTTGGCTTCTCCGTTTGATATTTGTTTTTGGCTTCGCAGCTTGCTATTCCCGTGGTCCCTACAGTGAGAGTTGTAATCACATTCACCAAGTTCGTTGAGCTTCAACCTGTGGAGCAATTTTACACTCCTTTCTCAAGTCCCAGACATTTACTCAATGCTGGGAAAGATGAACAAAATAAAAAACCAGAAACCTCAAGTAACTATTCCTTCATATCATCGTCATCTTCATCTTCTTCTTCGTCTGTAGCATCCACATGGCTGAGACGAAATAATAGCCAGAATAAACATCAGCAAAGAAGTGCTTCTTCGGTGGCATTGGACTCTGATCCTTTTGCTATTCCTGCTGGATATACATGGTCCAGTAGTGTGGATGACAAATCACAGAAACTGAAGAAATCTAAATCTGTGAGGAAGTCCAAGTAGGTGTTGAATCATAGCAAAAGGGAATTAAATCTGACTTGGAAGAAGTGGTTAAGAGAGGAGACAAGATGTCCTGTTGTATTGTGGGGTACTTGATTTTCACAGGTGTTGGTTGCCCTGCCCCAACAAACAATGTAGATATATCCCATCTAATTTTTTTTAATGGTAGAAGAATATGATGTTTATAGGAGAGAGATTTGGGACCAAATGAGTTAGTGTACTCATCCGTTCTTTACATATTCATATATTGTTCATACATTTGGTTCAGAAAGTATCTGGTTTAGATTTTATATTGTTCTTTTCTGCATTTGTAGCTGCAGAAAGAAAGAGGAAGGGAACCTTGATTATATATGGCCAAGCATCGGAGTTTTTTTTTCTTAGTGGCGATTTTTGTTTTTGGTTCTAATTTGATGATAGATAAGTACTATTCAACTCGAAAGGCGTTGAGAGTTATGTAGTTGTAAAAGTAGTACTTGAATTAAGAACGAGAGTATCCTTCAAAATTCCATGTTAAATCTGCTTACTTGATTATTACTTTCGCTTTTAGAGCTGATGAACTAGGATCTTGTCTCACAAATTTTGGTCCTATATATTTTCCCCTATCATCAGTCGTTTTATTTGCATTTTCCATTTACTACATAGAGTACAATACCCCAAAGAGTCCAGATACGAAGAGTGAATGAAAAGAATGCTGCAGCAAATGTGGAAATTCATTTACTACATATGTATTGTGGTTCTTATTGAAGAACGAGCTTTCAGGAGCACAATCAGAAGACAACAAATGATTTTGAAGCATAAAATAAAGTACCAGAATGATCAGGTTACGTATCTAGCAGCTTATTCAAGGCTTCAAAAGTCAAAAGTCAAAATTTAATGGCGGCTCGAAATATCACCCTCAACTCGCAACCATCTCAAGGGATCACAGAGATATCTATGTCTAAAGCGAGCAAATAAAAATTTGGGTAGCTACGAGTACATAAATAAATCGATTTTTATAATAGATAATTAAGATTGTATTTTTTATAATTTTTGAATATATTATGCTATTATAAATTTGATATTGGAAATTCATTTTATTGGCATATTTCTCAAAAATTTTTTTAAAAAAAGTCTTGCATTTGACTCAACTTATGGGTCCAGAAGTGGAACAAGAATTCTAATTATAAGTGTGATTAAGTGGTTGGAGGAGAAAGCAAGGGGTTCATTTGACTGGAAATAGCGCCCAAAGAGTGAGCTTTACTAAGAGTGTTACCTTGTGGTACAACATTTGAATGAATCTTCATTTGACCCCAACCTTTGTGTCTGTCTCATCTTCTTCCTTAGCATTAAAGTCATTCCCACTCCCATCTTTATTCCTTTTTCTCTTTTTCTTTTCAAACCTTATTTTTTGCTTCACAATCTTAGACCACATCTTCATTCCCCCAATCCATTAAAGCACTCTTCATTATTCACCAACATACATACGCACTTCACGTTTTCATAAACTTCTGTGTTTCACATATATAATAATGTCAACATATCTCTATGACCATTTTTAAGGACAAATAAATATCTCTTCTATGATAAAAACTTGAAATAAATAAATAAGTAAAAACAAGTTTGACGGATTCATGTTTTGCTATTGCTAGTTTAATTTGGAATGATGAGCACTATGGGGGACATCGTCAAGAGCAAGTGTGTGACACACTTGTTCCCTTTATTACCAAGTGACCCTGCATTATTAGAAGTGGTCCCACAATATGCCGACATTATTGGAAATAATTCATTTTAAAAATCTCACCATAATCTTTAGGTCTTGTCAAGATACTAATTTCGAGTGCATTTCAGCATTTCACATTTTATTTATTTATTTTTAAGAAATTGATCAATTCTAAAATGTGATACATGTATACTACTATTCATTATTGAATGAATAAAATGCTTGATTAGTTAATTTTGCTTATCTATATTAACCATATGCCCTTTAGGCCTTAACTTTTTTTGGGGCATATTTTAGTAAGGTTTAAATGTTAGAAAAATCAATACCCTTTTTAAAAACATCTCAATTATTATTTATTTCATCACAGAGAAGTATTTAGTTTATATTTATATGCTCCTTTCAGTCACAAGCTAGTCATTAACAATAATTTAGATCGATTGGTATGAAATAAATACTAATCATTATCTAATGTATCATTACAAGAACTATTAGTAATTACACGTGGAATCATAAAGAGCAGCAAATACGATAGGTAAAGGAGAAAAAAGTTAAAATAATTTTCATTGTTTTTTAAAATGTAAAAAGTGCCCTAATTGAAACAATTGTTTTAAATCTATTATCAACAATCAATAATTTCATGATTCAATAACACACACTCTCCCTTTAATTAGACGCGTTTGTGTGTTCTTCTCCCTAAAGTGGCGTAAGAGGGTGATAATAGGGAAAAACATCTATAAATGGAATGGATATTTTTTTTTTTACCTTAATCTACTTTATTTCTTAAATTTATAAATTTTCTTTTGTACTTATATATATTAAATCGAGTTTTTATCAATAAAAGTATTAATTTAAATGGGGTATTTTAGAAAACAAAACCGCACAAATATGACACAAATAACTAGCTCACCTAGAATCTAGTTTCTACATAAACAATGGAGGGAGCTGTAACATATTGTTTTTAACGGGAAGAAACAAGAAACTAAGAGAATCTAATCTGAATCTGAATAAGCTTATAAAGGTGGTTCAGACGCATACCAAATCAAAGGCGAAGGGAATCCAATTTTCACTGAAGTGTGGTGTGAGTGTGACAGTTAACCCAGAAGGCTGGCCAAAGCATCTATGCCTATGTTAATGGGAGAAGCTTCAGAAACAGAGACCCCTTTTTTAATAATGAAAGATGCCTCCATCACTCTCCGACTTTGCTTAATCACAAGGCATATCACAACGCCTAGTTTGAAAAAATAAATAAATAAAAAAACAGCAATGAAACAGGTCATCGAACTCATCTAACATCTCTCTCTCTCTCTATTTAGTTTCCAAGTTGATTCAGCTCTCTGTTCTATTTTGTTCTGTTCTTGTTCCTCTTGACTGCTTCCTCAAGCTTCTTCTCAACTCTTCCTCAATCCAAGGTACTCTTTTTGGTTCCTCTGTCAAATCTCATTCGTCTGGTCAATATTTGTATTTGTAAATTTGAGATCTTTTCAAGTTTTACCACATGGGATTTCAATATTATTAGTATTCCCATCTTCCATTGAAAAGATCCATCTGTGTATAAATCTGATAATCATCTCAAGTTCTCTCTGTCATCACTAAACTTTCTAAATTTGAAGTCTTTTTCAAGTTTACTGAGATGGGTTTTGAATATTTTGAAGTATTATTTCATTCTTCATTGCCTAAACTGTAAATTTGAAATCTTTTTTTTTAAGTTTTACGAGATGGGTTTTGCATATCTATGACAATTTCATTCTCCAATGAGAGATCAGATCTCTACAAGAATGAGATTGATAATAATCAAAAATTAATTATGTTGCTACCTAAACCTGTACGAGTTTATTGGATATATTTTACAAGAATCTCATCTTCCATTGAAAGATCTATTAATTCAAGTGTATATGAAACTGATGCTATAAATTTTGTGTCTGTAAAAACCTAAACATGTGAAGCATAAAAAAGAAATGGAGAGAGAAGCACCAAGTTGGGCAGATCAATGGGGTGCTGGAGGCATAGGAGCCATGGACGAACAAGACACAAGATCCCAAAAGGACACAGACAAGAAGAACAAGAATTCAGATGCTAAGGGTGGTTTTGCTCCAATACAAAAGATTAAAGGTGGTGTCAAGTGGATCAAAAACCAGTGTAAGAGAAAAAGTACACCCAAGCAATGAGTTTTTTTTTTTTTCTTTTTAATAATCATTATGCTATTCTTTTTAGAAACACTATCATGTGCGCTTCTAATTCTGTGCCGTAAGCCCAACTTGTTCCACTACCACCATTGAACATGTTGTCTCAATTAAAATACATAATAAATATAATTTTTTGAGAAAATTGTTTAAAAATAACTAATTAGAAACTTATTTGTTAAATGAGATATTCGTATGCAAACAATCTTCCCGTAAGTAAAAGATATTTCATTTTGTTCAAAAAATCTTCATGTGTTCAATATATCTTCTCTATGCATGTGCGGACAATCTTCCCTTATGTGTAAAAAAATCTTCCTTAGGTCCTATTTAGCGAATAAATTTTCAATGAGGTCTTTATGAGCAATTCTCTCTTTTGTGTTTGTTTGGATTAGTGTTTGTAAAAATAACTTTTATCTCAAGTTGGTGTGGGTGTTAATTTGTGTAATATCACTTATATTTGGATAGACTTTTATAAAAAAATTAGTTTGACATAAACTTGTTTAAATGATATATTAAAAAAAGGATAAGTGTGTAATTTTTCTCGGCAAATAACCACTTAGGAGCATTGGATATTTGGAAGTTTTTTTAGGAGTAATTTTACCTTTTAAGTAACTAACACAGCAATTTTGCCTATTGCTGTTAAAAATGTTATCAGTTAATGTCGAATTTTTTAATGATTAGGGCGGATTTGTTCCATTTAGACACTTCTAAGGCGAAATTATTCATCGAAAAACCTTCAGATACCCAACGCTTCTGAGTGATTACTTATAACATAAATTTAACCCTTAAAAAAAACCAGTTTCAAAATATTCAAAAATTGAAGAAAAAGTCAATAGCTTGAAGGCAGAAGTAAAAAAAAAAAAGTTGCTTCAAGCCTTCAATTACCCTTAAAACCATACTAAACATGCATTTTTTTTGGGGGGCTTCAACTGGCTCTTAACTATCTAGAAGTCAGTTAGGAGCTTCTCAACTGCATCCCAAACAAGCATTTACTTTTAAGGGGAAAATTTAAATTGATTGCGTGTTTCTTTTCTCTTATTCCTCAATATGTGAAAGTCACAAGGTGATTTGAATGATTGAAGTGGGCAAAAACCGTTGCTTGCGGGTGAAAAACCAATTATGGATAACACTACTGCATTATTATTGATGACCATACAAAGAATAATAGAACAAACAACTTTCCATAATTGCAGCTACCTTTGATTCAACCACGAAAGCCAGAAGTAACTACTGGCGATTGGAAAGAGATAATTATATAAACATATAATTTATGTGTGTGTCTGTGTTTGTCTGTCTTTATGCAAATATTAGATGAGACGATGGAAAAACATAGATGGTTCCAATTATAGGATGTCTCGTCTAAATGTTAACTGATGCTTAATCTTTCTTATAAATTGAGAAAATATTATGAGGTCTCATGTTAATAAATAAAAATATGATTGAAATATTGGGATGCTTTTGAACAAATAGAGCGATCTAACAATTTTTCTTAATCTGTATGAAAAACGTCTAATATATAAGATTGGAGGGACTATTTAATGTGCACATTTAATTTGCTTGCTTTCATTTTCTTTTCTTTTTTCATCTTCCACCTAAGAGAAGGAAGGAGCTCATGCATCTATGGAAGGTTAAACTCGCAACTTTTTATTTAAGACTTAAAAGAGATGCATGGTATAAGTTAAACGAAATAACTCCAATAATTTGCTTGATTTCATTAAACTGAGACATAGCTCTTTAAGAAACCACGGGCCGCGTGTTGTTAATCACAATCTTGTGTCAATAACATAATTCTTGCTTATACTGTTGAGAAATCTTTTGTGAATTAAATCTAATTCTTCACCTATCATTTTCGTAAATGAGGATAACATATATAAATACAAGGAAAACTATGAAGTAGGGGAAAAAAACTTCAAATCACCATAAAAAAGGATAAATCTGCGGAATTATAAGATAATACTAAATCCACTGGATTCAATTCAAGTTAAGAGATAATGGACATAGCCAAAGTCTAGGGCAGTAAAATTACTCAGAAATTACTTAAACCATAACTAATAATCAAGCCATGCATTGATCAGCCACAGCAGAGAATTTACACTTCATCATGTTATTTACAGAGGCCACAGACCAAAATATAAATTTTGTCTACTGAGACCCAAAGGTGTTTTCTCCACTGTAAGTCATGTAAAGGAAGCCATCCTCATCCTTATTTTCTTCATAAATAGCAGACATTAAGGAAGCTACAACACCATCAGAATCAGCAGATTTAGTTCACAGACACTGCCATAAAATGTGCCCAAAAAAAAAAAAACAAAAGAAAAGAAAGGCAATAATCATCCATGGGCACTTACCAGTTGGAGGTAGAGTGTTATTGACGAAAACAAAGATGGCCTTCTCTGCACTGAGCTTAATCCTTTTACGGACCACATAAACAAACTGACCAACTGTCAAATCAGCTGGTACAAGGTATCTACATTCATCCAAAGTCAAAGCAGGTGTGTTAGATTTAAGATATTAATTTCGCTTTAGGCTTGTTCTTTGTACACCCAAAATAGCTTAAGCCATTTGGTAGGATTCATTAATGGCGTTATATATCTTTAGTTAACTCTTTGCATAGTCTATAAGAAGGGGTAACACATGTAGTGAGTCCATTCAGGGTGAGAACATGCATTCAGCTTGATGTCCAAATTTTTTTTTTTTTTTTAATAAAAAAGGAGCTTCAAACGGTATCAGAAAAATTAGAAAAGCCATTCCTCCCAGCATGCACATGCACTCTTCAGAGAATGAACTACCAGAAATCAGATTTTGCATTGATTCCAACCCTTTATTTTATGTCAGGTGAACATACAAATTTGGATGAAAAGATAAAGTGATTCAGTCATATAAAGAAAACATTCCATTCATGTTATCATATGGTGTGGATCCAACTTGAGGACAATCCGATAGAGCTGGTGATTCCCAAAAGATTTGGAAATCATTTCGTAAGACCTATGGCAGACAATCTAGCAAGGGAAGTGATTTAAAGAGGACCAAAACCAGTGGTCTAGAGACTTATGCCGAGGTTTTCAGGTTCTGTGTAGCTAGAGGTTTGGACAGTGTTAATAAGGGAGATGACTACTTTTTGGGTACAAGATCATTCTTTCCGTGAAGGGGTGAAATGAGTTCAGTCTTTTGGAAGTATAGTGAAGATTGGGATAGTTTTTATTTTGATTGTGATTTATGTATCTGGGTGTAAAAGGGTCAGGGGCTTGGCTTGAGCCAGCTGTTTCTCTTGCAATATGATTTATGCCATCTTCATCGCTGTCCATTTCTGGTTATATTCTTGCTATTAGCTAGTTATAGATAGAAGTGGGTCTTAACACAATCCTACTTTAGCCACAGTCCGCAGACAGCAGGCACTATAATATGAACACAGCACTTAAACAAAATCAGAGTCCATTATCACCATATATCATCACAACCAGCAGTATCAGTCAGTACCAACAGTCTATAAATCATCAGTACCACACGAGTGCTTTCTTGAATGATGTAGTACCTTCCAAATATTTTCACAGGTCAAAGCAATAAATCAGTAAAAACAGAAATATACGAATTTCCAAGGACAGTAACAAGCAGACTCAAGCAAAATAATGTACGTCCTAAGAAAGTAAAGCAATATTCTCAGATGTAATATTGAATCTTTTTTTTTTCCCCAAACAGATGTAATATTGAATCAGAGAAACGGAATGGTATAAGTAACATAAAAGCTCTTACTTCTTCTTATCAATGTCCGGAATGTCACTTCTTTCAGCTTTCTCCACAATCACCTGCACAGCATTCCCAGATCAAACAATTGTGCCCCAAGAAAAAAACAACGATAACACAATATATTCTGACTATAATCTTACAGGTATTCTATCAGGATACTTCTCTCTGATGCGAGAAGCTTCAGCCTGTCTTCTTTCTGACATGAAAGAGACCAAAAAGTTTAATTCAATGATACTCGAAACAAGAAATTTAAAAGTAAAATATTCCCCCAAAAAAAAAAAAAACGCATATGGCCTTTAATCCTGGTCCCAAAGTTTTCCCAGAAATAACTTCAATCAAACCTAACACCGATTGCTTGATATTCGTCCCCAAAACAAAAGAGCAGTGATGGGATTCAAAGAAATTAACATAATTGAAATCACAACCATGTCAGTTGAACTTCTCTAATTAAAATATGAAATTTCGATGGATCGATTCCAATAATTTCAATCAGTTGAATTCCTTTCCAGGAAAATTCTACAGGACCAACATGAAAGCTTTAAACTTCCGCAACCCAAATTAAAAAGAACGAACAAAACCAGCACTTACCCAATGGATGATCAAGCTTGAAAGAGCTTTTCGCCATGATGAAATTCGCACAGCGATTGATCTCTGCAAATTCCAAACACGAGGGTACATCAAAATCCCCAAAAAAACTTGAAAAAACAAATAGCAAAAGAGAGGTAAAGAAGAACAAACAGAGCAGAGAACATCGCGTGAAAGCTTCAAAAACTACATAAAACATACCGGACACGAGCTTGGTAAAAATCAGAGAAAAAAAGGAAGAATCGATCGCGATAAAAGGGATGAGATAGAGAGAGAACTTTTCAGAGTATATGGGAAATAGTGAGAGAGGAATAGATTATAAAAAGAGGGATTTTTGATGGATGTTTCAAGGGAACACGGAAACTGTTTGATATATAATGTTATGTATACTTTTCTGAAGGATTTGGGTTCCCTCCTTCGTAAGAAAACAAAACTTCGCTGCCGTGGCCTGGTTGTTGGAGTAAAAAATTAACGCTTTTACCCTTTCTTTCCTTCTTTATTCTCTTTTATTTTCTTATACTATTTTTCTCAAACAAGCTGTATTTAATATTTTGTTGTTGTTCAGTTTTCCCCCCATAGTTTTGTATGTTAAAATCGACCTAATCACTATACATGATATAAGAGCAAATAAACATTTTTGGACAGTAAAATAAATTGTCTTATACTTCACAAAAAAATAAATTTTGGAAAATAAAGAATACATGCGCGTGTGTAATTTTCCCCGCTGGCTTACCAACTAATTGACTTAATTACTTAATGAAATCAATAATTAATATGTAATTTAAAATGAAAAAAAATTACAATAAGGTCTCAAGTAAATGAAAATATGAAGAAATGGTCCTAAGGGATTGTTAATTTGTCATTAACAACTCCATAGGACCATTTCTTCATATTTTCATTTGTTTGGGACCTTATTGTAACTTTCCCAATTTAAAATTTATAAAGTAAATTATATTATTTATAAATCATGAATAATGTAACTTATCTTAAATTATTAGTAATTAATTAATTATCATGCTTAAACTCTAATTATATTTAATTATTAAAAAAATCTTGTCGGAATGGATGTTTTAGCTCCTCCAATTTAGGGTTGCGTGCTTTTACTTTCAAAATATTTTTTTTTATTTTAACTTTAATTTAATAGGGCATTGTACCAAAAATAAAACTTTAATAGGGTAAAATCTAGGATCTAGCCCTTCCAGTTGGGCCATGATTTGTGTTTAGTTTTTCTTTTTTTCATTATATAATCACACAACGAGAAATAAGTGGGCTTCACTATTTGGTGCCGGCCTTATTATCAGCCCTTGTGGTTGGGCCTTATTCGTTTATCCATCATTAATATAAAACAAAAAATATAATAAGGTGTGTCAATCAAATCAAAATTTGAGTTATTGTTGAAAAACGTATTCATATAAATTGAGATAAAAATTTTTTTACATACTTATCTCACACACCGTAAATTATGTTAGAAAAGTAGTTTCTACTACTAATCCAAAAAGACGCACATAATTTACAAGCTATTTACTTCATTTTAGATTTAAATTCCACGCCAGCACATAAAAAACATGTTTGGTTTTATTCCAAAAATGTAATTTTTTTATTTTATTTTATTTTATTCTCAATATAAATAATAATTGGAGGTGGACTAAACAAAGTTTTCAATTTAAATTTTGGGAGTAAAAAATTCACGTTAGGATTTTTTTTTAAAAAAATTTTGTATGAGTAAAAGAAACAAACTTTGTTTAAAACAAAATTCTATTGTCGTATTGTTTTGTCATGGAGAGATTGTTATAAGACTTTCTGTGTAAATTAAAAAAAAATTGATGCTAAAAAAAGGTTGTAGCCAAATCAAATAAAATGAAAAATACTTATTTTCTCATGTTACTCTTTTGATGCACATAAACAAACCGATTTGGAAAAAAAATTCCCATATTATTAGTATCAAATTTGAAATACCATATTGTTACTACAATTACTTAATTCTCACCTGATAGAAGGTTTTTCTTTTTATTGCGAATGTTGTGGTCAACTTTATTTATAATTCCTATTGTTCCTAAATTTATTGTCAGATTAGTGACATATCCGTGCGACATCAATAACATGTCATCTTCAAGAGCATCAACCAAACTTGATTATGGTAGTATTTGCAAAAATTAATCCATCAATGAAAAAATTATACTTAAGCTGATGGCAATTCTAAGGACAAAATCCTACGTTTTGTAGAAATTTAAAGACTCTATAAATGAATGATAATGTCGTGGCCTGGGCAAATCCAACAAATACTGCAAAAATAATTTGAATCTCACACTTCACACCGATATAGCTCATAGCCTCCATTTGGTTTGAGAATTTCTTCACCTACCAGATTGCTTCCTTGTCCGACACGTCAGCATGTTCAAGCTTGAAGAAAAGGCTGTTCATGGCTGCCAATAAGGAATACAAATACCAGATTCTATATACAATCTTAAAGAGATGCATTATCATGTTCTAACTCTGTTGGCAAAAGCACGACCACCATTGAACACCACTTCCTCTGCAATCAATTCGCCGTTTGTTTAGATGTCTGTCAAGCTCAATCCTGTCAATGAAATCATGATAACATATGTTCTTAGCTTGAGGATGATCATATCTTATCTGGGGCTGAGATTAATGACCCAAGTTGGGAACTTTTAATGAAGCCGGGACTGTTTCCGAGAATTATGAGTAATTGTTGCACATATATATATGAACAGGGAATAACCCAGTTGAGCTGGTTTTCTACATAACAGGCAAAAATATCTGTCTATTCAAGTCTAGGTGGCAATGTCTTGCTACTATCAAGTTCAATTTTCCTCTGTTTTGAACTTCTTTTTGGAAATTTGACCGGGTTAACCCGGTTTGCTCAAATCTCAGTACAGTTAAAATGGGGATTATTTTGTAAAGATGAAGGAGGACAAAAGCTTAAACTGATTTACCTATGTTAGGTTTACCATCTAATCAAGTGCCTGTGTCTACGTAACCCCATGTTGCATATAGCATGGATGTGTTTTCAAATATTGTATTACTACCTCACGTGCCAAATACATTTTAATTTAAAACATAACACCTCAATTTATTATATCTCTCAAATTTATAATTTTCCTCTTTAAAATATTTAGCTCGTTTGGATTAGCTTATGGAAGCTCCATAAGTGCTTATAAATCGTGATTCACGGAATACGAAGTAGTTTTTCGGTCTACGAGGTAAATATGTGAAAGAGATTTATCTCGATTTACCACCGCTCAACCAAACGAGCTAATTGATTGCACATATTAAGATAGTTTCTATCAACAGATAGTTTTAATACACATAATTATTACAAATGATAATTTAGAGAAATCAATATATTTATTTAAAGCGACTAACTTAACTAATTTATTTAATATCTACTGATTAATTCTCTAACTCTTATATCAATCATAGTGAAAGAATTGAAAGCTACGGTTCATAAGTCAAAAAGACTAGAGATTGTTGCCGGAACAAAAAAAAACAAATGACGCGACAGGGAAATCTGTGTGTGATCTCGAAAATTAGAAGGGAGTTTCAAACAAATGTGGACGGTCTCACATGTGGGTGTGTGTGGGTTATTGTGAACCAAAGTTTATTATTACATATAAATATGGAAACAGAGAATGTACTTGTGGACCTGTATCAATCAGAAAAAAGGCAACACCTTTGTCCCTCCCTATTTATTTCCACTTCACAATCTGTTCCCTTTAATTGGAAGACTATAATATCTCAATTCTCAACTGTTGAAAGATCAAATGAAAAAAAAACAGGTGCTCATCAAGTAAATTTATTTATGGTCATTTAAACAAGGCAGAAGACAACCTGTTGGCCTATTTATTATACCCCTCAAATTTATTGCTATTTGCTCCTCAGGATCGCTGTACCTATGGCATCTTTTAGTCTCATTTATTGATTTTTTTTTTTATGAAAAATTGGATAGCCTTTGTAAGTACTTTTAAATCGTGATTTACGGAATACAAGGTAAATTTTACGGTCTACGAAATATCTTTTACGGTCTACAAAGTAAATATATGGAGGAGTTTTATCTCAATCTACGTAAATCGGGCTTATATATAAACATAAGCCCATCCAAACAAACCTACCACTCTTATTCTTATTATAAGTCACTTGCAAAAGAAATTTTTGGTCCTAAATATATTCATTTTAAGAAACCAACTAACAAGTATTTTATTTATTGGCCTTTTTTACAAGTCATTTGCTAGCTTTTAAGGAGCATTGAATGTTTTTCCTGTGTATGCTCATATTTGATAAAAGTATTGGGAGAGGGTAATAATTAATGTGATAATAGATTTTAGCCTAGGTAACAAGAATAATATTGAAGCTTGTCTTAAAGTAAAAAATGTAATATTGGAAGTTACTTGAATTTTATAATAAATTTAATGCTTTTAATTATTTTTATTGGTAATGGTGAATTAGTTAACTACCATTTTTTAGTTACTTCAAAATCTCATTTAATATAGGTAAATTTGATTTTTTTTTCAATTTGAGACAAATTTTATGTATTAATTGTTATTTCTTAATTCTGATAAATTAGTTAAAATGATTCATATTTTGGACAAGAGGAAATAAATATTAGAAGCAAAATGCATTAAAGTTTTAGTGTTTTATATTTAGGAATAAAACAAATTCCTTCACTGACTCTTATTTTCCGTCCATTTTATAATAAGCCTTCTAAAAGCAACTTTTGGTCTTTTTTTTTAAAGATATTTGATAGTTTTAAGGGAAAATTCTACAAAAAATACATTTTAAACTTCAAAATCATGTTGACAAATTTGTTAATGGGATTAACAAGAATGGTAATGCAATTAACAAATTATTTTATTTTTAAATCATCTATTTAGGATTTTGAAGTTTAAATGGTATTTTTTTAAAATTTTTTCCTAATTTTAATGAGTATTAAATATTTTTTCTATATATGCCCATATTTAACAATAGTAATGGGAGATAGTAAAAATTAATATAATGTTGGAATATAGCTTGATTAATAATAGTAATATTGAGAATCACTTAAATTTTGATCAATTCCTCAATAGGTCGGATTATTTGATTAAAAAATAAAAAAGCTACCTAAACAAGTAAAAAAAGATAAATCAACATTAATAACTGAAAGAGAATTGAGGTACAAGTAACCTCATATTAGGAAATCAATCAGCAACTAATTTCTTTGGAGGGCAGGCAAGGAGCGATCATACCTTCCTAATTAATAGGACATTCTAACCCTATAAGGCTATAAATAAGAAGTGTCTTTTCTAATTACTTCTGCCGCCCATTGAGTTTTTTATTCTCTCTTCTTCTCTCCCTATTTTTCTTGCGTGGTGATCTGTTGTACCACTCAAGTTTAGACTAAACCTTGCATAAACCTTGTGTGAGTATCAGTTGTTTGACTTATGCAGCTTGAGTTATAACTGAGATCTGAGCACGGATTTTCCTGGTAGGCAAGTCCTTTCTCTTTTTTTTTTCTTTCTTTTTTTTAATTTTTCAACAAATTTAATGTTTTTAATTATGGTAGGTGTGAAGGATTGAACTAAAGTGAATATTTGATTTTTTAGACCGAGTTAAAGAATTTAAAATCTCTCCTTAACTTTGATAATGATATTAGAGATGGCTTATAAAAAACAAGAAGCAGAGTAATCCTCGTAGCGCGGAAAAATCTTAGATTTCGTACGTGCAAGGCACAAACAAATTGTTAGTGGTTAGTTACAAAAGTTATTTTTCTTTTGTTCCCTTAACAAACTCCAACCAGCCAAGCACGTTAATTAACAACTTTGACACAATCTCTTTTTTGGCGATTCCAGGCTCAAGAATTGATGATAGACTAGGATTCAAATCAAATCAAAAAATTCATAATTTCCTAGGTTCTTCTTTTATGGACCTATACATGCCGAAAGAAAGATGCCATTTTTTTTTTATACAACTAACTCCACTTGCAGAAATATCAGCCTTTGAATGAGGAAGAAAGTAATGACCTGTTTGGTACACTACTTACTGCTCAATCCAAGCTCATCACCTTCCTCTCTCACCTAAACCCTTTTTCTTCTCATCACTCTGAATTTAATTTTCACTTCCAAATCCATGAACCACACACTCCTTCTTCAACAGAGAAGCTCTTAAATGCACCAACCCAATTCCTTTTTTTGAATTTCAAATGTGGTTTGTCACACTGCCTTGTTATTATCTCTGCTTGTAACATTTACTTAGAACTTCAAAAACACATGCTTTTCTTTTCTTTTTCTTTTCCCCCCAGTATTGCTTCCATGCTTCAAAATTTATTGTGTCCACCTCCTGTTTGTTGTTGGGTCGCTGACGAATTAAATGCCACCATATTTATAGCTCTTCCTCTCTCAGTCTCCCTGATTCATTAATTCTCAAGAATCACACGGGACATTATTATTAGTTTTCTCAGTAAAGCTTTTAGTCTTCTCTGCTTCTTGTTAGTTTCTATGTGTTTCTGGGGGTAAGCTTTTCTTGTTGCATGTGTTGAAGTTTTTGTTTGTAGCCTGTTTTTGGTTGGTTTCTGCAGAAATTACAGGGGCTTGTGATGAATCTTCATGAAAGTTGTGCCTGAGATATTGGTACGGTTCAATCAGAAGGCAGTGCTTTGTGTGATTCTAAAGCTCTGTTATTTGATTGAGCCGTGCCAATATCACAAGCAATCCATTTCTGGGAGATCAAAAAGTCTCTCTCTTTAGCTCAATATGATGAAGCTTCATGAAGAGGTAACAGTATACCATTCATGGCATATAATAACCGTCAGAAACAGCATGTGAACAAAAAGGTAACACTTTTGAGTTCTTTTTTCAGCAGAATTCTGATCAAGATCTTGTTCATCCTCTTTGTCAGCAACAAAAGCATCAAAAGGTATAAAATTTACTCCAAGAAATACAGTGCTGCTTTGCATATGTAATGATCTTACAGGTATGAAGCTGTCTCTCTCTAAGAAAGTTATGTTGTGCCCGTGCCATTCTGGTCTCAAGTCTGGTCTCAAGTGTGAATAGGTTTTGAAGTAGGTTAAGAGAATGTCATGATAAAATAAGGTTGATATGATCTCTCTCTCTTCTTTTGTATATTGTATTATTATAGTAGTAAAATGAAGGTGAGAGAGAAGTTTCCCAATTACCAACCATACTGAGGTAGGGGAATAGGGGAAGGCTTAAGTGGGATGATATATATCTTTTGTTTAGGGATTGAGTTTGCTTCTACTCAAAGGCGCATCTCTTTTTTGACAAATGCATTTTTATATAATATCATATCAAAATAGGTGACCAGATCCGATCTTTCTCTTGCTTTCATGATGAATGCACCTTCTACAGAAACAATATGTTTTGTTTTAATGCATTGATTTCAGCAATAACTCCTAGCTTAGAGCTTTACTACATACAAGTAATAAAGATAGTTTAGGGGGAGAATTATAAATTTAGTAAACAAAGTAAATTGAAACCTATAAATGACCCTTATAGTCTAATAACATGAAAATTTTTATGTAAATGAGATCGTGCAATTTTAATCTCACTTGTAACATCGCACCGAGGAGGTGCTCCTATGTATTTTCATTCATTTTTCTCAAAATATCTCTGACGAGGTAATTTTTAAATTTAGACAAAAACGTTTATTTCCTAGTTATTCTCCCATTTTAAAAATGTGGTCTCTCCTCTCACAGCAACTTGTTCCTCTGTTAAAGAATATACTTTGCTTGTTTTTCGAGTTGACCAAAGACCCCTAATATTAAATGTGCTTGTTGCTGCTTGCATTTCACAGATATGTGACGGAGTCAAATTTCAATTCAAACATGATCCTGAAATTCAGAGTTATGGATTCACATTACGATGACGATCTGCTCCTCTTCTACTACATTTAAAAAACAGACTTTAATTAAAAAAACTACAATTTGCTTCATGGAAATAATCCCCAGAAACGAGAAACTTTAGTAATTACATGATGACAAGTTAAAAATATCACATCATTCATTCAAATATGTAATTGCCTGCTAATCTGAGATATAACATTACACTTTCTACAGAACTTCAAAAAGGTTAAATTGCTTGGGGAAAAAAATATTAAGACTAAATAGTAATCTACATATTAGATGTGGACACAAGTGTCCCCAGAAATTAGATCCCTGATCTTCTGCTTTATACTTGCAGCCTGGAGAGTGGTGGGGTACACACAGTAATTTGGTTGTGAATCTGCTGTACATAATCATTACTACAAATCCGTGGCATCAATTTCTCTCAAAAGTTAAACTTTTTCTTTCTTTTTTGCGGAGCTTCTCCATTGCACAGAGTGAACAGAGCTAATCTGTTCTCCTTTAAGTACAGCTTTTGATATATAGTGACAATGAGTGAACAAGACAGACAACACATGAAAGAAATTCGAGTTATATCAAGTTTGAAGCAAAGGGAAGAGAAAGACAAATGAAGCACAATCAAAACTAATTATTAGGAAGCACTTTAGCCATGGCAGGGAGAACTACAGAATATAAAAAGCCCTCACTAGCCACTTCAAAAGAATAATGGGGTTATGAATAAACTCTTTCTTCTTCTTCTTTTTCTTCATATTCTGTTTGATCGCACCCTTCAAAAGGGGCCATCTTCTTCTTCCTCAAAATGTAGATCAGATCCCAAGCAGCAAGGCCTATTTGACTATTTCAATCTCTGTCTGTTACCAACTGCTAAAAATACTCATGTTATGCTTTCTTTCATGTTTTGGACAAACACTTCTTCTCGAGTTTAGAAGACGGGTCTGGACTTTTTTCAAGTTTTCTGTCAGAAGCTTGTACTCCATAGAGCATTTTCACCTTCCCCGCAACGCCGGTGAACTTCCATTAGCCTCTCAACAGACCTGCAGATTCCGCTGCATCTCCAATCAAATGAAGCAACACATATGTTTCCTGCCTGAGCCTTCCATTCACAATCTGCAGCAGCAAATCACCCATCCAACTCTTATAAGGCATCCAACAACATCATGAAATTTTTAATTCATAAGGGTCTATGTATCATCTTTCTGAGGATGAGATGGTGATTGCAGGTATTATTTTCTGCCGAATATCATGGCTAACCTGTTCAAGATACCTAACATACTTAAATCACTGAAGGAAACTAGTTTTGACTAGTTAATTTTTTCAAATCCTAGCAAAATATGAATTTAGAACCCAGCAAGTGGCAGTCCATACATAGCAGCAATGATGAATTCCACCTACCTTGGTTTTATTTTCTAACTAGTCAGATTATCTATACATCAATACTAACTTCGTTCCAGAGGGTCCTACCATGACTTCACAGACAACAAAAAGAAAGTTCAGATGCAAACGTTTATTCTTAAGTTGTTTGATACACAATGTATCTGTATGAGTATCGAATAAACAACAATAGTGTCACAAAAAAAGAAAAAGAGGCCATAATGTAACTGAGAACAACATACCAGGGGGTGTGCCACAGCACAGTCTCCTATCATCAATATGATCCACATCTAAACCGATAAACCAAGATCCCAATGAAACGTCTTCATTAGCAAATTTATGCAGCACATCTCTGATATTACAAAATTTCAAATTGTCATGAATTTGCCAAAGAGCTAACAAATACTAACTCACTCTAACCACTCAATTATATACATGTCAACAGGGAAACAAAATATCCTTAAACTTGTTAGCCTGTCCTAGTTTCACCAACAAATTCTGCATCGGGGAATCATACATCAACATGTTATTTTGTACTCATAAGTAGGCACGGCTGTAATACTTACTGATTTTTTGATATATAAGTGGCCAAGTCATTGGAAATGGCATATAACTGTCCAGTAGCATGACGAAAGTACTTGTTTCCTACCTCACCGAACTTCCAGTATTCTGGTTCATAGTATTTCACTCCCCTGTTCCACAAAAGAGTTACCATCAGAACTAAGAAGTGATTCTGAAACAATTGAATATATACAATACAGCTTTTCTTACTTCTGAGTAAGGACAGGACCAGACTTCATACACCCAATATACACCCGAGGTTTTATGCGGTGCCTAGCCAGAGTCAATCCAAGTGTTGCTGTGGTGACAAATAGCCAATGAACACAATGGGGAAAGGGATGAAAGATAATATTGATCATTAATGATGGTTTCTTGGTCTAAATTTCACATGCTTATGACATAGCTATTTGCCAAACTCTACACAAGATAACACTGGAGAACTTGTGAAACCTATTATCAAATTTCAACATGGGAATATCCCTGAATTATAACAAGATTACATTATTCAAAAGCTCAAGTGAATAATGATGAAAATAGTATGCCACAAACATCATATGAGAATGCACTGGTTCTCACAAACAAAACTTTACAGTGCAGGCATACTGAGCTTTATAATGGAAAAGCTCCTAATTTGAATAGAGTTTAGAATTCTCTTAGCATAAGAAATAAGCCAACGATAGTGTCCAAACTTTTTAAAATGCAGGTGAAATCGTAGTTTCTGCCTAGCCAGCATTCCTTGCTAATATTTTTTTTACCTTTTTTTAAAAATATAAATAAGTATACCCTCTGGTATTTTTTTGTACAAAACCAAGTGAATAAAAGGAATTCCCGTCCATAACAATAATTTTATCAAATCAACTTGTCATGAAAATTTTTGCAAAGGTTAAATAATAACTATGCTTTCGCTATTTTACTCATAATTTTTTATTAGTTTAAGAAATTTATATTTTTTTTCAAAGATAGGTAAAATTTGTTTCCCATGCACGTACCAGCAATAAGAAATATCACTTCAAGTTATTTCAGCTCTCCGACAACTCAAAACTCATTAATATTAACTACAAACTCTACTATTTACCTAAGTTCACGTGGACATCATCATCAACTTTGACATAAAACTCTGCATCCCACAAGGCAACAGCAGTTGAAAAGTAAGTCTTTGTCTTTCCTGACAATTCCAGATAGCCCTCAACATGGTCCTGATAAAACATGGATGTAATTTTTTTCATCAGCAAAAATATCAGTATAATATAGGACTACATCCACTCAAGGAACTGGAATGATCGCTTACCAGCCTCAAGAAGTCGCCATGGAGCTTCTCCTCGGCTTCAATAGCTTTATCAAGAATGCCACCAGATGTTGAACTAGTGACAGAATGGGTAACAGCTAAATTTAGTTCCTGAATTTGACAATGGAAGTACACGCCAAGGAAGTATGATACAAACCAACCAAAATAAAAATTGATTACATCTGCAACTGATTTTCTCTAGGAAAATAATTTATGGCCTGTAGCCCTAGACAAATATTCAGAGTGGAGCCACCTTATTGTGTTCTGTAACATGATGTTGGTCAAAGCCTAAACCTTCTCACTGTTTTGCTTGATGAAGAATGAGTAATATATGATGCAAACAGTGAAACAGGCTAATGCTCGATGAATAATGATGCAAAAACAATAAGAAGCAATTTTGTTACAGTTGAAAGAAACTCCATTTATATCAAAAGGAGAAAAATAACAAACATGGATGGTATGTACCAGAAGAGGGCGAAAAAGTTCAAATGTATTATCATATTTGAACTTAGCATGAAGAAGGTAAGCATGCCACAAAATTACAACAGCCAACAGGCATCAAGAGACATTTTGAATCTGACCTGTGGCCTATGACAAAACGTATGATTATGCCCTTCTCTTCCTCCATCTTCTTTCTTTTATCAGCTGGTGAGAGTCCATTAGAAACCCAGATCAGATACATGTAACATAAGGAATAGACACAAAATAATTATTAAAAGAAATTTGTAAAAGCAAAAAACATAAAATCTCAATCATTCAATCACCTTGCGGCATCCACGTTTCACGAACAGAATCTCTCCTCTTCCTGCTACTAAAAGCCGTATTGATCCCTATAACCATCAAATATCTTCTTCTTGGAGTTGAATCAATTGTGTTTGTGTTTCCTGATGCAGGAGAACCATTCAACATAAATTTAGGAGCTATCCTAGCAGTTTCAGTTTCAGCTTCAAAGTAGATATTGTCTTACCCAGGTTCCTGCATTTCATGCATATCAATTGTTCAGCATAAAAGTTATTTGAGAGGCTTAAGTAAAACCCAATCCAAACAAGGATCAGCCTGGCTTACTTGATAACACGTTCCGTATTTGAAACATCAACTTGACTGTAATTAGTCTGAGGCTTCACGACCTACAGATAATATCCAAAATATTGATAATCTGCCAAATCACATCTTTGACAGAAGCAGAAGATGCAAATAAAGAGTAAAATCTTTAGCTGGAAAGATGTATTAGTTCCAGAAGTCACTGAGTGAAAATTGCAATATACTCCCTCCGGTCCTTAATATAAGACATATTTGAGGAGTTGATCTTGATCCAAAATATAAGACATAGTTTTCATATTTATCAATCTTTTCTACTTTACCCCTATTGATACTTCCTCAACAATAATTAAGGAGGAGATGAAATGGAGTAATTAAAGAAGATGACTAGGATGTTTTCGAAAACAAATGTCATATTAATTAACTTTCTTAATCTAATCAAATTAGGTAAATGTGTCTTATATTAAGGAGCGGAGGGAGTACTGAGTAATCATTGTTGAATGGAGAAACATCTCTCTTCCCAATCCCTCCCAAAAATAGACAAGAGAAACAAAATGCCACAAACTAATTGCAAAACAAACATCATCGACACACTTTTATTTCCTTTTTCTGGGATAATTGCAACGTGCCATAAATGATTGAGCAATGTCAGCATCCAATAAACTAACCAGAAAGAAAAGGCAAAAAATGTCAAAGCAATTCAAAACACCTTCTCTTTTCATTTTCTTTGTAATAATCACATAAGAAGGGAACTATAAAATTCTCACAATTTCTAGCAGGATTTTTGTGAGAACTGTGTACTAGGGTTGGGGCAAGAGTGCGTGACAGAGATGCAGTAGAAATATGATTTGTGTATAAGTGTGACTGATACACTTACAAGATTCATATTACAACCATCAGAGTTTTCTACCTCATCAGATGTCCTTGCAGTTTCTTGATGTTCGGGCATTGACCACATCCTGATGCATAATTTGTAGTTATCACTTAGCATCACACACGCGCGCGCATATATATGCTAATTATTAGCTTACCTTAGCAAACAATGGAAAATCATATAATGCATTATAGATGGACGATAATAAACAGCAGTTCACAATCATGAAATGTGAAAAAGGACCCTAATGCAGTTAATCAACAGCTCAATATCCCTAATTCATAGACTGCAAAAGGCACGACTTAAGTATAGTGTTCAAGCAACAATTCAAGACGATTCAGTTAAAAACAACCGCATTTTCCACATTTGAAGGCAAAATAAGAGTACAGAGCTAACTTGTCTAAAGCAAATCAGTCAGCGAATTCTCCAAAGCATCGGTCAAATCCAGATATCAAGTTGAATAAACACAATCTCCCTTATTCTCATGAGAATCCACCGAATTTTCGGCACTTTCTTCAACACCTCAAGTGCAGTATATAAATATGCAACCATAATCATATCATAAGTTAACTATTTATCAAGACTTGAAGCTCAAATATAGAAACCCAGAAGTCAAAAGTACCAATTAGTGTAGAACATTCCAGCACAGAAGCTTCCCAGACAAAGCAAAAGAGCCCATTTCCTAGGTATGACATTTTTCATGCCCAGTTCTACAGTTCCTCCTCCTCTGCTCTTCAGGGACATTTTCCCCTTCTCTTCGTCTTTGTTTACCTCACTACAAAACCCAGAAATGAAAAAGAAACGATGAATTCAGAGAAGGCACAATAAAGACCAACAGATAAAAAGGATGATAAAAAGGAATACACTTTACAGCTCTTTTTTCCTTGGACTCAATTCTTCTCCGCTGCTTCGAGCAAGAGAGGAAATCCCAAAGCGCGACGATGACCCACTAAAACTGTGTACTACCCTCTTAATAATCCAATATTACGGAACCGTCCTTCAATCAAACCGCTCTAACACCGTAAAGGAAATGCGGAGGAAAAAATTATTAATTACAAATAACGGTAACAGCTCTTAAAGAGTCTAGCTAGGTCGATCACATTTTTTTGGCTTCTTGAACTGTTTCTTTTCTTTTTCATCTCTCTCCCGTTATGTTTCCACATTAAAATCTGTTAAAACTACTTCATTACTTGTTCAGCTCAATATCATTAATCAAGCATTCAAGTGAAGTTCAAATATTGTATTTTAGTGTCCAAAAAGGAAATAAGATTAAGAATAACCCTACCAAGGTTACTGTTAGCTGAGTGTGATTTTGCTTATAACCTGCATAATAAGTGTCGGTTGGTGTTTGGTTAATTATCATGGATCAAATTTATGCTTAGGCGGTAAATTGAAAATTGGATGGCTAGAATTGAATCCAATTCATATGGATCCAACACAATGTCTTTTTCATGTGAAATTGGTTTGGTTTAACGTCAGACTCAAACAAATTGAAGCGTTTTGCTACATTATAAAATATATGAAGCTTGAAGAAGGTGGATTGAAAATGGATCATGCTTAACAGTGAAGAAGCTAAAAAAGCGATATTTGGTTAATTGATGAATCAAAAGCATGAAGGAGTTTCAAGTTAAATTATGGTTCTCTTCTATTTTCTGCTGATTTTTATCTTTTTGATCCTCAAACTGTGCTTCAGTTTCTGCAAATTCAACTAACTAATGTAAGTTTTTGTTTCGTAGAAAATAGTTTCCAATTAGAACGGGCGTCACGCGGAATCACCCTTGACATATAGATATAATATTTGGGGGGAAAATAATAAATTCAAAATTAATTACTTAAAAACATTATATACAGTGTGCGTTTAAATTAGTTTTTTAGATAGTTTTTATAAATATGAAGTAAGTATGTAAAAAAAATTTTATCTCGATTTATAAAAAAAAAATTTTTAAAACCGCAGCTTGAACGTTTCCATACACTCACATACGAGAATAAATCGTGGTTGTTCACAATTTATTAACCATTTCTGTTGTCCTAAGATAAGGTTATTGGCAATTGGCAAGTTACGTGCCCTAACATGAAAGTAAGAATGACAATTTTGCTTTCATAAAAATTGATTTAATGATAATCAGTTCTCGGTCAAATTCTTTTAAAAATAAGTTACAAATATCAATTCAGATAGTTAATCATTACATTCAATCCTTAATATATGATTTAATTGGAGGTTTATCATAGTTTTAAGTGTAAAATATATTTATCATATTTATCAATATTTTTTTAATTTACTCTTATATACTCTCTCAACAATAATTAAGTAAGAGAGGGATGAAAAGATTTAAGGAAGATAGTTATGATGTATTAGAAAAAAAATATGATATATTAACTAATTTCTTCAATATAATTAAATTAGATAAATAAAATGGACCAAAGAGAGTATATTTTAAACTAAAATACCTTAGTTATAATTGAAACTACTAAAATTGCAATTGGTTAAGTTTATATTTCATAGTTCATGAACCCGGACTGGAACTCGACGAACTTGCCAACTCTCTGATCCAGCTTAGCTGGAACTCGGGTTGACGCAAGACTAACTTGGTTGACTTGCCGGGCTTTGCGAGTTGCTGAGTAAGCTTTTTTTCCCCCTCTTAACAAGCGAAATGACTTCGTTTTGTTTAATTTTTTTTTTATTTTTTCAAATTATGAAATTCAATTACTCATTTCTCGACTCTCTTTCTCTAGAAGCGCTCGATCAATGTTCTTCGTCTCAGTTTCTCTCTCACTCTCCGCATCTTTCTCTCTTCTCTGGCTTGCCCTAGATTGTGATTCCGTCAACGTCTCGTCAAGAAATGTTGAAGCTTTCGGCTGATTAAGTACTTTTGTGGTCTGAAAGAATGATCGTGGCTTGTGGGAGAGAAAAAGGCGTCACCTTTGATCATCACCGGCAATTTTCGGTGCTAGAGACTTGGAGTTTGCTGAGCTTCTATTCTTCCTTTGTTTCTTCGGTTATGCTTTCTTGAATTCTTTCACCTCTATTTGTATTTTATGCTTATTTTAGTTTGATTGTGTTATTGGTTTGCTTTGGATTGTTTGTAAATGGTTGAGACTCTGTTTTTGTGTTATTTATTTGTAGCTTTGCTTGTTGATCAAACTGGGTCTTTCTGCTTTGCTTTCCTTTGTGGATTGAAAAGAGTGCTCCTAGTTTGCTTTGTTACTTGTTCATGGAGGTCAAAAGTGGTGAAGGAAGTGATAATCCTCCGACCCCCACTGCCGAGTCTAGCAACCCTTCAATCTGAACACCTATAATCCCCCAGTGTCAACAATTATTTTTTATTGTCAATGTTTTGATTATTGCTTTTGGTGTCATTATATTGGATTATAGTATGATACTATGATGCTCATTTTTCAAACAAATTGTAAGCATGTTGGATATATATGATTATTTTGAATGGATATTTAGTATTTAGATGGATATCAAATTTATATTATTTTTTAATATTTTTTATTCCTCAAACAAACTAATCCATTGTTGACTCCAATCTGATCTACTGATTATGGCTTATCCAATTTAGTTCTTGATCGGGGTTTTAATACCTTGCTATATTTACAACTAATATTTCAGAAAGTTTTGTCAAGAACCTAACTTTTGTTACATTATTTTTTCAGAACCAACATATTATTAATATGAATGTTAAATATTTGATTGCCGTTCCAACATATATTGCACCTTTATAGTAACACATCTTCAATAAAAAGTTATAACCACGTGTTAAATTCATAAATCATCATGAACCAACATAACTTTAATAACTAATGGTTATTTAAAAATAACTCTTCTATAAAAGATTACACCTTTATAGTATACAGATTTTTTTAAAAAAAATCAATACAACCTTCCACCAAATAATAGATACCACACCTTTTTATAAATATTTTTAGAAACTAAAAGAGCATGATATTGGTGACTTTTAATATTATAACTCCCTACATAACCCTTGATATAAGTTCTTTAATTTAATGAATATAACTTTACAAAAAAAAAACAATTCTCTTCGTTTCGAAATATTCCACTAGTTAATACGCCTAAAGCAGCATCAGTGCAGTGTGAAGAAAGAAAAGTCCTTTATAATACTTGTCTTTTTTCCTGATCATCCCTAACATTCTTACATTATCATAATTATTTTTATTTATTTTAATGCAGCTAGACAATTGATGCACAAAATATTATTTTAATTAAGGACGTGGGCGAGGTCATCAACTATTTTACTTATTTTAATTTGAAGGTTGGTAAAAGAAAAAGAAAAGAAAAAAGTGGATAACATTTTATATGAGAATATAATGGCCAATCGTTTGTGTTTTGTCTTTTAATACAATTAAATTTTTTACGATATTTTATAATAAATATTAATATTACTTCATATATATTACTTTTAGTTCTTAATATAAGATTTAATTTTTAATATAAAGGTCTAATTTATAGAGGAATTTGCACTACAGACTAACTCTTAAAGTAAAGATCAAAAGCAGGATTATATTATCTAATGGACTTCACTTATATGCATGATTTTGCCAAACAAACAAAAAAAAATCTTATAGCAATGTGAAACCAAGAGAATACTACCTTACATTCCTTCTTTATACACTTTTTATATTGTCTCATGAGCATCATATTGAATAATTAAAAGTTTGAAGAGTAATACCTCTTTTTCATGCCCCTCTTTTTCTTGCACTCTATTAATTTGAAGGAAAATTACGAAGATTAATTATACAAAAAATATTATTGGATCAAATGAGAGGAATTTGGTTTCTCTTAAGCAAAGTTAAGAGTTTGAACATATTTTTTCACTATTATTATAACAAGAGTTCAAATCTTATCAATGAAAAAAAAAACCCTTGTTAAGATTATTTATTTAGCCATTATTTGGCAATCCAAAAAATGATCATAATGAATATTGTCATCAACAATTTTAAAGTAATGTGTGTGTCTATTATTTTAAACAAAACAAGAGTATCAATTGTTTCAAACAAACAACTTGACTTACACGGTTTAATTAAGAAAAATCTTGAAACAAAAACATAAAAATTGCAATGAATTATTAAGTTTGGGTCTCTGTTTTTTTTTTTAAAATCTCAACATTCCCCTGAATTTCTCTGTTTTTGAACCGCTTCTTTTGTTTTCTAAAACTAAACTTTTATTCTATCCTTAGTGCATGTTTGGGAGACCTCTAACAATAGTTTTAAAAATATTTTTTTATAAATTAAGATAAAACTCATCCTAGGTACTTATTTCATAAATTATAAAAATACTTTAAAAAACAATAAAACAGACGCTTAAACCCCTATCTCTTAACAAACAAATTCCCAAACACAGGCATGCAGACATCAAAATATGAAAACGGAGTTGTGTGTAAGCCAAAAAGGCCATTATGATGGCCCCACCACCTCAAGAATAAAAAAAAAAAACAAGGTAATGGAGAGAACTCTGAATTTTCTGAACCTCTCAAATGCCTATTGACGCTCTAATCATTTTGTGATATGTGTCGGCCAAAGGCACACATACACTGTAAGGACAATTACATATATTCAAAAAAAGGATCAAATATTCTCCACTAAGAAAAAAGCCTTTCTCTCATTATTACAATCTTCCTTTTCTCTCATGCTGCAGATTGCTGGAAGATTCTGCACTTTTATATGAAACTTCCATTTTAAATGACATTGGTGCTGGCCCCTCATTCTAAGGACAATAAGAATCTCCCTCGTTGAATCTTTTCACATTCAATTCATTGCATCAAGAAAAAAATCCACCAAATTAACTGTTTCAAAATAGAGATCAAACAATCACCAAGTGCTTGAATAAATTGGTTGATCCAATTAAACTAGTGATCTTGTATTCAAGTTCTAGCATGCTAATAACATAACAATTATTTAAAGGTAATAAAATTCTTCCCATTATTGTACATTTCGGTAAACCCGACTAATAAGTTGTTAATAGTTAGTTATTCTAGCTCAACCAAATGTACTATATTTAGACCTGGGTAGACAGCTACAATAATCATTTAAAGGTAGCGGAATTTTCTCATTATAGGCGTACATTCCTACAAAGTCAATTAGTTGGTTGCCAATAATACCCAATAGCATTATAAATTCAACTAATCAATTGCTAGTAATACATTAGTCATGGATACCAGTGTTAACAAATGGGGTTTTCTAGAGTTAAAATTACTTGCATTTTTATCCCATATAAAATAATAAATATGTTTGTATAGCCTCCATAAGTGATTTTTAATAGTAATTTACGGAATATGATGTAACTTTTACGATCTACGAGGTAACTTTTACGGTCTACAAAATAAATATATGAAGAAGTTTTATCTCGATTTACGTAAATCAAGCTTATACTCAACCGAACAAGCCTAATATCAGTTATAATAAGCTAATTCAAACACAAACTTCATCCCTATTTGTAATTTGCTGTTTATGTGGTGTAAATTTCAAGCTTAATGTTTGCCTTCGTATTAAAAAAAAAAAAAAGCAGAGAGAGATATCTTTCTTTTTTCTTTTCTTTTTTCCAATAAAACGCAGAGATCAAACTTTCATATCAAACTTTATACTCCTCTCCTTCTTAATATAGATCTTAATCTTAAATAAAGATCTTAATTTTAAATTTAAAAATAGTTCTTATATTTATTAATATTTTTTTAATTTAACTTTATTAAAACTTCTTCAATAATAATTAAAAAAGAGAATGAATGAAGGAATTAAAAAAAATAACTAGGATGTTTTAAAAAATACATATTACATTAACTAACTCAACTTATAACTTGTTTAGAATAGTGATTGGAATATTCAAAAATAACTTTTCAAATATGATTTACGAAATACGAGGTAAGTATATGAGATGAGGGTTATCTCGACTTACGTGTATAAACACTTATAAACTAAACAAACGCTCAGCCAAACATATTATAAATTCTTTAATCTAATTAAATTACTTTTCTAATCTAATTAAAGAAATATGTATTATATTAAACACGAAGTATTTTTCTACCGATGTCATGATTGCTACAACAACTCCTTAAATAATTATAATTAAGGACATGCATGAGGAAAACAACAAACTTGTTAAACGTTAAACCAAAAAGAAAAACCAAAATAAATTCAGAGAACGTTTAACGATGATAAGTGATAACTGGCAGTTAGAGAAAGATTAGCACCAACAGAAGCAGAGAGATAAAGACTTGAAGACTAATAATAATAAAAAATTAAACTCTTCCATATGAAGAATGGATGGTGCATTCCATTACATCTAAGCATATATCATAATCTTTTTTCTAGGAAAACATACAAAACTTGGGATTGATCAAACCACTCAATATTTTCCCAATCTCCCACTTTCCCAGAAAATATAAAGAGAAAAAAAACAAAAACAAACAGAAACAGAGAAAAGGCAGCTCTCTGACTTCATGAAGGGACTAAAATTTTTCCCCCACTAGCAGCATCAGCACATCATCATTCTTCATCATCTCGCATATTGTGTATTAGTGCTAATAATCAAAAACAAAAAGGAAAACAAAAATAAAAATATGAAAGAAACTTGATAGTGACATGATCAAACCATAAATATGGTGGCCAAAAATCTCAACTTGCTGATGATACTGCTACTCAATGAAACCAGTTTTGGACAAGATAGCATTTCTCACTTTGCTAAGATCTCTGCCTTTAAGTGTCCTCCCTACGCCTTCACACACAGAGAAAGAGGAAATCTGGTTCCTTGCAAGCTTTCTAGCAAGCCATTCATGAGGAGGAATAATATGATCTTCATCTCCATCTTCTTCCTCCTCACCACCACCACCACTGTCATGTTCATGTTCTTCTCCATCAATTTTTGACCCTCTCTTCACATTTTTCTGATAAATTTTTGACCAGTCAGGAATGTTCTGAGGAGCTGAGGAACCTTGAGATGCTTCAAATTTATGGCTGGTTTGTGAGCTTGCCCTTGGGATCTTTCTTGCAGAAGCAGGGGATTGCCATGCAGAGGAAGAAGAACCAGAGGAATCTTTAGAAGATACTTTGTTCATCACTTTAGGGCTTGACTCATCTCTCTCCTCAGCCAATCCCCATATTTCTTCCTCATCAAACTCTTCATCACCAATATGGGTTTTACTCAGAACACCACCATCCCAAGCTGCCATTTTTGCTGTAAAAATCCCTGAAGAGTCAGATGGGTACTTATGATAGAAACAGAGAGAAGAAAAGGGGTTGGGGGAGATTTGAGGGATGATGGGTGAGTAACAGCGTTTCTTGTTTCAGTATATATAGAGAATTAGAGAAGGATGATAAATAAAGGAAATTTTCCCTCATGTGATACTGACGAGATAAAAATGGGCTTTTAAAAAAAAAAAAGATGAAAATTAAATGTTCTCCCATTGGGAATCAAAAAGCAGAAAGGTGTGTAAGAGAATAACATCAGGAATCTACCTTGCTTTTGTTTTCAAAACCCTCCAAAGGAACCAGGACTTTTGAAAAAAAAATAAAAATTCCTGAAATTGGGAACTCTGTTATAATTTATAAACCCCCCAAAACAACCAACCAGCCAGGACAAAGGAGGAAGCTTTATAAATATCCTTCCCCTTTCTCGCCTATCCTCACCTTAATACCTCCAAAGATATCACAGGTTTCAAGAGACCAGGCTCAACAGAATAGTACCTGGAAAAAGACAAATTAGGAGATGGAAAAAGACAACAGGAGCAGATGAGCATGAAGGGGGAAAAAAAAGCTTGGTATAATTATTATTACTGTAATGGTAACGCTTAGAAAGGAACCTCATTTTGTAAAAGAGAAGAAAAAAAAAAAATTTTGATGTGTCTTGGTGCGAATCTCAGTTTCATTTGATGATGAGGCTACTAAAAAATTTGTTACCTGGAAATGAATCAAAAAAAATGCCCAAATGGTCCACTGGGAAGGTTTAAATCGCTAAAAGCCAAAGTAGGATGTAGCAGAAGAAGGACAATTAAGGAGGAGGTGGGGGTTCAGCCTCAGGTCAGGTCCTGCATTGAGCAAAACCCAGAGATGAACAAGTCCCATCATAGCAGTGCTTCCATAAAGAAGAACAAACAAGTAGAGGAAAAAGGAAACAAACTCATTTTATAAAACTTGTTTTTCTTTTTAAATTTTTCTTAGAAAATAAAAAAGGGGTCTGAAAAAGGCTGCAGCTTTGACATGGAGAGGTGGTGAAGAAGGATTGGTGCGACCGTACTGTGGCTCTTTAGTGATTCGCAAAACCTTATCCTCTAAAACCCACAGCACAAAAAGCTCGTTCGGCGGATACCAGAGGGGTGAGAGAGGTGGTGTGGTTACTGTACTCTGTCTCTCTCTCTCTCTCTCTGTGTTCCCCTCTGTTTCTCTATATCCTCTCTCTGTTGTCTATGATCTATGTGTATGGGCTATGTGAAAGTGTGAGAGCTTTAATAATAATAACGTGCATAGAAGAGGGAGCTTACAGCTTATGAAAGAAGTAAAAGCCAGTTGGTTGGGTATTACTATGACATTGAGATATGGAGCGACTTGTTGCTGACGAATGACGTTGTGGTTTCTTCTTTTCAACTCTTACTCTCTTTTCTTTTTCTATGTCTTCTCTCAATGCTTCCCGCCTCAACCTTCCTGTGTTATGGGATTATTTACTTCAAAAGTTACACAGAGAGAGAGAGAGAGAGAGAGAGAGAGAGTATGGAGCGAATTGTGGCCAGAGGGATGGCCAGCCTGTGGCCTCAGGGGCTTGTTAGTATAAATTGTAATATCATCAAACTGAAGTGTCCATCTGATATGGATAGGATCACATTAGCCTATATGTCTTTTTGATTTTGTAGGTCCCATGTCCATCACTTAAAAGCTGGTTGGTATTAACTTTTGAAAAAGTGACTCATATTTCGTGTGAGATTTACATTGAGAAATTTATAAGGGCAATATATTGAAAAGCCAACTTCAAAACATTCAGACATGAAGAAAGTTCAAAAGACACAAAAAATTTACTTTTATACATTATTTATATATATATAAAATACTTATCCGATACAATGCATGCATGGTTTATTCATTTCATTGTGCATGCAACACATTTCGATTGGGACATGTATTAGATTCAACACATATATCGTATATTTATTTTATGGCGCAGGCAGCACATTTTGATTCGGTTATTGATTTGATACGTCGTTCATTTTATAATCCACGGGACATATCTCAATATTTGTTTTTTTTTAATTTCTCAAAAGAGTCAAAGGGTTAAAAAAAAAAGTGTCAAATTTCAGTTGATTGTTATTAACATTTCCAAATTATTTTCAAAGCACTTATTAGAAATCAAATAATTTTACATGTGTTGTATATATTATACATAATATGTGTATTTTGTATGTGTGGATGTGTGTTTTCTCAAGCAGCCTTCCAATTCTTCGTCAAACATCAACACTATTTAGCATGAAATCTTAATTTTATTCTTTGATTTTTGTGTGTGTTAATATTACAGTCATTCCAAATCAATCATTTTATGATTTCTCAAGATCTTACTTTAGCATTTTAATTATTTTAAAATTGTAAACTTTGGTTACTTTAATATTATTTTGTCTTTTTATTAAAAAAATATTTGTATATCATAAGCTAATAGGGTATCCATGGTAAAAAATTTAATTCTTATAAATTTATATATCTTTTATAATAATGTGATTGGTGTCATAGACATGCAGACAATAATATCTTTAGTTCTATGATATATTTCCTCTTTTATTAATGTAGATTGCATTATTTATAACAGGTAAATCTACCCACTCTTGAGTGGAATTTAATCAGGTGGGGTTAGAATGAGTTTACATTATGTTATTTCTATCTCTCTCACTCTCTCTCTTTATTTATACACATATAATCGTACATTTAGTTTTTGTAAAATGAGTTAGGAAATCTAAGGTGAAGTTTATTGGCTTGACATTTTGAATATTAGAATGTATTAACATGCCAACCAAAGAAATAATCCCATTAAATCTATAAGTCACTTGGATTAAAATTAATGCTTATTTATCAATTTAATTTATATAATTGATGTTTAAATATGAATTTTCATAATTTTCTCCATTTGAAAACCTCATTTAATATAGGTAAAAATATAAAACAAATATTCAATTTAAGATATATTTTATGAATCAAGTATCATCTTATAATCGATTTCTGATAAATAATTGAAATGGCTTGTATTATATATCAAATGGAGTGTATTGATATACATATGACATAGTGTGTGTTTGGATTAGTTTTTGAGAATAATTTTTATAATTTATGAAGTAATGTGTGATAAGAATTTCATCTCGATTTACACAAACCATGATTTAAAAGTTTTCCAAACAAACAACTAATCTTCATGAATGTATGAGAGAGCTTTTTTAACCGGGCAAATAAATTCACGTCCCAGTGTTCCGTCCATACAGCTTCTTTCCTGTTGATCGTGATCAGCATCAATTTTGCCTCATATTTATTTCAAAAGACACCGCATGTGAAAACTATCACAGATTCACATCGCCTTTGATAATTATAATACTTACTTTAATTTTGTTGGCTCCATTTAATTTATTTAAACATCCATGACTAATATGGTTTATATTATATATAAAAAGATAAAATTATTTAGTTATCTCAGCCACTGACAAGGACCTTTATATATCATACCTTTTTCTCTTTTGTTGTGATGCTATGGTGTAACATATTTGATAAGAAATTCGGATGAAAATAAATTTATTGTAAAAAAAATAACAACATATATCTTACAAAAAAAATAACAACATACAATTAATGCAAATGTATTATATTGTTTTTGCCATTGCAGTTGGGTACCGTAGAAAAAAAGACAGTATAGTATATTCAAATCCATGGTCTCCCATGCTACACAGCTTTCTTGTAAATGTGTAGTATACTTATGTTTATCCGTAATGATTTGTTTGGGATTATTTTTTGGCACGTCAAAATGTTAAATTAACTTTAGCCCCTCAACTTTCTTGTGATTTTTTATTTTTAGCCCACTCACATGCTGGATTCCAAATCCGTCCCTGAGCTTAGCTGGGAAAATTTTCTGTCAGCGCCATCAAAATATATATTGTTATGAAAGTAAAAGAAATGAGATAAGAGAATAAAAGAGAAGAAAAAATTAAAAAAAGGAAGAGTAATTCTCATTCAATTTTTTATGTGTTTTGTATAACTACAATATTTTGTGCAATGCCTCCATTTATAAGTTTTCATGAGTCACCACTAAAATACAATATATCAGCATAGATAGATGAATGTACACTATATAATCTTTCGTATCATTCATGTATCTAATGTATATTAAATAACCTTTTTAATTTCCCAACTATTATTAATAAATGGTGACTAGAATATGAAAAGTCAAGAACCAATGGACATTCATATGATTAATATATTCATAAAATATCTTAAAATTTAAAGTCGATTAATCAATATAATTAATATCAATATTATCTCAAACCAACACATGTGTGACTGAATATTTCTTCAACAAAATTAATAATTTGAATTTTATAAATAGAAAATCATGGTGAGATTAAGACCAAACTTCTTTTATATGTTTATCTCACATAAAAGTCATATTAAAAGTTGTTTTTAAAGGTTTTTAAATAATTCCAACTCTTTATATTTTAAGTTATATATATTTTTGCCATACACTTTTTCCTCTTTTTTTTTCTTCTTGTCCTTCTTCTTTGTTCCATCTAAAACGCTGTCCTTCTATTTTCATGTAGATAGGAGTTGAGTTTAATGATATTAACATTGCAGATTTAATATTAGCCATATTAACACCACATAAGTAAAACTAACACAGTGGGCCCAAGTGCCTGTATAGGAAGGAAAGTTGGGTCCATTGCTGTCCTATTGAACTTTTTTTTTTTTAGAAAATGGTGTGTATTATTTTTTTTTGGAAGTGTATAGTATCTTAATAAAATATTTTTCAAGTAACATGTAATATTTTAAAATTATTTTTAGTATTTTTTAACCTTTTAAAATACTTTTTCAGTTGTACTCTATGTCTTTGAAGACTAATTGCAATTTTACCTTTAATATATTTTTCAACTCTAAAAATTACTTTAAAATGTTGGGTGCTAGTAGAAAAATATTTTAAAGTGGGTGGAAATTAGTATCCTAAGTTTTGGATGCTCATTACTACTGAGAAAAATACATTAAAGATAAAATTGCAGTCAGTCTCCTAAGACAATAGGTACAACTAAACAAATATTTTAAAGGGTTAAAAGCATCAAAAATTATTTCAGGATATTGTATGTTACTTGAAAAATATTTTAAGATACTAAGGGCCCGTTTGGTAAGCTGGAATTAGGATAGGTGGATATGAAAATGGAATTCATTTCCATGATGAAACTTGTTTGATACAAAAAAAACCAGTCATATAATTGAATTCCATGTGGAGGCCAATTCCATCAAAATTGATGGAATTGGCTTCCATCTCTTAACCCATGGAATTTTAGTTATACCCCTCACTCTTTATCTCCTTTAGACCCTCTTTGTCACCTCACCTGTGACCCCCACGCCAACGACAATGACCTGTAGCGATCGACGATGATGACCTTCAGTGAACAATGATGGTGACCTTCAGTTCTAGCGAACAACGACCACGACCTCCAGCAAATGATGACCGTGACCTCCACGATCGACGATGATGACCTCCAGTGAACGACGGCCACAACCTCCACCAATCGACGACGGAGACTCATCCTCTTAACAGATCTTACGATGACGGCAACAAGAACCAAACACCTCATTTACCACCGTTCTTCATCTTCTCCTTCTCCTTTTCCGACATCACTTCAACGCCAACACAAGATGTGGGGTTCAATCAACCTGTGGCTAAGTTCTGCCACTCTATCGATAATGGTGGTGATTGGGATCTTAGTTGCTTCGATTGATTTTTTAGTTTTTGTGCTATTGATCTATGATTTTTTTTCTAAAACGTGATGTTTCTATTGCTTGGGTTGATGATCCTGGGTTTATGAGTATTCATCGAAGGTTTGGTGAGTGGTTCATGAGTGGGTCATTAGTGGCATAATGGGTTGTCGAAGGTTGGGTGGTGGTGGTGAGAAGTTGGCGGAGGTAAGAGCTACAAGGGCATTTTGGTCTTTTCACATAAAAATCACGTCTCAATTCCAATACATATCAAACATACTTTTAAATCTCATATCAATCTCCATATCCATTTCCATACTAATTTCCATCAAAACCAATTATGCGTACTAAACAAACCCTAAGGTCATGTTTGGTACACTGAAATTGGCCTCATGGAAATAGAATTGGAATTAAATTCCATGTTTTTGTCCTATTTGGTATAAATCTAGAAGTATGTAATTGGCTTTCATGTGGAGGCCAATTCCATCAAGATTGATGGAAATGATTTTCATACCAAAAGCTCATATTTACATTCAACTTAAAAAAATCATTTTTCCCCTCTCTTTTTTCATCTTCCCCCAACTCCATAGCATCATCATTCATCTTCACCGGTGGTGGCGACCTCTAACAAATCTAGTTTTAGATCTGGCCCTCTTCCCCCACCTACCAATGACCTTCTTTGACTTTGTCTTTTTCATTTTTCCCCCAACCTTCATTGACAAACCATGTCCGACTTTCATCTTGAACCACATAGGATTGAATGCAAGATCAACGTCGTCTCCAACCTCCTCCTCATGTTTTCTCCACTTCTTCTTTGACTTCTCCGGCTCCGTCACCATTACCACTAGCTTTGAATTTGACTTCAACTTCGATTTCTTCTTCTACAGATCTTCAACTTTTCGGTCCAAATTGATTATTCTTCTCTAGCTTCATCTTTGTTTTATCCACTTCATCTTCGATTTCTCCTGCTATGTCATTGTCACCAATGGCAAGATCGTGTTCTTTAGATGTTCATCGATTTCTCCAGCCAGATCTGCAACTTTGTTCATAGATTTTGCAAATTTGTGTTTAAGTTTACTTTGATTTGGCTTTTGTGATTTGTACTTCCCAATCATGACTTTTATGGCTCCATAGTTTCAATTTCTGATCTTTTGTTCATGGTTTTGATTGCCTAAGGCATGGTGTGAATCTAGGTTGGTGGTCGGATTGGAAGAGGAAGGAAGAGGGCTTTTTAATATATATATATGTATATATATATGTATATATATGTATATATATATGGGCATTTTGGTCTTTTTAGATAAAAATGGGGTGTCATTTCTATGACATACCAAACATACTTTTAAACATTATCTCCATATCCATATCAATTTTCATATCCATCTCCATTTCCATATCCATCAAAACCAATTCCAACGTATCAAACGGGCCCTAGATGTTTCTGGAAAAATACTTCAAAATACTAGATATCATTTTCTTTAAAAAAATAAAAGTTCATCCCTATTATTTTACATCTAAAATGGTGTAGTTTTAAGAAAAAAAATAGGAGCAAACCTAAGTGGCAGCGGAGAGAAGCCAGCTCTGTTTAGGAAAACCCCACACCATGATTTTAGAAATCTTTTTCCACAAACCAAGATAAAACTTTTCTCATATACTTATATCATAAATCGTAAAAAGTATTTGAAACGACCATTTTTCAATCAAGTATTATCCAATATAATTATACAAAATTAATGATTTTTTAAAATACATTTTTGGAGCTTAGGGCACAAACTCGCCCACAAACTCACTACAGAGAAATCCATTATTATAATAACACATCAAAAATTAACCTACAAATCTAAAAAAAAATCCACACAGAACAATTTTTGCCAATTGTGGTTGTATGTCCACCAAAATATTAGAATACACAACATAAGGCTTCAGGCCTAATAATGTTAAACATTTAATCCAAAACAGTTACTCAAACAGTAAACGTGGCATTCCAAAACATGAGAGCCCTATAATGACAATATAGAAATTAATACAACATTAATACCAAAAGAGGTCTACAAGAATCTCAACGTCTATGCCTCTGGTTGCTTCCCTTGGCCTCTAGGCAGATTAGAGGTATCGCCTGAAAAATTATTTATAATGACGGGGTGAGACATAAAGTCTTAGTAACCAAAATCAATTTACAAAATATGCAGGAAAAGATTGTAAATCAGAGAAGCAGGTTTAACTAATATAAAATAATAATAATCTCATAAATTAAAACTTCATATAATATGATAATTAAAAAAACAATCCCTACTCATCCATCCTGCTCCTCCTTATTGCCTCTGGACTGGTACAGCCTATCAGTGCTAGTATACCTGGCCAAATGTTAGCTAGTCACTTCAAGAATACTACCCCCTCCTATGCCACCACCAATATACTGTAACAGGGAGGTGTCCGCCCAAAACACTCAACTCAAAATCCGGGACAAGATTGAGAGAGCCGATGGGCACACATTTCACCATATCTCTTCCACACAACCCAACATATCCAATAATATAAAAATAATAAATTAATATAGCTTTCGAAAACAATTACGAGATTCTCAATTTTTATATAACATTTCATCCCAAATAACATATTCATCACAACAGTAACAATTTAATAATAATTTCCACTTATATCTGTAAATTGGAAAATACACTGCTTCACTGAAGTAAATTCATATTCAGACATAAACAAAATCTTGCAAAACACATACAAGTAATATAGATAAAAGTAAGGTTTATAAAACACCTTACAATCTAAAGTAATCATATAAAATAAATTAACCCCGGTTATCTCAACTTCAAGCTTAACCTTAGTTTGAAATAGTAAAATCGAGCAAATCACCGATCATAAGAAAATTCTACATTATCAATGTAGATACCAATTAACCACAAGTAACAATAAAAAAAATAATTTACATAATTTAATTCCCAAAAACCCAATTTTCTCTACAATCATTATCCTCGATTATTTCGATTTCCTTAAAATCCTTAGCCATAAATTACTTCTCATGAATCTAAATTACTCATTAAAATCCTTAAATAACCTTAATACAATTCTTTCTCATCAATCACCTAATTTTATAAATTAAAATTTCACCCTTAACATACTTATAATTATAAAATCCTTAATATCAACATTCTCAACAATTAAATCTCCTTTTCATAATTTTAATGGGTATAATCTAATTATTAAATAACTCCTCAAATCTCCACATAATTAAAATCATATCAAACTCTAATTTAAATATCAAGTTCTAATTCATATTTTCACATAACTTAGCTCTAATAAAAATAAACCGATTAAAACCTCAATAATATCTCCAACAATCTAAATAAATTATTTAAACAAATTTTTATTCTGTAAAACACCCTATAGAAATTAATTTATATCCTATTTATAAAGAAAACTAATTATAAAACCACATAACAACCAAATAATAAATCTAAACCGATTAAAACTAACTATTAATTATTCTCTACATTTCCATAGTCATATATTCACAAAACTCAAAACTTGCCTACAATCATATCCCCAAAATATTCTTTAACTAGTATAAAACTACTATCATAGGGAAGATAAAATTATTTAGAATATTTTTTATAAAAGAAGTGTTGTGATAAGAAGAGAGTTTGAACACTTTATTGATCTCTAAAACTATAAAATTAGAACAAAACAACACCTTATCATCAAAATTTCCTTCTCGTCTATGAAGACGCAGAAAAGAATTGGAGGGGGTATTTATAGAATACCTCCCTTCCATTTATTCATGTGGTAGGTGGCCATGCCTCCTACCATATTAATTAAAATAATATTTTTTTAATATATAATAATTGAGTTAGTGGCAATCAATTGTGCGTGGCACCAAACGGTGCCACTCACAATTGTTTTAATTTTTTTATTTTATATAAATATATTATATTATATAATTTTTAAAATCAAATCCCTCTTTTTTAAAAAAAAAATTACTATCACATTTATAATTATATCTTAAAAATAGAAATAAGGGTATTACAACATTTATAAAAAGGTAAAAGAAACAGGTACTAAGTGACTGGTTCAGTTTTAGCCTTCAAGAAATACGTTTACGCAAGTTGAAACAAAATTCCTCTCACATACTTACCTCCTACATTGTAAATCATGTTAGAAAAACATCTTCCACCGCTTAGCCCATTTGGATAAATGGTAGAAGTTACTTTTACAATGTGATTTATGACATACGAGATAAATATATGAGAGGAGTTTTATATCAACTTATGTGAACGCTGTTCTCAAACGCCAACTCACTAGATAAGCACCAAGTCCTTATCAAAATTTGGTGATGAATGTTTTGAACAAAGAAACAAAAGAACTTAGCGTTGTGTATTAAAGTCTAAACACAATCAATATCTTAATATCATATACATACATACATATATATATATATACATACATACATACATATATATATACATACATATATACATACATACATACATACATACATACATACATACATACATATATATATATATATATATATATATATATATATATATATTGATAAAGCACAGGAGGGGAAACAGGAAGAGTTGTTGAGAGTAGTGTGCGTGTTAATTGGGAGAGCAGGTGGATGGAGGGATAGGCGGATATGACATTGAAGGAATGTATCAGTCAGTCTCTTCAAAGTGAAGAGAGTGTGGCGACGCGTCGTGTTGCTTCATTGCCAACCTTATCACACCAGATATAGGCAACGCTGAGGACTGAGGCTTCATCTCCCAAAATGGCCCCCCCTACTCTACTCCCCCTCACGTCACTCTACCCCTACTTCTTATTTTCACACATATTCCTAGATTAGTAATTATATCCATTTATTATTCAACAAAATACATTAATACCAACAATCATTTAAGGTGTTAGCAACTAGAAGGCCTTTTATATATATATATATATATATATATATATGAAAAAAATATAAGTTTGAATTTTAAAAAATATGCTTATCGAGAGAAACAACAAAACCCCTTTACACTGTATTGGCATAAAAAAAAGTTAATATTGGCATTCAATATTAATCATCACTCACTGGCTACGTGACTGTTTGAAATTTAAATTAGTGTTACAAAATTACGTTTGAGTAAGTCAATACAAAACTTCTCTATTATATTTATCTCGTATATCATAAATCATATTAAAAAAATAACTTTTACCATCTATCCAAACAAATTTCGCTTATTCGTCTCCTAAGTTCACATTTTAGTAATAGTCCCCCAAATAATCAATTTGGTCTAATTTGGCGTGGGTTAATGAGAATTGATATTCCAGGATTACCATTTTCTCATGTTTAGCCAAAAACTTTAACAATCTTAGTACTATATAATATACCATTTTTCATGGGATTTTTTTAAATACTACCACCCTCAATGTTAGAAAATTAATTCTAGGATGGAACATTTTGCTAACTAAATTACCCATTACCCCATCCTTCTCTTGTCTATACCTCTGGCATTGTCTTCGTTCACCTCCTTTGTCCCTCCTTCTCTTAAACACGCATACCCAACCACACCACCTTCCACTTTCATCTCTTGCAATGGCAACAACAATGGAAAAAATCTGGGTGAGGATACGATGACATTATCTCTTACCAAAAAAGGCCTTGAATAATTAATTGAAACAAAAACAATAGTTGGAAAAGATGCAACGAGTTCTTATATAGAAACAGGTGTATCATGCAAAATCTTCTTATAATTAAGTAAAATACATGCTTGAAATAGAGGGTTAACACAAAATCCAACCCCTTCAATCTATGAATAAAATTACACATTAAAAAAAAATTAATGAGCTAATTGGAGAGAGAAAAAAATTAATGAGCTAATTGAAACAAAAACAATAGTTGGAAAAGATGCAACGAGTTCTTATATAGAAACAGGTGTATCATGCAAAATCTTCTTATAATTAAGTAAAATACATGCTTGAAATAGAGGGTTAACACAAAATCCAACCCCTTCAATCTATGAATAAAATTACACATTAAAAAAAATTAATGAGCTAATTGGAGAGAGAAACAGCCACGTGGCGAGACATATGCAGAAGAAAGAAGAAGCCTTAACTTTCCCTACTTTGAATTCTCCGCCTCCATTCACGCACATGAGAGATGAAATCGTTGTTTCCCGCCATGTCCTTCTTCGTCCTCCTGTGTGATTCAAAAGCCATGAGAGGAACTACGGGAAAGAAGCTGTCTCAATCCTTGATTCCGAACAGAAACCAACGATACTACTATCATAATAGGTTTCTTAAGCTTGGAGCTCTGGCTCGTCTTAAGGATTTCAAATTCAATGCAAGATCTCAGGTCTTTGATTCACATACTCAGATTCCTCTCTCCTATCTTCTTACATCCAACTTGTCCCCCACTTCAACATCTTCCTCCAGCGATCAGATTGATCCGGCACTGAACCAAATCAATTTTGGAGTTGCTTGCTTTGATTTGAGGATCAATCGCCCTCGTTGCTTCCTCAGAAAGAAGCTCTTCGCCGTTGCTCCAGTTTTCTCAAAGAGTGAGCAGTTATAGATTCTTGACGTAATAATAATTCGATCTATGTGATTCTTGTCCAACCTAATAAATTACACGCTTAATTTTCTGATATTCCTCTTTGCGATTTCTTACATTCTTTTGGTCAATTTGGCTTCCCTTGGTGTTGATTTATACTTGCCATTCATCATTTCATGTAGAATTGGAGACATCTGCGATCTTATAATTAAAGGGTCACATCATTTGATTGAAAATTACTTGCAAATGGGAAAAAAAATAATGTTTAGAGTTGCCTTACTACTCAATGGATTATTTATGATGGATGAGTTTTTCATCTCATATGATCTCATCTTATATTGTTAGTGAAACGATCAAATACGATATGAAACAGTGATCAGGTTAACCAAAAACAAAAGGAACAACCATGAATTCTCTGTATCTCATTTGGCAAGAGATTAACTAGAAATCAGTGCTATTAATTGTTAGAGAATTCTCCATCACAATCCTAAATCCCGATAGAGTGATATCAGATTAAGAATGGCCTAGTAGGATCATGACTTTGATCAGAAGTGTCTTGAGATTATATTTATAATAATCATCAGTTAAGTTAGAGTTGAAAATCAGAAAATGAGTTGGCCTTCATAATTAAATGAAATTGCAAAGAATTTCAATCACAAAAGAGCTTTTGCGTGAAGGGGCTAAACATTAGAGATTATAAGAAAATAACTAATAATTTTTTACTTCAGAGTAAATGCTTGACTATATCAACTCAAGTCTGCTGTGTTAACTAGACTGTTACTGTTGAATACTCACATCAAACATACTCTCTTATTTTTTTCTACACACTTTTCTAAATGTATCGCTAATTCATTTCATTTGAAGTTTGGCTGTCATAATCTTAAATGGCTCTTTTCCACAGTCTTTTAGTCATCTCGTGAGCAAGAGCAGCATATTGTGTTCTCTTCTACTCTGTCTTCTTTCATGAACTTGCAATTAAGTGTAGTCTGCTTCTCTAGGTGAGTTTTAATTTGATATTGCAAACTAAAATTCCTCACAACCGGCTCAGAAATCGGAATAGCTTGACTTAGCTGGTTATTGATTCAAGATTTTTTCCATTTAAATCTGAGTTAAACTTCCAACTAGTAAATACCCTCTAGAATTTAATATAACACATGTTTGGCGAGTATCTTAGTCTTAAATATAAGACATAATTTTTATATTTGTCAATATTTTTCTAATTTACCCTATTGATACTCCCTCAACAACAATCAAAGAGAAGAGAGAATAAAGGAATTAATAAAGGCTAGGGTGTTTTAGAAAATACATGTTATATTAGCTAACCCAACTAATTTTCTTAATCTAATTAAATTAGATAAAAATATCTTATATTAAATACCAGAAGAGTATTAAGCTAATATAGAAGCGACATGAGGATCAAGTTGTGATAATGAAGCTTCCACAGACCCTTTAAATTCCATGAATTTAACATCTTAATAGAATTAACGTTACAATAGGAAAACTAAGTGTGATATTTTCATAATCTAGATCAAGGTTTTGAAACCCCAACCGAACTAGTTGGTTTGGTCTGAAAATCAGCAAACTGATTAGTAAACTAGTTCAGTCCAGGTATCAACTTGGTTCACTATTTTTTTTCCCTCCAAAAATCGATTTTTTTAGAATTTTATATTAATAACTCTTAAATCTTCAATTTCTCACTGGTTTGGTCCTAAATAAGCTCCGGCGTGACCCACTGACATTTGACCTAATACCCGACTGATTTAGTGGCCGGTTCGGATTTCAAAGCCTTGATCTAGCGACATTCTCACTTGCATTTCATGGAATTTATACCCCGTTTGGTATCATGGAAGAGTTTTGGATGGAAGTAGAAGTGGAAATTGAAGTGGAACTAGAGGTGGAAGTGGGGTTAAAAGTACAGCTGGTAAAACGGGCAAGCTCGAGCCCGTCAGGCTAGCTCGTTTATAAAATGCCAGCCCGAGCCCGTTTAGACGGGCTAACGGGCGTCTTTTTTATATATATATTTTTAAAAAATTTCACTCTATTTCTCTTTCATCTACTCATGTCATACTTATTTTCTTTTATATATTCGTGCTACGAAATCAATTTCGTTCTTACTTTCTTTTTTTTCAATTTACTCACATCACAAAAACATATGACCATAATTTTTTAAATTTAATAATTGTAAAATAAATAAATATAATATGAAAAAGTGTCAAATAAAAAAAACTTAGGAAGTCTTTAAACACAACATCACTGAGAACTGAAAACCTTGAGATCTAATTTATTTGAATAATATAAGAAATTTTTTTTATTTTTTTTAAATAGTTAAACTAGCCGGCCCGTTTAACTCTTGGGCTAAACGGGCTGGGCCCGTTTAACCTGAATAGTAAACAAGCTCGGATTTTTAGGCCCCATATTACCGGTACTAATTATGTGTTTGGTATGACTATGAAAGTGAGATATAATTTTTAATTAAAATATATATTTAAAATATGTAAATACTAAATTGCCCTCCAAACCCATATCTCCAAACCAGAGGGGAAAAACTTGAAATTTGATAAAATATAAGAGGGCATAATGGTCAACAAAATTCCACTTCCATGGAAGTGAAACCAATTCCTTGGGTAGGGACTTCCATCATTTTTGGTGGAAGTCACTTTCCTAGAGAAGTGCCTTCAACCCTATTAAACACACAAAATATGGATTCCATCTCCACTTCCACTTTCCACCCTCCCACTTCCATGATACCAAACGTGGCCTTATAGTTTGAGAAATTCTACTATACATGTCGTCTGATCTGCACCGCTTATTATGTGCCTTATGCAGAACGATTTTCAAGAAAACTTTGAATGGCCCAACTTAAACAGAAGACTTGCTTATTACATTCCAATGGAAATAATAGAATCCAGGAACAGCCTGGGCCATTCATTAATTAGACAACTGGGCCAAGTGGAAGACTCACCATGTTATGGGGACACAATCCAAATTTCAATGGATTCATTAGCTGCATTGTAAGGCTCAATCCAGAGATCAGTGTTGAATCTTTTTCAGAGAGGAGTACTGTTATGTGGCGTTAGTGGTGTTAATAGTTTAAAGTATCCCTCAGTTAGGTTGTTAATTTTGTCAGGCAGCCTTACTTGGGTCCCTGAATTGTGCACTAAAGTCACGTCATCTAATCCATTATGATTTAACTTTTTTGTTCCTATGCAATTTAGCTATAAAAAAAAAACAATTGATTCAGCCTAGTCGAAAATCCTGTAAACAAACTTGACCTTACTGTGCATCATCTCATTAAACTCTTTCTTGAATACAAAAAAGGTTAAGGGCCAATTTTGCTTGGAAGGTTTTATAGGATACTTTTACTCTGAAAGTTTCTAAACTGGAGTAATTTTGTCTTAATCGTTGTCTCAATTAATTTTAACTGTTAGTTGACCAAATATATTTGAGCTAACAACCCAAATGTCATCCACATGATTTCTGTTAATGTACAAATTTGAGCCGGACGTCCATATATCATCTACTTCATATTTTTTTAAAAGTTAGATTTTAAATTTTTAGGGTAAATTTGCATATTAAAATAATGACGTAGATAACATATAGACTTCCAATTCAATATATTTAATAGAACTAATTGTCAAAATTAGCTAAGATAACACTTATGACAAAATTACTTCATTTTAGAAACTTACAGAGAAAATTACCCGGCGTAAAACTTCTATGACGAAAATGCCCCATAACATTGTAAAAAAGCCTTTTTTTTTTTTCTGTCAGAATAAATTCTAGAGGGCATTGCTGTTAACTTTAGGTTTGCGAATCATACATGAGCCGCCCATGCCAAGCTTTCCACTGTTATTACTAGTCAGAGAAGCATTATTCCAACGATACAAAGCCCAAATTAAGCTTAGAAGTAACGATTACAAGAAATACAATCAATCAATGAATTTCACCACAAACAAGAGGTTAGTGCAAAAATTTTCTTTACATGATTAGTGAACATGAGCAAAGCCCAGATTAAATATCCCCTGGTTTCTCAGTTCATATTTACAAAGAAAAGGAATATTGCCCAGTGTCAATATTTGGGGAGTGCCAAAAAGTACAACACATTTTTTTCATTCATTGGCAAGCAGAACTTGAGCTCTGATGACTTGCCATCCCCACAACTACAAATGATAATCAATTCCTAAATGATCAATATGGACAAATGCAAAAAAAAAACCTGTTAGTCATCAAGATGGTGCATCATTCAATCATCTATGATTATCACCATGGTTGGGACTTTCAACAGTTAATCCTATATTCAAACTTGATTTTGCTTTACCGGAATGCTTCCTGGGTTTTTTTGGTGTGGCAAAGACAACAGGTCCCAGGTTCAGCTGCTGTACCATGTCAACAGTATGTCTGTCTTCGTCAGCTGCTTTGTCGCAAGATTTTGACTTCTTGCAGCATCTGATAGTGCGAGACAATTCAATGTTTTTGGAATTTGGAGCTTCACCGGTTGTACCCATGGTTCCGTCAATTCTGCCCCCTTCATGCATGGTCTTTGAGAGCACATCACTATCTGCTGAACGTGAGTCCAAGCTCAGCCATGCAGTACAACTTTTGTCGCCCTTTCCCTCACTAGACACAGCCATTTTTGATGCAAGTATATCATATCTGAGGGGATTATCATCAGCTTGAGTATTGGAATTGGACCTGGGTTCAGATGAGTTTCCCATAAGAAAACTCTCTGTCGCAACCTTTTCTACTGCAGAATTTAGGATTTCCTATCAAAACAAAGAAGTAATAAAGAAAATTAGGCTCTCTGTGAAAAAAGATCCTAACAGTAAACTGATAATATGTGAATCAGCAATTCAGCCTCGTACAAGAACAATGATATTTTTTGAAGTGATATAAACAGTAACGCAATGGGTATGACTAAACATACACTGGCACAAATGTTGTAATAACAAAGAATACTAAAGACCGTCCATAGTGCATCAGGTGGTCATGATCCAAGAAGCAGCCCACAAAAGACAAAAATAGTGGATAACTAAAAAGACACGCAAATATTTTTTGAAGTGATATGAACAGTAACGCAATGGGTATGACTAAACATACACTGGCACAAATGTTGTAATAACAAAGAATACTAAAGACCGTCCATAGTGCATCAGGTGGTCATGATCCAAGAAGCAGCCCACAAAAGACAAAAATAGTGGATAACTAAAAAGACACGCAAATTACCTTATCATGTGCCTCAATAAGTTGTCCGCAGCCAGAACTATTTTCTCCTTCAGAGTCGACCATCTCCTCACACTCAAACTCCACGTGTTCTTCTAAATCTTCCTCAGAGTCACTTAATTCTTCCTGTTCCATCACAATCTCAGGATGAGAATTATCGCCAAGATCATCAATGTCACATCTGCTGATATCATCATTAGGAGAAAACACCAGCTGGGGATGAGCACATGAAACAAGCTTGCTACTGCTAACTGTAGGGCTTTTATCACTCTCCTGCCTGCATGGAACACCAGTCTCTAAAGGTTTTGCTGCAGTTCCACAATTTGTTACATTTATTGTACATCCCATTGGATCATTTGCTTCTGGGTGTCTAATTTCAATAGATTTCTCCTTTCCAGATGCATGATTTAGGTGAATATCCAAGTCAAGTTCATTGGACTTTCCATTTATGCTACAAGAATTATCTTTGGCTGGCATACTTGTCATTGGTGACTCATTCTGAATGGCATCAAAACTTGTTTGCAATTGCGAGTCATTCGATTTCTGCAGAAGCGGATGGAAATCAACGCCACAGGATCTTGAGGTGCAACCTTTTGACTTTGAAGATTTATTAGCACCATCATCATGGTTTTGTTGTTGAGGCCGATGGAAGAGACTAAGATTTAATTGTGGTTGAGCTCCTGAAAGGAAACTGAAGGAGCTAGAAGTGCCAGAACTAAATTTCAATGGATAATAAGGTGTATTTTCAGTGGCTTGAAACAATAAAGGATGCATCTCGAGATCACTACTAGGGCCTTTTTCTGCAAAAGATCTGCAGCCCACAGTTCCAGATCTTTCAAGTTGAGAATCCGCAACATTGTCTTTTGCAATGAGCCTTGTACTCATAACTGGATGAACATTTCCACAATTTTCAGCAGGTGAAATTGGAGCAGAATGATCCTTTCTATGAGAAGCAACACCACCTCCAGAAGGGTAAATCTTAGATGTTCCACACTGGAATCCTTTACAGGCTGTCTGAGAAACTACACGAACAGATGGAGGGAGATTTACAGGGGGCAAGTCAGGTGCTAATTTCACCAAGTGGGAGCTATTTACCTTCCGACTACGATATGGTCGATAGAAGTATTTGGAGCTAGACGCTGTCATATCAAAAACTGGGTTTCTAGGCTTGATGGCACTAGGAACACCATGTCGACCACTCCTTAAGTCAGATGAAATTTGAAATTGAGGAAGCTTAGATACAAAAGGAAATGCACCCCTATCACCAATCTTAGGTCCAGCTTTTCCACATACACTGTTTTGAGTTAGTTGACTGTTGTAGTTTTGAGAAGCCCCTTGTGACATAGCATCATTGACAAGGTTCACTTCTCTGTCTTTTGCAGGAGAGCGTTCAGGACAAGTAACAAAGGATGTCTCCGGCCTCCAATCTGCCAAAAATGCCTGATGGACATAAACAACATCTGAATCATCCATCCAATTCTCTGTGCCAGCAATTTCATCCTCACAACCCTGCAATAAAGCACAAAATGATATGAAAGTAAATCCATTATCAGTCAGTGGACTAGACCTTCAACTCCATAGCCTCAGCCCAATATCATAGATTCATGAGCTTGGCAGCAGAGGCGAGAGCTTGGTTTGCAAATTTAAGTACAAGTTAAAAACGTCTTTATGTGCAAATAAACCAATCATGCCACTCATCAATATGATATGCTCACTCATTTACCAGCACCAACACAATTTCTAGTAATTTATAGCTTCCTATACAGTTACATTTGCACATGAGCTGCGTTTGAATAGCAAATTCAAGACAGCGCCTTGTAACATTTTCAGCCTGAATATCATTCGTCATAAGCCATTTAGGCAGTCCCCTTGATGCTAAATGTAAGCGCATCATCATGACAAAACATGGTAAATATGGGCAAGGCCCAAAAACAAACCTCTTTATCAGATACAGATTGCCAACTCTCCAAAACAGCAGCTTTTAACTTTCTTCTTTTTAACTCGTACAATCTTCTCTTCTCCTTTTTGGCTGCATCTAGCTTATATGATTTTTGAGTCCCAAGTGCAATACGCCACTGACGTGGAAGCAAGGATGGATCTCTATGTGGAACAAGATATTGCCATATTGACATCCAATCAAATTTATAAACCTTGAGTCCCTGTGTGTTTTAGGTCATTTATCAGCAAGTCATAATGCTGTCTATCAGAAAATATCCTCAGATTTTAAATCCTATATGCTGTTCAATAAACTACCTCATGAATACGTGCTATCTCCTGCGCAGTTAATGGAGAGGTTTTCATTCGCCTGACTGCCTGCATGAAAATGGAAAACGACAATATCAAGATTTATATTAATTAACTTAGAGTTACTCTAATTACATGCATGCACCATTGTAAATTAATCATACTACCTCTGGTCCTTAATATAAGATTTACTTGACTTTTTTGAAGAAATTAAGGAAGTCAAATAAAATACAAGTATTTATATTTATCATTTTCCTCCAAATTAATTTGCTTAACTTATAAACTGATATATAATCTAATAATACATAACATATGTTATGACTAAATAATTTATTTAGCTTCCTTAATCGCTTTAAAAAAGTCAACTGAGTCTTATATTAAGGACTGGATGGATTATAATTTACGCACTTGAATTCACCTTTATTGGATTATCTGGAGCTTTAGAAGAGCAGCGGTTTTTCTGCCTGACAAAAATCTGTATGCAAGTGAACCCATATCATATTAGGTCAGTCACAAAAGTTTTATTACTATAATGAAGCTGCTCGTCCAAACATTACATTTAAAACCAAAAGCTGAGCAAAAACTAACACAAGAAAAAGAATAAATTTGCATTTCATCATTATAATTAACCTTAAAAACCACAGAACAAAATCACCATGGCAAGATAAGTGTAAAACGTACTATACTGAATATCTACAAAACTATTTAAACTAGCTTTTTGAAGCTTCTTAAAACATCTCAATCCATCTACAAATAAATGAAATCATGTCATCCAGTAAACATGATTTTTATGTTCAAAAAATTTGAAAAAAGCCAAGCAATACCAATAAACTTTTCTTTCTTTTTTTGGTGCGAACACCCATCAACTTTGCTTACATCCCACCCATGTCAGGGTTTGCAAACTTACTACAATGTTCAATGAAAAATAAGTTTGGGTATTTTCTTCAACCACGTCATGCAATTCGATAATAGTAACTGTGATTCAAGCATATTACTGGTTCGGTTTTTTAATGGGATGAGATTGTTCACAAATCAAGACAATATATATCCAGGAAGAAATGCAAGTCACAGAAGCTCAGCGTGCATGATATGTTTCAAAATTGACGGTGTCTATGTCGGCTCAGCATTAAAGTAAAACAAGATAAATGGGCTTCAACTTCCCCTCCAATAAATGTGCCAGTTTGTTCTTAGAAAGCATAGTCCATAGCAGTAATCACCTGATGCTTAGACTTGCAGGGTAGAAAACGTTGTTGAATTGCTTTCCAATCTGTATTATATTCTAATAACCCTAAGGCCAGTAATCTGTAATATAATCATAGAGAAGAAATGTCGACTCCATGAGCTTCTTGTAAACCACGAGGATAAAAGGCAGTGACTATTAAAAAAAACGCAGAAAATAAAAGTCAACTAAGAAAACAAAAGTGAATAATGTATAAATTAAAAGGACAGGAACAAACATTAGTTGGTCGTCTTACACCTCAATAGGACCAGATTAGGCTATCATACATTCTGAAGGTAAATAAAACAGCAAGGTCTTTATTTGTTTTTCTATGGAAAAAGGAATTTCATTACAAGATAATAGGTCTGGCCAAGGAGAGCAAGGAAAAGCAAGAATAGTTTAAAAGGTAAAGAAAGTATACCAAAAAAAAAAAGGTTAAAAAATAAAAAAGAAAGGAAGAAAAACATCAGCAAAGAAGAACAAATACACTTTTAAGAATTTGTGTGTGTATAAAAAAAGCACTTTAAGAAATTTTTTAGGGTGATTCATCATAGCAAGTTCGTCTTCTTGCATGTAAATGTATGCTTAAATATAAGGCTAATAAATAACAAACAAAAAACTGGTTTACCATCAAGTTCGAGGCTAAATAGTTAAGAGAAGATGTGCAACTCACTCATCCTCTGAATCAGTGAACAGTACCCTATTTACAACTGCTGGAGGGGGTGGCTTATGTGGAAAAAATACTGGATTGAACATAGGAAGAAATCTTTGAGTTAACTCAGCAATTTCCTTAGGCACTGAAGCAATTGATTGCTTCATTGTACTTTCAACAAGCATGGCGGCCAAGGTTTTCTTAGGCTGCTGCTGACCAGGGGAAGTTGAAACCACATTATCAGCTGCAGAGGTTGTTCCACTTGAAACTTCATTAGTAGCATTGGATAAAAAACAAGGAAAGAGAGGTTCCTTCTCAGCATGCATATCACATCCAGATTTCAAGTAACGGTTTCGACACTCTTGGATGGCTGCAAAATTTCAATCCAATGCTAAATATGTAAAGGTCATTCTTCTTAACCAGAATATAACGGCAAAGCACATAAAATACTTGACATCTTTAATATGACTTACCAGAATGAACATCATCTACAAATCTTCCAACAAAATTTAGTGGAGCAACATCAAGAATAGATATTATAGGGCCTCTGACAAAAGATGACTGTAAAGAATCCTCAATATCTTGAAAAGAATTTGACCTTCTTGAATTATATCCACATCTTCCCTCGGAGGAACACTGATTTGGTTGGGAAAGAAACATTCCCTGTGCGTCATATGTACAAGAAGATTCTATGTCGAACTGACCTCCATTGGAGACTGATGAGAAGGCATTTGAAGGATAAAAGCAAATACTAGGATATGGCACACTTTTTAAAGATACTACTTTGTCACGTTTGTGAAGCAACTCAAAAAGCAAATCTTGAACCTGAGAAGCAATCTGTTGCCGTGAAGGATCAAAAACTGACAGAGAAAATACCTGAATAAGAAGCTGCACATGCTCATGAATCAACATGTGCAACTGACCAATCTGTTGAGGAGTAAACCCATTTACAAGACCATTTCCTGAAGTAGAAGACTGAAAGCTCATGGTAACATCAGGTATCAAAACTTTCCCGGAAGCAGGTGGCCCGTTAGGCAAATTTGGCAAAATGGGCCGCAATGGCTTCTTAGCCAATCCTAAAGTCTTCTTCTCACATTGAGAAGAAGCTTTCTGGCGCTGATTTTGCCTAGTCTCAGGTCGACGTGTAGCTCCTTCACACTCTTTTCGGGTCTTCACAGCTGCATTTTCTTCGATATCACTCTCTAGCAATTCTTCAAGCTCGATCTCAAAGTCAGCATCATTATCCTCATCTTCATCATCAACATTTTCGTTTCCATGGAAGGATAGACCTTCATCACCTCCACCCTGTAACACAGCTGCAAGAAATTTCCTATACTCTTCTTCGTCATCAACATTTTGAAGGTCATCATCATCATCACTCTCTTGAAGGAAAGTCTCAAGTTCATCAAGAGTGAAACCTGCAAGAGAATAACGGGCTCTGGTGCGAGTACAGATGGCATCATTATCATCTGTTTCTACTACTAGACTCTGGGGCTTTGTTGCATTATTTATTTCTCCTATCTTCAATGCATAATCATCAGTCTTACAACCATTGTCCTTCTCTTGAGTAGTTTCTGATTCGGAATTCAAAACAGATTTTCTCTTATTAGAACTGCAAGTAGCATTCTTTTGCAATTCTTGTTCACATGTTCCATCCTCAGAAAGTGAAGAATGCATTGCAATTTCCTCCTCACCATGTTCACGATCTTCAACAGCACAGATTGGCTCCTTCACGGTTAGTTTTGATAAATTCATATCCACAGGTAAACTGCTGTCGACGACAACACCATCCACACCATCAACCTCAGAGCTCAAACTTGAAGATGCTTCTTGTGATGGGGTTTCCTTTACAAAAGGATTGAAATCTGCATCTTCCTCGTCTCCTTCCTCCTTGCCTTGTGCCTCCTCAGTTTTCAAAATTGTTTCATGGCTGTCAGTAGAATGCAACATACTTGGATCCTTGGCACAGCCAACATTCATTGACTGTGCATTTGAACAAGAGGGCATCTTAAACAAACAATGTATGATTGTTTTTTATGCTCAAGAGCCTTCTAGGATTCAAAAGTGCCTGTGGGAATTCATACAGAGGTTGAAATCACTAGAGAGCCTGAGGAAAGCAGAAACAGGAAGGAGTAAAAATCTCAGGAGAGAGTATGCAGTGCATAAGCATGCACATGATTATTATGTATTCATAATCCAGAGCACATCACATCTTAGATGAATGAGATCAATTTCAATTTTGTACATGCTGGTTTTATGCCAAAAGCAAGTTTGACCAAAGATACAAAAGAAAAAGAACAAGTCGTCAAAGTAATTTGTGAACTCTCCCAACAAAATTTATCACATGAACAATATAAATTCATCATGCTCTCCCAGAAACATTAGGACAATAGCATATATGGGTGTGAAACAATGGATACAGATTCCTGTTGTTTCTTTAATTTGTTGGATTACAAAGGAACTAAGGAGCTCTTATGACCTAGGAATTGGGAGTAGTGTCAAACCCGTTCTCATAAAGTACACTCCAATCTTAAAAGTTAAGGACAATGCCATGGGAACTATTGGTAATTTAGTACTAGCAAAAATTCTAGGGTTTCACAAAGTTTATGCACTTCACCCAATTGACAACATAATTCTCAGGGAGTATTGATTAAACAAAGCTATAGGTGTACATCAGCTTTACTTGTGCATGAATGTGATCATTACATGCTTAAACAAAGAAAAACGGTTGTTTTTGTAAGGAAAAAAAATAATAATTAAAGGAAAATAGGAATAGCAAGAAACAGTTCAGCTAGCAATGTAACAAACCCCGTCCCATATTTTCAAACCAAGACAGCTTTGCAGGCACAAATCTGTTCACTACCAGCATACACCAATACTAAAGGATTTCAAATGCCCCTTCCACAGCCCAAAAGAAACTAACATCGCACTCTCGTTTTTATACGGGTTGATATCAACATCACAACATGACTTTCCAGTGTAAAATGTACTAAATTCACCACGTCCGGAAGAATTTTCAATTCCAAACCGACGACATAAATCCCAATACACCCTTTGAATTGTATTGAGGCACTGATCATAAATAATTTCAAGGGGTAAAAGCGAGTGAATCGCAGTTTGAATAATGGCCAATACAGCCCAAGCCATAAACCCTAACAATCTAAAGCAACAATCTCAAGAACATTATGAAACAAGTGTGAATTACACAGAGAAGCAGAGGGCGAATAAAATAGAGATGAAGAATGCGCATTTACCAGCGATACCGAAACGAATTTCTGCTCCGAAAGAACCATCCAATTCATCCAACGAGTCACAAAGGAACACACAAGTAAGCTTGTAAAAATCACATATGAACTTTCACGAATCACTTTTCCGTCAACATTCCATCCCTCCGGCAACGCAAAAAAGGAGCTCCATCGTTACCCACAATCAGGTATCTCCTTTACACCTCTTCCTCCGTATCTTCGCCCTTCTTTTCCATTCCTCTCTTCCTCATTCTCTGAGTTTTGAATGCTTAACTGGCTCAAATAAATTTTCACCCGTTTTTCCTTGGTTCTTCTTTATGGAATCTTAGATTTCATGAGTTCTCACTTGAATCCTTCGCAATCGCTCCTATGGGTGCTGTAAAAGGACCTTGGCATACCCGAGGTGTAGGATATTTTTCTTTGATTTCATTAGGGTGGTTTACTCCGTGTTTTATTTAAAGAAAATTGCGCCTTTAATATTTCCATTATTACTAATCTGACTAATCCCTTTAAAATAATAAATCTGTATGTCTAAGGAGTCGAGCCAATCCATATTTAGTTGTGGCTTCTCTCTCATTTTACTGTTCATATGAACAGTACTAGCTTGCATCTGGCTTGGTGTCAAACTTTTTGTGGGCATTTGGCTTCATGTGAGTGGGTCCTATATTTTGCTGCCGTGGCTACTTCTGTTTTTACTGTTCAAATGAACAGTACCAAACATCAATACTCTTACTTTGAGCTCCGTGAATAGAGTACTGCCGGATATAAATGCTTTTGCTTTGAGGTCCGTGAAATTTGAAACTCCCTCCTATTTGACAACCCTTTCCCCCTCATTCATTCTTCACTTTTCCATTCTCCTTCTCGAGGCATAGCTCATCTTCCTTCTTCTTTGCTGCAACGATGGTTCATTCTCTCTCACCCTTTTCAAATTTCTTTCCCTGAATCCCAACCCATTTTTTCATCTATGTATCCTCCATAAAAAAGATTTTCCCTTCATCACAACATGCCTAAGCTCATTAAAGTTTTCTTCCATCGCATTGCCGCCGGAAATCACACCTCCATCCTCGTTGGTGTCTGATGCAGTCGCTAGTATGGATATTTCGTTCTGATCTCACAGACTTTGCACCATAAAAGCACCAAACTCGAATGTGGTGATGAATATATACTGTGCGTCGTCGTGTGCGTGCACGCCTCAATCCACCGTTGTGGGTGTTGTAGCTGCTCGATTCTCTTCTCCTCCCCTGTTTAGATCGACGTCATGTGGATGTTAGCGAAGTCCGCTCTAACTTCATTTCTCTTATTCCTCATCTCTGCCAAGAGATCATTCGTCTTCAATATCATCTCTATTTTGGCCGATCTGACTTATGATATTGCTACTCTGGATGTTAAGGTGGGATTTCTCTGTTTTCTTTCTTCAACTTCATCTCTCCTTTTCATATTCGTTTGCATCAGGGACTGTGAAATTTATCTAGCAGGCTTGTAAATTCTTGTAATAAAGGTCAAACATTCTCTATTATTAAGAGAGGTATATAAATTTTAGTTCAAAGTAATACATGGCTGACAGTTTTTGAAATCTGGTAGGTAAATAATTTGGTAGAATTGATTAATGGTGAAGTATAGGGATGGACTCTGTTGAATTTTTCCTTCTCTCAATTTTTGTTCTATACTCTCTCAATTTCTAATTGAGTTTCACTACCATGAAGAATGGCATTTCCATCCTTTCTCCTGCATCAGAGCATGTCTTGGTTCTTATGTGAATTTGATTGTAGATGGAGTAGTACAGTAAAAGTTCGCCATTCATCTTTGCTTTTCATATTCGTTTGCATCAGGGACTGTGAAATTTATCTAGCAGGCTTGTAAAAGTATATCAATATTTTTGTCAATATTTTCCTTTATCGAATTGGATATAATGTTTAAAAACAATTTTTAGATGAAATAGGTATTGAAAAGGCTTGATGAGAAATGGTCCTGTTGCTTCTTCTAACAATAGGACTACCTCTCATCTAGTAACTAGAGATAGTTCATAAACAGGTCATTTCAATATTTCACATAAGAATGCATATAGCATCACGTCAAGGCCATATTACACCAATTAGAGGTAGTCTTCTCTTCTCTCGTATTTACCCTTCTCTCTTCCTATATTCTTCCAATGTGGGATTCAAGTCCTATGCCTTGCAATTGATCCTAACCATGAGGTATTCTCTATTCCTATATGAGGTATTCATTTGCTATCCATTTATCTCTAACCCATCTTAAAACCATTATTCGTTTGCATCAGTGGAGGCATCCCATGCATAAATGATAAACGATATTTTTCTTCAATTATTTTTTTAGAAATTAGATCCTTAAGGAAGTTAATTAGGCCAGTAAAGGAATTTGTTTGAGAAGATTAATTTGATATACAATCTTTTTCTTCCATGCATGGGGATTAATTTAATTTTCATTAACAAGGTATGTGGTAGTGGATATGCAATATACAATTTGCAATCCCTTCTACTTGAATTTTATGAGTATTTTTTTTATTCCAACTTAGTGGCCTGTGGAATTGCGTGGAGAGAGGACACTGATTTAGTTCAAAGGTATATATTATTAGTTCCTTATTCGTGACATAAATTGTTTTTGTCGATTAAACTCTGATAATCACTTGCCTGCATATGTTTGTTTGCTTTCTTGCAGAATTTGAGTTTACTTTATCCAATCCATATCTTGCCAATTTAAAGCTCATGGACTTGGTTTTTTCAACCTTTGCAAGTAGAGTTTTAACTGGGCAGTACTCTTGTAATTCATTTACATGCTTCTAATCAAATTTTATAAATAGCACAAAAGGCTATATGAGATGGGATGGAGGATATCTTGTTGTCTTTAAAGTCTCCATATTTCCCCTTGTAATAGTGACCTGGCCCATTATAGTTCATTAGGAAGGAATTTATCATTCCCTGTTAGTTCTTTGTATGTCTTCACTTTATTAAGGATGTAATCAGCTTTCGTTATGCTACTTGATTATCATTTAAACTTCCTCTGTTACTGCAATAATTCATGTATGGGTATAGGATTTCTTAGGATTTACTATATTAACAGGATTCTTCTCCATAATTTCTAATATACAACTAAATAATTGTTTGTTTTCAAGGCTTTCTATGGTTTTCTGAGATTTGTTATTAAAAGTGGTGCCAAGGGATATGAGGTTTGCTTTGGAGTTGCCCATCTTTGAACTGTGCCTTTAAGCAATTTTGCTTTAGATAGATGCTAATTACTGTTTGATTTGTGCACAGGTTATTGTTAGTGGAGAATTTAGGGCTCAGACAGCCAAGTCCATGACAATACAGGATGGATATATGATTTCTTTTGGGCAGCCAGTTAGGGACTACATTGACTCTGTTGTAAGACATACTTCTGAGATAGGTTAGGACTTCTCCAGTTCCCAAGTATTTTTTAAATTAGGCAGCCAGTTAGTGTGCTTTAAAAGTTTTTCCTGGCCCAACTATAAACTTGGTAAAAGTAATTATTTAAATTGTGATAAGACCTTACAAAAGGCAAAATTTTGCATCAAAGGGTAATTGCAATATAGCAGCTTTTGTTGAGCAAAAGCTGTCCATTTGAGAAGGTAGAGATATAGTAGGGAGATGTGAGTAAGATTCTGTCATTGTTTTTCTATTGCATGTGATTCTCTTCTCCCAACCAATGCCATTTTAATGATATATTGTTTAAGCTTTTGACTGTGCTAGAATGATAATAACTTCTTTTTTGTTTGGTTTGTAGGTAGATGTGATAATATGCTTTTTTTGTGAAATATAGTATCTGCTTTTTAAACATCATTTGACATTATATATCATTTGAACTAGGAAAAAACATCATTTTGAGTAAGGCTTGCATTTGCTATTATTAAAGCAGAACAATTGCTCTTATTAATTGATGATAAAAGGCACTTAGGTATTGTTTTTTTAATTGTTTCCCTGAAGTCATTATAATATAAATTTTTTTGGGTCAAGTGAATTTATGTTGTAGTTGTTGACTTTTGCACTTTTTGTAGCTATGCAAGATCATAACAAAACCTTTTCATGGAATTGAATGTAGCAAAACATTTATGACTTCAGGAAAACAATTAATAAACAATACTGATAGAGCAACTACTTTAAATTGAAATCAATGAATTTGGTCTTTATGCTTTTTGTTTGTCTCTTTATGAAAAAAACATACCATGAAAAAGTGTACCTTCACATGTTGTTCCTTCATCTTAGACTCTAAACATAAGGATTATAACCTTTCTGCATACTGATAACATTTTTCATGTAAAACAATTTGGTACTTTCATAATTAATGCAGCCTGTGTGATCAAACCTTTAAAAAATGTTATCCCATTACTAGAAATTAGTCAGCTTTAATCTGAAATCAAATCTCTGCTGTTGGATAATTTATGACTACTTCATTCACTCAATCAAAGTTATATGTATCTACTTCATCATGAAACCAAATGGCTACCTCTTAGATTTGATTTCCTGAAAATCGCATCTTTTTTAACTTATTCCTTTTCTGAAGTCCTATTATATCTGCTAAAGTAACTTTTTGCATTCAGCAAATTAAACTTTCATGGTGAAAAATATGCTGATGCTACCCATAAAAAATAAAAGAAATAGAAGAGCAATTTACGGGTTGTCTCTTGCACATGCTATAAAAGTTTGCTCAATGTCATGGTCATTTTGTTTGAGATCAATCAAGCTTTAGGGAAGTTTTGTTTTGGTTAAAAACAAAAGAGAACATTCTATTTCAACATGCATGGAGATTTTTTTCACTGCACATACTTTGAGAACAATCCAAGTTGAAGGAAGATCTATTTTATTTTACGGTTTGTTTGGAGAGTTTGTTATGTATGACTGGGATCATGCTTCTCTTATGGCTATTTATAGGAAAAAGTGAAGACTTTTGACTATAGGTATATTGGTATAGGTTTTGATCGTATAGATTTTTTCAATAAGCAGCCTTTATGAAAGAGCCAAAAACAAATGAAGAAGTCATTATTTGTTTATCTTCCATTAGTTATTCATTGTTTTCCATTCAGCAATGCATCAAACATGAGACTCCTACAAGTTTCATGATTAATGAAACATTATATGTATCACTTTATAAAAGATGATGTGTTTGATACAACACTTTATAACCAAGCTTCGTCTCTCGTCCTTTTCCCTCATACCTCTTACTATTGACTTTTGCACTTTTTATTAAATTGTTTAACTTTAAAATATAATAACATGATAATATAATGCACTTTGCATTTCTTCATACCTAGATTATACCTTTTATAGTGATAAAAGGGTAATCGTTGCTGCATGTTGAGTTATTCCCATTCAAGTTAGTTCAAATAAGGTAGATATTGTTTATGAGGACTTGAAGAAAATTGTTTATGAAGAATTTTTTTATTAATGGCGTTTTATTTTCTTATTTATTACTATTATAATGAAACAACTCTAAATGTAGCAACTCCCGCACAACGTGCAAGAAAGCATGGTGATGCTTGTATCTCTCTTCCACTTAAGCCTAGCCTCAAATAGCTTATTTTTTTGTTTTTAGGTTCATTTGACTGTTCACAATGGATATGAGGCTTGAAAATAATTTCATCGCGCTTTGAGTTCTATGGTTTATGCAAAGGAAGAAGTATTGAAGAGCAAAACCTTTTGTGCACAAACCTTCTTCCTTTCTTCTGTGTCATTGCAAAAGGGGTTTAAAATGTATTGGCTGTTTTCTTGATTACTAAAATCTATCAGTTGCATGAACCTACTTCTGATTAAAATCTATCTTAAGATGAAATGACTCCAGCTTCATTATCTTTGATTATAATTAAGATTAAATGCCTCCAAATTTATAAGCTTCATGAGCATAGGTGATCCTAGAACGATGTAAAGGATAAGTAAATCTATTTTTACCCTCTTATTATTTGTGGGAATGGTTTAATTCAATCTAAAATTATTATAATCGATTGCTTATGTTCAACAAAAAAAGTACTCGAACAATTAGAATCAATTTACACATGTTGTACATATATCAGTCTTGACCAACGTAGAGTATATTTTGTTGCTCTATTAACTCTCCATGTCAATTGAGTGAGTCATATCATTCAATTGTTTTCTCTTATAATTATATTGTTTTAAATGTAATATCTTCAGCTTATGTTAGTGTGGTGAATTAATTTGAATAAAAATAAGTTTTTCCCTTAAAAACATTCTCCCCCGCAAAGCAGAGATGAGTAAATGCTAGAAAATGTTCCTAACTTAAGTTAGTCAGATTTAAAGTCTATTGATGGCTTAAACATCCTCATGAAGTTTGATTTAAAATTTCTTAGTTTAACGGTTACTTTTAAGTTTATTAATAAAGTGAAATGCTTTCTTTTTAAGTTTTTATTAATGAAGGCAACTAAAGTGGCTTCATTTTTTGTATCAGCCTTCGCATTTCGGTAAACAAAAAAAAACACATGATATATGAATTTATCCTATTGCTGGGGGAGAGAGTGAAGAAGCGATTTTTAATGTTGATGGTGATATTGGTGATTGTGATTTGAAATAGCATGTTTCATAAATTTTAATTTATCATGGAAGTATATGTAAGGATAAATTGTTGCGATATGGTGATTTCATGAAATGTTTGATTATGAAATATTTTTTGTGGGATATATTGTTGTGTGGTGATTTCATGACATATCTTTGATTATGAAATATTTGTCCGTGAGGAAGTTGTCAGTTGTTTTTTTATTGCAATTGATATGAAATAATTCCAAATTTATAAGTGCAAAGAAGCATAGAAATATTGTTTTATAATATATACAGACATATATTTAAGAATTGTGATGCATTATTCTATTGTGTTGTACTAATTTTAAAGTTTTATAAAAAATAATTTATTGCTACTAATTATATTGTAACTATAGTTATTATTGTTTAAATAATATTCTATTAGATATTTTTAATAAAAATAGCAAGGTTGTTAAAGTATGAATTAAAAAGAATTGAAGAAAAAGAAATGCAAAAAATTGTTCAATATGGAAAATCTCCCATGCAAAATTTAATGTTTACTATTTTAACTTTAATTATAAGAAATTAGTTATGCTTGGAAATTCATAATTATTTTCTTACCTACAATAAAGACAAATTTTAGTAACGAACTACATATAGAATTTGAGATACCTATTTGGCATAGAAGATGGGAACATATTATACCAAGGCTTGTGGACTAAATTGAGTTTGGTTGATGTAAAATTTAGTGTTCGGAATAACAATTATTCTATCTTTTGTCATATCAATCTAAAAATACGAAGGACAATCAATAAGTCATGTTGAATTTATATCTATAAAAACCGACTTCTAAAGAATTATAATCAATTGCATATCTTTAAAAAAATTAAACTCGAATTATGAGAACCAATTTACATATATTGTATGAATATTCATTTCTTAAATAACCTATGTAGATTATATTATATTGATCTATTGACTTTGCATACCAATTGAGCAAGTAATATTTTGTTTCTCCATTTTATCTGATTAATTATTTTCTCTTATAATTATATTATTTTAAATGGAATATCTTCAACTCATGTTAGTGTAGTAATTTACATTTAAATAAAAAATAAGTTTTTTCCTTAATAACATTCTCCCGCGCATCACGCGGGGGAGTAAATGCTAGTACTAGAAGAAACTTGTATTAATAAGTCAGTTTTTTTCGTAAAAAATAATATGGATGTTTGAAATAGTGATATTTAAAAATACTTTTTAATAGTGATTTATAATATACGAGATAAGTATATAAAAAATTTTTTGTCTTTACTTACATAAAAAAATATTTATAAAATAATTTTAAACTCATCCAAACATCCCTATATTTATTTATGCAAGTTGATGTTCTGTATTAATAGGACACATGGTAGTTAGCTAAAAAAAAGGACTAGAAGATAGTGTGAAATCACAAAAATAGCTTCAGTTAAAAGCAATTGTCTCGTATGTCTTTAGGCTTCTTTTCCTTATTTACCTGTGTGTGCTGTTAAATATGTATTTTTGCCGAGTGGTTTTTGCATTGCTGTTTAAAGAGAGAGAATTCTGAAGCTTCCTCTTCACTCTCCAAGTGTATCAATCTAATTGAAAAAAGAGGGACGAGTTTACTCTTATAATCAATTGGAGGTACCAAAACGTGAAGGTTTCATTTTCTCCATCTCTCATTCTTCCTCTTGAAAAAGTTTTGGCTGATGTTTTATAGGAATATCATGTTTCCTTTATATAGCATTCAACACAAATGATCATGTACTTATTTGAAATAACGATTGAAATTTTCAAAAGCAGTTTTTCAATCGTGATTTACGATATACGAGGTAAATATGTGAGATAAGTGTTATATCAACTTATGTGCATAAATATTTGTTGGGGCTTTAAAAGCTATCACAAACATAGCAAGCTTATCTTATATTATGAGTATATTCAAATGCTTTGAGGTTATATTGATCACTCACTTTTCCTTTATTTTCTCCATTCAACCTCATGACTCTAGTTATTGTGTCTTTAATCTTTACCATGCTATTCCATGAGTATATTTAAATGCCGGGAGACTACGCATTCTTATTTTGGTCCAATGTACTTTGCTAAGAAATTGATAGAGGTATATTTACAGTTTATTAAATTAATGAGCTTGATAGTATCTAGATGAACGAATAGTAACTTTCGTCTATTGCAATTATACATAAATGTATTGTGTTTGAGCTAATAAAAAAGAACTTGTTGGATTGAAAGACTGAACTATTAGCTTTTGAATTGTCATTATAGGTAATGAATGCTTCATCCTCCATGTTGACTAAACATTGTTGAAGCTATAGAAGATAGACCTTCATTTGCTGTAAACTGATTAAATATTGTTGAATTTGTTATGGAATATAAACATTCACCTAATAAGAAGAAATAAGAGCAATAATGTAGATGTTTGTATAGGGCTATACAAAAGTTGTAATGCAATATATTAGATATATTAGAGAGTGAATTAGAGAGTAATAATTGTATTTGGCATATTGATATGTAGTACACGTTAATTTTAATAAAAGTAACATGTTCCCCTTAACTTGTGCACATTTCTACCCCTCCATTTTTCAGCTCACAAATAAATTCATTTTCTTTCAATACATTCAATTATGATGTTGGACAATCTATAAGAGTCTACAAATCAAAAAGGAACAAATTATAAAGGAAATAATAAATCAAGTCTACACACATATATACACTAATGACATAGAGGTCATGCATATTCCACCAAATTGAGTTAGTCCAAATATTTTATATCCCTTGTGTTTAAAAACCACTATAAAGCATCTACTAATTTACAAACATTCAGCAATATCTTTACCTCAAATTTTCAAGTTCAAATGTTTGACTACAACATCCAGGGCAGTAGATGCTAGTGTACTCCTATATATACACACAATTTAAAACTTTAGCTTAGGAGGTAGGCTGAGAATATTGTTTATCTACAAAAACTCAAATCTCAAATGTTCCTATTAAATTAGTAGGCTGAGGATAATGTAGTGATGGTGTACACATGTGATAACTTTCACTAAAGAGATTAACAGGAAAACCTAATAAACTATACCCCAAGTCTTGTCTATGAAATAATTAATAAAACTGGTGGTTAATGAGTCATTCACTCTAAGAAAAAAAAAATAATCAAGAGTCACACATTCAAAGGCCTCCTTTTACAACATATAGGAAAAGTGGGGTAAATCATGAGATAGGCCGTCAGACATCAACAACACCTCAACTACAAAGGTCAAGAAACAAAGAAACCATGGGACTACTAATTCCATCAAATATAGAGGAGATATAAACAAGATTGGAAGGCCTCCTTTTAGCCCGATATTACAACTAAAACTAGTAGCTTTTGCTTATTTGACGACTTTTTTTGGCCAAATGCTCATCTTAACATAAAAGAAACTTTCAAAAGTTGTACAAGTATAAACTATGAAATTCAGAATAGAAACAAACGTCCACCTTGTGATCCTCATCATCCTAATTCAATTCAGTTCAACCAAGAAATTAAGAACAGAAACTTCCAAATAATTAAATGGAAGGGGGAAAGAATAATAAGAAGAAACACAACTTAGAGACATAAAGGGATGAAAAAGAAGGGTGAAGATATAGACGAAGAATTGTAACATATATACCTCGACAAAACTATAGTGATTCTCTTATAGTGCCTAACGGTGCACGACAAACTGAGAGTGTTTTCGGGAAGGCTTCAGGGATTATGGAATTGAATGACGTGTCTCTTTGTGAATGCTCAGATGGAATGTATGGATAGGATTTGAAGATTTTAAGGGCCGCTGAGAAACTGGCTTCTAAGGGAAACCAAACCCTAAATCGTAAGCGTTCGCATGACAATGGCCGGGGGCGATTCACTTATTAAAAATGATGTCGTTCTAAGGCTGCAATCTATGTCATTCCTGATAGAATTAAAATCTTGATCGTCTATTAAGAGACAGATCTTAAAGCAAGTGTCTTTACGTCTTAAGAAGGATCTAAGAGAGGCAAAATGAATGAGAGGCGAACTAAAGTTTGGTTCAACGGAAGTGGGGTTAAATAAAGTTCATTAAAGTTTGGTTAGGGGAGGTTATAACTTTGTTTAACTCAAAAAGAGGGGATTGGAGGTTTAATTTCTTGTTTGGTTCAGAAGAATAAATGAATTGAGCTAATTATTAATAGACAAATATGCCTTTTTTTCTTTATCTATATATTTTCCTCCTTATTTAAAACTTCGTTATTAAAATTATTATTTTTTAAATTGTTAATAGAATTATGACTAAGTCATCATGAAAGGTAGAAGTGGAATGAAGGAGAGGATAGAGGTGCGAACAAAGGAGCAGAGAGTGGCAGCTTCGCTGGATGGTCCGGCCCTTCACCTCCCCTCCTTCAAATCAAACAGAGTTTTTATATCTTCACCTCAAAAAACCTCTAACCAAACAGACCCTAAAGCAAATGTCTTTACAACAAAAAAGGATCCAAGAAAGGCAAGAAGAATGAGGGGCGAACTAAAGTTTGAATTTTTACTCAAAAGAATTATTCATATTTAGTACACGTACTCAATAATATCTTAAATATGATTGGCTCTAATAGATAAATAGTTATATCTAACCTTGATGCAATGCTTCTTCCTAAAACTTGGAGGCAATAACAAGGGAGGGGTTTTTAAAGTTGAGTTATGGCCCTCACAAATAGTTCACATTCAAATTTTGCCCATCATGGAGCCCAGTTTGAATCCATTACTATACAATCATGTTGGGATGATTTCGAAAGAATAGCATTTTGATGGCAGGAGCAACACTCTTGTGGTTTCTATCAAAATTGTGATTTGGCATCCTAAAATATAATTCCTTCTAATCATACCTCCTATTGCCCTCTCGGTTTCAATTTCTCTTTGGGTGGATGGATGATTACTTTAGTCAAATCTTCATCATGTTCTTCTTGTTTTTTTTTTTGAAGCGCGGGTATCCTCCTATTAAAAGTAAATCTTATTCAAAATACTGTTAAATAATAAATATGAGCACTTCTTTTAATAGATATTCAAATCATGTTCTTCCTATTTAGATATGCCATAAAGACAATTTATTTGGGCCTTCAATGGAAAAAAAGCTATCAAATGAGAGAGTTTTTTTAGCAGGCTCAAATGCTCACAAGCAAGTGAAGCAACTCTATTGAATTATAGGTTCTATAAGGAATGTGACCTAAATTTTTTTTTCCTTAATTTAAAACCTTAACTACCTTTAAATTTAGGATAGAAAACTAAATTTCTTTAATAGGAGTATTATTAGAAACGAATAAGAACTACGCCTTAAAATTAAAATCATTCCGTATATTTAAAAAAAGAAATTAAATTTAAATCAGGATTTATAAATATGAACAAATGAATTGTGCACCGACAAATTGGCCTTTCGCGTGGTAAATAATAAATATGCACGTGGTACACAAGGACAGCTAAATGAGGTATAACTTTATAAGATTCTTTAATAGGAGTATTATTAGAAACGAATAAGAACTACGCCTTAAAATTAAAATCATACCGTATATTTAAAAAAAGAAATTAAATTTAAATCAGGATTTATAAATATGAACAAATGAATTGTGCATTAAGTATCCGACAAATTGGCCTTTCGCGTGGTAAATAATAAATATGCACGGGGTACACAAGGACAGCTAAATGAGGTAGAACTTTATAAGATTCTTTATTTATATTTGATAAAGGGTTTTCCAGAGCAATATTTTAAGCTCACCCAAACCAAAATTTGTCGTCAAAAAGTACTCCTTCAATTACAAATGTAAAGGTTAGTTCACTGATTTGATTTGGTACCAAATTCAAAATCTTAATCCATCCACTTTATCTATTAAATTTATAATTTTTTTTAAATTATTCATATAATTGATTGCATTTATTTGAGGAAGTTTTTATCAAGGGGCTAATTTCTAATATAAATAATCAAATGAAATATTTCAAAGAAACCAATACATATTTTTTATGAATATTTAATTTAATTAATTTAAAATCAAAAGGAGTAATAGTTTGTTTAGTGTTCTTGCCAATTGCCATCCCATTAAAAACAAAACCTTATTATGAGACTATGATTTTAAAAAAAAGTTTAAAATAAGTGAAAATTACAATAAGGTCCTAAATAAATAAAAAATATAAAAAAATATCCTAAAGGGTTATTGATAACAACATGAAAACCCTCCATTAACAATATGAAGATCGTCATTAACAAACCCTTAAGATCATTTATTTATATTTTTATTTATTTAACATCTTATTATAATTTTTCTTTAAAATAACTTAAAAGACGATAACCATGAAAGGGACTCCACCGGCCTGAGTTTGTTGGATGCTTGAGAAATCAGAAAAGGGACAACTGGACAAGGTACTGGGTTCCATAATTGATGTAGACAACGTTACTACAACTTTTTTTAGATCACCGACAAAAGTAAATTATGATCAATTGCGCCTCTTTTTTGGGATATCATTAGAATCCACATTATCATTATCTTGATCTTGTGGGTTACAAAAATCAAAAGCCTATCTACCAAATTCTTTTTTGCCGGCTGCATGTTTTAATATTGATATATCATATAATATAATAATAGACAAATACTTCACCCTCTGCTGTTGATCAAAGAGGAAGAGGTTTTGATCAATATGCACCTAAATATGACACCCTTCTAGAAAAGTTATCTTTATTTAGGGATGATAATACTTAAATCAATCGTATAAAAAAATCACCCAGAACTATTAATATAAAATCTTATTTATAATATAATTTACACTATTATATTAAAAATGTATTATATTATAGACAGGAGGCTATAGATATTACTTATTTTCCTTATTCAATATAACAAAAAATTCAAGACTTTAGGCATTAATATCCTCTGACACTTAAAGTGTTTTGTAATTCTTTTTATGAGTCACTGCCTAGTGGGAGTAGAACGTACATATATAAAGTCAAACTTATTTAATATATAGGTTAGGTTAATATTTATTGTCAGTCGTCTTTTAGATAAATAGACGGGCTTAAAGCCTAGCTTATAATCTTACAAGTCTTACTTATATAATTTTTTTTAATTATGTATGTATTATAATATCATCTAAATAATTTTATAAATTATTTATAAATTTATCAACTTAATTTTAATCATAAGTTTCATATCTCATCGTCATTATATTCAATTCTTGTTTTCGCATCATTCATTCACCTTCACATCTCTTCTCTTCAATTACTAAAAGTGACAATGCTAACTCACTTCCTATTCCATGATTTGTATTATCCATTAAAGCATAATAATTGTTATGAGTTTATTTTATTACCAAATGAAATATCATAATCTTAGTATAAGGACTTTGTCCCAATTTACATGGAAAAAGTAAAAGAGTTAATATCTAGTTTTACATGTTGCTTGTTATGCTTGATCGATTTTAGAAAATTTATCATATTAGTCAACAAGCGATTAGTTTTTTTTATTCCTACTTGCTCGGATAACCATTGTCACTAGACATTTTTTTTCTTTTCCTTACCAAGCCCTAATATTATGATGATAATAAGGCTTTTAAAACATAATATAAAATTATAAATAAACATGAATGATTAAATATAAATTTGGAGGTATAAATTTTAAGGCTCTTTAAAAACCTAAATTTTAAATAGACATTTAAACATGTTTCAAGCATTACCAGACATTCTGAAAGTCTTAAGTTTAGATATATTAGAGGCTGTTTGGATTAGCTTATAGAAGTTCTATAAGTGCTTATGAATTGTGATTCACGGAATACGAAGTAACTTTTACGATCTACGAGGTAGCTTTTACGATATACGAGGTGCTTTTACAGTTTACGAAATAAATATGTGGATGAGATTTATCTCGATTTATATGAATCGGACTTATATAATAAACCCGATCTAAAAAAAACTTTACCAAACACCCCCCTAAATCTCTGGAAGGAGGTAAATTTCCATCCCTACTACCGCGTGGCCTTGAATCCATTTAATTTTTTTAAAAAAAGAATTAATGAAAAATGTTGGAAGCGGCATAAAAATAAAATCACACAGGTTAGACGATTTATGCTTTAAACCACCGAAATTTTCTCCCTCGTGCCTTATCCACACACACACACGCGCACACATATAAAGATTCCTTTTTGTAAAAATATTTCTTAATGTTTGTTCTTCTGGTTACTCACTGTAAATGGTTCCTTTTATAGTATAAATTGGCAAGCCAGAAACCAACCACCTATCCAGCGTGAAAACAACCAGTCTTTTATATTTTCAAAGTTCTCAACCACCAGAAGCCCTGTTCCTTTATCTTATCATCCATGAACTGAGTTCGAGTTCCACAACAACAACAACAATCTTCTTCTGTTACTATCACACTTTCTCGTATTAATTAGGGGTTTTATTCCATCTGAGCAGGAAAACAAAATGAGCGAATCAAATCACCACACAAATGACAAAGGTACGATGTGGTCTCTTACTCTGTTTTCACTTCCACTTGCTGTCTTCTTCTGTTTGTTTCCTCTTACTCTGTTTTACGATGTTGTTTCTTAGACAAAAGATCAGGTCTTAGGGATACCAACAGGCTTCAATTCTCTGAAGATGAAGATTCTCTCATTGCTAGGATGTTTAGTTTGGTTGGAGACAGGTTCCTTTCTTCATTAGTTTCTTAATTTGTGTGTGCAAATAATCTTAAACAGATGATATTATAAACCTTTTGGTATGGAAGAGTGTTTCTCTTGCTTTTTTGTGGAATTCCATGAAGTTAACTATTAATTAATATATTTGACCCAGAAAAAAAACTATTAATTAAGATGTGTGGGTAATAAAGATAATGATGTTAACTAGTGGCTTATGTTCCCTTGAGTAGAGGTTGTCATGTGATCTTTGTTTTAGTAATGAAAGGACACTTTAACCACTCCATCACATTCATGTAAAAGTTATGGTTTTATGTGCTCTTTCCGTACTTAATGAGATATTTTTAGAAGTTGATTTTGATTATAAATATAAGATATAATTTTTATATTTATTATTATTATTTTAATTTATCCTTATTGATCATCCCTTAATAATAACCAAAGAAGAAATGGAATTGAGGAAGATAACTAGGTTGATTTAGAAAATACATATAACTCAACTAATTTTATTAATCTAATTAAATTAAATAAATATATTTTATATTAAAGATGAAAAGGAGTACTAGTTATAAGGTTGAGAAATAATAGTTATTTAGTCTTATTTATAAGTCACTTCAAGAAATGTTTCGTATAAATTTACAATTTTACCTTCATTTATAATTGTTTGCACTTTATTCTTATGGGTATAATATATATTAAATAAGGTAAAATTAAGAAGTTATTAAATTTTAAAGCAAAGTTAATGATATTTAAGGTAATTTTTTCTTTTGGTAAAACATTTTGAAACTTGAAGAAGGTGGCTTAGGATCAGAGGAGCATGCCATTAATTTTTCATTATGTATAAACAAACTTCCAGATTATAAATAGATAGATGTGTGTATAACTGTATACTCTTATGATCTTATTAATAAGGAAATTATAAGACATTCTTACCATAACAAAAAAAAAATTAAAACATTATTAAGTGGGTGTTTGGAGAGCTGCTAAAAAGTACTATTTTTTTTCCCCATCTAAACCAAAGATTCATATGCAACTAGCTCAGCACACACTCAAAACCCAAAATAGATTTTAATCTTAAAAGTTCAAGATTATGGTTTGAGCTCAAGCTCACAGTTGCAACTTTTTTTCAAAACATATATTAATGACAAAACTTACAACCTTCCAATTACATGGAAACTTTTATAAACTAATTGAGATTAATTTGATGTGTAGAAGAGAAGTGTGATTGTATTGTTGTGTTTGTGATAGGTGGTCTCTTATAGCTGGCAGAATCCCAGGGAGGAGCGCTCAAGAGATTGAGAATTATTGGACTTCAAAGTGCACTTCTTCAACTGAAACATCAAGTTCTCATGCTGACGCTTAATTATTCCATTTCAATAATGAGGCTAATATTTGAGTTTTGTGCAAGTAATATTAGACCCCTAAATTATTATAACTACGCAAATAACTCCTCTATCATTATTATATCTATTTTTATAAAGTTAATATGGTATGATAAAGGATTTATTTGTATGTAATTTTAAATTTAGGGGAATATCGACACATAACTCAAATTTTAATTAGCTACATCTAATATATATGTACCCGAAATTTAAAGGAACCTCGGGTCAATGACATATATAATGCTCCATAAGTGAAATAACGAAATAATTAAGGGCATGAGGGTTACTTCCACAAATTTAAAAGGTTACAGAGGTTATTTGTTAAGTTTTAAATGTCAAGGCATCATTTGCATATGAGGCAAATTTTAAGAGAGTTTTGTCTAATTTACCTACTAATGTTTTTTTTTTGCCAGTAATTTACCTGCTAATGTGTTGTGCCAATAAACATTATCATAAATTATATTATTGGCATGTATTATGCCATTTGTTTATTAAATTTAGTAAGATGTAAGAACTCCATCAATTTCGGATGGCCAAAAAAAAAAACTCCATCAATTTTTGTAAATAGATATTAGTTTAGTTAAAATAAATGTATGACTTTTTCCTCCCCTATACTTCAAATTAGGGATAATACCCTCCCTTCCAACACTCCATAAGAAATTGGCACAACAATTTGGACATAGATAGATATTATTAGAAAGTCAAATAAATTTCTAATGTAATTATATAATTTTTTTTTATAATTAGAGGCACATATCACGTATCACACATAGGTGGTTTTCTTTTTCTTGTTTATTTTTTATAAGCATATATATTTTTCTATTGGAGGCAATCCTACTGAAAGGACAATCGGCTCACTAAATGTAAGCATTTTTTTCTATACAGATTTAATGAGGGACTAACTCATTCCACTAAGTCTATCGCACACATGTGATTTTCAGTTTACCATCTATACACATTAATAATAAAGATTTTAACAATAAAAAACATTAAAAAAAATTCTTAAAATTATAAAGACCCAAATTACAAATTTCAAATTTAAAAATTGACAACTCTAGAAACTAGTAGCACATTAACAAAAAGGTTGAACATGTTCATTACTTGCAAGTAGTTGACCTCTGCTTTTCATGGATGCCACCTGGATTACTGCTACCAGAGTCACTATCAATTTGATCAGAGGCCACTTCATTCTTTCTACTTCCTTCTGATAATAACTTGGTTGTCACAGAGGAACTATACGTTTGATGATTGAAGTGAGGATGTGACTGGAAAGAGATGTAACTTGCAGAAGAAGGAAAAGATTGATGATAAGCATAAGGAAATGCACTTGGTGGCGGAAGCCAATACATGAGAGGCACATAAGCACTTGTTGGTTGCTGTGGTGGCAGAATCTGATATGAGGCATTATGGTTGTTTCTTATCTGAGAAGTGTCTTGAGAATGAAAAGCTGTCATGGCTAAAGTATGAGAAGAGGAATAACCAGTTAGGCCAAATTGAGAGGGTCCTGAAGTTGCAGGGATTGATTGTGAAGTTGAAGTCTTGTGTAAGGTTTGAGACTTGTTCATGGAGTTTGTGTGTTTCTTTCCTCAGGATTTTGCAGCAAGTGGCTTTCTGGTTGAACTCTGTGGTTTTGCAGTGCCATGCTAGAACAAGAAAAGGTAGAATTGGTTCATAAAGAACTTGACCAAGGTATTGTAAACAAGACCAATCATAAACCGTTTAAGAGTTAATGGTTCAAAACGGATCAATTTGGGATCAAACCGGTCATAATTATTTTTTTTTTTTAAAAAGCATTAAACCATAAGTATGTAGAACATTCATGTATAAATCACACGTAATTCAACGAAATATAACTTTAAAGCACAAATCTCATGGATTGCTATTTTTTTAAAATTCTGAACGATGTCATCTCAAACTCAATAAGAAATAAAAAAAAAATCCAACCCGATCGACCCATTAAAAAAATCTTGACCTAACTGGCCAAGAGACCACTTCACCTGTTCATTAGTCTGATTGGGTAATTAATCTGGATCGGGTTTTAATACCATGAACTTGACACAAACAAGTTTGGAAATGAAATAAGAATATGATATAGGGATAGCCAAAATCAGTTAAATATGACAGCATTGAAGATTTTTCATTTTAAATGAAAGAAATGGAATCTTGAAGTAGGGTCTTTTGGGTCTCTGAGTTTAATCAAAAGTTGAGACTTGATGGTCACTATGTAAACTAGCTTCATCCAAAGAAGAGTTCAAATTTTGGATTTGTAAACTTACACTGTCATATGCAATTGGATGTGGAACAAACAGCTCCTCTTCAGCAGCATCTTCATCTGTCCTGTAAAAATGAACTTCTTGCGTGTTAAAGGATAGATTTTTAAAGGTGGTATCACTGAAGAGTTTGCTAGCAATTTTACATATTGACTTATTAGTTACTTATCTTTCATTTTTTGAATCTCTTTCAGCAAGGCCAGAACATAAGTTCACTGAAGGTTCTTAAATAGGTCAATCTCTGTTCATGACTATGTTTAAATTTGTGCAACATATTCATTTGAAGAACCTGTAATATTTCTGAAGCAAGTCTAAGTTCCTGTATTTGGTTTCTCTCTGAACTATATTGTCAGGAAATCCAGCCATGAACAGAAGTGTGATGCCCAAGGCCTTGAAGAAAAAGCTTCCACTACGAATATGAATCAAAAATGCCATTCTGCACATAAGTGGCCCAAAAGACTTCAATTTATTCCTTCCCATTCTCTGCCTCACATATCTGCAATGATTCAATCCAACAAGAAATATTATTGAAGTGCTTAAACCATTCAGCTTCTTCAATAGTCCTTATAACTCAACAACACAGGTTGGGAAAAACTTACTCATTTTGGGGAAGATTTCTTGTTCTTCCACCATACTTAATGCACAAGAATAGGCATGAAGGACAACTAGCATCAGATGGACGCATGAGTCTTTCTTCCTCAAGTATCCGAACAGGACATAAGATTGGATTCTGTCTATTTGGGTAGAAAATTTTCCTTCTAACTCCGGGATTCTCATATAAAACATGCTCCTGTGTAGAAAAACAGAAATATTCAGAGCCATCTAAAATTAAACTAGCCAATGGGTATGAGTTTAGAAATTATCTAAACAGAATAAGAACATCAAGTGACCAGGTTCATAAACTTCAAATATATATGATATCTATAGTGGCTCAGTGCACAAGGCTTCCACCAAGTAGGATTTGGGAGGGTCAGATGTACACAGCCTCGTAAGCAGAGAGGCTGATTTAGAATTTGAACCAGTAACCTCTTAGTCACATGGCATCAAACATTTACCGTTGTTCTAAGGCTCACCCTCTAAATAAGATATCTAAAGCAAAAAGACAAAATTCTGCTATCAAATGCTGATACAAATCTTATGAATCTAACCTAGACAGGGGAACTTGTGAAGTCAATAAAGCATATTTGAAAGATGAAAAAGCTTAATTGTAGTAATTTAAGTTAAACACCATTGAAATCTAAGAAAAATGAGATCTCTTACCCCAGGGTTCTTTGGAGATACATATGGTTCTCCTTTCTTCAAAATGCTAAAATGGTTAAAATCCAGCTCAAACATATCTTCACACCCGTGCCTTATACCAAGTGATGCAAAAACTATGATTTTCCTTATAGTGTGAGACTGAGCATTTTTCTGTAACAGGACTTCAGATCCAAGTATACTCTTCACTTCCTTTGGACAGAAAGCTACCTTAAGAGGATTTCTATTTGATACACTTGTAATAAATCCTAAAGATCTAAACCCTTGTGGTGCTGTATCATAATTAGCCTCAGTCTCTTCAATTTCTTTCCCTTCATTTGTTTTGACTTCATTCATATTTTGATTCTCATGATCATCATAGTTATAATCACATTCATCATCACTATCTGTTTCATCAAAATCTCCGAGAGAATTAGCGTCTTTGAACTTTTCAAGATGAAGATTTTGAGTGTCATTATCTATGCTCATCCAATTGACCAAGCTTCTCTCAGCATTATTATTATGCTGTGAGCTCATTTCACTTTTGAAATCTTCTCTGTTCTCCTTCTCTTTGTTATCATCAGTTACAATTTCAAGTTTCCTCCTTTTGGATCTCTTGAGGTTGCTTGCCACTGCATGCTGGTAGTTCCCCTGAAACCAAGGATTGGCCTTCAATCTATATCAACTGATTATTAGACTCCGACATTGTAACTAAACTAAGTATCAACACTAATATGCCATTATGAAAAATCTGGTATCCATGCTTCAGTTTAACTGTCTGATAAAAGCTAATTCTGAAGCAAGTAGAAGATTGTATGAATAATCTAAATCACAACCAAGAAAGGAACAGGACTAGAACCCATCATGGAAATGAAATGTGATGAAGATAATACTGCTTACATAAACACAAACAGCCAGCTAGGCAACATTTCAAAATTCAAACAGGAAACATAGTATATTATCGTACTTGTCCAATATCTGTGACCAAATCAGTAGTTTCTTCCTTCTTGTTTCTGTCTCGTATCTGAGCTTCAAGGATTGATATTCTCTGCATCAGCTCTGCATTTTTCTCTCTTCCTCTCTGCAACTCCTCCAACAATGCGGTGGCATTCAATAAGGTGGCACGAGATTGAATCTCCACCATTTGAAAACCAATCAATGATTCTATCTCAATATATATATATATATATATATATATATATATATATATATATATATGATTTTAGACAAAAATTAAAGTTTACGTAAAGCGAGACACACGCGTTTTAATCAAAACCTCAATGAAATGATTCTTACGACCGTAATCTTCAGTCAAAAAAGGAACCTTTCACAGAAAGCTTGGTGAAGAATTAAAATGGCAGAAAACCCCACGAGTTAGAAGTCATTTCATAGGGGATATATTGTTTTATGTGAACTCTGAACTGAAGGGGAAACACAAGAGCAAGTCAGTCAAACAACAGTGATTGGAAGCTACAGAGACTGTGAAGAAAAGGTTTCAAGAGAGACTGAGAAGAAGAAGAAGAAGAAGACACCATTTATGAATGATATCAATGCAAAGGAGAAGCCTTTGGGGAATTTGGGGTAGACTTTTGTGGATTCAGTTTCTGGGTTTTGCTTTTTTGGGAAAAGGAATGAAAAAAGAGTAGGCGGAGAAGTGAGCAAAGCAAGGCATGCACACCCACGTGCGGCTCCTTCGCTCTCTTTCCTCTTTCACTGCAGTGCGGGGTCCACATAAGCTGTCTCCTTCATAGTAAATTACTAAATTCTTAAAACAGGTTACTCTTTGATAAATTCAATTCTATTCAGAAATTCATCTTTTTTAGCAGGAGATGCTATATATTCAAATTTTAATTTTCTCCCCCCAGTGCGTTTTTTATTAAAAAATAGGTGAAATGTTTCAATTCAAAAATTTTATTGGCAAGAAATACATGAATTCGAGACTTTTCATTAATTTTTTTCTTTTTTATTTCTGTTTTTCTCTTCTATATCAACATATATTAAGCAAAAATTCAAATTTTATGATTGAGAAAAAGATAAAAAAATATCAGTTGAACTTTAAAATCTTAAATTAGTAATTTTATACTAAAATGAATAGTTAATTGTTATACTCTTGAAGTTCAAATTGTATTTTCTTATCTTTTCTCTTTTATTATTTGTATTTGTTGATAGTAATACCTTATATTAATTTGTTAATAAAATTATCCAATCTTTTATCAAAGCAAATTTGAGCATTATTTATAAGGCATTAACCTTCAATTTTATCACCAGCAGGAGGGAGGGAGGGAGGGGGGGACTTTTAATTTTATTAAAAAAAATCAAGTCTCTTTCATAAGATCAAATCATCATTATCACTTGTCAATGATCTTATAATTTACTAGTATAAAATTCCTTCAAGAATTGAGTTGTGATTAAGTCATAAAATATAAATACCCACTCATTAAATGGATAAAGCACAAGGATTGAGTTACATCCAGTTAAATTTTAGATGCTGCATTATAACTAAATAATTAATTTCTCTAAATTAAGACTAATTAAGTAATATATATGAGTGCAATTATTTGGAGAAAGCAAAGAAGCATTGAGCAGGTGAGCTCTTTAATGGTAAGGACAAGTCACAGAGTGAGTGCAAATAAAAATGGGATTGTCAGGCTGTTGCCCTAAGTAACAGCATGGTAGGAGCATCCGAGGCATAGTTGTTTCACTTAACAATGTATTTAATTTTCTCTTAACACTTTAAACCAATATTTTTATTATTATAATATTAAAATATTAAAAAGTCCAATTTATTTATTTATTTTTTTAAAAGACTGACAGATAAATTCTGTGGTGAAGTTGGGGATTGGAAAACACAAGGAATGACATTTCCAAAATACTATTGAAATAGGTGGATGATAAAACTCATAAAAGAAAGGGGGTACACACGTGCATTTATGATAAATAAAAAGGGAGAATTCCAATTAAAGACCCTTATGAAACTTTATTTTAAACAAGGACAAAAAGATTATGAAATTACAATGATGTATCAATCCACCAAAGTGAAACTTTTGATGGTAAATAATCGAAATACACTTCTTTTATATGGATATTTCTATTTTGTTATTATTATTATTATATGTTAAAATGTTTATATACACTTATAAATTTATTTATAAATATTTGTAAACTTTTTATATTAGCAGTTGTAAATTTTCATATGTACACCTATAAATTTGGGTGTTGTTAGTTAAAAAACTTATGAGTAACTTGTAAATTCATCCATGAATACTTTCAAATTTTAATATAAGTTTAGAGTTTTAAAATTTCATATGTACACTTGTGAATTTTGATATTGTTAATAGTAGAAAAATGATAGAAGGGTAGATTTCACTTATTTTGATCTTTATTTAAATCCCCACATAGGAGGGCATTTAAGTGAAATTGTCCCTAAACAAAAAGAAGGTCACGTGCATCATCACTGAAGTGGCTGTCTCTTACTGTAGGTATGAAGCTGCAACATTGGATACCTTTCCTTACTTAACTTTTAATCATATTATTAAAATGTAATATCTTTCATTATATGTCTAATGTCTCTGCCTCCTTTACTTTAAGCCTATATGCCTACCCCAAGAAATAACATTTATTTGCCACTTTAGTACTCCCAAACTGCTGCCCCATAAACAAATGAACCAATAGGCTATGACCCTCCTTCATTTGATAATATACAAGTACTTCTTCTACAAGTAATAATTTTTTTAAAAAAATAATGACTTTATTAGTGGTTTTGTAGGCATTAGACTTGTTCTGACTTTGATAATTCTTCATAGCAGTAATTATTTTTGTGAGTCTTAATTTACATTAATTCTTATATTAGTCACTATGGTTTATATACTTTTTTTTATATGGTCCGAGTATTGAGAAGCCTCATTGAGACTAATTCTCATAAAGATATTTTATACATTTTTACAAACTCAAACATGAGATCTTGTATTTAAGTGGTGATAACCCATTTTTCCCTAAGAAAAACACATCTCGATACAAAATCTTTAAATTTGTCCTTATACTGTTTATATATAATCCGTTATTTTATTTATCTTGGAAACTACTTCCGATTGGCCCAAAAAAAAAAAAAAAGAAACTACTTTCTTTGATGAAACTTCATTTTTAATCAATAGATATAGTTTGGAAAAAAAATATAGAGAGAATCCTAATTAAATCTAGTTGAAATACTAATACCTAAATTAAGGCCCAAACTTTTAACAAATTCTTAATTAAGTTAAAGAGATTTTGTGAATGTTGTCAAAAGGTCATAATACACCTTTGTAGTAAAAAAAAAAAAATTGAAGGTGGGTTAAGGCCTAATTTCTTCTGTTGGATATTAAAATTTCCTTATTTCATTATACACACGCACACACAATCGCGTGCCACAAACATTCTATACATAATATCTAAATATACCTTTTCGTGAGAACACTCGTATATTTTAATTTTTGATACTCTCTTACAGGGCTTATAGAAAACATCTCTCTCATCCCTGATGATTTCATATAAAATTAACTAATTAATTAACAGTACGCTTCATATATTCTGTTCAATCAAAATAAAGGCGTGCATGCTGTGGTTGTATCAATTAAATAAAATTGCCAACACATAATCAAAGAGGGGAACTAAAACTCAGAAACAGGTGATAGTACATAGGTTGATTGAAGCAAAGAGGTATGGATTGGGATCATAGTTCATACTATATAGTCAGCGTGGTATATATATAAAGAATATACAAATAAAGAAAGGAAATCTCGATTAAATAAAACTGAAATAACATACAGAGAGGCATTCTTGTCATTTAAGAACATTCAAAAATTTCAAATCAGGCCCAGTAATCTAATTAGAAATTTGTTAAAAGTGTAAATCTGAATTAGGATCTTGATATTTTAGCTGAATTTAATTGGGATTTTCCCAAAATTATAAATTTGTAAGTCCAAATGTGAAATCTTATATTTAGGATCAAAACTAATCCCCTAGCTTACTTTTGCATTGAAGACGGAAGAGACTGTTAGATATCTGAAGCCTCTTGAACCAGATGATGAGCCGTGTCTGTAAGATTTAGAGACATTTAGTGGCATTTTATCATGGTCAGTCTTCTGGAGTGATTTCTCTCCCATATGGCCAAACCTATTGCTGCATCACACACATAGTGCTGTTCAAGTACTTAAAAAAGAAGCTACTACCTCTCTGATCCTTGACATGAGATCTAGTTTTAAAAACCTAGTACACTTGAATCTTCCATGCAAAAGGAAGAAAGAGACTTGACTTGTCACTTTTAAGGTCTCGAAAATGAAACCTGGCAAATTTTTCTGCAGAACACAGTCCACAACTTGTCCGATGAGTAGGTAGCTACACAACATGTTATCATGAACAGTCAGCCAACATATAACTCTCAAGTTCCAAGGAAATCAGCTCCCTCGCCTGATACTCATTATTCACTACTCAGCCACGTCTTATTAAAAAGAAAAAATTAATAGCTACTCATGGGATATCATAGCTCAAGTTTCATAAACTTAAAAACTTTAGGTTAAGGAAGATGATACATAGAAAATTGTGAAAGCTCACAAAATGATCCTTCTCCAAGCAAGCCATTTAAGCCCTGCTATGGAGATTTGGATTCGAAGGAATCATCCATGAGGGATGCCACTGTGATATACACAAATTCCCAGAGAAGAAAATGTTACTTTCAATTGTTGGCTTCGATTGTGATTTCCTGGGATTTGCAAGGTTTCACCTCTATCGAGTGAATTTTTTTAAAAAAGTTGTCCTTGGTGCTGCATTCCACTCCTCATCATTGTGCAGAATTCCTCATAGTTTATTCTCCCATCCTGTTAGTGCAGAAACAATTGGTGACGGCACGGCAATTATACATAAGAAGAGAGTTCTTGTGATTAAGTTAGAACCAACTTACGTTATCTGCATCCACCTCAGATATTATTTCCTTAATTGTCGCTTCATCACCCATTCCATGCTCTGTCATAGCAGTCTCCAATTCATCTCTAGTAATATACCTATCCATAAATTCAGAGCAGTTTTGAGATTGCATCGTTAGCTGCTAGTCTGTAAATCACCCTATTTTATACCTATTATGCTAGCCCCTCACATCGGTAAATCTGAAACAGTACGAATTATTAAAATCCAATTTAACAGATCTATTATTAGTTTGGTTAAATCTCCATGGTGTAACAAAAAGAGAGCTTGATGCACTGTGTCAAAAATCAGGCAATGGAAACAATGTGATAGTCAAGTTAGTTGTAAAGAGAAAGAACTGACAGATATGAACTCTCAGACTAGGACTAATTTCAAATCTTCTCAATTTTATCTAGAACTGTTGGGAGAAATGAATTACTGAATAATAACAGAGGATAAAACAGAGGAAAACTTAAAAGATGTGTATGATGTGACTAACAACAGAAATCAGCCAAAAGAGCCAATCTTGTACTCACCCACTGTTATCCTTATCAAAATACTGAAATGCTTTGTATAAGTGCTCATCTCGCTCAAGTCTGTGCCTGTGCATTGTGGCTGAGATGAATTCGATATAGTCAATCGTTCCATTCCCATCAACATCAGCCTGAACAATATCATACATAAAATCAAGAATGTCAACTTTAGTTTTCTTTTTTCCTTTTTTTTTTTTTTTTTTGCCAGTGTCAAGTTTTGTCTTAGACGCAACTGATTGAGCTCTTGAGAGCAATGTTACTACTTACAGCTTCCATAAGTTGCTTCACTTCAGCCTCAGATAGTTGTGATCCAATCCTGGCCAAACCTGTCTTCAGTTCTTCATAGGTGATAGAGCCACTATTGTCAGTGTCCATATTGGTGAACATTGCTTTGAGACCTTTAATCTCTTCTTCAGAAAGATTTTCGGCAATGACCTGCAAAAATTTCCACCAAATTGATAGTGGACAAGTATTCAAAGAAGTATTAAGTTGACATTTGACTAGTAAGATGAAAGTGGCTGCTGGTCTGCTGCTATCCTAGCTTTTTATAACAGCACTAAGGAAATGTTGCCAGAATGAATTTAGTATCTAAAAAGTTTAACACATCAGAAAATTCTAAATTCCTTCCAGGTGTGTATATGCAGGCTTGTAATAAGATCTTCATATACTACTTACAACTTGTGCTAAGAAAAAAATAGCTGAAAGGACTATTTTTTTGGGTAAAGTATCAATTTATTCATTATAACTTAACAGTACAATTAAAAGGATAAAACATAGGATAGAAAATAAAATACTACCAAGAACAGGATGAAATGACTAGTTGCAAGGGAAAACAATAAAGGTCACAAATTAACATGAACAAGTACTCACATAATATCAGTTTACATCCATTGTCACATTGTAAAATGGGAGGTTCTAAGCCAAGGCCTAAAGATTAAATCCCAAAGAGAAAATAGTGGTTTTTTGACAATTTCTTGGATCCATAAACAAGTACTGAATAGAGTTACTTCTGATTAGAATTTGATATAAACCTTCAGCGCGAGCTTTTTGAGCTTGTTCATTGCCCTGAATTGCTTCATTCTCAACAGAACTGCGCTGTCAATTGGCTTATCTGATGCCTCTCCACCTTCTCTGATCCATGGATGTTCTTATCAAACAAAACATCAATAAAAGTCAGGTTACAGATATGTAGTAGAAAAGTCAGACAAACTAAGTATAAACAATAATTTGTCACATGATGACTAATACTTCGAAAACAACAATCCATTCTATGCTCCAATTGTTTCACCTGACAATATTATATTTGACTTATTTGTTCAGCTCATAAACTGGTACTCTCAGATTTCATTCATAGAGGCAAGACATTGCCTTAGACCATATAGCACACAACTTCAACAGCAGAAGCAGACAAAGAGACTTTCAACCTTTCTAACAAACCAGACAAAATCTGAAGAGTAAACAAATAACTAGCAAAAGAAAAGCTTTAAATTTGATCAAAGAAGAGCATAACAGTGACTAAAGTTGATTGAACAAAATAGAGGGTAGTCGTCTAACCATACCAAGGACTTGTGCAGAAGTAATTCGCTTCTTTGGATCCTGTGTCAACATCTGCCTGACTAAATCTTTAGCACTATCTGATATTGAGGGCCATGGTTGACTTTCAAAGTCAATGTTTCCTTCCAATATAGCATCAAATATTCCCTTTTCATTTTCTGCAATTAAAACCAGCATTTATTTTATCCCATATTGAATTGAACTCTTAATAATCAAAAATAAGAAAAAGCAAAGCAATTTGCAAGCATTAAAAAGTTTGGGGGAAAAAACTATTTGGTCTCACCAGCCCAAAAAGGAGGGACACCACTAAGGAGAATATACAATATGATGCCTGCACTCCAAATGTCTATTTCCTTTCCGTAACTACGACGCAATACCTCAGGAGCAACATAATAAGCACTGCCTACCATATTATGGTAAACCTTCCCTGAAATGAATTTCAGAAAATAATTAAAACAACGAGAAGCAGCAAGGAAAACAGATGACAGCTTTCAGTCATGTTGGTATTCATGCCATAGCCAGCTACTACAAGGTAACAATGCATTTGATCTAATTCTGTTCATTATCAAAAACAGTCACCAGGAAGTGAAGTTATCAATTAGAATAGTGTTACTTGCATGATCAATTGCTCACTGCAAATACAGTAACCAGTAAAGAACTACAACCTGCAGGGCTTTTCTGCGGGGTTGCATTCAAAGCAAGGAGCCTGGGACTACATCCCAACAATTTCTTCATTAGCAGGGCAACGGATAAATTAACCATAATAAATTGAAGATAAACAAGAACAAACTTCCTAGCATCTCCCTAATTTTCATCACCAAATGCCCAAGCAATAATCAAAGAAACAAGAACATGATTGAAAATTATAGCAGGGATTAACCAATTCGGCATAAATGTGATTAAATCGCAAGTATGCAATTGAAACTGAGAAGTAAAGACTACACCTTCTTCAATGAATACGGATAGCCCAAAATCAGTAGCCTTAAGCGTTGCTCCCTCATCTTTGCTAGAGAGCAGGAAATTTTCAGGCTTCAGATCACGATGCATCACCCCCATGAAGTGGCAAATGTGCACAACATTAACAATAGCTCTGCAAATTGATGCAGCAGCTCTCTCTGAATAGTGACCCTGAGCTATGATTCGATCAAATAGCTCCCCACCAGCACAGAGCTCCATTATAAGGTGCACAGAATATCTATCTTCATAAGCACCCTTAAACTCAACAATGTTGGGTTGCCCAGATAAATGCTGCATAATCTGAATTTCCCTCTTCATATCTTCCTTATCCGCTTTAGACACAAGCTTCCTCTTCAATATCGATTTGCACGCATAAGTGCACCCAGTGGCATTCTCTGTGCACAAATAGGTAATACCAAATTGCCCTCTCCCAAGCTCTTTGCCAAGAGTGTAGAATCTCTTAACATCTTCAAGAGGCTTTCCCAGAATCGTAGCTTCTGGCTTCTGCTGCGGGGTTCTGACATTCAGGGAGGTGGGTTTCGCCGGGACCGTCACGGGCGGCTGCGATGACGGCGGCGGCTGGGGATTGGATTTTGATGTTCGAATCTGAGTCTGGGTTTGAGTAGAAGGAGGCGAAACAGTGTGGTAACTTTGATGGGTACTTCCAATACTACCCGTGGCTGATCCATAGCCACTAAATTCCGCCTTTGATTTTTTCTTCTCCTTGCTACTATGACAGCCCATTTGATTTCCTGATAAAAATGGCAATACAAGTTAGAACTTACAAATATGAAGTTAACTTTCAAAGAAGCCAAGTGAGGTATTTTCTGAAAGAACCTTAATGGAGAGAGTGAAGATTTACACGCAGAGAATTGGAATGTGGTGATGAGTTGGTACAGAGGAAGAGAAGAAAGATGAACGAATGTTGATCTCCCGTAGGAAAATTACTGTGGATTAAAGAATGGAGCCACCGGGGGAAGAAATTTTTTTTTGGCCCATTAAAAAATTGAAAATTTATGATGGCGAGTTTGACTGGAAAAGTGAATCATTTTAGGAAAAGAAAAAACTCAAATCATTTCATTAAAGATGTTTATTAGGAAATATAGTATTATCCGCAAAAGCTTAGTCATATTAGTCACCTAGGTGACCCCAGAATAAATTATTATCCAATTTTTACAAATAATTTAACTAGTCATGCAAGGTCAAATGTGTATCTTTCGTCTAATTTTAAATATAAAATCTAGTTTATTTTTATAAAAAAATTAAATAAATAATTTAATCATAATATATATTATATATCATTAGATTATATATTAATTTATAAGTCGGTATATTAATTTATTAAAAATGATAAAAATAAATATCTTAAAATAATTTAATTTTTGATAACAAACCTAATTTAATGTTTTATAATTTGAAAGTTTTTTTTTCTCATTTTCTTTAACATAAATTTAAATTAAGGTTATTTTGCTTACTTTAAAATGTGTTCATTGGATATTTACGTGATTTGCAAACAAGACTAACCTTAAGATTCTTTTTTTAAAATAAAAAAGCTCCCTCGATATTTTCATTAGACACGAAAAGAGGACAATTCTACTCAGTGCACTCAAATATTAAATATAGGCCCCTCATCCCACTTAAATTTCACTTTTTAAAAATATTACAATAATGTAATTTTTTTTTTTTTTGAATATATGTAGTGAATATGATTAGAACTTATCCTATTGATTAAAAATAAGGAAAAAAATAGTCTCTAGACTTTTTTTATTATTGATTTAGTCTTTAAACTTTGAAGTAAAACAATTTATTTTTTATTTTTTTAATTTTTGGATAAAACAATTTAATTCCTACAGTTCTTTAACTCAATAAATTAAACTAAAATGTATTGAATTGTATTTTGTGAAAATTTGAGTACTAAATCGTTACTTTGTAAAAGAAAGATGAGAAGTTATACTATACCAAAAATAAAGATGATTGAAACTAATTTTTTAAGCATTATGTATAATTGTAAATTAGCATCTTTTTTTCAAAACTAATATTATATGTTATCTTATCATCCTCTCAAAGAAAATTAAAAATATTTTTTTAATTCTAATTTAGAGCTAAATTAAATATCCCCAGCCCCAGCCGATGATAACTAAGGACCAGGTGTCCTACACTGGGCCAGGCGGTCAGTTGGAATCCATGACAACGAAGTCATGGCATGAAGAAATAGAGCAAGGCACATGCTGGAATAAAGAAAATATTTATTTTTAAAGCATAATCTTCTTATTAAAATTTTAAACCAAGGTATTTAATATGAGAGAATATATTGCTGATATACTATTTTTGTTTTTTGTTTTTTTCCGGAAGCTGATATCCTATTATATATCACCTATTAAAAATCAAATGAAACATAAGAATATTTTTTTGACCATTCTTCTTTATTTTTTTAAAGAAAATATATACCAATTTGTTGATCACCTCAATTTTTGAATTAAAGTTATGCATTTTTTTATTTAGTTCAAAATTCGCACACGTAGAGTAATTTTTATGTACTGAATATTTATAATAAAGTACTGTAATTTTTTAAAAAACTTTAGTAATGGAAACTTATCATCTTAAAAAAAATGATTTAAGGTTTTTATTTCAAAACGACATTATTTTTTCTCGTTAAATTAATATATTTTATATCTTGAATTAGTAAATCTTGACCTATGTTTTGATCAATTTAATACTTAATTCAGCTTTTAAAAATCAAGACATTAATTCCTATGGTAGCGGTGGAAGTGAAAGGATGTTGACATTTTTTTTATTATTGGTAATAAAGAAGCAAGCAATGCTTATAATATATATATATATATATTCACATATGACATTTCAACACGAAGTCTCGGTCCAAAAAAAAGACAAACTATACCGAACTAGTTTGATAATGATACAAATGAGGCACACTTCCTACAAAATGAATTTTTTTTTCTCTCCTCTAAATAATACTCTCAATTAAAGGTGAATATTCAATTTTTCGGTAAAAACTAAAATAACTGAGAATTAAATAAAATCAATTTCAAAAACCGAACTGAAACTGATTAACCAAATGAACCAAATCGAATTAACCGAAATATTTCGGTTCGGTTTTGTTAATAACCGAATTAACCAATTTTTTTATTTATTATCTACAAAATAAAATATATATAAATAAATTTTTAAAATTTATTATTTTTTATCCTTAATATTATATTTAGGGGTAAAATATATAAAATAGATTAAGTAGATTTAGAATATATATAGATTTTATCTAATATTATTCAAAATCTACACATATTTAATTATAAAAACATGCATTTATCAAATAGTATATATTAAATATAAATATATTATATATATTTCAGTTTTAACCGAAGTATTTTTCTAATAACTGAACAGAAACCGAACACCGAATTTTTTTAAAAAATAAAAACCAACATTTTACAGAAAACCAAATTAGCCAAATCGAAAAAGCCGAATTGAGTTTAGTTCGGTTTGGTTTTCGATTTCAGTTCTAATTTGCTCACCCCTACTCTCTCAGTATGCACTATGAAATTTCTTAAATTTTTAATAAAAATATACTCAGATTGTTCACATTAGTTGCGTTTTAAAAGAACTATTTGGTCCTAAATATTCAGTCCAAAGTTTTCATTAAGGGATAATTTTATCTTGAAAGTTTTTCTGGGGTTAATTTTGCGTGAAAATTGTAAAAAATGGAGTAATTTTTCCCTATTCATTATCTCGATTAATTTTGACCATTAGTTGACCAAATATGATGAGCTAACAATCCACATGTCAGGAAATGGGTGTCTCCACCACTAGATTGACTTTGAATGGTAGAGATTTTACATTATATTAAAAATATTACTGTAATATTAAATAATGATGATAATATTTTTACAAAACAAATCTCAACCATTAAAAGTAAATCCAACGGTGGAGAAATTAAGTGGAGAGAGGAGTTAGTTGAGGCCTGTTATCCCCCACAGGCCATCTATGTTATTTTTATTAAGGTGTAAATTTGTTTTGAAAGTTTCAAATCTAAATTTGAAAAAAGATGAAGTAAATAACACATGGACTTTTGAAGTAAATTTACACCCTAATAAAAATGATGTGGATAACATGTGAACTGACATCTCAACATTTTTAGTTAACTAATGATCAAAATTAATCAAGACAACGGCCAAAGTAAAATTGCTCCATTTTTTACACTTTTTAGACAAAATTGTCTATTGATAAAAACTTTTAAGACAAAATAACATCTTAATCCTATAAATGTTGAGGTTGATTATCATTGAAACATTGATAAAACATAGTACATAACACCAAGTTGGTCCTAACAACACAAGAACAAAAAACCAATTGTTAAAGCCCAAATTATAAATTCAGAATTAGTATTATACATTATGTTATAAGTGTAAAGTCTAGTCTGTAGTACAATTTATATTATAAATGAGAAGTCTTAAAGTCACACAAGTATAGGGTCATACATATGTAGGTGTTTGAAACAGCGATTGTAATCTTTAAGAGTAGCTTTTCAATCATAATTTATGGAATATGAGATAAGTATGTGAGAGGAGTATTGTCTCGTCTTATGTGCATAAGCACTTTTAGAAGCTATCCCAACTTCCAAATAAATAAAAAAAGCATGGTCAAAAAGTGGGACGATGTCCAACTTATTGTCCTACCGGTTGAAGGAGCGAAGCATCTTGCATCTCTGTGAATGCCTCCAAGGGCAATGGTATCTAATACTATCTTTAGTCTTAAGTATAAAATCTAATTATTTTTTTATGAGATTTTAAAAAATAATTAAAATAATTTAAAATATTTATATTTATTATTATTTCTCTAAACTAGTTTGTCATAAACTGATTAGAATATGAAAAACACATGAGGTAATATTGAGGGTGGTTAGTGTATATTTAAATTAATTTTTTAAAAATGATTATTACGATTTAAAAAATAAGTATATAACACAAATTTTATGTCCATTTACTAAAAATAGCTTATGACATTTCCATGATTCCTAAAAAAAGTGGGGAAGCAAACAAAGATGGAACAGGAAATGAGGAAAGAAAAGGGAATGCATTATTCCATTCACAAAAATCCATATTGCAATCAAATTCAAATGAAGATGGGCCCAATTGCTCAGTGCGTATGCGTGTTCCTTTGTTTTTGTCTTTTTGTCTTCTTTTTCTTTTTTTGCCAACCTTTGCTTTTTGTCTTTTACTTGCGCGCGCTTCTGCTCTTCATTTCAATCATAGACGCCTGAGTTACTCATCCCTTCCATTTTATTAGGTGATTCTAATTAAAGTGGTTAAATCCTTAGTTTGCTTAAACTCGTAAAACTTATGATAATGATATAAAATCATATGATTGCAAATTGTAAATTTAAAAGAATTTATTTTTATCAATAAATAGATATTAATGATCTATAATTAAATAATTAAAATATAAAAAATAAGAAGAATTTGATTTATTAAATCCATCAATATTTATAATCTATCATACTCAATAAAGAAATCTCTATAAACTTTATATATAAAGCCTTTAAGCATGCAACCGATATAGAGTTGGCCTGATGGTATAAGGTCCCGTTAGATCCCTCCGATCTTAAGATCCAATTTTAGAGAAAACACTTGTATTAGGAGTGGCGGTCACGAATCCCGAACCGGATACAAAATGATAATATCAAAAAAAAACTAAACATGATCAAATTGAAAATATTAGTATAGTTTTGTAAGCTATAAACATAAAAATAATAAACTCAGTATATAAACTCGTGAGTTTAATCTAATTTACAACTAGCATGAGTTTAAAACTGATTCAACATAATTTTGTAAGTTAGAAACATAAAAACGATAAATTTAGAGAATCAATTCATGAGTTTGACAATAATTTCTCTAACTAATTCATGTGTACTTGCTAAAAGCATTAAATTCATCATAAAATTTAAGTAATTTCTCATATTACTATTATTAATCACAGTAGTCTTTGATATTATATTAATTTTTACACTCTCTTACTCCCCTTATTAAATATATATATATTTAATATTCGTTGAAACTATTAAAACATCTTATAAATTTGACAAAAAATACCTTTTAGAAGAATCCTGTAAAACCGAAGGGAGCGTTATTATTACTCTAGAACTATAATTTTAGTAGTTCTTCTTTTTTTCGGGGGGAAAATTACTATTGTTTTGATGGAACTGACTAGTTAATCATGTTGCACCTGGTTAAAATGGAATTGATAAAATCAATTATCGTTACTAAAGTATCAGTTCAATCATATTTTCCAATCTGTCAAGTAACTACTTCCTTCTATTTTTAATATAAGATATATTTAAAGAGCTGATTTTACTCTTTAATATAAAACATAGTTTTTATATTTATCAGTCTTTTTCTAATTTACTCATATTGATACTTTTTCAATAAATAATTAAGAATGAGAGAAAATGAGGAAATCAAGGAAAAAGACAAATGTGTTTTAATTTTAAAAATATATATATTATATTAACTAACTTTCTTAATCTAATTATATCAGATAAATACATCCTATATTAAAGATTGAAAGACTAATTTTTCGAATGTATCCCATTTTCACTATCATAACTCTAACTCATTATAGTATATAGTTATATACAAGGATGCTTTTTTTTTTTTTTTGAATCGAGAGATACTTTTATTAGAAGGATGCTTTTTTATTGAGTTTTTTTTTTTTTTGCCCAAATTTATTGAGTTCAATACAATCGAAAAGTTGTTGAGGGAAAGTGACTTCCTTATTATATTTATGATGGAAATAGCCGAATAAAATTGCAGAATGGCAAATGTGGGACTGCCCACACAGTGTGTGTTCAGTTTAACTTTGAAAACTCACTAAGTTGTTCATAGTTTAAAAGATTTTTTAAAAAAAAAAAATAGAGAGACGGGCATCACTTAGGATCTTAAGTTAGAAGTAGGATCGAACTCATAATTTTGTATTCATCGGAGAGCTTTCATATCAATACTTATTAGGTTACAAAATCATTGAAAAAAATAACTTTATAAAAAACAACAAAAATTAGCTTTTGATAAATGGACTTTCTGACTCATTAATAAATATAATCTTCCTCAAAGAAAACATAAATCACCTAAAGAACTTATCACAGGTTTCATTGTCATAGGAAATAGCAAAATTTTTCAGAAAAAAATTGCATGCAAATTCTTATATTTGTTTTCAGAATATCCTACTCAAATATGCCAGTCACGTGACTCTTCGTTGACATCATAAGAAATACATAATTTTTGCATGCATTTGTATTATTTTCTAATTAAATTATCCTTTTATTGAAAAATACAATCATCATATCTTAATAAAAAATAATAAAAATATTATAACTGTACCGAAGGGTCATCCCCTTTATGTATGTTTTTGTTTTTCCTCTTGGGCATGAAGTATAATCCAAATGCGCAATGTGAGAAGATGCAAGCTTAAGATTATACTATTTTGGGTCTTAGATATAAGATTTAGTTGATTTTAAAAAAAATTAAAGAAGTTATTTAATCATATCATATGGTGTATATAAATAAATTATATATCAGTTTATAGGTTAAATACATTATTTTAGAGAAAAAAATTATAAATATAAATATTTTAAATTAATTTACTTAATTTTTCTAAAAAATCAACTAGATTTTATATTTAGAATCGAAGATAATATTGCTAAACTCAATCTACTTTTTTATCACACCTTTATGGACCTTTGGACCTTTTTTTTTTTTTTTAAATAAACCTCTCGTAAGGGCATTATGAGTAATTGAGTCCTTTGGACCATCCCCTTGAGAAAAATCCATTAAAATCAAGTGAACTATTTTTAAAATAATTCTTTGATTGTTTTGCTATGGTTAATTAATACTCCTAATATTTAGTATTTAACAGTACCTCAAGTAAGATTTTCTCTAATAGGAAATATTTGTGCCTATAAAAAAAAACTACATCTAATCCTAAATATTAGAGTTAGTATAGTATAGAGGTTTATTTTGATATCAAATATAAGACCTCAATCTATTGTAGCTTCTAAATTTATAATTATTTTCCTTAACTCTCCTTGTTGATTATACATACTAAAGGGATTTTCATCAAGAGATAATTTCTAATGCAAATGACTACAGGAGTGTTCTATAAAAACCATCACACATCTTTTAATAAATAATCAATTTAACTAATTTTCTTAATTTTATAAATTAATTATCTAACTTCTATATTTAAAATTGGTGGGAATACTGTGATTTTACCACTTATCACATTAAATAAACATCATAGTTTTAAGGAATAGAAAGTTGTCAGGATTGACAAGTAAATAAATGTGTTACTCCATCTGGTCTTAAATATACGATCCAATTGATTTTTTTGGAGATGTTAAAGAAGCTAGATAAGTTAATTAATCATATCATATGTTGTATATCATTATATTATATATCAGTTAATAAGTCAGACAATTAGTTTTGAGAAAAACAATGAGTATAAATACTTTAAAGTAACTTAATTAACCTCCTTTATTTCTCAAGAAAAATTAATTGGGTCTTATATTTAAGAATGAAGGTAGTATAATAGGAACAACATTTGCCTAAGAAAATTGCAATCCTATAGGGTGAAGAGGCATTGATACCTAGAATATACGAGTTTAGTTGTCAATTAATTCAAAATTAAGACCAAAATTTATTGAAGATGAATTAGAAGAGCACTTTGGAGAAGGTTAACTATAACCTAGAGATGCACGATAAGCTATTTAAAATAAGAAGCAGGTCCCACTGAAAGAAAATAAAAGGAAAGGATACGTGCTTGTCTTTTTTTCCCTAATTCGGGTGTATTTGAAATGGTAATGGTAAAATGGTTTTTTTTAAATATGACTTTTGTAATATTACTTTTGGGTAAAAGTCAAATTCTGTGATGTGATTTATGTTTGGATTGACGGTTGTATAGGTGGCTTTTCTGAAACTGAAACTTGTTTTGATTGACGGTAGCATAAGCGACTTTTGTGATAATGATAAGAGAGAAATTTAATTGGGAAAATTATAGTCAGATCCCAAGTAAGAGGCAAAATGAAAAAAATGGTCTATTGAAATCTCAAAATGAAATGGTTCTATTAACAATTCCAGGAGCAGGTAATTGACAAGTCTAGGGGCTCTATTAACAAGTTATTGAGAACATTTTTTCACTTTAAGATTTCAATGGACCATTTTTTTTTATTTTGCCTCTTGTTTGGGACCTGACTACAATTTTCCTAATTAAATTAAAAAGTCATTCTCCTTTCCTTGCTTCTCTTCCACCTCATCAGACACTCTTCATGAATTGGATTCCGGCAACTTCCACAGGCAATGACCTTGTCTTCTTTCCCTATATCTTCCATACAAATGGGACACAAGGTCCCATCCTCCACCTCTATATTGGGTTCCTGCCTTTCGGTGAAGAAAAGCTAGTGATACCTCTCACGAAGAGCGGAGCCGTTGAGGTAGGGAGGTCGAGGAGGCGGCAAAGTTGGGAGGGGTGTATGGTTCGCCAGCAAAGGCAGAAGTTATCGAGGGGAGGCCAAGAACACAAATGAGAACGAAGAGGATGTACTTGCAAGGGGTGGTGCAGTCAGGGCAAGTGTAGGAGGGGAGGGAGGGGAGGGTGATGATGTAGACATTAGCAGTAGCGCCCAGTATAAAGAAGGAGGAGGAGAGGGTGGCGAAGAGCGTGGAGGTTATTACCAGAGAAGCCAGGATCAGGGGAGACAAAATCCATGGATGATGGAGAGATAGAGCGAGATAGGATGGAGAAGAGAGAGAGAGAGAGAGAGAGAGAGAGAGATGAATAATGAGAAGCCAATCGTAAAAAGCTAGTAAAAATTGCTTATAGGCAAAAGTGGCTTTTCAACCTTAAGCCTTTTTTATGAAAAGTTATACCAAACATACAAAAAAAAGCAACCCATGATTTCAATTAAGCTTATTGGGTCCAATCGTGTGATTGGGTGTCTCAATCGCTCTACCAAACATAGCCTAGTTAAAAGCTCTTAAGTGCTTCTCCAAAATGCCCACGTGAGCTCGTTTGGATTAGCTTATGGAAGCTTCGTAAGTGCTTATGAATTGTGATTCACGGTCTACGAGGTAACTTTTACGGTTTACGAGGTGCTTCTACGATCTACGAGATAAATATATTGAAGAAATTTATTTCGATTTACGTTAATCGGGTTTACATAATAAGCCCGACCTAAAAAAACTGTCCCAAACAGCCTAATAATGCATGGACGATAGTGATATTGATAAAATATAAATAAGAGTAGTGTGGCCCAAACCATAAGTAACCAAAGTGTCAATAACACTTTTGGAGGGAACGAGAGAGTGCAAATACCAATGGTCCCAAAGTCACAAAATTGGTGAGCCCAACATTAAAGGAAAAAAGATTTAAATGTTATTTTCATGGAAAAAAGTTGTAAACATTGGCCATTGAATCTTATTAATGTTGCTCTCAGTGCTCTTTGGAATTGGACCTTTGCTATGTTTTTGCCAAATTAGGGGGCACCATCCATCACTGGTCCATTAAAAGCATTGGGGGTCCCACTCTCGTGGGGGTGGACCCTATGATTTTTGTCCACAAGTTTTTCTTTTTTTTTTGCCCCTTGTATTTTTTTTAAATATTTTACTATTACCAGAAGAATACCATAGGTGAGTAAATGGAAATTTTTTATGATGGTGGAGAGATTAGTCAAAGTGATAAGGCTTTTGGTTATAAGAATTATTAATCGGACGTTATGTATTTAATATGTAGTGTGATTGAACTTGTAAGTTGATAATTTTAAATAATGTTGGGTTGATGGTAATTTCATGTTTATTGTCACTTTTATTTGGACGAGAGAGTCCATTCAACTTTCGTATAAGAAAAAAAAAAAAACAGAGAGAGAGAGAGTCCATTCAACTAACAAACTTGTCTTCACTTCAGTATGATGCCTTAGGTTTGAATGTATGATACTTCTGTGAAAGTGATCCTATTTAAAAATTGACTCGAGACTTTGTTAGAATTAGTTTGTTTACTATAATTTTGGATACTAGGTGATTTACTACATATTGAGATTTAAACCCAATAGAAATCAGCCTATTAAATATTTTTTTTATTCTTGATAAAAGAGTTAGTAGAGGACTCTGCTTTAATTGTAAATAGTAAACATAACACTTCAATTCACCATGTCTTCTAATTATATATTATTTTCTTAAACTCTCCCTATTAATCACACATTAAAAGAATTATCATTCATGAGTAATTTTCAATGCAAATAACTAAATGAGTATTTTAGTGAAACTAATATATATATGTGTGTATATATTTTATAGATAACTAATTGAACTATTTTTATTATTATTTATAAATTAGTTATCTAATTCCTATATTTAGAATTTATAAAAGAAGGAGTATTGAGTAAGAGATTTTTTTTTTGAATAAAGGCTGGACACTCCTATTCAATTTCAAAGAAAGATGAACAAGTTGTTTTTGCTTTCTATTCCTTGATATTTAATATAAGACATATTTAAGAGTTGACAATGATTTTAAATATAAGACATAGTTTTCATATTTATCAATATTTTCTTAATTTGCCCCTATTGATGCTTCTTTAACAATAATCAAGAAGAAGGGAGAATGAGGGAATTGAAGAATATGAGTAGTGTGTTTTAAAAAATACATATCATAATAATTAATTTAACTAACTTTATTTATTTAATTAAATTAAATAAATATATCTTATTTAAAAAAAAAGAGGGAGAAGTAATAAATGAGTTGTGCTTGGCACAAAAACTTTGTAGCAAATATGGCACACAAGAGAAGGCATATGTTCTTATTGACCCAAAAGCCAAGTGACGCAGGCTGAGTGAGAGGGAAATTTGTGTGTTTAATCAGACGACCGAATAATAATATTCATTTGAAAATTGGTTTCATAATATCCTGTCTTGATTTTTATATACAATAGAAGGGTTGTTATTCTGTAGTCTAATCCAAACAAAACATATTATTGGTCCTAAATTATACCATCCCTACCAATTTCATCCTTTTCTTCTTTTTTGTAGATTCCTTCTCTTTACTTCTACATCGCCCTTTGTTTTGAGTTTTGACCTCTTCCCCATCATCTTTCACGTGCTAAATAAATAATCTATTTTTTCCTATCATTATTTTCACATAAAGATGTTAAATGGGTTAAAAAAAAAAACACAGATTTAAAATAACAAACAGATTTTGTTCTGAAATTTTGGATCCTTATGACAAAAGGTACTGCAAGAATTTATGTGATTCTCATTGAATGAGAGCCAATCAATCACCAAGATGCCTCTTAGAGAAGGTACTTCTTGCTTGATCCGTTCAACAAATATTTTCAACTTTATTCACTACTTTTATTTTAACTAAATTATACAAAAATGCCCCTGCTTTGTGTCATAGGTAAATAACCTTTAAAACTTTATAGTAAACCCTTCAACTTTTACATTTATACAGATAACTCTTATACCAATAACCCAAAGTTTATTTTAATATAGTCCATCTTCATACTCCTATACCATGAGTATAACACGAAGTTTGAGGAGATGCATACAAAAATAAAATTTAATGGGTATGAAAAATGATAATTTCTACTGCATAATTTTGAAAGCTTTACGAGGTTTATTGTAATTTGTAAAGTTGTAAAGATTAGAAGGATTATTTACATGTATGACGTAAGGTTTTGTATAAGTTAGCATTTTATTTTTAATAATAATCATTAAATTGATGATAAATTATATTTCTTGATCTCTGGTTTTTGGGAGGCCAGATATATATATCTCAACTTCTGGGCCTTTGATTTAACACGATTCACATATCCTGATTTTGGAATAGTGAACCTGCTTAAACAAACAGAGATTAGAATACAAAATTATTCAAAATCGGGGTTAATCCGGCCCCACATTTCAATGACCCATTGAAGAAAATTACAATTTTTACTTGTGAAAATATTTTAAATGGATTTTGCCCCCACCCCCTCATCAAGCCATTCCTGTTTCCCGGATTCATCACGGGAGAGATCTTAATCAGAATCTAGAGACCGGATTATATTTTTGCTTTTAGGCTCACTCGCCTCTGTCTCTGAGTTAGACTCTCCTCATCCGAGTTAACCCAACTGAATCGTCGTCCCCAACCCCACCGGAAACAAAAATCCCGGAAAAAACCTAAAGCTATATATATATTTTCCCAACTAAGCCGCTCTTGAGACTGAGAAGTGAGAACAGCAATAATTATCATATACTATACCGGCCTGAACCGGTTTACTCACCCATCGAACCCGGTCTGACTCCACACCGCGTCACGAACCCGTCTCATGTCACGACCCTTTAACGTCCGTCCCACGCCCTCGAAAACGGAGTTCGCTGCCATTTTCCGGCTCCGCGCGTACTCACGCGCCAAGTACTCGTGTGGCGGGACCATCTCCGATTCGTCCTCGAAACCGCCATCCACGTTGTGAAGCGATTCGATCGAGTCAGACCGGAGTATCTTGCTCCAGTCCGGCACGTTCACCGGAGCTGACGTGGCCACGTGGTGTCCACGTGGTGGCGCCACGCTGTCGTGCCCGCGGTGGTACTGGTGGAGAATCCTGGACGTCGTCGTCGGAGCGTTGTTTCCAGAATCATCGAACGCCAGGGACAGTCCGCCCACACATCGGTGATGATCGTCGCAGGAGATCCGACGGCCACCTCTGATCGAGATCCCCCCGCCGCTGATCTCCTCCGACGAGCGCGGATGTCTCTCGCCGAAAGAGACATTCATTGCGGGGTCGTCTAATTCGTCGACGGTGGACCAGACATCGTCTTCAGCGAACTCCGATGCGTCAGTGGCGGCGCCGATGGAGGGTTGGCCGTGGAGATTGTAGCTGTAGCTTCCCAAGAGGCGTTCGCTATGGTGGCTTGCGGTCAATTTACGACCCTTGGCCATGTAGAAACGAGGACGGAGGAGGAGGGTTTCGCAGTAAGCCAGCCACTAGCTCCGGACAAAGCCACCGGAAAGGAATGAAGCCGACGACGATGTTAAGAATCCATAACCTGTGGAGGTTTGGACATAAGCAAGACGTTGGAAGGTGACCTTGTATATATAGCGTTTTCCTTGGCGTGACCCACCATTTTGAATTTCATTTCAATTTGAGGTTCATTTTGTCTGCATTTCCTCAATTTATGTATCGTTAAAATGGAAGCTCCCTACTCTCGTCTCTCACTGGTAAATCAGCCGATCAACGGCCATTGTGATTCTTTTTTTAGTCGGATTTAATTGTCATCTAAAGTAATAGGCTCGTTTGGATTAGTTTATGGAAATTTTATAAGTGCTTATAAATCGTGATTCATAGAATATGAAGTAACTTTTACAATTTACGAAGTTGCTTTTACGGTCTACGAGGTAAATATGTGGAAGAGATTTATCTCGATTTATATAAATCGGGCTTATAAAATAAACCCGATTATTGATAGAGTTTCCAGACAACCAAATATACTACCCGATTTAATCCCTAGTTAAATGCAGTAAATCATTTGCCATGCTTATTTACTAATCATAATTAATTTTGTGTATTGGTTAACAATTTTGATGACATTTAATTGTGTGGTAAACTTTGATATTTATTTGAAATTACGTATTTTTTAGTTGAGCTTTAAAATTATATATATATATACACACACTATTAAAGGGTAATGACTAATGTCACTTTAATGACTATATGAATGAAGTGATTACTGATTGGTTCAGGAAACATACAACACTAGTCGTAAAAAAGGAATAAAAGAGTTAGGTGGATTTCTTGTATATGGCATGGAGCAACATTATCTACGAGACCTGAATATATAATTTATCACTTGATACAATTTAATAGTGAAATATATTCAAGATTGTATATTATCAATTGAATTAATATTATTTTTTTTTATAATAATGCATGTGAACAAACTAACCAACTACAAAAACAGCACAGTGATAGCGATAATTTATGAATTTTAAAAATACGCCGCTGATTTGTATACAGAATAAATTTAAATATTATAAAAAAGGTAATTTTTGAAATAAAATTTATTTCCATCTTTTTCTTAAGTATCAGGATTATCATCGCACCAATAACGAAAAATAATCTCATGATGCGAGAAGTATAAAATAAAAGCTTCCTCCTATAAGGTTAAATATCAAAATCTCAATGACATGTTAGGGATTAATAAAACTTAATTATTACTAGCTACTATTACTTTTGACTATCTATCAGCAACTATTCCAGTTTACTCTTTTTACACTTATTTTTATAGTTCAAGAGTTTATAGATTATCTCAAACATTATGAAAACAGTAAAGGAATTTGTTAAAGATTATTAATTGTTGCGTGAGTTTAATTTAGGGCGATGGAGAAAATTACTTATGGTGATTTGTAAAAGGAACATTCAGTATTATAAAAAAAATTTGGTTTAAAAATGTCTATATATATTATAAAAGGGTTCAATAATACCACCACCATTAAATTCTATAACGCTGTTAAATATTTTTATGGGCAATTGAGCAAAAATGCTCATGATCATTTACAAAAGGAGCAACAAACACAATGAAAATATTTTTTGTTTAAAAATATTTATGTACATTACTGTTCATCCGGCTCGGGCTATTGATATATCATAAAATTCCAAATTAATGATTCCATTGATTTATTACTCATTTAAAATTCGTTCTAAACTTATTTTGTTAGTTATCTCAATTTAAAATTGCTAATTGACCAGAATTCTCCTAAGGACCCGATTTAAGCCCCTTTGTATCTGGTCTAACTGTACTTTACCAAAAATTGTGACATGAACTAATCCTACACAATTTCGCTTGTAGAATCCAATTTGTGACATCATATTTGTCAAAATCATGCTCAAATTATAAAAATACCCCTAATAGTCATTATGTTAGGGTTTTAAGGATAAAATTGTCATTGCATTCCCTAAAACCTTCACACTTCATAATTCACATGTTCCCTACATAATTTTCCATTATAAACTCAATGGAATCATCAAAAACACTAAAATCAAGTCCAATTTTACATTATTGTTCTATCATGTTAAATAATTTATTCTTCTCCATTCTTTTATTCTTGTTATTTATTCCTCTCAAATCAACATTGTTACCACGGTATACCTAATGCATTTAAAACTTTTCACCTATTTCTTTGAATAATAAACTACTCATCCGACCCTTAATATAAGACATATTTAGAGAGCTGATCTTAGTTCAAAATATAAGATATAGTTTTCGTATTTATTAATTTTTTCCTCTAATTTACTCTTATTGATACTCCTTCAACAATAACCAAGAAGGAGAGTGAATTAAGAAATATGAATAAAATTTTTTAAAAAATAAATATCATATTAACCAACTCAACTAACTTCCTTAAACTAATTAAATTAGGTAAATATATATTATATTCAAGACTGAAAGTAATATAAAGAAAAGAGATGGGATGGTTTTGGTCTATAACAAGAAAATTAATATCATAATAATATCAATGTCAGTTTTTAACGTATCATGTTGAAAGAAACTACCTTTATATAATATTTAAATACAGTATTGCATAGAGGGTAATATAATTTTTAATCTATTAGATCTCCCCTCATTTTGAGTTTAGTCTTTTAAATTTCAAACAAAATATTTTAGTCTCTCAATGGGTAAAATGACCTATATTTTTATTTAACGATAGAGACCAATAATTTAAAAAGAATGAAACTTAAGGATCAAAACATTTAACTTAAAATTTGAAGGACTAAAACTTAAATGAAGATAAATTTAAGAGATCAAATATTGAATTAACCCTATTGCATACAATATGTTACATGTGTGAGATATGAACTCATACATTCGCTTAAAATGAGTCATATTCTTACCCATTAAACTAACATTATTTAATATTTAAATCATTGTATATACATTCATGAAGAAGTGATGGTATATTATTTAAATTTTGTTAGTGAAACTATTTTTTTTTCAATGAATAAAAGTAGTTCAAATGAAATAAATTAGTGAGGATAAAGGATGAAAAAGAAAATGCAATAAAAAATATATACATACATATATATACACCAACAAATCCCCCGTAGGCAGTGTAACAATTCTACATACTTTCACCACCCACCACCTGGACGATTCCGATTCTGGTTTTAACCTTTGATAAAGTATGTCCGGATGGTTTTTGAATGTTTTAAAAATATTTATTTATATAAATTAAAATTTAAAAATTACAATATTACTTTGACTTTTATTTTTTTTAATCAAAGGTCTAAATGGGTTTATAAGAGATGATGAGAGGATCTGCTCCTCATATTTATATTGTATAAATCATAATTAAAAATTTATTTTAAAAAATTTTAATCGTTATTTAAAAAAACATTTTTTTTTTACTAACATCAGTGACTAAAAGCTTACAAAGAAATCCGCAAATGTTATTTTTCCTTGAATGACAACATTTCAGTCTACTCCTGTACTCCTATGTAAAATCCTTTCCTTAATACTGTAAAATCATATTATTATAACTCAATTCTCCAAAAGTCTACCATGGTAGAAAAAGAGTTCAGCTAACCGTTTGAAAACTCTACCATGGTTTATAAAATTTACCATGGAAAATAAAATCATTTTTCCTTGCTGAATAATATCTCATCAGATATTAAAATATCCTTATCAAATCAAATTGTGGATCCACGAGTTTAGAACACATCATAAGCCCTCTAGGCCTTCCATCATCATCAGGAGTAATTAAAAATATATAGTTAACACACCAAGTTCTCAAAAATAGATCAGAGTATGCAAGATGAGCCCTAATGTGGCATTATACAATAATCCAACATATATTAAAAAGATGGAAGCACTACTTTTATCAGAAGTAGTTTAAGCTTCCGGAGTCTTCCCTGATGGACCCGCACGACAACTATCACCTGGAAAAATGTTAAATCAACGGGGTGAGACAAAAGCCTCAGTAACCAACAATCCATCTCATCGGGCATACAAGTATGTGCCCATGAGGTGCCAAGTGGGACAGTTATAAAAATATAACATTATTAAAATATCACTTGTCCATACGAATAATTTCATAATAATTCACAATATCATATTGTCATTCTCATATTTGCCATATAAGTGTATAAGAGTAAATACATAATAATTTATTTTCTTTCCTCCCTTATTTCCTCTCCACCTTATTTCCTCTGACTGAACCCATGGGCTAGTACTCACCCATATGACTGGTAGCTAATTCAACAAGCTCACCGATCAAGTGATATGGATCGGCCAAAATCCACAGAGCACAAGACCGGACCATGGGTTCCCCCTCTAAATACATTAATGGGGTGTCATAGCCCTATGGAATACAAATGGGCCAAAGGACTAACCAGTGTACACCTGGATGTCCACCACCTTATTTCCTCTTTTGTACAAGAATTCACCCCCTTATTTCCTCTTTGAGTAACCTCCCATTAATTTCACATCCACCATCCCCTATCTTATCCATATTATGTGATTATGACATGTCATTATCATTTCATAATTATCAAAAAGGATCTTTCCAATCTCATAAATAAATACCAACTCATATAATGTAATATTGCTAGTCATTTTCTCCATGAAAATAAGTCCCACAAGACAATTTCATTAACCACATATTTTCCAAAATCACATCACATATCAATAGCCAAATTTATAAATCTGCATAATTAAAATCACTCACAAACATCATACAAGCATGCACAACAAGAGGAAAGTGGTTACCTCTCGCCAAAGCTATTTATTACCACACTGCTCCTAATCCAAGAGCTCAAGTAAAAGCCAAAATCAATCTACCATAATCAATTTACTACCCATTAATAACTCTCCAAAATTCCACATAATCAAAATTATAACTTATATACAAATTTTCAATAATATTATATAATATATTCTAAAAAAATGAAAAATAACAGTTTGGGGTTTAAATTTTAGAAATGACCGTTTAGTCCTTCAAATATCGAAAATGACAGTTTAGTCCTCCAAATTTCATAAATGACAGTTTAGTCCTCCGAATTTCATAAATGACAGATTAATCCTTCAAATTTCATAAATGACAGTTTAGTCCTCCGAAATTCATAAATGACAGTTTAATCCTCCAAATTTCAAAACTAAACTAATTAAAATTTCAGTAATACCTTCATTAATTTAAATAAAGCTTTTAACCCAAATTTAATCGGTTAAAAAGTCCTATATAGAATTATTCATAGACTAATTATATAAAAAAATTCGTTATAAAATCTTATACCAACTAAATAAGAAAAATAAACCGATTAAAATTAGCTATTAATTATTCTCTACATTTTTATAGCCTTATACTAACAAAACTCAAACTTGTCCAAAATGCTAATCTTAAAATATTCTCTAATCTATACAATATTATCCTTATTAGAACGAGAAAAATACATGGAATAATTTTCATAAAAGAAATTTGCTGAAAGAAGTTATTTTAGCTATCTAAATAATCTTATAAGATAAATAACTTACCTCAGAAAACTCAAGTGGGATCTCTATTCCCTTCTCGTTCCCTCTCTTTCTCTCGTTCTACTTTCGTTCTCTCACTCTTCCTCTTAATACCGCATCTCATGCGGTATTTGAAGAAGAAATGGGGAGTGGGTAATCCACTCCCTCTTATATTTAATAAAGAGTGGGCAGCCCACGTGCTGCCCACCTTAATATAATAATATATATAATAATAATATAATAATATAATATTATAATAATATATTAAAATATAATATAATATAATAATAATATTTTATTTTATTATTTTATTATTTTATATATTTTTTTTTTCGTTTTTTTTTAAACAGGATGTTATACTCCTACGTTTCTGGCCTAGTGTAGTGTGTATATGTGCCTATTTGGGAACTCGGTGGAGAAGTGTTTTTTTTAATGGAGCTTTTACAAAAGCCCATTTGAAAAAAAGTTAGGTTGTAAATGTGATTTATGTTTGGATTGGCTGTGGGAGAAGTGACTTTTTTTTAAGGAACCTGTTTGGATTAGCGTTTGAAAAGCCCGTTTGGATAAGAAATGACTGAAAAGGGCATGAACCTTATTCAATACTAAGTATATATTGTTTGTATATTTATTATTATAATTGATGTTAAAAATATAAATAAAATTTTTTAAAATAAAAAATTTAAATAATTATTGAAAAAAGAAAAATACACTGAAGCACTTAATTTAAAAAGAATACATATATATTTCAATCAGAATTTTATACATTAAGTGAATTATAATTGGATCATCTACCCCCTATCAAGTTTGTCTACCCCTAACAAGTTTGTCTCTGATCATGTCACGAACATGATTCATGTGTGATGAAGATAATGATGATTTTTTACTTAATAAAATAACAAAAGAAAACAAATTACATTTAATTCCTAAAAGTTAAATTTAACTACAATTACATCCTAAAAAATTTTGTCAGATCATAAGTTACAAATATGAGTCTCTATTGCAACTAAAACTCTCATGTTTGTAACTCATTTTTAACAAAAAATATTTCATACTTAATACTTATCTTTTTAATATCATTTTTCCTAAAATAAAAAGTGATGCAAATTATAAAAAGTGATGAGAATTTGGAACCAAAAGCTATATGTGGTAGCTTTTGAAAAAAAGCTACTTTTTAAGCTAAAGCCCATTAACATTTAATGGGTTTCCAAACACTAAACTTTTACCCAAATGAGCTTATAGGTCCCAAATAGACTTTTTTTGATCCCAAATGGGATTCCAAACAGACCCTATATATATTCACTTCCCCAGTTTGGATCAATAATAGGATAACTTATTTATTAAAACTTGTGCAACATTGGGGACCACACACTGTTTCTTATTTTCTCAGACACACGTTTTCTTATAGAGACAATTATGTTTAAGGCACCATCCACCATTAAATATAGATATTTTTGTTAGAATTTTGGATCTAATTTTTATGGGTTATGAATAAAAAGTAGGTTGGAAGAGAAGAGAGAAAATGAATGAAAAAATAGTGTGTGGATAAAAGTCTTATATTGGATAAATCAAGAGAAATAAGAGTGTATATAAGACTCAACTTCTCACATCTAAAATAGGCCCTTGGGCTAATCTACTTTTGTGGAAGAGTGAGAACGTACATGGGCCTTGATCCACCACGCGCGCGCGCCGCTGCCCCCATCCGGCCAGCTCGGTTTGGTTCGGTTGATCGCCGCTGAACTTTTGTTTGTTCGAACAATCCCTGAACTTTTGTTTAATTCCTTTTTTACCCCTCCGTGATTCTCCTAACAGCGCAGTTGTAGCGAAACACTGTGACCGAACTGGTGCGTCCGTTGGCTTCGTTCTGATGTGTCTGTTCATACGACGCACCAATTCGCCAGCAAGAGTCACAATTCGCTTTTGTTTGCTCCGTTTTGGTATGTCTATTCGCACGACGCACCGGTTCGCTCGCAAAAGTCGAGTCCATCTGATCAATTCTCTTCATATGTAAATAAGACGTGCTAGTGACAGGAAAAAATCACTCAATCTCAAAACACTCCTCTCTCATATATTGCATGGTGCATTCTGCAATCATCTCATAACCTATGCGATTCTGAAAGCAGTCTCATTGTGTTCGTTCGGGCTTCTAATTGATAGTGCCATCATTCTGAAGATGCAATCCGTTCTATCCTGGAAGACAATTGTTCGAGAACCTTAGGCATTCGTATAGAGGAAACAAATTGTCTTAATGATACAACGTATGTTGGACTCGGATTTTATCAAAGTTCATTATCATTTTCGGCAGTCTTGTGAGTTTTTCTATAGTATACATAATTATTCTGTATTTACAGATTAAGCCATCTTAATTATACAGATTCTTATTGAAATTTCTACTTTAAAACTATTTGGGAACAACATTTTTTTTAAGTAGAGATTTAAATTTAAATTTATCATATTATAAGAATGGATATTTTTTAAAATGAGAATTCAAATTTTAATTCTTGTCGTCATGGATTAACTTTTTATGCGAGACCACCCCATTGGTGGGCCCCACCCGTTTCATATAAAATGAATAGATTCCGCAATCAATGAGGCTAAGGGCCTTGGGCCCGGGCCCAGCACGAGGCCGAAGAATTTTCACCAAAATGACCAAATCTTTTGGTGGTGCTTTGAACTTTGAAATTACGTACGCAATTATTCTTTTTCGCAGTCATTTATGTTTGATGGCATTGGGAGTACCTTGCCTGACATTTTATTTGGTTTTTACTGTATAATATGGTTGAGCTATGGGGAGTGAGAGAGCTGCTTTTATATATGGGCCTTACATAGTGGGCCTCAAATTGAGCCGTAACCAATGAATTTGGGCCCCACTCGAGGTTGATTTGGAATGGCAGGTGGTGGGCCCTAGGTCAAACTCTGCCTAAGACTTAGACCCTTCAAACCTATCAAGAATCCTATGCTGCCTTTGCTTTTGCAACCAAAATCACCCCTGCTTTGAGTATTTTATTGTCCTAGCCTTTTCCCTTTGGGCCAGCGTTGTCTTACAGTGATGCTTTTTTAGTAATACTGTAATGGACACAGGAGAAAGACCATGCTGCCCTTAAATATGAATGGTAGATGTACCAACAATGGTGGGTCTAATTAATAAAAGGGTAGGTCATAACTGTAAAGTTGTAAGTTTAAATTCTACTTATATAAGAATCTTATTGACTGATGATTTATAAGTATTTTTATAAACACTCTTTTAAATCTAGAGGTATGCACTAGTCCTAATAAATCTTGAGACCCGTTCATCTAAATTTTTTCACGTGAAAAGAAAAAGTTATAATAAATAAATAAAATTAACAAAAAAGGTCTTACAACAAGGGTAAAATGACAAGCTAACAATAGGGTTGTACTTGTACCTTAGGAACCGGCCTCGGACAGAATTGGCTTGATACCTTTGAATGGTGAAAAATCCAATCATGAGGTTTTAAGAATGAGCAATAATTTTAACACGAGCTTTGTTAATCTCTTCAATTGTGAACCCTTCGACTGAACTGTTGAGCAACTTTTAACATGAAATTCACGGCAAGATTCAGAAAATGAGTTGCACATATTCTTTCCGACTTCAAACCAAGGTCGATGAATATTTCTTCATTGCTTCAGCTAATTAACATAAATGAACTGAAACGAAGAATCTAAAGAAAGCAGAGCAAAGCAAGTCGAAGAGCAAACATTTATATTTATACATGTGTGTGTAATATTTTTGTAGAAATATTTTTAAAATTTAAAAATTTCAAATCAGTGATTTATTGAATTGCTAATTAAGTATGGTCAATACTTGATCTATCATAGAAAATAAAGCTGATTAGGGATTTTAATTTTTTTGATTTTTTTTTAATTTTCTTTTTATGTATACCTCATTATGCATGTGTAATATGATTGCATTGGTTATTGAGATTTTTTTTCCTAATGATATGTCAGTTTTGAACACATGAAGCTCAGTATCAACATGACACTCAAATATAATCCAGTCAGATTTGTTTTTTTTAAAAAGGGATAATATTTAAAAAATAAAATATGCCTAGTGTTGGTAAAATAGGAGGTATGGCGGCTCATAAACAGAAAGGACCACAGGTGATAAAATGTTAAAATAATCCCACACCTTAGGAAACCCCTATAGGCCAATATATATATATATTTATGTATATTGGAAAATACCACTAATTTAATGGTGCTGTCCTCTCAAATGTAGGACACTCCTACGCTACACTCCACATCTCCACATGACCCATAACTCTGTTGTCTTCCTAATGCTTCTAACACATCTCTCTTTAGCTCTGTCACCTCTCTCTCTCTCTCTCTCTCTCTCTCTCTCTCTCTCTCTCTCTATATATATATATATATATATATATATATATATATATATATATAGAGGCCAGCCTTTCTACTTTCTATGAAACTATTATTACCAATTATTAATTACATTAATAAACGTTATAATAGCTAGCATTAGTGGGGAAGTGGGCCATTTGATTTGGCAGGATCAGAATCTAGCCTCCTGTATTATGCTCCAATCCCTTAAATTACAATATATAAAATAAATATATGAAAGAGTTTTATCTCAATTTATATTAATCAGATTTATATAGAAATATAAACCTAACCAACCAAGCCTAATTTAAGGATCAACTAAACTGATCTTGTACTCTGTTATAGTTGGGGGAGAGAGAAATGAAACCCTAGTGGGTGTGTACAATTGTGCATGTGAGATCATGGATTCCAGATAGGATAGTTCACAGTTTTGTGTGTGAATGACAGAGATTGAGATGTAATGTAGCAGAGCCTATTCTTTTTGGTACAAAAAATACCTTGTCCTTCTCTTCCCAATATATTTTATGGCTCTCCTGTATCCACTGCATCTTCAATCATTATACCTCTTTGATTCTTTTTTCCTTTTTTTTCAAGGAAGAATCACCATGAGATTTATAAGGAAATGGACTCAATAATAATAATAATAAGGGATGACATTTCTCTGTAGATGTTTCCTAAAACAGAATTATTTATCATTTATTATTGTATGTTTCTCACTTATCATAACTCACAAGACTTTTTGATAATTATATTCACTCCTTAACACTGCACAGTGATTATATTCTTCTTGACACTTCACTACCGAATTGACGTCGCCATCTTTTGATCTTGCATTTCATCATCCTTCGCTATTTCACTGTATATGTTCATTCAATTGTGTCACTGATCGTATAAATAAATACAGACTTGTTGTGGGATTTCATATATATAAATATTGAGAAAGAAATAAAAATAAAAATATAGGGAAAATATCATTAAGATTCTTACTAAGAAAAATAATATTAGAAGAAGTCTCATAATTTATAAATAGTAGCTCTTTTATTTATTAATAGTAACTTTTTCACTTATTAATATAATTTTTTTATAGTTGGAACCAATGTTTTGGAACCTGGGCCGGTCCGGCCCGGGAACCGGCCACCAAACCGGGCCGGTTTGGTACTTTTTTATTTTTTAAAAAATTAATTTTTAAAATTTTTCTTTAGAATTTTATATTAATAAGCCTAAAATATTCACTTTTTTACTGGTTTGACCCCGGTTTAGTTCCGGTTTGACTCCGATCTGACCCACTAACCTTTGATCCAGTACCCCAACCAGTTTAATGACCGATCCAAATTTCAGAACCTTGATTGGAACCTTAATAATATTTTTCTAAAAATTTATATATGAGGTGTGTGTAAGGGTATCTTCTCTCTTCTCAAACAAATTTATCAGTTTGGAAGAAAGTGGTTTTCACCAATGGACTCCACCATTTCAGTTTCTTCATAATTTCTGATCATATATCTTCAGTGCTATAGCAGGCCATAGCTGCAAGTGGCCTCGTCCTTTATATATTTTGTTATTCTTACTTCATATTTAGCTTATTACTGTACTAGATAAGCGTGCCACTCCTAGACTTTAAATGCATCGAATAAATATTTATATAAATCGAGATAAAAATTTTTTTATATATTTATTTCATATATTGTAAATTATAATTAAAAAATTAATTATAAAAACTATAATCTATAATCACTATTATAAATGAACACAGAGAAACAAGCCATATATCTAATACATGATATAACTTTTAGTGAATTTTGCAGGAAAGGTTGTTGAAAAATCTCCTATGCAGAAGTTATTATTACCCAGAAGAGTTTGAAATTTATTTAAAAACTCAAGTGAAATATATATTCAACCAATGTATCTCTATTTTCAATTGTATATATACCATCTATATTTTCAACTATATGTAAAATAAAATACATTTTGTACGTAGTTAAATAAAAGTTGCACCCACTTAATTAAAAACTTAGATACCTTTGGCATTAAATTTTGCATATACTGGATTTTTAAGCAAATTTTAAATTTTAAATTTTCTATTGAAACCTATTTTTTTAATAATTTTTTGTGTAAATTTTTTTAAATGTAAAAATAGAACAACATAAAAGATAAGATTTTTTTTTAAAAAAATTAAAGTTCATAAAGGATTAAAAAAAAATACAAGATCTAACAAAGTGATCACAGTCACCTATGCTCTCTGAATTGTAATTTTCATTGGGGGAGTTGGAGACACCCTTGACACAGGTATTGTCATGTTCATGTGCCAATCTATCATCTCTTGCAGCAGACCAGTCTATTTTTTATCATTATTATTGTTATTTTCAACAAATTATCTATCCCTATCATGACCACCTATAGTTCAAATTGAACCATATACTTTCACTGTTATATGATCACGCCGAGAAATAAAAGATGGTATTGTTCGATAGATCAGTTTCTTTTCCAAGATATCGACACAAACGTATATATATTTGACAAGTCTCATGATGTCTCATACAATTATTTAACAAAAAGATATCAATGTGTCTGTGGTTGATCGCACTCAAACATATATTTAATTTAACACCAAAGTTTTTCAAATAAGGTTTCAATATTTGTTTCCTGCTTGCTCAACCAGAAGTAGAAGATACACTTGCGATATTAAAAGAACAAGTTTGTTTGTCTTATTGATATCAAACACACAATGCACGTAACAATATAATTGACCATTCCTTTCTGGACCAATCACCAGATCAAATTGCCAATTTTAATTAATTTAATTAATGTATGAGCTAACTAACATGTCAAATGATAATGATAATCATATAATAATACAAACCAAATTAATTAGAGGAGTAAGTAATATTTTTGTTCAAACCGGTTGATAGATTCCATATATTCATGCTAATTATTACTTATTATTTAGCCTTTTTTTCTTGTAATTATTATAATTATACGTACGGTGATTAATTAATTCATAAGGAATCTTTCCCTTCAGAACTTGAAAGGTGACCTAAAGTTTTTGTAACTAGCTACTGCCTCCAAATCAAATATCCCACCACCCTCCATGATGCATGCTATGATATTTTATCAGATATTTCATAAAATTATAAGTTAATATTTTAAATGCTTTTTTTTATGTACATAAGTATAAGTATCTTTTCATTAGAGGTAGTCTTATTGGAAGAGATGCTTGTAATTATTCAATTCTTCCAGCCTTTTGTGGAAAATTTTCAAAATTCATATAAGAATATTATAACAATTTTATAAAACATGATAGAGAATTCTTTTTTTCTGTTTTGGTAATCTAAATAGTAAATATCTTATTATCAAAATGCTTTATAATGTCAAATACTCACTTGTTATAATGCTAAGTTTCATTTATATCATGCCATTTGGGATGACACAAAATGTCAGATGAATTAAATTGAAAAAAAGATAGAAAAATAATTTTAAATTTGTAAAATTATAAATAAGATATTTCTTGAAAAATGAGTTGTGAATTATTTATTAATTTTTGTCATTTCTTTATCTTAATAACAAACCTGATTTAAGATTTTATAATTTTTTTTAAAAAAAATCTGCTTTTTTCCCGATTAAATTCAACTTACAATCAATGGTTAATAGTCCAAAATTTATCGTACGAAATTGATAAACGCACATGCAGGCGTGTGTGAGGCACAGGTGAAGATGTAACCTTCCCAACAACTCAGAAAAAAAGAAAATATATTATATTATATTATATTTGAAATTTTAACAAGATATTTTCCCCTATCTCTCCTAACAATCATCAATAAATATTTAAAAACTATATCTACCGCTTTCAAATTTAAATTATGCCCCCTCCTGTTTACTTTTTTTTAAAGAAATTAAAGAAGTTTAATATGTTATTTTAAAGTATTTATATTTATCATTTTATATATCAAACTAATTTATTTAACTTATAAATAATATATAATCAAATAATATATAATATATATTATGATTAAGTTATTTATTTAACTTTCTTAATATTTTTTTAAAAAAATTAACGGGTCTTATGAACAAGAGATAATAGTTAAATATGTATTGGGTATGGCTCGCAGATTTTTTCAGGCTGAAGACATATCAATCAAAAAAATGTAAAGAATACATGAATAAAATACCCAAAATAAAGATCTTTAATTTCTGCCCTTATAAATTTTGGATAGTTTTGAATACTACTATATTTTGATGAGAGGTTACTGCTTAATACTCCTTCGGATCTTTAATATATAATATATTTGGAGAGTTGATTTTAGTTTTAAATATATAACATATTTTTTATATTGGTCAATATTTTTCTAATATATTCCTATTGATGTTTTTTCGATAATAATTAAAGAAGAGAGGGAAAAGGAGAATTAAGGAAAATGATTAGAATATTTTAAAAAATACATTTCATATTAACTAACTTATTTAATATAATCAGATTAAATAAAAATATTCGTATATTAAAGGCCTGAATAATAAGAACTAAGAAACAAAGCTGAGATGAAATGAGATGTAGGGGGAGGCATGTAAGAATATAGGTAGGTGGGTACGATGTCGTTTTCAAGGGTAAGAGATAATCAAAGAGACGTCAGCTAAGAGAGACTCATATGAGGGAGGCAGTGACAGTTACAGAAAGCTCATCAATAGCTCCAACATCGTTAGGCTCCACCTTCCCTCCCACTTGCGTATTACTCGTTTATGGAGTTTCATAAGCACATTTAACTTATCCATATTGGAGTGTTATTGGTATTAAGGCTAAGAGTCTTTTCACATGTCACATATTTGAACCAGATATATTCTAAAAAGTGCATTTTAATTTATAAATAACCTCATTTATCATAAATTATAATTCATGAAGCCTATACATTTTTATAAAATTTGAAATACAATAGCATGACCTTATATTTTTATATTTTGAATTAGTATGGATACTCATTTCACGTAGTTAATTATAAAACTAGAGTAGATGGGTCCATGTATGTAAAAATCAATATTTACGATATATTTTTTAAGTATTATATTAGAATATTGAAACCATAGCTTTTTTACGAGGAAAATACCTACTTTAGATGAGGTCATTTATATAAATTGTATAAAACTATTGGACTCTATGGCAAATATTTAGGTAAATTGTTAATCTAAAGATCTCAATCAATTATTTTATTGAGTATTATCTTTTGCCTCACTATATCATTTTTTTTTGATAACTTTATACTGTTTAGTCAATCACTCCCACCGATACATTCAATATATTTTTCTAAACATGTTCAAATCATCTCATCAAAATTTCTGTCATTTATTCTTTAGCAGATGCCACTCAAACTCTTTTAATTATGTATTCATGCATCATGAATATTAATTATCCTTTATGTGTGTAAAACTAAACACATATACAGTAACTAAAACTGTATTTTGATGATAGATTTGTAATATGAAGCAATCACAGGACAGCATAGGGAGGTTGTGTGGTGTTGGAGCCTTGGAGGAGGTAGGGCAATCTTTCTTCATATCAATCAGCAACAGAGAGAGCGAGTGACTTAAAACTGTTTTGCTGTAAGATTTCACGTCATTAGACGTAGGATGAATTTCTGAGGGTATAAAGAGAGAGAGAGAGAGAGAGAGAGAGAGTGACTTAATTAGTTGGCATATAATAAACATATATATTAATTATGACGACATGTAATTGTAATTGTAATTGTCTCCATCACTGTTCACATCGCACTCTTATGTTGCCAACTTGCCATTTAAAGCAAGTAGCTATGGGTGAACATCGTCACCTTCCCTCTATTAATCAACTTTAATCCTCCATTATTAAGCCCCGTGACCCCACCCTCTTCCCCACTTACCACTCACTCCCTCTTACCTTAAATCACTAATGTATTCTCTCTCTCTCTCTCTCAATCCTCTACACTTTAATTAATTCACACAAATAAAAAAAATAACGGTTAACTTATTTAATATGTGATGAATTAAAATACTTTTTTATTTTTACCCTTATTAAAGAATATTGACTTTATATATCACTCTTATTGAGAGAGAAAGAATATAATAAATAGGTAAAATTAAAAAAATGAGTATTAATTATCACATTGACTTATATATTTTAAATCGTGTCTTCTTTTTAAAAACATTATATATTATGGACCGGGGAAGGAGTATATATATTCCCAGAATCAATTTTAATTATTTAGTGCTCATTGCCAATATCACTATAGTCCTTATTACCATAGTGACGTCCATATCGTCCAAAATACAATTTTAATGGTCTAACCCATTTTATATTTTATAAATTTTGTACATATTAAAATATTTATTAAAATTAAGAGTGAAAAGAATAAATGTAGACTATTCAAAGTAGATTGGATGGTCCATATATATTTTGGTACACATCCGAAACTGTTTCCATGCATTTCCGTCAATCTCATGTTATAACGGTGACTATATTTTTTGTACATACGATTGTTTCATTCAATGCGAGCTACATAATATGATTCGGGTACTCCGATAGTAACATTATTAATGAGGGTAGAATTAAAAGCAAGAGACATGTTTTTGTAAAAATTTAAAATAAATTTTTTATATGTGTAAAGAAATTGGAATTGTTTTACTTTTAAGATTGAAGGGATTATACATACCCTTATACAAGGGTTTGTTTGATATAAGGGATTTAAAGGGAAAAAGAAGGAAGATAAAATTTTTATAAGTGAGATTTAAAAAAATTAAAGAAATGTGATTATAAAATTTTAATAGAGTGATGTAAGATAAAAGGATAAGAAAAAATAATTAAAATTTTTTTAATTTTATTTCTTTAATTTTTTTCAATCTAACTTAAAATCGTTTTCCCTTTCCTCTCATCTCCTCCCCGTATCAAATAGCCCCTTATTTATTAGAAAGTCATGACTTTGTACAGAATTCTATCAAGTGCAAAAATTACAAATTTGAGAAAGTAGTTCGGAGGATGGTTTCATTGTCAAAATTCAAAAGTTTAAAAGATATAGAATGATTATCTTGATTTGAAGAAGCCAGTTTATTTTGGTTTTGGATTCTATTATTTGCTAGAAGTTCCTCTATTGGATTGAAACGACAACTGTTGACACTGAAATGGGCTAACTCTCATTTTGGGCCAGACTTGTAATTAGATGGCCCATTTTCTAATATATATTCCAAATCTATAAATATATTTGTTTTTCTCCTTATCAGATTGTTAACAGTTTAACCAAACAGATTTTAGATTTAATAGAATGGGTTAGTTCTTTACAACATGGTGAATTAAGATTTGAATTTCTACTGAGAAGCCCGACAGTTCCTCGAACATGATTACTTCTTATTTGTGATTAGTGAAAAATAAAAGATTGCTAACAGTTTATTACCAAAAAAAATGCGCCCCAAAAATATTTAGAGCATTGCCAATGGAAACGTGCGTGTCCTTCTCTAATCCGATGTAAGTACTCATAAATCATACACTGGTATTGTAGGTACTGTATTGGCACTTTATAATACAGTGCTTACAATACCAGTGTATGATATATGAGTATGACACTTTATAAAGTTTATTTTAGCTGAGTAATTTTCAGGATTCATCTCCTTCCCTAGCTTCATATGCAAGAATATTGATCATAGCTCAGATGTGGGCTTTTTATGTGGCAAAGAGTTTGGTCAAACTTGGCTCAGCTAATGAAACTCAGAAAAGGATCCACACAAACTTAATTGGACATCTCTTTCCTTCTCCTTCGTTTTTTTGGCCTCCTTGCATGTCTTGCTTCACTAATTATTTATTTCTTTTAATTAAGGTGGTTAGGTCTAATAGAAGGAATTAACATTTTATAATATAACGAACTAAGGTTTGAATCTCTTTAAAAGATGTGTTCATATTTAGTTGCCAACAGTACGTTAAATATGATTGTCTTTAATAAGAGTGTGTGTGTATATTTTTTCTCTACCCTATTAGCCTTGTAAATTGACACCTTTCTTCATTTTTTTAAAGTTTTTTTACCTCTAACATAGCCCTCTCTCCCATAGAAGAATAAGGGATTTTTCACTCAAACAGGTTAGGATAGTGTATAAAGCCCCCAATTTGTACTCAAATTTGCCACAAATGCAAATACTTTTATGGGATAAAGATTTAACATTTTTTTTATTTTGGTCAAATTTTTATTTTGCAGTCGAATTATTCTCTTATAAAGAAGTTATGCCTCTCTTGATATATTTTAATATATCCATGTGAGATTTTTGTTCTAATATAATTTAATATTATTTAGTATTGAATAAATTTGAATATAACATTATATATCTCCACATAAAATATTTTAACGCGACGTGATTTTTGGTCAGGCTGGTTATACATTCAATTCACACGGTCTCATATTCATCAATATACAGAAAACACCAAAGAATGGTTGTAACTATATGCAAAAGAAAATTATAGGGAAAAAAACTCATTCCTAACGTTTGATTTAACTTGAAAGAGATTATTACAAAGGCTTTTATAGAAAAAGTTAATTAGGCCCACTTTACTGATCAAATGTGTAGTTATGTATAAATGAAAGGGTAGAGTCCAAGATTCCATTTCCAATGAGAATGCCAAGTAGATATGAGATAGCAAAGACAAATTGACAAGAGGAATATTTTTATTATATAAAATGTTTTGTGGGGTAATTAAAATAATTTGACTTGGTAATGCTGATCCATAAATATGAACACTAGGATTAATTCTAACAATCATAATTAATTAGTGTAAGACAGTGACATGCTAGCTCGTGTTTGGTTAATGGCAACGATACATACCCAGTCATCTCCTTCATTCTATTTTTGCCCGGTCTTATGTCACCTAACCTACTTTTGACGCCTATTTTTTCAAATTTTTAATACTTATTAACTATTTTCTTCACCTATTAAAGGGTTACACATGACAAAGATAAATTATTATTTAATAGTTTTAATATCCTCTTTATAGGATTGATCTCGTGGAATGGCGGATTTTTATTATTCTTATAGTAAAATATAGTATAGTAGAAGGTTAATTTAATGCTACGGTGCAGCCAAAGCTAAGGTTTTATTGCATGCAGTTTAAAATAGTATGTCATGTTGTTCATGTTAATAGTTATTGTAAAATTAAAATAAACAGTGAGCCTTTTGTTTTAATAGATTTTATGCTACGAAGTCACTCTGGTTTTAAGAAATGAGATTATTTAATTAAGTTCAACAAAAAAATGTATGAAAATAACGTTTTTATATTTATTCAGCATAATTATCCTTTTTTTCTTTGTTACCCGTTTCTTCTCTGGTTCCTTACCAAATCGAGAATATGATTTCCTCAATAAAATAATCAAGATAAGAAATTGTGAGCTCAACTTCTATATATAATTTACAAAAATTTCCAGGAAGAGCATATTTAGTTATACCAAATTAAAGTAGGCACACTAGCCAGTAAACTTGAAAGTTGAAGTCTGTTTGGTATGAAGAATTTAGAGGGGAGGGGAAGAAAAATTTGTATGAGTTAAAATTAAAAAAATTAGAGAAATGGGGTTTCAAAGTTTTAATGAAGATAAGATGCAAAATAAAAGAGTAAGAAAAATTAATTAAAAACTTTTAACCTCACTTCTCTAATTTTTTAAAATCTAAATCATAAAATTTTTTCTCTCCTCCCTTCTCCTCTAAATTCCCCATACCAAACTGCCCTTGAAAGCGCCCTAAACGTATGCTTGAGTATTACCTAATTAACCAAATTATTAATAAGAGCCAACCTGAGACATATACCAAGTCTAAGGAAAAAATATAAAATATTAATTGGCGACTTTATAATTTAAAATCTCAATTTTTTTTAGACATTGAACAATACAGAAGAAATGTGTAATCATTTCAATGTTATTCATTTTGCATTGATTATGATTAGAATATTTCTATAACCTATTTATAAAATACTTTAAATTTTTATTTGTCATTTTTTATGTATATTTTATTCATACATTTGGTTTGTGTTGGTAATTCATATACTATAATTTTTGACGCCTAAGTAATTCCCTCCCCGTATCCTTATCCTAGGATTTTCAGAAATATCATATCTATTTATTTTATTATATTATTAGTAAAAATATATATATTATATGGTACGAGTATTATATTTTATTTTAGCATTATAAGATAAGAGCCACGGTCCATGTGATTGTTTGGTACTTTGGCTGACGACAGTGAGGATGGCGGCACCAAAAGGGAAAGTAATATTGGAAATTAGTTCTTTTCACTTTGATGCCATTTTATACTTCTCATTAATTTTTTATTCATTTTTTGGACAGAAGTAATTTATTATTTTTATTCATTTAAACAAATGTAGTTTGTTGCACTTCACCCCATTAAAACAACCCAATATTTTCACCAGAAAAAGAAGCAGCGTATCTGTTAAGATATATGTGTATGTTAATTTTGAACCATTATTTGTTAGATATTGGTAATTAAATTATTCCACCAAATAGGTCAAATATCATTTTACACAGTGTAATGGACATTGAACAGGAAAAATAAGGATTTCTAGAAAGTTAAATTGCCCTAGCTAGTTTGCTGGGGTGGAAGCCTATCAGAATCATTCATTGGTCAATATTTCAGAAAACTATTAAAAAAATTTATAAATTATTAAAAATTCGATTTATTTTAATTATAACAACAATATATTTGGTACAATTCAGTTGTATATCTTCTTTGTAACAAATTCTAATATTCAAAATATAGGCATCTAATCATAATCGAGTTAAAATTATGGGAATCAAAAGATTATTTATAAAATTGAATACCAAATATATATATTTTTTAAAATTTTTTGTGCTGCACAAAGAATTTTTTAGTTATATATATAAAGATTTTTGGGGGCATAATTGACTTGGCAATGCTTATCCACAGATATGGGTATTGCCGCGCTGTTTCTTCTCGACGATTAGTTTTTGTAGTTAAGAAAATGACAAGCTTTCATAAACAAAAAAGAAAAAGAAAATGACATGCTAGCTCTATTTTTGGCTCAATATTAATGGTCGAGGGGTTATCCGTTATTTATTTACTTTTTGTGACCAGGAATATCTTCTTTGAAAAAGAAAATAATAAGTATAATATATATATAGAACAAAACTAAAATCAAGTTGCTTATATCAATAAGTTTAAATTTTCTAATCGCAATTGTTATTTTTTATTGTTAGTTGCTAAAGTGTTTAATTATACGCACTAATAAATTCATCTAAGAACTTAACTCAGTGAATATGAATAACTTGACCTATATTTTTTGTGTGTGTGTGTGTCTATCCATACTTTTAACTTTAATTTGATTCATATGGTCATAAAATAATATCACATCTTCAAAAATATCGTTTCTAGGGCAAAAATTTTATTCTGGCTAATTGGAGAGTAGCTAATTACACACACAAACGAGAATGGTCAACATTAATATTCACATTCATAGATATTTCGAATAAAATGGGTTTTACAAGGTCTGAATATATGAGAAAAAAGATGGCAAAAAATAATAAATAAGGAACCCCACCCCCCAATTACATCAATTTAGATGGAAAAAAAAAGTATATATCTCTGACAATTTAATTTCGATTATTTCAAAGGCTTAAACATTGGGGTTAATATATTCTGAATAAACCCAACTTTCAATATGTGTGAAAAGACAAAAGTTGTCAATATATTTTTATTGTTAAAGAGCTGTGCATTATTACGAGCGTTGAAACATAAATAAAAACATGTGTGTGTGGAAACAAAAAAAAGATATATATATTATCATTTTAAAATTAAGTTGGTCGGGTCATAATAGCAAGTAAACCTGAAAGCTGCCGAAACATATTTCAGAGGTGGCCAACGTGGCTTAGAAATAATTTGCATTTTGTAGTAACTTGTCTTGATCAGCTTCGTTTATAGCAGTTGAATAATTCTAAGGGTCTAGATTAATGACGCCACAAACCACGGTACGTGGAAATTATATTTGAGAATTTATCTGGATATCATTGATCATACATATCCACCAAATTAAATTAAAAAAAAATCACGTACACCACCAGACAAATCAAAACAATAATACATTCATTATAGAGGAATCCGATTATATATTCAGCGATTGGTGCATGCAAAATTTTCCAGCATTCCCTACTACAAAAATAGTTAATTAGATAGTATATAATTAAATTACAAGTTTAGTCGTGTTTAAGTGGAATTAAGTGATAACTATAAATACGAAGTGAATTGACTGGGCAGTGATCATACAGTCAATTAGAGATGTAATCCCATGACTTGGTCTTATCATTAAATGAGTGTGTTACCTACGAAACTTCCCTCATAATGCTCGTTTCAGAATTACCTAACCAAACTAATATTAGAGACCCAGCCAGAAGACATATTCAAAACAAACATTACATATGAATTGGTGGACGTGGTGTAAATATTCTTATATTTTATTCATAAGATCAATGTTTGTTTTGATGAGGGTAATTAACCAAAACAACATCATATATATTCAAATCTCATGTTAATATGAGTACGTTAAAGGTGGATAATATATAAGTATTTATTGAGTACTGAGGCATGTTCTGATTCTTGTAAGGCTCTAAAGCCCCACCCACCTAAACTTTTTATAATATATAAAAAATGGTTGTATTAATTCACCGTCATCTTATTTTAAATCATTTAATAATAATAATCAGAAAATAAGCATACTGGATCGGCTGTTCTTTGCTGGTGTACGTCCACACAGAACAGTACACCTAAGGTGGAAGAACTCATAGTCGGTGTAATCACATGCATGCAAATTAATTGAAAGAAATAAACAATCTACACACACTAATTAATTAATTAATTAATTAATTCATATGTATATATGCCATATATATGTGTATATAGAGTAATTAAGAAGCTTCAAGAAGGGTCGGCGTGGGGTGAGACAGATTTGCATGTGCGTTCAACTACCAAACCGACACACAGTGGATTACAGGCCCAACGTTAGATATTTTCTTAGATCAAGCTATGTCTCGCTTGCACACTCAAAATTGAATCATTATTATTATCTCCTATATATTAATATAAGATTTAATTAATTTTTTTAAAAAAAGTTAATAAATTTAAATGAATAACTTAATTATAAAATATGTTATATATTATTATTAGATTATATATATTAGTTTATAAATCAGACAAATTAGTTTAACATAAAAATAAAAAATATAAATATTTTAAAATAATTTATTTAATTTAGATTTAACCTCTCCAAAAAAATCAACTCAATGTTATATCAAATATCAAAAGTAATATTATATTATGTACAACGCATCCAGGCTTCTTCTTCCTCTTATCCTGCAAGCATCAGCATAGTTGAATTTATGAATATAAATCTCCATCCTATGGGCTTTAGATTATGTAACAAGCTTTCTATTTTCTCTGGGTTCCTCATTGATTAATTACCTGTCCTTTTTTACCTTATAATCAACTAGCTATTAAAAAAAAGTTAAATCAAAATCAAGTTTTTTTTCAACTCCTCTATCTTGTCTTCTCTCTGCTTGTCTTTAATTTCTGAAGCCATTGCTTCATGAATTCTTCTTATTCTTACATCATCAAAGCATGCTTACACATTTTCTTATTATCAAATCGACAAAATCTACTTGTTGTCATTAATTACATTTGACAAATATTGATTTAAGAAGAAATTACCTAAGTTTATTTTGAAATTCGGATGAAAACGGCATCATGAACCTATTAATTACCAGATTCTTCAATCTGCAATTAATCCAAACTCAAGATCAAGTTCATCCAAATCTAAGCCCTTTCGCCTACACTATATGTGCAAGCATGTCTAATTTTAACAAAACGAGCAAATTTTTTAAAAAAAAAACTAAAAGAATTAATACTATCTTTGATTCTCAAGTTTGTCTTCATTTTGGTTTTAATCTTGTAAGGATAAACTGGTTTAAGTTTTTATTCTGTTATAGGAATTAACATTTTAAACAACATGAAATTGATGGATCCAAATCAAAATGAAGGCAAACTTGAGGAATAAAAGATTATATTAACTCAAAGTAAAATAAGATTTAAAAAATATATAAGGTATCGGAATAAATTTGACAAAATATAGAAAAATATATATAATTTATTCAACGTTATCTATAATTTGAGCATTATATTTATATGTATAACTCTCTACTAGTTTTAAATTTTTAATATGGATTAATTAAGGAAAGAAAATACTTCGAGTTACAATTCTACCAAAGAAAAGTGATATCGGAGCTAGTTTATTGCTTGTTAAAGATGATAAGCACCGAAATTTGGATTGTATAAATCTCGTATGTACGGTTTATATTCGATTTTTTATATTTTTTTAAAAAATATTTTAATAGATATAGAATTAAAATAAAGATAATGGACCATCAATTTTTTTAAAAATGTTTTTTCTTTTAAAAATTATCAGTTAGAATTTATAATAAATTTAGACCCTTAAAAAACCATGAATATATCTCATTGTGATGAGTATTACATGATTATTGATGAAACCTGCTCCCATGTAGTATTATATACTCTCTCCGATCCTTTTTATAAACAATTTTTATTTTTCTTATGCAAAACGAATTGACGGTTAATATTTGTTAAAAATAATAAATGTGTAAAAATATCATTTTTCCCCAAATATGCCCCTATTTATGAAAAGAACATAGGAGAGAGAATGAATAATAAATATAAAAGAGTATAAATATAAAATATGAAAGAGAATGTGTAATAAATGAGTAAATAAAAAAGAATTAGTGGTGAATAAGGGTAATTTATATAAAGACGTATATTTAATAAGGGTAGAAAAAGAAAAAATAATTTAAATTTTAAGATACAAGGAGAAAGTTACTTATAAAAAAACCAACAAAAAAAAAGTTACTTATAAAAAACAAACGGGAGGGAGTATGAGTTTGTGTTTACGGGCAATTCACATTCTAACTCCCATGTTACTATTACTAGTAAAAGATTAAATGCTGGTAAATCTTGACATGGAAGCAGCTAATTAAAGTAGGAACACGTGCAAGTAAATTAATTGTATTGATGATGAATGATGAACGAATTGGATTATAGTAGTGTATTACATGCAAAGTTGCAAACTAAACATGGAATTACAATTAACAAGTCCAAGATACCTCAAGATCTGTGTTCACACCCACTTTCTCATCAGTCATCACACCTCTGCCAAAGATGCTAATTTTTCACACTCAAATTAAGAATAAGACCAAATCAATATCATCATCTCATAGTAACCTTCCTTTTATTGATTATTATATTGTTTTTGTATGTATATGTTTCACCAAATCTGAGTCCCACACGGCATCGTCCCACGTCTTCGGTCAACAAAGCCCACCTCCTTCATATCCTCTCCTCTTCATATATATACCTAAACTTCCCTACCTCTCTATCCTCTCTCATTCCTACATTTCATATCCATATTCCATATATATACTCACACTAAATATAATACACACCCTGATTTTTTCTTCATTTCGGATTCAGTAAGCTATATATATATACAGCTAGAGGGATACTTAAATATGGGAAACTGTTGCAGAAAGCCGCCGTCGTCCATGGAGTGGGCCGGCGACGACTGGGGTTCGTTGAGGTCAAGCAAGGTGTTTGATGAAGGCCTTGCATGGAAGGAGGTGGCACCGGAGAAGAAGAGGCTTCTGGACGGAGAGATGCGAGCTTCGTCGCCGTCTGATAATAATAATAATAATAATAATAATAATAGGAAAGTGACGATAAAGATTTCGAAGAAGGAGCTTGAAGAATTAATGGGAGGTTTGGGGAAGAATAAGGAAAGACAAGGATCGTCAAGAGCTTCTTCTGCAGAACAAGTTTTGGTTCGCTTGTTAAGTGCTAGAGATAATCATCATAATAATGCTCACCATAATAGGCCTTGGAGGCCTGTTCTCCAGAGTATTCCTGAGCTTGATTGATTCCATTCTTTCTTTCATTAAATTAAAATGCCTCCTTCTTTTTTGTTGTACAAAATTAGAAGCAAAATTCAAAACCATTAAGAAATTAAACATCCCTTCATTTTTTATTCATTGTTCTTAATTATATTATCAACAGCTTTACTTTCATTTTGCGTTTTCGCGTATGTCAATATTGGAACTTGAGAATGTGCAGTGGGGTGTGTGTGTGTGTGTTTCTTACCAGGTTTAATTACTTTGATTCATTCTTTTCGTTTAGTACAAAAGGTTTTGATGTATTGGTACAAGGATATTCACATGTGTTAGTTAATTAGGTGCCATTTTCCTTCCAGGAGCCATGATTAATTACATCCCGAGCTCGATTATTACTCTTTTCGTTTTTGTCAGCTACGAGGTTTCCTTAATTAAGTTGTTTGGATGTGTAATCTCCTTCTTACTGCAATCTTATACTACTTCTGGTGCTTCTTATGTTAAGAATAGTAGATAATATATATAAGACTAAAATTTGAATTGCCCCGTTTGGTTTAAAGGACAAATCTTCAATGGGATGGAGATGGAAACGAAAAGAGAAAATGTTTGGTATGTTTGAGAAGAGAAATAAAAATAGTTTACTGAGTCATGTTTGTGATAGGAATAAGAAAGGAATTTTAGGGCAAATTTGGTTTTTTCACATCGGATTCCATACTCTACAGTAACTCTCTCCCTCCTTGCCGCACCAGAATCATTCTGTGTCAATTGTCAAAATCTTTTCCTCTTATTTTCTTTCCATTTCCTGGTACCAAACAGGCCCCTAGGTCTCCTCCCAAGTGAAAGGAACAGTAATTTTTTATGCATTACCAGCAGAAATTAAACGTGAGTTTCTCTTCCAACTTAGATTCAAATTTTATTAAACGTGAGTTTCTCTTCCAACTTAGATTCAAATTTTAGTTCACTATGTTATAAGAGATTAGATACTTCTGTTAATTAGACTCAATTCCCATGATTTGGGATGTTGCAAGTGCTTTAGAAGATGAGGAACGGGCAATATTGAAGGGTCTTAAACTTGCTTGGGATTTTGGTTTCAAGAAGGTAATCCTACAATCAGATGCAAAGAATTTGATTGATCTTCTCAAAGAGAACTCTAAAAATAAGATATGTAGCTTGGTGGTTATTGAAATACAAAGTATGATGAGGTTTGATTGGGATCTTCAGATATCTCATATTTCCAGAGAACAAAACAAAGCGACAGATCATTTGGCAAAAAAGGGTTTGACTTGCTCCGCTGTTTTGGATATGTGTCCTGATTATCTTAGAACCTTAGTTGATAAATGATTATTTGGGGTGGATCCCCATTAGGCTAGTCTTCTTTAAATTCTAGGGCTTTGCCCTTCTCTTGTACCCCAAACAAAAAAATGACGTGGAAGCCTAATATTAAGTTTCTTGGGCCTTACCAAGGATTTCAATTTAGGATAGCAAATTAAAGAGGGCTTATGGAGACATTTCTTGGGCTTATAACTCATATAGGTTTATGTAAGACCCAAATTAAAAAAAAAACTATTATATGATCATGGACCATCTTTGTGCAATATGGCCCTTTAAAAGGAAAAAGAAGCCCATTGCTTCATATAAATCCAGTTTGACAAAACCCACCAACAAGATTGCCTTCAATATGAGTCTAATTTTTTTATTATTTTACCGATGAGGAAAATATAGTCCTCCAATCATAAATGTAGAACTAAGACCAATAGGGAGTAGCATTTTTCATTGATGATTAAAGGTTGTTGATGACGGAACAGAAACCTCTTCACTTCTTTTATTGTCCGTTTTTTCCACTTCTCTTTATTCTCATTGTTAAAACAATTTTAAATAGTTGGGATTTAATATCGAATACCAAATATTATAATACCAAATAACAAAAAATGTATATGAATATCATTAAAATATGATTTAAATAGTTTATATCTTTATAATTTTATTAAAGTGTTATATATATATACTTTTTATATGATATTAATATTAACTATTTAGAGTTGATATAACAGTGAGAATTAAAAAACGTTGAGCGGAAGTGGATAACGAGAGAGCTGGGGAAGCTCCTTTTCTGATTTTGTGGTCTAGTAATGTGAAAGTTTTAAGTTAGGAGATTCATGACCCTTGGGTGGCTCAGTTCAATTAATGGTCTTTACTGCTCACTTAAATTATAATAAAATAAAATCGAAAATTAAGAACAAATTCAAACTTTTTATTCCATTGTCCGTTCAAATCTGGTTCCTTTTAAAGTCAAAATTCTTCAATTTTTTTTTAAAAAGAGAATAATGCTGGAAATACTAATACTGCTACACTGGACCCTCTAAGCAGAATTTCATAAGGACAAAAAGAACTCGTGCTAATGTCAAGTGTATGTCAACCACAGATAGAGAGAAAATGAAAAGAAAGAACTTATGCTGACCATTAATAAATTGGGACACACACACACATGCTTTACCTGAATTTTACGTAATCAATCATCATGGCATAAGAATGGAATCATCTTTTGTAACCTTTAGAACATTAATTAATGGTGAGATTCTGCTTCCTCCTCCTTTGATTTCACATCCGCCACTTTTTTTTTTGTAAAAAACAACAACAATTATACTATTAAATCAATATCATGGGGTCCATAACCATTGTTCCTTTTTAATTAACAATGAGTCTTGCCACCTAAAAAGAACAAATACAAATTCTCCAACGCATTAATGCATCATTTTAATGTAATTATATGCCCAATACGTTCTTATTATTCCATCTGGTTTTAAATGTAAGAATTATAAATAATTAAGCAACGTATATTAAAAAATAATTAAATTAGTTATTTTTAACAAAATATGGGCTAACTTCCTAAATATCACTCATTTTAACTATTTACATATTAAATTAAACTACCCTAATGGGTGCAATTAATAGGAGTATATTGAAAATAATAAATATGAAAAATAAAAAAAATTGAAGTCTTGTTTTAAAAAATAAAAAGCAAATAAACACATTAACTAACTCAAATATTTAGTTTTGGAGGGTTAGTGTGGGATTCAATTGCACAGGCTTAATATACCCACATTAGAGTATTATGAGACCCAATTGTGGATGACTTTATTTTTATTTTTTTTAAAAAATCATTCACATTAACTTAAAGTCAATACCTTATACTTAAAGCTATGAAAACTCATTTCATTTGATAAGTTAATTTATTGTTAGAGCGTAATACATACTTGATTTGATTAAAATAATTATATTATAAAAAATTTTATGATAGAAATATTAAATACAAAAATTCATGTGCAGTTTTTATTTTTTTTAAAATACTATATAAACATACTCACTCATCATTTTTGAGAGAGAATTCTAGCATAATTAATGAATTACACTATGCTCTTAATCAGTACAGGACTTCATGAGAAAACTTCTTCTCCATTGACAAATGATTAGTAAAGTACTAGTCAATTAATTATGTGATTGGAATAGTGATTAGAATTTTTAAAAGTGATTTTTAATTGTGATTTATAGTATATTTGGAATAGCGATTGGAAGCTCCATAAATGCTTTTCAATCGTGATTTACATAATATAATGTAGCTTTTACGGTCTACGAAGTAAATATGTGGAAGAGTTTTATCTCGATTTATGTGAATTGGGCATATACAATCGCATAAGCCAAACCAAACATGCTTTTACAATCTACAAGGTAACTTTTACAGTTTACAAGATAAATATTTTATATCAATTTACTCATATATAAATATAAAATAAACCAAACATCAATAGTCCAAAAGTGAAGTAACACAATCCAATCAATACTTTGACTTCATGATGCCATCTCATAATTGACCCAAAAAAAAAAACTTCATCCCAGGCTTTGAAGTTGGTAAAACTTGATTTTGACCTAAAAAATGATACTCCAAGTAATGTTAAAATTAGTCCTAGCCTTGAAAATGAAACAGTAACGTTAAAAGAGATACGTCTAAAAGTTAAGTAATTGTATAAAATTCAGAATCGTTGCTGTGAATTTATAAATTAAAAAGTTCAAAAATTCATTTAGCGGCTTTGAAACGTTCAAGTCCTAAATAAGAGTCAAGTTTTCTCAAAATTGAACCCCCCCAACTACCACACACACACACAAGTTTACATTATTTAAAATTAAAATAAAACTATATCGTCGAGATAAAAAATTGTACATTTTATTGAAAATGAATTAATAAAACAAAAAACCAGCCTTACTTGATACTAGTATGTGAAATGGGAGAAGTGTGAGCCACAAGCAAGAGGATATTATGATATGCTAGAAACCAAAAACAAAAAACATCACAGTTTTCCATTAACGTGTGATATACAGACACCTCCCAGTCGTTTTTATGAAGGAAGCAGCAATGGATAATTGCCTCGTAAAGTACTAGAATATTCTGCTATTATATATAGGACAGTCTTTGTACAAAACTATTACCCCTACTTCTAAATGTATTATTTTCTTAGAAACAATTCTATATGGAAGGATATACTTTTAAAAATCATTCAAACGATTTTATTCTCCACTTGTAACCCACTCCTCTTAAAAGGCACTCTTTCTTTATTTTAATATACGATATATTTATTATTTAGAGAGTTAAATTTGATCTTAAATATAAGATCTATTTTTTATATTTATCAATATTTTTTTAACATATCCTCATTAATACTTCTAAAAAATAATCAAAAAATGAAGGGAATAAGTGCTCGTTTGGATTAATGGTGGATAATCGTTAAGGGAATTAAGAAAAATGACTAATGTATTTTAGAAAATATATATCATGTTAACTAACTTAAATAAATTTTTTTAATTTTTTTAATTTAATTAAATTAGATAAATATATTTTATATTAATGATAAGATGCAGTATTTAAGTGTCTTATTATAGTCAAGGAAATGTGATTAAGCTATAATTTTTTTAAACAATAAAATTTACTCATATTTAAATCCATATATGAAAAATAAAATAATAAAACCAGAAAAAGTCACTATTTGTTTGAAATGGAATAATATTTTTTCCAATTTGTTCTTCTCTCGTTTTTTTAATCTCTTTCCTCTCAACTTTTTAGACATTTTACCAATAATTTAATGGAAAATCTTCTAAAAAGAACATTAAAAATGTCAAAAGACAAAAATATATTCAGTGCCAAAAGAGGTGTTAATGTTTGATTTATCATTTTTAAAATTAAAAGAAAATGATATAATTTCCCTTTAGGTTTAAAATTAAGAATAAAGAGGAAGACACGATTTCATAAGTTTTGTGGTTTAATAAAAGGTTTTTACAAGTTTAGATATTTCACAATTTCTTAAAAGAATTTCATAAGTTATAAATCAAAATTTATAAGATCTAATAATGGTTTTACAAGTTAGGATAATATTTTCACAGGTTCTCAAAATAATTCAACTTTCTTAAAGAATTCCATAAGTTGCAAATTTTGATTCACAATATCTTGTAAAGGTTTCATAAGTTCTGATAAAGATTTTACAAGCTGTCAAAAGAATTTCACAACTTATTTAATGAATTTCATAAGTTACAAAATTTTGATTCACAAGATCCGAAAGAGTTTTATAAGTTATAATAAATATTTTACAAGTTCGGACAAGGTTTTCATAAGTTATTAAAATAATTTCATAACTTTTTTAAAGAATTTCAAAAGTTGTAAATGAAAATTGACAAAATCTGATAAGGGCTTCATCGATTTTTATAAATGTTTCATAAGTTTGGATAAGGTTTTCACAATTAATTCTGTCAAAGTAAAAATTAAATTCCAAGCAACAATTATGTCATTTTTGTAATTTTAAAAAGGACAAATTAGACCCTAATATTTCTTTAATATTATGAATATTCAGAATATGCTTTTGTCTTTTTGACATTTTTAAATTTATTTTTAGGGGATTTTCTCATAATTGAATGCATATTTAATATTTAAAATTGACAACTATCATAAAACATCACAAACAGTATCCCTTTCTCAACTCTCAACTAATATGAATAGGACCAAGGATTATTTTTTATAATCTTTGTATTTTAAATATAAATGTGCATTAAAAGCTTGTATGAGATAGCTTATTTTTGGTTTATAAGTGATTTTCATATAAATTGAAATAAAACTCCTCTAATATAGTATATTGTAAATCATGATTGAAAAAATGCCTTTAAAAGCTCTAATTACTATCTTAAACAAACACTAAAAATATGTTTGGTATCATTTTTAAAAAGTTTATAAGTGTTTTTTTCATAAATCGAGATAAAATTTCTCTAAACATATTTATTCATATATTATAATTTATAATTAAAAAATTACTGTTAATGACTATATTCACTATCCCAAATAAATACTAACAGTTGGTAATGGCAAGTGACAGTGGACAAGAATATTCTAAAACTGCGAAGCGGAGGCCTGAGAGAGTGAGAGTAAGTATTCTGTCACAGCAAGTCAGCAACGGATGGACTATGGAGACTCTGATGCCGCAAGTCGCCATTTGTCAACTTTCCTGCTTGTTACTGCCAAAACGGAAAACGAAGATGAAAACGAAACCCGTTCACAAATGGTCCGTTTCACTGTTTGACTTTCAAACGCCTCGAAACGTGCGCTACACGTACGAGGCTCTTCGAGCGTGCCACACACGCGTGCAAAATACTCGCTGGCATATGGCAACAAGTTTCTCCAGTATCGCGGAAAGGTGTGTGCGTTGATGATGGCGTTAATGCGGTAGCGCAGCTCCTATCTGAGTTCATTTTTCATGGTGGGGTCTACTCTCCCTGTGTCTCTCAATCTGTGCAGAGAGACAGCTATTACTGAGCCTGCCAATCTGCCATAGTCCCCACCAACTTTGAATTCTCTCATTCATGGCTTCTCCGTGCCTAGACTCTTCTTTTCTTTCCTCCTCTCTCACCCACTTCTTCTAACTCCTCTTCAATGCCTTTTACATTTGCACAGGCCTTTGTTTTTTGGTGCCTACTCTTTACCTTTGCATTAACTTGCTGAGTTGTTTGGTTTCCCCTTCTGGGTTTTGTAAAGGGGGTGGGCATGAAGGAAATGGTGCTTCTTAAGCTTCGTCTTCATCACTTCATTCTTGTACAGCTGTTTCTGCTGGCTACCCGTGAGTGCTTTACGCTTGATTGTTGAATTTGTTGCTTGGTTTTCTTCAAATTATCGTGATCTGTATGATTTCTTAAGTGTTGGACTCTCGTTGCGCTGCTGTATGTTGGCGAAAATTCAAGAGACGTGTTTTTGTTTTCGTTGGGAAATTTAGTCGATCTTTGTTTTTTATTTTTCTTAGAAGGGCTCAGCATGAGTATGTGTTGGGAGATCCTTCATGAAGTATCATTTACTTTGATTTACTTGAAGTTGAACTCTACTCACTTGCATTTTTGAACCATTGTTTAATTTGATTTCTGGATTTAGCTTCTATGCTATCGTCTAATGTTGATTATGGTAAAGTGGGATTGTTAAGTGGAAAGCAGAGTTAGGGTTTGGAACATCGTTTTCCTAACTGTAGAGAAAACCTCTTTGTCAATAGCTTCACCGTATCAACATGTCAAGTGAGAAATGTTGCTGGTTGACGATATAGTTATCCATGTTCGCTTAATTTAAGTTGGAAACTAGCTTCCATTAAAATAAGCTATGCGAATAAGCAACATTGTGAATGGGAGCTCTTAACAGGCTGTATTTACAGTACTGAAAATTTGAAATGACCACACTATCACATTTATAGGGGGCTTTCTCGATTTAGCCCTTGTTGTGGAGAGTTTATATTCCAGAGTACCAGTCAAAACAATTTAATAAATTGCAGAGCCAGGCCCAGCAGTTTGAAAATTTAACATTGAATACCTGAGCGCACTCCCTTTCCTCCTAAACTTCTCTAGTAGATCAATTAGCGCCCGTGTTTTAGAGGTGGCTTTTACCTATTCTAGAGTGTGAGCGTGAACAGTTTAGCCTTATCATTCGATGTGATTCTTGTCCTCTGCTTCAGCTCGGTGAACTTTTCTATTGGCATTTTGTTTTCATAGATCTTATATCTAAAAAGATATTGTGTCAATTATATTTAAGCATTGTTTTCTCTGCTGTTTGAAATATAAACTTGTCTATATATGTCTCTCATCCTGCCTTTGGAAGAGTTTGATTGGGTTGGCTCTGGAGTGACACATGAACCATTGGAACAGTAAACCAAATCATTACATGGAAGGTTCTCTCTGTGAGCACTATTCACAAATGAGTTAATGACATATATTTATGCTGAAAAGATTAATAGCTATAATTCATTTAAGTGGAATTTGCTTGTCCCTTTGCCTCTAAGCTATATTCTGATGCCCTCTTGTTTGCAAAATCCATCATTTGATTCATGGCCTGTATTATTTTGTAACTTTAAGATGACAGAAAATATAAACATGCATGGTTCTCTACAGATGATTTTATGATTCTATATAAGTTATTTTCCTAGCCAATTTGTCCTTGAGGATCAGGCAAAAATGAGATTCACGTGTTTGGTACAGGTGCCCATGAGCTGCATGGCAGTATCTTAGATCTCCGTCAAGATCCTATAGAAATGGATAGCCATGTGAGTTCCATGATCCCTAAAATCCCACCTCTTGGTGCTCCGCAACCTCTTCTTCCTCTTCTTGCACCTTCACCATTAGTTCCATTCACCAATACCTCTATCCCAAAGTTATCAGGTTCTTTTCTAAATGCTGCAGTGTTATTTTGAATTTTAAGACTTGAATGGAAATATCTGTTACATCATGTATTTGATCATCACTCTCTTGGTGTCCTTATATGTGATTGTCTGTTACAGGGTTTTGCCCTTTGAACTTCACTGCTGCTGAAAGCTTGATGAGCATGACAGCAATTGATTGCTTTGAAAGTTTTGCACCATTGGCAGCTAATATAATATGTTGTCCCCAGCTGGAAGCCACTCTCTCTATTCTCATTGGGCAATCTAGCAAGCAAACAGACATGCTTGCCTTGAACAGGACTCTTGCTAAATATTGCCTATCAGATGCAAAACAGATTTTGATTGCCCAAGGTGCCATACATAGTCTGACACAGATGTGTTCAATTCATTCTTTAAATCTCACAGAAGCATCTTGCCCGGTCAAAGATGTAAATGAGTTTCATGACATAGTGGATACTTCTAAGCTTCTTATTGCTTGTGAGAAAATTGATCCTATTAAAGAATGCTGTAATCAAATGTGTCAGAATGCTATATTAGAAGCAGCAACAAAGATTGCATCAAAAGGTTCTGATCTCTTGGGCTTAGATGGGCCACATGTCCTACCTGAGCACTCAACTCGGATCAATGATTGTAGAAGTATTGTACTTCGGTGGCTTTCTAGCGAGCTTGATCCTTCTAATGCCAAGAAAATTCTCAGAGGAATATCTAATTGCAATGTCAACAAAGGTGAGCTAGAATAGAATGTTATATCATGTTGATACACAAAAGATTATATAGATTTTGAGTTGAGGGTGGATTCTCCAAACAAAAAATGTAATCAGTTTGTGATTGGCTCTTTGAAAACTTACGAGTTCAGCTTTTAGAGAAAGATTGTTACTGGAAAAAAATATGGTTAGAGTATTGTTTGGATGTCATCATTCACTCGTGCCTGTGAATTGTTACATTTCTGCTGATTGTCTTCTGTCTGCTCTAAGCATATGTATGATGGTCATCATTTTGTGATTTTGGTTGATACTGGCTGGCTTGTTAAATAGTTCCAATTAGTCTTATAGCTACTCTTAATGTCATTATGAGTGATAAATGCTGCTATATGGAGAGTTTAGTTAGTGCTGAACTCCTTCACCTTATACTGTCTTCTGCCTCAGTTTGCCCACTGGTTTTGCCTGATGTAAGGCATGTTGCCAAGGCTTGTGGAGATGGGATAAACAACAAGACAGCCTGCTGTGATGCCATGGAAGTATATGTGTCTCACTTGCAAAGGCAGAGTTTCCTCACAAACTTACAAGCTCTGGATTGTGCAGAGACTTTGGCTATGAAACTACAGAAATCAAATATTACTGAAGATGTTTATAGTCTCTGTCACGTTAGTCTCAAGGATTTCTCCCTTCAAGGTTAGTTTTAATTCTCTAATTCTGTTGACTGGCAAAACAGAAAGACTTAATTCTCGTGTGTGTGTGTGTGTGTATTAATCTACTCTTCCTATTTTTTCTCTTTTCATCCTACCAATGTGACATGATGTGGAAGTCAACCATGTGGATGTTTCAGTTAATTCTCAAGGTACCATATTTAAATTACGATGCATTACAAATAAATCTTAGCATCTTGTTATTTGGGATGGGCATGGGGTTGCCTAAACTCAATTCAAGATGCATGTTGTTCATTATTGTACAATTGTGTATAGAATTCTTCACTGATGTGACTTGCTTCATTTTTTCTTCAGAGGCTGGTTGTCTGTTACCCAGCTTGCCTTCAGATTTAACATTAGATACGACTGGGATTAGCTTCAGTTGTGATCTAAATGACAATATTCCGGCACCTTGGCCTTCTACATCTCAAGTGGCAACTTCAGCATGCAATAAGAGTATGTTTAACATGTTGAAAGCATATATAATTGAGTAGCAAACCTTTTTTTGGTTGGTTTTAGACATGGAGAAGTTTTCTTGTAGGAGTTCTTATTATTTCACAACTTTGTGGTTCACAATTGGAATATTTTTAACATTCAATTATTTAATAACGTTCTGGAGGATTTCTAATTAAAACCAATTTTTTACAATTTTTATTTATTTATTTTGTTAACTTCTAATTTTACTTTTTGGATCTCCAGCTGTCAACATTCCTGCCCTTCCTGCAGCAGCAAATGGTCAAAGTTGTAAGTGCACCTTGTCAATGAATTATTTATTCTGTTATCTAATGGAAGTCCTTAAACTTAGCTTATCCTGAAGCATATGCTTGTTTGAAGTCCTGAGCATTTAAAGTAATCTCTTGTAATCAGTTATAAAATATATAGACCTTAAGGGTCTGTTTGGCAGGAGGGAAATGGAGGGGAAGAGAAGGGAGGGAAAATTTTTATGAGTTAGATTTTAAAAAATTGGAGAAGTGGGGTTATAAAATTTTAATAAAGATAAGATGTAAAATAAAAAAAATAAGAAATTAACTACAAACTTCCAACCCCACTTTTTCAATTTTTTTAAATCCAAGTCATAAAATTTTACCTCCCTTTCCTTCCCCTCCAAATCCCTCATATACCAAACAGCCCCTAAAGAAAACATGAAGTAGATTGGAATTTAAGCTGGCTTGGTCACAGTGGTCTAAATTCACAATTTGGTCCTTGGAAGATAGCACTAATTTGAATTTTGTCCCTGAAACGATGATGTACCGACAAGTCCTTGATTTCCTTGATTTTGAGGTCAATAATCTTTTCTGTGAGTTAACAAAATGACTAAATTGAACCCTAGCGACTCAACTACACATTTTTTTTTTTCAGGAACTAAACTGACATAAGTGATTATTAAGGGCCAAAACAATGAATTTAGCCTTTTTATTAAAACCAGATCTTTGATACAGATAGATTTTGGTGGTCTTGTCTTTTCCATGCACGCTTGACTTGTTTTTGTGTTTTCACAGGCCTCCAAAGTGATTATGTGCTGTTTCCTTTGCTTTTCGCATTCTCCCTGCTCTTTATGACACGTGGCTAATTTCAAAGGCTTCCTTGCTAAATGCAACCTTCTTAGTCCTTCTTCAAGTACAGTTATTTTTGGATGAGTGTTAATCCAAAGGTTCATGGTCATCCAACTCTGACAGGTTTTGGTTGTAGAAAATTAGTCTTGCTGGGGAGAGAGATCTGTTTCTGATATTGTTAATTCATGATTCTTGCATGCTTGTGTAATAAAATTGTGTATAGGAAACTTAGGGAATTATAGGTTATACAGTAACTAGTTGAGATTGAGACGCAAACTTGTATTGCAGTGGAAGATGCTTTTGTAAACATCTACCAAGTATTATTGTCATCTTGTGAAGTGCAATATCAATATCTCAATGAGATTAAAAATTGATAAATCTTCGTAAATTTGATCTAATCCCTCTGAGGAGACGTGAGATGGTTAAAGTTTCCAAAGTGTATTTGGTTATTGAGGTGGGATCATCTTCATTTATGCATTCAGAGATAATGACACAGTAGAATGTGAGTGATTATGCATATGGTCCACTTATCATATTACACTCATTTACTATTTTTCTCTCACTAGTCTCTCTCTCTCTCTCTGTGAATGCATAGACTAGAAGTGTTGTAGGATTATGTTCAGGTTCAATTCTCTCCTTAAAGTGCACTCTCTCACGCTGGCTCAATGCATTTAGGTTTCTACTTAAAGTGCTACCGATAGAAATAAACTTGTGTTTTAAGGATTAAGGATTGATGGTGGATAAGTGTGAAATTGTTTTATTGGTGAAATCTCCTTCATGTCTTAGTCAAGGGAGTCTCTTGCAGGAGTTAGTTGGCCGATCAAATACGTTTGTGAAATTGTGGATAGGTACACTGAATTTAAAGGGTCTATCTGTCTCCAGCTACTGATGTACGCATTTAATGCCAGGCCAAGTGGTTACTGGGTGTAGTTGGAGAGACTTTATTTCGGATGTCATTTTACAAAACAGAACTGTTGAATTTGTATTTCAAATTCGTTTCCTTTTTATTTTTAGGTCATGTATTCATTTCATGATTTCAGGATTTAAGTCTTGCCTTCACACACGCACGAGAGCATTGGCATGTTCAGGCCATAAAGAGGTTCAGCATTTTGATATTTTACTTTCATGCAAAGATGCTTGTTAGATTTCTAGGATCTGAGCAATCCACGCAAGTAATTGAAGACAATTCACTTGTGAGTGTTTGGGAAATCATAAAACTGTGGTTTCATTAGTCATTTTCTGTGAGTTGAGATAAAATTTCTCTCATATGCCTATTTCGTAAATCATAAAAATTATTCTTTAAGAGCTAATTTAATCGCACAAAGATAAAATCATATTATCCTACTAAAAGGACAAAAGTAACATAAAACCTTAGTATCACAACTTTTGGAGTTTAAACCTATAAATCAAAGAAAAATATAAGTCACAAGTCATACAGCATATTTAATAAAGTAGGCATGATAATGAAAATGAAGTGCAGGAGATTAATCTCCATGTCTTTAATATAAACAAAAAAAGAGGGGAATAGTTAAACCCTCTTGTTTTATTTAAATACCGAACTGAAAATTCTAGTGCATAAGTTTCTGATTTTCTCTAAATTCTTACAGGACATTACTGCAGCAAATATTTTCTTGACATGGGTCTAAAAGGTTAAAGAAAAAGTGCGCATCAACGTGTGTTTGCGCGCACTCAAGCATATGCACATTATATTTCATAAATTACAATAAGCACGTGTTTTTATTCAGAAAGGTGTTTATATTTAGTGTCGGATAGTGCCTTAAATAAAATTATCTTTAATAGAAAGATACATGTGTTTAACAGAAAAAGAAAATTACGAGAAGCTTGTGATGACATATCGGTTGAACAGAGAAGGAAGGCTTATAACACAAGCTTGTCTTCCTCTTCCTGCAAACAATCGTTTACATGATTTCAAGTGACACACAATTCTCTTCCTCATCTTCTTCATTCTACTCCCAATCTTGACTTTGATCTTTGAGATTCTGATTCCCAAACATGACGAACTCTTTCTCTGAGAATCTGCTTTCTCCAACGCTTTGCATATTAAGAACTGTGCTCTTCTGTGGATTCTCTCTTCTGGGTCTTCCTTCTCCATCTTTGAATAAGCCATTGGCTTCTTCAGTAAAATGGCCATATTCTGATAAACACACAGGAAGATGATGTGAGAATGTACAAATGAATACCAGTTTGAAAGTAATATTTATAATAGATCAGAGCATGAGCTCTCTTTCATTGTTATGCTATAAAATATTATGCTAAATGTACATTCAGTTTATCCGTGATATGAAAATTAAACACTTCCACCAAATAGAAACTTCCTTAGCAAACATAGGCTTGTGTCATCTTTTCTATTTGCTCAGAAGAGCCTATAAGACAGGGACAAGTTGTCATAAGAACTATCCTTAGAAACTCCCTGCTAAATGTATATCTAATTTGGAAAAATCATTGAGTCCTTAAGAAAGAATATAATCATTAAAAAATCTTACAATAAATGAGTAATATAACCCCGTTGTTATTCTCTTTTTTTGTTGTTGGTATATTATCATTCGAACCCAATTTGAGGTTTGTGGCTACTCCTCCCAACTCAAGTGTTGCATTTGAGACTCAAACTTAAGGGCCAGAGGGATATAATGATACCTTATATCGTTAAACCAACTTTGTGTTGGTGAACATATTATTCTCAATATCAGACTTTTTATCATTGCATGTTGCTAGCTTATTATGATATTTTTTAGTAATTATATTCGTTCTTTCTTTGAACCCTTGTTATAGTGAGTTTCCCATTTAATTTTGGGGTGAATTGTCACAAGACAGTGACCAGTTGGACATCATTTGCGTAAGCTTTGATTGAGAAACTGTCTCAGGCAGGCATTTACGCCCACAAACTTAGGATCCCATAATTTATTTGGTTAGATTAGAGCATCATGCACGCGAGGTGGCTTCAAATAAAAGGGATTATTATACGTATAATATCGATAAACTTAGGCACGTTGACCCCAATAATTGCAGTTTATTTACTGTATTTGCTTATTTTATGAACAATTTTCATGAAGGGCGGCATGTAAAGGTAGCTGTCATGAGTCAATGACTTTATAGTTTAGTCATATGAAAAATCTTCTATAAACAAATGAGAGATTGCTGGTGTAACCTAAAATTGTGTTTGCCCCTTTAATTTTTTTTTTTTTAAAGATAACACTCTGATCTTATTTATAAGTCATTTTTAAAGAAAAATTTTAGTCTTTATTATAAGACCACTTTCAGGGTAATAATTGTGATTTTTACAATTTTTTTCCCTATTAACTACTATAAACAAAAAGAATTTATTTATATTGACTATTGAAATTATTCATAAATAAAGGTAAAATTAAAAATTTAATTCATAATTAACGAGTTAACTAATCTTCTTAGTATGTGACAGTTAGTTAATTGAGACATATTAATTAATAGTGGTAGGTGTGTTGTAATAAATGTGGCATGAATGGCGCTGCAATTAGTATAATATAGTTCCTATATATAAGGTCATTTTAATCAAATTGCGAGATTTTAAGAAACAGTTAAAATTAGTTAAAAATAATAAATATGTTAATAATATAATTTATTTATCAAAAATACCGTTATTTATGAATGAGTAAGAGGGAGTAATAATGAGAAAATGGTGAAAGAGAATGTATGAGGAGTAACTGACGTGAGAGTAATTAAAAGTAAAATAGATAAAAGTGTATTTATTATTAAGATAAATTCAAAAAAAAATCTTATAAAAAGCGACAAGCCAGTTAGAAAAAAAAATCTTATATATATAGCGACGAAGGGCATTTCCACACAGCCGGAAGCATTCATTTGAGGCAATTTTGGTAACCACATAATTGAAATGGCAGCTCTAAAGTCAAATAATTGGTTAGATGAATACATTTGTTTGGTGGGAGGAATATATTTTCTGTTCTGAGGTCAGAGAAATAGTTAATTCCGTTTTCTTTATAAAAAAATATAATTATTTTGAATACATTCTAATTATTCAATTAATTTAATTCACTTATTTGCACCAAAAAAGAAAAAAAAATCATCAGTTTACATTTTGACCCCTTGAAATTGTTGAAATTAGTTGCAAACCTATTTTTTTTTAATCATCATCTGAATTAGTTTCATATTTGTTTTCCTTAAATAAGGAGAATTCAGGTTATACTTATAGATGATTACATATTCATAAATTGAATAAATATTCATGGTTTTTTTTTTTTCAATAGGTGTTATTCCCAGCTGTTAATTTTGATTTAATTGAAACTCCTCAGTGTCAACTCTAATAATTACTTCACGGCTCATAAAAATGCCTTTCTAGAGTTAGCATGGAGAGATTTATCAAAGTGTGTCAAGGCCCTGCCTAGTCGTATAGTAGGCCCTCCTATCCTTAATATTTCTATAAAATATATTTAGTGAGTTGATCTTTTTTCTTAATATAAATATAATTTTTATATTTATCAATTTTTTTCTTAATTTATTCATATTAATGCTCCTTCAATAATAATTACGAAGGTAATTGAAAGAGAATGAGAGAATCAAGAAAGATGACTATGATGTTTTAAAAAATGCATAATATTAAATGGGTCAACTAAGTTTTTTAATCTAATTAAATTAAATAAATATGTTTTATATTAATGATTTGAACAAGTAATATATATATTGAAACCTTTGCGAATATAAATGATAAGAGACAAACTAATAATTTTGTAAACGGGGCAAAAGGGAAAAAAATTATTCTCAAAATGTGGACTTATGGCCAAAATTAATGTAAGCATCGTCAAAATTTGTAATTGGTTCCTTCTTCAATCGTTGCATGCTAACTTTCTAAATTTAATTTAATACTAGAATTACAAGTTACACTCTGCTCTATCTTGGGCCCATAAATTTTGACAATTACATTTGGGAAGAACAATTGCACTACATTGCTTACTTCCCATCAAGGATGCTTGGATGCTCCAGCCAAAACCTTGGCCCAATGATATCACAGTGTTCTACAATGACTTTTCTATGATCCTCACAAGACTCTTCATTCTCTTGATGTTTAAGAAACTTGCCTTCCTCGTTCCAGAAAATTGACGATCCTTGTCTGAACATGCCAGGCAAACTACTATAGTCAATTTCCAATTCGTCAAGTCTTTTCTGTAACTGAGCTCCCTTCAATCTATTCTGGGCTTCTTTCTTGCTCTTCCCCAAAGACACAAGTTTCCAGAAACAAGAGTTGTACTGATTGTTGATGTGGCAATCAACTTGCCTCCATGAAAGATAGTCACAAAGAATCTCTCTTGATGGATAGCACACTGCTCTTCCATCAAAAGAAGGAGGGTACTTCAATTCTTTTTCCCTGAAAAAGTCTCTCCACTTCATTACATACACAGATGTGAAGAATGAAACTATAGCAGAAACAATTTTACAGGCTCTCCTTTGATATAGATTAGTACTTTGTTTAAAAATAAAGCTATACTCATCACTAACCCCATAGGCAAATACTACATCCGGCTGAAACTCTTCCAACACAGCCATTGCACAGAAGTTCATTAAGTTCAGAGCTCTCTCATCATTCGGCTTGACGAATTCATGTGCTTCAGAGAACTTGTGGAAATGGCACCCATCAATTCTGACCACAATCCAAGTGAATGGCATCAACTTAGTGCCAAATTCAAAGGACTTAACATACTCTGATTTTACATTATCAATCTCCTCCAGAAACCCACCAAGCTCCTTTACTAAAGTACATTTATCATTCCAAAATTTTTTACTAGCTATCTTCTTTGAATGCACTGTAATTATCTCTCTCCTTAGCCTCTTGATGGGATCACCATTCTCCTTGTACTTCACAATATCTTCCACTGCAGTTTTTGCAATAAATGAGCCTTGGCGAAATATAGGCTCAAGGGAGGTATAGTTTAGATTGAATTCCTCAAACAAAAGATCATTTTTGTCATGTTTTTCAGCACCCTCCAAGAAATTTTGTGCCTGCTTTTCAGTCATTCCTCGTTTAACAAGACGCCAAAAGCATTGATCATACTGATTCTTAACATGACAGATATTTTGCCTCCACAAAAGATATGCTTGAAGGACTTCAATAGATGCACAGCTTATAACCCTTCCATGGAAGGAAGGAGGGTACTTTAGGTCCCGTTCTGGGAAGAACTCACTCCACTTTCTTACATACACAGATGCAAAGCAAGATGTGATTATGGATAAAACCTTACTAGCTCGCCTTTCATAGAATTTCGAGCTCTTTTTGAAGACAAAGCTGAACTCATCACTGAATCCATAAGCTAGAACAATGTCTGCATACTCTTGAAGCACCGAAAATGCACAGGAGTTCATCAATTGCAAAGCTTTTTCATCACATGGTTTCTCAAAATCATGAATTCTGTAAAGACTTTCAGAGTTACGACCGTTGATCCAAACAACAATCAGATTAGGAAACATCACCTCATCCTCAACCTCAAATGACTTCACATACTCATATTTGCTGTTCGCCATCAAACAGAACGATTGCTTTCTTCACTCAAGACAGTTATCAAACACCTTATGGACGATATAACTCGAAAGGGGCTAGAATTCCTGGGATATATCTTAATCATGCAAATTACTGAAAAGAAAATAAATTCCAGAAGATAGCATTAATTTGAGCTTCAATACACGGGTGAGGCTGAACCGCTGAAGAGATGAAGACAAACACCGATAATTAATTTGAGCATTAATAGCGAGCAATGTCGACCGGGAATAGCAGCAACGACGGCGGTGAGATTGAAGAGAGACACTGTTCAAGAAGGTGGGAGCGTGCGGAAACAGAGAAGGGGGCGAGAAGAGCTGCGACTGAAGACGGTCGCTGGAGACAGAGGACGGCAGTAAAGCTGCGGTTCGGGGACGGCGAGAGTAGGTGCGTGGGTGAGATACCGATTGGGTCAGTAAATTCGGGTTGGCCCGATTTAGTCTAAAACTTGGTGGACCTAACACCCAAGGTGAGTCCTCGCTCCTCCTTTGATTGTGCGTTTTGATTAGCTTGTAAGGAATAATTTTTATGATTTATGAAGTAAGTATATCAAATGAGTTTTATTTTGATTTGTGAAAAAATGTTTTTGAAATCATGATTTTTGTTGCACCCAATCTAAGAATCTCATCTCCTCTTTCATATCAAAAAGTGAATGGTTCAAATTTAATACTCCTAAGATCCTTAATACTTCCTCTAGTACTAAAATAAGATGAAATTGATTTTTTTAGAGATATTAAAAAATTTAATTAAATTACTTTAAAATATTTATATTTATATTTTTTCTCTAAACTACTTTGTTTAAATTATAAACTGATATATAATCTAAGAATTTACAACATATAATATGGTTAAGTAACTTATTTAACTTCCTTAATCTCTCCAAGAAAAGGTTAATTTTGTCTTATATTTAGGACTGAAGGGAGTATAAGACATGGTTGACTTTTTTTTGGAGAGATCAAAAAAGCTAAATAAGTTAGTTAATTATAGCATATGTTATATATCATTTGATTATATGTTTGTTTATAAGTCAAACAAATTAATTTAGTATAAAAAAGATAAATATCAATATTTTAAAGGAATTTATTTACTTTTCTTAATTTCTCCAACAAAAGTTAATTATGTCTTATATTAAGGACTTAATGAGTATTTCCTAAAATTGTTACTATTGTATTTTATAATTTAATTTTTAAAAATTTTATTTTTTTTACAGTTATGAATTATGTAGATCAAATTTTAGCATTTTAAATTTATTTATGTATGTTTAAAATAATAGTTTTATAGAATATAAAATATGAACTATTATTTTTTTTTTAATCTGAGGTTGGAGATGAGATTTTGAGAAGAAAAAGAGACAAATGATTCTGAAAGAACCCAAACTCTTCAGTTTTCAGCTTATGGGCGGACTTTTAACTCTTTTTTTTAAGAAAACGTATGATTATACTTAAAAAACAATTAAATAGGAACTTGCAAATATGTAAGAATTTCTAAACCCGGTTTACTTCTATTCTCTTTTTTTTGTTGTCAAAACAGTTTTTGAAAATAAGTTTTAAAAATAAAAAACAAAAATTTGTTTGAATAGTTGTTTAAAAGAATTTGTTTTTAAAGTGATATGGCAGCGATTGTCACTGATTGTGACATGGAAGTGATCATTATTGATAATGTGGGTTCAATAATGAATAGCTGATGGCTTCAAAAAATATAAAATAAAAAAATAAAAAAGAAAACGGATAAAAACTGTTTCTGTTTTTTTTTTTAATTTTTAGAAACAACTTATGGAAAGCAATTTTCCTTTCCAAGTAATTTTTTTTTTTTGGGTTTTTAAAAACAACATCAAACCAGAAGTTTCTGATCATTTATGGGAGAGGCACGGTGATTGAGAGTTCAAGTCTCAGAAGACGAAGGTGAAAAAAGAGAAAGTAGAGAGAGGGAGAATGTGTGTGGAGGTACACGACGTGAAATCATTCACCTTTGAATGATTTTGCTTTTTCATTTTTAATTAAAAAAAATTAAATGTCAGATAGGAAAAAGTTTTGCAATAGAAGAGATTGGAAAAAGATATTTGACAGAAAAGATTAGTGGTCGAAATAATTATGTAAAAGAAATTTTGTTTTGATTTGTGAAAAAAAAAACACTTTTTTATGTTCCCAAACAAACACTAAAACTAATTTGTTATTGGCTTAAACATACAACTTTAAAATCCTGGATGATTTTAAATGTAGCATTTTAGTAAATATTTTTTTATCACATAGCATCTAGCAAGTTTTTCATCGTTCATAGGATGTTGGTCATCAGTGTAAGTCGGAAGGGAATAAAATGCCTTGGGGATGCGGTGACCAATGAGAACTACAAACAAGTTCAGCCAAATCCATTTACAGCCACATACTACTGGCACACAGCTGAGGAAAGTTTGTGGAAACATTTAGGTTATGTTTGGTTCGATGGAGGGAAGGGGAGGAATTTAAATGGAGGGGAGGGTTTGAGAGGAATTTTCTTTTATCTTATTTGGAATGATAAAAAGAGAAGAAATGAGAGGGATTCTAATAGTATTATGTTTGGTATAGGAAGGAAGGGAAGGAGAAATATTTTTATATGGACAATTTTACCCTTATTTCATTTAATTTGTAATTCATAAATTTCTAACATATTTAATAAAATATAATTATATAAGAAATTTAATACATAAAATTATAATTTTATAATTATAAAAATTAAATAAATATAATTATAAATGATATTTACTATATAAAATTATAATTTTTGTAATTAAATAATGAGAAGGGTATTGTGAGAATATTTTAAAAATGGTATGGACATATTAGTCAATTTAAACTCAAACATTAACATTTCCCTCTAAATTCTCCCAATTTTGAGGGGAGGGGAGGAAAAATTTTAGAAATTTTTCCCTCCCCTCCTAAAATTTTTAATTATCCAAACAAGGGGAGACCAACAAAATCCCCCCATTTCCCTCCCCTCCCCTCCCCTCCTACCAAACAAACCCTTAAGGATCCAAGCGCAAAATCCATTACTTCAACGACCCAAGTCGGCAAAGTGAGCTGATCAAAGTAACAAATTAACATGCACGCTATGTGAATTCACACTAATTTGATTCCCTGAACATAAAATTCAAGGTAACTTCCCTCTCTAGCGAGCATGCTGATCACTCCAGAGGTCACTGAAAACAGCAATGCCAATCCAACTCAACACTCATTTCGTGCAGTCAGACATTTTCAAGTGCCAGAGGCACAAGCTTTATAGGGACATATAGCTTTGTCATACGCTAAAGCTACTAGGGACATAAGATAAAAACATCATTATTATAGCATCTGCAGGTTGGCAAGTAATTTTTGATGGACACAACAGAAGATGGCATATTAATTCTAATAACGAAGTTAAGAGTAGATAGATAAGTCGGTTTTACACCAAGAGACGCGAAAAAAGTTGGGCAACAGCAACAAACAACTCCTGACGATTACAAGAGAGAATCCGGATATAGGGGGAGGGGGTGTTCTCAAATCTCAACTATATCCACCTAGCTGCTGCTGCTGCTGCTGCTGTGGTGGCTGGTAATTGGTGTACCCAGGATAGCTTCCATACATGTTGGGGTCCTGTGCAGCTGCGGGAGCATATCCATAGTTCTCGTACCCCTGAGTGTATCCGTAATACCCAGCAGCACCATTCCACTGGTTTGGATCTGGCTGAGTCTGAAGATTTATGCGTTCGTCAGCATCACAGAGCCATTTTCAATATGGAAGTGTGGAATAATGAAAGAAGAAACTTTGTTACCTGTTTGTTTGCAGGACTCCGGCCCCATGAGAGACGAACACTCTGCCCGCCCAATGTTGTTCCATTTAATAACCTCAGTGCCTCTTCCGCACAGCTCCTAATGCATGAAAAATCCACACACAGAAATGGTAAGGCTATATAATATATAAGCTTAAGGAGATGGACTTTGACGTTGCTAGACAACTTTCATAAACAAATTTTCACCTGTCAGCATATTGAACAAACCCACAACGCTTGCCTGCTGGAATCTTAACGTGTACTAACTCCCCATATTGGCCAAAAACTTGCCTAAGATGATCATCCGTTACATTAGGATCCAAATTCCCCACAAAAATCTGCAGTTCAAAAATTGAGTCACAAAAATGCAGGGAAGAAAGTCAAAAATCCATATTGCATACAAGTACGCACAGTTGAATTATTTGGATCATTCTCGTTCTGTGCCCCTTGAGGATTCTGGTATGAAGCTGCAAGACCAAAGCACATGAAGTAAAAAGATGAATTGCATACACAAAAGGAAGCAGATTTTCAGAAACACAATGATCAAAGAAAATTGATGAATACATCTAGCAGCAATAAATACCATGCAAGCTTATAAATAATAAATACTGTAAAATTCCTAAAGAAAAGGAAGCATCTGCATGCATATAAATCAACTTCAGAAGAAACAACAAAACGCCAAGCTCCATATGCATAAAACATTTCTTAGGAAACATCACAAAATTAATCAGCATCAAGTACAAGTAGAAAATAAGCCGTCACCTAATCAGCCATAATTAACTTAAGAGTAACGTCAATCAATCTGGCATAAAAAGCCATGGCAACATATTTGGCACTATCAGAATTTGAGTCATAGTGGATAAATATGCAATAAAAAAATAGTCATCTCCCTAGTCAAACATAAAGACATATAAACAAGGGAGAGGGAGAAACATAGTTTATTTTATACAACTTAGCGGACACCAACACACATCATTGATCTCTAACTCACCTTCAAATCTCTTGCAGACTTTCTACAATAGAAATAAAGATAAAAATAGAATTAATATGCTAAAAAGATTGGCAAGAAGACCATGGTGAAATGTTTGCGAGGACAAGAGAACTTGACAAGTGGAAATAGCAAACAGCAATATCAAGTGAGCATTGACTGCATACTGTTGCGCTATAAATGGTAAAGGCAGAAGGAAAACGGAACCTAAAGTTCAAGAAAAATATAAAACCACATAATAAAAGAAACTATAGCCAGTCTGCGAGATATTTCTGGAAATTCCACTCCGTCTGCAATAGCACTTAACAAATTAAGTTCATTTCTCATAGACTGAGGACTGGAAGCTGAATTCAGCGTAACTTGAATGAAAAAGATGAACAAATGGGAGAAAAAGGTACATAATGTTGTTTACAACAGGGGACTGCTGCAAAAGAAATTTAACGCCGTAGAGTTCTTCGGGAAAGCTATTAGGAATAAATTAGAGGAACAGTGATAAAGAATGGCAGATTGGAAAAAAAAAAGTTATCTAGAGTAGTTGTGCAATGTAATTGGAGAGAACCAACCAGCGAAATGAACTGAAGAATAACTTGAAATTGCAGACGGAAAAGAAAATGAGGCCAAAAATAATGGGCAAGACATAAACGGGAACTGACCTACACAAGGCCATGCACTAAAATGGTAACCATTTCAGCTGATGAAATCAGTTCCAGGCTCCGAGATGACAGAGCCTCTCGACACCCTGCTTTGAGACAATAGGAGTTTTATAAGATTTTATATAATTATAGATATTTACTTGGCCCAAATTTTTAAACGAAATTACAGGAAGAAATGACTGAGGACTGCATATCTTCAAGAGCGTAACTGAAATGGACCATAACTTAGCCCGTACATGACAGAAGAGAATTAAAACTGTAAAACCTTAATCAAACCCACATAATGTCAATTAACAGCATGAAGAAGATTCCACAACTATTAACATCAAAAGAAATCCAGTCTCATATTTCTGTAAAGAGCATACACTACATAATACAGACATTAGAAAAAGAAATGCCACACAGAAGACAACTTTGAAAGTGACACACCTTTTGGCTGAGTGCCAGCGTTTTTGTTAGTGGCTGGTCCAATCCGCATGGGTCTTGTTGAACATAATACACCTTGCATCTCAGTCATAGCTCGAATTTGTTCATTTTCATCTCCAAACCTAACAAAACCGTAACCCTTTGTCCTCCCAGTGAGTCTATCGATAACAACTTTTGCACCTTTAACTGAGGGATACCTAGCCCGAAACGTCTCCTGCATCATGTAATCCGTAACATCTGCAGCTAAATCTCCAACAAATATTGTGTAATCTGGAGTATCATCGTGCCTCTTCTCACCCGAACCAAAAGTTGCCCAGTTCAATCTGAAGGTTTGCCCACCATTAGGCATAATGGTTCCATTAAATGTTTGAAGTATTCTCTCAGCGGCTGCGCGTGAGAGAAACTCAATAAACCCATAACCTTCAGATTGATTAGTTTGCTTGTTTCGAATAACTTTCGCCGAGACCACCTGCATGCAAATTACTTTGCTTCAACAATTAAAAACCAGTAAATGGCCGCCAGGTTTCTACACATTGCAAGTATAAATAATACTTTATTCGCCCAAAATTAATTTGTTTATTAACATCAAATTATAAAGAACAACTACCACAACAAAAAATTCTAAAGAGGTTCATCTCTCATCTACAGGCAAGAAAAAAACCCTGGATCTACACATGGGAAAACCGAAATCTTGCAGCTGAAACCCGCAAGGCAGGCGCTGGAAAATTAAGGGCGGAGAATACTTATCTCCACTATAAGTAAGAGATATCACACTCTACAAAAGGAACGACCTATATTCGGGGCGACTTCAATATAGAAAAACAACAAATAAAAGTGATGGAGAAAAGGATTTTACCTCGCCTGTAAGAGCAAAACAATTGTACAAATAGTTCTCGTCCATCCAGAACTGCAAATCACCGATCCAAAGAGTACGGACCTCGTCAGCGCTTGTGGGCTGGGCGGCTTGAGTTGTCGGCAGTGGAGCGACCGACTGAGGCGGTGGCTGAACAGAGGGTGCCCACATCGGCTGCGCCTGAGCCTGCGGTGGCATCATCATGTAGGGATGTTGCTGCTGCGGGTACTGCTGGGGAGGCTGTTGGCCCATGTTTGGGGGAGCCATGCCAGGACCAGGCTGCATCATCTTGACCTAGAGGAACGAAGTCTGGGAATTTGAGAGAGATAGAGCGAAGGCAAAGATCGAAGAAGGAGAAGAAAGGGAATTAGGGCAAATCAACGGAAGTGAGGCTCCAGGAGCGTCTTCTATGGACAAGGGTTCAGCCCCCAACGTTAACCCTAAAACAGAAAGGTTCCCAAGGTCAGGAATCGTCAGACGCAAAGTGATGAGTGCCTAAAAATACCTCCCAACCCGCTTCCTTCCTCTCTCTCTCTCTCTCTCTATATATATATATATATATATATATTACATCCACCGCCGTTCGATCTATTACCTGATTTTGATGTGGCCGCTCGATCTCCTTTAATATATTTAAAAAGGGAAGTAATGAATAAATGTAAATATACCTCTATTTATGAAAATAAAGAGAGAATGTATAAAAAATATAAGATATAGTAATATATATTTTTCTAATATTTTGTTAATTTCATTCACATTATGAGCTCTCTCTTTCTCTCCTGAATATAATTCTTAGTGTGTATGATAATTAATTATAAATAATATGTATTTAATAAAGGTAAAATAGAAAAAATGAGTTTACATCTTTAAACACAAAATGAAAGTTGCTTATAAAAAAAAAGCAATCGCATAAAAAAAATTATTTATAAATAGGACTAGAGAGAATATATTTTATAATTTAGGAAAGCTTGACTAATTGAATCTTCAATTCTATCTCTTCAAGAACTCCACTCACACACACATTTTAATATATAACATATTTATTAATTAATTAATTAAATGATATTAGTTACGGTAGTTAATATAATATATATTTTTTTAAAACATCCTGATCATATTTCATAATTTCTTCAATCTATTTCTTATTTGACTATAATTGATGGAACATCAATAGACATAAATTATGAAAAAATGATAAATATAAAAAATAAATCTTATATTTAAAATCAAAATTAACTCACTCAATTTTTAATATATAACATATTTATTTAATTGAATAATTCAATGATGTTAGTTACGGTGGTTAATATAGTATTTTTTTTTCTAAAACATCTTGATCATGTTTTTTAATTTTCTCAATTTATCTCTTATTTGACTATAATTGATAGAACACCAATATAGATAAATTAGAAAAAAAATTGATAAATATAAAAAATAAATCTTATATTTAAAATTAAAATTAACTCTATAGTTAAATTTTATATTAAAGATAAGATAGAGAGTGTATTTGGCCAAACACTTGAAAAATTTTTTGCACATAAGATTGAATTATAAATAAATCTTCATATACATCTAATCAATCTTATTCACATTTAACATACATAAATCTTCACTTTACTTACGTTTATTTAGAAAGGAAAACTCATTTGATGTATTATTATTAACATCCTAATCATAAAAGGCACTTAAAATTATTTATATTACTGGCATCAAATATGTTTAGGATTTTTTTCTGATCCTTAATATAAGACATATTTATTTAATTTGATTAGATTAAAGAAGTTAACTAAATTAATTAATATGACATGTATTTTTTAAAATATTATAATCATGTTTATTACTTTCCTTCCCTCTCTTTCTTAATTATTAAGAAAATATCAATATTAATAAATTAATAAAAAATTGATAAATATAAATATTATATTTTATTCAAATACTCGATGATAACTTTTAAGAATTATTTATTCATATACTCGTATCTCTTTTAGCACCTTGCCAACTTGTGGTCCAAAATTGAAACCATAACCCCACAACTTGCCTCACTCACCCTCTGTAAAACAAGCAAACCCAACAAGCTTTCCTTTTCAAGCATCATCCAATTATCAAATCTAGCAGCCCAAAAAAAAAAAAAAAACAGAGCCTGATATCATAACATATCATCAATTCTCAGAATTCAAAACCCTTCTTCTTCAATGGTGTTCCCATCCCCTCTCCATCATCCTTTTTCCTTGGAATACCTTTTCCCTCCTCACCTCCTCTACCCACACTACTTCATCCCTCTAAACCATGTTCACTGGACCCAAACACCAGATTCTCACATTTTCTCTGCTGACATCCCTGGTATATATATCTTCACTCTATTTAAACTTTTTTCTGTGTTTGGTGACTCGCATTAAGTTTGTTTGGTTGATGTGTGTGCGCGCGCCTGCGCGCGTTAGGTGTGAGGAAAGAAGAACTGAGAATGGAGGTAGAGGATTCGAGGTACCTGATAATGAGAACTGAAGCAGCAGAGGAATCCACGGAGGCTGCCGGCGAGGGTTGATCTTGAAGCCATATCTGCAGGCTATGAAAATGGAGTCTTGACCGTTACGGTTCCCAGATCTTTGAGGAGAGGCTTCTTTATTGACCCTTCTGCTTTACCTGACACAATTGAAGTTCCTGCCAGAGCTGCTTGAATTCCATTGCTTCCTCCTCCTCCTCCTCCTTGTTCATACATTTCTGGGAAAATCAGCGGCCTCCTGTTCTTGTCATCATGCCTAGTTACATATGGATTTGGATATTTAAGTCCTGATTTAATTGGCTTTTAATGTGATACCCCTGATTCAAATCTGAATATTTCAAAGTTGTATCATTTTTTTTTTTTATAATTAAGTGCTCCCCAATATGAAGGTCGTATGCCTTTGTCTCAGTGCAATATTAGCATTTAAGATGTGGAGAAATACTATAGCAAAAATAGCAAGAAGGAACTGACGTGAGGGAAAAAGGAGGAAAACCACATCAACAAGCAGAGTAACATATAGAGGCTGTTTGGAATAGTTTATGAAAATTTTATAAGTGCTTATGAATTGTAATTTACGGTCTATGAGGTAACTTTTACGGTCTACGAGATAGCTTTTATGGTCTACGAGGTGCTTTTACGGTCTACGAAGTGCTTTCACGGTCTACGAGATAAATATGTGGAGGAAATTTATCTCAATTTACATAAATCAGACTTATATGATAAACACCATTCAAAAAAGCTCTCACTCGTACTAACATCCATTACTCGTACTAACATCCATTGGTAGCTGAGTGATATCAGTCCTATCAGTATCTTTTTCAAGCCGTCAGAAAAATAAGAATGGATCAGAATTATGATTTCCAAGCATACCCTCCACGGAGATGCAGAATTGCAGATACTTTGGCCGAGGATCACAAAGTAGTTAATACTCCTTTTCTGCTGCTTAATATATAAGCTAGCTAATTTTTATTATAATAATTAAATGAGTTAAATAAATTATATTAATAGTTTTTTTTTAAACTAATTTATAAATGATATATAATTCAATGATGCATAATATATTTTATATGTTATAACTAATTAATTAATTTAATTTTTTAATTTTTAGAAAAAATTAATGACTCTTATATTAAAAACAGGAGATAATGTTTTTGGTTAATCTAAATTATCTTCATAATTCTCAAAAATAATAATTAAAAAAATAATATATCTTGCTTGATTGTAGTTAATATATATATATACACATATTTATTTGGTGGAAAATGAAATACACCCATGTGCCAGTTGCGTGACTACCTCATCCCGCTCGAGAAATCGAGGAAGATTTTTTTGGCGATCTGTACGATCAGGTTTTTCTCATCTGATGCTTTGATGATGAAGATTGAAGAATGGTGGCTATCCGCTAGTGATTCTTTGTTTGGAATCTTTAAAAATGCTTATTCATATAAATTGAAATAAAATTTTTTTTATATGTTTACTTGTCTATCATAAATTATAATTAAAAAACTATTTTTAAAAATTAAAATGATTATTCCAAACCAACATTCGAGGCACCAGTTTCTTTTCTTAGACTTAAATTGTATAAAAATTTTCAGTTACAACAAAAGGCAGTAACTATATAGGATTTAATCATAGGAAATTTGTAACGTTTTTACAAAACTTTTCCTTAGTTTCTTTCTAAACATGTCCTAAACAAATCAAAACAAGAAATTATGAAACTTAGGGTCTGTTTGGCAGGAGGGAAACAGAGGAGAGAGAAAAAAATTTTGAGTTAGATTTTAAAAAATTGAAAAAGTGGGATTATAAAATTTTAATAAAGATAAGATATAAAATAAAAAAATAAGAAAAATTAACTAAAAAATTACAACCTCACTTCTTCAATTTTTTTAAATCCAAATCATAAAAATTTCCACCCTCCTTCCTTCCCTCCAAATCCCTCATACCAAACAGCCCCTTAAACCCACCTTTATACCAATATATCCACAAGAAATAAGAAAACAAATGTGGTGGAGAGAAGTTCCAACTACAAGACAATCATAATATATATATTAACATTTCCTTTTTAGTTGAATATTCAAGAATTCTAGTCAGTCAACAAACAATTAACGATGTTTCTGATCAGGAAATCAGCTAGATACATCAATCATTGAATCCACGAGATGTACAACGAATGGATCAGAATAAGAAGGCTTGTTTCCTTACAGATACCCAACTGTTGCACACTTCAGGCACTTGTTATCAGTTTGAGAATCCCAGCAGCCTCCTTCAATCTCCTCTCTCTATTCTCTCTTATTACTGCACTAGCAGCTCTGCCATTTCTGCAGTTCATCAAATAGATCAGAGAAATTAGAAGCATAGTCCAAGTTCCCAGTTAGTTCTATCTCACCTAACTTTTGAAGAGCCGAAAGGTTTGCTCTTAACAAAATTTCAGTCTACTTTTTATTGAAAAATCTAACAGTAAATCTTTCTTTTTCCAATTCTGACCTTTTCTCATAGATTGCCTTCCGTGTAAGCTCCTCAACAAGAGCATGCAGTCTTTTTACAAGAGCAGGTAACTTGCGTAAGGATTCAACACCTTTAGGAGTTGAAGATATCTTCATCAGAAGATCAGAAGCTATAAAGTAACTGTCCTCCTTATTCCTGGAGAGAATTTAAAAGGTTTAAACTTGATTGTATAGGACAACTAACAAGACAGACAACAAATGCTCTTGTCAACTTTTAACGTTAGCCACTACTAGAGTGTTATACATACCTCAGTAATTCCCAGAGAATCGTCTGTATAGAACCGTTGCTTTGAATCAGCAATTCAAGTAGGTGAGAGTAGCGGGCTAGATTTCGGAGAGTTGACAGAGCATGCTTAAGAACCTCCTGATCAGGTATGCTTCGGCTCACTGAACGAATAAGCGTCAGCAACTTGTCAATAGCCCCTGCAGCGACGAGTTCTTCACAACATCTCTGAGAATGTTCTGTAGCCATATCTGTGAATAAGATTGAAATAAGTCACAAACATTCTTGAAGAAACTAAATGCCATGTTTATAAAGACCACTACTATTTCAATATTTATAGCTCAAAAATACAATCCAGGAAAAAGTTTAGATATTAATCATCATGTTTAAGAATTTGTTACAAGAGCCAGTTATATTATGCCAAGATATTCTAAACAGATATGAACACCTCGTGCTTTTATAGAGAGCTTGATCTAATTCCTTAAAAACTTTGTATTTCCTTTTATCCATAATAACAACGGTAACAAATTTCAAATACAATATTGTTGTTCTCACCCAATGTCGCACAAGTGTGAAGGATGCCACTGACACTCTTCATGTGAAGTAGCTCTGAAAGCGCGACAAGAAGTCTGTTTATGAGACGCTTGCTATCGTCCACATTTCTGGCAGATTTCTTCACTCTCAGGCGCAAGTCTCGCAGCTGCTCTTTTGACTCTTTCCGAGCAAGGTAACCTTTCCAGTGGGACTACAAAAGATAGAAGTTGTTGGAAAGAACAAACTATATAATAGCATTCCCTTATTTTGGGACAAGTAAAATCTAGTCTTGGGTTCTATGGGTTTCCCAATAAGTTTTCTTTTAAGGTATTTTAAGATGAATTATGACGCTTACTCAAAATATCAGGAGTGTGTGCATGGTTGCATCAAACAACATATAATAGACTTCCAGCATAGATAATGAAAGCGATCAGGTTACCGTACTTGAATGACCACAACATGATGCCTGCTAAGAGTTGCCTTTCGCCTAGCAATCCACCCACGAGTACAAGACTGAATTATAATCACAGACTTTGTTCTTAACTTGTGTGACAAGACACCTTTCCACCATCGCTGCAATTTCAGAACAGAACACAAAAATAGTTCCAGTTGAAAACTAGAGAAACCAGCTGATCTTAAAATGCAACCACTTGGAATCATTGCGCGTTGCCCAGATGCACCCCCTACATTACGAGAACATACCATAATCAAATAGTAAGAACATGTTAATTCACAACTAAATCGTGCAGATGATAGCTAAAAGGAAGAATTAGAAGGGTATTACCTAAAAGCCTATTTCGTGATAAATGCCCCCTAATAAAACGCTGAATCTGCAATACTGCATCTTTCTGACAATTGAGAACCTTCTGGTATTTCAGGCTAAGAATGACGCTTTGGATCTTCATTGCTGCGCCTCTTTGGCGCATGAAGTCCCTTCTCGCCAACCAAGTGCGGCAATGCCTCTGGATTCATTAAAAGCGTTCCATAAAAATCTAGAGTAAAACTTGAAAGAAAAAAAACCTTCATCCACTGATTTGCGCTAGAGCTATGAATGAGGGCAAAGCAAACTAAAAGTTTGATTGAGCCGTTACAAAACAATTACAATGTAAATAGAAGTTCTACATTGACCAATTGGTCAGTATATATTGTGTCTTGGTAAGGGAATAAGTCAATAACTAATGAGCGATCAGATTGCCGTACTTGAATAACAACAACATGGTGTCTGCGAACAGTTGCCATTCGCCTAGCAATCCACCCACGAGTACAAGATTGGATTATAATCACAGACTTTGTTCTTAACTTGTGTAACAAGACCCCCTTCCACCATCGCTGCAATTTCAGAACAGAACACAAAAATAGTTCCAGTTGAAAACTAGAGTAACCAACTGGTCTTAAAACGCAACCCCTTGGAATCATTGCGCGTTGCCGAGATGCACCTCCTACGTTACGACAAAATACCAGAATCACATAGTAAGAAAATGTTAATTCATAACTAAATCGTGCAAATGATAGCTAAAAGAAAGAGTTAGAAGGGTATACGCAGAAACGCTTAAGGATTACCTAAGAGCCTATTTCGTGATAAATGCCCTCTAATAAAACGCTGAATCTGCAAAACTGCATCTTTCTGACAATTGAGAGCCTTCTGGTATTTCAGACTAAGAATGACGCTTTGAATCTTCAATGCAGCGCCTCTTTGGCATATAAAGTCCCTTCTCGCCAGCCAAGTGCGGCAATGCCTCTGGATTCATTAAAAGTATTCCATAAAAATCCAGAGCAAAACTTGGAAAAACAAACTTCGTCCACTGATTTGCACTAGAGATATGAACGAGGGAAAAGCAAACTAATAATCATTTTCTTTTCCGTGTAGTGGAAGGTCAGGCAAGAAAAGGAAAATAAATTCTAACAGTAGAACGATTGTCAGGTCTTACTTGAATTGAAAGGATGCGACTTCTATGTGCATAAGCTTCCTTCTGTGCAATCCATGCACGTGTGAAAGACTGAATGACAATAGCTGCCTTAAATGCCGTTTTCAAGTGTTGAAAAGTCTTTACACTAACTGACATTCGGAAATAACATTGGATTCTCAAAACAGCTTGAATCTGATTCAAATATATTCTTCTTAACCGCCACCTACGAAAATTGCTTTGAATTATTGTCGCATAGAAGCGCCTCTGAGTAGACTTGCAGCACATATGCCTCTTCCAAGCAAGCTGCATCCTGATGGCAGCTTTTGTTTGAAGTTCAAACATAACCTTTTGTGAGTACAAATATGAAGCTTCCTCTTGCTGAACAAGCATATGATTATATCCAGATCGTGCCATCCAACCACGAACAAATTTCTGACCAATAGCGGCAGCAGCCACTGGATCTGAAGCCGTCACGGAAGGAAGTATACCACATCCCTGCTGATGCCTCCGAGCGAGCCAACTCCTCATTGCTTGCTGGATAAGTAATGCGGACCTCTTTAACTTCAAAAAAGAGCGCCTTTGAACGAAAAATATGGCATATCTCCTATATGTTCCTGACCTCTTGCGTATTTCTGTGCAAATGAACAAGCAAAACATGCCATGAGTACTCAACCAGATTAAAATATTCAGAAGGCAAAGCTAGTTCCCAGCTTACCGCATGAAAAATTTTGCCCTTGGACAAAGGTGAACCAAGACTCCTGCCTCACTTCTAGCCAAGCTCGGAAAACAGTTTGCAAAAGAGAGACATCATTATTCATTTTGAGAAACATGCGACGAGCAACCAATCTTCTGAAATGTGATTGTATTGTTATTGCAGCGGTTTCTGGAATCATTACACAACAATTATCGATAAGAAGAAAGTATCATTAGCACTAGTTTTACAAGCATTATCTCACTTACAATGTAATAATGAGCTATAATATGTGGCAAAAACTATCATATACTTTCACCAAGCAATGCCTTTGGAGAAGAAATTAAAGGACGAAGTGATACCAATAATATTTCGTCAACGTCAAACTGTCAAGTCCAATAATTAGTGAGCCAATAAAGAAAACACAGAAATTGATAGGGGATGGATTATTAAGTCTTGCTTTTCTATATAACTACGTATCAGTAATTTTAAGGGGAGAAAAGGGAAGCTGATCCATATCTTAAGAAAGCAAGATATGTATGTCTTTCAAGGGTTGAAGTAGATGCATATAGCGCTGCATAATAAGAAAAAAGACCGTGCAAATCACGAGTTACCTCTTCTGATGTTGTTGCTGCTTTCCACGGGTCTGCACGCAGCCGGTTTCATGCAAGATTTCTGATTTCTTTCAGCCATATCTTGCCACCAAGCTTGGATGGCCTTGAATTTTCTTGCAGCATCTATCTTGATAAATGAGCGGGCATCAATCAAGGATTTTTATACATGAAATGAAGAAAATTATAAATTCTAATATCATTTTCTTCAATAGCATCTTAGCATTCTCATTACAAATTTTAAGATGATGCTTGATTCAGGTTTAATATGCTCAACATTGACATTTTGCCACCAAACTACTGATTAAAAATGAGATCTCAATGCTGTTTACTCAACAGAAAATCCAATCACCATGCAAGAACTACAAGATGGGCTACCTTTAAATCCAACACAAACCTGTACACAAGTACAATATATTTTCCAGATACTACCCATTTAGGTTCACGGACCTGCTTCCATTTTTTACTATAATAAATTCTTCTCACTTCTCTTAACACTAAAGCACATGATTCCAACTTATAAAGAGAAACAAACCGCCGTGAGACTGTGAGAGAAAGGTTACAAAGTAGTACTAAGTTGGTGAGTGGTGACTCAGTTGTTAATAAGATGTCAGCCAAAGCAATGCAAATTTACTGCATGTATGAAAATCAAATTCATTAATGTATAATTGAACGACTTGCATAAAAGACCGAACTCAGAACCACTAGAGAGTCAACAATGAAACCTTCGTTGTCATGCACATCAGAAGCGTCCGGCTTTTCTACTGCTCCAGAATTAGAATTACACTGCTCCATCCTCAAATGTTTCCGGTACAGACTTTGGCAATCACAACCAAGGAGCTTATGAAAATTTAATTGATCCTAGAAAGAAAGAGAGATACGTTTTTACGCAATTTCCCTAGTATGACAATAGCAGGATGTGAATGTGATCTAAATTCATTTTACCACATTTTTCTTGACAAATAATTGCCTTGCAAGGAAAACCAACAATATCACTACGCTTCGATCACTGGAAGCACCATTACATTCAAGTAGGTCGCTTATTTGAAGTACCTGTAGATTAACATACCACGCATTACCATTAACAATGTGATAAAATGAGATATTTGTAATTTTGTATTGAAGTCACTTCTTGGCCCCCACAAAAAGAGGCCCCTTTTCAACTTTAGTCGTTTCAAAATTTCATCGTTGTTTTTGGCACTAGACCAAAATAAGTGATCCGTTAAATCCTTTCAACTCTTGGACCCTGCCAAGAAAATAGTCAAACTCTCCGGAAGAGACATTTTCACAGCTTAGGATATTTACCTCCGGAAAATTCCCTAATAATGTTGTCAACCTCTGTGATAATATAAAATTGTACACTGCATCTGAATAATCATTGACAGACATTATTGATTCCTTGCCACTTTTCGTATTGACTTCCTGTAGGGAAAAAAGAAAAAACTAAAGCTACTGATACTAAATAATGAAGTTTTGGCAGGAATCTCAAGAAGAATACGATTTACTACCTTCAGTATGCAGGAACTATGAAGTTCTTTCTGGAAATAATAATCAAGTAAGCACCAGATAGCTTTTCCATCAACTAATGAATCAAAATTGTCAATCCCACAATCATAATTTTCACAAACTGCCTGGAAAAGAGAAAACAACATGATCGAAATGCAGATACTTAATATAAGGAAATATGTTTTGAACATATGACTCCATGAAAATTTCAAATGCATCAACCACAGCTCGAGCAAGGAAAGAAAATTACGCTGCAAGGTACAGCTAAGCAAATTGCATGCTTTTAATTACAGCAAGTCTAACTACTTAAGAAGAGACAAATACTGTGAAACTCAGAATAAATACAGGCAGTTAAATAAATACAAGACAAAAATTGTGTATGAAAATTTTATGCCCATACAGCTCATCAACCTGTTCAAGCCTCTTGCAAGACACAATGGAAAATATCACAGGAAGATGGCTGTTGGTGAAATGCAAAAGAGTACTAAAAGTAAACAAAACATTACAGATTGCTCATCATTGTTGATTCCGCAGGGAATTTTCTGACGCAAATATGTAAGTATCATAAGTATAGTACCTGAATCCAAGTCAAAAGCAATTCCAATGAACTAGAATTTGCATTGTTAATGGCATCCTGTAATGTGCAAAAAAGGGTCAAGGCTTAAGTATCATAGGAGATTTTTCTTAAGAAAATATAAGAATCAATGCATTTATTCACTTATAAATTAAAACAGGAAACTAATCTAAAATGGTACATACCACACCAAGTCCACGAATTTTACCGATTTCCTCTAGTATATTTGATTTGTCAACCAGAAGAGGTAGCTGCAAGTTCATTGACATTGGGAAGTTAGATGGAATGCTATCCAGATCAAAATCTAATAATAATAATCAAATCCTAAATCAACAAGCTTGCAGCAATATTATAAATTTAAGGTACGTAACCTGCAAGTGAACAAAGATATTCCACAGCAACGAGAGAACAAGTTCTTTGTCTCCATTGGCAACATCCTCCGCTACAATCATCATGTTATCCTCATCATGTAGCAACACACCAGCTTGCTTAAGGTATTGTAGGGCAAGGCCACAGTTGGCCAAATTCTTCTTATAAGTATCTGAGGGAACTACAATTTTCTGTCCACATGATGACGCCTCAAATTCATAACAGTTTGCGACATCGGAAACATATAGCACTTAAAACACCAAACATGCTAAAATTACTTCCACACACATATAACCAACCGTGAGGATAGAAGAATCATGCTGCAAGAGCTGTATAGCTCTACAGAGCTTTACTCCATCTTGGAGATCTACAAATAAATCTCTGACCTTGAAATCATACTCGACAAGTGGCCCCTGCACAATAACAAAGAAGCCAGATAATAATATCTTTCTATAAGCTATCCTGATTCAATTCCTCCTCATCATCAATGTCATCGAACATAAAATCAACTTTATAGTTAGAATTGTCTTAAAGTAAATCAAGGCCTCAAAAGTTAAAATTGCCCATAAGAAGGCATAATCTCACATAAATAAGCCATTGAGCTTTGACTGAATATGTAATAAATCGCTTACCTGTTGGTGAGATACTTTGTAACCTATTATCACTAAATGAGCCAGAAGATTTCCTTCTCCGTGCATTACCTCTGACGATAGGAATTCTAGTTTTTAACCAAGAGGAGAGAAAAGTTAAATGGCAGTTATTTTGAAAACATTGACAGAAAGTAGGAGTAGGACTGATACATAGACAAAGATTTACCACTGATGACTTGACCACTTGATTTAATCCAAGAATCTGCTTTGAACAACAAAGGGGAACCACCATCCAATCCATCGATGCCATACTTAAGTGACAAGCTGCTCTGAGATTTAATTCTATCCAGTGTGAGCACAAGCAATAAAATTCTCTTTAAAATCACATTCCCCAAATTCTCATAATACCCTGGTCTGTATAGGCCGTCAACCATCTTGTTATAAGCATATGCTTTTGCCAAACCCGCATGTGAGAAAAATTGCTTCTCAATAACCATTTTCAAAAATGTGATTTCTTGTTCAGAGTCATCATCCCCGTTGGGCACCAAGGAGTCACCACCAAAAATTATATATAATCCAATCCGGAGCCAAATTGGATTATAACACATAAGGATTCTTGTGGCTTTATTTTTCAATCCGAGATCTGTTACTATGGGGCAATGTGGCTTCAACTTTAACCTTCCTTCATCAATATTCTGGCAAATAAATCATAAAAAATTGAAACAAAATTCAATTAGGCCCGTAACAATTAGGTACTTTGAAAAGTTCAAGTGTTCTAGAAATAAAGATTCGTCTCTAATCAATCGTGGACTGTACGATGTTCATGTTCAGATCAGATCAACTATAAAGCGTGTTTCATACATATGCAGTAGTTATTAGTTGGGTCACTCTCTTATGCCAAACAATATGCCTAATGCATCCATAACATAGTTAGCAATGCTCCCAGTATCCTTCTTCACCGACAACAGGCATTGTTGGCCTCAATATCCTAAGCCTACTAAAATCCAAAAGTGAATGACTGAATATAAAATGATAATGTATCCTAGACTGACTGAGTTATAGCTCCCATGTATATTTTTTAAAAAGAAAAATATTAAAGCCGTTAGTCAGATGACCTAATTTACAGAACATATACAACAACTAAAGGAAAAAAGGAGCATAAAAGATTCTTCTTGGCTAAAAATTCATGCCAAGTCAATGAAAGACCAAAACAAACCTTGGTGACTTGATTCATAACTTGAAAAATCTCTTTACAACTTCCCAAGTTCAGATAAACTCTCATTCGCTGCTTCAAATCTTCAAAACTGCAGACATCCTCCAGAGATTCCCTCAAGTACGGAAACATGGAATTTGGCAATTCCAAGAGCGCATTTTCATTACCAACACGCTCCTCTGCCCGAGACCACATCTTCCTCTGCCTCTTCGGAGTGCGCCAGGCTTTATCAACCCCGATGGAAATCCCAGGACCGCTATCCCTCTTTCCCTTCGTCGCCTCCGCTTCAGATTGTTTATCCCCCATCTGAATTCCTCCGATGGACAAGTTACATCCGCACGTAGCAGGGTTTTCGAACAAAAAATTAAGCCAAACAGTGACAGACTTGGCAAGAGATTTCAGAGACTGTTCTTTCTTTAGTTGAGCTTTTCTCGAGGATTGGGACTGCTCAAGTTCAAACGCCTTGAGTTTCCTGGCCACAGCCGCAGACTTCTTGGTTCGAGCAGAAGATGGGGGAGCGATAGATGGCCGGCGACGGAATGCTGAGGAGTGTGGTGTTTTCCTGGAGGCTGTGAAGAACTTCTCACAAGGGGATTGGAAGCTATAAGAGGGACGTTTGGGAGTTTTGAAATTGGAAATGTCCTTGAAAATCGAAGATGACGAAACATACGGTGATGGGCAAGGAGGGTCATCGCCATCCATCTCTTATATCTCGTTTACGTCTGGGATTTGAGCGGCTTTTCGTGAGAAAGTGTTAGGGGGATGGAGTTTTTTGCAGTATTGTCGGAAACTGGGAGAGAACGGTACTGCCGGAGTCGAAGTGTTCGGTTTTTGAATTTGAAGTGTGACGGAGCGCGGGCAACATGATGGCTGGAGGCCTGAGCAGTGGATGGCACGTGACTTGGAGCTTGTTTTTTACTTTTTTTCCACTTTTAATTATTAGATAGCTTATCGTGTGTTTGGATAGCTTCTATAAGTATTTTTTAACTGTGATTTACGGAATTCGAAGTAATTTTTATAGTCTACGATGTAGCTTTTACGGTCTACAAAATAATATGTGGAGAAATTTTATCTCGATTTACGTAAATTGGGCTTATACATAAATATAAACCCAACCAAACAAATTTTGACAATTTCACCTCCTTCTTTTTTAAATAATAAATAAATCAGGTAGGTTTAAAAAAAATGTCGTATACTATTTTTTATAGTTTAGTCTGATGGGGTTATATATGCTGTAAGTGACTTACAGAGATTTCTTCCATATTTAGATTAGATTTATATTCTCAAGTCAGGCTAAAAAAGAATCACATATGTATCGGATGGGATCGATGATGCATAATAATATCTTTTCCATAGTAAGATTTAAGGGAAAATAATAAAAAAATACCATTTAAACTTCAAAATTCTATTGACAAATACGTTAATGGGATTAATAAGAATAGTAATACAATCGACAACTCGTTTTATTATTAAATCACCTATTTAAAATTTTGAAGTTTAAATGATTTTTTTTTATTTTCCCTAGATTTAATGTTACATAATGATAAAATAATTTTTTTGTCCTTGAAAATTTAGAAAAAACAAATGAGAAGGGCATTAATCGATATATATATATAGAAATATCAAATATATATAAAGCTAGTAGTAGCCACTTTTATCTAAATACCAGCTAATTACAACAACAAAAAATGCCAGCTTGATCTAAATTTCCTGATTAATTAGCGACTCTATATACTTATGTGTGTGTATAAATGAAACTGTATAAACATATAAAGCTGTATGTATAGTCCCATTTTGGTCCAATTGAGGCTCAAAAAGTGGTTAATGCAGCACTCGAGGCTTTTTAATGAGTATTTAACATTTTTCAGTACGCTGACTCGAACTTGAGGCCATGTTAATTAGTACAACCTTATACCAACTAAGCTATGCACGGGTTGGTTCTATGGTACAAACGGAACTCAATATGCCAATTTATGAGAAGCAAATGAGGAGATGCTCCTAGCTGCTCACATAAAGTGTTTCCTTTTATATGGTCTGCCATTTGGAAATTATTGAAGGTGCCAGAGGGGAGGTAGTTAGATTTCTTTATTCTGAGAGATTTTAAGCAAATGTTATCTATGCATGTGTGTGAGAAAGCCAAATTTGGAAGATGAAATGTGTGTTGTGATTCTATAACATGTGTTCCTGCTATAATATGACTATATAGAGGCTGTTTGGAATAGCTTATAAAAATTTTATAAGTGTTTATGAATTGTAATTTACGGTCTATGAGGTAGCTTTTACGGTCTACGAAGTGCTTTCACGGTCTACGAGATAAATATGTGGAGGAGATTTATCTCGATTTACATGAATCGGGCTTATTATATAAACCCGATTAAGATAAATGATAACAAACAGCCTCATATTGAATTTGTGGAACTCAAGCTGATTTTGTGGGATTGGAATAAAAGAAACTAGCTTTGATTTAGCAATTCCTTGGCTATTATATACAGGGCCAGTTTATTTAAGATTTTTTAAAAAAAAAAAAAACAAAGGGTTTTGGTTAAGCTTACGTTGAAAGACAGCAAGCCTGGACTCCCCCTTAACGGTGATGCCGTGATGGTGGTGTTATTGAATGCAATATATCGATGATTTGGCCTTCTGGTGTCATTGAAAGTATAACTCTTATATTAAGGATTGCATCTCGTATTAATTTGGCCTTGGAGTCATCATCTTCTCGACCTGTACTTCTTTTAGATCACACAGAACTACCTTATATATAGGTCACAAAAAGATGATAACTCCCACGTCAAATTAATACTATATATGAGAGTTACATTCAATAATACCAGAAAACCAATTTGCTTACACACAAGAGAGTATTGTGGATGTTGTTAGTATTTGCACCGTACACTGTACAAATTACTGGTAGTAGCATCTATAGAAACACAATAAAATTATAGTTTGAGTTTTGTCTAAGGACACTGTTTTTAGGAGATATTACGCAACTCCTTAGTAAATTAAGAAGCGGCACTTCCCAAAATAAAATGAACTTATCCCATAAAAAGTAGAGTAATAGAATGGTAGAAAGATAACAGTATAAAATAAAGGATAGATGAACTACAGTATAGAGATCGGTGTCACCCAACCTCAATACTTTGACATCAATCTTACTAACCTTACTTCATACATTGCCTTTTATGGACAGAAATTATGTGATCGTTGAGCAGCAATAATGACAATTAAAAACCATTTAATAACAATTAAAATGATAATTACAAAACAAGTGTTAATGACGATTTAATGTAATAAAATTTTTTAAGTGTGTGTTTGGATTAACTTTTGGAGAATATCTTTTACTATTTAAGAAATAAGTATGTGACAAGAGTTTTATCTCGATTTATGAAAAAGAACTTTTAAAACCGCAGTTTGGGGCTTACCTAAACACTCACTAAATATCACTAAAATTGATTAATTAAAACCAAAAGGTCAATTTGAAAACCCTTTTTATCAGCCTTTTTAATTATTCAAACTCATATTTAATTATATCCTAGGTCTTTTTTATTCTTTCTTAAGTTATATAAAACTTATTCCATTTATCTCACAGACAACATTTACAACCGATGTTGCCTGATTTCGATTCTGATGTTGAATGTTTATGTGTTCTTGTTTCTGTTAGTTGTCGTGGATCTGTTTTGACCTTGGTAGTTAATGAATGTTGTTCATGTTAAAATATAATGAATAAAAAAATAATTTTTCAATCGTGATTTATGGTATACGTAGTTTTATTTGATATAGCAGAAGATTATTTTATAAGTGTTATTTATGTAAGTTGAGGCAAAACTCATTTCATAAACTTACCTATATACTGTAAATCACGATTAAAAAACATTTTTAAAGTTTTCAATCGTTATTCCAAACGTCCATAAGAAATAAGTATATAAAAAATTTTCTATCTCAATTTACATAAAAAAAACACTTATAAGTTAAAAATAAGGTTATCAACAAACAAGCACTTACAATCAACCCATATTGTCAGATCAAAAGAACAACGGATAATGTTATTTCCCTATCCATCTCAACAACTACCCTACCCGATGCGTGTTGCTTTCTTATTCAGGACTGTATATAGGGATAACTATGGTCGAATGTAAATAAATTTAAATTGGGAAAATCACGTTAAAGTACTAACTAAAAAAATAATATAAAAAAAATTATAGCTTATTAATGATAAAATAATTATTAACAAATGGAGGAACAATTATTGATAAGTTTTGAAATTTTTTTAATATTATTTTCATTAATTAAGACCTTAATATCATTTTTTAAAAATTAATAAGCACACACCCCAATTTAGTGCTTTGTTTGTTATAATAAACAAATAATTTTGTAGCATCACAAGTAAATGTCTCATTGCATTGATTAGTATAATTTTGACGAGAATCAATTGATAAACAATTAATTAAACACACACTTACATAGGTTTACATATGTTTGGTGAATTTACTACTTTATTCAGTTTTTTTATAAAAAAACATTATCTCTCATTAAAATAGTCCTTAATATAAAGAACAATTTTTTTTAATCTAAAATTTTAAAATAAATTTTGTATTTTTACCCTCATTAAATACATGTGACTTATTATTTTTGGAATAAATTTTTACCAAGTATCTCTCATTTATCCTCTTTCTACACAAGTGTATAATTGGAAAGATATGTGTAAAAGTTTCACATTTATTACTTCTAATTAATATTTTAAAACGCATGATTTTAATATTTATTCTTTATAAAAAAAGACCAAAGGAAGTGTATTGCGAATTTTGAACTAACGACGTTGTTGTAGGGGCAACTTGAACTCAGACATTATATCTTATTCATTTGACAAAAGAAAAACATTTTTCTATACATTTGAGTTTTAAGAACTAAAATTATGAAGTGATTTGAAGGGAAAAAGGAAAAAAACCAATACAAATTACCCAAACGTAATCTCATCAGATGCCATATTTAAGTCCCTTTTCACTAATAATGAGAATTAGACGTGTTATTTTGTAGAGATTGTTGGCAACACTTGCAAAAATACAGAAAAAAATATATATAATTTGAGTTGTGTGTGAGAACATTGTCATGGGGAGATATTTTGAAATCTTCGATGAATCAGAAAGCGGCACTCCCTAAATTAGACAAACCTTTCCTTAAAAAACAAAATAATAGAACATCAAGAAGATAAAACTGGAATATAATTAAGGAGAAGTGGTTGGGAAAAGAGTTAGACATCGGTCTCACTAACCTCATTGTCCACTGACTATAACGAGCCAAACATTACCTTTTATAGGTGGAGATATAGCCGGCAATTCGGGCTAGCCCATTGCAGCCTGTGAGCGGGTGTAACCTGTTTCCTTGTGGGTTAGCAAAATGCCAACTCACTAGTCCGCTTATTAATTTTTTTTTAATTTTCACTTCTTTTATTTTTTATCTACTTACATCACGTTTTTTTTTATATATTTGTATTATGAAAGTAATTTCATTCTCATTTTTCTTTTTCTTTTTCCATCTACTCACATCATAAAGACATATAAACATATATATTTTAAATTTAATAATAGTAACATAAATAAATATAATATAAAAATAAAAGTGTCAAGTAAAAAGTATGATAAAGTAATTAAATACAACGTTAAAGGAAATGCGATAAGGGAATTTGGATTTATTTTATAAGAAAAACTAAAAAAAAAACATTATGCAGGCTAGCCAGCCGTAGCCCACTTCTGAATAGGGTGGGCTCCTTGGTGGGCAGGCCCAACCCGTTTTACCAGCTCTAAATAGAAAAATTATCCTCTATTACTATTTATAGGGCACTCCCAACATTTTTCATATATATCGAGAAAAATCTTAAATCTCAATAACTCGACCATAAAATTTAGCAACTTTACATCTCTACCCCTATTTAATATACAAAATACCAAATGAAAACAAAATCAACACAATAATAAATGAAATATTAAATTATACATTCACCTCAAACTTTAATAAGGTGCTTTATAAATAAGACCAAAAAAAATCATCTCTCTGCCTTGTATATAGGATCAAAGGAGTATGTGACTATTGAGCAACCATAATGACCATTAAAGACGGCTTAATAACTATTACAAACTAAGGATTAATTGTGGTTTAATACAATAAAAATATTTAAATATCATTAACAGTTAAAACCATTCAATTAAAACACATTAAAGTTTGAATCTTCTCAACTATTTTACTAATTCAAGCTCACATCTTATTATACATTATGATGTCCCCAATCTTAAGCTATAGAAACTTCTTTCTTTTACACACTCAAACTCATTATTAACAAAAGAGATTAAGAAGCTCAGGAAGCGGGTAGTTGTATGATGACAGAGGCTTTTGTTTGCTAATTAAAAAAATTGAGCAAAATATTAACACTGAGATCATTAGTCTTGTATTATTGTTTTATATTACACACAAAACTATAATCAAAGAGGGGGGAGACAAATAAAATCGGGGTGGAACCGGTGTTTGGGGGTTGAAGAAATTAAGTAGCTAAATGAGATTAGAGGATGAAAAGGTTATCGAAAGTGTCGGTTTAATTAGTAAGGGAGAGAAAGGCAGCTGAATGTCACAGACCAAGTCCCCGTATGTCCAGCTAACAGTCCCACCTAGTTTTGACAAAAAAAAAAAAAAAAAACAGTCCCACCTAGCTCTTTGCGCTTCACTCCCACACAAAAAAGTCAAATCTAGATTAGGAGCGACTCTAGCAAACCATATCTTCCTTCTCGACTTCGTGTCCCTAAATTGGAATTTCAGAAGCTCTCCTCTTTTTTTTTTTTTTTTAATGTTGGGATAAAATGCTTCTCACATATTTATTTTATAAACAATACAAGGTAAGTATGTGAAATTTTTTTTTATCTCAACTTACATGAACGTGTTTTTTTTAATATTAACTCAAACGAGTATTTAAATATCACTTTAATAAGTTCAATTTGACCAAATCTCATATATCAAAGAACGAAAATTAAGAAGTTTAATATGTCTCAAATTAATTGAATTTTTAAAATTTGCCTTTATTTAATGTTGAGTATTGGAAAAAAAATATGCCATACGTTTTTTCTCATCTACCTTTTCAATAAGGTAAAATTAAAAACCAATAATTAACGACCCTTAATTAAGGTGAATTTATACTTAGAACCAAAAAATTTTGACAAATTGAACTTATAATAAGGGCCAAAGTGATATATAAGAGTTAGATAATTAATATATAGATATTAGTATTAAATTAGTTATATTTATCATGTAAAAAAATTAGTTATATTAGTCATTTGTGATAAAATGTGTAGTGATTTTTCTAATTTTTTTTAATCATTAAGTTAATTGGTGGTAAATGCCTTTAATATATATATGGACAATAAGGATGCATTGAAAAAAATTATCAATTTAGAAAGTAAATTAGTTTGACTTCTTACATTTAGAAAAAAAAAATTCATCAACTAATATAAATCTTGTACTATCAGGATCAAAGAGAATGGGTAGTTTTGGAGAGAGAAAAATAACAATTACAAACGACTTTAGTTGTTTTTAATAGCATTCCCATTCTCTGATTCTCTCTATTACTTCTATTTTCTCTCATTAAAATCCTTTCTGTGAACCAAACACTGGCAAACAGGACCTTGTAGTCTTTTACAGTACACACTCACAAAAACATGATGTTGAGCCCATTTTTTATCTTCTCTGACCAGTACCGGTAATATAGGCAGGGTTACTTATTAGCCCAGTCAAATAAACGGGCTCGGACTTAAAAATTATAGCTCGTTTATTATTCGGGTTAAACGGGTCGGGCCCGTTTAGCCCGAGAGTTAAATGAGCCGGCCCGTTTAACTATTTAAAAAAAATAATAAATTTTTTTTTATATTTTTCAGATAAGTTAGATCTCAATGTTTTCAGTTATCAGTGATATTGTGTTTAACGAATTTCTAATTTTTTTATTTGACACTTTTTTCATATTATATTTATTTATTTTACTATTATTAAATTAAACAAATGTGTTCATATGTTTTTGTGATATGAGTAGATGAAAAAAAAGAAAATAAGAACGAAATTGATTTCGTAGTACGAATGTATAAAAGAAAATAAATGTAATATGAGTAGATGAAAGATAAAGGAAGTGAAATTTTTTTTAAAAAATAAATTTTAAAAAAATAAAAAAAGATGGGCTAGCCCGTCCAAACGGGCTCGGGCTAACAAAATGTCAACCTGTTTATAAATAGGCTCGGGCCCGTTAGCCCAACGGGCCAACCCGATGGCCTCGAGCTAGCCCGTTTTACCAACACGATCTCTGACTTTCTATTAATTAAAGAGGCTATCATATTATAACAGGGTTATATATACCCCATTTTTATTTCATTGACAACCCTTTTTGTTGGGGAGAATATCCAAACAGAAAAATATTTTTCTCAAAATCAAACTAGCATTGTGGGTGTTTAAAATAACGATTCGAATATTCAAATGTACTTTTTAATCATGATTTATGATATACGAGATAATTATGTGAGAAAAATTTTATTTCGATTTATATAAATCATATTTATAAAATAATTTTAAACTATCTCAAATAAACTAATTACCCGCACGGCTTTCCATTTTGGGTCCATATAAATACTGCCGAGACTATTTAATTAAAGCTTGAAGATAACAGGAAGCTGTGAGGCAAGTCGTGAGAGACAAGGACAAATCAGACAATAAAGCATATACTGTATATGGACGACGTGGAGAATGTAGGGACACTCATCTGCATGGCTAGCTATACTTCCAAAAAGCATAAAAGCAAAGAATTACACGAAAGCTAAGTTCAAAATTATCGGGTCGTAATCTTAAACCATAAGGTGACGTTGATGTAATAGTAATTAATTATAAGCAATCACTTTGCATCGTCCTTTTTTTTTTTTTTTTTGTGAAATTAAAGCAATGACTTGTAGTATTGTCGTGCGTGTTTGTGTGTATATGTTCAAATTCGATAGGTCAATTACACAAAACACCCAAAAGTACTTTTGTGCTTTTGCCGGTCAAGATCTTCAGTACTCTCACCACCGCTTATTAATATAAAATATAGTTGAAAAGTTGATTTTGATTCTAAATATAAGATATATATTTTATATTTATCAATTTTTTTAAATTTATCTATATTGATATTTTTTCAGTAATAATTAAAAAGAAAATTAAAAAAAATGACTAAAGTATTTTAGTTAAAAAATATTTATTATATTAATTAATTTTTTTAATCTAATTAAATTAAATAAATATAATTTATATTAACAAACTAATATTTTTATTTTTTAACCAGCGAAGTAGCAAATATAGAGACCGTTCAGCTTTATCACGTGTGCGTCCTATGGCCACTCTTGTTCTTCCCACCAACCCGGGGGCATGTGGACAGTTGAACCACGCACCTTGCTCTACTTAATGCCAATGGGTCTACTGAAATTGATTCGTTTGGATGCTGATAGACTCATATTATTGAGATGAGTATAAATACAATGATATAGTTCTTCATCTATTTATAAGATGCCTATAATAATTATCAAAATTAATGTAAGTTGCAACTACCAAGATTTGACTCATATGTGAACTTCAACGAGCTTCATCAATTTTAATTTAATTAACTAGATACTTTCTTCATTTTTTAATATAAGATATATTTAGTGGGTTTATTTTGATTCTAAATATAAAACATAATTTTCATTATTTTCTTAATTTACTCATATTGATACTCATTTAACCATAATTAATGAAGAGAGGGAAAAAAAGAATTAAGGGAGATGACTAAGGTGTTTTAGAAAATATATGTCATATTAACTAACTTAACAAATTTTCTTAATATAATTAAATCAGATAAATATATCTTATATTAAAGACCGAAAGTAGTATGTAGGATTCTGTTTGATTCCATGCTATTGGAGCCATCAAGATCTGATTTTGGTCGGAAGCATGCATGTCACACCAAATTAATTAGCACGCGTTGATGCACGTCAGTTGCATTTTAATTTCTCACACACTTCACAAAACTGGGGGAAAAGTTGCATCATTCATAACTTACATTATGATATATATACTCCTCCAATCACATATGTAAGTTATAATTTTTTGGTATACAGGGCTGGTGAAGTTCCACCTTATATATGTTTTGCTATGAAAATAAATAAAAAATATAGAAGAGATTGAGATGAGAAATATAAGAGAAAATTGGAACGAAAGAGAGAATAATCTCTTTTTCATTTATATACTAAAAGTGTGCATGACAAAAAACTTCTATTTATAGATTTCCAACGTCAACACTAAGAGTCATAAATAATAAATAATAAATAATAAAATGAATTCTCTTAAGCATACAATATGCATGCAACCTTTGAACTATATATAAAATAAAAACTCCTAAAGGGATTCATTATAGAGGTTATGAAGTGTAGGATAAGAAACATCAAGAGTTAGGAGAAGCTATGGAGCTTGTTTGTTATCACTTATCTGAATCGGGCTTATATAATAAGCCCGATTTACATAAATCGAGATAAATATCTTTCACATATTTATCTCGTAGACCGTGAAAGCTACATCATAGACCGTAAAAGTTACCTCATAGACCATAAATTACAATTCATAAACACTTATGAAATTTTCATAAGCTATTCCAAACAGCCTCATGATATCCACATAATTTAATATTTATGACATGTTTAAAATTTTAACTCATCACCTTTTTTTAATATTTTTTTTATCTCCATTGATTGCATGTATTATCATATATTTAACAATTTATTCTCTCTCTTTATCTTTTCTTGATTTATAAGACTCTCTCTGGCAGGGACAAATTCAAGTAGTATCGATTGTCCCGGGTTGAAACTAATTCTCTCAAAGACATTTTATTCATTCACGCGAACTCAAAATCAAATTCGAGACTTCGGTTTTAAGTCCTTTTTTATTAGGAGAAATGCATGTTGATTTTATTTTTCCCCTTTTAATATACTTTCTTGTCTCTGTTTTTTTTCCCCAACACATTCCTTTTCATCTCTTTTTTCACACAGAGAGTCTCTTATCTCTGTTTTTTTTCCACATATTCTGTTCCACTCGTGACCTTCTTAAAAAAGAGTATATTTAGAAAAAAAATCACATTCTTACATTTAATACATTTATTTGTATCTCATACGTAGGATTGGACAGAATAATATAATTTGTCATTAACTTATTTGATAATGATATTGACTGAGCATTAATTAGTTTTCCTATACTTTAGATAAAATTTGAAAAGTGAGCTTAAACTTATAAATAGTGTACCTTGCAATAGATTTTATATTTTGTGATTATATTGATGGTATTAATATAACAATGTACCTTTTGTAGCTTTAGATAGCAGCAGTTACTATTTTTGTCACATAATTTTACATTTAATGTCTAAAGCACTATATATAATATATCCTGAGATATATAGATAATTAAGTGCGTGAATTAATATATTTATAAATATAAGTATGCTTATAATGCTATCATTTTAAATCATATGACTATTATATTTAGTTAGATAACTAAATAATAAAAATGTAAATTTATAAACTTTAAATATTTAACAAAATAAATTTTTTATAGGAATAAAGTAAAAATATTTTGATCACAACACAGAACTTTTAATTTTTATTTTAGCTCTGTCCTACCGTAATTTTTTTGAGGGTTCCTTTTTCACGTTAAAATGGAAAATTCATTGAAATGTTTACAAATTAGAAGATGTTACCTTGACTTGATAAAACGTCATACCGTGTTAAATATAATACTTAGTTGCTTTTTTTGAGAAAAATAAGTTAGCTAATTAAATTATTTTAAAGTATTTATATTTATCTTTTTTACCCTTAAACTAATTTATTTGACTTATAAATTGATATATAATTTAATTATATACAACATATCATACAATTAAGTAACTTATTTAGCTTTCTTACTTTTTAAAAAAAAAAGTTAAATAAATATTATATTTAAGAACGAATGTAGTATTATTCTTAAATATGCTTCTGTAGCTATTGGATAAAGCTGTTAAGTTCGTTAAGAATTAATCATTAATTAAGTATATTGTGCTAACCAAGTTCTGCTATATATATATATATATATATATATATATATATATATATATATATATATATATATATATTGATCGAGAACCAAGTTCTGCTATTAAATGCTTATGAGAAAAAAATAGATGACAGAATTTAATTAGAACAATAGGATATGATGGTTCTAATAAACTTGACCCAATTAAATTTTGTGTGTATATATTGTCCAAAAAGATATAAACACATGCATGCCTAAAATAATCAACTATTAAAGGAAGAACGTAATCCAACTTAAACACATGCATGCCTAAAATATACAAGCATAATGAATATCTCTAAATCAATCTCAACTTACGGTAAACCAACTACATTATGTATATATTATTATGAATTTTAATTTTATTTTTCTCCCTCTATTTTTTTACTCGAATTTTTTTACTTAAAATTTCGTTCAAATTAATATATTTCTGAGTGAAATTAAAATGCTGTTAGATTATTATTTATATATTGCAAAAAAAAAACTCCACTTATTAAAATAAATGAAAAATAAAAAGACGGGAGTACAGGAAGGAGTAAATGTGCTTCACCAACCAAGTCTGCTAGGTGATGCATTGACGTTCACAATGTAGAATCTTAGTTGGGAACTTGTTGGAAAAGGAGGGAGCCTTTGCGGTAAAAAGTAAAAACAGATACAAGTGATAACAAGACTTTTTTCCACTTGCTTTTTTTCACTCAAACACACTTTCATACATAACGCGCGCATATGCTCATTCCTCTCTCTCCCTCTCTCTTAACTGCTTGGAGCCTTGGACTGTCTGGTAGACTCGTCCCTCGCTCGCTCTCAGAGGAGTAGCTCTGCTCGTTCACCGTCATTGTCTTCGTCGTCTGGGCGGAGAAATGAGGATTACGCCGCTTGCTTCACTGTTCGTGGAGATTAGAGTTCTCCTCTCCGACTGGTGGGACGAGATCAACGACTCTTCTCTGTGGCAGGACGCTATTTACTACTCCCTCTGTGCTGCATATGCTCTCGTTTCCTTAGTAGCTCTGGTTTTTCACAAACACTATCTCCCCCTCTTTTTCTGAAACTGCTGTATATTTTGTGCTTGACTTGCCATGATTCTGGATTTTCCTTCGCTGTTCTCGTGATTGTGTTCTTGAGTTGTAATCTTCCGAATTGGAATTTCGCTGTGGTAGATGTTAATTTTGTTTCTTCGGTCGTTTTGTTTTAGCTAAGCTATTTGGAACAGTAGGTTTGCGTCTACATTCTTGATTGATTAATGTACTTGTCTATCGACATTCACTGAAGATTTCGAACTATTTCAAGCTGAATTTCAACTTGATTTCTCCTGTGGTTGTGTTTGGTTTCGTCTTGTGTTCTTTTGTAAAAATTGCTTTAATCAGTTTATTTAAGCTTTGCTAAATAACGCATGAATGTGGTGAACTTAGATAACTACAAGTCTGGCTCTCTGTAGCTCCGGTTTCTTTAACTGTATCTATGTGGTTGATTCTGGATTTTTTTTATGCAATTGTTGTGGGCGGATAACTCCAACAATTCTCACAATTACTTGTTGGTTTTGTAATGTTTACTTGAGACGTACTAGTATGAACTGGAATTTCATTGTTATCCACATTACTCTTTCTTCCATCTAGCTTAAGCTAAGGAGAATAGTTGGTTTGTGTCGACACTCTGATTGATCATGTGTCTAGCGAAAGTAATAGATGATTTCGAAGTTTTATCAACTTACTTTCTTCATTTTTTGAATTTCAGTCAGCGGTGTCCTGTGATTACTTGATTCCAGTTTATACTTCTCCGAAAATTTACTGTTCAATTAATTATTTGTGCTGTAAAAAAAGGATAAGTGTGATGGACTTGACTATGATCACTGTTTTTTGTCACTAGACTGGTTACTCCTTTGTCTTTTATGGGGTAACAAGATCCCAAACTTATGCCGTCTTTGTGGTTTTAATACGATGCAGGTTCAGTTGATAAGAATTGAATTAAGAGTGCCGGAATATGGTTGGACAACACAAAAAATTTTTCATTTGATGAACTTCATAGTCAATGGAGGTGAGGTGCCATTTAGAGTCTTGGGCCAAGAAGAATCTCTGGTATTATATGTTTGTTTGGTCGTTTTACTCCTTTCTTGGCATTTTCATATTGCAGTGCGTGCAGTTGTCTTTGGATTTCACCATCAAGTTTTTCTGTTGCATCCGAAGGTTGGCTTTACATCTATTACGTTCTTATACTGTCCTTAAAATAAGACATATAGGAGTTGATCTTGGTCTTAAATATAAGACACATTTTTCATATTTGTCAATATTTTTTTAATTTATCTTTATTGATGCTTCCTCAATAATAATCAAGGAGGGGGAGAATTAAGGAGGATGACTATGGTATTTTAGACAAAACATATCATATTAACTAACTCAACTAACTTTCTTAATCTAAGTTGAGAGAGTAGTTGCTAAGTTGAATAGAGATCGAATTCTATACATGACGAAGATGGTAAGGCTTGAGCGCTAACTGAGTGGTTGCATTTTGGATCAGGTATTGGTTTTGGTGCTATTGGAGCTGCCCGGACTACTGTTTTTTTCAACATATACTCTTCTTGTCCTTTTCTGGGCAGAAATTTATCACCAGGCAAGTCAATTGTCGTTTTAAATCCTATGGTTTTTGATTTTGATTTTTGCTATCATCTAAAAGCTTTTATATATATTAGCGTGTCCACAGAAAGTTGTTTTTCAGGTTCATCCTTCTTAGGATGGGGGAATTCTAATTTTTTTTTTTTAACATAACCAGGCAAGGAGTTTACCGACTGATAGGCTCAGGATATTTTATATTGTAATAAATGGCGCCATATATTTTATCCAGGTAATCATCTTATATTCTTTTATTCTTCATGAGCTTGATATCACTATTTTTGGTGTGTTTCATATTCTCCATGTTTTTTTTTTTTGCCATTTCTTCATGTTCATCTCAATATCTTTTGTCAGCACATAATGACTTCCCCACTGAAACATAGGATCCATACTACTAAACAGTTTCAAGACAAGACATTTCCTGATGTCTGATGAAAGTTTCTTGACATGGGATTATTAGGGAACTAGGGGAATATGTACCTCTTACATCTGTGCCTTATGTTCAACTATGTTTTGTTGGATTTTGAAAAATTTGCATATTAGTACCTTGTGTTTTGGGCGGTAATATGGCTTACCGATTTTTAGTTCCTGTTAAATTCATGTCAAGCTAGGCATGAATCTCTCCATTGTTCCCTGGGCAAAGAGGAACATGCTCTTCGATCTGTAACAAGGGTAATCATTGCAATGAAAATATCTTGGTATTCAGGTTTGTCTTTGGATATTCCTCTGGATAGATGAAAGTAGTGTTGTGGAAATTACTGGACAGATATTTATTGCAGGTTAGCTTTCTATTCAACTACAGTTTTGTGTTTTCTTCTGACTCGCAAGCTTGAGAATGAGTTTTCCTCCCTTGAAATGACCTTTTGAATGAGATTTGCTTTTTCCTGTGCTCAGTTGTATCATTTATGGCTGCATTAGGCTTCTTGGTCTATGGTGGGAGGTAAGGCTTCAATTTGGCTGAAATGTTATGGATTATGAAATAGCTTTGATGTCTCTATTCCCTTGACTAGCTCATCGTTCTTAATTGTTTATAGATTATTTTTCATGCTGAAGCGCTTTCCCATTGAATCTAAAGGGAGAAGGAAGAAGCTTCATGAGGTGTGTGCACTTACTTCTAAGTACATCTGATAGAAATTGTTGAGTACTTTTCTTTTTTCAAAAAAGGAACTGATGATCTAAATGCTTGTGTAATTCTTTGTCTGCCAAAGGCTAGATCTTAGCATTTCATAAGGTCATATAGGAAATGAAATCAAACATAATTCAGGCTACTGGCAATTTCCCCACCCCCCTTTTTCATACGGTTATCAGAACTGTCAACTTCTTGGTTTAACTATAGACTGACTTCCGATTTTGTGGTTATGTCATGGATTAAGTTTGATTAAGTTTTAGTCCCACGTTACTAGTGACAAAAATCAGGTTCGCGACTTATTTAAAACTAGTTTCTATCCTGTATTTTGCTGCTGTGGACTTGCACGAACTTTTTGATTTTCTTCTGTCCCGATTGTAGAACAAGGGAAATTGCAATAGAGATTGCATATATAAATAATAGTTGTGTTGACAAAAGGTTGGCTTATTTCTACCGCAGGTCGGATCTGTCACTGTCATATGTTTCACCTGCTTTTTGATACGATGCATAATGGTAACTTCTGACTGAATTATCATAATGATCGTTTATATATTCTGAAGTTTACTGTGAGAATGATAGGAAAGAACTAAAGTTGCTGATTTAAAATTAAGTTATGAATTCCATTATTTTTCTTTTAAACCTCAAGCAAAACTCTTACGTTGGTGATCATGCAGGTTTTTCTAGCTGCATTTGATACAGATGCATCTCTGGACGTTTTGAATCATCCGATTCTGGACTTGATATACTACCTGGTATTATTCTACTATGCACTCCTTTTTTTGTTAATTACGACCACCATTTTTTTTTTTAATATTAACATCTGGGAATTTATCTCTCTAAGTACAGCTGGTAGAGATCCTGCCTTCAGCTTTAGTCCTCTTCATCCTTCGCAAATTGCCTCCAAAGAGAATATCCGCTCAATATCACGCTATCCGTTAACCATATTGCATCCTGGATCTTATTCCATTCTTTTGTCATTTAGATATATGATTTTAATGATTTGATTCTCTAGCTCTGGTCCAAAAAAACAATGAAAAAAGAGGTTCTGTAGTTAGATGCCGGTGAAGCTTAGCAGGAGAATCAGATTCAGTCAAAGTGTCCAGCCAAAGGTTTTTTGAACCACTGATATGTTGTGTTTGCAGTCTTTTGACTTGTGTAATGTACAGTGATGCCGCTTGGAAATGATAGTTTTGGGTCATTTTTCTAGGGCTTTTTTATTTTCCTTCGAGGAGGGATTTTTTAAACCGGGAGAAAGAAGGTGGGGTGGGAGAGATATTCGTGCCTTCGTGGGGCTTAGATGTAGGCGGCCGTTTTCAGAGTTCTAATACCAAGCGGTTACCTGGACCTGAAGTTAATGATGCATCCATTCTTTCCCTGTTTATGCTTGCGTATAGTTACATTTATTGCTTGCTAAACTCACCGCCCAAATGGTATGAAACCAGCTTCAGTGTTAATTGCTATGCTAAGCACTATTAAGAGTTTAATATTTTCAATTTGCGGGAACCAATGTTCATCTGCATCAACGAGTTATTTACCACTATAAAATCTATGCAGTTCAAATAGAATTTCAATAATCCAAATTTAATATTTTCAATTTGTGGGAATCAATGCCCATCTACATCAATGAGTTATTCACCACTATAAAATCTATGCAGTTGAAATAGAATTTCAATAATCTAAATTTAATAATTTCAATTTACGGAAATCAACGCCATTGCATCAACATCTATCATGCTTCAATGAGAAGACAATAAAGCATTCACTAGTCTTGCTCTCAAAGAAAATTAGCTTTCAAATTAAAACCACCTTTAATTAAAAAAGTACACATTTCATCTATAGTTGATAACATTCCAATAATTACTCATAATTCAACGATTGAGAGGACCAGAAGAATCATAACTTATGGAGTAATAAGATGCTGCATTGTGGAATTAGAGATACAAATTGAGCAGAGATGATATGCATTTTCACCATCACGCGCGCGCGCACAAAAAACATCGTTCTTCATAAGCTTAGTATTGTTCTAAGTTCTTACTGACCTCGATTCGGAGAATTAAAGGCGTCTTTTAGCATGGAGCGCTTTCTTCATAATTAACTTACTAAATTACAGTGACTTTCTAACTCGATCAATATAAATCAATTGATATACTAGTGAGATATAAGCCATCAACTACACACCTTATATCATGATGATAATTAACAAATTAACGTAAAAAGGTGGGGAAAACAAAAGAAATTGCGGACATCTATATTTTACAAGATCATCCAATCCTCTGTTCACTCGCTATTTCCACAGCTCAAATTATCGTCAGCTCCCAATTAGTTGGGCTTTTTTCAAAAGCCTATTCAATCGCGGTGCATTTCTTCTGCTTGTGGAGGAGCAAATATGACATTGGCTGGCCGTGCCACAACAACATTCTCATCTGCAAAAAGTGCTTTGATGAATGCTGGGGTTTTAAGAGGCCGACGACCAGTCATCCGAGGATACACATCTTCAAGAAAATAATACGCATGGCCAGCAATCATTCCCTGAAATGTGATTTCAAGTTCGTCATTAGTTATTTCAGTTTTACATAAATTCTTGCTTCAGTTTCAGGTTCTGCTAAAATATAACATGATAAGCCAAGTTTTAACAATCAATCGTATATTGACTTGTAAAAAATATTCTCATGCCATATTTCTAGGAGGGAATCTAATTGCATCTTAACAGTGTATGTGTGAAGTGTCAACATGATAGTAGTTTATGCGATTAGTAAACACACCAGTAAATCCACCCAGGCACTAGCACCAACAAGGACAGAAAATCCCAAGAGAACCTGCATGAAATTTCAAGAACAGGTTGCCTCAATAACAAAACATTTGGTTTAAGTATAAATCATTAATCATATAAACAAGTCCAACAATATAACAACAGCAAAGCTTACATACCCATGGAAGGTAAGCTGCTGTGAAAGTAAAGAGACCCAGGAAACTCATATGAATGAAGGGATTTTGTTTGCTCCAAACGTAAACCTGAAAATTAAGATGAGTTCAAATTTTAAAACATTAGAAGGGTTTAAAACATGAAGTCTCAACAATAAAATATAAGCAGATGTTGCTGACCATCATGAATGTCAATGAGTTGCTGAGGAATATGATTTTTGCAAATGAGGCTGCCAAATAAGGTATCATCCCACCAACAAGAACAATTCCAGTCAACACAGTGGCGCCAAATAAGAGCATATAAAAGAAATCAGCAGTTCGCCCCCTGAATGAGTTCTCCTCCAGAAGCTTGCAGTATCGAGCAAGAAAAAACATATGAAACAAGAAATCCAAGTCTGCCATTCAAATGAGAATACACAAGGTCAAGCATAATAAAATGTGTGATCTAACACCTCTAGTCTAATTATAAAAAAATTACTAAGCATGAATAAGTCAATAATATGCAAGCTTTACAGGTATTATGCTCCTTAAAAGTGCACAACATACATAAGCAAAATAAACAAGCTTAAGAATTCTGCTATGACCTATTCAATGAAATAAAGCAGAATAACTCTCGTTTAACAAGAAAGATTTAAGGCAAAAGGGCTGGGTGTCATATCGTACAGGAAAGTCCGGGATATGCAGTGAAAACAAGTTAGTAGCCGGAATTGATAATCAGTATCTTCTATATTTACATAGTAAAATCTGACTGACACTTCAACCACAGCTAGCCTAAAATTGTGCTACACCCAAAAAGGCAGAAAAACTTCCATTCACTTGCTGTCAAGTCAAAATTAAATTTGATTTACCAAAATTGAATTACAATCAATCATCAATACAACTGTAATGCCAAGAAAAAGGTGGCAACAAAAGTAGATGTTTTTCCTAAACCACGTAGAAACGCGAACAACACTTGGCAGCACCGATTTCTGGATTTTAACCCACCATCAGTCATGTCACTCATTATGTTTGAGCATGCCAATAATGGGTTGGATATCTCGCCAACCTAACCCACTGACCCACATAAACCTCGGGAAATGATAAACAGAACGCAGCCATTATAAAGCTAAAAGAGCATCTAAATGCTGAGCTAAATTGTAACTTAAATTGAATTATCTACAAAATCAACCCGTCAATTTCAATTCGTAACAGTTCTATAAAATATGAAAGGAAAGAATTACCCATTTTCCGGAAGTACAAGAAATTAGTAATGAGACGCCAGAACTGATATTGATTAACCACCAGTCTTGGATTCAAATACAAATGATACGGAGATATTATCTGCAGAGTCATTAAAAAAAATCAACAAACATCATGTCACTCAACCTTTCCAAATTCCAAATCAACATGAACTTAATCAGATCACAACCAAGTGCCTAATATCCATTCCAATTAATAATTTTGAGTCATTAAAATGTTGCAAATCAATAAATGATTACGCTTCCTTAATTTGAAAGGACTCCAATCTCAATAGGAAACAATCAAGCCAACTCATTTCAAATAGTAAATTACAAACCCTTAAAGCGTCGAATAAAAATTGCAAACCCTTGTTTAGGACAAATGAGAAAAGCATCACACTAGAGAAAGGAGATAATCATAGACGTACATCAAGAGAACAGCCGACAGTGGTGACGATAGCTGCCGTGAGATACGACCGCGTAATTACGGGCATCTGCTTATACCATTCTTCGACTGCTTGAGCCATTTTGCTCTTCCCCTAATTTCTGCCTCGAAAGATTGCAACAACGAATACGAAAGCTTCGAGAAGCTTCTTGTGCAGAATCAGAGAGCTACTATGAGAATCCGAAGGAGAAGGCCGGCGAAGAATCACGGGAATAGTAGCGAACGCACCCAACGTTCAGAGGAGAGAGAATGTTGTTCTTTCCGGTTCTGGAAGACTTGGCTTTGGAAAACATATCCTAGTTCTTCATAATTCATAAAAACGAGATGACAAAAGCCAGCTAATCAAGTAGCGCGTGTCATATCACGAACCAGTCCGATTATTCTTAATTGTTTTCCAATTCTTAGCGGTAAAATGGGCCAGTAGTTCTGGGTAGCCTCCAGATTATAAGAGCCCATCACTGTTATCTGGGTCAAACATAAGCCCGTATATTCATAGATCCAAAAGTATTAAATGGCCTTGACATAAATTTTTATTTTACCTTTTTGGCCATACCATAATTTTTTGGGAAAATTATAAATAAATATCATTTGAATTTGAAAAATTGTAAAAAGTATGTTAACACATAGAAATGATAAATAAGTTTCAAGAGACTATTCTAACATTTTGAAATGTTGTACTTATACCAAAATGCCCCTAAAGTATTTTTTTTTTAAGAAAGAACCCTCACCGGCGGCAGAGCTCCGGTGATAACTTGGGTAATGAGATTGACTACTTGAGCTTCATAAACCCTATCCAGTGTCATTAATAAGTTGACTAAAGGCAATGACCACTTGAGTAAGGCAATTGACAAATTGTACTTCCGAGATTATTAATGGCTACACTGAAGTTGTTATTACATTTATTCAACTTGTCAACGATGCTTGATAAGACTTTAGGAGCTCAGGTAGTCAATCCATTACTTAACTTGTCAATCTAATTACTCAACTTGTCACTGGAGCTCCTACCGCTGGCCGCCGGAGCTCCGGCACTGGCGAGGGTTTTCCTTTTTTAAAAAGAAAAAAGAAATCTGAGGGGCATTTTGGTAAAAGTATAACATTTCAAAATTCAATATTAGTCCCTTGAGGCCTATATGTTTTTTACATGTGTTAACAGACTTTTTTTAGATTTTACAAGTTCATATAGTATTTATTTAGAATTTCCCCTAATTTTTTTCGCTTTACATGTTAGTGGTTTTAAACATATTATAATATAATGAGAAAATTATTTTCTATAAAAAATATGGGAAAATCACCCACATTATAAGACTAATCACCCAAAGCTACTTGAAATTTGTTAAATAACTTAAATGCAGCTTATCTTCAATTATGTTCAATATATTTTTGGCAAAAAATTTATGCAACTATATACTGAGTTATATTCGCTCATGAACCTGAGTTCTCAAGTATTGCTGGTAACAAATTTTACAATGAGAAAATTTCAACAATTTTTTCTATTATAATATCAATAGTCATGCATCAATAATATACTCGTATAAAAACAATGAAAATTTTGTAGTACATGTGCCAAGTTGTGGAGTTTGCACAAATTCAAACTTAATATCAAAGTCAATTAAATTTTATGTTAAATTTGTTCAAAAAAATAAACTTACCCAATTTTTAATTTATTCATAAGGACTAAACTGATATTTAAAAATGTTGTCAATTTACTTCTAAAAAATGACAAATAAATACCATTTCAACTTTCAAAATTTAGAAAAGTCCTTTAACACGTGTAAATGACAGAGAGGGGATGGGGTAAAAATCTAAGTTTTTCATGTTTGAGAAAAAAGACTAAAAAGCCCCATTACTCAATTCTTTTATATATATTGTCAATACTTATGGATTTTGTTAAAATCATTACTCTTATAGTCAATTTCATTATTCAATTTGTCAAAACCCAAAACTCTTACTCAATCATTTTACACATATTATCAGTACTTATTGATTTTATCAAAATCATTACTCTTTTAATTAATCTCATTACTCAATTTGTTACAAGCCAAACCTCTTTGTTAATCCTTTTATATATTTGTCAGTACTTATTAATTTTGTCAAAACCGTTATAGATTTCGTTAAAACCACTGTTCATTTCATCAATCCTATACTTATTGATTTTATCAACACTATTACGCATTTTGTCAAAATCATTACTCTTTTAGTTAATCTAATTACTCAAATGGTCACAACCAAAAACTCTTTGTAAATCCTTTTACACATTTTGGCAGTACTGATTGATTTTGTCAAAAACATTATGGATTTCGTCAATACCATAATTCATTTCATCAATCACATTACTCGATTGGTCATAACCTAAAACTCTTTGTCAATATTTTTACACATACTGTCAATACTTATTTTGTTAAAATCATTACGGATTTTGTCAAAATTAGTACTCTTTTAGTCAATCCTGAAAGAAGCAATTCAATTTTAAAACCAAATACCAAAAAGATATTTTTTTGCTTCTAGAGAACCAAATACGAAAACCATCGATAGAAATTCCAGAGAACCAAATATAAAAACCAATAGAAAGGAGAAGAACAATGAATCCTTTTGCTTCTTGTATTTAAAAGCCGATATATATATATATATATATATATATATATATATATATATATATATATATTTTTATCAAAAACACAATTTCAATTTAGTCAACTAAATGACAAAAAGATAATGGCTTTAGAAAATAGTTACAATGGATTAATTTCCCAAGAGAAGGCTCGGCTAAATCTATCACTACTTTTGTGACACCCTTAAAAATAAAAATAAAAATAATTAAAAAATAATAAAATATTATAATATAATAAAAAAATCAAAGTTGGTAGGCGCCGTTAACAATTGAGATAAGGGGGAAGCCCCCTTATCCACTAAAAAAAGAAAAAATAAATAAACATATAAAAATTATTGGCGCTATTAGGCGCCAATTGATTGAGAAGAGGTATTGTAAATACCCCCTCCCCTTCAACACTTCCGGCGTGAAGTGTTAAGGAAATACGTAAGGAGTGAGGTTTTGATAGGAGTGTTTTTTGTTCTTTGAGGATCAATAAAGTATGTAGACTCTCTTCTAATCACAAAGCTTCTTTTATGAAAAATATTCTAAAAAAATTTCTCTTTCCTATGATAGTAATTTTATGCTAGTTAGAGAATATTTTGGGGATATGATTTTAGGCAAGTTGAGTTTTTTCAATGTATAACTGTAGAAATGTGGAGAATAATTAATAGTTAATTTTAATCGGTTTATATTTATTATTTGGATGTTATGTGATTTTATAATTAATTTTGTTTATAAATAGGATATAAATTATGAAAAAAAGATTTAACTGTTTAGAAGGTTGATATTGAGGATTTTATAATTATAGATACGTAAAAGGTGAAATTTTAATTAGGTAGATAAAGTGAGAGAATGATATAAAGGTTATTTAAGGATTTTAGTGAGTAATTTGAGTTCATGAGAAATAATCTATGGCTAAGGATTTTAAAGAAATTGGAATAATTGAGGAAAATTGTTGTGGAAAAAATTGGGTTGTAGGAGTTAAATTATGTAAATTAATTATTTTATTGTTATTTGTGGTTAATTTGTATCTACATTGGTAATATAGAATTTTCTTGTGATCAGTGATTGCTCGGGTTAAACTATTCAAACTAAGGTTAAGTTTGAAGTTGAGGTAACCGGGGTTAATTTATTTTATAGGCTTGCTTTGGACTAAAAGGTGTTTTATAAACATTACTTTTATCTATATTACTTGTATGTGTTTTACAAGATTATGTTTATGTCTGAATATGAATTTATTTAAGTGAAATAATGTATTTTCTAATTTACATATATAAGTATAAATTATTATTAAATTGTTACTGTTGTGATGGGTATGTTGTTTGGGATGGAATGTTGTATAAGAATTAAGAATCTTGTAATTGTTTTCGAAAGCTGTATTAATTTATTATTTTTATATTACGGGATATGTTGGGTTGTGTATAAGAGATATGGTGAATTGTGTGACAATCGTCTCTCTCAATCGTAGCCCGGATTTGGAGTTGAGTGTTTTGGGCGGACATCTCCCTGTTACGATATATTGGTGGTGACATGGGAGGGGGTATTATTCTTGAAGTGATTACCTAACCTTTGATTGTGTACACTAGCACTGATAGGCTGTACCAATCCAAAGGCGATAAGGAGAAGCAGGATGAATGGGTGGGGATGGTTTTATTTGATTATTATATTATATGAAGTTTTAATTTATGATATTATTGTTATTTTATGTCAGTTAAACCTGCTTCTCTGACTTATAATCATTTCTTGCATATTTTGTAAATTGATTTTGGTTACTGAGACTTTATTTCTCATCCCGTCATTAATAATTTTTCAGGCAATACCTCTAATCTGGCTAAAGGCCAAGGGAAGCAACCAGAGGTATAGATGTTGAGAATCTTATAAGCCTCTTTTGGTATTGGTGTTGTGTTAATTTTTATATTGCCATTATAGGGCCCTCATGTTTCTGAAATGCCACGTTGTTTTTACTATTGGGTAATTGTTTTGGGATAAATATTTAACTCTTGTTAGGCCTAATGCCTTATGTTGCGTACTCTGATATTTTGATGGATTCACAACCATAGTTGTATTTGAAATTGTTTTGTGTGAATTTTTAAGACTTGTGGGTTAATTGTGATGTGAGATCAGAATAATAAATTTCTGTAGTGAGTTTGTGTCCTAAACTCTGATATGTTTTGAGATAGTTTGTGGGCGGATGTTGTGCCATAAACTATTATATGTATTGAAAAAAAATTATTATCACTAGTTTTTGTTAAATTGTATTTGATAATCGCTGTTAGTGAGAAATGGTCGTTTTAACTTTATCCTTTAAATAAGTGTAAATAATGTTGTTTAGGAGCTAAAGGGAATTATAAGAAGGAGTAGAGGCAAGAGTTTGAAGAGAAGGAAGGGCATACCACCTTAGTATCATTATTGTCTTCCTTAGCTGGCTTCTTGTCTTTGTAAGGCATTTGATTTTTTTTTTTCACCTTATTGTAGAAGAGCACACAAAAATGGGGGCTTGCTCGGCGATCTCAAGATCCACAACGACGACGACAAGGGGGAAGGTGACAGGAGCGATCTTTGTGTTGGAGGGAGGAGCTGGCAAAGATCAGTGCTGACAAGGGAAGAGCTTCATCTTCTCTAATGAAGTTTGAGAGAGAGGCAAGGAGCAAAGAGATAATAGAAAGAGAAGAGAAAAGGAAGTGAGAAATAGAAAGAAGAAAGAAGAGAGCATTTTGGTAAAAACACATAAATTTCAAAATTCCAGATTACTATCAGATAACCTTATTATCATTTGCAAGTGTCAATAGAGTTTTTTGGATTTTAAAAGTTTATAAGGTATTTATTTATATTTTTCCTTTACTTCTATGGCTCCGAGTTATGAAAAAGAAAAATGGGAAAGTTATAGTCAGGTCCCAAGTAAGAGATAAAATAAAAAACTGGTTCCTTGAAATCTCAATGAAAAAATAGTTTTAAGAACTTATTAATAGAATCTTTGGACTTGTCAACGACCCGTTCTTAAAGTTGTTAATGAGACTATATTTTATTTTAAGATTTTAAAAAACCATTTTTTTAATTTTACCTCTTATTTAAGACCTGTCTGTATTTTTCTTAAAAAAACAATTGATTTTGGTGTCCGAAATGAAAATTTGTGAATTGAGAATGTCAACTTGTAAACTTGTTTGATCCGGTCGTACATCGACCCCATATCTCAATGACCTGTAATAATAAACGGTTATGATTAGTGGACTTACCAATAGCGCATACTCATGCCTGCAAAAGATTTTTGTTTCTCCACACAAACGAGGATCCAAATTCAAAACTCACGCTCGCCTTCTTCACTCTTCCATCGTCCCTCCTGAAAAACCCTAGCTGGGCTTATACCTCGAGCTTAATCTCCATCTCCAACAATGTCTATATTCTGTCGGCTTCGCCAAGCCTACCCCAAACGCCGTTATTCAACAATACTATCTCCGGACTCATCCCAGCCTCTCTCCTCCATCGAGAAATCCAGAGCCGCTCTCAGTCTTATCAAAACTGAGAAGAATCCAGAACGCATCCTCGAGATTTGCCGTACTGCTTCACTCACTCCCGTAACTCACATCGATCGAGTTACTTTCTCCCTCGCTGTTTCCAAGCTCTCCAAGTTCAACCACTTCGAGGGAATCCGTCAATTCCTTGAGGAGCTGAAGACGCGACCTGACCTGAGGAATGAGCGGTATGTGTCGCACGCGATTGTTCTGTACGGCCAAGCTGACATGCTTGACCATGCCATTCGTAGTTTCAAGGAAATGGAGGAATTGGGCATTCATCGGTCGGTTAAATCGCTCAATGCTCTTCTCTTCGCTGGTATTCTGGCCAAGAACTTTAAGGAGGTAAGCCGAGTTTATCTTGAGTTCCCTAAGATTTATGAGATAGAGCCGAACCTTAATACCTATAATACAGTAATTAAGGCTTTCTGTGAGTCGGGTTCGTCTAGTTCTGTGTATTCCGTGTTGGCCGAGATGGATAGGAAGTCTGTTAGACCAAATGCTACTACTTTCAATACATGGATTGCGGGATTTTACAAGGAGGAAAGGCTTGAAGAGGTCGGGAAGGTGTTGGAGTTGATGAAGAAGCATGGCATTAAACCGAGTCTAAGCACCTATAATATTAGGATCCAGAGTCTCTGTAAATTGAATAGATCATCGGAGGCAAAGGCTTTGTTTGACGGAATGATATCCATGGGTAGAAAGCCGAATTCAGATACTTACTCGCAATTGATTCATGGATTATGTAAAGATGACGACTTTGAGGAAGCAAAGAAATTGTTTGAGGACATGAAAAAGAGAGGTTTCAAGCCGGATAGCAATTGCTATTTTACTTTGGTTCACTTCTTGTGCCAATGTGGAGATTTTGAGACTGCTTTACTGATTGCCAAAGAAAGCATGGAAAAGAATTGGATTCCTGTGTTTTCGTCGATGAAAAAACTTGTGAATGGACTGGTCAGCATCTCGAAGGTTGATGAAGCTAAAGATCTTATCAAGCAAATCAAGGAGAAATTTACGGAAAACAGTGATAAATGGGATGCAATTGAAGCTGGATTGCCTCAATAATGAACACCTAGGATAGTATAAATATTTGATCTTTCGGACGGAACGCTTAAAGATCAATTATCAGAGGAAAGTTAGCGGAAATGACTATGTTTTAGTCATGGGTAAGTTCTTTTGGTCATTTCATCTGCCGAATATCAATCAATTCTTCATCTTGTTGAAGATTTATATCTGGACGAGTTGTTTGAGGAATAATTGGCCCCATCATGTAGTTGCATTGTTCTCTCTGTCATTTGGGTTATTGCTAAAAGTCCATGTTAAATGATATTCTGCCAATTCAGTTTTGTGTACTGCACTTTGTTGATCTTATACGGTTTTCCATTTTCGGGTAAGAAACGTGATGGTTTCCTGTGACTCTCTTGATGAACTTAAATTCCTTGGACTTGGGGACCAAAATGCCAATGGTATGTAATTTGATAATCGTACAAGAATTAGAATTTTCCTTTAGTACGCAAAATCCTTTTATATTCTTATTAAATTGAAAATTGCATTTAATAAAAAAAATCTTCCGTCCGTCATGACCGTGTGCATTGAAATAACTCAATGCATGATCTCTCGATGTTAATACAGGGAACAATTAGATACAGACTCTATATGGTCCCTAAATTTCTTAAATAAGGGTGTGGCTTCACGTCGTTAGCTGGATGGAGGAGCAACTAAAGTAACTTTGATGCAAGAGCGGATCTCCGTGCGTATTGTGCTCCATATGCAGCAGTTGATGCTACTGTGGTTGAAGCTACTAACCAACTGCACCAAGTTAAAAAGCACAACTTTAGCATCTAGGAATGCTTGCTAGGATTATAAGCACAAGCAAAAACCAAAATTCTGGCCTCAATAATTACCTCAGATAAGTAATGTGCGATTGAGTTTCTTGGGTTCCAAACTCTGGTTGAAGAAGAGCTGCAGCAACTAATGCTAACTGCAACACTGTATTAACCTGTCCACATTCATAGCTAAAATCAAAACTAAAGAACTGCGCTCTATGCTCACAGCCTACCTTGTGCCTCATATGCAGTACAATTTTTTAATCTTCTTATGTTTGGGACCAGGGATGGAGGTAGGTATTTAAATTAGTGATTAAACCCAAGACAAATACAAACTGTTAACAATAATGACAGGCAAAGACTTCCTCTGCATCCATTGACAGACCAGTTTGGTTTGTAATTATTCCAATCATCTATTATACAATGGGTTCAGTTGTACTTCCGATACTGATGCATTTTATGGGAATGCTAATAAGTATGCGCAAGTCAACAAATCATGTACTGATACCGAATTCCAATAGTCAATCTACCTGATATGTGGATTTGGAAGGGAATTCAGAATCTAAGGCTGTAAAACTATTTAATGTTCTGTTGATGCATATAAAAAGTTCATCCTAAGAAATGAATCCAATTTGACAAGCAGGTGATGTCATCTAGTATTATATGATCTTTTCCCTACCTAATGTGCAAAGCCATGCACTGTACAACAACTAAAACATTCAAAACGCTTACCTTGCTAATAAAGAGTGGCTCAATCTTTTGACGACCAGTCCCATCAAGGTTAAAGAAATCGGCACAGCTTTTCCACTGAGAGAAGCAGAACATGAATAAGCTTTCCATAAGAAAACTACAGAGTACACAATTTCTCAAACAAAAACGAAAACTTGAGAATCACGTTATTCTTACCCTCCAACCCAAGCTGCTCCCTCTTAAATATACTGCACCACCAACAAGGAAGACATCTCGGAACACAACAAGTCCAACAAGTCCAGCTTCAAAGCACAAAAACCAAAAAGAATACTTTTAACAATATATCAAGGGACTCAGAGTAATGTGTTTTTCTCATAGCTTAACTAATGAAAAATACAACAATCATTTTAATTTGAAACAACTTACGATGCAATAGATCTTGATGAACCATTGCAATCGCAACACAACCAATAAGTACCTGCACCATTAATTGGAGATAAACAATCATCAAGAAAAATAGAGCCCAAAGGTTGGTTTTATCATCCAAAAAAAACGGCAACCTCAGAAGTGAAATGACACTGAACTTGGAAGGAGAGTATATAATTTGTACCTTGTCTGCAAGAGGATCGAGATAGGAACCCACCACAGAATCTATTTTCATCTTCCTAGCCAGATATCCATCCAGCTGAAATATATGAGAAGAGAAAGACATTTAGTACGTAACTTCTATTCTATAAGGAGTGGGTTGCTTCAATATCAATAATTATTTTGAAAAAAAAGGATATTTTCATACCCAATCAGTTGCTCCAGAGATGGCCAACCCTATCATCGATGAAGTATAAAACTCGTTTGTAATCATCCTGGACAAAATTACCACGCAAACTAGAGCATCATTAAACAAGCAACAAACAGAAACCAAAAGTTAGGAAAATTCTAATGATGCAATTAAGGCCTCTTCATGTCATAACTTATTCACAAAACAGATAAGTATCAGCATTTCATTACCGAAGGCCTAAACAAATAAACTCAAACATAAGAAAAGGAAAAATTTCAATAAAGACTACAAGGAACAAGAGCAATCAGCAAAGCTTCTGTCATCTGCCCACAGCCCATTCAGTTGTTTGTTTCCATTTGAAGCATTAGTGAATTCCACATTAATGAGCTCAGTGTTACGTTTATTCTTATATCTTCAAGTACAAGAAAGTATCACCTTCATTTTCACCCATTAATTTCACATTTCAACACAAAATTGGGAGAAATGAAAAGAAAACATAAAAGAACGCATAAACCTATCATCAAAGAGGGGAAAGGGGAAGTGAACGTACCAGCCGAGAACTGGGCCAGAAATCAATCGACTGAAGGAGATCAAGTTGGGCGCATTAAAGAAACTGTCTACAAGATCGTGCTCGGAAGACTCCGCCGAGTTGGAATCCACCCGATCCAACAATTTGAGAGGAAAACGGGTTCTAGCCCGGAGTAAATTCAGATTCAAATTCAACGCTTCAACCCTTCGTCGAACGAAGCCATTTCCTTGCAGGTACAGAGGAGTGGCGGATTGAGAGAGTTTCCATGGAGGGCAAGCGAGGAATAGAGGACCTTGCTGAAACGGGATAATCCATTGGGAAAGAGGAGGAAAGAATCTGTGAGGACCGTTATTGGAAGGCAATCGGAAAAGTGGGTGAGAAGGAGAAGCACAACGAGAGAATGAGGAAGTGGCTGTTGTCGATAACGTGAGAAATGATCGATTTTTGGTGTTAGTGTTATAAGTTATAGACTTAAGGGACCTGAAGAGTACCATCGTCGAGGCATTCTTGAAAATGCGATCCAGAAATTGGCAACTCCGAAGAGCGAAGGCTTTGAAGGGGTTTAGACTTTTGGTAAGAAGAAGAACGACACGTGTGATATTGTCGTTTTCCCAAGTGGACGAGGCGGCTGCGGCCTTGTGTCGTTGGTTACATTGATACGTGTTTCGTCTAAGAGTTTATTAAACGCATTGTCGTCAGCATGATCTTCACACACTCATTTTTCTTTGAATGGAGGCTAATAATGGCCTCGTTTGGGAGGGGCAGAAGAGTTTTTGATAAAAGTGAAAGTAGAAATAAAAAATAAAAAATAAGTACAACAAGAGAAGAAGGGAATTAAAAGTTTGTTTGGTATGTATCCGTATTTATTTTTTTTAATAATTGTGTTTATGATTTGAAACTATCAGTGTGTCCTTAACCAAAAGAAAACACAACCCTAGCCCATAACTTGCAACCACCTACCATTGTTGGTGGACGTTACAAGGCCTTATGCCAGAAACAATTGAAAAAGTCAGTTAAAACTTTTTTTTTAATAAAAATTTGATTGATTATAAGTATTATATTTTCTCCGGTTTCAAATATAAGACCCAGTTAAATTTTTTAGAAGATGTTAAGGAAACTAAATATATTACTTAATCATAGTGTATATATTGTATATCAGTAGATAATATATCAACTTATAAGTCAGAATAATTAATTTGAAGAAAAAATCAAAAGTTATAAATACTTTAAAATAATTTATTTAGCTTCTTTAATCTTTTATAAAAAATCAAATGAATCTTATATTTAGAACATGTGTAGTCTAAAGCACTTTTTATATATAAAAATGTATTAATATTTTCTAATCAATAATTAAATAGGGATTTAAATCAAAATTTTCAAACAATTTCTACCCAAAAATAAAGTGAAAGAATTTTTTATTACTTGAAAAGTAAATGAAGATGATTATGTCAAGTTTTTTATATCTATTATATTTCATCAAGTTCTTCAATAATTATATCCAATCATGTATCATACTTTTAAACTATTATTATTTAACTATAGACCCGTATAAAAAATAGGACACGTAATCATGTTTAATTGAAGAATTTAATGTAATGAATATAAAAAATTTGGCGTAAGATACTCACTAAGTAAAATCTAAAACAAAATCAAACATAACATTTCAAGCATCACTGATTAGCAGGGAAGGGTACAAGCCAACCCTTATCCACGGACATATTCTCACCTATAATCTATAATTAGTACAATAACAGGGCATATATAACTATATTTTTCTTGCTTTATAATTTGCCGTGCACAACTAAATAAACTAACAAGCGATCTCTCCTGTATATAACAACCCACCAACAACTAAACATTGGCATCCATTTTTGGCAGCCAACGAATTAAACACAGATATCAAACCCAATTTGAGTCGAAAAAAATCTAACCCTGGCCCCTAACATGATCTTACAACAGTTTCTCATGATCTTCAAAACCTATAACATATATAAATATATATGTCAGATTCTTGATCATCACCATCTTGTGGTTGCCTAATCTGATACATAGATTTTGGGTTTTCAAAAGGGTGATACCAAGAAGAGAAAGAAAATGGATTGTTTCCCATGTTGCAACAATAAGCATGAACTTGAAACGGTTCCTTTGAGCAGAAATTCCATTGATTATGCACCTTCCAGGAAATCCACTTTCAGATCTTTTCTTAGGGCTCTCTCTTCCAAAACAGGTACAAAATATTACTCGTTCTCTTTTATTATTTCCTTACAATTTCTGCAGAAGACACGATAATTACGTACGTCAAGTTCTTCATCGTACTAAAATTGTCAAAAGATTTGATTGCACGTGGTACAATATTGAACAATACTACCTCCTTTATTCTCTTTTCTTGATACAAAACACAGCTAACTTCTTTTTAAAAAATTTAAAAATAAATTAGTTATTATTATGTTGTGTATTATATTATATATCATTTTATAAATCAAATAAATTAGTTTTGTATAAAAATGATAAATATATATAAATATTTTAAAATAATTTATTTATTTAGTTTCTTTCTAAAAAAATTTATTAAGGACGAGAAGAAATATCAAACTTAATTATCAAATTAAGTTTTGTATCGCTACCTTTGATTAATTACATTTATTAAATCATGCAATCTAGAATATCTGGGAAACACAGTACTCTTGGATCTGCCCAGCTTTTAATAAAGTTCTTCAATTTTCAAACATGGTCAAATTAAACTCCTACCTATCCTCAGTTAATTAGAGAATAGGGGGGAAAAAGTGCTCACCTCAATTTTAAATATAAGACTTAGTTAGTTGATTTTTTTAAGAGATTAAATAAATTATTTAATCATATTATATGTGTATAATTAAATTATATATATCAATTTATAAATCAGATAAATTAATTTTAAAAAATAAATATAAATACTTTAAATTAATTTAATTAGTTTTCTTAATCTCTCATATAAAAAGTCAATTAGATTATATATATATATATATATAGAGGACCAAAGTAGTTAATAAGACGAATATAATGATTGAAGTTAAGTGTTGTACGTAAACATGGAAAATATTTGATATATAATATATAAATGCATGCAAGGCCTGAAATGCAGGTAGCAGCAGACAAAGACACATTGCAGCTGAGATAAGAAAATATGGAACAGCGAAGAACAATGTGCGAATCTTCACAGTTCAAGAACTGGTCTCTGCAACTGACAACTTCAGTCCTGACCGTTTGATCGGTGAAGGTGGTTTTGGCAGTGTCTACAAAGGATACTTACAAAGCATTGATCAAGTCTCTCTCTCTCTCTCTCTCTCAAACCCTTAATATATATATGTTTGAGACTTAACATGGTTTTGAAAAGAAGAGTTATAGATATGTTGGAATGTTTACAGGCTGTGGCTGTGAAGCGACTGGACAGGAATAGATTGCAAGGAAGTAGAGAATTCTTTTCAGAAGTCATAACGTTGAGTTTGGTAAAGCACCCCAACCTCGTCAAGCTCATAGGTTATTGTGTCGAAGGAGATCAAAAGATGTTGGTTTATGAATTGATGGTCAACGGCAGCCTCGAAAGTCACCTTCTAGGTATTAATATATATACATACAATTATAACAACAAAAACTTAGTTTGCTTATACCTATTACCTCAAGCTCATAGGTTATGGTGACAGATGCACGCTAGCTTGTCTTACTTAGGAGGTGGTCAATGCTGCACCCAGTTTTTCAAAGATTTAATACTTTTCGTGAAAAAGAACTGTGGTGATTTTATATGAATAATCTTTGAAAAATCATGTAAAATTAAAAACAATGCTTTTTTTTTCATAAGATATTAAAATGTGACTTATTTTATATAAAATCTAATGACTTAAAAAAAAAGGAAAAAAAACATTTGGGAAGTGCGGAAAAATTGAGGCGCAACAGAGATGACTCATTGCACAATGCTTTCATTAGATAGTGTTTGGGGAGTGATAAATGCACGCAACCCTACTCACACAATTGGAGAAGCTATCTCCAAGATTTGAACCAATGATTTTTAGATTGCATGGCAACAATCTTATCATTACTCCAAGATTCACCCTCTATTATAACAAACATGATTGGAGAACTTGATAAGATAGATATAAGAATTAAGTTTTGTCCTAATAATAATAATAATAATATATACCCAAAAGAGTCTTAGTAATGAAGTGTTAGTTGAACTGTATATCAGATTTAGAAGACAAGGAGGGACTGGATTGGGAAACAAGGATGAAAATAGCAGAAGGAGCAGCGAGAGGATTAGAGTATCTGCATGAAGAAGCAGATCCACCCATAATATACAGAGACTTGAAGGCATCCAACATACTTTTAGATGAGAACTTCAATGCCAAGCTATCAGATTTTGGGCTGGCCAAAATAGGGCCCACAGAAGAAGGAAAGGACCATGTGTCCACCAGGGTGATGGGCACTTTTGGGTATTGTTCACCTGAGTATGCTTTGACGGGTCGGGTTACTACTAAATCTGATGTTTATAGTTTTGGAGTTGTTTTAATGGAGATTATCACCGGAAGAAGAGTCTATGATACTTCTAGAGAAGAAGAAGAGCAAAACCTTATTGACTGGGTATGTTAACTCCCATCTTTCTTTATATATATATATATATATATATAGATAGTAATCATGCAATCTTTTGAACTAAATTCATGTGATGAGGTGAAAAGAGAAATAGATAGAAGAAGGGCATCTCTCACTTTTGTGGGATATATATATAGACAGAGTAATTAACGGGTTTATTATTATCATCTATCTATCTCTCTCCCTACTTCACATAAGGTTAGATTAGAGAATCTGATTAATTTCATAAAAACATTAACTATTTGATTCAATATTAGGGGTTGGATTTGATTGAATTACCTAAGAAAGTATTATCAAATTGACTAGAATGTTCTTAAAAATAGAAAAATTCATCCTTAACTGGACATATATATAAGTTATTGTCATATGCTTAATTTTGAACGTTTGATTATATTCTTCCAGATGGAGAATATCACTCATCAGTATATTATTTTTTTTAAAATTAAACCTGTCTTATAATTTTCTGAGATCCAAATTGTTAGTTTATTCCATTTAAAAAGCAAATAAAGTCTACCATCGTTTCACTTTTAGCTGTTTGAGCATGATTTAATTCTAAAGCTGTTATCTCACATGCCGTCCTTTAATTCCTTACATAACAGCCTACCAATCACACACATTAAATCAAAATCAACATCCAAAAGATCCTTATACAAAGGAATCAAAAAAATTACAATGCTAATGAGTCATGAACAATAGAGTAACTCGTTTCTCAAACTCCATGCAAAGAATGAGATCCACATGTACTTATTGTGAAAATATATACGAAGGAGAAATTTCAAGCTATGCACATAATGTTAAGTTGTGTTGTTGTCGTCATACAATTCATATAACTAACTTCACTTAATAGGATAAGGGTTGTTGTTAATGTTGCAGGCACAACCATTGCTAGAGGACAGAGAGAAGTTCACACTAATGGCAGATCCATTGTTAAAGGATAAGTTCCCAGTGAAGGGACTGTTCAAAGCACTTGCAGTGGCAGCCATGTGTCTGGAAGAAGAAGCAGACACAAGACCTTTAATGAGTGATGTAGTAACAGCGCTTCAGCACATTATAATCCCAGTAAAAAATAATGGTGAATTAAACGAAGGAGAATCTGTAAAAATTGCAGGCCATGTTGAATCATTTAGGATAGGAAGCTCACGTGTAGACAACAACAACAATAATCTACAACATCAACAAACAAGAATTGCAAGTTCAAGTGTGGGCCATCAGCAATTGTAGTAACATCATGGGTGACTCCAGAAGGAAAAAAGAACTTAATGCAAACTAAAGAAAATGAACCAGAAAAGAATGCGTTGCTGAGATCAATGTGCTTAGTTGCACCTCCTCCAATCGTTGCCTTTTTTTTAATCATGTGCATTGTAACTCCCTTTACATGCAAATTCCGTACTATATGTAATCAACAGGATACTTCTGGGATAAAGGTATAAATTTGGAGGGTAAAGTGAATTGAGAATCTATATTTAGGACTAAAATGAACCCTGTTTAACTTGTATATTTAAGATTGGAGGTGGTATTGTAGTTCTGTTTATATGACCCACTAAATTAGCCTTTTGTTGATGATTGGTGTAGTTCCGTAGTACTCTTGTTTTGGTTAGCTTCACGTTCTAACAAAACTTTGAGCAAATCTTTTTGATATGTGCGATCTAAAGCATAGAGAACAAGAGAAGAGTAAAGAAAGCCAAATTGATATATATAACAATCTCAGTCTAGCTTGCTGGCAGCAATATCCACAACAGTCTCCAACACTGGTTTTAGATTTAAAAACCACAAGAAAATTACAGGGTAAAATACAATTTACCTTTGCTTAATCACTGTAACATAAGAGAGACATGATATCAATATCGTCATGTCAGATCATATTACACAATCCTTGCAGTCTCCGAAGTGGTTGATATCACTAGTGAGGATCCTGTAGCTGAAACCTGGGATTCTGTCCAGATGATGGGTCTCTGCAACTTCTGAAACAGAACAGATTTTTGGGAGAAACCCACTTGACGACAATCTTCTCTTCTTCCTCTTCCAGGTCATTAGTGACACCCAGAAACTTGGTCTGCAACTAGAAAATCCTCTTGCAGAAACCTGGTCCACAGCTTGTGTACGAGGTTGTTGCTGTTGTCTCTGTGAACGACAACCTCTTGTCTCTAACTCGAACATGGTGAAGTATTCAATTTCCTTCCTCACCAGAGATCCTACAGTGCCTCTGGTTCCTATCGCCACTGGAGGAGTAGTCCCCATTGAAATATATCTCTGAATTTTGTTTACCTATGGCTTTTCTTTTATAGTGCGCCATGTTTCTTTGGTTTTTGTTAAACAGTATTCTGATATGTTGTATGGATGGTTTGATTTTTCCCCCTTGTATTTTTTAGTATTTTGGGAAATATGTTTTTTAGATTGTTCATAGGTAATGTTACTCATTCAGTTTGGGTATTGTTTTATCAAACTCACAAGTTTAAATACATGATAATGATGTAAATTTGTATAATGAGTTTGAATAGTAACCTCATAAGAATTTATTTTTATTATTAAATATGTATTAATAATATATAATTAAATAATTAAAATTAAAAAATGAAAATAATTTGATTTAAATATATTTTAAATCCAAATAATTGAAATTAAATCCATCAACATTCATAATTTATTATACTTAACAAAGAATTTTTTATAAAATTTATATATAAAGCCACTTAGTATGATCAAATTGAAAAAGTTAATACATGTTTAAGAGCAAGTTAACATGACTTTGTAGGTGAAAACCTCAAAATGGTAAACTCGATGTATAAATACGTGAATATAATTGAGTTTATAACTTATATGGGTTTACCTATGATCTTACACGATTTTGTTAGAAATGTAAAAAAGGTAAATTCATAGAGTCAACTTACCAGTTTGACAATAAGAGTACTTATCTTTCAAAAAGAGGGTTCTAAACACACACAAAAAAGTTTTCTACTTTGGAAATAAAAAAGAAGCTATGATGATGGGTTCAATATACATTTTCAAATTGGAGCATCACGCCCAGCTCATCTTTTACTATTATTAATTGAATAGTAGATGCTAAAAACACTTTATGGAAAGCATGAAAATTCCAATCATGGATGAAACCTTTTTTTTAAAAAAAAAGAAAAAGGGAAAAGAAAGAAGGAAAGAAAAAAGAGACATGATCATGAAATTCCTCCTGATTTCTGCAATGAATAAAACCTTGTTCACTTCATATGCCCTTTTGACTTCTCATGTCACATACTCCTTTGCTTATTTTGCACACAAGTAGTTTGGTTGATCTTAAATTCACAGTACACAACCACCAAACTTTATTTAAAATAAAAATTTTATTCACAGTTTGTTATCAAAATTTTGTAATAAAGTCATTAATAGAGTATTCTAAAATTTCAGGGAAAATAAATCAACGTCCAATTACCAAAATACTGAAAATCAAATAGGTTAGTAAACTAGTCATAACAATAGTTCAAAGATCAGTTGTTTGGGGGCAGTTGGAGATTAGACCGGTCATAATTAAAATAATATTTAAATAAAAAATGTGAAATTCAACTTGATTAACCCGTCTAAAACTCTTGACTAGACCAATTAATACCATGGCTACTCATAAAAATTTTAAATGTTGGGAAGAGCTCATTTTTGTGTGTAGTGATGTAATGTGTGTTGGGGTCAAAGTTAATTGTCCACCTTTCATGCCTGAAGCCATGGCTAAAGGTCGGTGCTTTTAGGGCATGTGGTCCCTTGTGTTTTCCTTTTCTTGCTCATATATCTCATATCATTATTTTACTTCAAATTATTGTCTTTATTATTATTTTTTTTGTAAGAAAATATTTGAAATAGGACATGATGCATTATTTTTCATGAAGGCCAACTTTTAGCACGTTCATTCATCCTTATAAATGATTGAAATGATGTTGATAATTGGCAGTAATTGAATAGGAAACTCCCATTATTGAAGTCAGGAAATTCAATAGTCAGGAAATTCAAAAAAGTTACCATGTCTGATAATTCTGAAAATGTCTCAGAGCAATGTACTCATACCAACTTCAATATATCAATGTACAACTATATTATAAAATTTAGGGAGAATGTCAAAAAAATACCATTTAAACTTCAAAATCCCGTTAACAAATTCGGTAATGGGATTAACAAGAATGATAATGCAATTAATAAATCATTTTATTGTTAAATCACCTATTTAGGATTTTGAAGTTTAAATGGTATTTTTTTGGAATTCTCCCTAAAATTTATAGCAAACCGAATTTATATAAATTAGTGGAGTGGAATTGGTCCAGTTCCATTAGAAGTTAAACATATGGACCATTTTACCCTTTAAAAGAGTTGTGATAGCGAGCACCAATGAGCACGGCGAATATGGTTGTAATAGTGGGGAGGCAATGATGATGATATTGAAGGGTATCATGATATTTTTATATTATAAATACATAATTCAATTAAAAATTATATCTCACTCTCATCCACCTCATATTTTAAAATCTCAAATTCACTTCCTTACGAAAAAAACAAAAAACTTTCCCATACGCTCGGATAATGTAGCAACGCTTTCCTTGGAAGGCATGGTCAACAATGACTATCCGGGTGGTACGATTGCAAAACTGGGACTCGAAAAGAAAATGCCAAAAACTTGAAGGGCTTGCCAATAATTTTTTTTCGTGTACATAATTTACAATCCAACAGTATACTTTTCACTTGTTAGTGGGGAAAAAATCCTGGTGTCATAAACTTGACCCAAGTATAAATCGATGATCACCAGAAGAAGATACATACATGTATTAGGCCGCCTCAAAATTGGATATCCACCATAACTCTCTCCACATAAACATGTTCCCTCTCTTTCTGTTTTTAATTAACATCCCCCTTCCTCTGTTTTGCTTTTGTTTTACGTCTTTCTAGTTGATATGTATAAACTGTAAAGATGAAGTAAGTAAATTATTGTATGGTGGGGAGATGGCACACGTACCCCAATCTTCGATGCGAGGCAAGAGCATGTTGCAGAGCAACGTTGACGTTAGCGCCTTCCCGGTACAAGGAATCATACAACTGACACACAAATTGTGACAGTTCTTCCTCGTCATCCTCCCAAAAACACAAATTCCGGTCCAAGTTTTTCTCGTTGTCAATATCTTCCCAATCGCTTAAAGGACTTGTGGGTTCAGTCTCATCTTCCGCATCATCCTCACCGATTTCAAACTTGCCATTTTCCAATGCATTAACCTCGCAACCAGCTCCATCAAGGGATGTCATCTGAGACTCCTTTGGTTCGCTTGAAGGACATATAACAGCTTTGGCACCATTGTCCAGAAAGGCCTTAATAAGAGTTGAAGTAGGTCCATGCGTCCCTGTGCATATTATGATCCTGTCTCTCCATGCTCCAACCTAGGTTAATCAAAAACATCAATACAACAACACAGACGAGACCAAAGTTTTCATCGATATGATATAATTAACTATGACATGGAAAATGCAGTCATACAGAGACATCATACTTTGAGATTACAGTAGCAATGTAATTCTATTAGTGGAATTGCTCAAATTCTGCAAATGTTATTAAAAATAAATAAAAAAGAGCCTTGGAAGGTATCTCAGTTTTGTGAGTTTCCTATATCCACACCAATATATGGTGTCACTCTATGCTGGCAATTCAAATAACCCCTCAAGGAGGAATGAAGTTGGCAAGGGTATATCAAGCCATAAATAAGAGGGCCTGGTGCAATACAAGGCGATAATTATTGGCGGTTATTCTTCCAGTACTTATTGTAGTGAACAGAAGTAACTCCTGTAGAATCCAGCAATTAATTTCATGCCTCATTCAACCAAAAAAAAAAAAAAGTGATTCGAAGTTTAGGTGATGCTCCAGAAAATTCAGAGGGGGAAAGATTGTAAATCAAATCAAATAGAAGCAAGGCACGTACCATCAGTCGAACATCATCCGGTTTTACGTGCACAGAGGGGACTGTCCTACGGAACATGTATGATGCAATTTCTTCATCATCTTCCATAACCTTCAAAAGGAAAATTTGGATCAATTTCATAAAGATTATTGATTCAAATAGGAAAAAAAAATTGCAAATCATAAGGGGAGGAGGCATACTATGGTTTGACGGCCTAAATAACGATGGACAATGCCTCCAATTTGGAAATAAGGCTTGAAAGCAACTAAATCGGAAACAGTAGAGATATTGGCAAGGAGAGATGCACCCTTTCTGCGATGGCTCCTCATTGTTGACAATAAACTGAATTTTACACTCTGGAGAAATTTCTCGGCAAGCTCTCCAGGTTCGGCCACCACAAATACATCATTGTGCCAACTAAATAGACACCAATATCATGCCTCCATCCACATAGAGAAAAAGAACAGGAGCCAATGAAAATAAATTCAGAATATAAAGGAGCAAGTACCTCACAATTAAGCCATCTGAGTCATTCTGAAGAGCCAAATGTATAACACCCACTTGTGGAGAGTTCTGCAATTTCTCATGCAACAATCGGACTGGCAGAGAAAGCTGTCTAAGTCCTCGGGGAGATATTGGAGGAGAAGCAACTGCCTTTCCTGTTTGACCATCTAAACTTAAAGGTGGGACCAGATCAATTCGTCCAATCCTTTGACCAATATCAGGGCTATATACATGTGGACTTGATGGAAAGCTTCCAAACAGAGGTGATGCAAATGGCGTGGTCAATAATGTTCCCGGCACTGTCTTCACATTCCCAGACAAACCCTGCATAAGGGATAATCGTATCGCATTACGAGCACAAAATGATTCAAGCGCCCGGGCATGGTGCACCACTCTGCCAGAATCTGGACTTTGTGAAGCTTCAACAAGTAGTACATTACGCCTCCACCCTAAAGCGGGGCCACTAGCACCTGGTAAAGGAGAATAGGAAAGATCTCTAATTTTAATTAGGGGTCACCAGACATAAATATAACACTAATCAAGTAGATATCTTATCAGCAGCAATACCCTCTTTTGACTCTTTAGTCTTCACTTTAGATTTAAGATTCTCTGACCACTTCTCCTCATGTTGGAAAGGTAGAAGCAGTCTCTCACATGCATTTCGAAATTCTTGATTATTCTTTAGAATATATTCATCAACTGCAGCTTCCAACTTCTGCCAAACTGTTGGATCCGTCTCATCCAGCTCCATATCACAACGTTCGTCAACTGAAAAACAAGCCAGAAAACACTGATCAGGGTTCAGGAGTCAAAGCTTTTTTTCCCAAAAATAGCTACCTGCCAGGGATACTCACTCTCCTAGAAAGTAAGGAAAAGAAAGGAAATAAAAAAATTAGTAAAAAAGCACATTGTTTAAACCTTATTTGATCAGAATTGGTCATGTGAAAACCAGAGATTCTTTCCTTTTCACACTCTAAAACTCATATCATACCTGGATTAAAGCGAAAATATTGTATCTCAGGAATCATAGGGAGCAGTGTACTTAAGGCTTCCTCTACTCGATCAACAGAGCATGCACTCTCGATCAACACCTGCCCTGTATCTAGATACCGCCAACCACCTTTTCGCAACTACAGCAGTATCAAAATATTACGTTATATACTAACTTGCCTCGTAATCCAACAACATATAGCATAAAATGAAAAATACTGATTCACTTCACATATTAATTTATTATTTTGATAGAACAAAAGAAGGAAATTTGGTGGGAAGTGCAAGCATTGCCATCATAGACCTTGATCCTTTTCCAAATACAGAACATACAGTAACTGCTTTCAGGATGATAGCATCCATGTAAAAAAAATCTCAATCCCAAAATTTCTTTGCAGGATTAACACAGAGAAGGGCAATTACCTTTGTAGGAACAGAACCACATCCTATTGAAACTAAACAGTCAATTTTTGTGTCAGGCCACAAAAGTTGTGCTTCTCTGATGGCAAAAATTGTAGGATTGTTTGCCACTATTGCACCATCTTGCCAGCGGTTGACATCTTAAGAATATAGCAGGACAAGAAAGAAAAAATAGTGAAAAAAATGTTAAAGAAAAAAAGATTAAAGCTCTAAGTACAAGAAACTCCGTGCTGAGAAAGGCATGGCAATAGTACCATCTGAGAAATCATCAAGATAATAAGGGGCGGCAGATGAGGCTCTAATAGCCTGCCACACTTGATGCTTACAACTTCCAATAAAAGCACTACGCTTGTAGCCAAATTGAGCACCTGTTGTAGGTGACCCTATTACATTGGCCCCTGGAGACTCTGCACTTGCAGGAGGCACCTCAGGTGTTCCAGCAGGATACTGATTCCATATAAGCAAATCAGAAAAAGAAAGAGAACAAGATTGTAACAAGATTGCAACAAGATTGCAACAATATAATACATTAACAGCCAGCAAGAAATAAGATTTTACAGCCTTGTTTTTTGGCCAAGATGATATTACATCCATACAACAATATAAGCACAACAAGAAACTTGGCCTCTCACCTGGTAATTACGAAATATGAAAGGTTGTGCAGGCATCATGCTCACCAAGGTTGATACGACAAAAACTTTAGGCACATTTTTCACAGCAGAGTCTATCATTAGATCCCCATCTTCATCAGAACACATTTCCTTTAACAGCCTCTCAAACTGATCTGCACTGTGCTGCAAGACAATAAGTCATAATGTCTCCTTCTAGGGCACAATTTAACATACATATGCTTGTAAAATAGCCACTAGCTTCTTGGTTTTTTTTTTTTTTTTTTTTGGGGGGGGGGGAGGTGGTTGCGCAGGCAGATTAGGAATGTTTTATATGTTTCAAAGCATAAGCTATCCTGCCAAAAAGGATTGCTGCTCTAAAGCAAGGTTTTTATTAGACACCCAAGCAGAATAGGGAATCCATATCATCGAGACCACATCAGCAAGTTAAAAAGCATGGTCTAAAGTATCTCATTTCTTCTCAGAATTCTGACCACAACCTCCGAGAAATGTAGGAAATACTTAAAAATACAATATTAATGGACTTGGCAAAAAAGCAGCAACCCAAGAGAAAGAGTTCATACTTTTGATCCATGAACAACAACTCTGAAACTCTGTGATGAAGTCTTGTAAAGTAGATCTAACTTCTCTCTCCAAGTTGCAGCTTCATTATCCTTGGGCACAGGTTCAGCAAAAACAAGTTTCCCTGATCCAAAAAGTCATTCAAATTGTTAGTCTACTAGTTATTGGAAAATAAACAACTTGATAATAATGAAAATAATTAGTACGTGCCATTCTCTAGGCAGCACTCTCACCAAGATTTTTGTATATATCTTCACATTCTTCCAAAGTCATTAGCTTGATCCCGAGAGCAACAGCTAGCATCCCACCAGTTGATGTGCCACATATTAAATCAAACAGCTCATGTATTCGCTTTCCAGTTCCCTTTTCAATTTCCTTTAGAATTTGCACAGTTGCTAGACCTTTCATCCCACCCCCATCCATTGATAGGATGCGGAGTCCTTGCTTTGCCACTTGTCTCCCTCTTATTGCACGCCGAAGGTTTTCATTTTCTCCTACAAAACACAGAACAAAGAAACATGAACATTAATCAGGTTTTTCTGCCGGCATTCACTAAAAACTTTCAAAGTTAAAATATGATGCTAATAATATCAAACAAAAGAAAGGAAAGAAATAAGAAAGATGGCATAAATTTAGAGACAAACCAAGAATTGCCAAAGCACGAGCTGCAGCTTTATTCACACGTGGATCGGTACCAACTGTCAGACGCAGGAGAAGCTCTCGCAAGCTTTCAGAAGTAACAAGAATACGCCGATTCTCCAGACAGAAGGCCAAATTCCCAATGGCCAACAGAGCAAGCCTTTGTACCTATAGATGACAGAAAGATAGTCCTTAACAATATAAGCGAACCAATCAAATCAAACCAAAAAATATTAGTCAACTTGCCTCTGGATCTTTTCGGGCACATAAGCATTTTAGTGACTTCAATACATCTTTGGTCAACATCTTCTCAGCCACAGTATCAGATATAAATGCCAGCTTCACCACGAGTTGCAATACAGACATTACCTCTTCCCGACCCATAGATTTGAGAACTGATTCTATTGGTTGCATAACATCAGCTTTTATAAGTTGCAATGCAACAAGAATATCTGAGGCAAGAACAGAAAGAGCAGAGCAGGCTTGCTCAACCTGTTAAAAAAATTAAAAATTAACACAACCACCAAGGGTAGGAAATCAAATAAATGCATTATGATATCTAGAACTATTAAACTTACCACATGACAGTTCTCACTACTGATCATGCTGATAAGCTGCCGCACCGCATTCTCATCTTTACCAACAAAAACTCTATTTCCTTCATCTTGCATTATCTTTGCAAGTGCAGAGGCCAGTAAAGGGTGATGACAAGAAGAAAATCGGAATATAAGAGAGAAGAAGGCACTTAGCTTATGCCTAGATGCAAAATAAGAGCTGTTTTCCATCTGCAATTACCAGAAAAGGCACATCTCACTGAATATTTTATGTGTTCAGAAGAATAATGGCAATAGATACTCATCTTAGTTTGTCATATACTACCTCTATTTGCACATTCACTGATCTCAAATTTTCATCCGCCACAATCCTAATATTTGCAAGAGAAAGGTGGCGAAGTTTGTGGAGGGGTAAAATTTCAGGAAGAAACTCAAGAGGATTTCCAAATAACCTAAGGACTTGTAGTTCGGCCATAGCCCTGCCATATATATTGGATAACATTAAGAACAAAAGAATTGGAATCCAAATTAATCAATAAAGGCTGCCTAATAGAACAACCTGAAGTCTAGAAGAGGTCGAACAAGCCTGTTGTGTTCCAGTGACAATTCCACCAACTGAACACACTGCCTCAGTTCCACTGCTAAAAAGTACTATAAAAATCATATAAATGGAAATTTTTTCAAGAAACATTTATCTTATGACACCAGCAGCTAAAGGATTGATTTGTTTGCACGTGAATGCTCAGTGTATTTATAGAAAATCATGTAAATAATACAGTTTCTCCAAGTAAGACAAGAGACTACCATAGACAAGAGACTACCATTCTCACGAGGCAGTACTCAAGACATGAAAATCTCACCAGGTACTGAGGCAAGCATGTTGTTGTCAACTCCGAGCACTCGTAATCTTCTCAGATCACCAAGCTCAGGTGGCAAGAACGTTAGCTTGTTGTTGTCGAGATAAAGTTTCTCGAGTTGTGACAATTGAGTAAGCTCTACCGGAAGCACCTGTACATGAGTAATGGATTTAATGATTTAAAAACATCCCTGATGCAACTCAATCTCACTTCCAAGTTCCAACTAAAAATTGGAACCACCGTGCTTCTTGAACATTCAAAGAGGGTGGAGGGAGAGGGGGATCAAAACCACAGAATTTCTTTCAGTTGTTGCTACCCCAGGAATGTTAATAAAGAGGAACCACTAATATTCAAATGCCAGATATTGTAGCTCTATTAAGCAATATCCATCCTGGAGCTCCAATTCCTTAATAGGACATACATACAAGACACAGAAATGTAGCAAGAAAAAGGAACCTTTTTTTTTTCTTTTCCGTATATTGCAAAGGTATACTTTCGCCATAGCCAACAAGTCAAGGCTTAACCGCTTAAACACAGACACGTCAATCGTCCCAAGGAAAACAGAAATCAAAGGTGCATAAAAAAATGGATAAAGCAAGTAAAAAATAACATAAAAAATCGAAGCTTCCCCTAAACTAATAACACTCACCGACAAGTTACAGCCACAAATACTGAGCAGAGAGACACTCTTCCAATGGTCACCACAGCCAGCAACCCCCTCTCCGATCGTGGGCATTAAGGGAGACAAGTTGGACCGTATCAAGCGTGTCAATACTCCAATCCCATCGCTCTGTTGCCCAGAGCCAATAGCCTTGGTCATTGTGATAGCCTTCAGAGGCTCCCGTCTCTTCACCACCTTCATATCCAAGCCCACATTCTCATCATCGCCGGGTTTCAATTCAACCACCACGGAATCTTGTGGCATCGGCAGAGCCACCATGAGCTGCGATTGAAGCTTCAAAGCCACCTGATCGTCATCCTCTGATGCAGACCAATCCAGGTTAATACGAAACCCAAGTTCCGTTTCCTGCGAGGGTGTTGAGGAAGAGGAGGAATGTGAAGAAGCAGACGACGAACGAGATAAGGATGAGTCATGGCCAAGAATTTCCGGAGGTTCCTCGGTGCCATAGTTGAGCGTGAGATGGAAGATCTCCGAGGGTCTCTTCCAGCTCAATCCCCAAGACATTGTGATCAAGGATCAGCTGCAATATGAATGAAAGGTTGGGAATTGACCTGGAAGCTGCAATTGGAACCTACGAGGATCTGATCATTGTTTATGGGTCATATAGAAAAAAGAATTGAATTAGGGAAAAAGAATGAGGATTGTCAATAGGGTTCAGAGATTAAAGGTGGGAATTCAATGAGCGTTGAAAGGCAGGGACAGAGAAAAGGGTTGAAATATTGAAGATGAACTGGTAAAGAGAGACTGAAACTGAAGAAACAAACCGACGCTGTTTCCCCGTTTATTCAAAATTCCTTTTTTTGGCCTTCAAGATGGAGTTGGTGGTAAGTTGTCCGGTGCAACTGTGAGAGACGTTTTCGCGGGGAAAACAGGGGAGGGAGGTTGCTAAACGCAGTGTCGTTTATACAAGGCCGACTCGTCGTCGTACTTCATAATTTCTAGATCTTTCGTACGGAGGACTTCATATAATTTCCTGATTAGCAAATTGATAGAGGCACCTAACACGTTTTCAATTTTCATCTTCATAATTTTTTTTTTTTTTTGCCTTCTTCATCTTCATAATTTAAGCATCCTTTATACTCAAAGAATTCGATTCACAACTTCACTTTTAAGAAAAACTAAAAAAAAAAAAAGGTTGAATTCTTTTTTTAATACATAAACGAGGAGTTTGATGTCCTTGAGTTTTGAGGCTCCAACTTTTCATCTTTTAATCTTTTATTCTGAATCATTTTCCTTCCACATGATAAACTCTTTAATTCATGTATGTATAGAGTTAATCCTTAGAATATATATTAAAAAAAAAGTTAATGAGAGATTGAAAATATAGAAAATTAACGGCTCACTTATTTTTAGTAATAAATCTAATGACTATAACTTTTTATTATTTATAAAATCTTATATTTCATGAACTAGATTGTATATTTAATCTAGTTAAAATGTTGAGTTGGCTTATCATGAGGTTTATGAGGTCTTTTCCATCCTTTTTCTTTTTTTACACATAATTATATATTCATCTTGTACCTTCTAAAGGAATGCTTTGACCATAATCATGTGATTCTCCATTAAATACAATTCTCTTGGTAAGACGTCGCACTGGCACCATAACAGACACCTCCTGGTCGTTGGAAGTTATTGGACCATGATTAAGGTCTTTCTGTTTCTGTTTTATCTGTGTTTTAGTCGAGGTTTGAAATTCCAAAGTCTCTTTCTTTCTTTCTTTCTTTCTTTCTTTTTGAATGGTTCCAACTTCCAAAGTCTTTTTTTTCCCCATAAATTTTAAGTGAGTTGGATCTAGGTTTATCAAAACTTAGACATGCCTCCAAACTTAAAGAGCAATTACATAAAGGTATTGTAGATCGCCCATTAACAGGATCCTCATATTAGTGGAATTTGAATCCAACACCTTATGATTATAAATCAACATTTTTACTAACTGAACTAACATTGTTGGTACTTCCAAAGTCCATTATTAGTTTTTGATTGGCAAGTTATTTTTTATACAGACCTTTCTTAAAATGAGTTTTTTTAATAAAAATGGTAATGTAATTTCTGGTACTTCTCTAGTTTTTGGGAAATATTTGGTCCGTGTTATTCTAGAAAGACTTCAAAATACTAGTAAGGTTGATCTCAATGGTGAAACTGTGATAATTTGACTATGATGTTTCAAAGTTCAAATACTAGAATATCATGATAGAGTACCAGTATGAAGAGTAGTGAATTTATGGAATTGATTTAATTAATCTGCTTGTATTTTATTAATATTTATTTTAGTGATATTAGTATTGCCGCACAAATTTAGTAGCCAGTGCCCAGTGGAATTTGTTACTTGTTAGGATTATTTATTGAGTCAAATATTTCATTTTAAATATATATGTATTTTTATTTTCCTAAATCATAAGGTAGTAGCCCTAAATTTTAGGGGGTCAGTTTCCATGATCTTAGGGATTATCTAGATTTTATTTGCTTAGTTTTAATGTGTTTCGGCTCTATAAATACTTAAATAGGGCTGGCTAACAAGTTAAGATATGACTGAGAAATAAACATTATTTTTATTCAATTGGAGATTCTCCCTATTTACTTTGATTATTAGGCTATTAAAGAGTTGAGATTTGAGAGTTACAAACGCACCTTGTATAGAAATTTATCATAGGCTATTTGGAGGGTTGAGAGTTAGATATCTTCAGTCTTTTATATTACAGATTTAAGATCTTAACATATCAATCATGATTCATGTCAAGGTTGAAAGGGAAAAAAAAAAAAAAAAAAGCAGAATTACTATGCGGTCCCATATAAACAAAATGATCACTAAAAAATTCCACGAGCGAGTAACATACAATAATAAGACATAAAATCACAACATGTCATGACATATTGACCAAATTGCTCGGGGTCATTGCACAATAATTCTCCATTAAAAAAAAAAAGAAAGAAATTGACCGAGCCACTAAGGCACATGCAAGTATCCACAAGAATTTTCTACTCCCTTTAGTCCTCAATATATAAGACTCACTTGATTTTTTTTAGAAAAATTAAGAAAGTTAAATAAATTTTTTAATCATAACATATATTATACATAATTAAATAATATATTAATTTATCAGTAGAACAAATTAGTTTGAAGAAAAATGATAAATATAAACCCGTTACGATAAATTTATTTAATCTCCCCAAAAAAGTCAATTGGGTCTTATATTAAAGACCTGAGATGGTGTATATTATGCCTGCTCAGTACAATATTGGAGCCTCAGGGATGGTCTTAAATGGCCGAGGGGACAAGTTCATAGGCATCTATCCAAGTCCAACACCCAGATTTGGCCAAACACAAATGAGGTTAAAATGCAGGATTTCCAGCCAAAAAAAAAAAAAAAAAGCAACTAAATAAACATATACCTAATGAATTAACGGTCTCCAATAGTACAACAGACAACAAATTCATCAAGATCCAAAGTCATTCTTGAATATAACAGCTAAATGCAGGAGGCTTCACTGCTAAAACTTATGTCTCATGATAGGAAGAACTAGTTTAAGTCATATATAACCTGAATACAAATCACTAGAGAGATGAAATTGTGTACTTATACGTCGAAACTCTTTGCCGCCGAATTAAAAATACTTCTTAATTCCTCCTTCACTCCATTATCTGCGAATACAAACTCAACAGAATTCCTTGACAGCTCAAACATTTCTTTCTTTCCAAGCCCTATGTTATATGAAGCCAAACCAACCAAAACAGTCAGTAGAGTGACACTGTTTGAATTTTGAACTCATTTAGTTGCAACAGAAATGTAAAACTTACCAAATGTAGAAGCAGCCATTCTGTATTCATCAGAGAGACTGGTAGAGAACACACCAGTGTCATCAGTACACAGGACTACAGGGTGTTTTGCGTTATACAAATCAACTGCATCACCAGGAGCATCATGTTAAAAAAAAAAAAGCTATTAAGAGTTTGTCCATAAAAAATTAAGAGAAAATTAATCTTTTTATGCTTTTAGTTTTGATTTGGTTGTAACTCGGTCCTTCAATTTTAATTCGGTATAACTCAGTTCCTATAATTTTGATTCGGTTACAACTCAGTCCTTGATATATAGTTCTAAGTTTTAATCATTTAAAACATTGGTCCTCATATTTTAAAAAATAAAATTATATATTTCATGAAGCCTAGGAGCGAAAGTTTTAAATAATTAAAATTATAGGACTGAGTTGGAGTGAGTTAAAGTTTAGGGATTAAATTTCAATTGAGTCCAGACTATAAAACTGAATTGCATTGAGTCAAAGTTTAGGCCGGATTAAAACTATAGGGGCCAAAAGAATAATTGCCAAAGATAAGCTCATATGGAAAAGGCAGCATTTTATGTTTATGGATTAAACACAAGTTTTTTTTAATAGGGCTATAATTGTCAACTCCTTGAGAAAGAAAGAAAGCAAAAAATTGGAGAAAACCAAAAAGGATAAACAGATTGTTTTGGTAGGTTCTTTGTGCTTCTGCATAAGTACTTTCTTCATTCAATTAAAAAGGTATCTTTCACACACATGCACACAAAAAACAATAGTAATAATTATGTGTTACAAATGTTAAAAGAATAAATCTTACAAAATCATCGTGTTTAGCTTAGTCTAGCCTCTAGATTTATTATGGCAAGATTTAGTTTTTTTTTTGGTCACACATAATGTCACTAATTTTCTCCTAGAATCGAGTCTAGTGACACAAATGTATCATTTCACACCCTTCTTATGATATGACAGCAAAAGGTGAATTTTCTCTAACAGCAACAAAAACTCAACTTTTTAGATTACATTTCCAAACATATATCAGAGTATCAGACTTTTATAAAATGAATTCTTCGAAAATCATTTATCAAGTGATTCGGCCAATATCTGACAGTAATTCCAAACACACTTTTAAAGTTGAACAGACAGTGACTTCCTTTATTAATTCAACAGTAAAGATCATCATCTTCTGATATAAACAAGTTAACCTACCAAAATGGTGAACATCTAATGATGGAACAGACAATGTCCTTATGTTTGAAGTCAAACAAATTTCAACCTGAAATAGAAAAGAGGCAACAAGTAATGATTAACTTGAACCATTATGAACAGCAAAGTAAAAGTGTTACACACAAGGCCCTTCAAACTATCAAAATGGCAAGGCAGTCAGAGTTTCCCATTTCTTTCAGATAAAATCAGGTTTTAAACTTCAGACAAAAATTTAAGAGTCTACAAAACCTTTAAACGGATTACCTGTAAGAAACTTCTGAAATTTGACAGTGTAACCAAAAGTGTACATTAAAATATTTTTCTATGTTCCCAAACAATTCACAACATACCACTAGTTAACTTCACTAGTAATAAAGTAAAAAAATGTAGCAAAACCTCACCGGAATGTTGTAGTATTTTAGCTTTTTCCAGTCTTCCTCATCCAGGAAAATAGCATGTCCAATCCTTTGGGGAAGAAAGTTAAGCATGTCCCTTATCTCCTTCGAATTAGGTACCTAAAAACACTAAGTCGAAAAAATGAAGGAGTCGGGTATACTCCAATAATACAAGGTGAAAGCTATAGGTGAACGCACCTCTCCACAATGGAGGGTAATGTGAAGACCTTGTTCTCGAGCATATTTCAATGCCGGCAAATACGTGATCCTACAAGAGATACAAACAGAGTTTCCAGCTTAACCGGCATTTTAAAAGATAAGAGTAACTCACCAGAGACATGGTTCATTCAGATTGGCTACCATTCACCAACAACAGGATTTCCAGATAGGTCTATTCCAACCACCCCTAAATGCCTCATTTCCAGAGCAAGCGAGACCTGAAGAAAAGAAGTGGAGTCTATTAATACCCCAAAAAGACTCAACTTTTGCTCAGATAACTCAGTTTCAGCTTACAGTTTCCTTTGCTGCCTCAGTTGTCTCCCGCCGGTCAATGCTCAGCAGAAGCCTAACAACAATTCTTTTTCTAGTATTTACTTTATACCTATGATTTGTTGTTGGGCCTAGCGAATTTACACGTCTTTCAGAATTCTCATTGTCAGGCATGAGATCCACATCAACTGAGCTGACAGCTCTCAGACCTTTCAGCACAGCTTCAACATAGGAGCGTTTGCTCATTCCAATCGAATCATTTGCCTGAATGGAACTCATAAAACATTTTTCTTCATCAAATAAATTCAAGGGATATAAATACAGCCCAAATTCATAATGAAGCTCCCTTGCATTACCTTTGGAGTAGTTCTCAGCTCTAGATACACAACATTCTCTGCTGCAAAATCCTCTATAACCTGCATTTGGATGATAATTGTATAAATGCGAAGGCAACCAACAAATTTGGCATTATAATTTATGCAGTAGATAAGCAGCCATACTTCTTTGGTGATTCTTGTGACAGTCATGTGATCAGTTGTAATAATGTGGATTAGGTCAAACAACTCGAATACTTCCCGTAATGAACGATCCTCTGTATTTACAAAGCCATAAACAACACCAGCATTGTGTTTTTCAATATCAATAGGTAAATATGGATCATCAAAAGTGAAGTCAGGAAACAAATAAACAGCAAGAAGATTAGGACCCCCCTGACATAAGATTTGAAAAAAAAAAAAACAAGTTTAGGAAAAAATTGTCCTGAGAAGTAAATTGTCCAGCAGAAGACTGGTGGTAAGAAACATGATCAAACGGTTCATCTTTTTAATTATCCTTTTAACTGCCTTCAGGAAGTACAAACTATAGAGCACAGACTCTTGCACATATAGAACAGTACGGTATCAACCTAGACTATGGGAAAGGCAGATTCTGACAAAATGATGAGTAAAAAAAAGGCAGATATATTAGCACATAAGTAGCTAATAATTTGGTCCAGACCTACTTATATTTAGTCCTTAAATATTAGCGGGTGCATCAGTCCCAGAAATAAGAAATTAGTCCTTCTCCATTTCTCAGGCTAATTGGTGTACTCAGCAAAGCTGCATCGGCCAGAGGACAATCTAGGTATGAAATTACTAGTTTATCTCTCTTATTTTCCAGATTTTTTCTTGTCAGAAAATAAACATATAAATGAACAAGAAAGGAAGAATGGCTGGGCATACTTTTGAGGATGACATGTTCAAGTTCGGAGAAATCTATGACACCCGTCTCACCTAAAGCTCGAGCAAGTTCTCTGCAGAATGAGAAACAAAGAAAAATCGAACCCAAGCAATTTAGGAGTTCAAGAAAATTGAAAGAAAGAAAGAAACTTACAGAAGCGTTGAGTGCCTAATGGATCCATTGAGGTGGGCATGCAATTCCACCTTTGGCATTGAGACCCACCACTCCATCTCTCTCCTCTCCTCTTCCTCTCACTAATCTTCTCACTGAGCAGACAGATTCTTCAATGTTTTTGTAACTGACCTGAAGAACTACAGATTACAGAATGGCCGCTAGAGGATGGGTTTTGCTTATGCGCATACTGGTCGCGCAAACGGAAAGCTGGAAGTCATGGAAAATGAGCTTTTTTTCCCCCTTTTTTTTTCTTTTCAAGAAATCAATGACCCTGAAGTCAAACTTTACAAAATCAAAATAAAGATTTTGTCTTTGTGGAAACTAGTCGAACCCCACTTTTGTTCTTTTTACTGAGCCCACAAAAAATGCATCAAGTTGGGTACAAGAAAAACAAAAAAAAATCATGAAATTAAGAAAAAGTTCCATATGTTTTATAAAGAATGTAAGTTATGGTATATTTTGATGAATGAAGCACTTGGGTGGGAAACAAAGATGAGTTCAGGAATGACTTGTGGATGTGACAAGGCTGAGTGTTGAAACTAGAGTTGTCCGAATCACAAGTTGGAGTGCACTATTTCAACAAAATAGATTGTTCAACATCAAAGAACTTTACTTTGCATCTTCCTTGTTTTTGTTTACTTCATGTTGATTAGACCCCCACCTCTCATGTTGCTTCCTAGCTTCCTCACCTTTTTACTTTTTTGACCACTTTTTTCTTTCCAATTTTTTTCAATTAAAAGCAATTTAATGTCTCTCTTAGGAGGACTATTTTAATGCGCGTTTTTTTTAAAAAAAATCGTTGTTTCAATCTTTATATTTTTTATTCAATAATAAATTACTTTAATACTCTCATTATAACTCAATATTTATAGTTTAAATTTGAGTATAGTTTTGATTGGTTCTCATGCCCCCACCTCTCAAGTTGCTTCCTAGCTTCCTCACCTTTTTCACTTTTTTTTCTTTCAAATTGTTTTAATAGCAATTTAATGTCTCTACTAGGATGACTATTTTCAGGCAATTTCTTTATTTAAATTAATCTTTTTGTTTTTATAATTTTAATTTAATTATAAATTAATTTAACTTGATGCAACTTAACTCTGGATTTAAGTCAATCATAGTTTTGATTGGACCCCACGCCGCTCAAGTTGCTTCCTTACTTCCTCACCTTTTCCACTTTTTAGTTTCTACCCCTCTTTTCAATTAACGGCAATTTAATGTCTCTCTTAGGATGACTAATTTTCAGAGGTGTTCCTTTTTTTTCCCCCTTTTTCACTTTCGAGTCCGTATATATGCTTGAGATTCTCTTTTCATATCTAGTGTTTACTCTCAATTAGTTTTGAGTGTATATCTCACGGCTTCAGAAACAAGTGATAAGAAGAGTCCGCATGATTTTTCCGTCCCTTTTCTCTCGCTTAACCAAAACTATGCTGTTTTGGATAAAAAAAAAAAAAAAAAAGGAGGGAGTTGTGTCCTTTTTAAAAAAAAATAATAATATTCAGCACTTTAAAATATTTTTTTAGTACTATCCAGTATCCTAAAATAAATTTTCTTACACTGATAACCCTCAAATATTTTTTTAAATAGTAACTAATGTCTAACAATTTGTACTCTAGAGTATTTTTTTTATAACACCGCGTATCATAAATTAATTTTTAACTCACTCAGCACCTTAAATAACTTTTGTAGTAATTATTGTCTAACAAACTGCACTCTAAAGTATTGTTTTAATAACATCCAGTATCATAAATTAATTTTTAACTCACTCAGCACCTTAAATAATTTTTTCATTGATGCCTAGTATCCTAAAATAATTATTTTATATCTAATCCCCTGAAATATTTTTTTCATCAACACTTTGTATCTTAAGTTTAGACTGCTCATTGCAATTAAAAATATATTTTATGATGCTTGATGCATAAAAATTATTTTAGGATACTAAGTGATATTAAAAAAATATTTTAGATGCTGAATATTATGTTTTTTTTTTAAAAAAGAACTCAATCCCCTTTTTCTACCCAAAACACGGTATAGTTTTAATGGATGTTTGGAAAGTAATTGAAACCTTAAAAAATATTTCTTAATCATGATTTATAAAATAATCTCCCACGGTATAGTGTGTGTTTGGATTAGCTTTTGAGAATAGCTTTTACGACTTACGAAGTAAATTTGTGAAAGGAGTTTTATCTCGATTTACGCAAACCATGATTTAAAATCATGGTTTAGAGAGTTTCCAAACACACACTTAAATCACGAAAAGGAAAGGGACGGAAAAGTCACGGAAAGAAGCGGACTCAAGATGAGAAGGGTCACCCATGTATTGAAATTGCATCATCCGTACGTCACCCACCATTCTTTTGCCACCTTTTATTTCCATACCTTTTAGTTTCGTTTAAAAGTTTGTCATGGACTCGGCCGGAAAAGGGGGGGAAAAAGGTTTGTCATGGACAACTATGTTCTAAACATAAACATATAGCTAAATTTTAAATATGAAAAAATATATTTAAATATTATTTAAACTTTTAAAATCTAAAAAAGTGATAATATATAGAAATGACATATAAGTAATTGAAGAGGAATATAGGTTTTTTAAGTTTGGATTTTTTTACCAAAATGCCCCCTCTTTCTTCATGCCTTCTCTTCACTCTCATCTCTCTCCTCTTTCTCTCCCTCCCTCACTTCTCCCCAATCCTCTAATCTCCCAGCCCAACCTCTTTCACGACTTCACTCAATGCTTCTATGACCTTTCCCACCCTGATTGTCTCCTCCGTTGCACCGAGCTCCCTCCCTGTCTCCCCTCTCTCTCCGCTCGCATCTACCTCAAGGTATTCTTCATTTGCATCTACCTCTATGCTCTCTCTCTCACTCATCTCAAATCGCCAGATCTTTCTCTCACCATCAGGACTGAACGTGGCGACCGAGGTTGTGGAAGCTGTCGTAAGAAGAGAAGCCCACCGAAGAGAAGAAGTCGATGGTGCCCGAGAAAGCTCTTTCGGCAGAGAAGAATCCTAGGGTTGGAAAGCTCCTCTGCCCATAGATTCACCATAGAGGAAACGATGAATGAAAATTCAGGTCTTACTTGACGAATCATAATGACTTCATATTTTTAATAAATTTGAGATATATTTTAATATATTTATGAAGTCATCAATACTAAATTAAAGAGATTTTCTCAAAATTTTAAGAGATATCAATTTAGGTGCATCATTTGTGGAATTTCAACTAAGAATATAAGTTTTCAAGTTTAAGAAATAAATAATAATAAGAAAATAATAATTGAAAGTTTATAAAAATAAAGAGTTTTAGTTTTTTATTATTATTAGTATTATTATAATAATATTGTTTCCCTTTTCTACTAATTGATGGGATGCTACTTTTGGAATAAAAGAAAAGGGCAAAACATAAGCAACAAGTCACAATTGAAATAAAAGGAGGAGGAGGCAGCCGCATATAATCACAAATCACCGTCTTGAATAAAAAAAGAGAAAGAAAGGATTTCGATTTTCATTCTTCTTATTTTACACTGGAGGACGAGAGAACTGTGAAGAAGAGAAAAGACCATAATAGTCGCTTGGACAGAGGAGCAGCTGAAGCTTGAAGATGGGGCTGTTATTTAATACTTTGTTCTTTTTCCTTTTCTCTTTTTCTTTGAGATTTTGGATTATGAATGTGTCTTTAGTTATGTTTGGTTTGTTTGTTTTACAACCTAAAGGAACTATGAACTTGTAGGTGCATTATACTTTGGTTCCACTTATTAGTTATATTTTAATGTTAATTTTAGTTACTTAACCTTGTATATTTCTTATTTACTTAGTGCTTGATCACCTTAAGTATGAATTTGGAGAATTTAGATTATCCTTAGGAGATGGATTTTAATTTGACCATAAGACTAAGTAATGCGAGATTATAATTTATTCTTATTTGTCAATAGGATAGGAATATACCTATTGGACTCATATAATCATATTAGAGTAAAATTGAATTACTATTGCCTCTTGGGTAACTATGTTAGGAATAACAATTTTAATTTGAGAGAGGGGTGTAAGTGATCATGAGATACTTATATCTATTGATACTCTAGAATAACAAAATTGACATTGAAATTAATTAATTAAGTGAAAACAAAATTTATAAAGCTAATAAGGGATTAGTAACCCTGGGTTACTTGTTTGATAATTGTGGTAGTTAGTTTGCTTTATTTTGATTCTAATTTGTTTCACTTATTTGAATTCAGTTTTAGTTGCTCAACTTAAACAAAAGTTTAAAATCATTGCTCAATCGTATTGTTAGTATCAAGCCCTCGTAGGAACGATACTTTACTCATTTTTTATTACTTGATACGACCCTTGCATTTGTTGAATTTTAGATTATAATTTATTTCCTATCACATTTTTGGCCCAGTTGCTGGGGACTTATGTGCCAATACTATTTGGTTTGATTTGATTGAGCATTAGTAGTTTAAGTTTGGGTTTGTAAATTTATTGTTTAATTTGTTTGTTTTCTTTTCTAAAAAATTGGAAAAAAATATGGCTTTCACTTGGCAACCAATTGATTTTAATATTGAGAAAGAAATGAATTTCATGTCTCCAACACAAAATGAACCGATTGCTTTTACGAGTTCTTTGAATGAATATAGGTAATATAAAAGGAGCATAAATTGTATTCCATATGTTGATTATTCTCAATATGTTTGCATGCCGTTTGCTTATTGTGGAGGGAGTCATTTATATGAGCATTATCCATATGATACAACTAGGTATTATATGGGAGATGATTTTGCTAGAAACCAAACTTCTTTTGACCATTCATGTTGTTCTAGTGGAAGTTTTGAGCAATAACAATTTTGGAATCCACATGTCAAGTATTGTTTTAATGAAATTACTGCTCCTTTCTACTCTTATCTACACATTAAAGAACACCCCTTAAGTATAAGGAAAAAACTAATTTAGAAAGATTATTTAAGGAGTGTGCGGAAGCATTGGAGATATTTAGTAGTGAGCAAAAGGAACTTTTCATTAGAATTGAGTCAAGTGTCCAACATATTGGAGTATAGGGTATGGGAGTCAAATTGTTTCAAGTCTTGAGACTATAAAGCAAGATAATTCCTTAAACATGATGACCATTTCTTATGTTGATAATGATTATTGTCAGAAAGTTGAAGATGTATAATTACATGAGACTATGGATAATGTAGAAGGTGATTGTGAGCTTAAAATTGATTTAGATTTGAATAGTGGGTGTTTATAAGAGATTCCAACTATGGAGCCTAAGATTTGTGATTTTGATGATCAAATTGATATTAATGTTCCAATTATTGTTATGCATGATTCTTTTATAGATGTTTTGACTCTTACTAATGAGGCAAGTAAATTTGGTGGGATGCTCTAAATTTTTGGATACTCCTATTTCTATTTGCAAGGATGTGATGCTATGCTTTATTTGAATTTAGTGAATGTGTATACTCTAAGATTGTCTATGATTAAGGAAGTGCAAGTAACTTAAATGATAATTTTTTGTGTTTGAAACTTTGTTGCTTGAAAAGAAATGAAGACAAGGAGATTGAAGTGTTTGATACTTATGATTAGAAGTGTGTTTTGAGAAGTCTGGCTGAAGACTCTAAATTTAATGTTTCTTAGGAGGCAATCCAAAGTTTTGATTTGATATTTTGTTTTGATTTTGTAGGATTTTTGGAGCCTCAGATGATGTGCTTTGCTATGAAAACAAAGATCAAATGCAATTGAAAGTACAAGTCAAGGATAAAATGAGAGTTTTCTTCTACTTTTCTTTGATTTGTCTCATTTGATTGTTGATGATGCTAATACTTGAAATTTGTGTCATATCTACACTTAGATATGGTTGTTTATTCACTTTCATTACTTATCATTGCATGTTCATATTGAAAATAATGTGACATTTAAGTGTGGGGGTGAGGGTATAATTGATTTTGTATGACATGTCCTCAAATTTTTTTTTAAATTGATTTTCTTGTGGAAGTTTGGATTTTACTCGTGAGTGTTGTCACAATTGGTTTAATTTGAATTTGAAAAGAGTTGAATTTGATATTAAGATTTGATTCTATATTCTTTTAATGTTAGTAAATAGGTAAAGATTTGGTTTGGGTATTCCACTTTAAGATGTTCAATAACCAGTTATGAATTAGAGCAGAAATATTTATTCTTTTAATTGAGAGTGCACTTATTATGACTTCATCTCTAGAACTTGTATTGAATCTCTTTTAAAGTAAAAAATTTTCTTTACATACATAAAGATGATTTAGGCATTCGTTTTTATTCGTTACTCAAGTAAGTGCTAAGTAAGATTTAAAAAAAGGTTGAAGGGACTAGAAAAAAAAGGAATAAGAATAATATTAGCAACTCCGCTAACATATTTAAACTTGACTTAATAATCGGGGGCACTTCATCGCCAATATTGGCACTTGCTTCAAACGGTTGAGTTAAAGAGGCTTATGAGTGAGGTTGAAAGCCTCTTGAGGTGTCTATTGGAGTGACTAGTGCCGCATCATCCATGTGCATGGTCACGTAAAATGGGGACCTATAAAGGCTCAAAAAAAGAAAGAAAGAAAGAAAGAGTATAAATATCCTTTCATTTTTCATATCTTTCATTGAATTGCTTGGCGGTAACTAAAGTATTCATCTATTATCAAATCCGAAGAAGGAGTGGCAATCTTGGACAACTAGATCAAATTTGTGAACGAAGGCCTTGAGATCGGCCGTGGCCTTAGAGATCGAGAGTTTCAATCATGAGTTCGAAGTCCGATCTAGTATGGGTTTGATTTCTTTCTTGTTTCTTTTGGTTCCATTTTGGCTTGTATTGGTTGATCTTAGCTTGCAATGGTTCAATTTTGTAAAGGTTTTATAGGCTTTATGTACATCAGAATAGTATGAATACCAAATTCCATTTTACTTTTCATTATGTTATCTAGTTTACTTATGTTCTATGATTTGTCCTTTAATTTCCTTATTTACACTTGAATCACTAAATAGCTTTCAAAGGAATAGTTATCTCTGAGCCAAGTCAGTGACGGTTATCTTAAGAATGATTCAGGAAGATAATTCTTTCTAAATTCCTGAACTGAATATTCTAAAGTTCGTTTTGAAAATAATTTTCATGGAAGAAAGCTTTTTTATTTGCGATATGGTTATGGTGCTATGTCAAGTTCATACCTTCCAATAAAGGAGAAGAATGAAGGGTGGTGAGTTTTGTTAGAGTTTATTGAAGATTGAAGGGAGAGGAGGAAAGATCAGAAGAACACCAAACGCTGTTAGTTTTTTTTTAATGTTTTTTGTTTAGTTCATTTTTCTACACCAAAACCAATTAATTAATATCTTTGTACATTTTAGCTTGTGCAATGGTTTAGTTAGTAGCAATTTGGCCTTCATGATAAGCCCAATAACTTTTTATTTAAAAAATTGAGGGGTATCATGATAAAATTATCAATATTTTAAAGGGTTAAGGTGCAAAAACACTTGAGCTTTTTCTAAAAGTACGTCTAACATCAAATGACTTTTTTTTTTTTGCAAAAGTAACTATGTAGTTATAAAAATGGGGCAAAAGTCACAGATTCTGTTAAAGTGAAAACGTTGACCGTGAAATTGCATGCTTTTGACTGAATAAGATGACGTGTAGCCTAACTGGATAGAAGCAATGTAAGATCCTCTTTTATTCGGCTATAAATATGAAATCATCATCCCCTTCCCTTATCTTCCTTTTCGCCTCTTCTTCTCTAACCACTCTCTCTTCTCTGTCTAAGATTTTCTAATGGTGATTTATTCTGCAACTGCTTATGCTTCTTCCAAGCTCATATTCCTTCATCCCTCTCCCTCTTCTTCCTCTTCTTCTTCCTCTTCTCTCTCTCTCTCTCTAAACCCCCACAAACTCACATCTGCCACAACCCATCTTTGTCCTTCCTTCATTAACCCCATCTCTCCTTCACTACCACAGTTGCTCGTGGCAAGTTCGAGAGGAAGAAACCCCATGTTAATATCGGCACCATTGGCCATGTCGTCTATGGTGAGACCACTCTCACCATGTCCCTAGCAGCTGATAGGGTAAATATTTATAATCTATAACTTGGTAAGTATATGAACCGTATCAAGTAATAAATAGTGAATAAAGTACCGTTTTCACGAGGACTTGGTACCTAAACCCGGTTGAGGATTGATTTACACTTTTGTTTAATTTAAGCAAATCAAATTGAATTCAAATAAGTGAAAATCAAATTAAAACAAACTACCACAATTATCAAACGAGCAACCTAGAGTTACTAATCCCTTATTAACTTCATAAACCTTGATTTCACTAATTTAATTAGCCTTAATATAAATTTTGTTAATCTCAAGTATAAATAGCTATAAGTGTCTGTCGGTCCACTCACAGCCCTCTACTCCTGAGTATAAATTGTTATGTATAACATAATTACTCAAGAGGCAAGATAACTCGAACACACTCTTCAACAATTATATAGGGCCATTAAGTATATGTCTATCCTAATCACAAATTAAATCATAATCTAATCCCATAGTACTTAATCTCAAAACCTAATTAAAATTCCATTCGTCAAAGTAAATCTTAATGATCAAATTTATATTCAGTGATGGTCAATCACTAAATAGATAAAGCTAAACAATATCAAGTAACCAAAATTAATATTAATTATAATTAAACAATGAAAACAAAATCTAATACACCCATAAGTTCATAGCTTATCTAGGTTGCACAACAAACTAACTAAACATAATCAAAGAAAAACAGCAACAAGTTTATAATCCAAAATCTCAAGAAAAAAAAAAAAGAAATAGAGTATTGATTATTCAAAGTCTCATCTTTAAGCTCCAGCTGCTCCTCTGTCCAAGTAGCTACTCTAATATATTTTCCTCTCCACAGTCCTCTCGTCCTCCCGTGTAAAAGAAAAAGAATGAAACTCGAACTCTTTTCTTTCTCTTTTTTTGTGATTCAAGATGGCGATTTCATGATAATATGTGGCTGCCTCCTCCTCCTTCTATATCAATTGTGAATTGCTTTTTCTTGGATATTAAGTCTCAATATGTTTCCAAATTGGTGGCTCAACAAACGCTGCATTCAGCTGTCAAGAAGAAGAGGAAATGAAATATTATAATAATAATAATAAAATAGAAATTGAATCTTTGTTTGTTTTTTTTAAGTTGAGAAAACTTCAAATTATTATTGTTTTATTGCTTCTTTCCCAAGTTTAAAAAAACTTCTATTTTAATTTGAAATCCTATAAATGATGCACCTAATTGATATATCATAAAATATCAAGAAAATTTCTTTAATTTAACATTGATAACTTCCTAAATATATTAAAATATATCTCAAATCTATTAAAAATGGAAGTCATCAGCGGCTTTAGGAAACAATGCCTTAAAGAAATATGATGAAATTAACGTTGCCCCTGGAGGATGAGCTTATGGAATCAGTACTGCCATTATCGAGTATGAGATTGAGAATCGCCATTATGCCTACATCGACAGTCCTGGCCACACCGATTATGTGCTTGTTTGGTAGAGCGATCTTGAATCGAGTTTATTATATAAGCTCGATTCATGTAAATCGAGATAAATCTCATCCACATATTTATCTCGTAGACCATGAAAGCACCTCGTAGACCGTAAAAACACCTCGTAGACCGTAAAAGTTACTTCGTATTCCGTAAATTACAATTCATAAACACTTATGAAATTTTCAACCGCTATTCTAAACAAGCTCTATGTCAAGAACATGATTACCGGTGCTGCTCATATGGACATCATAATTCTTGTTGTTTCTAGTGCCAACAGTCCAATGCCACATACATGGATGACCTACTCATATGGTTTTAGGCCGTTTTTAATCTGCTCATATGGTTTTGGCTAAGCCAGGCACTATTACTCCACGCATCAAGTTCGAAGCAATTGTTTATGTTCTGAAGAAGGAAGAAGGAGGAAGGCACTCACCATTCTTCTTTAGTTACTAGCCACAGTTCAATAGCAAATCTTATTCAATAGCCTCACGTTGATCGATCTCTCTGGAGAGGCATATTCAATTGACAGAATCTTCGTGCAAAGAGCTGGTGAATGTGAATTTAAATCTTCGAGCATGATAAGGGGGAACAAAAAATGCAAATGGAATATGTGACTTTTTCCCACTTTTGCCACATCAGGCATCTTCAATTGCCATGTCATGCTACAAGTTATCTTATTCAGTTAAAAAAATCCAATTTCACAATCAACGTCCTTTCTTTAATAAAATATGTTACTTTTGCTATCACAATTACTTTTACCAAAAAAAATATTTGGTATTAAACGCGTATTTTAAAAAAATTTATATATATTTTTGTATATTAACCCTATTTTAAAATTTCAATTTGATCTCAATGTCACTTCTTTATCCTTTACAAGTATTAATAACTTTTTCATGATGTTAGAAGTTCACATAATATTTAGACATCTTTTTGTTTTTTAAATATGATGGTATAATACTAGATAAGGTGAAGGTGATAGGTGAACTGTGGATAGAATTTAATTTAATAAAGGGTGAATGTGTAAATCTAGTAATGAATAATTTCGTGAGGAGTATTTATAAGACTTATCTATTTTCGGATGTAAAAATAGTCATAAACTATTCATTTGGGAGCAGATATAACCACGCCGTTAAAAACACTTAGTCGCCGTTATTTTTTATACCGTAGGTCTTATCAGTATTTTATTTTAATATTTTTTTAATAAAAAAATATCATTTAGACCCCATAGAAATAATTTTATTTTAAATGCATCCCATGAATACAACAAAATTTCAAATTTTTTAGTATATAGTGACTCAAAAGATAATCATTCATTCCTAGATTTACTCCTCCCCTCTGATTAAAAAAGGGTTGCATGGAGGCCGAAAAGATAAGGTCAAAATAAAAAAAATAAAAAAAAAGGTTAGGTGAGGGAATGGTAATTAAGAATAGAAAGGACGGGGGAAGATCTTTGCATGGATTTGGAGAGTGGAATTGGTACAAAAGAAAGTCTCAGAATCTGACACAAATTAACGTAATCTGCACGAGACACTACACGTGACCCATCACTTCCCTCCTTTTCTTCAGCATTCAGGACCCCTCTCCCTCATTGCTTCCAACTCATCCACCAGCATGTCCACCATTGTCCTCCACACACCACATTTTTCATTGGACATAATTCTGCTCGGAGCATAACATTGGCACCTACTTTTCCCTCCATCTAAAGATCTGGTCAAGTTCGACATATTTGTTACTTGTGATTCAACGTGATAGTAGTAAAGAATTTAAATGCTCGTAAATTTTTTTTTTTTTTGGGTCAAGATATCCATTTCCGGTAACAGTGCCTAATCTTTTTGCACCATAGACTTCTTAAAATAGTTTTAGTTAATACTGGTCATAAGACCATCTCTATACATACTGCCAGGAATTGAACCCCCTAACTAAATGCTTAAAGAGCTCAGCTAAGTGCTAATTGTATTAGGCCTTATGGTTTAACTTTTTTTAAAAAAAATACAAAATGATCATAACATGATTTATAAAAAGAATTTAGACTTAAGAGCCCGATTATTGGGCCAACGCGTAAGAGCCCAGTTCAAGAATGGCCTGTTAGGGCAGGAAAACAATAGTTTAAGAGTGGACTGGAATGTAGAAGGTCAACCTTTTTTATTTTGGTAGGCCAGCTATCTAGATATTTAAGGAACTCATTCAAGTGTTAACTATGTTAAACCTCATGATTTAGAATGCGAACTTTAGTTTACATGGCAAACACTTTTCTCTCTAAAATTTTTGGGCCGCATGGTTTTTGGGTTACAGTAAACTTTTTTGGATTAAAGGGGACGTGTTGAAAAAACATAAATGCTTCATATTCCTGATTCTTTGAAACATGGTAAAAAAAAAAAATCCTTTTGATTATTAATATAAGATTTATTTATTTATTTTAATAAAATTAAAAATTTTAGTTAATATAATATAATTTTTTCTAAAACATTATAATAATTTTGCCTTAATTTCTTTAATCTCTCTCTTAATCATTGTTAAGGGAATACCAAAAAAAATAAATTAAAAAAAAGGATTGACAGATATAAAAAATACAAGTAGTTCTTACATTTAAAACTAAGATAAACTACTCATTTGGTTTCTACATTAATGACGAAAGGGAGTATAAATAAAAAGTAAATGACAATGCTTTTGTCTTTTATATATTAAAAAGATAAAAAAAAAAATTAAAAGTGGCATATGTTCATTTGTATTTTTTTATCGATTCATTTTTCTCTCTCTAGTCTTCATGCAAATGTGAAATGTGGAACCCGGCATTTAATTATTACCGTAATGGATCCACCTAATCATTCACTTGCCCCTCTGAAATCATTAATACAACAGATCTGAATCAAATTTTATAGGGTCCATGCTGATAAATAAAAAAAATGGATTTAAAATTAAATTACAAATCTTGCTTCAATATCTATGAATTAATACGATAATATTTTGTTAGAATACTATTACTAAAACAACAAAGTATTATTTTAATAGAGTCTGTTACATGGACATTCTATCAACAAACAAAATTTGAGATAAATTGTTGATCAAAATATACAAATCAATAATATCTTCCCCGAAAGTTGTTACAATTAATTTTGATGCTTGATAGGATGGTGGTGGCCTGATCTTGTTAGGCTCTCTCTTTCTAATCTTATAGCCGGTACTAGGAATTTATGTTATGGGGTTGCATCACTCGTGTTTAGTGAACCTAGCATTTTCAGGTGTTACTTGTTGGAGCAAGTATTTTTCATATATAGCCTTTAATTTTTTTTTAGTACCTTAAGGTGAATAATACATCTATTCATAACTAATTCATCAAAGTAAAAAAAAATATATATAATTAAACTTATTTGGAATAAATATATACGCTACAACTAGTATTAAGTTTTCTTTTTGTGAAAATACCCCTTTTTTTTTTTTTTGCTGCCAATACCCGCTAATAATTGATTAGTTGCTTTTAATAATTAATCTTATCATATTAACACAAACACATCAATCTAAAGCAAGTGAAGATGTTTTTGAAGATGAGGATTATAATGATACTTCCGGTCCTTAATATAAAACATATTTACCTAATTTAATTAGATTAATAAAATTAGTTAATATAACATTTATTATTTAAGACACCTACTCAACTCTATTTCCTCATTTCCTTAATTATTGCTGAGGGAGCATCAACAAGGTAAATTAAGAAAAGACTGACAAATATGAAAACTGTGTCTTATAGTATTTAAGACCAAAATTAATTTTCCAAATACTCCATTTGGTCCTTTTTATAAGAAACAGATACTTAAATCACGTGGTTTAAAATATTAGTTGAAATCAAATAAATGTGTCAAAATTGTACTATTCTTTCTAATTATACCCTTATTTATAAAAAAGAGTACATAAGAGATAACTGGTGAAATTTTATTTTAGAGATAATAAGTGGCATATATTTAATGGTGGTAGAAGTGGAAAAACTAATTTAAAATTTAAGACAAGAGGAATTTGTTAGTTATATTAAGGATCATTTAAAAAATAATGTTAATTATAAAAAAGATAAAAAAATATATCTTAAATTAAAGACCAGACGAGTAATAAAGTATAAAAGCGTTTTATTAGTCCAAGTTCATATGAAGCCTCATTTATGGCATCAATCTTAATAAAACTCGTTAGAAAACAACTGATATTATGCCAATTACGAAGTCCAACTTAAGGTTGATAATAAAGTGATTATCAATAATCTCTTAAAAGATTGAATTAAAAACAAAAGAGAAAGAGACCATTGAAACAGACTAATAATCCCTATACAAGAGAAGAATCGATAAATACATGCATAGATGTGCGTGTTAATGAAATCGTGCCGTGTATTACTTTTGTAGAGGGCTACATACAATGATTATTGTTTATTGAAAATGAGAGCCTTTGATTGATACTCCCAACGGCTATATAGCTACCTTTTTTTGTCGTTGCAAAAACAAGGAATGGAATGAATTTATGGGGCACCTTGAGTCTTTGATGGCTGCGTAATTTGACAAAGAATACCTAATCAACCAATTTTATTAATTTGCGTTAAATGTTATAATATGCATTTTTCAAATTCTGAGATTATCCGAATTTTTTTTGGATGGTTCAAATTCAATTTAAATATTTTTTATATTTTACACAATTTTTATTTTTATAGATACATAATTTAAAATAAAAATAACTTTATAATTGACACTTCTTACAAAATAATTTATAATTGAAAAGAGTACTTGATATTAGAAGTTTTAAATTTAAACTATTCATATTAGATTTTGGATGATTAAGATTTTATCACAACAATAAGTACACATTACTTATTGCTGTAATGAGCATCGGATGTGAGTATGGGACTGATGATGAAGTGAGATACGCTAAAACTCTTAAGAATGATTGGTCTAAAAAATGTTCAACTTTAAAAAAAAAATTAGAAAACATAGTTTTAAAGGCTGTGCGTCCATCAAAATTTTGTTACCATAAGGAAAGTTTTTCAAGATTATTTTTGGTTTAGTTTATGTTTATGTATAAGCATAATTTATATAAATTGAGATAAAATTTATCCACATATTTACCTCATACTGTAAAAGTTATTTTATATACCATAAATTACAATTAAAAAATATTTTTAAAAGTTCTAATCACTATTACAAATACCTATATATACATTCTTTATGGATTCGTTGGATCATCTTGTTTATTTTCCTTGCATGTGAAGAGTTATCTATCCCACTTTTTTTTTTTCGGCCATTGTTCCACTTCTAAAGATTACATATATGCTTCAAGAAAATTAGTTTGCACTATGCTTCGATTTTTCCACACAATTTTTTTTATTTTTTATATAGAACTCTCACTTTCACCTTTTTCACGGGCTATTAATCTTAATACTTTGGTTCTTATTGTAGGTTGCCTTTTAGAAATGAGTCCTTATCTTTTTCATAAGGAATTTATTCGATTCAACGAGTATTAAATATTGTTTACATATATATGCTCATACTTAATAGTGATAGTGAGAAAGATAAAAAATTAATAAAATATTGGCAACCTATAATAAAAAAGAAATGTTATTTGTAATTGGATCCTTTATATTTAAAATTGACACAATAATATTAGAATTGAGAATACTTAAATCTCAACTATTAATACTGAATGTCATATAGTACTGATTCTATTAAAAAATGGAATAGCTATTAACCATTTTTGGGTCGGTTTGGTTTTCCATTTAAAAAAATCTGTTTACATAAATTAAGACAACACTCATGTATTTATTTTTTATATTATAAATCACATTAGAAAAATAATTTCTATCATTAATTTAAACGGATACTTATTTTTAGGACGGAAATCAACAACAACTGTGTGTGGTGGGATACATGTTATAAAGATTAAACAACCTATTTACTAAAGCAGGTGAGCAATAACTTCACCTCCAACTACTCCATGAATGAATTATTATTGCTCTCTCATTCCACCCATTATTAATGCTTCACTTTCTTACCGATCTCACTTCCAAATCCAGATACCTACCCCAAAATCCACCGTATATTTTTCGGCTCTCTATTGTTTTTTTTCTAATTAAAAAGAAATCTGTGGTCTTGGAAGTGTCGGCCTTTTGTCTCTCTCATTTATTTGTTCTAAATATTGTTGTACCTGCTGTTTGTTCTCATCACTTAAGGAGAAATTAAATTTCCAGGCCATCCCGCGGCATACTCGTTGTCATTAACTGATTAATTAATATACTGATCATCTTTAGTAGTATATTAATTTACTTGATTATTTTTCTGTATGTACTGATCATACTCTATAAGTCCCAATTAACTAATTCTCACATTACAAGGAGAGTTAGTTAACTTATTATTTATGAGCTAAATTTTTAATTTTATCCTTATTTATAAATGGTCACAAAATTCAACATGAATAAATTCTTTTTGTTTATTGTAATTAATAGGAGTAAAATTGTAAAAGTCAAATTTATTATCTTAAAACTGGACTTACAATAAGGATCAAATTTTTTTTTGTGAAAATAGACTTATAAATAAGACTATAATGATATATATGTAAATACACTCGTGTATAAATAGTTTTGGAGTATGTGGTACAATATAGTAGTATCACTATGGTTCTATTTACAAGTGTCAACTAACTAACTCTCAGACTTAGTTAACTCATTAATCGTAAACTAAATTTTTAATTTTGCCCTTGTTTATGAATGATTTCAAAAGACAATAAAAATAAATTCTTTTTGTTTATTGTAATTAATAGAGACAAAATTTTAAAAATTACATTTATTACTCTGAAAGTGAATTTACAATAAAGAACAAAATTGTTTCTCATAAATAACTTATAAATAAAATCAAAGTGATAATTAACAAGAAAATCTCAAGTTAAAATATATTCAATAATTATACTCCTTCCGGCCCAAAATATAAGGCATTTAAACTATATTACAGTAAACAAAAAATAACAGTTAAGTAATTTAATATATCCTAAAACATAATTTTTTTTCCACTTCTACCCTTATTAAGAAATGTGTTTAGTTGTATTATGAATGTTATTTTGGATAAAGGGGGTATAATAAGTATGTAAAGTTGAAAAGTGAGTATTGATCATAAAGACAAAACAAGAAAAATGGTATTAATTATCTCATAAATTGTAAAAATTATTATTCAAAAACTAATTCAAACACACACTAAGCTGAAGTTGACTTATATTTTGAACTATAACTCTTTTTTTTTTGTTTAAAAGTGTGCTATATTGTGGATTAGAAGGAGTATATTGAATTAAATCCTCTGAACAAAATCTTACTAAATATCACTATATTCTTTTTTATAAGTCACTTGTATTCTATTCTCGCAGAATAAGCAATGTGTTAAATAGATAAATTTATCTATATTTACCCTTATTTATAAAGCATACACACCTTCTCTCACTTCCCTTTATCTCTTTGGATTTATATCACTCTCTCCTATTATTAATGAAGAAAAACTCATCTATTTCCCTACAAATCATTTATATTTTAGAGTTAAGATATAATTTTAGTAACAAAATTTTATCTAAGGGGCATTTGACACAAATAAATTTTAAAATTGACAAAAAGAATAATGAATAATTAAAAAGGGTGAAAGTCTAACAAAACTTTTAAATTTAACCTAACGATGTAAAATTATAAGAGAAGAAAACTCATAACGACATTAGATCAAATTTAATAGTTTTATTCCCTCTTTAATTATTTATTATTATTTTTCCACCTTTTAAAATTTATTTATATCACAAGTCCCTCAAACAAAATTTTATTACTAAAACCCTGTATTTTAAAACAAATGGAGAATTGCTAAAAAAAACATTACAAGCAAATTAATTGCTCATTGCTACAATTGCACACGGTGGGTGGTATGTTACACACAGACGGATAATATGTTGCACATGAAGGATGATATTTTGCACACAAGGGATGTTTTCGTAGAGATACTTTTTACACATGTGGATGCTGATTACACATAATAGATACTTACTTACACATTAATACCATTTAACAATTAATTTACTTAAAAAGTATTTTTTTAACATTTTCCCTAAAACAAACCTCTCCAATACCAGTTACTTATATGAAAAATAATAGAGTGCTCTAAATACGGAGAGACCCTGACCCATATTCACAGACAGCTAGCCCTCCGATCTGTGGGCGTCCCACTTACTTGCATCGTCGTTTATTCGCTCTCTGTGTGCTCTGAATTTATTGTTTTGGTCTGAATAAAAGAATTACCCGTCTTTTTATAAAAACAGAGAAAGGAAAAAGATACTCGTACCTTCTACTTGTTCCATTGAGACTCTCCCGGGGATAGAAAATAAGAACAGAAAAGAAAAATAATGTGATTTCTAAATATAAAATATAATTTATCGTATAAATTATATTCAAAACTATGTCTTTTGTTTTTTTACCAGGGGAGTAATTTATCTTTTAAAACTGACTTTCTTTATGAAGAGGGAGTGAACAAAACCATTAATATTTCAGAAAATTAATAGAGACAAAAATGGAAAATAACATAAAAACCTTCAGACAGGCGACTAGTGTATTTTATAAATAGAAACGAAACATCACTTGATATCTTAAGCATAACAAATAAATGATAAATATATGAGGGCATCAAAAGTAAATAAATCTTATTTAGTATCTGTTTGTTTGGACGATTGGAATGCTTAAAAATATTTATATAATAAGTCGAAATAATATTTTTCTTATATATTTATTTTATAAAATATAAATTATAATTAAAAAAACTATTTTTAAAAATTTTAATCGTTAATTCAAACAAAGGTATTTACTCACTCATTTGCATTTGTATATTATTCTTTTTTCCCAAGTTTGCCTTTGTATATTTGAATTATATATGTGTCACTGTGGGTATAAAATTGTCCGTGTATGAACGGTACAAAGAGCTTATCACTATTATAGAACTTTCAGAAAAAATTATTTAAAAGTATATATCATTTAAAATAATGATACTTTCTTAATAAATTTTTTTTAAAATTAATATTTTATTTAAAAATATTAATTAAAAATCTTAAATCTAAACTCTTTCAACTTTCAACTTTCAACAATACAAGACTCACCATAGTGATGAGCTCTGTGTTCCCATCAATGCAATAAGTAGTGAAACTGGTTCCTTGCTGTGTAATGGTTGTTTCTTGACAAGTGCTTTTTTTTTTTTTAACTAAAATTCATTAAATCATAACATTTTTACTCTTTTTCTTAAAAAAAAGTAGGAGCAGGAAATTAACTCAAACTAATAATTCTTCAGTCATCCAAACATCCAATAAGAGTGTCCCACTTTGCAGTCATGAATACGCTATGAACTGATTACCTGCCAAGTCAAAAAGCAGTGTTTAGTGTTCTTGATTCCTCTGTCACCGTTATGAAATGAAGTTTGCCAAATTTATGTCGCAGAAGTTGGAGAATATCATCTCATTTTCCCACACACGTCCCAACAACACAGAAGCAGCACCATCTCAAAATTTCATATACAACCCAATAATATATATCTTAAAATCTTCATAATTTCAACACTCCCAATTCTAACCACATCACCTAGCACACACTTAACTTAACTGGTCAACTAATGAACCAAAATAAAACCCAACATTCTTCCAACGAAAACATCGTCAGCCACAAACGAAAGAGATATGGGCACAAATCACATGCCAAACAGTGCAACTTTTCTCTTTCTTCCAGATTTTGTTTCATGAAAGTGATCCGAAATAATTTAGAGTGAAGAAGATATTGATCTACGTGTTTTTTCTCCATTAAATTATAAACTAGTTCTTCTATATTAATAATTTAAGCTAACCATGATCAAATCAGAAGCAATCCTTGAACAAACTTGTGTTGAGCCATTTTGTCTCTAAATTAAATTGACCTGGGCAATATCATAGCCTTGAGAGGGTTCTTCATCACAACTGTGAAAGCAAATGTCTCAGTCGGGTCGGGTGGAAAAATCGGAGCCGGCAGCCACTTGAAAGCATGCACCATCCTCGCCAGCAGTAAGCTTATATGCAGCGTCCCCAGCGTCCAAGCCGGACAAATCCTCCGCCCGATTCCGAAAGGCATCATCTTCAGCCCTTTTGTCCCCGTCACGTCCACGTTAACCCCGTCGCCGTTTAAGAATCTCTCGGGTCGGAACTCATTCGGATTCTCCCACATACTCGGGTCCTCCGTCAACCACGCCGTGTAAAACTCCACGCTGGCATCCGCCGGTATCGTGTACCCTCCGAGCGTCGTCTCAGCAGTTGCTGCGTGCGATAGCACGAAATGGCTCGGCGGGTGTCGTCGGAATGTCTCCTTCACCAGGGCGGTGAGGTACGGCATTTTTTCCACGTCACTCTCCAAAACGACCCCGTTTTTTCCCACAGTGTCCACGATCTCTTTGTACAGCCTCTCCTGAATGCCCTGGTCCATCACCAGATGAAGCAGAGCCCATTCCAACGCGGTTGCGCTGGTGTCAGTCCCAGCGCTGATAACCTCCGACACTAACGTCACCAGCTCCTCCTCCCCGAGTTTGCCTCGACTGGGAACATCCAACCCGAATAGCGAGTCCACATAAGCAGCTCCGATCGGACTCACCATCTCGGAATTCTCGTTAATCTCACCATTGCTCTCCACGTAAGCTTTTCTGCTTCTTATCAATGGCGCGATAAGATCCACTTGAGTTTTTCGCAGCTTTTTCGCTTCTTTCACTTCACGACGGAACAGAGGAGTTAGAACCGGCAAGAAATCTGGAAGCTTCGGAAGGGTGATGATCATGACGTCTTTCAAAATGCTTTCAATTGTTCTGATTCGGTCCTCTGTTATTTTGGCTCCAAAACAGAGACATATGAGAATGCTACAAATCGTTAGTCTACAGTTACTCATCACCTCAACGAACCCATTTTCACGAGCTTCAGCCTCGATCCTTCTCATGTGGGCCTCCACAGCCCATTTTCTTATCCAAGCACACTGCTTTATCCTCAACGGCGTTATCATCTCCGACACCATGTTCCGCCGCAGGGTCCTCCACAGAGGGCCGTACTCGGCGGAGTTGATGGCGCATTTCCCCATGCTGAAGATCAGCCGGATCGGCGAGTCGGCCGGTCGGCTCGCGAACTGAGGGCCTCGCTGAATGAGAGCTTCGTGGATAAGATCGACGCTGGTGACGATTATCAGCGTGCGTTGGCCCATTTGCATGGTGAAGACTGGGCCGTATTTTTTCCTTAAATCGCGGACTACGTAGATGAAGTGACGGCGTTGGAGGATGACTTGGAAGAGGTTTCCGACGAGAGGCCACCCAGGTGGTCCCGGCGGGAGGTTTTTAGGGCCGCCGCCGGTGGTGGACCAGCGGCGCCACCAGTAATGGAGGAAGAGGAAAGAAGTGAGGAGCAGAAGAAGGTCTAGGAGCTCCATCTTTTTTGGACAGAGAGAGAGAGCTGCCTTATGTCTGTGATGTAAAGGTGAAGGCAAATTGCTATTGGGAAAGTAAGGAGTTAACACAGCTTTTATAATCAAACGATGATTTCCTATTGGTCATGGAACTTTTTTAGTCAAAGTGAGAAAGATTTATTTATTTATTTTAAATTTTTATAAAACATAGTTTTAAAATTTTAAATGCAATTTTGGCCAACAAAAAATTAAATACATTTAATCTGGTTACTGTTGAATGGGGGAGATATGAGCTTATTTGATTTAAAAAATATAAAATATAAATAAAAAATAACTAAAAATTATTTTTTATTTTTAAATTTTAAAAAGAAACATTTTATTTTATTTTATTTTTTTAAAATAATTTTTTAAAAACAGTTTATCAAATATATTTTATTATTTTTATAAATAAAAAAATAATTTTAAAAAACAAAATCAAGCCACCCATCATATTCCAAAATCAAGTTTTTATTGCAAGTGTTTTCTAGCTGCTCTATTTTAGATTCAGAATTTTGGATTACACCAATCATATTGCAAGCACCAACCGGTGACGTGTTTCATATGATCTACCGCGTGTTTCATATGGACTATCATACGATAGGAAACTCTGATTCTACTCTTTGACTTTTTAAATGTTATCATTTTAGGACCATTTTTAAATTATTTTATTATAATTTTGTAGGTAGCAATTTATATTCTATGTCTGTTTGTAACTTGTAAACCTTCTTATTTCTTTTAATATCATTTCTTCTTTTTATAAAAAAAATTATGATTACGGTCCACTTATAGTAAATACAATATACATTAGTCATCTGTAAAATTAAATACTTTTAATATGTTTTACTGGAAGAAAAAATTTAAATTTCATTCACTTTATTTTTAAATTTAATAACTTTCTAACTTTTTTTTCATATTTTTTACTTCCCAATCATAAATGTATAACCATTACACTATAAATTAAGTCCTGTATTTAAAATTAGAAATAGTATTATGAAGGAATGAGTGAGAATCTGAAAATTTTAAAAATTAAATCATGAATAAAATTGTACATTCACATATTAAATTTAATGAGATGACTTAAATTACAAACTAAGAAATACATTCTCTCAGTTATATAAAATAGGATACAAGAGGATTGAGGAGTAGTATACTTAAAAAGAGGTGAGTTAGGTTTTGATATGGACGTGGAGGGATGTTTGGATTAGCATCAAATTATTTTATAAGTATTTTTTATATAAGTTGAGATAAAACTCCTCTTAAATACTTACCTCGTATACCATAAATTATGATTGAAAAGCATTTTTTAAAGTTCCAATTAATATTTCAAACACCTACTAAATCTTACGTTTCAAGATTAAAAGTAGATTCTGTTAAACCATCTTCTTTTTCCCTATAATTTTTTTTAAAACATTGATTCATCAAGATATTTTCATTTTTATAAACTAGGTGTGAAATTTTATGCATTGCTCAAAACTTAAAATTATATTGTAACATTGACGCTGGGTATTGATTATTTTCATATTCCAGTAAGTGAGAGGATGTGGATGTAATTAATAATTTCATTAAAAGTGTTTGGCTCTCCAAAACAAAAAAATAAATGCTTATTTATATGAGCCAAAATAAAACATTATTTTTACATATTTATGTCATATATCGTAAATTATAATTAAAAAATTATTTTTAAAAATTTTAATCATGATTTCAAAAAATTCCCAATTCGTATTCAATCATTTCACTAAATTATATTTAAGAATAAAATTAAATTAAATTTTTGGTAATATTCTACATTTGGTTTTTTAATATTCCATTTGGTTCTAAATATAATACAGAGTTAATTTTGTTTGGAGAGATTAAGAAAGCTAAATAAGTTACTTAATCATATCATATATTGTGTATTATTATATTATATATTAATTTATAAGTTAGGTAAAATAGTTTAAAGAAAAAGCCATACATATAAATACTTTAAAATAATTTAATTAGCTTCATTAATATCTCCAAAAAATTTAACTTTATCTTATATTTATGACTGAAGGAGTATTACATTTCATTAAATTATATTTATTGTTTTAATAAAATTATATTTGACAGGAGTATTAGAAAAATTTGTCTTTCATTCCCTATTCTAAGATTCAAGTTTTTTGTTCAGTGTGACAACAGTAAATGGATTTTCGGAAAATAAACTGAACATTAATGTGCACACAAATTTACACTAAGAAATCTTGTACATGTAGTAAGCTGATTATAAGTTTATAACTTGCCGGAACGTATTCAGGAAAAAGAAAAAATTATTATTTCTGAATTTAAATATGAGATATAATTAATTTTTTAAGAGAGATTAAAGAAATAAAAAAATTACTTAATTATATCATATATTATATATGATTAAATTATATATTAGTTTATAAGTCATAAACATTATTTTTAAAATAAAATGATAAATAAAAATATTTTTAAGTGATTTAATTGACTTTCTTAATTTTTTTAAAAAAATTAATTAATTTTTATATTTAAAACAGGTAATATTTATTGGGTAAATATAATTTTTAGTCCTTGAAATTTGACCCGATTTTGGTTTTGGTCCCTCTAATTTACTTCGTTTATAATTATTGATTCCTCAAATTTATTTCATTTATAACTGCTGATCCCTCAAATTATCAAGTCCTTTTTAAATTTAAAGGATCAAAATCAAAATTGAGTCAAACTTAAAGTACTAAGACTATCGATTTTAAACTTAAAGGATCAAAATCAAAATCAAATGAAATTTTAATAATTAAAAGTTATATTAACCTAATTTTATTTTTTTATTTTTTGCTTGATAAATTTAAACTTGGTGAGACCGTTATAATATAGTACATAGTCTAGTGGTTGTCACTCGTCAATCGTCACCCATTCATCTCTCTTTCATTTCACTGTATCAAAGGCATCGGAACCCTTTAGGCCAAATAATTGATTCGGCTAGTGGTGGCTATAACTTTTGTTAGTGGTCACTCTTTCAAAACAATAAAAAAAACATGTTGCATGAGTTGAGACTTAAGAGAGGTATCTTTAAGCCGGTGTTAAAAAACTATGTTCACTTAAGTTAAGATAAAATTTTTATCATAAATTTATCTTATATATTATAAATTATATTATAAAAGCAGTTTCTACCTTTAACATAAACAAGCACAGAGAATAAGATGAAGTAAAGTCATGTCTAACCAAGGTTCAAAAAACTAGACCTGATATTGAATTGGTAGAAGCAATGGTTCAAGTGTTAGGAGGTCAACTCAAGGTCAGACAAGTTTTAATTAAAATAAAATAATATAATTAAAATATATATTTACATTATGAAATTTACTAATTAACTTCAAAATATCTTTCCAATGGGGTGGAGGACGTCAATATTTGATTAAGGGGAAAATTATAGTGAAGTTTTAAGTAAAAGGTAAAATGAAAAAATGATCCCTTGAAATTTCAAAATAAAAAAAATGATCTTAAGAACTTGTCAATAGAGCCACTTGACTTGTCAATGACTCATTCCTGAAGTTGTTAAAGGGATAACTTTTTTTTTTTTTAAGATTTTAAAGGATCATTTTTTCATTTTACCTCTTATTTAGAATCTGATTGTAATTTTCACTTGATTAAGTTAATTACGATGATCATGTTAAAATAGCTAGTCAAAAGATAATATTTTATTACACACACACGTGTGTGTTAATTTCTTAAACTTTCAAACCTATTTCATTTTTGCAAACATTTCTTAAATATTAAAAACTTAGCTTTAAGGGGTTGTTTGATATGAGAGAGTTGGAGGGAAGAGAAAATTTGTATGACTAAGATTTAAAAAAATTGAAAAAATGGGATAGAAAGTTTTTAGTTAAATTTTCTTACTTTTTTATTTTACATCTTATCTTTAATAAAATTTTATAACCCCACTTCTCCAATTTTTAAAAATCTAAGCCATAAAATTTTTTCCTCCCCTTCCTCCCTTCCCCTCCATTTCCTTTCTGTAAAACAGACACTAAATGTTAAGAGGGAGAGGGAGAGAGTTGTAGATTTTGTTACAACCAAGTTTCTAAAATTTGAAATCGGGCTTTAAGATTTTTTTTTTAATCTTAGAGTTAAATTTTCTAATGTTATAAGTATAATATGTTGATGTTGTCATTATGAGGCATTTTTTTCTCGTAAAAAAGTTGTTAGAAATTTTATCTTTTAGTTATTCATTTTTCAAAAAAATATATGATGTTTATTGGTAGAAAGAGAGGGCTCAGCCCAAACAAACTAATAAAACCTAAATAGCCAAACACACACTAACAACCGCCGCATCATTATCTCTTGCCAACATCTCCATACTAAGTTTATTTGGGATAGCGATTGAAATCTTCTAAATCAGTTTTTTAATCGTGATTTACGATATACAAGATAAGTATGTGAGAGGGGTTTTATTTCGACTTACATAAAAAATACTTATAAACTAATGAAAAGTTATTCCAAACACATCATAAATCATTTTCAATTTTTCTAATCCTCAGCATGAAATTGTCCCTCTGCAATTTCAGTTCTTCTTCCTTCACCATTGCCAAATCTCTTCTTCAAATCCAAGTTTCTCTCATCGTTATCTCTTCTAGTCCTATCACCATTCTTCAATTCTTCTTCTTTGACCTTGATCTTCAGCCTTCTCTCTATCCTTCGTTCATACTCATCTCTCAAAGTTTTTTTTTTAAATAGCCCGATCACCTACCCAACCCAGCAATTTTGCTAGTTTATCCTCGAGTCATACTGGTCTAGGAGTTGTTTGTTTGTATTCGTAGTTCATACCCGAATTGTTTGTTCCCCAACTCATCTACTAAACCAGATCAGACTGGGGTCCGGTTCATTGTTTTTCTGGTCGAACCGCCCGATTTGGTCCGATTTTTCGTTCTTTTTATCTAAAACTCTAATATATGTTATAAGTGACCTCCAACCTCTTTATCAGGATTAAGAAAATATGGTTAAATTATTAAATTTGTTTAAAAGTAAAATTTACTTCTAAATGTATTCTTATTTAAAATCTCCAGAAGCTCACTCAAAAAGGAAAATTACATCAAACTAAAAAAAAAAGATAACATTAAAAAATATAATTAATACCTCATTTGATAATGTATGATAAGAACAAGGATGACAGAAATTTCATGAGTTGAATAGTTTGAGAATAATGATAAATTTTAACTAATTTACATGCCTAAATAAAATTAGTTAAAAATATTAAATTTATTATAAAATTTAAATGATTTCAAATTTTACCCCTATTAACTATATTACACCCTAAATCCTAAACTCCAATTTTATAGAGTATAACTTTTATCCTCTCACATTCCTTATTAAATATTAACAAATATAAAAAAAATTATATTTAATGATCACAACATTCACCATATAAAAAAAAGATAAAGAATCCTTTTTTAAAAAAAAAAAAAAAACGCCATGCAGTGGAAACTAGAGTAGTGCGAATGCTTACGTTATTACATACTCTTTCTAGTCCCTGTTATAGCATGCCTTATAGAAGGCAATTGTTGTCCCTCCTATGATAGATTTGTTAGTTTTAAGGAGTAGTAAATAGTTTTTTTTTTATATAGTCACATACTCAATATAAGTGGCTAGAAGGAGTATAAATTAGTATGGTATTGAAGTTTAGTATAATTAATAAAAGTAAATTAAAATTCAAGTATGTATGAATTAGTCAAAATTGTCTCATTCAATTTTTTTTTGGCTCGAAATTGTCTTATATTTGATATTAGAATCGTTTATTGTAATTAATATTAAAGAGGTTATAATAATTATATGAACAAACTGTGCTTACTAGTGTTATTAGTCACATAATTATTTCAGAAATTAAAGCAAGGTGGGTGGTGGTGGGGGTTAGGGGGCTGGCCCTAGCAAGGAAGGGAAAGTGGAGTTGTAATGCATTTATTTATTGGGGTTTCGCCATTTTTATACTTCAGGTTGCCCATTAGGTTGTCCTCTCTTTTCTATATAGAGTTAACGTGACATGAATCACATAGCCAAAAAAAATGTGACATGACAACTCAGTTGGCCAAAAAAAATTAAAATGACTCAAATATTATGTGTGTGCGTGCGTTGTGAATATAATCAAGACCCACATAATGTAGTATTCAGGACTTTAAAATTCTTTAGGATCTCTCTATAAGCAGGCATATCATGCTATAATAACGTCTTGGAAACAAGTATGAGTGAATATTTAATTGTTAAATTATTGAATTTAAAAAGCACTCAGCACATTAATGTACACAAATTTAGGTGCTTAATTGAAATTTGATATCTAATTTGATGTTTAAAGCTCAAAACTAATTTTATCTAAATTATAACAACGTTTTTGTATTGTTTGTTTTGTGAGACTTTATAGAAGTTGCCGACTACAAATTTTTGAGGTATTTTGGACAAATCCTATGCTAGTGTTTCGCTATATACACATAAGTAAATCAGTAAACATAATAAAAACCAGTTGATTATTTTACATGATTTAAAAAGTTACATAAAATAAATTATTTTTTTAAATATGAAGATTACTCTCATTAAGAGTTATTAGTATGAAGAGTGAGGTTAATTAGGTAGAAAAGTTAATATTTAGTTTGAAATATTAGGTAAAAAAAATTATAATGTAGATAAATCATACTCCATCCAGCCTTAAATATAAGACAAAGTTGACTTTTTTTTGGAGAGATTAAGGAAGCTAAATAAGTTATATAATCATATCATATGTGGTGTATCCTTAAATTATATATCAGTTTATAAGTTAAGCAAAATAGTTTAGAAAAAAATAATAAATATAAATATTTTAAAATAATTTAATTAGTTTTCTTAATATTTTCTTAAAAGTCAATTATGTCTTATATTTAGGATTAGAGGGAGTTTTATATTATGAAATATATTCCATCATCTCAAGAATATTATTCCCGCTTGTTTTTAACATAATGCATATTTATCTAATTTTGTTAGATTAAATAAATTAATTAAGTTAATTAATATTTTTTTTCTAAAACATCATAATCATCTTCCTCAATTTCTTTTATCTATTACTTACTTAGTTATTGTCGAATGAGCATCAATAGAAATGAATTAGAAATGATTGATGACTATAAAAATTAGGGCTTAAAATAAGAATTAATATCAATTCCCTGATTAAACTTTGCATCAATTCTATTTTTTTTATATAATTCAAACAAATTGATTGGGTCACTGCTCCATCCCTCTATATAGATTCATATTTATTGCTGTAATAGTTAGGATAGACTATAACATTTATTACACCGTTGGGCATTCATGTGACAGCTACTATAATTAAGGCTTCGATCCATATGGCTCACTGCTATATGTTATGGTCTCTCGTAATGCTGTATATAGTGATTAATTAATAGTTTATTTAGGATGGCTTATGAAGAGTTTATAAATGTTTTTTATATAAATTGAGATAAAATTTCTCTTACGTATTTATATCGTATACCATAAATCATGATTGAAAATCTATTTTTAAATGTTGAAATTGTTATTCTAAACAAGTATTAATAGGGGACTCACCATTGATACTTGTTCTCTCTTAATTGTTTCTTTTCCTTTTTAATCTCAACAACAATTCATGGCCCGTTTGGGTTAGTGGTGGCAAAAATGTTTTTTTTTTAATCTGACATTTACAAAAAGTTAGATTGTAAATGTGATTTGTGTTTGGATTGACGATAACAGAAGTTTTTTTTTAAAAGCCATATTTTTTAGCTTCTTTTCAAAAATTGCTTTTGAAAAAAAAGCCCAATTGTCAAAACGTTAACTCAAACACCCTAAATCAGCTGCCATCGAGCTTTTAAAAAAAAAAACCACGCTTGGGAGGCTCTCAAAGGAGATCAAAGTTGTCAAGTTCGTGAGTTCAAGCAAACTCGTGACAGCAACGTAAACTCATATCGTGAATTCGAATCCTAAACTCGTAAGAGTTTACTGTTACCAATAAATAAGTATTAATAATATATAATTAAATAATTAAAATATAATAATATAATAATTTGATTTAAATATATTTTAAATCTAAATAATTGAAATTAAATCTATAACAATCATATTTTATCATATTTAACAAAGAAATTTCTATAAAATTTATATATAAAGTAAATGAGCGTGATCAAATTAAATAAGTTAACATGAGTTTAAGGGTGAGTTAATACGGTTTTGTAAGTTAAAAATGTAAAAATGGTATATAAATTCGTGAGTTTAACCAAGTTGTAATGGTCACTAGTTTAACAGTGACTTCGTTCAATTTATAAGTTATAAAGATAAAAACGGTAAACTCAGAGGGTTAACTCGTGAGTTTAATAACAATGCAGTAGACTACTCTGATTACCAAAGATATTAATGATATGCATACTTAGTGAGTGTTTGGATAAAAAGAAAAAAGTGCTTTTAGAGGTAAAATTATGGTTTTGAAAAAATTTACCCAAATACTTAAAAAAAATGCAGAAGCACTTTTTTCTCCTAAACCATAGTTTAAATTAAGTTACCCAAATACTGCTAAATTATGTAAAGCTACAGTTTTGACTGAAAACCATAGTTTTCCCAAAAACTATTTTGGATATATTTGGATTAATTTTTAAAAATTATTCTCTAAAATTACTTTTTTACTTTTTCTATGTAACAAAAGCCAACTTTTTCACTTTAAAGCACTTGTTGCTTTATACCATTTTTATAATCAGCCATTAATATGTTTCAATATAAAAATATTATTATTATAATATTTTATAATAATATTATTATTTTTATAATAAAATAAAAATTTAAATTGTTGAGATTTTAATTCAACGATTTAGATTGAAAAAAAAAGAAAAGGAGAAAAGCCAGAACCGTGGTTTTTCCTAAAATACTAAAAAAAAAAAGTTTAGGACAAAGACAATAAAAATCAGAAAAAATTTGTAATTAATGAAGATAATTAAGAAAAAATATTAAATAAAGGAGACAAAAAATTGAAGTCTCGTGTTTAGTTCAAAACATATTATTTAACTATATCTTACATTTAAAATACGAATATATGGCTTACATTTAAAATCCAAACATAAAAGTATATATTCATGGAGTTGTACTAGCATGATACATTAACACTTACTCCTTTTAAGAGTGTGTTTGGATTTAGTTTTTGAGAATAGCTTCTGAAGAAAAAGTGAAAAAAGTGTCTTTTCATAATAGATTCTAAGCATAATAGATTTCGTGAAAAAAATGATTTTGATAAAATGATAGTGTTTGGATATTTTTTTTAAAATAGCTTTTTCATGCTTAAATTATGAAAATGGACATTAACTTTTGTGATGATTGCATATAAAAGGTAAGATTTTATTTTACATATTTTTAACATTAAATTTCAAAATAAATACCAGAAATTAAATAAATTTGTCTACAAAATTAAAAATATAACATTAGTCAATTATGTAACATGATAAAAAATAGCTCAAATATATATGTATTAATAAATTGTATATACTAAAAAATTATTTACAAACAATAATTTCTAAAATAATATTATATTTTAGATTGAAATAAGTACTCCCTCCTATCCTAAATATAAAACAGAGTTGACTTTTTTTAGAAAGATTAGGAAAGCTAAATAATACTATTTTTATAAATAGTTAATTTTCTAATGCAAATCTGATATCCAAGAGAAAATAGGAATAAATATTCTAAAAAAAAATCCATGGTAGCTTTTGGGATAAGCTTGTATTTTGATGAGGGGAGGTTTGATTGGTATGTTGGTGCTTGTTTTCTCAAAGAGAAAAAAAAAACCAGAAAGGGATCGGAGAGGACGACGAAAAGAAAGAAGAAAGAGAAGAAAGGAAGGAGAAAAAAGAGGAGATAGAAAAATGTGCTGGGCCACATGAAAAATGGAGGAAATCTCAATTTTTCCCAAAACCATTGTTTTATACCAAAAAAAATTGATTATGAATAAAATACTAGTGTTTGGGTGAAATTTTTTAAAACCAAGGTTATAGGTCCGAAAGCACTTTTTTTGTTTCATCCAAACAAACACACTTGGTAAATAAAAAAAAAAGTGTTTTTGGACCTAAACTATAGATTTTTTAAAAAAATTGTCAAACACTAACAAAAAAGTGAAAAGTGTTTTTTTAAAAAAATTATTCTCAAAAGTTAAATCTAAACACACTCTAAGACTATCCTTCAATAATTAGTATATCCTCTAATATAATAAATAAAACACAAGATAATATATTCTGACAACATCATCAATTCATCAACATCCCCTCTATATTTATTTATTATAGAGTATGGAACTGTAGTGTGTTGTAGAGTATACTAGTTGTTTAAGGGTATGTTTGGCATGGAAGAAATGGAAAAGAGGGGAGAGAAAATTTTTATGAGTTTAATTTAAAAATTAGATAAGTGAGATTTTGAAATTTTAAGAAATATATATGTGTGTAAAATAAAAGAGTGACAAAAATTAATTAAAATTTTTTAACCTCTTTCTCCAATTTTTTTTTTTAATTTAAAACAAAATTTTTTCTTCTCCCTTAATTTTCAACGTACACCAAATAGAATGAGATAGAGTGTGGGTTTGTGAGGGAAAGAGATATAAGAAGCATTTATTTGAAGCATAACCAATTTAACTAATGTTGTCTCAAAGTGAAGATTTAGTGTCTGTTTGAGAATTTATTAATGGGGTAAAAAAATCTATTTAAATTTAAAAACCTATTTAATATGTTTGAAGAGTATCTAAAAATTTATTTAAGAACACTGGACTTTTGACAAAAAAATTTTTTTTAGAAAAGCTATTTTTTGAGCTTCTGCCCCATTGTCATATTTATTTCTTTATTTGGGACTAGAAGCAATGAGTCGTAACTGTAATTGATTCATTTGAAATATGAAATATTCATTATTTATGTATAGTAATATATACTGTTTTACGTGAAAAAGAATGCTTGTTTTCAAAAGAAAATGTTACGGTATTATGATTGAAATATATATTTATTATTTTTTAATTAAGTGTTTTAATGTATTTTTATTTTTTTTAATAATTATTGAACTTGTTTTATTTTAAAAATTTTATTTACATTTTATAACATCAATTATTATTCAATAAGGTTCATACCTCTTTTAATCATTTTTCTCATCTAAACGAGCTTTTTAAATACTAATCCAAACATGTTCAAGGTTAAAAAAAGTCATTTATCTCACCGTCAATCCAAACACAAATCACATTTACAATCTGACTTTTTTTTAATCTGATTTCTGTAAAAGCCACGTTAAAAAAAAATCACTTCTCTACCACGTTGCCAAACAAGGACAATCATTCAATTGGTTAGCTGGTGTTGGTGACTTGGTGCTTCTCTTACCGCAAATTGTATTACTGTTAATTAGTATTTTTTTTATTTTAAATATACGATATAATTAATTTTTTATGAGATATTAAGAAAGTTAATTAAATTACTTTAAAATATTTATACTTATGATTTTTTTCTTCAATCTATTTTGCCTAATATATAAGATGATATATAATATAATGATACATAATATATGATATGATTAAGTAACTTATTTAGTTTCTTTAATCTCTTAAAAAAATCAATTATATTTCATTTAAATCCGGAGGGAATAGTAATATTTCTTCAGCTTCATCTTTTGCAACTTTATTATTAGCAGTACATTGTTTTCTAAATTTACCTTTATTTAAAAGTTTTGAAAGATATAAAAAAAATACGATGAATCAAAATTAAGTATTAATTATATATAGGGGTAAAATTAATAAATAAACATTAATTATTCTTGAAGTGACTTATATTATGGACCATAAAATCCTAAAGTTACTTATATTAGTGAATAATAGATTGTTATTGTATTTTAATAGTATTATATGATCAGTTCTTGCTACGCTTGATAGAATTTTTTATTTGAAATATTTATTATATGCTAGCTTATTATTATGGCAGAATATATATAAAAAATAATGCTGTTATGTTATACTCCTTCCATTTAAAATTATAGGAAGCTTTTTTGTGAAGTGAATTACTTAAAATTATATTTCAAGGGTGTGACTAATAAGATTTTCCTAAATAATGCCCCTAGTGGGTGTTAAAAATTAAGAACTAAATATGCCCATATTTCTCATATATGAGACACCATAATATTAAATGAGGGTAAACATAACGAAATGTGTAATCTTAATAGCTTATAACTAATTTATCGATGGGTCAAAATTAGTTAAAAATGGTTTATAATTTTAGGAGAGAGAATATGTGTGTGTAAATGTATATATATAGTTGTTGACCAACAAAATGTATATAAATGGTATTTCAATAAATACCCTAAAGATGATATGGGAATGAAAAATACCAGGAAAAAAGGGTGGAAAATGAGAGATACTTTTAAGATAAATAAAAACTCCTCACATGGGTGCATTTACTCGACCGAACTAAGAGATGACTCATTGATGTTCCATTCACATGTCGAATATATATCTGTGGGGGTGTCAATTACTTTATTGGAAAAGTATTTTTGAATTATATAATTCAAATTATCTTTTTTGCTTATACATGGTATTGATAATTATCTTAGGGTCTATTTGAATTAGCGGTAGAAGCTGTTTTTTCAACATAATTTATGATTTATAAAATAAGTATGTGAGAAAAGTTTTATCTCAATTTATATGAACGAGTTTTTTAAACCAATACCCATACATGCTCTTATTGTTTAACAATCCAAGGATGTGTGTGTGTCAATGTGTGTGTATATCAGTATTTAACTATTTATCATGTGACTTGGCTCAAGAGTCAATATTTAGTTGGGCGGCTCACGGTTGATTCAAATATGTGATGTTTTGCAACTTGCAACCAGATTTGGAGTTAAAATATTAGATACAAATTGTTTTCATTTTTTTTAAATATTTTTCGTTATAGTATTGATTACATTTTTTAATAGTATATCGAATTTGGAATTTTGAAACAAGTTGAGTTGTTCACTATATATGATGCATCCCTAGCATGAAAAATCTATCCAATGATCCAAATTAAACCATATTATCCAAGTAAATCAACGCACGTTCATCTCAAATAAAACATGGATGATTCTAATCCCATTTTTTTATTAAAAAGAAAAAAGAGGAAGAAGAAGAAGAAAAGAGAGACATATATGTTCCTAGCCCTTTTATATATAGAGAACTATTTTTTGATGCCCTTTATAATTCTGCGTTTTATTATGACTTGCATATTTTGATTCAGATCATACAGAAAGATTTTGAAAGTGAAATGAGTGTAACATGAAAGGACAAATGATTGAAATCCTCCAAACGGGTATTATCAGATATCACATTCCTCCACTAGCCGGTAAAATGGACTCAATACATAGCTGACGGATTTGGATAGGGCTAGGGTTGAGGATTTTCTAATCTGCAAGATTGTGTGCCGCATAGACCTACACCGATTTGCTTATGGGTTGACGGGTTGCCCTACATAATTTTTGTAATATGAATAATATTATAAAACTCATAATATTTGATAACTTTATTTTTTGAATTGTGGATTATGTTTTTGAATTTTTATATGTGAAATGGTTGATGTTAGAAAGGCAAATTTGATGACTCATATGTATGTCTTAGGCTTGCGATAATCTTAAGAAAATAGGATCTTTTTTTTTAAAAAGTAGGGTTGACGTTTTGCTAACCCACAAGCCCCACCATCTGACCCACAGTTGGTGCACACTAGTCGCAGTCCGCTGGCTAGAAAGCATTCCTAGATCTACTCCACTGTAAACATCACTATCTAGACCATTGACATTTAAGAGTCTGTTTGGGTTAGGGTTAGAAAAATATGTTTATACAAATTGAGCAAAAACTCCTCTTACATATTTACCTCGTACTCTGTAAATCACGTCAGAAAAATAGTTTCTTCCGCCAATTCAAACATGCATTAAATTCTAATTAAACTTCACGTTTTTGTGTGGCAAATAACTAATCATTTTATTGAATTTTTCCCTATACACTAAATTAAGTATTTGAAAAAGTCCCAATTAAATCTATTTGAGATACCGATGTCAAAATTAAGGTATGCATTGTTAACAAAGTTCTAATAAAGGCGAGGGTTCTAATTAAGGATTTTTTGATATTGGATGATATGTCAGGTTTAAACATGTGACTTGTGGGAGGGACTTTTATCTTTATTAGTTCAACTGGAATGCTTCTCTGTGGTTTAAAGGGAAAATTGAAGATGGGTGTAAACCTGATTTCTATTCTGATCATTTTAACTTGATGTAATTATAATTGGTATGCCATGTTCCAATGAACCTAATAAAAGAAATTAAAATTAGGAGAGAATTAATATTGTGATCCCTATAGTTTCGAATTAATTATAACTTAGGCTATATACTTTGATTTAATGTAACTCCGTCCTTATAATTTGGACTTGGTTGTAACTCAATCCATAGTTAATAGTTAAAATTATATAGACCGAGTTACGTAAATCAAAGTTCATAAACTGAGTTGGAACTGTAAGAACTTAGTCATACCGAATCAAACTGTACGGATTAAATTACAATCGAGTTAAAACTATATATAAATTAAAATATATGTTTTTCTTCATTATTTTAGTATTTGAGTTTTTGAAGCAGTTAGACAACAAAGTTTGGCCAAAAAATAGGAATGCAACTGATACTCTACTTACATCCCTTAAACAAAGATCAAGAGACGTTGAACAATTTGAACAGGGGGACTAACAATGAAAATCAAGCTCATTATCATGATCAAATGGATTTGATGGTTTGGTTGCCGTCATCTTTTTGGTGTGGCCACCTTCTTTGCAAATACGGTCGCCGGATTTCTGGATACAAGGGTCAAAGATTCGACCGCCGACTCTGATGCTCTAGTGTTTGGAGATCTTGCAACAGTTGACTCATTTTTTGTTAAAGAAAATATAGCAAGGGCAACAATGTCTTTTAATCCACAAAATTTTATCACACTTTGGCCTAAAAGGGTGCAGAGAAAATTTAGAAATTTTGGGGTATTGGATATTAAGTACATTACAATGAAAATTTCCGATAAATTTAAAATAGTTTGAGTGAAAAGGTTAAAATACCTTCATATTTTTTCTTCATGTGTCCCAATTTCTTCTCTCTCATCTTTCTCTTTATATCCTCTTTCTCCTTGATGACGTTTGCTCTGTGAAATGGATGATCCTCTTTGGCTTAATTACTAGCCATGCTCTTGGAGACAAAACTACAATCCACACCAGCCCCGATGGTGGATGCTGCGTTGCTCACGGAAGGGGAATGTTCAGCTCATTAGCAACGAGAGAGCTCCGATATAAATTTCAAGTCAACCATAAGAATCAACCCAAGAGCTTCATTGTAGGGTTTTAAGTTTCAATTTAGATTACAGAGCTTATTGCAGCTGTAGATGAAAAAGAGATGAATATGGTGCCAATGTGTGGGATCAAGTAATTGGAATTTGGGGTCAGATCTATGCCCTTAATACTAGAGAGCTGCTTTTCATCTATTTCAATATCCAAAGGCTTGCTATTGCCCATGGAAGCATCATGATGAAAAGGTATGACCAAGAAAAACAATTATCATCCAAAGTTTTGGTATTTGAGACTAATTGAGTAATGAAATTGACTAAAAGAGTAATATTTTTGACAAAATTCATAAGTACTGACAATATGTATAAAAGAATTAATAAAAAGTTTTGGGTTGTGACTAATTGACTAATGGGATTGATGAAATGAATAGTGGTGTTGATGACATCTATAATGATTTTGACAAAATCAATAATTTTAGATTGTGACCAATTGAGTAATAAGATTGATTAAAAGAGTAATAATTTTAACAAAAATCCGTAATGGCTTTGAAAAAATCAGTAAGTACTAACAATATGTGTAAAAAGATTAATAAAGAGTTTTGAATTGTGGCCAATTGAGGGATGAGATTGATGAAATGAACGGTGGTGTTGATGAAATCTGTAATGGTTTTGATAAAATCAATAAGTACTGATAAAATATATAAAAGAATTGAATAAGAGTTTTGGGTTGTGACCAATTGAGTAATGCGATTGACGAAATAAATAGTGGTGTTGACAAAATTTGTAATGGTTTTGACAAAATCCTTAAGTACTGACAATATGTGTAAAATGATTTACAGGGTTTTGGATTGTGACCAATTGAGTAATGCATTCACTAAAAGAGTAATAGTTTTGATAAAATTCGTAATGATTTTGATAAAATCAATAAATACTGATAGTTGTGTAAAAAGATTGAGTAATTGGAGCTTTTTGGTCTTTTTCTCCTAAATATAAAAAATTCAGATTCTACCCCATCCCCTTTATGTCCTTTACATGTGTTAAGAGGCTTTTTTAGATTTAGAAAGTTGAGATGGTATTATATGTCATTTTCCCTTACTTAAGAGTTTGCTGGCTGGGGCCGAGACAGAGAGATAAAGATAGACATCAATTCACAAGAGAAAAAGGTAAAACCCAACTTATTGGATAAAAATGATTTTGAGGAGACACTTTTTTTTATATTAAGAATAAGCATTCTTTTATTAGAAGTAATTTTATTTAAAATATTATTAAATGTTAAATATAAATACCTTTTATAGCAGGATTCGAACATTAATTTATTATCTTACGTGAGATTAGTCATTTCCGCTATATACAGGCCTTCTCGCCCCGTTCACTTCTAGGCCAATCACATTCTTAATAACAAGAAAAATTTATCATTTTTTATGTTACTTTTATGAGTTTATCATGCCCTTTAACTTTTTCTTCTGTAAGAAAATACAAAATAAAAAAGTATTCACTACTAAGAATTCGAGACATATTTCTCATATATTTTAGAACTATGATGTTAATAGCGTCTGTTTTATATTGATACTAACATCACTTTAATTAATAGCTTTCTTTTTTCCAGACACTTTAATTAATAGCTAAAAAATGGTACCAGATGATTTTATTTATTTATTTTTTTACTAGATGATTTGATTATATCATTATTTCTAGGAAAAATAAAATGATTAGTGATACACAGATTTAAAATTTCATATAATATTAGGATAAGGGGCAATTTTGCCTTGGAAATTTTCTCCGGTAGACAATTTTGTCTCCAAAATATTTCATGGTGCAATTTTATCTTAAAAGTGTTAAAAGGGGTAACTTTGGCCTTACCTTTATCTCAGTTAATCTTGACCGTTAATTAACCAAATATGTTGAACTGACAATTCACACGTCATCACATAATTTTGGTTAAGGTAAAAATTTGCATCGAAAGTTTTAAATCTAACTTTGAAAAAAATGAAGTAGATGATACATGGACTTTTGGGGCAAATTTGCACTTTAACAAAAATGACATGGATGACGTGTAGATTGCTAGCTAGACATATTTGATTAACTAATTGTCAAAATTAATTGAGATACCAGTCAAGGTAAAATTGCCTCAATAAAAAATTTCAAAACAAAATTACTCATCAGAAAAAACTTCTGGGGCAAAATTGCCCATTAACTCTATAATATTTCAATTGATCTAGGTGTGTTTGACACCCTAAACTATTTTATAGTGTGTTTAGAATTCTAAACTAATTTGTAGTGTTTCTAGCACCTTAAGTATTTTATTGCGCAATTTTACTATTATAATATCAATTTTTTTAAAAAAATTTATCCTTATTTTTTAATAATTTAGACCTTGCCATGAACTCTCAAAAGTCCTTTTAAGTAAATGCTCATAAAGCACTTTAAAATATTTTTTTAACAATAACTTTAAGATGCTTGATGAATTACAAAATATTTTGAGGTGCTAAACATACCACAAATTACTTTAGGATATTAGACATACTTGAGAAAAATATTTCAGAGTATTGAACGCATCTTAATCCTGTTTTAATTTATCATTTCTTAATTAAAATACAACATAATTTATTATACATTTACGAAGACAAATATTTATAAAAGTTAAGAAAAAAATATAACTAAAGACATCCCTTTTTAATTAATTAATTATTTTTTAAAAACACTACAATTTTTTAATAAATAATTATCCGGTAAAAACTAACAAGTTGATAATTACCATTGTCCTTTAAATTCTCGTTATCTTTCTATTTTCGTTCTGCACACTCGTTCCAAAAATACTGGTGCTTGACAGCATTCCATAGGAGGATGAGGATGAGGATGAGGATGAGGTCGGGGACTCCGCCGTCGATGGTCGTCAGTGGCTGCCGGAGCTTCCTCGTTTCCTTGTCTCTGGCTCGAACGCTTCAAATCTCCCATTCATCTCTTAACAATCACAACATCAATTATACCATCAAATGCTGTTCTCCGATCAACACTCTTTCCCCGGCGCTCACCAGCGACAGTGATTCCTCAAGATCAGACTTGACCAGCTCACCCACTTCCTCTTCTTCCATTGGGTACTTCAACATTCCAGCCTCGTTTTTCTTCTGTAATTCATAGTGTGTATTATTATCAGTTTAGTTTGGAAAAAAAGATAAATATAAATATTTAAAATAATTTAGGGAAAATGGTTAAAAAATACCATTTAAGCAAATTAATTGCTAAATGATACCAATGTGCAAGCAAGCATCCATCATGTGCAATCAGCATCCATATGTGCAAAAAGCATCCCTGCAAAAGTGCAAACACCATCCCTTGTGTGCAATATATCATCCGCCCGTGTGCAACATACCACCCACCGTGTGTAATGGTAGCAATGAGCAATTAATTTGCTTGCAAGGTTTTTTTTAGCAATTCTCCCAATAATTTATTTAGTTTTTTATTTTTTAAAAAAAAAATTCAATTGGCATTTATATTAAAGACATTATTTAATTGGCATTACTCGTTCCATGACAGCTGGAAGTTAATTTCCACTCCTGTAACATGTTTGTTTCACACTGACTTTTAATCTTGTTGAAGTTACCTAAGGCATGATCCCTTGCTTCCAAGTCCATCACCTAATAGTGCGCCCAGAATTGAGCACTTAGTAGCCTCAGAAGGTGGTCCTGTCTTGGAATATATTTGCAAAGCTCTGGATTTTCCTCCTTCGTGAGTGCTACACTCTTTATCTCTTTCAACATTGACCCATATCTATGCAATCTTCTTCTTCTATCATATGGCAAAATAATTGGATAAATTTTCATTCTTTGAAGGTTTGTTGCAGAACTAATCCGATTTGGAGCTGTATACTATGCTCTTGTCTCTCCACAGCCTCCTTCTACTGCTCCTCAAGAGCAAATTAGGATATTCAAAGAAGCAACAGAACCTTCAGTTTTAAGAAAAAGATCGTCCATCAAAGGGATGACCATGCAACAGGCACAGAAGACTTACCGTGTAACCAATGTGGATCAGTTTGTAGAAGCAGGAACCTATTTAAGAGTATACGTACACCCCAAACGATTTCCTAGGTAGTAATATGGATTGCTTGTTGGAATTATGTTTATATTTAAGAGGAAGAAGACCGTGTTTGACACTTTGTCTATTTTAATTAGGTGTTATGAGATTGATTGGAGATCAAGAATTATAGCTGTGACAGAGTCTTATGTGGTTTTGGACAAACCTGCTGGTACCTCAGTATGTAGTGTCAATCCCAGAATATCTCTATTCTGTTGATGGGTTACATTGGAAAAATAAACCTTAATTAGATATCCAACAGAAGTGTTTAACTCTTTCTTTTTGGCTCTTGGTTTCTTAAGTAATAAGGAGCATTTAAACCTGAAAGGGTTAATATTATTGTCAGTTCGTATAGTTTAGTCAAATTTTGGTTTTGGTTCCTATAGTTTCAGATCATGGTGTCTGGTCCTTATAGTTTTATATAGATTTCATCGAAGTTTAATGAATGACCCCTATGCTTTTAACTAGTTTTGGTTTTGGTTCCTATGCTTAAAACTCAGATTAAGTTCTTATGAAACTTTAGAACCAAAACCAATGCTTTAAAATTACAGAAATCAAAATCAAAATTCGATCAAACTGTGATGACTAACAATGATATTAACCAACATGAAAATAAACCTTGGCACACAACCTGAGGGCCCAGCCGCCCAGGTAAGAGCTTAATCGAAAGTTTAAGAAAAGTAGGCTTTTGTACACCATTATGAGCCATTTTGGTGCTATCATTTACCATTATTCTCTTGGTTTCTTCCTCCTAAATTTTGGTATGTTTACTTTTATTAGGTTTATAAAGGTGATAAAGAGCCTCAAAGATTCTTAATGACGTGTTTGAAATTCCTTGGTGCATTTCTTATCCATATAATTAGTCTATGAATTGCTTTTAATTTCTTGTCTTTTTTGATTAGGTTGGAGGCACTACTAATAACATCGAAGAAACCTGCGCAACATTTACAACTCGTGCCTTGGGACTCTCTACGCCATTGTTAACTACCCATCAGCTTGATAATTGCACAGAAGGATGGTAGTTTATTCCGTTATGTCATATATGTTGCTTTTGTGTAAGTTTGTCATAGATTGTAATGTACTGTCTTTTCCATGCAGTGTGGTACTTGCAAGGACTAGAGAATATAGTTCTATCTTTCATGGTAAAATCAGGGTAAGTTAATGATATAATTTCTTGCTGTATGCAAGAAAATAAGTTGTCCTGCAAGAAAATAACTTGCAGTATCTGGCATTTGTATAGGGGTTTCCTCTTTGGAAATAGTGCCTTCTTCACAAAGTGTATTAAAATAAATCATAAGCTTTTGAGTATTTATTGTGTTTCAGGAGAAAAAAGTGAAGAAGCTCTATCTTGCTCTTGCAGCTGCTCCTTTGACCTGTGGAATTATTACTCACTACATGCGTCCTGTAAATAGGGCTCCTCGTCTTATTTCTGAAGGTAGTCATACTCATATCTCAGCATGCCTTCATGTTTTGGCCTCCTTGTAATAACTCCTTGGCTAACCTTTATGATTGTGTTATGAATCTATCCATCCCAAATGACTAGCCTATTTGAAAGGGAGAGACTCTTGAACATATAAACCATACTTTACTTTTGAGACTCCCTGACGCGAAACTCATAACAATGCACCCCCTTTGAGAGTTCGGGCTTTCAACGAAAGCACCTTTGTTATGAATACAAGTCCCGAGAGCCCATTGAAGTTGTAAACTACATTTCACCCATGAGGCTCTTCAATGTGAGACTCATAACATATTGTTTGATTTCTGTATTCTATGATTGTGAATAACTTGAATTCTTTTGAACTAGTGTTAACCTATTCTAAAGATAAATTTTGTGCATTCTGTAATGACGATTGAACTAGAGTGGTTTAAATGATGCAGATTATATGGAGGGATGGCACCTATGTCAACTTGAGGTCATGGAATGCAGAAAGGTCCCCTGGCCAAGCAGTGTTATTCAAGACAAGTACTGTATTGAGGGATGTGGATGGCCTTCCCAAGATTATGCATACGAGTGTAAAATCAACCTTATTACTGGTAAAACTCATCAGGTATGTCATCTACACTTTACTTAATTCTTTCATTTGAAAGATGAACAACGAGTTTTTTTTTTTTTTTTGGGTGCAGATTAGAGCCCAATTTGGTGCAAGTAAGGCACCATTGATTGGAGATTCTATGTATATGCCAGCTGCATTTGCAGAGATGGCTAATCCTGGACTTAACCCATTTGGAAAGCACAAGGCAAAGTTTAGTAGTGAGAGTGAAAAGGAAATGGCTATCTTGAAGTGGATTGCACAACATGGAAAGGAACCAAGTGTGGCAATTGGCCTTCAAGCTTGTGAAATATCTTGGGATGATGATGATGATGATGGTGAATACTTGTACAAAGCTGGATCACCTTGGTGGAGTAGTGAAGATGATTAAGAGTTTGTGTTTAATGACAAGAATCAGCTTCAAATTCCCATGTGCCTTTCTTATTCTCAATGTGGGTTTGTTTTATGGGTAGGGAAAACATAAAAATCCATTTTCCTAACCCGATCTTTAGAGATGGATCTGCATAACAAAGTTCAAACATATCCTAAGAAGTAAGTAAGGGAGTAAGTTGTAAATTCCAAGAATTTCCTGAATTTGAAAAAGAGAGATATATACTTGTAATGCCTTATGAACATAATTGACCTTTCAGAAAAGGATTTGAAGTTACTGATTCTGCTTGAAAATTGAACTATTGGCCAAATGTCCTAGTTTTTGCCTTGAAATGTTTGCATTGTTCTTCTTGTTCCTATGTTGGTAATTAATTGCCTTTACCAATGTGTTTTAAATTTTGGAATTCATTTTAGAGTCGCATGATCAGCTAGGAGGAGTCTCACTCTATTCACAAGACTATCTTTTTAATTTGCTCCTTTTTAAAGAAAATATTTTCAATTTGATTTCTCAAAGAATTTTATTTTGTTCCCGCCAATTTAGTCTTATTTACTTCATCCTTCCCCAATAAATAATCATTAGACGCCCTTTTATTAATTTATGGCAAATGAAACTAACGAATTCACGTGCATGTAAAATTGTTTCTATCAGATAATAAATAATTTCATAAAATTATTTTAGTTTTAATTATATCAAATTATCAATGATGATATTTCTTTTCGTGAGGGATCAAATTAAAAGGTAAAAAGTATGCAAGAAAGTATATCAAAATTTTTTTACCAAAAATTAAATAAAAATAAATTCTTGCCAGCAAATTTATTGGATTCTCTTATTGGAGACAATTTTATTTGAGAAATTGTTGGATATTAAATGTGGATTTTTCTAAATTGTGAGAAACTAGTCCCTTCCACTATATCTAATACCCATTGTTAATTTTTTCATGAATTAATTTCACATTAAAAAAAAAGGAGAAAAGCAATTTGGGAAAATGGGCCACAGCCCATAGAGTAAGCCGAGAACACAAGAGGAGCAATTCATATTTAGGAGCCCAATATTTGAGGTTTAATCCAAGCCTCTATGCTCGCGCCGTCGCGCGTCAATTTGATAATGCTCACTATTCCGTGGTGTCGCCTACTTCCTCCTGCTCATAGCCAAGTCAGGGACGTTGCAAAGAAGCTAAGTGCTTCCTGGTTCCTAGAATTTAAAAGTAAGATCCCTTGATGGGGTCGGTGACTGTGGCCGCCGCAATGTTGGCCAGTGGCTGCCGGAGCTTAGGTATGCCTATGGCTCTCGTGCGAACACTTGACATCTCCCATTCGGCTCTTATCAAGCCCTACAACAAACGTCCTCTGAAATGGTGTCATCCGAGGAGTTCGCATAACAGTGCTCTTGCCAGTGAATCCTCGAGAGTATACTCTAACAACTCAACTACTACTTCATCTAATGGGTGAGTACCTTCAATATCCCACTCTTTCGTTCTTCTTGTGTAATTTCTACTTTTAACTATCTTTGCTTGAAAGAGATATTTCAGCGAAAACTCTTTGCTTTCTGCACCAGAAGAGTCAGTGGGAAAAATGTCTTTGATATAGTGTTTGTTATTCCTCGTTAACATAAATTCCTTTCGTGATTTATTTTCCTGCATGAAAGCTTTTTGCTTTTTTGGTTGTTGATGCTTCAAACTGCATGCGTGGCTAAATTATTATCTATATGATATGCCCTTTTGAGCTTAACCGCTGCATCTTCTCTGGAGTTTCTGTGCAGAATTCCTGTTTTAACACGATGTGCTATTGTGTTTCTTTGCTTATTGCAATTTAGTCGGACCAGTAATTGTTAAATTGAGAAAGAGGTGGACTTTGTCTATTTGTTTGTTAATCAATCTGTTGTTCATTGTATATCTGTGTATGTGTGTGAATGCCCTCAGTGAATTATATTGGGATGGACATGAAGTTTAAGTTAGCTTGATTCTTGAAATGCAGGGAAATTACGACTAGAATATGCCCTTTGGCATGATAACAGCCATTTGCGAAATTATGGTGATTGTTCGAGTTATAAGGCTTCTATGATAATTCTTAAACCATGAATTTAGTACCTAATAGCTTGACAGTGTTGTTGGATCACGTCACTTCCATCATTTTATTCAACAGATCTCATGCTTATCCTTATTATTAGTAGCTTGACTTTTGTTCATGGTTGCTAGCAGTTGATTTCCTATACTTCCACTTTCGGCTTGTTAATGAGATTTGATCTTGTTTAAGCTACCCGAAGTATAATCGCTTGCTTCCGTGTCCATCACAAAATTGTGCTCCAAGAGTTGAACACTTAGTTGTTTCAGAAGGAGGACCTGTCTCAGAATATATTTGCAAAGCTCTAGATTTTCCTCCTTTGTAAGTGATCCTCTGTATCTCTACTAATCAAACAATTTGACACTATTATCGTGTGGCATGATAAATTGAAAGTTTGATTCTTGAAGGTTTGTTGCAGATCTAATCCAATTTGGAGCTGTATACTATGCTCTTGTCTGCCCGCAACCCCCTCCTACTGCTACTCAGGAGGAGATTCGGATATTCAAAGAAGCAACAGAACCATCAGTTTTGAGAAAGAGATCTTCAATTAAAGGGAAAACCATACGAGAGGCACAGAAGACTTTTCGTGTAACTCATGTGGATCAGTTTGTGGAAGCAGGAACCTATTTAAGAGTACATGTACACCCCAAACGCTTTCCAAGGTATTACCAAATTCTTCTTAGAATTATCTGTTAATTTCACAAGAAAAAAGATCATGTTTGGCATTTAATCTCTTTTTAGGTGCTATGAGATTGACTGGAGATCAAGAATCATAGCTGTGGATGAGTCATGTGTGGTTTTGGATAAGCCCGCGGGAACATCAGTATGTAGTCAATGCTGCAATATCTCACTTATGTTGATGAGTGACATCATAATTGTTTTTGAGAATGCATTAAGGTTATAAAGACAGTGGATTGACGGTTTTATTTTATGATATTGAAGGAAAGGGGATGGTCAGTAGGGGCTTTTGGTAATGTTTTGAATGCTTTTACTTTAGAGTCTCTGGACAGGGTTTATGTTTGATGGATTTTGGGGAAATTTCAAGAGAGAAGTGATGAGGATTTTGAAGGAAAGGATTTTTAACACTCTCTCTCAGAAAATAAGGTCTTTACAGGTTATGACATTGAAGAAACTGTCATAAAAGTTTAGAATAGGAAAATTAGGTTGCATCCTGTTTCAGGCATCGGACAGTTAAGAACCTTGCAATTTACTCAGTAACTTGTAAAACTAAACCCTGAATCTGAAATAAGATGTCACGGCCATGGAAACATGGCCACTAATGTAGACATAGCGACATGATGTGATGTAAATTGTCATTTGTCAATGTGTAAATTACAGTGCTGTACCTTAATACAGTCTGACATTTATCAGACAAGGACATGTTTCTTTCTTTGTATTTTTTGAAGTACTGATAATTTATAGGTCAAAAGTGTCTTGATAGATTTTTTATAACTCAATAAACAACACTAAGAAATGATGTACTTATCCTATGAAGATTTAGACCTCCTGATGTAGTAAAGAACATTTAACCATGTAAATAAACTAAGCAGAAATCCTAGGCCAATTGTAACCTTAAGAGTAAGAATTGGCTTTAGGAGTGTGTTTGGTTTGTTCAGTGCAAGCTTTGGATAGAATGTCGCATTGCAAAGCTGATTGATTTGAAGAATCCAGAATCTTTATGATATTTTTGGAAATTTATTTGTGCATTTCGTAACTGTGATGAGGATACGGTTTGTCATTTCCTTTAAGTTTTGCTGTCTCTTGGTTTAGGTAGGTGGCACTACTGACAACATTGAAGAAACTTGTGCAACCTTTGCAACTCGTGCCTTGGGACTTACAACCCCATTGATGACTACGCATCAAATAGACAATTGCACGGAGGGCTGGTACTTTGTCATGTTGAATTTTTTGTTTCTCATTGTCAGTCTATCTGTCATAGATTGTAATGGATGGTAATTTACATGCAGTGTAGTATTCGCCAGGACTAAAGAATATTGCTCTGTCTTTCATGGTAAAATCAGGGTAAGTTTTGTGATATAATTTCTTGTGACATGTTAGAATGGCTTGTAATGCATTAAAACATGCAAACTTATTTCTAATACATACGATGAAGGGCCTGTCTTTTGAGTAATGGTTTTCCATAGGGAATAGCGCATTCTTTACTAAGTGATTGTACTGTACAGATTAAGTCCATTCATTATTGTATTTGTCTCATATTTTTGGGTGTTCATTCCTATCCAGGAGAAAAGGGTGAATAAGCTTTATCTTGCCCTTGCAGCTGCTCCTGTGCCATGTGGAATTATTAGCCATTATATGCGTCCAGTTAACAGGGCTCCTCGTCTTATTTCTGAAGGTAACCATACATGTGGGTATGATTTGAAAACAGGAGGTTGATGACCTTGAAATAGCTAAATATTAACAGTTTAGTAAACTTCATTTGCTGGCCTTGTGGGAACATCATCAGTTAGAGAAGGCAAGGCCATGTGCCCGTGCCTGTCTCATTAGCAGAACTTGAGTGGCAATCTTGTTTAGAGTTAACAGAAGAAGATATAGTGATGTTCTTGAATACATACAAAAATGCTGCTCTAGTTATTTAGTGAAATCTTAAAAAATAAGCAGAATTTTATTTTTTTGGGTAAAATTTGCAAACATCACACTCTTATCCATTATATTTTTCTTGGATGTGTTAACAATGATGGACGTAAGTGCTCCATCTTGTATGGTGGTTACAATCTATGACTGATACTAATTTGAATATTTTCGACCCTCTAGTGGTCTATTATTTAATAAACTGTATTTTCTATATAAACATGATATGAAATTTGCATAGTTGAATTTTGAAACTTTTTTTGTTCTGTGCACAATAGTTTAGAGAAGAATAATGTATTATGGAGTTTAAACCCTGTTGGTTTATGTGATGCAGATTACGTTGAGGGATGGCACTTGTGTCAACTTGAGGTCATGGAATGCAGAAAGGTCCCCTGGCCAACCACTCTTATTCAAGACAAGTTTTGTATTGAAGACTGTGGATGGCCTTCCCAAGATTATGCGTATGAGTGTACAATCAACCTTCTTACTGGCAAAACCCATCAGGTTTGTCCTTGTACTTTTGCTTAATTTTCCCTGGTTTTTTCTTTTTTTGGGAGGGTTTTTTTTTTTGGAGGGGGGGGGGGGAGGGGGGGTGTCCTTATCTCTTACATTCTGGGTTATAAACATGCCTTAATGAGTCATAAGCTTTTTGGTTGACAGCATTTGATTGCTGAACAATTATTCACCTGCTACAAGAGTTAGGAAAAATTTCATTCTAGAGATGTTAGTTAATCTTAGAACTCGGAAAGGTCACATTTTCTGAATTGTATCCCCAAAACACACACACACACACAATGTTCAATACATAACGCTCTCATGTGGATTACTTGTTCTTTTTTCTCCTAAGATGAACTGGTTGGTATTGTTTGCCAGTATTTCCAAGGTCATCTTTATAGTGGATGACCTAGAATTTTTCTCATATTTTTCCCTTCCTGTGAAACTGTATCTGATATATATTTTAAATGTGCAGATTCGAGCCCAATTTGCCACGTGTAAGGCACCATTAGTTGGTGATTCTATGTACATGCCAGCTGCACTTGCAGAGATGGCTAAACCTGGAGTTAATCCATTTGGAAAACACAAGAAAGATCTCATTGGTGAGGGTGAAAAGGAAATGGCTACTTTAACTTGGATTGAACAACATGGGAAGGAACCAAGTGTTGCAATTGGCCTTCAAGCCTGTCAAATATCGTGGGATGATGGTGACCACTTGTACAAAGCTGGGTCTCCTTGGTGGAGGTGTGAAAATGCTTAAGAGTATATGCTTGTTGGCAAGAAGCAATGGCAAATTCCTATTTCTTTTGCCTCCAGTTTTTGAGTGTTCTGTCATTGTAATTGAAAGGGTTCGTCATCCTATTAAGTAAGGAGGCAAGGATTCCTTAAAGATTGGAGGAAGTTAGACAGTAAGTATGTCCCGAGGTTCACAAAAATAAATAAATTGGAGAAGACAATTAGAGGTGTTAATTGTAGTATCAGATGCTTCTGTACCTTGTAGTATACATTACTTCAGAATTAAATTGAAAGACGAGCCAGAGCAGAGGCGATTCCTGAATTTAAATACAACAAGTTTATGGAGAGAAAATTAAGTTCATAGGTTCTGCTTGGATATGGAAGCACTCAGCAAAGGTCACTAATTATTGAAGCGAAGCTGATTGGTGTCTGGCAGAAACGATTTAACTTTGGCGTTTGTCTTGAATTGTCTGTACTGCTTTTCCTGCTCCCTCTCATGTTCTGGCCTCAAAGTCTCTGTTTTATGCTCTGTAATGAATTGCTTATACCAACTTGCTGATAATTTTGAAGTTCTCTTGAGAGTAGAATAATTAACATAGTATAGTGCGAATCTTCTTGTATATCCATGTGTCCACTCAAAGTTGTCAAGCGAGGACCTGGCAAAATATCCCCTAACATCTGCTCCTTCCCTGATCACATGTTAAGAAGGAAAGGAAAGAATATAAAAATGATCTTAGTTTAGTCGTTTATTCTTCGGTGATTCATTAGGCTACACAAATTTATAGTGACCTGGATGCAAATGATGTGATTGACACTTATGTTGCTGTTTTTGTTTCTTCAAGGTTCTTACCTTATTGCTGAGAACAGGGCATTCAAGTGATCTTCCATGTACTGTACTCCTTAAACGTCATTAGTATGTTCTTCCAAGGTGGCATTTGGATTATCCGTCTTACCATACCCTAAAGAATGGCTTGGATTGTAAATAAATGCACTGAAGCTGGATTAAGTCAAGAAGATACTAAGATTTTCTTACCATTTTCTGTAATGAATATGGGGATATTGTTGTATCACTTTTTCCATGTCCTGTGGGTAAATAGACCAGCCAATTGAAGTCTGCATGTTTGCAAATTCTTTAGAATTTGATAGAAAGGAGGATAGTAATCAATTATGAATCAACGTGTTCAAAGGGTTTGGTTCATAAGCATGCTTACAGAGTTGAGGCTACTTACAGGTTCGCCAATGGGCTCGCCATTTTTCTCTCTGGTTCTAAGGTATAAACCCTCTGTTCTGGTGATCCCTTCTCCTGGTTGACATGTTTAGAAAATGCAGTCTTGGGCATAGTAAGCAGAATAGTAATTGATGCCAATAAAATCCAATCCTTTTTGGAGTTTCAACATTTCAATGCAGGAAAATTTGGGCAAGATGGAACCTAGAATTTCCTGCATATCTGAAGGGTACTTCCCAAAGATGATGGGTTCTAGGAACCTGCATTACAACAAATTGTCTATGGTTGCTGCTTTATGGGTTTGGAAGTACAAAATGAAAGAGAATAAATAAACATACCAATTTAAATTGAATGATAGTGCTCTATCACTAGCCATTTTGTTTGCCGTAGAATTGCTGATAGGTTTATACCACTGATCTCTAGACACAACCCCGTCAGTGAGGAGACGCATATTAATGTTCTATTTGCTCATTTTGAAAAATAAACACATGCTTACCAAAGTCAAAAAAGCCCAATCCATATTACAGGGCCTTCTGGGCTCGGTCACTTCTAGGCCCACCACAATCTTAATAACAACAACAATTTATCATTTCTTATGTTAGTTTCATGAGTTTATCATGCCCTTCAACCTTTTCTTCTGTAAGAAAATGCAAAATAATAAAGTAATCACTACTAAGAATTCGAGACATATTTTTCATCTATTTTAGAGCTATGATGTCTATAGCGTCTGTTTTATATTGATACTAACATCACTTTAATTAGTAGTTTTTTTGGCCAGATAAACTCATAAGTCACTTTAATTAATAGCTTTTTTTGCCAGATAAACTCATAAAAGTAACATAAAAAATAGCTAAAAACTAGTGCTGGATGATTTTGTTTATTTATATTTTTTTACTAGATGATTTGGTTATATCATTATTCCTAGGAAAAAAGGATATACGATTTAAAATTTCATATAATATTAGGTTAATGGGCAATTTTGTCCCTGCCATAACTGAGACTGTTAGTTGATTAAATATGCTGAGCTGACAGTTCATATGTCATTTATATAATTTTTGTTAAGGTAAAAATTTTTCCTGAAAATTTTAAATCTAACTTTTAAAAAAAAAAGTTAAGAAAAAAAAAAAACTAAAGACATCCCTGTTTAACAAGTTGATAATTACCATTGACCTTCAAATTCTCGTTACCTTCTATTTTCGTTCTGAACATTCTGCCCAACACAACGTTCCAAAAATACTGGTGCTTGACAGCATTCCATAGGAGGATGAGGATGAGGTCGGTGACTCCGCCGTCGAAGGTCGTCAGTGGCTGCCGGAGCTTCCTCGTTTCCTTGTCTCTGGCTCGAACGCTTCAAATCTCCCATTCATCTTTTAACAATCACAACATCAATTATACCATCAAATGCTGTTCTCCGATCAACACTCTTTCCCCGGCGCTCACCAGCGACAGTGAGTCCTCAAGATCAGACTTGACCAGCTTACCCACCTCCTCTTCTTCCACTGGGTACTTCAATATTCCAACCTTGTTTTTCTTATGTAATCAACCGTGTGTATTATTAGATTATACATCACTTTAGTTAGAAAAATGATAAATATAAATATTTTAAAATAATTCAATTATTAACGACCGAAACTAGTATTATTTAATTGGCATTACTCGTTTCATGATTGCTGGAAGTTAATTTCCACTGCTGTAACATGTTTGGTTCATAGTGAGTTTTAATCTTGTTGAAGTTACCCAAGGCATGATCCCTTGCTTCCATGTCCATCACCTAATAGTGCGCCAAGAATTGAACACTTAGTAGCTTCAGAAGATGGTCCTGTCTTAGAATATATTTGCAAAGCTCTGGATTTTCCTCCTTCGTGAGTGCCACACTCTTTATCTCTTTCAACATTGACCCATATCTATGCAATCTTCTTCTTCTATCATATGGCAAGATAATTGGATAAATTTTCATTCTTTGAAGGTTTGTTGCAGAACTAATCCGATTTGGAGCTGTATACCATGCTCTTGTCTCTCCACAGCCTCCTTCTACTGCTCCTCAAGAGCAAATTAGGATATTCAAAGAAGCAACAGAACCATCAGTTTTAAGAAAAAGATCGTCCATCAAAGGGATGACCATGCAACAGGCACAGAAGACTTACCGTGTAACCAATGTGGATCAGTTTGTAGAAGCAGGAACCTATTTAAGAGTATAAGTACACCCCAAACGATTTCCTAGGTAATAATATGGATTGCTTGTTGGAATTATGTTTATATTTATGAGGAAGAAGACCGTGTTTGACACTTTGTCTATTTTAATTAGGTGTTATGAGATTGATTGGAGATCAAGAATTATAGCTTGACAGAGTCTTATGTGGTTTTGGACAAACCTGCTGGTACCTCAGTATGTAGTGTCAATCCCAGAATATCTCTATTCTGTTGATGGGTTACATTGGAAAAATAAACCTTAATTAGATATCCAACAGAAGTGTTTAACTCTTTTGTTTTTGGCTCTTGGTTTCTTAAGTAATAAGTAGCATTTAAACTTGAAAGGGTTAATATCATTTTTAGTTTTTATAGTCTAGTCAGATTTTTATTTTGGTCCCTATAGTTTCAGATTGTTAGTTCTAGTCCTTATAGTTTCATAAAGATTTCATCGAAGTTTAATGAATGGTTCCTTTGTTTTTAATTAGTTTTAGTTTTAGTCCTTATATTTAAAACTCAGATTAAGTTCTTATGAAACTTTATAACAAAAACCAATATTTTAAAATTACATGAACTAAAACCAAAATTCGATCAAACTGTGATGACTAACAATGATATTAACCCAATTTGAAAATAAACCTTGACACACAACCTGAGGGCCCAGCCGCCCAGGTAAGAACTTAATCAAAACTTAAGAAAAGTAGGCTTTTGTACACCATTTATGAGCCATTTTGGTGCCATCATTTACCATTATTCTCTTGGTTTCTTCCTCCTAAATTTTGGTGTATGTTTACTTTTATTAGGTTTATAAAGGTGATAAGGAGCCTCAAAGATTCTTCATGACATGTTTGAAATTCCTTGGTGCATTTCTTATCCAAATGATTAGTTTATGAATTGCTTTTATTTTGTTGTCTTTTTTGATTAGGTTGGAGGCACTACTAATAACATTGAAGAAACCTGTGCAACATTTACAACTCGTGCCTTGGGACTCTCTACGCCATTGCTAACTACCCATTAGCTTGATAATTGCACAGGAGGATAGTAGTTTATTCCGTTATGCCATATATGTTGCTCTTTGCAAGTTTGTCATAGATTGTAATGTACTGTCATTTCCATGCAATGTGGTACTTGCAACGACTAAAGAATATAGTTGTTCTATCTTTCATGGTAAAATCAGGGTAAGTCAATGATATAACTTGTCTTGCAAGAAAATAGCTTGCAGGATCTAGCATTTGTAAAGGGGTTTCCTATTTGGAATAATGCCTTATTGACAAAGTGAAAGTAATAATATATCCAAATCATAAGCTTTTGAGTGTTTATTGCATTTTAGGAGGAAAAAGTAAAGAAGCTCTATCTTGCTCTTGTATCTGCTCCTCTGCCCCTGTGGAATTATCACTCACTACGTGCGTCCAGTAAATAGGGCTCCTTTCTTATCTCTGAAGGTAGTCATACTCATATCTCAGCATGCCTTCATGTTTTGGCCTTGTTGTAATAATTGCTTCGCTAACTTTTATGATTGTGTTATGAATCCATCCATCCCAAAAGACTAGTATATTTGGAAGGGTGAGACTCTTGAACTTATAAACCATATTTCACTTGTGAGACTCTCCGAATTGAAACTCGTAAAATGCATCCCCTTTGAGTGACAAAATGTAAACATGAGTTGCGGGACAAAGGCTAGTTAGTGGCTGGTTAGTTATGCATGTTATAATTAGAAGGGTAGAATAGTCCAAGTGGTTATTTATTTGTTACTTTGTTACATGTATATAAAAGAACACCGGTTGTATCATTTTTGACTGACTGAATAGACAATACACATTTTTCTCTCTTCTTCCTTCCTTCCTTCCTTCGGTTCTTCTGTGTTCTTGAAGCTTTTGTACTCTGATTGTTTTATGGTATCAGAGCACACTGCTCCGCCATGAGTTCTTCTTCTGTTTTTCCAGGCGATTCTGCCGCTGGTGTTTTCCTTAATCCTCATTAGAATTTTTTGAGCCCTTATTATTTACATCCTAATAAGAATCCAGCCCTAATCCTTATAACTCCAGTCTTAACCGGACCAAACTATCACATATGGTCGAGAGCTATGAAGATGGCGCTTCAATCCAAGAATAAATTGGTGTTTGTTGACGAAACGATACATGCTCCTCTAAGTTATGATCCTCTATTTTCATCTTGGTTGAGATGCAATACCATGGTTTGTACTTGGCTCACACGGTCTCTTTCTTCTACGATTGCTCAGAGTATACTGTGGCTTGATAAAGCCTATGAAATCTAGTCTGATTTGAAGGATCGATTTACTCAGAGTGATGTTTTTGGAGTTGCAGAACTACATGATGAGATTTTTGCATTTCGACAAGGTGACCTGTCAGTGAATATTTTGCTAAACTAAAGATTTTTTGGGATGAATATATGATTCTCTGGCCGATTACGCGTTGTTCCTGTAATTTCACATGCTCTTGTACTGTTTATCGCGATCAAGATTATACACTTCACTTTTTGAAGGGTTTCAATGATCGTTTCCTTTCTGTAAAGTCTCAGATTATGCTGCTTGACCCTTTACCATTAGTGAATAAGGTTTTCTCATTAGTTTTGCAACAACAACATGAGATGCAACGAAATTCTGAGCCTACTATTTTGTTTAGTAAATGACCACCTCGTCAATTTGGTTCTGCTCTCTCTTCTAATAAGAAGAATTTTTCTACTCCTGGTTTCACTAATACTAAGTTCTGCACATTTTGTAATCGTCCACATCATACCGTGGATACTTGCTACAGAAAATACGGTTTCTCACCGGGTTACAAGTCTCGTAATCAAGATTCTGCCTCAGTTCATTACATCCAAATTGAGGATCCTACTTCTTCTGTGCCAGAGCCTAAGATTGATTCTCCTGGTCTCTTACTAATGCCTTATACTCAGTTTTCACCTGAACAATATCAGAAACTTTTGGCACTTGTTCAAGGCACTTCTTCTTCTGCTCCTACATCTTAATCGAATTCAGTGTCCTCTGTACATAATATTCAATCCCTTACTTCTTCCCAGCAGATTCCAGGTATTGTTGCTCCTGTTATTTCTTTTTCACTATCTACCTCTTGGATTATTGATATAGGAGCAACTGATCATGTATGTCATACTCTTGCTTGTTTCTTTACCTATAGGAACATTACATCAATTCCTGTTAAGCTTCCTAACCAGAGTATAGTTCTTGCTAGTATTTCAAGTACTATTTGTTTGTCTGATTCCTTAGTACTTTCTGATGTCTTTTACATTCCTGCCTTTGCTTTCAATATTCTCTCTATCACTAAACTTACTCGGTCTTTTCCTAGTTGTTTCATTTTTATACCATATGTTTGTTTCATTCAGGATCTTACTCATTGGAAGACGATTGGTATAGCTGAAGTGTTTAAAGGTTTATATTTCTTTACTCCTGCATTTCCCTCTCATACAGTGGTTGTTACTACCACACCACCAACTCATTCAACCAGTTCTTCCTTTGATTTGTGCATCATCGTTTAGGTCACTCTTCTTCTTATGCCTTAAAGATTTTACACCAGCAATTTCCTTTCATTTCTTACAATTTGAAACCTGATCCATGTGATGTATGACATATGGCAAGACAGAAAAGATTATCATTTCCTGTAAGCATGTCTTCCAGTAATAAAATTTTTCTTTGATTCATACTAATATTTGGGGGCCATTTTCTGTTGCATCTATTCGTGATTTCAAGTATTTTTTAACAATTGTTGATATTTTAGTCTATTTACATGGATTTATCCTATGAAACCTAAATCTGAAATTCGAGTTCATTTACAATCATTTGTTGCTTATGTTGAGACACATCAAAATACCAAAGTTCAGATTATTAGATTTGATAATGGTTTAGAATTTTTATGGATTCATTTTATAAATCCAAAGGTATCATTCATTAAACTTCTTGCATTGAAACTCCCCAGCAAAATGGTGTTGTGGAAAGGAAATACCAACATATTTTGAGTGTCGCTCGTGCTTTTTTATTTCAAGCTAAGCTTCCTAAAATGTTTTGGTGTTTTGCTGTTCTACATGCTGTTTATCTCATTAATCGATTACCTTCCCCAATTCTTCATCATTATTCCCCCTTCTTGTTACTTTTTCATCACCTCCCATCTTATTCTGATTTACGAGTCTTTGGGTCTTTGTGCTATGCCTATACTTTAACTATAAATAGATCTAAATTTGATGCTAGAGCTTCTAAGTGTTTGTTTCTTGGTTTTTCTGCATCTACAAAGGGTTATGTTTTAATGAATCTTCATTCTCATAAATTTTTTATTTCTTGGGATGTTATTTTCTATGAATCTTTCATTCCTTATCATATTGATACATCACATGTTGCTTATGGTTCTTCTATACCTCTCCCAGCCGACATTCCCCCACTTGATTATTCTGTGTTACCATCCTTTTCCCCTCCTTCTTTATCCCTTACCATTTCTTCTTCCCCTACCTCTACTTCCTTACCAATTCTTTCAGCTTCTCCTACTTCTACCACAAATTCTACTTCTCCTACTTCTCCTTCCTTACCAGATCTCCTAGCTCCTACAAGACTTTCCACTAGAAACCGTGTTAACCTCATGAAATTCCTGTCAAATTGACACATTTACCTTTAGTTTTACATACATTCTGAGTGAATTCATAGATAAATGAGAATAAATGTGTAAAGGTAATGTGCCCAGGGACATTTGTGATAAAATGATACAAATTCTCTGATTAAGTTCCTAGATTGTATTAAATTTACATCAACACTGTTTTTATAGATTTCATTGTGTTGACAGGTTAACATTTGAGCCACAAAGGAGTCATTGGAGGCACAAATAGATGATCAAGAAGTGCGAAAAGAGCTAAAGAAGTCAAATCACTAAGGAAGAGCAAGAAAAGGGTAAAGAAGGCAAAAAAGCTTTATATGGAAGCTTGGCCGCAGACAAAGAAGTTACAGAAACTTCTTGGCTGCAGCCAACCATTTTTGGTCGTAGCCAAAACCCCTCCAGAAACATTTTAGCCGTGGCCAAAGCCCGAAAACAGCAGAAATGTGTTTTAATAACAACACGGATTCTAGGGCCTATAAATACGAAATTAACACATCAGAGCCTCATTCTAGACCTGGGAGGCGCTGTGGAGACAATGCTCTGCTAGGGTTTAGAGCTTGGAGGTGGAGATTTAGCTAGATGTTGAAGATTTGAAGAGATTTGAGCTTCTCCTCTTGTTTTTCCTCTTCTTTTGCTGTCTTTCCCTCTTGTTATGCTTTATAACTGATTTATGCCCTGTTTCTTATGAGTTTTATGAACATATATAGCTAAAGTTTTATTGTTTGGATTGTGTTGAACCTTTGTATGGATTAAGTACTCATTTGCCCTTTATATTTATGTTGATTTTATTTTGTTCTTAATGCTCCTTGTTGGTTGGCCACCAATGAGGCTGTTGGGTTTACTTAGTTGACGCTTGAAAGGGCTAGATTGAGTGTAGAACTTGAGTTTAATCGCGTGGGAACTTGATATTCAAGGATTGGATGGATGATTTTGTTAATGAGGTAGAGATACACTCATTGACCCCACATAACCACATAGGTTTTGTAATGTAGGTTGGGCTTAATTCTTCAGTTAAGAGATTAATAAACTAATTAAGCTAAACACCTATTTAGAGACTTGAGAGAGCACTTATGGGTAAATTAGTGACATTGGTTAGCATAATCCATCCTTGAGAGCTCATATTGTGGGGATTTGAATAAATACCTATGAAATGTAAGGGGATAAACAATCCTAACTTCCACTGCATTAACCTTTCTAGTCCATGAATCATTTGTTTATATTTTCTTTTAGTTTATAATTATGTTTTCCTCCAACCGTGATAATTGTCCAACTCGAATTAGGCGAAAGTGCAATAATCGCTACTTAACCGGGTTTTGGAACCAAATCATCGTGGGAACAATATCTTACTTATCGCTTTATTACTTGATGCGACCCGTGCACTTGCGGACTTGCGAACAAACCGTCAACCCCCTTCCTACTTGCAAGATTATTATTGTTCATCCTTCACTACTTCAGCTGACTCATTTTCTTCTAGTGATAAGTATTTTTTTCTCTTGATCTTCTTTCATTTTCTCTTTCTCCTTCTTTTAAGAGTTTTTGTCTAACCCTTGCTTCTGATGACATTCCTACTACATACCGCCAAGCTTCTAAACATAAACCTTGGAGAGATGCCATAGATGCTGAAATTAAGGCTCTTGAACAGAATGATACATGGATCCTTACCCCTTTGCCTAATGGGAAACATCCTATTGGTTGCAAATGGGTTTTCACTAAGAAATACAAATTTGATGGTTCCCTTGATCGATATAAGGCCTGGTTGGTTGCCAAGGGTTTTACTCAAACAGAGGGAGTTGATTACTTTGATACATTCTCTCCGGTTGTTAAGATGACAACTGTGCGCTTGCTGCTTACTTTAGCTTCTGCTAATAATTGGCACATTCAACAGGTAGATGTTAATAATGCATTTCTTCATGGTGATTTGCATGAAGAGGTATATACAGCTTTACCTCCAGGTTTCTATACTACTAATTCCACTTTGGTGTGTAAGTTACAAAATTCATTATATGGCCTTAAGCAAGCTAGTCGCCAGTGGTTTCAGAAGCTTTCATCTGCTCTTCTTTCTTATGGTTATATTGAATCTAGCTTTACTATTATCCTGGTATATGTGGATGATATTCTTTTGACTGGTAATGATATGTCCAAAATTGAGTTTGTGAAGCATCACCTTGATATGAATTTTAAAATTAAGGATCTTGGCCCTGTAAAGTATTTTCTTGGCCTTGAGGTTGCTAGGAGTAAGGCTGGTATTTCTTTGTGTCAGTGTAAATTTGCACTTGATCTTCTTACTGAAATAGGGTATCTTGATTGTAAACCTGCTTCTACACCAATGGACAACCGTGCTGAGCTCAGTCTTCATTCTGGCACTCCTCTTTTGGATCCCACAGCTTATAGGTGCTTGATTAGTAGATTATTATATCTCACTACTACTAGACCTGATTTATCTTTTGCCACATAACAGCTTAGTCAGTTCATGGCTCATCCTATTGACTTGCATCTTCAGGCTGCCCATGGAGTGCTTCAATATATTAAATCTGCTCTATCTATGGGTCTTTTCTTTCCTTTTAATTCCAATTTCTGCTTGAAGGGGTTTAGTGACAGTGACTAGGCTGCTTATGTTGATTCTAGAAGGTTTATTACTCGCTATTGTATTTTTCTTGATACTTCACTTACTTCATGGAAATCTAAGAAGCAAGGAAATGTCTCTACTTCATCTTGTAAGGCTGAGTATCGTGCACTTTCCATGACTACTTGTGATATTCAGTGGCTTTTATATCTTCTTCATGATATTCACATTCCTTATTCCCAAGCTGCCTTGTTGTATTGTGATAATCAGTCTGCAATTCAGTTGGCATCTAATCCTACTTTTCATGCTCGCACCAAGCATATCGATTTGGACTGTCATTTGGTTTGCGATAAAGTTCAAGAAGGTGTTCTTCATCTCATGCCTATTCGATCTTCTGACAAACTTGCTGATATTTTTACTAAGCCTTTTGGTCCAGCACCATTTAGATCTCTTGTTTCAAAGCTGGGCATGATTGACATATATGCTCCAGCTTGCGGGATGCTGACAAAATGTAAATTTGAGTTGTGGGATAAAGGCTAGTTAATGGTTAGTTAGTTATGCATGTTATAATTAGAAGGGTAGAATATAGTCCAAGTGGTTATTTATTTGTTACTTTGTTACATGTATATAAAAGAACACTGGTTGTCTCATTTTTTACTGACTGAATAGACAATACACAATTTTTTCTCTTCTTCCTTCTTCTCTCTTCCTTCCTTCCTTCGGTTCTTCTGTGTTCTTGAAGCTTCTATACTCTGATTGTTTCATTGAGAGTTCGGACTGTCAATGAAAGCACCTTTGTTATGAATACAAGTTCGGAGAGCCCATTGAAATTATAAACTGTACTTTACCCATGGGACTCTTTAATATGAGACTCATAACATATTGTTGATTATTGTATTCTATAATTGTGAATAACTTGAATACTTTTGAACTAGTATTGACCTATGATAAGTAAAATATTTGCATATTTATTTTCCCTTATATGATGATTTTGTGGACTATATTTGAGCTGAATATAATCAATTTGGGTGTAATTAATAAATAAATAATGATTTTCTTGCAGCCATGGACAGTACTGGATTAAGAAGAGTTAAAGAAGGCATTTAAGGGGAAGTTACTGTTCATGATGTACTATTCATTGTTCATGCGGTACTGTTCACTGTAGCAGGGTACTGTAGCGGACCATTGCGTTGTACTGTAGCGGTCGGTATGTGGAAGTGGGGCGGTTTAGTGCGGTTCCTGTAGCAGTCGGTTCACTGTAGCAAGTGGGTGGTCGGTTTACTGTAGCAGTGCGGTTCACTGTAGCAAAATACTATAGCAGTCCGAAAATAAAGCCTATAAATAGAACTTCTTGGCACCCTAAAATGGAGAGGAAGGAGGAGGAAGGAAGAGAGAGAGAGAGTTTCTATTTTAGAGAGAGAGTTGTTATTTTTAGAATTTATTTCTTGCATTTTTTTACTTCTTGCATGCCTCCTACATGGATGGTTTTACCTCCTATATGGAAGGCCTAGGTAGTCCTCCTTTATGGATGGTATAGGTTGCCACCTACATGGATGGTTTTACCTCGTATATGGTAGGCTAGATTTTCCATTTTCATGCATCTTGTAGTTGTATTTTTATGTTTTTTGTAATTAATTTTTATGCAATATTTATGATGTTTGTAATATATTTTGGTTTTGTTTTTAATTTTATCATGAGCTAAATTTTCTTTTTCCTAGGGTGATGACGTAGCTTACTAATGACGGATTGAATCTTAACTTATTAAATCTAGTTTTAATTTTTCCTTCATGATTGAGTTTTAATTATTGCTCTTAATGCTTACAATTGATTGGCCACCTTTTGGATGATTTTAATATGCATGTTGAGACCGGAAAGAGATACATGTGTGTGGATCCTATAATTAAAACCATAATTTGCATATGAAATAGGAATATATTCATATGGGTTGTGTAGTCTTAATTGAGTTCCATAAATCTTAATGCATGATTGATTGCTTAAATTCATATAGGAATATATTGGGTTAGCAATTAATTATAGAATTACTTGACCTTGGAAGAGGCTAGTAATTAAAATAGGAAAACTCGACTATCAATCATGTGGAATAAATAGGACTAGAGTAGATAAGTGATTCAATCCGGAATTTATTAAGTGAAATATAATCCCTAGGGCTTTTTCTCATATTTGTCTTTATATCACTTGTATTCATATTTCATCATTTCTATCTTGTAATCTCAATCACAACTAATCAACCGACTAAATAGAATTAAAATTACCAATTTTGGTACTTAGTGATCAATCCTCGTGGGAACGATACTCTACTTACTTCTATATTATTTGATTACGACAGTGTACACTTGCACTTCTAAATACACCATCTTACACTCGTAACAACCTATTCTAAAGATAAATTTTGTGTATTCTGTAACAAGGATTGAACTAGAGTGGTTTAAGTGATGCAAATTATATGGAGGGTTGGTACTTATGTTAATTTGAGGTCATGGAATGCAGAAAGCTCCCTGGCCAAGTAGTATTATTTAAAACAAGTACTGTATTGAGGGATGTAGATGACCTTCCCAAAATTATGCATATGAGTGTAAAATCAACCTTATTACTGATAAAACTCATCAGGTATGTCATCTAAACTTTACTTAATTCTTTCATTTAAATTGATACACAATATTTGAAAGATGAACAATGAGTTTTTGTGTGTGTGTGTGTGTAGATTAGAGCCCAATTTGGTGCAAGTAAGGCACTATTGATTGGAGATTCTATGTATATGCCAGCTACAGTTGCAGAGATGGCTAATCCTGCACTTAACCTATTTGGAAAGTACAAGACAAAGTTTAGTAGTGAGAGTGAAAAGGAAATGGCTATCTTGAAGTGGATTGCACAAAGTGGAAAGGAACCAAGTGTGGCAATCGGCCTTCAAGCTTGTGAAATATCTTAGGATGATGATGATGGTGAATACTTGTACAAAGCTGGATCACCTTAGTGGAGTAGTGAAGATGATTAAGAGTCTGTGTTTAATGACAAGAATCAGCTTTAAATTCCCTTGTGCCTTTCTTATTCTGAGTGTGGGTTTGTTTTATGGGTATGGAAAACATAAAAATCCATTTTCCTAATCCCATCTTTAGAGATGGATCCGCATAACAGAAACCCAAAACATATCGTAAGAAGTAAGTAAGGGTGTAAGTTGTACATTCCAAGAATTTCTTAAGTTTGAAAAAGAGAGATATATATTTGCGATGCTTTATGAACATAATTGATCTTTTAGAAAACGATTTGAAGTTACTGATTCTGCTTGAAAATTGAACTATTGGGTAAATGTCCTAGTTTTTGCCTTGAAATGTTTGCATTGTTCTTATTGTTCCTATGTTGGTAATTAATTGCCTTTACCAATGTGTTTTTAATTTTGGAATTCATTAGAGTGGCATGATCAGCTAGGAGGAGTCTCCCTTTGGCTATTCACAAGACTATCTTTTTAATTTGCTCCTTTTTAAATACAATATTTTCAATTTGATTTCTTAAAGAATTTTATTTTGTTCCCACCAATTTAGTCTTATTTACCTCATCCTTCCCCAATAAATAATCATCAGACATCCTTTTATTAATTTATGGCAAATGAAACTAACGAATTCATTAGCATGTGAAATTGTTTCTATCAGATAATAAATAATTTCATAAAATTATTTTATTTTTAATTATATCAAATTATCAATGATGATACTTCTTCTCATGAGGGATCAAATTACAAGGTAAAAATTTGTGAGAAAGTATATCAATAAAAAATGTATCACAAATTAAATAAAAATAAATTTTTGCTAGCGAATTTATTGGAATCTCCTATTAGAGACAATCTTGTTTGACATACTATCGATCATTAAATGTGGGCCCCTCTCCCACAAATCTTGATTTTCCAAGTTATGAAGAACTAACCTCTTCCGCTAGATCCAACACTCGTTGCTAATTTTTGTGTGAATTGATTTCATATAAAAAAGGAGAAAAACAATTTTGAAAAATGAGCCACTGCCCATAGAGTTAGTTGAGAACACTAGAAGACCAATTCATATTTAGGAGCCCAATATTGAGGTTTAATCCAAGCCTCTACGCTAGCGCCGATGCGCGTCAACTTGATAATGCTCACTGTTCCGTTCTGGTGTCGCCTTCCTCCTGCTCATAGTCATGTCAGGGATAGATCTGGCTTTCCTCCTATACCTTTTAACAGCCACTTCCCTCCTTTACTTAAAATGACGTCGTTTTGTGTGGTAGATAAAATATGGACCGTTTATTTGTTATAATTGCATGGACGGTGATAAGGAGCTACTAATTGAAACGACGCCGTTTTGCATACTTCATCCAATCTGTTCAATTTATCAGTCAATCTTAGTCATCCGTTTAATCATTTTCCTCACAAAAGTAACCAAAACATGTTAGTCTTTTTTAGGTGCCAATATCCCTTTCTTCTTCCTGAAGTTGAGTGGAAAAATATGAGATAGTGAGAATTTAGAGAAGAGGAAATCAAAGGAGGTATGAAAAGCTTTTAGAGAAGAGGAACAAGGAAGAGTACATGATATTAAAGATTAATGAGTAAAAAATATTCTTTTATCAAATACCTACATATTTATTGATATTTTTTATTTAGTTTTTACATTTATTTTTTATAATGCAACTTGATAATCTTAAAACTTGATGATACTAGAAATTTTTCTTCTCTCTGTGTGCGCACGCGCACACGCGTGTTCCTATTGTAGATATAAATTTTTTTCATTAGTTTGGTTTAAATGATCTTTAGTGCGTTGTTTTGCAGTGAGGAGTTTTTTATTTGATATGAGTTTTGCTTTATGAATAGATTTGTTTAGGTTGCTCATTTTTGTGTGTGTATTGTTAGTATATTTATATGTTGTTGTTGATATATTTCTGTTAGTATGCTCTGTTGTTAATATATTTCTATGTTTCAATTTGTATTTTCCTATATTGTTAATATATTTCTATATTTCTGTTTTGATTTTTTGTTCATATAGTTTATGTTCTTAATATATTTATATGTTTCTATTTGTATATATATCTATTTCTTTTGAGATCATAATTCTCATATTTTCGCTGTGAGTTTATATTTATATTGGGTACATATTTTTCAATTTTGCAGATGGATATAAATTTGACTCCTACACTTGATCTTGAATTTAACAATATAGAAGAAGTATGTGAATTTTGGAGGGCATATGACAGAAGAATTGGTTTTCGTGTTTGAAAACAGAGCTTTAATAAGAGCAAAAAAGATAAGTCAAAACATTCATCTTATCTATATGTTTGTCGTAAAGAAGGGGTGAAGAAACCATACATTCGTGATGTGAAAACTAGAAAGCCTAGGGAAGAGACAAGAACATATTACAAAGCAAGAATGAAAGTTAAAGAAGTAAATGGAAAGTACAACATAGATGAATTTTTCCTGGATCATAATCCTCCACTTCAACCTCCTGAAGCTGTTCATCTGTTTGCATCGTTTCAAGGATTAACACCATCTCAACAATATGAATTAGAAAATGCTGAAAAGGCTGGGATTAGTAAAAAATTAGCATTCAATTTGTAAAGTCAATATGCAGGAGGTCAAACTAATTTGAGATATACAAGTGGTGATGTGAAGAATTATCTTAATTCAAGAAGGCAACGAGCTATAAAATACGGGGAAGCTGGATGTATATTTGGTTATTTTAAGCGTCAATTAGCAGAAAATCCATCTTTTATTCATGCTCATCAAATGGATTCAAAGGAGTAAATGACAATGTATTTTGGGCAGATGCACACATGTTGGTTGACTATGCTTGCTTTGGTGAAGTAATTTCACTCGATACAACTGATTGCATAAATCGTGACTATAAACCTCTTACAATCTTCTCTGGCTTTAACCATTACAAAAAAGGGGTAATATTTGGAGTAGCATTGTTATATGATGAGACTGTTGAAAGTTTTAAATAACTCTTTGAGACTTTTTTGTGCGCATACAAAAATGCAAGGCCATTAACTATGTTTATCGACCAAAATGCTGCTATGTCATGTGTATTACAATGAAGCACCTTACAAGCTCAATGGTCAGTGATTTTAACAATTGCATGTATCATTGTTGGGATGAGGTCGAGTTTGAAGAAGCTTGGCAAACATTATTATCACAACAAGATATGACAAAAAACTCTTGGTTGATGTCCATATACCAAATGAAAGAGAAATGGACAGTATGCTATATGAAGAACTCAATGACACTTGACATGAGAAGCACACAAATTAGCGAAAGTGTCAATGTATATGTTAAAAGTTGCATCCATGCTAAATTAGATATCAATAAATTCATCCAACAATTTGAACAAGTTCTAGAGGATAAGCACTATAATGAATTGAAAAGCGATTTTGAGGTGCTTGACAAGTTGCCAAGGTTGATATTGCAAAGTTCAAGTATGCTTCATCAGCTTTATGATGTATATACTCGGCCTATTTTTGACTTGTTCCAACACAATGTGATCTATGCGATGCTACATGTATAAAAGAGAGGAAAGAAAGAAAGATCATTATGGATGTAGAGGATAGTGTCACCATGTTTGATTATGTGATCACCATGGATAGAAGCAAACGACAACATAATTTGACATTTGATCTTCAATGAAAAAAAATAACTTGTAGTTGCAAAAAAATTGAACGAGTTGGCATATTATGTTGTCATGCATTAAGGGTATTGAATGAACGTGATGTTAAATTACTCCCTCAGAAATATATAGTAAAAAGGTGGACAAGAGAAGCACGATGTGGTGTAGTATACAATATCAAGGGGAAACATATTGAAGTTGATCCTAAACAACAAAGATCAAATCGGTATAGACAATTATGCCCCTTGTTAAATTAACTAATGATGCATCAGAAAGTTCAGAGGCATTATGAAGCTGTCTTGGAACTAAGTAAAACAGTGACTGAGCTTCACATAAAATACCTAGTAGCCGATGGTAAAGGTAATGAGAATGGTGTTGGAAATTGTGCCCTAGGGGCCAATCATTGTATTTTAAACATTGTTATTCAATGAATTTCTCAATTTAGTTATCACATTATTCGCACGTTCAATGTGATAACTGTATCCTTGGATAAATCATAATGATTGTCCTAAATGTTTTTGGTCGATCATCTATGTGGGAGAAAAGATGAAATAAGACTAGTATGACTTTGATAAGGCATAGGGCTACAAGTCAAAGTTATAGGCACTTGTAGGAGTACAAGGTGTTGGACCGACCTGCTATGAGAAAGCTGCATGGATCAAGTCATAAGCTTATCTCATGTATAACTACGTCATTGTGCCCTTTGACCTGAGATCATCATGGATTCCTACATGAGAGTTGCTAAGCTTTGACCTAGTCAAAAGTCGCCTTTGACCGAGTGATGATAAAGGCTACAATCGGGATAGGTAATTTTCATACAGAGGAATGCGAATGGTCAAGATGTAATTTGTCCCTCATATTAGTAGAGAGATATTACTGGGCCCCTCGATGAGTGAGTCTGAGAAATGTATGGCTATACTATGATGGAAAGGAGTTTCCATTTCTATAGTCAGACTACTCAGGGATTGAGAAAGTAATAGTCAGGAATAGGAGGATGACATTCTCCATCCCTCATCTTTGACCGAAATATCGTGTGATAAAAGGGACGTGATATGGTTGTATGACAGGTTGCATCGTGTTAATTATCCTCATATAAATTGGATAGTCGCAATGTCTTGCTAAAGGCAGCTTGTGACTTGTGAGCTAGTACAGTTATTGGCTCACTTCCAACTTCGTATGGGCTTACATGGTCGCATACAAGAATTGCCCAATATAAGCTACAATGTCTAGATTCATTGAATCTAAGATGCATCTAAGATTCAATGAATACAATGTTTAAATTAAGGTGGACGATATATACATGTTGTGTGAATATTTATTTGATAAATATTTATATGTGTGTGTGTGTATTTACATTGGAAAAGAAAAATAATAATATTATATATATACATATATGTATTTTTGAAATACATACATACATTTATATATAATATATATTATTTGATGATATATATTATATATGATAATATTATTACATTGTGTGTGTGTGTGTATTATATGATAATATCTCATATTTAATTTATAAAGATAAATTAAATCTAATTTCATTGGCTCTTTATTCTGATTAAATAAATAGGTTAAATTAAAATTGTTCGACATATTTAATTAAACCAGATTTATTTAATTAGTTTATCAAAACAATTAAGTGTTAATTGATATGATAAGGATTTTCGAAATTAATTAAGATTAATTTTAAAAATCAAATATCTATCATAACATAGATGACCCTGACTAGTTATAAAAGATAAGAGCTAGGGTTTTCTATGGATGATGAAATAATAGAGAGCCACAAGAAAACCCTAAAGGAGCATTGGAGGCACTAGCACGCTGCCGGTGTTGGGTCTTGTTCGTGTGGATACCAGTAGAGAGAACTGATCTGAGTAGTTGGCTCCTCAAGATCGAAAAAAAGCAAAACTCAAAAAATGAATTAGCCAACTTGTTGATACTGGGGATGGTTAATCTAGTACTCATGGAGTTTGATACTCTCTGAAAAAGAATTAGCCAACATGTTGATGCTAGGGAATTTGTTTCAGGAGTAACCAAGCATGGAGATTTGAGAGTTGGCCATGTGTGTTGATGATTGTGGGCATTAAAATAAACATGAACAAGGTACGAATCTTTCTAACTCGATTTAAATGTCGTTGATAGATCCACAGTTGGGATTGGTAAACTTTTACAACTTTTAAAATTTTAATTCTTCCGTTGTGTGCCCGCTAATCCTAACAAATGGTGTGGGGAATCATGATGGCGATAACAATGGTGGGAAAGTTGTTTCCCTAAAAAAGAGATATGATAGAAAAATAAGTAAAAGAATAAAGAGTTGTCTTGAAATTGGTCAAAGAAAAGGAATAACAAAGGCCTCTAAAAAGCCTCATTAAGCTTCACATGCATACTTTTGATCAATTATTTTTTTTCAAAGATGCTTAATGCTTATTACATATTTAATGTTTATTTCTAAATAAGTTTTAGAGACACTATAATCAACTTCAAAAATCTAAGACATCAACTCCTGTACAACATAATAACATGATGTTGGATAACTCTTAATCAAGTCAAATGATTTACAAATTTATTGATGGTATGTCATATGATGTTGAATAACATACTCAACTAGTTTGTTTTATATATTAAGAAATTTATTTTACTTTATTTTTTTTGAAGGCACCACTTGACTGCAACTTCACATCACTTGAAGCATTGGATTTTAGCCAAACATATAATGTTGGTAAGCATAAAGAATAATGATAATGAAAGAAAACAATTTAGTCTCTTATATTGAAATATGAAATTCTTTAAATAGTATTGTCTCATCTTACAATAGTGAATAAATTGAAGACTGTCAATATATATTTACTAACACTACAAAGTTGTATTGTGTTACAAATACAGATTCAATGATTGACTTAGATCCTCCTACATGAAGTCTCCATTTTACCTTATTTTGTCTAGCTCTTTTGTACAGCTTATGACTTCCTTTGGACTACTCTCTATTTTGCTAAAGCAGGCTCATTTTGTACTTCCTTTGGTCTGCTCTCTATTTTGGTCAAGCAGGCTCATTTTGTATATGAAGTCTTCATTTTGTTCTTCTAGCTTCTTACATCTTCTCAATTGATGTTGTTAGAGTTGGCTCTATTTATTGGTCAAGATTGCTCATTATTTGTATAATCTGTTATGAAATAAAGTCAATAAATAGTCACATAGCAAGTTTCAATCATATTTCTCTTTCTCTGATTTGTATTTTCAAATACACGCATATTGAATACTGCATTAAACAAAATATTTAAGTCTTGCAAGAACATAAATACAATGCAAAGCTATAGTTATAGAAGTTTTGTTTTTCACTTCAAAGCAAGTTATATTGCAATATGACCAAAACTTTTCTTTGTGCAAGTTATATGTAAGGGAGTACAAGGAAGATTCTGTCATACAAGTTATAGATAATTTTCAAACCAGATATATATAAGGAAGATTCTATTATGTTCAGTAAGGTAGTCAAGAACAATCAGACAAAACTTTCCCTTGTGCAACATGAGTAGTCGTTTTGTAGGGTATGCTTGCATAATAGAATATAAAAGCAATAGCATGCAAATAGAGTGATAGAAATCAAAGTTATAATGTCAAACTAGCATATTGTTGCAGCAATATTTTTAGCTAGCATAACAAAAAGAGAATAAAAAATATAAACAGAATAGGCATAAATACATTACCAGAATAACAGATTTACCTCTTTGCAATTTAAAACAATTGTCTTGTTAAAGTTTGTAACTTGGTTTAGTGAAATTTCTCTTGCTTCCTGATGACTTAAAAAGTATCTCAGCTTTAGATAACAGGAAATCAGGAAAATGATGTTTAATTGTAAAGTATTCTTAGGCTTGATTATCAAATATTCATCAAACAAAGCTAAAAGTGAAGAATGCAGATTGTAACACTGTTTCAATCATCATGAACAATACATCTACAGAAAAAGATGAAAAGAAATCTAATTCTACATAAAACAATATGACCAATACTAGTGCAGAACTACACATCACGGGACAACCATAAACAAAATTCAATGAAACAAGATAATCTTTTCACTGAAAAAAGATAGTTAACTAATTCCACCTAGGTAGAAAACATCCAACTCAGCCATCTATTAGCTTCTACATTAATATAGCATCAACAATAAAAATCTCAAGAATGAGAAATTAAATTGAAAGAAAAGAACCTAATAGGAATAGATTGAAAGTTCGTAAGTTTTGTAAAGTGAGAAAATCAGACAATATAGTTTCACTCAACAAGAATGTTAACTAATTTTTTGTAGTATAAACAATTAAAGCATAACAAGTGCCTACCTTTACTCTTTTATGGCTGGAGTTGTTCCAACACAAAAATCCACTACAACCTATGGCTCTTGCTCCTGATTCATATCCCTTACATAAACAAAGCAGAGTTGGTAAACAAAAGGTACATGAAATGAGCATTGTCTGGGCAACAGAAAAATGAAATAACAAGGGATACCACTAAACCTTGAATATACTAAGGCTACTGCAGTATTATAGAAGAATTGTCATGGAAGAAGCAACACGAAGAGGGAGATTGAACTCAGATTCTTTGCAAATTTATAGACTTTGCCGAGCCACACGAGGGAGTCGTAAGATTCAAGAAGTTACGACATTTTCGGCCGACAACAAATCAACGGTGGATGACGGCGATAGACAGAGGAGCACAACGGCGAGATGCCAATGTCAGAAAATAGCTTCCTCCTCTTTAATCGACGGCAGATGAAATCTTCTTCCTCCTCGATCGGAGGGGTAGATTGGATGCCAGACGCTGTTTAAGCTCTGGATTTGGTCAATGGTTTGCGCAAGCTAAAGTGTAAATCTTTGAACCAACGGTTTAGATCAAAAATATATGGAGGGCTGAGATTTTATTTTCCATGCAAAACGATGTCGTTTTAAGTAAAGGAGGGCAGTGGATATTAAGAGGCATATGAGGAAAGTCAGATTCGTCAGGGACATTGCAAAGAAGCTAAGGGCTCGTTTGGTACAAGGAAAATTTGAGGAATGAAAAGAACTTAAAGAAGGGAATGGAAGGGAAAAAAAGATTGTAAGGGGTGATGGAAGATGAGTTGTTTGGTATGAAGAAAATTTAGGTGGAACTGGGGAAAAAAAAGAAAAATATCAATTTTACACTAAAAAAATTTAATAATTATATATTAATCAAATTTATATTTCAATTAATACATTAAATGATTAGTACTATAATGATTTAAAATTAAATAAAATGAATAAAATATAAATTATAATTTAAATAAATAAAATATTTATTTTATGTATTAATGAAATTGAAATTTTTTTCTATGGAATGAAATTCAAATTTATTAAAAAAATTTTAAATTTATTGATGAAATTCGAATTTGTAAGGCGTTAATCTTAAAAAATTTAAATTAAATTGCGGGAATCCTGAAATTTGTTTATCACATTCGAATTGAATGTGATAAACAAATTTCAAGATTCTCGCCTTTTAATTTAATTTTTTTAGGATTTCACCTTTTAATTTAAATTTTTCAGGAGTATATGTGTCTTTCGGATCTTCCTTCCCGCGAAGGAACTTAGGCCCTGTTTGGTATGAAGCACTGTAGGGTAGGAATTGAGATTAGACCAGGGATTAGGTTAAAATATATCGTTTGGTATGAGGGACTACGGATAACCAGGGATTAGGAGTACCACAAAAGTGAGATTGCTGCAAAGCCACATCTCCCTTGATATTGCTTTTTCAATTTCTGGACTACAAATATCAGAGACAAAAATATTCATGTTTATAATATTTTTTAGACATAAATTCCCTCTATCAATTTTAACTTAAATCCCGGGATTTTGTTTTTTGTTATTTTTTAATGATAAGGATATTTTAGTCTTTTCATAATTTATGGAAGATTATAAAATAAAATCAATTCAAGTATTACATCTAAATATTACTGTATACCAACCGTAATTTTAAACTCTCAGTCCTAATCCAAATCACAATGCCAGTTCCAATCCCAATCTATCAAAATCTAATGCCTCGTACCAAACAGGACCTTAGGTTTCCACCAATTTTGATGGGATATCATCTTCCCACCTTCAAATGAATATTGCTGGGTCCGAAAACTTGAGTTTCCTAAAAGATTGGACCAAAATTATGTTCCAAATAAAGAAACTTGATCATATTCCCTTCCCTCCCCTTCCCTTCCCACGTCTTCCACATAACAAACGGGCCCTAAGGGTGTGTTTGGTTCAAGAGACGTTAGGTTAGGTGAAGTTTATTTAAGTTAGGTTAAGGGAAGTTATAATTTTGTTTGGTTCAAGAAGAGGGGAGGGCATGTTTGGTTTCTTGTTTGGTTCAGAAGGGGAGGTGAGGGGAGTTAACTATGAGTGGACAAAAATACCATTTTTTTCTTTATTTATATATTTTCCTTCTTCTTTTATTTTTTAATTTATAAATCTCAAAAAACCTATTACCTCAAGTATATATGATAGCAAAATTGCATACATTTTAAAGGACATTTTATTAACTTTTACATATTATCTCATTAATTTTATTATGATAAAATATTTTAATATGTTTTTGATAACTTCTCATTTTTAGTAAATTTGATATATGTTTTGATATAGTCAAGCTGTCATCAATGCTAAAATAAAAGAATTTATAAAAGATTTTGATAAGATATAAATTTGGTCCATGACTTGATGGTTTTCATTGCAAATATGTTAGCTTTAAATTAAATTAGATATAGTTAAATCTATGTAAACAATAAAATAATAAATTTGGTTTATGATTTAGGAGGTTTCTTTACAAAAATAGGCATGTGTATTTTGGTCAAAGTGAGACATAATGGTTTTAAACAAGAGGGGTAATGTTAGAATATTTAAAAATAGGTAGAGGTATTTTAGTCAAAATAAGATTAATATTTCTCTTCCCTCCAAAAACCTCCAATTTTAAAGGGTTGAGAGAGAAGGGGAGTGGAGAAAAAAAGATAAAATTTTTAACCTCTATTCCCCTCCCTCCAAACAAACACATCTTTTCTACCTCTAAACTTCTCCTCACCTAATCTCCCCTCCAAAACCACCCCCCCCCCCCCAACCAAACAAAGCCCAGGTGCTTCCTGGTTTCTAGAATTTAGCAGTAAGATCCCTTGATGGGGTCGGTGACTATGGCCGCCGCGATGTTGGCCAGTGCCTGCCGGAGGTTAGGTATGCCTATGGCTTTCGTGCGAGCACTTGACATCTCCCATTCGGCTCTTATCAAGCCCTACAACAAACGTCCTCTGAAATGGTGTCATCAGAGGAGTTCGCATAACAGTACTCTTGCCAGTGAATCGTCGAGAGTATACTCTAACAACTCAACTACTACTTCATCTAATGGGTGAGTACCTTCAATATCCCACCCTTTCGTTCTTCTTGTGTAATTTCTACTTTTTTCGCTTGAAAGAGATATTTCAGCGAAAACTCAGTGGGAAAAATGTCTTTGATATAGTGTTTGTTATTCCTCTTTAACATAAATTCCTTTCGTGATTTATTTTCTTGCACGAAAGCTTTTTGCTTGTTTGGTTGTTGATACTTCAAACTGCATGCATGGCTAAATCATTATCTATATGATATGCCCTTTTGAGCTTAACCGCTGCACCTTCTCTGGAGTTTCTGTGCCGAATTCCAGTTTTAACACGATGTGCTATTGTGTTTCTTTGCTTATTGCGATTTAGTCGGACCTGTAATTGTTAAATTGAGAAAGAGTTGGACCTTATCTATTTGTTTGTTAATCAATCTGTTGTTCATTGTATATCTGTGTATGTGTGTGAATGCCCTCCGTGAATTATATTGGGATGAACATGAAGTTTAAGTTAGCTGGATTCTTGAAATGCGGGGAAACTACAACTAGAATATGCCCTTTGGCATGATAACAGCCATTTGCGAAATTATGGCGACTATTTGAGTTATAAGGCTTAGTACCTAATAGCTTGACAGTGTTGTTGGATCACGTCACTTCCATCATTTTATTCAACAGATCTCATGCTTATCCTTATTATTAGTAGCTTGACTTTTGTTCATGGTTGCTAGCAGTTGATTTCCGTTGCTTCCACTTTCGGCTTGTTAATGAGATTTGATCTTGTTTAAGCTACCTGAAGTATGATCGCTTGCTTCCTTGTCCATCACAAAATTGTGCTCCAAGAGTTGAACACTTGGTTGTTTCAGAAGGAGGACCTGTCTCAGAATATATTTGCAAAGCTCTTGATCTTCCTCCTTTGTAAGTGATACTTTGTATCTCTACTAATCAAACAATTTCTGATACTATTATTGTGTGGCATGATAAATTGAAAGTTTGGTTCTTGAAGGTTTGTTGCAGATCTAATCCAATTTGGAGCTGTATACTATGCTCTTGTCTGCCCGCAACCCCCTCCTACTGCTACTCAGGAGGAGATTAGGATATTCAAAGAAGCAACAGAACCATCAGTTTTGAGAAAGAGATCTTCAATTAAAGGGAAAATCATACGAAAGGCACATAAGACTTTTCGTGTAACTCATGTGGATCAGTTTGTGGAAGCAGGAACCTATTTAAGAGTACATGTACACCCCAAACGCTTTCCAAGGTATTACCGAATTCTTCTTAGAATTATCTGTTAATTTCACAAGAAAAAAGATCATGTTTGACATTTAGTCTCTTTTTAGGTGCTATGAGATTGACTGGAGATCAAGAATCATAGCTGTGGATGAGTCATATGTGGTTTTGGATAAGCCCGCGGGAACATCAGTATGTAGTCAATGCTGCAATATCTCATTTATGTTGATGAGTGACATCATAATTGTTTTTGAGAATGCATTAAGGTTATAAAGACAGTGGATTGACGGTTTTATTTTATGATATTGAAGGAAAGGGGACGGTCAGTAGGGGCTTTTGGTAATGTTTTGAATGCTTTTACTTTAGAGTCTCTGGACAGGGTTTTTATGTTTGATGGATTTTGGGGAAATTTCAAGAGAGAAGTGATGAGGATTTTGAAGGAAAGGATTTTTAACACTCTCTCTCAGAAAATAAGGTCTTTACAGGTTATGACATTGAAGAAACTGTCATAAAAGTTGAGAATAGGAAAATTAATTTAGGTTGCTTCCTGTTTTACGCATCAGAAAGTTAAGAACCTAGCAATTTGCTCAGTAACTTGTAAAACTAAACCCTGAATCTGAAATAAGATGTCATGGCCAAGGAAACATGGCCACTAATGTAGACATAGCGATATGATGTGATGTAAATAGTCATTTATCAATATGTAAATTACACTGCTGTACTTTATTTAATACAGTCTGACATTTATCAGACAAGGACATGTTTCTTTCTTTGTATTTTTTGAAGTACTGATGATTTATAGGTCAAAAGTGTCTTGGTAGATTTTTTATAACTCAATAAACAACACTAAGCAATGATGTACTTATCCTATGAAGATTTAGACCTCCTGATGTAGTAAAGAACATTTAACCATGTAAATAAACTAAGCAGAAATCCTAAGCCAATTGTAACCTTAAGAGTAAGAATTGGCTTTAGGAGTGTGTTTGGTTTGTTCAGTGCAAGCTTTGGATAGAATGTAGCATTGCAAAGTGGAAATTTATTTGTGCGTTTTGTATCTGTGATGGGTATACAGTTTGTCATTTCCTTTAAGTTTTACTGTCTCTTGGTTTAGGTAGGCGGCAATATTGACAACATTGAAGAAACTTGTGCAACCTTTGCAACTCGTGCCTTGGGACTTACAACCCCATTGATGACTACCCATCAAATTGACAATTGCACGGAGGGCTGGTACTTTATCATGTTGAAATTTTTGTTGCTCATTGTCAGTCTATCTGTCATAGATTGTAATGGATGGTAATTTACATGCAGTGTAGTATTCGCTAGGACTAAAGAATATTGCTCTGTCTTTCATGGTAAAATCAAGGTAAGTTTTGTGATTTAATTTCTTATGTCATGTTAGGATGGCTTGTAATGCATGAAAACATGCAAATTTATTTCTAATACATAAGCTGAAGGACCTGACTTTTGAGTAATGGTTTTCCATAGGGAATAGTGCATTCTTTACTAAGTGAATGTAATGTACAGATTAAGTCCATGCATTATGGTATTTGTCTCATGTTTTTGGGTGTTCATTCTTATCCAGGAGAAAAAGGTGAAGAAGCTTTATCTTGCTCTTGCAGCTGCTCCTGTGCCATGTGGAATTGTCAGCCATTATATGCGTCCAGTTAACAGGGTTCCTCGTCTTATTTCTGAAGGTACCATACATATGGGTATGATTTGAAAACAGGTGGTTGATAACCTTGAAATAGCTAAATATTGACAGTTTAGTAAGCTTCATTTGTCAGCCTTGTGGGAACATCATCAGTTAGAGAAGGCAAGGCCATGTGCCCGTTCCCATCTGGTTGTCTCATTAGCAGAACTTGAGTGGCAATCTTCTTTAGAGTTAACAGAAGAAGATATAGTGATGTTCTTGAATCCATACAAAAATGCTGCTCTGGTTATTTAGTGAAATCTTGAAAAATAAGCAGAATTTTATTTTTTTGGGTAAAATTGCAAACATCACACTCTTATCCATTAGACTTTTCTTGGATGCATTAACAATGATGGACGTAAGTACACCATCTTGTATGGTGCTTACATTCTATGACTGATACTAATTTGAATATTTTCGACCCTCTACTGGCCTATTATTAATAAACTGTATTTTCAATATAAGCATGATATGGAAATTAACAACTGTTTTCTCTTTGCATAGTTGAATTATGAAATTTTTTTTGTTCTGTGCACAAGAGTTTAGAGAAGAATAATGTATTATGTTCTTATCAAAAAGAGAATATTGTATTATGGAGATTAAACCCTATTGGTTTATGTGATGCAGATTATGTTGAGGGATGGCACTTGTGTCAACTTGAGGTCATGGGATGCAGAAAGGTCCCCTGGCCAACCACTCTTATTCAAGACAAGTTTTGTATTGAAGACTGTGGATGGCCTTCCCAAGATTATGCGTATGAGTGTACAATCAACCTTCTTACTGGCAAAACCCATCATGTCTGTCCTTGCACTTTTGCTTTAACTTCCCGGGCCTTTTTTGTTGTTGTTTTGCGGGGGGGTATCTCTTCCATTCTGGGTTATCAACATGCCTTAATGAGTCATAAGCTTTTTGGTGAACATAATTTGATTGCTGAACAATGATTCAGCTGATACGATAGTTAGGGAAATTTTCATTCTAGAGATGTTGGTTAGTCTTAGAACTCGGAAAGGTCACATTTTCTGAATTGTATCCCCAAAACACACACACACACAATGTTCAATGCCTAACGCTCTGTTATGGATTGCTTGTTCTTTTTTCTCCTAAGATGAACTGATTGGTATTGTTTGCCAGTATTTACAAGGTCATTTTTGTAGTGGACGACTCTAGAAATTTTCTTATATTTTTTCCTTCCTGTGAAACTGTATCTGATATATATTTTAAATGTGCAGATTCGAGCCCAATTTGCCGTGTGTAAGGCACCATTAGTTGGTGATTCTATGTACATGCCAGCTGCACTAGCAGAGATGGCTAACCCTGGAGTTAATCCATTTGGAAAACACAAGAAAGATCTCATTGGTGAGGGTGAAAAGGAAATGGCTACTTTAAATTGGATTGAACAACATGGGAAGGAACCAAGTGTTGCAATTGGCCTTCAAGCCTGTCAAATATCGTGGGATGATGGTGACCACTTGTACAAAGCTGGGTCTCCTTGGTGGAGGTGTGAAAATGCTCAAGAGTGTATGCTTATTGGCAAGAAGCAATGGCAAATTCCTATTTCTTTTGCCTCCAGTTTTTAAGTGTGCTGTCATTGTAATTGAAAGGGTTCGTCATCCTATTAAGGAGGCAAGGATTCCTTAAAGATTGGAGGAAGTTGGACAGTAAGTATGTCCCGAGGTTCACAAAAATAAATAAAAGTAGTATACATTGCTTCAGAATTAAATTGAACAGACAAACCAGAGCAGAGGCGATTCCTGAATTTAAATAGAGAAAATTAAGTTCATAGGTTCTGCTTGGATATGGAAGCACTCAGCAAAAGTCACACATTATTGAAGCGAAGCTGATTGGCGTCTGGTATAAACGATTTAACTTTGGCGTTTGTGTTGAATTGTCTGTACTGCTTTTCCTCCTCCCTCTCATGTTCTGGCCTCAAAGCCTCTGTTTTATGCTTTGTAATAAATTGCTTATACCAACTTGCTGATAATTTTGGAGTTCTCTTGAGAGTAGAATAATCAACGTAGTATAGCCCGAATCTTCTTGTATATCCATATGTCCACTCAAAGTTGTCAAGCAAGGACCAGGCAAAATATCCCCTCACATCTGCTCCTTCCCTGATCACATGTTAAGAAGAAAAGGAAAGGATACAAAAATGATCTTAGTTAGTCATTTATTCTCCGATGATTCATTAGGCTACGCAAATTTATAGTGTAATGGAAAAATATATTAAACCATGAAAGGTCATGCAAATGATGTGATTGACACTTATGTTGCTGTTTTTGTTTCTTTAAGGTTCTAACCTTATTGCTGAGAACAGGGCATTCGAGTGATCTTCCATGTACTGCACTCTTTCAACGTCATTAGTATGTTCTTCCAAGGTGGCATTTGGATTATCCGTCTCACCATACCCTAAAGAATGGCTTGGATTGTAAATAAATGCACTGAAGTTAGATTAAATAAAAAAGATACTAAGATTTTCTTACCATTTTCTGTAATGAACATGGGGATATTGTTGTATCTTTCTTTTACATGTCTGATCACTTTTTCCATGCCCTGTGGGTAAATAGGCCAGCCAATTGAGGTCTGCATGATTGCAAATTCATTGTTATTGGGATAAAAAGGATGATACTAATCAATTATGGATCAACATGGTCAATGGGTTTGGTTCATAAGCATGATTAGAGAGTTGAGGCTACTTACTGGTTCGCCAATGGGCACGCCATTTCTCTCTATAGTTCTTAGGTATAAACCCTCTGTTCTGGTGATCCCTTCTCCTGATTCACATGTTGAGAAAATGCAGTCTTTGGCATAGCTAGCAGAATAGTAATTGATACCAATAAAATCCAATCCTTTTTGGAGTTTCACCATTTCAATCCTGGAAAATTTGGGCAAGATGGAACCTAGAATCTCCTGCATCTCTGAAGGGTACTTCCCCAAGATGATGGGGTCTAGGAACCTGCATTACAACAAATTGTCTATGGTTACTGCTTTATGGGTTTGGAAGTACAAAATGAAAGAGAATAAATAAACATACCAATTTAAATTGAATGATAGTGCTCTCTCACTAGCCATTTTGTCTGCCGTAGAATTGCTGATAGGTTCATACCATGATGCTTGTATGACTATGCCAATTATCCCCTTTTGCTCTCTCTGCATGTTTCATCCACCACACAGTTATTGCATAATCATTCTTGTTTATTAATCTCTGACACAAACATACATATATTTTCCTTTTCACGTGATCAACATTCCTTACCTGGTACTTGGTTCTATAGATATCAACAGCAGCAGCATGGGAGAGGATAACATTATGGGCTGCTATGAAAGGCTCAGATTCTGAGTCTCCTTCAATGCAATGTCCAAATGGTTTAGAACATCTACTTGGTGGAAACTTTGCTGTTCGGTAACCATGTGGCACTTGAATATTAGGCTCATTGAAGGTAGTCCAATACTTAACTCTGTCTCCGAACCATTTGAAACAGACTTCTGCATAATATGCAAAATCTTCCCTGCTCATCAAACACACAACACATCATCCTCATGAACTTAGTTTAAACTTAGGTTGCCTTAAAAATCTCTTATAATTGCTTACTGTGATTGGGGACTAAGCCAACCTCCATATCTGTCCTCCAGCTCTTGAGGGATGTCAAAGTGAGTTATAGTCACAAAGGGTTGGATTCCTGTAAGTTTAACATTCCAAACATGAAAATACATGTGAAGAAAATGGTCCCATTTGACTTCTTCTCATTGACACATTCACTGCTTTTGCTCTTCTCAAAAGGGAGGAAAAAAATCAAAGATTGAAACCAAACCTTTGAGGAGAAGAGCATCGATTAGTCTGTTGTAGAAGTTGATGCCGGCCAAGTTGACCTTTCCGAATCTCCCTTCTGTTCAAAGTCATATTTAATTACAAATTACCATCTAAATTTTACATGTACTGAGACTGAGACTAGATTATTTGTTTCATTTGAAAACCTCCTTTGCTGCTATTTTTCGTTTAATTGCTCTATTAGTAGCTAAATTGTGCTCCCTTGATTAATAATTATCTGGTTTTATTTATAAGGCACTTGCAACATATTTCACATAGGGGAAAAAAAAAACCCTTAACTTTCATTAACTCTACCAAATTCAACAATTTTTCAACTTTATCCATATTTAATATACATTATATCTTATGAGAACAAAGTCACTACAATAATAAAAGAAGGGTAAAATTATACATTCATATAAAAAATTTAATGAGTTTTTTTATAAATAGAACTAAAATTTTTCTTCTCTCTGCCTTATAAATAGAATAAAGAAAATACTGATTAACAATTCAAAATTCACATCAGAATTATTTATCCTGGTCCCTGTAATGAGTTTTTCCTGCTATCTCCAATACTTCGTTCTATTTGTCGTTTTCATTATTGCTGTCATTGGCGTAGATGATGCAAATTTTATTAGATATCACGCCATAAGAATAAGTTTTTATAGTATGGTAGGGATCAAATTTTCTTTTTTTTTGGCAAAATGAAAGAAATTAAATTGTAATATTTTAATCAATTAACATTAAATGAAAATTTAAATACTATATTTTAATCAATTAACATTAAATTAAAATTTAAATACTACTGTATGTTTGTATGTATCTCAATTGAACTGTATGGAGAGAAGCATACTTGGTAATATTCTTGCCCAAGAGATAGAGAATCGATAGCTGTTGGCTTTGAGTGCATCCATCAGCTCAATATCTTCCTGTTCATTAATTTGATTATAAATTTTGGACATATAATGAATAAAATTTAATACATTCCAATGGGCCCTTTCCTTGTTATTTGTTAAGTATGACCAGTTCATTATATATTAGTTTAAACATACTTTGTTGTCTCTTTCTAAATATATCACTATGACAAATATAGGGTTAAAGGCAATTTTGTGCTGAAAGTTTTTTAGAGCAATTTTGTCTTGAAAATATAAAAAAGAGAGCAATTATATCTTTGTTGTTATCTCAGCTAATTTTCACCGTTAGTTGACTAAATATGCTGAGCTGACAGTTCATATGTTATCCACATAATTTTTGTTAAGATGTAAATTTGTATCGTAAGTCTATGCGTTATATACTTCATCTTTTTTTTAAATTAAATCTAAAACTTTCAGGGCGAATTTGTATATTAATAAAAAGGATGTGAATGATATATGGATTTCTAACTCAACATATTTGATCAACCAATGTCAAAATTAACTGAGATAATGTCAGGGCAAAATTACTCCATTTTTTACACTTCCATAACAAAATTACCCCTCAAAAAATTTTAAGAACAAAATTACCTCTCGATAAAAATTTTCAGAGAAAAAAAAAATACCCCATAGCCCACTTAACCCACAAATATATTATACGGAATTCGATCGGATGCCTCGAGAAGAAAAAATAATGAAGGAAAAGCAGATCTATTATAGGTATTAGGGGTGGGCATAAGGCCCAGGTGCCCAGTGCGCTCACCTGAGCCCAAAGAAAAATGGCCATGCCCAGCCCAAAAAAAGTAGTAAAAAAAAACGGGAACAATCGGGCTGGGCATTTTTTCGGGTTGGGCCGGGCATCGGGCAGGGTATACCGCCTTGCCCATTTGGCCCTGCCTGATATATATATATATATATATATATATATATATATATATATATATATATATATTGCCAACATATAATTATATATTAATATATGTGTCATAGTGTGTTTTTTTTTGAACAATGTGTCATATATACTTTATTAGTCATAACACAACATTTACTCAATGCACGCCACGATATAAGGCAACTAGGCAAGACATTAATTTTTTTTTGGGTAAAAAAGGCAAGGCATTAATGATTAACCCATTTCGGCATTTCTGTTTCTCAGTTTTGTACTTATGTTTCTCAATTCTCACTCTTTTTGTCTCTCATATTTGTGACTTGCCTTTTGCCCTAACTGCGAAGATCAGTTCTCATCTCCTCAATCGTGAACCAGATCGACACTTCCAGGTTGCAGCTTTTGCCCTAACTTGTGATTTTTCTTTTTTTGTGAAATTAAATATTGGGCAGGGCGCACCCGGCCTTGCCCAGCCTAAAATGGTTAGGGCTTTTATCGAGCTGAATTGGGCATCAGGCTGTAAAATGCAGCCCATTCATCAATCGGGTTGGACATCGGGCAAAGGCCTCGCCCTGCCCAGCCCTGCACACGCCCACCCCTAATAGGTATGATAAATAATTGGATATAGTATTACATGGAAAATAACTGGATACATATTAATTATATTATGTTTGATTATAAAAGAAATTAAAAGAACGTGCATGAGATGCGTAAGAATCAAACATTATAATATATTATATATTACAAACACACATGGTTTGTACAGTTAATCATACCAGGTAACGATGATAATGGTCAACCGCAATGTCCCCATTACTGGCATCAATTATTTTGCCTGCAATAATTGATAATTAATTAATAATATAATAGCGGTAGCTTGAAAGATAAGAGAAAGTTGAGGTCTTCGAAGGAAACAAATCAGGATCAGAAATAATAATAATAATAATAAAGTAAATAGTAATAGTGAGAGAATACAAGGCAGTTTTGCAGCCTCCAATTAACTTACAAGTTTTTGGCCAAAAAAAATTAACTTACAAGTTGTGATAAAAATCTTATATATATATATATATATATATATATATATATATGGAGGTTCATGGACTGATTAAATAAATAAATGAATGAATATAAATTATTGTGTGCTTTTTTTTTTTTTGGTTTCAGGTGTATTTAATTGGTTGCATCAGATAGTGTAAAGTTGAAGTGAGGCTCAATTACCAGGTGTGTGAGAGAAGACATCCCAGTTGTTCAGTCCCTTGCCGTCTCTTAAGTATGCTCCCTCGTACTGTTAAACCAAGACAAAGTGGAAAATATTGCAAGAGTATATTTGATGAGGATTATTTGACAACATCAATTCTACATACAAAAACTTGTTTAGATGAGCGAAACGCCATGAAGCATACAAAAACTTGTTTAGATGAGCGAAACGCCATGAAACTTCGTAAGAGAAGTAGGGTTTATATACGTTCAACAAGTTATTAGTCTTTTGGATGAGATCTCTCTTTAGACTTGTGCTCGTAATAGGTAAAGCGAAAGAGAGAGGGAAAGAAGGAAGAAACCTGGTAAGAAGAAGAAGCAGTGCCAAAGAGAAAGTTGGAGGGCAAAGGAGAATGAAGAGTGGAAAGAGCAATTGCTACATCGTCATTTGATGAAATCTGAACAACTAATAATAGTAACAACACAAGCACTCTTCTTCTCATCAATTTCCAGATCGCCATTAATAGCTTCTTCTTCTTCTTCTCAACGATATAATGCTGCTTAATTATTTGCCCTAGAGTGTCTAGACGTAGCATGAGAGCATTATATTTTATAGGTTTTTCTTAACTAATAAGACACTTTGAGGGCTTTCTTGTTGCGTGCAAATGATATCATATCACATTATTTTTATTTTTTTTAAGGAGGTAGTGGGGAAGAGGAGATCTTCTTTAGATTTTGATTGAAACATTTTTACATTCTTAATTTGTTTTTAGTTTTCTTGGCCTCAACAAATTTCCTGATTTAATTTATTATATAATTTATGTCATCCTATCCATCTCCACCACCCCCACCCAAATTTTTTTTTTTGGTAAAATTAGGGAGATTAAAATTACGATTGACTTTTATAATGTATTTATTTTAAGAGCCATAAACCAAAAGGTTACAAATCAGTTAAGCAGGAAAAAGTATATAAGAAGCTCTCTTGTGTAAGAAGTTCATCAGTCTTAATATGCGAAGGCTATAACCTCAATTTGTATAGAATCTGGTTCAGGTTGTTCTCTCTCTCTCTCTCTCTCTCTCTCTCTCTCTCTCTTTTTTCTTTTTTTTTTGGCCAACGGTTCAGTTGTTCTCAATTACACTTGTTTTCTAACATAGTAGTATTATGTAAGATATGGAAAGTAAACTTATTATTTATATAATGTGAATAGTGTGATATTTTGTTATGAATTTTATTTTACACGTATATTGATGATATTAAACATGCTTCTTTTATGAGGAAGTATAGGTTGTTTGGAGCGGAACAGACTTAGCTTGCATCATAATTTTAAAGTATCTTAAAATCTTTAATGAAAAATTTTTAAATGATGTTATTAAAATAAAGTTGAATTGAAGTGTATGTTTAAAAACGAAATGAGATTTTTTTTTCTAATTTTTTTAAATTTATTGTATTTTACTCAAATTTAAATTAAACTTATGAGAAGCAAAGCTTCTATTAGGTTCCTTTCAGCAAGTCAATGCCGGCATGTTACAGCAAACTAGCGTAAGAGGGAAAAGATAATTAAAATCAAATCTCAGATTTTGTTCAATCTACAATGACAACACGATCAATATTAAGTCCTTACAATTATACGTATACGTTAATATATTACGAAATCATGAAAAAAGTAAATTAAGAAAAAAAATCTTAAAACTCTGTTTGAAAATGACTTCAACCTGCAGATACAACAACAACCACCCATATTCCATTAGATAGGACTGGTTACATGTTTCACAAGATGTCATTTTGTTCTATATATCAATAATCCAATTCTTAGGTTGTTAATATCCATTTTGACACGGATACAAGTATTAAAAAATATTTATCTATATATAAAGCATCCATTTTGAAATATCTCACATTAATTAGAGTTTTTAAGATCAAGCTTGATGAGATAACAAGTGATACTCATATAGATTGTAGTGGTACAAATGATATACTACATCATGATCTTAATATAAGAGCTATTGATTTTTATTAGAAAAATTGTGGAAGTTAAATAAGTTAGATGAAAGTATTTATATTTATCATTTTTCTATAAACTAATTTGACTGATTTATAAATAGGGGTGGAAATAGGTTTGACTAGGCTTTACCTAAATAAGGTTGGACTTGCAACAGAAATTTAAAGCATAAATCTAGGCCTAAGCATGTATATGTGCTGTTTTTTAGGCCTGAGCCTGGGCCTGAAAAAAAAAAAAGATTTGGCAAAGCCTGAAGCTTGTTTAAAGGCTTATTTAATATACGCTTTTAAATAGCTTTTGAAGCCTATACCTTTAAACTTATATATAACTTTTCACACTTATTTACAATCATATATTATTTTTTAAAAGTATAACATCAATTCTTGTTGTAGTATAAGGGCTTGGTAAGGAAAAGAAAAGAATGACTAGTGATAATAGTTGTCTGAGCAAATATGAATAAGAAAAAGTAATCGTTGAGGTGTATTTTCTAAAATTGACCAAGCGTAACAAGCAGCATGTAAAACTGTATTTTATCTCTTTTGTTTTTCCCACATAAATTATGACAACACTTCCTACTAAAATTATAATATTTTTTTTTGCACTAAAATAAACTCAAAGTAATTATTATGCTCTAGTGGATGACCCAAATCATGAGAGAGGGAGAAAGTTAGCTTTGCTATCTTGAGCTATCGAAGAGAAGAGAAGAGAGGTAGGGAGTGAATGATTGATGTGAAAACAATGGTTGAGTGTAATGATGATGTGATGTAAAACTTAAGATTAAAGTTAAGTTAGAAAATTTATAAATAATTTATAAAATTATTTAAATGATATTATATATGCCATAATTTAAAAAGTTGAATATGCCACACCTATAAGCTTGTAAAGTAGGCCTTATAAAAATAGGCACGGTCTATTTATTTAAATAAGCTTGACAATAAGCTTGAGTCTCAGCTTTATGTAGACTAGGTCGTAGGCCTTTATTAAGAGCTTGACCTATTTCCACCTTTACTTATAAATTAATATATAATCTAATATTTCATCTTATCCTTTTTATAAGAGCTTAAAATTTGAATTGCCTTGATCCTTTTTATAAGAGCATGACAAGAGTTTTCTGAATATTTAACAAGTTTTTTTTTTCATTTTTACCCATAACTAATTATATATAGGGAGAATTCCAAAAAAATACCATTTAAACTTCAAAATCTCAAATAGGTGATTTAACAATAAAATGATTTGTTAATTGCATTATCATTCTTGTTAATCCCATTATCGAACTTGTTAACGGGATTTTGAAGTTTAAATGATATTTTTTTGGCATTCTCCCTTATATATATTGCATTAATTAAAAGGTTGGTGATATCTATAGGTACTCAATCTCTCTCTGTTACTTGTCCATAGTAAATAAGGGCATACTTGAAAAAATGTTTATTTTAGCCACACTTAGTGTTTTTAACTAAGTTTAACTACTTTTTTTAAACCACGCAATTCAGTTATCAGGTTCTTATAAATAGGGCCAGAGGGAGTAATATATAATATATGTTATAATTAAGTAATTTATTTTGTTTCTTTAATGTCTCTAAAAAAGTTAACTGATTCTTATATTAAGGACCAGATGTAGTACTCTATATTCTCTCATGTTCAAAATATAAGCTTTAAATATTTGAAGGGGTCTGATTTTTTAGGGATCTCTTTCTTCCCTCATTCTTTCTCTCATTCATCCTCTCCATAAATAAAGGTGTGTTAGGAAAATAAGTGGTATTTTTTTATACATTTATTGCTTTTAATCAAGTTTAAACAACATTTATTTTGAGATGCATAATTTAATTAATTGAAGCTTATATTTTAAATTAGAGGGAGTATTTGGCGAGCTTCAAGTAGGTCTTTGGTCATATATATAGCAGGAAAAATTAATTTACAAGTTTTAATAATTTACCTTAATTTTAAATTATGTCATTGAACAGAGTTCAAATCTCACTTATATAAAGATTTTATTGATGGACAAGTTATAAATACCTGAAGGACGTGTTAAAAATGTATTATTAAATCATTCAATCTCTCTCTCCCTTCAACACCATGACATGACATCTATCAACAAGAGCCGTTGACCTTCTCTCTCTATAGATTCCACTTGGACATGGAAGCATTTAGCAAAAGTCACAAATTATTGAAGAGAGGCTGGTTCGTGTTTGGTATAAACGATTTAATTTTGGTGTTTGTCTTGAATTGTCTGTACTCATGTCCTGTTCTCAAAGCCTCTGTTTTATGCTTTGTAATGAAATGCTTATACCAACTTGCTGATAGTTTTTGAGTTCTCCTGAGACTAGAATAATCAACATAGTATAGCCCAAATCTTCTTGTATATCCAAATACCCACTCAAAGTTGTCAAGCAAGGACCATGCAAAGTATCCCCTCACATCTGCTCCTTTCCTGATCACATCAAATGTTAAGAATAATCTTATGTTGCTGATACTTATGATGTTCACGACACTTTACGTTGTTGTTTTTGTTTATTTAATATTCTTACCTTATTGCTAAGAACAGTGCATTCAAGTGATCTTCCATGAACTGCACTCTTTCAACGTCATTAGTATGTTCTTCCAAGGTGGCATTTGGGTTATCCGTCTCACCATATCCTAAAAAATGGTAATTTGAATTATAAATATATGCACAGAAGCAGGATTAAATCAAGAAGGAACTCTGTTTTTCTTACCATTTTCTGTAATGAACATTGGAATATTGTTGTATCTGTCTTTTATATATGTGATCACTTTTTCCATGCCTTGTGGGTAAATAGACCAGCCAATTGAGCTCTGCATTATTAGAATGTATCAAGAGAAGTCCCACGTTGATTAATTAGATATTGAATTGAAAGTATATGCAAGTTACTGTATGTCATATCAATTGACTGAAGTTATTAGACAGCATCAACCTATATAGACAACATCAACGTGTATGTGTGTAAAATTCACATGGTATTAGGAGCCATTCGATCAACTGATCAATGGGACAAAAAAAAAAAAAAAAAAGGCTACTTACAGGTTCTCCAATGGGTACACCATTTTTCTCCATATTTTTCAGGTATAAGCCCTCTGTTTTGGTGACCCCTTCTCCTGATTGACATGTTGAGAAAATGTAATCTTGGGCATAGAAACTGAAATAGTAATTGATGCCAATAAAATCCAACCCTTTCTGTAGTCTCAACATTTCAGTGCTGGAAAATTTGGGCAAGATGGAACCTAGAATATCCTGCATCTCTGAAGGGTACTTTCCAAAGATGATTGGGTCTAAGAACCTGAATTACAACAAATTGTCTGTGGTTGTTTTCTCTATGGGGCTTGAGGTACAAAATGAAAGAGGAAAAATAAATAAATATACCATTTAAAAGTGAGTGTTAATGCCCTTTCACTAGCCTTTTTATCTTCTGTAGAATTGATGACAGGTTCAAACCACGCAGCTTGTAATACTATTCCAATTCTCCCCTTTTGCTCTCTCTGGCACGTTTCATCCACAACTAAGTTAATATTGCATAACCATGCTTGTTTATTCATCTCTTTCACACACACACAGACACACATGTTTCTCTTTCATGTGATGCACACTTGTTACCTGGTACTTGGTTCTATAGATATCAACAGCAGCAGCATGGGAGAGGATAATGTTATGGGCTGCTATGAAGGGTTCAGATTCTGAGTCTCCTTCAATGCAATCCCCAAATGGCTTAGAGCATCTACCTGGTGGGGATAATCCTGTTCTTTAACCGAATGAAACTTGAATATTTGGCTCATTGAAGGTAGTCCAATACTTTACTCTGTCTACAAACCATTTGAAACAAACTTCTGCATAAAATGCAAAATCTTCCTTGCTCATCAAACACACAACACAACATGTATATCATCCTCATGAACTTAATTTAACCTTAAGTTTAGTTCCCTTAGAAAAACACTAAATTGCTTACTGTGATTGGGGACTAAGCCAACCTCCATACATGTCCTCTAGCTCTTGAGGGATATCAAAGTGAGTGAGAGTCACAAAGGGTTCGATTCCTGTAAGTTTAACATTCCAAACATTCAAATACATGTGATTAAATTGGACCCATTTTTCTTCTTCTCATTGATATATGCATTCACAACTTGTTCTCTTTTAAAAGAAAATAATTAAAAGATTGAAACTTAACCTTTGAGGAGAAGAGCATCTATTAGTCTGTTGTAGAAGTTGATGCCTGCCAAGTTGACCCCTCCGAATCTCCCTTCTGTTCAAAATCATATGTAAATAAACCAGTGACTAAATTTTACATGCAGTTGTGAGAGTTTAAGACTGAGACTAGATTATTTGTTCATTTAAGGGTTAAGGTACAATTTTAATAATAAAGTTTTTTATCATAAGCATCTGGCATAATTAAATTTTGAAGAGGTAAAAGTCGACATAATCTTTTTAAAAATGATTTAATTTTAGTAATTCTCTTAAATTGGCCTAGATGTCTTTTTTTTTTTTTAATGTGGGACCCTCTTGTTTTAATCAATTAAAACTAAATGAAAATTTAAATACTAATGTATGCATCTCAATTAAACTGTATAGAGAGAAGCATACTTAGTAAAATTCTTGCCCAAGAGATCGAGAATCGATAGCTGTTGACTTTGACTTCATCCATCAGCTCAATATCTTCCTACATTAATTTGATTCCAACTTTAATAAATTCCAATGGGCCCTTCCTTGTTATTTGTTAAGTAGGAACAAGCTATATATTAGTTGAAATATAAGTTTCTTTCTAAACGAATTTATTATACGGAATTCTGATGCTTCCAGAAGAAAAGATAATTTAGTAAAAGCAGATCTGTAAGTTATGATAAATAATTGGATATGCTGTTAGATGGGACATGATTAGATACCAATTACACACACATTTTATTTTAAAAGAAAAATAAAAAAAACGTGCATGAGAGACTCGCTGTCAGGTAGACTTAGGGCATAAGAATAAAACATTATATCATGTTACAGACACAAATGGGTTGTACAATTAATCATACCAGGTAACGATGATATTGGTCAACGGAACGTCCCCATTACTGGCATCAATTATTTTGCGTGCAATAATTGATAATTAATTAATAATAACAATAAATTATAATAATAAAATAGAGGGGCCTTGAAAGGTAAAGTCTATATCTTTAGACTCAAAAGAGGATCATTCATGAAAAAGCAAATAGTACTAGTGAGAATATAACCTCGTTGGTAGTTTTGCAGCCTCCAATTAACTAACTATAGAGCTTGTGATGAAACTAATAGTATATGTAGAACAAGTATAGTAATTTGTTGCATCTCACGTATAATATAAAAAGTGTAACATTGAAGTGAGGCTTAGTTATCAGGTGTGTGAGAGAAGACATCCCAGTTGCTCAGTCCCTTGCCAGTTGCCATCACTCAAGTATGTTCCCTCATACTGTTAATTAAACAAAGACAAAATGGAAAAAAAAAATTGCAAATTTAGATTTGAGGATTAATCTACAACTTCAATTCTACATACACAGGCTTATACTATCTAGATGAGTGAAAGATAGTGTTATTAGTCCCACATTGAGTAGTCTCACATGAACATTTATGTTTATAAGTTCAAAGAGTTTTCTCATTCAACCAACTAGGTTTTTGAACGGACTTTCCTTTTAGACTTGTGTTTACATTTTGCAATATACATACATAGATATATATATATATAGAGAGAGAGAGAGGGAGGGAGGGAGAGGGAAGAAGGAAGAAACCTGGTAAGAAGAAGAAGCAGTGCCAAAGAGAAAGTCAGTCGGCAAAGGAGAATGAAGATTGGAAAGAGCTATTGCTACTTTGTCATTTGATGAAATCTCAGCAACTAATAATAGTATCACCACAAGAAGCACTCTTCTCTTCATCAATTTCCAGATCCCCATTAATGCTCTTCTTCTTCTTCTTGTGGGCCGGGTGAGCAACAATAAAATTAAGGCAACTTAATTGTTTGCTCATTTGTGTGTGTGTGTATAGAGATGTACCATAGATAATCATATTTTATGGCTTTTTCTTAACTAACAAGTCAATTAGAGGGCTTTCTTGTTGCGTGCAAATGATATCACCATCACATTATCATTTCCTAATTAGGTGGCGGAAGACATCTTTTCGTTCATAAAATTAATTTTCTTGATCCCTTTTTCATCGAAACAGTTTTCTATTTGTTGAAATATTTTAAAATGAAAAGATGTGTTCGTTAAAAAATCATGTCTTTATAAATTAAAGAATTTATGTGAATGGCTGTATAGAAAGTTATAACACTAAAAATTATTAAGGTTATGTATGTCTCTTTAGTTCATAGAGACACATATGAAAGATTATAATTAAAGGTTCTTGGTGAAAGGTTATGCTAGTTTTTAGAAAAACCCTACATACTATAAAAGCGTAACTTTTTATGGAAGAGTTATTTTAAATAACCATTAGTTAATTAAGTTGAGTTGGCTCATGAATCTAACATATTGTTATGACTTTTAATTGAAGATGTGTTACTTCAGCAGGCACCACTTCAAGACATCACTTGATAGTCTATAAATATCCTACACGATCACTTCATTTGGGACAAACATAAGATAAAACATAAAAAATGACATAACAACAAGAGATCAAACTCATTGCTTTTGTCTTTTGAGTGTACACAAAAGATAAAGTTAAATTATCACTTTGTAAAAGCTATTGTTGCATTGGCTTGAATGTTGCGAGTGCAATCCATACTCAAGGGTAATTACTGTATCTTATATGAAGTTTGCTCGTCAATCCAAATTGCACCCTATAAGATAGCCACATGTGGGATGAATTAAGTCTTTGAGTGTACATAAGATAAAACATAACAACAAGAGATTAAACTCATTGCTTTTGTCTTTGAGTGTACACAAAAGATAAAGTTAAATTATCACTTTGTAAAAGCCATTGTTGCATTGGCTTGAATGTTGCGAGTGCAATCCATACTCAAGGGTAATTACTGTATCTTATATGAAGTTTGCTCGTCAATCCAAATTGTACCCTATAAGATAGCTACATGTGGGATGAATTAAGTCTTTGAGTGTACATAAGATAAAACATAACAACAAGAGATCAAACTCATTGCTTTTGTCTTTGAGTGTACACAAAAGATAAAGTTAAATTATCACTTTGTAAAAGCCATTGTTGCATTGGCTTGAATGTTGCGAGTGCAATCCATACTCAAGGATAATTACTGTATCTTATATGAAGTTTGCTCGTCAATCCAAATTGTACCCTATAAGATAGCTACATGTGAGATGAATTAAGTCTAAAAGGAAATGCTGCTACCGCCTTAAAAACATTATGCACTATTTTCTTCTTCATTTCTTATTCGTGTGCTCCTTAAAGATCCAACCCCTCCAACACTATTCTTTATTAAATGATATAGTGCCTGTTTGGAAACTCGGTGGAGAAGTGGTTTTTTTTAATGGGGCTTTTACAGAAGCTCAATTGAAAAAAAAAGTCAAATTGAAAATGTGATTTGTGTTTGGATTGGCGGTGGGAGAAGTGATTTTTTTTTAAGTTGAACATGTTTGAATTAGCGTTTGAAAAGCCCGTTTAGATGAGAAATGACTGAAAATGACATGAATCTTGTTGAATACTACATATATATTATTTGTGTATAAATTGTTATAATTGATGTTAAAAAATTTAAATAAATTTTTTTAAAATAAAAAAGTTCAATAATTATTGAAAAAGAAGAAAAATACACTAAAACACTTAATTTTAAAAAAGATAATTATATATTTCAATCAGAATGTCATACATGAAGTGGATCATAATTGGATCATCTACCCCTAACAACCCTAACAAGTTCGTCTTTGATCATGTCACGAACATGATTCATGTGTGTTGAAAATAATCTACGAATAGTTGATGTGGATACTACATCAACTGGATCATCTATATTACTATTATACTATAGTGGCTGCTTTTCTTCAGGTTGACTTAGAAATCTAATTACTGTTTGTAAATTAAAACTGGAGTTAATCTATACAGAGGTGAAGCTGATTTCAGAGTTGCTTCTATAAAAAAAACCCTTGTAAAAGATACTTTTTATGTTAGAGATTGAACTCTTGTTTGTAAGTAAGAGAGATTGTTGTATATTCAAGCAACTTATGTTCAATACAGTTTGTGATTTATGTCATGTTTAGCTGTGTGAAATCGTATGAATTGTACACGAAATATTACGAGTAAATTGTACTTAAATATTGGGGGGGGATTGTAATTAATTTTATCACTTTTCCTTTTGTATAATATAAGATTAGAGTTTTCATATAATTAAGTTCTTTTAGTTTGGAATATTTTGAAAGAATTATTGAGATGCCTATTATTAATAGTTCCAACAACAAATTATTATAATCAGAATTTTGTTAAAAGTTTTTTAGTGCATAATGTGGCTTAAAAAGAATAAATTTATTACCCTGGAACATTTCAAGACGGAAAAAAATTGTCATTCCATTAGTATTCTTTCAATTTTGCTTTATTCCTTGAATTCAAGTATACCTTTAAGATTTTTTGAAAAATGAATTGTATGGGATTTATTCTTTTTCTTAATGATAGAAATTCTCCCAATAGAACATGAACTCAATACAACACGTCTCTCTGTTTTTTTGTTTTTTGTTTTTTAAAATCGCCATCAATATAACCATTATCAATAGATAGAAATTTAATGTGCACAACGGTTGAAATTTTTTAAAAAAATTGTTTTATTTTTCATTTTTCAAAAAAAAATAATATACTGAAATTGTTTTTTCTACAAACGTAAAATATAAAAAAAATTAAAAATACATTACAAATTAAACATTCATCACAAGTCCACACATGAAAAAGTAAACATAAATCCAAAAGCTATAAATAGAACTTAAAAATAATCAATAATTAGTTGATATTAATAGTGTTCAAATTTGAAGCATAACGGTGAGACACGAGTAGGCTAGAGTCTGAGACTGAGGAGTGACATTGACAGACTACTAGACCAGGCTGGCAGAGGAGCTGAGGCCGTAGGTGAGAGCAAGACGCGAGACTGAGAGTTCGAAACTGATTTTGGCTTTTGAGTTTGGGTCTTTGCCTCTTTGAGACTTGGGTTGGGTTACATTTTTTAAAAAATATATATGTATATGTATATGTATATGTATATATATATATATATATATATATATATATATATATATATATATATATGAGTCAACTTACCAATCTAGTGGTCCAACCCGCCGCGGGTTGGGCCCATATGAGTTTGGGTCTAAAAAATTGCTCCCAAATAATCTCAGTTTTGTAAAATCCAAACCGCCCATTTTGTCGGGTTGAGCAGATTCAACCCACGGTCTTAACCCATATTACTAACTCTAACCTGTATCAGTGCAAGTCATGATTATTAGCTCACCAAGGAAAAACACCTCAGAACTTTATTCATAAAAATAGGTTTCAAATTAAACAACTAAACATATAAGAATGAACTCAGGTTACAAAGACTGTGGATTGATGGTTTGTTTGATGTTTATATTGAAGTAAAGAGGATGGCTAGTTGTTGATCTTAATAAAACAAGAATATAACCATTTAAGTATGAGGTCTTATAGGAGAGCTTTCATGCTACTAGGCTTATATGTACTGGTTTTCTTGTTCCGTGTCATGTTCTGGCCTTGAAGCCTTATTTGTACGCTTTGTAATGAATTGCTTGTACCAACTAGCTGATAATCTTTGAGTTCTCTTCAGAGTGGCAAAATCAACATGGTATAGACCATATCTTCTTGTATATCCATGTGTCCATGAAAAGTTGTCAAGTAGGGACAACACAAAGTATCCCCTCACATCTGCTCCTTTCCTGAGATAATGTTAAGAGAGAATGAAAGAACATGAATAAACAAATTTGTAGTAAATGCAAGGGCAACATTTATATAATCAACAACAAAAGTGCATCCAAATGATCTTCTGGACATTGATGTTGTTTTTTTTTGTTTATTTAATATTCTTGCCTTATTGCTGATAGTAGGGCATCCAAGTGATCTTCCATGAACTTCATTCTTTTAACATCGCTAGTTTGTTCTTCCAAGGTGGAATTTTGATGATGATCTTTCTCACCATAGCCTTAAAAAATGGTCTGGAATTTAGATAAATGCACAGAATCTGGATTAAACTAAAAAGTTATTCTTTTTAAATTTCCCTAACCATTTTCTGTGATGAACATGGGAATATTGTTGTATCTGTTTTTCACGTATGTGATAGCTTTCTCAATGCCTGGTGGGTAACTACACCAACCAACTGAGGTCAGCATAATTGTAAATTCTTCAGAATTGCCCAAGTAATAATGCAAATAGACATGGTCAATGGAATTATCTTTGGCATATTTACATGTTTATAGATTATGTTAATAATCTTCTGCAGGGGAAGGTGAAATGATCATTATAGAGATAGGGCTACTTGCAAGTTCTCCAATGGGCACACCATTTTTCTCTATACTTCTTTGGTATAAACCCTCTGTTCTAGTGATTCCTACTCCAGGTTCACATGTTGAGGAAATACAATCTTGGACATAGTAACTGGTATAGTAATTGATGCCTATGAAATCCAATCCCTTTTTGAGTTTATCCATTTCAGTCATGGAAAATATGGGCAAGGTAGTCCCTAGAATCTTCTCCATCTCCGAAGGGTACTTTCCGAATACGATTGGGTCCAAGAACCTGCATTATCATCATCATCATGAAGTACTTGTTGATGAAGAAAAAAACTCATGGCTTCCTTGTGACGAGGCTAAATCAACAAATTTGAAAAGAGGGCAAATAATGAACATACCAATTAAAAGTGAATGATTGTGCTCTTTCACTGGCCATTTCGTCTGACGTAGAATTGCTGATAGGTTCATACCACACAGCTTGCAAGACTATGCCAATTCTCCCCTTTTGTTCTCTCTGGATGATTCATCCACAACACAGTTATTTCTTACTATATTCGATCCTTAATATAAGAGCTAGTTGGGGGGTTAGATTTGGTTTTAAATATAAGATCTCAATCTTCCTAAAGTATCATAATTGATCGCACACATTAAGGGGTTTTCGTTCAAAGATTGTTAAGATGAAAGATGATATTTTAGGAAAACTAACTCATATTTGTTATAAATAACTAACGTAACTAATTTCCTTAATCTATCAAAATTAGTTTTCTGGCTCTTATATTAAAGAATAAAAGTATATTTACACAACCATTTCTTTTTTATCCTTTATCAACCGAACTCAAGTTGTGAACTTGTTAAGAGATTCAATGAGATCACTTGGGAGTCATTCAAATTGCTACCTGGTACTTGGTTCTATAGATATCAACAGCAGCAGCATGTGAGAGGATGATGTTGTGGGCTGCTATGAAGGGCTCAGATTCTGGGTCTCCTTCAGTGCAATCCCCAAATGGTTTAGAACATCTACTTGGTGGAAACTTTCCAGTTCTGTAACCAAATGGAACTTGAATATTTGGCTCATTGAAGGTAGTCCAATACTTTACTCTGTCTCCAAACCATTTAAAACAAACTTCTGAATAAAATGCAAAATCTTCCCTGCTCATCAATCACACAACTCATCATCCTCATGAACTTAATTTGAACTTAAGTTTCCTTAAAAAACACTTTAAAAACACACTGAATTGCTTACTGTGATTGGGGACTAAGCTCTTGAGGCATGTCAAAGTGAGTCAGGGTCACAAAAGGTTGGATTCCTGTAAGTTTTTTTCAGTCAAAGAAATGGACTCATTTGCTTTCTTTATTCTTTCACATTTTTTGCTTTTTTAAAATAGCTTATTGAAGATGGAAGACTAAAGATTTTTAACACTAAAAAGAAAGAAAGAAAGAAATTTGAAGGTTGAACTAAACCTTTGAGGAGAAGAGCATCTATTAGTCTGTTGTAGAAGTCAATGCCACCCATGTTGACTTCTCCAAATCTCCCTTCTGTTCCAAATAATATTATTTCATTAGTTTAATTAGAATCTGAATTTACATATGCCGGTATGCTCTGTTTTCTTTGTACGATCTCATTAGCTCAATTGATGTGAATTTTATTTAGAATACTAAGGTAACACGCTAGCAGAACAAATTTTTATGGTATGGTGGGGATCAAACTAAATTATTTTTTAAATGAGAGAAATTTGATGTTTACATTTCAAATACCTAAGATTAAATTCAAAATTTGAATGAAATTCTAAATAATAATATATTAGTTGAATTGAAATAGTACAGAAGCATATAATATATATACTTGGTAAAATTCTTGCCCAAGATAGGGAGAACCGATAGCTGTTGACTTTAAGTGCATCCATCAGGGCAATATCCTCCTGTTAATTTGATTCACAATTAAAACATATTTTGGACACATGTTGCTTGTTATTAATAAATTATATTATAATTTTATTATATATAGAATACCAGGTACCGATGATAATGGTCAACCGCAATGTCCCCGTTACTGGCATCAATTATTTTACCTGCAATAATTGATGATAGTGAAATAATATAATAAAAAAGAGGAAGCTTGAAATTTTAAGGGAAAGCTGAGGTCTTTGAAGGAAACAAATTAATATTAAAAAAAAAATTGTAACAGTGAGAAGACAACTTTGTTAATTAGCTTGCAGTAAAACTCATTTGGATGGCATGGACTTTTAACTTTAGAAGTGATACTGCTATGCTATGGAGGTTTTCATGGATACTTTTTTAACAATAATTAAGTAGAAAAAATGATAAAGCAGTTAAGAAAAATTACTAAGATATTTTAGAAAATACATATTATATTAACTAACTTTCTTAATCTAATTAAATTAAATAAATATATTTTATGTTAAGGATCGGAGTATCATATGGGCACAAATTCAAAGGAATAGTCTATTGTAAAAGACTAGCCTGTTGAACTTATCAACCCCGGTTTTCATGAGATTCATAACATATATCTATCTTGTGTTTTTCTATTTGAAGTGTATAATCTTTTGCATCACCTAGAGCTAAGAAATACATGGAGCAGTATAAAGTTGACGTGGCCTGACCTGGTATGTGAGAGAAAACATCCCAGTTGCTTAGTCCTTTGTCATCAGTCAAGTATGCTCCTTCATACTGTTAATCAAGCCAAAAAGACCATGAAACATATAAAAGTGGTAAAAAGCTTGCACAAATTCTTCATCAGAAGCATGTTTAGATCAGTGAAAGAAAGAGGGGGGAAAACAGAGAAAGGAAAAAGGAAAGAACCTGGTAAGAAGATGAAGAAGTGCCAAAGAGAAAATTGGTGGGGAAATTATTAGAAGAATGATCCATGGAAATTTCAGTTACTACTTCATCCTTTGAAGAGAGAAGAGGAAGCAGAAGTATCTGCATAAGCAAACTTCTCATCCATTTCCAGTAAAATCCCATTAATGCCTCCTCCTCCTCATTCTAGCTAGTGAGCAATAATGGTAGCTTTGTTCAAATGTGTATATATAGCCACACATGGCAGAAGAGAATTCCATGGCTTCTTCATAAGTAACAAGAGATGAAATGGGTTATGGTTGCGTGAAAATGTTTTGAATTTCTTTTTTCTTTGAAAAAAAATATTTGTAAACGGATCCGGTGGGGTATCTCAGTTAATCATCAAGAAAGTTAGTCTTTTTTTATCATTAAAAAAAATTTTGGTTCGAAAATGACTTAATTACAAATTAACAAGTGGTTCTATTATCAAATGTCAAAATTTTACACCCAAATTAACTTCCTGCGTCACCTGAAATCTGTAATGTTGAAAATCAGATCAAAATCTAAATGAACAATTGATTCGAGGGAAGTTGACAAGGTTCTGGCATTATTAATTATTGTTTGAAGATAAATATATTCCTCTTATTACAATTGCTTTAGTTCTTCTTCTTCTTCTTCATTTTGTGCTTTTGAATAAAATGCTTGCACCAAGTTGCTGATAATTTTGGTGTTCTCTTCAGTGCATATCTGTTTGGAAATCAGAACATAAACCAAAGGAAGAGTCACCATTAACTACAACAAGGACATATCCAAGAATTCAACCAATCCTTAACAATAACCATGAGAAATCTTTAAGCATGCTTAGTTTACAAAAGTTGTAGGGGAATCCAAACAAGTCTACCTTAGAGCTTGTAAGAGAACTAGCATTTTCTGCATTGAAATGACAAAATTAAACCAAGCTTAGCTTCAAGGGCTCTGGCTCTAGCTTTCTGATTTTAGTGTTGTCCTTGAACTTTCCCTTTTCTCTATTATTTTCCTGCACAATGCTGTGTTCTTTATGCTTTGAGATGAATTGCTTGTACCAACTAGCTGATAGTTTTGGAGTTCTCTTCAGTGTGGCAAAATCAACATGGTACAGTCCAAATTTCACTTCAAATCCATATAACCACTCAAAGTTGTCCAACAAGGACCACACAAAGTAACCCCTCACATCAGCTCCTTTCCTGATACATAAATAATTCTGTGTCAATACCTATGCTTGAGTGGTCCACACATTAAATTTGATTTGATGTGTTCTTAGTTCTTACCTTATTACCTCCAAAACACTGTTCAAGTAACCCTCCATGTATTTAATTCTTGTAACATCATTGAGATATTCTTCTCGGGTTTTACTTGGATCGTCCAGTTCTCCATACCCTACAAATCGTTTGGATGGTCAGAGATGAAGAGAAAGTCGATCAAAGAACTTAAGTTTCTTCTTACCATTTTCTGTAATGAAGATTGGAGTGTTGTTATATCTATCTTTCAAATAGGTAATCATCTTCTCCATGCCTTGTGGATAAACATTCAACCATTCAAACGGTGTCTGTATTATGATAGATAGGAACCTTCAGAAATGGCTTGTAATGACAAGGAAAGAAAACACAAATTTATGAAGATAATTAAAGATATTCTTAGATTAAAACAATCATATTTGTGTACTCACAAGTTCTCCCATGGGGACACCATTTTTTTGTGCAGTCCGTGTATATGATCCTTCTGATCTTGAGCCTCCTTTCCCAGGCTTACAAAGTGAAGAGATGCAGGCTTGAGCATAGTAACTTGCATAATGATTGATTCCAATGAAATCCAATCCATTCTTCAGTTTCTCTTTGTCATTCCTGGAAAATCTGGGCAATTTGGTTCCCAGTTCCTTTTCCATCTCTTCTGGGTATTTTCCAAAAAGAATAGGATCTAAGAACCTGCATAGCAGAATAGTCAAGTATTTACACATTGTAAGAGTATCAAAACATTGTACCTTTACCTGGATCTAACGAAAAGGGCTAGTCCTTCACAACATGACAAACCAAAGTTCAAATCTCCGTTGGGAGAGGTACCCACATTTAATGGGTGATAATGCCTTGAACAGAAATGCTTCTAATAGGCAAATACCTATGCTTAGCAAAAAACACATTGTGCCTTTCTGAGTTCTATGAATAGAGAAAAACTATTGGTCGTGCCAAAGTTTACCAATGTAGGGTGAATGATAGTGCTCTTTCAGCAGCCATTTTGTCTGCTGTAGAATTGCCGAATGGTTCAAACCAGTCACAGTGTAACACAAGGCCTATTTGCCCTCCTTGATCCTTCAGGATATGCCATTAATAACACAGTTAAGCTTCCTTTGATTCATGACCTTGGTGTTTTTTATGTGTATTGAAAAACATGTGAGACCAATTTGTGTTTCAGAGTCAACCTTGTATTTACTACCTGGTATTTGGTTTTATAAATATGTACTGCAGCAGCATGAGATAGGATGATATTATGGGCAGCCACAAAGGGCTCCTTCTCTGAATCTCCTTCACTGCAATTCCCAAATGGGACAGAGCAACGACCTGGTGGGTACTTCCCTACGCGATAACCAAATGTTAGTGAAAGATTTGGCTCATTGAAGGTCACCCAATACTTCACTCTGTCCCCAAATGATCTAAAACACACTTCTGCAAAGTACTGAAAATCTTCCCTGCAATAATGTCAAAAATAAAAAAAAATCAGAATACCATGTTAGTACTTGATATGCCATTCACAGGGCTATCTGACTGAGCCAGATTCAAGCATTGTCAGACCCGATTAGGGGTAGCTGTCCTTTTTTGTATTCACACAGATTTGAACTTGAAACTTCATGCCAAAGCTCCATCCATTAGGACCAACGAGTGTTGATGCCGATCAAATCAATTCTAAGTTGGTTCTTTACACATTTTTTATTCATATCAGATAGTTTGGAAGAATAGTTGACTTACTGGGATTGAGGACTAAGCCAACCTCCATATCTGTCCTCAAGTTCTTGAGGGAAGTCAAAGTGTGACAATGTTACGAATGGCTGTATCCCTATGATCAATTAGCAAAGTTTGAGGAATAATTATATTTGGAGTGATAATTGAAGGAAAGAAAGGGAAATTGAGAAGAAAATTAAACCTTTGAGAAGAAGAGCATTGATGAGATTGTTGTAGTAGTTGATACCTGGCAAGTTCACTTCACCAAATCTTCCTTCTGTTCTCAATCACAAAAAGAAAAAGAAACTGCTTGTGAGGGAATAGTTTTTTTTTTTTTTTTTGGATGCTTGATAGAAGAGAGGAGAGAATACTTGGTAATATTCTTGCCCATGAAATTGAAAGCCTATAACTGTCGATTTTGATATCTGCCATCAACTCTGCATCCTCCTGTTTTTATCCATAGTAAATAAGTTTCCTATACTTTTAGAATTTGGATTCTATCACAGTAAAAAACTAAAAAGAACAGTTAACATGAGGAAAGTTAATGAATCCCCACAATTCTTAAATTTTTAAAAATTACAGTATTCATAAATCATAAATAATGGACTCTGTTTAAAATGTGGATCGCCACACTCCCAATTCCCATAGTCTACTTTGTGTATATGGTATACTTTTGCCATAAAAGATATAAGATGATGTATTTGAAATAGTCTTATTTATTCCAGAATTAAAATGCACATGACAACATTGTTTGTCTACTTGATCAAAATATTCAATTGATATTAATAGTTTTTTTTTACTAGAGGGGACAGGGGAGACAGTTTTTTGTTATGATTTTATTAATTTATTCCGCGTGTACAAATCTATAGGAATCATATTGTACCAAAAAAGCAGGAGATATTGGAATAGTGACAAAAAATTTCAATTGTACAGCTAAAAAAAAATTCATAGTGATTATTAAAGAAGTTGACTAATGCTTACATACTATTTTTTTTTAAAACAAACTTATTTAATCATCTAATACATATTATAATTTTTTAATTATCTATTTCAATGCTTTAGCTGATAATTCTCAATGAAAGTTATAATTTTATTGTAGATATAAAATTAATCTAACTTTAAATGTTATATGAAATAGTTTCTTTTATACAAAAAATTAATCTCAGTAAAAAAGTTCAACAATTAAAATTTATTATAATATTAAATAATATAAGGGTTTAGCATTTTTCAAATTTTTCTAAAAAACATGAATTAAAATTTGACTGAAATTCAAGATAAAATAAATTTTTGAAAAACATGGGAGTAATGTGAGTGAAGTACTAAAGTATGCTTTTTCATACAATTTTATATATTTATATTGTAACCCATTTTACCTAACACTAAGAGTCTGTTTGGATTAACAGTAGAAGCTGTTTTTCCAACATGATTTATGGTGTACGAAGTAAATATGTGAGAGAAGTTTTGTCTCGACTTGCGTGAACGAATTTTTTGAACGTGAATCCAAACAGGCCCTAAAACAAAATACAAAGTCTAATTATTTTCAAGAAAAAAAAAGAGAGAGAAAAAGACACTTAAATACCATTTAAACTTTAAAATCTTAAATTAGTAATAGGATTGATAAAAAGAGTATAACAATTAACAACACAATTTTTTAAAAAAAATTAAATTTTAAAATTTAAATGATATTTAAGTGAAATTAAAAAAAAAAAAAAAGAGACCACTCTCAAGTTATCATATGCATATTCGAACCTCCATTATTTACTGAGGTAGTGATTACACCAACCCAAATATCAAAACAATACGTATTTTAGTTTAGCCAACATTAACGACAACAATACAAGAAATAAAGAATGGATTGTGTGGGTGTCCAAAAAAACAAGGCAATGATTAATTGGGTAATAGAGTTTACCATATAGTGATGATATTGGTCAACAGTGACGTCGGCATTACTTCCACGACTTATCCTTCCTGTTTCCAGACGACAAGACAAAGTCATTTGAGTACGATAATGTTATTTACAGTACAACTTACAAGAACAAAAAATGAGTGAGTGAGAGAGAGAGAGAACCAGGGAGGTGAGTGAAGAGATCCCAATTGCTGAGTCCTTTGCCATCCTCCAAGTACCCTCCTTCATACTGCAATTAATGGAGAAGCAAATTTGAATCAAACTAACTTGACACAGTCAGATTCTCCATGGATTCAGAAGTGGGACCTGGTAAGAAGAAGAAGCAGCGCCGAAGAGGAAGTGGGAGGGAAAGGAAGATCCATAATGATCTGAATCAGAAGAAGCAGATACAAGAGGAAGAAGATGAAGATGAAGATGAAGCAGAAGCAGCAACACAGCTTTCTCCAACCAACCACCCCACTCCATGTTATTACTCATTTCCTTACCCCCACTTTTACATTGTCCTCACCTATATCTACAAACATGTACGGACTCTCATATCAGTTATTCACCATGTGATCCACGCATATTCATATTTTATTCTACTTTATTTTCTTCTACCTTTTGCCCCTCCTACACCAGATCTTCTCTCCTCCAATGATATGCCCAACAACCGGCTCAGCCAACAAAAAAGAAAATATCCCTTCATCCCATTCATTCGGTCTAAAAAAAAGTAATACTTTCGATTTTAATTTAAGATTCAATTGATTTTTTTTAATTGATCAAGATAGTTAAATAAATTAGTTAATTATAATTTATATTTATCGTATATTATTTGATTATATCAGTTCATAAATCAGATAAATTAATTTAATATAAAAAACATAAATATCAATACTTTAAATTAATTTATTATCTTTTTTTAATTTCTTTTTAAAAAAATTAACTTAGTGTTATATTAAGGACTCTAAGTCACTCTCAAACATCATATTACAACTAAAGAAAAATGGTGGACCCATTAAATCTATCATAACTTAAAAAAAAAGTCTAATCATTTTTTATAAATTAAATTTTTTTTCTTATTTTGCTCCTATTCAAATTTATCTCACTTCTCTCCTCTTTCTCAATATATATATATATATATATATATATATATATATATATATAAAGAGACACCCACACCATCAATAAATAGAAGTAAAATTGAGAAATAGTAGTTAATAACTCTCTCGTAAATATATATGGACCGATTATTTCTTCAATTAATCTAACTTTGTTTTAACAATATTTTGTGATGTAACCCAAATTTACTTATTTCTCCTCACAAGATTTGGATATCAAATTCTAATGTATCCTTATCATTTTAGTCAACCTAAAAGTGTAATAAAAATTTGATTTAGTTTTACTAAGATTGGAAATTTTTTTAACTTTCAGCACCTATTTATATTTATCATTTATTGCGGTCAGTGGGATAGAATTACAGCTTACTATAGATAACTACTATTTGACCGCCAGATTTCATCAAACACCAAAGAAACAAGGTATGCTGATTTCTTATCCTATCTTTGCATTTTGCAGGGCTGTATATATTACAATGTGCATCTGTTTGTATATCAATGGAAGAGTCACCATTGACTACAACAAAGGACATAATATCCAAGAATTCAACTAATCCTTGTCAATAACAATGAGAAATCCTTAAGAAGAATTAGTTTACAAAACGTTTAGTGGACACCAGACGAGTCTATATATCTAAGAATTCGTCTGAGAATTAGCATTTTCTCCTGTCCTTGGACAAAGGGGCATTCACCAATATGACAAAATTACTCAAAGCTTAGCTTCAAGGGCTGTGGCTCTAGCTTTCTGATTTTGGTGCTGTCCTTGAACTTTCCTTTCTCTATTATTTTCCTGCACAGTGCTGTGTGCTTTATGCTTTGAAATGAATTGCTTGTACCAACTTGCTGATAGTTTTGGAGTTCTCTTCAGTGTGGCAAAATCAACATGGTATAGTCCAAATTTCACTTCAAATCCATATGCCCACTCGAAGTTGTCCAACAAAGACCAAGCAAAGTAACCCCTCACATCAGCTCCTTTTCTGATAGATAAATGATTCTGTGTCAATATTTATGCTTGAGTGGTCCAGACATTAAATTCGATTTTATATGTTATTACCTTATGGCTGCCAAAACATTGTTCAAGTGACCCTCCATGTATTTAATTCTTGTAACGTCATTGAGATATTCTTCTCGGGTTTTACCTGGATCTTCCAGTTCTCCATACCCTTCAAAACGTTTGGATGGTCGGAACTCAGAAATGCAGAAAAAGTAGATTGAAGAACTTACTAGGTTTCTTTCATACCATTTTCTGTAATGATGATTGGAGTGTTGTTATATTTGTCTTTGAAATAGGTAATCATTTTCTCCATGCCTTGTGGATAAACATTTAACCATTCAAATGGGGTCTGTATCATGATAGCAGAATCTTCAGAAATTAGCAGCTTGGTAATGGCAAGGGGGCAAAAAAATCAAAAGCCAAATTTTATGCAGATAATTAAATTTGTGTACTCACAAGTTCTCCCATGGGGACACCATGTTTTAGTGCAGTTCGTGAATATGAACCTTCTGATCTTGAGCCTCCTTCCCCAGGTTTACAAAGTGAAGAGATGCAATCTTGAGCATAGTAACTTGCATAATGATTGATACCAATGAAATCCAATCCATTCTTCAGTTTCTCTGTGTCCTTCTGGGAAAATCTGGGTAATTTGGTTCCCAGTTCCTTCACCATCTCTTGTGGGTATTTACCGTATAGAATAGGGTCCAAGAACCTGTATAGCAGAGTGAGTAGTGAAGGATTTATGTCTTGTAAGAGTATCAAAACATTGTGATTTTCTGAGTTCAAATAATTGGCTGTGCTAAAGTTATACCAATTTAGGGTGAATGATAGTGCTCTTTCAACAACCAGTTTGTCTGCTGTAGAATTGCTGAATGGCTCAAACCAGTCACAGTGTAACACAAACCCTATTTGCCCTCCTTGCTGCTTCTGGATATGCCATTAATAACACAGTTAATCTTACTTTGTGTCTTTGATGTGTAAACCTAGTATCCTAACTTCTATATCCATTCAAGACACTCCCTCCTGTTCATAATATAAGAATTAGTTGGGGGTTGAATTATAAATTGATATATAATCTAATAGTATATAGACGTATTTTGCAAAGATCAGATTACGTCTGTTATAATTAACTAATTTTTTTAATCTATTCAAATTAGTTAAATAACTTTTATATTAAAGAAATGAGGAAATATTTGTACTTGGGAGATTGAGGTCGAGAAACATGTTAGATCACTTTGAGTTTCAGTGTCAACCTTGTATTTAGTGTACCTGGTATTTGGTTTTATAAACATGTACAGCAGCAGCATGAGATAGGATGATATTATGGGCAGCCACAAAGGGCTCCTTTTCTGAATCTCCTTCACTGCAATTCCCAAATGGGACAGAGCAACGACTTGGTGGGAACTTTCCTTTGCGATAACCAAGTGGGACCCAAAGATTTGGCTCATTGAAAGTGACCCAATACTTCACTCTGTCCCCAAATGATCTAAAACACACTTCTGCAAAGTACTGAAAATCTTCCCTGCAATAATGTCAAAAACTAAGAATACTATGTCACAAGTGACGAAGCAGGGAAAATGACTAGAATACAATCCCATGTTATGGCTGACTTACTGGACTTGGGGACTAAGCCAACCTCCATATCTATCCTCAAGTTCTTGAGGGTATTCCATATGTGACACTGTTACAAATGGCTGGATCCCTGTGATTATTTAGCGAAGTATGAAGAATAAGGCAACATCAAAGAAATTGAGTGATTACAGTGTTATTTTTTATATGGCTATCTGATTTAGTCAGATTTAAGTATTGTCAAACCCAATTGAGGGTAACTTTCTTAAAAGTACACTTTACATTCATATAGACTTAACTCAAGACCTTGTGTTTAAGTGGTCAAAGCCACTTACACGACCATGGCCTGCTGGTAGTGATTATGGTGTTATAATTGAAGAAAGGAGAGGGAAATTGAGAAGAAAATCAAACCTTTAAGGAGGAGAGCATTGATGAGATTGTTATAATAGTTGATACCTGCCCAGTTCACTTTACCAAATCTTCCTTCTGTTCTTAACCATTTAAAAAAAAAAACAGAATGAAAATTAAAATATGTTTGTGAGGCCCATTATGGTTAATAATACACACAGCTGTAAGAGCAGAGAACGCATACTTGGTAAAATTCTTGCCCATGAAATTGAAAATCTGTAGCTGTTGATTTTGATATCTTCCATCAAATCTACATCCTCCTGATTTAATCCTCAGTGTAAAAAAGAAAAAAGAAAAAGTTTCAACACCAATAGTTTTATAATTTGGAATTCTACTAAATTAAATACCTCTTTAAAAGAAAAGATATATGATATTAATAGTACCTAAGCTAAATAAAGACACCTACCAGATACCGATGGTATTGGTCAACAGTAACGTCAGCATTACTTCCATCGTCTATCCTTCCTGAAACCAAGGACAGATAATTAATCTGTTCTAATCTAAATACTTAAAGATCAGATTGGAATGAAGCCAAATAAAAAAGAAAGAGTAGTGAAAGGTGAAATAAATGAAGAGAAATTAGAGTGAGAGGAAAGTTAAATGTAAACCAGGTAGGTGAGTGAAGACATCCCAGTTGTTAAGTCCTTTGCCATCATCCAAATAGCCACCTTCATACTGTATGCCACCATTATCCAAATGAAATATATGAAGCAGATCAAATAAACTTATCAGTCGAAGAAGAAGAAAGAACCTGGTAAGAAGAAGAAGCAGTGCCGAAGAGGAAATCGGAGGGGAACGTAGATTCATCAGAAGTAGCAGAACAAATCTGGAGATAATTAAACAGCCACAATACTATTATTGGCAATAATAGAGCTTCCTTAAACAAATTCCCCTCCATTATTTCCTAATGATTTAGATGTTTCATTCCAATCTTTAGTTATGTTATCCTCAGTGTCACTGACAACCCCCTCGTTTCAAGGTGTTTGGTAAGAACTTTGAAAGTTCCCTTGGACTTCAGATCTCAATAATGGTATCTAGGCCATGTGTTTTACTTTTCCAAAGATTGAAAGAATTTAGGGAAATCTCATTTTTGTCCCAAAAAAAAGAAAAAATATCAAAAAAATCTCATTATAAATTTCTCAATAAAAAAAGTCCCTAGAGATCTCAACAGAGATTGCAAATGAGTTTATTTTATTGATAAATATATGTGACTATATTAATAAGTTAAAGAGTGGCTATTGACAAGCTCTTATATATTAATTAAAATAGCTCTTATTGATAAGTATATGTGATTATATTGACAAGTCATAAAATGACCATTGATAAATCCATTTATGGTAACCAAACCAGCTCTCATTGACAAGTGTATGTCATTATATTAATAAGTTATAAAATAGTCATTGACAAGCTCAACTATATTAACTAAAACATTTTTCGTTGACAAGTGTATGTGACTATATTAATAAGTCATAGAGTGATAATTGACAAACTCATTTATATCAATAAGATAACTATAAACTTTTTTTATAAAGGAATTTATAAAAAGACTTTTTTTATATATATTTTTCTAGTCCTTGAGACCTGAGTGAGATTTTTTCAAAAATTTAACCTTACAATATTTTTTATTGCATTAAAAAAATTAAAATATGCAGTTTATCTATATTTATCATTTGAATGCGTCGGCTAGAAGTTGATAAAATGTTGAAGTCGAATTTATTTGTTTTAATATATATTTTTTAAACAAGTATATATGCATGTATAAATATTTAAAATTATTTTGTTAAACTAATAATATGTACAAATTGAGAATGCTTAATGGGATTTGGATTAAGCATTTTTTTATGGGAAAATGGTTAAAAAATACATTTTAAGCAAATTAATTGTTAAATGGTACCAATGTGCAAGCAAGCATCCATCATGTGTAATCAGTATCCACATGTGTAAAAAGTATCCCTGTGAAAGTGTAAACATCATCCCTTGTGTGCAAAATATCATCCTTCTTGTGCAACATATCATCTGCACGTGTGCAACATACTATCCACCGTGTGCAATGGTAGCAATGAACAATTAATTTGCTTGCAAGGTTTTTTTTAGCAATTCTCCCTTTTTTTTATTAATAATAGTTTTTTTTTGTACAACTAGTAATTGTATAGTAAAATTGCCAGACAAATGAATTGGAATTATTACTGTAATCCTTTCGGGGAGAAACATTGAGCTAATTTGTATTGTTTATTAGGTTTTTAGAGTGCTCATCTTAATGTGAACCATCCAGATTTATTTTTGGAGGCTTCAGGTTTAATTTAAATTTCTTTATGTTTAAAAAAAATTATTTTAATATATAGAATTTAAAATAAGGACAATATTATAACTAACATTTTAAAAAAAATATTTCACTAAATATTGTATGTTAAAAATTTAAATATGAATTATCCATATCAATCAAATTTCATATGGCTCAGATTTAATCACAATTATGAGCACAATATTGGATCATTGTAATGGACCCTAGTCCGAATGGACAGGGGCTCAAAATCCGATGCGACGTTTGACCTAAAAAAAGGAATATGATGCGATGTTATAGTTGTATTATAAAGTCAAATGATAGAGGAAAAAAAGTGTGACTCAACCGCACAAGCCTCTTGTCTGGTGAGGCGCGGAAAAGATCAGATGTGTATAGTATTACTCTAGGATGAGGAGGTTATTTTTAGAATTTGAAGGTATTTTTGTATTGAAGATAATCCTATTCAGAAGGATAAATATTGGGTGTGTTTATAATAATGATTTTGTAAAAGTGGATTTTCTTAATTTGATTTTTTATAATTTTACTTTTGGGTAAAAGCTAAATTGTGTAATGTGATTTATATTTGGATTGACGATTGTATAAATGATTTTTGTAAAAGTAGAACTTGTTTGAATTGACTTCAGTATAAGTGATTTTTGTGATAATGGTAAGAGAGAAATTAAATTAAAAATTATAAAAGATCTATAAAATTTAAAGTTGGTAAATTTGGCAATAAAAAAATATATAATTTGATTAAATAATATTACATAACTAATTGGATCACATATCCTATACAATTTAATCTCTAATTAAGTCACAAATATGATTTTGGGAGGAAGATCGCCTACCATAATTTGTCACATAAGGCTATATTATTATCTACATCAACTATATTCTCAGTTTCAGTTTGCCGAAAATGAACGTCAATGGCATCATTGCTTATAGGGTCTGTTTGGTTTAAGGGAAGGGAAAGGGAATGAGAGGGAGGGGAGAGATTTTGCTCCCCTCCTCTTATTTGGTATTATAAATTTTTTAGGAGGAGAGGAAATTTTTTTTTTTAAATTTTCCCCTCCCCCTCTAAATTAGAGGAATTTGAAGGGTAGGGGTAATATTTTACTTCACATTATAGTTATCGCATTTTATCCTCTTCTCTAAAGTACTCCGCTTTTATTTTGTAACATCCTGATTTTTATAGATATAATTAAAAATATAATATATTTTTTTAAAAAAAGAGTCGCGCCATGTGTTTTTATGCCACCATTGTTGAATTGTTGATGGTGGCACAAAAGCACACGGCGCCACTCTTTTTTTTTTTTTAAATATATTATATTTTTAATTATATCTATAAAAATCAGGATGTTAGATATTTTAAAATTTTTTATTATGTACGTATATTTTATAATTATCATATTTTACTTATTTTTGTATATATATTGTAAGTAAAACCATGAAATATAATTTTAGATATTTATTACTATAATTATAGTTATATTTATTTAATTTTTATAATTTTATATTTATAATATATTTAAAGGTTAATATAACTTTTGATCCCTGAAGTTTGGTTTAATTTTGCTTTTGGTCCCTTAAGTTTGAAATTGGTGTTTAGTCCTTGAAGTTTGACCCAATTTTAGTTTTGGTTTCTTAAGTTTGAAATCGGTGGTTTTGGTCCCTGAAGTTTGACGCAATTTTGGTTTTGGTCTCTCAAGTTTAACCAATTTTGGTTTTAGTCCCTAAGTTTAGAGTAATATATCAAGTCGTTTTCAAACTTGAGAGACCAAAATCACCGATTTCAATCCAAAACCAAAATCAGGTCAAACTTCGGATACCAAAAATTATATTAACCCTTTATTTAATTAAACATTATATAAAATTTTAAAAAATTAAATAAAAAAGTAAAATTATGCTGATCAAAATATTTTCCCACTCTTCCCCTCCCAAAAAAATGTTACATAGCTAATTGTATGCACACATATTTTCCGATTTTAGTTCCCCGTCATATATACACACATACACATGCATGCACCCACATGCCACTCCATCATTTTTTATATTTCTTTCTTCACTCAAATTGGATTTTCAGTCTGCTTCCATTCCTCTTCTAGGCTCTCTCTTTAGCGTAAGATGAATTGAAATGACAAGGGATAAGAGGAAGGTTGTTGCTGCTATTTCCACCCAAAACAGAGTGTTGTGTGTGTGCGTCCCTTATGGTTGAACGAGAAGCTCCTCCTTTTAGCAGAAAAACAGGGTCTCTTTGCTTCCACTCGCACCAAATCACTCTCTACTTCTTCCATCCATACCATCTTTCCTTTTCGTTCTCTTTTCTCTCGTTGTCGATCTCATCACAGCCATTACTGCCATTCCTCTTCTAGTCCAGAAGGTAATACCACCTTATCAATGCCTTTCTCTTGTCCATTTCTCTTCTTCTTCTTCTTCCGATCTCTCGCTATTTGTACACACATTTTCAAAGACAAAAAGAAACTTTTTTTCCCTGGGA